>LR990857.1:7397311-9981689 GCA_905163395.2 Endotricha flammealis
AAGATGATAGTCTCCTAGGCCTATATTTTTAAGCTACCTTTAAAACCTTCCCCTTGAATCACTCTATCAATTAAAAAAAACCGCATCAAAATCCGTTGCGTAGTTTTAAAGATTTAAGCATACAAAGGGACAAAGGGACAAAGGGACATAGGGACATAGGGACAGAAAAAGCGACTTTGTTTTATACTATGTAGTGATAAATAACATCAATGTTAATTTAATACTTAAAAAAATATTTAATACTGTTATAATGTAAGAATAGAAAATTAAAACATCGTGTCTATACTCTATAGTCTATACCTACATAATATATTCATTCTGCCGGTGTAGTGCTGTGAAGTCAAAATAAAATTAGATCACGTCTATGCGGACAAAAACCGTTTCGCCGTGAATTATTGGAGGCATTCGCCACACGCTTTGATAAAGTGTTGTTATTTAAATCGCATTTAGGACAATACATTACGAGACCGGGTCTCGGTAACAGATGATGGGGAGTGCTGGGACCAACTAGTTTTCTAACAAGATTATTTTGGCATTACTTTGAAATTCCATAATAACATGTTATGTTGTCATGGTTGACTAGAGCAGGCTTATTAAAAGCTTTTATTTAACTTGACCTGTATGTATGTATGTATGTATGTATGAATGTATGTAAGGGCGGAATCTTGGAACGAAAATTTGAACCACTTCCCGAAGACCGATTGAGCTGAAATTTTGCTTAAAACTGTAGATCAGATGACAATACAATATTATGATAACAAAATTACGATACAGCCGTTTGTGTTCCGTTTTTCGTACAAAACAGTTCCGACCAAAAACCTATAGGGTACTTCCGGTTGTCCTAGAATCATGAAATTTGGCAAGAAGCAAGATGATGTAGTACAAGTACAGGAATAAATCTGAAAATCGTGAATTTGTAGTTACTTCTTCTTCTTTAAACAACCAGTATAATTTGACCCTACCCTTGGTACATTTTACATTGGTACATGCTCTTTTTATACCGGTTATGAATTAAAATGTATTTTATCTATTACTAGCTTTTTCTCGCGGCTTCGCTCGCGGTAATTTTATGACATAGATCTCGTTTGACAACAAAACAACCCATAGCGCGACTTGTGGCGCCATCTGTTGGCCGATAGCATCCCATACAGCGCCCTTTATAGTAGAAAAAATATTTTCCCTTTGGATTGACATACTTTCACGGGTAAAAAGGTAGCCTATGTTGGGCTCTGTACCCCTGACATATACAAATTTTCATAATGATCAACTGATTAGTCAAGCCGTGAAGGAATAACAAACAAACAAACTCACTTTCTCATTTATAATATTAGTATATGACTAGTATGAGGAGCTCGATGGCGTCGCTGTGTGTCAGAGGAGCTCGATGGCGTCGCTGTGTGTCACACTCTAATAAGAACACACAAGTTAAGCGACGGCGACCCTAGCCAGCGTTTCGATGGGTTTCGTTATCTCGAGCTTCTTCGTGCTTCGGAGGGCACGTTAAGCCGTCGGTCCCGGCTGTTGTCGATAGATGACAGTCGTTAAGCCAAGTCGGTGGCCTTAGGGCGGTTTGAAAACACCGACCTCTGCCAATCCGCATTGGAGCAGCGTGGCAGAGTACGCTCTAATCACCTTCGATTGAAGGGAGACCTTAGACCAGCAGTGGGATGATTATGGGTTGATATGATGATGATGATGATGACTAGTATGATTATGGGAAGGAACCCTCACGCACGAGTTCTACTTGCCCTTGGTCGGTATTTTATTTTTGATGGGTACATAAACCCGTTTAGTTTGTCGCAGGGTGACTGTAGTAAAAATCAGGAAATTATATAGGTATTCAAATTGCTGGTGCTAGTTATAACAAATAAATTCATTAGACAAGTACTCGACAATAGATGGCACTGCGAAACCTGTCCAGTGATAACTAAAAAGTAAAAAATAAATTATAAGTAAAAAAATATATTTAAAGACAAGCTTTTATTTAATTGCGCTAAAAAGAATAAAATAAACTTTTCTTTTAAAATTTTAACTATTAACTTATAACGTCATTGGACTATAAAACGTGTAAATAGTTTTATAGGGCGTTTAGCTCATTCGTGGGCGTATGTGCACTCTAATAAAAGCGTCAGAAGAATTCCACTGACCTTAACTCCTTCTGTGCGGTGGATTTCGAAGGTTGATGCTGGTCAGCGGAGCGGCGGCAGAGCGGCACGGCGGCGATGCTAGAAGGATCTAGAAGCGGGGGATTCTACCGCGGAAGGAAGATGGCGTGCCACGTGGGCTGGCGAGTGCGGATGTTCAATCTGGCCGACCAGATTGCGCACGTATATTACAGGGGGCGTTTAGCAGTAGAATGACGGTTCGTGCGCTTGCGCGCCACGAAGGGCGACTCCTCGCGGATATTCGCCGAAACTTGTCCGGCCGCCCTGATTGGTCCTCCGGCACAATAGAGTGTTGCCAGGAAAACCCCTAACACCTTCACCAGAATGCACACACGAAATAATTACCGAACATGCACCCGGCCTTGGGAAGTTTGAAAAAGCTTTCCAAAACCATCTTAGTAAAGAGTGTATCGGAGGGCGGGGAATTGATAGTATATGTTTGCGTTGTGAAACAAGCCAATAATATAGCAATATAGTATAGCGATAGTCTTTAAAGGAAAAACCAGCCATGTTATGTGAAATCACGAATTAAATAACTAAGCAAAGGTAGCGTTGATTAACGCGTGCCTATAATGTGAACGAATGTTTAATCATATCTCAAGGGATTTGCGGTATATATTAAGTTTAGCGACATGAATGACGTTTCCACATGCACTCTGACTAAACAATCGCCTTGAGTGTTTATCAACCTAATCTAAATAAATAAACTGTAATAGCGGATTTTTTAATGTAAATAAAGAGAAGTAGCGTAGCGGGTTTAATTAATGTAAATAAAGAAAAGTAGCGGGTAGCGGGTTTAATTAATGAAGAATTAGCGAGCGGAGTTTAATTTAAATTTTATTGCGTTGGTATTGGATACAATTTAACTACTGGTCGCTTATAAACACCAGCTTGCGTTTTCACTGTAGCTACTCGAACTACATTATCTGTGCCAGGATGCGTTTGAGTGATTATTCCTAATGGCCAACAGAGAGGTGGCGTATCTTCACGCTCTACCAAAACAATTGTGCCTACCTTCACAGGTTTGTCCTGCGCACACCACTTTTGTCTGACCTGCAAAGTGTGCAAATACTCAGATCGCCATCTTTTCCAATATGACTTGATCATATTGTCAAGAAGACGTTTACGGTTCGTCAAACTTTCAGAGTTCGACAACTCACTAGCGGGAAACTGTTGCAAAGGGCTAGCCATTAAGAAATGCGCGGGCGTGAGCACCTCGGGGTACGGATCAGCTGATAGAACACAGAGCGGACGCGAATTTAATATGCATTCTATCTGAACTAAAATAGTTTGCATCTCTTCATATGTTAAAATTTGAGTACCGATTACTCTGTATAAATGCGTTTTAATACTCTTGACACTAGACTCCCAAATACCTCCGAAATGTGGAGCTCGCGGTGGAATCATTTTCCATTCGATGCGTTTTTCAATTGTGAATTTCTGTATTTCTACTAATTGTGCCCGAGCACCGACGAAATTTGTCCCGTTGTCTGAATACAGGCATGATACGGGGCCACGGCGGGAAATGAAACGTTTAAACGCACCCAGAAACGTGTCAGAACTGAGGTCGGTTACCAACTCAATGTGGATCGCCTTTGTTGTCATGCACACAAACACACAAATGTATGCTTTCATAGACTGTTGTCGACGACGCCTAGCCAATGTTATTTTTACAGGACCACAGTAGTCCACTCCGGTGTGTAAGAACGCTTTCGTCTCACGTACACGGTACGGCGGGAGATCGGCCATGATTGGGTTTGTATGTGACGGCCTTACGCGGAAACATTGGTTACATTCGCGGATTTTCGCTCTAACTACTGTTCTGGCGTCTAATATCCAATATTTATGGCGTAATAGTGCTAACACTAAACTCGGACCTGTATGGCAGTTAGCGATATGACAATGTTGTATTATAAGATCAACGACATGGTCATGTTTGGGTAAAAGCGCGGGATGCTTAGCGTCATATGGTAAGTTAGACTTTGACAAACGGCCGCCTAAACGCAGTATCCCTTTCTCGTCTATAAAGACGGCGAGATTCCTCAATTTTTTAGACGGTAATTGCCCTTTGTTTAATTTCTTTATATCATCAGAAAAATGAACTTGTTGAACAGATTTAATTAACAATATTTCTGCGGCGCGCAATTTATTAATATATGAATTTTCCGAGCGGCGTTTGATGAAATCAAAAATGTTTACTATTATACGTAAGACTTTATTATAAGCGGAGATCCTCTGAGCCAACTCGTAGAGTATGGGTTTCTCAGGAATCGCAGTTACAGCGGTTAAAACGTTAGTTCTCATCTCCGGGACATTACTCAGATCCATACCAATTGCTGAGAACGATTTTAGAGGCCACTCGGCAGGCGGACGACACAACCAAGACGGACCCTGCCACCAATTATTGTGGTCGATCAATTGCGAGGGCAAGAGGCCGCGCGACAAACAATCACTCGGGTTTTCGGCGCCTGCTACGTGATAAAAGTGACACGAATCTACGTTCTCCTGACACTGAGCGACGCGGTTACTCACGTAAATCGACCATCTATGGGGAGAGGAATGCACCCAGGAGAGCGCAATCGTAGAATCCGAAAATACATAAATGTCAGCGATTTCGATGCGGTTTTTATATGTGTCCTCGACAGTCTTAATTAATTTAGAGGCGAGTACACAAGCATTCAATTCTAAGCGAGCGAGCGTTATAACTTTAGCGGGCGAGACTTTCGATTTCGAGCATAATAATCTCACACTAATCGAACCATGTGGATCGGTAACATGTAAGTATATGACGGCGCCATACGCGCTCATACTTGCGTCACAGAACGCTACAAGATTCACCTTGGAATCGTCATACACTCCAATGTGTCGCGGTATCCTTAATTTCTCTAACAGCGGAAGTTCTTGTCTCAATAAGCAAAAACGATTTATTATTGAATTTGGCGGGGTGGAATCCCAGTCAATATTACTGAGCCACAATTCTTTAATTAGCAATTTAGCGTAGAGAATCACCGGTGCAACTACGCCGAGAACGTCAAACAAGCGGGCGACTAAAGATAATATAGTCCTCTTGGTACATTTGTCTTCTACTTGTGACGTAGTTAAGTAGAAATTGTCGTTCTCTGGTTCCCAGGACATACCTAGAACTTTACACGCGTCATTACTATCACCGGAAAAACTCATTGGCGAGCGGTGCGAGTCAGGTAAGTTCGCGAGCAGTCGAGACGAGTTACTTGACCATTTAATCAAGTCGAAACAACCATGCTTGAATAGTGCGATTAAATCCTGTGAAAGTTGTATAGCGAGGGAATCATTCGGCACTGAGTGTACCAGATCATCCATATATAAGCGGGATTCAGCGACTTCTGTCGCCGCGGGGTAGCGGTGTCTATAATCAGACGCTAGCTGTCGCACAGTGCGCATAGCTAGGAAAGGACTCGACTTCAGTCCAAACGGGACCCGATTAAACTGAAACACACGAATCAATTCATTTGTATTGAAACGAAATAAAATTCGTAAATACTTGCGGTCAGCGGGTGTGACTTCAACCTGCATGTACATGGCTTTTATATCCGCGGTGATAGCCACAGGGAACAAACGAAAGTTTAACAATAGCAGAAATAAATCAGCCTGTAAATTCGCGCCAGCGTGTGATATGCAATTTAACGACACACCCGTTGATGTCTTGGCACTTGCGTCCAGAACTATTCGCGGGGTTGGCTTGTCTGGGCGAACTACAGCGTGATGACTTATAAAGTAGCCATCTTCAGCGACGTCACTCACGGGAACCTCAGATAAAAAACCGTTCCGAATATAATTTTCAATAACCTCGTTGTAACTATCCCGAAGCTCAGGCGACGCTTTAAATCTTCTCTCCAAACTCAGGAGACGGCGGTGTGCGACTGCGCGAGAGTTGCCTAGTCCAGATGGACTACTACAGAAAGGCAAAGAAACACAATACCTACCATCTTGTTTACGTGACAACGTGGAAGTGTAAAAGTTTTCGCATTCCGTTTCTTTCGGGCTCAAATAATTTTTCGCGGGTATTTCTTCACATTCCCAAAATTTGCGCAATGTAATATCAAGCTCGTTTAAAGCAAGTGCGGTAAATGACGGCGGGTTATTACTACAGCGATTGTCCGGCGGCGCGCAAGGAAAATCTCCCATCAGCACATACCCGAATGTCGTGAGGACGGCAGGCGGCGCGCGACAGCCTGTCTTGATTTTATTACCTAAATATACATACGGAAACAGCTGAGCGCCCAACACTACATCAATAGGTCCAGGTACATTCCAGGTCGTGTCAGCCAGCGGTATGCGTTGAGTACAAATTACATTACAGTCAGCGATACATTGCGTGGGCAACTGGTCCGTGACGCAATCAATAACAAGTGCATGGATGCGGTATTTGTAATAAGGATTAATGCGAGATTCAATATCTAAATAGACATATCCATGTATCGGACGAGATAATAAACCAACGCCTCGTATACGTGAATTACTAAGCGGGACAATGGGCAAGTTCAATATCTTACAACATTCCATTGTTATTAAATTATTTTGCGAGCCGTTATCTATTAAACACCTGATCATGCGTTTATCATTCGAGCGGTGCATCTTAGCATAAGCTTGCGCGGTTGCGAGCAAAATAGTGCTATTACTGCTGTTGTTTACATTATTAAATGCAAGCGAGTGCGCTTCCAAGGCGCAATCTGCAGTGGGCTCACCGCGCGCAAGACGTGGCATTACTGACGAGGCGGCGGCGACAGCGACCGGCGCACACGCCGCGCTGTTGCCACCTTGCGTTGACTGCGGCGCCCTGTCTGGCGGCGGCGCGCAGAGCATTGTTGCGGCTACGTGCGACAGCTGATCGCGCGAATGCGAGTTAATGTTTTTATCAAAATGTAAAAATGTGTGATGTCGTTTCGAACAAACACTACAATTGCGACTAGATTTACATTTCGAAACTGTATGCGCCATACTTAAGCAATTCAAACATCCTTTATTATTTTTTATATATTCATAACGTTGCGATGCATCTAATTCTTTAAACTGTTTGCAATTATATAAATTTTGCGGGTGGCTGCTTGCGCACAAATTGCAACTTTGTGTTGAACAATGATTGACGGTACCTACAAATGATTTTGTCTGCGTATGCGTTCGCGACGGAGGAGACGGGGCCACAATTGGTTTGTTGTTCCCTCTTCCGATCGCTTTAATGTGACGTTGAATAAACGAAATTAATTTTGTGTATGAAGGAATCTCATCATCCTTACACTGCATTTCAAAGAACTGTCTAGTTTGGCTATCTATTTTCTTCAATGCACAATGCAATAAAATAAAATCAGGTAAGTCGGCAATATCTAACTGTTTCAACGCGGCTATGGAGGAAGAATATTGCTCAATAAATGAATCGAGTGACTTCGCATTATTTGAACATGGTTTTAAATCAAAAATATTATCTAAATAGTGTGTACCTAATGTTCTAACATCTTGATATTTCTTAAGTAAACCCTTCCATACAACATTATAGGTTTCTCCGCTAGGGATAATACCTGCCGTCGCCTTTAAAGCGTTGTGAGTTAATTTACTCATTAAATACTGCACCCTTTGCGAGTCAGACAATTGCGTGTTCTCATGAATGTTAGCTTTGAATGATTCATAGAAAATCGGCCAATTATTAGGATTTCCGTCAAACGTTGGTAATGTTATTGGCGGGAGTTTAATTATGGATTTACCATTATTATCATTATATTGCGCATTGTATTTTGAATTTCCCTCTAATTTATTACGTGTCCTTTTAACCTTTAAATATAAGTCTTCAAAGGCGGACAATTGTTGAAAGTCAACCTTATAGCCAGAGACGATGGACAAACGTAACTCATTCATTTCAACGGTTAAATTTTCAAATTTTGTCCGCATATCTTCGATCGCCTCTGAGTCGATTAAAAATTGTTCATTCTGACGCGAATCAAAGGAAGACATCTTTGACGCGGCATTATACAAGCGGTTCATTTTTTCAAATAACATGGCTGACTGGCCTATGACTAATTCTAGCCTGGACTCTTTAGCGGATAATACTTTACTTGATGCGCTAGTCGCCATTTTAAATACAATATGGATAAATATGTATAACAAATAATATACTAAAAACGCTATTAACACTAATTTATGTATGCGGGGAATTATGCTAACAGCAAGATGGCGGATGCGACGCCGTGGCAATTTTACCAAAAAATTACGTAAATCAAGCCACAATTGGTATAAATATAGCAAATAATATGCTAAAAGCAATATTAATACAAATTATGTATGCGGGGGGTTATTTTAACAGCGGGAAAAGCCTAATATAGACAAATATGGCGGGGTGCGGTGACGTGACAATTTTACCAAAAATTACGTAAAATACCACTGCTGGTAAAGGGATCGCGGATCTGAAGGACCAAAAATGGACTATAAAACGTGTAAATAGTTTTATAGGGCGTTTAGCTCATTCGTGGGCGTATGTGCACTCTAATAAAAGCGTCAAAAGAATTCCACTGACCTTAACTCCTTCTGTGCGGTGGATTTCTAAGGTTGATGCTGGTCAGCGGAGCGGCGGCAGAGCGGCACGGCGGCGATGCTAGAAGGATCTAGAAGCGGGGGATTCTACCGCGGAAGGAAGATGGCGTGCCACGTGGGCTGGCGAGTGCGGATGTTCAATCTGGCCGACCAGATTGCGCACGTATATTACAGGGGGCGTTTAGCAGTAGAATGACGGTTCGTGCGCTTGCGCGCCACGAAGGGCGACTCCTCGCGGATATTCGCCGAAACTTGTCCGGCCGCCCTGATTGGTCCTCCGGCACAATAGAGTGTTGCCAGGAAAACCCCTAACACCTTCACCAGAATGCACACACGAAATAATTACCGAACAGTCATTACACAATTTATATGACATAAAAGCTTGTCGCGAGATTTACCTGTTTAGGAAAACATAATTATCGAACTAACATTTATTCGTACTACGAGTAAATGTTAGTAATTAAATCTCGCGACAAGCTTTTATGTCATATAAATTGTGTAATGACGTTATAAGTTAATAGTTAAAATTTTAAAAGAAAAGTTTATTTTATTCTTTTTAGCGCAATTAAATAAAAGCTTGTCTTTAAATATATTTTTTTACTTATAATTTATTTTCATACTGCTTTCCCAGTAGTTTTGTGTGATCAAATCGGCGCGGCTTTGCATCGGCGAATAGTTGCCTTCGCGAACTATACATATATGTATATATTCAAATGTATATATTCAAGCGAGGCAAGTGGCACCACTCAAAGGTGCCACTCGCCTCGCCATTATAAAAAGTTCAACATTATTCTAGCTTACAAAATAGTCGAAAAAAGCATAGTCGACATAAATTGTATTTTTGTAAATAAAATTTATTATGTATTTTAATTATCCCACGGTGTTCCTACGGTGAGTAAGGTCTCCAGAGCTCCACTTGGGGGGGGTTGGGAGGTTTGGCAACGCGTGAGTGATACCCCCGGTATTGCTTACGTCTATAGGCTACGGTGACGGCTTAGCATCAGACCGACCGTATGCTTGTTTGCCACCTGTGTGGTATAAAAAAAAAAAAAACCCATCATACGATGTCGTAAAAGATCTAAATACATTATGTACTTAATCTTTTGTAACAAAGTTACTCGTTGTTTTGTTCAACTTACCAAAAAACCGCCCCAGATACGCTGCCCTCGAGCGAAAAGGACTTTTTTGATCTGTGTTCATTTTTCACTGTTCAAAGCCCAACTCTGCCCAACTTATCCAGTAATATTATATATTTATTTATTTTTTATATTTATTTTATATATTTTATTTAAAAATGCTAATTATTGAATGAAACAAATACGTTCCCATCGATCCCGCTTGTGCAAGCAAGCAGACAAACACCGTCCGGTTTTTGTTCGCCTGTTTTATTCGAATTTAAAGATCAAAAAGATTTGATTTTTTAACTGAAACAGTGAGAACTACAGGAAAAGTGAATAAGAGAGAAAAACACGAAAACGATTGTACTGGCTGGAGCTGGACTTATATAGAATTTGTCGCAAAAAAACATTTTGCCTGGAATTAATGCAAAGATAATCGTAGCACGTTTATTCACATATTATAACTAAAGTATGTTTTTATATTATCTGATTTGCTTGCTGATGAAATTAAGAGATAGTGAAAATAGGTAAATTATTCATGCAAGAGGCTGTGTACACATAATAATATGTTCCCGGAAAATGTTCTTATACTTTTCGCAAGAGCGGTACGCGGTGGCGTAATCTTCTTTATATTTACGATGGAATTCTACTTACAATGACGACATTTTATCGTACCTTCACCTAACCTTTTAAGATTACTGACACAGGTGGATTACTTTTATATTATAACATCATCTCAAATATGTTTATACTAGATGCTACCCGCGTTTAATTTTATGCACAGCCAGCGCCATCTATATCAGTGTTTTGACTAAATCCTACGGGAATTGAGTACTTTTCAGGATAAAAAGTATCCTATGTGTTAATCCAAGGTATCAGCTACCTACATACCAAATATCATAAAAATTGGCCTAGCCATTTGAGCGTGAAGAAGTAATAAACTTACACACAAACTTTTGCCTTTATAATACCTATTAGTAGATTAAAAATCGGGCAAGTACGTGTCGGGCCACGCACAATGTAGGGTTCTGTATTGGCTATGCATTTCTTGCTTGCAGATGAGTACAATGCCATTTTCTATGACATTTGTACGTTTTCGTCAGAGAAATTTTACTTCATAAGTTCGTCGGCTATTACTCGGTAACTAGTAGTGAGTGCCTAACCGTTATAGTTTTCCTTGTAGGTTCACTATATGGACTACTACCATGAATTTTTTCAAATTTCTAAACTCAAGACTTTCGGAAATAGAGGGGGGACCACCGTGCAAAACGACAATTGACACGTTAAATAAAATAAATAAATATTCTTGGACGAATCACACAACGCCATCTAGTCCCAAACTAAGCTTGTACTATGGGTACTAGATTGCTGATAAATATACTTAAATACTTTAAAAAAAATATTATACATAGAAAACACCCAGACCAAGGTAAATACACATGTTCATGCACACAAATGTTTACCTTAAGCAGGAATCAATCCGCGGCCCTCGAGATAAAGTGACCATTGCTAGCCACTTGACCACCAGGCCGTTAAATGCAAATAATTCGCAAACGGATCATTGTATCGGAAAATGATCTTCCCTACCTACCTAACGATACCCCACAAGATGGGGTCGGTGCGAAAAAAAATTCATTCCCACTTTACCTGTACCCGGACACCCCATTCTTGGACCGAAAGAACAGAAATTCACAGATAATTTTATGATGTAGGTAAAAATTAAGACAGGAGTTTTTAAAATTCCTACGGAATAGAAGAGTACACAGGTGAAACAGATTTAGTTTCGTTTTTCGCAATAGATGAGTTTTAAAATCGTTTTTTTTTGTGCAGAAGTGTTTCTTTATTGTGACTTGTACCAGGGGGGTCCCACTCCGCAGTTTAGGTACGATTGACCTTGGGACCGGCCCGGCCGGATAATCTCAAGGCTACCACCACTCGGCTCTCGCTCGTGCCGCTAGCTAGACGCATCGCGCGGACTCGGCCGCAGCGCGTGTCGAGTAAATATGAAATGACAAACTATACGAAAACTAGGTACTACTGTTGTGTGCAAGGTTGTTTAAATAAATCAAAGGCGGAATCGGATATAATTTTTGACATTGGAAATGTCTTTTCGTTCGCTTCAGTATAGGCTTCGATTTCACGAAAAAGTGCGATCCCCTTATATCTCAAAGAGTTGTGAAGATATGATATTTATAAAAGGCTCAAAAGACGCGTATTCACGAGAGCTGTAAGGTGCAAAAAAAATTATTTGAAAAAGTCAAAAACGAAAAAAGTTATGGCCGAAATAGTGAAAATAAATATCATTTCTTTCCGAATTTTTGATTTTAGCGCTCGATATTTTGGAAACGAAGAATGATATCAAAAATTTGAGAAAAACTCGTCTGGACAATTTAGTCAGCTATAATTTGAGCCTAAAACAAAGATGATCGGGTTAAGAGTTTGCCCTGTAGCTTAACCTTTTTGAACAAAGTCAAAAACGTTGTAGTTTTATTTTGTAATCTTTTCCTTATCCCGACTTTATCGTCGCTCATCATCATCATCATCATATCAACTCATAATCATCCCATTGCTAGGATACGGGTCTCCCTTCAGTCTAAGGTGATTAGAGCGTACTCTGCCACGCTGCTCCAATGATGGATTGGCAGAGGCCGGTGTTTTCAAACCGCCCTAAGGCCACCGACTTGGCCTAACGACTGTCATCCATCGATAACAGCCGGGACCGACGGCTTAACCCTTTATAGGACATAAGCATCTAGGGTAGATAAAAAAAACGATGTTTTTAGATTGTTTTATATAATGTAAACACGGTGGTAAAAATATTCCCTCTGCCCGTGTGGCTTGAGGTTCTGAGGTCTGCTGAGTACCAGATATATTGGGTAAAATTTCAAATCTTGCTGCCCGCCTAGAACGATCGCGTTGGGATGGGACGACGGAGAACGGAGGGCTAGATGAACTGCTAGGTTCGACTTTCGAGAGGTATTATGCTGCTAGGTGGATCAGGTCGGTGCCATATCGGTGCCATAGGCCTGTCATTAGGCTCGTCATAGTTTTTTAGGATGAACAATCCCAATACAGTATCAAAACCATCATCAGATACATCGGGAAGACAAAATATGTCTTCCAATTCGTTGACTATTTGTAAATCTATATACATATATTAAAACAGTAGACCCCGATATGTCTGAACATATTTGGCAAAAATGGAGAGGGAACAGTTAGAGAAAGGTAACAAAAGCAATTTTTTGTTTGTCTGTTTGAACGCGCACATCTTCTAAATTACTGAATGGATTTTAATGCTGTTTTAACTTAAGGAAGAGCTCGGCTTGGAGCAGAATATAGGTTTTGTCGCATTTAAATCGGATGTCAGGAAAATAAGTTATGGTCATTTAAAGGTCTCTACCCTGACTATGTAAGAAAAAAAATATTTCTCGCACTTACAAACTTGAGACTTGGTACATCATAACAGACTAAACCGGACCGGACCGAACCGGACCGAACCGAACCGAACCGGACCGAACCGAATCGAACCGGATGTCAGGAATAGAAGTTACCCTCATTTAAATTTTCAACAGCCTAAGAATTTTAAAATTGTCACTCACTGCAGAGTCGGAATCGCCCGATATCTCATAACGACCATTTTTAAATTCAGTAGCACTGTGTATGAAAGTTTTTTTTTACTTGAGTTAACCATTTAAAATTTTGTTCCTCTCAAATTCACTAGATGGCACTGTTAGATTCTGAAACGCACTATGAAAGTTTTTTAGTATAACTGAGCTGACGATTTCAATTTTAATATAATTTTAATTTTTCATACTTATTTTACATTAGGTATTTTGATTAGGTACGATAAAATTAAATAAAACACAGCGGCGAGCAAATAGACAATGAGCAATAAAGAACACTGATGTCTCGGGGAAAAACTATAGCAGTAGTAATAGGAGACTGTTAAATCCGTCTATACTATCATAGTCATAAGCCCAATTCCACTCGGGCGAAGCCGCGGGCATAGCTAGTCGTTAAGTATTCTCTACTCCTACTCATTTGCCAGATAGTCTGTAATAAGCAAAAAAGGAAATAGGATTAACGTGGTCCTAGAGTCTCTTCGCGAGTTTTTCAGAAGCACTAATATTCTCACGGTGGCATCACAGTGCATTCTTGACAGCATCATGTTTGTTCGTAAAAACATTCATGACTATAACCAGGTGTGGATATTCATAATTTCAATACGCGTCACAGAAATAAATTAGCTGCTCCTAAATTCAGGCTTAGGAAAGCGGGCAAGTTATTTATGATTCAAAGTTTGCATTATGTATAATAAAATTCCAGAATATATTAAAAAAAAATCCCAATAATCGATTTAAATAAAATGTCAAAAATTCTTAACCAGTAAAGCGTACTATACTATCAACGAGCATCTAAATTAAAGGTCTCCCTGGCCCCCTTGCGAAGGTGAAATGCTAAAACTTGTCGTGAAAAGCCAGTCAATGTTCAATAAATTACCTAAATAAAAAATTGTGTTCAATATTGCAATATGTGCACGCGTCGTAGTGTTATCCAAATGGGGCTGTTTTTTATATTATTTACATTTGAATATAATTTAGATTTAATAATTGGTGACAAGGATGTTAATGTGTACGGGCACGTCATACTCGCAAATTGTCGCGGTGGCGTTGTGGGTCGGGTTACTGTTGTTCCCTTTAATATTGTTCATAATATTGTTGATGGTGAGCCCAGTAATGGGGGCTGGCAGGCTGACTCTCACGTCAACTCGAAAATACACGAGAACGGTTGCTGCCTTGCGGGAATGGTCTGCTCCTATCTTTAACACCGATTTAGCATTTTATATTTCAGATTTAATTTTATGTTAAGACAAATTAATGGCACTATTTATTGACGTAATGTTACATGTACCTAGTTTTAAATTTTATGGTAAAAAAAACACGATATTTTAAAAATGCCAAAAAAGGCCGTAACAGGTTTTCTTTCGCCATTTCTTTTACAAGTGGTCATTTTGCTTTTGTTTCCGAAATAGTAGTAGTATATAGAGTAGATTAATCCCACCAAAAACATTTTCATGTAAAATGTTGCCAAGACGAGACCATAATGACTCGCATAGTCAAAAAGTTATCAGATCTCATGTAGAGCCAAGCTTCTAACTCTACACGCCCTACCTCTACAAGGCCTAACTTCACAAACTCTACACTTGCAAGTGACGAAATCGGGGGTTTTTAAGACATTAATAAAATCTAAAGTATAATAGCTACGACATTCAAACTTTATGTTTAATGATTGTACTGGTGTCATTATATCTTGAAATTTTTAACTATTTAGCATCATCCAAAACAAAGTTATGAGAGTTCAAAAAAACGACGAAACGTTTCGAGAAAAGGTAGGTAGTGCTCGTCTCGTGCGAGATTTATACAATTCATTTATTACAACTGTATACTCTGACAAGAGAACGTGTTTGTGAAAGCTTATTCTCTAAATAAAAGTTTTGAATTTGAATTTGGTCACCCCACGGGCAAAGGGAATATTTTTACACCACAAAAAAAGAGTGTAAGAAAGGCCTCGAAAAACTTATTCCAAATGCAATATACATAAGACATTAAGTTTAATAACAACTTATCTTTCGAAAGTCACAAAATTTGAAGATGCGTAAAGATTTAACAGCAGGTGTCGAAATTCAGTTGTTTTTAAACTTGTAACTAGATAAAAAAAAAATATGAAATCCACAATTTGTTGCCATAGGAATAAATTCGATCACTAGTTTCGTTTTCAAAAAAAATCCAAAAAAATATGGTGGGAAATATATTCCCGCTGCCTTATAAAGAAAGGGTCGTGCCCACGGGTCGTGCCCTCCGAAGCACGGAGAAGCTCAAGATAACAAAACCTATCCAGACGCTGGCTAGGGTCGATGTTGCTTGACTTGCGTGTTCATATTAGAGTGCGACACACCACACAGCGACGCTATCGATCTCCTCCGACGCCATCGAGCTCCTCGTCGCTCAGCGACAATATTTTTTCGAATTCCGTAGATTCATTTCCAATGTGCACGATAGTCGTGTGAAGCACGAAATCTGTGAATTTTTTTAAACTCCGTACGGATAATAAAAGGTAAGTTATTATGTTGAGTATTAATCATCACGTAAATAACCTGTAACTAAAGTAGGTGAATGAAATAGGCACATACCTAACTGGTAATTTAATATTCAGATTAAATTCTTCTCTAAAAGAAGACAACCCTAACGTCGTCAGAAGAGGTAAGAAATACGCGATAGAAAGAGAGGCAACTTCTAGGTGATTATAACTGTAGGTTGTGTGCGCTGTGCGAGCTGAATTGCACCTTATTGTATCGTAGCGAGAGTCCCTATTTCTTTAATTGATTTTGCGGAGTGAATCTTCTGTACGTAGTACTATTATCTATTCTGTGCTTGTACCAGATTTTACCTAAATCAAAGATCTTATTAGACGAATTTAATTTTATAAATGGTTTCAAACATCTCAAATCCAAAGTAACAATCAAAAGTTCTCTTGCGTTAAATTTAACTTTTCCTGTTAAGCTGTAATCTCTCAATTATTGTTTTATCCAGTTGTAATTTCGTAATTTTAAAGCCAGGCTCTCTCTTACAAAGATTAGCAAAAAGCGAGCCTTAAAGGCCTTCAGGTAAACTTAAAGGATAATCAAATCCTACTAATATTATAAAGGCAAAGTTTTGTGTATGTTTGTTACTTCTTCACGCTCAAATGGCTGGGTCAATATTTATAATATTATTTGGTATGTAGGTAGCTGATACCTTGGAATTTTTTTAATTCTTTTTTTATTTTATTGTTTTGAAATGTTCAGGTTCGGGTGTACTAACACCCTCTTCTGATACACCGGACAGTTGCGAGAGCGTAGGGCTCTCACCGCCAAAATTTACAGTGCCATACCTTGGATTGACACATAGGGGTACTTTTTATCCCAAAAAGTACGTCATTCCCGTAGGATTTCATCAAAAGTCTGATATAGATGGCGCTACTGTGCATAAATAAATATACGCAAACGAAGTTGCGCGTGCTTCACTAGTAATAAATACGTCACAAATAAGTCACATAGAAAACCTCTACGAGTCACAGAGTGCTCTTAATCTTATCTTATCTTATCTTAATTAATGGCTTCTGTCGTGTCTTAGCGACACATAGACAATTTCGCCAATGTCGAGTATTACAAATGAACACTTTTTAGCTAAAAAGTACACTTTATAAAGGCAACGTGGTACGGTGAGGATCCGAGGTCGCCATCTTGACGACCTTCGTTGACGGCGGCGATCTCGAATCCCAGGGTGCTCTTGCATATGAATTATATCTGTGGAATGGTAAATGGAGTAACTTGTATCATTCCGTAGTAAATGGGGTACATACAACACATTTTTGCATATGTCCATTTTTTTGTAAATTGAAAATTTCCGCTTCTGCCAGATCTACCTCTTTTTTTTATCAAAGAGGACAAACAAGCTAACAGGTTACTAGATGATAAGTAATCATCGCTGCCCATGATATCCATAACTACATGAATCTTGAAGAATCCACTTATGAAGGAATGAAGAAAGAACATAGGGGAAGGAAACAGGAAGTAAGGAAGTAGGACTTTTTTAAGGCATTTCACTTCTCTCAAACAAAATATTGTACTGTTATTTTGTAATTTTGAATGAATGTACAAGTAATACTAGCTACTGTCCGCGGTGTTACCCGCGTTTAATTTTATGCACAGCAGCGGCATCTATATCAAACTTTTGACCAAATCCTACGGGAACCGCGTACTTTTCGGGATGAAATGGTATCAGCTACCGACATATCAAATTATCTCATACCTTGTTACTTAACACGTTCGCGGACGCACCGGCTATTGCAGTCGATAGTAACTTTCGCAGAATGACGCGCCGGTTATGGCATTCGATGTTCTTCTTCGCAATAGAGACGCAACTGCATTAGTAGATGAATTTTCACACTGCTACAGTAAAATTCCACGACCACGTACCGGAAAGCGCAGCGTAGGACGCCCGCCTGCAAGTTGGTCAGACGACCTAAGAAAAGTTGCAGAAAGCCGCTGGATGCAGGCCGCTGTCAGCAGGTCGCATTGGAGGCGTTTGGGGGAGGCCTATGTCCAGCAGTGGACTTCTTGTGGCTGAGATGATGCTGATGATGATAGACGTAAACATTACTAATATGTAACTTCTGCTGTGGTTCAAAGAACAAAAAATTTTCTTTACTAGATGTAAGGATCTAACTGTTTTAGTCACAGAGTTTTAGTATTAGTAGTTTTAAAAGTGCAATTTTGATTGAGAGAATTATTAATAGAAGAAAATGTTAAAGCTGTGATTAGAATGGCTTTTTTGTTGAATAATTAATATAGGAAAACAATTTATTTTCATGTCATTCATTAAAATTAATAAAACTTATAATGTTTGCGTATTATTATTAGTAATCACCCGAATAAGCGAACATAAGTCCTTGTTATTGTTCTCGTTTGTTCAGATTTTGATAAGCTCTTATGGGACGTCTTCAGTAAGGCGAAACCTAAATAACGAATTTCGAAGGTTAGCCATCAGACATTCGTTATTTAGATTATTATTTGAGTACCTGATACCTGCCACAAGTAAAATACCGACTAAAAACATGATAGTTATAGCCGGCATGTCCTATTTATAAAGATTAATCACTGTTATCGGCGACAGAACGTCTACAGCCGACGAAGGCTGTAGCCGGTGCATCCTTTTTATGTAATAAATGTCTATTATCAGCGACGGGACGTCTATAGAAGGCGAAGGGTATAGACGGCGCGTTCTATTTATGTACAAAAATTACTATTATCAGCGACGGAACGTCTATAGCAGGCGAAGGCTATAGACGGCGCGTCTAATTTATGTACAAAATTGATTATTATCAGCGACGGACCGTCTATAGCAGGCGAATGCTATAGACGGCGCGTCCTATTTATGTACATCAATTACTATTGTCAGCAACAGAACGTCTATGGCAGGCGAAGGCTATAGACGGTGCGTTCATTTTTAAATACATAATAACTATTAAAAATCGACGGAACGGCTCAAGCATTTCATACAAAAATGAGGTGTCAAAGTAGGGTTACAAAATCAGACCAAGCGTCCGCGAACGTGTTAAATGAGACAGATGAACACATTCAATGCATGTTTTCTCAAGGCTATAATGGTGCCAAATGTAAAAAATATTTAAAAAAACTGTATGTGAGCGACCAGCCGTCGATAAGATAAGCCCTGCGTGGCTTAAGTCGTGCGGTAAATAAACTAATGTATTAAATTATTTTGGAAAAAAAAAAAAAAAACGTAAAAATTGGCTCAGCCATTTGAGCGTGAAAAAGCAACAAACATACACAGAAACTTTCGCCTTTATAATATTAGTAGGATTACCTATTCTAGTAGTTAGGTACCGTAATCTTCAAAGAGAAGTAACAAAAACAATAAAAACATCTAAAATATACCCGACCAGTACACAGAATTTATTTCACAAAAAATTTATTGTAGGAACAATCGTTTCCATTTGGTTAATTAAATGAAAAGATTTATTTGTGTTACAGTAACTACGCTCTGAGTAAGTATCACAAACTTTTGTATGCGATAATTGTTTTTCTAATACTTGTAAGTATTCTTGTTGACTTGGCAATAAGAATAAATGAATTTGAAATTAAATGAGTTTTATGTTATTAGTCGTATTTGATAAATAGTCACGAAACTCCAAAATTATACCTAAAGTAGTAAAGTATTGGTTTATACTTTATAATAATAGGTTTATATAGATCAAGGATAATTAATGGGACATGAAAAGTTTTCCTTATATGTTTCAGAGCAATTCGGAAACATTGAAGGCACATTTTGCGAGTCATTATTAGGTTTGTATGTTATAAACTTATAAAACATGGAATGAAGGCATTCCTTCATTATAATTTAAGAAAATTGAATATTACATGGAATTACACTGCAATGATAATCTCTATGCTGCAGTGCTTAATAAAAACCACAGATATTATAATAAGTAAAAAAAGAAACCGGGCAAGTACGTGTCTGGCCACGCACAATGTAGGGTTCCGTATTGGCTAGGTACGCATTTTTTTTATCAAATAAATTTTATATTATCAGTTCGTCGACTATTACTCGGTAACTAGTAGTGCCTACTTAACCGTTTTCCTTGTAGGTTCACTATATGGACTACTACCATGATTTTTTTCAAATTTCTAAACACAAGACTTTCGGAGATAGAGGGGAGGGACCACCGTGCAAAACGAAAATTGACACGTTAAATGTTAATAATTCACAAACGACCTATCTAACGATACCCCACAACATGGGGTCAGTGCGAAAAAAAAATGTTCATTCCCACTTTACCTGTAGGGGAGGCACCCCAAAAAAAATATTTTTCAGACGTACAGACGGACAGACGGACATGGCGAAACTATAAGGGTTCCTTGTAGTTTACTACGGAACCCTAAAAACATAGAAATGGCTCTTAGGTTCTTTAGATCCTTGAAAGATTTCAAAAATATTTTTATGGTTTTTACTGTCAGTGCATCAAACGATAGTTTGTGTGGGAATAACATAGTCATTCCACAGAATAGTTACTTCGTAAGTCATACTATCCTTAGAAAGTTGTTCGATAGAATGTCACAACTGTCACAAGTGCCTACTCGCCCTAATTGAAAGGATTGTAAGCATGATATTCGAAAATGTATGTGATTTCTATATGTATTGTCCTTATTAATTAACACTGTTTCTGTTAATTTGAGTTTAAAGTTCCCTTTCGCTTGCAGTTAATTACTAGAATATTCGTGTTTAGTGTGCTTTGTGCTACTGACAGCCGTGGACATTTTAATTTAGTAGAACACAAGGAGGATTTGTTGTTTGTAACATGCAATAAATTTTATTTGAGTAACTCAATGGAGTTAGGGTGTATTTAGACAATGGCGAAAATTTTCATTCATAGTAAATTGGCGGCGGCCGGCGGCGCGCGCATAATATGTATCACGTTCACGTCGTCTCTGTGTCAAAATGATTACTTAATCCACACAGTATTTTGAATTGGCTTAAATATCGCCATCATTCCGAAATGCATCTTTGAAAAGTAACGTAAATGACAGTGGAGACTACATTATTGAAAATGATCAATAAAACCAAAGACATTCCAGGAGAAATTAAACCAGTCTTGTACGCAAAGAATTTAATTAGAAAGAACTTTAAAGCAGTAAAATGTTCACATCCCTTTTAGTTAAAAGGTGTGAGATCAATAATTGATTCTGATAATTAAAATCGTGATAGTTTTCCTTTTAAGTTTTACATATATGGACTAGATAGGCCTATTATCATATTTTTTATTATTATTAAAGTCAAATTTCTCTCTCCCTCAGATATCAATGTCGCTAGACAAATTTCAACTGTTTTTGTTTGTATGTTTGTCACAAAAAGGTACGGATTTGTTTGCTCATAAGATAGAGGAAAATGCATGAACGTTTTGTTATCCAATATTTATTTACTTGTGAAGGCCGAACGGATCAAATGTGTTGATCCCCAAGTAACATGACTGGTATTTATTTCTGGTAATATCAATATCAGTTACCGAAACTGAGTTTCGAAGTATACTTACATGATACAATGTTCATGAAGACTCAAGGAGCTCAAATGGCAGTTTCGTGATGGTTTTCAAAACGGAAAGTGTGGAAAAATCAAAACTGATTTGTAAGAATATAAACATACTCATGTTTCGAAGCGGATTCGTCTAATAGTGACAGTTTTGTCAGTATGCATTTGATGTTTATTAATTGGCAAATAGCCTATACGGGACTTTATTAGCAAATGGTGAATTCGGCATTAAACCTTATTTCTTGTTTTTTTGCTATAAAATGCTACATATTAAAAACGAATGACGTAGGTGTCTGTTCCAAATATTTTTCTATAAGTTAATTCAAATGTTTCTAAGAATAAATACATATAAGTACTGAGGTAAAAACGGTTGGAATTCGAGTAAGTAGCTTTTACGCGTGTGAGCATTTCGTAGACCGTAAAAAATTTAGGGCCGCAAATAGAATTGTCATAAATAAAGAATATCTCGAAATGGTTTCGCTCAGACTGTTGTTATACGTATAATAAGTAAAGGTATAATAGTAAAATTCCCGGCATGCCATTACAGTCGCTAAGCCATCAGCTTCAGATGGCTTAAAACACTGGCGTCAATCCGCATTGGAGCATCGTGGCAGAGTATGCTCTAATCTTCTTCGATTGAAGGGAATCCCTGCAGTGGGATGATTATGGGTTGATATGAAATTGATGTAATAATTCGCTTTGCCAACTTATAAGCCTTAATTACGTGTAGTTGTTAACTTATGTCACGACTTTTGTCACATACAGCTAAAGCTAGGGTTTCATTCAAGTCTAGACTATATTAAATAAAGGAGAACTAGGAGGTGATGTGGATACTGTGTTTTCGGACCTTTTTTTAATCAAAAATAAATTTGAAGCCATTGGTTTGGAGCTTAATTTTAGCAAATGCGAACTTTTTATAAATAATTGCGACTTAAATTCAAATGACGTAAAACAAAAATTTAATATTTTGGCTCCAAATATTAAAATAGTTAACAGTAATTCCCTTTACCTTTTAGGTTCTCAAATTTTTGATGAATCTTTTTCTGAATATATTAATGATTCAATTACTAAATTTCAAAATTCTACTGACCGTCTCCTTGAAATTAGTTCACATTATGCACTTTGCATCTTAAAATTTTGTCTTTTCGTCCCAAAATTTACGTATGTGCTTCGTTGCTGCTCCTTTTGGAATCACCCGGATCTTTTGACACAAGTAGACGACTTAATCAAAATTAGCTTAGAATCAATTCTTAATATGAAGCTGAACGAGCAATCTTGGACCCAAGCATCCCTACCAATCCGTTATGGTGGTTTAGGGATTCGCAAAATTTCCAGTGTCGCTTTACCAGCCTTCCTATCTTCAGTCCATAGTTCAGCAAATCTCATAAGTAAAATTTTAAGGGCATCCCCTTCAAACTTTGAGACTGCTGGCTTGGAAGAAGCTAGAAACGCTTTCTTAATTGCATGCCCAGGTCAAAATTTTCCAGTTTCTGCAAATTCACAGAGGAGTTGGGACGACATAAACTGCAAATTGACTTATGACAATCTTTTGAGCTGTAGTACAGGTTCGGCGCGTGCTAGGCTTTTGGCCGTGGGTGCGCATGAGGCCGGCTACTGGCTTCACGCGTACCCTTCGTCAAATACAGGAACATTTCTTGAGCCTGACACGCTCCGAATCGCGACTTGTCTACGGCTTGGGGTTCCGGTCTGCGTTCCTCATAAATGTCCCTGTGGGAGTGATGTCGACAAGCTAGGACATCACGGACTGTCATGTCAAAAAAGTGCAGGCCGCTTTTCGAGACATGCCGCACTTAACGATATCATACGCCGCACTATGTGTCATTTTGTGTTCATAAAATTAATTATAATAAATTTAGTGATGGATCGTGAAGTTGATGGTAAGGATTTCTATTCATTTTCATTGCAAATATCTTTACGGTTGCCAAAAAAATAGAAGTCTGATGTGATGGATATTACATTTTTAATACGAACTTTGTGTTTTTTGGACCAGGAACTACATGTACTTTGTTGTACCATGGCTGCAATTTTTTTATGTAGTAGTCTCATTCATATACTATTACTCAAAGTAAATTACAAAGTGCGGACTGGTGCGGAACCTTCCCAATATTTTAAGTTAAGCTGATGTTAAGAATTTTTTTCAGAAATCGTAATATTTATATCCAGAAGGGAGTTTTATGAACAATGGAAAAAATACGCGGTTAATTATATATATTTTGATGAAATACGATTACAACGTAACAGAGGAGTCGAAAAGAAATATTAAAATGAACATTTCCCGAATTTGTCAACAATTGGCTGAAAAGTGGCTGGCATGCGGAAGAACAACAGAGCGTTTTGAGAAAATGTCAGGGTATTGAGTGGATGAGTGGTCAAGACTTTAAATTTGCTGTGACTTATTACCTGCAGCCGTCTACCTCATCCTTAGCAAGTGAGCCTACCCCAAGTCCTAATCGCCCAAAGATTCAGTTCGATCAAGCATCTTTTAAAACTAAACGAAGACGAGTGGCCAATTTGGTGTTCAATCCCGTAACGCAGATGAATTGGGAGTGGCTGCCCAAATATCCACAAGATTAGAAGGTAGTCGTGATGTAGCGGATGTTATTAAGTTTGTTACCGAAAACCCTGAAAAAGCCAATGCCAGAAGACGATTCTGCTGATAGTGATGATGGCAGTAGTGAAAGCGAATAACTATCTTTTGTTTGAGAGAATGCGATTATTTTTTATAGTCACCCTATTTTTTAACTTTTCTTTTGGTTACTTGTCTCGGAGTTAAAAAAATGCAAATGTGGGTAGGCAAAATATTTTAATATTTGTAGTCTGTCAGTCTTTAGCTAACTGGTAATTCCTTGGCTAGTTAAGTTAATCCTTTTCAGTGAACATTAATTTACTTATTATTATTTAATAAATAAAATCTAGTAATGGATGATGAATCTCCTCCGTCTTCACCGAGTATTATACCTGGTTTATCTCGTGAGAAGAAGAGGAAGTTATCTTTACATGAAGAAAAGTCAAAACCAGAATTATTATCAAAAAAACAATTGGACAAAGAAGTACAGGTGCGACAAGTAGATATTATGGATTGTGCCATATATAAAAGAAATCGGTGGGACTCATCCGATGTGCGAGCGCAATTGAATCTGGTAGAAAATATCCATCTGTGCTCTGAGCAGCAACCCAGTGATCAAAGAAACAAAGTGTTTGCAAAATTGTTAGCTTTTGAGCTCGACCGTGTTCCTCATGAAAAACGCACGATGACGTATTCAAAGATACTGGATTTCGTTAGAAAAATACGCGAAGAAGACAGTTTGGGTAATATCAGCTTGCCAAGTTTTGATGATTCCAACAAGAAGATGAGTAAACTCACAAGTTGTATTACAATTAAATTATAAAATATTTAAAACTATCTTTCTGTATTTGTATTCACTCACCTTTATTTATTTGCAATTGCCATGAAGTTAATCTTTGTTTTTCTTAGAATATAGAGGTATTTTAAGCTGGCTTCTTATCAAAAGTAAATCTTTCTAACCAAGTGTCAAATTATACTGGTTTTTTTTAATTATAGGGTTAAATGTACCAAAAATAAATGCAATTATTACTGTTTTTGCTATTTTTAGACAAATCATCTATAGATACCGCCCTTAGAGCTAATTAATAGTGTCAAATAATATTGTCCAACTAGATTGGTCTTTTGACACATAGTGTGCCGGTCCCTTGCCACCGTCAACGTGCCAAGTCTACTCGAGCCGACTGGTATTGCAAGAGACGATGGCAAGAGACCGGACGGTATGAGTTTGATTCCATGGAAGATGGGCCGGGTGCTGGTATGGGATGCAACCTGTTCAGACACACTGGCCCCTTCCCATCTACATGGAACCAACAACAGAGCTGGTGCGGCTTGTGAAGCGGCTGAAAAAGCTAAGGCTTGTAAATACAGGGGTCTAGGCTCCGAATATGATTTTGTCCCATTCGGTGTTGAGACCCTTGGTCCGTGGGGTCCTTGTGCTATAAGACTTTTTAAGGAAATTGCAAAAAGGTTAGTCGACATCACAGGAGACCGAAGAGCTGGCAGCTACCTCGGACAAAGAATTAGTCTAGCTATTCAAAGGGGGAACGCTGCCAGTATCTTCGGAACCTTGCCCAAAGGGACTCCTTTTAATAATATATTTTAGTTATTTTATTTTATTTTTTAAGGTTTTTAGTTTTAGGTTCATTATAATTTGTTTATATTAATATGTTTAGTTTAGTTTTAGTGTACATATATAGATTTGTTTCTTATTTGAATAAATATACTGTTATGTTAAATAAAGCAAACAATGAATGTGCCCCCCATGGACATTGTCTCGACGTATAAATATTAGCGTTCACGTCACATCATTATAAGGTTAAGCGAACGTTTTTACTGTACCTACCGTCCGTCACCCAAACCTCATGTTTCGTACCAATCTTATCTTCATATACTGTTTCTATACCATTTTAGTATAAATCGTTTACTGCGAATCACGTACTCGTCAGTCGTCAGGTGTCGTCTCTCCTGGCCTATAATAAATAGTAGGTACTAGCGTACTCCTGTAGGGATATGACTTGAAAGAGTACTTTGTAGGTCCGTAGTATATTTAATAATGAATCCTATGTTACATCGGTGTAGAACTTATATAATATGTTAATGAGGGGAGGAGGGTGTACACACACTACACGCACGATTGTACGCACTTCATTGCTGCATGATACATTTTGTCTTTCAGGTTGTCTGAAAGAGATTGCTTTAGCTACTCATGTAATAAGATGTTGTATGTACTTTCTTGTCACTATGAATTATGTTTTGTTCTATTTATTTTGGAGCAATAAATAATATTGTAGGTAAGGTATTGTATCTCTTGACATAGTTCTGACTAAAGGGCGCTGCTCTGCATGCGGTGTGCTCCGCCCTTGTATAGATAATATTCGTATCGGCAAAAGATACGAATACTACGAAAATCGATGTTGGACGACGGTCTGTATGATTCACTTATTACACTGACGAGCGACATAAATGCTGTGTTATGCAATTTATCTAAATATCTTCTAAAAGCCATAGAATATTATCAAGTGATTTATACAACGCATAAGACTTTTTTGATGATTGTTATTTAGTTAAGTAATCTGAGAACTTGAACACCTGTCGACATGACAGCAACCATGCAGAAAAAAATACTAATAATGCTCTCACATAACCGTTTTCACCGTAAAGAATCACCTTGCCAATAAGTTAGGTGTCTATTCAACTGAACCTTCCTTCCGCGGTGTCGTTTATTGTATTCTGGGACTCATTGTGTTTTTCCTTTATCTCTGAGTCTTAAATGATAATAAATGGTCGCAATAATAAATCTTAGTTATTACTTAACAGTATTTTTCCTGTGCGACATATACGTACGAGATATAGCGATATATACCAAATCCTGTTCGTATAATAGCCACTTCGATATAACAAGCATTAGACATAAAGAAATTGGAACGTAATATTTTTATAAAATTTCAGTGACAACCCTTTTTAGCCCTAGATTGATGTGTCACAAACAATTTCGTCGCTCTGTCGTATTGTGTATGTCATTATATTATATTTTTAAAAACGGGAACATAATGAAAAACCTAGGCATATCATAAAGGAGAGATATATCATTCGGGCTTTTGTTCGAAAAACAATAAATTGATTAAAAAAATCGTGAATATGCAAAACAGAGTATTATTGTTTTTTCTCTCAATATATTTTAGGGTTTAATTTATTGTTCTTTGTTAATTGATTTATGTTTTTAATTTGTATGTACGTAGATATCTTTTGAATTTATGGCTAATATATCATTAATCCTGGTTTTCATTGAATTAAATGATCATAATTTTCAATTAAAACCAAGATCACCCAGTATTTTTGTGCTGTTTATTGATTACCTATTGTAAGCTAGTTAATCTATGTATTTTGTAAATGTCCGTTGCGATTCAATAAATGATTAATCTATTTGAAAAATTTAATATTTTTAATATGATCACAGAGAAAGTGTATAAAATAGAAGTGTCTTTATTTTTAACTTGCTTTTTTGCCCGCGACTCCAACCGCGTGAAGTTCCGGACCTGTTCCCGAGAGAACCACATTGAATTTTGGGAAAAGCTATAGCCTATGTCACTCCCTGATAATGTAGCTTTCTACTGGCGACCTCCGTGGCGTAATGGTTACCACGCCAGACCGCCACCTAGGAGGTCCCGGGTTCGAATCCCGGTCGGGTCGTGATGAAAAACGATTATTTTCTGATTGGCCTCGGGTCTTGGATGTTTATTTATATATGTATTTGTTATAAAATATAGTATCCTTGAGTTAGTATCCCATAACACAAGTTTCGAACTTACTTTGGGGCTAGCTCAATCTGTGTGATTTGTCCCTATATATTTATTTATTTAAAAAAAAAAAAAAAACTGTGAAAGAATTTTTGAAATCGGTCTAGTAGTTTCGGAGCCTATTCAATTCAAACAAACAAACAAACCAACAAACAAACAATCAAATCTTGCTTCTTTATAATATTAGTATAGAAGACTGCAACAGAGTAACCTGGGACACAAATTACTTAATAGTTTGCATGTCTTTATTTTTGTAACAAACGCGGGTCTATTTTCTTTGGTCAGGTGGCAGATAGCCAAATACAGGGAATTATTAATAAAAAATATTATTTTTCAATGTTTGAATTATTACGATTGTCAGATATAGTTTTAATTTGATTACGAGATTTTTATGAACCTGATTTCAGACGCATTAAAATTGTTACATGTTGGGATTAACACCTGATAAATATGATGAATTATGTACAAAGAAACAATATTTATAATGTGTATTGGTTATCGAAATGAGTCTTCATTCAATCTCTGTCGTAAATGAGATTGATCGCGTTGTTTTTTTTTCTTTGTACTTGCGATATTTGGCTCGTCTTGTACCTGCTCATTCTAAGGGTTAATGGATTACTATGAACTTTTATAGCAGTGCCCATGGCATCTTATAATAAATCCATAGCTAGGTTCTAAAAACTATAATAATTTTGAAAACACAGCAAGACTAGTACAAAATTTAAAAACAAAAACAGTTAACATGCTCTCTTGAATAAAATCTCAATTAAAAATAATTTCCATCCAAAATGAATTGAAAATTCTAAATATTTTACTAAGTACCTATTTAGTTACCGTACAATCAGATTTCATTTAATAAGTCACTAGTCTCAATAGTCCAGGCCGATCGATCGAGATTTTTTACAAGAGTAATGCAGTTACGGACTTAGCATCACTGTAGCCTATAGACGCTTGCAATACAGGGGATATCACCCACGCGTTGCCAACCCCAACCCCCCCCCCCCCTTCCCCTCCAACTGGAGCTGAGCCACATGATCGGCAAACATAAGCAGTTTCGTATTACTTCCTTCCTACAAACTTTCAAACACATAAACACATTACGTCGCGAAATTCTCAACTACAACTTGCGAGATCGATAGGTACATAAGCGAAGAACTTTCAAAGTTTAACGTAGCAGATAAATGGCTTGATTTTTTCTTTGCCTGCATAAAAAAAAAAGATTTGGTGTGAAACCACTGTGTGCACTGTTTTAAATTTCAATATCAAACCAATATTTTAGGCCGTGTAGAGCAGGCTTTAAAGTAATAGATAAAAATTGCTACGGAGATAGTTTGTGCACAAAGCCTTTTTGAGAGAAAATGCATGTAAGGACTTCTGAATAAAATATTTGATTCTTTGAGTCAGGAAATATGCATGTAAAAACGTGAGCGTTTGCTAGTGTTACGAGTAATAGCTTTTATGAGTAAACAAATTGTATTAAGTTTGACTTATAAGTTTCACTTCCATGTTCAAATTTAACAAGCACACTTTTTTCGTAAGTTACTAAGTTGTTTTCCCACAAGGCAAGGGCGTAAACTTTTCTAATAAATTGCTGTTACTTCATGCTTTTGTAAAAAATACGCATTTTAAAAGCAGGTAGATTATGTTTGCAAATACCTTTACAAGTTTATGCACGCTTACTTATTAGTTTTGTGATAAATCTAGCTAATATTTTAGTAGAGCTTTTTATACCTTTTACATTACATGTCACGTTTCTAATGAGTACCCGCAGTAAATAGGCAATAAGTTAATTTATTTACTAGGAGCCCGCTACGGCTACGTGGTTTGGGTTTATGAATAATAATATCATAACTTTGGCTAATAAATATACTTATAACTTACTCCATTACACACAAACCCTCAAAATTATCATGTTTGTACAATATTTGTGATACGTCACAAATATTGTACAAACATAATAAGTTTACGTTATCGTAATCCACATCTACGGATGTGGATTACGATTTAAAGATCGTAACATTACGTGGATGTGGATCGATGCGCTGGCAATGTGCTGGAAGTACTTGCTTAGGATTCCATGAACTGCCTGTCGTCGTACCAATACGAATCCTCTCATCTCAGCCACTAGAAGTACTCTCTAGAGTACAGTGTCTACATAGGCTTTTCCCAAACTTTTCAATCCCTGCATACATTAATCCTTATCGAAAACATATTTAGGTATGTTCCGCAGTTCAAATGAGTACTAATTTTCTTTGGACACACGACAAGAAATCTTCGAACGATGGAGCGTCTTGTTGTACAAGGCAGAATGTTTATCATCAAGACGATCTAGACGCTCACTGAATCTATAGTGAATGACTACTCGAATAGAATCGAATGTATACGTATTTCAAAAACTGCCATTGTTGTGGACCGGCCGTCACCATGACCACTCTGTTAAGTCTGTCTTAACAGAAAAACTAAGAAACTAATTAGAAAAAACCTTACTATCAAACAATCTATGTTCATTTATTCATTATGCATCAATGTAATGTTCGGACTTAAAATGTTATATCGCCTATTACGTGAAATATAATATTATCCACACTTTAATGGATAAATGATACAGTCTAATGTCTATATAATTAAGTATGTAAATTTCACAATGGATCATGTGATCTTGATAGCCTTTTAACATTGAACGTTATATCTAGTGCCCGGAGACTTGATACAACTCGAGTGTATGTGCCTTGCCTATATAAAAAACACTATGAAAATTATACTTTCACATTTTTATTATGAAATTAAGCTGAGAGCTTTTTCATGGAAATTTTTGTTGTGACACGACACGTGTAATATTTTATCTTAATCTGATTTGTAATGTTGTTTAACGGATTTTCTGTTTAAAAAATATGCAATACAAGGACCAATATACGCCAACCTATCGAGGTTTTGGTATAGACGATAATAACAATTATAAATATTTTTTTCTTTATTCTTCTAAAACATATATCACAAAATGTATAACGCATGGTTTTAAAGAGGGTAACGTTCGAAACTGCACAAGTGGAAAACATTATGGGAATCGAAATTATAAATATAGACATGGTTTCGATCAGTTCGTTGACAATAAAAAGAATAGGAATCATTTCCTAGTCCATTTTTCACCATATTTTTTGGTTTTAAAACGAACTCGTTCCGTAAACATCCATCATTCAGTAGAGTGAAAAAATGTCACTTCAAATAAACGTGGGAGCGACACGAATCGAACAGGTATTCAGTCAAAACGGATTGCGGATGGGTTCATGCGAAAAAGCCGTTAAAGTTACGACTTTTTTAATGACACGTTAGCAAACTGGATGAGATCACATGTGTTAATTGAAAGAACAAGGATGTACGATTTTTAAGAAACTTGTGAGAATAGAAATAGACGATATACAATACTTTTAGTCCGTAGTTTTATCATTGTAGGACCTCTTGTGCTTGTCCAACAACAGCTTGTGTTGGCCAAGTTCAACAGTATAATCAACGACCTCTGTGGCGTAATGGTTACCATGCCAGCCTGGGCACCCAGGAGTTCCCGGGTTCGAATCCCGGTCGGGTCATGATGAAAAATTATTTTTTTCTGATTAGCCTGGGTCTTAGATGTTTATCTATATAAAATATGTATTTGTTATAAAATATTGTAGTATGACAATACTAAAGTGATAACAATGTTTATTTATAGTTTACAATATTCAGCTACATAATTAGAACTTCTTATGTCCCCCTAAATGTTCTGTAAAAGCCTGTAATTAACCAGTAATAAACCAGGCATGGAATTTTTAATAAGATTTTTCTCTCAATTTTAGTTCTTTTTTTCTTTCTTTAGTTCTTAGTTGCATTTCGTTTTACTCAGTATGCATTATACGTTGCGGTATTACTTTTATGCAAAAAGTAGTCTGTGGTGTGTGTAGTAATATTTTGTAAAATGTCTTGCGGGTACTTATTCAATAAAACAGTTCTCGACCAGCCATCTTGTAGTTTGCTTCATGGTGACAGCGGTGGGCAAATTAAATCGTTTTAAATAATAAAACAAGTGAAGGGACATTATAAGTGGTGTTATTGAAGATATCGGGTGTTATACTTCGTTTTATTATAATGGAACACGCACGTCCACCAGCGGAATTAGTTCTGGAAGGCGGGCCAGCGAGTCGCGCTGACGCGTGGCGGTGATGGTTGCAACGATTCCAGGTGTTTTTGAAAGCGTCGGGCGTTTGTAAAGAATCAAGTGATGTGCAAGCCAGTTTGTTAATCAACTTAATAGGCAGCGAGGGTTACGATGTATATTCGACTTTCAAGTTCAATGCTGAAACCGATCGTAACGACATAACCAAGTTGATTGAGAAATTTAATAATCATTTTGGCACCAAAGTAAATACAACAATGGTTCGCTTTAAATTTTTTACGCGTAACCAGGAGGCAGGAGAAACCATCGACGAGTATGTTACTGCCCTTAAACTTCTCAGTCAACAATGTGAGTTCGAACAACTAGAAGATGGGTTGGTTCGCGACCGGATCGAGTGCGGAGTGCGGGAAAGTACAGTGCGCGACCGGTTGCTGAGAACGGAAGAGCTAACGTTGGAAAAGGCAGTGCGGATTTGCCAGACCAACGAAATATCCAATGACGAAAATCGACAGATCGAAGGTGTTAAATGTGAAAGCACCAAGAAGGAATCTATCGATGTCGTGTGGCGAGCAGGGTCGCGGGCAGGCGCGCGCGGCGGTGGATTTGTGCGGCGGCGGGGCGGCGCGGCCGCGGCGGGAGGGCCCGCTGCGGGCTCGAGCGGCGGCGGCCGGCGCGAGATGGCGCCCCGTGCGCGGCCTGTGGCATCGGCCTGTGCGACGGCGGCGAGCGATGTGCGGCTAGATATGTGAAATGTTTTAATTGTGATAAAGTGGGACATTATAGAAGGTGTTGTCGCGACCGCAAGTTTAATAATAAAGTTTATGAAGTGCATGAACGAGAGGAAGAGGATTTGTTTTATATTTCATCAATTGATGCGATTGACTCGGAGGACTCTAAGTGGTATGAAAGTCTTTATTTATCTAATAACAATAAAATTAAACATGTTTGTATGGACACCGGTTCGGATTTGAATGTAATTTCTAAAAATACATTTCTGTCGTTGGGCTTTTCACTGAGCGATATAGTTGCTGATACCACAAAGGCTCAATCCTTTTGTGGAAATCTCATACAAATTATTGGATCATGTTACATAGACTGGTTATTTAAACAAAAAGAATATGTTTTAAAATTTGTTATAACGGCATCAGACTGTCAAAGCATATTAGGAAAAAATGCACTAGAAATATTAAATATGGTTAAGCGTGTTTATGCTGTATTAAACATTGATGAATATAACAATCTCTTTGAAGGCTTAGGTACCCTTCCAGGCGTGTATAAAATTCAGATTAGTGAGAATGCATCTCCGTGCGTGTGCCCGGTACGTAAAATACCTCTTGGTATAAGAGATAAGTTGTTGGCTGAATTGAATAACATGGAGCGTATGGGAGTAATTAGAAAGGTGAATCATCCTACTTCGTGGGTGAATTCCATTGTTGTAGTAGCTAAAAAAGATGGCAGTTTGCGCATTTGTTTAGACCCGCGGCCACTTAATAAAGTGATTAAACGACCTCATTATCCTTTGCCGACCCTTACTGAAATTGCAACTAAGTTAAAGGGAGCTCGCTATTTTAGCAAACTAGATGCAAGATCTGGTTTTTGGATGGTATGTTTAGATAATGAAAGCGCCGACCTTTGTACTTTTGGCACACCATTTGGGCGGTACCAGTTTTTGCGTCTACCGTATGGTATCAACTCGGCCTCTGAAGTGTTTCATGCCAGAGTGCGGCAACTCCTGGAAGACTTGGAGGGTGTCGATTCATTCGTAGATGACGTCATCGTATGGGGGGCTACTGAGACGGAGCATGATGAACGCCTGAGGGCGTTACTAGAGAGAGCCAGACAAGTAGGGATAAAATTTAACAGGTCAAAATGTGAATTTCGTGTGTCTGAGGTGACATATTTAGGTCATATTTTTAGCGCAAAAGGTATGCAAATAGACCCATTAAAAGTAAAAGCAATAGTGGATATGGCGAGTCCAAGCGATAGGCAATCACTGGAACGGTTTTTAGGAATGGTCAATTATTTATGTAAATTTATTCCTAACTATTCTGAGAAAGTAACTTCTTTGCGAAATTTGTTAAAAAAAGATAACGAGTGGTGCTGGGGTCAACATGAAGAAAAAGTCGTGGAGTTATTAAAAAATGAATTATGTCAGGCCCCTGTACTAGCATTATGGGAAACGAGTGCACCGGCGCTCGTGTCGGTCGACGCGAGCTCGCACGCGGTCGGGGCAGTGCTGCTACAAGGCGGCCGGCCCGTGGAGTTCGCCTCGCTCACACTCACCGACACACAGCAGCGTTACGCGCAGATTGAGAGGGAGCTGCTGGCAATTGTGTTTGCGCTTGAGAGGTTCCATCAATACATCTATGGTAAAAGTGATGTAGTGATCGAAACCGATCATAAACCTTTAGAAGCATTGTTTAAAAAATCATTGCATGCAGTTCCTGCTCGACTTCAGCGCATGATGATGCGTATTCAAAGGTATGAATTTACAGTCACTTATAAACCGGGAAAGTATATGTATGTGGCTGATACTCTGTCTAGGGCTCCATTGCCAGAGCTAATGCATGAAGAGATTAGCAAAGACTTGGAAACCCAGACATGTTTATTATTAGAAACCGTACGTTTCAGTGACGAAAAAATTGATCTAATAAGGGACCACACCTCCAAAGACATCATTTGCCAATTGATTGTTGATCATATTATGAAAGGATGGCCGGCGAACAAGTATGAGACAGATGAACGAATAAGACATCTCTGGGAGCACAGAGGGGTGCTGCAATACATTGATGGTGTATTATTCAAAGACAATTTGGTGTACATACCTACAGATCTACGGGAAGAAATGTTATCTCGTGTACACGAAGGCCACCTGGGCATCGACAGGTGCAAGAGACGAGCACGAGACGTTATGTTTTGGCCAGGCATGTCGCGCGACGTCGAGGTAACGGTGCGACGATGCCGAGAGTGTGGCCTGCACGCGGCGAGGCCGCAACGCGAGCCCATGATACCGCATCATATTCCATGTCTGCCGTGGGCCAAGGTTGGCTCGGATATATTTGAGCACAATAAAAACAATTTTTTAATTTTAGTTGATTATTTATCTAATTTTGTAGAGGTCATTCCATTAAGATCCATTACTTCAAAAAGTATAATTCTAGCAATGAAAGATCAATTTGCTCGTCATGGAATCCCACAAGAGTTAGTCTCGGATAATGGACCTGGTTATGTCTCTAAAGAGTTTAAAACTTTTGCAAGGGACTGGGGCTTCAGACATGTAACTTCATCACCGAATTATCAACAATCTAACGGGCGCAGTGAGCGCTCCGTAAGAACAGTAAAGATGTTATTGACTAAAGCTTTGAGAACAAATTCCGATTTTTACATTAGTTTATTAAATTATAGAACTACGCCTCGGGATGGCGTCTCCAGTCCAGCACAACTTTTAATGGGTCGTCGGTTGAATACACGTCTGCCATCTCATATTAATAAATTAAAACCGGACAGAGATAACAATATGGATTACAAAAATATTTCAAAGAATCAAAGCAGGTCAAAAACATGGTATGATAAAACCGCCCGGAATCTCCCAGATTTGCATGTTGACGATGAAGTAATCGCGGTAGACGGCAAAGAAAGGCGACAAGCGCGTGTCGTAGGACGTGCAGAACAGCCTCGCTCGTACTTCGTTACGGACTCCAGAGGTAAACGCTTTAGGAGAAATAGACGTCATTTAATTAGATTAAATTCTGGCTCTCCTTACAAAAGGAATGTTAGTTCAGATAATTCGCAAAGCGATGGTAGCAGTAATTATGGAGATCCCGAAGGAGCAGATTATGAGTTTTACGGCGATGTTAGGGGTATAGGCAGGGATACTGTTTTAGCTCAAACAGATGCAATGCAATCGCCGTGTAATTCAAATCAGCCGCAACAGAAACGTCTGGCAGCCCAAGCTGCTAAAAAGAAGCTTAATTCATTGTTTAACTAAAGTTAAATATGGCAATATAAAGTATGTATAATGTATGGTAATAGGTATTAAGTAAGTTAGTGTTCAATCATTGATGTTATGTAAAATAAAATGCAAAGTTTTTGTAAAGTAGCTTAGTTGGCAGAATTACCTACTATAAAAGTGGAACTCGTCATTTTATGTTTATTTTATGTTACGTATATATATGATAGTTAGTGAACAGTTATGTGTATCTAATTAAGTAAATTCATTTCTAAAAAATAATAGTAAACAACTATGTGTATTTAATTAAGTAAATTAGAAAGAAAAAAAAACTGTAAAGAATAACATGTAGTAATATTTTGTAAAATGTCTTGCGGGTACTTATTCAATAAAACAGTTCTCGACCAGCCATCTTGTAGTTTGCTTCAGTGTGTCTGTGTTAGTAAGTCTGTGGTATCGCCCGCAAAATTCGCAATAAAATGAAATATGTGTTTAAAATACGAATAATAGTCTATTAAAAAAAGTGTGGCACTCGGGGACTGCCGCGGTAAAGCTATTGCACAGTCGCGGGCTCGAACCTACTCGTGGACGCAGTCAAAAAGCACGCTGTCTCACCTAGCAACGTGTCTAAAAGAGACAGAATCAGTTATGAGTAAGGGTCGACCGAGACAGGTTTTTCGTTCTCGGCCGAGACCGAGAACGAGAATAAAATAAAATAAAAATCTCGGCCGAGACCGAGAGCTGAGACCGAGAATAGACAAATCGCTAAAAAATCATGAAATGAGTAAAAAGAGTATAATGAATGAATCAGTTTTAATAATCAAAATTGAACAATATGATGTTGTAACACTTGCAACATAAAAAAGCAATTTTTCGGCGTTTTCACCCTTTAAAGAGTGTCGCCTCTAGTCGTATAATTGACCAGCTCTGCTAAAGAGCTGTTCACTTGCTACACTAGTAGGCGGCGCTGATAAAAACTTTTGTGCTGCAGGTCTAAGTACTTTATAAGGCGATGAATACCAGTACTCAAAAATATTAGCATTTCTTTGCAGTCTTGGCTCTTTAAGAAAGCTATCTAGCGCTATTTCGATCACAGAACGTGAGTTTTCGTCACTGGTCATTGGCTCATCGTCCAACTCTATAGAATCATGAGCTGCCCATTAGTTGGATTTATCTATTGGAGTTGAATCCATGTTTGATGAGCTAGCTGACGAAGCACATGTCGTCACACGAGAATTTGATCCCACATTTCCATTGAGAGTTTCGATAATATGAAGCTTGGCTGTATTAATTTCGCTTTCTGTTTTAAATCGTGGATCGATCAGTGTTGCAGTAATCAGTGGCAAACAACTTTTTATAAATGAAAATCGCCGATTAAGTGTATCCAGTAGATTACTTCTCATCACCGCCCGCCGTCCGACTAACCAACCAACAACCAATCACAGTCGACGAAACTGTCTCGGTTATGGCCGAGAATCTCGGCGATTTATAGCCGAGAACCGAGACAGAGTTCTCGGTTGGATTTGTAGCCGAGAATGCCGAGACCGAGACCGAGACCGAGATCTCGGTCGAGCCTTAGTTATGAGCAGTTAGCTTAGCAGCTAGTCTACACGCATACGTCTAGTCGCACGCACACAAACACCGTGCCGAAGTCTGCCGAACTGAAACGACGTTAGACGATGAACGGCTTTCAACGCCGCGCCGCGCGGAGTGGGGGGTGGTAGGTTTTATTTTCGTTATGGAATTTCTTGATTCGGTCGCCGCGCTCAAAACCCGCGATAAAAGCTATGCAATAGCTTAAAAAATTTGAACTTATTTTAGACGTATATACCTAACTAGAGAAACCCGCGCAACTTCGTTTGCGTTTATCCCGCTTTCCCGTGGGAATTTTAAAAAAAATCCTTTCTTATCGGTTGCCTACATCACACACCCAAATTTCAGGTCTCTACGGTCAAGAACAAATATTTTTATATGTATACATGATTATTTTTCTATTTAAATACTTCTCATTACAATCTTTGGAGTGGGCGTTTATGAAATAGGCTATCCCGACCGGTGAAGTACCACCCTTTTACAGAATATTGACGTGAAGCAGCAATGCGTTTCGTTCGGAGAGTGAAATATCCGAAATTCTTGTTTGCCACCTTTGTGGTATAAAAAAAATATCTATCTCCTTCCTTATACTATTTCTCGCTATATATCCTGTCTTTTCCTATTATAGGTCGGCAACAGGTCAGGGACCCTAGAATCTATGTGCTTCATAGTCGACGATAATCACCTAATATCAAATGATCCATATTCCTGAGCTTGTTTTCCAACCACTTCCGTAAAAAAAATGTACAAGTATATGGGTGTTTCAATACCTACAACCTCAGCCTACAACCATCCCTACAACAACACTACGAAATAATAGAGCGAGTCGACGTAATGATATTTCCTATAAGTAAGAAAGAGACAATATCAATATGCCATTTATCCATTGACCAATTTAACTTGACCCCTGTCAAATATTATAAAATTTAATATTTAATTACTTACTGTTTATTATCGATGAATATGATTCAGTCCGCTTTATACATAGTTAGAATTTTAGCTGTTTTTCCGAGATCACAAACAGAATAAATAGTACGATGACCTACGACGACATTATGAAATCATTTTGTTTGAATATTCACAATTTATAAAAATAATACATGACAGATGACATCTTCACTTTACGAATGTGTCAAAATGAAATGTAATTGAAATCAAAAGCACTAAAGAGTATGAGTATTGATATCAAATCGAAGAAAATTACCCACAAAATACATATTTTTCAAGAATTTCAATAAAATAAGAATCACGTCTTCCATCAATTCTCATAAACAATTTTTATGCAAAATTTGAAGTAGATTGGACCAAGGAATCAAGTTGTCCCATAGTAACTTTGCACCCCTTTTTTACCCCCTTAGAGTTAGAATTTCGAAAAATCCTTTCTTATCGGACGCCTACGTCATACAAACAATCCACCCTCCAAGTTTCAGATTTTTACGATGAGCGGTTTAGGCTGTGCGTTGATTCTCAGTCAGTCAGTCAGTCAGTCAGTCAGTCAGTCAGTCAGGACAAAGCATTTTATATATATAGATTACGTTGGTATTATTATTAGCGTCAAAATACGCTAATTATCTCTGTCAACGTGTAATTTGCGCGGTATTTTTAGATCTTCGAACAAATTTAAGATTAGATTATTTGTCACATACTTCATTTCATTACTTATCGAAGCAAGTATTAATATCGAGAGCATAATATACAATAAAATAACAACATAAAATCTGGGAAGACTGGTATCTTTATGATCACTAAAAATATCATTTTATGGCTTCAGAAAATTCTAGGTCGAATAAAATGATATAATGATTGATGTTTTCTCATAAAATATTATTTCTGTATGCTTACATATATATTTTTAACGATGTCTGTGTAGTTGTCTATGTAGGTAGAGGTATGTCGTTTTCTCTGTTTCTTACGCTCATCTGTAGCATTTTCCAGCATGCGCGTTTTATTTTTCCAGAAATCTTTTATCTCCATCCATTGTTAAAAAAAATTTCTTTACCAAAAAAGGCTAATAAAATTACAGAAATTAAACAAAACGATAATTTACTTAATATGTAGACTTTTGTAATAAAAATATTAAAAAAAAATATTTAAGTTACCTACGTAACCCGAAAGAAAAAGTTTTGTTTTTAAAAAGAGTAAAAGTTATCCCAAATGTTATTTGAACATTTTTATAAAGAAATCGATTTTGCTTGAAAAGAGTGATTATTAAATAAATAAAAAATAGTTTATACTAAAAAGCTCTAAAATTTTATTCAATACTAGCTTTTTTGCCCGCGACTTCGTCCGCGTGAAGTTCCGGACCCGTTCCCGTGGGTACCACATTGAATTTCGGGAAAAGCTATGGCCTATGTCACTCCCTGATGATGTAGCTTTCCCCTGGTGAAAGAATTTTTGAAATCGGTCCAGTAGTTTCGGAGCCTATTCAATTCAATTAAACAAGCAATCAAATCTTTCCTCTTTATAATATTGGTATGGATATAAATAAATAAATAAATATATAGGGACAAATCACACAGATTGAGCTAGCCCCAAAGTAAGTTCGAAACTTGTGTTATGGGATACTACTCAATGGTACTATATTTTATAACAGATACATATATAGATAAACATCCATGACCCGAGGCCAATCAGAAAAAGTTCGTTTTTCATCATGACTCGACCGGGATTCGAACCCGGGACCTCCTGGGTGGCGGTCTGGCGTGGTAACCATTACGCCACGGAGGTCGTCGAAATATAGATAAAGCAAGAGTATAAATAAATAAAAAGAGCTTAGTATTTGAACTGAAATAAATAAAGGTTTTAATTAACATGATGCTAAGCTAATGATAAAGGTTGGTTGCTCTGAGGCTTCGCTGAGTTCAGGTACCAGTCTCTAACAAAGCTAATGATTTCAATAGGAACATTCTTTGTATATTACAGCATTTACAGCCTGTTCAGTATATTTACATTAAGTATATACTAAATGGAATTGAGCTGCGCCCAACCCGCAGCCATCTTTTGTGTATTTCGAGTTAAAGATCTAAAATCTATATCTATCTGAGTAAAGGCTATAAACTCAAATTCTAATTTCTATATTTGAATATCCGCCGGGCTAGTATTGAGCTTACAGGACCAAGTAATAGAATCCCAATCCAATCTGTTTACGATTCACATGTCACTACTAAACTAACATGTGTTTTATTTTTGTCATAAACCTTATCTGTACGTAGTACTATTAGTTATTCTGTGTCTATAATATATATTATAAAGAGGAAATATAATTGTATTTTTGTGACAATTTTATTTTATTATTTTTGTAAACTCACTTCACTACACTATCGCGGGTGATATAGGCTAAATTATATTTTAAAAAAAATAGGGATCCTTACAACCTCCGTGGCGTAATGGTTACCACGCCAGACCGCCACGCAGGAGGTCCCGGGTTCGAATCCCGGTCGGCTCATGATGAAAAACGAACTTTTTCTGATTGGCCTCGGGTCTTGGATGTTTATCTATACATATATGTATTTGTTATAAAATATAATATCGTTGGATTAGTATCCCATAATAACACAAGTTTCGAACTTACTTTGGGGCTAGCTCAATCTGTGTGAATTGTCCCTATATATTTATTTTATTTACAAACCCGTGCGAAGCTGGGACAGAGCGCTCTAGTATCTTATGATAAGGTTTAAGCTAGTGTTGTAAATGGAATTACCGTCACTAATCTATATTTGATACTTCTACTTATAATTTAGATTTTCCCCGCGGCTTCTCTCAGGTAATTTTATAACATAGATCTCGTTTGATAACAAAACAACAAATGGCGCGACTTATGGCGCCATCTGTTGGCCGACATCGCAATTGCAGCGCCACCTATAGTAGAAAAAATATATTCCCATTGGAAGACATATATGGGCCATGGTTATGTTGGGCCAAAGTTGGGCTCTGTACTGTACCCCTGACTATACCTACTCACACAAATTTTCATAATGCTCGGCTGACACTTAATTAGTCATGCCTTGAAGGAATAACAAACAAACTCAGTTTCTCATTTACAATATGAGTTAGGATATAAAAATAATATTATTATTATTAAAATGATAAATTCGGTTTGCGGCTATCAACGTCGCGTTGGGTCCTATTCCTTCCTGCCTCTTGGGATTTTCACAAAAATCTATTTCGCTTATTTCCTGTTCTGGGACTTGGTGATTATTTATCGATTGATTGATTGATGATGGTAATTATTTATACCAGTCTATTTCCGATAGACATTTTACGACGGTTTTACAGAGTGTGATATTTAAGTTTGGAGCATAGGTTAGAGATCGTATCACCATTCGTGGGTAAATCCATATGTTAGATAGATAATAATAATTTTAAGATTTTGGCAACACAGATGACTTAGTACAAAATAGATATAGTGCCTCTTATTGTTTTTCATTGTTGATTAAATTCCTAATAAATATTTTTCCTTATCCAACTTTAAAATAAAATACAAAATTCGATGAAACACATCCGCATGTTTACATATAAAATGAACAGAATCTGCTACGTTCTTCATTCTTTTGATGCTCGTGTTTGCAATGTGTGATAAATATGTATGGGAAAATGTCAATCAGATTATCATACGATGTAGAAAGGTTACAAAACCAAAAAGATCTTAGCAGAAGATGATAATGATGACATTAAATTAAATAGAGGAAATGTATTTGATTTTAGCTTAATTTTTTTTATCATCTACTAGTAATAGCTATAAATATGTAATGTAAGTATGTTTAAATTATCAACGCCTCCGACCACTTTGATCCCACTTCGGCGAGACAGAGAAACACTAAACATACACACCGCCCACAGTAAGTTGTTTGTGGGCGAAGGTCCATAAGTTCTTTTAGTCACTTTTGCGTATAAAAATCTGTCGTCTGCCCACCGAAACAGAAACTGTCTAATTTTCTATTAAAGAATATCAACGCATTCACATCATTGGTGAAAACGGGCATAAGACACACATTATTAAACAGAAAGTTCACAATAACAAAGTTTCAGTGTGTCACAGTGATACAAAGAGGCAACAGGCTCAGTGCATTACTTGCTCGGCGAGCAAATAAAATCGAACCGCCGAGCAAAGCCGCGGGCAAAAGCAAGTTGATAAATATTTGCAATACATGAAAGCAATTGTAAATATCGATAGTTCTAACACAGTTCTACTTAGAAACTATAAATGTGAATAGCTAATGTAAATAGACAATGTTGTTGCAACTTCTATATCGCTCAGCTTGCAAGTCATATCCTAACAATATGCAAACTCAACACTAATGACTATTTGGCTTATCTCCAGTAAACCACGTTCCATGTTCTGAATCCCATTTTCAGCTACAAAATGGTCTTGTACGTTAAGATAATTATAATGTATATTTACTTGTTACACGATTTGCTTTGAAATGAAGATTTTGCTAACGTATTATAATTTACGGTCTGAAGACTTAGCAAAGGCAACACTTGCTCCTTTCTGGACTGGGTCTAAGTCTAATCCTATAATTTTGAGCAAAAAGTTATTATGGTTTACCCTTATGCGAGTTTTTCTTTTCCTGTGTTATATTGACGGTGATAGACATAGTTTAGTTGGTAGCACAGAGATTTTATGGTGGTAGAGAAACGAATTAAATATACAACTTGTTTTGTTTGCGAACGCTACAGAATTTTCTGTAGTAATTTTTTTATTTCATGTTTTTAATAATAACTGAGAAATAAGTGAATACAGCGAAGTTCAGAGAAAAACTCCATCTGTATTTGTTAGTAAATCAATTATTCGAGTGATTACATATTTTGGCATATAGGTATATTGATAAAATGTGACAAATGAAATGATGGAGTGTTACCAAGAATAAGTGGGCGTAATAAAATTGAGGTGTGTGGTGGTTTTGTATAATATTTGAAATTCATGTGACATTATTATTGGGCTGATAAGGTGAGTTGCTTAACCTTTAACTGGTGACGTGCGGTCTCAAGAAGGTTCCAAGAAGTTGTTCTTATATTCTACACTATTATAAGATACAAAATTACCTACTCTTCATAGAATAATGCAATTGCATAAAACAATAAAAAAAATTGTAGAATTAATTTTTCTTTTTCTGTTCAGAAACTCGTTGGCGTCACTGTGCTTACTAAATTAGTCTAGACGAACAGTCACGTTCAAATAATAATAAAAAATGTTTCTATGGTATTTACAGATTTTATAATAACAGTTTTTACAAATTAGTGTTATTGCATGGAACCTCGTTATCGAGGGCATCACCAAAAACCGTCGACGTACTAACAGCGACTAATTCACTACAATATATTTATGTAGGTATAACTCAAACAATTAATTACAATATTGATAAAAATCAGACATCTAGATAGTAATTAAACAATTAAAATAATAATGTCAAACAATGAAAACCAATACAAAAGTGAAGTGAAGCATAACCACCAAGCTGGTCCAATGGCGGTTGGTGGATGAACAGTAGGCCATCTTGACCTTGTAACGGCTTGTAATGGATACTTATAACTCGTAGGAGTCGCGTATGATTATTTCCTCGAATCTACTATTAGTGGAGATTAAGTTTTAAAACTTCCTTTCTCCATTTATTTGTGAAGAGACGTTACAACCTTACTGATTGTATCAACTTTTTAAACTCATGTTCACACATATGTTAGGTACCTGTTTTATCATGTCCCCTGAGGAAATATTACTTATAATAAAACATACACACATTAGCGCAGTGTAATGTAATGAATATTAAAGGGCGCGGCTGAACTTTTAGAAATTACAAGTGGACACTACCAAACACGACTAGGTAGGGCGGGACTGCAGAGGCGTGCTTATTAACCATTTTGTAATTATAAAAAGATAATTTGTCTATTCTATATAAACAAAGTTGCCAGTGTAAGTACTACTAAATTCTATGGAAACAAACTAGGGATGAAAGAGACTCAAGTCTTTTAAGGCTTTTAATAAAGACTCGGTGGACTCGCCTCATTTTTGACGACTTACGACTGACTAGTCTTTTAGTTCCCAACCTTTAGTCAAAAGACTAGTCTTTCTAGTCGAAGTCGTTTAACGTAAAAGACTGAGCGTTACTTGAACAGCTTAAAGGACTTAAACAGCTTAAAGGACTGGCCACTAATCGCCTGGGAAGTCGAGAGAATTGAGACGAAAATTGTAAATGATTCCGAAATGGATCGTTGTATCGAAAAGTGATCTTCCCTCACCCTCAATGTTTTTATAAGACCTATTTAACGACACCCTACAACATGGGGTCAGAGGCACCCCTTAAAAATTTTTTGTTCGACGACTTTGTTAGCATTTTTATTATGCGTATACATAGCAAATTACAGCTTTCTAGTATTAAGCGTCTAAGCGCTAGACCGCGGACAGACAGACGGGCAGACAGACTGACATTGCGGATTCCTTGTAGTTTACGGAACCCTAAAAAGGAATCTCACTTCTGCCTAAAGAGTTTTTGTTTAGAATTATCATGTTTTACTCAAACGCCAGTTCTTTTACAAAAAGACTGCAGTCATGGCGGAAACACACTACCGTGTCGGGGCGTGTCGTGTCGCGCCAGAAGCATATCGCGTTCATACATTTTATATGGTTAGGAGCACATTTGTAGGGCGTGTCGTGTCGTGACTCGCTCTGTCGTGGCGCGGACTGCTGGCCGCCGATTGCGCCACGGCGGTGGTGGGGGTTATGACGCGACACGACACGCCCTGCAAATGTGTTTCTATACCCGCGCGCGGCTCGTGGCGCGAACAAGTGGACGCTTTTTTTTAAATTTGTTTTTGCAGCGTGATAATGAGTTACTAGGTACTAGATTCCTGATAAATATACTTAAATACGTTTTTTTGTAAATAAATACGAGACAAAGGCAAACACTGCGAGCTTCTGTTCAGAAATGAAAGAAATAAACGTCTGGCGTTTATTTCGTTCATTTCTGAACAGAAGCGCGCCCCGACACGACACGCCTCGACACGGTAGTGTGTTTCCGCCATCAGTCGTTTATGCTTTTTAGTCGTTTAAGTCGTTTTAGTCAATACAATCTTTTACGTTAACCAACTGAGTCATATTAATTAAGACTAACAGCTGCAGTCCTTATTTTAAGGCGAAGTCGTGTAAAAGGTAGTCTTAAATTAAAAGCCTTAAAAGACTGAGTCTCTTTCATCACTAAAATAAACACTATTTTATGCAAAATAACACAAATTAAAACAATATTACGCTGTTTCAAATTTTTTTTAGAATAAAAATATTTTTTTACTGCATGTCCTGGTAGCGGCGAGGGTTTATCGGGCTCTCCCCTCAACAAACTTCACATAACGTCTAAAAACCTGACAGATTGCCACCTTGGCCGCCTAGATGAGCGGGGCTTCGGGAACGTTGATTGATACATCCGCTGATAAATCTGGAACGTCCAAAAGTCATAGTTTTTCATAAAACACCGCTGTAATTAATATTCTATTCAGTTAAAATAGGAAATAACAATTAGTTGACCCTAGAGAGAAATGTATGAGGTCAAAAGCCTTCAAAAAGGTCAATTTGTTCCGGACATAGAATAATAAAGTGTTTTCTTTAATTAAAAAGTTGTGGTGAAGTTCGATCTGTGGACACTGTAGTTCAAACGAGCACAGACCAATTTTGGGTTGGCAATAATCATTAAAAAGTGCAACGTTTATTACTAAAAGCAACGATGAAAATAAAACTTTGGCCCAACTTCGAGTTTCAGTTACAAATTGGTAACTTTATACCAATAACAAAAAAATGAACTGGAGTTTGAAAGCAAAAATTAATGATTTTTAAGTAATTTTAGATTTTTTGTGCCTACCATTAAATAACATCTTTTCATGTCAATGACCCAAAAATGACGTATAATTTTTAATTAAAACAATTATTTAGGCTATTATGGCTGTTATATTTGATTGTACGCAACGTCCGATTTGTACGATGTGTGGCACATCAGCGTCCATCATCTTGATGCAGAGTACGGAAGCCTTGAGAAATAATTTTAAAACTATTTACAGTGACAAGTGACAGTCTGCGGGTTGCAGACCAAGAGCTAAGTTAGTTTCGAGTTAGTATAACATACATTACTCGTTGTGGTCTGCACCCAAGTTTGAAAAATCATATCAGCTATGCAGACTAAGCTGAACTAAGTTAGCAATAACTTAGCTGCTCTTGGTCTGCAACCGGCGTTATAGTCCGGGTCAAACCCGGTGGTCGAGTTGCTAGCAATGGCTACTTAATCTAAAGAGTTGGCATTCCGCACAAGACAATCATTTTGTGTGAACATGACTGCTTGACTTGGTCTGGATGTTTTTTATGTTTTTATACTTATTTATTTCCAAAAAAAAATATTTATGTATATTTATCAGCTGTACTCATAGTTTGTAGACTAAATGGCGTTTTGTAAAACGTTGTTGTGTTCCTTCATTGTTGTTGTTTGTGTTCGTTCAGGAATAATAATTTAGGAAATATCATTATTTACACCAACTTTGTACATCGTGTGAACCAAGAACTTCGGCTCTCTTTGAATTCAATATCGTGTCCTTTCTTATGTTGAAAGCGGAATGTTTCTAAGATGTACAGTCAGCATAAATATGTTATCACTTTACTACCTTGCCACCATAACATTGTTAAAATGTTCACTCAAATGTCGTCAGTAATTAAAATGATTACAAAAGTGACCAGGCAGATAACATATTTATGCCGTTCACTGTACTTAATAAATCGTGTACTACCGAGTCACGTCGAACACTTTGAAAGCGTCGACGTACAAATTTATTATTATTAAATATAGCTACAAATAACTTTACTTAGTGAAGGTGTTGTTGTATTGACGACAGGTACATTTTCTTTACAAGAGCTGAAAGACTATTTCTAATTTCTAGACTTGTCAATTCCCAGTCTAGTCTTCTCCTTTATGGTTTATTATTACTTTCGGTTCGGGCCAACAAACATTAGGACATAGATATCGGATAGTTCGCATTTTCAAGCAAAGTGTTGGAAGGGTTGAGCAGGTCCGTAAATATGATTCAAGTACTCTTAATTTTGCGTGAATTAAAAGGATGAATTAGTCGAACAGCGACGAATTCAATCAAACGTGTTGTTTATCAAAAACTGTCGACGCACAAATAGCGACTAATTCGAAAGGAGAATTTTTACATGATTTTTTATATAATAAATAGTATTCATATTGTGTAACAGGTCGTACTTGGATGAGAATGGCACAGGACCGAGTTGGTTGGCGTACTAAGAGAGAGACCTGTGCCCAACAGTGGGCAGAAACGGGCTGAGATGATGGTGATGATGATTCATATTGTAATATGTACTGCAAAGTTTCGTAACGATGCTTACATTATTATCAAGTTATTAGCTTATAAAAATCTATGTTCATAGTTCTCTATTGTACTCACCTATTTCATTGGCTGAGTGTACTTTTAACAAACTGGACAAGCCCACCACAAATTCCTACCGATGTCCTCTTCTGTATAGCCAGGATAAATAAATAATAAATTAATATATATGGACAATTCACACAGATTGAGCTAGCCCCAAAAGTAAGTTCGAAACTTGTGTTATGGGATACTAACTCAACGATATTATATTTTATAACAACTACATATATAGATAAACATCCAAGACCCGAGGCCAATCAGAAAAAGTTCGTTTTTCATCATGACCCGACCGGGGATCGAACCCGGGACCTCCTGGTGGCGGTCTGGCGTGGTAACCATTACGCCACGGAGGTCGTCAACAATCAACAATTTAAACCTCAGATAATGATATAAGCAATGAAGCTTATTGACGTCGGTAGAAACTACAGCTGTCTTTGAACTCAAAGAAAAAAAAAATAGAACGAATTAAATCAAAGAAAATAGATGAAGTAAGGTGAACAAAAGTGAAGTAATTTGATATTTTTATTATCAAATAATAATTAATGTCGTTTGTAGCTGTCGATGAATGTTATAGAAAGAAAATCGGTAGAGCTGTCAGAAACAGGTCATTATTGTTACTCACTCTGTATAGAGAAAACGAAGATAAACAAGTTTAAGAAACGTGCAGAGGTCTGCAAATAGTTGTGAGTTCCAAAGTAGTTTTTGCGTTAACGATTAGGCACCACGATTGACCAAACAATAGAGATTTGAGTAGACTAATTTGTTAGTCTTATCTTTCGTCATACCAAAAGCTAATGACGTGAAACTTATTTTCTTTCTTATTGAATAACTTTCCCTTATGTGTTTTTAGCAACTAGTCCGTTGATTTTATCACCATTAATTTATCTTCCTTTAAACTAATTTCCAAATACAGATAATAAGTCTATTTCATTGCTCTTAAAAGGCACTATAATATAAAAAAAACTAATTCACATACGTTCATTCCTAGTCCTTTTTTGGCTATTAGCACCGTCTGAATCTGAATTCAAAAACATTCTATTCCCTCGAGGCAGAACACAGATTTGCATGTTTTTTTCTTATTGTGTAGGTACCTTCATTCCTTTGGAAGTATTTTGTGTTTTATACGGTAGATTATTTGAAACAAAAGAGTATTAGAACAAGGAAAGGGTAGGATTTTAAGCTACCTACAATAATTCTTATTGTAGCATTATTTTTTTACTTTGAAATTACCATGACTTATGCCTTGGACTCCTGAACTCAGCGGCGGGCGCGGCGGCTGCAGTGGCGGCAAGGATCAGACTCGAAGATAAAGATATACATATTTAGCGTACCATGAGAATGTTCTTTGACAACAAATAATTTTGGTTGCTATAACGTTCTTGCTCTATGATAATTTCCAAAAAGTTTATTTTAGGTTTAAGTATAGGTATGCTTTCTTTTATTTTGGTCCATTAACAGCAGACAATATTGATCGCGACCCAAACAGTGACGAAAATAAAAGTGAATTAGGCCACAGAAGATAAAAATGACTTCACATTATAAAAAATAGCACTATGGTCAAATAAATTAGAAATGCACACATTGAAATTCAATGTAAATTCTATTTGCTAAAGGAATGAGAATGGTAAAATATTTATTGTTTAGAATTATGGACTTAGATGAAAAAGCGCTTATAGACTAAATAGGTACATGGATAACGAATTAGCTTATTATTCGACTGGTCCCTGGTTCGAATCCTGGCGTACTAAATTCGATTATAAACTTACATATTCCTAATTATCACTTGCTCAGCGGTAAAGTGCATCGTGTGATAACCCGCATTTGCAATAAAATTTATGCCTAAAGACGTGTGACTTAAGAGTGGTAAATTTTTCCCTTTAAGTTGTAGTGTAGATGTCGGCGTGCGTACGAGTGAGTCGATTCTAACACGCTCGTATCCGAACGTGAGGAGAAAAAACTCGTAGGTACCTACTGAGCTCTCTGATACCGATCAATCCACGTAAAAATCATTATTGTCACCAAATTCTTATTCCTAGGAAACGGGATAATTCTTGGAAGAAAACAGAGGAAAAAGGGTTAATAAAGAAATTCTATATATACCTACGTAACCATTAATACGACCGATTCAAGTAAGCCTAAGGGCGTTTTTCCACTACTCCGGCATCCGGTTTTTATCGGTCCGATAATTGCCGGTCCGATGTAGAAATTTATACTTTAGACATAAAACCGGATGCCGGAGTAGTGGAGAAGCGCGTATACTAAAGTATGAATTTCTACATCGGACCGGCAATTATCGGACCGTTATAAACCGGATGCCGGACTAGAGCAAAAACGCCCTTAGCTGTTATTACGTCATTGTCATTAACAAGAGGTTAGGGAAAATTGGAGATCCTATTGCAGGATTGGACAAATTAAGGAAAATTGGGAGGATTTTGGACTATTACTTAATCTAGGACACCCTGTGCGTGGATAACCGTAATTGTTTAATTGCATTGTTACTATTCTAGCAGAAATATATGCGCTGTATCTCAATCTCATTTTAATATAAATTTTCCACTCGGTTTGAAGTTATTAGGGTAATTAAATTGATTGATATTGAGTCCATTACGAGACAATAACATAGTAGTTTGTCGAAGATATAACTTTTAAAGTCTTCCCTTGCATAAAGAAAAGTTCGGTTAGTTCCCGCCACGGTACAGTGGTCTTTACTAATTGACTTTTCAATATAAATGCACTAGGTAGGTATTATTTATATTACATATATATTTTATTGTAAATATATACTACTTATTATACATAAAAATACCCAGATTTGATTTAAATGACATTGTATAAATCAAGCTCGCGCCGTCTGTCCGAAGGTAGAGTCACTACCAACTGCGCAACCTGTGATGTGATGTAGGGACATCACATCACAGGTTGCGCAGTTGGTAGTGAGTTCCTATGTATATACATAGGTACATCACATCACATCATCATCACACATACATATAAAGGTATGTGTCTGTGTTTTGAATTTTTTTTTCTTATTTTGAAAGGTAACTTGATTGAGTGTGTCCTTAACCATAATTTTGTTATTCATAGCTTAAGCTTTTTTCTAGCCGGGGTATTTTTAATTTAATAACAAACTTATAAAGTTATCTGCTTATGTGAATCGTGATATAAGATTTCAGGATCTGTAAACCTTTTTTAAGGTTCCGTAGTAAACTGATAAGGAACCGTTATAGTTTCGCCATGTCAATCGTCCGCAGACCTTCGAGAGTCGATGTTTGTATTTTTTTATGTATAAATGTATGTATTGTATATTGAAAATGCCAACGGCAACTGTTGGGCTCACCTCTCTAGCCAATAAGAGGCATACCGACTAAAAACCTGACTGTCTGCCACTCTGCCACCTTCTCCGTCTTCACAGTGGCGGGGTAATTACTTGGTATTTTGTTAAGTTAGTTAAACTGCAAAGGTAGTTATGCTGTTCATCAGCCTGTGTTGATTTAGTACGTTTTCAGTTAACGTTGAATGAAACCACTTTAATTAAATATTATTTTGGTAGTAATATTATAATGTAGTAAATCATTGAAAAACGAAGATCAGCGCATGCTTTTCTAGAACCTGTTCCACTGCCATTCTTGAGGAGATTATCACAGTATTACAATAGGGAGAAATATTGTAATACTGTGGTATTATATCGATTAAGCTTTGGCTAATATTTGTTTATTAATAAGTTGGTTTTCTTTCATGGTAGGATTTGTTTTACATGATTTTCGTTATGTTATCAGTTGCATATATAAATATTCATGTTAAGATACCGATTGTTAACTGTTGTGTTTGCTAAATAAATAAATTCTCTAAGTGAACATTGTGTAGTTGTGTGTATATTTGTATACACTATCATAGTAAAACAATCTTAAATTGCTCTTTCCAGTGTTTGTTTTGTACTTTGTTATAAGATAATAATAATTTAAATAAAACAATAAGGAATAAACAAATAATGTAATTTTGGCATTGAGTGCGATGATATGCGTGCGAATAATGTTAACAATTAACATTATTCGGTACAATTTCGTGAAATATTTGTTTTTATGAATTTTTACAGTAAATACTAAGAACACGGATCAAATAGACGAAACTATTTTACAATATGCATTCGCGAACATTATAAAACTTTAATAAATTTTACATTAATATAAAAAAAATACATTCTACCTACGACAGATAGTGAATATTACAAAATTTTACACAATATTTTATTACATATATATAAATGCAATATCTACAATTAAAGACATAAATTCGTATAATGTAAATATAATACGACCACTATTTGGACCCTAGATGTAAAAAAATAAGTATCTAACTTTATTTGATATAAAGAAATCATTTACAATTTATTTACATTATAAATTTGTTTATATAATATTTATTCTAGGATTTACGTCGTGGCTCAATAGACGCAAAAACTAGATAAGTAAATTATACATAGACTAACTTAAAACATTTAGTTATATTCACTCTCTTCAAAAAAGTATAAATTACCTTAATTAATAAGAATTATATCTACAATTCTCGAACGTCTAATTACATATTTAGAGAGCGGAGTTACCTGCAAAAGAAAAAATATTAATTAATATAAAACCTCATTAGACGTCTGAAAAGCTAAATGAAAAAAAAAATATCTATGTAATATATAAATGGTTATAGTAGTTTTTCTTTGTGAATTATTTATAATTGCTTATAACCTGAAATTTGCGATATCAAAACTATTGACTTAACTTTAAGTTTTATAAAGGTGTTTTAATAAAGTGTACCTAATCTGTTATCTGGAATGAGTATAGGCTGACGATGATTCTGTACAAAGAGCCAAAAGTTAAATATTTTAAATGGAATTAAAATAAATGGATCCTTTTTAATTTTCATGGGAGCAAAAGTATTTTTTTTTTATTAAACTTCCAGCTTAAACATGAAATATAATTTCATAGAACAAGGTGTAGTAAGTCTAGTTCAATGATAGAAGGAAAACTAATCTTATGTATTCGATAAGAAATAACAATCCATACATTCGACGATAGTTTCACCCACCCCAGGGAGTTCCCATTCGCACGAAAACAATAAACTTCTCTTTATACATACAAGACGAAATTGAAATAAAGCAATACCATTTTCTATTTATTTTGAACATATAAAATGGACTTTTAGAAGTCTATTTACCACTGTGACTTATCATAACTTAAAGATTAAAGTATTCATGAGTGAATCCTACTTAGAGTTTGATCCTCAATAAATTCCTCATATTATCAATAGAATAATTTGACCGTCACGGCAAAAATTAAGACCGACCGAAATGAAGACCGTCGGTCGACCGAAAATATTACATGTTTATTTGAATATATTTTTGTCACGCATAGTTGTCGTAGAAGGCCCACTTGTCGTGTATCGAATAGACTCTGGCGATGATAAAGGGACCTAAATGGTGTCCATACGCGAATTCGCACAATGCTTGTGAACACAAGTGTTGGTGCCTAGTACTTCGCAAACGCGCGTATAAATTCGCTTGAAGGACTCGCCGTTTATGGTTTCAGTGATCGGCAATTTGGTAAGGGAATTATAATAATCTTTTACTGAAAGACCATAAATCATCCCTGAAGGAAAGTATGATTACATAGCTCTATTTAATCCTAATCCAAGGCAGGATAGTGGTAGTAAAAGGTATGCGCTAAAATAAATAACTTACTATAATGTTATTACAGATACCTAATTAAAAATGCCAGGAATTTAAATATTAAAATACCCGACTACCTGTGCTATATTATACAATATTAAAGCACAATACTGCTCACACATTTTAAACATTTACTTTACAACATTGCGTGAACATGTCCAATAAAATCAAGATCAAGATCGTTATAAAATATTTGCCGCCTTATTACATTTCATGCTATCATTTTTGTTTTTTATAATCAGATTTATTTCGTTTATTCAGATTATATTCTCATCTACAATTAAATACATAGGTACTATCCTAACTAATATTAAAAATGAGAAAATAAGTTTGTTTGTTATTTCTTCACGCCTTGATTAATCAGCCGACCATTATGAAAATTTGTAAACATATTGTCAGGGGTACAGAGCCCAACATAGGCTACTTTTTATCCTGTCAAAGTATGTCTTTGCACTGGGGAATTTTTTTTTTTACTATAGATGGCGCTGCAATTGCTATGTCGGCCAACAGATGGCGCCACAACGAGCGAAGGCGCGAGCGAAGCCGCGGGGTAAACCTAGTAGGTACTACTATATTTTATAGGAGATAAAACACCGCAGGTAAAAGAAATGGCGAAAGAAAATCAGTTTTTTTGTCACTGATCTCATCATCGTTGTACATTTTTTATTAATGTAACGTTAGTACCTAATTACAATACAATACATACAAGGAATGTCATCATAGGCAAGTACTTTAAAAATGAAAACATGTCATAATATTAGTCACAATGAATTTCACAAGGAAAGTAAAGTTATCTGTAATAGAGTAGATAGGAGATTTATTAGATTCATGAGTTTGTCGGATCGGACTCGCCGGGGCCGGGGCCCTGCGACACGGTAACGTATTACATTTTTCACAAGAAAATTGATCTATAACATCTATTAGGTAGTGATGCGGTCTTTCATATTTTTTAAATAAATGATGTTGTAACTCGGTGTAGCAGTCAAATTTTGATAGAAAACAATCTTTTTTTTTTTTTTTTTTTTTTTTTTATTTTTTTATACCACTAAGGTGGCAAACAAGCATACGGCCGCCTGATGGTAAGCAGTCACCGCAGCCTATGGACGTTTGCAATACCAGGAGCATTACTAACGCGTTGCCGACCCTGTAAGAACCTCTTCACACCTTTTTTGAAGTACCCCATGCTGTAATCGACAGGGAAAGCATGGACAGGGAGTTCATTCCACAACCTAAGGGTTCGGTGAAGAAAATCTATCGATAGCTTTGTGGATAAGTTAGTAGTGATTCTACATCCAGCACCCAAGGGTGCGGCGGGTTCGAACTTTATATTCAAGGAAAATCTAATAATGTGGTGAATATTTGTGATTGTCTTTAGTCTGGGTATTTTCTATATATCAGTATGTACTCCAAACATAACTCAAGGAAGTACAAGCCAAGTTTAACCTGGAACTGGGTGGCATAGAAAAAAAAAGAAATATATAGAATTCATTTCTAATATCATTCGGAATTCTTTATTACAATTCACGAGAAGAGAAACGGCTCTTGTATTTTATGACTTTTTAAGTAAAAAAAAAAATGTGTAGGTGTATCAAAAGTTGGCAGACATTGACTGAAATCTTTGTCAGATAAAACGTATTTTCAAAGAATTCATGATCTATTTACATCTCAATCACATTTACTGACTTCTAGGAGAAATTGAAGCAATTTTTTATGTTGCCAATGGTTGACTGGAAATGTCAAAAGAAGATCCCATTAAAATCGTAAGTAAAACCTCAGATTTGATATCAAAAGGGGTTTCTGAGTACGAATAAATAATGATCTGCTGCTCAGTTAGAGCGCTGGCCTTGGTTTAACTGTAGCTTTGTATCTGTGAATTAGCCGGTTCTTAATTGTACCGAAAAAATTATAAAAGAAAATGAAAATATCTTCTTACCGATAAAAATTGGTACATTTATAATATGTATATATATGTCATGTGATGTTTGTCAACTATATTAATGAATTTAAATTTTATAATATAGACTAATTTAGCTTCCTTATAGATTTTCAAACTATTTTCACATACAGTGGAAGTGAGCGTTGAGATTATTTTTATACGAAAATCTTAATACTTTCACGGGTTTTTCCTTGCCTTCACAAAGTACTGTTTCTGGCAATTCTCTCATACATCTTGAATAGGCCTCACTAGGCACGGATTATGGATACGTGATGCGGAATATGAGTAGTACGTAAGTACGTGACGCAATCCATTTGATGAATTTATAGCGCGTACGTTCAGTACATAATGTAATGAATAGGATGTATGGGATGCTTCTATAAATGGATAATGAAATAAAATATATAATTCTATAGGTAACAATTACATTACATTGTTCGTTAACTTATATTAGTTCTAGTTTTGGAAGAGCGGAATCACCTAGCAGCAGAGGCATTATAATACTTACAAGGATGCTCCAATCAACTAAAGAGTTTATGTACAACTTTTGGGAAAATTAATTAATTAATTCTTCAGTACCTAATTGGTATAAGATTAATTTCAGCCAGCTTAAACTATAAACGGTGTTAATCACAAAGCCGTCAAATGCATCATTTAGCGCGACAAAGTAGTGCATAATGAAGGCGTATAGCAGCAAATAAAAGGCATATAATAAGCCTGACCTGAATACGTTTTGAGGATAAACTAGGTACTAAGTTTATTAATAAACTCTATATACTAAAGTAGGTACACACATTTTCTCTTATAACTTCTAGTTTTCAGCTCAATCTAAGCCTTTGCCAGATAAAGTTCCAAATGGTTATATGTTTTTGGAAAGATGCCAGTTTTTAAACACGAGAAAACTGCCCACAGCGCAATCGTTTATTGCAGTGAAGCGATTACATCATTTACGATCACTTGATAGAAGATAAAAAGTTACGTTCAAGTGTTCAATTCTGAAAATCCTTATAGAAAGCGGATTGTTATTTCAAAACAATTTATAACATAAACAAGAGAACTTACTTCAATTTATCTGACTAACTTACGGTAGGCTTAAACAATTTAATCAAACACCAACAAGTCCCCATAACTGAAGTACGTAATAAAGGTCTAATTATTGTCTTAGTGGTCGTTAGAATAATTGAAAACGTCGTTTAAAATTACAATATTGTTGTATTTAATAAATTACTTTAGAAGTTGAAAGACGATAAAATTTATTATAAAGGCGTGTCGATTATAAATGCGCAACATTTGTTTGTTGTTCACATTTCAGTATAAATTTGAGTTTCTTATTGCCTGAAACAGGCGTGTACAACAATAGAAGGTAGGCAATTTGTTAGGTGCAATTAAAACAGTTTGATAAATTGTATTATACGCGACTCAATTAAACTATTAATATACGCAATGAGTTTACAAAAGGTATTGAGAAATAATGGTAGTGATACAATTGGAAAGAGAATCTAGAGAAGTACACGCGTGAACTCAAAACAGTCAGGGTCAACAAATTAAATGAAATCTGACTTTATAGCCATTAAATAATTTATTGATGGACACTAAAACTTTAGTCATCAAATAATTCATGTAGTATTTGGATTGTCATTGGAATTGTGCTGAATTAATGTTGCAATTACATCTAAGAGTAAACCCGCTGGTCGGTCACCCAATTTAGTTATTTAAGAGCATAAATATAACACAGTTGTGCCTTTTCCCTAATTTAGAACCCGGGTATGTAATTAATTTACCCGCCTTAGTCTACATTGCTGGGTACGCCCATCTAAGATTTATTTCTTAGTATTGAGGACTATAAGACTAGGGGTGCATGGCGTAACGCGATGCAAAGTTGAGCTGAGCGAATGTTGAAAGTTTTGGCGCCAAAAATCAGCTTTATTGGTTTTGGCACATTTTGGCACATTTTGGCACATTTTATTTTCATTTTTATTTTTTTAAAACCTTGCCACAAACTGTCTCTTAAGATGTGCCAAGTTTGGTTCTAATTGGTGGAGTAGTTTGGGAGGAGAAGACGAACAACCAAATGAGGAGAGTCTGGTATGGAGAGCTTCGCTCGCCTTCGGCTCGCTCAGCTCAAAAAGATTTTGGAGAGAGTAGAATTTAAGTTAGTGTTATACTATAAATAATTTATTAGTGGATTAAGCAAGAGCTACATAACGATTAGGTACTATGACAAAACAGAATATTTTTATTTTCAAATAAACTAAATAAACGTAATTATACAGTCAGTTGCAACTTGCAATATTTGAATAGTAAATCGTAAGAGACGTTAATAATTCGTGAGTCCTGTAATTTTTTTTTACTTACTAAGTTTTGAGAGGTTTTTGAAAAACCCTCTATCAGTGCGCAGAATGCACCGCGACAATATTCGTATATTTTTACGCAAAGTTTGAAGACGCTGGCCACTTTTATAAAACATTTTGACGGTTGGACGCGAATCTGCTGTCAGTAGTGACAGTTAATAAATGGAATCTGGACCTATGTTGTGTTTAGACGGAAAATTACAATTATTTACCATGTGATCGAAGAATTTTCCTAATGTTTCTGCGGCGTTTCTTTGAAGCTGCAGTGACCACCGCATACTGAGAGGCGGGTGTCGGCGCCCTCTCGTACGGAGTGATTTCATAACATAAAATGTATGGTTTGCAATGCGGGTGGATTTGGATATTTCTCAAAAACTTGAAATTTAAATGTAAGTTTTAAATAATTAAATGTTTTTTTCACATATTCGTGTTCAGTATCAGCGCCTTCAGATGCAACTGTACAAAACCACATATTATATAGTATACATTAATTAAATTAAGTCTCATTTAATAATAGAGATACATTTTAGGTAACTTGATTTTCATGTTCATGATAATATAATTGTTCTATAATTTCAATATAAAGCTAATGCTAAGTGTAGGTAGGGTTTAATAGAGTTGAATTATTAAATAATCTTTGATGGATACTAAAACTTTGGTAACATAATTAAGAAGTTTATTTATACCGACTCACAAAATAATAAATAAATAAAATCATTTATTTGCGAGATTAATACAACCCATTGGGCATGCAAATACAGTTACAATACTTTCACACTTCTAATAAATTCATTATGTAGATTTATTATTATCATTATTATTTCATTAGGCAAATTTAATGTCATAGAATCATATAAACAAATATACATTAGTCACAGAATAGTATTATTGACAAATAAAGATAATGATGATGATGGATTCAGTCAAATAATTTCGCAAAATATTCTTTAGTATTGTAAAATGGTCTGTTTTGAAAGTATTTCTTAACTTTGTTTATGAAGGATCTCATATTGTCCGATTCCCTGATATCAGGTCTTAGAGCATTAAATTTTTTTAAAGACATATAGTTCAGGCTGTTATTAAAATTAGTATAATGAGGATGAGGCTTTACCATCCTATCATTATTCCTGAGGCAATAGCGTTGAGAATCTGCCACACGTGCTAAGTTATTGCGGTTCTGGAAGACGTGTATGCATAGCTGTTGGAGGTACAAGGAGACTACTGTCATAATTTTATTTGCTGGAAACATTGTTCTATGTGTGGCTGGGACTCTAGCACACCCCTCTATTAACCTGATAGCTTTCTTTTGTAATAGCAGTACTTTGTTAATTAGGCACCCATTTCCCCATACTTCTATGCCATAGCGCATAATGCTCTCAAAATATGCAAAGTAGATGTTTCTTAATGTTTTCTTATCCAATCTTTCTTATCCTTAACAAGGATTCAAAACCCGCTCTTAATGATTTTATTTCAAATAATAAACCTGATAAAATAAACCTGATGAGGTAAAAGGTAAAAAACTGGAGAAGTTCAAATTGTATTATCCTACGCTGATTTTGTTATTCGCTAATTCCTGTTCGGAATAGGGGACCATTTCTATGAGATGAGGCCATGAACGATTGCTCTTTAAAGTTATTAAAATACTGATTGAATATGCTAACATTTTTTTGGTTTTTGGCCGTGTTTATTTTTCGTAATCACAAGGAGCTACCATAAGGACTCCGCCCACTACAACGTATCATACCATGACCGTGCTATGAACGTATCAGACACGACAAGCAACCCGATCCGCTCTACTATGCCCACTAGAGCGTCGGCAAAATATTATCTCCCACGATAGTTTCCGTGCATGGCACACGACGGTGCTGGTCGGTGACGGAATGTGCTAGTTTCATAGGTACTTTTTAATACAAAGAATATTTTTTTGTCTGACAAGTTCATAGCACGATCATGGTATGATACGTTGTAGTGGGCAGAGTCCTTTAAAATCAAACTTGTTAGCACATTAAATTATCCTTAGCTGTATTTTTTTTTTCAATTTTAATAATTATGACAGTATGTCGTTGCTAATGTGCTAGCTTTACAATACTGCATACTTATAAGTAACATTTTTAAAATAAGTTTCCCTTAAATATTAAAATACAGTGTATAGTGTACAGTGTAATATTAATATTAAATTAGAGTGTAGTGTTGTTACACTTACACTGTGTAGTTAGTTACACTACACTGTAATTCAATTTAATAACAATTTCGGTCGATATTATCAAGGGAGTGTATTACATTGCCAATTTAATATGATTAGTCAATCACTCACCTATCTATACACTAAATTATACTCTCTTCGACCACCCTTATCAGGGCGGGTATCTGTCGCTAAAGCGGCCCGGTGACCTGCAACAGAATATGTCAATTATTCACCAATTCAACATAGAGAAAATGGACAGCCAGTTTAGGTAGATGAAAGACTATATAGTCTTGGAAGTTTATCTATATATGCATTTGTTATAAAATATAGTCTCGTTGAGTTAGTATCCCATAACACAAGTTTTGAACTTACTTTGGGGCTAGCTCAATCTGTGTGATTTGTCCCTTTTATTATTATTATTAAGGTGATCCGTTTCGGTCCGCGCGGGAAATTCAATTTTTTGGGGGTTTTTCACAAATTGCATCTCAATCATTGATAGAATTTTCGTGAAAATTGATTTTACGACAACAAATATAAAATATCTACTGAATATTATCATATAAATTATAAATATTGGCTCTTCTCATCATGAATGTGCATAATGCACGTTTATAGGGAAAAAGATGCATCGTGGACATTCATAATAGGAAGAGCTAATATTTATAATTTATTTGTTATTTAGTCAGTAGATATATGTATTTGTTGTCGTCAAATCAATTTTTACGAAAATTCTATCAATGATTGAGATGCAATTTGTAAAAAACCCCAAAAAATAGGAATATCCCGCGCTGACCGAAACGGATCACCTTAATGTGTCGATCGTAGTTTTGAACTATTATCCCAGATTGTATTTTGACATAGGTAACAACGTAGATATTGCTTTTTTATACAAAAAGGTGAATAGGTAGCATAATAATATTCAAAAGTTTTCGGATTATGCGTACATATTATATTATACGCTGGACAGTCAAGGAAAATAAATAGAGACCCGCATTTCAAGGAAATTGTACTTGGAGAAAGACTAACTACTACAACCTTCGATCACTAATGATCAAAGGTCCTAACCAAAGAATGGGTCTTCCATGTTATGGAGATCATAAGGTAGAGTCGCTCCACGTAAAAATAAGTGTCTTATTCATTAGGTAGGAAACGGAATAACTCTAGGAAAAAGAGGTAGTATTAATTGCCTTTGGCCACAGCCCGGACACTCCATACAACGCGCGTGAAATAATTACCTAGTTCTACTACATAGGCTAATGTTGTCTGTACACGCGCACACGTATGGGCACACATTCGTTCACTAAGCGCACACCTTTGCAACTTTTCCCGCCTCGACATCCTCCTGGGGTAAGGTAACGCGATTTGGTGCGGGGCAGAGAGTGGCCATTCTACCTCGGGTTATTACTTATTCTATGCTTTGGCGCAAAGTTATTATCCATGTCATTATATTTAACCTGTTCATTCGTAATCCCTTAGACACAATGATGCATTCAACTATAGACATGGACAGTTGGTAACAATGAGGCAAGAATTAATTGATTATCATATACGTGTCATGCTAGGATGATAGATGCCTTAGCTGGTATCCCTTCAGGAAGGGTAAGCATATAATATTAGGTTTACGTTACAACAGTTACTGAAGAAGCTCTATAAAATATTAAACATTCCTATTAAAAAGTTTTACAAAGGATTTTATAGAGTAACTTACATAATGAGCTCCATGTTCCAATTAACCTAATTTAATAAAAAAATATAGCATTTTTATAGAAATTTAACCCTTATCTAACTAACTCAAGAAGAGATTGAAAAATGCAAGATAAAAATGTATACGAAGTTCATGACATTTTGATGGATAGCTTCAAGAAATAAATTGCAACAATGTGCTATATTTTTAAGAGAGCTGGGAACGAAAAGCTGCTCTTTGCTTATATATCAACGAAAATGGACAAGGTATAATAAAGCTTTTTAACCATCTAGTGCTTGGTTAAAAGCCTTGCACATGTGCTACTAAATGAAAATTTTCGATGTAGAATTTTTATCTCTTTGCTCGATCGTGAAGGAAAATATCAGAAAAATTCTAATTTCAATTTATAGAAAGACCTGTAACATAATCTATCTGATGAGATTATACCATAACTTACAACGTAAACTATTCAAACTCAGATTCACAGAAAATATTTAAAACAAGTATGGACCATGGACGCTTTAGGCGTTGATACGTAAATGTCTGATCAAAATAATATTCAAAATAATATTATAATTCAAAAATAAATCTATCTTAAAAAATACAATAAATAGAATCATTTAAGGAATCTAAATCTCAGCAGGTTATGTACTGATTAAAGCAAACAATGTCTTTGGAACTAGAAGCATAGAATAAGTAATAATCCGAGGTAGAATGGCCACTCTCCGCCTCGCACCGAATCGCGTTACTTTACTCCAGGCGGGTGTTGAGGCGGGAAAAGTTGCAAAGGTGTGCTTAGTGAACGAATGTGTATATGTGTGCGCATACGTGTGCGCGTGTACAGACGACATTGGCCTATGTAGTAGAAATAGGTGATTTTTTGTATGGAGTGTCTGTGCTGTGCTAGAAGGTTAAATTAGGTTATTCCTGATTAATTAAATAAAATGTCGAAAGACTGTATCAACGCGTTATAAAAGAGTCCCTGCCTCTAAGGCGACTCTCTGAGCGAGAATTCAAAAAATATTATTTAGTTGGATAGGACACAACCATCTAATGATAAATTATGGATAAATTACTATAAATAGGTACACAAGATTCTCCACTTTACAAATAAATCTAACATGTTTTTTGTGATTAAGTGTGGGTCAAAGTTAAAGTTAATTAAAATCCCGTCTGGGTTGAATGTGCTATATTTAAATAGTCAAACGAACTTACCTGGAAGTGAAGTTCGACTGTAATTATTCGACTTGTTATTCCTTCCGAAGATGAACGATTACTAGGTGCAGCCCCGGATTTATGACTCGCTGGCATCACATATAAGTTTAAAGGTAAAACGGAACGCACCCTCTACGCTAGGCTCCGTCCGTCTCTATAATCTGTGGTCATTAAGTTCAAAGCCTAAAAACTCTTGATTTTTCAAAATAGGGTCTATGTAATTTTCTTGAAAATTACCCCGGGTAGGGTGGGACTCTTCATCTTCGGAAGGAATAACAAGTCGAATAATTACAGTCGAACTTCACTTCCAGGTAAGTTCGTTTGACTATTTAATTATTCTCCTTGTTATTCCTTCCTCGATGAACGATTACTAGGTGCAGATGTTTAAAGACAAGTTGTGAAATCAGAGTTTTTAAAAAAATAAAATTTTTAGATTATTATTTTTTCATTCTGAAAACAATTACTTATTATAAACATAATAATTAAACAAACATAATAATAAAAATATGAGATAAAACTCAATCTCTAAAGATAGCCTCTGCAAAATGACAATTATTTATAATTGGTCTATTATAGAACCGCACAAAAAAATTTAAGACTCGCCACTCCAACCAGCCGTGCTCCTAATCTCATCAATATTAACTCCTTTGCGGAAGTTGACACGCGTGTCGTGTACTATGCGGTAAGAAGATTGATATATCTATGCCGCTTTTTCCATAGTATTTTCAACGGCTGATTGTACTGGCAGTCACTTCTTTATAAGGTGTCTTTTACGACATAAACAAATACTCTGTAGAGCATAAACTGTTTGTATTTCTAAATAATTAATCACAGCCCTTGCCGGACAAATTGTCACCCTGTCATTGAAGAAGGGTAAAGTTAAGAAAGGTTGGCACCTGTTTGGTGCCGACGACGACGACGACGACGACGCGACGTCTTGATTATCATCAATTATAATATTAATACAATCATCATCACTTATATTATTAATGTTAATTAAAGAGATCGTTTGTGCTCTTTGACCAGTGGCAAGAAGCAACAAGAGCAATTACATAGTTTGGAGTACCTAATTATTCTCTATGAAATTTTAAAAGAATTGATACATCCCATGTCAAATTATATTTTGGTGACCTTAGTTTAAAAAACCCTTTTAAGTAAATAAACATTTAATTTTTGTATCCTCTCCAATATGAGGTCCAATAAGAAAGGATAAAGCAGACCTGTATGAATCTAAACTACCATAATATGATAGGTAAATTTTTTCGTTAAGTATGTACATAATTATTTTGATGAATGTCTTTTATACATATATTTTCTGTATTACAATATTTTGTCCAATCAATAATACTAGGTTTGTAGTGTGTTACTTACTTGAAATTGATGAGATCATGTTTATAGCATTGTCATCAATGCCCTCCTCTAAAAATTACTGCCGGATAATATGCCGGCCATGATTGTAGTTGTCTTGTGAAGTGAAATAATTGATCTGGAATATTTTAAAAAACAACCAGTCCTCGAAAGGTACAAATATAATGGGTTCCCAAATCATATTTTTTATATTGGATATCAAGGTTGGATTGTCCAATATGTCACCACTACAATACCTGTGGATTTATCTGTCACTATTTTATCTAATGTCTTTAATTAAGATCATTGAGAATGGAGGGAATGCATAAAAGCAATATTGAGTACAACTCAATGTGAAAGCATCCTCCTCAGAAATATCAGAGTCTGAGGGCCATGATACATACTCATACAGAGGGCATTTAGCATTAGTTCTGGATGTAAATAATCAGATATAGATATATCTGGTGTGGTAAAAGGAGTCTTCAAATATTTTGATAATATCTTATATCAATTTTCCATTCTGTGTGGTGTGTGACCCAACTCTTTTTCTATATTAAAAAAACTGCTATTATATTATCTTTAGTATTTATGTATGATACAAAGACCTTTAATATAGTTATATATTATATCCCTTACTTCACACAATTGCCAAATGTTCTTTGTAATTTCATGTAAATGAGGATACAGTTATACCTACTTACCTAATTATAAATATATATATATATATGTATACATATGTATATATAATTTGCAAATAAAGAGTATTCTATCTATTTATCTAATATAAGACACTACTGTTATATTGTATATTTGAAGTAAAATGTCATAGCTGTTAGTCTTTAGCATTGTTATTATTATTATTATTATATTTGCTTTTTGATCTCGGAATTATTATTATTATTATTTTTTTTTTTTTTTAATCAAAGAAATAATTTCAGGGAATTGATGTGAAGTATTATTTCTCCACCAGTCCATGTGTCACTAGCCATCTATGAGCTGCAGTGGGCCCCTTAACTAACAAAAGTGTTTTGATGCATCTTTGAAATATATTTTTCCTAATGAAATTTTCTGACTATATTCTCTGAATTATATTCTTAGTCCATCATTTTAAATAATTTATACAACTATTATCTAATGAAGTAATTTGTTCATAGTTGTCTTTTTTGTTTTATAAGGCCAAGTATTTTATTCTTTCAAGATTTTTAGTGTAAACCATATTTAATGGCTGGGCAAACCGACATCAATGTTCCTACTATCTTAGCAAGAAAATATATTTTAATATCTTTTATAATAGATAATTCTATAATTAATTTTAGACATTTATGTCTCTTCCCTTTACTTACATATTTGTACTGTTAAAAAAATTAGCTCCAGAAAGTGGCAAATCTGTTTTGGCACAAAAACACTCTTTTCTTTATTTAATATGAAAAAACTAATGGCTCTAATAGTTGAATTGTAGCTTGCATATTATTTTGTTAAACAATTCCTGTAGTTTTTACCAAAACAAAGCCAATCATCGAGGTAAACCACGGATGTGAAAAAACAATTTTTCTTAGGTACCCTAGTACGGGTTTCATAATTTTAGTAAAAACTAATGGAGCGGTACGCAGGTCAAATGGGAGCACATTAAACTGATAATATCTACCCTGAAAAAATAATCTTAGGTAATTTCTACTATCTTTGTGTATATTAACAGGATAGTATGTATATTTAAATCCAAGGAAAGTTGGAAATTGTCTTTCTGTAACTTCTAATTAAAAGAGTTCATTGCCAATAAAATTATTAAACAAAAAAATTTAAGTTTAATATGGATCTGAAAGACCCATTTGGTTTTGTGATGAGGAAAAATAGGAGAGCAGAACTGATCATGTTATGCTTCACACAGTTGAATAGCTTTTTTAACCAACAAGCTATTTATTTTCAACTTAAGTTGGGTAATTTCACTATCAGAAAACTTATTATTTAATGGTACATAATTCTGGTAGGGGATGTCCTTAAAAACAATTTTGTACCCTTTTATCCAGTTAAGGATAGTATTGTCTGATGTTATTAGTTTCCATTTCGGATAACAGCATTGACCCACCTGAGCATCTATTTGTGCTGTGGAGGTAGATTGTCCTTCCATGTTTGTGTTGTCCTCCTGTTGTTGATGTAGCTGCTGCTGCCGTTGTTGTTGTTGTAGCTGCTGTCTGACACAGACACTTGATCCCCCTGGATTGGTTCTCCCCTTGGTGTTCACCCGAGGAAGGCCCCACCAGTTTAAAGTCTTGTTTTTTGAAGCTGGCACTGCCACTTAAGCTGTGGTTGCAGCTGGAGTGGTTGATTTGATTTTTAATTCCACTGCTGATCTTTGCACTATCAGTTTTGATATTTTCATATAGGTTTTCCAAAAAAGGAATGTTTTATGACAGATTCAGATGTTTTTATTAATGCTCTCCCCTTTAATGACATACTGCAAAGCAGTACCTGAGCATGAAAGGATGGTAGCTAGTTGTCTTTTTTCAATCAGCTGGTATTATTTGTTTGCTACGATAAAGCTGCCGCTACTTCAGCGGTTTGGTTTTGGAGCAATCATTCGCTCACAATTTTTAAAGAGAGGATTATCTTTAGTGATTTTCTCTTTTTTCAATCCTTTACTAAGGACCTGTGACCATCTCTACATCCTTCATATTTTTCTTCTTCTTCTTGGGTGATGGGGCGTCGCCCAGGATTTTTAATGTTTCTTTGTCTATATTTTCCTCCTCATCCTGTATTTCTTCCGGTATATTTGGCGTAAGAGGTTCATTTTCCTAATATTCGCCACACCAGACTGAGGACGATGAGGCCTGCTCACTTGTGTCTGTCCCGACAAAAGGAGAAGCATATTAAAATAGGTACATGTTGTATTGTAATTCGTCTCTGCATAACGCATCGGCATCAAAGAGTACCTATATAATCATTTTTTAGCGCATAACCAATGTGAGTACCAACAGTACACCCCTTTAAGGTTATGACATTTCTGAAAACCAGTGTGTCCCCTCGGAACACCCCACAGGCCCAGCAAATTATTTGTAACACGTGTGTCCCCACGGAACACCCCACAGTTACAGCAATAATTGTTTCTTTTCAAAGAAAAAAACAACATTACGGATGATGCAATACTTATTTAAGTACCTCTGTGTATTTTCGAACTTTTCATCGAATTTTTTAAGTTTTTCAATTAATATATTTCTTTTCTCCTTCCTTGATCTTTTCCCCATGTTTTTGTTAATAATTTAAGAAAATAAACTGAAAAAATAAAATTAGTTTTGGGAGAAAATGTGACGCCGTTTTTGACATAAAAACCGAATGACCACAGATTATAGAGACGGACGGAGCCTAGCGTAGAGGGTGCGTTCCGTTTTACCTTTAAACTTATATGTGATGTCAGCGAGTCATAAATCCGGGGCTGCACCTAGTAATCGTTCATCGAGGAAGGAATAACAAGGAGAATAATTTCAAGAAGTCTTCATTTAAAAAAAATGTGAAAAGAACGATTGTGAACGTGCATTTTACTGCGTAGTAAGTAAATATTCGGTTCAATTTATCGTAAAACAAGTGGAAACAGGGAAACAACGTTATCCCACACTTAATGTAACACGTACGAAAAAATTACCGGAAAAACAACTTGGAAGAAAGAGAAAACTCGTCTAGACATGTCATATAGTGTTATTGTGTTTTACTGGGGAAAGAAGTTGTTTATCAGAGTCGCAAACGGTTAATTATATTATTATATACCTACTCGTGTTGTGTCGTTGTTGTATTAAGTAACCTACCTACTTAGATTTATTCTTTAATCTATACTAATATTATAAAGAAGTAAAGTTTGTATATTTGTATTGTAAGGGGTAATCTCGGGATCTACTGAACCGATTTTAAAAATTCTTTCACCAATAGAAAGCCACATTATTGCTGAGTGTCATCACTACATAGTATAAAACAAAGTCGCTTTTTCTGTCCCTATGTCCCTATGTCCCTATGTCCCTTTGTCCCTTTGTATGCTTAAATCTTTAAAACTACGCAACGGATTTTGATGCGGTTTTTTTAAATTGATAGAGTGATTCAAGGGGAAGGTTTTAAAGTATCATACATTCCAAAATTCCCACGGGAAAGCGGGATACACGCAAACGAAGTTGCGCGGGTTTCGCTAGTAGGTTATATAAAAATAAAAAGGCTTTTACGTGGTGGTAGTCGGTTTTGCAAAGTAAATCGGAGAAAAAACGGTCGATGAAAGCGTTTCTTACGAACGCCTGTACTAAAAAAGGATTATTAACATTATGCCCAACGAAGTGGGCACGGGTCAGCTAGTTTTAAATAAACTTAAATATACTTGGCTTAAAAGACCTTGGCATAGATACCAAATAAATTCCTTTTTAGATATAATTTGCTAATTTTTTTTTTTTTATTTTTATGTAAGAGGTTGGCAGACGAGCATGCGGGTCACCAGCTAATATAAGATTTCAACATAAAATCGTATGCTCTACAAGTTGTGCGTTATTTTAAAACTAATATTTGATTGGTATCGTTGTAAATTTCTATACCTAACCCTGCATATACAACAACGTCGTTAGAAACCGCCAATAAGGAATTCAATATGCAATGCCAGTACCTGCGTTGTGGGTTCCAATTTGGTAGCAAATTTGGCTGGTTCGTCAGCAGCAGACATTATTCTTCTTGCTAGCCGCGCGAAGGTGCATCGAAACTGTCTACTCATACTGCAGTATAATACGAAGTTTACTGATGATGTGAACAGCGCCAGGACATCCATCAAGTCACCTGAGAACAATTTTTATTATTAGACATTTGAATAAGACCTCATAGCCCACTAAAGCCGGTATTTTAAATAATAATACTAAGGTTTTTTATGCTAATTAGTTATGATATTAAAATTAAATAACATAACTTTGTCCTTACATTAATGGTACAATACAAAATAGTTGGTATCATTAAATACAACTACGTGCTCACCTTGTATGAGTTAAAAAAATGTTTATCTCAGAAAAAAAAGACAAACAAAAGAGGAAAATATTCAAATTAGAAAACAAATGAAAGTATGTATTAAAAAACATATAATTTCCAGTCAGTATAACTGTCACGGTGTGGTGTGCGGCCTCTTACGTGGGGAACAGTCTTTCCCTTGGTTATTGAGTTATAAAATTCAAAATTCAAAATATTTATTCAGCGAGTAGGTCCTCACAGACACTCTCTCGTCAATGGTTACATTAATTACAGTATTAAATTATTAATGTAATTAATCTACTCTTAAACTACTACCATTTCGGAAAGGAAAGCAAAATGACCACTGGTAAAAGAAATGGCGAAAGAAAACCAGTAACGGTCTTTTTTGTCATCCAATACATTTAAATAAATACAGATCCAGGTACATACAGAAATTAAGTACTAAACGCGGGTTGTCGATCCAAATAGCGATATGGTCAAATCCTAAATATGTCGAATATGTTGATGTTGATAAAACGAGCAGACCAGTCCCCCAGATGACAACCACAACTGAGACTATAACAAACGGGAAGAAACTTCTGCTGGTCTATTCTCGTAACAGAAACAGTGTCAATCTCATCTCAAACCACGCACTATCTCGCACAATTCCTATTTTGTATGAGTGAGACAGTGCATGAGATTGACAAAAGAATGTAACTGTTTTGTAACGAGAATAGGGGGGCTGTTCTACGTATCCTGTATACTCAGTTAGTGTGATATTAATAAACGATATAAACTGCTGTGCTTATAGGACTCTGCCCACTACAACGTATCATACAATGATCGTGCTATGAACGTGTCAGACAAAAAAAATATTCTTTGTATTAAAAAGTATGAGACAATGCCCACTAGCCCGTTCCGTCACTCGTGCTATGAACATGTCAGACAAAAAAAATATTCTTTGTATTAAAAAGTATGAGACAATGCCCACTAGCCCGTTCCGTCACCGACCAGCACCGTCGCGTGCCATGCACGGAGCGGAAACTATCGTGGGAGATAAAATTTTGCCGACGCTCTAGTAGTTGAGCGCATAGTAGAGCGTATCGGGTTGCTTGTCGTGTCTGATACGTTCATAGCACGGTCATGGTATGATACGTTGTAGTGGGCGAAACCTTAACAAGTATACCTACCGTCAGCAATTCCCTAAAACCTACAATTTGACTTTCTGATTTAAACTCTGTATCGATGTACATAAAACTGATTATTTACCAAATAGATAAAACAAAATAGTATCAAAACTTATGTTGTGGATTGTACTTTCCCGTAATCTACAGAAACAAACAATGAAACTCATTCCCAAGTTTCCATGGATGCAATCTTCGTGGCGTAAAACTGTCTAAGTTTTCAAATTTGTATATTTGAAAAATTATGTATGTATCTTATTGTACTTTCTTTTACTTTACCGTAAAAGTAACCTAATTTATCAAAGCCAAACGTGAGTTAAGAACTTGGCCTTTTTCAGAAATGTCCTTAAAATAAATGCCGTTTACCTATCTTTTGTTACGCATATATTCTTTTATATTCAGTAAACTTAAGCTAAAGAGAGCATTATAAAGTTTTAAGAGTATTGAAATGTCGAGCTATAAGAAGAGTATTAACACTTAAGAAGGCTCTAAATGGTTTAATATTTCTCTAGGCTTTTATTAGTTGGAAAGTAGAACCATGATTTTTTTCACTAATATTTTATAACTATAGACGCGACGATAATTTCAATAGAATTGATTAAACCTTTAGTTACGTCCACCCTTTCTTCTGTGGACTTTATTTAACTTTAAACGGCTTTTAAACGGTTTAATTTTTAAACGGTTGAACCACTTTATTATTTTTACAGTGTTTCGTACACTGTAAAAATAATAAAGTGGTGTCATAAAATATGATATTGCATTAATCTGCAAGCTAGCTAACCGTAGCAAATAACGCAATCTCCACCGTGCGTGGATACACACTTGTCCGGTTTTTTAGAATCACTTTTAGTGACATCATTAACTTGGTTTTCTTTGTGATTGTTAAAAGAATATTATCGAATAATGTGGGAATTCTAATTACAAATTCTAATGAAGAGCGGGAGCAAACTCATTTACATGCAGTAACATTTTACCCCAGATATATTATGTGGTTTAACGCGTGCCTATATCGAATAATTTGCGTTATACCTATGTATTCTAAGCATACAGTTTGCCAATTTTACGGCTCTTACTGAAATATAGTTTGTATCAACTAGCTTTCCAATGCTCAAAAACATTTTAAAGTTAATAACACATTAAATAGGTACAAGAAGAAAAGATACCTACCTCAAACCTGTGGAACTCAGATTAAAATACGCTTCTGCAAATGGCTGTTAAACACTATTTTTGACAACAAAGTAAATGAATAATGACTACTAATAAAAACTAAATAGTCACAGAACAGTATACACAGACAGAATAAATAAAAAGACGTAGATAGCTGATTACATAGACATTTAAATGTTCTTTTCGTTGATTGAATACGTCCAAAAATAAAACAAGAAAACATGCACACAAATGAATTCGATCCAGTTATTAGAATCAGAATGAGTAGAAATAGAATGGTATATCGGTAATATCAACTGTAAATGTTATCAACTTTGTTTAAAAATTACTCCTGAGTTCTTTTCAAACCTATAACTGATCTTACAATATAAAGTTTCAAGTAAAAGTATTGAATACCAGCGTAAATATTATATCACTCTGACAACTGAGATGTATCACCTCCTTCACTACAAAGTTTTTATTATTTTCTACGAACATTTCTCTCGTCTCGTATTTCCTGCTGAAACTAATTTCTTTGCGTTGACTTGGAAATAAGACAAGTTATATTGCGCACTGTAAGGACATAAAACGTAATAATCTAGGAACTTACGACAGCGTTGCATTGGATGTTATTCGTAAGGAACAGAACATATCCTAATCTTATTTTGAATTATGTATTTTTACTTTAATTTCTAATTAATTTTAATTTTTTTATGACTCTTCGTGCTCTTTCGCAATCACACTGCATGGTAGAGGTATTTTCTTTTTTCGGTTCTTCCTCGGTACTCTTGTCAGTCGAAGACAAAGCCTTGCGATGCGAATCTTTTAGGTAGGAAATTGACTAGGAATTCAACTCCTTCTTCTTCCGGGTCAAACTTATTTTTTAACACACTATTTATCAAAAATGCAACATTACGAAAGTGTTGTTCTCTTATGTGTATAGTATGTGACAAAACAATGCCACGGTTGACTAAAATTTTTGGCACAGAGATGTAAGGCAAGTGTCATGTGTTACTTTTACAAAGACGTGAATGGTGCTAATTATGTTGTACATTTAACTAGACCAAACTAATTTTGACAGGACTAAAGGTGTTGTTGTCCTTCCTTGGTTTACAGTTAGTGATAAGGATAGCAACACTTCTAGTCCTATCAAAATTAGTTTAGTATAGTTAAATGTACAACAGAATTATCACCACTGTGCTTGCAAAAGCTGTTTTAAAATTCTTTGGAGTAAACGGACACTGTTCATTCAGGCGCTGTGAATTGTGTGTCATGCATGCAGAATGACACGTCAACACAATCAGAATCATAAGCGAGGCAACATTACACTGCGACTCACGCTGTTTAAAGAAATGAAAAATTTTATCAGCATATAACCTTCCCGGTAGCTCAGTGCTAGTTTGGCCAGATATAGAGAGGAGTTGGGTTCGAATCAACCTAGAGCGGGTGGCGAAATTTTTCTTTCAAAAATAATTTCAAAACATAACACAACATACGTATTCTATAAATGTTGAAAGTTACACATTACAAAGCCTGACCCGATGCAGTTTGTATTTCCCTTATGGGATAGGTGCGTCACGGGAGAGTGAAGTGTGAATCAACACGAATTTGCCACGGTCGAAGTAATCACGCGTTACAAAACATTCTCATGTGCGATTTCGAAGGACCTATTTTTCGTAACAAAAATATATATAAAATCCAGTCTCAATCGCATTTCAATCTCATTGACGTGTTAAATTATATTCTCGTGGCGTCATTTTTTATATGTGACTGAATTGGAATGACAATTTGTAATTTTGGTTTTAAAAGAATTTTCAGTCTATTTAAAACCCATACTCGTTTACTCACAACTTTGTTCCTTTGTTTCAAATTAATTAGACCCTTTGTTTATGATAAAGCAAGGATTACTAAAACCTCTTTTGTCATTATCATAGATTTAAATGAAGGGGTAGGAGAATAGTGAGGCTGTAACCGCTTTTATAAGTAGGTAAGGTCTTTTGTATACACCAAATAATACTAAAATGTGATAAAATCTGATTTTATATCATCTCCAACATCGTAAAACGTATTGAACGTTTTATTTACAATTCAAAGGAAACGAGATTTATGTCAATCATTTTAAATGATACCGGAAGCCTTTCGTGAAAATTTTATATTACATTTTTCCTGGTCTAAACAGACACAAACGTTTATGGGTGATATACCTAAGAATAATGTGTTACTTCCGCGAATATGTTCTGTTAAAAAAATTGGATGGCATTGCTTTGATTAAAAATGGTTATTTATAATTACAATTTAAACAAGCAAAATATAATAAGATTTTTAAAACATTGTGCTTTTCTTACAAGTATTTTTGTTATTACTAAAGAGATTACTAAAGAGATGACACAGATACTTTAAAAAAAAAACTAATATTTATTCAATAGTCTAGGCTATTTATTTCAAGATTATTGAAAAAATATTAAATTGAATAAATTTTGTATTCAGTCGAACAAAGCTCCGTTAAGGTTTGAAATTCATTAGTGAATATATATTCATGATAAGCTCTTTTCAATAGAAACCTTTATCTAATTTAAATAGGTAATATTTTCCTCTACGCTATGAAACAGCTAATAAAACATTTGTATAGATGTCGAGAAGAGGAGAGCATTTTCAGGCATTTCCATAATATTAAATATTAATATTATCTAATGTAAAGCAGTAATAGCCATTTAAATAATGAATCAGTTCATACATTTTTAATATTTTTTTTCTTATTACATGTAAAGATTGGGATGAAGGGAAAAATTGTAAAGAAACCAAAATATTTTATAGTATTTCCGAAATTCGAAGTACCTACCGAAGTGTGACTTGACCCAAGAAAGTCACACCTAAAGCGGATTGCAGACCAAGGCTAAGCTAAGTTCCTTTCCAGTTAGTTTAACATTCATTGCGCGTTGTGGTCTGCACCCTAGTATGAAATGTCATATCAGCTATGCAGACTAAATTAGCAATGACTTAGCCTTTGTCTTGGTCTGCAGCCTGAAGGAAGGAGCTCTTTACACTCAGAGGCCCGATTTTACTAACACAAATGCACCAATGGACTCTCAATCGTGTCTCAAAAGAATGCCAATAGTGTATCAGTGGAATAGTTTTTGACATTTGTTATGGATTTAAACAATAAGTTAAACATTATGTTATTGTTTAAGCCCATAACAAATGTCAAAAACTATTCCACTGATACACTATCGGCATTCTTTTGAGACACGATTGAGAGCCCATTGGTGCATTTATGTTAGTAGAATCGGGCCCCTGGGTTATAGAACACAGTGGGCAATCGCACAATTAAAAAGAACAATCTAAGAAGGATCCCGCCATAGCGCCATCATTTCTCAAGTCCTGATGGACTAGGAAATGGTATAACGCTAAAAAGACCATTATAAATGTTAATGGTCCCAGTATAATTTGTATTCATCTTCTCATTACGGTTGATTAGAATAAATGCCCTGAAGAGATATTTTATAGGATGAATTTTTTGAGTGTGGGGAATTATTTTATGTACCTACAGGTTTCACTGCTTTCAAAATTTCCCCTTTTAAAAGTCGCACATCTTACTATAATGTTATTATTGTTGTGAGTATATTTATAGTAGGGTTATGTAATGTAACAAATTATTTAAATTAATTCTATACTATACTTAATTCAAGGTGCTACGAACCGTGAAGATGAGAGTCCTTCATGTAGATGAACTTAACCTCAAAACCGGTCGGCACTTGATGGGAAGTGAGTGGATTTCATTATAGTGGCACAAGGGAAGGCACGTGATAAAAAACCAATTATGTAAAAGCACAAATGAACTACGCGGCCACAATGATGAGGCGATTGTGACGAAACGAGGCGGCGGCGATTCCATAAAAAACATTTTTTTTAAACCAATAGGTGGTACACTGCTGAAGGGACCATTTTTCAAAGAGAAGGTCAATATTCAGTAGTTTCTTTTATTAATTCTTGTTTTTTAAGAACTAATTATTGTAAACAACATGTTTTATGAATGCAAATTTTATAGCCCGCATAGTAGAACCGAGACGTCGCGGTCGACACACCATAAAGGATATCTCGTCGCTTCTATTCCTGGACCCCAGTGACCAGCGAGCGGCCGAAGGGGGCTGGCGTCAAAGCCGTGTCCCAATAAAAAGGTTTATTTTATGAACGCACTTCATTATGTATTTTGGTACATTTTTACTAAAAGTGAGACAATATTTACCGAACATGCTATAACAGCTCTTGAAGAAGTCAGGCGCGAGGGCACTGGCGAGTCCAAGTAGTCCCTGCGGAACCTCGGTGGAGAGGAAGAGACCAAGCACTGCCAGTAGCATGCGAGTCGTGCGGTCGGTTCTGCTTGCGCGACGTGCACACGACTCCTCTGCTAGGCACTGTTTCTCTGCCTGAAAATAAATACTATGTTAATATCATCCTAATTTATATAGATCTGTAGAAGACGATCAATTCTACTATACATTGTTTTGTTACATCTCAAAGAGTGTAGGCAGACTTTTCGATGAAAGCAGACAGCTTGATTTGTAACGACTCCTTAAACAAATATTGTCATATCTCATTCAATTAGAACAAAACCTAAACAAATTATTTATACAGATCTTCCAAGAATCGCTCTAGGTATGCATTGGTAAAAACTGCATGAAAACTTTTTGAGTTTTTCGTGAACAACAAACCTAATACCTACCCGCTACAATAAAATTAATTGTCCACGGTAGTTTTCGATAACCATTACAATGGTACGTTAGAATTATTCTCACTTGATATATAAGTGTAAAATAAAGCCGAATAATCATTTTTAGTTTAAATACCCTTTTATGTTTTTTTTTAATCTTTAAAAATGATAGAAAAATATTTTGTGCTGCAAAATGTAGAAATCAAAAACCTGTGGCACGAAATTTATAAAAGATCTTAAATCTTTAAGTATTATTATACAGGGTGTTTGGTAGAGGATTGAACATGGGATAATGGCAGAAAGGTGAGATGGTCTGCTACATTCTGAGCGAAAGAAATTTGACCTAGGGCCCATAGTTTTTTTTTAATGATTTTTTTTAAATTTTCACCAAACTTTCTTCCTTCGTGAATTTGAAGTACTATAACTTTTTTTTTATTGAATCAATCGTCCAGCTTATTTTTTTATTCTTATCTTAACTGAATTTAGCTTACTTTTAAATTGATATTTGTTGGTTAGAGTTACCAGGAAAAAAATTATAAGCCCCCAAACATCAAAAAGGCGAAAAGTCCACGCCGAGCGTTCAACTTTGGACTGCAGTTTAAAAAAAACTAAAAGTGGTACAGCAGTTCTAATCATAGTAAAACAGCTCTAGTTCATGCCCTTTCGAATGGTATGTAATTTGTAAAGTTTATTTTTTTCTAAGTAGTCTTTCTCGTACTTTCTACATGAAATTGACCATTTCTGACAAAAATACTTTAATGAAAATAAATCAAAAAAATGTTACGAAACATGGAGCGGGATGGTTACGGTTCATCATTAACAGCATCCGTCACTCTTCATAGGTGGGCAATGCATCCAAGACCTTGTAGTGGTGAAGAGTGGTAGAGCGTAGCCACTACTATGAACTAGTAGTAGCTCGTAAATGGGCAGGCTCGACCGGGGCAGTACCTCGTATGTCCCCCGTGTTTTGTAGGATGAGTGAGAGAGCCGGAAGCCTGATACACCTCCTGTATCCTACTCCCTTATTAACTTTCCTTCCCCGGTCTTTCCTTTTTCATTCCGTCATAGGTGGGCAACGCATCCAAGATTTTGTAGTCGGTGATTGCTTACCATAAGGTGCTTGTTTGTCCTCCTCGTGTCAAAAAAAAAGTTGTGCATATCTATGGGCAGCGGTGATTGCTTACCATCAGGTGATCCTCTAGTTCGTCGTGGATGCCTATGGGCAGCGGTGATTGCTTACCATCAGCTAGCTAGTTTGTCCTCTTCGTGTCTTCTTCTCCTTCGTGTTTTCATAAAAAAAATCGTAGATGTCAATAGGCAGCGGTGATTGCTTACCACATACCACTCTTCACCACTACAAGGTCTTGGATGCATTGCCCACCTATGAAGAGTGAAAAAGGAAGAACGGATGCTGATATTTATTAAGAGAAACGTTAACGTTTCTACCTGCCTTGTGTAACCATCCCGCTCTAGGTTTCGTAACATTATTTTGATTTATTTTCTTTAAAGGATTTTTGTCAATTTCATGTAGAATGTACGAAAAAGACTACTTAGAAAAAAAATACTCTGTAAATTGAATACCATTCCAAAGGGCATGAACTAGAGCTGTTTTCCTAGAATTAGAACTGCAGTACCACTTTTCGTTTTTTTTTTACAGCAGTCCAAAGTTGAACGCTCGGCGTGTACTTTTCGTCTTTTTGATGTTTGAGGACTCATATCATTTTTTGTGGTAACTCTAACCGACAAATATCAATTTAAAAGTAAGCTACATACAGTTAAGATAAGAATAAAAAAATAAGCTGGACGAATGATCCAATAAAAAAAAAGTTATAGTACTTCAAATTTACGAAGGAAGAAAGTTTGGTGAAAATTTTAAAAAAATCATTAAAAAAAAACTATGGGCCCTAGGTCATTTTTTTTCGCTCAGCATGTAGCAGACCATCTCACCTTTCTGCCATTATCCCATGTTCAATCCTCTACCAAACACCCTGTATATTTAAAAAAAATGTGATGACGTGATTTCTAATTTAGAAAATATACCTATATCGTTAGTGTGGGTTCATTTTAAAAAATCATTCTTTTTCAATTAGGTTTATAAAGTTACTGAAATTCAGTACTCGCAACATTTGAGACTTCTATTCCCATATTCAATAGCGCAGTCACACGCAAAGTTTTTTCACAAATTGTTTTAAACTCCTGATAAGTCAGTTTGACATGACATTTGACATGATCTGAAATGACATTTGTTTGTTTACATTTTTAATCTAAAATTCCAATTCTATTTCAATGTTTATGAACTAACTTATATTCACTTTTTAAATGGTAGGAAATCAACTGTACTGTATTAAAAAGCATGCTAGAAAACATTATTTGTAATTGTACGTTTTAAATACATACTATCTCAAAACGTATATCTAGCTAAAGTCTAGAGTATCATAGTAAATTTGATGTTAAACCCTTAGGAGAATAATTGACGAGATTTAATAGGGACATATTATGGAGGCCTCTTAGAACAACGACAGAACCATTTTCGCTCGTATTAATTGTTATGATAATCTAATAGGACCTTCGTAATTAGCTGTCGACCGATACGATAGCTGGGACAGTAAGATTAGGGATGACTTCTACCTGCGATAATATATGCAAGGATTAAGCCTCGGGTATTATGTGGTCCTTTAATTTTCATGGAACAAAACTAAACTAATAGTTTGTAGACCGGCATTATTGGTACGAAGGGTAGGGTACAGAAATTTCAATTTTACTTCGAACTATATAATTTTACTAAAACATATTTTACATAAGATCTCCAAAAATGTATTTACTCAAGGTTTCTTGTACGACATTTTTATTGAAACTAGTGAAACCCGCGCGCTTTCCCGTGGGAATTTTTAAAATTTTCTCTCCGTAAGAACCATCCCCGTACTTCAAGGAATATCTTAAAAAAAGAATAAGCGAAATCGGTTCAGCTGTTCTCGAGATATGCGCTTAGCGACACATTTAGCGATTCATTTTTATATTATAGATTATTTAGATTTTATTTTGTCGCGGTACCAAAAATAAGATCTATCTACAGTACTTCAGTTCTTTATATAGCCTACCTGTGAGAGTTTAATGTTGTGTATGCATTAAAATCTTATTTTTCTTTAACAATATTAAGGAACAAAAGCCGGACTTATACCAGGCCTGGAACATACTAAGATTACTTGATTATATTGCCTAGAATAAGAAGCTATTCTGTTATACAATGTGACTGTGTGTGAAGGTGAAAAGGCGGTGGCGGCGGGACCATTTATCGAGGCAACTTGACAGTCAGGGGCACCTGTGCCAGATTGCCTATTCTCCCCATATAAATTCACGTGGAAACTTATTGAATTACTCCACTAATCAAATGAATTGAGTAGGTACTGCCAAATATATTAGAATTCCAACCAGTACCACAGAATTTCGATTTTTTAAGTAATAATAAGGCAAATTGTGAAACGACGAATTCTAATTGCGAATTTATACGCAAGTATGTTAGGAATACATTCGTAGAATATTACGTGAATTCATGGTATGGAGTGAATTTTAATTCTTTTACGTTCGGTGCTATATATAATATAGATCTGATACTGATACAATCATTTTATTCGCTCTAGTGTTATCCCGCTTCGTAATTTATTGTTTATTGTTTTAAACGAGACTAAGATGTGCATACTTTGTTATTTATGGAGCTTCAAAATTATCTACAAAGATTTACTGAAAAAGCCCTGTCAGCACTCTCAAAATATAAACCTACAGTAAAGAATTTCCGTAAGTCACGCAGGTAAAATTTTCAGACGAAAGATTATAGGTACATCAAAGTTTGATAAAATGAGGAAAAAGTTCCGCGAATTATTTCATTTGCACAAGTAGAGTAGATATTACCCTCAAAACATCACTAAGAACATTTAATGAGGTATAATTATGAATAATTTCCAACAAAACAATGCTTAATTGAAAGAGAATGAGTAATTCTGTTGTGCCTTCTTATTATTTTCTTAGCCATTTTCCTATTTGAAGTGAATTTGAATAGAAACGTTAGAAACCTAGGAAGTGTTTTCACAGAATCCTTACTCAATATGGGTAGCAAAATATGACTGTGGATTTATTCAATTGTGACCATAATAATGGGATCGTATTCTGGTCTGCATATTTTTCCGTTGCTGGTTTCCTTTAGATTTATTGTGGTAAATAATTTCAACTGTCCTAAAAGCATGGATCAGTAGACTGTGGCGCTGATCCACTTCGGGTCGCTGAACCAGCGTAGTAGTAGTAGTATAAGCATGGACTTATAAACGTGTGGTCGATGGACTTAGTAAACATAATCCAGCATCTGTATAGATACATTGAAAATGTATCCTAGGTTAATCTGTGTCAATGGCATTATGCTAATAATTGTAGTTAAAGACACTCCTACACAAAGTGTTCTCTATAAAAAAATTAAATTATGAAAAATATGTTGAAAGGAGAAGTTTCGTAATATTTTATGGAGATAATGGTCATGGAATAATTTCTTTTTTTTATAATATGATATATAAAATACTAGTAGAAAGCGACCCTGTTACTTATGGTAATTAATGTAAGTATACCTTATACTTACATTAATTACCATAAGTAACAGAGTCGCTATGTCTGGAGTAGTCTGGACTAATTCTATTTTTAAGACCTGACTGAATTATCATTTGAAGAATTTGAATGCAAACGCTAGATGGCAGGTGTGGGAGCTTCTTAAGATTGAACGTAAACTTTAATAGCTAAAATTATGTGTTATAAACGGTCTAATATAGTGTTAGAGAAAATTATGTTGGCACAGTTTATAATAACCGGCGTAGAACGCCTGTTAATTTAGCAAATTTTTCAGCGGTTACGTCTTCGTTTGGTGTATAAATAAAGAAGCCTCTTTGTTCCAGTTTAATGTTGTGTATTTACAGACAAAAGGATTTTTATTTTTATCATAATTTTACCGAAAATACTTACAAATTAAATTACAAAAAAGGTTTTAAAAAATTCTGCGTAACGTTAATTAAAAAAAAATTACAAACCTTCATTTTGTAATGTCACAGAAGGGAAACCTAATAAAAACAAAGACTTTGCAAATTAGTTTTGACACTTTATTAACGAACTAACAGATTTAAGAAAAAAGAGCCAATATTCATTTTACAGATTTTGGTTTTATATTTTTAATGAATATCCTGTTACCTCAATTATGAATATAATCAAATTTTTTCTTATACATAAAAATAATTAATATATTTTTTAATTACGTACGTATTTAGTAAAAAAATCAATTATTATAATTTAGTCGACGACCTCCGTGGCGTAATGGTTACCACGCCAGACCGCCACCCAGGAGGTCCCGGGTTCGATCCCCGGTCGGGTCATGATGAAAAACGAACTTTTTCTGATTGGCCTCGAGTCTTGGATGTTTATCTATATATGTATTTGTTATAAAATATAATATCGTTGAGTTAGTATCCCATAACACAAGTTTCGAACTTACTTTGGGGCTAGCTCAATCTGTATGAATTGTCCCTATATATATATTTATTTATTTTTTTATATCGCAATCTAGTAGATACAATTAATACAAGTTTTCCTTATTTTGGGACTAAATAGCTGTGGGATTAAAAAATATATGACTTCCTTGTTGAATGAACGATAAAGAATTTATAAACAGAAGTCGATATAAATTGACTTCGCACATGATCATACATGTTATCTAACATATGTGTATGTACATTACACTTTTATTTTTAGTTTCTTCTGTGTAAATATTAAAACATTTTGACGTTCTGTTTATTTAAATAGGTCTATGTTAGACTCCATCAATATAACTAAAGTATTCTTAATTCCGACGAGGAATATGTTTTGAAACTTCTAATTTTAGAGTTTAACTTTAAACGTACCTATTCCTTTTTCTTATAATTTAGTAGACTCTTTCTACTTACTCACTGTGATACTTGACTAGACTACGTAAACGGCCAACAAGACAGTTGGAAGTGTCCCTAAGATTTTTTAAAAATAAAATCTATCTTAATATCATTTTCTTGGTGTATAGTTTTTGTGTGTAACTTCTATTACTAAATCTTTTCTTTCCTAATTATACAATTTAAATGCTGACTTCACATCCTCTAGATTTGCGGGTATTCACATAAGATAGGTACCATAATTCACCACACTGTGTCAAATTAACAAATAAGATAACGTTTAGATGAAGTATTTTGAAATCATATTCTTTTCATTTACACTCGTGAAATTATTTAGAAACGTTGACAAAACAATTGTATCTTTTAAAATATCATTGGTAGGATAAATGTACTGGTAGATAGGAATTTAAATCAGTAAAGGAGTGAAGAACTTCCCCAAGGACAACCCCCAAGCGGCGTCGGGTATCCTGACTAATTATTTCCGAGTTTATTTCTTGGATCCGTTTCTCATTACTTAAATTAAGGCATTAGTTATTCTCCTATGTCGGCTTTAATTGCGTTTGCATAATTTTTGTATTTATTATGGAAATGCAAGTGACTGAATAAAAGAAAAAGGGAAATTTTGTTGTTGAATAATGTAAAGCTCGAATGAAACCTAATTAATTATATAATGTAGAATAATACTGTGTTACCCTAACGGCTAACTTTAAGTATTACTTAAGTACTTACATGACATTCTTGTAATCCTCAAAGTAGACAGAGTTCAAAGAGCAGAGAGCTCGTCGAAGCATAATTTAAGTTTTAAAGAGTCGTGAAAACAGTGATAGAATTAGGTAAGCAGCTCGCAATAAGCCGCAATACAGCGGAACTTCATTTTGATTTGATTTTTGTCATTTAATCCCGTGAAAGGATATTTTTTTTAAAAGTCAACTTATAGGTGCAACGGCTTGTGCTGGGCATTGAGCTGTCAGTTAGGTGTTATTGTTATGTTTTTATAAGTAGATAGACAAAAAAATATATGTAAAAATACATTTGAATAATAATAATTAATATTCATTTTTAACTAACTAACAGCATATTTAACCAAGATTATCATTAATTTAAATAGTTACCAAAACGGCGCATTCAAAGATAAAAATACCACATAATTAACAAAATAATTTAATACAAACGTTGCAAATTGGTTATCTATACCAACTCATAAAGCTGAATAGTTTGTTTGTTTGTTAGGTTGGACTCGCTAGTCTCAGTAACTTCTGGCTCGGATTGAAAAGTTCTTTTAGTGTTGCATAGTCCATTTATCGTGGTAGTCAACATAACGCTGCTGTGCAGACGAAGTTCCATGGTTCATTTAGTTCTCTTTATTTTTCTGACTGAGACTGGGCATTTGTCATTTGCGACGTACACACAACACACACATTTCACGAAGTAATAAGTGTCACTTAACTAGACATTGTATGAATCAACAAGCGGAACGTGCCGTAAACTGAATAGGTATTATGGTCAAATTGACGGAAAGTGAATAGATAACCGCTTGCTACTTTCCCCTACTTATTCGTTAAGTTTTATGATAGCCTTTGACGTTGATAATTAAACAAACATGTATACAATTAAAATATACGAACATAACAACATGATAAAAACAGGTTTTTAATCTTACCTCATTCGGTCCAACTGTTGAACGTTTCAGCAGTTTTTGCCTCTTCCTCTCCGTAGTTGTTAACTTCGATATTAAACACGTACTTAGTATCGATAAAGCTATACTTGGAACAAGTTTTAATATTACACTATAGATCCACATTATTGCTGTGACTAGCTCTACGTTCTTCGACATTTCTAATACGTATACGGTCCGGTTGTGGGGTAACGATAGATCTTCGGCGAATTCCGAATTGTTTTGCGGTGTCACTTCACTGGGCACTATATTCATTGCAAAATAAATAGGAAGACACAAGAATGGGCACATAATATACGCGCTCACAATTGCTAGAGTCGTATTTTTTTTACTACACCAAGTTCTGTTTTTCTGCGGGTAGGCGATAGCTACGTACCGCCATACAGCCAGCGTGACCGCCAGCCATATTGAGATCGTGTGGAAGGTTTGACTGAAGATGGAATGGAAGTAGACGAAAACTGCCCAAGCGTAGGTGTTCTTGTTAACTTGTGGTCCGATTTTGATATTCATATGTAGTGCGTAGGGTATATATTCGAGCATTACTAAGAGATCTGCGACGGCTAGGCCTGTGAGAATTGAGTTTGTTGGGCTGGTCATTTCGCGGCGGCTGAGAACTGCTATGTTGATGGAGTTGGTGGCGGAGCCAACTACGCAGATGACCAGAGCTATGTAGCCGTGCAGGCGGCTGTAGGCTCGGTTGAAGTTGGTGGCGCCGGGCACGCAGTACGCGTCGGTCGCGTTCGCCATGCTCGCCGTCCACTGTCGCTGCAATTACACTGGTCATCGGCACTGCACCCTCGGCTTCAGCCCATGCCACCGCACGTCGATCTTCATCACTATCTGAAACAAAAATTTTAATCTAATTAATATTATTCTACATATTATATATATCTCTCTACCCTATGGTTGTCTTGAAGAGATTGCTTTAGCGATAAGACCGCCTGTTGGACTTTTCCTACCACTTTGTACTGATTGTTTTTGGTGCAATAAAGAATATTGTATTGTATTAATTAACCTAAGAGACTATTTTGTTATTATTGATAGGAATAATTAGTCAACTTTATATTTGTGTTTCTCAGTTATGTTTGTGTACAACTAACACGTTGTCAATTTTCTGTTCACATTTTTTATAGGCCGATTAACAGCTCATAATAACTTCAAGGTTACTTGGCACCGAACGCACCATTTGGATACACTCAGAAGTGTGCGAGACAGCCGATCGGTCACAGCACACGTGCTTAAAAAGATAATGTTTACACAACAACCTATAAATCTTGTCAACATTGAAACTAAAATGAAATAAGTTTGTTTTACAAATTGTTTTTAACATACAATCCGTTTTTATGAGCGACACGAGTATTTATTGAACAGTCAAGAGCAGGTCGACCGTTACATATTGGACTTTATACCATTATTAAGTTCTATGACATAAGAACCAAAATTGACTGCAAGTGTAAAGCTCGACGTGCACCTGACTGTACTTATTTAATTGGAAAAAGAATCATGTTTACATTAAAGATTTGAGAACAAAAGATGGGAATGGTTAATTTAACATCTACATTGATTTAATCAAAAACGTTCCATAGACCTAAACAAATACATCAACATTTATTTTCCTTTAATGAAAGTCAGATATTTCAAATCGATAAATATAATTACCATTCCTGGGTAAGTTGTGGCAACGACAATATTATTTCTACTAAAATGAAGTATTATTTATATTATTATTACATAGGTACTCAAGACTTGTCCGATCTATATATTTAATATTCATGGTTTTGAATTTATTTAAGGTAAGAGTTTAATTAAAATTTAATCACGATTATTTAGTGGGTATTAGCACACAGAACTGCACAGAATAATAAATAGTACTACGTAGTACTAGTGACAGTTTAGAGTGAGAAAAGACAAAAGACAAACGTACCTTCGAATTTTGAAGAAAAAAAAGAATAAACAAAAGAAAAGCTAATTAATTTAACATTCAACGTGCAAAGTGACTATTTTATCATTATTAAAAGTAATTATGGTGAGTGAGAATTAGCTATCTAAATACTTCTTATTATTTTAGACTTCACGTTATCTACACTAGTTTGTTTTTGTATTGTTAATATTACAATATTACGTACCTAATAGATCACTTTTATTTGAAGCAAGCCAGATGTGTGTGACATACCTACATCCTAGAAGAATTTGGTATTGAATGAAAGGCAGGCGTATATTTACATATTATGTAAATGTGATATATTATTTTATGTAGTCTTATCGAATACACGCACGAGATATAGTGTGAAAATACGACTACAATAAGAATGAAAAGGAGAAAATAACGAGTTATTTCATATTCGATATTTTGTTTCTTTCGGTTGTATCCATAAAACAATTGGACTATCCAATTGCTTATTGTTCTGGCTTTAGAGAATGTATATACCTACCTACCTTTGTTTTGGTTATACAATGTACTAAAATTCTGTTTATTTCTTAAGAACAAAGAGGGTGACAAAAAATCAAAAATCACTTTTCCACAAGTACAGCCAACAAAAGAATTTTTTGACTGACCCCCCCCTCCCCTGTATATATGATTAAAGATTTCTAAATATTGCGTGAAGGGATTTACTTGAAAATTTGTAATTACTTATAACAATATGAATACTACTGATAAATAAATTTTCAAGTAAATCCGTTCACGCAATATTTAGAAATCTTTTATCATATTATACATATTCCTTTGTTGACTGTACACTTGTGTTACTACCTTGTGAACCAGTTTACAATTGCAATATTCATAATTATATGTACATTAGACATAAACACTTTATACGAAATAACCACAACATAACTGCAATCTTTCTTTTGATTTAGCTGATATAGCTATAAATAACTCGGTCTTAACGTTCCTTATTTTTTTATGCTCTATAGGTACTTTTTGTTAGAATAAAGGTAGATAGATAGATAGAATTCTCTTTATTTGTATTACACACAGGAAAAAGTACAAAAAAAAACAATCTTTCTAACTAGTCTAAAAACAACAAGGTTGAACATCTTATCATAGATTACTTAATAGTTACTTCATAGTTCGAACCTTACTACTATTGTCAACAAAAAAAAAAATTAATACTAGCGAAACCCGCGCAACTTCGTTTGCGTGCATCCCGCCTTCCCGTGGGAATTTTGGAATGTATGATACTTTAAAACCTTCCCCTTGAATCACTCTATCAATTAAAATAAACCGTTGCGTAGTTTTAAAGATTTAAGCATACAAAGGGACATAGGGACATAGGGACAGAAAAAGCGACTTTATTTTATACTATGTAGTGATTAAATCAGTTTTCTTTACGTTTAGGCATAGAATGTGCGTTAAGATCCTCATAAGTACGAAAAATTTTCACTTTAGTTATGATTTGCTAGAAATTGTGTCGACAAACGAAACTTATTTTTCTGAAAATAACAAGTTCTGTTATAATCCGGAAATCAACGGCATTACTGACCGGGAATAGTTCGCCGTCCAAACCGTAACACGACATAATATATTTTTCGATTTTATTAGATAGGTACCTACATGACTTGAAGACCTTGGTAAGTAAACATTTGATTTTTGGAATGAAATGTGTTTTACTTTGTTATTATCTATACTAATATTATAAAGAAGTAAAGTTTGTGTGTTTGTATATTTGTTAAATTGTAAGGGGTAATCTCGGGATCTACTGAACCGATTTTAAAAATTCTTTCACCAATAGAAAGCCACATTATTGCTGAGTGTCATAGGTTATATAAAAAACCGAAAAATAAAAAGGCTTTTACGTGGTAGTCGGTTTTGCAAAGTAAATCGGAGAAAAAACGGTCGAATGAAAGCGTTTCTTACGAACGCCTGTACTAAAAAAGGATTATTAACATTATGCCCAACGAAGTGGGCACGGGGTCAGCTAGTTATTTATAATTGTATTACATAGTCAAAGCAAATATTTTTATTTAAATAGCACCTAACAAGCTCTTTCGAGACGTCACAATATTTTCCTTCCATCAGTTCAGACGGCAGATTTGTACTAAGAAGAACTGGCAAGAAACTCGGCACTTGCTCTTTTAAAATGGTACTAGTGAAATCTTTTAAAAAATATGTGAAAAGAAATGCCGTTTACTGAAATAAAGCGAATCCGAAACTGTCAATTGCCAAATAAATGTAGTGGAAAAGGGTTAAACCGAGAAGGGTAAGTTTATATTTATTGAATATTTGTATAATGTGGCATGCAAATGGCTGTGGACATACTTTAAGTTTGAAGTATTGCAATGGACAGATTTTCCGAATCATAAAAAGAAAGTTTATATAAAACAAACAATTTGCCGGATACAGATGAACGATAATCTACAACGATTTATCATACACACGATCGATAAATCTGCGCAAATCGGTTTGCACTTTGCTTGCACAGATTAATCGCTACGATATATCGTTACGTGTGCAGCCGGCGGCATAATGAAGAATAAGTACTATATCACATACGCAACAATTAAAATAATTGTTTTATATTGAAAATATAATTAATGCATCAAAATACTAACTACAAATAAATGCTATGACTATCCGTTTTAAGAAAATACTATAAAAATAATTAATAGATCGCAAAAATAATTTATAGATCGCAGAGGTATCAAAAAAAATCACTTCATAAATAAACTATTTTAAAAACTCGAACTCTGTTTAGCCAAGTACATGATTAAACAATGCATACTATCAGAAATATGCAACAATGGTAATAATAAAATCGTGGGAACCACAGAATCAAAAGAATTTTAATCAGTCATAATAGTTATCTCAATGTACGGTCTGTACAGTCAAGATCATTTCAAGCTTTGTACGTAATTATAAGTAAAAAAATATATTTAAAGACAAGCTTTTATTTAATTGCGCTAAAAAGAATAAAATAAACTTTTCTTTTAAAATTTTAACTATTAACTTATAACGTCATTACACAATTTATATGACATAAAAGCTTGTCGCGAGATTTAATTACTAACATTTACTCGTAGTACGAATAAATGTTAGTTCGATAATTATGTTTTCCTAAACAGGTAAATCTCGCGACAAGCTTTTATGTCATATAAATTGTGTAATGACGTTATAAGTTAATAGTTAAAATTTTAAAAGAAAAGTTTATTTTATTCTTTTTAGCGCAATTAAATAAAAGCTTGTCTTTAAATATATTTTTTTACTTATAATTTATTTTTTACTTTTTAGTTATCACTGGACAGGTTTCGCAGTGCCATCTATTGTCGAGTACTTGTCTAATGAATTTATTTGTTATAACTAGCACCAGCAATTTGAATACCTATATAATTTCCTGATTTTTACTACAGTCACCCTGCGACAAACTAAACGGGTTTATGTACCCATCAAAAATAAAATACCGACCAAGGGCAAGTAGAACTCGTGCGTGAGGGTTCCTTCCCATAATCATACTAGTCATCATCATCATCATCATATCAACCCATAATCATCCCACTGCTGGTCTAAGGTCTCCCTTCAATCGAAGGTGATTAGAGCGTACTCTGCCACGCTGCTCCAATGCGGATTGGCAGAGGTCGGTGTTTTCAAACCGCCCTAAGGCCACCGACTTGGCTTAACGACTGTCATCTATCGACAACAGCCGGGACCGACGGCTTAACGTGCCCTCCGAAGCACGAAGAAGCTCGAGATAACGAAACCCATCCAAACGCTGGCTAGGGTCGCCGTCGCTTAACTTGTGTGTTCTTATTAGAGTGTGACACACAGCGACGCCATCGAGCTCCTCTGACACACAGCGACGCCATCGAGCTCCTCATACTAGTCATATACTAATATTATAAATGAGAAAGTGAGTTTGTTTGTTTATTATTCCTTCACGGCTTGACTAATCAGTTGATCATTATGAAAATTTGTATATGTCAGGGGTACAGAGCCCAACATAGGCTACCTTTTTACCCGTGAAAGTATGTCAATCCAAAGAAAATATTTTTTCTACTATAAAGGGCGCTGTATGGGATGCTATCGGCCAACAGATGGCGCCACAAGTCGCGCTATGGGTTGTTTTGTTGTCAAACGAGATCTATGTCATAAAATTACCGCGAGCGAAGCCGCGAGAAAAAGCTAGTAATAGATAAAATACATTTTAATTCATAACCGGTATAAAAAGAGCCATGTACCAATGTAAAATGTACCAAGGGTAGGGTCAAATTATACTGGTTGTTTGAAGAAGAAGAAGTAACTACAAATTCACGATTTTCAGATTTATTCCTGTACTTGTACTACATCATCTTGCTTCTTGCCAAATTTCATGATTCTAGGACAACCGGAAGTACCCTATAGGTTTTTGGTCGGAACTGTTTTGTACGAAAAACGGAACACAAACGGCTGTATCGTAATTTTGTTATCATAATATTGTATTGTCATCTGATCTACAGTTTTAAGCAAAATTTCAGCTCAATCGGTCTTCGGGAAGTGGTTCAAATTTTCGTTCCAAGATTCCGCCCTTACATACTCTACATTTTTATTCATAGATACATACATACATACATACAGGTCAAGTTAAATAAAAGCTTTTAAAAAAGAGTCTGTACCGTTCTTACTGATAAGTGCCTTAAAATCATCAACATTGCCCCTACATTCAATTCAATTATTTACTGTACAGTGAAAACGTACGTTTCCTGTAGATTTAAATATAAAAAATCTTAAGAACCTCCAACATAATTTAAGATTTTCCTATATTACGGCCTTATAAAGGCTTTTTATTCGCTGCGGGTGCCTGTTCTCTACATTTTTATTCATAGATCCAGGTTAATTAAAGGTTAATCGATTAGGTTAAGAGCGCCTTTTGAATCTTTTGGTCCTTTGTAGGGTTTAAGGATTGTTTATACATAATATACCTTATTAAATTTTACTTGAAGAGCAATTATTAATCATTTACTAGGCTATTCTCATTGTAAAAACTTTCATTTTAATTGTTCATTATTTGATTTACATAATTTTATTTTTGCAAATTGGAGCGTTGGAGCGAATATTATTTATGGCCTACAATAATGTATTTAGAATTTTGGATGTTCATTTTAGTAGCGTCATTGTTTCGTAACATAGTTGATATCCCCGTAAACCTAATTACGCGTCAGTTCAGTATACTGGTAAAATTGCATTATTATTTTATATTGTATGTTATCTTGTCGCTTTTGGTAACCCTGTAATTAAACGTCTATCGGCTGCCATAAGGCGATTATAGAGATCCCAAGTTTATTCGGATTAGGGCACGCCTCGCCGCGTAATGGAATGGTGGGCGCACGAGCTGTCATCCATAAAATGCCAAAGTAATTTCTCTGTTTGGATATGTCTTTAGTTCATACAACGACTAAAACTGACCAAAAAACGTATGCTGGACATGGTTTTCAAATAACATTTGATTTCATAAAATAACAACTGATTTTGAAGTTTGAATTTGGAATGAATTGCAGATCTTGCATAGAATAGTTATTTGTTATGCAAGGCTGCAAAGTGGTTTTTTGGCGCGAGTACTTATATTGAAACCCGAGCTAGCGAAAGATTCTAGGATTGAACCACGAGCGAAGCGAGTGGTTTAAATATAGAATCCTGAGCGTAGCAAGGGTTTCAAAGGTACGAGACGCAGAATAACTTTGCTGCCGAGCGAAACACACAACTTTTCACCTCACTACAGCGAGGAAAATGCTTGGTGCAAGAGAAAAACGCAAATAATATATTAAACAAGTATTTTTTTTTCGTGTCGTGCTGGCCAGTTCGATTATTCTAAAAAAAAAAGATTGGCGCACTGGCATAAAATAAGTATTAATGCATTTTCAGAGGACTGGCGGTATAAAAAATTATCGAATAGAAAGGTTCGAATTTTAAAAATTCTTTCCACGCTAGGGCACAAAATGCACTTTTGCGCTCAGATTTCGAATGACAAACAGATTCTTTCCAAGCTTGTGAGGTGAAATAGTTATTTGTTATGCAAGGCTGCAAAGTTGTTTTTTGGCGCGAGTACTTAAATTGAAACCTGAGCGTAGCGAGGGTTTCAAAGGTACGAGACGCAGAATAACTTTGCTGCCGAGCGAAACAAATAACTATTTCACCTCACAAGCTTGGAAAGAATCTGTTTGTCATTCGAAATCTGAGCGCAAAAGTGCATTTTGTGCCCTAGCGTGGAAAGAATTTTTAAAAATTCGAACCTTCTATTCTTTAATTTTTTATACCGCCAGTCCTCTGAAAATGCATGAATACTTATTTCATGCCAGTGCGCCAACCTTATTTTTAGAATAATCGAACTGGCCAGCACGACACCGCATGAAAAAAATAAACACTTATTTAATATATTATTTGCGTTTTTCTTGCACCTAGGATTTTCCTCGCTGTAGTGAGGTGAAAATTTTTGTACACCAAAACATCTTGTGCACCTACTAAGGCGACTCTACGAAGAAGGAACAGCATCAGTGCGAACAGATGACATCCTGTCTAGCAATTTCCACCCCAGTGCTGGAGTCCGCCAAGGGTGCATTGTATCGCCACTATTATTTAATGTTTACACCGAGCTCATAATGCGAATCGCTTTGGAGGACTGGACGGATGGAGTTACAGTTGGCGGATATAAAATTGTAAATCTACGCTACGCAGATGATACAACACTTTTTGCGACTAGTGCACGCCATATGGAAGATCTGCTTTATAGGATGGAGCGTGTCAGCCTCGAATTCGGATTAAGGATTAATCGCAGCAAAACCAAGATGATGATTGTAGACCGCATTAACAATAACTCGCCAGAAGTCACTGAAGTCGCGAACTGTGAAGTGGTCCAATCCTACATATACCTTGGAACCTTAATCTCGAACAATGGCGGATATATGGACGAAATAAAAAGGCGCATGGCGATTACTAGGACAGCAATGGACAAAATGAAGAAAATATGGAGGAACAGAAATATCACGAAAGCCACTAAGACCAGGCTAGTGCGAACACTCATTTTACCCATATTTCTGTATGCTGCAGAGACGTGGACTTTGCGAGAGGTGGAAAAAAAGAAGATAGACGCTCTGGAAATGTGGTGCTGGAGACGAATGCTTGGAGTATCATGGACGGAATTTCGTACAAACGTGTCAATACTTCAAGAACTCGGTATCAAGCAGCGTCTATCTGCCACAGTACAATCTCGCATCCTCACTTTCTTTGGACACGTGTCAAGAAGGAACAGCACGTCCATAGAACGCCTCATCGTCCAGGGCAAGGTGGAAGGCACTAGACCGCGCGGAAGGTCACCCATGCGATGGACCGACCGAGGGAAATCTGCCGTGGGCGGTCCCGTGCATGAGTGCACCCGCATGACCTCTAACAGGGAGAAGTGGCGAGATGTCGTGAGGCGCATTACATCTGCCCCAGGCCAAATCTCTACATGACGATCACGACCGTTCTGTCAAGAGCGTTACGACTAAGAAGAATAAGTATGATCATTTAGTTGTCCGTCTGTCTGTCTCTAAAACTTTCTTTTTACCTATGTTGATCATATGAAAACTTTTCTCCTGCACATATTCCTTATGACTGTGCTAACGCAACAACAAAGCGTAATTATAAATGTCAAACGTCAAGTGTGTATCTATAAATTTGTCGTTTGACAGTTGCAATTGCTCCAATAACGCAAAAACTACTTATTCCACAAGAAAAGGTCACAAGAACATCCTCTGGGATTACATTATACGTATTATGAACGACATCTCAAGTGATATTGTTTTTGTACTGCATGCGATGTATCAATCAATCTTTATATAACGTGATACAGATTATGAGTAATGAAAGGATGTGGGAACTGAGGAAGGCCAAGACTATTACGAGTATCATGATCATATTGATCAGAGAGAGATGTATTTTTGTATACAAACAAATTATGAAATAAAGAATGTGAATCTCATCACATTATAATGGTGATTGATGAGTCAAATTTCAAAAACGCGTAAACAATAATTTTAAGAGATCATATACAATTTAGTTTGACGTACGTCTACTCAGTACGTATTTCTTTAAAGAAATTATAGCTGCCATGTTATTAATGACATGCTATAATGATACTATAATAATATTGTACAGTAGACATGATGATTCGGGTACAATTGACTTCCGTGTCGCACATACAGAAAATTTCACGTTAAAACCCGCATTTTTAAAAATAAATACCTAGTAAAACCCATAAAATTCACAATTTCATTAGTTCTACGAACTTCTACATAGATTTTACATATACATTTTAATATGTTCATATAATGATGATCAAGTAAGTTTTGAAAGTTTAATTTCTCACACAGTCAAGCTTATAGAAGCTGTAGCAGATCAGATGCAACGATGACAAAGCTTTTCAAAATTTCCATTTCATAACGAGAATTGGGATTGTGTGGTTATCCACACAACCCCCTTATTCTCCGGACGATAGTTGAGTAACTAATCATGCATTCAAACCGTCATATTGTTACGCTCGTTCTGAATTCATGCAAAAATCTAAAATATTGCAGCTTAAGCTCGTTATGTTATTTCAAATATTGCATTTCATAAATTGAATAAAAAACATCAAAGATATTCAGCAAATGTGCCGAGTCTCTGATTTGAACCAATTTACGGTATTGAAAACATAGAAAGAGAAATTTTCATATGTAAACACAACTTTATTAACATATGTGACACAAATATCATCACGCAAACAGTTTTGTTTACATACGGCACAAACGGCAAAGCGAACATTCGATTTACATAACGAATGATGAGACAAATTGTGTAATAAGCGAGTGTTAACATTAATTTAAATTGCTCGGTATTTATATTTACTTAGGTAGCTAAATGTTTTTGTGAAACAAAATATTGTAATTTACTGATTACTTTTTTTTTAAATTTCATTTTGCAACACAAAGGTTTTTCTTTTTCGGAAATTTCCCGCAATTTGGTATCAACTGGGAATATATGGTGTCAATGTTTTCAGGCCACTGTCATGACTGTCACCTTCTAACGACAACACATAGTAAGGAAAGCTTAACACCCCAGCGGGCTCCGTTAAAAATTTTATGTTTTCGATACCTAGTTAATGGCACTATAAAATGATATTATCGTGTCCACAGTCACAGACAACTGTGAGACAAGACATCTTTATCTAATCGATTTCACATGACAGTATCAAACCTCGATCAAAACGAGAGTAATTGATAACGGATAACACCATAAAATCGATTGAAGTTTTCATAGCGTATATAGTATAGTTAGTTATACACACAGACCTTCGCATATTTATTACTAGATAAAAATATATGACAAGACCTTTACGCTATGATACTAACAAATCCTTTCATATATTTTATACAAAAACGAATTTATGCTAGAACACTTTATGATAAACAAACAAGCACCCTATGGCTGCGACACTTGGAAAAATTGCTCTTTAATAAATCGCATGGATGAAAGATGGGGGATAGAGTAGAAACTAACAAATGGGAAATATCTGTACCTATTCTCATCTGTTACTCTCTTCATATAAGAATGTTATCCACACAGACCTGCTGCGGCATGAGCCTGCGTCTTCTCTGGCCGACAGTTGACAGTTTTTGCCAAGCCGCGGGCATGCTGCCGAGCATGTTTGACTTGATATAGATAATGTGTTTTCCCTTACCTATAAACGATAACGCCTTCCACGTCAATACCTCCAAGAGAAATAACGAACTTACTTTTTGAAACACGAGATTTCTTACCTGTTGCTTCTGCAATTCCTCTACATGTTTACAAGAGGCAAAAAGAGATCAATATACTTGGCTATAACAATTTTTGTATGGTATAATCAGATATAATCATATTTTTTCATCATTGTGTTTGGTCAGCGGAGGTATCATAATTTAGGACCGGCAATGTACGCACTAGTAAGCGTTTTTATTTAATTAAATAGTACGTTAAATCACTACATAGTATAAAACAAAGTCGCTTTTTCTGTCCCTATGTCCCTATGTCCCTTTGTATGCTTAAATCTTTAAAACTACGCAACGGATTTTGATGCGGTTTTTTTTTATTGATAGAGTGATTCAAGGGGAAGGTTTTAAAGTATCATACATTCCAAAATTCCCACGGGAAAGCGGGATACACGCAAACGAAGTTGCGCGGATTTCGCTAGTGCTTAATATTACAGTGGGATGTCAAATTTTTGTAATCTTGCCAGACACGGTTGCCAGAATTTCTTTAAAGTTCAGCTTTATTAATTGAGACATGCGACCTTTTTAGGGTTCCGTAGAAACTACAAGGAACCCTTATAGTTTCGCCATGCCCATCTGTCTGTCTCTAACGCCTAGACGCTTAATGCTAGAAAGCTGTAATTTGGTATGTATACACAGATTATCAATGCTAACAAAGTGCTGGAACAAAATTTTGAAAAATATTGTTTTTTGGGGTGCCTGTTCAGGTAAAGTGGGAGTGAAAATTTTTTTTCGCACCTACCCCACGTGGGTGGTTGTTAGATAGGTCTCTAAAAAACAACGAGGGTGTGGGAAGATCACTTTCCGATACAATGATCCGTTTGCGAATTATTTGCATTTAACGTGTCAATTTTCGTTTTGTACGGTGGTCCGCCCCCCCCCCACTATATCTCCGAACTACAAGGAAAACTATAACGGTTAAGTAGGCACTACTAGTCACCGAGTAATAGCCGACGAACTTATGAACTAAAATTTCTTCGACGAAAACGTACAAATGTCATAGACTGCCATTGTACTCAACTGCCAATACGGAACCCTACATTGTGCGTGACCCGACACGTGCTTGCCCGGTTTTTTTTTTGTATTTCAGTTACATATGAGAAATCTCATCCTTTAATGTTAGTAAACACATAGACATAATTAATATACTAAACCGTGGCTAAACCCATATCAGCGTGGGCGATGACCCTTGAAAAACTATATTTTCATGTTGAAATCTTAGGATTTTGTTGTTATTTATATCATCATATTAACCTATAATCATCCCTCAGCAGGGATATGGGTCTCCCTTCAATCGAAGAGGATTCGTACTCTGCCACTCCAATGTGGATTAGCAAAGACCAGTGTTTTCAAGCCGCCGCGATCCAGAAGGCCACCACGCCTGTCATCCAACGACAGCAGTCAGGCCCGAAGGCTAAATGTGGCTTAAAGCACAGAGAAATATAATGTTAATATGTGTGTAGTTATTTGTTTTTATTTCCATTTAAAACTTAATTTCATACTCCTTATTGGATACTGTGTTTGATACACATAATATCCCGGATATTCCGGACCGGTTTTCCATCCATAATTATCCGATTTTAACTAAGAAAATCGTATTGAAAAATATGAAATGCTAACATTGTATTGTATTGCATTGCACACAGATACAAATGTACATATTAGATTTCAATTACATTTGTTAAATATAATTTACAATTTACACGTGGAAAAATACTGTTTATTATAATTTAAACGCACACAAAACCTCTTCCGGACCTGCCTTTAAATCCAATTTAAATTTTTCGGAACATTCATATGTCGTACCTACATAATATAAGGTTATGCTAACAATGTTACATTTTTTCGTGAGACTCGTTTATGAGTTACATAAAAGTCTGTAAAAAAGCTGTTCACAATATGTCACATTGCTATTAAGTAGCTGCTTTTTGTCTTACATGTCTATAAAATAGAAATAATCAGCGCGCGCGGTCGTTATGTTTAACTACATGCAGTTGTACCTACGTTCGACTTATAGCAGTCATGATATCAATCAACTGCACGCGGTCGGTTGCTTTCGAGTGAAGTCAATATCAACTACATGCAGTCGTGCCTTCAACTGGAGCCGACCGCGTGAAGTTAAATATGTCGATATGCGCGGTCACTGCGATGCAGTCCGTCTGATGTCAGCCTAAGATACCACAAAACTTGTACTAAAGTGTTAATCTATCCACAGGTATCGGTCGCGATCGATCGATTGAGCCGAACGACTCAAGAAGTACCATATATACCTACTGCTACGCGCATTTGGATCGCGTTGGATCATCTGGTGTGATTCCGGCTATTGACTAATCGTGACTAGAAAATACTGACTTCTGCCATCCCAAGCACTTCGTGCCTTTGGAAGTATCTCGAATCTCGACTAACGAAAAGTATTAGGTATTTTGTGTAATGGGTATGGGGAACCTGTACCAAACAAAATAAATTATTGTAAACATTAGTATAATTAATGATGTCCAAACCACTGTGCATATACATAGATACTATATAAGTTACACCGCTTCTTGTGGGCTCTACAAAGTTTGTATAAACGAGCAAGATTTACTCTGTGAAATATGATCGAGAATTTTCGTGGTGGAAAATAAAAAATTCTGGTAGTAAGCCTTCTCATTGAAATCACAATATTCTTGCTAACACATTTCCCCCTATTATACACTGGGCGTCAAAAGTAAGTAGTACAGTTTTAAAATTGCAATATCTCCTAAACTACAGAAGCTAGACCTTTGAAATAAAAAAAAGTTAAAAGACAATTTAATTTCATTTAATAAAAACTTCATGCATATCATTTTTTTAAGATTGACCGAAAAAAAACTGTATAAACAAAAACACTATTTTTTTCAACTGTTGGCTTGTACTTTTGTTTTTTATTGTTTTCTTTATTTTATTTTCTTTTCTTTTTTAATTATTATTATTAAACAATCAATTACATTTTATTAATTTCATTCATAAAAACCATAGTAGGTTTACAACATGAATGAAGCGTTCGACATTCATCGCAAATATTAAAAATAAATTAATATTATTATTAATAATATTGCTGATAAATCAATTGCAATTCAAAAGCAAATGTGTCTTCAGCGAGTAAACTTTACTAATCATGCCTCTTTCACCAGAAGAATGTGCAAGAATCATAACTTTTCTCGAAGTAGGCATCAGTATGCGTCGTACTGCGAGAACGGTGGGTGTAATTCTAAAAACGATCCAGCAAGTAAAGCGAAGGTACGAAGAGACTGGAAACCATCTAAGGAGACCAAGTAATGGCAGACCCAGGTGCACTAGTACCCGAGAAGACCGCTTAATTGTCTCTACTGTGTTAAGAAATCGCCACCTTAATGCAGTTGAGGTTCAGCAACAGCTTCTTCAGACCCGAAGAGACTACGTTAGTGAGAGTACAGTGAGGAGAAGACTTGCTGAAGCCAACCTGAAGTCGTACAGGACAGCAAATGGCCCCAAACTTGAGACAGGGCATCGAGTAGCAAGACTACGCTACGCCCGTCAACACGTACAATTGGGCGAAGAAGAATGGACAAGAGTTTTGTTCATAGATGAGTCTCGGTTTTCTTTATTCACTTCCGATGGAAGGCGGAGAGTATACAGGCGACCTGGTGAGCGATACATTCAAGGTTGCATCTCGGAAAGAGTTCAATACGGCGGGGGCTCTGTACACGTATGGGCTGGCATCTCTTCAGAGGGTCGCACAGAGCTAGTGGTCATAGAAAATGGCACTCTGAATGGTGAAAGATATGCATTAGAGATCCTTAACGAGTATGCAGGGCCATATTTAGTAAATATGTGTGATGGAGCGATACTGATGCATGATAACGCCCGGCCACACACCGCTCACCTCGTACAAGAGTACATTCAGGAGGTTGGCATCAGCTTGATGGCTTGGCCATCAAGAAGCCCAGATCTTAACCCGATTGAACACGCCTGGGATGAGCTTGGGAGGCTAGTCAAAAGATGCAGACCACCCCCCCGCCACCCTCAGGGCTCTAAAACAGGCCCTGATAGAAGAATGGGTGAATATTCCCCAACACCGCCTCCGAAACTTAGTGTTCAGCATGCCAAACCGGCTCCAAGCTGTCATCAGAGCCCGAGGCGGCAACACAAGTTACTAAAAAATTCTTGATAGTTCCTTCAAAATGGTTAGCTTTTTAGTTTTTCTTAATTTTCAGTGTAAAACTTTACTAATGCTAAATAAAATATTATTTTTATAAAACTTTGCTAAAATTTGCTATAAAATTACTTTTATTTCAAAACTCTAACTTCTATAGTTTAAGAGTAATTGCAATTTTAAAACTACTACTTATTTTTGACGCCCAGTGTAGTTTAGCGAGGGTTTTATTTATATACTCACGTCATAATTTTAATATTTTTATTTGATAACTAGAGAAACCCGCGCAACTTCGTTTGCGTTTATCCCGCTTTCCCGTGGGAATTTCAAAAAATCCTTTCTTATCGGTTGTCTATTTATTTAGCCACTTCTCATTACAATCTTTGGAGTGGGCGTTTATGAAATAGGCTAGCCCGACCGGTGAAGTGCCACCCTTTTACAGAATATTGACGTGTAGCAGCAATGCGTTTAGTTCGGAGAGTGAAATATCCGAAATTCTTGCCACCTTTGTGGTATTAAAAAATCTAACTCCATCCTAATACTATTTCTCGCTATATCCTGTTTCCTGTTATAGGTCGGCAACGGGTCAGGGACCCTAGAACCTATGTGCTCCATAGTCGACGGTAATCACCTAATATCAAATGACCCATATTTCTGAGGTTGTTTTCCATCCACTTCCGTAAAAAAAATGTATATGTATATCGGTATTTTATAACCTACAACCTCAGCCTACAACTATCCCTCAGCAACACTACGAAATATTAGAGCGAGTCGACGTTATGAGATTTTCTATATGTGAGAAAGAGACAATATCAATATGCCATTTAACCATTGACCAATTTAACTTGAACCCTGTCAAATTTTATAAAATTTAATATCTAATTACTTGAGTTAATTACTTAGGTACTATTATCGATGAATATGATTCAGTCCGCTTTAGAATTTTAGCTGTTTTTCCGAGATCACAAACAGAATAAATAGTACGACGACATTATGAAATCATTTTGTTTGAATATTCAAAATTTACAAAAATATTACATGACAGATGACACCCTTCACTTCACGGATGTGTCAAAATGAAATGTAATTGAAATCAAAAGCACTAAGGAGTATGAGTATTGATATCAACTCGAAGAAAATTACCCACAAAATACATTTTTTTCAAGAATTTCAATAAAATAAGAATCACGTCTTCCATCAATTCTCTTAAACAATTTTTATGCCAAATTTGAAGTAGATTGGACCAAGGAATCAAGTTGTCCCATAGTAACGTTGCCCCCCTTTTTTACCCCTTTAGAGTTAGAATTTCGAAAAATCCTTTCTTATCGGACGCCTACGTCATACAATAGGTTTACCTGCCAAGTTTCAGATTTTTACGATGAGCGGTTTAGGCTGTGCGTTGATTCTCAGTCAGTCAGTCAGTCAGTCAGTCAGTCAGTCAGTCAGTCAGGACAAAGCATTTTATAAATATAGATAAGAGCCCTCGGTATGACGTTAAACTATCGGACACTCGCTTTTGGAACAGGTGTGATGGCCAATGCAGGGCTCACTTGACTACACAGGGCCACAGACAGAGGGTCTGTGGTGGCCACCAACGTGCATTAAACAAACGTGGATTGTAGATTTTCACGTCCTCACTCCGCCTTTCATATCCACGAATACAATGAACTCATGGAAGCGGTAGGGAGAAAGCCCTTTGCAGTTTTATATTAATTTGGTTTACCTATTATAAAATGGTCACATTTTCTTTACAGAATGATGTAAAGTTGTGACGAATTTTCGATAGATAACTGTGACGAATATAATATAATATAATATAAAAGCAAGTGACGAATTACTTTTCAATAAAATGGAGGTTAAGGAGTACCTACACGAAAATGTGACGAATTTACTTTGTTCCGAATATCCCCCTTATATTCGTGTTATAAAAAGGGTTAAAATATATAACAACCATAACACAAGAACGAGGGCAAACATGGAGGGTGTTTTGCCCGAGGCCGTCACCGTTTGCACACATGCACAGGGCTGTTTGCCTGTCCGTCAAACAACCTTTGTCATTAAATTCGCATCCTCGAAATTTACTTTGGTCCTAATATAATTGTTATTATTTTTTACTGCACACCTGTGATACCAACAAAACTTCACTTCCATGCCATTCTTCTCATTATCCTCCAGTGGCCTTACTATTTATTTAACAGGGCATTTTAACTCAGTCGCTTACTTACTTTCCTAATGTTTGACTGATAGATAATGCCATTACCCCGCCTATGCAATTGACAATTTTATTATGTGAATGTTTAAACGTCCCATCTAACCTAGAATAATATTTAGAGCTCTTTTCCCGAAAAAAATCTTTATTAGTGGGATTCCATACTTAATGGGGAACTTGCATTAAAATTAAAACTATATTGATTTAAAGTTTATTTGTTATCAATAAAACAATAATGATTTTGGGTAAAAATGTATTACTGAAAGAATTATTCTAAAACTACGGAATATTTCAAATAGAAGTTACGTAAAATGAAACTTAATTGGAATCCCAATTTTCTTTGTGAGATTTGACTTCAGTTGTTTATGGGTTACCTATTCTCGTAAATAATAAAAATGATTTATTATAGGGCTCTACCACTCCAAAATAGTTGATTAGGTAAGTGTTAGATTTTTTTATGTTTGCTTACGGTCAGTGCTAGTTAACCCGGCTGTCGAGATAACCTCGTCGTTAAATTCATATCCACTGAAATTGACTTCTTTAGTCCTATTATCTATCACACACACCTGCTCACGCTAACGAGCATTTTTCATGTAAGTATGAATACATTTTCTCTTATAGTCAATTTTGAAAATGAGTTTCTTTGAATCACAGTCGTGTAACGGAAAGATCTATTAATAAATCTTTTATGTATATATCTACTGTCAATGACGAGACCATTAAGGTGATTATCGTCACCCTTACAATAAGATAATGAGCTTAAATAAACATTTTATATTGGTAGTATAGGTTAAGGGCCTACGTCGTAAAATAATTGCGGCCGACTGGGCCCGATATCAATCCCTGCTTCGAGAGACAGAGATGGGACACCGTGAACCCGGAATTTTTAACACCGTAAGCGTCAAAACACATTTAGGCTTATTTAAAATTCATTAAATGAGTTTTTTAATATTTGTCTTTACAATATCTAGAAAACATTAATGTCTTTCTTTATATGAAGTTTAAAATTTCTATTATTTACCGTTTAGAAGTTACAAGAGTTCTGAAAAAAAAACAGAGGTTACTTTGGATTTTTTTTCTATCGAGGAAATGTGTCACAATCATGTTTTGGCTCTTTCCAAAATTTCGATTATATGATGAATTAATACATATTCAAAAATCTAAGTCTAAATTTTTGTAGTTTAGAAGATATTTGGTTTTTAAGGACCCTTCTTGTTTTCACATAGCCCCTTAAATACAATCGTCAATATAATGAAACAAACTGACGAAAAGTTATAAGGCGAAATGGTAAATACTTACATGCTTTACCGACTCCATGTAAAGTGGGATAAGAGTAGGTAGAAGAATAAGAATTTCATGAAACTAAAACACAAAAATTTGGGTGTATTAACAAAATAACTGTTCTAGATTTAACAATCATAGTCTGTTTTTCTTCACACCTGCCATAAACTTAGAACGATTACATGAACAGTACTGATTTAATTTACTTTGTAAACAAAATTGTCCTTGTTTTGCCTAAAAACAAGTCTTTATATAAAAAATGTACTAATGAACTAATTTAGTGAATTGAGTAACCTCAATAGTTTTCCCCAAATTAAGGGCAGATTGGCTCTTAATGTGATTTGACTATTATGAAAAAAGCTTCGAATCTTTTTACACAAATTGCTATTGTAAAAACTCACAAAAGATATTACAAAAAAGGTCGTACTTAACTGTTTTTTTCTCCGTCTTTCTTAGATTGTAATTTTGTTTACGAATTCAAAAACAAACTAAGTATTTTGACGCAATCACGAAGCAAATGTAGAAATACTTATCACTCTTCTAATGTATTATTCATATGAAAATATTTAATCGTTTATAAGAAAACAAAAACAACGATTTAATTACACAGCTATTCATTGTGAAAACATTAAATTTTGTTTTTGTTATGCTCTGTCTACCCATAATATCTATGGCTATACATAGAAACATTCAACTTGTTTTAAAGGTCACTCATAAATAAACATCTTTTTATTTATTTTATTTTATTACTACACAAGACAGATTACAACTAATACAAATACAATTTCAAACTAATAAGTACCTATTAATGATCTAGGTTGTAATCCAGAAGGATGTGTGTACATAAAAACATTTTGAAATAAGAGCGTGTAAACAGACTATCTTCTACCGTATATTTACTAACCTACTTTCTCCTGACAAAATATCAGTCTGGTAAATAATGCATAGGTCGATAATAAAATGTATTTGACCGATAACTAAATAGATCATATCTCACAGTAAAATCAAATGTTATAGATAAATGGCAAAAGTTATTTATAAAATCTCGTTTAGTGCTTTTCTATATAAAATATCGACGTTTAACTACATAAGTTACGATAAAAACTCTTGGTTAGGGGGACAAAGTATTCACTCTATTTTCTGTAACAATAAATTGTAAGATTACGTAGACTTTCTGTATTTAATCCCGAGGGTTAGGCTAAAGTCCAAAGAACAATGAACTATTGAACCTCATTACACTTTTAACTTAGAGAATAAACGAGTTTTTACATATAAGAAACCTTTTTTAACCTTTGTTACATCTCAAAGAGCTACTGTTGAAACCTGGGGCCCGATTCTACTAACACAAATGCACCAATGGACTCTCAATGGTGTCTCAATGGTGTCTCAAAAGAATGCCGATAGTGTATCAGTGGAATAGTTTTTGACATGTGTTATGGACAATAAGTTAAACATTATGTTATTTTTTAAGTCCATAACAAATGTCAAAAACTATTCCACTGATACACTATCGGAATTCTTTTGAGACACGATTGAGACACCATTGAGAGTCCATTGGTGCATTTGTGTTAGTAGAATTGGGCCCCTGTACATTTCGCAAAAAACATTGGAAAAATCACCCTGCCCAATCCAGGAAAATCTACAAATCTGTTAATATGCAGTAATTTAAAATGATCGGAAATCGTACTGTATAAGTAATTTTCACTAATTTGTAAGCAAAACACGTTCTTCTAGGCTTTCAGTTGGGAATTGGTAATTTTCGTTTTCTACCGATTCGACGAACAAAACCGTTTATTAGTTCTTAGTTTTCGAGTGTTAATGTTAACCTAGTACCTGGCTTGAATTTTTTAATTAAAATAAGCTACTGGAAATCCACCTAATGGCAATTGGATACTGTTTACGGAAAAAGAACTCTAGTATTCAAAAACAGGACTAAAAAGTTGTGAAGCGTTTAAGATGAAGGTTTCGCGTCGTGTTATGTAGACCACTTAGTAACACCACATTGGCTGGAGAAAAAGAGACAACTGATTTAATGTACAATTAAATTTAAAATGTTCTTGTGCAACTCGTGTATAATTAACTTATGATGACCATCACAGTAAACAATGTGAGTTCAACCTATCCTACAACTAATTCATAGCGTATTAATTTAAATCTAATTAATAAGTAAAGATTATATTTTACGAGGTGGTCATAAAACATATCACAGCTGGTCACGAAAATCCCTCCGGTGAACCAAAATACCTTTTTCGTTGATTAATTAAATTAGGTTTTGATCTGCCCACTCAAAATAATAACTTTTTGTGTAGGAGTATAGTATATTAAATATATTTATTAAATACGGCTTATTTAAACAACAAGTTCGCAAATAATGTCATGTATATACAGGAGTAACGAACGCCCGCGGCTTTAACATTGCTATGAGCGTTACGAAAAAAATATTTGTCTGTAAGCCGTCAAAAATATTGTATAAGAAGATATGCTACCTGAATGTGTGAGTTTTGATAATATTTGATTGGCTATAGCTCCTAAACTAAAATATATGTATTCATAAAGTAATCTGTACTTTTATGTTTACATGGATTTGGTTACTTCCATGTTACTTCATACTAATTGAAAGGCAGAAGTGTAGTGTAATAAGGGCACTTATCAATTTCATAATTACCAATCGGACTTTTTTATTTTGCTTATTAAACATCGACCCACAGGTTCCTTTCTCTTTATTCTGGTTAGAGTGACGCTTGGGCGTGACATTGTTTGTTGGTAAACAAAAAGTCGATTCATAATACTACATTACGCAACGTGTACAAATCCAATGAGGAAAGTGTCAAGACACTCGTATTTATTTTCGTATCTTTAAGATGTTTGTATTATTGTGCAAAATTAATGAATTATCAATATTAATATAAAATATTATTATATTAATATTACTTAACGGGGAAATTCAAAATTATCAGTAGATTAATAAAATGTGGTTAATTAGCATGCGATAGCTATTAAATTATTTTAGCAGTAATGTTTTAAATGTGCTCACTTTTAAAGAGATTGAAAATGTTTATCCTTTGGAAATTACCGAAAAATAAATATCAAAAAATTATCTAATAACCATCAGATATTTTTTGTTAAACATATACAGCTATACGTATGAGAGGTTCATAGAGATCTCCTATAGTCAACATAAACACAAAATGTTCAGCACATTAATATGTCTGCTGTGCGAAGATCAATATTTTCCTTGAAATTCCTAATACCTACCGGCCAATGCAAGTATGATTTGCGGCAAATCACTAAATCCCGGAAGTCCGTAATTGAATCCTTAAAAAAGCAATCAATCACCACCATTTGTCATAACCACACTGAGGGGGGCTATTAACATTTTTATTGAATCACGTATTGGATATCATTCAAAATCGAGAACATAATACGAGCACACAAAGGCCTCCAAAGGCTATTCGAATTTACCCAAAAACACAGAATATATTGACGACGCAGAAACCTGTATAATTTTATTCAGGAAATTTATATTTCTGCATACTTTAAAGGGGTGATTTCAGTGGAACAATACAATAAACTAATCTCGACAAAACCTAGATTAGAACTTACGTCGTATAAAGAAATAGACTAGGAAAAAAGTTCTATCTTTCCTGGCTCCTTTTTCGTTAGAAGAAAACAAAAGAGCCAGTAGGTCTCTTGATGCAAAGTAATCATCGCGACCCGTGTGGAATTTAGGAACGAAAGGAAACTTTCTTGAAAGAAAAAAGAACAAAAGCAGATCGCACAAAATGTTAAATACTTAGTCCCCAAAAAAAAACAGAATTATTCACTGTAAATCTTTATTTACGTAATCCAAGCTTAACACATAATATTATTCACCTTACAACGAATATGACCTAACCGTTACAGTCACTTACAAATTAGTAAGCGTGGTTCTGGGACATTAACTTGATTAACATTATGTTTTTAACGGTAACGTGACCAAACAAAATTTGCATTTGTAAGCCTTGAGTTATTTTACATAGCCATCGTCCTAGACTAGGCTTTCGTAGAGTACTAAAATATACTAATTTGATTGATGAAATTCCACATTATCGGCGCCTACCAGCCCAGAAAAGGGAGCTTCCTTAAAAATAATCAATGAAAATTTGGAAAAAATATTTTTTTAGAACCTTTTCTTGTAATATTGTTATAACAGTTAATGGAAGCAGTTGCAAAATCAGATAGCTTTTGTAAGTGGGATTTGGCTTGCTATTTTTCTTGGCAGATGTCAATATTTTGGTGTACATCAATCACGTACGTAGGTATGCTATACGGATATTATAATCTCCTATTAAAAACGAGGTCAAGACGACGACGGACTATTTGGGTTAGGTTACTTAATACTTAAATGGTAGTTCCCTTTTTAGTTTTAAATAAGCTATTTCTCACGTAGTTGATAAGGAGGGAATTCCTTTCAATACTTCCTACTCCGACTATTTTCTTTCTGATTAAATTCGTTGTGAGTTCCAAGACAGCTGTAGTTTTCTCCCCCGGGACGTCAATAAGCTTCATTGCTTATTGTCAATCTGAGGTCGCCGTTGTTGATACTGGCTACACAGGAGACACATCGGTGGGAATGTGTGGTGGGCTTGTCCCGATTTTAGTTTTAACCCGGCGAGGTGGGGGCTGGGTCAAAATTACCAGCGCCTTTTTAGTTTGCCCATAACTTTCAAACTATTTATGTGATGTTGCCGCTCTTCTCAGTAGCTGGAGTTGTTGAGTGCCTCGAGACGTTTCTAGCGCGAAATTAGTCGGGTAGCAGTCATGTTGGGAGCTACACGTACCACAACTTGAAAAAGGTAATTATTACCCATGCCCGTATTTGGTGTAACAAATTTTTGCGCCATTTTTCTTATGCATGGTTTATGTTATATCAATAATGATGATGTTAATAAGTGTTATTGGCTATTTCGATAATTGGTCATGTTAGTAGATTCTAAAAAGTACCACTTAAACAATTGAATACTGATAATTATTATAATTTAACTTATATTTTATAGAAGAAGCCAAATTTGTTGATTTTATTTAATCATTAAGTTGCAAACCTTGTTCCTATAAATAAAAGGTTATTCCTAAAAAAAAAGTTTTATTACCTTGATAACAGTAACATAATGCTCGTAACAAATAATATTAATTCCCTTAAATAGATAATGAAAAATATGACATTTTCTGTTCCGGTAAAAATTACCCGGCCCTCTACTCCGTGTAACAATTTTCCACCCCCATCTCGCCGGGTTAAATAAATGTTTATTTTGCTTTCCAAAACATAAAGACATTCTTCTTTATAATTGATCTGGTAACCAATATGGGCATTTCACTTTGCTTATAATTTTACTAAAAGCACTTAAAAGGGTTCTGTGAGTGTAAGTAATTATCGACACAAAATACAAAACCTATTTCACGAAAAGGATCTTACAATTAAGTGATCTTGGAGAATTTTTCAATTATATTTTGGCTTCTCTCCAAATTGAAATGGATGTATTTCTGTTTACATTCCAACAGGAAAGCAATAGAAAAAATATTACCAATTAAAAACAGTTAGATATCTTTGTAGTGGCTACTGTCACGTTGCTAAGGAGGAAATTCCTTTCAATCATTCCTACTCCGCCTAATATATTTCTGATTAAATTCGTTGTAAGATCCAAAACAGTTATAGTTTCTCCCCAGGGATATTAATAAGGTTCACTGCTTATTGTTCATCTGTGTTAGCCGTTGTTAATCTTGTCTTTACTGTAGACACAGCGAAGTAAACGTTTAGTGGGCTTTTTAGGCTTCCGTAGTAAAGTACAATGATATGTATTTTAATTCAATAATAAATTAAAATCATTTACAATGAACCCTTTTAGTTTCGTCATGTCATGTCCGTCTGTCTGTCCGTCTGTCCGCAGTCTAGCGCCTAGACGTTTAATGCTAGAAAGCTGTAATTTGGTATATATATACGCACATTAACAATGCTAACAAAGTGCTGGAACAAAATTGTGAAAAAAATTATTTTTTATGGTGCAGCCCCTACATTTAGGGGGACATTTTCTCTTTACATGTTAAAGAGGAAATGAAATTTTTTTTTCGCACTTTCCCCGTGTTTTGGGTATCGTTAGATATCACACATCTCTTCACATTTGGGATCTTCACACCCCCCACAAATTTAAAAAAAATCATGGTAGTAGTCCATATGCTGATCCTTCAATCAAATCTATAACGGTCAAGTAGGCTCTACTAGTTACCGCGTAATAGCCGACGAACTTATAAAATAAAATTTATTTGATGAAAACTTACAAATGTGATAGAATTTTATATTGGACTCAATTGAAGCCAAAAGCAAAGCACAGCAAATACGGAACCCTACATTGTGCGTGGCCCGACACGTATTGGCCCAGTTTTTCATTTATTTATTTATTAGATGAAAATGAAATCGTTTATTCAGAGGGTAGTCCTTCCCAGGCACGTTCTTTATTCATATTTTACATATTATTTCAGTGTTTTACCGTATTTTTTTAAATATTTTTTTTATAGATTACTTAATATTAAAGAAGTCAAACAACAGGGTGTGATTTTATTTCAAAGTATCTCAAGGATCTATTTTAAGACCTATGTTGTTTCCTATTTTTACCGCTGACATGCCGAACTAGATTGAATGACATAGATAAGGAATTTACACGCCGAGACAACTAATTCAAAGCCACATTATATTCATTATGTTCTCTTTCTTCCTTTTCATACATTATGTCCTTATATAAAACTGAATGAAGGAATTTCACACTTTACGCATTAATATTCACAAATCACTGAAACATTGAAAACAAAGTTGAGGGAGTGGTAAAAAATTTGGATGCGGTTTGAAAACACGCCGTTTTATGTGTTTTTTAGCTTGATGTATGTACATAAATTCATAATGTTTCTGTGTTAAAACACATTTTTAAATACATTTATTCTGTAAACACTCCCCGTCATGTCATCACGACAAATTTGTTGAATTTTTCATCCGTCAAACAAAGCCACGGTCAAATACAAATATATATAAAAAATACTTTGATCTATTTTAATCTCGTAATAGCATACTAGACAGGTACCTATTAGTTAAGTAAGTTATGGTAAGTAGTATGTAATAAAATGACCTATCCGTATTTGTTAACCAAAATACGCTCGTAACTTAATAAGCCTATCATTGTAATGAAATAGAGTTATTATATCAGCTGAAGAAAGACTTAAAGGTAAGACCGCACTAGGCGACGCGACACAGCAGCGGCGCGGCGCTTCAAAATATTCTTTCATAGAAATTGTATGAGCTAAACCGCACTACAGCGGCGCGACGTCGACGCGTCGGTTTAGCACATACAATTTTCAATTTCGCTGCTGTGTCGCGTCACGTAGTTACGCCTAGTGCGTTTCGACCTTTATTGTTACACTATTTGTAACCAATCTCTATGTTCATCTAATCTAAGCTGTTGAGACGATTCCAAATAACTGCATAGAAAAACCTTATTTATAGTTCCGTAGTATCTGCAAGCAATTCAAACATAAATATACTTACTATTTATTACGCTTTTTCATTAAAAAATATCTTGTTGTGAAGTATCACTTTATCATCAGTTTTATAATGAACGGCGGTATAAAACCCTCAAACTGTAGTGTCCCACGAACACTTTCGCTTAATTAGCTCGTGCCCTCTTGTCATCCACTAATGCACTTTAGTGAGTTAACTTTTTATATAGCTGTAACCTTCGACAGTTAGGGTGGAAAAAACTCGAGTAGGTAGTTCAAAATAATTACGACTTATTTTACGTTTTTTTTTTCGTTTAAAGACTGCAAAAATGCGTTATCGCTTGCCTCCCTTGGAGAAAACGACGGGGGTTTATCGAGTTCACCTCATCTAATGGCAGATGTATTTACTGAAAAACTGAAACAGAACTAAAAAACAAAAATATGATACGATGCCACGATGCGGCGTTCTTTCAACAGATTTTTCAAATGAATGAATGGGATTCAAATGAATGAATGCGAAATGACGACGCAACATAATCATGTTTATATCTTTTAGCTTATACAAAAAAATTAAACATAAAAGTATTAAGAAATGGGACTAACTGGAAGTAAAATAATTAAAATTATATTTTTGGACGAAGGAAGCATATTGTTATCGACGACGACCTGAGATTTTTAAGTGGGAAAAAGTTTTCGGCCGAAAGATTAAAAAAGACAGTCAACGGGACGGTATAGCGACGCTGATGGCGCAACGTGAACAGCAATGTTCTAATTTGTCACAACCATTATGCTAGAAGATATTACATAGTTTCGATTTGCACAATTTCAGCGACAATCTCGTACCGGTCGGTGCATATCTGATGGAAGATCCGTCGAGCGTATTATCGTTTGTATGCTCAACGCACTAACGAGCATCGGTTGAGTGTGCAAGCTCGATTGTTTTATTATGAATTTGTCTGATTTGGCGTAAAGCAACCGAGTATACGCGACGCATCTTCCGTCAGATGTGCACCGACCCTTAGTTACGTGTAGTAAAATTGTAGCGAGACCTTAGTCAGCAAATGAGTGTTGTTACAACGTTAATATACAAAAAAAAAAATAAGACGTTTATTCAGAGAGTAGACTTTTAAAGACACTTTCTCTGGTCAATAGAACATACATACAATAATAAATGATTAAAAACAGAAATTCGTCCTTGTAATACTTAGAGCATATTTAAATTTAATTTTTGTACGTAATTGTTATCTACGTGACATAAATTAACTCAATATCCATAATTAATTCATCGATACTCATTTACATTACAGTTGAATATCCTCTGGGTGTATCGTTTTTTATGCAAATCTAATGACTCTTTTGTATCTTAATATACATTTACATCCGAAATCTTGCTAAAGTTTAAAAATCGGTTTCTTAGTTAGCCCTTAATAAGTCAGTTTAAATGCCATTTAAGGCCGATACATACCTACGTGACAAGTTTTTTAAAGATGGGACGGGAAGTTTTGGAAATATATGATTGGACGTATTTTGAACAAACAAAACAGTATAAGGTATTATCTCGTTACATATTCAGCGGAATTAAATTGAATAACTACATGTATGATGATGTATGATTTTCGGATATTTTTTCTAAAAGAAAATTGAAACTGAATATGAACCTGAGATAACGCTAACCTAAAAACGTTTGACCAATTTACTTACATATTTCATTGAAATCTATTGTCATAATTAGTTTCACGTGGGCTTGATAATTCTTTGAGAACATGTCAATTTTCAAATCCTAATAATATCAAAAATTCTCAATTAAAATCTAGCACAAGACGGTATGGTTGCTTTTATCTTCAATATTATTTGTTTACTTAAATTCAAGGTAACACAACAGCTGTTTTACATTTCGTCATTAAACAGCTGCAGTCTGAATGCCTATAGATAATGATCACTTAGAAACATTTAAGGTATGAACTATATAAAATCATATTACGGGTATATATGCGTGTGGAATAAGTGAATTTTCTCACATTTTTCTCGATACGACAAAAAAACACTTTTAACATTTATTATTTATAAAGAGCGCTGTATAACGTCATTATGTGGGCGTTTCAGAAGACAAAGTACTAGCTCATTGTCATCACTTAGTGGGTGTTATAACAATAGATACATTATATCATATTCCTATTTCACTAATTCCAATATTGATGTCAACAAAAAGAAAAGAAATAAAAATATTCAATTTGTCAATTAAGCCCGCGGACACCAATTTAACGGGTCAATCGACAAAAGAGCCAAAGTAACAATGTAAAATGCCCAGAAAACTCAACGAACGATTCAACTCATGCATCTTAAAAGAATTGAAATAATGCATACAGATGATCCTCCGTGAAAAAGTTCTAGCCTAGTGAATAACTGAACCAAGCCCAGACATTGAACGTCGAGAGCGGTATTTTACTAAGTTCTTTGGAATAAAACAGAATTTCTTAAAATTCCAGTTGATAGCGGGATATTTGCAAACGAAGTTTAACGGATTCCAAGGATAAACTGTAAAGGATAAACTGGAAACATTTGTTTGTTTCTAACGAGTAAACTCAAAAACTACTTAATCAGTTTAAATAAAATTTCGTATGAAGATACGAAGTTTGAAACCGGAGGAATTTTATACAGGTATCAAAATGATTTCGTAGATGGTGAGGGAAAGGAGATAGGGAATGTTGCAAAAACGAGGAAACAGACGAAATTGCACAGTTCAGCTATTCGCCAATAAATAATAATTAGTTATAGTGCTAATTAGTATTAGTACATCTTATACAATGCCGTCACTACGTTGAGATGTCTCTCAAACTTGGTCGGCTAATGTTGTAAATTTTAGATCAAGTTTATCAGCAATTTAGCATTTTAGTAGCAATCTTGTATGAATTCGTATTTTGTTTCATTTTCATGGCATATAAATAATTCATTTTTACGGTAAATAAATAATATTTACGCAAACAGAATATTACGGTAGAACCAAATTAGAATTATTATAGTTTCTGCGTTTCTGTGCCAAACACAACGACGGCACTAATTACACCAAAGACGAATTCCCGAAATTGCACATCATTCAGATATTTGTGTTAATGGAAAACAAATCCGTATTATTTGGTTTGGTTATTCAGCAGTCAAGATCCACAAAAAAAAATTGTAATTGTAACATCAAATATTCCGAAAAAGATGAATGATACGACTTTAGAAACGAGCAATCAGTTCTATTCATTTCATTGTTTGAAATAAATGCTTTCTGCTTCCCTTCCTTTCTTTTTTTCAAACAGATAATCTTCGCAGTAATTATGTCAGACGTAGGCTACAAGTAGGTAATATATCCAGGGAGCAATTAACAAGCTTTTAGCGTACCTCATCCCAAGAGTAACTAAACGGGTCGTTAGATGACAACTATTTGGAGTTTCACCTAGCAAGTAATATAGTATTTAAAATAAAGCGCAATGCACATAAGCAGAAGACAAGCCTCACGCCCTAAACTAAGTACTCGACATATTTTTTAATAACCAATATTTTATAAACGCCTCTAGTAAAGATTTAGTTATCTATTTTCATGAGAAATCCGCACAAATTCGGTCGCGCTGATTACGCTTTTCCGTAAGAATTTTAAAAATTTACTTTTGGCAGCGACCAATAAGATAGAATAGCTAAAACACAGATCGCCATATACGTGATAGTGTGTCTGCTCGGGTTAAAAGGGAAAGGGGAGGCTCTAGGTCTCTCTCTAGGGGTTTGGGCACTTTAAGTTGATCACTCAGCCCCTTAGTCATATACATTATTAATATTTGATGTAATTTAGAGTTATAATATACTTAAGATTTTTATTTTAATTAAATTAGCTTCATTTTCCTTCAGAATCCTTGTATAATTAATAATATATTAACCTCCACCGACTTACACGTCTGAGCTCTCATGTTTTAATTTAAGACATGATTTTCTCCTCGCTCCGGCATTACATACTGATAATTAATATTTATCAGACTTTGTACATGACAATTATTTAGTAAGTCTAGGGATTAAGTAAACTTTCAACCAATTTAATAGAATTTACTCGTGTGTGCTTAAAGTAATTCCAAATTACAGACTTAAATTTATTCTTCGTTTAACACGTGACGTAAAGTAACAAGAAATGATTAAATTAGGTCTAGCGCGCAACCCTATTCTCTGTCGCGCGATTATGATAAAACTTAAACTGTATGGATTTATGACACATCTTTAGAAATATTTTGAAGATACATTTTCGCAGATATATAACAATTTCCCGTATATGCGTGACATTACAGCCTAAGAATTTGTTATATCGTTTTTGCGATAGTCCTTAGCGGCGGAATATTGTCGTGCAAGCAACAACTGGAGACACCGTATAAACGACCCACCTGAATAATATGTTATTGTCTTCTGTATAATTAAAATGTTTCTAAAGTTAATATAAGTACATTTTATCATTGACGTGACGAAAGATACATCTTACTTCACACATAATAATTGTGAACTTTTGTATTGTGTGTGAATGTGACATGGACTCTTTTGTCAATCTACAAATATAAATAAATATAAAATATGAACAGGCGGCGGAATGAACTACGATAACCAATGAATTTTTTTGCCTGTGAATGAAATAATGTACTTAATATATTACAATTGAGTTCAATATATTACAATTGAGTACATAGTTATGTATAACCATCTAACTTACTTTTTCTACGCACAAAAACATTGATTAAATTACTAAGCTTTGAACGAAATTAAAAAATGTTTTTGTCACTAGTAGCGATTGGAAACCTTTTTTCTCCAATGACTAACAAATTTTATTTTAGTCTATTGTATGTCGACAAAAAGCACACCATGAGTGAATTAAGGCATTGTACCAACTATGTATATTTTGTAAATTCCAATCTTAATATCTTCGGTAGCGGAGAATTAACATCATTGATTAATTTAGTACTTTTTAACTGCTTGTTTTGTAATAATAATGATAAAGTGTACACAATTAGTCACTATTATAAAACTATGTCTCAAAATCATAATAGATGTACAGTATTGTACAGTGAGCGGTTGGCTAGACATGGTAATGTATACAACTTACACGAGTCGCAGCGTCTCGTTTCCACTTGTCGGCTGTCAGGAATTTAATGGGATGTCACATGTCATGATGTATAAAGCTATTGTCGGAGACCGATTTTATGACGCTGACACAAATTCATATAAATTGAAACATCGGATTAAAATCCGGGCCCGACATACGACATGTGTGAGTGAGTTCTTGTTCATGTGGCTTTGATGTTTACTTTTTAATTGCCACGGGAACCGTCCGTTTTTTTGGTAGTTATCCCTGATAAATTATATTGTAATTTACTGTAGATTAACCTCTATGTGTATCCACAAAAAATCCAAGAATTCTTATTACAGAATTCTGTAAAATAATCTATGCTTTCCATAATCTTGTGTCACAGAATGATGTTGTTTATGTTGTTCATAATTTTATAAATATAAACAATTATTTAAATAAAAATGTAGATAGGTAATAATTGAACGTTTGAAAAAGAAAACAAAACTTTTCAAATCCGTCAACGTGAAGTACGTCCAACGTGTCTCTTTGTTTTTATAAATGAATAGTATTGTATGGCCTTGAAGATACAAACAAATAAACGATGTACCTATTTATTTTGTGTATATGTAAACGACGTAACCAAATTAATTAATAACATTACATAGGCAACACCACTTAGCATAGATTGCCTATCATAGAATAGATGTAATAGACACAAGCTACATATTGTATGAATAAATTAATTGTTGAACCGAATGCAACCCACTTGTGTCATAATGAAAATCGAGTCACTACGCCTATAATGTCTATGATTCCATTTTCATGAATATTGCAGACAAACAAACAATCGGGTTACCTGATGGAAACTATGAACAATAACAACACCAGGGGGCTCTACCAACACATTTCCCGTTACAAGAAAGGTGGGAAGAGAAAAGAACCCCGTCCGGGGAAGAACCTCCACCTTACAGCAGAAGATCGTAGCCAAATAGCATTGGTATCGGCCATGTTGTGTTCCTACGGTGAGTAGGAAAGGTTTCCAGAGCTCCACTTGGGGGGGGGGGGGGTGGCAACGCGTGAGTGACACACTGACACGCAACCGGTATTACAAACGTCTTTAGGCTACCGGTGGATGCTTACCATCAGAGAATAAGAGGTAGGAATGGAGTTGGGCTTTCAAATTCTTCACTCACCAATACGCATTAGTGCTTCACGCCGCTATTCTGTAAGAGACTAGTACTTCCTGGGTCGCTAAACCATTACATGAATGCTTTACTACAATTACCTATCTGTTAAATGAAAGAATACAATATTAACACCGATTGTTATTCTCTCATGATTTTAGCCAATTCTGGTATGTGAGTGTTATTTTAGGTAAACGCGGCCGCCGCTTTCGGTTTAAATAAATGAAAGATTGTGGAGCAGAACCTTTAACCACATTAATATTAAATACACGGAAGTACATACCCATGTTTACTTGACTGGTCCCTTGGGGTTATTAGGTATACTTGTATTTTGTGACGTTACCATTACAACCAAAATGTTTCATCTTATTAGTAATAGTATCTACTCGCAACTCGATACGCGATATATAAGTCCCTCCCTCTCCCATGCTCTTTCAGAATATTATTGTCAAGTTTCAAATAATTCCAAACAAAAATAAAGAATACCCCCATATAATCGTCACTTTTCATCTCTTTACATGTAGAGTAATTTGATTTCCGCGATAAAAACTATTCTGTCCTTTTTTCGGGTATCCTGGAAATGTATTGGTAGCGCCAGCGCCCCTGGTGTTACGTGTTACGATGTTAAATATCGGTAACCACTTTCCATCAGGCCATCTGCTTGCTTGTTTGCTTGCCATATGCCAAAAAATATATTTTTTGATTAAGATTTAAGCACATATAAAATAATGTTATTCTCACCAAAGAATTGAATTCAATAAAAATGATCTTTACTGTGTAAATCTACACAGTACAAAAACCCGTCAAACTTGTTTATAATATATATATATATATTTTCAACAAAAAACACGCGAGGGTTACCAAATCTAATGATTTACTTTACTCTGATATTATTGAATTATGGTAGTACTTTACTACAGTTAATAACATAATACTAGGTTATCCTGGCCCTCGTAATAGACTTTCAATTACATTATTTACTATCCATAAGCTTTATGTCAAGTTATCATACAATTAGTATTTAGGTACTTACTTGTAGTTTTATATTTCATTTAAGACAAGCAAAAAACTAATAATCGGGATTTTTGACCCCCTGCAAGGACTCACCTCTGACTCACTTTTAGTATATTTTATCTCCTAACTAATTCAAACTAATTGATGAAGTCAAAAGTTAATTCAACTTTTCCATCCACTATAATGTCGATGTCCACACCCAGTTTATGAACACTCGTTTACCGAACCATAGCGAATTTATACATTTCCTTCGCATATTATTTATTTTATTTTGAAAAATATGGAAAAGTAACATCTTTTTTTTGTAACTATACATTATAAAGGGAAACTGTACAATTTTAGCTCTCTACGTTATCCGTTGATGATCAATCACTCAGTCGGGACTTTTATTATTGACAGCCCGTTGGTGCGTTGGTTTGGTAGTCATCCCTACACCACCTTCGTCACTAAAGACTTTGGGCAAACTTTTATGTGATGGTATTTATGTAATAAGCCTAGCTTGCTCTGGGACCAAAAAATATCAAAACATCCCACTAATATTATAAAGAGTATTATCTTACTTCTTCACGCTAAATTGGCTGGGTCAACTTTTATGATATTTGGTATGTAGGTAGCTGATACCTTGAATTAACACTTAGGGTTACTTTTTATCCTGAAACGTACGCGATTCCCATAGGATTTAGTAAAAAGTCTGATAGTCAATTGGCACTTTGTAAAGTAGGTGGCGCTACTGGGCATAAACCGCAGACGAAGTTGCGCGGGTTTTGCTAGTGTTCACTTAATATGCATTTCCGGTAACATCAGGGATGGGGGGGAGGGACTAAACCCAACATGCCTCTATGCTCCGAAAATTTCAATATCCACATGTTTCCTGTCTCTACTCCGTACAATCTAAGACTGTTTTGATCTTTATCGAGATATTCAGAAAATTATTTCCTTATCTCTGAGTGTCTTTCTATCTTTGTTAGATCTTGTTGCTATGCGCTTAGCTTCGTTCGCGTGGATGTTGTTTTTCGTATTTGTAATATTATATTTTCCGTGCTAAAAAGTTAATTGATTTAATTCACACAAAGTCCTCTGATAATATTACCATAATAAAATAATAATGATGTAAAAAATTTTTTAAAATAAATTTTCATGGAAATCCGGAACGTATTTATAAGTTTAGTTCTAATATTCATTTTCATTGGTTTGTGTACTCATACAGTTAAGTATTATGATATTGAAAAAAAGACTTGAATAAAAGTGATTATAGAAAGAAAATGGGTACATATTTTCATTAAATTTTCACTTAAAAGTTCTGACTAGATTTTAGTATGAAAACTGAACAGAGCGGTCTATCTAGAAGTAAATTAAAATTTTAATCACATACACGTCATATTTTTAAGTTTTATGAATTTTAATCAATGTTGTGTACATTAAAGACATGGCTGAATTATTAATAAACATTTACACACTTTAATTTCAAAAATCACTATTATAAACACAATAAACAATGATACAATGTACAACAAGTGGTATGTAATTAATAACCAAACTGTCACTGTTTATCTTACTTTGTTTTTTTTTATTAAACCACTAGTACTTAATATGTTAATGAAGGTTACTCACAGGTTTTTTAGGTCGATCGGGAATCTGTCCATTGCCATCAATTTATTTGATAGATACACGGTGACAAATTGATGCGGGTTTGAAAACGGCGCGTATTCGGGAAAGAGCGGTACTAAAACCACGCGTCTCGCTACCTTCACGACTAAATAAGCACTGTCTACTAAACGCTTCGCTCTCAGCTCCTCGCTCCTAAAATTCACTGTCCGCAAGATCTACACTTTGTAAATTCGATTGTTTTATCTTCATTGTATTGTTTAATATTGAACCAATAATTTTACATAATATGATGTTTATTTGTACAAGTTAAAAATTGTAAACAGTTTAAATGTGTTGATTGCTGACGTTTGTAAGCAAATTAGATGTGATAATAGTTTATTTATATTTATTTTTCTTACTCATCTATTATACGGCTAAACAAAAATGTTTTATTTAATAATGTGTCATACATTTTGTCGGGAATGTATGGAGGTTTCAAAAAATGTGGCAAATTTACTTTGTGGCAAACGTACAACAAAAACAAATGGGGGTGTACTGCACAGTGTACGTACACTTCTTTAAGCAGACTTGTCTTTTTTAGTAAAACAACCACGTTCATAATAAAATCACGCACAGCTGCACTGTTTCCCAAATATTATGGTAAATACCAAATGTCTCGTATCATTATATTTAAATGCGCAGAATATAAATGTCACTGAAAGCCACAGTAAGTATGCCTTGTTTGTTCACCAAAAAAATAACAAGTCTGAAGAAATGAAGGATATAGTAATCTCGCTGTGGAATGGGTAATACCCATTCAATAGATTCAAGTCAACATATTACAATGCCGAATTACATATTTCACAGTAATTGAGTTATACCAATTAGACCTGAGACCGTAGACATTTTTATTTTTTTATTTATTAAGGCATAGGCCAAAATGCCATCCGCCTGAACAGATACAATATTTATTTAAGGCCGTAGACAAATAGCAAACATCATTTATCGAATATATAAACTTTAACGCTTTTTCATACAAACTTGACGTTTATATGACATAAATTATTTGAATTCTACAGTTATAAAAGACATTTGACCAAGGGGACTGAACTTACTTTGATTTGAACCCTTGATTACAACGAATACTTCTCTAATCTAGCTGGATATATCTAAACATACCTAAATAAAAAGAGAGGTAGGGTACAGCGGATAATCCGCTCAAATCGGAGCAGCCCGTCTGGGGAAGGACCTCCATCTTACAGAAGATCATAGCATTGGTTCGGCAATGCTGTGTTCCTAAATGTCTACGGTGAGTAAGATCTCCAGAGCTCCATTGGGGGGGGGGGGGGTTTGGGAGGGTTGGCAATGCGTTAGTGATATCCCCGGTATTGTAAGCATCTATAGGCTACGGTGATGTTTACCATCAGCTACATGCTTGTTTGCCACCTTTGTGGTATATAAAAAATACTTTAAACCAAATATTTCAGCATCTTCATGAGCTCGACTGCGCTTTAGTGTGTCAAAACTAAATGAGCACGCGAGTTAATCAACCGAAACAAGATTCGGCAACCATTCCCCTAAAGCCTATTCGCCATTGGCGATGAGGTCAGTCAGTGTTCGGAGAGGCCCAAAAATTTTACTGTACTTACTAATTAAAATTTGACGTACCTATTTAAATTGAAATTCTAAGGAACTGAAACGAAAATTGTGATGAACGACGAAGTTGACACAGTCTACACAAAAAAGTAGAAGGAAAAGAAGCATTTCCATAAAAATAGTTATATCATATCAAAAATTGAAATTGATACGACAGATATAATGATCATTTAAAAATATGCGTGTGAACTTCAAATTCGTGCCAAGAAATAAATTGTGTCTCCGATTTTGCTCCATTTTCGTTAGCATTAGTCATGTCAAATGATTACTTCTAAAATATCTTATGGATTATTGGATGAGACTCTTTTTTTGAAATACTTACTGAAGATAATTTTACATTAGCTACAACTTCAGGTTTCAGCACAGATTTATTAAATTCTGTAATTACTACTCGTCTTTTTTTCTTTATCTTTATAATATTTTATAATAAAAATGATAAACCAAGGATTACCTAAAACTTGTTTTGTTAGTGTCATTTTAGACGCAACTTAAATGAAGTGCGAAAGTGACAAAACAGTTTTAAGTAGATCTAGGCTAATCTTTGTTTATCAATGTGAGGGTGTACGTTTAACTTAGAATTCTGGATTTGTAGGTCACAGAAGGTAACTTACTGACAAACAATAATTTAGTATTACTTGTTTTACTTCTATTTGGTAATAAAATCTATGATGTGAATCTCAATAGAAACGCATAACGCCCACGTCCAAATTATAAAAAGATGCACAATTTAATTTAAAATAAGGTATAATTTTCTGTGGGATTCTTAGAACTCTTATAAAAACCCATTAATGGAAAGACAAAAACGAGTTAACAATAATAAACTAAGACAAAAAGTTCATAATGGTCTTAAAAGTCTCAAAGTTGTTTTCATATTTTCATGTTTACTAATTAAAATAAAAGGACTTATTCATATCGTAAGGATTTTTTTAAGCATACCTACCATGAGTTGTGCGTGCTAGTTCTGGGCACAATTATTCTTTTATGTAGCATCTGCTCGGCATGCGGCAGTAGTTAGTAAACGGTAAGCCTGTGTTACTACGCACTGGCACGAACTCCAGCAGTTGTTGTTATGATTGAGTTGAAAGTGGAAAGTATTTTTATTACTTGGATCCCATGATGACCCACTACAGGGCACAGGTCTCCTTAACATTTCTCTAGTACTACTGATCTATCGCCTTTTGAGGCGTCTTCGTTCCAAGTGGAAAAAGAAAAAGAAAAACAGTTTCGCGCATATTCGCTACCTACCATCGCCGTTGTCATGTATCTGTAGGTGAGTGTAAAAATGACATTTTGGCACCACCATAGAAACAGAGCACGATTACGCCAGATAGAAGACCAGAACGTTGTGGTAACGACTGCTAATAAAATATGCTTTACATCCTGTAGTCGTAGATACCAAGATTAGCTATCAACATTTTCTCACCCAAGATACAAACACAGGCGGTCCTTTCAGATTTGTACATTACCGGTTCTTTGTGAAACTAATCTAGGAAGACCCATTGTTTACTGAGTCTGCGTACGGGCTTCACAAAGTGGTGACTTTGGCCCAGAGCTACGTAAACTGTCTGCGACAGGCATATATTCCTTCGTCATATACCTAACCATTGTTTAGACTGCACACAGAATAGATAGATAAAATGAGAACACAGACAATGAACATAGACAAATATACAAACTTGTGTAATTAAAACAAGGCAGCCTTATTGTTGCTTTTCAAGGCAACAATAAGGTAACGAAATTTAATATGGAGATGCCCATTCCACATTTATCATGTACCACTACCATTTTCATTATCGTTTCATACAAAAATACAGTCGTATTCATCAATTGACATCCAATTATCCATCTTGTATATGACAAGCCAATATACATCAGTGATTTGAGGTTTGAAACGTAGCGGTAGTTCAGAACTCGATTAGTCCAATTTACTACTAAAATGCACAGTTGCATCACTAGTTGGTACACTTCGAACTTCGAATTGGACATCAAAGACAAAGCTTGAATATTTGTATTCAATTCAAAGAATTCCTTCTTAAAATAGATTACAATCGTTTTATGGGTTCCTTAACCCTTATAGTTTTGCCATGTCCGTCTGTCTGTCTGTCTGTCTAGCGCCTAGACGCGAGATGCTAGAAAGCTGTAATTTGGTATGTATACACACACATATTAACAATGCTAACAAAGGCTAAAAGAAGATTTTGAAAAAAAATAAATTCTGGCATGCCTCCCCTACATAATAATATAAAGCAGAGATATTTTTTTTTTTTGGCGCCCACCCCATCTTGTGGGTTATCGTTAGATAGGTCTTCAAAACATGGTCCCCCTCCCCCTCTATCTCCGAAAGTCTTATGTTTAGAAATTTGAAAAAAATCATGGTAGTAGTTTATATGCTGAACCTTCAATGAAAACTATTACAGTTAAGTAGGCTCTACTAGCTAGTTACCGAGTAATAGCCGACGAACTTATAAATAAAAATTTATTTGATGAAAACTTACAAATGTGATAGAATTTGATATTGGACTCAACTGAAGGCAAAGGACAGCAAATACGGAACCCTACATTGTGCGTGGCCCAACACGTACTTGCCCGGTTTTTTTTTACAACAAGAATTCGTTAAGCTTTTTCATGTCGATGTGAATTTTGTGAGGTTCTCAACCTATTCTCGAAAATACGATGTTGAAAAAAGTTTAATATAATACGATATCACTGATATTTATTTACAAAAGAGTTTTGTGTAGATTTTATATATTGTTAATGTTTAAAACAATCTTTTATTATATTTTACTACAGGCGGTTTGAAACCACCGGTCTCCACCAATCCCCCAATGCGGATTGGCGGAGCGTGGCAGAGTACGCTCTGGGATTAGAGCGTACTCTGCCACGCTTCAACTGAAGTGAGACCCGTCCCTGGCAGTAAAATGACTATGGATTGTATGGTTACAAGCTAACCGTGTATCAAATTTCATCAATATCCAATCAAGACGTTTTTGCGTTAAATAGTAATAAAAACAGACATACTGATTGACATTAATACAGACAATCTTGTGAGTTTATTATATTAATACGATTCAACACAATGACGCAATGCGGTATACTTTTTCATTGAAATTAATTAAAATTTCCGGACGACTTCATCAATATTTAATACAAAACTTTTGGCTTTTAACGTTATCTTTGGCTGGATATTGAAATAATCGGTGACTCGCGGGACGAATAGGCTTTGTTTTAAAACTGACATAATTATTAATGCTTTCTTCATTTCACCAAACTCCTTTCTAGGGTTCCTTAGTAAACTAACAAGAGGGTTTCTTGTTGCTACGAAACCTTATATTTCTGCCATAGCGTAGCAATCGCTGAACTCTACGCTGTTTGTAGCGCAAAGTACAGGCTTTTTTATTCCGCTCCTAAGATACGTAGATAGATAGCTTTCATGATCTATTTCACTACTTGCATAGATACTTCCTGTCAGTGTGTCAAAAAGAACTGTCATAACATAATATGGTCAAAACCTTACAAGACCGAAAACAGAATTTAACAGATAACTGTCCGGAATTGGTGAAACTAGCCTTTATTATATACTAGCTTTTTCCCGCGGCTTCGCTTGCGTTTAATTTAAAACAACCCATAGCGCGACTTGTGGCGCCATCTGTTGGCCGATAGCATCCCATACAGCGCCCTCTATAGTAGAAAAATATTTTCCCATTGGAATGACATAATTTCACAGGATAAAAAGTAGCCTATGTTGGGCTCTGTACCCCTGACAATATATTTACAAATTTTCATAATGATCGGCTTATTAGTTATGTCGTGAAGGAATAACAAACAAACAAACTCACTTTCTCATTTATAATATTAGTATAGTATTATTAATAAAAAAAAACGATACGAAAACTACTGTCATAACAGGAAAAATCCTACCTTCAAAAAGGGGTTCCTATAATTTTTATATTTGTAAAAAAAACTTTTTAACATTTTTATTTTAATCCTCACGCGGTAAAATATAAACGGCCCCTATGTTTCTCTAATTAACTTTCACATCAAAGCCAGCTCTTGTCACCTTTAATTTCCGTTGTGTGTTTGGAAAATTTTTCGTATCAATGTCACAGATCCATTGAAATAAGGATAACTAATGTTAACAAGGTGACTGGCGAAAATATGTAATAAACATTTTTTTTTACTTGCAAAAGGTCATTTCATTTACACTCAAAGGTTTGAGTATCAGATTTTTTATCTGTTACAATTTGTAAACAAAAAATATATTAATTAAAGAGACCCTTATCTCCGTTTTGCTTTAGGTGCGTACTCTTTACAAGTACTTAGTTTGATTAAATTGATAAGCCACGTACTAAATTTATATGACGATATATAAGTTAAGTATTTAACCACTTTATACAAACCACAGGTTATTATCACAGTTACTATCAACGGACTTCTATGATGCGGATGCGGATCCTAAGAAATTTTTAAAAAGAGAAACTTCTAAAAACTGTTTAGACTAAATACCCCCCCTCCTTGCGTAGTATTCCTCATTGCTGAGGGTCGTGACCTCCCTTTAGCATCACTTTCTCCCGTATGATGTTTCTCCATCTGATTCTGTCTCCGGCGGTGTGGAGGGCGTTGTGAACTGTAGAGTCGAGAGCGGTGCGGATCTGATCGGACCAACGTATTGGGCTGCGTCCACGAGGCCTTTTCCCGTCTACTTTGCCGGTCACGATAAGCTTCTCGAGGTTGTCACCTTCTTTCCTTGCAATATGACCAAAATATTCTAGGGTTCTACGTAGACACTCGGATGACAGCCACGAGGAGATTTTAAGTTCTCGCAGTATGGAGACGTTTGTCCGAAATGCTGTCCAAGGGATACGGACTAAATACGAATGTTCGTAATTGCAGAGACTCCGCATAAATTTGAACATCCGCATCCGCATAATCATCCGCATATGCATCTGCAGCATACCTTATTTCTATTGCTACTAGTACTTTTGGTACTGTACCTCTGCTTATTTTTAATGTTAGTTTAGATTCGTTTTACCTTATAATAGTATACATATAACTGAGCATTTAAAATATTGTAGCTTTATGCTATTAAAAAATAAACGTTATTCCCAACCAAGCGGCATTCACTTTGCAGTGCCATTATAAATGTTGTAGGATAAAGCTTTAGCGCTCTTTGCGTGGTAGGTACAAAAATGTGTCATAATCCATTAAAAATATCCTTGGCCAAAAATATGGAACAACAATTTTGTTTTGAAGCACATTTTCAGCAACACGTTAATAATGCCCTACGAATAAAGAATCGATTTTATTAAAGCGGGCGTAGAAAGCATTCCGTTTTAACCTTGCACAAAAATAAAACGTCCGGATATATCTGTAAATAACAGTTTTTATCTCACATTCTCTTGTGTCTGAGTGAGATGACAATATTTACATTAGTCCAGAGTAAATTGTTATTAGGACGATTATAATGAATCAAACCATTTTGTTGGTTGTTTGCGTTCAAAATACAATCCTTATTTACGACTGTGTAAATACTCAGGCATTGGAAATATTCATATAAAACTTTTATTATTTAGACGTCAACACTTTTCGAAGTCATTTTTCGAAAAGTGACCAAGAGACCTCTAGAAGGCCGTCTACGGCCTTCTAAAAAGCTAAAAGATAAGAGTAAAGAGCCATTCCTACTGGGAAATGTTTCTCTGGTGGGACTAGTTTTTTCGCCATTGCCAGGTAGATATTGACAGTAAAAGATTCCGTATTTGCTACGCTTTGCTTGCTTGCAAATGAGTGCAATGTCATAGTCATATTTTATGACATTTGTACGTTTCATCAAAGATATTTTATTTTATAAGTTCGCCTTCATTTTGTGTTCATCAATTCCTTAGACGTACTATTTGCCATCGTTTAACAAACCTGCCTTTAATCATTTTCCCCTACTACACTGTAGTCAGCGAGCTGGTAATGATAATTACTTCAACTATTCTCCCCAAGAGTCACGTACTTAGCCATTCTTGGAGAAAAACGTTTGCAGCATTTTATTAAATGTTTAAATACAGACATGGAACCTAGAATTCTTACTTACTAAATTTTATTTAAGTATTGCGATATTTTTATTAACGAGCATGCGAGTCATCTGATGGTAAATGGTCACTGTCACCCATGGAGCACGGATACACTAGAAGAGTCCCAGAGCCGTTGTCGACCTTTAACAAGAGGAAAGGAAAAACTAATAAAAAGAGAGAGAGGTAGGGCACTGCGGATAATCCGCTCAAATCCGAGCAGCCCGTCTGGGAAAGGACCTCCATCTTACAGAAGATCGTAGCCATAAAGCATTGGTCTCAGCCATGTTGTGTTCCTACGGTGAGTAAGGTCTCCAGAGCTCCTCCTGGGGGTGTTGGGAGGGTTGGTAAAGCGTGAGTGATACCCCCGGTATTGCAAGCGTCTATCTATAGGCTGCGGTGATGTTTACCATCAGGCGGGCAGTATGCTTGTTTGCCAACTTTGTGGTATAAACAAAGGGATAGGGGAAGAGTTTCCGGATCTCTCACTCACCGAACGAAACAAATTGTTGCTTCATGCCGGTCGATATTCATAGCGTAACTAATTATTGTATAATTTATTATGTACGTATTTATTACACAAGCTGGAATTGAAGTTCAAATTTTTATCAAAGTTATTTGCCTTAATTAAAGTTCATAATAATTTACATGGGATTCGTACTACCTATCTAGGTACTAATATGAAGTATTACCTGTATACTACCGAAGACGTAATTTCGGCGAGAAAACCCAACTTACTGAAAGTCCAAACCCCCAACCCCTTAACCCTAAACCAAAGCGAAAAATAAAGACAAACTTTCTAAAAAAAAACAGCTAGTGAAGTGCAAGCCTGACTCGTTCGTTACATACATAAAATTTTCTGTTTATGGTCTTTTTCGTTTAATTATGCCACATAACATTGCTTTTTACTATTCAAAAGTCTAGCTCAAACGGAAGTACCTTAAAATAGTGTTAATTTCTTTACGATTTATATGAAAAAACTAAATATTTATAATGGTATTTCTTCATTTCGTTGACTTAAAAAGTTTGACTTTTCCACTGATACTAGAGATAGCAAGAATTAAAACCAATGTGATATTAATATACTTACTACAAAGTGATCTTACGATAACTCCGTAGATATACTATAATAAGGTTCTAAATCCTAAAAGTAGATGAAAATTAGTCTTTATTTTCAATTGCGATTCCACAACAGACATTTCAATTCAGATAAGGAGTATTGATTAAATTGTTACATGGTTGGTTTTCAAAGAGTTACGTAAGTTCATAATTTAATTTTGTAAAATTCCCTATAAATTACTTATTTCCTGCTCAGTGAATTCTTGAGCTAAGATAAGACCAGAATCTCGAGTATTGTTAAAACTCACTTAATTGGATATTATGCAAGAAGAATCAAAAAGTTTTCTCCAACTAATGGTCACAAGCGACCTTCAAACGCGGCTTTGTATTTAAAAACCATTATTGGCCAGATTCTATATAATTAACTCCCACTCGGGAAATAATCACTTTGATGTTACAAATCTGGTGCCAGTCAGTATACTAAATCCCTTTAAAACAAACCAATTATAAATTATGGCACCCCATTAACTTTAACAAAACAAAAATGATAACTAAACATCTACAATCTGAATACATGGGATATACAAGGTGTTGATTTAGTTGTTGCAATATTTGAATAGAAAATCGTAAGAGGCGTAAATAATTCGTCGGTTCTATTTTAAAAGCCGTAAACCTGCATTTTTTTTTTACTTACTTAGATTTGAGAGGTTTTTGAATAATCCTCTATCAGTGCGCAGACCTCAATAATATTCGTATAATACAAAGAGTTTGTTATAAGTCGCTGGCCACTTTCTTAATACTATTTGGCGCCTTCACGCGAATCTGCTGTCAGTAGCAGTAGTGTCAGTTAATAAATGGAGTCCAGATTCCATCCAGACCTATGTTGTGATTTTATGGAAAATTATAATTTACCATGTGATCAAAGAATTTTCCTAAGTTTTCTGTTGCGTTTCTTTGGAGCGGCAGCGACCACCGCATTCTGACAGGCGGGTGTGGGCGCCTTCTCAGGCACATGGAGTGATTTCATAACATAAAATGTATGGTGTGCCATAAAGGCGGATTTCGATTTTCGTCAAAAATATGAAATTAAAATGTAAGTTTATAATAATGTTTTTTTCAAATATTCGTGTTCAGTATCAGCAGTAGATAGATTCGCCTCCAAAATTATTTCAACTGTACAAAACAACACTGTGTATATCATAGTGTAAGAACTCGGAAATGGAATGTCAATCTAACTAAAATGGAAGACTATTGTCCGAATATAACTGAAAAATAAAAACATTTAATTTTAGAAAAATATTTAAACACAAGCTTTGTTACTTGTCTTTACCAATATAAAAAAAAATCGAAGACAATGAAAAATTGTTCATTCAGTTTATTGGCTTTCTCTATAAGCTGCCACTATGGAAACAAAGAAAATTTCTACCAACATAAAAGAAATTTGAATGCTTTTGTGAACCAAAAAGCAATCAAGATCTAATAAGTAAGTACCTACATTAGTGCATTCAAACGTCGTCAGTGTCGAGCAAACAATTTGATCAAAAACATGCGATTAGATCATTATAATAATGGGGAACGATAAAATATATGCAATAAAGTATTGCGTGATTTAATCTAAGGATTAAAAAACCTGACCAATCACGGGTTCGTTGGGTTAACGATTGTTGCTAATATCTTAGCTAAGCTCGTTTGTATAGGCTACCTAACCGTGATACGTTTTCCTTTTAAATTCACCATAAGAACTACCTCAACTACCTATTAACTAGATTTTTTTAAATTTCTAAACACAACAGTTTTGCAAATAGATGGGATCACATCTAACAAAAACTAGCACGTTAAATATAAATAACTCTCAAACAGACAATGAAAAATCTTTCCACTCTGACAGTGTCTAAAGCCGTCCAAATCCAGAACCAGCGGTCTGAGCCTATCCCCATGCATCGTGGTGTGAGACAAGGGGATGTTATATCCCCCAAATTGATCACAAATGCATTGGAGGACATGTACAGGGCGCTGGACTGGAACGGACGTGGTATTAACATAAACGGCGAGTACCTCTCACACTTGCGATTTGCAGACGATATCGTCATCGTAGCGGAAACGCTGCAAGATTTGCAACATATGCTGAATGGCCTAGCTGATTCTTCGCAACGCATTGGTCTCCGGATGAACTTGGACAAAACCAAGGTTATGTTCAACGAACATGTAAATCCGGAACCAATTGCAGTACAGGGCAGTATTCTCGAGGTTGTTAAGGAGTATGTTTACCTTGGGCAAACTCTGCAGTTGGGTAAAAACAACTTCGAGAAGGAAGCAAATAGAAGAATACAGCTGGGCTGGGCAGCGTATGGGAAACTTCGTCGGGTCTTCACATCGCCAATTCCACAAAGTCTAAAGACGAAAGTCGTCAATCAGTGCGTCCTACCTGTTATGACATACGGTGCCGAGACGTGGACACTCACGGTTGGTCTGGTCCACAAATTTAAAGTCGCTCAGCGAGCTATGGAAAGGGCTATGCTCGGAGTTTCTCTGAAGGATCGAATTCGGAACGAAGTGATCAGACAGAGAACCAGAGTCATCGACATAGCTCACCGGATAAGCAAACTGAAGTGGCAGTGGGCCGGCCATATCAGCCGAAGAACCGGCAACCGCTGGGCTAAACGAGTTCTTGAGTGGAGACCGCGGATCGGTAAGCGTAGCGTAGGACGCCCTCAGACTAGGTGGAGCGATGATCTTTGCAAGGTGGCTGGCAAGAGCTGGATGAGAGTGGCCGAGGATCGTGCGCGGTGGCGTGCAGTTGGGGAGGCCTATGTCCAGCAGTGGACAAAATGTAGGCTGATGATGATGATGAGTGTCTAAAGAGAGCTATCCAATGACATAAGGAAAAAAATATTTCAACTTTACATGGTAGAGGCCCATCCAAAAAAAATATTTTTCAAGATTTTGATGTACTATTACCACTTAGCATGGTTAATATGTGCATAATAGAAAATGTATACGTTGTAACAAAATATATTTGTATTAGGCAACGGGTGAAAGAGGGAAGAATAGATAAGATGACAGGTACTCTGAACACCACCCCTCTTGTTTCTCATTAAATCCATAACCCTAGGCTTTCATTACTAAGCTAAAACAATAAATGGTTTATGGAAGTGATACTTCGTATGAAATTCTATTTTAACCAATTATATCATGTGAATTTGTGGACATAGAGAAGGCTATTTAATATTAATAATGTTTTTGTTGGAAAATATTTTGTACGAAAAATTAACAGATTTCCTAAATGGATGGATGCTGGATTATAATTGGACTGGATTTAAAATGGCAAAATGTAATTAATTAGCACGAGTATGAGTACGTCGATTTGCGTATTAGAGCGTTGTAAATGTTGAAATGTTAAAAAAAAACTCCACTTGAAGTACTGTCGTTTATTTATTTATATTGGCAACACAACTGGCCTAGCCTGAAATATAGGTGTTTTTATCTAATATTTTATCTTTATTATTATTTCAATAGTTTAACCATAAATAATTCTACTATTTGTAAAAAAAGACATTTAATATTAATGATAAATTTGTCATGAGACATAACGATTTTAACCCTAAATTATAATAATGTTTTTTAACATAAAATAATTACTATTCTCTTTGAGCCAACGTAACCGTTGACTGAACTCTGTCTTTGTACATTTATATGCTCCAAAAGATTTATTCGCTTTAGTATATTACTAGCGAAACCCACGCAACTTCGTTTGCGTGTATCCCGCTTTCCCGTGGGAATTTTGGAATGTATGATACTTTAAAACCTTCCCCTTGAATCACTCTACCAACTAAAAAAAACCGCATCAAAATCCGTTGCGTAGTTTTAAAGATTTAAGCATACAAAGGGACATAGGGACATAGGGACATAGGGACAGAAAAAGCGACTTTGTTTTATACTATGTAGTGATACCGCACACATAATATTAGCTAATATTCCTTCCTCTCACTATTCTATTATTTTATGGACTCCTTTTGTTTATTTGACTTTAATACATTGTATTATGTTTCTATGAAGATGTAATTGATACAATGTACGTTAAGTAATCTCTTCAGTATCAAAAATCTTCATACTTCAATGTATAAAATGGATAACACGTAATAATCCTATATATATAGTATGAAGTTCTGTAGCGACCAAAAAGTTTTTGAAGTGAAAACTTCTTTAGCGGCGCTTGACACTTTTTTTAGATGGGTAAAAAATGTTAAACTCGCGTCCAGATCCTGATCGAAAAAGCGTAAGATGTTTAAGTTTTCACTTCTGCTGGCACTTCCGGAAAGGAACCCGTCCTTTTTTTTATATAAAAAATAATATAGCCTATGTTACCCGGGGGTAATGTCTGTTCCCAACACTGAAAGATTTTTTGAAATCAGTCCAGTAGCTTTTGGGTTTATTTGTTATATTAGGATAATATTGATTGTTTTTTATTTCATTTTACCATAATTATTATGGACCATAAATGGGTTCAAGACCCTTTACATTTTCCTTCAGTATTAATTAATTAAATAATCGTTTTAAGTTAATATTTACCAAAGAATAATAAAATAGTCTTTTAATGATTAATTTCTTTCTAAGTTTCAAAGGGTTACTAATTTATAAATCAGGTTGGAGAAACTTTAGTATTTACTTAGGCAGAGTAATGTAGAAATCTGACTACATTATTAATTGACCAAAGTGTTTAAAGTGTCGAACTATAAAAAATATTTATAAAAATACCGTTACTTTAGAGTTCTTTCTCAGTTTCGACTACGTGACCTATGTACTGAAAATTTTAAACCTGTAAAGATGTTACGATTGGTAGGACTACAAGTCGGTCTGGCTCGACAGAGAAAGTCCCACCCTCATCAAAAATATGCGTAAAGCATCCACGTTTCGGAGATTCTGAAGATTATCTCCCTCACACCTTTCTCCCTTAATGCATTTAAATCGTGCTCGAGCGTTACTCAATTTGCCATCCTCTCAAGGTTAGATGTCTTATTTTTAATTGCTTTAAATCACGTGTCACCATGCAAGGAGTGAAGGTCTTTCAATACTTCCTATTTCGTCTAATATTTTTCAAATTAATTTATAAGACCAAATTATCCTTAATTAAGTTCAGTTTAATCCCATAATAAACAAATATTGAATACTGTGACCTTCTAAATTACGTTGGCTACGCAAGTAGCACCCACTCGACCAAGGAAAGCTGACCTTCGAAACATAATCTTTGCCTTTTATGTTCACGTATATACAAAGATCAAATTATATTGGTGTCGGTTACTATGTAATTTAATCTTGTACCAGCTAATTAACCATTTTAGGCAATTTACTAACACTGCCTGTGACTGATTTATTAAACTAAGGAGTGATTTTTGTGTTATTTCCAGTTTGTTTTTCTAATTTCAGTTCCTCATATGAGTATTATTATTCTTATATATTTTTTTAATGTAAGGGGTTGGCAGACGAGCATGCTGGTCACCTGATGTATATACATTTAGCGATTCATATTATTTACATTTAGCCATAGCGATTTCACTGAACGTGGATATCCATCACGCTTGTCCAATACGGGTTGTCGAATGAGAAGTAAATGAAGAGAACAAAGATAAGTAGCCATCTAAGACCATGGATAATATTTGAAATATTTTTTCGGTGCCGTTAATGTTTGAAATACTTTTCCGGTGCCACTCCAAGTTGGTACACTGCTCTTGTCAAACCAACTGTTCAATTTAAGCCTTTAGTGAACAGTGTAGTTAGTTTAAGCCCTGCCTAACTAGCCCTGAGCCTTCCAAAAGAGAGTTCAACGTCATATCGAGGACTTAATAGATATCTAGTTAAATATAAATGCTGAGTAATGTAGGAATACGCCTGAAAACTTTCTTCTGAATAGTATGAACCATTAGGCCCTCATCAATCAACTTTACAATTCTGATATTCAGTGTTAGGAAAGAAGGCAAATCAGTATTCAAATATATAAACAGAAAAAAGGGATCCCATAAAATCTGACAGACTAACCTTTTTAAGAGACCTTCAGAACTGACGCTGGACTATTAGATTTCCGTTACACGTGGATAAAGGGCAGGGCTCACTGTGAGATGGGCGACGCGAAGTCAAATTCTTTGCATTGGATCACGTATACGTAACTGCGGAATTTCATACTTCGGTTCACATCGCAAGCTACGGAGTTACATTAAACGAATTATCTAACAGTACTATTTGAGTCAGTCTACTCGGTGAAAGCTGTTCCCTTTTATTGAAAAAAAAACGCTCCGCTACCTAATACCAGTCTGTCATTTCGCTGCATTGTACGGATATTATTTTTTGTGTGAAACCATAGTAGGTCTATTCTCAGATCATTTATCATCAACAAGCCCGGTGGTCAGGCTACTTTATCGGTAGGGTACGAATTGACCAGGGTTAAAAATGTAACGTACCGTTGTATATTGGATAGAACCTCAATCAAATTTATCGTCAGTCAGTTCAAACAAAATACAATTCAATCCATTTATATTCAGTAAAGTGATCTAATAATTATCTTATTCAATTTTCTGTTCAGACTTTAGGGGTTGTTTTCGATCGATTTTGGTACAATACTAACTTGAAAAGTTTTAAAAAAAGGACAAGAAAAGATTTTATTAAGTATGCATATGTATTTAGCATTAGTCCGCATGTTATATTAGTACTTTGTATGTTGTGCTCAATAAAGATCCATACTTAATATTATAAATGTGTATTTTAGTTATAACTGCTAAATAAACAGAAACGTAATAATTAAATTACCTACTACGTTAGTGCGTCTGCGGTAACTACTGAAATCTGCGGTTCAGTCTTTCATTCAATCAATTTATTGTTGATTTTCTTGTAATACGTTTCTGAAGGGCGGCGTTCTGTGTACATAGTTTGCGGAAATTGCCCAAAGTTTTACCACTACCTAAAGTTTTATCTAAAAAAAATTGAGGTTCCGGACCGTATCAGCGAAGTGTTTAAACCAAAGTTTCCCGTGACCTATGTAAATATCTCGCCCAATTCAATATCCTGCCCTTTTGTACGTGGAAAGTTTAATAATCATTGTTTGAGTGAACTACGCTCCAATCTCTTCAAACTGTACTAGGACAGGCACACTTGTAGTTCGTTGAAGTTTTCAACAACTAAGTCAATTGTTCCTTTTTAGGATTCCGTAATAAACAAAAGGATAATAGTTTCGTCATGTCCATCTAATCGGGGTCTAACGCCGAGACGCTTAATTCTAGAAAGAAGTAATTTAGCACGTCTCTATAATATTAACTTTGCTAACAAAATTGAAGTTTAAAATCATGATAATATTTTTTTGAGGTGTCTCCCTTAAATGATTTTTCATCCCCATTTGTCATCACTGTCGAATGGCTTATAATGTAGTAGCACTTAACTGTTCAAAATACTTATTTATAAAAATACAAGATCTTAGATAAAGTAACGAGAAGAAAATAAAACTATAAAAACTCTTAATGCCTACTAGATCCACTCGCGTAAAATTTGTTTTGGCAGCATCAAAATTCTTTGATCATTCTGTATAGTGCTTGCCAACTCGCTGCAATATTGTTTCATGTAATGCGACTTACAATGAGAGATTTAAAATGTTATGTCAATGTTTTTCAACATTCTTCAATATATTACTTTAGGTACTTCATGACGTCATAGTACATAGAAACAGTGTATCTACGTTACCGCGCATGTCAACAGTCTGAAAATGAAGTTTACGAAAATAAATTAAATGTTGGATATGAAAACCATTAGGTATCGAATTTAAGCTCAAATGCTGTGCAATCTTCAAATAGAATTATCAAGCAGAATGGCATTCTTCAAAAAGATTATTGTGGAAAGGAGTCACAGAGGGTCAGTGTACAGAGGGTCGGCAACGTGTTAGTAATTTTTCTGAGGCAAATGTCAATAGACTGTGATGACTGCTTACCATTAGGCGGCCATGATTATCTATCACCTTAGTAGTATAAAAATGCAGACTCATTGAAGAGTATTAAGATTACGTAGTCGTTGATATTATTGATATGGGTATTGATTTTAAATAGTCGAGCGTGGTTTTTTAACGGATCGTGATTATTATTTTTTTATACTGGAAACAAAATGATAAAAAATATAACATCGATGTATATTTTATAAGCAAAAACTATTCAACTTCATTTGCATCCCGATATCAAAAGGGAATTTTGTTTTTTTTTCTCTACATCATAAAAAGTATCTTCGTGCTTTTCAGCTTTATATTCAACTGATTAGACTGCTCGTTAGTCTAGTCAGGATTATTATTTTTATATAGGTAAATAGATAAAAAATATAATTGATTTCTCGAAATGGTCTATAAACAATAAGTACGTGTATCAGCAAATCTTATTTGTTTTGTAGCTATTTTTTATAGCATCGTTTACTACAGGGATATAATAAAATGCTTGCAATGCTCCAGTAACGACTGAACCGAACAAACGACTCGCTGTAACGATGTCATTCAACATTTTGTACGCTTTATTTCTAATGCCATTAAATTATCTGCTTTCGGCCACTTTAAATTGACTGGAATAATACTCTTAAGACAGTGCTATCATTTGTAAAGTTATAGAATAAGAATATTCTGATTTTGAGAATAAACATTTGTAAACTTTTTCATCGCTTTACAAAAGCCGCGCCTCATTACTTTCAGAAAGTGGGTCATTCTTTGTAACATTAATTTCACAATTGAAATAATAATGTATCTTTGAAAATCACAGTCATAATGCTCAATTTATTTAATTAATGAATTTAAGGAAAGCCAACCAACAGTATACGATGAAATACAAATTACAAATAGCATAATAAGACACAGTCATTTAGAGGCTTCCACGACTAAAAAAAAAGATTAAAAACATGAATTTAATATAAATAGATATAACAGAATTATTTTGTATAATAAAATAAAGGCAAATAAAAATTCGCATTTGGGGACAAATTATCACCAGTACCTATTCTCAATCACACTCATCACAAGTATATCTGCATTTTAGTTGATCGGTTACAGGCATACCCTGATACCGTGTTAAAAATAAACGTAGTCTAACGAGTAAATAACTTATTCACTGTTGTGTCACTGACCACTGTCTTTCATGATGAGAATTAAATAAAATGAAATCGTTTATTTCAGAAATTAGACCTTCACAGGCACTTTTTCTTGTCGTTTACAACTTGTTTAAATAAAGAAAATAAACTACGTTATACACTACCACCATTTCGGACACAGGCAAAATGGCCACCGGTAAAAAGAAATGGCGAAAGAAAATCGGTTACGGCCTTTTTTGTCATTTTGTACTTTTTTTTTCCACTCATTATAAATGAAGAGTTTAAGTGACTAAACACTGTATAACTTATGTACTCGTTATACTACGTTTATTTGTAATACAGATAAGGAATAGGGATGAGCTATCTATCAGTTTCACGATGGTTTCACGTAATGAATCGTGGCGACTATTCGCTGACATCCTCGTTCAATAAATCAATGGAAATTGGGGCAAACATTTTTAGGCCATGTAAATCTTAATTTATGTTGGGTAACCCATTGTTAACTCAGGATCGGCTCAGATAATCCCTCTGAGTATGACATAGTAAGTATTGTAAAGGCAGTAGGTATACTACAAAAATGAATTGGAGCAAGGCAACTTATATGTGAGTAGCGGACCACGAGTTCGCACGGGATTTACTAAAGATCCCTATTAAAAAAAAATTATAGCCTATGTTACCCGAGAATACCCTTCCCAACGGTCGAAGAATTTTTGAAATCGACCCACAGTATTTTTTCAGTTTATTTGTTACAAACAAAAATGCTAATCTTTACTCATTATAACATTATTATAGATGTAAGTTTTATTATAGAAAGATGATATTATTGTCTCTGAAACAGTTAAAGATACTATCAGACAATTGGCTGGCGTATCGCAGTTCAAATCATTTTCACGTAAGAAGTCTACAGGTACTTCTTGCTTTAATATCGTACAGAATTTTTTAACAATGTAAACTCACTGCGTGCTCTCTGTTAATGACACTGTTATTCTATGTTTCCCTTTTTAGGTTAAGGACGCGAGGATGTGTCGTGTATACTTAAACGGTAGTCTTTTTAGCCTAATGTATTTTTTACTGTAATGCTACATTGACAACTACATTGGGTATTGTACAAATGAATACAGCTGCTACATTTTAGCTATTTGCTTCATAAAGTATTTTTTATGTGATACAACAGACAAACAAGTGTTTATCATCAGCTCCATTAAGAAGATGAGAATGTAAAGGAAAAGAGAAGTTGGTTCTTCCATTTGAAAACTCTAAATCATATGAAACTGGATCCAATAGAAATTGATCTATTGATAGTTTGGATCTATTAAAATATGAGGTAGTTATAATTAGAACGTAGAGTCGTTGCTTGTAAGTACCTTCTAGCAAAACATCTAAATATTAAGGAAAAATAATGGCTACCGAAGAAATTATGTTGGGTAGGTATGCCGTAGAGATAAGCTGTGGACAGTATAAGAGACACAATACATCTTTAACCACCACAACATAATGTTTATAAGCAGATTATTTTACAAACAACAATGCAACATTTATTAAACTTTGTTATTATTCATATAAAATGCAATAAAACGTACCTTTTAACAGATAAGGATGCATTTGTCGTAAAAGCGTAAATGGCTTGACCTGGTTTGATCTTAGCGGTCTGGTGGCTACAATGACTGGTATAGAAGACTTGCAAAGTACTTGGAACATTCTAACACAAACATAAAACTAAGTTGTGTACTACGTTGTGAAATATATTTATAATATTTTGACTGGGTTTCGTGCACTTTTATTTAAAATCTAGAGAGTCTTATGCACTTTGTCAAGATCACTTTATGAGAACGTGCCAAGTTTGGAAGTCATATTACTTTTTCTGAATTACTTCAACTAAACGTAATCTTTGTGAAAATAACAACAACAGTGCATTTTATAAGGTAAGTGCAGTGAATACCACACTGTCCGGTGTCTCAGAAGAGGGTGTCAGTACACCCGAAACTGAAAATACCATACAAAAAAAACTTGAATACCCAAGTTAAGTCGTTAGATGGTTAATAATAATTTAAAGATATGAATTGCGGATGGTTCCAAACTTGTAAAGACTGTATTGTACTGTGTACCGTACTTGTGAAATAGAATAGACGTTTGTAAGAGGCAAATTTGAATAAAAAATTTGACTCATTATTTTGGCATGAACACTCGTTACAAAATTAAAATATGATTTGTTTTAGATGTAAAAACATGATGAAGTTATTTACCATGAAAATATCACGCACTTTTTACAAAATATTACATATTTCGTGAGGATTCTGACAACATTTATTTATAAATGAAGTAACTTTGATATTTAATTGTACAATTGTGTTGGCCGCAAATTTTCTGCGCAGCGACCACAATACCACATATTACACTCATGTGCATTAACCACAAAGCCAGTTAATTACGTTCTACTAAGTACATTTTGCTAAGTAAAAACATAGGTATCTTCTTTTTAGGGTTCCGTAGTAAACTACAAGTAACCCTTATAGTTTTGCCATGTCCGTCTGTCCATACTCATATTAACAATGCTAACAGCAAAGTGGTAGAACAAAATTTAGAAAAAAAAATTTTTTTTGAAGTGCCTCCCCTACAAGTAAAGTTTTTTGCACCGACCCCATGTTGTGGGGTATCGTTAGGTAGGTCTCTTAAAAACATTGAGGATGTGGAAAGACCATTTTCCAATACAATGGTCCGTTTGCGAATTATTTACATTTAACGTGTCAATTTTCGGTGGTCACGGTGGCACGGTGGTCCCCCGCCCCCCTCTATCTCCGAAAGTCTTGTGTTTAGTATTTTGAAAAAAGTCAAATTTCTTTGACGAAAACGTACAAATGTCATAGAATGTGACATTGTACTCATCTGCAAGCAAGAAAGAGAAATGAGTAGCCAATACGGAACTCTACATTGTGCGTGACCCGACACGTTTTTGTTTTATTCTGATGACGTCATGAGCAGAATCTTCACAATGTCAAAACTATTTTATAGAACAAATAACAGTAATATTGCCGATAATAAATTAGTAAGACCTTATTCGTAAATTAGGAATACGTAGGCATTAATAGACATTTTGCATCCACAAACATGGCACGAATTTGTAACGAAAACGAGACGTAATTTTTTATGTTAACAAGTCAACGAAATATGTGGCGATTTCGCGAAATACTGGAGTCGTTTGTAAGCAAGCGAGTATTTTATAAGATCCACGAATACTATAAACAAGAGAGTATGTAATTCACTTTGTATCATTGCAAATTGTTTGTACTTTACACCCCTTTGTTGAACCGTCAGCTTTTGTAACGCAAGGTTGCAATTTATTTTAGAAATTTTATTTATTCGATGTAGAGTAGATGTACTTCGTTTTGTATACAATTTTGTACGCTGGAAGAATTCTCAGAAATCCTCTCAATTTACAACCTTACTGCATGACAGTTATTAGAATTATCAATAAATATTGTGATTGAAAAAACTTTTATGGAAAGAGTTTTTTTTTGTGTTTATACAACCATCAAAATAATATGGAAACTAGTATACCGTTGTAATACCCTCATACAACGGCTACAACTTGTAATTAATTTAATCATAGCTACTCTACAAAGTTACAATTATTTTGTTGGTTCGGCATACCAAGAACTAAGCGAAATTAAGTGCCTCTAACTTGTTTAAGCACTCATTTTAACGATTAAACAGTAACATTGCGATTAAAGCAATGGGTAAAATTAAATGAAAACTAAATCAACAATCTGCATACACAAGGGTTTAATCGTGTGCAGATTGTTTTGTAAAATAAACAAAAATTTCATCATCATCATCTCTCCAAAAGAAGTCCACAACTGGACATAGGCAAACGTATCCAGCGCGACCGGTTAGCAGCGGTCTGCATCCAGCAGCTTTTTGTGTATTTATTAGATCATCTGACATTCAGGCCAAGTGCTCTATACGCGTCGCGTAGAATCTCTAACGCGCGCAAGTATGATCGCGCGACTGCGCGCGACCTGTCCAGGCCTTATTCACAAAACAACATTTATTGCCGCAGAAATGACAGATGATTTGATCTGAGAAATGGCGCAGTGATGCGTGAAAATGGCACGAATAGTGTGAGCAACGTGAAAGGTGGGTTTTTATTGGAGATTACAATTTCATTTCAGATAACCTATCGCCGCTCATACCAAAATCTGTGCTATACTGGTAAAAAATAACTAGTTATTCAAGAATTATGGTATGGTAACTCATGATTTTCTACTAGGAATCTGTTAGTTACCTATTTGTTTTTAGACCAAAAAATTCGTCAATTTTGTCGTAATTGAAACAAACAATATATTATACTACTTGTGATGCAGTGTAGTGCAATAAACTAGGTACGTGTATCTGAAAAATCTTTTTAAAAAAAGTTTTTTTTTGTTCTTTAAATTTAAATAAACATATTAAATTGTTCAACGACTTTGTGTCCTATGGATCACTATTAGGGCGTATAATGACCGAATTGATTGGTCCTCTCTGAAGGACAGAGACATTAAACTAATAAATCGCGCCAATGGAGACCCACCTATAACCTACAAACTCGCACGTAATTTATTCCATTAATGGCGGCCCTGTCTGGCATCGTGTAATATTGCCTAAAAGTAATTAACTTTACCCTTATTAATCATCTTAGAGCCTGTTATGAATGCGTCACTTCAACTTTACATCCGCGTCACGCCCAACTTCGCAGGTAATTTGCATTTGGCATTACATAGGCTTACGTTTAGATATATCTAGACCGCTGGAAATATAATTAACGCGATGTAAGTACTTGAGATTACAAGATTACTCTTAACAAGTTCAATCGTTTTAATAGAATCCAACACCTTTACATAAGTACTGTTACTGAGAAAAACAAACAGCGAATTTCCGAATTGTCATCGAAAAACCAACTTTACTATTGTAAAAAAGTACTTTTGACGTGGGAAACACGAAAATAACCTGAATTTATAACAACAAATCTGTTTATCAGCTTTCATAAGCTTTCAAATCTTATTAAACATCGAAGTTATTTTGGAGGTTTTACTAAGTTTAAAATTCAAATAGGAAGAGATACCAAAGTTTGCTTTTATGTATGTACAGTCGAGAAAGGATTTAGGTTACCTACCAATTTTGATCATTTTTTTTTGTAATAGCATATTTTCTCAAATGAAAATAAACTATTAAAGCTGCTCTCACCATTAATTAATTATTACTGAAATTTCCACACTTTCCACTAAGTATTTTATAACATAGAAGCGAATTTCCTTTAAAAAATCATTCGTCACATTTTAGTTTGGAACATAATATTAAAAGTTTCACACATCTTTTATAAATTCCAGGTACCTACTCTATAGATAAATAGATAGATAATCATGCGAATCTCTAATAAAACTATTTAACTGACATATTGGCTAAATTTATCAGGCACTAGTAATTTGAAATACTAAACGTTAAAAGTAAAAAAATAAAAGATATCATTGTCTTAAAAACTGTATATTTGGATTTACCTTGCATAAAAGTGAAAAAACAATTCCTACATCAGAACAGAACGAGACATATATTATATTCTTCGTACAATTTTCTTTTATCCGCCTGAGTAAGAATGACTGTGGCGTGAAAACGGGTACATGTAGCCTTAACATCTAATCCAGTCACGTGTGCTGTTACCCTGCGTAATATCAAAATGTATACGATATTATTAAAAAAAATATTTTATATAGAAAATTACATTAAAAAAATAATATCCATTTTTTTTTATCGTGTGCCGCGAAATCGTGCGGTACATAGTATCCTGGTATCCCTTGGGAATTTTTGGAGTGGTAAGCACCGCAAGTATCTTCTCACCGATTATTATCGACCATCGGGTTAAAGCTGTTCGTTTGGACAATGAGATATCAAGAGTTTTTTTTGTTTGTAGCCAGGAAAATGCATTAAATATGCAAGTTCCGCGCCGCTGCGGTCGCCGCTTCAGGAAGTGTTTGGGCACGGCTCTCTAGCTACGTACCGTTCCGCACTGGGAGACTTTGAATACTGTCACTAAATAAAAATTTATGTTTCATTACATAGATAGCCTAATTACATTCATAAATAATTTCGTGAAAAAAATATTTAATAATCTACCAGAATATATCGTCGATAAATACAAAACCTGCTATTTCTATACCCAATCGTTCTCTAATATCGCCAACCTTATATAACTCATATTTTACAATGTCGATTAAATCCCGACTGAAATAGGTTGCAAGAATTCAATTTTATTGACGAATATGGGTTGGCCCCGAGTAATCCGAACCTCGAGGGAATTTGCAAAAAATGCTTAGCTAATTTTGTGACCCAGTTTAAGCTCCCCTTAAATTATCGATGTACATACATTGATATTGATATTCAGTTATTTCTGAGGAGCCCGATGAGGCTTTTGCGCATGTCAAAAGAGAATGAACACGTACCTAAGTGTTAAGCACTAAACACCGACAATCTGAATAAGTATTTGGATTCGATTATAGTAAATTTCTCGCCGTCCAATTCGAAGCCATCGCTAATAAGGTCAAAGCTGGGTAAAGTACATGGTTAAGTGAGGTAAATACAGGTAAATCTTGTTATATTAGGTACTCTGAACAAGCTTTTTCTTGAAGAAATAATGTAAATTGATCTAGCCCCGTTTCCGACATTAGAATAATGTTGACCGTTTGGATATTCCTATGTATTTGTTCGGATATTCAATTTGTCAAACGCAAGCACTTTTTAGACCATACGGAAAGCCAAGGTCCTTTTACTCACGCTGATCATTTGTTATACCTAAACATTCCACATAATTCATTCATGTGCCACCCAGTTTTACCAAATACATTTTTTATTAAGTAAACCTATTCAGAATACTTTCTACTCTAGAAAAAGAAAAGTTCAGATGATAAACTACGAACTGGGCGTGCGTTTCGGATTACTCACAGTGTAGTGGTTTTTACTAGACTTTGCTTACTTGCAAATGAGTGAAGACTTTGTGACCGTAGTAAAGACTACTTATCAGTAATAGTATTCCTATTTCTTTTAAATTCACAAACTATGTGAACTACTTCCATGATTTCTAAATACAACAGTATCGCTCACTCGCTAAATACAACAGTCCCGTGACAGCAACTTGGGGGCCGTCCTCCAAGTTGTCAAAGCATGCTAAATAAAATATTAATAATTTTTATGTGATTTTTTTTGTTTCAAGTAAGTGATATCTTGACTTGAACTTAAGGTATGGTACTACTTATGTTTGAATTTTCGTATACTAAAGACTAATATTTTGCTTATAAACAACGTTGTGATAAAGCCAGTAACGCCCTGTACACATTATTACGAGTTAACGATGCGTTTCATTATGCATTGCGTAGTTTCAATCAAGTGAGCGTTATTTGTTACTTATAAACATCTCAATGTACTACTAAACGCAACGTAACGTGCAATAATGTGTAAATAAAGTCAAGATATATAGGTATGCAAAACGATTTAAAGTTGGTAGTGTTTGATGGTTTAATGTTTCGCAACTTTAGATTCGGAGAAGTGAAAATAATCTCGTGTTTGGGATAACGACCGAACTTTGCCGAGAATGTTTATCGATATCTTTAACTCTAATGATGCCAAACCATTGTATAACTGTTAACTATGAGGGAATAATACCTACAGGCATATATTATTATTTCTCTACACAAACAAATATTTATTTGGAAATAAAAGTCTAAAATTTTTTATCATGAGAGGGATTTGACCCCCAGATCTTGGGATAAAGTAGCCATTCGACACCAGACCTCTCGTTGTTACTAGACTATCAACAAAGCCATCTGGTTAAACAAGGCATCTAAGTATTTATTATTTTAAGTTTTTTTAATATATACATGTTACGTAAAACCAGGCTGAAAACACTTTAATGTGCAACACATGTGTGTCTAGAATAGAGAATGAAGACGCTCTTTGCCATCGAAGAAATGATCAGCCCTTTAATAGGGAGTTCTGTTCTCATATTTCAAAATTGTGCAATGTGATGCGGGCATAGATTTTTTAAAGATAGGAATCACAATGAGCTATTATTTTCTAGTAATATAATAGACATAGGTCATAACTTATTTTTAAACCTGGGTAGTTAGTGCATTACAAGCGCAATATAGTAGATTGGCTTTTATGGCATAGATCTCGTTTGACAACAAAACAACCCATAGCGCGACTTGTGGCGCCATCTGTTGGCCGATACAGCGCCCTCTATAGTAGAAAAATTATTTTCCCATACTTTCACGGGATAAAAAGTAACTTATATTGGGCTTTGTACCCCTAACAATATGTATGCAAATTTTCATAATGATCGGCTGCTTAGTCACGCCGTAAAGGAATAACCAAACAAACAAACTCACTTTCTCATTAATTTATAATATTAGTAAGGATAATGTCAACTTCAAAGGCCGACAGCGGCTCAATTCCTCTTGTATCTTTGTGATCGATCGGCGATGATGATTATTTACCAACGTGTACCCCCCTCTTGTTTTCCAACCCTTTTAAAAAAAAAAAGACTTCAGACTTTTAACTTTTATATTCCAACTTGTAACAAGAATTCGTTGCTATAAAGTTTACTTACAGCTAAAAGTTCAGTTTGTAACATGGTTACATCTATACATACATTCGAGTCCGTAATGTCCGTGTTTTTAGTTTTTGTTGTGAAAATCTAAACACATTTTTTTGAGTAATATACATTGTGACCGTACCTTAACACAAACACACATATTCAATCCAATCTCTTTAAAAATATTAATCTATTCTTAGACACCTCTCAATCATTTTCTTCTTGCATTTTCGACAAACAGAAATCATAAGTGATGTATCGAGTGCTTATAACTATAAAACTATTATTGAAATATCAAACAAAAGTAACAACAAAATTAAAGGTTAAGATTCCTATGAACTGCTTAATATTACAAATGAACCCATAATATGGTTCAGTAAAACCGTTTATGAAAAATAATACCAAATGTATCGACAGACAAAGTACAGATTTTGTTTGTTTATTAAATAATTTATACGTATGCCGCAACATCCATATGGACACCATATGAATAATGTAGGCAATCTCGTTTCATGCGTGGTTTAAACCGATTCTAAAATCAGGATTATTCGTGGAAACAAACGTACGTAATTTGTTTTAAATATTAAAGCTTCGGATGTAAATGACGCGAAAATATTTTTCCTGCTGTCGTAAAACCCACTAGGGATCTCATCTATAGACACGCGTCTGGTAAGATAGCGTGGCCACTGTTATCATCCATCATAGCATCGGCTATAAGGATTTGTCTACATCTACATTACGCTCAAAGCGGTCAAATTGTAACGCTAATGTACTACGCCACCGACCACGAGCGTAGGTCGATGCGACTCAGTCGCACCATTACGCATGCATGCCTGAATGAGTTAGCAAGCGAAACTCCGCGCGCCGTCTCGCCGCAAACTGCGTACAGTACGCGCTCCATGCACCAGTGTAGATACAATATACATCATTTAGAAATAAAATGTATAGGGTATGCATGGTAACGAAACTGGGTACTTATAAAATTAACTAGAGACATCATTATTTAAATAAAATGGAATACAATACCGCTCGCTCTTATGTTGAATGGGGTCTCGTCAAGTGAACCCATCTGACCTACGAGCTTACTGCATTGTTTATATTGTATTGCTTATCGAACAAGAAGTCCTATGGAGATCATTGATATGCAAATTTTTTAATATTTCGCACCCACATCTAGTTATTCAAAAATTACGCATTTTGAGCTTGAATTTCTGACTTGATTTTAAATACCGATGTGTACACCAATGTACACATACTTACACACAATACAATACAATATTCTTTATTGCACCAAAAAAAAAAACAACAAATTAAAAGTACAAACATGTAGGTAAAGTACAACAGGCGGTCTTATCGCTAAAGCAATCTCTTCCAGACGACCTTAGGGTAGAGAAATAAAATTGAAAAATAACAGGTAGGTGGCGCAAAATTTTACAAAAACTTAATTAGAAACAATAATAAAACATAATATGATTAAAAAAAAAAAAATTACAATAATAATTAGGGGCTAGGTCCATACAGACGCGTCCGCAAAACACCCACAGTTGCGGGCGCGTCCCTATGGACCCCAATCGGCGATAAATTACAATAATATTAATTATAAAAGCATACAACATATAATAATAATAAATAAAATATATATTATGTATATATTATACTTAATAAATACATATAAAATATACTATAACCAAATAGAGAAATGATGCAGAAGAAAGTGAAAACAGACGAAGTCACAAAAAAGAAGGGAGAAAGTTCAGGTGTTTAAGGACAAATAATAGTTTTTGACCTGGTTTTTAAAAGAACAATGAGTTTGTGCATTACGAATGTGTACAGGCAGAGCATTCCAAAGGCGTACAGCTTCAACTGAGAAGGATTTTGAATAAAATTTTAGAGTATGCGAAGGGGTCATGAGGCGAAGAGCAAGGGTACTACGCAAAGAACGGTCGCTTACCGCGCTGTGATAAGTGAACCGTTCCTTTAGATACGAGGGAGTAGTGGGACTAAAGAGAATAGAGTAGAGAAAACAGACAATATGCCAATTACGGCGCAGTCTGATGGGAAGCCACTTAAGTTGAATCCGAAAATCAGAAACATGGTCATACTTACGAAGTCCAAATATAAAGCGAATGCAAAAATTCTGGAGGCGCTCAAGTTTGCTTAACTGTACTTCAGTGACATCGAGATAGCATGAGTCAGCATAATCGAGAATGGGAAATAGCAGCGTTTGTGCTAGCGCAATCTTGGTGTCAATGGGTAGAAAATTTCGCAGTCGCCTCAGGGAATACGAAGAAGCAAATAGTTTTCTACTAACCTCGGCAATTTGTGGTGACCAAGATAAAGTTTTGTCCATGACTACACCTAAATTTCTAACACAATCACCATAAGGTATGACGGATCCATTAAAAATAACTGGTGTAAGACATGTCCAGTCAATCTTGGAGATAAGGCGGGAACTACCAATTATAATAGCCTGTGTTTTAGCTGGGTTAACGATTATGCCATGACAGCTGCTCCATTCGGAAATACGCAAGAGGTCGTCATTAATTATGGAGATCGCATTCGACAACTGTCCCAGAGGCGCGTGTGTATAAATTTGAAGGTCATCTGCATATAGGTGATAAGAGGAGCGAAGATCAGAAGTAATAGAATTTATAAACAGTGAAAAAAGGAGTGGAGATAACACGCCACCCTGAGGCACGCCGGCAGCAGTGCTACACCAAGAAGAGAAAGAATCTTCGATGCGCACACGCTGCCGTCGCCCATACAGGTAAGAATGAAACCAGTCAACTGCTGAGGAAGAGATGTTGAGAGAAGAAAGTAGCTTTATTAGTATTTCAAAATCTACCGTATTAAATGCATTGCTGAAATCTAATAGAGATAGAACAGTGAGATGCGAATCATTCATATTAAGACGTATATCATCCGTGATTTTTACTAAAGCCGTAGTCGTACTATGACCGGGACGGAAGCCAGACTGGAGTGGATTAAGGATATTATTTTTATTAAGGAAATACGAAAGCTGCTGATGGGCTAAACGTTCAAGGACTTTAGAAAGAAAAGGTAGGATGGAAATGGGACGGTAATCAGAGAACGATAAAGGATTCGATTTTTTAGGTACGGGAACAATATAAGCATTCTTCCAAGCTGAAGGAAATACACCGGAAAAAATGGAATTATTCAAGATCTCAGTGATAGTTGGAAGGACAATGTCAAGGATTGGGAGAATCATATTACGACTAATGCTGTCATCTCCTACGGCGTTCGAGACTACAGACTTAATACTCCTCTCAACATCACCCTCAGCAAATGCAGCGAAAAGAAAAGGAGAATAATCAGGAGTTGGTAAGGAAGAAATATTACCTAAAGTGGCAGCTTTAATGCTGGGGTCGAAAGTTGATGAAGAAGAAAAATGGTTAGCAAGTCCATCAATGTCAACATTTTTAGACAAGCTGTGATTATTTTTACCAACACCGAGAGATTTTAAAAACTTCCAGACTTTAGCTGGATCACCATTTTGGACTGAGCTATGAATATGGCGTCTTTGTGCTTCTCTACACTTCCTATTGCAGATGTTACGGGCTCGAATATATAAATCGCGAAAGTGATGCGGATTAGCCTTGTATTTACGCTTGGCAATGTTTTTCCTGTTCATAAGGCTTTTAATTTCCTCAGTCAACCAGGGAGCTGGGAGATGTTTAACTCTCACTGGACGAATAGGAGCATGAACGTCGTACAGTCTAATTAAGTTTGAGGTCAACACGTCCACTTGTTCATCAACAGTTCGAATTTTCCCTATCGCAGACCAATCAATGTCACGCGCATCCTCACGTAAGGATTCCAAGTTGACGGCACCAAAATTGCGCTGCATAAGTATCTTAGGTTTAGGTTTAGGTGGGCGAAGTTTATATGAGAGAAAGATAAGATCATGAAAAGAGAAAGCATCAGCCGAGCACTGGCCGTGAAGAGCTACGTGCGAGGGAGAAGAAACCATAATAAGGTCGAGAAGAGAGGCTTTACAGCCGGGAGAAAAATGAGTCGCATCAAGAGGCAGTATGGATAGGTTGGAAGCGGTAGCAATAGACTGAAGGGAAGTTGAACGATGGTCATTTTTAAGCAGGCACGTATTAAAATCGCCCATGATAATCGTGTGGTCGAAGGAGGGTATGAGATTTTCAAGAAGAATTTCAAAAGAAGGAAAATAATTAATAGTAGAAGATGGACTATAAAGTACACCAAGAAGTGTATGAGAGTGAGAAAGGGAGACGTCAATAAATAGATATTCAGCCTCATTAGAAGGATGTATTATCCTCTCAAGTCACTTGAGAGGATAATACAATTTTAAAAGGAATTTGTGCACGTAAGTAAATAGCCACACCACCACCTCCTTTTCCCACACGATCATTGCGAATTAACTGAAATCCTGGCAGGGAGTAAGAAGTAGAAGGCAGGGAAGGACGAAGCCAGGATTCAGAAACAAGAATTGCATGAACGTTTTTTACATCAAACGAATCGATCATATCAGTGAAGTGCGCGGGAATGCTCTGCGCATTAATGTGAACCACATTAAAATTTTTAGGGTAATGAGAAAAATTACCCTCTAGCGTCTCCTTAAGGGGTATTGTGAGACTGTGAAAACTTATATCATTACAAGAAGAAGAAGACGCGGAAAAATATTGATAGTTTAGTAACTCATCATCATCATCACTCATCATTGAAACATGAAATACAATAAATAATAAAAAATAAAATAATAATAATAGATAAATTTAAAAATATAAAATCTCTAAAAGTGCAGACCTATAAAAATAGGCACGTATTTTTAAATATCTACCCGCCAGTAGCATTTGAGGTATAACATTATTAGATGAACGTATAACGTAATAGCAGTTTTGCAAAACAAAAAAAAACAAAAGTTAAAAATAACAAAACAAAACTATGAAACATATAAGCGGTTGCCAGTGAAAAAAAGAAGAAGAAACTATAAGTCAACGTCAACATGTAATGTCAGTGAGCCGGCTGTCAGTCAGAACGACAAAAAATTGGATATTTTCTAAAGTTACATTGAAATGAAATATGAAATGTGTTTGAAATAATATAAGTAAATGACTTACCCTCAAGTGATATCAACAAATTACCATTAAATATCTACCGCACCGGCTAGAAGAGCTCACAATTCGGATAAAAAGAAACTATGAGGGTCGAAAAGTATTACATTAGAAAATCAGCTGGATCACCGACGAATAAAGAAATACTTTTTTATTATCACTTTTTCAACACACGCTTAGATCGCACAGCAGCAATTTTGGAAGTCGAAGGGCCGTCGGAAGTACTACCAGAACTGGCCGCAGGAAGTGTCACGGGCGCAGGCGCCTCCGTTGAAGGCAGCAGCGCGACGAGACGATTTACATCGGCAATGCTGGACACAATATGCCTCTTTCCGTCTGATGAGGACACTGTAACCTGCCCGTCACGAGTCCAGCATCTTGAAACTCCAAAATTACGACGGGCAGCCATGAAGGCGTCGTGCCTAGTCTTGGTTAGGAACTCCGACAGGGTGATACCAGATCCCTTAAGCTTAGTTTTAGCAGACCAAACCTTCCTCTTGATGCTGGTGTCCTTAAGTTTAAAAAGAATAGGTCTCGGTTTGTCTAGGCTGGAACGACCTGTCCTATGACAACGGGATATGTGCGCCTCAGTGAAATCAGGAATGTTCAGCTTATCTCGAACCAAGTTTACAACCTGCGCAGTAGCATCTAACTTGCTGTCCTCGATACCATGGAGTAAAAGTATTTTGCGGCGACTGTGTGATTCCAATTGATCCTGCTGCCGAGCAATCACCACAAACTGCTCCTGTATACTCTTAAAAGATGCCGCAACAAAGTCCTTGAAGGCCATAAAATCTGATGAGAGTGATGTTATTGTGGGTGTTGTTTGTGCAGTGGAATTTGCCTTTTGCAGTTGTGATTGGAAATCCGCCATCTTGGAATTAAAATTCTCCATCATGTCGAATACACAATGTTGTAAGTTATCCATTTTTAAGGAAATAATTTAGGGAAAACTGCACTGGTCACAGGTAGATAATGTTGTAAACTACACTAATACATATATAAATAGCTATAAATTTTAATAATAAATAATTAAAAAAATATTTTTGTAGAGCAATGATTTTAACTGTTTACTAAACCACAGCTACCCTCCGAATTACTACTTAATTTATAATTCACGTAAGATATCTCAGCTGTTGTACTAAGTAGATAATTAGGAGTATAATGAGAAATAATTCAATTCAATAAGCTTAATTCTTAATTGACAAAAACATTTTCTTTAATAACATCTAAAAAAAAGTATAAGTAAGTATTTCCAAAAACGGTATTTGTCATTTCTGAAATTTGACGTTTTTTGAGTAAAAACAGTCTTCAAACTTCGTTCGATTCCATCACTTACATGAATCTATTTTATTTTTTCTAGCCTAAGATTTTATTCTAAGCGTTAGAGTAGTAAAATAACCAGTAGTAAAGTAAGTCAGCCTCCTAGCCAAAAGTTTTTTAGAGGCAACTATAAAATAAAATAATAAGTCGTGACAATTTTTTATGAAAAAGCACAAAACGATATTATACAATAGGTGACCTATGTTTTCTTTGTCATTTGGCTATTAGACTTCAGGCGAAGATCCATTGTGCCATGTTCAAGTTATGCTTGTGAACGTAATTCAAAGCAGCGCCGCGTGTTCATGCTGTCTTGACTCAGTGTACAGTCTTTGAGCCCCGAAGAAAGACGATAGCAAAATATATTCCAATCACTGTGCACTATAACCAATGTTTGCTTCACTAAATTACACTATCAATACTATGAATCAAACGCTGAAACACACAGAAATTAAATTTCTAATCACGAGCCCATCACGAGTCTAAGTGGACGCTATAGTTGGCGCCAAAATCCGTTTGTCACTTGGTTTTGGCATTTTTTTTCACTAGTTCCTTTGGTACCTAGTTCCTTTAAAGAAACTAGTGGAACTTTTTGGGGGTTTCCTTTGTAATCTTTTCTTTGAATTAAGCTCACGTGATCCGTCGATAGCCATGTGTAGGCGTCATGTTTTTTTAGGGTTCCGAAACCAAATAGCCGACAAAAGAAGCTCTGTAAATATTTTATTCCCCATCTACCTTTGTGTGGGTTATCCTAAAACCTTCAGGATGAATAAGTCCTGTATTTTTAAATAAATATCAGTTATTTACTGCAACAAATAAAAGTAAAACAACCTGAAACTAAAACAAACGTACAAAAGAGAGTGTTATCGCGAAAGTAATTTCTTCTAGACAACCTAAAAAATATGGAATATTATGTACAAAATGTTTACAATGTAGCAACTTTGAAGGCAAACAAGTCTAGAACGGGATGAACACATTTATGTTTTTTTTTACAAATGGACTTTCCGACCATGGTAGTTCTTGCATAGAATTCATTTCTCGTATACGTGATTCGAATTTCGCGACCGTTGTGTGAAAAGTGTTTACAATAAGGAGTTTACAATAAAGCTACCAGTCTTAAATTAATATAAAGATTAGGAAGTAAGCAAAATTTTAATTGAATAGGTACTTATAAATAATCTACAGAGTGATGTTTCAAAGAAAAACTTCGCCCTTGCACTAAAGCAGATAATAAATAATTTAGATAAACAGTTTTAAACCTCTTTTCTAAATTGCGAAAAATTCCAATAGAAAATATTTCTGGAATACAAGGAAAACAAGTATCACAGTCAGCGATTCAAATGTCTTTAAGCTTCTTACTTATTAAGAATCTTATAAACGACGATGAAATTTTACTTTAAATGAAATACCTATTATGTTTTCAATTACTCGTCCACAGCTGGAATTAAATTAAATAAATTGTTAAATATAATTGAGCATTTTTCCGTTAACATTAATAATTAAAAAAAACAACAGTCTTCACAAGTTTTTTGTAATGTTTGTCCCAAAAAATAATTTACTTTTATGGAAATTTGTAGTTAGATCGTTGCCACCTCGCGTATACGTAGGAACCGGCCGGCTTACTATGGTGTGAATGTGTGCGTGCCGGTCAGCCATTTCACACTCACACATAGTTACGCCGCCGCCATTAGGGTGCTTCAATTCTTTCTTAGCAAGATTCTAGCTCCATGTGTAATAGCCAAATAAATTGTTGAAACCTCACAAAAATGTATTTTGCATAGTAAACAATTCATACCTCACACCAAATATCAAAATATTTTTACGTTTGTTTTCAATACTACTAAAGAAAACTTCCCGTGGCCCGAGCTCGGGCTCGGTTCGGGCTCGGACACAGTTGGGTTGTATATGTATATAATTTTTTATACATTTATTATTAATACATCAAATTATTTGGCTAAACAAACAAGAATCTGGGTTTCTTTCTTATTTTCCTCAAACACAAAAATTAAACAAAAATACAAAAAATATACTTTGATCTAATGAATTTTCTTTTTGACATTAATGGCCAGTAGGTAATATAGCTGTAATAAAAGACAAATTAAAAATATAAAAAAAAGGGTTTTAAACGCGTTTTTATTGCATTTAGGTTCTAAAGGCTAATTTTTAATAAACATTTTTGTGAGTTTCAACAATTTAACCGTCAATCTTCGCGACTGAAAGTAGCGTGTCGGCCTGCTTGAAAAATACAAATATTTCGAAAACTACCTGAACTTCGCCCATACATTTGGGGTGGTTCATTTAGTTAAGGGCATACATATTTTAGATATTAAGTAACATTATTAACTGCATATTATAATACCCTGTTTAATACGTGTCATTCATATCATTCTAATTTGAAGATTTGTATTAAGTAAAGACATCTATTAGAAAAGTGTAGTGCTAAAAAGCTTACCCGTAACGCCATCTACATGAAGCTTTAGGAAAACTTTCAGTGGTTTCAGCTGTGTGGTTCAATGTCTGCTTTTCAGGTGTCTTGGATGTTTTCACGTTGTAATTATTACGAATGTTATCCCAAAGTATTGTAAGATGTCGTACGCTTATTTAATTAGTGAAAATGTTAATAATTTTATCGTCGACATTAAAAATGATTTATGGGGTGTGACTGCTGTCTTTATAGCTTAGAACCCGACTAGAAGCAATTTTACAAGTATTGTAAAAGTTCTTGTTCAACGTCCAAAATAATCGTGAAGACAGGCAAAGCTAAATTTTTATTTGCTGAATAATTCACAAAACGACCGACAATAAGAGAGAACTAAAACAAAAAGCCGAAACATTTACAAAATTGTCAAATAAATAAATGTTTCATAAAAGGTCGTGACCAGCCAGCCGCAGGTCCCTTTCAAAATGTGAAACTATTTCGAACCCTACTTTGTTTATCATTTCCTGTCCGACGACAATCAAATGATATAAAACTATCAATCTCAACCCTCTAAATTTAATATAGCTGGTAAACATTGTAAAGTTAGAACAGCTGCAAAGGCAGCGTTTAATGAGTCCTTTGAAAAGGACGGACAAACAAGTCGTATTAATTGAAAACGGGAACGAGAGTACGATAATTTAAATCGTTCGTTATTAGGAATTGAATAACTATTAATGGAAACGAGCACACTTGTCTTATCTCTCACATTTTATTTTGTTGTTATGTTACATTGTGTTTTAAATGTACAGAAGTAGACAAATATTTTCAAAGGACTAGTGCTCTACATTTTTTCATTAAGTAATGAAAAAGGTACGATGTCTTTACGGAAGAAAGTCCATAAATTAAAAAATATAAAAAAGAATTGGCCTCGGCCATGTTGTGTTCCTACGGTGAGTAAGGTCTCAAAAAACATACGGCCAAAATATAGCCTACTAGAATTGAAAAACAAGATATCCACGTATCATCACTAAAATTGATTGTATTCTCGTCGATGAATCATGCGATCGAAAAATATTTTCATATATATTCCCTTTACAACAACCACTTACAAACAACAAGCTTGAAAATTAATCGGTTTCACAGAAATGGACTATTACTCAGTCAAACATTTCCCGAAATATAGGTACAGTCAAGAGCAGGTCGTTTTATACAAGTTCTATGTCATAAGAGCCAATTTTGTACTGCAAGTTCGACGTTCACCTGACTGTACCTATCTTGTTAGGCTTTTAAATGGGCAGTGACACCTAAAATGCAAATTGAATATTGGATTTACAAATTGAACCGATTCTTGGCAAATCGAACCCATTGTAACATTCTATTAACTGGTCCTATAATATTCTCTTAAAAAAGAGTGTCTGTACGACTTCATTTCAATTTTATTTATATAAGCACTTTCCCCGGAAAACATTATGACAAGCTACAAATGTTTAAAGTGTTATCGGACAACTCTCTAGCGTTAAAATAAAAATGAATATACTCAATTACACCACCTATGATTCTATTTATTTTATTTAGTGGGCTTGGTATATACTATTGTACCCAGTCAATATGTACCTGACCTCAACCTATCCGCATTGGAGCAGCTTCCAGAGTACGCTCTTAATAAAGTTAAGCATATAGACGATGATGCCATCCATCTCGTTCGATGAATATTAAAGGTAGAGACAAACTGATCCCACGTACGCAACGTATGCAACGCATTATGATATCTGGACGCTTGAATTTGTTTGCTTAGAAACATACTTATCATACGCAACGCTGTCCCACGCGTCCCACGCAACGTTCGACCCGTCGATCCAGATCGGCGTGGGAGAGTGGAGGGGATATCAAACGCCATCCCACGCGTAAGATCGGTGTGTTTCTGGATTTTACGTATGCCACGCGTCAGTCGTGAATGAAACGTTGACAGTATGCATTGAGCACGTGGGACAAGTGTGCACACCAACTCTCCCACGTTGCATTGCATACGTTGCGTACGTGGGATCAGTTTGTCTCTACCTTAAGTCGTGAATGAAACGCGTTGAGCACGTGGGACAAGTGTGCACACCAACTCTCCCACGTTGCATTGCATACGTTGCGTACGTGGGGTCAGTTTGTCTCTACCTTAATTTTATCGCCTCCTTCGGCTGAGTAACTACTGATGTCGCTTGAAACTTGAGCTTTCTTGGAGTATAATCAGCTAACTCTACTCGGTATTTCTTCAGAACTGTCACCAATCCTGCCAACATCTGCATCTTAGCGAACCGGTTACCTGGATAATAAAATATTTCTGGAATTATATGGATGTTGCCTGACTGCGAAATGCATAAAGGCGATAAAAAGTTACTCATAAAGTCTCAAGGTATACTCTTTTTTTATCCCTAATTTAATCATAATCATTTCTAAAATTTTGGCAATGACAGCATCAGATTGTATATATCATTAATTTTTAAATGAATTATATATAACAACTCACTAACAGTCACACGAACTTCAAGTAACTATTCGAAAAAGTATTATTCCAAGTATCATGCATGTGCGAAATCGTAGTTGTATTTTTCTACAATTTGGCCTTCTTAACTACAAATTATCTAAACTGGTCCTAAAAATAGCCCAAACCTTCTTTTTATGACAATAGAAAGACTATGTATCTTTTTATAGAACAATATGGTATTAAAAACTTACCTATACAAATTCTCGGACCTTCACCAAAGAGCAAATAAGTAAATGGTTTGATTTTCCTTCTTTTTTCACCTACAACTCTTTCCGGTTGGAATACCTCGGGGTCTGGAAAATGTTTGGGATTGTGATGTAATTATGTGGTACACGGGTATATGAACACGTAATCCTTTATCCAATATTGTCCCATTAGGCAATTCATAAGGCTCCATAACCTCTCTAGTAAGCATACCTAGGATTGGAGTTAACCGTAATGTTTCATCTATACAGGCTTCTAAGTAAGGCAATTCAGTAACGCACTCATAAACCAATTTGTTGTTATGTCTTTCCAAAAACTTGTTTATTTCCTCTATAGCTCGACCTTGAGCCTTTTGATCCTTAGCTAATTGATTTAGAGTGTATTGCAGTGTCGTTGCAGATGTTTCGTAACCAGCAGCAAAGAAAACAACACTTTGAGAAACCAATATTTCATCATTTACCTGAATACTCACTTTCTTATGGTCACCTTTAAAATTTTCTAAACTATCACCAGTTATAACGTGATTTTTTTTCAAATTCAATATTAAATCTACAAAATCATTTTTACTTGAAGGTTTATACTGCCGTTCTTTAAACACTTTTGTTAGTAGGTCGTGGAAGAAGTCATCGACTTCTACTGGAAATAGTTTCATTCCAAATCCATAAAAGATATCTGGCCAAATAGCTCTGAAATGCATTTTGAATGCTCTAGTGTAAGAATTGGAGAATATCATACGACCCATGACAGTGAATTTATTATTTTTAGCATTTTTCTCCATTGTCTGAGTGTTTATACCAAAAGCGCATACACCTATACAATCCATGGTAAACCGAGCCATAAGCGGCCTTACTTCTTGAAAATTGTATGTTAAAATTTCTCGATCAAGTACACTTTCGAAAACATGAGAGCATTTTTCAATCATATAGAACATATTTTTCATTTTCGAAGATGTAAATAATGGAGTCAAGTTCTGACGTATCACCTTCCACCTGTCTCCTTATGCAGCGAATACACTTCTGAATATCGACTCTCTGTGAGTGTGATTAGAAATTTCTCTGCCGTTAAAGTAATAGAAGTCCTTTGTCATAATCTGCTTTAACATTTCTGGGTCTTGCAAAATAAGTACTGGTTCTGTTCCATAAAATGCTCCGATTATAGGTGCGTCTGGGAACTTCTTGCATATCCACTGACCTATTTCACCGACGTAGGTATTTTTCTCTTTTCTCAATAGTCCATTTTAGATTTTGAAAAATGGTAAATTATAATGGATAATAACACAAGCACCTGAAGCACCGCACTCGGTATTGACCCGATCATAGTGTGATCTGTACTAAACACGTAAATAGTTGTTTCTAATAAATACTATTTGGATTTTTGATAAGACTCTTTGTCGTTGTTAAGTGTTTGCATTTCGTGCAGTGAAATTAATATTAATATACAAACAGTAGTAAGCACCTCATTAATATGGGACATTGATTAGCTCTCGAAACATCCTTTTAACATCTTCTTAAAATCCTTTTAACATAGTAAATTTTTAATGTTAGTTACATTAAAAAGAAATACATACAAACACAACACAGAAAACAAAATTAATACAAACGTCTATAACATTATCTCTGTCAGTATTGATTCAATCACACAAAACCATTGAGAATGGTGTGATGTAGAACAGACGTAGTTTCCAGACAACTATTTCCCGAAAGATATAGTAACTAATGTTAAGTATGAAAACAAACGGTCGCACTGGTGACATTTAAAGGAGGCCTACGTCCAGAGGTGGATTTCTTCTGGATGACATGATAATGATGATGAAACAAACAAATACAACACAAGCGGAGACGAGGGTATAGCTTATATAACACGTTTTATAAATATTTGCATTAGATATGATATAGGGAACGTGTTATTCCACAATGCAGGCAATAAAGGCATACTGTTGCCATTTGCTAAGACACCGGGCTTTTGCGGAAGCGTAGGCCTCACACCGCCGAGGTGAGTAAGGTCTCCAGAGGTCCACTTTTTATAGGGTCGGGAACGCGCGAGTGATACGATACCCCCGGTGTTGCAAGCGTCTATAGACTGCGGTGACTGCTTACCATAAGGCGGGCCTTATGCTTGTTTGCCACCTTAGTGAAATTAAAAAAAAAAATTTTCTTAACGTTTCTATTAAGACACACAAACTTTATTGTTTTACTGCTAAAATGTATTTTCCTATATTTTTCCTTATACTTCATTAATTTTATGGAAATAACTCAAATCCTTCCTACTCGGTGTAATACTTTTTTTTACTGATTAAATTCGTTATGAATTCAAAGACTCTCCTTGAACGTTAAGAAGATTCCTATTCTGATTATAATAAAACCGGACAAGTGCGAGTCGGACTCGCCCATCGAGGTTTCTTATAAATAATGCAAGAATCGAATCACTCAGTTTTTCCGGCCTTTTCCCGAAAATAATGTGGTCAATAAAGCTAAATAAATAAAATAATCTAGATATTGACGTCGTAAAAAATTGTAGGCAACAAATATTAGAATTTATTTATATATTACGATATTGATACAATCTTATATAAAATTAAAACTAAACGAACAATTTTTTTTTTATGTTATACGGCAGACAAACAGGCAAGCGGGCCACCTGATGGAAAGTGGTCACCACCGCCTATGGACATCAGTAACACCAGGGGTATCACCAATGCGTTGCCCACCACTGACGAGATCTCTAATGTACCTCTTAAACAGTCCCATGATGTCATAGTCCGAAGGAAACACAGAGGCTGGGAGCTCATTCCACATCCGTATAGTGCGAGCGAGAAACGTTCTTTCGAACCTTCGCGTGGACACCAAGAGAGGGTCAACGTAGTGGGGATAGCACCCAGCCCACGGCTTGTGGTGCGAGTGCGGAATTGGACCGTTGGCACCAGATCGAATAGTTCCTCGGAACATTCCCCATTGTAAATCCGGTAGAACTCACACAGGGAGCCAAAATCCCTTCGATCAGCCAGTGGTTCTAACTTGCTAGACAGTATGGGATTGTCGACAAGTCTTACGGCACGCCAATTGAGCAAATCGGCAGTTTCACCGGCCCAAGGATGCGAACAGCATGCTCCATAAATATAAAACTAACTAAATTAAAAACGAAATAAAAACTTAACAAACAATAAAATCTAAAATTAAGCATTAAAAAGACATGGTCCCTGTGGCAGGGTGCCCAAAATGCTAGCAGCGTTGCCTCAATTAATTGTAAATTTTACTTAACTAAATTACACAATATCAAATATTTTTAACTATATTATACCCTAGTGTTTAAAGACATGAATTCCTGGTATTAGGAATCTTGTTTAATATTTTTAGCAAACTGTCTCTTTTCCCAACCCTCCCTTTCGATAAACTTCAGCTTGACTGGTGTAGTAGGTGTGGTTGGCAATGATGTTGGAGTGAACTCCAACTTCTTTGGAGTACAATCAGCTAACTCTATTCTATATTTCTTCAACACTGTGATTATTCCGGTGAACATTTGTATAATTGCAAAACGATTCCCTGTAACAGATATAATAAGTTCAACTCAAGTTAATAAATGCGTGAAATTAAGATTTTTTTTAATGGATATTTTATATTAGCCCGACCGCTGCGAGTTTGTATTGCTGTACCGAGCAGTTGCGGAAAGGAGCGGAATGCTCTCATCGCTTAGGATTTACAATGTCTGCTTAGGGGGACCGCCCTAAAGAGAGCCTCGCACTTCAGGTGAGAAGCAACCTAGCACGCCCGTAACCGGTACCGTGTCCCTAGATGGGAGCACGGCGCGCGCCACCTCGTCGAGGAGGTCAATTGGAGCGTCTTGAAAATTAAGAGGATAGATTAATTTTAACTTATTTACCAATACATTTCCTGGGTCCTTCACCAAATGGCATGTAGGAGTGAGACTTAATGTCACGGCTTGCGTCACCAAGGAATCGTTCAGGACGGAATGTTTCTGGCTCCGAGAAGTGATCGGGGTGATGGTGGAGATGATATACGGGCACGTGTACGCGCATTCCTTTTTCCAAGACCGTGCCGCATGGCAGCTTATAATCGTCTACCACTTCCCGTGTAATAACTCCAAACAAAGGGTACAAACGTGACGCTTCAGAGAAACATGCAGCCGTGAATGGTAACTCTAAAATACATTCGTAAGAGAGCCTGTTTTTGTGTCGCCGTAAGTAGTCATCAATTTCTTCTATCACTCGACTCTGGGCTGCCTGATCCTTAGCCAACTCGTAAAGAGTATACTGTACTGTCAAAGCTGATGTGTGATATCCACCTGTGAATAAAACTACACATTGTGCCACCAACAGTTCATCAGTAATCTCTATATCCATTTTTTTGCTTTCTCCTATCAGGCTTTTTATACCACTACCTCTCATAAATTTATCGTTATTCAAGCCCAAAATTAAATCAACAAAGTCGTATTTATTTGTCGGTTTATATCCACGACTAGAAAAAACAGTTGTCATCAAATTGTAAAAGAAGGTATCCGATTCTATTGGAAAGCATTTTATTCCCAGTCCATAAAAGATGGCGGGCCAGATTGACCTAAGAACCAATTTTATTCCTCTGTAAAATGAATTTAAAAATATTATATCACCAATTACTGTAAATGGGTTGCTTGTAGTATATTTCTCAGACATCGTGCCTGTTTCGATTCCGAAAGCGCATATGCCTATGCAATCCATAGTGTATCTCGCTACACATGATTTCAGTTCTTGAACGCTCTCTTTACTAAATTCATGATCGAGCATAGTTTGGAAATCGTGAGCACATCTTTCTATCAAATAAAACATTTTCTTTAATTTCGCCGATGAAAACAGAGGAGTCAAGTTCTGACGTAGCACTTTCCACCTATTACCATATGTGAAGAACAAGTTCTGGGTCCGTATCTCCTTGTGAGTGTAACTTGCTATTTCCCTGCTATTGAAGTAGTAAAAGTCCTTTGTCATTATCAATTTCAATATTTCCAAATCTTGCACCACTAAAGTCGGTTCTGTTCCAAAGAACGTACCAAAATATGGAGCGTCTGGAAACTTTTTGCATAGTGATTGGGTTACTTGGCCTAAGAACCGTCTCATCAATATATAACTTCCATAGTTCCCAAAAATTGGAACTGGTTCGACATAAGGTATATTCCGTTTCTTCCAGTAATCGAATTTTGATTTAGATGCGTAATATATAAGAAATACAATTATTGTTAAGACTAATAGGATTATTTCGATCATGATTGCTCAATTTTACCGTTAGTAATGAAATCATTTTCATCGGCGAGATGATTTTACAGGTTATTCTGTAAACAAGGTCGTGTGCAAAACAAACCAATTAATTCTATTCTATTACTAGAAACGCAGCTGTTAATATAATACCTACTAATTATCTGAATATTATTTTTGGATAGAATTTTCTTTATGTAATTGATATACATATTATGACGTTATATGTATTATGATTATATTATTCTTATTTGTAATTCAACGTATACCCGGAATGTGTTTTTTGAGCGACTTTTAAGCTACAAAATTAATCACCCCCCCCCCCCCCCCCCATCCCCCCCTTACGATCGTTTGATATACGGATCATCACAGAAATAAAAATATTATGAATTATGGGGTACCTAGTTTAGAATTATATTGTTTATGTTAGATGTAAGCTGAGGAGTCCATTTGTCAGTCATGTATGTTTGGAGTTTGATTGAGCTCGAAATTAGATGATTACAGGCATATTTTTGAAATATTTTCAAATGTGTTGGCAACTTGAAGTAACGCATGATACGTAAGGAGCCGGCGCGGCGCGCAAGGGCACATTCCAGGCTTATGTTTATATTAACAACATTAAGTGCGGAGTACAATAAGAGGGCTTTGTCGGACTTGTAGAAATAGTTATGTGTATTAATGAAATGTGACTGAAGACTTTGTTTTGATAAATTTGGGCTCGGGCGCGAGAGGTTCGCGCTGGGGAGCGGTCTGTCGTATTTCGTATTTTGATCGATGTGGTTGTCGGGAACTTGTGTATTTTATTGAACAATATATTAGTGAGTGTTCATACAGTTGTTTTAATTGGACGCATCATAGAATTAGTGGAGTAAAGTTAACAAATGTTTTGACATTTGAAATGTCTTTTCGTTCGCTCCAGTGTAGGCTCTGATTTCACGAAAAAGTGCGATAATGTATATCTCGGAAAGGAAGATATGATATTTAAAAAAACCGAGCAAGGACGTGTCAGGCCACGCACATTGTAGGGTTCCGTATCGGCTACGCATTTCTTGCTTGCAAATGAGTACAATGTCATATTCTATGACATTTGTACGTAGTAGCAGTAGTTTTCGTCAAAGAAATTTTACTTCATAAGTTCGTCGGCTATTACTCGCTAACTAGTAGTGCCTACTTAACCGTTATAGTTTTCCTTGTAGGTTCACTATATGGACTATTACCATGATTTTTTTCAAATTTCTAAACACAAGACTTTCGGAGATAGAGGGGGGGACCACCGTGTAAAACGAAAATTGACACGTTAAATGTAAATAATTCGCAAATGGATCATTGTATCATAAAATAATCTTCTCAAACACTCGATGTTTTTAAGAGACCTATCTAACGATATCCCACAACAAGGGATCGGTGCGAAAAAAAAATTTCATTCTCCCTTTACCTGTCCCCCTACAGGTAGGCACCCCAAAAAAAATATATTTCAAAATTTTATTCTACCACTTTGTTAGCAATGTTAATATGAGTATACATACCAATACCAATACCTTTCTAGCATCAAGCGTCTACGTGCTAGACCGCGGACGGACAGACGGACATAGCGAAACTATAAGGGTACTTCCTTCCTTGTAGTTTACTACGGAACCCTAAAAAGGCTCAAAGGACGCGTATTCACGAGAGCTGTAAGTAAGGTGCAAAAAGCTGAAGCTGAAAGCTGAGAAAGTCAAAAACGAAAAAAGTTATAGCCGAAATTAAAAGTAATTTTCTTTCCGAATTTTAGATTTTGGCGCTCGATATTTTGGAAACGAAAAATGATATAAAAAAATTGAGAAAAACACCTCTGGACAATTTAGTCAGCTATAATTTGAGCCTAAAACAAAGATGATTGGGTTAAGGGTTTGCCCTGTAGCCTAACCTTTTTGAAATAAGTCAAAAACGTTGTAGTTTTATTTTGTAACATTTTCCTTATCCCGACTTTTTTTTAAATCATCCACTAGACAAACAACTAAACAAGCAAGCGAGCCACCTGATAGAAAGCGGTCACCGCCGCCTATGGACATCAGTAACACCAGTGGCGCTACTAAAGCGTTGTCCACCAAGGAGGTTGGAGGAAAGGAAGGCGGAAGGGGAGAGAAAGGAGGGGATAGGGAAGGAGTTGGGCTTCCGGATCTCTCACTTACAGAACGAAACGCATTGCTGCTTCACGTCGATATTCTGTGAGAGGGTGGTACTTCCCCGGTCGAGCTAGCCCATCTATCTATATCTATATCCATATGAATATTATAGATGCGAAAGTAACTCTTTCTGTCTGTTACCTTTTCACGTTAAAACCGCTGAGCCGATTTTGATGAAATTTGGTATGGAGATAGTTTAAGACCCGAGTTTTTATCCTGGAAATCCCCCCCAATGGGGGTAATTATTTTTTCTGCTACAGAGGGCGCTGTATGATGGGCTAACGGCCAACAGATGGCGCCTATTAATTAACATTATGCATTAAGCGCTATAGGTTGTTTTGTCGTAAAAGGGCTATTGGGCAACAGATGGCGCCACAAGTCGCGCTATAGGTTGTTTTGTTGTCAAAGGGCTATCGGCCAACAGATGGCGCCACAAGTCGCGCCCTCTATAGTAGAAAAAATATTTTCCCTTTGGATTGACATAAAAAGGTAGCCTATGTTGGGCTCTGTACCCCTGACAATATAAATACAAATTTTCATAATGATCAACTGATTACTCAAGCCGTGAAGGAATAACAAACAAACTCACTTTCTCATTTTATTTTATTATTTTTTTATTTTTATAAATATATAGGGACAATTCATACAGATTGAGCTAGCCCCAAAGTAAGTTCGAAACTTGTGTTATGGGATACTAACTCAACGATATTATATTTTATATATAACAAATACACATATAGATAAACATCCAAGACCCGAGGCCAATCAGAAAAAGTTCGTTTTTCATCATGACCCGGCCGGGGATCGAACCCGGGACCTCCTGGGTGGCGATTTGGCGTGGTAACCATTACGCCACGGAGGTCGCCGTGTTTATAATATTAGTATGATAGTATGACTAGTATGATTATGGGAAGGAACCCTCATGCGCCAGTTCTACTTGCCCTTGGTCGGTATTTTATTTTTGATGGCTACATAAACCCGTTTAGTTTGTCGCAGGGTGACTGTAGTAAAATCAGGAAATTATATAGGTATTCAAATTGCTGGTGCTAGTTATAACAAATAAATTCATTAGACTAGTACCGCCTCTCGACAATAGATGGCACTGCGAAACCTGTCCAGTGATAAGTAAAAATAAATTAAAAGTAAAAAAAATATATTTAAAAAGAAGCTTTTATTTAATTGCGCTAAAAAGAATAAAATAAACTTTTCTTTTAAAACTTTAACTGCCAACTTATAACGTCATTACACAATTTATATGACATAAAAGCTTGTCGCGAGATTTACCTGTTTATGAAAACATAATTATCGAACTAACATTTACTCGTACTACGAGTAAATGTTTATTTATAATTAAATCTCGCTAAGTTTATTTCTTTCTTTTTAGCGCAATTAAATAAAAGCTTGTTTTTAAATATATATTTTTTACTTTTAATTTATTTTGTCTAACGTGATTTATCATACTAATATCTATATACATAATATATATTATATAAAAGGAGAAGCTGACTGACTGACTGAAATATCAACGCAGGGCCTAAACTATAAGGGATAGAAACTTGAAATTTTGCACAGGGGTTCCTTTGGTGTTCCAAAGTGGTTGCCACGGGAACGGGTCAGGAACTTCACGCGGACGAATAATAAATACGACTACATGTGTATTATCGGGGCGCTCAACCTAGACAGCTGAGATTTTGTATTGAGGATCCCTTTATGAAGTGGACAATAACAAAGACAGGATTTTTTATTCCCACGGGAAAGGGAGTAATAGGATTGTAAGTGTATTATCGCAGGCGCTCAACCTAGAAAGCTGAAATTTGGTGTAGAGGTTCTCTTTATGATGTTGACAAGGACAAAGATGGGGTTTTAAATAATTCCCATGGGAAAGGGAGTAATAGGACTGTAAGTGTATTATCGCAGGCGCTGTTCAACTAAGAAAGCTTAAATTTTGTATAGAGGTTCTCTTTATGATGTTGACAAGAATAAAGATGGGGTTTTATGTATAATTCCCACGGGAAAGGGAATAATAGGACAGTAAGTGTATTATAGCAGGCGCTCAACCTAGAAAGCTGAAATTTTGTACAGAGGTTCTCTATAAGATGTTGACAAGGATAAAGATGGGGTTTTATATAATTTCCACGGGATAGGGCGTAATAGGACTGTCGTGTACGTGTCGTGTATTATTGCAGGCGCCAGAGTACGCATGAATACGCCAAAGTACGCAAGAGTACGCCAGAGTGCGAGTCTAAATCCATACTTCCATACACATATTATAAATGCGACAGTGTGTGTGTCTGTTGGTTTGTCCGTCTTTGACGGCAAAGCGGAGCGACAAATTAACGTGATTTTTTAAGTGGAAATAGTTGAAAGAATGGAGTGTAACATAGGCTACTTTTGTCTCTTTTTAACCCCCTACTTCCCTAAAATGGGGGATGGAACTTTGCATGGAGCATTCCGCTATTTTCAAGGTAGAAAGCTAAAAATTGGTAAGTATGCGGACTATTTGAGACTAACAAAAAAAAACGTTAATTACTTTTTTGTTGGATATTGCCCCCTTAAAAGAGGGGGTGAATTTTTATATGGGACTTTTCGCAGTTTTCAAAGTAGGAAGCTAAAAGTCGATACACAGACTCTTTATTACCAACGAAAAATACCTTCTAAAGTAATTATATTGTTTCCCTTTTGTAGTTAGTTTATAAATCATCTGTATATATATAAATTAATTTATACATATATATAATGTTTATAATTATATGTATTTATGAACGTTTATACAATAGTATGTAATGTATGTATGTATATTTATCATAAAACCGCATTCGTGAATTTCTGCACTTCCCAATGGTTGAAATTATTCCGAATATTTACAGTACTTAAATTTTTTTTGGTAAGTTTTAAGGGTTAACATTAGTTTGGTTAGCAACGACTACCTGATCATAAACAAGAATATATTTTTTTTACAAATCCAAAAATATTTTGTTTTGCATAAGAAATATCTGCATAACTTTACTCAAAGTTCTGCAAAAACAGATTCCAAGTGCATAAGTTTATTTTATTGCAGATAATAATATACATACTTAGGTACGTATACTTGAATGGAGTTACTATGTCATCCCACGTCTGAATGGATTTATACTACTTTTTACCTTTTAAATTAATACTAGAGCTTCTACAGCCTAGCAACACTAACCGGCTAAGTCCGATGGACTCGCTGACCAACGACGGGTGCGGTCCTCCAGCATTTCGGGGGTTGTGCGGCGGGTTGACACCTCGCCCACGTAAAAGCTTGCACAACATCGTCATGAAAAAAAAAAATAAAAAAAAAAAATAATAATAAAAAAAATACTAGAGCTTGATAATGTACTATTAGGTTTTACTCTTACCCGTAGTCTGTCGTGTGCCTTTCGGATGCTTTTTTAGATTTATGGAAATTTCTTTTGTACGGTCAAGAGGCAAACGAGCAGGCGTGTCACGTGATGTTTATTCTCCTTGAATTATACTTAAATATCGTAGATCCATCGCTTATTTCATATTCATGTCTTGCGTTTCAATACTTCATAAACATGATAGTAGCAGAAAGGTATGCATTTTCAAACTTGAACAATACAAACTTTGTTGTATTAAAGCGGCTGTTTGCTTGCTAATGATGCAATCGCATGTCTAAATAAAATTCAATACCGATCTTTGTAACTAAACTTAAATCAGATTAATCCAAAACAAAAGCATGATAGTCTGAATTAAACGCGATCAGATAATAAAATACAGTTTATACTTGTAAGGTTGAAATTAAACAAAATGACATCGTTTATGTAGATAGATTTAAACGATAGTTTTATATGGCTAGACTAGCACCCGAGTAAAGTGGCGTGAGAAAAGGGAGGCTTAGCCTATACCCAGCAATGGGTGAATGTCAGCTGATAATAAATAAAGTAAATAATACAGATAGATAAACCATTTATTTATCAAATAGCTGTTACCCGCGGGTTCGCCCGTGGCCGATAAGTTTTTATTTATTGGATGCTTGCAGTGAGTCCAGTAAGTGATAAGTTTCCGGTGGGAATAAGATGGGTTTCCAGGATAAAAGTAAAAAGTTTTATGAAATTCAATAGGTACGAACACAAAGTGAAAAAATAATGCATTGGTTAAATAATTTCGCTACCACTGAAGGTACCAACACAGTACCAACCCGCAGAAGAAATCGCGGGCACAGCGAATGAACTACTTATTATATCCCAAATTCCCGAGAGGAACAAAGAAACAGTGAACGGTGCACTTAGGTAATAGGAAAATAAATATTAATCAATATGTACACGATTAAATATTCAAATCAGTGGCGTAGCAATTTTGTAAATACCTAAAGTAAGCTTAAGCCTTCGGTACTGTATAATAGCCGCAACGTTGCATCTTACAAGGTGTCCCCAAATAATTTGCATAATGTCGTAGTAATATCTTTAAAATTAGTCATGTCGTAAAATATCTACTAATATTTTCTTACATAAATACTTTACATAAATATAGAACTAAATCCGTGCAACTATGTATGATTTTATCCTAATACTAGCTGTTACCCGCGGCTCCGCCCGCGTGGTCAATGTGGTGGCGAAAATGGCATGAAAAGTTCGTTCCCGTGGGAATTAAAAAAAACATCTTTATCTTTGTCAACATCATAAAGGGAATCTCTATAAAAAAAACAGCTTTCTAGGTTGAGCGCTCCCGACAATACACGTGTAGTCTTATTATTCCGTATCCGGTGGGAATTTTAAAAAATCCCGTCTTTATTATCCTTGTCTACTTTATAAAGAGAAGCTTAATACAAAATCTAGGCGTTCTAGGTTGAGCGCCCACGATAATACACGTGCAGTCATATTTTTCTCTTTCCCGTGGGAATTAAAACAAAACGACTTTATCCTTGTCAACAATGTCAACATCATAAATCCCAGCCTCTATACAAAATTTCAGCTTTCTAGGTTGAGCGCCCCCCATAATACACATGTAGTCTTATTTATTATTCCTGATCCTGTGGGAATTTTAAAAAATCCCGTCTTTGTACTTCTCTACTTTAGAAAACATCACATAAATCAACTAAATTAGTAACAAACAGATAGCGAGCGAGGAGCGCGCGCGAGTTTTGCGTTTGATGGATTTCATATGCCTACTTTAGTAGGCCCCTTGTGACCAGTAGTACCGACTTTCCTCAAAATACCGGACATTGTTCTGTCCGGTATGACCATTTATTTTTTTACCGGACAGGCCTCGAAAATACCGGACTGTACGCTTAAATACCGGACATCTGGCAACCTTAGTAGTAGGTCACCCCATTTCATCCCTCTAGGGGCTGAATTTTGAAAAAATCCTGAAACACGTACTTACTCATTTACCGCCATGCTGAATTTCATTCGAATAACTTCAAAAACAGCAAAGTTTCATACTAACTTTGCACCCCCGTTTAACACCCTTAGGGATGAATTTTTAGTAGTAGTTAGTAGTTGTAGTTTATTACAGGAAGGATATGGTGGAATCAACTGAGGAACCATGTCTTATTGATGCAAACTGCATCTTAGTCAAATTGGATAGGAATACTCTTCTCATCGCTATATATCGCCCGCCTGCTAAGAAAAAATTGATAATTTTAATATGTCATTAAATACTTTATTAATAAAATATAAACACTACAAAAATATTATAATCACTGGTGACATTAATATCGACCTAGTAGATGATAGCTCCGACACTAATGCTCCTGAATATTTAACTTTACTTGCAAGCCATGGTTTCTTGCCAGGATTTAATATTCCGACTCATGGCCGTACCTGTCTAGATCATGTCCTGCTTAAGACTAGATCATTAGCTCATTGCTATGTTGTACAATCGACTATTACAGATCATAATAGCGTTGTTATTTTTGTTGACACGAAGACATCAAATAAAAAAAGATTAATAAAACCGTTGGACATCTTAACTATGAGGGATTAGATGATGATGTAGCTAATATTAATTACGATCCTATCTTTGGTATTACGAATGCCAATTTGGCAACCGAATATCTGGTTACGGCTCTTACTGGCGCTATTTGCAAAAACACTAAAATAGTTAAAACCTCAAGTCGAAAACGTATTAGCAAATCTTGGATTACTCCTGGTCTTTTACGTTGTATGAGAAACCGTGACAGTTTGTACAAAAAATTGAGACGAGATCCTAGCATTGAAGCTCTTAGAACTACCTACAAACGATATAGATCTTTTTGCAATTCCCTCCTAAAAAAAGTTAAGCGAGTGCACGATAAGAGTATCACATACAGCCAGGACGGTGGAAGCGCCCGCAGAATTGATTTCATTACATGACCCTCAAGGCGATATAAATAAGGTTAATGATCATTTGGATCAATAAGGTAAAAGGTTGGCAGATAACTTTAACAAGAGTATCCATGACAATCCGACAAGCACAAATTCATCATGCTCTAGCACTGCCATCACGAAATACAACCCTAAGTCAATGGTTTTACTGCCAACCGATAGTTCCGAAGTTGACCAACTTATTATGGGATTAAAGGATGATTGTGCGGTGGGAATTGATATGGTATCTAACATTTTCTTGAAGCGCTACAAAGAGCTAATCGTACCCTCTTTGACACATATATGCAATCTTGCATTTGACACTGGAGTCTTTCCTAAAGTTCTTAAAAAAGCACTGATCAAACCTGTACACAAGGATGGTGATAGAGACTGTGTCAATAACTATAGGCCAATTTCAATCCTGCCCAGTTTGTCTAAGATTATGGAGCGATTGATGAATAAAAGACTTACGAAATTTATTGAAAGTCACAATCTTCTATCTCATACTCAATTTGGGTTTAGAACTGGCAAATCTACAGCTGACGCAGTTCACGAGCTGACAAATTTCATTGCTAATAGTCTAGATAAGAAACAAAAATGTGTTGCAATCTTCTTAGACCTGGCGATGCTTTTGACACGGTTTCTGTCCCTATTATGTGTGATCTGTTGGAAAGAATGGGAATTAGAGGTATCACCTTGGAACTATTTAAGGACTACCTAAGTGATAGAACTCAGCAAACTAAAATTGATAAATGGTTAAGTGATGAGCTTGTTGTTAATTATGGAGTTCCTCAGGGATCAATATTAGGTCTTACATTGCTTTTGATCTATATCAATGAACTGGGTTCTCTGGAGGTTCCACAGGGTAAATTTATAACTTTTGCTGACGATACAGTCTTACTCTTTAAGTCGAACACATGGAAAGAGGTTTTTGACCTAGCCCAGCTTAGTTTTAATACTGTTAACAAGTGGCTACGTGACAACATACTAACTCTGAACGTCGACAAAACAAAATTTTTAACATTTGTTCTTCAGAAACAAAGGCAGCCTCCACCATCATTTTCGATTATTTCTCATTCATGTGTCGAGTCTCATCCCCAGGTCTGCTCTTGCCCTGTTTTGCAACGATCTGAATCTATAAAATATTTAGATATCATCATTGACGATGCTCTATCGTTTCAATGTCACATAAATTTACTCGCTAAGAGAGTTAGGAAGCTAATATATTTATTTAAAACTCTCAGACATATTGCAGATAAAAAAATTATTAGATCAGTTTATTTTGGTTTATGTCATTCAATAATATGCTACTGCACAGTGATTTGTTATTTACTATAGATTCGTAATGTTTGACACATACCCGCTGCCACGTCGACTGAGGCCACAGTCTTAGTTGAATTTCTTCCGACTTAGTCGTAGTTTGACGTTCAGTGAATGCGTATCTCACAATAATATCACAAAAATGGTTAAATGCACTGTTAAAACATGTATGTCGTGATCCTAAACTAATAACAAAGCAAGTGGTATCACTTTTCACAAATAAGAATGCTTAATTATGTTAAAATTATACCAAAATAGTATTAAAATCGAAATTAATATATTACGCATTGTTTTTGCCAACAGTGTTGCCAGTAAAAACGATTTTAAGTTTCCCAAATGTTGGGAGTTTAGTCAATGACGAACTCATACGCCTTTAAGTATCATTATTATCACAGTAGAAGTAAACCTACAACCAGGCTCAAACTAGAATTAATTATTTACTTAGAATTGATTGATACTAAAATCAATCGCTAGTGCTACGCACGTCAAGACAAGAAAAAACAAATCATTTTCCTCTTTTTGATATGGCTTTTAACTGACATTTGACATAATGATATTATTACTATGACAGTGAAGTAACAATTTCATCTTTTTCATTGTGGTAACGGTGTTTAATTTAAATTGTTTCTGCAATTATCAAATGTTCGATTGAGTACAATAGTTTTTTTGTTTTATGTTGTATTTTATTCAAATTATTTAAATTTATTATTTTATTTTATTTAAATTTCATTTTCATTTCTTAACAATAAAAAAAATCTACTGAAGACTTGGCTGTATGGGCATAGTTCCCTTTGCCTACCCAGAATGGGTGAAGAAAACAAAAAAAAAATCTCTGCTAAAAGTTAGTAGTAGCACAGAATAGATAATAGTAGTAGGTCTGCATCGGTTAGATTCATCAATGACTAAAAAATGGAAACTTCTCCATTCCGCCATGATTCATTCTTGAAATATAATATGTATGTACCAATATTTACGCATCTATATATTTATTTCTTCCTATCTTTAATTCTTCTGTCACTTAAGAAACAATAATATGGTATAAAAACTTTTTTTTTTTTTTAAAAAGACTCATATAACATTCATTCAATGGGAAAATTATTCATGAGCTGGCAACTCTGACCATTTTTCTGGGAGTAATGCTTTTGTCTCATTTTGACATAATTAGTTTGACTCTAGAAAAAAAGAGACAAACATATTTTACTTTGGCATATGCTCGGAATATGTATCGGTTTCAAAGCTACGTCTTTAACACTCTGAAGTGGTTGCGGCTTTTTACGAATGCTTTGTATGGCGTTACTTCTCTTGTCTTAGAAGAATATATAAAACCTCATTGCTACTGCATCTCATCGTGGGGTGGAGCTAACAAAACTTCACTTCTAAAATTGGAAAGAGCGCAAAGAGCGATTTTGAAAGTGTCTGCTTTTATGACATGGAGGCACCCGACGCATGACGTTTATAAGTTCTGGAATGTACTTTCGGCTAGGCAAACTTTCATCTTACACATCATTCTAAAAAAACACACAGAACTCGTATTCGAACCTAGCTTGGTGGGTGGCAGGCGACGTGGTTGGTCTGCGATGTACAAAGGTTTAGAACCAGCTTTTCTCACAGATTTTATTGCTTTTTAGGTTCACATCTCTACAATAAGATGAATAAAACCTTATCTCTTTACCCTATGCACAAAAGATCTTGCAAACATGTTGTATCTGTTGAGTTGGGCAAACTTACCTATGAGGCTACCGAGGATCTTTTAATACCTCTTGCTTAGGCTCACAAGACGTGTACTTGTGGCTGGATCAGAGATTGATTCAGAGAATAATAATCGTAGGGCTACACTACAAACAGACACACAAATATACACCAAACGCGTGTAGTTTATAAGAGAGAACAATAAAGAAATTGTTATTATTAATTTTGAGAAAAATATTTTACTCGTGTTTCATGCCTTTCAGTAAAGAACCTTCATGCTGAATTTCATTCGAATAACTTTAAAAACGGCAAAGTTTCATACTAACTTTGCGCCCCCGTTTAACCCCCTAAGGGATGAATTTTTAGTAGTAGTTAGTAGTTGTAGTTTATTACAGGAAGGATATGGTGGAATCAACTGAGGAACCATGTCTTATTGATGCAAACTGCATCTTAGTCAAATTGGATAGGAATACTCTTCTCATCGCTATATATCGCCCGCCTGCTAAGAAAAATATTGATAATTTTAATATGTCATTAAATACTTTATTAATAAAATATAAACACTACAAAAATATTATAATCACTGGTGACATTAATATCGACCTAGTGGATGATAGCTCCGACACTAATGCTCCTGAATATTTAACTTTACTTGCAAGCCATGGTTTCTTGCCAGGATTTAATATTCCGACTTATGGCCGTACCCGTCTAGATCATGTCCTGCTTAAGACTAGATCATTAGCTCATTGCTATGTTGTACAATCGACTATTACAGATCATAATAGCGTTGTTATTTTTGTTGACATGAAGACATCAAATAAAAAAAAGATTAATAAAACCGTTAGACATCTTAACTATGAGGGATTAGATGATGATGTAGCTAATATTAATTACGATCCTATCTTTGGTATTACGGATGCCAATTTGTCAACCGAATATCTTGTTACGGCTCTTACTGGCGCTATTTGCAAAAACACTAAAATAGTTAAAACCTCAAGTCGAAAACGTATTAGCAAATCTTGGATTACTCCTGGTCTTTTACGTTGTATGAGAAACCGTGACAGTTTGTACAAAAAATTGAGACGAGATCCTGGCACTTGTAGTTTCGGAGATTTCGTGATGAATCAGTCAGTGATTTTCTCTTTTATATATATAGATACGGTAAGAATTTCGAGAAATCTCATCTTATACCTTATCTACAGTATAAAAGGAAACTGTGTAGTGCAAAAAAGCTACGTTTAAGGCTTTGAGTTGGGCCTTGATCAGTCAGTCTGTCTGAACTTTTCTTTTTTTGTTATCATGATTTTATATTATAATATCTATGTTATTGACTTAACAACAAGTCTTTTGTTTCTAATCCACTAGTAATTAACGCCCGCTGGGCCTATGAGCTTCATGCTCCTCTAGACCCAATTTTATCGGAATTGTGTAGAACTCTAATTAGTTTTAGATCAGATTAGAATGATAAAATCCAGTAAATAATTTGAAGTGGCTAGTTTCGTTTTATCAATTCCAGCCATCGGGCTTACAACACGTAACATACCTACCAGCTGAACCCTTCAGTTTATAAATGCAATTATGCATAGAATTGTATAGTACTATACGATGGTATGTAACACAGAATTATCCGAGAGACAAATTAATATTCTAACTAAGGTACTATCCATTTACACTGTTTTGTGTTGTTGGATAGAGTTTATATGTATTGTTTAGCTTACGCTTTTACGGACCAATTGAAATAGTATTGTGTGAGAGGTGCTTCGGTCTGTAAGAGCAGCTTGAAAAATAAAATTGAAACCGTAAAAAAAATACGGCAATGAAACGAATTCGCTATAACGATAATTTTATTAATTACCAAAGAAAAAGTATTACAAAAACTAAAATCCCTCGTTGGGCTCTCAGAGAAAACAATTTTAATTAATTGCTGTAACGAAGTACTTAGTACTTGGATTTCAGCTTCAAATTTTAATTAGAAAAATCTTTGTGATCGGTCGTTTCAGCAAAAAAATCTATGTAGAAATTGCGCTTGCAGATGTGAGCCATAGTATCAATTTGAAAGTAAAAAAATTACATTACAACTACATTGACACAAATTAACAAACCTTAAATTTTGTGTTTTTAGCTGTAACGTTTTAGCTAATTATGGCCTGGCCATGATGAAGTGAAGAGGATCTGCCGGGCTCATCAAAATGTACTCAGCTGAATCACAACATGACCACAGATCAAAAATTGTAAAAGAACCGGAGCGTTTCAAATCATACGCGATAAGGCCTTCAATAGGCATTTTCTATAAAACCACAGCGAGAAAGAAATCTTCCGAGAAGCTTTCTGTTAAATTTAAGTTATATTTTTCTACAATTAAGTAATTTTAAAACTGTTTCCAGTCCTAGAAGATTATTTTATTTTACTTAACCTTTTCTCTTGTGAAAAGATTTCCCTGAAGTTATCAACGTCAAGTTAATCCTTAATATTTTAAATAGGTACTAGCTAATGGAAGAGTTTAACAAAAGCATTCTTGGCGTAATGTTTAAACACATTGAAATATTATGGCTACTATCAAACAAAAAACACCAAAGAGCTAACTTGAGTCACGTGAAATTAACATTGAAATACCTACGTTATTGCAACTAACTGTGAAAGTAGGTACTAGTACTCCGTTTGTCTTTCTTCTCATCACATCATTGTATTATTTTCTTTGTTGTTAAAGAGTTTTTCTGGGTTACAAATGAACAGTGTACGTACTTAGATTTACGCCCAAATAGAAAAACAAATAATAAATTTTTATTTCAGGAAATTCGTTACAGTAAATGGTTAATTAGATTAATATTTAATCTGTTTTTTCTAATACTGTTAACGCTGCTCATTTCGTTGTTTCGGGGCTCTTTTTCAGTGTGATTTATTTATGCTTAGGGCAATACCGTTTTGTGACAAGTAATATAATACTGGACGCCCGCAGCTTTGCACACGCTATGTAGTTCTTCTCGTTCTACGATTGATTGTCGGGATATTTTTGTTTGCACGTCTGAAGTGCTAGTAAGATAAAAATATTGACATTCAAAAGTATTTCTTGTAAATTAACTTGCAAAATACGTTATTTTACTTCATAAGTAAGTTCAGCTGCAGACTTTTACTACAACATTAGTGGTTAGTGGGAGCGGAAGGCTTTCACTGCTTATAAAAATTGTCTGTTTAGGCACCAGGAGGATCGGCCTAGGGCAACACTGGGAGAGGAATGTCGGACGGGGATTGTCGGGATAAAATGTATCCAAAATTTTTTCGGGTTTGAAGCTATTTCCATTTCAACTTCAAATAATTTGAAATAGCTCAACCAATAATTGGTTCAGCGCTTGTATATGTCCGCGCCTTAGTATCGAAGTGTGTATTGTTTTTTTATTTATTTATTTATTTATTAAGCTCACCAACAATTGTTACAATAATACAAGCACATAATATTAAGTCTTCGTAGTTATTGGCTGATTGCACAATTAATTATAGGCGAAGCATCACATGCGTTATTAATATTCTAACTAATTTAAGTACAAGCAAACAATTTACAAAAATGGTGACAATGCTTTTGAAAACATAATAATCTATATTCGACATTTAATTGATTTTATTTTAGTTAATGAATTAAATGCTGTAGGACATCCTTACGGAACTGTCCTAAGGAGACCCAGTGTATATCGGTGACATCACTGCATGCGTTGTAGTTTTTGCTCATTCTGGCGATTGGAGAGTTTGATCCCAAAACGGTTCGACGAAGTGGAGGCATTATGGGCGTAATAGGTTTGTGAGGAACTTTCCGCGGCACTCTGAAATTAACCTTGCCCAGGATAGCGGGACAATCGATTTTGTTACGTAGTATCCCAAACATGAATGACAGGTCTAGCAGTTCCCTACGTTTTGAAAGCTCTAACATATTAAATTTCGACAACATTTCCCTATAACCTATGGTACGATAAGGCAGTCGAGCTGAATAAGCAATATGGCGCATAAGTCGCTTCTGCAATCCTTCAATTCGCAGGGAATGCACAGCAAAATGGGGTCGCCACACAACACTGCCATATTCAAGTATACTACGAACCAAGCTATTAAACAATATTATTTTAATTTCAGAAGATCTAAAATCTCTAGCGGTTCTCAAGACGAAGCCCAGGCATCTTGAAGCCTTGCTAATCATTTGCTCAATGTGAGGAAGGAATGTAAGCTTCTGATCCAGTGTGACGCCCAAGTCTCTTACCATGGTTACCTCCTTCAGCCTTTGACCATTTATGAAGTACTCCGAGCATACTGTCTCCCTTTTTCGCGTGAACTTGATGTATACACATTTGTCAATGTTAAGCTTCATGCCATTAAGTTCACACCATTTAAGTTTTCGTGTTTATTGTAATAAGTAATCAGTTAAATATATCGGCAACAAACATCTTCTGTCCTTTATGCACAAGGCGAAATAGATCCAAGTGGAAAAAGGGCAAAGACCAAAGAGACAGATGATTTACATAAAGTAAACAAAACTAACATTATTTTAAAATTACAAACAGACAGTCTGTTCTTTATTTATTTGTTTTTCCATTATTTCGCTCTTTTTAATGAAAAGAGTTTTTTCTGTTATTAGTACGGATTTGTCGCAGCACTCAGGGAAATTAAGTTGAGGTGTCGCGGCTTTGTGAAAGTATTTATACAACCATTATGTTTACTTTGCCAATAGAAAAGGACTAATGGAGTAGAATGAACAATTAACATTATGGACATTAAGTAATTATTTTGACGCCATTATTTCATTTTTTGTTACATATTTCCGACTGTTGTTTTGCACAGTCGATTATTTATTTATTTATTTTAGGATCCACAAACAGTGTACACGAAATTACAATCATAAACATAGCTATAAACTGCACAAATAAGAATTATTACTACATGATTTGATGACTATGTATGGTTTTGATAAGTTATTATTTTATAGGCCCACGAAGACACGTATGGCAATACGTGTCTTTTTTTTATACCACAAAGGTGGCAAACAAGCATTCGATCGGCCTGATGGTAAGCCGTCACCGTAGCCTTAGACGCTTGCAATAACGGGGGTATCACTCATGCGTTGCCTACGATCTTCTGTAAGGTGGAGGTCCTTTCCCAGACGGGCTGCTCCGATTTGCGCGGATTATCCGCTGTGCCGTACCTCTCTTAAGAAGTGTCTTCTTGGGAAACTATAGTATTAGTATTCGTACTTGATTGCGGCATCTAAAATTCGTCATCGCCACACCATATCATATAAAATGTCTTTTATTCAGAAACAAAACCGTCACGGGCACAGATATTTTTTTGGTGTTGTGAAGGGTGTGGGGTGTCATTGGATAGCTTTCTTAATCTTAGTTATACACGGTAGTGTTCTGAGATAGTCAATTACTCTAAAATGCAAGCAAGCAAAGCGTAGAAAATATGGAACCCTACACTGTGCGTGGCCCGACACCCGCTTTCCAGTTTTTAATCATACACAATACAATACGCCATAATATATGGCAATAATACGAACAATTCATACCTATCGTATATTTTTCGAAGACATTGTTACTACACGTATTTACTTACTATTCGCACTTGATTAATTCGCACATCTATATATCGGTCTGAGTTGTAGGGGGATACGGGCCATTTGAATAATACTCCAGGATTCAAAAAATTGCCAATGTTACATAAGTAAATCAAGGAAGAGGTCTAAAAACTTTTTACATAGTAACCATTCTTTGAAACTCTGTTAATATCATTCAAACTGAGTATTTTTAATTTGTTTATCTCTTATGGCAGACTATAGACACCAGATGAGATGCGCTACCAATGCGTTGCCCGCATGGACTCCATGGTTGCCCGCTACAAGGAAGCGTATAGAGAAAAATGATAAGGAATGGAGACGGAAAAGGATTTGAGCTTCCACTCACCGAAAGAAACGCAAGTATTGCTACTTTTCGCCGATATTCTGTGAGAGGTTGGTAATTCCCTGGTAGAACTGGCGCATTCCATAATTGCTCTACCAATTTATACGTAAGACTGTGTTTAAAGGAACACATTTAATAAAAACAAATTAACTTATTTCTAAATAAAACATCAAAAGAATACTTAATTGAAAGGTATCTAGGTAATTTAATTTGATATTACTTTGAGGAAAGAAGTATAAAAGTGAAAATGACAGAATGTTATCTTAAAGGAAAATAAAAAACAAAAAATACGGATACATTTTATTATGGAATCTATATTATTTATAGTGACAGTGATTTATCGCACAGATTTCATTTTGTTTTCAGTCTAGCATTACATGCGACTCTACTCCCAATACTCGCATTGGCGTTTTTTCCTTAAAAAACAAAAGTAGGTACAAGTTCTTTAAACTTTAATAACCTATCCAACGGGAACCGGTGAAAACCGGAAAAGTTATCCGGGAAAGAGAAACTTATACTATCCATGTTATAAACTACATAAATTATTAACTTATTAACAAACACCTTTAAAATTAGTTAATCTTAAATTATTATTTTTAAACCTTGTATGTAGGTACTTATTCGTATTTTTTGTAACGTTTTGTGATTTCAGGCAATCGATGTATCGAAGATGACTTTTCATGACGATTTGTCAAATACGGGACCATTAACCATTCCGTAACAATCCAAGCAGATATGGAGCACATTCTTTTTTTTTCCAAAGTCAAGCATTACAGTACTATTTAATATCCTGTGGCATCACCTCAAAGGTTGAGTGGCTTCATTACTTATGACATTTAATTTCTTTATTGAACACAACACAAATGCCCTGCTGTTACAATAGGCGGGCCTAGTGCTAATTTCATTCTCTACCACACCCACAACCTACATATTTGCAATAAACTATATAAATTAGTTCTGGACTGTTAAAAATTTTGTTTCCCAGTTGCTGTAACATAATTCTAATACCACATTGAACTCGATCTATCTTTTTTTTCTCATTTGCATCATGTCACCTACGCACGTGTCACAAAAATAATTGTTAATTATACCAGATTATTTTGTCAAATAATGTAAAAAAACTTTAGTCCAAAATGAGAAAATATCGTCCCCACGGCATCGATGTAGGTATCTCATTATTCACCCTTCCCACATTCCATAAATTGGTGAGGTTTAATAGTTATAATATTAGGTTCTATCTTTGACTACCTAAATTCATTACATATTATAATATAATTGTACCTAGTGACAATTGAAGCGTTCGTACATTATTCAGACATACATTGTCTTGGTCGACAATACAACGTTACTGATGCACGCACTCCACATTTAGATTATTATACACAATAACACGTATGATTCCTCTACAGTAACTATAATTATTAAAGCTTATTCATATTACACTACAGAATATACCTACCATTCTCCCTGAGGTAGAGATGGGCGCTTTCCCGGTAAAAACCCAACCTCTGGAAATATTTCCATTTATACCCATTTCTTCCCACCCAATTTGAATTACTTCCCGGAAGAAATTGAATTCGTTAAATTTGAAAAATTTTCATTGCTAACAAGCGCATTTTTTAATTTAATTTAATATTTGACTAAAGTAATCTATAAAATATAATCTATATATATAAAATGCTTTGTCCTGACTGACTGACTGACTGACTGACTGACTGACTGACTGACTGACTGAGAATCAACGCACAGCCTAAACCGCTCATCGTAAAAATCTGAAACTTGGAGGGTGGATTGTTTGTATGACGTAGGCGTCCGATAAGAAAGGATTTTTCGAAATTCTAACTCTAAGGGGGTAAAAAAGGGGTGCAAAGTTACTATGGGACAACTTGATTCCTTGGTCCAATCTACTTCAAATTTTGCATAAAAATTGTTTAAGAGAATTGATGGAAGACGTGATTCTTATTTTATTGAAATTCTTGAAAAATATGTATTTTGTGGGTAATTTTCTTCGATTTGATATCAATACTCATACTCCTTAGTGTTTTTGATTTCAATTACATTTCATTTTGACACATTCGTGAAGTGAAGTATGTCATCTCTCATGTAATATTTTTATAAATTGTGAATATTCAAACAAAATGATTCATAATGTCGTCGTAGATCTTCGTACTATTTATTCTGTTTGTGATCTCGGAAAAACAGCTAAAATTCTAAGTATGTATAAAGCGGACTGAATCATATTCATCGATAATAAACAGTAAGTAATTAAATATTAAATTTTATAATATTTGACAGGGGTCAGTTAAATTGGTCAATGGATAAATGGCATATTGATATTGTCTCTTTCTCACTTATAGGAACTATTATTTCGTAGTGTTCACAGGTAGTGTTGTTGTAGGGATGGTTGTAGGCTGAGGTTGTAGGTATTGAAATACCCATATACTTATACATTTTTTTACGGAAGTGGTTGGAAAACAAGCTCAGGAATATGGATCATTTGATATTAGGTGATTACCGTCGACTATGGAGCACATAGATTCTAGAGTCCCTGACCCGTTGCCTAAATAAATAAGGAAGTATAAGGAAGGAGTTTGATTTTTTTTATACAACAAAAGTGGCAAACAAGAATTTCGGATATTTCACTCTCCGAACGAAATGCATTGCTGCTCCACGTCAATATTCTGTAAGAGTTTCACCGGTCGGGCTAGCATATTTCATAAACGCCCACTCCAAAGATTGTAATGAGAAGAATTTAAATAGAAAAATAATCATGTATACATATGAAAATGTTTTGTCTTGACCGTAGAGACCTGAAATTTGGGTGTGTGATGTAGGCAACCGATAAGAAAGATTTTTTTGGAATTCCCACGGGAAAGCGGGATAAACGCAAACGAAGTTGCGCGGGTTTCTCTAGTAAAATATATAAAATTCAAAGTCCTGACTATTGGGGTTGAGAGTTTATATGCGATAAAGCAGACCAGACCGGACCGGAACGGATCGGACCGGACATACCGTACTGGGCCGTACCGAACCGGACCGAACCGCACCGGAATCTATTATATATAATTTTTGTTTCTGAAGAAAAATATGCTAATTGTAGGCCACGAGGGGGAAGCCGCGGGCAGAAGCTAGTAGTTTTAAATAAATGCGATAAAATAGAATGACATTAGCGTGCTGTGTACCTACGAGTGGCGGCGGCGGGGCGGGCGGGGAGGGGGATTCACTCGTCAGTCCCAGTGCGCCATTTTGCTCAGTTGGTTTATTTACTCATAGATTAGTATTAAATCCATCGTGTTAACGTGTATCTATCTACCGCCTACTGAAATAAATTAAAGAGCCGATCCCCGAAGTGCCACTATGAGAGCTGTCAAGCTCTGTTCCTCCGTCCATCCGTTAGCGTTGGCGTTGGCAACCGTCTGGAACTTAATTCCGTCGCACAATGGTACTTCCACTGAGGCGCCCGGCTGCACGGAGCAAAGCCACTGGACGTGGCGGGTCCTGCAGTCTCAATTCGCAGCATCTTTTTCTGCAGCCCATCAAAACCTTTTTTTATGGTGTGCACGTTGTCGTCCAGATTAGTAACCCTTTCTTCTACTTGGTCCACATTCTTCAGTAAGGTCTCTCGCTCTTATTGTCTTGACGCGCTTCCTCCTGCCCTTGTCGCCTTTCCTCCTGTTTATAGCTCATTTCCTGTCGCATTTCGTCTTGTTTCAAGCGCATTTCCTCCTTTCCTTGGCGCATTTCTTCCTGTTTCTCGCATATTTCCTAGCGCATGCAATCCATTATCTGCATTAATCTATTGAAGTCAAATGCAGATGCTCTAGCCTCTTGAGCTGGAGCCAAGGTCCGATGGGTGGAGCTAGTGGACGGGGCCTGCATGTTTGATGTCGCCGGGTCCTGGTGGATAGGTGTGGCTTAGTCGGTGGATGTGGCTTGGTCGATGGAGCCGGTAGGCGTGTCCGCTGATCGGGCAATAGCCATGGCTTCCGCTTCTTCTTGTGCCGTCGTTCTGACGCCAGCAGTTTCTTCCCTCGGAGTCGCTGCAAATCCCACTTCTGACACCAAATGTTAGCAACGTGGGAATCGGAATTTGGATTAAACACCGTTGACTCGTTAGAAGAATTTATTGAGTGATGAACATGTCACAGATACAATCAATGTAGCCAAATCACACGAAGAATCGAAGTCCGTAGATCGTCGAAGTTGTTGGTCCAATCACAGTATTCGCCCAATCGCAGAGTCGTCCGAAGTGCGTTGGTATCGCAAAGGTGGCAGGTTAAGTCACTCTTGATTAGTCTTCGCATTTATCGCACCGAATGTTCAGAATGAACTGACTGTGTCGGCTACCGGGTGACGGCTATGGCCTTTTTTGTGACTTGTTTACAAATAACTTCGATCAAAACAACTTCAAGGTCAACAAATAACTTCCAACGTGTAAGTCATTTTGCACCTTATTGTACAAGCACTAAATTCAATGTCGCTTGCACTTCTCACTTGTTTGTCACACTTGTTTTGATTACTTATTTTTCTCGATGTATAAATAGATGTAAACAACGCTTCTACCCGCGGCTTCGCCCGTGTGGCCTAACTAACAATTAGCATATTTTTCTTCAAAAACAAATTCCGGTCCGGTCCACTTCGGTCCGGTCCGGCACGTCCCGGTACGGTACGGTCCCATCCGGTCCGATCAGGTCCAATCCGTTCCGGTCCGGTCGGTTCGGTCCGGTCGGTCCGGTCCTTATAAGGAAACTACATACCAAATTTTGAATCTCTAGACCCAGCGGTTGATTGATTGATTTGATTTGAAGACAGTCAGTCAGTCAGTCAGTCTGGACTTTGAATTTTATATTTATAGATAATTTTTATTAAACATCGTTTTATTTTATATCCAAACGATATTTTACTATTATTATTGTAGTAAATTTAACCATACTTATTTCTTCCTGGGAGTATATAAAATATGCCGGAATAAATGGGAATTTATTAATTTTTTCCCTTCCTTCCCTTTCCTTCCCATTTTAACCTTCCCGAATTTCTTCCCGCGGCACATCTCTACCCTGAGGGGATAGCATTTCCAAGAAGAGTGAAAAATATTTCAATCAACTGTGAATCTCTTTTTTTAGGGTTCCGTAGTAAACTAGAAGGAACCCTTATAGTTTCGCCATGTCCGTCTGTCTGTCTATCTATCCGTCCGCGGTCAAGCGCCTAGTCGCTTAACGATAGAAAGCTGGAATTTGGTATGTATATACATATTATCAATACTAACAAAGTGCTGGAACAAAAATTTGAAAAATATTTTTTTTGGGGTGCCTCATCTACACGTAAAGTGGGAGTGAAATTGTGGGGTATTGTTAGATAGGTCTCTTATAAACATTGAGGGTGTTGAAAGATCATTTTACGATACAATGATCCGTTTGCGAATTATTTACCATCAATTTATCAATTTTCGTTTTGCACAATTTATTTTTTTTATGTCATAGGTACAGTAGACAAACAAGCAAGCGGACCCCCTGATGGAAAGGGGTCACCGCCGCCTATGGACATCAGTAACACCAGGGGCGCTACCAATGCGTTGTCCACCAAGGAAGTTGGAGGAAAGGAAGGAGGACGGCAAGGGAAAGGAGGAGGGGGAAAGACGGGATAGGGAAGGAATTGGGCTTCCGGATCTCTCACTCACCGAACGAAACGCATTGCTACTTCACGTCGATATTCTGTGAGAGGGTGGTACTTCCCCGGTCGAGCTAGCCCATTTCATAATAATTGCTCTACCACTCCAAAATACGGTGGTCGTCCTCTATCTCCGAAAGTCTTGTGTTTAGAAATTTGAAAAAAATTGTGGTAGTAGTACCATATAGTGAACCTACCTACAAGGAAAACTATAACGGTTAAGTGGGTACTACTACTAGTTACCGAGTAATAGCCGACGAACTTATGAAGTAAAATTTCTTTGACGAAAACGTATAAATGTCATAGAATATGGCATTGTACTCATCGGCAAGAAAGAAATGCTTAGCCAATACGGAACCCTAATATTGTGCGTGACCCGACACGTACTTGCCCGGTTTTTTATGGAAAAGGTTGTCAAACGAGCATACGGCATCACCAGCACCTATGGATCATAATAATGCTATGGATACTCAATATCTGTGGTATGGAGAACATTTCCTTTCTCGCAATTCTTGCACTGTAGCTTCAAGCTTAGTTGCTTATTGTCAATCTGAGGTCGCCGTTATTGATCCTGGGTTTACAGGTGACACAACGGTGGTAGGGTATGTCTGGTGGGCTTATCTAGTTCTCGCATGGAATCAACTTTCAACATCATCAATAAAAAAATTCAACAAGACAGTTAACTACTGTCTTGATTCATGCGGGTGTTGAGCAGTTACTGCCTTGTTCATTGCGGGTGTCGATATATGGTAATTACCTTGCCATATTACACAAAAATATTACCTGCCCAATTATTATAAATTGTCGCCTTTTATAACATTCTGTGAAAGCAATACAGTTAGCACGTAATTTTGTATTACAAGTAGGTCCCGCATAAAGATGAGACACATTATTAAAAGTTCGAGATCAACATTAAACTTGGGAAAGTAGACCAGTTGACTTTTGACTTTTAATAAAGTTATAAATCAGTTCGTTCTTTACAAAATAAATAAGTACATAATGGCGCTTCCACACACTTGGCGCTTGCCGCAAACTTCAAAGCTCTAGAAACGCTTGGCAACCTTTGGTAAGACAAACCTCGTTATCCAAATGCTTGCAAGTTTGCCTTGCTAGTGTGTTTGGGTTGGGAGAAGCAAGCATAACTGACGTTGAGCTTTTGTCCGCTATAACGTTTGGATTAAACTATCCTTACTAATATTATAAATGAGAAAGTGAGTTTATTATTCCTTCACTGCTTAACTAATCAGCCGATCATTATAAAAAAATTGTAAATATATTGTCAGGGGTACAGAGCAAAACATAGGCTACTTTTTATCCCGTAAAAGTATGTCATTCCAGTGGGAAAATATTTTTTCTACTATAGAGGGCGCTGTATCGGCCAACAGATGGCGCCACAAGTCGTGCGCGAGCGAAGCCGCGGGGAAAAGCTAGTTTTTATTATAAAAACGATTCCATGCATCGGCTACTTGTTTTTTGGTCTGATGCCCCTTATCTTTAGGGTTCCAAATACAAGGTTCGCCTTGATAAACTTCTAAAAATCGTAAAATATCGTCGACCGACCATCTTTCTCCGCTCATTTTCGTAAACTTGTTAATTCTATTCGTCACCAGTGCGCAAGCGATACTAATGAGGCACAAACATGTGGATGGTAAGCAAACGTTTGCCGTTTGCCGACACTCGATCGGATCGGCGACAAGCACTCACAAGCCTAGGCAAGCCAAGCCAAACGCTCCATCCCCACGTTTGAATTTGTGGGAGCTTGTCTAGGCTTGGCAAGCGTGTAGACGCGCCATTGTACGCACTGTTAAAATTATTTTATTAATGCATTAAAGGTTATGTTATTACATACTTCATGCATACTCAGCTCGCCTAATTTTATAAAAACCTTTGCAATGCCTAGCGCGAGTTGAGTCATAACGTAACCGCCGTAGACAATAAAATTATTAATTATAATTATATCATTATTTGAATTAATAAAGCAGTTCAAAGTGAAGTGTTTTAGTTAAAGGACCCACGGAGCCATCCTAACAGCACGTATCATAATGTAAAGCAATTTCACGAATACTTTTTTATAGATTTATAATCCGTTATCGGATCTCTTCATGATGGATCACAGTCATATTTCACAATAACACCCCTTCGGCGGCACTTTTGTTTTATAAAAAATGAACCGTTGGTGTTTTTGACAATTTTCCTTCTGTTACAAGATAGTCGCTCGCCCATAAAGTGCCAGAGGCAAACCCATTTACAATCTTTGCTGTCCCTAAATAAATGTTTGCATTTGTATGAAATCTGGAGCACTTTCATAAAAGGTACTACGTTACAGTTCAGCGAGATTTACGATGAAGAGGTAAACGACCAGACTGAGTGAAGTACCTTCATTTTAACACCATACTCAAATCAATGTTATTGTGTTTCAGAAATATTAACTTAAACATCAAAAGACGCACCTTAAGTTCCTTCAGTCAGTTGTTTTATGAAAGTTAAGTTAGCCCCAAAGTAAATTCGAAACTTGTGTTATGGGATACTAACTCAACGATATTATATTTCATGACAAATACATATATAGATAAACATCCAAGACCCGAGACCAATCAGAAAAAGTTCGTTTTCCATCATGACCCGACCGGGGATCGAACCCGGGACCTCCTGGGTCACCACGGAGGTCGTCAATGTAACTTAGTGATGTTCTATAGAGATTTAAAAATATCCGGTCTTAGATCTTGGTGAACGGGCACCATTGTACAAAATATAAGGAGTCTAAGCCCATGAGTTAGGACAACGTCAGCCAAAACTTAAGAAACTCAAGACAAAACTTTTTTTTTTAGAGGCAAACAAGCATAAGGCCGCCTGATGGTAAACAGTTAACGCAACCTATGGACGTTTGCAAAACCAGGACGCGGTGCGGACGTTGTAAGAATCCCTTCTTGCTGTTTTGGAAGTACTGCAAGTAGTGAACAGAAAAAAATCAACAGGTGTTTTTTATAGGAAACTTTTTGAAGTAAAGTTTTTAATTAAAATATAAAATAAAATTCTAAAGATTAAAACTAAAATATTTTCAGTCACAGTATTACAGGATGATCCTAATTCGTCCTCGCTGAATCTGCTCCTGTACCCACATTCAGGCCTAGCGATATGTCCGTTACGTGACAAGAATTATGGGAAAAGTTGCCGCGATAGAATCAACTGAATTGCGGTCTAGTTTTTTATGTGAGTATTAAAATTGATGTAACAAATGTTTCACGTGAAATAACATTCTAGACAATATGTTATTTTACTATATAGAACTATGACAAAAACTTCTAATTAAGTTCTATGTTACATAGTAGACTACATATTTCTACTAATGGATTAGCTGACTCTCATTATGCTTATGAAGAAAAAGAAAGAGAGATTTTTTATGTAATACGACATGCAAACAAGCAAACGGGCCACTTAGTGGAAAGTGGTTACAGCCGCCTATCTGTAACACCACTGACTCTAGCAATAGGTACCTACCTACTAAATAATATAAAAAATTGTGATGAGATATTAATAATACCAACAACCACTTTGACAGATTACAAATCCTATAGAATATGTAGACAAAAGAGTTGAACTTGTCGATGAGAACTCTTCAAAACTTTATAGAACAAAGGTCTACCATGTTGAATAGTCTACAAGTACCTATACAATTATTTTAATAAGACATTATTACAAAGCCACAATTGACAATTAGAGAGTTGTCATGAGCATTTGCATACCTTTTTAATGAATATAGGTACATATGAAAATAATTTACATATTGTTCAATGAATACATATAAAATTGTTTGTCCTGAATGACTGACTGACTGACAGATCAACGAACGGCTAATCGAAGAGACCTGAAGCTCGGTGTATTCCTTGTACGACTTAGGCATCCAAAAAGAAAGGATTTTCAGAAATTCCTACGGGAAAGTGAAATACAGGCAAATGAAGCAGCGCGGGCTTCGCTAGTTGACAATGTATCTAATTGTTACAATCAAAAAATATTATTGTTCTCTGTATCAGTAGATGTTTCCAGATCTGAAGGTGTTTTCAAATTAAAATATTATATGCATATTCTGTAACGGTCAAATCTCAAACGGTCAAGGCTGTCGTATATATATAGCTTTTGAGTGTATGTATCCTATAAAATGTTAATCTCCTGTTACTTCAAACCCTTTTAATATGAAAAATATTTAACAAAGGATAGAAGCTTTTTTTTGACTTAAAAAGGATCCAGTTGCTTTTTAATTGTAAGCTTCAATAAAACAAATTTTCTTGATGAAGCCTTTTTTATTTCGTACGGCAGAAAAACAAGCAAACCTGTTAAGTGACAATATCCTATTTTGTTTTAATGCATTTTCATGACGTAGGTAAGTAGGTAACACTAGAAATGTCGTTATTGAACCCAATGTGGGGGGAAATTTATTGATTGATATTCTTTGTTCTACTTTACCTAGAGCTGCGTACGTATAGCCTGTTCTCTCACCAGTATGAAAAAAAACCCGGTTAATTGCATGTCGGGTCATGCACAATGTAGGGTTCCGTATTTGCTGTGCTTTGACATTTGTAAATTTTCATCAAATAAATTTTATTTTATCAGTTCGTCAGCTATTACTCGGTAACTAGTAGAGCCTACTTAACTGTAATAGTTTTAATTGAAGGTTCAGCATATTATAGACTACTACCATGATTTTTTTCAAATTTCTGAACAGCAAACATTCGGAGATAGATGGGGACCCCTCCCCATCTATCTCCGACGTCCCCATCCTCCGTGGTCCCCACCACTGCAAATCTAAAATTGACACAATAAATGTAAATAATTCCGAAACGTATGATTGTATCGAAAAATGACCTTTCCACACCCTCGATGTTTTGAGGAGACCTATCTAAAGATATCACACATGGGGTGAGCACGAAAAAATAATAATTTCCATTTTACATGTAGCGGGAGGCACCCTAAAAAAGATAAAAATGTGTTCCATCACTTTGTTACCATTGTTAATGTGTGTATACATACCAAATTACAGCTTTTTAGCATTAAGCTAGACCGCGGACAGACGGACATGGCGAAACTATAAGGGTTCCTTGTACTTTACTACGAAACCCTAAAAATGGGAGAAAAGGAGAAAATTTTGGGTGAGATAAAAAAAATTTTTCATCCGACAAACCAGTACCTATTTGTATTCGTTGTATGCCATGTTAACGCTTGTTATACCTTTTAGTAATGTAAAAATAAAAGTTAGGCTCAGTAAAAAGTACACGTACTAATTTAATTAGATTATACCTAGTCCTAAATAAATAGAAACCTACGCACATTGGTTCGATATAAGAGCCTGGAGATAACACTATTATTTTGTGTTTACATGATAGATGACCGATTGTACGTGACTATTAACTAAGTTAAACTGAAGTATACTTTTTTATGTCACATCACAGACAAACAAGCAACCAGACTTGATAAATGGTGACCGCTGCCTATCAACATAAGTAATACCAAAAGCTCTATCAATGCGTTGCCTGCTACAAGGAAAAGAATTAGGGAGAGAAGCGATAAAAAAAGGAGAAGAGAAAGAAAGTCTCTCCCTCACCGTAACGTATTGAAAGAAAAAACAATTGATAATTTTGTAACATTTTACAATACTATTTAAGAAGATTACGTAATTAGATAACAAAAAGGGCCTCCGCTGAGCATTGTGTCATGGACCATACTGCTGCTTTACGCCGTTATTATATGAGAGGATGGTAAAGGATCTCTCACTCACAGAAGCGTATTGAAAGAAATATTTTTTTAGTTCGTTACATTTTACAATACAATTTAAAAGTACACAATAAAGGTTACTTAATTAGATAACAAAAAAGGCTTAGAATGGTGTCACGGACCATATTGATGCTTTACGCTTTTATTCTGTGAGAGGGTGGTATTCCACTGACCGAGCAAGCCTATTTTATAAATGCTCTATTACTTTCAGAAACGTTGATTGAAATAACGTTCTGCATCGTGAGTTTCGATATCCCATCAAGAAGATTACTTTCAGTCATCTTCACTCGCGTCACCCTTTACCGCTGTATCAAAGTGTCCGCTATTTAAGGTTTGTCGAGACTTTGATTTTATCTTGAAGCTATCCAATTTCCGATGAAATGATATGAAACAAAAACCATTCGGTTGAGGCATATCTCTAAATATTATGCAGTCACAGTTTCTTTTTATGTATATTCCACTGGTTTTTGATTTTAAACCATGAAATATATTAATGTTTTCTTTTACATTAGTTAAGCACTAATTTAAAACCTAACTAATATTATAAATGAGAAAGTGAGTTTGTTTGTTGGTTTGTTATTCCATAACGGCCTGACTAATCAGCCGATCATTATGCAAATTTGTACATATATTGTCAGGGGTACAGAGCCCAACATAGGCTACTTATTATGCCGTGAAAATATGTCATTCCAATGGGAAAATGATTTTTCTACTATAGAGGGCGCATGGGATGGGCTATCGGCCAACAGATGGCGCCACACGTCGCGCTATGGGTTGTTTTGTTGTCAAACGAGATCTATCTATGTTACAAAATTAACCGAGAGCGAAGCCGCGTGGAAAAGCTAGTATATTAATAAATAAGCATGTATATTTTAATGAAGGGGAGGAGGACGCGTGGCACGTTACAATTAGTTAGATTTTTTGCTTAAGATATTTTTTTTAAAGTTTTTCCATGGCGCTCTATGAGAAAAGGACACTGAATGGGTTAAAATATAAGAATTAAGTGCTCATGGGAACAGGAAAATTGGAACAAAACGATGTGTGATGTGATAATTGGAACGAACAACGTGTAGACGATGGAAATAAAAACTTTTCTTTGTTTTCTATAACAAAAGTTTTCCGAGAGGAATTTCGAAATATAAACTGGATGCTCTATAAAAGTTTCGACAAACAATAAAGTGCACGAAGTTCTTGAAACTATACATTCTTCAAAATGTAATGATTATACTAGTCGCCAACAAGGCTGACTCGCGCTGATATAAAACGAAGTTGACCTTTATAAGTGCATATGACAATCGATTTTCATTCGTTTAATAAACCGTGAGTCACGTTGTTGGCGCGTACCTACTACAGGTACAACTAGATACGCACTATAAAATTGAATCAGATAAAGAGAAATACACTGGGCGTCAAAAATAAGTAGTACAGTTTTAAAATTGCAATTACTCTTAAATTATAGAAGTTAGAGTTTTGAAATAAAAGACATTTTATAGCAAATTTAACAAAGTTTTCTAAAAATAATATTTTATTTAGCATTAGTAAAGTTTTACACTAAAAATCAAGAAAAAACTAAAAAGCTAACCATTTTAAAGGAACTATCAAGAACTTAATTTTTACGTTTTGGGCCTTGTTCCCACTTTAGTAACTTGGTGTTGCCGCCTCGGGCTCTGATGACAGCTTGGAGCCGATTTGGCATGCTGAACACTAAGTTTTGGAGCCGGTGTTGGGGAATATTCACTCATTCTTCTATCAAGGCCTGTTTAAGGGCTCTGAGGTTGGCGGGGGGTGGTCTGCGTCTTCTGACTAGCCCCCAAGCTCGTCCCAGGCGTGTTCAATCGGGTTAAGATCTGGGCTTCTTGGTGACCAAGTCATGAAGCTGATGCCAACCTCCTGAATGTACTCTTGTACGAGGTGAGCGGTGTATGGCCGGGCGTTATCATGCATTAGTATCGCTCTATCACTCATATTTACTAAATATGGCCCTGCATACTCGTTAAGGATCTCTAATGCATATCTTTCACCAGTCAGAGTGCCATTTTCTATGACCACTAGCTCTGTGCGACCCTCTGAAGAGATGCCAGCCCATACGTGTACAGAGCCCCCGCCGTATTGAACTCTTTCCGAGATGCAACCTTGAATGTATCGCTCACCAGGTCGCCTGTATACTCTCCGCCTTCCATTGGAAGTGAATAAAGAAAACCGAGACTCATCTGTGAACAAAACTCTTGTCCATTCTTCTTCGCCCCATTGTACGTGTTGACGGGCGAAGCGTAGTCTTGCTACTGCCCTGTCTCAAGCTTGGGGCCATTTGCTGGCCTGTACGACTTCAGGTTGGCTTCAGCAAGTCTTCTCCTCACTGTACTCTCACTAACGTAGTCTCTTCGGGTCTGAAGAAGCTGTTGCTGGACCTCAACTGCATTAAGGTGACGATTTCTTAACACAGTAGAGACAATTAAGCGGTCTTCTCGGGTACTAATGCACCTGGGTGCCATTACTCTGCCATTAATTGGTCTCCTTAGATGGTTTCCAGTCTCTTCGTACCTTCGCTTTACTTGCTGGATCGTTCTTAGAGTTACACCCACCGTTCTTGCAGTACGACGCATACTGATGCCTACTTCGAGTAAAGTTATGATTCTTGCACATTCTTCTGGTGAAAGAGGCATGATTAGTAAAGTTTACTAGCTGAAGACACATTTGCTTTTGAATTGCAATTGATTTATCAGCAATAAAGAAAACAATAAAAAACAAAAGTACAAGCCAACAGTTTAAAAAAATAGTGTTTTTGTTTATTAACGTTTTTTTCAGTCAATCTTTAAAAATGATATTATGCATGAAGTTTTTATTAAATGAAATTAAATTGTCTTTTAACTTTTTTTTATTTCAAAGGTCTAGCTTCTGCAGTTTAGGAGATATTGCAATTTTAAAACTGTACTACTTATTTTTGACGCCTAGTGTATAATCACGCCATTTCGTATTAGGATGCATGTTGGTTTACCTAACAGCCAGTTTCTAAACGATTTTATAAAATTATAGCTGTCGCTATCAAAAGAAAAAAAAATACTTGAATGTAGATGTAGAATTAAAATGAGTTTCACAAAATGGCTACGTACGAAATACCTACGTCGTGCTTTGACGTATTTCTATGTAAAACGGCGTTTGACGTATTTCACAGTTATATTACGTATTACTGTGAAATTTGTATTGTATCTGTTGGCTAAAAACACTTAATAAATCCCATTGCAATTAAATCTTACTTATGCTATTACGCAAATAAAATACAAATGAAAATATAAATGTCAACAGCTTTCCTTAGTTTACATAGATTTTTTTTTTTTTTGTTAATAAATCACCACTTTGCATATGAATATACATTATATGTAAATTTTGTTAAATCCCCTTATTAATTGCATGGTACAAATTTGCCTCAATTATCCACTTTATTTCAGTGGATGTTGAAAATGTTTAATAATTGATCTTATTTAATCTATATATTAAATATATAATGCTTTGTCCTGACTGACTGACTGACTGACTGACTGAGAATCAACGCACAGCCTAAACCGCTCATCGTAAAAATCTGAAACTTGGCAGGTGGAACTATTATAAGACGTAGGCGTCCGATAAGAAAGGATTTTTCGAAATTCGAACTCTAAGGGGGTAAAAAAGGGGGGTAAAGTTACTATGGGACAACTTGATTCCTTGGTCCAATCTACTTCAAATTTTGCATAAAAATTGTTTAAGAGAATTGATGGAAGATGTGATTCTTATTTTATTGAAATTCTTGAAAAAGATGTATATTGTGGGTAATTTTCTTCGAGTTGATATCAATACTCATACTCCTTAGTGCTTTTGATTTAAATTGTGGCGACACCTATCGCCATACAGAAGAACTACAGAGTGAAGAAAAAGTTCACAATGCGAACACATGACGTCATATACGACGACACTTAGAAATCCTGAATCGCGCTATCGAAGTTTCTACGATATGGAGATATATATACAACCTCCGACACATACATTGTCGGAGCCGCGGTTCCCCAGGCATGACACCCAGCCTGGCCGGAAGATCTTCCCTTTGTGGCGGTCGAGCACATCGCCATCGCTCCCGCTACAGTGGTGACCCCGACGTGATTGGAAGCAGCCTTCTCCATCATATCTCCTCATCAGCTCTGACGTCATCACATTCTTCACTCCTCAACTTGAAGCCTCATCATCAGCAGTCTCACAGCACTCCAGCTACGGGGAAAATCAGGTTCATCGCAGCCGACTCACCGAGCTACCTGTTCCTGCGCCCCTTATCCCGACTCACTGGGATAACCCTCATCCCGACTCACTGGGATATTCCTTATCCCGACTCACTGGGAATAACCCTCATCCCGACTCGCTGGGATATTCCTCATCCAGACTCACTTGGATAACTCTCATCCCGACTCACTGGGATATTCCTCATCCAGGCTCACTTGGATATTCTGCATCCCGACTCACTGGGACATGCATCATCCCGACTCACTGGGACATCACTCATCCCGATTCACTGGGATACATCAAGCACGCACGCTCACGCCCGACTCACTGGGACACTTGGAGCACGCACACTCAAGCCCGACTCACTGGGCAAGCTAACGAGAAGCACAGACTGCTGATCATCATCTCATCGGACCTTCGATCCTGGAGGGGAGTACTGTGGCGACACCTATCGCCATACAGAAGAACTACAGAGTGAAGAAAAAGTTCACAATGCGAACACATGACGTCATATACGACGACACTTAGAAATCCTGAATCGCGCTATCGAAGTTTCTACGATATGGAGATATATATACAACCTCCGACACATACATTGTCGGAGCCGCGGTTCCCCAGGCATGACACCCAGCCTGGCCGGAAGATCTTCCCTTTGTGGCGGTCGAGCACATCGCCATCGCTCCCGCTACAAAATTACATTTCATTTTGACACATCCGTGAAGTGAAGTGTATCATCTGTCATGTAATTATAATTTGTGAATATTCAATCATAATGTCGTCTATTTATTCTGTTTGTGATATCGGAAAAACAGCTAAAATTCTAACTATGTGTATAGCGCACTGAATCATATTCATCGATATTAAAAAGTAAGTAATTAAATATTAAATTTTATAATATTTGACAGGGTTCAAGTTAAATTGGTCAATGAATAAATGGCATACATTTTGATATTGTCTCTTTCTCACTTATAGGAAATCTCATTATGTCGACTCGCTCTATTATTTCGTAGTGGTGTTGTAATTTATACATTTTTTTTACGGAAGTGGTTGGAAAACAAGCTCAGGAATATGGATCATTTGATATTAGGTGATTACCGTCGACTATGGAGCACATAGATTCTAGGGTTCCTAACCCGTTGCCGACCTATAACAGGAAAAAACAGGATATAGCGAGAAACAGTATAAGGAATGAGTTAGATTTTTTTTATACAACAAAGGTGACAAACAAGAATTTCGGATATTTCACTCCCCGAACGAAACGCATTGCTGCTTCACGTCAATATTCTGTAAAAGCGTGGCTCTGCACTGGTCGGGCTAGCCTATTTCATAAACGCCCACTCCAAAGATTGTAATGAGAAGTATAAGAATAGAAAAAAAAAATCTATACATATGACAATTTTTTGGGTGTGTTCTAAAAAGTGTGGTGTATGATGTAGGCAACCGATATGAAAGGATTTTTTGAAATTCCCACGGGAAAGGATAAACGCACACGAAGTTGCGCGGGTTTCTCTAGTCTATATATATAAAATGCTTTGTCCTGACTGACTGACTGACTGACTGACTGACTGAGAATCAACGCTCAGCCTTAACCGCTCATCGTAAAAATCTGAAACTTGGAGGGTGGATTGTTTGTATGACGTAGGCGTCCGATAAGAAAGGATTTTTCGAAATTCTAACTCTCAGGGGGTAAAAAAGGGGGGCAAAGTTACTATGGGACAACTTGATTCCTTGGTCCAATCTACTTCAAATTTGGCATAAAAATTGTTTAAGAGAATTGATGGAAGACGTGATTCTTATTTTATTGAAATTCTTGAAAAAAATTTATTTTATGGGTAATTTTCTTCGAGTTGATAACAATACTCATACTCCTTAGTGCTTTTGATTTCAATTACATTTCATTTTGACACATCCGTGAAGTGAAGTGTATCATCTGTCATGTAATCTATATATATAAAATTCAAAGTCCTGACTGACTTAACTATATATCAACGCACAGCCCAAACCGGTGGGTCTAGAGATTCCAAATTTGGACTGTAGGTTCCTTACGACGTCTAGGGGTGTACTAAGAAAGGATTTTTCAAAATTCCTACGGGAAACCGAGATATACGCAAACGAAGTTGCGAGGGTATATCAACGCACAGCCAAAACCGCTGGGTCTAGAGATTCCAAATTTGGCATGTAGGTTCCTTACGACGTCTAGGGATGTACTAAAAAAGGATTTTTCAAAAATCCCACGGGAAAGCAAGATATACGCATACGAAGTTGCGAGGGGACGCACAGCCCAAACCGCTGGGTCTAGAGATGCCAAATTTGACATGTAGGATCCTTATAAGGTCCAGACCGACCGGACCGGACCGGACCGGAACGGACCGGACCGGACCGGAACGGATCAGACCTGATCGGTCTGGAAGGAACCGCACCGTACCGGGCCGTACCGGACCGGATCGAACCGGACCGGACCGTTTTTTTTTTCTTCATCTATATATATAAAATTCAAAGTCCTTACTGACTTAACTATATATCAACGCACAGCCCAAACCGGTGGGTCTAGAGATTCCAAATTTGGACTGTAGGTTCCTTACGACGTCTAGGGGTGTACTAAGAAAGGATTTTTCAAAATTCCTAAGGGAAACCGAGATATACGCAAACGAAGTTGCGAGGGTATATCAACGCACAGCCCAAACCGCTGGGTCTAGAGATTCCAAATTTGGCATGTAGGATCCTTATAAGGTCCAGACCGACCGGACCGGAACGGACAGGACCGGACCGGAACGGATCAGACCTGATCGGTCTGGAAGGAACCGCACCGTACCGGGCCGTGCCGGACCGGATCGAACCGGACCGGACCGGATTTTTTTTCATAGATAAAATTCAAAGTCCTGACTGACTGACTTAACTATACATCAACGCACAGCCCAAACCAATGGGCCTAGAGATTTCAAATTTGGACTGTAGGTTCCTTACGACGTCTAGGGGTGTACTAAGAAAGGATTTTTCAAAATTCCTACGGGAAACCGAGATATACGCAAACGAAGTTGCGAGGGTATATCAACGCACAGCCCAAACCGCTGGGTCTAGAGATTCCAAATTTGACAAGTAGGTTCCTTACGACGTCTAGGGATGTACTAAGAAAGGATTTTTCAAAATTCCCACGGGAAAAGATATATGCATACGAAGTTGCGAGGGGACGCACAGCCCAAACCGCTGGGTCTAGAGATGCCAAATTTGACATGTAGGGTCCTTATAAGGTCCAGACCGACCGGACCGGACCGGACCGGAACGGATCAGACCTGATCGGTCTGGAAGGAACCGCACCGTACCGGGCCGTGCCGGACCGGATCGAACCGGACCGGACCGGATTTTTTTTCATAGATAAAATTCAAAGTCCTGACTGACTGACTGACTTAACTATATATCAACGCACAGCCCAAACTAATGGGTCTAGAGATTCCAAATTTGGACTGTAGGTTTCTTACGACGTCTAGACGCGTACTAAGAAAGGATTTTTCAAAATTCCCACGGGAAAGCGAGATATACGCATACGAAGTTGCGAGGGGACGCACAGCCCAAACCGCTGAGTCTAGAGATTCCAAATTTGGCATGCAGGGTCCTTATAAGGTCCGGACCGACCGGACCGGACCGGACCGAACCGGACCAGACCGGATTGACCGGACCTGATCGGACCGGATGGAACCGTACCGTACCAGGCCATCCCGGACCGGAATTTGTTTCTGAAGAAAGATATGCTAATTGTTACTAGGCCACGCGGGCAAAGCCGCGGGCGGAAGCTAGTCTGTCATGTAATTATAAATTGTGGATATTCAATCATAGTGTCGTCTATTTATTCTGTTTGTGATATCGGAAAAACAGCTAAAATTCTAACTATGTGTATAGCGCACTGAATCATATTCATCGAAATTAAATAGTAAGTAATTAAATATTAAATATTATAATATTTGACAGGGTTCAAGTTAAATTAGTCAATGGTTAAATGGCATACATTTGATATTGTCTCTTTCTCACTTATAGGAAATCTCATTACGTCGACTCGCTCTATTATTTCGTAGTGGTGTTGTAGGTATTGAATTACCGATATATTTATACATTTTTTTTACGGAAGTGGTTGGAAAACAACCTCAGGAATATTGATTATTTGATATTAGGTGATTACCGTCGACTATGGAGCACATAGATTCTAGGGTCCCTAACCCGTTGCCAACCTTTATCAGGAAAAAACAGGATATAGCGAGAAATACTTAGTATAAGGAATGAGTTAGATTTTTTTTATACAACAAAGGTGACAAACAGGAATTTCGGATATTTCACTCCCCGAACGAAACGCATTGCTGCTTCACGTCAATATTCCGTAAAAGGGTGGCTCTTCACTGGTCGGGCTAGCCTATTTCATAAACGCCCACTCTAAAGATTGTAATGAGAAGTATAAAAAGGATTTTTTGAAATTCCCACGGGAAAGGATAAACGCACACGAAGTTGCGCGGGTTTCTCTAGTTGAATTATAAATTGACTGCTCTCAAAAACCTTACGCAAAACTCGAATTGAAACATTTGTTATGAATACAGTTTAATGAATAAATAACTCAAAAATAAAACTTTTTTTAATGACACATAGGTTTTCGATATATACCATCAACAATAAACAAGAGCCTGTGACACTGTAAATTTTTGACACTGTAAATTTAAGCGACACTGTAAATTTTAGGCGGTGAGAGCCCTACGCTCCCGCAACAGTCCGGTGTCTCAGTAAAGGGTGTCAGTACACCCAAACTGATTAGTCCATAAAAAAAAATAAAAAAAAACAAGAGCCTGTTTCACTAGTCCACCACTAATAGCTTATTCGTCAAATCACAATTTTGACAATTTTTATATTACAAAATGGGGTCTCCTTACACAAATAGGCTAATTGGAACTTTATTCACAAGTGGTGATACATGCACTGTAAGAAATATCCTTTTAAAGCTGTCCAATAAAATGTGAACAATAAAAACAATGTCACTTGAACTAAATGGGCCCACAATCCCTTCCAATGGAAATTGGTCATTTGGAACAGGCCTTTGCAGACATCGTTTATGGTCCTGTCGTAATTTGTACTAACCTTCAGTAATCCTCGGAGCGTTGTCGCATTGTAAATCCGACAAGATGCTGACTGCTAAATCTCGGTCAAATTCTGAATTTTAGTTCACTTTTACATGACGAAAAACCTTTTCATTTGGCATATGACTAAAGAGAGCGTTTCGTAACGAACGAACTGTATTTTGAATCTTCAATTCAGTTAGTCAATGCTTAATTAAATGCATTCAGTATTTTAATTATAACCAATCTTCCTGATTTGCTGTTCGGACAAAAGCCTTCTTTACAGGAATTTATATATAAGTATATAATTTATTCAGTATAAGTTTCATTTTCAAAATCTTAGACATTTCAATCTCGTGCCGTGACGTTTAGAAATTGGACAATGCTTATGCACTCTTCCGCATTTAAAGTTCAGTTAGGGTTTTCAAATATTAAAACTAAACAAAAAAATCCTGCATTATGTTTACCGTGCGGTAATGAATACCCTTTTACCCGATACCCTTTTATTATAAACACTTTATAATACACTGATCATTATGAGGAACATCATTAGTGGCAACCAGACATTGGATAGTTCCTCTTTATTTTCATTGTTTCAACAAGCCTCAACTCATAAGGCCTCGGGGCGTCAATATTAGCCGTGTAATACCATAATAGACAAATTTAATACAATGTCCGGTAACCCTATCCCTAAATCCGTGGGATCTATGCTTTATCTCACAATGAATGACTGACAATGAATCCAAACGGGACATTGCCTCTGAACACTGGATTAATTGAAATGACAGAATTTACTAGTGCTACATAATTATATCTACAGACGCGACACGGTCAAAACCAGTAAAACATTATCTTTGACAATGCTGCTGTAGCGAGTATAGTATTAGGTATAATATGAACACATAGATGTCGTGTATATGTAACATAGCATAATAATATTAATAATCATAAGGTAAATTATTTACAAAGACGTATTTCTGATTCATTGATTCATTATTAGCTACCTAATTTATTTATATGAAATGAGCTAATGAATACTCCTTAGGTTATATCTTATTAGTACCAGAGGTTACTTAAACTGATATTACAATTCAATACCATTATCGATACATAATATAATAATGCTTTGTTCAAAATGTTTGACTAAGTGACTGAAGGGTCAACGCACGGCATAAACCGCTGGATAGTAGAATGTGACCTGATTGGAGGGGTGTTCTTTGTATGACATTCCCATTAACGAAATTCCCACGGGAAATCAGAACACATGTAAACGACGTGTTGTGCGTGTTTTGCTAGTGTTTAAAGAAAAGATAAAGGGAGATTTTATGTGGAACTATGTCTAAAATGTTTTTTGTTGAATTGTCTTACAAATAGGTATTTTCTTTCATCTAGGTAAGTATGTTTTTCTATTCTTATTCAGAGTGATGTTTACAGACAGCCAATTAGTTTAGTTTGTCTCAGTATAAAGGCAGGCTGCGAACAATGGATGTCCGAGTATTGTAGTTTAGATATGTTTAAGATAAGCTTAGGTACGTCATTGTTACTAATTTTAAATATGTAATAAATAGTAGGTATGTTACATTCTAAATGATTTTTTTATGTCATACCCCTGGCAAACAAGCAACACCTGATGGAAAGTGGTTACCGCCGCCTATCGATAAATATCAGATAGGTACCTAAGGCTACCAATGCGTTTCCTGCTAGAACGTATAAGGTGAGTAGGGAGTGAGGGAAGGAGAAGAAAAAAGAGTTGGATTTCCGGATCCTCACCGAACGAAATGCATTGCTGCTTTATGCAAAATTTAATGTGATACTATATTGTCTATAAAATAATAACTATTTATTGGGATTTAAATTCTCAAACATTTGGTATTTTTGTTCTCAAACATCAGCCCCCTTACTCTTGAAGATAATTCCAACGCCATTGGATTGTTAATTTTAGGTACTCTATACAGCTAAACTAGCGCTAACTAAATACTAAACTAAGTGAAATTGTATTGTATGCTAACCAAATAGTTAGTAAAGTATATAATTTCAATGGTACGAATTAGGATTTGTTGATAATTTTGCATTTGAAATTATACATAATTGAAATTAAAATCGCGATTGCTATGCAGAATACCTAACCTAGCTGATCTCAGTGAAAAATTGGCTCGAAAAGAGCGAAAATTGGTGTTCGGCTTACCGACAAAATGCAAAAACTTTAGCAAATCCCTTCATAATTAATACACATAGAAAAGAATTTTCACGAATTTGTAAACTTTCATCGCATTGTTATCAAAAACAAGAAAATGTAATGAGCGTTAAAATTTGGAAAGTACTTATTATGTTTTTAATAATGTTTAATGCATTTATATGTACAAAAAAAGTAGTTTTTAGAATCTGACGCAAGACATCAAAAACAACACAAAGAAAAATAGTACGTAGTGATGTAGGTTATGATTTGGTACATACTTGATGTTTAGTAATTTCTTATAGTATTTCTAAGTTATCAGGAGGTACGTACAAAAATTTATGAAAAACAATAATATAGTCTCATATATCTCATCTGTATCTTATCGGTAGCAATAGGAGACGAGTAGGGAGGGTTCACATATACCTGGTTACAAAAAGCGGCCGGCTCCAGCCATAGAATAAGTAATAACCCGAGGTAGACTGTGGCGGTGGCCACTCTCCGCCCCGCACCGAATCGCGTACCTCAACCCCAGGCGGGTACCGAGGCGGTCGCAGTCGAGGACTGTGCGCTTAGTGAACGAACATTTTCGATAATTTTGACACAATGGGGAAATACTGTGCAGTCTTCGGCTGTCTTTCTTCAAGTAATCTTGACAGGAATAGGAATTTTTATAGGTTTCCAAAGGATAAAATAAGGGTAAGTTAATCTTTTCTTTTCTTTAGTACCTACTATTATTTATTTATCGTATGTTTATGATATTTATATATAAAATCAAAATCTTTTAGGTATAAATATATAAGTGTTTCCAATTTGTAATGTTTAATTAAAATGAAAATAATTGGTTTTTTCCTGTGAAATAAAAAAATAAAAAATCTTTCTTTACTCCCTTTAATAAGCTAATAAAAAAAGTCACGTCTCCGGTCGTCCATTATATAATTTAGAATAAAATAGATTACATTCTTATTTATTTAAAACTCAAACTCGCGCTGCTGGCTGTAAATTAAAACCAAATTAATTAGTAATAATACAAGAATTAAATTTTCTTGTTTCATTTAGCTACCATACAACCGATTACATCATCATATATATTATATTTTAATAGATCCGAAGCATTAATGAATTACGCCGCTAATGCAAAATTACTTCATGTATAGTAGCACATACTTCAACATCGGCCTCCATTTTGAATGATAACTACGCGACGGTAGCCCTACTACATTCCACGCATACGTGTGCGCGTGTACAGACGACATTGGTCTATGTAGTAGTAATAGATGATTATTTCACGCGCGTTGTATGGAGTGTCCGCCGTCCGGGCTGTGCTCCAGCTTCGCATGCATGCAATCAAGGAATAAAAAAATTTCCCCTTAAAAGTTGTCTCCAAAATCCCTCTATTAACACATTTTCTTTTATCATTGATAAGGACAAACAAGGTGGCAAGTCACCTGATGGTAATCACCACTGCCCGTGGATGAACACTATAAGTGGATGCATTGCCCTGTCCTCCTAGGAAGGAATCAAAAAGGAGAGAAATAGGGAGGAAACAGATGTTACCAATGAAGAAAAAATTTTTTTTGTAGACTAGTCATTTTGCATTTAAAATTTCAGCTTTCTCAACTAGTAATTTTGAGCATGAGTTGATAGTGAATCATTACAAACGAATAGTATGAATTTATTAAAATTTAATTTGTCTCTGTACTCACTTTTTAATAATTTCTAAAGTTAGATAAGATTTATTCTTTTAATATTGGATATTTTATAGATACTATGATCGATATGATATAGATGATTGAACGCAGTTTATTACAGCCATAGATTCGATTCTTTTCTAATATGCGACAGTGACTGAACGTTTATTATTTATATAATATAATGATATAATAAAACCGTTATAAGCCACTTTACCATAATCTCAATTTCTGATAGCGATGATAAAATGTGAACCTTCTAATGATTAATGTGCTTGTTAGTAGTTAGAAACCACACGCTGACCGGTTACTTTGACCTCGCCATATTACGGAGATAACCATAGATTGCGGTATTAAAAAGATATTATATAGAATTCTAGATGTTATTTATTTATTTATTTAATTATCTTTATTGACTACAATCCACAATACACATAAAGTACTGATACAACAATATGCATTCTCTACCAGTCAACTCTTGGGAGTGCAGAAATTCACGGCTTGTTAAAATAAAATATTATTATTATTATAATTTTTATGTCATACAGTAGACAAACAAGCAAGCGGGCCACCTGATGGAAAGCGGTCCCCGCCGCCTATGGACATCAGTAACACTAGGGGAGCCCCCCGGTGTTAGTAGCGCGAATGCGTTGTCCACCAAGGGGCTGGAGGAAAGGTAGGAGGAAGGGAAAGGAAAGAAGAAGGGGGAAAGGGGGACAGGGAAGTAGTTGGGCTTCCGGCACTCACCGAACGAAACGCCTTGCTGCTTCACGTCGAAATTCTGTGAGAGGTACTTCCCCGGTCGAGCAAGCCCATTTCATAATAATTGCTCTACCACTCTAAAAAAAAAAATTGTATTATGCAATCCGGATGTGCACTTGCTCAGTTTACATTTATGGAGTTCCATTCAATGCAGCCTTAGTTCCATGAGAACATCAGCCAAAAAAATTCGTCAAGTGTTAGAACTAGTCACCTTTGGAGTGGTAGAAACATTTAATTTTAACATATGGGAAAGCTCGACCAGGTTATTCATTCACCCTCTCGTGTAATATCGGTGTGAAGGAGGAATGAGGTCCAAATCCTACACTTTTCTCCTTATTTCCTGTCAAAGGTCGGCAACGGCTCAATGTCTCTTCTCTACTACATGGGCAGCAGTGATCGATCACTCACCAAGTTAACATTAGGTAAAAAAGCAAGCCAAAATCTAAGGTGCTCCTTCACCGGGAGCATTCGCGTGTAATGTAACATTATAGATTCAACTTTGAGCATTACATTAGTTTAAGTTTTTGTTTTACTAACAAATTAAAATAGACTGTAAATTGTCTGAAATAAATAAATTTGTTATTATTTTTACAATACTACCTCCCTGACGACTGGACTGAGGAGCATTCGGATATAATGTAACATTTAGTATAGATTTGAATTTGAGAACATTCACTTTTGTTTTAGTTGTTTCCGTAATGTGAGACGAAGCGCTCATTGTGCTGTGTGCAGCAATATTAATTCGACATTGTTATTTACGTAAAACCAAAACAAAAGAAACGATATTGGTGCCATGAATTATTTCAAATCCGGCAAAACACAGGCGGCCGCGGCTGCAACAAAAAAAGCGCATTGGGGTTACAAGTTGTATCAAGATATTACACATTATATCATTACATGGTGCGCTTTGTAATGCTCGGTTCTCCTCCTTCATTTATGTAAACTCGTTTTGTATCATTACAAGGTGCACGCTGTTTTTCTGTCTCACTGATGTAATGTAATGCTCGAATCTGTAACGTTACATTATACGCGAATGCTACCGGTGAAGGAGCACCTTAAGTCACGTTCCGGGTGCGGGAGTTACGAGGCGTTCAATATATTCATCTTCACGATACACCGGGCCCATATCACTTGGATAGCATGAACGTTTTATTATAATAATCATTGAGATTCGTATAAATATGTACCTAAGAAGTTCAGAAATGGTTTTTCGAACTTTTTATTTTTCTTGCAGCTCAGTTTAAGAGGATTCACTGACGTTCATAAATTTAAATGTAGATAAGTAAACGGCAAGTACTTATCTTAAAGAATGGTTTGCAAAATGTACAAAAATACACCTACATTATCGTTACGAATATTTCGTGACTTTTTATTAAACTTTCATTAAATTAAGTCTGCAGATGCGTAGGTAGATTGTAGCAATTGTAGTGATATGTGGTTAAAAGTTGAATAACGCTGAATCTCTGACAGACACAGACAAACACCAGAAAATGCAACGTAGAATTTTCAAGTTGGCAGCTTTTAGCTTTATCTATTTATGACCCAGATTCTTATACCTGAAAAATACATACAGATTATTAACCTATCTACGTATCTAATACATTCTTCGCATTCGCTTCCATCTTTCTGTGATTTCCTATTTTTGTTGTTAACTTATGATTTTAATTTTACTAACATTTATTTGCATTGGGTTGTCTATGAACACGTTAAGCTACTACGATTTTCATTTGGTTTCCTAGTCCCACCATACATTTCACAACGAACTCGCCAGGCGAGTCGCCGGAACTGGAACCAAATTCGTTTTGATTGATGCGAGTTTGGCACTGAATGTGTTAAATAAAAAATAATTAAGCACACATTTTATACTTCACGAATGTAAGGTTAATACACAAATTTAAAAAAATGCGAAGGCCGAACAATTTTTAGTTAAAAAAGAGCAATTTGTGATGACATGATGATTTTACGTACTTATACGTAAAATGCTAACAGCCTCCGGAAATAATTTTTCGAAGGTTTAGTGATGTAAAACCGTTTAGGAAAACATCGTTTTCATGGCGTTCAGCACTCACCGGAAATAGAAATAATGGATTGATTTACGGAAAATACATTTACATAATCAACTTTACTCGTCCAGGAACGAGTAAACAAGTGGAATAACTTCGTTATTTCCGTTTTATTGGACTAATAAACTGCCTCCTTGTTAGTTTTTTCAGTGAGTTAGTAATCTTGACCTTAATTTGTCGTAGGCGTTTTGCGTAATTCGCCATTATACAAAACAGCTAGCCGTTTTAAAAAGCAGGGTCGTTTTGTATTACGGCGTGCACCGTTAAGCCGGATTGCATGACGAAATGATAGTTCGCCGCATACGCCTACAAATACTACACTACAACTACGTAGTATAAGTATAATGTCTTTTTTTATTATTACGTTTTTTATTTTTCAAATACTGCTTTTTTTTTAATATGATCACTTAGCAAATCGAATTGAATATAATGCGGCTAAACGTCTATCGGCATATTGTAGAACGTATAGTAATGAGAATTCGGCTTATCGTAGCACGCCGTAATACAAAACGGCCCTGCTTTTTAAAATGGCTGTTTTGTATTACAGCGAATTACTCAAAACGCCTGCGCTGCGACATATATACCTACTACATTATTGTTACCATTGTTCAATGCTTCAATTTATTTATTGAACGTGAAAATAAAATGGTGTTTCCATTTTTATCGCATACATACCACCATAAGACGACCTCCGTGGCGTAATGGTCACCACGCCAGACCGCCACCCAGGAGGTCCCGGGTTCGATCCCCGGTCGGGTCATGATGAGAATCGAACTTTTTCTGATTGGCCTCGGGTCTTGGATGTTTATATAAGTATTTGTTATTAAATATAATGTCGTTGAGTTAGTATCCCATGACACAAGTTTCGAACTTACTTTGGGGTTAGCTCAATCTGTAAGAATTGTCCCTATTAATAATAATAATAAAAAAAAATCACATGTAAAATTTAATAATACAAAAACTAAGTAAGATAGATTTTAATATAAAATAACAAAACAAATATACTGGACTATGTACAAAACTCTCTGCAATGAATGAAATTTTCGTTCTAAATATTCCCTTACAAATTACTTCAACAAGTAGGTTCACGTTTTAGCAAATAATTAAACCCAATAATAAAACAATATTTTCTCGTGAACGAATATCCAAATCTATTAGAATTTAAATCTAAATTTGTTTATTATAATCTACCTGACAAAGTTGGCCCAAAATTCAGCAGAATTCGAACATTTGTATCAACAATTTCATAAAGTTGCAAACATTTGGAATAGAAAATTTAATTCTTATGGAATTATTCGCGGGTGCCGGGAAGGGCAAACTAAAACCACTCTTCAAAGAAATTCACAAAGTAGATGCTTAATATTCATTTTTCGCATTTCGCAAATTATTATGAATTTATAAAATAATCATCTTTTCTACTTCAAAGGAAAATAGGATTTGGTAAAAACACGTAATTTGTCTGTAACGTTTCATAGAAAAATATTATTTTTATGTAATGTACTAAAAGAGAGATTTAAGTATATTATGTACTGTGAATCTTAAATGAAACATGAAAGCTTTAAATCCAGTATGAAATGAAAGCTAATTAAACTGAGTTAGCAAAGCAGGTCTTAGCATAACATTTAGTAAATCAAGAAGGTTTGATAAATAATTTTTATTTTATTTCCCATAAGTATAGCAGAGTTGAAAATTCAACACTTGAAGAGCTAATCTCATCTTTGTACGAAACAAAGTCATATTTTTTATTTTACGATAATTTCATTTATTGCCACGATTTATACAATCTAAACTTATATTAAACATTACGTACCGACTGATCGGGAAAGCCGACGAAAAATTTAACGAATTCATGGCGTAATTAGCTTCATTTATCATACAAAGTAAAGCATTTGGAAAACTTGGCCTTAACAGGAAAATGAAAGTTACACAAAATAAATTTTATTATGTTAACTTTGTTTATTTTCGGTAGAATATGTTTATTTACGAATGAGAAACGAAGGGAACAAACGAAAACGTTATTCACCGTCGCTTAGAACAATAGGGCCTCTTGTATTGTTATGTTTTCTTGATTATGGTGTATTTTTCCTACAAATTTATCAAAATATACCCACGAAATTGCTTTGCTGATTACACTTGTAACATGGCCACGCCTACGTGAATTACTGACCATTTTATTATTTTAATTTGGTGATATCTGAATTAAATATCCTTTATTTATCAGATATAAACATTATACTTAACAACGATTATACGGTCAATCCATATCGAGATCTGTGGTCGTGATCAACCAGTTTGTGTAACACAGAATGAAGATTAATAGTCACATATATAGAGAGATGTACACATTGGAAGATATGATGTTTTTCAACGAAGATGTTATTACTTGACAGGAAGGCGATGGTCTTTACAAACCTCGGTCGCTGCTGTTGTTACCTTTATTTTTATTCAAGATCAAACAAAACTCTAAAATATGTTTTTTGTCTTTCGCACTTCATTTAATTCTCTTGAAGAATATTTTATTGAATAGGTTTTAGTTAAGCATTCGGAGGAATGTGATTTTGTGTCATTAACTTCAGATATTTCTGCAACTCGCCGTTACACAGTGTTTGTCTAGATTTACAAATACATGTAAGTATTTGGAAATTTAATAAAAGTGCTAAGTTTTCCTCGACACGCTTCGGTATACAGAGGTATCACAATATTACCTATATTTTCAACCGCCATAAAATTTTATAACACACTCAATTTCGTAGTTTTATTGCAGTTAACCATTGATGTACTATCTCAGTTTCTCAGTAGACTTAGAAGTCTTCTATTAGTTTTAAAAATAAAGAATTTTCTATTCGTTTTATAAAAAAATTACATTTACCTTTCATGTTGTGGGACTATCTGCTATCTCCATTAAATACCTACTAGGTGGACATCTTAAGAAATGGATCCGAAGAGCACACGTATATTTTGAGACGTAGATAAATTCTTTATTTGAAACAAAAAAAACCGCACATACATGTAAATGTATTCACAAATTATAATAATAAAATTTTCCGGTCTCAGCACTCCCGAATAGCTTATTCGGTTAAACTGACGGTTTTGACATTGGAAATGTCTTTTCGTTCGCTTCAGTATAGGCTTCGATTTCACGAAAAAGTGCGATCCCCTTATATCTCGGAGAGTTGTGAAGATATGATATTCATAAAAGGCTCAAAAGACGCGTATTCACGAGAGCTGTAAGGTGCAAAAAGAATTATTTGAGAAAGTCAAAAACGAAAAAAGTTATAGCCGAAATTGTGAAAATAAAAATCATTTCTTTCCGAATTTTTGATTTTGGCGCTCGATATTTTGGAAACGAAGAATGATATCAAAAATTTGAGAAAAATTCGTCTGGACAATTTAGTCAGCTATAATTTGAGCCTAAAACAAAGATGATCGGGTTAAGGGTTTGCCCTGTAGCTTAACCTTTTTGAACAAAGTCAAAAACGTTGTAGTTTTATTTTGTAACCTTTTCCTTATCCCGACTTTATCGTCGCTCATCATCATCATCATATCAACTCATAATCATCCCATTGCTGGGATACGGGTCTCCCTTCAGTCGAAGGTGATTAGAGCGTACTCTGCCACGCTGCTCCAATGATGGATTGGCAGAGGTCGGTGTTTTCAAACCGCCTTGAGGCCACCGACTTGGCCTAACGACTGTCATCCATCGATAACAGCCGGGACCGACGGCTTAACCCTTTATAGGACATATTGCGCTGTATTTTTATCCCCGACCAAAAAAGAGGGGTGTTATAAGTTTCGCATGTGTATCTGTGTACTTTGGTGCTAGATGGTAACCAGGGTCTGATAATGGAGCTGGAAGGTGGCCACAGGAACTCGGTAATTAAACGACATAACCCCATCTAGTTTAGGCTTGTTTGATCCGTCTTGACGAGTACTTTGGTGCCAGATGGTAACCAGGGTCTCATGATGGAGCTGGAAGGTGGCCATGGGAACTTAGTAACTACACAATATAACCCCATCTAGTTTGAGCTCGTTTGATTCGTATTGACGAGTTCTTTGGTGAAGGATGGTAACCAGGGTTTGATGATGAAGCTAGATGACTATCTATGATATTCCGCTATTGCTGGGTTAGGTAGGCTTGTGACCATCAAAAACCGAGCGAGCGAAGCGAGCGAGGCTCGATCTACTTTTGATCACACACCTTTGTTAAAACAGTTATGGAGCTGATCTGATGATGGAACTGGAAGATAGTCATGGGTACTAAGTAATTAAACGACATAACCACATCGAGTTTGGGCTCGTTTGATCCGTCTTTATGAGCACTTTGGTGCCAGATGGTAACCAGGGCCTGATGATGGAGCTGGAAGGAGGCCATAGGAACCTAGTAATTAAACGACAGTCATTAGTAATTAAATCACAGTGCGGGTAATGACCGGTCTATGCGTAGTACTCTTACGATTCGCCTCATGACCCCCTCACATTCTTTAAAAGTCTATTCCAAATCGTTCTCAGTCGAAGCTGTGCGGCTCTGGAATGCTCTGCCCGTACATATTCGGAATGCACAATCTCATTGCTCTTTCAAAAATTTGGTCAAAAACTATTATCTCTCATCAATCACCTGATCACACTGCTTTAATTCTCTCATATATTCCGTTTTCACTTTCTTATCTTCACTTCTCTTCTTTGGTTATAACATATTTATGTATAAGTATTTGTTTATATATTAGTATATATAATTATATATTAGGTATATATAAACCTTTTAATAGTATTTATTATAAATTGTTTACTATTATTATAATTTATCGCTGATTGGGGCCCATGGGGATGCACACGCAGTAGTTAGTGTTATGCGGGTGCGTCTTCATGGACTAAGCCTTTAAATTGTTTCTTATTAAATTTTAAAGTTAGTCCTTACACACACTCTGCGCCTCCTACTTATTCTATATTATTATCTCTCTATCCTAAGGTTGTCTGGAAGAGATTGCTTTAGCGATAAGACCGCCTGTTGTACTTTTCCTACCACCTTGTACTTTTTATTGTTATGTTTATTTGGTGCAATAAAGAATATTGTATTGTATTGTATTGTAAACGACATAACACCATCGAGTTCTCATACATATTTCGCAATACCATTTATACATATTCCACAATACCTCTCATTTTCGCAATTGCTCTCTTGTACATATTTCGCTCTCATACATATTTCACAATACCATTCATACATATTTCGCTCATACATATTTCGATATACCCTAATACATATTTTGCAGTACCTCTCACACATATATCGCAATACCCTCATACATATTCCGCAATAACTCTCATACATATTTGGCAATTCCCTCACACATGTTTCGCAATACCTCTCATACATATCTAGAATACAAATGAAACGGATAGGGATTAGAATGAAATAGGAACGAAAATATAAAAAACTTTAAATAAAACTTAAATTTAAAAAACCCCCGACTCAAAACCGCTAAAAAGTAAATAAATAATACAATACAATACAATACAATATTCTTTATTGCACCAAATAAACATAACAATAAAAAGTACAAGGTGGTAGGAAAAGTACAACAGGCGGTCTTATCGCTAAAGCAATCTCTTCCAGACAACCTTAGGATAGAGAGATAATAATATAGAATAAGTAGGAGGCGCAGAGTGTGTGTAAGGACTAACTTTAAAATTTAATAAGAAACAATTTAAAGGCTTAGTCCATGAAGACGCACCCGCATAACACTAACTACTGCGTGTGCATCCCCATAAAATAATAATTATGTACTCCCTATTCGACCTTTTAATTTTATGATATAATATTTATTTTAGTTAATAGTAGTTAGTCATGATACTTCCAAAGCGTTATCAGCGTTTTGAGTCGAGGGTTTTTTAAATTTTAAATTTTAGTTTTTTTACACAATTGCATAGATGCCTCAGATGTGGGCTCTGACAAAACATTTTGAATTCAACCGACATCCAAGACATTTATCCCAAATTCATGTATAAATAATTTTCTTTCTTCTCTACTCCGGACACAATCCATTAACAAATGTTGTACATCTTCAGTTTTGTCACAGTATATACATTTATCCGAATCTATTTTTTAACCCCCGTCGCAAAAAGAGGGGTGTTATTAGTTTGACCTGTGTATTTGTGTATCTGTCTGTGGCATCGTAGCAACTAAACGGATGGTCCGATTTTGATGCAGTTTTTTCATTAAAAAGGCAAATTTTGCCGATGGATAGTGCCCAGATCGAATTCTTAGAGCTAATTTAATGTAATTCCTGTTGAGTTTGCATTGATCAAACCACGGCACACGAAGAGGCTCATTTTGGATAGTTTTATACCAAATGCCTTTTTAACCCCCGACGCAAAAAGAGGGGTGTTATAAGTTTGACGTGTGTATCTGTGTATCTGTGGATCTGTCTGTGGCATCGTAGCAACCAAACGGTTGGTCCGATTTTGATGTAGTTTTTTTTGTTTGAAAGGTGACCTGTGCGGGAGTGTTCTTAGCTATGATTCATGAAAATCTGTTCAGCCATTTGAAGATCACCAGCTCTTTCCTATTTGATGAAGGGAAATGAACAACTTCCACTGGTTAGAACGATTTGAAATTTGGTATACTGTAACTGTCATGATATTGCAAAAATATGGTAAACTTGATCTGATGCTGCAGCATCATCTGGAACCTGCAGTATACTCAACTCCTCGTCAAATTACAGCAGATGTATCGTGTTTGGGCTCATTGGAATGGTCTCATTGAAGTAGTTCATTTATAGATATAATTCATTAGCTGGATTCGCGACTTCGCTCGTCATACTTAATGTTTATTGCTATCGCGCTATATTTTTTTCCAGACCCAAAAATAGGGGTGTTATAAGTTTGACGTGTGTATCTGTGTACTTTGGTGCTAGATGGTAACCAGGGTCTGATGATGGAGCTGGAAGGTGGCCATAGGAACTCAGTAATTAAACGACATAACACCATCGAGTTCTCATACATATTTCGCAATACCATTTATACATATTCCGCAATAACTCTCATACATATTTCGCAATTCACTCATTCATATTTCGCAATACCTCTCATACATATCTAAATAAAATACAAATGAAACGGATAGAGATTAGAATAAAATAGGAACGAAACTATAAAAAACGTCAAATAAAACTTAAATTTTAAAAACCCCCGTCTCGAAACCTCTAAAAAGTAAATAAATAATAATTATGTACAGGTACATAATTATTATTTATTTACTTTTTAGAGGTTTCGAGACGACCTTTTAATTTTATGAAATAATATTTATATTAGTTAATAGTAGTTAGTCATAATACTTCCAAAGCGTCATCACGTCGGGGGACCGCTAAGTTATTAAACTTGTAACTGTCACAGATAAAAAAAATATTATGACGTCCGTTCTTAACTCCTAGATAAAAAATGTTAATATGAAATCCACAATTTGTTGCCATAGGAATATTTTCGACCACTAGTTTCGTTTTTAAAAAAAAAAACAAAAAAATATGGTGGGAAATATATTCCCGCTGCCTTATAAAGAAAGGGTCGTGCCCACGGGTCGTGCCCTCCGAAGCACGGAGAAGCTCAAGATAACAAAACCCATCCAAACGCTGGTTAGGGTCGATGTCGCTTAACTTGCGTGTTCATATTAGAGTACGACAGACCACACAGCGACGCCATCGAGCTCCTCGTCGCTCAACGACAATATTTTTTCGAATTCCGTAGATTCATTTCCAATGTGCACGATAGTCGTGTGAGGCACGAAATCTGTGAATTTTTTAACAGAGTATTGATTTTACTTTTCATATCAATAAATAAAAATATGGGAAAATCGCACAGAAAGTAATCATACTATTCAATACTTGAGAGCCTATAGCCGTGAGCCATGAGGAATTACAGTTTTTGATTGAATTCGTCGCTGTTCATGCGTTAGTCGACGCACGAACAACGACTAATTCGCCATGAGCAGTACATAATATGTATATTGAACGTGAATAGTTAGTCAATGTATTTGAAATAGTTTTACATTCAAAGTGGCACTATTTGTGGAACTCTCTGCTATCTCTATTAAGTACTGGGTGGACATCTTGTGACATGGGTCCAGAGGGTACTTTTGGTCGAAAAACAAAGAGTCCATTATGAAAAATCAAATAGGTCAAATGCTAATAAAGATTGAATTCGTTTGAATCTTCCGAGTAACCTTCGTGATAGAATGTACTCTCTGATTGTATAATTCGTTCTTTCCTGAACGAATTCCTAAGAATATTCAAATTAATTGTTAATCACAAACTAACCAAAAGAAATTAAAACTAAACTAAACATAATTTAAAATGAACCTAAAACTAAAAACCTTAAAAAATATAATATAATAACTAAAATATAATATTAAATGGAGTCCCTTTAGGCAAGGTTCCGAAGACACTGGCAGCGTTCCCCCTTTGAATAGCTAGACTAATTTTTTGTCCGAGGTAGCTGCCAGCTCTTCGGTCTCCTGTGATGTCGACTAACCTTTTTGCTATTTAATTAATTATATACGACAGGCCATTCACGTCTGAAGTGCTAGAAGGTAAAAAAAAAAAATTACGTGTAAAAGTATTTCTTGTAAATCTACTTGCAAAATAAATGATTTTATTTTTTAACCGACTTCAAAAAAGGAGGAGGTTCTATGTTTCATTGTATATTTTTTTTTTTTTTTGTATGTCCGCCGATTACTCCGTCAATTCTTGACCGATTTTCAAAATTCTTTTTTCATTCGAAAGTGCATACTCCCAAGTTGGTCCCATTGTCACCAAGTCAGGATCTGATGATGGGATCCCAGGCAAATCGAGGGCAACCATCAGATTTTATAGGCACGTACAACGCGTTACTTATGTTTTTGTAAGCTATTCATGTTTTTACGTCTGGAAGTCATCATCCCATGTTGGTGAGGTGATGATGGAAGGTACAACTCCTAAACGGATAGGAGTTAGAGAATGATTCTTTAAGTATTGTAGGTATGTATTAGATTAGACCGTTTGTTTTTTTTCCATCATAACTTGTCACCAAATCAGGATCGATGATGGGATCCCAGGTAAATCGAGGGCACTCCTTAAATTTGGTAGGCACGTACAACGCGTTATTTATGTTTTCGTTAGCTATTCATGTATTTAAGTCTGGAGTCATCATTCCATGTTGGTGAGGTGATAATGGAAGGTACAACTCCTAAACGGATAGGAGTTAGAGGATAATTCTTTAAATATTGTACACTTCCGGACACATGAATCGAGCCACCCTACATTTTTATGTGTAATGACATAAAACATAAAAATATTCTTAAGTTAATCAAAAAGTTTTTATGCAGTTTTGATGCTGGTATATTCATAATGAGTTTGAAGTGCTGTTGTTCCAATTTTGAATTTATCAAATGGAAAAACGAAACAAAATCCAAATTAGTGCATTCTTTTGAAAAGAAAAGTTGATCTAAATTAACATATTTTTTTTATTTAACTCCATAATTTTGAATTCACCGTAATTGTTTTGAAATTAAGACATCGTAAAATTGTTGTTTTTTTAATTTGAGCCATTTAAACGTTAAAATTATGGATACACCGCCTCTTCTAGCCGCGCAAACTGTGGCGCTTCTACAGTCGGGCCGAAGTCAGCGCGATGTAGCATCACAGCTTGCTAAGCCGTTCTGCTGTGCAAAGGGTATACCATCGATACCTCAACACTGGTGGATACGTGCGCCGTCCAGGAAGACCGCGATTTCGGGTAACTTCAGAAAGACAGGATCGATTTATGGCGACAACCAGTTTACGAAATCGTCACCTCACCTCTGTACAGATCCAAGAACAGCTTCGAGACTTTCATGGAGTGGCTGTTTCCGCGCGAACAATTAGACGAAGACTTAAAGAACGTGGTCTGAGCTCAAATAAGCCAGCCAACGGGCCGAAACTGACAAGAGCTCACCGAATGGCGCGCTTACAGTTTGCACGCGAACATTTGCATTGGACTCAACGCCAATGGAGCAAGGTACTCTTTACTGATGAGACTAAGATTATGCTTTATGGTAATGATGGAAGGAGGAAGGTCTACCGAAGGCGGGGAGAGCGCTTTGTTCAGTGTTGTATTGAACAGAGAGTGAGTTATGGCGGGAGCTCGTGGATAGTCTGGGGAGGAATATCTGCCGATGGTAAAACTGGGCTAGAGGTTGTGACAGGACCACGTCTACCAACACTAAATGCCCGTCGATACATTAACCATTGCCTAGAGACTCATGTGATGCCATATGCTGGATTTGTAGGCCAAGGCTTCATCTTTATGCATGATAATGCAAGAGCGCACACTGCAGGAATCGTCAGAATCGTCAATCACGACAATGGAATGGCCAGCAAGGAGCCCTGATATGAATCCCATCGAACGTCTATGGGACGAATTAAAGAGGCGTGTTCGAGCTCACCAACCAGCACCACAAACTTTGGAAGAGCTGAGAGTTGCCATCGAGGAGGAATGGGAGAACATTCCACAACACTTCATAATGACGTTGATTAACCCGTATCATCCCAAGCACCTAAAGGCTGATCCAATTTGAATGAAACTTTTAGTATTATTTGTTAGTAACCTACTGAACACTAGTATGTATAAAAAAAAATATCAGACTTTTTGTCTTTCAGTTTCAGTACCGATCCAAAAATGGAACAGTAGGAAGATATGCCACTGGTATTAATTGCATATTACTTAGAAAGATGATTGTAAATAAAAGAGTTTTTGTACAGAATTTTGTTTATTTATTAATACAAAACATATTTTTATTATATATATGAAATATTATACCTAATGCTTTTATTATTACTTGTAAGTATTACTTTGTGTGAAAAGAAGAAGAACATTTCTGGTGCAGAGCGACGTTGCATTTTTCACATTTCATCGTCGTGTTTTTATGACACAAAGCACAGCGGTTTTGTTTAGTAGTTTTGATAATGTGGTGTGCCTTCCCATCTAACCTAATACCGATCGGAACCCGTTTTATGACAGCCAGAGAGGATCTTGGAATATGAGTCTTTACTGTAGATGCAGAATTTTCAGGGAAAGTCCGAAGATATGTTGTTACAATATGTCTTGTAAATGTTCTAAAAAATTGGGTGGCTCTGAGAGTTTTTCTGCCTTTTCCGGAACATCTCTTTTCCTCCATTTTCGGGTAGCTGGGCATTTCTTTTTTGGTAGAGGTGGTTGTACTGTTGAAACACTGGGTGGATAATTTTCTAAGGAAGGTTCATTTGGGAAGTTTTCTATTATACCTAAATTATTTTGGGAAGATACAGTAGCTCTAAATTCAGCCTGTGCCAAGAGCTGATGCCTGGACAGATGATTTATATTCGAAGACTCCTCATCTCCGCTATCTTCATCACTCTTGTCATAATTATCGGGGGGTGTTATGTAAATATCCGCAGACAACACGTCATTGTCTTCTTCAAGATGCGATATAATCTCATTTACCGACAATCTACAACAAAATAAATGAAAAGTAATTAGTTACAATTACATCGGACTAATATTCTAAATGCGAAAGTATGTTTGTAAGTCTGTTTGTACATATAATGTACCATCTCCATATTATCCTACTGATCCAATACTGGATCGGTACATATAAATGTAAAAATTTATTACAAATACCCTCAATTTACATTTCTTTGTATTACTATACGCTATCTCAATCTATGACCGACAAAAACACGATATAACAAAAGTTGTAAACATATAAGAAATTATTAAATACTTACATTTGCCGACGTGACATTTTTTCACCAACTTCAATAAAAATTACCACGTAAAGTAACACAAATTTCACGCGCGAACGAAAATCTGACAGATTAATTTCATTACTAGAACTGTCAATGTTACCACTATAAAGAAAAAATAATGGACGCGTTCACGTAGTTTTAGAAAAAAAATATTAAATTAACCAATCCAAAAATGGACCATTAGGATGATACGGGAACCCGTATCATCCCAAGCACCTAAAGGCTGATCCAATTTGAATGAAACTTTTAGTATTATTTGTTAGTAACCTACTGAACACTAGTATGTATAAAAAAAAAATATCAGACTTTTTGTCTTTCAGTTTCAGTACCGATCCAAAAATGGAACAGTAGGAAGATATGCCACTGGTATTAATTGCATATTACTTAGAAAGATGATTGTAAATAAAAGAGTTTTTGTACAGAATTTTGTTTATTTATTAATACAAAACATATTTTTATTATATATATGAAATATTATACCTAATGCTTTTATTATTACTTGTAAGTATTACTTTGTGTGAAAAGAAGAAGAACATTTCTGGTGCAGAGCGACGTTGCATTTTTCACATTTCATCGTCGTGTTTTTATGACACAAAGCACAGCGGTTTTGTTTAGTAGTTTTGATAATGTGGTGTGCCTTCCCATCTAACCTAATACCGATCGGAACCGTTTTTATGACAGCCAGAGAGGATCTTGGAAAATGAGTCTTTACTGTAGATGCAGAATTTTCAGGGAAAGTCCGAAGATATGTTGTTACAATATGTCTTGTAAATGTTCTAAAAAATTGGGTGGCTCTGAGAGTTTTTCTGCCTTTTCCGGAACATCTCTTTTCCTCCATTTTCGGGTAGCTGGGCATTTCTTTTTTGGTAGAGGTGGTTGTACTGTTGAAACACTGGGTGGATAATTTTCTAAGGAAGGTTCATTTGGGAAGTATCTATTATACCTAAATTATTTTGGGAAGATACAGTAGCTCTAAATTCAGCCTGTGCAAGAGCTGATGCCTGGACAGATGATTTATATTCGAAGACTCCTCATCTCCGCTAACTTCATCACTCTTGTCATAATTATCGGGGGGTGTTATGTAAATATCCGCAGACAACACGTCATTGTCTTCTTCAAGATGCGATATAATCTCATTTACCGACAATCTACAACAAAATAAATGAAAAGTAATTAGTTACAATTACATCGGACTAATATTCTAAATGCGAAAGTATGTTTGTAAGTCTGTTTGTACATATAATGTACCATCTCCATATTATCCTACTGATCCAATACTGGATCGGTACATATAAATGTAAAAATTTATTACAAATACCCTCAATTTACATTTCTTTGTATTACTATACGCTATCTCAATCTATGACCGACAAAAACACGATATAACAAAAGTTGTAAACATATAAGAAATTATTAAATACTTCCATTTGCCGACGTGACATTTTTTCACCAACTTCAATAAAAATTACCACGTAAAGTAACACAAATTTCACGCGCGAACGAAAATCTGACAGATTAATTTCATTACTAGAACTGTCAATGTTACCACTATAAAGAAAAAATAATGGACGCGTTCACGTAGTTTTAGAAAAAAAATATTAAATTAACCAATCCAAAAATGGACCATTAGGATGATACGGGTTAACTCCATGCCAAATCGCATGACTGCAATCATAAACGCTCTCGGAGGCAATACAAGTTACTGAATATTTTTTTTTTCCAATCCTTTCCTTTTTTTTGTTGCAAAAATTCAACCCGAGTCTTGTCTTTGAGAAAGGTTATACAGGACAAGTTTCACTTAAAATTGTAATTTTATCAAGTTATTGAAATTTAAATTTGGAATTAAGTATACCTTATTAATGTAAAGTGTAGCAGCTTCCAAATTGCATAAAAACTTTTTCGTTGATCATATACTTTTGTTAAGTTACCAGCAATCAAAGTTGAAACTGCTGGGTGGGTCGATTCAAGTGTCCGGAAGTGTAGGTATATATTAGACCGTTGATTATCATGATGGGAACACGTGTAAACAAGTGACTCTTGAGTGACGATATTAGGAGGCTCACTATACCATAAAGTTGACACTCAAGCACCAGCTGTTAGCACCGAAGAGGAAGAAGTTGCTTCACACCATGAACTGCAGTATAGTGTATTACGAAAGTGAAATCGCTTATTCAGAGAGTAGGCCTTCTCAAGTTATAATGTTACACATAGTCACAATTCGTATCAATGTTAATACAAATACCTTATAAATATGTCGTCTCGTATGCAGATCGGTCAATCCGGCCGATCGAGATCTGCCGGTATATCGAATCTGTCAAATTTGCATATGGGAACTTTTGGTTAGGTTAGGTTAGATCTGTGATTATTTATCAACAGCCGAGCGAGCGAAGCGAGCGAGGCTCGACATAGTATTCGAAAAGGACTGCTAAAAAGTGAGCTACAGACAAACAAACAGACAGTACTTATACAGACATACCAGGGTTTACTGTTACTTTCAGACTTCTAAAAAACCGCTGTATAAAATGCACTAAAAAGTATTAAATAAACATTTTTTATGAAAAAAAACCAACCGACTTCAAAAATGAATTTAAATAACATATAATTTCATGTGCTAGGTACCTACTGTTCTAATTGAAGTCGGTGCCAACCAAACCAAATATTACCTAGGCCACATGCATGAATGGAAGGCTGTGTACGACGAGTACGGGTGATCACGCGTGGCACCGACTTCAATTAGAACAGTAGGTACCTAGCACATGAAATTATATATTATTTAAATTCATTTTTGAAGTCGGTTGGTTTTTTTTTTATAAAAAATGTTTTATTTTATATACTAGATAAGTGATTTATAAATACTTACGTTTATTGTAAACGACTTGAGAGTCGTTAGATCAGATACATTTCCAAACGTAAGGAATGCGTAGCGTAGTGGGGTCTCCACACCACACTAGCATACTCTAAGATTCCTCGTACTAAGCTGTTGTAAAGTAATACTTTGGTCTTATGGCTTCGGAATCCCCTAGCATTTCTGATTAGAAATCCTAACATTTTTGATGCTCTTTTACTAATATTCTCTATATGTTGTATGAATGTACATTTTTGATCAAATATGACCCCCAGGTCTCTGATTTCATTTACCTCCTGAATATTTTCGCCACTGATATGGTATGTACTGGATATAAGATGATGTTTTCGTGAGTATTTGATGTGATAGCATTTTTTAGGATTCAGGGTCATTCCATTTTTGACACACCATGAGGTAACTTCATCAAGATCGTGCTGCAGCTTTAGTATGTCCTCGTTATGTTTTATAATTCTACAAAATTTTAAATCGTCTGCATACATGAATGGTTTGGAGAACTTCAGATAGTGTGGAAGGTCGTTTACGAAGACAATAAATAATATTGGACCCAGGTGGGATCCCTGTGGCACTCCCGAGGTTATAGATCGAGGTCGAGAACGGAAGCCGTTCATCACTACGAAAAAAGTACGGTCTTCAAGGTAAGATCCAATCCATTTGAGAAACATGCCAGAGATACCATAAGACGATATTTTATCAAGCAAAACGTTATGTGATATACAGTCGAACGCTTTACTGAAGTCAGTGTATATAACGTCCATTTGCTCATTGGCGTCCATAGCTTCAATCAATTATAATCAGAAACAGTAGGTATTCGCTTTTACAACTCTGTACCCAGTAGATATAATTCTAATAATTTATTTAAAGTAATCCCAAATTCGATTACGAATTCTGAAATCAATTAAAACTAACGGGATATCAAATTGCGTTTAAACGAGAGAGCAATGAATAATATAGCTATATTTCTCTTTCTATATTATACTTTTTTTCAGAGGGTCGCCTGTTAGCTATTCGAGGCTTGGCCTATTGTGGCCACTGAAACAATACCAACTTAAGCAATTAGCCGGGGGCAACTAAGCGTCATTTGATCTTAAAATTGTTTGCATTGAAACTTTCCCGTCAGTTTACAAACTAGAGTTTAAAGCAAGCAATAAAACAGAAACTTCACTTATCAGTCTACTCGTTGCAAATATTATAAATTATTTTAACAACCATAGTAATACCTAAATTCCGTTTCATACTTGGTACCTTATCCAGTGATATTCAATGATGGTGATTGAAGTAGTTTGTCATACTTTAATGAGGTTAAGTAATGTTGTGTGACTCATGCAGTAATTTAAGAGCATATATAAATAACGTTTTATATCATAATCTTTAATATGTAATGTCTTGAATTATTTTTCCTTCAAGATCAGGAGTCGTTAATATACCGATCAGAACATGAAGAAAAATAACTTAATTGGTATTCCGGCCAAATTAACTGCCATCATAACTAATAGCCTAATTCATAATGGAGTGATGGATATAGAAGGAACAATGATATGATATTATTTATAATATTCGGAGCAAAGGGATCCGAGGAATATGACGGGAAAATATTTCGTGTATTAGCTTTTGTGTACTGAGACAAATACCGACATCAGAGGAAATATGTTGCATGAATGAAAGTAACATCGAGTTTATAATAAAAAACTAAGGGCCGGTTTCACAATATCATAAGTTCCTGATAGGCTAAATAAATTTTCGTTGCATCATACAAGATCCGTCAATTTATTATAGATAAGCTGTAGCCATCAGAACTTGCAAATATATTTTTATTTTTACGCTATTGCATAGCTTTTATCGCGGGCTTTGAGCGCGGCGACCGAACCAAGATAACGAAAATAAAACCTAACACCCCCACTCCGCGCGGCGTTGAAAGCCGTGCATCGTCTAACGTCGTTTCAGTTCGGCAGATTTCGGCACGGTGCGACTAAACATATGGGTGTAGACTAGCTGCTAACAGCTCATAAATGATTCTATCTCTTTTAGACACGATGCTAGGTGAGACAGTTTTCCGTGTCCACGAGTGAGTTCGAGCCCGCGACTATGCAATAGCTTTACCGCGGCAGTCCCCGAGTGCCACACGTTTTTTTTTATGAGTTTATTAGAGAACATCAGTAGGTAATACCAAAAAAGATTTTAATAAAAGATTTTAAAAAAGGCTAACTAGAACTCTCAGGATATTGTGACAACGACCCGGTACCGAAATACTAATTTAGCGACAACAATGCATGCGAGTTGTTATCTGCATATGTATATAAATCCTCACAATATCTCTGAATAAAAATCACATCAACTCGTTTGTTGAGTTTTAATGTCAAAAATGGACAAAAAGAGAATGAAACAGTCGGTGTTCATTACATTTCCCATTGAAATAAATCTGCGGATCTAGGTGTTCGGTTCAAAAGATCTTTATTTTCTCATTACAACATAGTTATTTGTTCTCGTCATAAAAACAATCAAATCTAGGTCCAATCTCACATCTCGCGCATTTCATATTTTGTATGTGACATAGCACATGAGATAAGTTACTTTTGACTATAGCTCCGAGAATTGTCCTACTATAAACTATTCTCATGCAGACAAACGTATGTCATAACTCATAACATAAGATATTGATGTCAAATTGGTAACTAAATATCCCTTTTTGGAATTATAGATATTAGTTACATACTTACGTGTCCCTAGGGGGCTTTGTGGAACCTCGAAATTATATAAATAGTTTTCTGGCGACCAAACGTACGAAACCCTACTACTTATTACAATATTGAAATTGTGTTTGTTTATTTTTGTTTCACGTCAAAAGGAAGCAATGGATTCACTTGGTTTTATTGACGGGGATAGTTTAATGTCTGGATAGTGCCGTAGACTTCTCTTTATTCCGAAAAAAACATCTTATTCTCTCGGAAAAGCATTTCCACTTGATACCACGCGGGCGAAGACGGTAGCAACTAGTAATTAATACAATCAATTCGTTCACAGTTTTCTGAACTTGCTGTTGAAGTAAATGGCAATAAACGGTGGGAACAAACCCACTTATCATCATGTAAGTAATAAACATAAACACAATTCGCGAAAAATACGTGCCGCCACTATCAAGATACTCAGGCAGAATGATATGTTAGTAGGGTGTGGTGCTAATGTTAGCGAGCGTATCGACGCACCCATATCGCAGAAGTATTGCGGTGGTCTCCCCCCCCCCCCCCCCCCATCTGCGAAAGTCTCGAAAATAATGTGAACCTACAAGGAAAATTATACCTAACTGTCAAGTAGGCTCCACTAGTTAGGTTAGTAGTATAGCCGACAAACTTATGAAGTCAAACTTTGACGAAAACGTACAAATGTCATAGAATATGGCATTGTACTCATCTGCAAGCAAGCAAAGCGTAGCAAATACGGAATCCTACATTGTGCGTGGCTCGACACGTAATTGCCCGGTTTTTTATTATTTTTTTATTTGGTTCTTACCAGTAATTTGATGACGATGAAAAAGACGCACATTTTCCGCCTGCCAGTCCTCCAGTTCTCACCCCCGCCAGGATCGTAATGGCATTATAAAGAAAAATCATAAAATATTTGGTACAGTCAAAAGCAGGTCGACCTTTACATATTGGACTTTGTACCATTCTTAAGTTCTAAATCATTAGAGCCAATATTGTACTGCAAGTGTATAGCTCGACGTGCACCTGACTGTACAATCAAATTGTATGAAAATATTTATAGGTTCAGGGCCAGGGTAACTTTTATGACTTAAAAATCAAATATGACTGTCAATTCCCATTTCATAAACCATGGCTATCACACTATTGGAACGATTAGGTTTATATTGATGTTGTTAGGTTTACAACAAAATTTAAAATCGGTACAATTCACACCATACCCACGCCCGTTTATAAACGAAGTCACACGTGGTTGCAGATTTATTGTTACGATATTTCGCGACAGATTAAAATATAAGTGTAAATATATCTTTTACGTTTTTCATCGCCATTTTTCTTGACTTTTACAGCTCAATATTAGTATTTCATCATAGAATTTATTTATTTTTACGTTGGCATATTATTAATTTTCTTCTGCACTTCAACCATTAGTAGCATTAAGAAAAAAAAAATTTTTTTTCTGTGAAATATATTCGTTGAAGATTGGTTGTGAATAATTTATGTTTTCCTATCAACAAATAAACATTTATATTCACTACATAAATAAAGGTATTAGAGCGGAGTTTGAAATCTGTTCTAAAAATCCGTATAAAATATTGAATACCAGCATAAACCATAAATTGAACCCGAGACCCCTTTTCCGTAGGAAAAGCAAACACGAACCATTACATTAATAAATGCTGATGTTCAGAACCCTGTTCCACATAAAGCGGAACAACACGTATGGACTCCAGCGGGAGTGCATATAAAATATAGATAGAGATGACTATTTACCGTTTGTTCTCCTGTTCAAAAAAAAAGTACAATGACTGAGGAAAAGTGATTAGGAAGCATTTTACTATTTTGCTACTCAGCTTCCTTATTTCAACAATAATTTTTTTTTTATAAGCTGCCATCATTTTCTAAATCGGAAAAATTATGGGAAAACATAAACAATTTAATTAATAAAAAATATTCCTTATTTGAACCTGAAAGTGATGATTCAAAAGGGTTACATACTCGATGGATGACTCTGGGACTATGAAAAGGAATGTGCGATGAAAGCCCTGGACAGTGATTGGTGAAAAAAGGAAGAGGCTTTAACCCAGCAGTGGCACATAAAATTGCACTATAAATACAATCAAAATTGTCACTATTTTATTGTCTGTAAGCAAATGTTCAGTGGTAAGCTCTGTTGACGGTTCGTTAAAATTCCTAGCGAGAAAATGAGACGAGGTATAATATAATTGAGTTCTTTATCAAAGTGTGTAGAACGGTTAATTCTGAGAAAATTTAAATCATAAAACGTAATACAAAATATGACGAGCCCTTCATGCCAGAATTAATTGCTCCATTAACGCCTGATGCAAATTACGTGCCAATACCATAGACGGACGAAATCTTGGGAATAGTATTCTTGAAGCCTGAATTAATACATAGTTTAAAAGTATATAATCTACCCAAAAATAAATACTTTACTTTTTGTCATCTATTTGCTATCTGTATTCTTTTGTTTCTTATTTTATTTCTGGGACGTTCGACAATTGCTTTTTGTTTTTTTCATCGATCAAAATGGTTATTGTCTGGTAAAATTATTGTAAATATTAAGTAAACATATTACAACTTTGTATGTATATGTTATTGGACTTACCGATACCTATTTTTTACAATGTCTATAAAATGTCTATAACAAATTTCACTTTGTACGACTATAGAATCTGCGACTATTGAAGCTAAAAGTAGGTTACGGTGTAATTAGGACAAGTTTTTAACTGGAATTAATTTTTAATATTTAATTATCGGGTTTCCCGAGCGGCGTAGAATTCTCAAAATAAAATTTTACCCCGATAAAAACAAAACTTTTCAAACAGCTTCGGGTTACGCTGTCATTTTCAAAATTAAAAATGAAAGTAATTTTCCGAGAGAAATTATAGAAGAAGGATATTTTAGCTCTAAAGGCTAATTGAATAGATATAAAAGTCTAGGTATAAAAGAGGTAAAACTCAAATAATATGTCATTCTGTAATTAATTAAATATTATGTATCTCAGGTCAAGCGGATTATTATTTGTATTACCGTTGAACTGTCTAACAAAACCGTTTAATCAATGTTATGGAATTGTTAGTGGTTAGGGACGACTGAATAGCTATTCAATTTAACAGTTTATCACTTGCCATGCCTAATAAATTGAAATCCGATCCGATGTGTTTCATTATGGCGTAGTCCACAGGCATTTTGCAGTCGATAAAAGTGTCATAAACATAGTAGTAGTTTTATAACACCTACGAGCTACGACATACAAATGATGTATGCGAAAGTAGCCCACACTTTTTCATAATTTAATTTTCTTTATTTATTTAATTAGGTCTTTCCGAGAAGTAGACTTTTGAATAAATTTTTACTTTGAACCACGAGCCAAGAAAATAAACTCAAATTAGTCCGTAAGTACTAAGTTAATGCAAGGTAATGGCATATTAATTTATCGTGCTAAGTAGAAAATATGATTTCAAAAGTTTTAGGCCAGGTAAAAACAAACCTACCAAAGTAAATAACCAAGCATTTATTGTTTAAAGTACTCTTCTTGTGTCGTACTCCCTATTATTGAGGGTTATGACCTTCATGTACCATTCTTCGTACGAAAGCTCTCTATCTGTTTCAGTCTTCTGCAAAACGCGTAGCTTCGGGAAAGTTAGTGTCAGTGCAGTCGCGAATCTAGTTGACTCGGTATAATAATCTGGGGATACGGCAGTGCCCCCGCCTTAATCCAGATAAAAGCGCCGCTATCCTCTTCTCCAGAGGTACTACGCCAAATCCCTCCACTAAAGTCAAGATGTTCGGACAACCAATCCCTTGGGAGAAGAAAGTCCGTTATTTAGGTGTCACACTCGATAGGGGACTCACCTTCGATCATCATATAAAGATTGTCCGCGACCGCGCTGCATTCGCGCTAGGCCGCTTACATTGTCTGCTTAATGGGCGCAGTAAACTCTCTCTTAGAAATAAGGAGAGAGTTTACACAACGTGCATTAGGCCGATAATGACATACGCAAGTCCAGTTTTCGCTCACGCCGCGCCCTCTCATATCCACAGGCTGCAAACCATTCAGAATAGGTTTTTGCGCAAAGCCATCGGTGGGCTTTGGTTCGTTAGGAACAAAAACCTCCACATTGACTTAGGTATGCCGACCATCTCGCACCACCTAAAGCAATGCTCTGTCAAATTCTTCGACTCGCTCAATCATCACCCAAATCCGTTGGTGAAAGCCGCAGGGGATTATTCCGCTCCGGCTGGCACCAGCAGGTCCAAACGTCGTCCGCGGCACGTCCTCAACGACCCGGACGACTCCATTACAGTCGCCATCGAGGCGTATAAACAATTAGATTCCGCGACACAAACTAGACACACACGTCCGTCATATCGGCCCCGCCGGCGGGGCCGCGCGTCGCGCCACCCTCCTGTAGGGACTCGGTTTTCGCGGTACCGGCACGTGCCCGGCCGCTTCTATCCAATCCGTTCGCTTTTCCCCAGTGTCGCCATAGGCCGAGGTTCGAGCCCCCTCTGGGGCGCCCCTAGGCAGACACTGTAAATTTTTGGCGGTGAGAGCCCTACGCTCCCGCAACAGTCCGGTGTCTCAGAAAAGGGTGTTAGTACACCCGAACTGAACTTTTAATAAAAAAAAAATTAATAAAAAAAAAATTCAAAAAAAAAAAGTGCACCCGCCAAGACGAGCCAAGCGGCACTACCTACCTTTTCTCGAAAAGTTTCGTCGTTTTTTTGAACTCTCATAACTTTGGTTTGGATGATGCTAAATAGTTAAAAATTTCAAGATATAATGACACCAGTACATTCATTAAACATACAAAGTTTGAATGTCGTAGCTATTATACTTTAGATTTTATTAATGTCTAAAAACCCCCGATTTCGTCACTGATTCACTCACTCACTCACTCACTGATCATCATAATTCTTAAGGTACTTCCTGAAGTCCTAGAACGCTGAAATTTGGTATGTAAGCTAATATTACTACAAAGACAACAAAAAAATCATAAAACTTGGAACTTTCATCCCCCAACCCTTTAACTTAGGGGATGAAAGTTTGTATGAGATTTCCGCTTCTTAATATCCTAGAAAGCTGAAATTTGGTATGTATGCTAGTATTAACCAAAGAAATCGGCCGGGCCTGACGGTATTCCGCCTTATATTATTAAAGACTGCAGGTCGGTGTTTAAGTCACCGTTGATGCATTTATTTAATGTTTGTTTAGACCATCAGTTTTACCCGGATGAATGGAAAACTTCTAAGGTTATACCGGTACCTAAGAAAAAACGTGTTTCTATCATAAGTGAATTCAGACCAATAGCTGTGTTGTCAGTGTTCGGCAAGTTATTTGAGTCGATTTTATGTCGCCATATTAGTAGCCAGATAGAATGTAGGTTGACCAACGCTCAGCATGGGTTCAGAACGGGTCACTCTACTTGCAGCAATCTGCTTTCTTTTCTGACATACACCTATGATGTCGTGGACTCCGGTGGTCAGGTAGACACAGTTTACTTTGACTTTCGGAGGGCATTTGACGTTGTCGACAATGATATACTTCTCCAGAAGTTTGCGGCAATAGGATTCACACCGTCTCTGTTGAGTTTTTTCTGTTCCTATTTCCGTGACAGGAAACAGTACGTGCACTACTCCGGACGAGATTCTAACCCTTTCTTTACCTATTCTGGCGTTGGGCAGGGCTCTAATTTCGGTCCTTTAGGGTTTTTAATATTTATTAATGACTTGCCGGACACAGTCAGCTCAGCACGGTGTCTGTTGTTCGCTGATGATTTGAAACTTTTTTTAAAAATCGGTGACCAAGTTGACTGCGAGTTGCTTCAGCGTGATGTCAATAACGTATTATCCTGGAGTGAGAGGAACAAATTGACCTTCAATCCCGACAAGTGTTTCGTTATGTCATTTACTCTCGCGAAAAACTCTTTAATAGCCAATTACCAGCTGGGCAACTCCAATATACCGAGAGTTTCGACTATACGCGATCTAGGTGTGCAAATCACTGACGATCTTTCCTTTCGTCGGCATATTGCTAACATTTGTACTAATGCTTTTAGATCTCTCGGGTTCTTTTTGCGGCAAGCACAGCATTTTGACAGTGTTGCAGTCGTCAAGAATTTATATAATGCTCTTGTTCGTAGTCACTTAGAGAGCGACGCAGTTATTTGGAATCCGCATGAGGCCAAGTATACTCTCATGGTGGAGAAATTGCAGAAAAAATTTATACGTTGGCTGTACTATAAGCAATACGGATATCGGGTTGGTTACCCAACTATATACCCCAGTGCATTTTTACTTGGCATGGTTGGTTACAACACTCTTGAAGTTCGACGTAATGCCCGACTTCTTGAAGTTGTCTTCAATCTGCTTAGAGGTAGGATTAGTAATGCCGATCTTCTAGATCATATTAAATTCAATGTCCCTGATAATTTCTGCAGGTCCCGGTCCCATCGATTGTTTGCGCTGCCACAATGTAGAACCCAAATGGGCAGTCATGCACCGGTTCCACGTGCACTGCGCCTGATCAACGATCTTACGTCTCAGTACCGCGACACGCTCGATTTGTTTTGTTGTTCGCCTGCGGAGTTTCGTAGAGTGGCAATTGAATACTTTGAAAATAGTAATAAGTTAAGTTAAGTTTGATTATATATGTCTTCACAAGTGCATTGGTGCCATACTGTAATACTTGTAGAAGTTGGAAATAAATAAATAAAAAAAAAATAAAAAAATTAGAACACAAACAACAAAAATATCATAAAACTTGGAACTTCGCCCAAAAGAAAAAAAAATTATAAGCAACTTACAAAAAGAAATGAAATCCCACCAAAAACATTTTCATGTAACAATGTTGCCACGACGAGTCTACATAGCTTACTTAGGTAAGCTGAAAAAGTCTGAACCACTTTTTCATAGATTTTGATTAAGGTGTAGTGTAGACCTTGTACGTTTAGAGCGTGTAGTTTTTAGAGCTTGGCTTTATACGAGATCTGATAACTTTTTCACAGGGTAAGCTATGTAGACTCGTCTTGGCAACATTTTTACATGAAAATGTTTTTGGTGGGATATGCTTTTCTCGTTTACCTTGAATCTCTCCTGTCTTTCTAGGTTGTCGTTCTACCTCCTGACCTCGGTTGAAGAAATCAAAGATTCCTTGGAGGTGTTTAAGGTGTTATACAATAATCATGTCCACAGACGCGCCTTATTTCATGCTCCATCGAGAGATCTAAATATAATTCAGTCAATTTGTACTCTAAAGGGCCGCTAGTGGGAAAGTTTTGGGGTAGTTCTGATTTCTTTCATTGTATACATATTTTGGTGTGCTGAATCCGAATCTGAGGTTTGTGGACAAAATTTCGTGACGCAACATGAAATAAAATGAGTTTTTTTCCGGATTTTTGCCTAAAACTCGAAATATAAAATTTTATCAAATGGTTTGTTCATAGAAATTAAAGTACTTAAGATTCTCTACAAATAGGTATCACTATTTAGTTTTTTTTCAGACCAACCGTTCGGTCTCAATTTAGCACCCCAAAAAACATGTATGTAGAATGAAAGAAATCAGAACTACTAGAAACTTTCCTAGTAAAAACACAATTTGACTGGAGTATATGTAATTTAATTGAAAAGGGATTTTAAATAAGTATCAATTTTCATGTTGCTACCTTTTTGGCGAGATTCGCGTATTAAATTTCACCCTGATGCTACAAACGCTCGATATTGAATTTCCAACGATACTTTGCTTACGTCACAAAAGGTCCACTGTCCAAAGTTAATTGTTATAAACCGATACTTCAATAAAACCGACACCACCTTGTTTGTATGTCTTTTCTTTTAATAAATGATTTTGAATCTCAGCCACAATATTGCTCATTCTTCCATTTGTATGAGCGTGACTGAGCGCGATGAGTAGCTATCCTGCTTATTTTAGTTGTTTGTAGTTCTTACCCTGACAGTTTCTTTCTCGAGTTGGTGATAAGCAAAATGGTAGGTATGGGGAATTCATAATAACAACTTTTGAACTTTTAGCATTAAAAAAGTAAATATGCCATCTCATTAAATACTTTCAGTTGACGGATTATTTATTGGACTATGTATAATTGGATGTGCCCCATTTAAATCTTTGTTTTCAATGTTACCCTTTTCAGAATTGTTCGGGATACCGTAATTAGGTACGTTAGTTTACCTTTAGACCTTTTTTATCGCGATATACTCAATGTTTGGACACTATCCCACTTGATAGTTAATTTACTTTGTCTAAAAAGGTTGTCTAGGCCCGAGTTCGCCAACTACAACATAATCAAACATTACGTAATCGCTCTATTACATTTTAATCGTTGTTTAAACAAGTTGCGTTTTTTTTATGTTCACCGTTCAATTTTATATGGCGGTTAACTAACCAAACGTTTTTGAATGAATGAGCCGAAAAAGAATGAATAGTTTAATACTACTTTGTAAAGATGGCAGTGTACCTCCATACTTTTGTCTTTACCCGAACGGCATCTATAAATGGTATGGTTTTGTTATTATACTACAAAATTGAAAATCTGTTAAGGTAATGCCATGTCCGTAATGGGAACGTCTTTCTTATTAAACATCCTTTTTCTATTGTCAAAGTCTAATCAGTCAGCCAGCAGTCAATAGTCAAAATGTGGCCCATAGATTTAGTTTCGCTTGATGTGGCCAGATGTTTTTATTTTTATTTTACAACATTTTTCACCTCGAAGTTATTTTTATAATATTGTAATACATCATTTAATAACATATTACATATATATGTAATATGTTAAAAGGTCCACTGTCCAAAGTTAATTGTTATAAACCGATACTTCAATAAAACCGACACCACCTTGTTTGTATGTCTTTGCTTCTAATAAATGATTTTGAATCTCAGCCACAATATTGCTCATTCTTCCATTTGTATGAGCGTGACTGAGCGCGATGAGTAGAGGTCCTGCTTATTTTAGTTGCTTTGTAGTTCTTACCCTGACATCTTTCTTTCTCGAGTTGGTAATAAGAAAAATGGTATGTGATATGTAATATAAAAGTATCAGTTATGGAAGAGAAATTTTAACAATTTTACCAGTGACGAGAAATCCGTACTCATGGAGATGGGTTTTAAAGTACCGAGATTTAGTAGAAAATAAAAAGTCTACGCTGCACTACGTTTATATGTATAAACGAATATAAATAAATATTTTAAATATAAATAAAACTAAAATGTATTTTAGTTTTATTTAAATTTTAAATCACTACATAAATAATATGAATACTTACTTATATGCAAATATATTATACTATCATTACATAAATAAATACAAGAAGCTTTCTAAAAATAATGACACTTGCAGTATCTATATTATATTTACGTCTGTGTATTTGGTCGTCAAAATGAATATTATGCCATATTTTATGGAGTCATTTTATGACAATCTGAATCCATGTAGTTTATTTGAATTTAGTTGATTAAGATAATGAATCGGTATTTGTGATTCATAAAACCCTTTGTTTATGTGGGATTTCCTCTTCTTCTCATTATGATAACATTCAAAGATTATTGTCATTTGACAGGCCTGGTGGTCGAGTTGCTAGCAATGGTCACTTAATCCCGAGGGCCGCGGGTTCGAATCCGGCAAAATTAAACATATTTGTGTGCTTGATCATGTCTGTTTGCCTTGGTCTGCATGTTTTCAAAGTTTTTATAAATTGAAAACAATTAAACAGATTTACGTGTTTGTCGTTCTTTTCGTCCCCTAATATCTCTAAAAACCGTATCATCTATTAATATTGTTTTATTTAACTGTATCCACAAGTAAGTGTGTAAACAAGTTGAATACTATTTAAGTTATGACCAACGTATAGCGTAAACCCGGGGGCGTACTCTTGTATAAATACGAAATAAAATGCCACCAACAAGTCTCTTTATAAAAGACTCATTTTTCTCACAGGAAAATGGGTCAGATAGTCTGCAGTCTTGAATAGAAGACGTCAATGATTCATTCACTTTTCAATCTGAGATACAACGAATGCATTCATAAAGATATCTCTCATTTTTTGTGTAAGTAACATTAATAAGTATTACAATGTACAAGTAATATAGAAGAAGAAGAAGAATATATTTATTTGCATAAAATATGGTTGATACAAGGATGTTGAAATAAGTAGTTAAAAGTTTCACATATTTTGCCAACATATTTGGCGTGCAAAATTAACAATGTCATTTAGAATTACATAAATTATTAAATTATAATAACAGCTCAACGATGCATGATGCCACATCCAGTTTCAAAATATTACCTACATGTTACTTTATATCCGTGTTTGTTGATCGTTTTTATGTTTGAAATACTTTGAATATGCCTATCCTACTGTTGTGACTTTGTTAATAGTGATTAGATGGTGTTATCTAGGCTGTGCTGTGCTCAATAAATTCAAGTGATATAGTGAAATACAACTCACGTCAGGTCACGTCATTTAAATAACCGACGTTTAAACTACGTCCATTCCGTCAATTAAGTTAAACAGACGGTTACGACACTTAATCAATGTTTAGTGCACGGTGAACAGCAAAATTTGGTTAAACAGCCGATTAGGGTCTAAACATCTGTTTAAAATTTAAGCATCAGTTGGTGAACTCGGGTCAAATAATATATTTGGCCAGTTTGACAACCTCTTCTTATTTGCAAGCATTTGCAGGTAACCTGTCTGTCATAAAGATCAATACAGAAGATACACTTTTTATGCAACTCTGCGACGTGCATGACGCACAAAATGTCGTTCGCGGATTTTTCATACACTTTTTTTTTTATTATGCGTAAACAATAAATCGTTTTTGTCATAATTATCATAATTTTTCGACAATTCTATAACTGCAAGATAGGCTAAACTTATCATAAACCTGTGAAACCGGCAGTTTATCTCAGAAACATCAAAGATATTCCAAATAACTACTCTAATTTATTTTTAATACAATTTAAAAAGTGTACGTGTATACTTTATGTAGGTATAGCGCCCGTCAAGTCCCACAAATTCTTGCAATCCTTCAATCCATTGGAGCGCTCCACCGTTCCATTTCGACTGTATGACAAAATTGATTGAAGCGTCTGCATGAAAATTTCTATACATATCAAATGAAGATAGTTTTCCGCTTCATCCAGGCTTCAAGTTATCAGCAGCAGGTTGTTAAATTATACGGAGTGTGTTTTCATTTTATGGGGAGGTTATGTTCACCAGAAAAGTTCTTGTGGCTGAGATAATGATAATTATAATGATAAAATGTATGAAACCGACATTATTTTGTCGCACCACTACACACCACACCGTAATATAAACTCCTATATAACGATTGAAAATTCCCACAAATTCATGTGAGGGCAAACATCATCGCGGAGATTTTAATAAAAAAATTGTTGACAAAATATAGCCGGCACTACGCGCCCTTTTTCGAAGTAAAGAGATCAAAGTTGCTTGCAAACACACAGATTTTATAATACATAAAAACTATGTGCTCAGTCAAAAGAAGGATACGATCTCTATGGTCAAAGTGTTTCAAAGATAACAAGAGATCCACACCTACCTAATATAAAAAAGTTGCATGTTTTCCAAATGACTAAAAGTATCTTTAAAAATACATTTCACAATTAGTAAAATCCAAACAAAAAGATAACAGGAGGGCTACAACGAACCGTAAATCCGATACTTCGGCCGAAGTATCGGAAGAATTTTAAACGTCGAATACAAGGTATTTCATGGTTATAATTCAACGAACTACTAAAATAACCATAAAGTACAGGGTATTTCATGGTTATAATTCAAGGAATTACTAAAATAACCATGAAAAAACCTTGTAATTCAAAGTTAAAATTCTTCCGATACTTCGGCCGAAGTATCGGATTTACGTTTCGTAGTAGCCCTCCAGGCACTTAAATATTTTTTTCGTTCGAAACACTTTTTCGTCTGTTTTCAAACACAATTTTATTGACGTGAATGAAATACAGATTTCTTAGATCCATATCGTGTTTTTAAATGCAATCATCAATGCAATTCTTGAATGGTTATTTTAGGGTTCTAGGATCCATCAAAGACATTAAATTTCTTTGAGGTCCATATTTTGAGTAATATAATCAGTTATGTACCGAACACAACCTCCCAAGGTATATAGTAAGCTTGTTTAGGTCCATATTAGGCATTATAAACGCAGACAGCTTATCGCTTACGTAAATGGTTAATGTCGTTTTCAAATCACCATAAACCTAGATCAGTCAAAATTATACAATTTTACATTTATTTTTTTCATACAATCAGCAGATAAACCTTTGAACAATTTTTAAAAATGTTGACTTGATTAACTATTAAAAAAATGGTTTATTGCTCTTACCCTTGAAGACTCTTTTGCTTCGTAGTAAATGATATGTATTTTTTCTTTTGGGCATATTTTCATAGATTTTGATAAAATGGCATAAAGTTAACTTTATGTAAAATAGAAAGATTGATTAGGAAACACACCTGTCATCTTAGCCTGTCACTTTTTTGTCCAATTTTAGTCTTTGATATACGTCACTTTGTAATTTTATACAATAAAGATATTTTTTATAGTAATAACAAATGTCTGGATATTTTTGGAGCTTAAGCCAGTTAATCAATGATCCATCGACGGATATAGTAACTGCTATTCGTCGTCGTATATTTAAGAGACAAGAAGCAAATATTGAGAATGCTGATGAAGCTAGTCTTGAGAAGAAAAGTACAGATAGTAACAAGGACACTGTTATTATAAATTCTAGAAGTAAAAAACACAGGAAAGAGGCAGACGTTCAATCGACAAGTGTGCAGGTTGAAAACACGAGAAGATTGCGGCACGTCGCCATACAAACTTAAGAGACGTCACGTAAATGTCTGGCTAACAAATCTACCAGCGTCGAGAGACAACAGTTTTCAGACAAAAGTACTAATACATTTGAAGAAACTAAAGTAGATTTTGCTACAAATACGCCCAGATATAAGATATGCCGAGAACACCGCCGTACATTCCATGAACTAAAAAATTGGTCACCCTGCAGAACACGATCTGAAGAGAAATCGATATCTATGGGTCGGTTTTTTCCTAAATTTGTCGATTTATTCAAATTAAACAAAATTGAATGCATTCCTCGATATCGTAGCAACGAGAAAGAGTACAGGATGTTATATAAAAGTATTAGCATGGACAATAATTTACAAACAGTAAAAAGAAATCAAAAGAAGAAATTGGCTGCTAAGCGAAATCTAAAATTTTGTTAACATATTGTTATTACATAATTATATTGTTTTAATATTTTCACTCGATGTTTACAATAATAAGCGAAAGTTCCCACGCCGAACTGAATTTGTGTTTGTTCAGGTTAATCTCCGGAACTGCTGGAGGGATTTTCATACGGGTTTCTGTAATAAAAAGAGATTAGCTAGAAGGGTTATTATAGACACACAATACATTTATGAAAATAGTGCTTCTAGCTTTAGTAGCGATAGAGCGCTTTATTAGGGGAAGGAAAAAGATCTGAAAGCCAAACTCCTGCACTAAGTATATCTTTTTCATTTATCTCCTCCCATCCTTTTAAAGTTTGGCAACGACTCAGAGAAACCCTTAGTATTTTTGTGCTCCATGGGCGGCAGTGATCACTTACCTTCATGTGTTCCGGATGCTCGTTTGTCAATCTCTTTCATTAAAAAAAGCGTAAAACCGAGTGAGCCGTTAATATGAACAAAAGTAAATAGTTATTGTTTACCGTTAAAGTTGTTTAATAACTTTAAACGATTTCGTTGCCCGTAGCTTCGCTAGCCTATTATGTTTTCCGTTTTTTATATTGTTTGGTAAACTGCTGAAACTACTGTATTTTCAGACAGACTATCTGTAAGATAAGTATATCAAATACTAAAGATTAAATTGATTTTCCGTAAAACATTAATAAACATGTGGATGTTTGTTGTGAGAGAATGCAATTATGTATGCATATACATTCTCCCAAACTTTCACATTTATATTCTTATAAAGATTTTGAATTGCTTTAATGTTATAACCAAACTAACATAAAATGAAATTTTAATGTCGTCCCGTCGAAATACAAAGACGTTTATACGAAACCGTAATTTCTATATGTAAATATACATAAGGCTCGAAGTTTTACATGAGCAAAGTTTTTAATACTTTAAGCGCCCTTTGCCTCAGGCATGTTCAATCGATGTCTTCAATAATGGTAAAGTATCGGAACCCAGAAATAGACGAAGAGAGCTTTATTCAGCGGAAATGTACGATTAATTTGTGTTTACAACTGATATGCATAATGTATACAGTTTATTTTCATTTAGTGCGTTTGTTTTACTTAATCACATAACATTTGGGCGGATTAATCAAAGTTTGTCTTACAAATAGTTTTTAACTTGAATCATCTCATCAAGATCCGGTAGTTTAATAAGAAATCATTTGTTTCTTTTGAATCTACATAATTTATTGAGTAGATAGATTAGAGTGATAAAAGGTTATGAAATCGACCCCCCGGTCGATTTCATAACCTTTTATCACTCTAATCTATCTAGTAAGGAAAGTGACACTTCCCCAAGTGCCACTTTCCTTACTCACAGAATTGAGAAGTTCGAAGAATGACAGAAGCGCCAACTCCTAAATGGTTAGGGAATCTTACGCTTTGTGATCAGGCTACGGATCTGACGCGAGTTTAATTTTTTTTACCCATCTAAAAAAAGTGCCAAGCGCCGCTAAAGAAGTTTTACTTTTTAGAGATTTTACTTCTTCGTATGACACCTGAACTGGACAGCATGATTATGAGTATCCCTGCTATTACAAGCATATATAAACAAGACAATAGCAACTACTGCCATCAAATGTAATATAAACACAGAAAAATGTTAATAAGTAAAAAAGGAACAGGACAAGGACAGTACACCCACATATATGACGTCACTTTATTACGTAATAAAATATCTACGTCTATCGTTATGCAAGAGACCTCGTACCCACATACCCTTCACGTAAAGTGTGTGACCTTCGCCCTGTCAAATAAAAATCTCACCAAATATAACTTACGTTATAAAAAAATCACAATTCTCGATTAAAACCACCCATATACTGACGATATACTGAATAGAATCGTCAGTATATGGGTGGTAATAGCAAAATCCGTTGGTTCAGGCTGTTGTTGTTAGATGTCAGTTAAGCTAAAGGCCTGAATTCACTTTATGATCTGAGTTTATGAACCTCACAAAATATTATACATCCATAAATCAGCAGTAGAATAAATATAGGTTGATAAAAAAAAAATTATTTCTAAAAACAGCAGATATTCAGACTCCTCTATTTTCCAGTCAAGTTAAGCAAACTGATAGATTCCAAATTCAACTGAGTAGAAGAAAGACATTATTATGGGCTTGATGTCTATCTATTTGGATGACATATTAAACTTTGTTGACCATGAAAATGGTAATAGAGCACTTACGCATATTTTATTTGTAGGAAGGGACGATATTGAACTGAAGTTCATACGGCCTTTTAACATGTTATTAAAACATTTTGTAGTCTGTAACATGAAAATAATTTTCATTGACGACAATTTAAACAGAACATAACTTTACCATTCTTTTAAAAGCGCGTTCACATGAGCATAATCTTTTTATATTTAAATCAAAATTTTAAGTCATGACTGACGGATCAAACCCCAGCCCAAACACTTTACATTAGTCCTCTTACAACTAGTGGATAACCACTTTCCATCAGGTGACAGGTTGCTATGACCGGAAAAGTACCCAACTTTTTTGAGCGCGCGGACACAGCTAGTTACGCACCACTACTTCAACAACAATACAAAGCGAAAGAACCATTCTTGTAATTCAGTTATTGCCCTTAAAATAATCCTGACTCTCGGAAACTCTTGTTACAACTAAGCAGTTGAACTTAAAAGCTAAAATAAAACGATTGAAGAAATTCATTGTCTTTACAACGAAACCAAGTATCACGGGGTGATATTCCGATTCAAAAAATATAAACTTTGCTCATTTTGTTACCATTGTTACAGATATTATCATACTTTACAGTACTATTGTTAATATTCACAAAAAGGTAAGTCAGCAAAACAAATCTCATGTAGAATAACAATGACAAATAAATGATTTGCAATCGTAAAGTGTTGACATCATCGAAATAATATTACTACGTATATATAGAACGGACACCGCGAACAAAATTTTTGTCCCCATACGTTGAGGCCAATAGACATCAACTCGTTTAGTCACTTGTCTACGCTCATCGCGATGGTCCTCGGACTTATGACAAAAAAAAACATTGAAAAATGCCGTCATGTTCGATAAAAACGTGTAAAAACCGTTCAACAGTAAGGAACAAAGAAAGCGGCGTGACTTATCATCGCTAAGTAGACAAAAAATTAAGTAAAACCAACCAAAACAATTTTTTTTCATTATTTTCTATTGCATCATGATTGCATCCGCCATTTCTATGTGAAAATCATAGATTATCAAAAATTAATCGTACAGATGGGATACGTAGGTACTAAGCGTGAGTCAATTTTATAATATAATTTAGGTATTTCTGATTTTTTTTAGCTTTTTTTTAACCGACTTCAAAAAAGGAGGAGGTTCTATGTTTCATTGTTTTTTTTTGGAGGTCCGCCGATTACTCCTTCAATTTTGGACCGATTTTCATTATTCTTTTTTTTAAAATAATATGTAATTTAAATATTGATTTTTTAAACTATATTTCCAAAATATTTTTATATAGTAGGTAAAAAATACGTAAATGTGGATAAAGTTACTAAGTAAAAAAAATAGTTTCTATAAAACAAAAAGATGGAAAACGAAACAACATTTTAAATTTCGACCAACCATTTTCGAACAAATGAAATTCGGGCAAACAAGTTTCGGAGTAAAGATACGTTACCATTCAACACAACTCCTCTTGTCTGGCAGGCGACCGTCTCCTAGTTATTGCATACATATATTACAAAAAACTTCAATATATAAATAGCTTAATTATAAAGTTTTGATTTAATCTGAGTTTATTTTTGACTAATATTAAGTTAAGAACAAAAATGTAATGTAGCTTCCTACCTATAAAGCTAATATTATACCTATTTTCTATTAAGTTTATTCTATTAAGTAAAATAAAATATTGTAATAAAATAAAATAATCAGTTAGATGTCCAATAGGCAGAATATAAACAAAGTGTCGCCCCTGCGTAGTGCATATTCTATGACTCGGTTGGGGGCGGGGCCAGGGAGGGGCGCGCCCCGCACGGCCGAACGCGGCGCCAAAATTTGAAGGCGCTGTCATTTCTATACGTAGTTACATATTATTTCGATGTATGACATACAGATTTTAGAGCTTCTTTCCTATAGTGCTACAAAGGTCTTTATTAACCGTGGCCGAAATTGGAACTACAACTCCCGGTCATATTGTATGTCACTTTTTGACAGTTCGCCTTTGACAAAATGTATGAAAATATGCGACAGTAACGCCCTCCTACAAACGTCCCTTACGTCCAAAAACATCCTTGTACATCTCTATAAGCGTTTATGGCATGTTTATCGATTCCGAATTCTCGCGGATTATCTTACTGAATTTGTAAAATTGAAAAAAAAAAATGTACAGTGATAAGATCTACATTGAAAACATTTCAAAGTAAAATGGTGGCAAAATCACTAAACTGGTGACACACACGGCACAAACGTGTGTGAATAAATAACTGCAGTGTACCTGAAAGCTCTATTAATTATCAGAATCTATAAGTTTGGTTTTTATAAAATCAACAATGTTGTCCTAGGCGTTGGTCTATGCTCAACAGTAGGCAAGAAAATTTTATGGCCTTCTGGCCAGGCCATTAAGTAGCAATTTATAGTGTAGCTCATTGTAGAGTCAGTCAGATCAACTTTTTTCTTTCTCGCAGTTAGTTATATTAGAATAGAAGCCAATGTACACTGCTTCGGGGGCCATTCATATTTACACTTAGATAAGCTAATTGATTATCGATTTGTTACGAAATTTTGAACAATAGGCAGAAATAGCAAATTACAAATCCAATCCACTTAATAACCAAAAGCTTGCTGTATCGAATCAGGTGCAAAGCGAACCTGTATCAATATACTTGTTGACGTAAGGACGGATTTGTAATTATATGTGGTTAGGAGCAGCAGAGCGAGCGAATTCTCGGTAATTCTCGTTATGTCATATGCTGAAACTAGCTTATTAATGATATTAAAGCATAATATACGGTTAACTAGAAATCATTAAACAAACCTTTTAAGATATTCATAAATTTATAAATATTACTGTACATCTTAAAAATGCCATGATCTTTCAAAAAATACGTAGTTTCATATTTTACGGTCTATAGTGAAATCTAAAATAAAAAAATATAATTGAATACGTAATTAAACAGACAATGGTTTTATAATTTTGAAATTCACGTTTTTTAGCAACTCGTTGGTGCTCTCCTATTGAAACTTTGAGTTAGACAATATTTTTAATATCGTAATAAAACAATTCAATGTTACCCGAACACTAATATAGAATAACGATACAAATTTACTAGTGATGTAATGGAAGACGCCGGACCCAATGAAGTGTACGTACGGCATCCCACCGGAGACATAATGATTAATGATACTCTAATATCGAACAGCGGACCGGAATAAGGGGTAACACGTGTTCTGGATCAAAATTATCACTCTAGTCTAGACTACGCAGACTATTTTTATGGAACTCACAACCTATTTGTAACATTATTTTTCACTTCTCATGCTCAGAAAATGCTTATTTGCGCAGGATATAGGCTGCACAAAATCGAATTTTGTGCACAAGGGCAAAAACGTATCTACTCATAATGTATGTATATTAAGGCAAAGGAAATGAGCCATACAGCCAAACACAATGAAAAGTTCAGAGATAGAATTTGTTATTTTATAATATTTACTTTAATTTATTTGCCTTATGTGTTTTTTAAGTCATAAAAGATATTTAAATTTAAATTAAAGTACGGTAGGTAGGTTATTTAATTAATTTAAGAAAATTATTTTATTACAAAATTAATTTAATAGTAGGCTGTAGGTATAGGTCTGCAGCCCAAGCCTAATTTCAATGTCGTAAGATTTAAAAAAAAAGCGACGGGAAACAGGTCTTGTTTTTCGTGCGTTTATTTATTTATTTCCTCGCAATCGAAGTGAAAAGCAGAGTTTATAACTCGTCCACAATACCATTTTTATCCTCGACATTACTATCTGCCCTCCCCTTCGGCTCGGGCTGCTAAAAGTCTCGAATAAAAATGGTTCGTTTTGTGCACTTGTTGTAAAATCTACTATTAATCTGAAAAACAAATTTTATGGTAACAAAATGATGCAAATTATTTTTGATTTAAAAAGATCATGCATTACAAGATTGCATGCAATCCCGATGTCTGACGTGATTTTACAATTTGACTATATTAATTTCTATTGGCTTAATTAGGATGGGGTATGAGGTAGCATGTAGAAACACTTCAGAATAATACTTTTTTGATTTCATCGATATATTATGTAGCAGTGTCATCACTACTTTTCAAAACTCAGGATCCAATGTGTATGTCACTTTATTATTCACCATAATGTTCATTTTATTTCTACTTTAAGGCCAATGTCTTCCATTAAAGTACATATTATTGACAATGTGAGTTCCCATAATAATAAAAGCAACTCGTAAACATAATATGCCGCTACTCATATACAATATGGGTATTCTACTACATATTTTATGTAGAACAATAAATTTTTAATATAACAATTACACTTGTATGGGCACAGTTACTAGCTTCATTACCAGTAATCAGTTTTGGCATATACGTCTTAAAGTTAAGTGATGTCTTGAATCTTTTTATGAATACGATAGGCAGTTGACGGCACGCGTTATCATGTAGATATGCCGAACAGCTTACGACATCACAGTAAGATACTAACACGCTATACACTGGCAGTACTCTTCACTCTGTGATATTGATCTATTACCCCTGATAAAAGAATCTGTCCTCAATCACTAAGCATTACCTGCATTTCGTCTTTTCCAACAGTAAGCGTAATTTTCCCGCAATTGCTTTTAGATTTCTCCCCGTTTTGAGCGCGGAACCTATTATCCTTGTCTTTGCACAGTCGGATAATGTTATTTATGTCCTCCCAACTTCAAACTGAGTTTAAATCAAATTCTAACAAAATTAGCTTTGTATCCTAACAACTAATACAAGCATAGTCTCCTACTACATAGTTCCAAAGTCTAAAGTTGTAGTTACTTAACACAACCTAATCCGTTCGGAAACTTCGAGCCAGTTTCTGAGTTCTAGCTAGATGAGATTCGACGGACCAATTTAATGGATTTATTGGAAATCTATTCTTGCAATGCAGCTCTATTCTTTAACCTATTTTTTATATTCTCATATTTTATCAATAATTTGTTGTATGTAATTATTGTTAATAAATAATGGAATCGTGCACAGCTTTGTTTAAAAAATTAAAACAATCGTTTACTCTTCACCGAAGTCAAAAGAAACGCTCGTGGTATTTCTTAACATTTCAGGGTCTTTTATATTCAGATGATTCGGAACAATGTAGTATTTCGCTTTATAATTTGTGTGAGAGTTACAGTATGAAGAAGATTAAATATTTTATTATATCAATGTTCCGCCAACGCAATCCGCTTCTCGGAACAAAAGATTAAAAATTTTATCTTTGAGTTTCTCCCGAATTTCTTTATTGTCTTACTGAAAAGAGGGCTCTGCATTATGTAATGTGCTTATACTTATTAAGTGAGTGTTCGTAATTTACTTTACATTAGCCTCTTTTATAACAATAGAAATTAATAATTACTTTGCGCGTTGGGCATGATCATGTCACAAACATATATCACTTTTGTCTAACTTTTAATTTTTTTTTTTCTTTGAGAGCGGAATGTGCACTAGGTTACCCTGTGTTAGAGCCTTCCGGCCCCATACCCAGCCTTTTAGTTTACGATATGTAGAACTAGAAATATTAGACCGGGTATAATAATCTAGAATGTTATTTAGATAATTCCTTTCACTTACATACCTATGCAACTAAACAGATTACTGACACAAAACTCTTCATAAGAAATAGTCCCGCCCCCTGCCTGGCGACTAATATCAAAGTGACTGGACTTGACGACTTCTGAAAGCTCACAATTTGATTACGAGAGTCTGTTGGCCTTCATTTACACTCCGGGGACTTTGTAACAAAACACCACACTTCTTGTTGTGCACACGAAAAACAAAAACTTTGGTAAAAGAAATATAAACTTGGGAACTAATATTAACACATAATAGTAAAGTTATACTTAAATAATAAGGAAGTCTATATTCACACCAAATTTTATTTTGTAGGCAGAGATCTACGTCGCTCGCTTCTAACAAGAGTTCGCTCAATTTTGACACTATTTACACAGCTGCTACCTGATTCCATGTTGAATCTGTTTATGTTATTTGTAGGTACCAAACAATATGAAATTATAAGTCGATGAAGAATACCTTTTTATTTTCTTTTGACTTGTGGTAAGACAACTGTTTTTGTTGCGAGAAAACAGTCTCAATTAGCGCTATGTATGTATTTTTAAAAATGTATACGTATAAAAAATCACCATGGCTTCCAGCAAACATGACGTCACTATCGAGCATTGTGAAGATGTATTACAATACATATTCATCTTCTTAATATATTTGAATTTAATATCGTTTCATTATTTTTGGTGTCATGCCTTGTGATGGTTGGCCCGAGGAGAAAATTAATCTTGTGTGCGACGCAATGAAGCTAGCATAATTGTTCTCATTAAAAACGTAATCTCACTTGACACCTCACCATACTCTCTTTGATATCAAAACATTTGAATATTAATTGATGTACTTATTTTTAGTAAGTTCAACAACATGATATTAAAAATTCAATTTAAAATTGCTTTTCTAATTGCCAAATAATTAGATACGTGTGTGTACCTTGAACGACCACGTCTCGGATCCATATGTCATACCTTAACCGTTTATGCACATCAGTGACCATGAGGTGATTTAAAAACACTGAAATCCAACCCTGGGAGTAGAGTCTCTCTCGGATATTCCAAAACCGATTGCAGACATAACTAATGTCAACCGAGTAATGTTGTGTTGATGAGGTGGTATTATAATGAATAAGTACTTACAATCATTACGTTTTTTTTTTGGACGCCGTCAACCCCCTTAGAGAATACAGGTGAATACGTGTATGTCAATCGATCACAATTTGTCACACATAAAAGAACATAAACAGTCGGCACCTTTCCTCGTCCTGACACGGAGCGCGCCGCCTTGTCTCGCCTCTTCCCATTTCGCAATATATGCCAATATTTTTGTGGCAACCGCTGTGACAGATTTATGATTCAATTACCCAACGTTTGGCAATTCAAGAATTATGGTTTGACTTTTTATAAAAGCCTACAACAAAAAGTATAAAACAATGTGATGCTACCTCGGCGTAAATAGGTTTTCTTTACCCTACGTATGTAAATTCAAATTCAAATTCAAAACTTTTATTCAGAGAATAGGTTTTCACAAACACGTTCTCTTGTCAGAGTATACAGTAATAAATGATTTGTATAAATTAATCTACTCTATAAACTACTACCATTTCGGAAACAAAAGCAAAATGACCACTGGTAAAAAGAAATGGCGAAAGAAAACCAGTTACGGCCTTTTTTGTCATTTAAAAATATATCGTTATTTTCTTTTTGCTTTTCTTTTTCAACATAGAATTTAAAACTAGGTACATACATACAACATTACGTACGCGGAATGTCAATAAATAGTGCCATTAATTTGTCTCAACATAAAATTAAATCTAAAATATAAAATGCTAAATCGGTGTTAAAGATAGGAGCAGACCGCCCGCAAGGCAGCAACCGTTCTCGTGTATTTTCGAGTTGACGTGAGAGTCGGCCTTCCAGCCTCCATTACTGGGCTCACCATCACGATATTATGAACAATATTGTAGGGAACAACAGTAACCCGACCCCCAACGCCACCACCAGTTTGGACAATTTGCGAGAATGACATGTACGTACACATTAACATCCTTGTCATATATTAATTTATATTAAAATGTAAATAATAAGAAAAACAGCACCACTTAGATGACACTACGACGTACATGTTACAATATTGAACACAAATTTTATTCATGTAGTTTATTGAACATTGACTGGCTTTTCACGACAAGTTTTAGCATTTCACCTTCACAAGAGGGCCAGGGATTCCTTTCATTTAGATACTCGTTGATGGTATAGTACGCTTTGCTGGTTAAGAATTTTTTTACATTTAATTTAAATCTATTATTGGGCAAGTTTTTAATATATTCTGGAATTTTATTATACATATGCAAACTTTGGATCATAAATGACTTGCCCGCTTTCCTAAGCCTGAATTTAGGAACAGCTAATTTATTTCTATTACGCGTATTAAAATTATGAATATCGGACACCTGGTTATAGTCATTAATGTTTTTACGAACAAACATAATGCTGTCAAGAATGCACTGTGATGCCACCGTGAGAATATTAGTGCTTTTGAAGAACTCGCGGTAACCTAATTTATAAATAAAACGCACTACACGCTTTTGCAGCACGAAAATCGTCTCTATATCCGCTGCTTTACCCCAGAGTAAAATGCCGTACGATAGCAAACTATGAAAATAACTGAAATAAACTAGTCGTGCCGTGTCGACATTGGTGAACTGTCGAACTTTCCTAACAGCGAAAGCAGCAGCACTGTAGCAACTAGCAAGCGATTCTCCTTGTGAAATTTCTGTTGAGCCACTACCGAGTGAAACTCTTTAATTATCTAATGTAAATAACCTTTTTCTCTCAGGAAATCAGTGAAGAACTCCAAAGAGTTTTTTCATTGCTTCGTTGCTCCTGCATTTATAAGGAACTAACATTAACTAGGGCCAGGGCTCCTCGTCGCCAGCCTGCGGCACTTGTCATTTGTTCAAGTACAAGACCAAGAGAAGATTCAGCGGGTATTCATTTAATTTTTTTTTTTTGAGAAAGTAACATTTTCTAAGGGTACCTCTAGATCTGACGAATGCGCCGAACGCGGGATGCTCTTTAAAAAACTCGATGTTCCATAAAAAAGAAGCCTTTGGTATAAAATTTGAGCTAAGTACCACAATACAACAATTCAAATATACAATTCCCATGGAAAATTTAAATCCTTCGAAGACCAAATCTCTGCAATAAAATAGTTTAAGCTGAGCACAACGCGACCACATGAGTAAATAAACTGACGGAACAGAGACTTCACTCCATACAATAGCGCGCGCCGAGGACACGCACACAAGCATGTGTACGTGACGAGCGCTTTGAGGACACGCAATACACGCGCCTCATGCTTGTGTGCGTGTCCTCGGCGCGCGACGTTGTATGGAAGTGAAGCCTCTGTCCGTCAGTTTATTTACTCATGTGACGCGACTCACAGCTTACAAAACAATTGAAAATCGATTTCGCTGTGCACTATGTAATAAGTGTCAGTTTCGAACTTCGTTAACGTCAGCGCGAGTCGGTTTTGATGGCGCCTAGTATATTCTTAGCGAATTAGTAATTTAGAACTCATTTTTATCAATAATAAAAAGATGTGAAACCGAGAGATTCCATACAAAGAAAGTGCTAATACGGCATATTTTCTTTTTGTAACAAATAAGCCCAAAATATTGCTTAACTAGCCAAATTATGGGAAAGATGGCAACCTGTACAAATATAGAATTCAGCGGATTTCCGCTATTTACAGGATATTATCCCAAAAGGACAAAATAGAGAACTTATCACAATGGGCGCCTGCGTGATAAATTCCGGGAAAAAGTAAATAACTAGTCGAAAACAGAAGTGTACACTGTACTTGAAATGTTCGTAGGCAAATTATTACCATTTTTCTTTTATTACATTCTGGAGATATTGTCTTGTTTGATTCTTTCAAAAAATTGTTGTGAAAAGATTCGTATTCTCAGAGGTTCTCGCGTACAGCCAACTCTATTGATATTCTAGGCCATCTTCATTTGGAATTGTTCACATTTGTTATTTATTTTTTATTTATTTATTTAGAACACCAACAATTGTTACATCAATACATCACTAATACTTATCTATTACATGACTTAATGCACAATTAATTATAGGTGAACACAACATGCTTTAAGTTATACAGTACCTAATACAATTAACTTGAAAATGCCAATGAACATTATCAAAAACATAATGTATATAATTATAACATACAACTTTGTTTGTAAATAAGATGTAGATAAAAGGACAAATATAGAAAAAATTACGGATAGTATATAATTGCAATTAAGCACTCAAATGTTTGTGTATGACTTTATAAAATTTACTAAATGAATCAAAATTAATATCGATATCAATGTGATCACTATATTCATTCAGAATTTTGCATAGCCGTGGAACCGGCGATTTCGCACCCAGGACAGATTTGCGCAGAGGAATACAGAAAGGTGTAATTGGTTTACGAGGCATCCTTGACGGCGCTCGGAAACCTATCTGTGCAAGAAATTGAGGACAGTCAATTAAGTTCCGGACGACTTTAAAAAGGAACAGTGTGTCCATCAAATCTCTACGTTTAGATAAGGGAAGCATTCCGAAATACTTTAATCTACTTTCGTAGTTTCTGATCTTCTCTGCTTTACCAATTGAAAAAGTTAAGTTCCATAGAAAGCGCTTCTGTATTCGTTCCAAGCGCAATGTATGCGTCGCGTAGTGTGGGCGCCAGACCACAGTACAATACTCCAGTATGGACCGGACGAGACTATTGTATAGCAATTTCTTGGTCTTGGGATTTCGAAATGTTTTACCATTTCTTATGATAAAACCCAACATTTTCGAAGCCCTTTTAATAACATGATTTATGTGAGGTATGAAAGTCATTTTTTTATCGAAAGTTACGCCCAAATCTTTAATTGTATCTACTTCATTTATCTTGTTACACCCTATATAATAATTTGAATGTATACAATGCCTTACATTTCTTGTAAATTTTAAATGTGAACATTTGCTATGGTTCAACTTCATTTTATTATCATCACACCATTGAATAAGTCGATTCAGATCAGATTGTAATAAGACAGAATCCATAGGTGATGTGATTACACGTGCAAATTTCAAGTCGTCGGCATATAAGTAAGGGTCAGAATTATGAAAACAGCTATGTACGTCATTTACAAAAATATTGAATAAAATAGGACCCAAGTGTGATCCTTGGGGGACACCTGAAGTAATATTACGAGGACCAGATCGAAACCCGTTTACGACCACATAAAAAACTCTATCCTTTAGATAGGACATCAACCAATCCAATAGCAAGCCATTAACACCGTATACGGTCAATTTATGCATTAAGATGTTGTGGGACACTTTATCAAAGGCCTTACTTAGGTCCGTGTATATGACATCATATTGTTTCCCCATGTCAATCGACTTAGCTACGGACTCCGTAAACGTCACTAAATTTGTACATGTAGACCGGGACTGTGTAAAGCCATGCTGATAGTCGTTAAGGTACAATTTCATGTGATTTTGTAGCAACTTACTAATAAATGATTCGAAGATTTTACCAAATGTCGACAAAATAGATATCGGCCTATAATTACAAAACAGTTCCTTACTGTCAGACTTATGGATAGGAACCACCTTAGCCTTTTTCCACTCTAATGGATATATTCCAGACGATAAAGATTTATTGTATATTATTAATAACGGTGTCAATAAGGCCAAACCGCAAGATACAATGAAAAAGGGCGGTATGCCATCTGGACCAGCACCCTTGTGACAATCTAATTTTTTTATCTTGTCTAATAACATAGTCCGATCTATATTTGGCACCTTTAGACACAGGCTATTTTCCCGCATTCTGCAATCGGCGCCCATCTGAGATTCGTTCCTATTTTGTGAGCTAAAGACTGAAGAAAAATGCTCAGCAAAGAGCTCACATATCTCAGCACCGTCAGATGTACTACATATACCATCAGACATGGATCCCGGGTAAGAACTAGTCCCGCCGCGTTTTGCTTTGATATGTGCCCAGAATAGTTTAGGGTTGTTTTTTAACTGTTCCTCTGTCCTGCTTATGTAGGAATTGTAACACTTGGTAGCTAAATTTTCACAGCGCTTTGAAAGTAATTTAAATTCTATCATATCTCTCGGATTATTATATTTTTTAAAACGTTTCCTAATTTTGTTTTTCTCAGCTAATAATTTTATAAGACTTTTATTGAACCAGACTGGGTATTTCGAATTTTTTAATTTACTAATAGGTACATGTTTTCCAATAATAGAGTGTAAAGTGTCGTAAAATTTTTCAACCATTTCATTAACATCGCAAAATTTACCAATAACCTCTGGCCAATTAATATCATTGAGAATATTGCGAATTTTATCATAATCTGCTTTGTAAAAATTATACTTTTCAAATGATAGATTATATGGGAGACGTGTTGCGTCATTTGTTAATGAGATATCGATCTCTAATGGTGGATGAATTTTCTCAATGGTAGTTAGTGATGCAGAGGCATGACGTACAGTGCATGTGTCGAGATCAGATAGTACTAAATCAAGTATTCGAGGTGTATTTGTTATATGATTGTATTGGTTGAGTTTACTAGTATTAACAAAGTCTAGAAAAAGTTGGCTTATGTAAGGCAGGCTATTGCCATTATTCAAATTATTCCAGTCTATATTTCCCAAGTTTAAATCTCCTATAATGCATATATTAAAATCGGTTTGATCTAAAACAGAGTTACAATTCGCAATGAAGTGGTCCATATGGATTTGTCGGACAGGTGGCGGTAAGTACACAGCACAAAGCATAATACTAGTGCTAGTGGCCGATGGAGTATCAATAGCAACCCAAAGATCCTCGCAATCACTTTCCCATTTAGCAACTCTATGGCTACTAAGTCTCTTCGAAACTGCTACTAACACTCCGCCACCCTCTTTATCCCTGTGAAACGTAGAACTTTCCCTGTCTCTTCTGTAGATCTCATACCTGTCATCAAAAAGTTCCCCGCTTGTGACCGAACCGTTTAACCACGTTTCAACTAAATTATGATGTCATAATTGTTACAACAAACATTTCGATAAAAATAATGTGTCTTACTACGCAGTCCTCGGCAATTTTGAAAATATATATTTAAACTAGCGAATGTTATATAATCGTTTTTAGATTCATGCATAAACTAACACTAAAATATTTATGTTACACTAAAGTTTTTAGAAAGTCTGTATTTTTGATGTATATATATTGTGAGTCATCATTCTTCCTAACGAAAACTCTGCCGTCCCGAACCCAAACATATTTAAAGCCCAGCTCCTTTGCTCGAACCCTAGTGGCCGCGTGTAAGGCTTTATTAGATGGGGACAGATGTTCTGTAACGTAAACAGATGTCTTGTTGCCGCCAAAGCCCAGGTGTGAAGTATTCAATTTGTCTTGATTATTCATCTTGTTATACTTCGAGGTGGAGGCAAGAATTTGATCACGCACTATTGGAGTGGTGAGCTGCACAACAATGGAACGCGGCCGTGTGCTAGCGGAGTTGAACTTGGCAGTCCGAGTACAGCGTACTATATCATTTTCATTCAGGTTGCAACCCACAACTGAACCCAACTGTTTAACAATACTATTTAGGTTTTCATTTTTATTTTCAGGTACACATTGCAGTTCTATATTATCAATAACAATATGATTCAAGATGTAATAAAATTAATTACTTAATAACTATAAAATTATCATTTGTTCTAATTTATCTGTAAATCGAAAGTGTCAAGTGACATCTAGTCAATCAGTCAGTACCATTTGAAAGATTACCTAATACACGCATTTGTTGTTCAGCTGCATTAACACGTTGCTCCATGGAAGCAAGGCCAGCAACGAGGCCGTCGATGCTACGTTTTAATTTAAGATTCTCTTCTCTAAGTTCCCGTGTAGTTTTCTCAGCTACCATCTGTTGTTTTTCAATGTCATCGAACCTATTATTCATAAAGTTCATCGATTCTTTTATGTCTTTAACTTCTGTTTTAATGGGCTCCAACTGTTTAATAACTTCACTGAAATCTGATTTAAGTTGCAACATCATATCCTGAATTTCATTTCGAACCACTGTCTGCACAATTGCATGCACATCTTCCCTAGTAACAGGCGTCGCGTCCGGTGGTGAATTCAGGGCAGGTCTCTTGCTTCCTCGCATGTTGCTGGTATCACGGATAGGTGTAAAATCCTTTTTCAAGAGTTTCGGACCGAGATTACTGCAGTGTGGGCATTTCCAATTCTGCGCTGGATCAATATCGGTGGTTGTCATTGAGAGACATTCAAAATGGTATAATTTATTGCACTCAAAACATTCTAAGTACTCTTCAGTGTGTCCTCTATCTAGTGTGCAACATCCCCATTTAGCCATTTTCGTCAAAAAAGTTAATTAATTCAATAAAATTCAATATTTATTCTTAAGATTATTTCAATAATGGTCCAATTTAAGCCGCCTTATAAAATTGTATCGCCACAGTCACAGCACAATATTAATAAAGACCAATGTAATGCCGCCTTCCATAAATGCAATGCGAGACCGCGAGAAAAAGGTCGTAGGCGCCGTGCGATCGGCGTCACTTATGCGTTTCGATAAGTAACTTGACGCAACACTTGTTGGCGGTGATTTATTAAGAACTATGAAATGTTTTATCACTTTAATTGGTTTATTTAAGCACTTTATTACAATTTTTAAACACTAATCACAAAGTATATTTAAATATCGTTGTTATTTAACCTTTTACACTATAAACTTTTACGAAAAACTGCGTATAAACAATTAATTATTGACGAGTGAATTGAATAGATGTTTACTGTACGGTAGTACGTTTCGAGAATACTTTTACGTTAACTACAAACCTTTTACCTTGTAAAATGTATTAAATAGTAAAACAGTACCTACATTGGTTATTGCAGAGCCATTTATATTTTTATTATCAGTAGCAATATCAGCTGAACAAATCTTCATTTGCCATAGATAATTTCGGGGGTTGTACCCAAAGGATACCCTCGGGACTCTATTACAGAGACCATATCTTTTGACCCGTAATATGGACTAGACCCCAGACCGATAGCGATATCGAGAAAACGCACGCATATTATTATTTTATTTTTTATGCCGCTGTGCAAAATGAGCCGAGAAAAATCAAAGGTGGTTCGCAGAAAACAGTCACCAAATACTAGAACAACGAATTATGCTGGAAAAACTCTTTAATGTCACTCTTCTAAGCGTATCGGTTTTATAGATATTGTCTAATCGTACTGACGGACCAGTTTCGAGACTTGCTGACGTTCCAGTTACCCTATCTGTCAGATAAAATGACAATATGTATGATTTGGACAGTTTTTATTTGACAGATAGGTTGCCAGTGTGGAGAAGCAGGCCATAAAATGTATGAAACCACTACACGTCACTACTCACGCACGACATAACATGACGTAGAATATGTTTCATTTTAGATTACTTGTCTTATCTTTATCTTTAAATAACCTAGATCATTTAGTATAATCTAAAACATTCTATAGATAACCAATAAATAATTTAAAGCCAAAGTTTATTAAAATATTCATGGATATTTGTCACTCAATCACGCTTGCGCCCGTTAAAGCGGGTGAACGAATTTTTATGATATATTGCAAGAGTTTTTATTCTGATTCAGAATAACAGCAATTTATGTGTCTTTTTATGTTGGTATTTTCACAAATATGGGATCAAGAGGATTATTAGACTCCAAAAAATATAACCAATGAGCATTTTTAGTTTATAAATAGTACATGCTACGTAGTAGATAGAATGCTTGTGAAGGCCCATTTTGATTTTGAATAAAATATTTAATTGGCAAACAAGTCATCCGTCACGATAAATCTTTGATTCGATATAAAAAGTCGTGCAACACTTAAAATATACTTAGAGGATTGAAGCGTAATCGTTTCCGTCATTTCTTGGGAAATTGTCGTTAAAAGTTTTGTACTTTTGTAGCATCCAGCGAGGCGTTTACAGCAGGTGTTACTAAACATAAGAAGTTTAACAAACAAAGTACTTATACAGTTAAGTAGATCTAATGCATACTCAAGCGATTAAATCCAGCTTGACAGTTTGCAAAATGTTGGTAGTTCCTTCGTTCATAGCAGTGTTTTGTAGATGAGATGAGTTAATACCAGATAATAATATAGTAACACAGAATTCGTCTATTCTGTGCATCGATTTTAAACTTTGCAATAATGATAAAGTTCCAAGTAGTTCGAAGAAATTTTGTCTGTAGTTTGACAGATATTGTTTTACATAGATCATTACGTTATCTGAATTTTCAGCTACCATTTTCATTGTTTATGCTAAAGAGTCAGAAGCTAATGAGCTTGTGGACTGACTATGTTCGTCGCTCCTTTTCATATGCGCTTTGGTTGTCGTATGGTCATTTATTAACCACCTTTATTAACAAGGTTGTTCAAGTTAATAAGATATTATCTTGTTTAAATACTTAAACAATCAAGTAATAAAGGTGAGCTGAATAGTTTTTGTTTATACCCAACCTCTAGAATTCTCGTCTCTTTATCGCTGTCCAGTAAGATTAGCACACATTTTCAATTAATTAAAGACTAACTCTAAGCCCGCATAAGAGTGTAACACCAACTCGAAACAATCGGTTAGTACCTTGACATCTTTGTATACACTAATTAGAACGAGATAACCGCTTTCTAGTCGTAAAAATGTTTCTATATTTCCAAATCAGAGTCGGTAACTACCCCGATTTCTCCTCCAGTGGGTATAATATTCAAATCTTTATTTGTTAATTATGTGGCAAATTTATTAACTAACAAGAATTGTATAGGTCTTCTACAAAATCCACTTCTGGTGAAATCTCGTCACGCTATACACAGTCTAAATGCTCATTCTGTAGCGAAACGTAATATAATAGTACCACATACGTCACAATTAGACAAGATTCAATTTTAATTGCGTTTCGCTCCCCACGCCTGCTTTCCCCGTAATTTATTGTGGACCTTTTCGCGGTGACATTCAAAGTAATGTTATTCGTCATTGCGGTTTGCCTTATGTCATTTTTTCGCTAATTGTACTTAGACTTAACGCCTGTTTAATATCGCGTTTGTAACATTATTGATAATAAACGTAATTATTCTTTGACAACAACACGGTAACTTATTACAAAGAACTTCATTTTAGAATTTGTTTTCTCCCAAAAAAAAATCTAAAATGAAGTTAGTATTTTGTTTGGGGAGTTTTTACTTCGATATCAATTAATGTTATGGTTGTTCGGTCACCAAGAATCAAGGAAGGAAGATCATTTATTTATTTTTCATCAAAGAATACGGTCTTTATTCGCTTTCTATGAAAATATAGAAAATAATACTTTTATTTGAGTAGATAGAAGTAAAGATTGAAACCTATGTAAAAATAAAATTTACATATACCATTTGTTATTTAAAAAAAATAAACATTATAATTTAAACAAAAGATGAGGCAACCATTTTCTGTTTTGTGTTAAAGGGTGTTTAATATTATAAAATAGACGTACAATATCCCTATTTTTTGCGACTATGAAGTTTGCGTCTCATGGCCTTTTATGTCGCCAGTTATTTACTGCTAACCACAAAATAAGGGTACAAAAGGCGGACCTAATGTTAATAACCAAACAGTCAATGCCTGCTTTCAAATGACCGCGTTAGGGGACATCAGTATTAATTTATGCCGTGTTTAAAGGATCAGTTTTTTTTTTATAAATGAGTTTTATATATATACTAGCTGTGCCCGCGACTTCGTTCGCGTGGACCACACGATTACTTGCTTTATGATATATTTAGATAGATAGACTGTTGTGCATGAAGGAAGTCTAATATGAAAGCTTTTGTACCACAAAGGAAAGTGTTTACGAAGAAACTTTTACCAAAACTTAATTAGGGTGCTTAGGGAGAAAACATACTTAAAGTAAGGGAGGGGAGGGTGACAAAGGTTCCAAATTTAGGTCTTTCGCTTAAATCTCAAAAAGGGTACGTTATGGCAGAAAATAGTCTATAACGAAATGAAAGCTAGTAAAACTCTCTATCACTTTCATTATTTATATTTTTTCCTTAGAAGATGGATTGGTGATCTGTCATGGCTGCCAACCGAATGAGGCCTCATCACTGTTCCAAAGCGTGTAATTCGAAAACGGATGGGAATATGGAAAAAATGTAAACTATCAAAGTGATAGAGAATTTTATAAGCTTTCATTTCGCCATACACTATTTTCCGCCATAACGTACCCTTTTTGTGATATAAGCGAAAAAACTAAAATTGGAACCTTTGTCACCCTCCCCTCCCTCCGGCTCACCTCTTAGACGCCAGGACTTTGTGTATGGTTTCTGCCTAAGCATCCTGATTAGGTTTCTGAAGAAATCGCATAGGTTCCTGCTCACGCACTCTACAACTACGTTATTTTACAACTAACTGCTTGACATCACGCGGTCTGGTATGCGTAAACAACAAATGCTCATTACGCTGAACAACTTTTCCTAAAGCGCTATATTTGTATCTCTTATAGTTTAGCTGGGCTGCTAGGGCTCCTCATCAAGTGTGCCAGATCTTCAATTTTTGTACGTCAATAGAAATGCTCATCACGCTTGTTGCGGACACGAGCCGATTTTGTAAATAAATAAATTGATTATGTTTTAATTATGTTTTACCCTAGTTTTACGGTTCTATTGAACACTTTGATAATCGGAATTATGTGATTATTTAGTTTAAGTTTAAATACCTTTGTTTTACATTAGAATAAGCTAATTAGATTACGTAATTAGATGTAACATGGATATTTTCACTATTTACGTGCACTATTTACGTGTACGATTGGATATACACGTATAGGATTTTAGTTCCAAAGTTTTGCCTGGAGCAGCGCCACGAGAATTCGTCACCTGAGTTGTAAAATCTTGCCGTGGCGCTAGTAAATGAAATTGGTAATAATTTTGGCTTATGATCTTCAATTCTTTGTGTGTTTACTGTCTTGAATATGTACGGATAGTTAACAATTGATGTGTAAAAGGTTGGTTACGTCATAGAGTATGTGTGATCAATAACATTAGCGCTGTAAACGTTAAGAATACGACGTTATTGATCAATTTCGTATCCACTTTTACGTTTTGCATGTATAATTTAAGATTTACGTGTTTATTTCGGATATTAGTTTTGTGTAGTTACTGTTAATATATCGCTTATATGGAAACAGCGTGTTAGTTAGTTAGAATAACCACGAATATGGAGTTATAAGTTACTAATTGTAGAATGTAGAGCGCATTATGCGATATAAGCGTAGTGACTTTTTGCCCGAAATGTCGTCGGAAATTGTCGCAAATTACACGAAAATTATCTCGCCTCCGATTGGTCCGCATGAGGGCCAAATATTGGCTATAAATATGTCTGGGTAGCTCGGTACTGTCACAGTCCAACACAGCTCTTCAGAGAGTGAACAACACCGAGCTACACTACCAAGAAAGAAATAGTATTGTTTTAAATGAAGATAGAAATAGTACTCAAGAATAAATACAGTCCATTGATGTTAAAAGAAGCAAACCTCGTTTTCCTTTCCGGTATATGGTTCCTGGTGACCATTGCCTACCCATTGCTGCAGAACCATCAGTTTGTCCTTCGAGCCGGATCACGGTTCGAGGTTTGACAAGGCGTCTTTAGACGCAGGCGTCTTTCGACGTGAAAAACCTGGCGTCTTTCGACGTGAAGATCTATACGTAAAGTTGTGCGAAGCATATTGGCGACGCACACAGCGCAGAACGCAGCGCTGATACGTGTCTTGCCGCACGCTGCTAAGTGTAGCGAGCACGTATACTTTGCGGTCGACTTTGGGTCGTTTTACGATCGAAGTCGTCCGTCGACGTAAAGTTGTGCGAAGCATATTGGCGACGCACACAGCGCAGAACGTAGCGCTGATATGAGTCTTGCCGAACGCCGTTAGGTGTAGCGAGCACGTATACTTTGCGTCGACCTTGGGTCGTTTTACGATCGAAGCTGGTATATCCGAAGAACACCGAACGGTGCGACGTGCGACCGACGGGTTTTATTGAAGATCACCCAACGGTGCGACGACGTCGAGCAACAGGCAGCCAAACGGTTGCGTTGTACTTCGGATCGACGAGACTACGAGCCGCCGTGCAAGACTCTCGTCACGTAGTGTAGTAAGGTTAAGTGTTAGTTGTCAAGTGTTAGGGTAGTAGGTGGCACGGGTATGCCAACCACGCGTAGTATGAGAGCGTATGAGGATCCACCCGCGTCGCCGTCGACTGCGAATGCCGCAGTGACCGCCGCGTTAGGTAACATCGCGAACGTAGAAGATGCGCGGACGAACGCCGCGATGACTACAACCGCGACCGATGTAGGCCCAGTCCGTAGGGAAAGTAGGGCACCTTCTGTGCGATCACAGCGTTCCACGGCTTCAGCGGTTGCACGAATAAGGCAAGCCGAGTTGGAAGCCGAAGAACAGCTGGCGGATCTACAGCGTCGGGAATTTCAGTTACAAGCGGATTTGATTAAGAAACGGTTAGCTGCGAACGTCGCTACCATTAGAGAGGAGACGGACCGCGATAGTGTAGGCGGTAACGAACCAGCGGACGCAGAACGTCGCGTTTCCGACTGGTTGCAGCAGAATCCCAAGCCGATGACTGGGCAAGCTGAACAACGGTTCTCGGAGTGGTTACATAACACTCACATACGAGGGGAGCGCGTTGATGTCGAAACCACGGTATATCGGGATAGTTCACCGACGACGCAGGACCATAGGCGCGACCGATCGGGCGATAGAGCTATACCTAACCGGGTAACTTTTGACGCAATGCCGCGTAGAGACGAGCCGCCGACGCCGGCACGCTCTCGGGACTTCGGGGAGGATAGGTTAGCTGACGTTTTGGAGAAGTTGTCTAGGGATAGGGCTCCGTCGCGATTGCGGGACTTGCCGATATTCAGCGGCGCCATTGTAGAATGGATGCCTTTCAAAGCCGCGATGGAACAATCGACAAAACTGCATCGAATTAGTGAAGCAGAAAACCTAGATCGGCTCCGATCGTGCCTACGCGGGCAGGCGCGTGAGGAAGTTGCCGCGCAACTTTATACGGCGACCGACCCGAAGGTCGTAATGCAGACGCTGGAACAGAGTTACGGGCAACCAGAAGCCATTATTGATAGGGCACTTGAGGACATTAAAAAGTTGCCGCGTCTGGGCACTACCGCAGGTGACCTTAACACCTTTGCAGTACGCCTTCAGAGTATCGTAACGGTCTTGTCATGCGTGGATGAGTACGGATACCTGCAAAATCCAATGTTAGCGCGGCAGGTTACGGACAAATTGGGTCAGAACATTAGGATGAGGTGGTGCGATCACGCCGCCAAACACAATGACTCTAAAGTACCGCTGATAGTAGCATTATCACGCTATCTAATGCAAGAAGCGAATAAAGGGGTGCGGTACTCATATTCGCCGTCGACCGCAGCGACAACGGCACAAACAGTAACAACGCCGGCCAACAGGAACGCGACAGTGGCGCCTCCGCGCGGGCGAGCGGACAGATCGCGGGTTAGGGTGTATGCAACCGCGAACGCTAACGAAGTCCACGCAAACAAAGCGACCGCGAACGCGAACCGAGTGACCACGAACGCGAACCAAGTTCGCAAACGTGAATGTTTGTGTTGCGGAGCTAAACACGATACGTTCCGGTGTCCAAAAGTTGTGAAAATGGAGACGCATGAAAGATGGGAGTGGGCGAAGGAAGTAGGCGTCTGTTTCCTGTGTCTGAATGACAAACACAGAAGAGTCAAGTGTAAAGCGAAAAGGTGCGGTATAGGCGAGTGCCGATCGCCGCATCACGCTTTATTACACGTGACTTACGCGCCCGCGGCGAAAGAAGAAGATAGTGTAATAACCGCGGTCACACACTTAAGTAGGAACACCGAAGTGTTACTTAAAGTTTGTCCGATCGTGATTAGGGGCAAAGATGGTAGAGAGGTGGATACGTTTGCCATGTTCGATGAGGGCTCTACCATCACACTCGTTAACGACGAGTTAGCTACCGCGATCGGGGCCACAGGGCCGGAGAGGGCGTTGCGTATACACGGCGTAACATCGACACAGCGGGAGCCAGCCAGTAGGGTAGTTTCCCTAGCGATACGGGGAAAGGCGGAAAATAATTTCTATTCAGTAACGGCACGAACGGTCCGTAACCTATCCCTGGGAAGCCAAACTATTCAGCGGGACGTTTTACTTACCCTGCATCTGCAACAGCTGTCAGAAAGCGACGTGTGTTACGCAAACGCGAGTCCGGGAATTTTAATAGGTGCGGATAATTGGCACTTAATAGTGACACGCCGACTGCTTACGAACGGAACAAAGCAGCCCGCGGCGTCGCTCACGAAATTAGGATGGGTGATTCATGGGACCGCACCGAGGTGGGTTATGAATGAGGATTTGAGAGTGATGCATGCACGGACCGCGTCGCGTTGTGATGACGAGTTGAATAGCATTATTGAAAGACATTTCGCTATTGACTCGCTGGGAATTGCGTTAAATCGGAAACCGATACAAGCCGAGAAACGCGCCGTAGAAATGTTTGAGTCTACGGTGACGAGGGTCCAGGGACGCTATGAGGTCGGTTTACCGTGGGCGAACGAAAACATAGCCCTTCCCCCCAGCCACGATATGGCATACAAGCGATTGAAGAATATTGAGCGGCGCATGGACAAATCCGAAACTTTTAGGTCTGCGTATACTAGTCAGGTAGACGGACTATTAGACAAGGGATACGCGGTTCCGTGTAATGACAAATGCGAGAACAACCCGCGACTTTGGTACTTACCGCACTTTGCGGTAGTTAACCCGCATAAACCGGATAAAATTCGAATGGTATTTGACGCGGCGGCTAAGTCCAAAGGCACGTGCCTTAATGACGCGTTGTTGGAGGGACCGGATATGTTGCAGTCGTTGAACGGGGTCTTATACCGATTTAGGGAGCGCCCGGTCGCCGTGACCGCGGACATCAGAGAAATGTTTCTGCGTGTTCGAATACGAACGGAAGATCAGGCGGCTCAACACTTTCTATGGCGCGGCAACGAACGCACATCCCCGCCACGAAAGTATCGTATGACGGCTATGCTATTCGGGGCAAAGAGTTCACCGTTTATGGCGCACAGTGTAAGGAATAGGAATGCTGAGGCGCACCGGGAAACTCACCCTCTTGCATTTAGGGAAATCACGGAAAACCATTATATGGACGATTGGGTAGCTAGCTTCGATAATGCCGAACAGGCCGCGCGCGCCATTAAGGAGGTACGCGAGGTACATATGGGCGCAGGTTTCGAACTCGCTGCATGGAACGCGAACGAAGCCCGATTATAGGCGGACAGGGCGCGCGACCTGAAGGAATTAGGGGCGGGCGCACATCCATACGGGAAAAAGCTAGGTATTTTGTGGGAACCGATAGCGGACGAATTATAATTCAATACCACAATGCCGCGCGTCCCGGCTGAAGTTAGAGATGGGACTCGCACGCCGTCGAAGCGAGAGGCGCTCGGGGCGGTTATGTCCGTGTTCGATCCGCTGGGGTTACTTAGTCCATACACGATTACTGCTAAGATTATGCTGCAGGAATTATGGAAAAAGAGCGTAGGTTGGGACGAGCCCATACCCGCGGAGGAAGGCCGTAGCTTTAGGGAATGGATAGACGATTTGAAATACGTCGAAAGCATACGGATTCCGCGGTGCTACGAAATTCATAACGTGACGAATAGGGAGTTACACGTATTTGCCGACGCCAGCGAGCAGGCATACGCCGCGGTAGCGTATTGGCGTATGACACGCTTGGACGGATCAATAGGCGTCACGTTGGTAGCCGGCAAGGCCAAAGTGGCCCCTTTAAAGACACAAAGCATTCCACGATTGGAATTGCAGGCGGCACTAATAGGCGCTCGTTTAGCAAAAGATGTACTCACGGGACATAAAGCGAATACGAACGTAACTTATTGGTCCGATTCCAAAACTTGTTTGCATTGGATACGAAATGACTCGGCTCGGTACACGCCATATGTGGCTCACCGTTTGGGCGAAATAGCGGAGTTAACGAGCCCGGAGCATTGGCGATGGGTGCCTACGAGCCATAACGTGGCGGATGATGCAACAAGGACTGGAAATACGAATATGTCGGATGCCGATCGGTGGTTTAGGGGCCCGAGTTTTCTTTATCTCGACGAATCCGAGTGGCCGATTGAGTCGTCCGTACCGAGCACGGACTCGACGACGGAAACTGTAATGCACGCGTCCGAATCTGCCGATCCTTTCATACGATTTGAGCGTTTCTCATCGTATGAGAGGTTGCGGCGGGCCATAGCATACGTATTACTGTTTCGCGACAAATGTAGGCGTCGGGCCACGTGTCTTAACGCGGACCATTTAGCTGAAGCGGAACGGATTATAACTCGCGAAGCGCAAAACGAAAGCTTCTATAACGAGATGCGTCGACTAGAAAAGGGAACGGCAATTGATAGGTCGAGTAACATCCGAAAGTTAGACCCGGTACATGTAGATGGTTTATTGCGCTTGAACAGTAGGATTCGCATAACGAGCGGTTTGCCAGCGGGATTACGGAATCCGCCTATTTTAGACGGTAGGCACCCACTCGCGAAGCTATTGATCAAGCGCGAACACGAAACCAATGGTCACATAGGTACGGAACACCTAGTGAACAATATGCGACAAGCGTACTGGATAACGCGGGTACGAGCAGCTGTAAAGAGCGTTACAGCAAAATGCGGAATATGCGCGCTACGAGGAGCGCGACCCCTCGTCCCAGTGAAGGGAAACCTGCCTATCGATAGGCTCGCGGCGTATGTTAGGCCTTTTAGTAAATGCGGTCTTGACGCTTTCGGGCCAATGTGGGTCGTAATAGGTAGGCGACGCGAAAAACGATGGGGCTTGCTTTTCACATGCATGGTGACACGCGCCATACATGTGGAAATGATCGCGTCTCTGAGTACGGATTCCGCAATTATGGCGATGCGGCGTATGGCGGCCCGCCGGGGATGGCCAAGTACTTTTCTGTCAGACAACGGTACTAACTTTCGCGGCGCTGACATAGAACTCAATGCAGCGATGAAAGAATGGCGCGAAACGTTAGGCGAATATGTAACCGCGAAGAAGGTATATTGGAAGTTTATTGACCCCGGTGGTCCGAATCAGGGCGGCGCCTGGGAAAGAATGATACGTAGTGTAAAGACGGCATTAGCGGTCGTTTTACACGAGCGAACGCCTCGAGAGGAAGCATTGTCCACGCTCCTCGCGGAAATTGAGTATACAGTAAATTCGCGCCCACTCACACACGTATCAGTCGACCCAGACGACGAGGAGGCTCTCACTCCTAACCACTTTTTGTTAGGCACCGCGAACGGTGTACCGATTTTAGGTAGGAGCGAGTTGGCCGACCGACGGGCGTGGCGCGCGGCACAAGCGTTAGCAGATATGTTCTGGTCACGCTGGATTAAGGAGTATTTGCCCGCGTTAGGACCGCGTGACGACATCCGCCGCGAAAACAGGAACATAGAGGTCGGAGATGTGGTCGTAATCGCCGACGACCAATCGCCTCGCAACGTGTGGCCACGGGGCCAGGTAGAGAAGGTCTACCCGGGACCAGACGGCGTCGTTCGCAGTGTTGACGTGCGCACGCGTGGTGGAATCTTCAGGCGACCTGTTAGACGGCTCATAGTCCTCCCAACGAGGGAAAGGGGCTGCGGAGTCCTTCGCCGAGGGGAGGATGTTGCGGACACGAGCCGTTTTGTAAATAAATAAATTGATTATGTTTTAATTATGTTTTACCCTAGTTTTACGGTTCTATTGAACACTTTGATAATCGGAATTATGTGATTATTTAGTTTAAGTTTAAATACCTTTGTTTTACATTAGAATAAGCTAATTAGATTACGTAATTAGATGTAACATGGATATTTTCACTATTTACGTGCACTATTTACGTGTACGATTGGATATACACGTATAGGATTTTAGTTCCAAAGTTTTGCCTGGAGCAGCGCCACGAGAATTCGTCCACCTGAGTTGTAAAATCTTGCCGTGGCGCTAGTAAATGAAATTGGTAATAATTTTGGCTTATGATCTTCAATTGTTTTGTGTGTTTACTGTCTTGAATATGTACGGATAGTTAACAATTGATGTGTAAAAGGTTGGTTACGTCATAGAGTATGTGTGATCAATAACATTAGCGCTGTAAACGTTAAGAATACGACGTTATTGATCAATTTCGTATCCACTTTTACGTTTTGCATGTATAATTTAAGATTTACGTGTTTATTTCGGATATTATTTTTGTGTAGTTACTGTTAATATATCGCTTATATGGAAACAGCGTGTTAGTTAGTTAGAATAACCACGAATATGGAGTTATAAGTTACTAATTGTAGAATGTAGAGCGCATTATGCGATATGTGCGTAGTGACTTTTTGCCCGAAATGTCGTCGGAAATTGTCGCAAATTACACGAAAATTATCTCGCCTCCGATTGGTCCGCATGAGGACCAAATATTGGCTATAAATATGTCTGGGTAGCTCGGTACTGTCACAGTCCAACACAGCTCTTCAGAGAGTGAACAACACCAAGCTACACTACCAAGAAAGAAATAGTATTGTTTTAAATGAAGATAGAAATAGTACTCAAGAATAAATACAGTCCATTGATGTTAAAAGAAGCAAACCTCGTTTTCCTTTCCGGTATATGGTTCCTGGTGACCATTGCCTACCCATTGCTGCAGAACCATCAACGCTAATCAACTTTTCCTAAGGCGCTATATTTGTATCTCTTATAGTTTAGCTGGGCTGCTAGGGCTCCTCATCAAGTGTACCAGATCTTCGATTTTTGAACGTCAATAGAAAATGCTCATCACGCTTATTTTTGCGTGAAAAGCGGACAACAGACAGACAGACAAAAATTTCAAAAATCACATTTTCGGCATCTGTTACCTTTAGGAAGACCCCTGGAGGTATTTTTTTTTTTCAATGTACAGAATTGGCCCTTTTACAGTTTTATTATATTATAAGTATAGATCATACTTAGTATATTTTAATTCCAAAGTTCAAATAATAATTATTCGATCAAAAACTCAAATGAATTCCTTTTTCTTCAGTCGACAAAACGATCAGTTTTTTATTAGGTAATTTATATGAAAAGTAATTTGTTACGCTGGTCATATTTAACAATCAAATTGAGGTTAATAAATAAGTAAGTACTTACTTGTATGATTATTCAAAGTAAAAAGGTTTTTTTTCAATAAATTAAAAATTCTAATGTGAAATCCAGGATTATTGCAATAATATAAATCTATCTAATAACACATATGACTACCTACCTACCTAACGTTTGATGTTGGATCCAATTATAATCTATAAAGTTATCGTCCGTTCTTCGGCAAGGCAATTACAGATACAGTACAAAAATACCTAGTTTTCCCAAATATAATGAAGTTAGCACGAATAATTCTCACATTTAAAACCGACCCACACCCAACGTCAGTGAGAACACTGGTAGTCGGAAACGGTACAGACAGACGCATTAAGATATAAACCCGTTAGCGATTAGCGCCGCGTTTCGTATGATGTTCTTCATATAAATATAGAAAACACAATACGCGTTCTCGTCACTCACGAGCCGCTGCCATTCGCTGTGTATTTCAGACATTAAAGTTCGTTCAATACTTGCGCAAGTTACCCGCATGAAAGTTAAACGAGGGTAACATAATCAGGTTTCATAAGATAGGTAGGTACTATACATCTATTATGTATAGGAGAAAGTTATTACCAAGAACAACATTATTAGGCTAAATACGATGGGGACGACCGTATGTCGATATTTTGTTCTCCTAATGACAAAAAAATTTATTCAGAAGATTGAGAGTTCAGATGCCTAAGAAAGTCGCAGGAATCCATTGGATGCATGCCGCTGCCAACCGGTCATCCTGGAAGCTTTTGGGGTAGGCCTAAGTCCAGCAATGGACTTCTTGTGGCTGAGATGATGATGATGGCAGTAATTGCTGGATAACAAATGAATTTATATTTCTAACGTGAGCTAGATCATACAATTGTTATATCTTCGAATGAAGCAACTCTTATAATATTGATCGAACTTCACTTGGGAAGTTCGTTTGATCACATAATAAATGTCGGATAATTTTATTGTAAAAGGAATTGTAATTTATTCCTAACTATAAAAGCAGTCCTCGCCTATTTCAATTTCGAAGAGCACACGTTTCTTTGGTGACATAGATAAGTCTCCATAGGAACTCAATAATAGTAATGAAGGTATTCTCATGGATGTCGATGAATATGATCTAGTAAAATTAATACCTATAACTATTATTAGAAACTAGAAAACTTCTAAAGCACATATGAATAACAAAAATCAGAAGGAATGTTTAGATTATCAAAATGCAAAACAATGTTCTATTTGTTTATGTACAAACATCATTTTATAGATAAACAGAAGCGTGTATCGATCCTGATTGAGACAAGCCAGAGCCCAAACTGAATTTACATATCTTAAACCGCGTCTGTTATTTTTTCATAATAATCTTGGTGTATTATGCAAAAAGTTTATACGATACCAATATCAGGCTTGTTTGCGTTCAATTCATTTTTTATACATTTGAAATTGGTTATTACTTTCTTTAGTGCTATTGTAATTTTTATTTGAAAAATTTTATTCGTTCCAAATTTCAGACATCTGCTGGTATCACCATCAAAATCTGCCACAAAAAGTCCATTGCTGGACCACCTCCCCCAAACATTACTAGTATGACCGATGGAAATGGTCTGCATCTACTGATATAGTCAAGTGCTTTTATAGTTTTACATATTGGATTGGATGTATCTAGAATTTAAAAAAACTCTGTCTGTTGTGATCAATCTCTACGCCTACTGTTTCGATCGCGTTATCTAACTTAATTCTAACTGGAACAATGTCATTCGTTAGTTAGGTCATGGAAATACGATCGTTTGTCAGTCTTCAGAATATATTTTTTTGGTTTAATTTAAATCATGTCCCTTAGGCCCTTTAATAAATCACCATACCCAGAAGAGTTTATGAATAACCAGATCCCAAAATCAGTTTTAATAGAATTTGTAATAACATGAGCACATTTGAACTTACTTACTGATCCATTCAACCGTTGTTTGGTGAATTATCTGGAGAGCAACCGTGTTTTGATAGGCAAATGAGATGCCTCTACTCGAAAGCTTAACCATTAAGGGGCTCTTTACATAAACAATTGTACTGCAAATAAGTAAACAGAGTTAACTATTTTATTTTCAATACATGTTTATGTACGCGAATCATTGAGAAGTTGTGGAGGAACCAAGTTTATTAACCCACTGGTTCGTAGCCTGGTGGGATGAACCGTGAGATTTGGTTTCGGGTTACCTGCCGCAAAAAAAGCAAAATATTTTTTTATATCTCTCAGATTCGTTTTAATCAAACTAGGTATGTATATTATATCACAGTTTACCTTATTAATAATACATCAAATAAAGCCAAACAACCAGTTAGAGGGTTAGTTAAATTACTCTGGTAACTTCGAGTCCCCTACTCTTTACTAACTCGATCACATAAGTCAGTAGATTGATGTTAAGAATACAAATAGATTTAATAAAAGCATTGATATAATAAAAGCAAACTGCCTTTTTTGGTTTAGCTGAAATTGTATAAAGAACTTGTTCTGTACTACACTGCCAGGGGCGCTACAGAATCAACAAAAAATATTCCTTTTGTTTGTGAAAATTCTAACCGAGATTGCGACACAGTCAAATATGTGTTTTGGATAGCATATATGAAAATTAAATGGGATAACTAGACTGGTCACGTACCACCCTCGCACAGGATATCAACGTGAATCAACAATACGTTTCATTCGGTGACCGAAAGATTCGGAGCCATCGTCCTTTCCTATCATATTCTAGAATTCTTTCTTTCTTCTTCTTAAGACGAGTCTTCTTACTCTAACAAGAATGTGAAAAGAGTAAGAAGAAGAGTATTCTTATTCTCACCTTCCTTCTAGCGGGAAATGCATTGGTAGGGTCCCTTGTGTTCTACTAATTATGATAATAACTGATAGGAAATATGCATAAACATATATCCGATAGTTTGCATAAAAATATTGACTACTAAATACTTTAATTCACCATAGTTCATTGCAGTAAACGTATTTTCTTGTTATGCAAATTGTTTCGGACTAAATCCATGTGCTAAATCTAAGTTCGAGGAAATAGTTTCCATATGAAGCGGTATTTTGGAAGTTGCATTTCAGCTAGGGTTTCATATATGCGGTTAAATGTCGGGATCTATTTCTGACAAATGCTATTAAATTGAAGCGCTGTGAAATTGCTTTCAAAATGGATGCTAGGCATCTTAGTCCACATTGGTACCTATCTCGTATCGATAATTCAGTTTTCTAAAACTATACTATACTAAACTATACGTGACTATACTAATATTTAACAGATTATTTAAATAATTCATTCTGTTATTGAATGTTGTTATTTATAAAATTTCTACCTATATCTTTATATTAATTAAAGCCTATTTTTCATGTATATAGTGTAAGTTATATTATACACCACGCTTATCACTTATTAGCATAGGTACCTACCCACGCTTTGTCATTATTAATTACTAAACTAAAATGTTTTTATTTCTCACATTTTCATAAAGTCACGCTTTATATGTATGTTGTATTGTTTCCAAACAATACAAAATGTTGGTTTAGAAATCACATTTCATAACTTTTCTCTCCACCCACTTACTCACTCAGTTTTATTGAAAATCCTTGTCAGTCACGAAGTAGGGTAAACAAACCGAATCTGAAAAGTTGCTAACTCTTCACACATGTATGACATAGGTTAGGTAAGTACCTAAGTATTAAAAATACCTAAGTAGGTATTTTTAATCCTAAGGTATAAGGTATCCTTACTATTTAAAAATTGACAAAGTACCTAAGTAGTACCTAGTACTTTTAAAGATAAATGTTTTAAAATATCCTGAGCACTACTTTTATTATCATGATCGGGTACCACAAAAACTCAATATTCGAAAACTTTGAACAACACAAGCCTGGTGGCTAGCAATGGTCACTTTATCCCGAGGGCCGCGGGTTCAAATCCTGCGCAAGGCAAACATTGGTGTGTATGAACTTGTCTGTTTGCTTTGGTCTGGATGTTTTCTATGTATAAAAAGTGTTTATTTACAAAAAAAAGTATTTATATGTATTTATCAGCAATAGTACCCCATAGTACAAGCTTAGTTGCTTAGTTTGGGACTATATGGCGTTGTGTGATTCGTCCAAGAATATTTATTTATCTAACTTGGTACAGTCAACAAATTTTGACGACCTCCGTGGCGTAATGGTTACCACGCCAGACCGCCACCCAGGAGGTCGCGGGTTCGATCCCCGGTCGGGTCATGATGAAAAACGAACTTTTTCTGATTGGACTCGGGTCTTGGATGTTTATCTATATATGTATTTGTTATAAAATATAATATCGTTGAGTTAGTATCCCATAACACAAGTTACGAACTTACTTTGGGGCTAGCTCAATCTGTACGAATTGTCCTTATATTAAAAAAAAAAAAACAGAAACTAAGGGCAGACCACTAAGAACAAAGATTTTTATGCTAATAATGATTGCAAAATTATATGAATATTATTGATAAATAAAAAATACTATATTTAGAGAAATTTAGAAAACTTGAATCATATTTACGGTTACCACTTTAATGAGCAGTTTTCTTTTAGGTATAATCAGTTGGTTTTTAAAATCATCAAAAGATGGCGCTAGCGTTATTTTTTGGTATTGTTGAGGCCAAATATTTAGTCTGTGCCAAGAAATATGAACATTGTAACCTCAAAAATTGTTACTTACATAATTTAATTAATAATACATTGTAGTAATACTTTCTTCGAACTTTTTTTTAAATGTTAAAATAAATGACGATTTTGTAGCAAAAAGGTCACTCCACCCACCCACTCTTTTATTACCAAAAGTGCCAGGCTGCGCCATTTATCGAGTGTTTAGGAAAGCTATAAAATACTTAAAAGAAAACTGCTCATTGTTAATTGTACTACAATTTTACGTAACAACATTTATAGTTTGACAAGAAATATATTAATTTAAGGTTAAGTTTAAGGCCGTAAATACTTTACTTACATATAAATTTGTTTAAAAGTTTGCAATATTAACAAAAATCCTCAAGAATTCCATTCTCTAAGCATTCGCGTGCAAAAGTATTAAAAAAATCGTTAACATGCTGTGTGTATTGCGATAACCAATATAAACACATTTCCAAAATGAGAGGTGAACTCATCTCGCGATATTTATACAGTGGATGCCGAATCGAATATTTTCTTACGCCCACCGAGATAGAAAAAGTCAATTTATTTGGCACTCACGAACACGTATAGTTCATTTTCATACATATACACGTAATATAGGATTGTGTAATGAAACGTAGCAAGTGAGTTCGCTCAATTTTTCTCCCGTGATCTTAAAATATATGACGTGAAAACTCAAATGTATTTATTCCGAATTGCTGAGAGCAATGCTCAGTCATGTCATCGATCAAGAAAGACAGGAAACGTAAGCGTAAATAGGGTTGCCTAACATTTTAAAACATAATTTCCAAAACTATTTTTATTTTATTCAGAAAACCAACAGCGTATACAATTAAATTTTACATTAAATACTTAATAGATAGTATGGCCAATAAGAGAGATTTAATTATAAAGTAAAATATATAAATATATAGGGACAATTTATACAGATTGAACTAGCTTAAGAGAGGTAGGGCACAGCGGATAATCCGCTCAAATCGGAGCAGCCCGTCTGGGGAAGGACCTCCACCTTACAGAAGATCGTAGCCAAATAGCATTGGTCTCGGCCATGTTGTGTTCCTACGGTGAGTAAGGTCTCCAGAGCTCCACTTGGGGGGGTTGGGAGGGTCGGCAACGCGTGAGTGATACCCCCGGTTGCTTACGTCTATAGGCTACGGTGACGGCTTACCATCAGGCCGACCGTATGCTTGTTTGCCACCTGTGTGGTATAAAAAAAAATAAAAAAAAAATAGCCCCAAAGTAAGTTCAAAACTTGTATTATGGGATACTAACTCAAGGATATTATATTTTATAACAAATACATATATAGATAAACATCCAAGACCCGAGGCCAATCAGAAAAAGTTCGTTTTTCATCGTCGGTCGGGTGACCGGGAATCGAACCCGGGACCTCCTGGGTGGCGGTCTGGCGTTGTAACCATTACGCCATGGAAGTCGTCTAATTGAGTCTTTATTATTCTAATTAATTATCTTTATTAATTAAGTTATTCAAAGATATCTGCCTCACTAATGCCAAAAAAGCGGCTGGAAGAGGATGGAAGCGTAAAACGGAGCATCGCATTCATTTTGCTGATTCAAACTCTTATGAATCTTTTATAGGTCAAATATCTTTTTGTAAGTGTTTGTATAATTTTAAAAGTTTTAAAAGCAAAACTTGTCAGAAAGTCAGAACATTGAGCAGCCAACCCTTATTTTTCACTGTTATTATAATATTTCTTTAACAAATCCGCAACCCTGTCAAAGAATGCTCTCTTGTTTGGGGAAAATCGCGAGGAATGTGATATTATAAAAATTGTTTTATTTAGATAGACTGTATGGTGTTGCTGTATACATTTTGTAGTGACGCAGATTTTTCTTGCATTTCGAAACGTATTGCTTTTAATTCAACGAATGTGCAAATGGTGTTGTGTTTATAGATGTTTACTTTCATTTAGATACGTATGCATTTTGTTTACAAATGCTAGCCAGGTTTTTTTTTCATTTGAGAAGGTGGCAGACAGTTAGGTCTTTATTCAGTATGCTCCTCATTGGATTATGAGAGGAGAGCCCTAATACAGACTTATTCTCAGTTGTATCGCCAAACATCACACTTCCATATTCATCAATCGCATCATATTAAATTAAAAGTAGTATTTTTACCCAATGTTGATTTTCATTCAAAATAACATCATATTAAGATGATTTTACACCATTTCAGTATCCATCCAAATATATTATCGGAACGTACATGTGAATTATCTTTCCTGGTCAGTAGCTTTATCTGAATCACTTCTCCTTGAATAACTTTTGTTTACCTTAGCCGATTCCATTGTGATCCATTACAATGACGTCGAAGAAAGAGCCCTGAACACTTTTCATGATCCACCCAAGGCTATATTAGTATGTTTTTAAAGGCGGAAGGGCACAACACAAAAGGGCCGGATAGGGTAAGGTCCCCGCAAATCCGGGAAATAAACTGTGAAATAATGGCCGGAATAAATTATTGGCCAGGGTTTGTGCCGATACGCTAAGTTTAATCCTGACCATTTACTATTGTGTTTACTTATATTAATCTTTTCTGTCATAGAACTACTAATTCCTGCCAACAAACGTTACGATCTGCGAAAGGAGCGACAACCGGCTGTAGCCGCACTGTTTTCGCACGGCACATTGCAGTACATTTGAAGGCCCTTTTCAGCAAGAGTAAATTAAACTCAATAAACCACTTTCCTGTTTCCCTAATGACATTGTTTCCGAGGGCACTTTTGACAGTAATTTCCATTTGAATTTAGATTTTTTTACCTTGCTTTAATTAAGTTGAGTTAATAATTCTATTTTTGACCGTGACTAGACAAACACTGCGGGTACAAATCTATTTATTTATACGAAACTAGCGAACACCTGGTTACTTAATCGTAACCTTTCCTATGGGAATTTCCAAAAATCACTTCTTATTGCTCACCTATGACACAAAAATCAACCTTTATATGACATTTTATCTTTCTAGTTCTAGTGATTTCGGCTGTGTGCTGAACAATCAATATCTCATCATGATATGAGGATTTTTTTTGTAAACAAGTATGAAAATGCTGCCATTACTTCTCATGATGTCTTCAGCTTCTTCCTGTCCTACATCAAAATCAAGCATGCACTATAGGTTACCTACACCCTATTAAATATTAGTTATCGACAAATCTAATCCAACAAGGTAATGGCATATAAATTATACATTATATACTTTTACTTAAAGTATAATATTGTCGCCTGATTTTGCCATAAAAAGAGCTCACGCTGTGTTTACTGTTCTAATAATTTTGTTTAGTGGACACAGCAGGAAAAGAATCTAATGAAAAAATAATATTATAATCTTTATTTACCGATAATTTCAGCAGAAATGCAATAAATTTACCACCAAAATCCTTAGATTTCTGCGAAAGTCGAGTTTGTACGGAGGTATTCAGTTTCTTGCGATGAATGTAATTATATAAAGTTTGCTAAGTTTCAGTTCAGCTCCAAAGAAATAATAGAAACTTTATACCATTCAGTCTAACTTAGACTGTCTAAGTAACACACCAGGGGCTGTTAATAAGGCTATTTTAAGCATAATTTCATTCATAAACGTTTTCCTAACTTAAGTACCTATTGAATGAACATTTTAACCTTAAATAGTACCCAACACCTCAGCTTCGATAAAGTATAGACTTGTAGTAAGTGTTAAAATGAAGTTCACAGAAAGTATCTTTAGTTACAAGCAACATTCATGAACAATTATTTTTTAGTATTTAGATAATGGTTGCGTTTCGTATATTTTACATTTTATTTATACTTATTGGACACCATCATCATCAACCAGTACTAACATGTTAAACATTGTCGCTTTGATCAAAATAGTATAGAACTTATAGTCCACCACCTTTCAGTGCTATATTAATCTGTATTAATAATATCTATCTAAAATGAAAATGATAATGGAAACAGGACCAATTAAATTCAACGTTCGTTCTGTCCTTGAACTATTCAACACTACATATTATATGAAGACTGAAATACAATGTTTTCTTAAAGAAGCCTTTTCTGCTTTTCACATCATAAGTATATTTGAGCTATCATTGTGACACATTTTATGGATCATAAACTTTGTTAACAAGCCTATCCATGAATAAGTCTGAACGAATAATACAGAGCCATAAATCCATGAGAAAACTACTTCTGTTATCAGATACTATGTCGCTACAAACAGGTACCCCATACAGAGATGAGCCTGGATTTATTCATAGCCCACTCGTGCCCTATTTTTACGTAACCTCACACATCATCCGCTCGCTGCTTGTCCTATGGGATTTAACTGGATTTCCTAGAACCCACCTTAACAACATTGAAATCTTTTTTTATCACCTTATCCTAATTTGGGGGAAGTTCATAAAAAAAACAACAAAATAATAAAAATACTTATCAATATCTTTATTTACAATGGTCGAAATGTTGATTATCTAAGCGGCATAATAATAAAAACGCCGTAGGAAGTTTTATGTTGATGGAAAAATATGATAAGGTTCTTATTTCTATTTCCTTCATTCCTAAGCTTTAGTAGAAGTGATATCCATTTATATTTTATTAGTAAAACGACTTAATGTTTATCGAATAATGTGACATACAATTATATAAATACAAATTACGATAGCAGTACAAATTGTGTTCGCTTTCAATAAATTTTAAAAGCTCGGATAGGGATCAATTACTAAAACTTTATAAAATTATTATTAAATTGAAGTAACAAAAATAAAACTTCAATTTGATGAAAACATAACAATATACATAACCTTAAAGTCGGGTAAAAAGGTGTAGCTAACAATCACTTGATACAGAGACGCCATGGCGAACAGCGACTCTATTCTTGTAAAAAAAAAACTTGCAAATCTCGTGTCAACCTCAATCGCTGTCTCACTCATACAAAATAGTTTTTTTTTATATGCACAAAGTTGGCAAACAAGCATACGGCCCGCCTGATGGTAAGCATCACCGTAGCCTATAGACGCTTGCAATGCCGGGGGTATCACTCACGCGTTGCCACCCCTCCCAACCCCCCCAAGTGCAGCTTTGGAGACCTTACTCACCGTAGGAACGCAGCATGGCCGAGACCAATGCTATTTAGCTACGATCTTCTGTAAGGTGGAGGTCCTTCCCCAGACGGGCTACTCCGATTTGAGCGGATTATCCCCTGTGCCCGTACCTCTCTTGAGCTCGATAGCGATGAAAATTGACACGAGATTTGATTATTGTTACGAGAATTGAGTCGCATATTTCTAATACAGTGCATACTACTTTCTGATTTATTTGTGATGTATTAATATCATAAGTACATTAAGTACCTACCCTTTTTATTGAAAGACAGTTGATAAATAAAAATAAATTTAATTATTATATTAAAATTTTGGCAATTTTAAACTTGTTACTAATAGTGGTAAGCACATATATTTTTATACCAATGTTGAGTTATATTTACAGTTTCACATTAATACTAATTACAAAAAAATCATTCCATTACAAAATCACGTGGTAAGTACATTTATCTACTAACAATTTTTCTAAGACATTTCACTATACGTCTCTTTCATAGATATGTACAACATTAAATAGACAAACTACATTATACAAGGTGTCAATATTATATCGCGATTGAACCCAATTTTTTTATGTTTGGTTTGTATTTTATTATACAACGATTTGTCTTTATTTTGTGTTTATTTATTTATTTATAATTCAATTTATATATAAATCGTTAATGATCTTACCATACTTACAGAACACATATTTTAAAATTTATTATGGATAAAAAAATTGGTAAATTAGCTAGCAAAGTGCGGATCTCGTTGTAATAATTAAAATAAGTATCTATTGACTACGGTACATGAAATACAAAAAGTGGAGCTATTCTATAAGTTCGTATTGAAACGGCAAAAAAAATGGTATATGTACAGTACACAGTGAACATTTATGTAAATACAATCTGTGAAAGATTAGAATAATATTTGATTCGGAAGTCGGTTCTAACCCCCGAAATCATCATTTATTGTATCTGAATCCTATTCTAGTATCCTTGAATAGTATTCTCATCCTCGATCTTTTCAAACGAACGGAAACGAACATAATCGAAATCATCCGACAGCAGAATCCGCGTTCCACTGCATAAAAAGGCAGTGAGCGGAAAATGACAGAGCGGAACAAACTATAAATGCTTTGCCTTTCATTAGGTAAACAGCTATTCTCCTAATAAATACAGTTATTAAAAAAGGTAATCTTACATGCCATCTCGCTCGTTTTAAAGTTTGTATGAGCGAAATAGTGGCTAAGATCGGAATTTGATATTGACTTTTTTACTTTCTATAAATATGTTTGTACATTTTTAATCCGCTCACTCCCTCTTTTATTGTGAAACCACAATATTTACCATAGCTCTATCAATCATGAACAACCAGAATCGGGTTTGCTCTCAAATCTCAGTGGAATGCGTGATTACGAACTGTATTCACTATTTTAAACGTTTTTAAATATTATTAAACAGCAAGGCCGCCCGTCACACCTACTTATATAATCAAAGCCACCTGTAATCAAATCCTGGGTCTAACACCTCTTCACTTACATAAAATGTATGACAGGGATATGACGTAACAGCACAGATAAATGTTGTGCGTTGATGACGCACGGAGTGCTCTGTCTGGCTTACGTCTAAAAACAAAGTGATCTATAACTTTTTGTAATGATTTTAATTTAAAAATAATATACTCCGCTTTATCTGAACCTCTTAAACTTTTTTACTATCAGTGAAGTAATTCAAACAAGATTATACTAGAAAGAAGTTAAAAAATAGAATGCTGAAATAGTTTTCGTACAGAGTACAATCTTTAGATAAAACAAACAAGTTTTTATTACCTACTTATGTAGTTTGTATTAGAGACAATAGGTACCTACATAATGTTAGTGATATTTTCGTCAGTTATGGTCAGATATTATTTATGAAACATATGAACGAGATATTATCAGGTAATAACATGGAAAACAATAAAATTTCTGCAATTGTAATCAGTAAGCATTTCCTTATTCTGAGTCCCTATTCAATTGTAATTCCTATTATCATTGAGACGACTTTCTTATGAATATTAATTTTATTAAGAGCACGGAAACATTCGGATGGTAATTAAGCTCTTTTTCGGTTCAGAGTTTGTACTACCCAAGTAATGTTCACAAATTCACCAAGATTTCTTATTGTTAAGCAATTAATAAGTTTTTTTCTTCAATTAATAAGTTCTTTTATGTAAATAGCAGAAGCAATGGAAAAGTTCCAACCAACATAACATCACCCATCTCTTGTAATTGTATTTTATTTTACAAAAACTCTTAACTAATTCCATAAAATAATAACAAATGGACATATGTAAAGGCATTCTGACTTTCTTCTGATAAATAAAAACGTAGATTATCGGAAGAAGCGACGGCTAAACCTAAGTAGTTTTCTCATAGTCAAACAAATAATATGTAATGGAATAAATGGATAATAAAATGCACGTTACACACGCTTTTATTTGTATTGTATTTAAGAAAGTAATTTATTCAAAAATCATCCGTCCAGAACACTTTGTGTATCAAATTATTTTTATTGTTCTGTAATAAACTCATTCATTCGAAATCATTTTCACAATACCTACATTCATGTTATATTTCGTAAATAAACCTATAATTATTATGTAATAAATTCATTTATTCAAAATTACATTAGACAAAAAGTTCATTCATTTGAATGCTACCATTTCAATTCATGCATTCAATCAACATACGTTTAATATAAAAACTAGAACATGTTCGCAAGTATTAAGAAATAGATATGGTATGGTGATAGATAACAATAAGTGCGTAACTGATGTTATAACACTTGTTCAACAACTGCTAAACTGCGATTTAAACTTAGACGGGGAGTGTAAGTAACCTCAGAGCTACAAACGACGTTGCCAAGTCGTGTTATTGTTTAAATCCCGCTTCTGAGAACATTAGCAGAGCAATATAGGTTACAATTTCATATTGCAGGCTTGTAAATGGCATTTAATTTGCGGCATCCTTAGAGTCTGAAAGCAGCCGTCACACAAAGTAGATTCAAAGTAAATAAAATTAATTTTAATTTAACATAAATTATCATATTTCTTGTAATTATTTAATATTATTGGTACAGCATATGAGGTTCTTTCACTTTCACCCTATAATTCATCATCTGACTGTATTTGGCTTTTGTTACGAAAGCTTACTTAAGTTACAAAGCTTTCTTATGCAGGCACACTACAAATAAAGGTTGTTTTTATTTTGTAGCAAAGTTTTAATGTCCTAAACGTAATACCAAATTTCATAGAAAGCGCATTGACCGCATTGACAGACATTTAAACACAAGTGCCACTTAAAGAAATGTACACTGTTCGTGCTCTAAAGCTTAGTAATACAAAATGCAATAACAGTTGCTTTTATATATTTTTCACACACGATTCTCTGAAACGTTTACCGTATACTTAAACGTTGCGATTTCTAAATGCCATTAGCACTAAAATGTTCGTCCTTTATTGTCCTTTATTGTTGTCCCTAACATGCCTTTTTTTCAGTGCGGTAAGCATCATCCTTTATTTTATTTATCCCATCCTCTGAATTGGCTTGATAGACGTCGATATAAAGATGTAGGTAATGTAAAAATATTTTCAAAATGTAGTAAAATAATAAATTACATAAATTTTTCTATTTACAAATTAACCAAAAATTTAATATTACATATTATGGTACTCTATTAAATGTCCGTAATTAAAATAAAAACGCGTCTACGCTAAAGAGTCGTCCGCTGACATAGTGCGAATGTGGGTGGACGTTGTCCTCTCGCCTATCCTTTGGGATATGTATCAACGTTATTGAATGAATGTAATTTCGCTGAAGTTCACCTACATCTATCATAATAATTTCGGGAGAGGCCTGTGAGATTAAAGTATAGTCCAGGGGCGTAGTAGGAAGGAAATTAACCAGATTTTTGCGAAGCCAAGCGACATCAATATTATAATAACATAATTATACAACCTCTTGTAATTTCATACTTGTGTTCATCCTTACACCCCTTCCACACGGCCCAATCTATTTGCCCAATTTGTATACCTGTCCTTTTCTATCACCAAGAACAGGACAGGGACAAAAGATAAAATTGGCCCAAAAATTGGGTGCGTGTGGACGGAGTGTTACTTAACACAACATTTCCATTGAAATTCAATGTTGGTGTTTGAACTAGTTTCCCAATCTATTGTGATAACAGAATGTTATATGCTTCATGCCAATAAAGTGATTAGTGATCGATTCATGTTAATTTCATATTGATATTTTTTTCTGACATACCTACGGCAGTAAAGCAAATAGGTCACCTGATAAAAAGTGATTACCGCCGCCTATACACATCACCATTATGTTGAATGGTACAAGAAAGTGAGAATATGGAGAAAAGAGATAAAGGAAAGAAGTTAGACCGCACACCGAACAAAACCGCATTGCTGCGTCACGCTCACGCCTATATTCTGTGAGGTGGTACTCCATTCTGTGCCTGCCGTATGACATATAAATCCAAGTAGACTATACCGGATTAACATATCAATAAAATGATTCTATTTCCAATGACGAAAAAGACACAATTAATGACCAAACTAAAAGTTGGACTACTTATTTATTTTGAGAGTTAAAAGTATATGAAGTATATGAGGCTACCAGCCACAGCTGAGTTTTATCTCCCTGATAAATGGTTCGTTATTAAAACTCTCCTATATATTAATTGTTCTATTTTCAGCTTATCAGTAGGTACAACTACCGAAATATTAATTAAACCGCACGATTTAATTTGTTCTGCTTTTATCCAGGGCATAATTAATTAAAAACAATGACGTACACTTTATTATACATATAATAATGTATGTATATAAAATGTAAAGGAGTATAATGAGATATGTACTCAAGACATCAAAATATCTTGGCCCTCTTTGGAATGTACTTACTCAGAACTGAAGACTGATAATTCCAAGTAACTTTTATACCATAAGAACTAGTTTTCGGAATAAGGATTCGATCCAGTTATCAGTTCTAAGTAAAACAAAGCCAGAGACAAAGCTGTCCTATTTATATTATATATTTTACGTTTCCATTTGAAATCCCACTAAATCTATCAAGCGATTTTGAAATCATTAAATTAGGCTGTATCTCTAATTTAGAAATCCAGCGTAAAACCTTACAAAGTCTAGTTCATTTAGGCGGTTTAACCTAGGGTTAGTTAAAAGCTGAATTTTAGCATAAAAAAATGACACAGCCTCGTTATCTTTGCGCTCTAGTGAATTTTCCGCCAAAGAATTTAAAATAAAACTCTAAAGGGAACTGCGGACTGCCGTAAAAAGGCTCATAATTTTATTTAAGTTATATTTAACGCGTTTTGCAACCAAGAATGGCGAATAAACGTAAAGCAAACGTATGCAGTTGTAAATGTAACTTGATCTATTTCAAAACTGTAGTTTCAGAATTTTATGAAAGATCTTCCACTTTCATAATATTATGAATAATAGCTTTGAATGTGAATCTATTTATTTTTATGTGAATAATAACTCTTTGTTACAAAAAATACATCATTTTTTGTAGAAAATAAATTAAAATCTCATTAAAATTTTACGGGCCCACAAACTAAACGTGATTTGAACGTGGAACCCTTCAAAAAGACCCAGTTTTTTCGTTTTTTAAATTGCATTATGTAAATTTTTCTTTATTCAAATAAAGCCTTATTTTTGAAATCTGTATTCTTTGTATAAAATATCTGTATTTCTTTTGTTTGGCATCTGTTTATTTCCTTTTATTTTTGTTGGTTGCCAGTATTCGAGTGTAGGTAAACTGAGAACAATGACATTATTACAGCATAACAATTCCCCCTCATGAATTGAATACGAAAATAAAGAAAATATTTCTTTATATTGTGTACAGGGAATGTGACGCAGACTAATAGATCTTTATTTTTTTCATAGAGATAACAAGTACAAAATGTCGAACGCAGTGAAATATAAGAAAATAATAGAATAACTGGTAATATGTAATTACAATGATTGCAACCCTAGTAACATTTAAAACCTTATATTTGGAATTTTTTATATTTCCAATTACAAACGTGTGTAGCCTGTAATTTTGGAAGGGTAGGCTGCATAAATGCCAGTGAGCTCTAGGTTTACCTAAAATTTAACAACATAAAGGTAATTCTTTAAAAAATACATTTTTGATACATTATACACCTGCTTTAAAACAAGGTTAATACGCCTACATGCGACTTTAATTAATTCATAATGAAATAAAAATCTTCTGTGTAACATCGTTCATCCAATTAACGTTTACCGAGGATGAAAAAGTAATAGCGATTGAACAGTATTTTAATTGAAATTAATTTACGTCCTTTATTCTTACAGAAGAATTAATTAACCTATAGAATAACATGTAACGAGACCACGTATCAAAAACCATAAGGAAAAGTTAATAATAACATGAAAGATGATAACATAAGAGGAAAGCAGATAAATAAGTAATTTTACACGATCGTAGACGCATTAGAGTCAAACTCAGGATAGTCTACCCATGGACCTAGAAAAAAAGGCGGACACCATTACTGCTACTAAAAAGTGAAGCACCCATACTAAGCCACCTCGCATATACGGACGAACCGGCCGGCTTACTATGGTGTGAATGTGTGCGTGCCGGTCAGCCATTTCACACGCACACATAGTTACGCCGCCGCCATTACGGTGCTTCAATTCTTTCTTAGCTAGATTCCGTCCTTTTTTTCTAGGTCCATGAGTCTACCTGTCAGTTTTAGCAAAACAATATAAAGCTTTAACATATTAAGTATCCCATAAGCCAAACGCGGCAATTGCTGTATGAAGTGATTTTGCTTTTGCGTAATGGAGACCATCGACTACTAGCATTCACAATATCTTCCCCAGAAAGACAAGAAAGGCGAGAAAAAAATGGGATTCAGTAACTACTTGTAAATGAAGCTCAATCTGCACTGCCGTAACTAATTAGACGTAAAGTTAATACTTCGTTATAGCAAAGACTGTCTTCGATTGCCATTCCTCCTTACGTCAGTAAAGCGTCTGTTACACAAGGAGAGTTTCTCGCACGCGAGCGGCGAATAATCGTATGCGATTATCCCATGGCAAAACTCGCCTTTCGATTCTAGCCTGCGGTTGTTTACATTTTGACAAAAACTCGTAATATTCAAGCTATTCTCGAATGCGAGTATCACAGGTGAGATTCGCTTCTCTTAATATGTTTACACTACAAGCGAGTAATCGTAGATCTAAAAATGCATACGTATCTCGACTTGTATAAACAATGCTCGGGCGAGAATCGCAAGTGTCGATGCGAGACTCGCGCAAATCACTCCGTACTGATTTTGACACGAGACTCGCCATTCGTGACCTGATTTACAAGTACACCTTGTACCACCTCCGATGACATTATAGCACCACCATGACACTTCTGAACAACAGTCGTGTTTTTGAATGGCGAAACTCGTTAGAGAAACTCGTATGATTTGTTTACACAGGCTCGCGGCCCAGGAGAGCTTAAGTAGCGAGAATTGTATTCGAGAGGCAAAACTCGGAGCATTTGTTTACACTAGGCACCATATTATTGCCTGGAAGAAATCGCCGCTCGCGTGCGTGAAACTCTCCTTGTGTAAAAGACGCTTAATAAGAACAAAGATTTTGATGAAGGTCCACAGCAACTCTATGATGTAACTTTGTCCAAACTTGTCTACCCTGATAACAAAGTTCATTAATTGAAATAGTAGCATTCGCCGCTCACGTCCTTTCTTCTTAGGTACTATAAAACAACCAATGTTTATAAATGAATCAATGAATACGAATCGAAATTCCGTTTTATCCTTTTTTGGCTTTGTCCTTTGCCTGTCAATTAATTCTAGTAAAAATACTTAATTAGTATTCAAAGGGGTTATATGGAGCGGTCGCGGTGCGCATCTGGTACTCGTAAGTCGAGTCAAAATGTATGGAGCGCTGGGGACCTTGTAATATTTTGTACTACCTAGTACAATAAATGTCGGTTTACAGGTGAACTGAAAGCGCACCTGACCTTGAGTTATACTAACATCCAGGTACTTAGTCTTCACAAATTATTAGGTTAAATCAAAGTGAACTTTATCGAACAATACAAGATTTCTGTTATACAGAAAATACCTCGTAAGGGTAAGTACCCATGTTAATTGGTTCCTGTCTCTTTCGACATAATGATCACATATTCTCATACTCTTCACCTCATACCTTTCACAGACATTCAGCTTTTGACATAGATCGTTGTGAGTTCGGGATCAATATTATCCATGCTGTCAAATATCAACTTTGTATTGTATTTAATGACAGCTCGTTAGCTCGATGCGTCGAAGCTCACACAATCGAGACAAGATAATGATATGTATAACAAGACATTTATTATTTGGTGCACTTCTAGCAATTGCTATCAACTTTAGATTAGCTGTGTTTTCAAGTGACCTGAAAGTCACCGGCTGGGCATGACGATGGTCATCTTTCAACAATAATCGGGACCAACAGTTTAATGTGCTCTCCGTAGCACAAAGTTTAGTAAGTAAGCTTTACGGAAGGTTTCATGTAAATATACACAAACTTATATTAGTCATTTTCTCGCTGTTCTAAATATCAATGACTTATCAGATTCAGAATCGTATTTTAATTAGAAATGATAACTTGACTGGTAGAAATTAATTTAAATTGAAGTTCAGATAAACGAAAACCATTATTAAATGTACATAGTTACTATACAGAAATATACAATATCTTGTACATTTTCGCCTTTTGTAATTTTCCATTAAATCCCAAAAACAAAATAGTAGGACAATGAGTGAACGCTTTAAAGACGCCGAGAGACAATATAATACATAGACAAACATCTCACAAAAACTAAATATTTTTTTAGATACTTACCTAGAATATATTAAACGATTTGGTTCGTATTTGAACATGACATTCCTACTTAACATATCTGTTACATAACAGTAAGCACCCTTGTTCTCTTACATAATTGATGTTTTACTTAACGATACAATGCCGAGTCATTACTCATATTTACTTAATGTCAATGGTCAAATTCAGTCTAAATCCAGCACTTAGCTGGACCTAATGATACAATGGTACAATAATAGATATAATTAATTTATGACGCTCATACTACATGTATCATATACATAGTTATCAGATATTCGATACATTATTATAGATTTTGTATTTTTACTTAGAATTACTGACTCAGTAAGCAACAGAAGCGGGGCATTCACTTTAGTACAATGTCAAACTTGCGCGCGGATATACATGAAAATTATTTTATAAGCAAAAGATCAGTAAGTAACAGAAATGCACTGCAATTATTTATTCATATCCAGGCAGTAGGCCTTTACAGTCACTATCTCTATTCATAAAGTACAAACCGTAGCAATGTTATTTAGTATTTATAAAGTATCATATTAAAAGTCACTCAAATCAAGTTCTCGAAATAGTACTGTTTCGGAAACATGATTTCAAAAAATGCAAGAATTTAATTTTTTCACTTATAGTCACAATCACATCTTCCTTCATAAAGTGATGTTAATTTATTTATGTTGCTGGTATGTTTTTTACTGTGTGTGCTATAATTTCAGTTATACATAATATAGGTATATTCAAATTCAAGGTATGTACATCGAAGCAGTTTAATATAACCGTAATTGTGAAACGCCCCAGACAGGTATTGTTACACTCGTAAAAACTGAGCATTCGAATTACAATGCCAACGTGACATGCGTGACAAAAATTAAATGAACACGTTTTTATGAAACACGTATATTTCGACCGATGGTTCTCAGACATGCCAAGCCCTCAAAACAGAATTTGCGCAAATGCACGCCGATGTGATTGACAAACTTATGTAAAACTTGGGATGACTTGGACTTTATTTAGCTCACCAGACTGATGATTCTCAGTTCTCAGACGAGCGACGCGACAAAGTTAGCCTGTCCGAATTTGCGCACATGGGAACGTTTAGCTTGTGTAAAACTCAGGCTAACTTGGACTTTAATAAACATTGTCTTACGTTCTGCGTCGTCATGCCAAAACAGCCTACAGTCGTGTAGCTTTTACTTGCATTTGACTATTACAGTACGTGCAAATACCAAGAACCATCCGCAGATTGTAATTTAATGTAATGTTATAATGAGACACTTTCGTTTTTATTTTCTAATTATGTACTTACTATGTACAATACAACAAAGTAGATATACAACATATTAAAAACACTTTGTATGTTCAACATCAAAAGTTTACATTTTGACACATCCACGCACCAAAAGGCTTCTTTCAAGTGTTACCTATTTCGTTCGGTATCTATTATTACTACAGACATTGTGCATCATGTAACACTTATTTTATTTTATCTTGTGTGACAAATTGTAACTGGTTATATGCAATATTTAATTACTAAATGCAACATGTACAAAATCAAACCAAGTTTGTACCCAACTATTTTTTATACTAATAGGAAGTGCCACAAAAAAAAACCAACAGAATAATTTCTTCTCAACAGGCCATTCACGCACGGCGAAGTGTCAGTAGAATTAAAAAAATAAATTATTTCATATTTTTTATTTAAAGAAATAAGTGATTCATCTGATAAAAATATACTGGACTGTCATGTTTCTTGTAAGTTGCGATAGTTGTTTACCTGCTCATAAACTAAGATTGGACAGAGTTGTAGACATTTCTGTCTTTACGATTGTTTAGTAAAGTTTCTACATTATGGCTTTGCTTTTAGTAAGATAGATTTCAATAAAGAAATCCACTTGCAACATTGTGCTCATAGTAGACAAATAATTTTACAAAGTCTAAAATGCAAATGAAATTAACTTTATACATGAATCAGCTGAAATTCTTTGAAATAAAGTTTTATTTCAGTCATTCAATAACTGTCTGAAGCCAACAGATTCGTTTTTCAGTTTATTGGCATGAACGTTCAGTTTAAGTCTCTAAATTTATCGCCATTCTATTAAATTAAAACCATCGAGATTAAAAGATAACACAAAAATTATTTTTATCACTATCTATTCATATATTTCATTTAAAATAATAATACTAAAAAAACACAACGTGAAGTTGATTAAAATGAACTTCACATAAAATGGTGATACTTTGTAGCGTTTACTTTCTGTTTTAAACTATAACCAGACACAACAAAGAGGTACATATTTTTCATTGTTTTTAAACTTTTTAAACTAATCAATTTATAATCGGTATTTTCCCATAGTAAGGTAAACTCAAATGCACGATATTTAATGGATAGGGTTAAACTTTGTGTAGTGGTCAGACGACCTAAGGAAAGCCGCTGGAAGCCCCTGGATGCAGGCCGCTGCCAGGTGGCGTTGAAAGCGTTTGGTAGGTCTATGTGCAGCAGTGGTCTTCTTGTGGCTGAGATGATTAAACACATTTATATTCATAGGCGTGCAACCGATGTGGCTGCAGTTCTCGAATGCTACGCTTTTAGAGGGGCAAGGACTTCGCCCTCTACTCTCGGGAGCGGTAGAACCTTCCGTGCGAGCCTTGTAAAAGTAGACCTGAACTGACGACTCATGCTGCAGTACAGCACGAAATTGATTGCCGAGCCAACCAACGCCATTAAATCCATCACCTCGCCTGTGGACAAACAGACAGTTTTATATAATTTAATGTAAATATTTTCAAGATTGTGACAACCTTTAAACTTTAAACGATTTATCTTGAACTTTATTTTCTATGTAAGTATGACAATTAATAAAATAAAATGTATGAAGTCATAGTCAAATATTTTTATTCAAATAGGTATTCCTAATACAAGCTTTTTGGAATCGTCACTATTTTTTCCTACCACCTGTTCAGACAGTAGATATATCTATCAGCATTTTACCTCTAGTTCCAGTTCCATAGTTCAAGTCTGACTTAGTTCAGGATATATAAAATTCAAAGTCCTGAATAGACTGATTGATTTAACTATATATCAACGCACGCACAGTCCAAATCGCTGGGTCTAGAGATTCCAAATTTGGAATGTAGGTTCCCAACGACGTCTAGCGGTGTACAAAGAAAGGATTTTTCAAAATTCCCACGGGAAAGCGAGATATACGCAAACGAAGTTGCGAGGCTAGTTTATAATATCACGCAAGCAGACAGAGCATAGTGTCTGCTATTATTATTATATTATAGTCTGTTATATAAATAGTCCTCAGTGCCAACACGGCAGTAGTACATTGACTCTGTATTAGAAGCACACGATGATGATCATAATTTTTCGTAGACAATCATTACTCATGGCATAAATGTCCCACTGTGGACGTTTCAATGTCCCTCTGACAAATAGCTCACCGTCCTTACCCAAACCTGACAGGAATGTACAGTCGTTAAATCCGTATAAATTAAATGTATTTACCCTATAATGGTTGGATATATGCCTAAGATTATCAAAACATTTACTGACACTCGAAGGAAGATATGTTTTCAACCCACAGTGACAAAATATTACACTTAGATGAGTGAATTTAACGGTGCATGTAAAACGAAATTAGGAAAATCTGTAGAAGTTATTCTGGTAATCTATTGAGTGCAGGAGAGTTGGTGGAAAATGTAATAAATTTACACTGTGGTAAGACGCGAAACGGTCGATAAATTATATTATCATATAAGAAATAATCACCAAAAAAGGTACTTATAAATCTCATACGTATTTATTATAAATTTATTTTCTTAGGAAAATCAACAGCTGAATCAATAAAGTATTTGTACTTTTAAAAAATCTGTTATTGATCTACAAGGTTAAGGTAAACATAAATAAAATAAAAATAGCAATAATATTTTATAAGTTTTCTCTATTTTTGTGAACTACAAAAGTATTGATTTCTAATTAACGTTTAGTTCTCTTGATGTTTCTAGATCTCTATTCTATATGTTATGACCTCGTCCTAATTCAGGTCATTTGTTACCCCGAACGCCCTTTCCGAGACGAATGTACGGCTAAATAAATAGGTATCGTTTCCTCTCTGTAACCTATGTCTTCCACGCCCAAATGAACACGATTATAAAAACGTCACATCCCCCCCACAAACACAGCCATGATTGAAAAAACAAGATTAAGTTGTTTTGTTTTTCTTTTTACGTAAGCAAAGTTACCATTCTATTTAAAAATATATATTTAAATAGACGTACCCCTCAAGCTCTTTCTTTCGTCATTTATTTCCCTAAAGAAGAACTGTTGAAGAAAATTAATATCTATATTACTCGCCAACACGGCTGGCTCGCGCAGACGTACCTAAAACAAAATTCGATACTCATACTTATTGCTCAGTGCATAACGCCATTGCCTTTTAATTGTTTTATAAACTGTGAGCCCGAATTTTGGCGCGTACTTTTAACTGCTCTAACAGCTTTTTTTTTTTATAATTGATAAGTTCAGTTCGGGTGTACTAACACTAGGGTTTCTTTCCCGGGTTCCCAATCCCGGGAATACCCGGGAAAACTATCGATCCCGTTCCCGGGAAAATTCAGTCGTAATTCCCGATACCGACCTTCGGGAAATAAATCAAAAGTTTTGTATTACGCGCTCCGGCCGTACTGCGCGCTGCGGCGCACACCACGCGACGACCGACGATTCGCCGCGCGATCACCGTTCGTTTCGTTCAGTCAGTCAGTTATTAATTCGCGAAAATTAAATTAAGCGATAAGTAAAGCTCATAAGGAAGTACCAACAACGCAATCGCGTTGTGTAAGACTTAACAAGGATTTTCAACTATTCAAGGCCTCCCGGAAACATACCCCGAATCTGGAGTTACTGTACACAGCTCTGTTGTCTATTAAACCGACATCTACAGAGAGGGAAAGAGCGTTTTCGGTAGCAGGTAATTTCGCCACAAAAATTAGTTGTCGGCTTTCCGATAAGTCGTTAAATGCTTTAACGTGTTTGAAAACTTATTTTGTGCAAAAATGAAAATACTGTTACAAGGTTTTTGAGTTGATTTATTTGTAACTTTCAATCATAAATAAATACGAAGTTCAATGAAAAAATTTAATTATTTTATTCCACTTCCCACCTTCGGTGTCGGTCAGCAGCGTCGACGCGTGGTCTGTCCGCTCGTATTTTATAACATAAAATTTACACAAAGGAGTTCAAACGTAATAATGCATATTTTTATAAATTCCCGATTCCCGGGAATTCCCGGGAATACATATTTTTCGTTCCCGAGTCCCGGGATCGCAAAAACCCCGGGAATTGAGAAACTCTACTAACACCCTCTTCTGAGTCCCCGGACTGTTGCGGGAGCGTAGGGCTCTCACCGCCAAAAATTTACAGTGTCTGCTCCAACAGCCACAGCACACGGCGTATTTTATACGCACAGAGGACGCGCGTTTCGTGCTACATTGAGCTCTTTGTATGTTAGACGTCACGATGGAATGATTGCAACACCGCCTTGGATAACGATACGCGCGTCATCTGCGCGTTCAAAATACGCCGTGTGCTGTGGCTCTAATAAAATGGTACTTGTACAAAATTACCATTAGCTATAGATATTTTTATTAATATTTAAAATTTGAAAGTTGTGAGGGTGTGGTGTATGCCGCAAAAACGGCTCGATGGCGTTACTGGAAATTTAGTACATAGATAGTTTATGGCCTGGATTAGCATAAGATTTTTTATTCCGGAAAACATGCCATGGACACGAAAGGGAATAACGACGACGCGACATAAAAAACCGTATACGTCGAATACTTTGTTATCATAAATCAAACGTTACCTATGGTTGACAATGATTTATTTACGTTTATTTTTTCTAATTAATGTTGATTTGTATAAATCCTGTTTGTCTTTACATATAATAATAATTCATATTTTTCCGAAGATAGTAGGTAAGTACACAAAGTTTTCGGACGCATGGAAATATTATGTACTTATGTCACAAAAAATAACAAATGATTGATGTGTTTCCAATTGATTAATAATGATGATAACATGTTTTGGCTTTTCAAGTTATTGGTAACAATAAGTATAACATCATTACGAAATTAGAGTGAATGGTTACGTCATAATATTTTGTCATAAAAAAAATTAAATGGTAATTAATAACGACGTAAAACAAACACGGATCTTTCAGTGTAATTCATAAGGAAAACTGAAGAATCTCATTAACTACGATTGAATAAATTCATTTTCCGACTTAATTCCATTCTTAAGTATTAATTGATAAATTAGCATTCACTCATTCAGTGAATATGTGTAAGTACCCAGGGCTCAGTGGGACGATAACAGGCATGAAAGAGCTACTATTGAGGAGTACTTTATTCTCGAGTTTTAATTAAATTTATGCTCAATTCTTTAGAAATTAACAGTTATATTTTTTCTTTGAGGGAATAACGTTAATTAACTATACAAAAAATTTGTATGAATAAATAATAACATTAGTCAAGAAAGGAAAAGGAGGTATCCGGAGTAGAGAACATTTTTTTTTATAAGTACCTACTAATAAAAAGTATTATTAGCTATGTATTACGGTATAACATAAAAAATATATAATGGTGGTCGAATTGCCACAATGTGAATCAAAGATTTTATTTTATTTTATGTGTGGTGGATTGCGGTAAGGAAAATAAGCAGGCCTCGGTTTTGCCGGGACGGCCGTGGCGCGCCGCGGTGCGGGTGACAAACTGTCCGGTGCCGGACCAGATTCCGGGGCCGAAATATATTACCACATTTTTTAACATTATGGTCATAATTCTTAACATAAACCGTAGCTAATAATGACGTAAAATGTTTTCGCTAAATAAACTGTGATTTACTTGTCAAAATATATAAAATACGAATATTACGAATCAACAATCAATTATAATTATCCATGTGGCCGAGTGAATAAAGAACCAGATTATTAACCCACCGGTCCCTGGTTCAAATCTTGGTGTAGACATGTCTATTAAATACAACATGAGTAAATAGTATTTGACATGACATTTCGAAAATGAGTACATTTTCAAAAAAAGTCATGCGAATTCGTTTCGTAAATTCGAGTTTTCCGATTTATGTAGTAGGTAGATATGTCTAATGATCACTTGCTTGGTAGTGAGATGAAGATGAAACACCGTGAAGAAACCAGCATATCTAATTAATTATACTTCGGAAGACTTGTGATCTAACCTTTGAAAGGTTTTGTCCCCTTCTGAGATACAGAGCTTTAATAGCAGCCAAACCCAACGAAAACCACCAATTTTATTAATCTATTTTAATTAATATTACCTACGTAGTTTGTACATTTGGTATGAAGATTTTGAGAGGTAGCGCGGATAATCCGCTCAAATCGGAGCAGCCTCCACCTTACAGAAAATCGTAGCCAAATAGCATTGGTCTCAGCCATGTTATGTTCCTATGGTGAGTAAGGTTTCCAGAGCACAGCTTGGGAGGGTTGGGAGCTTACGGCCCGCCTGATGGTATGCGGTCACCGTAGCATATGGGCGCTTGCAACACCGGGGGAGTATCACTCGCGCGTTGCCGACCCTGTAAAAATCTTATAATGTCCGTTTTGAAAATCGGGGATCGGGGGTTAACTGTACATATTACCAAACATTATCCTAACTAATATTATAAATGAGAAAGTAAGTTTGTTTGTTATTCCTTCACGGCTTAACTAATCATCCGATTATTATGAAAATTTGTATATATATTGTCAGGGGTACAGAGCCCAACATAGGCTTTACTTTTTATCCCGTGAAAGTATGTAATTCCATTGGGAAAATATTTTTTCTACTATAGAGGGCGCTGTATTGGCCAACAGATGGCGCCACAAGTCGCGCCGTGGGTTTTGTTGTCAAACGAGATCTATGTCATAAAGTTAACCGCGAGCGAAGCCGCGCGGAAAAGCTAGTAAAATATAATTAGACGAATTTTCGTAATTATCATATCCGTTATTTAGCCGAGGGTAAACAGTCATGTTAAAACTAATGTATTGAGGTCTCTCAACTCTTGGAATACAACTTCGTCTTGCGGCTTTCAAACTCACTATTATATAATAGTTGTTAAAATGTATGATCCCAACTGGGTCACAAACCCGAAAAGTCGGATACAAACAAAACTACGGAGTACGGTAAATATTTGATTGAAGAATAATTAATCTCAACTCATAAAGATATTTACATAAAGCTAGACAAGACTACTATCAATACAGAAATATGTTTTTTCTTATGATAATATAGGCAAACAAGTCGTAAGTGAATTTGGTTTTCGCATTCAACATCCTGATTTTACTTAACTATAACTTAAAGAAACCTTATTATCTAATCTAGGCTCTATCGATAGCATTTGCTATAGAACCGGTTTAGTCAGTCGTTCAATGTGAATATATCGACAGACTTTGCAGATGTCAAGGCTTTCTATATCACGTACCATATTCAATTTTATATGCCACTCCTACTGTACTACATGACATAATTATGATGTATAGAGTTTTGTAATTCAAATTCAAAACTTTTATACAGAGAATAGATTTTCACAAACACGTTCTCTTGTCAGAGTACAGTAATCAGTAATAAATGATTTGTATAAATTAATCTACTCTATAAACTACTACCATTTCGCAAACAAAAGCAAAATGACTACTGGTAAAAAGAAATAGCGAAAGAAAACCAGTTACGGCCTTTTTTGTCATTTCAAAATATATCGTAAGTACTTTTCTTTTTTCTTTTCTTTTTTATAGCAAACTCTTTGCTTCGACATTTACTTCTTTGAAATATTTCAAAGAACTACCATCACTATAAGAGGGTTAATAGAAAAAGCATCTAAATATATGTACAAAAATAAAACTACATATAAATCAATTAAGTATTTTATGTACGACAAAAAAATCGTATAAAAATCATGAACTCACAAAGCCGAAGGCAAATGTTATTACGAAATGTAAATCTGAACGATTTTGCTGATAGCCAATCACAACGCTTAAATTGAGCGGAACTAAGTGCAGTTGGAACGGAAAATTAGCACTCAAAACCCCTAATTTGTATGAGTTTAGACTTTAGACATACGGTGCGTCGTCGTGCGTCTCGCGAATCACACCGTTTTGTTGCCATACATTTCAAAAATTTTAAAAATTTGAATGCTGTATGGAAAAGTATTAGAAATAGCTATCAAATAAATAGGCTTATGATCAATATTGAGCAATTAAACTTCTTTGTAAAAAGTATATTTAGATTATAAAATTAACATTATAATTATGTTTGCTCATTCTTTTGTTCCAATCAAGCGACGCTCAAACCAATATCAATAAAATCCGTGGTAGGTATATTACTTTATGCTAGCTCTACATTCTCGGAAGTTGAGCGAAGTGAAGTGAAGTTAGAATACAAAGGAAAAGTGAAATCTAAGTAGGCCATCGCACAACTTCGCGAGAGTGTAGAGAAAGCAATCTGTTGATTCAAAAATATTTTCAAAGTTAATTAATATGGTACCTAGTATATTTTTTTTTGCACATAAAGCTAAATCTAAATCTCTTATGCATAAAAAGTTGCCGTAAAAAGATGTCCTTATGGTACGCGCGGTAATATTTTATTTAAGTGACGTTTCAGCAACGTGTTACGATCAAATAGGTACTTACTTACCTAAAATGTATAAAATTCAATCCATCATTTTATCCTGTTTTTTACTCTCGAGGAATTATGTTAAAGGTAAGTATATAATTTCTTTAGCAAATTAAAATCTACGATTGCTTGTTCAGGGTCTTTGAGCGGTTTCCCTGGTGTACAAATCAAGTAATTACTGCCAATTTAGATGTATTAATTATTATTTTATTTCCTTAGTCAATCCTAATTTAAAATAAATTAAAATTATGAACAAAATTTGTTGTGTTTCTTTCCTGTAATAATTTTATTGTGTTTCCGAAATGTTTATGAAGTACTTTATATGTAGTATTACATATGCTTTTCTACTAAATAACACTAAAACTTTATGTACAATTTTATTGTACAATATAACTAGAGAATGTGTCTGGGCCCTTTGACTCCCTGGATAAATGTTTTCATTTATTTCAATTAATTATTTATTTATAATGTGATAAAAGTTACAGATATATGTATTTTTAATAATAATCACTTCTTCAATATAGTATATTTCATCGTAGTAAATATAAAAGCATATAATTATTTTCTCCATTCTTCGAAACGATTAATATTCAACTGCATAAATTACACTTTGTGAAAATTCAAATGTTTAATTAGACCTTTTTGGTTTTTAATTAAAAGCTTGTTGCTTAAGCAATATTAAAATCTATTTGAGGCTCATAATATTTACGATTGTTTAAAAAATCTTAGGTAGGATATTCTCTTAGGTTATTTATTATATATTGGATATTATCTTAGGTTGACTATGATTATACATATAAGTAGGTAACTTATATGTATAATCATATACAATAGGTTTTGACCTTGATGAATATTATATTAAATTATATAGGTATATTCATAAGAGACATTTGAAAAAACAATTATACCTTAATTGCATTTCCAATAAAATTTAAATTGTTAGTAAACATTTAATTTTGTCCTTTGTTATTGCCATTTTTTAAATCAAAGGCTGCATAGACAATGGCTAAGTACCGAAAGCGAAGGACAATAAAAATATACTCTCGGTTAGGTATGTACTTGACACACAGATTCAAGACGAATATGAATACTCTTAAATAATTATCTCGTCCCCGTACGAACCCGCGCATTTTGGTTCCCAACAACTCAATGAGGCATGCATGACTGGTCGGACATATCATTTGTACTATAATTATCAGCCGGAATCCAATTATCGAATACGTAATGGGAAAAACAGGTTTTCCGCGTAAGATGTACAGCTATCTAATTATCAAAGAAAACACAATGCAATTTTTTTTTACATAACGAATTTATGACTCTCTGATCTGACATTACAATGCTCAATAAAAAAAACAAATAAAAACAGACATATGCATTGAGTCACTACTTCATTATTTAAAATAGTAACCCAATAGTAGCGTTGCTCAATACTCAATACTTTATTTATAGCATCATAGTAATTTGTACAGTAAGTAAAACGAACAATAAGTACATTAAACCCTATTGGTTTAGTACTTATTTCTAGTTAAAAGATCGAAACTTTTGGTTTGTAATCAGTTTTATAACCCATCTCAATAGTAACAAGAATGGACTATCAATTATTGGGATCAAGATTTGATTTATCTGCACAAATATAATCTAAAAGCGGTTTAGTTTTAATTAAATCTGTCAAAGTAATGGAAGATATTATTTAGCTCTATTCTCGTAATAAAACAATTAAAACTAGACTCAGTTTCAAGCGCTACCATGCTAATACAATATACAAAACGAGCGAGATAATAAATATATTTTAACCTTTTATTATTCAAAAGATTTTCAGCTATATATTTAGTGAAATTGGAGTACAGACTACAGATTTAGATAGATAGATAGATAGAATACTCTTTATTTGCATTACACACAGGAAAAAGTACAAAACAATCTTAGAAACTAGTGTAAATGCAACAAGGCGGCCTTATTGCTAAAAAGCAATCTTTTCAAAGCAACCTTAAGATAACGAATTTCTGTATGGAGTGGGCAGGGCTAGCACGACAAGAAAATAAATACTAAACAAGAAAATGATATATACTTAGGACATCATCTAAATATTAAAATAAAATGAATAAATAACTTCAAATCATTCAGATTTATGAGTATCTTACCAAAAACAAATTCTTAAAAAACAATCAACGGTCTACGACTTGCCATCTACTTATAGTATTATTATGACAAAGAAATTAAGATGAATGAAATTCTTCTTTTATTGGAACAAACAATAATATTTCAACAAATACAGCATTAAGTCTAAAAGTATCATTATTATGCTGAGAGCCTACTGAATTTATTAAAAAGAACCCTTCCGATTGAAAGTAACTTGAACCATTTATGAAATAGGAACAAAAAAAACTTGCCTAAAAGGATCTATTTCAATAAGATGGTTCCTATGTAAATGACACACGGCTGGTCGTGTTCTGGAACGACCCTTCCATTCCTAAATAAGATAGTCCATCATATCGATAAAAGGGGTTGCGACCATTGGCATACTTTCAATATTACCTTTTTCTTATCTGTTATTCTCACAGATGTTGTAACTTGCTGTCGATTTATAAGTTATCATATTTCTATTTTAATAGGATAAAACACAACTTGTTATAAAATAATTTAGCTCGACCATCCTATTCTTCAAGTGAAGAGTCATCTTCTTCCTGTTATCCCGTTTCCTAATATATTAGGATTAGCGGGATCTCCTTCCTAAACTTAAAGGAATGGTGCGTATCGAAGACACAGCCATTATTTTATGGCATAGGCAGAAGTCAGTCCTATATTATGTTAGGTCATTTAATTCCCCGCTTTTCTTTCGTTTAATTCGCCCTAGCTTTTCCCCGCGGCTTCGCTCGCGTTAATTTTATGACTGTATAGATAGACTCGTTTGACAACAAAACAACCCATAGCGCGACTTGTGGCGCCATCTGTTGGCCGATATAGCGCCCTCTATAGTGGAAAAAATATTTTCCCATTGGAACGACATACTTTCACGGGATAAAAAGTAGCATATGTTGGGCTCTGTACCCCTGACAATATATTTACAAATTGTCATAATGATCGGATGATTAGTTAAGCCGTGAAGGAATAACAAACAAACTCACTTTCTCATTTATAATATTAGTAAGGAAGTAAGGATGAGAATCTGAAACCTCGAAGTTAACAAGCTGTTTCCTTATCCACTAGGGCAGGCTAACATCACTCTTGAAAAGAGATGAGATATATTTAAAACAATATTCATCGATCCAAGATTTTGGTTTTGTCTTAGAGCTATTCATTTGCATATACATTATTATTGTAACCATATTACCTATTTATCTTTTAATGTCGTTTCAAATTTATTCGTTAGAACCAATTTGTTAAAGATATTATAATAAAATTATGGACCGTGAGATGTAACAAGGACACTGCATAAAGTGTTTTTTATAAACATACATACTAATACTACTTATTGTTTTAATTATTATTTATACTTAATACAATAAGTAGTATATGTATGTATATGATATATATGTGTATGTATGTATATATAATATAAGAATGTAAATGTATAACTTACTTACGTATGCATAATATTGTTTTGTATCACGTCTTACACGAATGGTTAAATAAGGGAAACCTGTAATTAGCTTTACTCAAAGTAATATGTACTAGATAAGAATATTTGTATATTACGCAGTTGGTCTTAATAAAATAAAATATGTATTTATAAATTAAAATGTTATGACTTTGAAAGAGATGGTTGAAGGAGAAAAGTGGAGGCTTTTACCCAGCAGTTGACTTACTGATGATCCTCAGTCCGCTGAATGGAGTAGAGAGCGTCCACAGTGACTCTCCATCCCGGTCGGTCCTGAGCTTCAGGGTTTTTTTTTAATCAGTGAAACTTAGATAAAAACATTTTTAAAAAATGTTGTAGGTAGTTCTTTGTAAAAATACACTCCACTAAAGAATATCCTACTTTTGAAATTATTCTCTCTGTTTGACATTGATGGAGCGTAGTCAAAGTTGGTCCTTCATTTCTTACCTCAAAGATGTACCAGCTATGTACTTATAGTAGTATGTTTTTGAAACTTTCAAAGTAATCAAATTGAAACACTTTCATTATTACTTGGAAATTTTTACTATGATTTCTCAAGTTTGTTAGGTAAATAAGTAAGCAAGAAAATTTTAAAACTAAATTGTTATTTAATACATTTAAGGCCAGTTGATAACGTACTGATAATTTGCAAATTAAATTGATTAATGAAAAGTACTAAAGTCCGATTTCTCAATTCTCAAACTATCTATTTTGTAACCAAGGAATCATATGTTTTCTATGGATTTTTGTCGCTAATTTCCCCCCAGTTTACGTACAAGCGAGACGCACATATGCAATCAGTGCAATGTTAGAGTAAAACAAGATAGAAGTTGATGTTTCTTCTCAAATGTAGTGCTGGCAGTAGAGAAATCATTGCTCTACTGCCAGCATATATGACACACACAACAGATATAAGTGCTTGTATGTAGATTAAACTTAGAGTAAATGAAAATTTTATGTGAAAATTGAGAAAAAATAAAATATTTATGAAAGTCGCCTATTTGACGTCGTAATATCGCGTGAGACAAACAAACAAACTCTTTACTTTTATTATATCAAGTTGCTACGACTGAGAGCCGTTAAGCCAAGTCGGAGGCCTTTAGGCGACTTGAAAAACACTGGCCTCAGCCAATGCGCATTGGAGCAGCGTGGTAGAGCACGATCTTATCCTATTTGATTGAATGGAGACTCGTATCCTTGCAGTAGTGGGATAATTATGGGTTAATAATGTTAACCCATAATTATCCCACATACACATATGATATCACACATATAATGAGGATATCAAGAAGTCTTGTTGGACCTGACAGCATGAGTTAATAATAAATTAATTATGTAACACGAGTTTATTATTAAATTATGATACAACGAAGTAAATTAACAATGGAAAAGGTTATATTCTATGCTTTATTACATTTTATACTATGGAATATAATGTACATTTATCCGTGAAATGAAGCAACCCCGCGGCGGCGGTGTAAACCGAGTTCCGATAGTTTGCGAACATTATAGTGAGACATTATACATGTTATGTTGAATAATATCCAAAGTTGAAAACATATTGGAAACTTTATATTTCATAGGTAATGTAAAATTAAAAAACCAAAAGTCTTTAATACAATAAAGGCGTTTTTCCACTACTCCGGCATCCGATTTTTATCGGTCCGGTAATTGCCGGTCCGATGTAGAAATTCATACTTTAGTATACGCGCTTCTCCACTACTCCGGCATCCGGTTTTATGTCTAAAGTATGCCGGATGCCGGAGTACCTACCTAGTGGAAAAACGCCGTAATAGTTTACTTCGCGTCATAAAAAAGAAGTCACACAATTTTCAATGGACGCACATTGCACATTTATTAAAAACTCACTCAACTATTCAGCGAAACTAAGCTTTGTTTAGTTGGCGTTGGACGGTGTTCAACTTTAACTGTAATAATTTTAAACCTTCTGGTTAAATCTTCCAATAATCCAAAGTAAAAATATTTCATGAATAAAATCATAAATGTTGATTTGATCTCCATTATAATATGCCTTTTAGCACCTATTCAACATTTGCATTAAAGTTATTTTTTTCGATATTTTGTAAGAAGTTATGATCCTTTATATTGCTCGACAGTGTAGTAGGTTCCCTTTGATAAATTGTGGCTGACTCAGGATTAATTACATAGCATCCGTCTGTATATTATACATATAGCTATACTATTCAACTGGTCCGTTTTCAGCTGCGGTAACTTATTTATATGATTATCAATGAAAGCGTCAGTCACGTTCTTTCAGAGGAACAACTCAGATTCTCTTACAGCCATTTTTTTCCTAACATATTTAATCTGTATATCATTAAAGCTGTGATAGCTCAGTATAAAAGGAACTAGCTTATTAAGTGACTAAAGGGTTGAAATCTTGAAATGAAATTAATTAAATTCATTGAGACATTTTCTCTATTAACAGTGTTTAAAACAATTTATAAGTAAAGAATGTACTATGCATTTTACGACCTAACCGAAAACAAAAGTAAAGTTATCCCAAAAAATTCCGAAAAGGATCCAGTTAAAAAACCTTTTTTGTGGTATGGTCAAGACTAGAGTCATGTGATCGACATTCTTTGGTTTATTGCATTACGAAACACGTGTGACTTTAGTTAAGAATGGTTCTCCTCTAAGTTGTGGAGGTCTGGTCTGATGACAGTCGTTCGTTAAATATACGGACGCCGTCCAATCCATTGAAGATTTATAAAAAGAGGAAGATGTATAATATTGTCTACAAAGATATAATTTTAGTTTTCTCGATCAAAATATTTGATAAATCTACGTAAAAATATTACCAGTGTTAGTGATCAATCACGTTATGACCTTAGGAATACTATTGAGAAAAAAAAAACCCACTCATTAAAAAAAACTCGTTTTTCCATTAAGATAAAACGAGCTTTATTTTTAAGCAAACATTTTGCTAGATTGTAGACTTGGGACAATGTGAGATTCATATCACAAATCTTGAGAGCTAACGCATTCACGAATTCTCTAATATAAAAGAGAGCCGTGACTGACTAATGTGATGGATATGTCAACAGTATGGTTGATGTCGAATCTAAAAAACATGCCTCAGGGGACGTAATATCCACTAAAAGGGATTTCAAATCAACGGGAGCGAAAATGCGAAATACACTTCGCTGAAATAACTCCTGTTATTTTATCGACAAAAAATCAGCGTCTTATTCTAATGTAACATTAGAATAAGACGCTGATTTTTTGTCGAAGAGAAGAGTAATATTTGCATAGATTGTCTTACTTTCCTAATTGCAAAAGATTGTCTACAGGATGAATTTGTAATATATATACTATTTTGAAAGAGCACTAATAATTTTCTTTCTTCGTGGTACAAGTTGGTTGCATGCACCGGTAATAGGAAAAAAAGACGCTTCGAAAGAGCTTGAGCCGGCATTTGAATAGAATAAAGTTTATATTTAGCTGTTATAAAAACTCTATTGTAATTAAAGAAGGAGCTTGCATATTCATATCAAAATCGATCTTACATTGACTAGAACCAGCTTAAAAAATATTAGTCATTAAACTTAGGGTGATGTGACTGGTATTGAGTAGTTGGCCACAATTCAAGGGCAACAAATACACTCAGACAAAAAGGTATCGATTCACGATTGTTAACCAAACTGACAATAAAGCTGTACCTCATTTAGCAGGCAGACGCCGTCCGGCTATCTGTTACTGTAAACACGATGTGGTATCTCGTTACCCTTGCACGCTATCGTAATTACTCCACGTCGGATCTCAAACGAAACCTTGTTCAATCACTTTAATATAATGTTAATGTAACCGCGGCTTTTCTCGCGTTAATTTAGCTTATGACTTGCTTTCGAAAAGTTGAGCGAAGTGAATTGAAGTTAGGAGTGAGAAGAGAAAGGAAAAGTGAAGCTGAAGTAAGACGGAGAGCCCGTCTACACTTACATTTTCGCCGTTTCGAAACTGTAGAGCCAGCCGTCTTTAGAGATAATACTAGGCGTGCTTAGCTAGCGTGGATGTATTTCTAAACAATAATCGCTATTCCATGTATACCGCTGGAAGATCATAACGTGATCATCAAGGTTGTATCTGTATGCCACATAATCGACGGCAGTTGAATGTTTGAGCACCATTCAAAATATGAAATACACACTTTATAGCATCAGAAGCATATTATTATTTTAAACATGTATATTTTTATAATGACCAATTTAATTACGATTATTTTGTAGCTTGTTTGTACTAGTTTGTTTTCAAAGTTGCAAAGTTTGTCTGACTATAGTAAATTATTTATCATTGTCATTAGCCACCAAAACTTCACTAAATAGCTTCTGTAATTTCCTTTACTTTCAGGCGTCCAGAAAGTAGTAAATTTTATGTCAGAAACTTGAACTTAAGTAGAATTAATTACCAGTACAGTGTTCAAATAGTTCTTGTGGCAAAATTGTCTAACACTTCAGACAGTCTAGCACTTCACTTTGGAAACTCTTCTTTGATCGCTTCATCTAACTATTTACCTGAACACCACAAATTATCGGAATTCGAGAGCAGACTGGTGCTCGAATTATCTTCCCGACCGAGAAGGACGAGGATAAGGAAGCCATCTTTATCATAGGTGTGAATCATTCATCTACTCCTAAAAAATCAAGAATAATTGAATAACAGTACTTACTATAAATTTATGCTCGTGGCTATACATTCTTACACAAATTACCCTTGCTGTAATACAGGCTGGCTAACTCATACTTTAACCGTGTTTCTTCAATATACCATATCCGATTTCACTTAATAAATTGCAGATATATATATATCAGGTAATTGTCAGCTTTTACAATAATTAAATACTCTGACAGATATCTGTAGGTAATTTAACAAGACCGTCCCCGAACCATGAACCGAGAGGTTTTGGCATAATATCACACATATTTACCAAAATCTCTGCGTTCATAGTTCAGTGGTTGTTATTGAGGAAAGACAGTTATATTAGACGTACAATACTATAGATATTAATATTTACTGCTCTTTAAAAACCTAAAACAGTAAAGATTTAATTTAATAAATAATAACCGGAAACTTACCAAATGAGTAATAGCATACTTCGAAGAGTTGAGGGGCTATTGCTGTGAGTAACCCGAACAGAGCCTGTGGAAGCTCAGTAGCTAGGAACAATCCTAGCAGTGCTACCAACATCCGGGTGGTGCGATCAGTTCGACCGCCCCCACCACGACGGCCAGCCCCGTCTTCATTTAGACGCGCTTTCTCACCCTATGGAAAATAGAAGAACAAAAAAATATGATTAAAATATTTATTTTTTTCCTAATTACCTACCTACAGCATTTTTATTTATGTGGCTGAGTTTAGTAATAATTTTGATATATTTAATGATTAAGAAGTCTTAAGTCTTCTTCAAAGATAAAATTTAGATCTAAAAATTTTATTTAGTCATAAGTTACGCGATAGTGTGTCAGTTAAGTTCTTAAAACATGAAAGATGTGTCGACATCGTCGATGTTTTAAATACGCACCATTGTGGGGCACTTTTGACTCCCAAATATTCTATAAGCATATTCTTCATTCAAACTTGAAGGTATTAGATATTATCAGACTAAAACAATGTATTACCTCATTTGTTGTTATAGCTGACTTCTTCAATAATTTTTGTCTTCTTCTGTCGCTCGATTTCATTTTTAATATTAATAAAACACTTAATATAGATAACACTACACACGGTATAAGTTTTATAAATACACTGTAAATCCAGAATATTGCAATCAAAAGAGCTTTATTCTCCGTCATCTGCAGCGCGTACGCAGGTTGATGGGGCACAGTCGAGTTCATTATGTCCGTCTCATTCCACGTACTGTTGTCACCTACGTGTCTGGGCACCGTTTCTCGAATATTCATAGCGAAATATATGGGAAGACACAATATTGGACAAACGGCGTAGGCCATACCTATAGCTATGTTAGTATTCCTTTTGTTACACAACGTCCTATTCTTCTGTGGAAATTTTATCGCGATGAATCTCCAGACGGCGAGTGTAATCGTCAGCCAGATAGATATCGTATGAAAAGTCTGACTAAAAATAGAATGAAAGTATACAAACACAGCCCAGCCATATGAGTTTCGATTGTATTCAGATCCTATTTTGGTGTAAATATGTAGAGCGAAGGGGATGTAATCGATCATGACTAGAAGATCAGCGACAGCGAGTCCCGTGAGAATGGAGTTTGTGGAAGAGCTCATCTCTTTTCGACTAAGGACGGCGATGTTGACGGAGTTGGCAGCAGAACCGAGGAGGCAGATGAGAAGTGCGATATAGCCGTGCACTTGAACGTAAACACTTTGGAAGGCCTGCCCGCCCGGCACACAGTACGCCACACTAACGACGTCGCCCTCGTCTGCGCTCGACATGTTTGCAGTAGATCGTCCCAATGTTTGTATGAAACCCCACTTGGTGGCGATTAGCTATCTGTACGTGTACATAATCTGGAAAAAAAGAAAAATAGGTTACTCACAAAAACTCTCTTCTTCTAGTATGTTATGGTCAATTTAAAACAAGATAGAATAAATCCCCAACTGTAAGGCTGCCTGAAGAAACCGCATCGGCGCGGTAACAAATTCAAGACACTACCAATATTGTATGATAACAGATAATATTCAAATGTATGTTACTCAATATTCTTCTGTGCTGTTTTTACTTTGTTTGCAAATGAAGAATAATAATCAACGGTTTTGTGTTTTGTATTTTAAAATTGTACAATATTCGTGAACTAACATGCTACATTGTTGCTCTCTATCCATTAGTTCTCTGCTTCAACAATGTACATATTTCTCTTGTATTTGGTAAGTGGTTGAGAGCTCTCTGAGGACTGCACTAAATGAAACTTGTATATATGCTTCAAAAGTATGGTTCTACAAGCAATAGAGCCCCTCGGTGAGCATAAAGAACCTGTTTTAACATAGAGAGAAAACATTGTTGTACAAAGTTTAGTATACAGTAATGTACCTAGTAAAAAAGTACTTCTCATCATGTCATGTATTTTTTAAGTCTTATGATAACAAAATGTTTAAGTAAAAACCGGGCAAGTACGTGTCGGGCTACGCGCAATGTAGGGTTCCGTATTTGCTACGCTTTGCTTGCTTGAAGGTGAGTACAATGCCATATTCTATAACATTTGTAAGTTTTCAACAAAGAAATATTTTATAAGTTCGTCGGCTCGGTAACTAGTTTTCATTGAAATTTTAGCATATGGACTACTACTATGTTATTTTTTTCAATTTTCTAAACACAAGACTTTCGGAGATAGAGGCTCCCCCCTCTATCTCCGAAAGTCTTGTGTTTAAAATTTTTTTTTAGGTGCCGTTGCACACGAAAATTGTCACGATAAATGTAAATAATTCCGAAACGGATTGTATCGAAAAATGATCTTCCCACACCCTCAATGTGTTGAAAAGACCTGTCTACCGATACCCCACAACATGGGGTAAGCGCGAAATAAAATTCATTTCCACTTTAAATGTCGGGGAGGCACCCCAAAAAAAATTTTTTTTTAAATTTTGTTCCAGCACTTTGTTAGCATATATGTGTATGCATACCAAATTACAGCTTCTAGACCGCGGACGGGCAGACAGACGGACATGGCGAAACAATAAAGGTTTCTTGTTACGGAACCCTAAAAACAACCTTCTAGCTTGCAGTGGTTTTACAATAAATGGCGGTGGTGGCAGTGGTGATGACCACCAAGTTATTGTAACCAAAAAAACGTGTAATAAAAAATTATTAAAATAATATTTATCTTACAGATTGCGTAACTGTTGAATATACATTTCCTCGATAAGAAAAGTCACTAAAGATTAAACGGTAGCCTGTTAAAATAAAAGTCTTTGCATTTTTAATTATATGACGTGTTATCTATCAGTGGCATAATTATATTTTGTGGATGGTGCCGGTGGGATTGTAGTAACATATGAAGTAAGTAGGTTATTTAGCTTTTTATTGAAAAGAAATGAAAAATGTTTCTAATTATTTTTGTTTGCTGCTTTAAATACGATTCAAATGTCAAAAATTTAAGATTAAATAATTATAGGAATTATAGGAAAACAAGACTAATTAATAGATTGGCTTTACTTGCTCATAAATTTATCGTCACGTTCTATTTGTGGAATCATCAATATATTAGATCAAACCACTTAAGATTATACATTTAGCAACGATTTAACATAGTGGTGTCAATGTGTTTATTATAATTAACGCAAAGTATGTACAGTCAGGTGCACGTCAAGCTTTATACTTGCAGTACAATTTTGGCTCTTATGACATAGAACTTAAGAATGGTATAAAGTCCAGTATGTAAAGGTCGACCTGCTTTTGACTGTACATATTTAAGTACTGACAAACGTATAAGTAAACGTCTATGAAATGGATGATGACTTTAATATTAAAACTTTTTGTACTAAAGTTATGTCTAAATGCGAATAAATTCTTTATTGTGTAGATTTTTGCGTGAAAAATACCTTACATTTTGTAAACAAACGTAAAACTTTTAATGAGATCTAAAGACGTAAAACTTCTATAAACAAGGAGTTTGATGTTCCTAGAGGAAAAATCAAAAAGAAAGACTCTCTACCTTGTATATTTTTTTTATCTATTACAATACTTAAACCGTGCCTTCCCAATGGTGATAACCTTTTCAGGGTTTCGTAATAAACTTACAATCTTATAGTTTCGCCATGTCCGTCTGTCCGTCCGTCCGCGGTATAGTGCCTAGACGTTAAATACTAGAAAGCTGTAATGTTGTATGTCTTTTTTTTTAATGGCATTCAGTAGACAAACAAGCTAGCGGGCTATCTGATGGGAAGCGGTCACCGCCGCCGACATAGACATCAGTAACACCAGGGGCGCTACCAATGCGTTGTCCACCAAGGAAGTTAAGGGAAAGGAAGGAGGAAGGGAAGGGAAAGAAGGAGGGGGAAAGAGGGGATAGGGAAGCAGTTGGGCTTCCGGATCTCTCACTCACCGTACGAAACGCATTGCTGCTTCACGTCGATATTCTATGTGTGTGTGTGTGTGTGTCTATACATATTAACTATGCCTACAACGTGGTAGAACAACACGGAAAAATATCGTGGTCTCTAATTTACTCTCTTAATTAAATGATTTGACTTTGGCTTGAGGTGAGATAGTGTGCTTATTACTTGTCAAAATCAGTAAAGTTTAATCTTTGGGAATAGTTAACAGACACTTAAAGCCCTAGTGACTTAGTACTCATAACCCTGGAAGGAGTGACACATTTTTGGGCCACCAATTTTATATAAACCTGTTGTATTTTATAATAGGCGTTTAACATTACTCTAAGTTAAAAGCGACTTGAAACTACAGATTGCGTCATCATAACTAACAGTCACACGAACTTACAAAATAAAATAACGCTATAAATGTAATCACTCTCAGAAATATTTGAACTGTAAAATGAAATGTAAAGACAGTTAATAACGCCCTTTCCTCTGGATTCTTATAGAACTTTATAGAAAAACTATTGTACAAACACGACTACTGGGAAACAGCTTTTTCTTCGCGCACTAATCTCGAGTAGCAAAGTTAATGGAAAACTCGTGGCTCTACTTTGTCTGGATTTAAAACAATTAATTTAAACGTTACGTCGATTTGCGAAGTGGCATATAAATGTTAACCGGCTTGACGTTAATCTGCAAGTGTGAAACGGGCGGGAACACTAAACTCATTAAAACCAGCAAGGAAATGTATGCAAGCGTATTCAATTACAGACCCTGTGACGTTCACTCGACGATCAACTACACTGGGCGTCAAAAATAAGTAGTACAGTTTTAAAATTGCAATTACTCTTAAACTATAGAAGTTAGAGTTTTGAAATAAAAGTAATTTTATAGCAAATTTAACAAAGTTTTCTAAAAATTTTATTTAGCATTAGTAAAGTTTTACACTGAAAATTAAGAAAAAACTAAAAAGCTAACCATTTTGAAGTAACTATCAAGAACTTAATTTTTAAGTTTTGGGCCTTGTTCCCACTTTAGTAACTTGTGTTGCCGCCTCGGGCTCTGATGACATCTTCGAGCCGGTTTGGCATGCTGAACACTAAGTTTCGGAGGAGGTGTTAGGGAATATTCACCCATTCTTCTATCAGGGCCTGTTTTAGAGCCCTGAGGGTGGCGGGGGGTGGTCTGCGTCTTCTGACTAGCCTCCCAAGCTCATCCCAAGTGTGTTCAATCGGGTTAAGATCTGGGCTTCTTGATGGCCAAGCCATCAAGCTGATGCCAACCTCCTGAATGTACTCTTGTACGAGGTGAGCGGTGTGTGGCCGGGCGTTATCATGCATTAGTATCGCTCCATCACCCATATTTACTAAATATGGCCCTGCATACTCGATAAGGATCTCTAATGCATATCTTTCACCAGTCAGACTGCCATTTTCTGTGACCACTAGCTCTGTGCGACCCTCTGAAGAGATGCCAGGCCATACGTGTACAGAGCCCCCGCCGTATTGAACTCTTTCCGAGATGCAACCTTGAATGTATCGCTCACCAGGTCGCCTGTATACTCTCCACGTTCCATCGGAAGTGAATAAAGAAAACCGAGACTCATCTGTGAACAAAACTCTTGTCCATTCTTCTTCGTCCCATTGTACGTGTTGACGGGCGTAGCGTAGTCTTGCTACTCGATGCCCTGTCTCAAGTTTGGGGCCATTTGCTGGCCTGTACGACTTCAGGTTGGCTTCAGCAAGGTCTTCTCCTCACTGTACTCTCACTAACGTAGTCTCTTCGGGTCTGAAGAAGCTGTTGCTGGACCTTAACTGCATTAAGGTGACGATTTCTTAACACAGTAGAGACAATAAAGCGGTCTCTCCGGTACTAGTGCACCTGGGTCTGCCATTACTTGGTCTCCTTAGATGGTTTCCAGTCTCTTAGTACCTTCGCTTTACTTGCTGGATCGTTCTTAGAGTTACACCCACCGTTCTTGCAGTATGACGCATACTGATGCCTACTTCGAGAAAAGTTATGATTCTTGCACATTCTTCTGGTGAAAGAGGCATGATTAGTGACGTTTACTCGCTGAAGACACATTTGCTTTTGAATTGCAATTGATTTATCAGAAATAAAGAAAACAATAAAAAACAAAAGTACAAGCCAACAGTTTAAAAAAGAGTGTTTTTGTTTATTAAGTTTTTTTTTCAGTCAATCTTTAAAAAATGATATTATGCATGACGTTTTTATTAAATGAAATGAAATTGTCTTTTAACTTTTTTTTATTTGAAAGGTCTAGCTTCTGTAGTTTAGGAGATATTGCAATTTTAAAACTGTACTACTTACTTTTGACGCCCAGTGTATTAAATATTCATATTGCAGCTGAATGTTCAAATTGGACTGTGAGTGTTATATTCTATTCGTAGCCACTTACAAGGCTGCGTTTCTACTAGACATGAGTGAAGATGCACAACTGAGCACAGGAGTGAACTCACTCAACTTCACTGCCTAACTCTAGTGGAAGCGGCTTACCGAAAAGAGGTTGAAGTCATACAAAATAAGCAAGAGATATGTACTAGAGTATCTGTATCTTCAATCTGCTCAGCAACCTAACCCACTTGGTAGAAACGTTCACGTCGTTTCACTGTTTTACTGCACATACTTGCTCGCTCCGTTCACCTAGATCCACATCTCCATTGGAACTCCACTGAAAAGCGGACACCGCATTCTGGGCGCCTCTGAGATTGTGGGTGAATTCACCTAATAGTAATTGCTGCACAATTCACCCACGACAAAAACCATCTAGCGTAACAACGCTATAGTTTTCCTCCTCAAAATAATTTAACACCTATTTTCCGCCATCCCGCCATAGCAAATTGCACCAGTATAATATTGTATTAAAATATATGTAACTATATTAAGGATTGGACCAGACGTCGACGGTTAGCAGTTCATTTCTCACATAAGCTTACTCCCACGAACAAAATTATGAGTGGATTACATGACGGATGCTGTGCTTGAAGATAATGAAATTTGTCCTGTGGTTTCGAGCTGGCGCAGACCGTGATTTATACTGAGGCACTTAGTCCAATCCTGTTGTGGTACGATATATTCGGCGGGATCTTGACGTAAGCTCATAACTTTGCATAAGACGACAGTAACGTCCTACGCCATAAGTTCTACCAGTGAAAAAGATAAAGTCCGCTGACATCAAATTTCCTGTATCCTGAGTCCTGACGTATTTTACAAGAGTAAGTAAAATAGGTAAGTCAGGAGTCAAGACCTGATAGAAGAGCTGATGCGATTTCTATAGATATAGTGTTTTAAATTATATTCATAAAGAAAGATCAAGTGACTACTTTCAACCGTACCAAAAACAGTTTAATCTCATCTTAAACTCACGCATCTCGCTCAATACCTATTTGTATGAGTGAAACGGCGCTTGTGATTGACATGAGATAACTGCTTTTGTTACGATATTAGTGAGGCTGGCCTTTCTTATTTTCACTGATGTAGTTTTTTTTATTTATCACTGATGATATACGACGTAACTCAAGTGGAAAAACAATAATTTTCCAATCTAATCTATCCAAGTATAATGTAAAAATTACTAGCATTGTACCTACTTTAGGACGTAGAATTTATATTAATCATAAATTCCAAGCGTGACCATAGAAAGAAATTTGAATGAAATGAGAAAAAAATCTTCAATAGTTATCAATTTTATTATAACATCTGCGACTTTTCTAATTTATACAGCTTTATTAATATTGGTGCCTATTATTATTTTATTCTTTAGTTCTTTTACTTTTTTGTATATTTTATTACCAATTTTGTTTGCACTTAATTAAAAACTGTAAGGATATGTACTTTAACTGAGAACTCTAGAACCTTATCTCTGACAGAACAAGTGGGCTTCAGATCCTTTGTTTTATAAATTTATAAAAATTGTAATCCATTGTTTGCGTCTATTTATTCCAATTAATTAAGTGAAGGGAGCCGCTTAGATCTGTTTGAGATAATCTTCGTTGTAAATTTTGTTAGAGTTAATTAAGACAAACTCGTAAAACCTGCTTAAAGGGGTCTATTTATGAAATCTAATTGGGCATTACATTTAAATCTTGAATACCTACTTATAGAATCTTATTTTCCACTATATTATATTTTGGTAATCTCTATCACACCAAAAACATTCTGTAAAAAACTAGCCAAGTCTCGATGGAGCAGCTTGTTTATCTCTGAAAAGTAATGAAATCTAGACAAAGTCGTGCCAAGTCTAAGGTTCCTTACTGCGATTTCTTTATTATTATAGTTAATGTTGTGGACTTGTTCGTCAATGGGTAGCGGTTCTGGCGACAGATTGGTGCAATGGTGTCATGGAGCACGTGGTTTTATACCCTTGTGCACCCTTCAACGGCCAAGTCACACAACATCCTTACTAATATTATAAATGAGCAAGTGAGTTTGTTTGTTTGTTATTCCTTCACGGCTTAACTAATCAGCCGATCATTATGAAAATTTGTATATATATTGTCAGGGGTACAGAGCCCAACATAGGCTACTTTTTATCGCGTGAAAGTATGTCGTTCCAATGGGAAAATAATTTTTCTACAATAGAGGGCGCTGTATCGGCCAACAGATGGCGCCACAAGTCGCGCTATGGGTTGTTTTGTTGTCAAACGAAAACGAGATCTATACAGCCATAAAATTAACGCGAGCGAAGCCGCGGGGAAAAGCTAGTTAACTATAATAATAATAAAGAAATCGCAGTAAGGAACCTTAAACTTGGCACGACTTTGTCTAGATTTCATTACTTTTCAGACATAAACAAGCAGCTCCATCGAGACTTGGCTAGTTTTTTACAGAATGTTTTTGGTAGGATTTCACTTCTTTTTGTAGAAACGTGCATATTGATTTATTTTATTAGATTTACTTATTTGACACAGTTTTTTTCTTTTTAGAAGTAGTTTTTTTTATGTACCAATAGTAGAAGGGGGCATTACTATATCTCTAATACAGCTGAGACCAGCTGAGGGTTCTTCATCAGATACTTCAGACCTTCGATGTTTGACATTAAAAAAATTAAGCGGCCCGCCAAGTTGAATATTTTTTTTAAGGCGGTACGGTATGTCGATCTCTAATAATTTGGTTGGGCTCTTGTGTTTTCTAATCAGGGTCACCAGGTACTCCAGATCTTCGATTATCCTAGTTTTTATAGTTTTCCCTTTATGTGGCCATTAAACCCTAACTCTGTACCAAATTTCAGCTCTCTGAGTTTATGGGAAGTACTAGTTCTATTCTGATTATCATGAGTGAGTGAGTGAGTGTCATAAATGCGAAACTTTGCTTTCGCTTAACTTCGGAACTAAATGAACTACAGACTTGAAATTTTAGATTTTAAGTATGTGATTATAGCTTACTGGATGACGAAAATTTCTGCGTTCTGGTCTTATCCAGAGGTTCTCAAATAGGGGCCTTAAAATGCGGCGAAATGGTTCCAGTAAAGGATGGTACGGCAGTGTTTGCTTCGCGCTCGACCTGGCTTAAATGGTAAATTAAATGGTAAATTATTTTTAGGCCCCCAGATTTAAATGGTAAATTATTTTCACTAACTCAATTTTTGAGGGTTCCGTAGTAAACTACAAGGAACCCTTATAGTTTCGCCATGTCCGTCTGTCCGTCCGCGGTCTAGCGCCTAGACGCTTGATGCTAGAAAGCTGTAATTTAGTATGTATACTCATATTAACAATGCTAACAAAGTGGTAGAATAAAATTTTGAAAAATATTTTTTTTTTGGGGGCCTACCCTACCGGTCAAGTGGAAATGATTTTTTTTTTCGCACCGACCCCATATTGTGGGGTATCGTTAGATAGGTCTCTTAAAAACATCGATGGTGTGCGAAGATCATTTTCCGATACAATAATCCGTACGCGAATTATTTACATTTAACGTGTCAATTTTCGTTTTGCACGGTGGTTCCCCCCCCCTCTATCTCCGAAAGTCTTGTGTTTAGAAATTTGAAAAGATTCATGGTAAGTAGTCCATATAGTGAACCTACAAGGAAAACTATAACGGTTGAGTAGGCACTACTAGTTACCGAGTAATAGCCGACGAACTTATGAAGTAAAATTTCATAGACGAAAACGTACAAATGTTAATGGTTAAGGTAATGTACTCATTTGCAAGCAAGAAATGCGTAGCCGATACTGAACCCTACAATGTGCGTGGCCCGACAAGTACTTGCCCGGTTTTTTTTTCAATTAAAATAAACGAAAATAAATCTAGTACAATCACGGTAAGTTGCAGATTGCAGAAACACATTTTAAAGTTAAAGACACATTAAATCAGACGCTGTCACTGTCATTATTAAAGTAGAAAAAGAGATAGCTTGAGACTTTGTGTCATTATCTTTATAAGGTATTTGTACTATTCACTGTACCCTGTATGAAGGAGGTGACAAAATTAAATTATGTTTAAACTTGGCAAGTTAACAATCAAATTGTAATTCATTAAAATTTATTGTTATTGTATTATAATAATTATTTCCAACTTTATGTTTGGCATTCAAGTTATCGCGCGAACTCACGCCTTGTAACTATGTTAAATTATATAGCGTAACGTTATTATATAGGTATATACACTACACATGTGTTTGCGCATTTATAATTGACTGACGATGCTATGAAATCAAATTATTACTGAATCATATTATAACCTCCATACTCCATAGGCCTTATTAACAAAATTATGTAACATTGGAAATGTAATATAAAGGATATACACAGAAGGCTGGCTAATGAGATTATGGTTATGACACCAAAAATTTGAAAGGGTAGAAATGTCATGGTCCATAACCAATAAGGTTGGTGTCATAACACACCAACCTTATTGGTGTTAGTCATCGACCATAACACTTCCACCTTTTCGAATATTTTGTGACTTACTACCCGCCATTGTGGTGGTCATAGACCATTGTGTACAAACATACACATAGGGTCATATCGTCATAGGGTAAAAATGTCATGACATTTCGACCGTAATTCGATTATTGACCATATGATACTTTGGTAAGATAGCTAACTTAATACAATATTCTGCTATATTTTCTTTTCTGCTCATCTGAGAGTACACTATATCATTCTCGTCAATATAACATTATAATTACGTGTCTGTGTTGACATTTCAATTGAAAACGAGAAAATCCAGACGTCTCAATACCTCTCAACGCTTAGACATTGGAAATAAATTTTCTGTCAAGTGTAAACCTGCAGGGGATCTGTTCCGACGTTTGTATATTATGTACGTTTAACTGTATTGGTGTATTGAAATAGCTATATTTAATTTTGATAAGAAGTAATTTTAAATTCAGTTATGGTATTGGTTTCGAACTTGTATCATTTATGCTATCTGTATTGTATTGAAAACAATTTGAAAGCAGTTCATAAAATATTCCCATTTATGATTTCAATTCCAACTTTTACCGAAACCCATATAATGGGAATAAAATCTATACGAGTAAGTACTTATAACGTGACTCGATTGTTTTGAGATTTTTAGCCACACCATTAAGAGATTTTATAAAATTAGAGATGCTATTCTCAAAGGGATTATAGATACTTACATGGTTAAAATGCTGACTTTCTTTTATTCTGCAGAAGTGATAGATTTCATTGAAAATGTGTCTAACAATTTGAATACAATTTTGAAAAAAAACAATATTTTTATATAATTTTCAGTACCCTATACAGTCGAGCAATTAAATCACATATTCGTATGAGTAGCCTCTTAATCACCATTTATTTCAAATGTCCTATTATAATTCAATGTGAACCAAGAATTCTGGCATCATTAGCAAGTTTTATTGTTTAGAAACTTGAAGTCTGGACGAGGGTGAAGTTTAATTAGTTGATAATTCTCCCACGCCGTCTCGGCGACATGCGGGCACCGGGCGCTAATCCGGCAAGTGCCGGCTTGGCGGCCGCCTCACCCAACAGGGTTGCCAGGTGCCAGGCTTTAAGCCTGAGCGCCTTACGAAATTACTTTACAGTTTAACGTATAACAGAAACTAATAGGTAATACTAGTGGAAGTAACACAATGTGCAATTAAATATAGGTTATAAAGCATGGGAAACAGTGAAAATTTTCGAGGTCTACTCCTGAATGCGAACGCCCTAAACACGTTAATCCACCGAAGTATGAAGTATGATTTGAGAAGGTTTTGAAAGACTTGCGGTTAAAATCCGGTTAGGATATTTGTCAAATAAAGTTGGTCCATACAATAAACTGTCTAAAAAGTGTCAGTTTATTTAACGAAAAGTGGTGAATCTAAACAACTTTGTGTGTTTACTGCTTCCAACAAATTCCTATACTACGCCCACCCAGTATTAGCAAGCGCCTAAAGTAAGTAACCTACGCAATTCAAGCAGGGGATTAGTAAAGTTAGCACAAAAACAGATGGAACTAAGAGCACAGTAACTTCTGTTAGAAGTTTATTTCTTTTGAATACCACAGTAGTTACATTCCTAGTTCCTATCAAACCTACATCTTGCTAACATTTCCTAAATGGCACCACATCACAGACTAACTTTGTTTGTGGGCTGGCTCAACCGGGGAAGCACCACCCAGATTATATCGATAATCTATCGATATAATCTATATATCTATTATATCGATAGGTGGCCTTTGGAGGAATAGGGGGAAGGAAATAGGACACTCATCGGACTCTTCGTAGATAGTAGTAGATGTACATGGCAGAAATCATGCTTACCATCAGGTGACCCACGAATCAATAAAATCTCATTCCTATTCTTTTTTGGAACGAATCGAAACACTAATGATATTTTCTGCGAGTTGCCGTGGTGCTCGGCAATCGAGCCTCACTTGCCATCTCTCTAACTAAGGTATAATGCCTTTTGCTTCAAATTGCTGTCTCTCACGTAGTTGTTAAGAACCTTTCAATACTTCCTACTCCGACTATCTTCTTTCTGATTAAATTCGTTGTGAGTTCCAAGACAGCTGTAGTTTTCTCCCCCGGGACGTCAATAAGCTTCATTGCTTATTGTCAATCTGAGGTCGCCCTTGTTGATCCTGGCTACACAGGAGGGAGACACATCGGTGGAAATGTGTGGTGGGCTTGTCCCGAAACCAAGAGATACGACTTAATATCATTTGTAACGGATATGTTACAATGTAAAACTTGATAGTATCCCCAAAATTGCAGTGTTAGCTCAACATGTTTCAAGATATACTTACCACCCTATATTTTGTGTGTGCATAGCGGGTGATAAATCTTCGTACTAAATCATTTTTGCCACCCTCTCTTTCAACCGTAATACGTGTAGCTGCTTATCAAGTAATATGCAAATGCTTGAATACGTTGTAATTTGACTAACTCATATTTGAGAAAATTCGTAAACAAAAGTACATGAATAAAAAAAAACAATTCGATGTTCGAATTGAGACTTAGGTACCGTACAGGGAAAACAAATTTTACCTTACCTAAAAATAGCACATGCAATAAATCCCTAAAGAAACATTTAAGGAAATAAAACAACATTCATTCACTAATATAAATAAACTATCTATATAAATCCTTCCCGAATTAAGTTCGACTCACTTGAGTTGAGTTTGAGTGAATTTCGATTTTTACAATCGACTTATAAATAACGAGGCATATCATTGAAAATGAAATATAGTGAATTATACATTTTCATAAAAAACTGTTAGCCTCTTACCTCGGTGATATTTAAATAGAATATAAAATATTAACTTGTTTCGTAAAAATGTCAACTGCGATAACAGCATTATTATGTCTTTGTACGAAGCAAAGGAAAATTACAGTTAATAAAGGTAAATGTATCTTTTATTCTTTTTTGAGTTCCTTCGCTCTACTGGTTTTTTGCCGTTGACAAAATAGGGGTTAATGTTCATAATACAAGCACATAATTATGTTAACTTTGTGAAACAGTTATAATATGTTTTTATGAGGATTTGGTTAAATTTATTTTTATTTAATTTATTTTAGAGAAGAAATCACATAATTTTACTAAAATATTAATATTGGCACATCATTTAATTTAAAAAAACATTGTCTTTGTAATGCGATGCCGTCTACTGTTTATTTATTTATTCCCAGCGCCCGTGGGTTCTACGGGCTATGTGGCCAGCCCAGTGCCACTTCAGCTTGCTCATTCTTTGGGCTATGTCGGTTACTTATTTACTGCGGATTGCCACATTTCTGTTTCTTCTATCACGCAGGGTAACCCCGAGTATAGCCCTCTCCATAGCTATATAGAATGTAAATAAATATAGTAAAGGTTATTTACCTTTGCTAGCTTTTTTGCTAACATTCATGTTTTGAATGAATAAACGGTATGATGCGATATCGTTTGAATGATAAAAGCTTTTTTATTTATATTGCTGCGGTAGTAAAACAAGTGCATAACAATAAACCACTTCTCTTGGTAATAGCGTAATAGCCTACAAATCTTGTGAATGAGTACCTCACTCAGGTTTCACTATAAGCCTGATGATAAGCACTCAAAAACAACCATAAATATTACTCTTAGATATCACGCCTGTATAAGGTTAGAAAAAAAACAATTGAATGGTTGAGCATTTATGAAATGAGCAAGCTGGACCAGGAAAGTAGGTACCACCCTCTCTAAAAAAATTGGCGTAAAATGCGTTTGGTTTGATTCTTGAGAGATTCGGAAGTCCAACTCCTTTCCCTTCTACTTTTCCTTATCATTTCTCTTCCTACTCTCTTCCTTGCAGCAGGCAACGTATTGGTAGCGCCTATGGTATAATAGATATTTATAGGCGGTGCGGTGGTAATCGAAGTCATGTCGGTAATGTCATCAAAGTATTAATGTAAAATCTGCTAGGTATATCCTTACATAAACACGCCGCACTGGTGCTTGTAATACAGCAACATAGAAATATCACAATTTTATTTACATGTTGAAAATTCCTAAGCCAACAGTCATTTTGTTTTTTAGTTCTTTAGGTTTACAAAATCGGCTTTTACCAAATTGTTTATCAAGATCAAGACTTCCATTAATTCTAATATATAAACAACTTTTGATGTCATTCGTTCGCTTAGCTGGATATGTTTTTTTTTAAATGTTTTCAAACAAACATTTAGTTGAGTGGATTTCTTAGAAAAATTGTCTTAAATTTGTCCTAGGTGGACAAACACCCGCACTTTATTCTCTTACTTGCGAATATCTGCTCTATGATCTGCTCTGATGGAGTGCGTAATTCTGTTAGAGTAATTTTCTTGAGACATCACACAAGAGCAATTAAGCATATTTACTACTCTGCATTACATTTTCATAGAAAGGAAGGAAGGATACATAAAATCTTGTTTCGAATTTGAGTCCCGTGTCAGTAAAATTGGATACTGGAAATGTGTTAAGACCTTCTCCAAGTGTCCTGGGAGGCGCGGAACGTGCGATATATCAACTGTCAATAAGCTTGTCGACCATCGATAAGATAATCAGGTACGAGCCGTTCTCATGGGCATCGTATTAATGGCACTACGCTGGAATTTGTAACATAATACTCACAATGTGTATTCAATATGGCGTTAGTATTGTATTTGACTGCTCGGTATTGTATTTTTAGTGATCATCCCTTCGGCAACAGAGGGCGCTGCACGGTGGATTCTCTACTAAGGAGAGCTTGGCCAATAAGGCTTTTTTGAAAATGTATGTAGATGATTTTCTTTTTTCGATTTCATAAATTGAAGGTATATTACATTAGTTTATAGTGAACTAAGTAGAATCAGTCGTCTAGTATTACGTATATGACACGTCAAACGTTATCTATTTTCCGTTTTCCTTGTTGCTAATTTGTAAATAATAAAGTTTAGTTCTGACTTTAAACTAATATTTCTGTAAAAGTAAGAACATAATAATTTATTGAAAAAAACATGAATGGTGATGAAGGTATGTAGTATTTAAAACATATAAATTTAACCCGTTTTGATAATTAGTTATTGGAAAAAAAAAAAAAGTAAATGTTACTTTGTTTCTAAAATGCAATTTCTCTGTTAACTTATATTTTCAATTGGGGGATTTTTGCCCGAACAATTATTTGTTTCTGGTGACTCATGTAGAAATGTAGTATACAGATATGACTTAAATAGTTCGGGCAAAATCCCCCAATTGAAAAAAACTATTACAGAAATATTAGTTTAAAGTCTGAACTAAACTTTATTATTTACAAATTAACAACAAGGAAAACAGAAAATAGGTAACGTTTGACGTGTCATATATAAGTAATACTGGACGACTGATTCTACTTAGTTCACTATAAACTAATGTAATATACTTTCTATTTATAAAATCGAAAAAAAGAAATCATGTATCCACATTTTGAAAAAGTCTTTTTGGCCAAGCTCTCCTTAGAAGAGAGAGAGTGGGAAATATTCTATGTGATAGCATTTGTGTTTGTTCTCGAGTCTGGGTGATTTCTAGCCTACTTACTTTGGGACCAAGGGCCCGATTCTACTAACACAAATGCACCAATGGACTCTCAATGAGTGTCTCAATCGTGTCTGAAAAGGATGCCGATAGTGTATCAATGGAATAGTTTTTGACATTTGTTATGGACTTAGACAATAAGTTAAGTATTATGTTATTGTATGTAGTGCATTTGTGTTAGTAGAATCGGGCCCCAGGTGATGCTGTTTGAATAGGCTTGTTGCCGTAAAAATGTAGTGATTCCGTCTTTTAGATTATTCAAAAATAAGAGAACACTCATTTTTTCATTTGTAAATTAGACCTAAAATGACAACGATATAGCCCATGTGACGTCACGCCGTGTGGCATTTTTTCGCACGGGGTGACGTCAAAGGCCCCTAAATTTTTATGCCTTGTATCTTTGTTATTTTTTGTTTAATCGAAAAAAGAAAATATACGTGTCCAATATTTTTTTATACTAAAATACGGACTAAATATAATGTAATTATTTTGACCCTGGAAACAACCCTATTGCGTAAAAAAATCTAATCAATAAGTATACAGTATATGACGTCATACACGTTATTACTACTGAGATTAGACAAAACCGCAAAAAGCATTTGCTCGGACTAAGTTCACCTAAAAACTGGTATACTTTAGTCTTGCATTATCTATGCTAATAATAAATCTGATGAGATTGTTTGAACGCGCTGATCTCTAGAACTAACAGTTGGATTTATAAAAATATTTTTGAATTTGATAGCCGAATTCTCGAGGTTATAGGTCCATTACAAGTTTAGAACCGAGTAAATTTAAGAATCGCAATCAGCAAGAGCTATTAAAGTAATAAAATAAATCCTCTGATACTGCTGGTGCAATGTAGTCAAATGTCAGACAATGTCATAATATGATAGTGTTAATTCTCGTAATATTTGTTTTGGATATTGTAAGCCTCAGTTATGTATTAAATTCTATACTTTTCCTTATAACAAATTACTTTCAAATTTGCTTTTATTTATAACAAATTACTTTAAATTTTGTGCTATCGTGAGATCAGAATCTTTATTGTTGGCTTGTATTACAATATTCAGCTCGCAATCAGTTTTCGGTTATAAGTATTTACAAGGTGTTAATATAAATTCATCGTAATCGGTTGTTTAGTAATTTTTTTTTCGAAAAGTAAACAATATCATACGAATACAAATACAATGAAAACATATAATATTGTTTTAATAGCCCCATAGAAGCATGAAGACAGGTCAGAGGTATTAATAAGACACTAAAAGCGTTGTTTGCAACGTAATCGTTTTACGGAGAAATGGATATTCTGGCGCCGTTAAAACCATGATTGCTTCCATATTTATTTTGTACTTTTTTACGCTGTGTAAACTCTGTGATTTTATTACAATAACAAGTTTACACTTCCGTAACATTTAACGAAATGAGACTCTTCGTATAACAGCAATTGTTTTATTTTTTGTGACCTGCCCCCTACCATTAAACGAAATTCCGAAAATACGCACTGACGACGACGTTTCGTTGAATTCTAAACAGTTGTGGAATGAACTCCCTGTCAGTGCTTTCCCTGGCGATTACAGCATGGGGTACTACCTACTTCAAAAAGGGTGTGAAGAGGTTCTTACAGGGTCGGCAACGCGTTAGTGATGCTCCTGGTATTGCAAACGTCCATAGGCTGCGGTGACTGCTTACCATCAGGCGGCCGTATGCTTGTTTGCCACCTTAGTGGTATAAAAAAGTCTTGAACTTATTTTAACTAGGAATGTCTTTTTTGACAAGACTCTTTCATGGTTCCCCTGATCTCTTGATCTATCATACTCATACATGGTTTGAATTGAAGGGACCTTGGGAGAGATCTTCCTGTGTCAGATTTCTCTATTATAAGAGCCACGCTCTTGTTGGTCTAGCGAAAGCTGCTAAGCTTTCACATTCCTCTATCCTGTGCCAGCTCTTCCATCTGCCTATAAGACAAGATGCCTGCCTTTTCTTTCACTTGATCCAATCTTTTCTCGGCTTTCCCTTCAAATTATTCTTCTATGTTTTCTAAGATGTTTCCGATAAACTCATTGTGTCCTTAGTTTTCCTCTTCTATTTTCAATTTGTTTCAGTGAGTTCACTTTCTTTCATAGATTAATTAAGAGCGAGTCTCCAGCAAGAGTGGTCGTCACCCACCGCGTGCGTGGCACCTTAGGCTAAGGACATTTGTATGAAAGAGTCTGCGGTGACGCAAGGAGACGCGCACTCATTTGAACGACAAACACGATTTACAACTAAATCTGAGAACAATACTTTTATTTCCTTTTGTTTTGCAAAACACAAAGGTAATAGATGATATACCTTTTCTAAGGTAAGGTATTGCATATTATTACAGTCAATATGTTACAAAATTCCATTCTTCCGAAATACGATATCCAAGGTGGGGTCAGTTGGATATCCGACTCGAACCATTCTGAAATACGTTAACGTTGATTGATCGACTCAATTCCATAGTTTATCTACATCCGGCCGGCACTAAGTTCAGGTAGGCTATTATTGCATAAAACATTCTTTTTTACTTTTTAAGGATCAAACACTTTCTAATAGCTCTTACGTGTAACTAAAAGGTTATTCTCATGAGAGATTAAAATAAGGTAAAATGATTTTTGCTGAAAACTTTGTACATTTACTATAAGCAGGTATAATAATACTTTTTTACCATAGATAAAAGAAACTCATAGATAGGCAATGTGGGCGTGATCTCTCTGGTCATAACATTGACGAATCTGTACGTATCACTTGAAAACTGTCAATTTAACTTCGCGTTTCCGTAGTTCTTTTTAAAAATACCTACACGTGCAATCAAATGATCCGGTTCTTTTGAGGGCGTGGTATAATAGTAAGTCGTAGTCATAAGTTATAATACTTACGACTACGACTTACTATTATAACTTAACATATGGTTCGCATACAATTTGTAGCGAACCGCATTTCTACTGTGAACTCGCAGTTCCCGGTTCTGTGGGTTTTTTTTACCAATATTACAATCAGCAGCAAAAGATGAGTTAGTAAACGGCAATTCTATTTATGTCTGCAATCGATCTTAGATACGGTATCTGACTATACTACTTACTTACAGAGATTTTATTTTATCGAAAAAGTTTTATATTTACAAAAAGTTTCCGTTGCCCATAACATAAGCAGATTTTTTTAAGCCTTACTTTAAGGTCATGTGGCGCTGTGTAAATTGTGGAAAAAATATTTATATCAGGAATCTATGAAACCTTAGCAAATAAAAAATCTGTAGACACTTACAGTGCCTTTATGGCCTAATTTACTTATTGTTTTTTTTTTTTTATTTATAATCTCTTGGCAAATAAAAAATTGAGATTTTATGACCTTCATTGATTTTTTTATTTATATATTTAAATAATTTAGGTTAACAACACGAAAAGTTTTGTCGTAAATAGGTCACCTACATGTCGCAAACACGAGGAACAATCCAAGCGGGAATCAAACGGCTAGTTTCCAATAAATTGCTGTTATCCGCTGTGAACTGTGAGAACGAAACAAATTCCATGACTAATTAATGAATCCTCATCAATTACAATCGAATATAAATACTATTTAAATGAACTAAAGTGGGGTAAGAGACTAACGCCGGGATAACAGCCAAAATTTTCACTGTCTTTATTTCACTATTCTATTTTGATATACCAGTTATAATTGTTATAAAGCGGACACGGTTAATATCTCCATTTAAAACACAAAAGTCGCTACTGCCATAAATATGACCACCACATTAAAAATAAAAACGGACATTTGAAAAGTTAAGAATGCTAGGTGTAAGATAGGAGTTTTATTTTTGTATTTTTTTGTGAAAAAGAACGATCCTATCGAGTTGTCGCGGACACAAGTAGCATCATAAAGATATGGGCTTTAAAATAATGTAACTCGTTAAACGTAAAATAAAGAGGTTTCTGTAATATTTTACTTTGAAAAAATATAACCCGAAAAGATCAAGTGGTGTAAAACTACCAGTGAGCCCGAAGTAAGTATGACATTATGCTAAATTTGCTGTATATCAGGAGTAATAAACATTTTTCGAATGAATACTACTGAGAAGTGTTGTACACAATTAATTAATATGGCAGGTTAGTATAAGATACCTTGTCTGGTTTCCGGACTGGGTTTTGTAAATCAAATGTTGGACTTGCCCTATTTTTTATTTACTTAAAGTACTACAAAACTAAAAGGTTTGTCTGTTGTATCTACGATTCAAAATATTCGTTTTCTTTTTTTATGGGTGCCTATTTTTGAAAAAATGTGTAAAGTAAACATTTAAACCAAAAAAAAACTAACTGGTAGTCATACCCCGATTGGCAGCGCAAGACTACCAGTTTACAGGTTTTACATTTTCCTTTTTTTAATGAATTTTGTGGTAAAAACTTCATAGTATTTTAAAGCTTAATTTATATTTGAGATCCCTGTATATTTAATTTAACTCTAGGTCAAACTATTTCTGCATAAAACCCGATTTAGTAAATTCACAATAAAGTAAGTCTATCTTACCCCACCTGACCTTATTCAATTTTTTATAAAAAGAATCGTTCGTTAATCCCTTTCTGAGGAGAAGGTCCTCGAAGCCAAATGTCTTTTTCATCTGCTAAGAGTAGTGAAGAAAAAATAAGAAAGAATATGTTTATTTACATTTTGTCTCTTCGTATCTTTAACAAACAACTATTCTCGTAATAAAAACAGTCTAAATCTAGTCTCAATTTCAAGGGCTATCTTGCTCATACAATATAAAAAAAGCTCATACAGATTTTAGTGGTTTATGAGAAGGTATGGGCTGATCTAATTTGTACATACATGATAGAAACTAATGCGTGCTAAATGTTAATTATTGAGATCTCTATTGCACGTTATGGCTTATTCATATAGGCTTTAATAGTGCGTAATGCACCATGTGTGGCCATTAAGTTAGAGCACGTGTTATACTTGACCCCTTTCCATTGAACTTCAAACTGACTTTAATAACTACAATTTCTATTCGCAATATGATGACGTAATGATAATAAAGATGTTCCTATACTCAAATTAAATTGTAAACCGAATCACACATAGGTACAGCCAGTTACTGAAACAAATTTTAATTTTATTTTCACATTGTGGTTCAAACTACCTCTATTTTTTTTGTTTAACGGTGACAGCTAAAATATAATGTCTCATTAACTTCAAAAATGGTTTTGTGCAATTCACAGATAAAGCATTAATTAATAACTTTATCTGTTTTAGTTCTCAGAGTTTTTTCTATTCACGAATCACGACACGGTGCAAAGCAGCCGAAATGCGCAAAAACCATCTCTTACGTCAAATATAAACTAGTTCTGGTTTTTCGAGTGCTGAAAAGTTAGCACATCTGTTACGAAACTGAAAATTTGGAGGTACGGTACTGGTAGTGTCAATTTTAATGTTACAACAGACCGAGTTAGTATGTTTTATATCTGCTTGTTTTGGTGAAATCCAAAGTTTAATAATGACAAATCGAAAATGCGATGTAATTGTCCGGATCCAATAAATTGACTTACAAACGAGAAACTTAATTTTGCGCAACAGGATATTGGTTCGATTGTTCTACAATTTCAGTAACAATAGAGTTGGGGAGGTCAACAATTAAATTCCGTGACTTTATGTGTCCCAATGTTCTCTAAAGTTTAACCGTGTGTAAAAGTGAACACCACACAAACACGCTCCGCAAAATCCCTTGTCGGTTGACCTATAAACGTAACATAGATTCCGAAATCATCCACTTCAGAATGAATAGTTTAGCAATGCTAATAAAGGAATAGAGAGAACTGAATTTCATAAAAATGTGACGGAAAATACGACTATCTTATCTACACCCATTATGAACCTGAAGGATTTTAATGTTTAACAAAAGAAGGCGCTTCCTGCTTTTGAAATGGAATGCAATACATATTAGTTACAAGTAACTAATTAATAAAAAATTACAAGTTTTTTTTTAATTAGATAAATATATATTTTCACGTCCGTTCATGTAATTTTGGTTACAATCCTCTTTTACCAATTATTTACTATTCTCTCTTACTTTGTATTTCAGTCAGAAAATACATTTCACCTAAACTCTCTAGACATAATGCGGACTTTAGCAGTTCAGTTTATGCACTCTCCAACTGATTAGTGACAAGATACCCTTATACGTTGAGCCAAACTAGCTTCACAGGTTTAGGATAAGCTTGGAAGTACTCTATCGAATAAGAGAATTATGCTTAGTACAAGACTGCAATGTAGGTCAGACCTCAATCGGACGAGAGGCCTTTAATGTATTCCTAAAGCGTGTGTTACCAGCCACACCGCCTTGTTTATGAGACCGGCGATTTATTTTACTTATTTAGTATTGAAATATCAAATTCAGACACGTACCAGTCAAGGATGAAGTGAATTGAGTAACGTCTTTACAATATATTGTGATATGAAAGGCTCGAACATCTTCATTCTTCACACAATTTTACGGTCAATTATTATTACCTATGTACGTACGTACGTATTCGGTTCTTTTTAAACCGAACACGCGGTGCAGAGCGCAGAATTTTGTAGCTACGCCGCCATTAAAACTCTTTGAACGACATAGCATCAACAATTTTAAAAGCCGCATACTTCTAATAAATAATGAAGATACAACACGAATTAAGTCCAACGAGAGAGAGGCTCTTGAGTTGTAGAGATTTTATGAGATAAGCTAGTTAGAACACACAAATATTAGCCACTCACACAATATCGGTACAAAATCTAGTACTATTTACTCAAATAGATAAGCGGAAAATAGGCGGAACCTTTTAAGAAAAATTCGGTGTTATGATCACAAGATAACTCTAACCAAACCCACCAATATTCTGAATATTGGTGGTGTTATGATCACAAGATAACCCTAACCTAACCCAGTGGCCATCTTAAAACTAAACCAGTCGAGGATTTTGCCATTAGTTTTATCATAAAACTAACCCAGTCTAGGTTTTTGATGAAAAAACTGGATATTTTCAGGTTTATGGTAAAACAAAGCAATGATTTTGTTTTCTTACGGATCTTGATCAAAGACCTGATTTCATCATAAACCTACGACCTACGATAGATTAATATCGGAATGAAATTGAATAGCATTTGTTGCTACAATGTTAGAATGGATTTATCTAACAAAGTCTACGCGATTTTGGTCAATTTCTGTAGTGTAATAGATTAGGGTTTCGTCAAGTTTTTGGCAAACAAAAGTTAAGCCAGTTCAGTTTACACTTTCTCTCTAATGGTACCTATAGGTTTTGTAAATTCGCGTCCCGTCCGTGCATCCGTTACGTATGCACTTTCACTTACATTTTTATGAAACGATGTTTCAAAAACTTACGTCCCGTCCCGTCCGGGAAAAAACGTACGTACGAAAAGGGATACGAATAGAGTAAGGTCGCTACGTAGCATATGCAGCGACCTTACTCTATTCCTATCCCTTTTCTGCCACCATCCTTGTAGAGAGCAACGCATTGCTAACGTCGTCGCCGCGCCCCCTGATGTTGCCGAGGTTCATAGGCGGCGTCAACTAGGTACTTTCCATCAGGTGGTACATGGGTGGCCATTGTCAGCCGTTTGTCATACTTAAAAGAACGTTACATTTAAATTAACAGGTCACCCATTTTTCTCTTTATAATCCATAAAGATTCAAATTGTTCGCTTCATTTAACAGGCTTTAATGAGAATACATAAATTATCTCCAGTTAGCTAAATCTGTAATCATTTAAAGCCATCGCGCCGTATCTTTTTATCCATTAATTAAGTAATACGTATAAAAAGAAAATATTCAATGAAAATGAGTATTTAAAACAAAATATGTATGCATTTTATCTACTCAACTGACTGTAGATATTTAATTATATATTTTTCGGAGGTTTTCCATTGGTACTCTTGGGAAACGGAACTCTAAATTTTACGTATCAAGTCTCAATAACTGAGTTAATATTATTTTTTTCCAAATAAAAAGGAAAAGCAAATAATATTCAATCTAATATTACAATATGACTGTGTAAAGAATACTTACATACAGAAGGAAATTAGAAATATATGATGTTCTCATATTAAATGAAGGCAATAAAATGATCAAAGCATATTTCTAAGGTATCTTAAATTGTATAGAATTACCATAATTTCACATCAAAGTAACAAAAAAAACAAAATGTTACAAGTTGAGTATGTCTTGTAACATCACCATAACTCATAACTTATGAAGCCATATAGAAAGAATGTTTTAAGAAATACCATAGGTTTTTTTTTCATTATTTTCCCATCAGATTAACGGAACAAATTTGAGAATACCCAACAGAATAAATATGTAAAGCAAACGAATCTTTCACGGTTGAAAATTAAATTCACCAGAGACTTTATTTTTTGAAAGACCTTTTCAGCATCCATCGATCAGAAAATCAAATGGCGTTTCTTCATGTAAATGAATTCGTACGAGTTTTTTTGTAGCCATTGTGACGACGTTCGTTGAAGGACTTGTTTTTTTTTTACCCCACTGCCGCCGAGGTGAGTTATGTGTTTGTGTTTGACGTTCGATACGGGTTCTGAAAACGACAGAAAGGACTCTATAGTACCTATGTACCGCGTTTAATGTAGTGGCACCGCACTGTCGTGTCCTCGAGACAACATGTCACTTTTTTACACAACTAATGGGCTCTAGAGAGGACGAGCGATCGCAAGATTGAATCTTTATGTTGGTTAAAATGTAATTACTTAACTTATTGGGGCTTTTTGTCTTCCCCGAAAGAGGCTCCACATTTATAATCTATTTTCGATGTGTAAAAAGATAATGTCTTGATTTTTTATTCAATTACTTATCAGTATTGCGTAAGACACATTATGACGCTATTGCACGGTATTTGTGGCAATGTAAATACATTACTTTATTCAAAAGACTCGTTGGCACCTTATCTCTAATCCTTTGACGTAGGAGACAATAAATAATACATGAGCCGAAAAGTAACGGTAACCATGGCAAAGCTAACTATATTTTGCTACATATCTCGCTGTTTAAAAAATGTATGTACGAGTAGCTACAAAATTTTGATATGCTAATTTCAGGCCTGAGAGGAAAATTTTCAGAAGATCACATCAAAAATAAAATATTAATTTTCAGTTTCTACTTCAAAAAACTCGGGTACCTTCTTGAAATTTCCTATTTTTTCCTATGATTTATTACTGTCGCAAAAGTAATAATTATTTATTTTACTTGCTCATTTTTACTACCAATATCAAGAGTCTTTTATCAAAATCGTTTTCTAATTAGATGGGATTTTGCAAAAAAAGTTCCACCCATTAAATTTAATAATTAGTCGCTAAATGCTATTTTTCGTGGAATTCTGTACGAACCCGCGTATGTGGGACCGTAATATTGTTTTAATAATTTGCAATATGGAATACCAAGAATGTGGAATATTTAAGACCCTACAGACTACTTCGGTAATATTGCCCTCGTCGCGCATTGGATTTTTTTACTAAATTGAAAAGCAAAAACCCAGCTGCAAACAGTATCAAAATGGCGTAGGCTTAGCGATAAAGTCTCGTAAACTCCCCTTAGGCACGTAAAAAGAAGGTACTCTAAACTGTAAAAAATAGCTCCACTATGAGACAGTAGTCATTACCTTATCTTAGGTCAACCTTCTAACTGAGAATTTGAAACAAAATATCCCTACACGTACGTTTTTCCCAAGTAAATTAATTAGCTGAGAGAGCTGAACTTTGCCTGAAAATACTGAAAAAAATCATGGTAGTAGTCCATATACTGAACCTTCAATGAAAACTATAACGATTAAGTAGGCTCTACTAGTTACCGAGTAATAGCCGACGAACTTATAAAATAAAATTTCTTTGATGAAAACTTACAAATGTGATAGAATTTGATATTGGACTCAATTAAAGGCAAGCAAAGCCCAGCAAATACGGATCCCTACATTGTGCGTAGCCCGACACGTACTTTCCCGTTTTTTTTACTGAGTTAAGTGTAGATTTTATAATGATTCATAACAAAACATAATATGATCACTTCAGCATAAGATTGTTTGGTATCGATCTTGTGATCACACCATGATGTGATTAAACTATTTTTATTAGGTTTTTGTTATTATTGTCAACAAATTAATAATAAAAAATAGCTATTATGCGATGACTTATATGTATTACTAGCAAAACCCGTGCAACTTCGTTTGCGTGTATCCCGCTTTCCCGTGGGAATATAGTAAAATCATTTCTTATCGGATGCATACTTTATACAAAGAACACACTGTCCAAGTTTCAGGTGTAGTACGATCGGCGGTTTAGACTGTGCGTTGATTCTCAATCATGCAGGACAAAGCATTCTATAATGTGCCAAGACATAGAATGAAACTTTTAATTCACCTTCTGTTGCAGAACGTACGGTCTAACTTTTAATTCACCTTCTGTTGCAGAACGTACGGTCTACGGTATCCCTTTGCAAAATGTCTCGGTTTGTTTGGCCGTATTCTCTATAGATTAAAGTAACTCAAGGTTGTGCGACTCGTTAACTTACCAACAGGGAATACTAATTCAGTTTACGTGTGACCCTTGGATAATTTTCTGTAAATTAACGTGTAAGCCTCTATTTCGGTTGTTTGCTATTTAAATAAGAGAGGTTATTAAGAGAGGTAGGACACAGCGGATAATCCACTCAAATCGGAGCAGCCTGTCTGGGGAAGGACCTCCACCTTACAGAAGATCGTAGCCAAATAGCATTGGTCTCGGCCATGTTGTGTTCCTACGGTGATTAAGGTCCCCAGAGCTCCACTTGGGGGGTTGGGAGGGTTGGCAACGCGTGAGTGATGCCCCCGGTATTGCAAGTGTCTATAGGCTACGGTGATGCTTACCATCAGGCGGGCCGTATGCTTGTTTGCCAACTTTGTGGTATAAAAATATAAAAATAAGTTGGAAGACCGATGGCGAAGTGCTGAATAAACATTAAACATGAATTCTCAACTAGTATTTAGATGGGTTTCAATCTCAGACTTCTTGCTATTTATTCGGAGTACGGTAGCTACAGTGCTAGAGGGGACTAATGGGAATCAAGGTAGCTCGGCCTGAAAACATTGATTTTCACCAACAATTCTTTAAATTTAAAAGTCTCCTAACAGCTTTCTCTAAGCCTAAATCCTTGTTTTTAGTACGTGTATGACATATAAAATTATGGATTTTTAACCCGTATTTGAAATTGTTGGTGAAAACGGGCATGACAGCATCTTATTTTCACAAATAAAAAAGTGAGATGACCCAATATAAATAAGGTAGATACACGAAATAGTTAATACTAAAATGACAATTTATACCATCCATTATTAAAATAATCGTCCTTCCTGCTTTAAGATTCACGATTTCTTGGTTTTGTGGTCAACCGCTGAACTCAGGGATATTACTTGTCGATTTGAAGCTGTAAATTGAAATGATAATCAGCGGCTATTGCGGCGAAAGGGAATTAATATTTCAAATATTAGAAGCATTGGTTTATTTTATAAAATGTGATTAGAAAAGTCATATGGTACGACATTTTTTGCTCGACTTGGCGGGGGCACTGAGTGCCCCCAGATATTTCTAGTTTTGACCATATTTTTTCAATATTTTAATACCTTCTTGTACTAAATCAAATACATAACCGAATCCACATAGATAGAAGCTACTGTTGCCTGAGGCTTTGCCTGAGCTTTCTATTGATAAAATAATTTTGAAAATCGGTTCAATAAATCCAGAGATTAAGAGTAAAGTACCTAGTACTTTACAAACTTTACATCTTCATAATATTAGCATAGATTAACGAAAACCACTGCAACTTCGTTTCTCTTATCCCGTGGGAATCCCGTCTTATCTCTTTAACTTCACCAAGAAAATTTCAGCCTCCTATGTCTTTGCATTTCAGCTTCCTATGTCCAAAAGTTTAGGCTGTTGATCATTACTTCAAGTCAGGACTTTTATTTTTCCTGAAAGATGTCTTCAAATTTATTCCATGTAATAAATGAACTCGTTTCACAAAACCAGACGGGATGCTTCTTATTAACTTCGTTTCTTGTAACTCCCCAAGTTAACATTATAAAAATACCTGAACTTCTCTGAAAATATTAGATCGTTAACACTGCCACATTCTTTTAATTTTGCACCACCTCTAAGGAGCAATTTAATAGCAAAATTGGTAGAAAGTGTCTAGACAAGAGACTTCACTGAAATTACTAAAGACTGTATAAAATTTTATTAAATAAAAATTTCTTGCATGTATGCAGTGTATTTGATGTATTTGAATAGTAGGTATAATATGTTTTTTAAACGATAAGATAAAGAAATTCATTAGGGATTTACTTTAAATTATTATTGTACTTATGTATTTTTTATGTTTAATGAAAAAGAAATAAAGGAATTTATTTATTTAAAAAAACATATCTCAGGCAACGCTGCATCAATTTACTATTAAAAGTAGATTAAAGTAAGTTAATTGACGCTTATAGTTGACAACAAAATAGAAACGGGAATAATAGGATTATTGGCGAATTTTCCTTCCAGTAATAATATCAAACAATATGAAACAATAAACGTCAGCATATCGAACGACGACAACCACTAACAACATAATATTTTATGTATGATGGTTATTTATATGCCATTACTCTTGACTGGCTTCACAAGCTACTACAAGCCAGTAATTAGCTAGTTACCTTAGCATGCCTTAGCTAAAAACTTAAAACTGAATGTATGTTAAGAAAATGATAGGTACACTGTTTGTCTTATTGACCACTTCATCCGTGTAAATCCCATACAAAGCTAATTATGTATGAAACCTGATGATGTAAGGACTCCTATAAAATATTCTGTCTATAAATTCAACGATATTTATAAATCAATGATAGTTTTGCCGTCATATTTCCATTGTTGCATCAGAATTAATGCTGTGGTATTTAAAAATAGGTGGCTTTGAAAATTAATATCAACAAAACTTCAAACGGTATCATATAAACAGTAATGCAATATTCATAAGGAGATACCCCATTCCTCGTGTTTGGTGGTCTACCTAGTCTACGTGCAAAAAATGTACAGAATTTTAATAAACATACAAAACTTCATATTTTTAAAAATGGAATTTTCCACAGAAAGTATTTTTTTAAAAGCTATCTAGACAATGGCCACAGAAACTGAGCAGAAAAAAACTAAAAAAACAATGTATTTTTTTCAATAATCAAAATATTTCTATAAATATCTTTTTCTATTTTGAATACTGGCCGAACACCAAAAAATACTCATTGTCGAACGCCATTTACAAAAAAATAATTTTAATTTTGAATAACAAAATTATTTTTATCCGTGGTCAATGCTTCTATGACTATATTTTTTTATATTTTTCAATAAAATAATATAATTTGTGTAGCCAATGGTAATCTAATACTTAAGCTAATTTTATTGTACTGCAAATACTGCAACGTACATCACGATTTTGCATTTAAACCTTACTGTTTTGTTAAATAAATGCATTTTATAAATGTGCCAATTTGGGTTAAAAATCGACGTACGTTACTCAAGTTGAACTCGAGTTATTTATTTATATTTATTTAAAAGTAATGTCCGAGAGTAATTTTGTTCATGTACATTACATACTATGGTAGAAGCATTTAAAAAAGAGTTCACAAACCTAACTGGGTTACGAAATTTACAAATCGAGTTAACTCGAGTTGACCTGACTATCTCTATCACTGTATAAATATCAGAGTAAGTTTAAATGAACATACACAGAATTCGAAAGCGATATGTTTTAGTATTTTCATTGTATAAACTGGTTGACCTCACATCGTCAAAATTAGTCGAAATTGAATTGGTGTTTCAGCTTTTTAAAAGATATTGTTTATTTTAACAGTGATGGTCTAATGGAAATAAATCGTGGTCATCATAGCTATACAACTGACAGCCAGCTAATTTTCTGGTATTTTAAACAATGTTCACTTTTCTGATTTAGTTTACATTTTCTAAATAGTTTTACTATGTAGTGTAAGAAGAGAAAGTGAATTTATCTGTGTAAGTTTGTGCGTTATTAAAGTGAGTAATCTCCAGAGTTAAGATGGACGTATTTTAAAAAGTCTTTTGATATAGGGTGCGTTATTGCAACTTAATCGAATAAATCGTGTTAGGTGAGAGCTGGGGTGCTAGTTAAATGTTAATACATAATGAATACTCATGTATTAATAATTTCATTTTACTGTATTGAAATGAAATGAAATGAAATCGTTTATTTCAGAAATTAGACCTTCACAGGCACTTTTTCTTGTCATTTACAACTTGTTTAGATAAAGAAAATAAACTACGTTATATACTACCACCATTTCGGACACAAACAAAATGGCAACCGGTAAAAAGAAATGGCGAAAGAAAATCGGTTACGGCCTTTTTTGTCATTTTGTACATACTTATTATTTTATTTTATTTTTTTCCTTTTTTTCCACTCATTAGTTACAATGTAGGTATAAGTACATTAAAATTTATAAGAAGAATACGCGGAATGTTATATACATACATATACATATATTGATTATCTACACTATGAAACGTTATCAACATCGTCAGATTGATGATTCTCTAGCTACGCCCATCATTTGGAGTCAGACACAGTGGTAGTAGATACCCTTATTCCACCCTCCACTAGGAAATACAATCAACACTTAAACCCTGAAATTTTAATATAAGTAAGTTCGAAACCATCGTCTGATCTCTCTTTTAGTTTTGAAATGGTTAACCCCAAAACTCAATATGTCTTGATAAGAGTCTGCTCAACCGTCTATTTTAAAGGGACTAATTTTGAATTTTTTATGTTCTATTTAATATTGAATAAAAAATATATAAAAAAGGTAAAAATATTGAACACCTTTTTCATACTTGTTTTTTATTATTATTTTATATTTTAAACATGTAACTGATTAAGTAAATATAAAACGTTTCTAACAAATGTTTGAACATAAAATTTCCAGAAGTAAGTACAAAACCCGTAAGTAAAATATAATTGAAAAAGATAATATACTTACTCAACAATGGGGCATCATTATTCAATCATCATAGTATCATCACTACCATAGTTCCTTATCACAGTTGTCACCAAAAACTTTTAACATCGAGAAAAGTTCATTTCCTTGTTTTGTTTATTCAAAAGCCCCGCTCGGAATGTTAACGAGGTCACAGGGATAAACTTGGGTGCATGAGAATAATAATTCATCGTAATTTCAAGGGGTATCGTGGGCAGAATTATTTACGCGATAATAGCGCGAGTTAGGAGCCGACTGCGAGAGTCCGCGTGTTGCGCCGAGGCCGGCATCATTGTGACTGTGACTGCTACATTATCTAGTCGGAGTTGCGAACACTGTAAGGTACCTTTGCTAAACTGAGTGCACGGCGCGCGCCTGAAACTTTCAGTACTATCAATCTAAAATTATGAATGAATAAAATTTGTATAACTCTAAACTTCAGCGGACAAGTAATTCACAACCTCGGCTTTTTGACAGTCATCATTTGTCCGAACAACTCAAATTAATCCTAAAAAATAGATTAAACAAATTAATATTTTGAATCAGTGTTAAAATATTGAAATAAATAAAACATGGTAGTCTTCACATGTATTAATAAAATCGTTTTATTATATACATAATTAAAAATAACTATGCCTATCGTAAAAGTATTATTTATAGGTCATGTAGTAAAAATCTCGTGTTGAAATCTAAATGCCACATGAGCTGTAAGATATAGAGCCGGGGTTAAATGTACTCACATCCGCTATTGGAATAAGATGTAATAATAGAAAGTATCTATGTACACAACAGGAGAGAGACTGCCTGATAAATTGTCTAGAAAAGTAACTTTATCTCCAATCTCAAAGATAATCCTGCGACTAATAAACTTGACTGTCTACCTGACTGTATTCTTTCCACCTCGTGTGGCGGGGCGGGGCTGTGGGAACTATTTTATTACAACTTCATTAAAGCAATACAACATAGCTACTTAGAACCAGGGTGGCTCTTTTTTTATTTTTTATTTGACGTCATGGTCTAATCTGCACTATTCATTAATCGTAGGTTAGGTTGTGTTGTGACTGTGGTTGTGATCACTCTCATGAAACATAACTTGACCACTTGTTCCATGATTTTTGTATTGATGATGTCTATTAAACTTAGATATTTTAGTTACGAACAGTGACCCGGATACAGTATAAAATATTTTACACTCCAATATCCAATTTCGGTCACATTCATTTGACACTTACATGGGATCTACGGGTAGTGGTAGGGCAAAATGGATTTTGTCGCAAATTGACTCATTGTGTAAAGAAAAGGGCCCGATTACGTGCAACTCTGAAGATCCCAAAAAATGTCTATTGTCAAAGGTATCCGCTCCTATGTTGAGTAATCATTTTTACATGTTTGCTTTTGTTATAAACTATTTCCAGTAACTTAATCGTGATTATTCTAATTGACCCAAAACCTCTGTGATTTTAAGGGCAACAATACAAAGATTGTTCAACCCAATTATTGAATATTGTTAAGAACTCACCGTTAAGACAACACAAGCACACACAAGGTCCTGTCTTGAATATATTCTTGGTGTGTAACAGTCGACAGCACATAAAAATCAATTTTTATATCATACGACAGGCAAACAAGCAACAGGGCCGTCTAACAAAAACTATAAGGGTTCCTTGTAGTTCACTACGGAACCCTAAAAATGGTTGCCGCCGCCAATGGCGACCAATGCGTCATAACAAGAAACGGAATAGGGAGAGACGGAATGAGGAAAGAGAAAGCAGCTGTTGGGCTTCCGGATCTCTCGCTCACCGAATAAAACGCATTACTGCTTCACGCCGATATTCTGTGAGAAGGTGGTATTTCCCAGATCGAGCTATACAAATTTAAAAAAGTTCCCCGCTAATGTCCACACAGTGAAGCCTTCCGAATTATTAAACTTCAAAAGATTTTAAACATTGCGCTCGTCGCATAAAGTTCAAACAAATTAGACAGTTACACGTGTAGTTATTGTTGCCAGCTATCTCAGTTTGAAAAGCTACAGCTTTTGGAAAGGCATAATTAAAGGGAAGGGGGAAAAATAATAAAAAATACAATATACTTATCATTACCGCATAGCTCGAACACGTCTTTCTGTGCTCTCCAATTCAGAACTTTTTAATAAGTAATATTTTATTCTATATCTAACTTTGTTCGTAGTTTCAATGGAGCTCAGTAAAATTTGAATGACATCAAAGAGATTCATAGAATATGAATTTATCTATGATGTGACTGTCCATTAAGTAAGTCCATTGTTCTCAGATACGGGAATTAAATTCATGTTAATTTTGGGACCAAAACTTTGATCACTATCTATCAAAGAGCCCTTTTCAATGGGTAGGTAGTCGCTCAAATACTAAATTAAATACGAAACCTAATAATTGTTTACACCCGAAATAACAATGATGCCCTTCGAGACAATACTTAATAATACCTAAATATGCAATAACGTAACAGGGAATCTTCCTATTATAAACATAAAATTTATAATTAATTTAAACTGACATTTTCATTCAAAAATAATGCAGTGTGAGTTTTTATTCCTAAAATCCCATTGAAGTAATTCAAACATTTTCAATATGCATAGAAAACGCATAAATTGGAAACAGAAAAAGTATCAAATTAATTATACTTATTTTATAAGCTAAATTGAAAGGTTACTGAAACAACTACAATATTTATTATTTCACGCAAAGATGTTCAGAAATAATTGAAATGTCAAAGCTGTAACAAAAAAGACATTGGAACAAAATTTAATTAACAATGTTATTTTATTTATTTAAGTTGTTGAAAGTCGGTTCGCGTATTGTAATGAACCGTAATTATAACCATTTAAGGTGAGGCAGTTCAAACAAGGGCAGTATAAATTAATAATGTCTTTGAAGGAGAGAAGGGCAGGTCAATAGGCCCTTCGGCCTTCCGTCATTCGTCACATCTCGAATCTCGATACAATGTACAATTTACCCCTAATTTTTTCTTTATTCTACGGATTTTCATTCGCCTGAATCCAATCTTATTATTAGAAAGATTTAGTTTTAGAAAACAAAATTATAGATTGAGACGAACCAAAAATACTTATAAGTTAAGAGTTGTGATAAATAAAGTACTAAGTAGGTACTGTATCTGAATTGGGAACTAATTTGGAAAACAAGTTGTTCAATTATTTGATTTCCTTTTTATTCCAAATTATGTGGTTTGTTTTATTTGAGGCAACAGTACTTTACATCTTAATCATTTAGTTTATTTTAATTTTGTTGTTTTTGTTAAAACAGTCTATTTTAATTCTGTTATCAATTTCAAAATTTCCAGGTACTGATAATACTGTGTTAACATTTTACATACGTTTAACATTTAAAGACCGTAAACGTTCTGTTTTCGTAATCCATTAATCATATTTTAAATATTAATTAAACGAGCAAATATTTAAATTATGGTTACAGTTCCGTTGCTTCAAATTAATCTTCATTTAGAACTTTTATGGGTTACGTAGGTAACATAAGCCTCCTGAGATGAGCGAAGACCTCGCTAAATTAATTACGTTATTACCTTGTTTCAATATTACTTAAACGGTATGTAGGTTTTGCCCAAAGTACTATACACGTGCGACTCTACATAGTAATAAGTACACTTACACTCAACTTGGTTATGTATGAAATGCCATTCGGATGGGTGCTCTATGTGGCCTACATCATCATAGTATGACCTTCGTTGCTCTCGGCTTCTAAATATCAAAATCTGCGCAAATTTTAGCAATCGATAACAACATATTAACATTTTTTATTTAAAACTAGCTGCCCGGCCCGGCTTCGCCCGGGTACTGTTTCGTTTTTTTTTTCAATCTTTCTGAGAGATTTTCTTAATATTTTTTTCCGTAAGAACCTTGTACAGAGTATTAGAAAACTACAAAAAAAAAATCAGCCAAATCGGTCAAGCCGTTTTCATGTTATGTCGTGACAACGGAAAACGGGTTTCATTTTTATATATATAGATGATCAAGATTTTTTTATATTTGATTGATTTGTGTATATAAATTTAAAAGTCTTCTCTATGCTTTCTCTATGTCCACATTCTTGTTTTTGGTACGTGTATAACAGAAAATATTATCGATTAAAATACGTTTTTTAAAAATACATTGAAAATACGATAACGTAAATTGTTGTTGGTGAAAACGGGCTTAAATAACTTTTCACGTTTTAAAGTAGGTAACCAGAAGGAATTGGCAAAACCGCTTAAACCAGGGGTGCTCAAACGATTTATCTCGGCTTTTAGAGTAAAGCCACAGGTAAAGCCCCATTATATTAACATTCGATCACTCACGCAGTCTTATATTATACTTCCATTAAAATAGGCGCGCATGTGAAATGGCACCAAATTTTAAAATATATACGGTAGATATTATTATACTTGAGTAAGAAATAAAATAAATTCGTTTTGCGTGCTTGCTACTAACTATCCCGTGGGTATTTCAGAAAATTTCGTCTTATCTCAACATCCTAAAAAGGTTCTGACTCGGCATTGATCAGCCAATCAAGACTTTGATTTTTATATAAGTAAGTGTTTTTTTATGATACTATTTTCTTATGAACTTATAAAAAAATATTACAATGGGTTTAAAAGCAATATTAGAAGTATTGATACAAAGAACTGTGAAACAATAACAGCGGGGAGAGAAAACTTTGTTAATTCCTGAGAATTCCGAAGTAAAAGGTTTGGGCCAAAACTAAGATTTCTATATAGATTTGTGGAGTCGGACAATTTACTTAAAACTTTTGATACGACTTTAGGTTTCGAATTGGAAACCCAGACGTAATTTATACCTAAATAGGCATTTTGAGAATAAGAAACATTATTGTAGGTACTATGTATTTATTTATTTATATTATTACCTAAGTATTTTTAAATACTTGTTTACAGTCATCCAAATCTTGTTTAGTTAACAAATATTCTTTATTAAATAGTAAGAGAAGAAGTAAATTGTTTATTGATAAATATTGAAATAAAAAGTACTTAATCATTTATGAAAAACAACAAAAAACTATTGAGACGTACCTTATTTTCAAAGGGAAATCTCGCTGCAGTCTTCAGAGTGTAATCCCCAAAGATATTCACAATACTTCGTCAATAAAAAAAACGGGTTGCACCCCGGGAGTGCCGGCAAAAATGAAAACTTGAACATTAACGTTGTGGTTTTTTGAATATTTTGAAATGCGGAATACGAATTTCTTTATTTATTAGACAATCTATTAGTGGCATTACAAACGTTGCGAAGAAACTCGCTTGTTCCAGAAATTATATCCGATATACACGTTTACATAATTTGACAAAGGCCTTCAATTTGAAAGACTATTCAGGTAGCCCATTAAATAAATTAATCTTGATATTTAATTAATAAACCGAACACGTACTTTTCTACCGAAGACGGATGATGTAGCAGCGGGGGGGAGTAGGGCTGTCAGTTGCCACAGGTTAATCTATCTAATCTGTCTATCCTCGATCGATTTTGATCACAGCACCACTTCAAATCCGGTCTATTTGACGTTGGTGTGCTCGAATATAACAACAACTACTAACAAGTATCAATTGTAGAAGCAGGTAACGTATATAATAAAATTGTTGTTCATTTCATGTGTTTTCCGCAATTAGTATCAACTGCAGGATTGCTAGTGTCATATTCAGGCCACGTGACCGATTAACGTATTATCTATTGACAACCAGTCGGAACCTAACAGATTAACTTGCCCTCCGAAATACGGAGGAGCTCGAAAACATTATACCCAGCCAAAACACTGGCTAGGTGCGTTGTTGACACGTGATCTCCGCCTGTATAATAGAAAAATAATTAATGATCACGACATGATATACTTCAGGAAATGACTTGAGCACCAACACTTATTTAGAGATTCTTTATACTGATCGTTATTTAGAGAGTAATAGAATACGCATATCACTGAGTGGTTACTCTAGGAATGGAAAACGGAATGTAGGACAGAAGTTACAGTTGACGATGTCAGGCAAATTGCTGGAAGAAATTGGATCTACGTGGCTAGGGAAAGGGTCATAGAGTAATGCAGATGAAACGACCCTTATCGTCGAAGGCTTATATGGCAATGTTGATGGTCAAAACTAAGAGTAAATTATAACAAATAAATAAACATGATATATGCAAATAATTGTAAGTGAATTATCACTTTTTTTGTGAAATGGACAAAAGTGGTTCGAAATATTGGTAGCAGCCCTATGTAGAGATAATGTTAACCAAATTCCATTGCTGATTTTGATCCGGACGTGACTGAGGTGGACCAATCTTTCCGTCCTTCGAAAACTGGAACTTCCGAGGACCGGTTTAAATATCTACGAATCAGCAAGCGGTGCCTAATAATTTCATCCTTATTAATAAATTATTATATAAGATATGTGGCAATAAATCCGGACGAGGAAAAATATCTAATTAACGGTGAAACCTCATCAAATTACTAACTCCCTAAATCAGAGAGAAAAGAAAAAACTTTGATTTATATATTATTTAAGAATATAGATTATGCTGTCAGCCTCTACTCTATATGGGAATCCGCTTTAGCATATTTCATAAGAAAATTTCAAAATACAAATGTTAAGAACATAAGCCCGTACGTAGAGTATTTTATGAGCCAATTTACTTTTATAGGTTCTTTAGATCAGATAAAGCTTAGCCGTGTCAAGCACCGCCTGTAGCTCTAAAACGTGAAATATGTACCTCAATATCCGTCGTGGCTACTCCTGGGACACTATCGGAGAGGAAATAACGTATATATGAACATCTAGAACATATATTGCACCTCGATAATCTTGACTTTAGAATCATTTATGGTTCATATTCAAACTATAGGTATTTATGGCATACGTTTGTAGTCATGTTGACCACGTGTCTTTGCCAGAGGCTTGCTTTCTGCGTATGTGTGCCTGAAATGCTGCATGCAAAAATCTCATAACCTATGGAACGAATTTTCATATGGTTTTAATAAAAAATAATAATAAATACCCAAGAGAATATTAACAACGGGATTGCGAACGCTGGCTTCGTACAGTAGTTTTAAATCATGATTTCCATTTAATGTAGGCTAGATAGATTAAGTAGACCTATATTATATTAGCTAAACGAGGCCATAGAGCTTCCTTTTCGCAAAAACTGCTGTTTAAAAGACGCCCTCGAGGAACACAAGAACATAATGCATAAAACTAATTATTTAATATTATAAAGAGGAAAGATTTGATTGTTTGTTTGTTTGAAATGAATAGGCTCCGAAACTACTAGACCGATTTTAAAAATTCTGTCACCAGTAGAAAGCTACATTATCAGAGAGTGACATAGTCTATAGCTTTTCCCGAAATTGAATGTGGTTCCTACGGGAACGGGTCCGGAACTTCTCGCGGACGAAGTCGCAGGCAAAAAAGCTAGTGTGACTATATTTTTTATTCAATATGATTAGACTCATGCAGACTCTTGTCTTTTCACTATTCTTATAACTCAGAAACCTAGACACTGAAAGTCCGTCTCTGACATGAGTACTGGTAATATAACTTTGAGCAGAATTCTGACCAAAAAAAACACCACAATTATTTCGTCACATAAGTACTCAGGCAAGATGTACCTTTGATGGGTTGATCATCACTGGCTATATGAAGGAATAACGTAGAGCGAAAAGGAAATAGTAGAGATCGCTCACCGACAAGGTTGATATTATGGCACCAGAGAAATCAATGAATAAAACACTTGAAACCAGAAACCTAGCAAACAAAGCATCATTACACATTACCATTGCATTTTATATATTTACCATTAGACCGATAGCGCTGGGCTAAAATGAGGTCATAAGTTTCAAAAACTCTAAAGTTGTTGATTTCTCGCCTGTGGACACGGACGTACCTAAGAACCTTATTATTGCGTTTTGTGTCAGATCTGTCACTTGCATTTTCCGCAATTCGATGGTTTGTGGTTGATTTTACATAATTAAATCAAAACTGACAAAATTAATTTAAAGTTTAAAATAATTATGGTATCATATCTAGGATAGCCTGCGGAGTGTACAAACCCAGTTTGTGTCATCTTCGGCCAGAGCAAAACTGAAATAGGGTCAATATGTAATAACAGTACAAAAAAAAAATTACAATTGGTTGTATAACTATTTCCTATCTCAGATCACTTACTTAAGGCCAATAAATAAATTTGTGCCAAATTAAGACATGCAATGTTAATATTTTCAATTATTTTCCTATTTAAAGCTAGTAACGCTGCAAAAAAATATTACAGTCATTAGAGTTCACATATTTAATATCATAAATGCATGAAAAATCTACATTGTAAATTTGTGTCAATTTCATGCACGTTATAAATGAATAAAACACCAAAACAATAATTTCGGTCGAAACGGGCGTACGCGCGCAGGCGGCGATGGGCGGGGGTATACGCTACGCACGCACACAAGTTCGTTCGGTACCTACGATATCATGATGATGAACAAATCGCACCCTCATTCAATTCGAAAAGGACGTAACCCGAAAAAGTAGATTTTTCAGTAAAAGCTTCATTTTTAATCGTAGAAGAATGATTTTAACATCAAAAAAAGGAGAAAAAATATTGCATTGGTGGTTGTTTTCAAGTCAGTTCAATAGTTTATGGTTTTTTAGAAATAAGAAAATTAAAATATTACACTAGTTATCAAAATGGACTTTAAATATAAAATACTAAGTTTTCGAATTTGAGCCAAATTTATTTACAAAATAATGTATATTACAAAAAGTATGTTTTATAGTACCAAACAATTTTGCGAGAATAACTAAACTTACTCCATTTTTCCCCTGTGTCAAATTTGTTATTTAGCGCCATATCAGTTACTTACTCCTTTTTTCAATTTAAATATTTGTCAAAAGCACTTATGTAATAGGTAATGATATTGATGTTTTCCATTATATAGGTAATTAAAAATGTGACATCCATATCTCTTATTAATACCAAGGAATTAGTTAAATGTCAAAAGTAATTAAGGAGCAACGAAATGTTCACATGAACTATTTGTTTTTAAACAATAATAATTAATGTCTGTATGGTTACAAATATACTATTTAATAATAACAATACTGAAAAAACAATGTACTTTTGGTAAATATTAACTTTATCTACCTAAAGTTTCCTATATTCATTCAAATCTAGAAAAAAATAATCAGAATAGGTACAAACTTGGTTTGATTCATAAAAATAACATAATTATATATTTTTTGTCTTATTTACAAGACTTATTATTTTTTTATTAATAAAAAAACAAAACACTTAATGTAATACAATCACAGAGTACGACAATAACGTACTATTAATATAAAAAAACGTGTTCAAATACAAACTTTAATAAATAAAAAGACAAAAAAATACGTTTGTTTTTTTATATTATAAGACTTTTTTTTTATTAATAAATAAATCGTGTTCATGTACAACTTTTAATTTATTGAAATATTTTATATTTAATTCAACTAAAAATCTATTGTTATCGTTAAACCTATTGGCAGTTTTAAAATAAACATTTATTAATTTTATTTAATTTAAAATGAAATGTAATTAATCTTCTACAGATGAATCAAATAAGCATGGTATCGACAAATGAACCTTCAAAGGAGGTAAAATGTTTGGTAATGCATAGGAATAGCATTCGTATCACATAGACTAAATTAAATCTTATAACAAGGCATTAATAGGTAATAATAAATTGATGATAAGCATATAGGGAGTTCATCTCAATCAATACCCAATCAGGAAACCACTATAATCCTTGGTGACTGGAACGCAAAGTTGGGAAATAGTAAGACCGACGATCACTCAAAATCTGTTGTAGGAAGGTATGGTCTCGGCATTAAAAATTAACATAGAGGAAGACTTCTTGACTTTTGCATTGGAAGAAAATTAAGCATTATAAACACCTGCTTCTAATACCATGCAAAACGCCTCTACACATGTAGTCCCCGGCAATATTTCCTCAAACCAAATTGACTAAATTATAATAAACACACGGTGGAGATCCAAAAAAATGTAAAGACCTTTCCCGGTGCTGGGCGCGGCTCAGATTACAACCTACTTGTGGCCACTTTCACTGCTCGTCTAAAGGCTCCCAAAAGGAAAACACCACCTAAGCCCAGACCTTGGAGCCCCCGGAACAGTCGATCTTTCAGAGCACGTTGGAAGAGACGATAAAAGAATGCCCACCGCCTGACGTCACAGTCAGTACATTGGCTACTTCACACGAGAGACCTCTTTAAGAAAGTTCGCCCGCTCTCCAAAAACTTCCTGGGTGATTGAAGATGCTCGCGGTAACCCAATACACGACCTTGAACCCATAGCCGAAAGATGGTGTAGCTACTGCGAAGACCTTTATAAAGAACCTGCTATCAACAATGATACGCCTTTGAATTGGAATCTTCCGAATCAGCAACCAAACCACCCATACTACGTTCTGAAATCAAAGCGGCAATAAACAAATTAAAAAAGAGGAAAGCACAAGATCACATTACGTCAGAAATACTGAAGGCTTTAGGCGACGCGTTCATCGACTTATTGCACAAAATCTGCACCTACACTTGGCGACATGGCGACTGGCCCAAAGACTGGTCAGGCCGACCAGAAAATGCGACAACTATTGCACTCTTGCTCTGATCTCTCATGGCAGCAAAATCTTCCTTGCGCCACATACTGAACAATCGCAACCTTACGTTTTTTGGATTGGCAAATGCAGCGAGAACAAGCCGGAGAACTTTTTCTGATTGGCCTCGGGTCTTGTGTTTATCTATAAATGTATTTGTTATAAAATATAATATCGTTGAGTTAGTATCCCATAACACAAGTTTCAAACTTACTTTTGGGCTAGCTTAATCTGTGTGAATTGTCCCTATATATATATTTATTTATTATTATTGAAAAAGCATAAAAGTTCAACACGCCTAACATTATGAGTTTTGTCGACTACGGTAAGGCCTTCGACTGCGTCAACTGGAAACTTTTGTCGAGAATTCTAACGAAGCTTAGCGTGCGGCCGCATCTAACTGCGCTGCTGCAGAAACTATACTGCAACAAACAGGAAATCATATGAGTCGATAAACTGACGTCACAACCTTTCAGTTTTGACTTTTAAGAGAGTAAGGCAGGTACTGACTCCCATTTAGTTCAACGTTTATAGTGAATACATTGATAAGGTGTACCTGCAAAAACTGGGAAGGTAGTCACGATTGGTGGCGAGAAGATAACGAACTTACTACGTTACGCCAACGATACCACACTGTTAGCTGCCAACGAAAGCGAGATGATCACCTTACTGAACAGAATGGAACAGGTCAGTGAAGAACTTGGCTTTTCCATAAACAGCAAAAACTAAGATCATGGTGGTAGACCGCACGCAGAAGCCAAAAAAAAAAAAAAAACTGGCGCGCTTAACCAGAAAATAGTTCACAGTTTCACTTACCTGGGCTAAGAATGTTATGTCACAGCTACAAAGAGTTTGAGTAGAAAGAAACATCTCCATAAATACAAAACGCTAGTTGGTGACCACTCCGGTGTTCTAAATTTTCATATATGGTGCCGAGACCTGGACCCCAAGGAACGCGGATGGAGGAGACTACTGTAAATGCCATGGACGGATCATTGCATCATTACTCAAAGAGCTCAATATATCTACAAGGCTTTCTACCATCTGCCTCCGTAGAATTCTTGAATTCTTCGGCCACATCGCCAGGAAACGTAAAGACGTCCTCAAACGACTTTATTTTCACTAGCAAAGGGACGATAGAAGACCTAGGGGGGCCCGAATGCGTTGGTCTGGCCAAATCCGCACCGCTCTCGACTTTTATGGAGCTATTCACGCCGCCGAAGATAGGAACAGGTGGCGGAACATCATCAGAGAAAAGGTGCTTTCTAGACGTGTTCACCCTTACGTTGCCTCCGTTGGCTCCCCGTACTCTGTATTCAGTGTTGTGAATCGGTGCAACAAATTATTCTTAGAGGAAAAAAGCGGTAATCGATATTTAAAATTATTTTTTATGAATATAGTGTTTATAAAGACTAGCATTATAAATGACAAATCGGAATAAGATCATAATATTTATTACATACTGTTTATTTTGTATAGGTGGTATTAAATTTTAACGAAAAGCATCATAATCTTCAGTATCCTATTGGTCAATTTATTCTTTGCGTTTTATCACAAATTCCTTTTTCTCGAAAATCACACATTCAGTTTTTTTTTTAAAACAAAGTTTTGCATATAATAATTCATTTAACAAGAAAAATATGAAAAAAAAAAATGTATTTTGAGATATGGTAAAATCGGGATTTCGACGTAATACCACTTATGTCTTTATTACCCTGGGGGTGCGAAATATGTGCCTCTTCTACCTATAGAGATAAAAATAATCACCGTTTCCTGTTGGAACAACTGCTACGCACAACTAAAGTAGCGGCACGCTATGATGGCCGTTTTGACGTATTACAAAAGTGATGTGAAATGTCAATTTATTCTCGAAGAAAATATAATCAAATCGATAAGTTTTTGTTGCAAGTAGTATGTACATGATTAAAAAGGTTTAATAAAACAAAAATATAAATGTTTACTTAATATATTTGAACGAACTGAATATTGGAATGAAAATGAATATACATACTTTATATGCACACTTTAAATTTCAAAAAACTTATGCCGAGTTGTGTGGTAAATAAGTACACCATATAAAAATAAAGGATAAATGTTCGCGGAACTCTAATAACATAGCTTAGAAATCAATGTAATAAATAATGTGTCCTAAAATCATACATTCGATAAATTGTATGACTAACTGAACGTCACTATTGACAATAAAGAACAGCAATTTGCTCCTTCAAATAATTTGTTAATTAATACAACTTCATGAGTGGACAAACGTCAAAACGGTCATCATAGCGTGCCGCTACTATAATTTGCGAATTTTGTTTGCCCCCCCCCCCCCCCCCCGCGCGTCCGCTTTCTTCGCCGCGCTTTATTTTTTAATGAAATAATAAGATTTCGTGCATAAAAACAGCACAAATTATGAATAGTGTTTTGTTACACTACAATAATCTTATAGACGTAACTTTAGTAACTTGCATTTTCTTTTGTGGCTTTTACAGAGTGTTGTAATAAAAAATTAAATAATCAATAAATATCGTGGATGAATTCGACACAAAATATTTTGAATAACAGATATAAGTAATTTGAAACGCTTAACATATATTTAACTTATTGTAATATTTTTTAGAGCTAGTTGGGTGACGTGTTAGGTACTGATTAAATATACAGGATTTTCGTGGACAGAGATGACACAAAATGCTTATGTATATTAGTTAGTACTTCGTTATTATCATGAAAGTAAATTTTTTATCTCTAATTATCTTTTCGTCCAAAACGGATCGAAAAGACAAATACCTAAATTTCTACCTATGCAAGTACCTAGGATGACACAAACTAATGTATTAGGTTGGGTAAATGGCCCGAAAACTATATGCGAAATACAAGCAACTTTAATGTTTTTGAAACATCAGAACCTAGCGCTACAGGTCTACATTGCACGTAATGATCATGATAGTCACTAGAGTAAGACTGCGACGAAAAAAATTTTTCTTTCTATTGTAGTACTTCAATTCTGAAGATTGTGATCACACACCTCTGTTGTCATCTTCCGGATGTATTGTCTCCATCTATCGGTAGCCATTTTAACCACGATGTGTCCAAAGTAGGCAAGGATGCGTTGACGGCAAATGGTGAATAAGCGATATTTTCAGATTTGCTAGAATCGATGCGTTTGTGCGTTTAGCTGTCCACGGAATTCGTAGCAATCGCCTCTTTATCTTTAGATCACAATAAACCCTGAAAAAAGAGATGGGGACAATCGTATTACACACGCTTGCTAGTCTCATGTTGCATTGCAGGTACATATTTTGCAGTAATCTAATTAGTCGGCTTCTATCGCGTTTATCGGCACGCAACCATATCCTACGGAATTATCTTAATTAAAATCAGTTTGAGCAGCGAAAAAACGCCACCTAAGGGTATCGTGGTGGGCATGTGTGATATATCTTATTTCATTTTATTCAGCGCAAATGTAATGAAAGGGTTAAGCACAAAAGATCCTAATGGGTCGACATGCTTTTAGTAAACAATAAGTGATGGGCTTCATCTGGAAACACGTAAACTCATTTTATTGTCCTTTATGTCGGTCATGCTACTCATGCTGCAGCTGCTCTAATGCCGGCTCTACACGTTGGCCAACACATTGGCCGGCATTTTCTACTCCAACACCTACCAAACCCCCCTCTACACGATTGGCCAATGTGTTGGCCAATGGAGTCGGCATAACAAATATATAAGCGAGAGACAAGAATAGAATACGAAAAAATGCGATTACAAAAACTATAGTAGATTTTACAACAGTGCACAAAACGAATCATTTCACAGTAATGTCGAGGATAAAAATGGTTTTGTGGACGAGTTATAAACTCTGCTTTTCACTTCGATTGCGAGGAAATAAATTAATAAACGCACGAAAAACAAGACCTGTTTCCCGCCGCTTTTTTTTTTTTAATCTTACGACATTGATATTAGGCTTGGGCTGCAGACCTATACAGCCTACTATTAAATTAATTTTGTAATAAAATAATTTTCTTAAATTAATTAAAAAACCCACCGTGCTTTATTTTAATTTTTAATATCTCTTATGACTTAAAAAACACATAAGGCAAATAAATCAAAGTAAATATTATAAAATAACAAATTCTATCTCTGAACTTTTTATTGTGTTTGGCTGTATGGCTCATTTCCTTTGCCTTAATATAGATACATTTATGAGTCGATACGTTTTTGCCCTTGTGCACAAAATTCGATTTTGTGCAGCCTATATCCTGCGCAAATAAGCATTTTCTAAGCATGAAAAAGTGAAAAATAAATTTTCAATCACGATGAAATTCATATTCCATAATATCCCACCATTTCCACCCGTCATATTATTATTTTCAAATAAAGTAAAATCTGTAATTAGTTTATGATACTTCATTGTAACATCAATAGAATGTTCAATTCGCATTTTCAGAAAAATGTATTTTTCACCTCACAAGCTCGGAAAGAATCTGTTTGTCATTCGAAATCTGAGCGCAAAAGTGCATTTTGTGCCCTAGCGTGGAAAATTTTTAAAATTCGAACCTTTCTATTCTATAATTTTTTATGCCGCCAGTCCTCTGAAAATGCATTAATACTTATTTCATGCCAGTGTGCCAACCTTATTTTTAAAATAATCGAACTGGCCACACCACATGAAAAAAATAAAAACAAGTTATTTGCGTTTTTCTTGCACCTAGCATTTTCCTCGCTGTAGTGAGGTGAAAAGTTGTGTGTTTCGCTCGGGAGCAAAGTTATTCTGCGTCTCGTACCTTTGAAACCCTCGCTACGCTCAGGATTCTATATTTGAACCACTCGCTTCGCTCGTGGTTCAATCCTAGAATCCTTCGCTGGCTCGGGTTTCAATATAAGTACTCGCGCCAAAAAACAACTTTGCAGCCTTGCATAACAAATACTACTATTAATTGTACTTATGTTCTAAAAAATTCTTTTGAAACAGATGTGCCATAAACAACAACATTTTGGTCATGAAAACAATGAAGTAATTAGATTTTGGAATCAGCACAAAATATGTTATTTATTTCACTTGATGTTATATTTATCTTGAGATAAATGGAATTTCCTCTAACCTCGTAACCAATTTCCAATCTGGGAAAAACACTGCCACATCGCATTAGCGTCTTAACAAAATTACGGGAAAACCATAAATGCTAACACCTCTTAAGATGAACCTGTCGACCCGTAAAATAGGATTTCCTAAAGAGACACACTCTTATCTTATCAGTAATACAATGAACTTACTTTGTGCCCACAACTTTGCTTGGACCACAATAGATTGACCCTTTTAGATACTTGTTTAGATTACTGATAGATCGAACTTTTAGTTTGTTCTGTACGAAAGAAAACGGGAATCTAACTCAAAAAGTCGAATGTGAAGATCTTTTGATAAGATTTCATAAGATCTATCTTTAAGCCACTTGCGGAATTATCCGCGCTATTCTTATTATTCCCGTTGAAATAGCTTTCAGAAAGTCACTTGCGTCCATATAGTTGCAGTAGTTTCGACTATGAGTTGTAAAGTTTGTCAATCAGCATCTTCTTACAAATAGAATGCCTACATATAAAGGGCAACTTACTATTTCATTTTAAAATTACATGTAAGTTTCAAACACTGGTAGTATATTATGACACAGTATTCGAACATATTATTAGAAATGCGTGAGGTACCTATTTATTTTTATCCATACACTTCTCCGTAACCTCAGGTAAGTGCCGCGGTGAGGTACAAACATCTAAAACAATTAGTGAACTCATCAGGAAAATAGATCCCTGAATTAGTTTCGTCGCTTATTTCTGTCCGCAATACTGAAAAAGAAAACATTGCCTAATTAATTTATTGTATGTACACGCTGTTGACTGTAATATTTTATTAGCGGCTTTCTTTCGTAATTGGCAATTATTTAACTCTTTTAGGTTAAAAAAAATAGGGTTGTGTTGATAAATTAAATTTTAAGTTGAGATTAGGAATTGAAAGGAAAAAAGAATTTATAAAGTATGTACGAATTTCCGTGTTTTCAATTATCCTTTAGGTAAAAATAAATAGTTTTTTTTTAATTAAATTGTAAATCGAAAAAAAACTAATCCTTTTACCGCAAGTTGTATTTCGTGCAATGACCGTGCATCCCTGAAAGGAATTGTTAAACGTTTTAAATGCTTCCAATACGAGTACAATACATTTTTTAAGGTTCCGCAGCAAAAATTTACAACTTACAAGAGCGAGTTTGCGAGAGGACAAAGAAAAATATTGTCGGGGTGAATAAAAACCACTGATGTTTTTAATTTAATGGCAAAGATAAGGCAAAGATCTTATAATAACCAACATGGTAATAGCACAGATTACTAAATAAATAGTTACTTAGGTACTTGTTATAGGATCTCCTTGTCTATAATTTACTCTCGCGTATCAGGCAAAGATCATAAGAGAAAGAATCCCCTCATTAAATAATAATAATCAATATTTTAATAAATACATAATAATTAAATTGGAATTAATATTATTTTATTTTATTTTTTATTTTTATTTTATTTGGGAGTCTTACAGCTTAATTATACAATACACAAAAAAATAACAAAAACTATGCCAATTAGAAGTCTCCACCCATGCATATAAAAAATGAGCGCTAAACAACGTAATATTAAATAAGGTTAAATACTAGTTACATTTTAAGGAAGTAGATTTCATTACTTAACAATGTGTTGTGGTGTGTGTGTGGTACAAAAATAAAAGAAGAAATTAATACTAATATACAAAATTATAACATGGAGAATCAGAGTTATTAACTTGAAAAGAATCTGCTGGCGTAGCAGTTTTTAACATACCTGTTACCGGTACAAAATAAGTCAATGTCCAAGTCGGACCTGTTAATAGCATCAGCAGTAAGCGGGAAAAATGAATTACGTAATATTCTTTTACATCTCTCCTCATATTTGCAATTGGCTCACGACCGTGGCCGTGATTCATGTGGACTCACATAATCCTAAAACTAGGGCTAATTTATGGATCAAATTCTCGTTTCTTAGCTCAAAGATTCAAAAGTTCAAAGATTCTATTTTGAAGACTATTGAAGGGAACCCTAAGTAGTAAATGGTTCAAAGTAGTAATGGTTTCAGTATAATGGATTTCCGTTTGCGTCGCGATTCTTTTACCTATCTCGCGTCAAGAAATTAATAAATTGCTGTGGATTTGTGGTCTATTAAAAATGTTTCAATAGAATTTTCGACAAATATTTTAATTTAATTAGATATTCGAGTGAACATTTTGTAGAATTTAAATCTAGAGTAGAAGGAATGTTATTTTAATATTATCAAGTTATTTTTTTTCAGAGTTGCTGCTTTAGCATTGAATTTTCGTGGAATGCAGTGATTACTTGACATCAGGTAACTTTCTGATACTACACTGGGCGTCAAAAATAAGTAGTACAGTTTTAAAATTGCAATTACTCTTAAATTATAGAAGTTAGAGTTTTGAAATAAAAGACATTTTATAGCAAATTTAACAAAGTTTTCTAAAAATAATATTTTATTTAGCATTAGTAAAGTTTTACACTAAAATCAAGAAAAAACTAAAAAGCTTACCATTTTAAAGGAACTATCAAGAACTTAATTTTTACGTTTTGGGCCTTGTTCCCACTTTAGTAACTTGGTGTTGCCGCCTCGGGCTCTGATGACAGCTTGGAGCCGATTTGGCATGCTGAACACTAAGTTTTGGAGGCGGTGTTAGGGAATATTCACTCATTCTTCTATCAAGGCCTGTTTAAGGGCTCTGAGGTTGGCGGGGGGTGGTCTGCGTCTTCTGACTAGCCCCCAAGCTCGTCCCAGGCGTGTTCAATCGGGTTAAGATCTGGGCTTCTTGATGACCAAGTCATGAAGCTGATGCCAACCTCCTGAATGTACTCTTGTACGAGGTGAGCGGTGTATGGCCGGGCGTTATCATGCATTAGTATCGCTCTATCACTCATATTTACTAAATATGGCCCTGCATACTCGTTAAGGATCTCTAATGCATATCTTTCACCAGTCAGAGTGCCATTTTCTATGACCACTAGCTCTGTGCGACCCTCTGAAGAGATGCCAGCCCATACGTGTACAGAGCCCCCGCCGTATTGAACTCTTTCCGAGATGCAACCTTGAATGTATCGCTCACCAGGTCGCCTGTATACTCTCCGCCTTCCATTGGAAGTGAATAAAGAAAACCGAGACTCATCTGTGAACAAAACTCTTGTCCATTCTTCTTCGCCCCATTGTACGTGTTGACGGGCGTAGCGTAGTCTTGCTACTGCCCTGTCTCAAGCTTAGGGCCATTTGCTGGCCTGTACGGCTTCAGCATGTCTTCTCCTTACTGTACTCTCACTAACGTAGTCTCTTCGGGTTTGAAGAAGCTGTTGCTGGACCTCAACTGCATTAAAGTGACGATTTCTTAACACAGTAGAGACAATTAAGCGGTCTTCTCGGGTACTAATGCACCTGGGTGCCATTACTCTGCCATTAATTGGTCTCCTTAGATGGTTTCCAGTCTCTTCGTACCTTCGCTTTACTTGCTGGATCGTTCTTAGAGTTACACCCACCGTTCTTGCAGTACGACGCATACTGATGCCTACTTCGAGTAAAGTTATGATTCTTGCACATTCTTCTGGTGAAAGAGGCATGATTATTAAAGTTTACTAGCTGAAGACACATTTGCTTTTGAATTGCAATTGATTTATCAGCAATAAAGAAAACAATAAAAAACAAAAGTACAAGCCAACAGTTTAAAAAAATAGTGTTTTTGTTTATTAACGTTTTTTTCAGTCAATCTTTAAAAATGATATTATGCATGAAATTTTTATTAAATGAAATTAAATTGTCTTTTAACTTTTTTTTATTTCAAAGGTCTAGCTTCTGTAGTTTAGGAGATATTGCAATTTTAAAACTGTACTACTTATTTTTGACGCCCAGTGTAGTTCAGATGCGATGTGATTTGACGCTGTGTCTGTACCTACTGCTTCATATTTCCCTTCCTACCTTTTTCATTGCTTATAGGTGGGCAACGCATCCAATATTCTTAGATGGGCAGCGATGATTTATTACCATCAGTTGACCTCCTGGCTCGTTTGTACTTGTCGGTCATCAAAAAAAAAAAAAATTGTGAGCGATACCGCTCTATAGTGGTGAAAGTGGTATGATAGTAAATGAGATAACATACATTAATGGGCATTTCCTCTTACCAATATTATAATTACAAGGTAATGTTAGTGGTTGGTTACTAACAGCGGCGGCGTGTAGTGTTAATAATGTTAATTAATTAATTACCAGAAATAACGGGGAGTGTCGCCCGAATGAACAATTATCAAGCAAAGCACTAAGGTGGCTTATTATTGCTTAAATTTTCTCATACATAATGTACAAAAAATTTCAAAGCCTAAATGCAAATATAACTGTAGCGATTTTTCTCTTGTGAATACTGGGACAGATCAGATATGATCGGTCAGCAAAAAACCGCAGATGAAAAATCATAAAAAACTGATAATTTTACCTAACAAAACCAGTGAAACCGGCCAAATATTAGCAATCCATACAAATACTTGTCGCTGTTTTGCACAAAATTGTTCAAATAATATTGGCAAGGGGATTTGACAAGTTCGTTTTATTGTTCGCGTTTCACATGAGGTAGTGTTTTCCCGTGTACAACCTCTACTGGATTACATAGCATGTAAATAGGTATAAAGTTCCGCGTCTGTCGCATATGCTTTTACTACATAATAAAATGGTTTCTTTACACATTGCATTTTCATGTTTGCTTATCAGAACTCGTAAATTCATTAATAACGCTACTATATGGATAGTGCATATTTCTGATGGTAGTATATTTAGGCGGTAGTGGATGATCCGATGTCTAGTAATCATATTTTTCATTTTTCATGATTTCTTACTGAAACAAAATCAACATCCACGTAGGTACTTATACCATTTTATTTTATTCTTTTCATAAGACATACAAATCTAAAATTGTTCTTAATTATAACAATGGAAGTCATAGTACATCGTCAAAGCCCGGACTAGTATTTCTTCCAAGAACCGTTAAAAATATTAGTAACATTTTGTAACAAAGAATTTTTGTAAAGAAATATGTTTCGCGTCAAGTGCTTCCCACGTAGTGTTGAAAACATTCAGTTGAAGAGAGACAACCGTAAGTAAATCTTTGGAATATACACCGCGTTTCGTTTTGTTTGTGTTAAATGTCCTACCATAAACTAAGGACAGCTGCATTTAGGAAAATCCATCCCATGTAGGAAAAAAAAGGTGCATTTTGTAAGGTCTGTCTCTTTCATTTGTAAGAAAAACAATAGGGTTAAAAAGTGCCACGAAGGGCTTCTGTATTTCTCAGTCACCGAACGAAATCATACCCTTAGAACCTTAGACGCATATTGGCATTGTTTGAAGTAACAACTAATGATAATTTAGCAGAGAAGGTGCACCATAAAAATGAGAAAATACCTGAAAGACTCAATAGAAATGTAGTGAACGGTCTGAAAATAACATGGATTAGATAAACTTCTTTTGGGACATTGAGTATTTTCCGTTCACAATAGAATTTTCCTCATAGGATACCACACATGTCTTTGAATACTTCGGGTCGGGTATAATACATGTGTATACTAAGAGGAAAATTCTCATTTTACAAGTTGGCCATTCTGTATGTAATTTCAGTCATCATTAAATACATAGGAAGACGACAAGTACAAAATTTACTTGTAGGTATTTTTTTAATTTAAACTTATTCGAAGATGGATTTTTTTAAACGAATCGAAAACGAAAACGAATTTTTTAAAATCATCAAATCATAAGAAAAAAATATTTTATTTTATGAATGTAGGCAGGGGGGTTACCATCATCTTTTACCTAACTACTCACGTTTTGAATTGGTTCCGTTTAGGTACCTAAACGTAATCGCATTATTTCGTACCACCATCTATCATAAACAGGATCTCATTTCGTCGGATGAACAAATGAAAATTGTCGCTGATTAGTTGCAGCGGTGCGTTCAAAACAAACCATAATTCGTTTTGGTCATTACCGGTTTTTTAAAACAACTTAATTTTATTATTTATCTATTTTAAAATTGTTTAAGATGTATATTAATCTATATTCAAACGAAAAACACAGATTTTTTATAGATTATAGATAGACAGATTAAACGGGGTTACTTTCTTATACTTGCGTAAATATATTAAATATCACATGTTCAAAACGCACCCTGTCGGATCGGACTGACACAAATGTCAAGTCAATCTTGTGAAGTGAAATCGCGTTTTACGAATTAAAATAAATTTACGCCTCGTCATTTTCCATCTGCGACCGTAGCAGCTACGCCTCAGCATCTAACTCCTAGACGCAGAACAACGCGTGACAGGCGGAGACGTGGTGTGGTGATTTGAATTCTGTGGTGATGGTGAACCGGCGTTGAAATAAGATGCAGCACGCAGGGCGTTGTGTGCTGTCTCAATAGAAAAAGCCAATTTATCGAGGGAGAAATTTGATATTTTTTAGGAATTTAGTAGAGGAGATTAAGAGATATAAAAAATATATTAATTTCTATAATTTAATATTTACTACTATTGTTAACTAGCATAACATTATTGATGAATATCATATCACATCATAACATTTTTTTATAATGTTAATGTTCATAACAATAAATGTAATTTATATAAATGTTACAACAATACATTTTGTGTGGTCTTTTTATTTACTTTCTTTTTTATTTATTCGTTTCTTATAATTATTAAATTATATAAAACAATTCGCACCAAGTAGCCATATTTAGATAGAAATTTGATAGATATTACCGTCAATTTTCATTGGCAACAGCGACATTTGGCGGCTGGCGGGTGAACTAAAATTTAAAAAAAGTGATGGCCATTTTCCAACTTCACATGGCGTCTGATGGACCGCGGACCATTTGATACCATTGACGTTATTTATTTTATTAGTTATTTATTTACTTAAATGTAAATAAAATATAAATTGGATACTTAAATACTCAAAATTTTGTATATTCCGTCGGTTGGGGGATGTCTTTGGGGCGCTAACAAAGAAATATATATAAGGGTAGCGTATACATACTATGTATAAAGGTATATAGTTGAAATTTTAGTTCATATCTCAGCCAGTGCATGGCAGCACCTTCCATACATGACGATTTCACCCCGTAGTTGCCACTCTATCCTCCTTGACAGTCCTTGATTTAGTTTAGGTTGACAGCTCTTTTGACAGATAAATCCTTTCAATTTAGGTCGTGGAAAGACATGGTGGTACGAAAGTTCATACAATATGAATGAATAATATCTGCTGAATCGCTGTCACCTAAACCGAGTCGTTTAGAATACATGGTGGTACGAAATAACGATTCTATTCTGTTTAGGTCCTGAATTGAATGGGAATAAGAGATGGTGGTAACCCTGCAGGAATTTCAGTTGATAGGTAGACGATTTATTCATATAATAAGGGCGTTAAGGGTTAGGTAACAAGGGCGAATGAGACCACCCTGGAAGAAGGAGTGCGCGGTGGCGCAAAGTGTCACAGAGTCCACTAAGTACGTAGTGGGCGCTGTGGCATTTAGATGAGCGCAGAAGGCGGGGTGGAGGGAGAAAATCTCGTTAAAAAATTGAAGGAGGCCTCTCGCAGAGCCAGGTCAGCAGAGATGTAGGGGACTAGGGGACCCTTGTCCAGCCAAAACGGCGCGAGCCGAGGAAGGCACGTCATCTTGAGGAGGCAATGGTCCTCGGTGTCGACAGTGCTCCTGGAGGCTGTGTGCTGCCGCGACGGTGCGTTTCGGGGTGAGCGGGTTCGGCCAGTTTATTATTGGCCGGACGGCCGTGGCGGGTTCGCTGATGTATCAGAGTTCACCGCCACTTAAGGGTGAGTGGCATCCTGTCAGTTTTTTAGTGGTAAGTCCCACAGTCCCCACCGCATATTCCCCGCGCGGCGGGGCTGCTGCAATAATTTTTCTGACGCGAATAAAAAAAGGACCTTATTAATATTGAACGATTAGTATTTTTAATTTTAAATCAGACAAAACCACTTTTTAACTCAGAACGTTGGTCAAAACCATTTTTACCACACCAGTGGTTTTAACCAGTTATAAGTTTTGACTGCAACATATACAGCTCTGGCAGAACAGTAAATATTTCAACCAATATAAAAACTGAAAGAATGCGTTCTCGAATAAGAAATATGTGAATGTTTTCAAATACTGCCAGAATCTGTAACTTATGTCTTCAGTCAAACAATCGGCCATGTGTTGAAATGTTTATGTAGCAGTAACCAAACTAATATCTATGGATGCATAATCGAAATCGTGGGCGAAATAGTTCGCGATGCATAGTCGAGAAAATTCTACAATTTCATCAACATTGTCCCGTTCAAAATTCAAAACGTTTATTAAGAGATCCTCACAGACTCTTTCACACGACGCTCACGACATACAGAAATACATTATTGTGTAATTTATCTACTTTATAAGCTACTACCTGTGCTACTACCATCGGAAAGAAAAGCAAAATGACCACTTGTAAAAGAAATGCCGTAGTCATTCTACTGCAGGAATTAGTTTCCCTTCAATCGAAAGGGTTTAAGTGTACTACACCAAATTATTTAGCAATAAGGCCGCCTTGTTGCTAATACACTAGTATGTAAGATTTTAATGTAATATTTCTTTGTGCTGTTGGATGTGTATTGCAAATAAAGTATATTCTATTCTATTCTATGTGTTCACTTAAGAATATGATTTATTACTGCAAGAACAGGCCAAGTCATCACAATCCTAATCGCGGCTCTACATTCTCTAGGAGTTCAACGGGAATGAGAATGTGGACGGGCTTGTACTTCTTTGCCTTCGAACTTTGTCTAACTTTCCTTCGGTCAACTGCGCCAGATTGTAGAGCCGGGGTTATATTATTATTAAACAATGCCCTTTGCAGCGTCTGTCTGCCTGTTTGCGATGATGTACGGTGACATTTTTGCTCTTATATCGGTTTACATAGTAATAAATAATTGACAAAAGCGTGGCCTGACACGCACTTGACCGATTTCATTTAATCCCGAAAAAACCTTTTTTTTTTTTTTTTTTTTTTTTTTATGTCATACAGTAGACAAACAAGCAAGCGGGCCACTTGATGGAAAGCAGTCACCGCTGCCTATGGACATCAGTAACACCAGGGGCGCTACCAATGCGTTGTCCACCAAGGAAGTTGGAGGAAAGAAAGAAGGGAAGGGAAAGAAGGAGGGGGAAAGAGGGTATAGGGAAGGAGTTGGGCTTCCGGATCTCTCACTCACCGAACGAAACGCATTGCTGCTTCACGTCGATATTCTGTGAGAGGGCGGTACTTCCCCGGTCGAGCTAGCCCATTTCGTAATAATTGCTCTACCACTCCAAAAAACCTGGTCGAAGTGGGGGCAATCAGCTAGTTTATTATACTTGTCAAAATCAAAGTATTTATCAATTTTACTATCACAAAAAAGGCCGCATATTAAACTAGATAGTTTATCACCAAAGTCAACATCGGATCATAAGCAAAGTTAAAATTAACCCTAAACAAAGCCCTAAACCGTGTCCACTTATAATATGCAAATAAAACAGATAGCGAGATAACTTTAGATAAAGTCATTCATTACCTACTCAGTCAGTTTCACATACATTTAAAAGTCAATGAAACATTTAGTTTCAATTTGTCCCTTTTTAGAGCAGAGACCTATCTAACGACACCCCACACAATAACTGCGCATAAAAAATCATTTCGTAAAAAACATTTTCCAAGATTTTGTTCTACCTCTTTGATAAGCTTGTCATACCTTATTGTGGTAACATAATGTTGTGTGCCTTCTATAATAAAGTGATTTATAATTTGATTTATGTTTATTTTATGTCTTGTAAGTATCTAGTTTTGTGCCAAGTACACTGGAATGAAATATAGTAAATCCACAAAACGCGTGATTGACTGAATGGTAGGGTATTTGCTCTTGTATGTATAATGATTGAGAGGACATTGGCTCCATAACGGGAGAGCATTAATCAACGACGATCTTTTTATCACGAGATTAGTAGTCCTCTTTTGAAAGGCGAATCGATACTTTCTTATTACAAAATTCGAGGAGCTCGGTCGCCTTGTTGTGGATGTCGAATCGGAATTATTACCCAAGTTAATTAACGACAACCCTAGGTAATACTCACTCGCATAGGTTTAAGAAATCTCAAACTCCTCTGTGCTTCGGAGGGCACGTTATCGAGTGTTGTTGCCAGTAGTCAAGCAAAATCAGTGACCGTTAAGGTGGATTGAAGGCTACTAGCTACCTCAGTCGATGTCAGGCGAATGGGTCGTACGTACGTAAGTCGTATGTCATAGAAAAAAAACTGGAAAATAAGAAACATAATTTGGCACGTCCCATATTCATTAGAGCGAAAGGGATCGATCAGGATTCAAGTAAGCACCTGCTACCACTTTTGAATAAGGATTATTTGAAGGTGACACTTTGAAAGCGTAGCAGTAATTACTACGTCTATGTCTATATCTATTACGCGACGTAGAATCTATACTCTAAAAGTAAGTTGTGAACAGCTAGTTGCAGAAACATTAAGTTTCAAGCCATCTCTTTTGTTCTTCTTTACCTTGACAGTGACAGCCATAATGTGTCATTAAGCTTTTAAATGGTTTGAGCAGCTGTAATTCTGACGCTGGCATTGTCAAATTAAAGAAAAAAGAGATAGTTTGTAACAGAGGATAGCACAAAAACTCGCTGTTGCTTTCAAATTTATAAAATTGGCATCAAAATATTCTTATAAAGTAATATATTTTTATTTTATTTTTATGACATGTCTATCTAGCAATTTACCAAAGCAACATTTAATAGCAAAATCATTACAAGTTTGATTATCCTAAATTCCAAGTAATACTTCATTTAACTTTCAATTTGTTTACGTAGAGGTTTATGTAACTCCAATTATACCGTCCCGTCTTCACTCGAATTATTAGTATACTTTTACTAACTCCACTTTAAACATTTTCAAAATAATAACAATGCAATGTGAAGCTTCTAGAATTTGTTCTGATTTAATTAAATGTTTGGTTTGTTTTGATTAATATTACTGGTAAGTCAGCTAATTATGTTTATTAAATGATTTATCATCTGTAATATAGTTCCTCTACACATTATAGTTTAGCCCACTTGGGGGAGTTGGGAGGGTTGGCAACGCGTGAGTGATACCCCGCCCCGGTACCTATTGCAAGCGTCTAAGGCTACGGTGATGCTTACCATCAGGCGGGCCGTATGCTTGTTTGCCAACTTTGTGGTATAAAAAAAATGATTTCTAACCACGTATTAACAGCAAATCGATTAACCGCGAATTTCTGAAAAGCATTTTAATTTTAATTGCACATTAAGTCTCAATCTTTTCTTCTTTAGTTTTACAGTGAGCTAACTTTAAAAATGCGTTTCAGAAACTGCCTGTTAGTATCTTTTTATACGCACAGGTCAGGACTGAAATATTGTTTTTCCCACAATAGAATAAAAACATTTAGGTCATGCAAATTACAAACATATTTATTCACAACACACACATTTCATTTCTTTCAATGCGAAATCCAGAAACACGGCATATGGATTAAATAGACAAATGACTCTTGTTTATTTTTACTGTGTATGTATCGTATCCTGGATTAACAACTGAGGCCATGTACGAGTAATATTCCAAATACCATACGTATACGAATGGAAATTGGTGTTTCTTGTTTTGTTTAATTAAAACAAATCCTATTAGCTTATATTCCCGTCATACCGTTGTTCGTTGAAGGGCTATTCGATTGGTTTAACATCAACATTCGATTTGTGATAGGTATATTTTTTTACTTCAACTTGTTTGATCGAGATAGTCACACATCGTACTTTTTATATTCTAGTGCTTAATATTTTCCACGCATGTATGTATGTTTCGATAGATCTTCTTACTAGTACAGTACTATTTATTATTCTGTGCTAGTACTATCCGTTTTTCTCTTGCCTCTTTTATTAGAAATTGACATTGGTAGATTGGCAGACACTGGTTTTTACGCGGAGCATCTACCATCAGATCTCATCTCCACAAGTCATTACCAAGACCATGAATGTAAGGTTGTATGTAAGATTAGATAGATGCCAAAAATAAATAAGTGATAACTAATGTCGAATAGTAGCTGCACTACTGATAAATTGCAGTAAATAAAACAAACTAAATATAAAAATAATGGATATAAATTTATACTGAAACAATACATTTTCCACAATATCTTTCATCGTTGTAGAAATTACAAATAGTCTGTAGTTGAAGCACGTAAAAAATCTTATTTATTTTCTGCAGCAAATGCAGCGAACAAGGTATTAGATAACTGGTGCAAGCTCTACAATACTCTCACGAAGTTGAAACGAGAGTGTGGACCATCTCCTTACTACTTCGTCTTCACTTTTCCTTTGTCTTCCAATTCCGTGCCTAACTCCACTTCACTTCGCTCAACTACCCGCGAGTATAGTGCTAGCATAAGGTGAAGCCTAAACAATAAAACTAAATCCAATTCAACACAAATATTATTTTATGAGGTTTAATGTATGTGACTTTATGAGTGTAACTAGTGTAAGAGATAATCTTCGAAACTACTGGCGACCTCCGTCGCGTAATGGTTACCACGGGAGACCGCCACCCAGGAGGTCCCAGGTTCGAATCCCGGTCGGGTCATGACGAAAAACGAACTTTTTCTGATTGGCCTGGGTCTTGGATATATATATATATATATATATATATATATATACTAGCTTTTACCCGCGGCTTCGCTCGCGTTAATTTTATGACATAGATCACGTTTGACAACAAAACAACCCAATGCGTGACTTGTGGCGCCATCTGTTGCCTGTCATCTCAATTGCAGCGCCATCTATAGTAGAAAAAATATTTTCCCATTGGAATGACAAACTTTCATGGGATAAAAAGTAGCCTATGTTGGGCTCTTGGTTGTACTTGTAAAAAATTTCATAATGATCGACCGATAGTCAAGCCTTGAAGGAATAACAAACAAACTCACTTTCTCATATAAAATATTAGTTATTATAAAAATATATCATCATACTTCATACTAACTAATATACAGAGCCCAACATAGGCTACTTTTTATCCCGTGAAAGTATGTCATTCCAATGGGAAAATATTTTTTCTACTATAGATGGCGCTGCAATTGCGATGTCGGCCAACAGATGGCGCCACAAGTCGCCCTATGGGTTCTTATGTCAGACGAGATCTTTGTCATCAAATTAACCGCGAGCGAAGCCGCAGGGAAAGCTAGTTTGTTATAAAATATAGTATCGTTATGTTAGTTAGTATCCTTATATTAACACAAAAAGAACACAAGTTTCGAAGTTACTTTGGGGCTAGCTCAATCTGTGTAATTTGTCCCTATATATTTATTTATTATTTACTGGACCTACACTGGTTCATACTCTGTCCGATACATTGGTCTACTTTACTGGACAGTAACAACAAGTGTGCGTGCGTACTAAATATACAGATCATAAATAGAAACGAAGTTCATATAACTATTTAAGGACCTAAATAAAAACGCAATACACCTTGTAAGTAGGAAGGTTATTTATTCAGAGTTTCACGCTTGACTGCGTCTCAAGGGATTCTGGGGATAAGAGTGTTTTATGTGTCACCCTAAACTACGATCATTCACTATTCTCATAGAAAATAAGGAAAATAAGTAACGGAATTTTAATATTGATAAACAGCTTTTTTGTTAGATTATTATAACAAGCAAAACTTTAAACTTGGACGACCTCCGTGGCGTAATGGTTACCACGCCGCCGCCGGACTCAGGAGGTCCCAGGTTCGAATCCCGTTCGAAGACCTTTCAAATACTTAGTATAAAGGTCTCAATACACGCTGAGAACGAAACCACCCATATATAATAGTTCTATAAACAATAGATTAAAAGTTATCATAACTAGTTAATTAACTTCGAATGTACATTTTATTTTGTATCAGTGGCAAATAAACTCTACTCGATCAACCGATAAAGTCAATTAAAATTAGTAATTACCAATACACGTTTTAATTAAATTGAAAATCGTAAATGTAGGTAACTACTTCGCATACAAGGGTTTGCGGACTGAGGTCCATTCATTATTTATTATTAGTAACTTTAGATTTATGGTTGTGACATTAGCGATATACTGACCACATCAGATAGCAGACCTGACCTAAATCCTGGGTATGTCTGTGCCTCTGTCAGGCTTTGAAAAAGCATTTAGCAAGCGTAATACCATTGGTACCGTTTAAAAGGCAAGTGCTAGATTTCTTGCCAGTTCTTTTTAGTACAAACCTGCCGTCTGAACTGGTGGTAGGAAAAAAATGGGACGAATCGATAGAGCTTTTAGTAGACCTATTTGAATTAAAATATTTTAGTTTGAGTGGCGAAGTATGATATGAATGAAACAAAGACTCACGCACGTCCCAACAGTGGATTGACAAATAGTGTTATTCGTATCTACTAAACTTAGGTACACAAAAATCATCAAACATATTTTTAGCTCTGCTGTAATCGAATAAAATAAAATAAAAGTGAGACAAGATAAAAGTTGCGTTGAATGATATCGCATAATAGGTTTCAGATGTTCATAATAAAGGTTTCATTCTGCTGACTGCAAAAATGTTATCTTTAAACTTTAAACCATTATTACTTATTCCAAATAATTCCAGATAAGTACCTACCTACTTAATTAGATAATATATTGGACTCAACAATTTTAATTCACCTATTTGTAGGTACCTAATTTATTATGAACCAATTTTGACTCTCGTGAGCCATAAACCTTCCTATGTCAGTCAATATCGCTATAAGTACCTACCATGTCAAATTGGCCCAAAGGTCAGTGTTAAAGTATTACCAAAATCCACCTTTATAGGGTTATTTCGTTGTTATTGCGAGATTGCGTCGTCCCTTTTATGTATTTTTCTTCAAATCAAAAATAGACTTTACATTATATTTACGAGAATTTACAATGTAATAATGAACAGTAAAAAATTCAAATTTTATATAATTACACACATTCTTACAACAAATCTCGAAGGTAAAAAGCTTGATTATGTAGGTAAGTACGTAAGCGACGCAAAAAAACTTTTGCAAAAGGACTATCGTTTGAAGTCAGAAACGAAGAAGAAGTAGAAGCAAATACTATAGAAGCACCCACAGCTTCGGAAGAATTCGGGCAAGACGCGACACTAGCGCCCCTACGGCATGAGGGCGGCATGAGGTGAACGATTTCAAAACTTTTGTGCGTTTTGTATGCAAAATGTTATAGCGCTAGTGTTGTTAAAAGGCTCGAGCTTCGCGAGTCTCGGACTCGTTGAGGGCTCGAGCTTCTATATAGGGCTCGAGTCGTGGCTCGAGTCTTCTGTTCAAAGCTCGAGCCGCGGCTCGAGCTCTTTCTACAGAGCTCGATCTGTCTGTTCGAAGCTCGAGCCTCGACTCGAGCTGTCTGTTCGAAGCTCGAGCCTCGACTCGAGCTGTCTGTTCGAAGCTCGAGCCGCGACTCGAGCTCTTCCTACAGAGCTCGAGCCGCGACTCGAGCTCTTTCTACAGGGCTCGTTAATAATGTATGAAAAAGACTCGGCTCGAGCCTCGAGCCTCGAGCTGAGATGAGAGCCAAGTCTTTCTCGATTTTTAAATTAGATTTATAAATAAAATAAGTTATGATTATATTATAAATAAAATAAGTTATGATTATAAAAAAGGATTTATTTTCAAAAATAAACATAAATTAAATCAAAAAACGCTAAATTTTTTATTAACTATTTTTCAAAATTTTCAGCCATGACGATAAACACATGGATGCTTGTATATTTTTGTTGCTCAAACGATTCCTTTCGAGAAATTTTGCGCCTCGTACACAGACGTGCAAAACAAGATAGTACTTTTATTTAATTACATACAATATAGTTCTGTTCTTTTAAATTTTTTTCAATCACGATGTGTTTGTTATTTATTATTATAAGTTTGACGTATTTGTATATGTGTGTGTGCGCGCGTATGTGTGTGTGTCAGTCTCTGACATCGTATCGTAGACTCATATGTATGTAGTAGTCTATCTATCTAGTCGGTCGAAGTCCCGAACCTTAGATGATGAACCGATTTTGATTCTTTTTTTTGAAAGGTGAACATATACAAGTCATGAATATACAAACACAGAAAATATCAAAATTGTATATTGGTACGAAAAATAATAAACAAAGACATACACACTAAAATAACTTTTTAAAATCATTTTCATAGACTTTAAATTTGATTCAAGGGGCTCGAGCTTCGACTCGAGCCTTTAAGCCTCGAGCTTTTAAGGCTCTCGAGTCTATAAGGCTCGAGCCTTAAGAGCTCGAGCCTTCAAAGCTCATGAGCCTTTAGAGCTCGAACCTTCAAAGCTCATGAGCCTTTAGAGCTCGAGCCTTCAAAGCTCGCGAGCTCTGAGAGCTCGAGGCTTAAAGGCTCGCGAACCTTTAGAGCTCGAGCGCTAAAGGCTCGCGAGCCTCGGACTCGAAGCTCGAGCGCCGACTCGAAGCTCGTTTCTCACAACACTATATAGCGCCCCTAGCGGCATGAGGTGAACGGAGGTTGCCAAGTCATTGTATGAGAAACGTCAAGAGCTGTGGGTATTAGTCTTCTATAGTATTTGGTAGAAGTAACGAGATCGAAAGAACATCATTAGTGCAGCAGGAAGCAGGATAGAAGTAGAGATGGAGAAATGGGTGGATGGGTTAAAGACCTCGAAAACTAGACCAATCTGGAGGAAGCATAAACTCTTAACAGGAGCCCCTGTTAGAGTTTACGCTTCGGGGTTCCTTCCTTTCCATGAAGTAGAAAGAAATGGTTGGTTACTAATACTATCACAAGTTCAGAGTAATAACATAAAGTGGGAGTGGTCCTGCACCCGTTGTGATACACCTCAACTGGTGCCAGTCTGGCACCAAACGCCGAACTTTGCCGACCCGCTTCGTAGTTAAGCATTTATGTAGCGTACTATTCAAGAGGGTCTGTCGAAAAATGAGTTAATAAGCAACGAAATCTTATTTTACTGAAAAACAAGAGAGAAAAAGAAGCATTCGGTTAACTCTCAGAAAAATATTTATCTGAAACACTAACTTCCTTCAAATATTTTAGAATGAGATAATTGCCAGTAATGAAAATGAGAATAAGAAAAAAAAATTGACAGAAACTACCACGGATATAAAGATATAACTGGATAAAACACTCAGTAAACCATGGCGGGCTTTACACTTGGCTAAATTCAGAGTCTAACAAAAGAGATGGTGCAATACTAAGAAGTGAGAAGTTATAAGTGCTTCTCGCTTATTCGTATGGCCCCATCTCTTTTGTTAGACTCTGAATTTAGCCAAGTGTAAAGGTCGTTTAAGTACTTGAAGTAAGGAATGAAATGTGATTTGGAATATCCTGGCTTAAAAATAAATAACCCGCTTTCTTTCTAACTTACTAGGAGACAAAAGATAAAAATGTACTTTCAAGGCCTCATGTATGTTGTTGTTTCCAGTTTTGCCTAAATCCGTAGAAACTGCCAACTTTGATCAAACAGTGTTGCCTAGTATGATTTTTTGTTCCGTAGATATACCTACGTACTTTATTAATAATTTTGTCACTTCTATCAAAAAAAAAATATTCTCCCGTTTCTATTTGAACTGATGGATTTTCTTTCAGCAACATTCCTTAACTGATGATCTGCAAACATAACAGAACGGCTTTTAATTATTTAAAAAGTATTGTGAGTGTTCCAAACAATATTCTTACTGAAATTTTCGAATAATATTATAAATACAATACAAATAATAATATGTAATCAAATAAGGTATGTACTCTAACTAAAATTACCTTTTACAGATTCTGCGGATTTAGCAGATTCTATTGATTTTTTTTTTCCTAGTTTTAATCAATAAACTATAGATATTCTATGGTTTATTGAATAAGCCTATAGGACAGATTCCAATCTTTAAGTTTTACCTAGCAACACCATGATCAACACGGTACAAATTTGGTACAAATACAAATGGTAGGAAGTCGGAAATTGTACTGACGTATGAAAAAATAAATTACTGTGGTGTGGGTTTGTCATGCCGGCTAAATAATTTTTTGAAACAACAATGTGTTAATCAGAGAGAAAAATAAGTGTTAATTCAGATGACAATTTGAACAAGTGTGACATTAGCGTAACATAACTTTTGTGAGAAGAACATTTTAACTCCATCTGTCAATATGTTTCGACTAATATATTATTCAATTTTTATGACTTTTTTTCTTATGAGTGCTACCGGTTTAGGGGAAATAATTTACGCTATTAACGCTGGAGGACCTGCTCACACCGATATATATGGAATACATTATGAAAAAGACCCTTTGCAAGGAAGAGTCGGCACCGCTTCAAATTACGGCAAGCAGTTGGTTATGATAGGTCGCGTCAACCCTAAAGATGAAATACTTTACCAGACTGAGAGATACCACCACAGCACATTCGGCTACGACATTCCAGCCAGCAAAGACGGGGAGTACGTGCTGGTTTTGAAGTTTAGTGAAGTGTATTTCAATGCCCCTAACATGAAAGTGTTCGATGTAGTATTAAACGGCGATCATACAATAGTAGCCGATTTAGACATATTCGATAAGGTGGGTCGAGGTGTCGCCCACGACGAGTACTTACCATACTCCATAAAAAATGGTAAACTGTTATACAACGAAGAGGAATCTGATATACGAGGTGGTAAAATCAAAGTGGAGTTCATTAAAGGTTATAGAGACAATCCAAAGATTAATGCTTTGTTTGTTATGAGGGGCACTATAGATGAGGTGCCCAAGTTACCACCCCAAGTCTGGCCAGAGTATGAAACAGAGGAACAGAAAGATGAAGTTGAAGAAAAGAGCACAAAAGAGAGAAGGGCGAGCGGCCCCAAGCAGCCCGACCCCTACTCCATGGATGACAGCTCTGTGCTGATTCCAGTGTTCATTACAATTGGTGCTTTTATTCCTCTCTTGTTCTGCCTTTGCAAACTATAATTGTGTACTTCCAATGAGTATTTTTTGTGTGTATGTATGCTGAATAGTATATTTTTTATTTATTGTGGATATTTGAGTATGACAAATTTTATCACAGATTAAATAATATTATATATGACTTTAATCCTGATTTGTAATAATGTTATCATATAGTACAAACGAAAAGTAGGTATAATAAGATATCAACAACACCCGTCCCTTGTTGAACATTGAATATCCAGATTCTACACTATTTGTTTGCTAGTCTCATGCACATTTACTGTAAATAAAACATTTTCAGTTAGTCAAGACGTTTTATTTGACAATCAAGCAACATGTGACCCAAATACAAATAGATACTAGGTATTTTAAAAAATAATAAGCCGGACAGTATGATTTCATAAAATTTTCATGAAACGTGCAAATACAACACTTATTAAAATGTTATGCAAAATAATACAATTCTGTGTCAATGTTATTTCAACATTTTGCTGACCAAACATGAGTCAGTGACCTATTATATTCCAATATCTGCAAATGCTTGTGAAAAAGCTCAGAAAAAAAAAACTACTTAGGTACATAATTTTGTTAACTATGCTATTAGATTTTATACTTTCTATCAATTCAGGTAATTTTGCAGAATGTTAAAATGTACTCTACATTTTAACATTCTGCAAAATTACCTGATAATTTTTTTTCTCATATCACAAGGTGTTGAGAGAGAAACCATTCAGAAATATGGCTAGAAATACCAAATACTAAAAATAAAGGCTTTTTTGTTTTATCGTAATAAATACAAAAAAAAAATTGAAATTATATTTATTTGAGTCCAGTCTTATACAATGTTTCACGTTCATTAAACCAAGTACTTAATCTTTAAAATAGGCACAAGAGACACTTCACACAAAGCACAACTAGAGCGCCTTTACGTTAATTTGATTTTACCAGTGTCGTCTTCAGACTATGCCATGCGCATTCTGCCTGTGGTGGTGCCTTCTTGACTTCAGTTTTTGTGAAAGCTTTACTATTTTCAGTAATCTGAAAAAAAAACATGTACTTACCTAATAAGTATGTTTTTTTTGTACACAAATAAAGGAATTTTGTGCGTAACACGTCCATCTGTCAATATGTTTCGACTAATATATTATTCAATTTTTATGACTTTTTTTCTTAAGAGTGCTACCGGTTTAGGGGAAATAATTTACGCTATTAACGCTGGAGGACCTGCTCACACCGATATATATGGAATACATTATGAAAAAGACCCTTTGCAAGGAAGAGTCGGCACCGCTTCAAATTACGGCAAGCAGTTGGTTATGATAGGTCGCGTCAACCCTAAAGATGAAATACTTTACCAGACTGAGAGATACCACCACAGCACATTCGGCTACGACATTCCAGCCAGCAAAGACGGGGAGTACGTGCTGGTTTTGAAGTTTAGTGAAGTGTATTTCAATGCCCCTAACATGAAAGTGTTCGATGTAGTATTAAACGGCGATCATACAATAGTAGCCGATTTAGACATATTCGATAAGGTGGGTCGAGGTGTCGCCCACGACGAGTACTTACCATACTCCATAAAAAATGGTAAACTGTTATACAACGAAGAGGAATCTGATATACGAGGTGGTAAAATCAAAGTGGAGTTCATTAAAGGTTATAGAGACAATCCAAAGATTAATGCTTTGTTTGTTATGAGGGGCACTATAGATGAGGTGCCCAAGTTACCACCCCAAGTCTGGCCAGAGTATGAAACAGAGGAACAGAAAGATGAAGTTGAAGAAAAGAGCACAAAAGAGAGAAGGGCGAGCGGCCCCAAGCAGCCCGACCCCTACTCCATGGATGACAGCTCTGTGCTGATTCCAGTGTTCATTACAATTGGTGCTTTTATTCCTCTCTTGTTCTGCCTTTGCAAACTATAATTGTGTACTTCCAATGAGTATTTTTTGTGTGTATGTATGCTGAATAGTATATTTTTTATTTATTGTGGATATTTGAGTATGACAAATTTTATCACAGATTAAATAATATTATATATGACTTTAATCCTGATTTGTAATAATGTTATCATATAGTACAAACGAAAAGTAGGTATAATAAGATATCAACAACACCCGTCCCTTGTTGAACATTGAATATCCAGATTCTACACTATTTGTTTGCTAGTCTCATGCACATTTACTGTAAATAAAACATTTTCAGTTAGTCAAGACGTTTTATTTGACAATCAAGCAACATGTGACCCAAATACAAATAGATACTAGGTATTTTAAAAAATAATAAGCCGGACAGTATGATTTCATAAAATTTTCATGAAACGTGCAAATACAACACTTATTAAAATGTTATGCAAAATAATACAATTCTGTGTCAATGTTATTTCAACATTTTGCTGACCAAACATGAGTCAGTGACCTATTATATTCCAATATCTGCAAATGCTTGTGAAAAAGCTCAGAAAAAAAAACTACTTAGGTACATAATTTTGTTAACTATGCTATTAGATTTTATACTTTCTATCAATTCAGGTAATTTTGCAGAATGTTAAAATGTACCTACTCTACATTTTAACATTCTGCAAAATTACCTGATAATTTTTTTTCTCATATCACAAGGTGTTGAGAGAGAAACCATTCAGAAATATGGCTAGAAATACCAAATACTAAAAATAAAGGCTTTTTTGTTTTCTCGTAATAAATACAAAAAAAAATTGAAATTATATTTATTTGAGTCCAGTCTTATACAATGTTTCACGTTCATTAAACCAAGTACTTAATCTTTAAAATAGGCACAAGAGACACTTCACACAAAGCACAACTAGAGCGCCTTTACGTTAATTTGATTTTACCAGTGTCGTCGTCAGACTATGCCATGCGCATTCTGCCTGTGGTGGTGCCTTCTTGACTTCAGTTTTTGTGAAAGCTTTACTATTTTCAGTAATCTGAAAAAAAAAACATGTACTTACCTAATAAGTATGTTTTTTTTGTACACAAATAAAGGAATTTTGTGCGTAACACGTACAAAATACGGTTAGCAACAAAAGTCGATATTAGTAGCATGTTGTGTTGAACCAACTGATACGAGATACGTGTTTACCTGTTATTATTAACAACATTATGTATTGTTCGGAATTTCACAGTGATTGTTTATCGACTTCTGTTGCTGATCGTACATACATGGACAGTGGGGTAAAATTGCATCGTATGAGATCTATGAGATCCGTTGCAAATTCATCGGATAGGTACCTACTTACGCCGCGCCCGTTCCTTAATTAATTTATTTATTTAGAAAATCGAAATAACTAAACTTTTTAGCATTACAAAAACGGCCAAAGGCGACCAGAAAGCGTAGCCCGGCAGAATTTATAAGAGAATGCATGTTTCCGAATACAATCGATATGTCCCTTGCTTGCCTCAGAAACTTTATAACACGACACACTGAATCAAATATTTTCCGCATTTGAGCAAAAGGAAAATATATTACTTCTATTATTACTAAGCTTGATTTGGTGCGGCCCAGAAATAGATTGTAGTGTTATTTACAGGATAACTATAAAAAAATATAATAGCATAGTTAGGTAGTCCCAGTACCTAATAAATTTTGTCCGGTACCTTTATCCATATAGGTACCGTCCTTTGAGGACAGGAAAACTCAAACTTTGAGTCACGCGGTACGCGGTTCCAGCTAAATTATTCTTGAAAGCAATCCCGATCGAATGGTAATTTGTGGTCCAAAATCATGATGTTTCATACTCTTAAATCTTTGTCATACTTAGGTAAGTACTTACTAGCCAAATGGGCTTAAAATTGCGTTGTAATTTTATATGAAAATGGGATTATACCTACTTACTCTAGTCAAGAATATATCGAAATTAGGATTTGATTGTTATTGGAATTGGCATTGTGCTTATATGGTCTGCTTCCGCATCATATAACAATGCCATACCGAATTCCAATAAACCCGGATTGTCAGCGAGAAGTTATAAATCCGTCGCGCCATGGAAACTTTTCGTATGACCAAGACACAAGTTAGCAATCTCAGATGCGGTAAATAAAAAATATTAGTAAACTTACGCATTTGACATGCTTTGTAATTTAAAGTCACACCCTCCTTTCTGGTTTATTATGAACCCTTTCTTGCAACTCGTGCTGTTAGCAGGTACAGGAGATGAGGGCTTTGTGTTTACTTCTAAAACACTTCCTGATGTTGTATTGTATTCGTTATGCAACGTAGACTGCGTCTGCGCATGTGACTGGGCCGATAAAGTCCCGTCTTCTGAATTTACGTATTTTATTGTCACAACATCATTTTTTACTGTTACAAACTCATTCGAATTATTGAACTGTGAAATATTCGATTCCGCCAGATTCAAAGTTTTTGTTGTTATTTCCTCTTCTGCTGCAGACTCAGTAACGATTGCGTGCTGCGTTACGTTTAATTTCTCCGTGTTTTCCCAGGTACTGTTTTTTATCGATTCTGTTGTCTGTTCGTTGTATACCGTTGTTGCAATTGTCGCATTATCTGTGATGTTATCTGCCACGGTGGTAACATTTAACGGTTTTTTTGATGTACCGCTCGGCGGCTTTATGGTCATTTCTGAATAATCGTATGCGTAATCAATATCCTGGAATGTAAAAATTACACTTGTTAGTTGTTCGACTAAAGTAATTTACAGTTACCTAACTTACAGCCTTTCCGAAACGCATTTTTAAAGTTAATGACACATTCGATTATAGCGGTTAGTTAATAAAAAGAGATAGCATGAGACTTAATGTAGACTTAAAATATCCGTTTCAGAAACTGGCGGCACTTAATTAGATGTTGATATAATATAACTTTGCAGCGTCGTCGTGTGTATATGGGTAATTAAACATCGATTCTCAAAAGATGTTTCCCAGTATTAATGTAAAATGCTCCTTTTTAAACAAACAAACGTACCTACCTATGCAAGTATCCACATGCACTTACATTCTATTATGTACCTGCTTACAGAATATTCTTATCTAATTATGTTACGCCTAGCAGCTACTACTACTATGGCAAGGCCTCCCTACTAAAATCGAAATACCGCTGCGTTTTCTATGTAGCAGGAGCGGTGACCTCGAATTGACAATCAACAGTGTGAAATTCCGGGACAAAACTCAAATGTCTTGAAACCACGCTTGAAATTCACAACAATCTGTTATCAGAAACTATTGAAAAGCAGCCATAAGTATGATTAAGAGCAACTGAAACCATCTCGGCTACAGTAAAATAATTGACATTAAAATATCTTTTAGAGTAGGTAGTAGAGAACTTTTTTCTGAAATGGGCTTGCTTGACCGGTGAAACAAAACCCTCTCACAGAATATCGACGTGAAGCAGCATTTCGTTCGGTGAGTGAGACATCCGGTTTTGCTATCATTTTCTCCCTATTTCCTTCCTTGTAGCGGGCAACGCATATCGTCCCTGGTGTACCCACTTTTCATCTGATGGTCCGCTAGTTTGTTTGCCGTGTGACATAAAAAAACAAAACCTTGCCAATACCAGATTACTTTTAAAAATAGCTCTTTTAAATACTTTAATATCTATAGGCACCTGAACTAATAAGTGGGTTACAAAGTAGATAGTTTTGTTTTGAAAGTTTTGTAATTTTCAATAAAATAATACACACCTCGTAATATTCTTCATTTTTGCCATTCAGCAATGCTATAATTTCCAGATCTTTCAAGTCCACCTGTACATTGAATTCCCCCGTTTGACTTTGATCATAAGTAGTCCTACAATCCGCAGATCCCGATATAAGGAGACATATTGAAATTATTAATAACTGCATGTTTATTTAACTGATGGTATCGGAGTATCGATACCGGCTCCAGTGACCAGATGCGACTGAGCTGGCTGCCCTGCGCGATGCTTGCTATCAAGTTATTCCCAACAACTTAACAGTTATTTCAAGTAACCGCGGGCAGGTCGATAGCCCCAGTCAGTGCACTGCGTCCTCAGATTACGTAAGGATCGCGCACAATTTGCCTGATTAACCGTTAACCGCCAAGATAGGTTCGATGTTTTGCGGAATGTCAAACCTATGTTATAACTTAAAAGAAACCTCTTCTGTCTGTGTGTTCGATAAGGGGCTCTCGATGTTAATTTTAACATATTTTATAGACACCCTTTTTGTATTGTACTAGCGAACCCCTGCATAGTAGTGTCGGATATTTACCATTAGAGCAAGCAAATCTAACTCGTAGGTACATAATGAAAAAAAATCTAAGCTATAATGACTAAAGTTATAAGTATTTTTTACTAGCTGTTGCCCGCGACTTCGTCCGCGTTTCTGTCGTTTTTCGTAAAAAAAAAAAGTAGCCTATGTCCTTCCTCACGGTTCGGTGGTTTTAAAAAAATACGCAACCGCACAATATTATTGTTAATAGCTGTGCCCGCGTCTCCGTCAGCGTGTAACTCCTTATGTTGTTATTAAGTTAATGTATTAATGGCAATAAATATTACTTAGATCGCGTTCACATGAGGCTTAAGTACCTATAGAACGAAACTTCAGCGCAAAGCTTCCGGGTAAACTATTTACTATAACTATTTAAATTACTACAAAACGAATAGGTTTTTCTGTTGTAGGGTGTACCTACGATTCAAAATATTCGTTTTCCTTTGAGGGTGCCTATTTTTGAAAAATGTGTAAAGTAAACATTTAAACAAAAAAAAACTAACTGGTAGTCATACCCCGATTGTCAGGGCAAGACTACCAGTTTACAGGTTTTACATTTTCCTTATTATTACCGCTTTTAATGAATTTTGTGGCAAAAACTTCATAGTAGCTGCTTATTTTATAGCTTAATTTATATTTTAGATCCCTGTATTTTTAATTTAACTCTAGGTCAAACAATTTCTGCATAAAACCCGATTTAGTAAATTCACAATAAAGTAAATCTATCCTACCCCACCTGACCTTATCAGAAAATTGACGATCATCCGGGTTATCTCCAGTTCTCACTCGCATGTTTATAGTCGAATGCACCTATTGTATATATCACGCCACAAGTAAGAGCTTTTCAGGCAAGCATGTTAACAATAACACAAGAGTCAACCATAAAAGATAGACATATGCTGTCGTGGGATATTTTTTATATAATTTTAAGAAGAACATTTCCGTCATACATGATTTCTGTGTAGCTTTAACCATTAAGGCTGCACATGCGACGGAAGCTTAAAAAATGAAGTAACTTCTCCCGTTTTTCCAACATTTCCCTTCACTGCTCTGCTCCTATTGATCGTAGCGTGATGAAAAGTATACTATAACCTGCCCAGAAGTATGAAGAATAATTGTACCAAGTTTCGTTAAAATCCGTCAAGTAGTTTTTGTTTCTATAACGAACATACAGACAGACAGACAAAAATTTTACTGATTGCATTTTTGGTATCAGTATCGATTACTAATCACCCCCTGATAGTTATTTTGGAAATATATTTCATGTACAGAATTGACCTCTCTACAGATTTATTATAAGTAAGTATAGATAGAAGAAGATAACATCTATTGATTTGTTTAAGTACAAGTTTATTGAAAACTAGAACGCCACGTGTTTTTGTAAACGGTGAGCGATATTGTTACTAGGTAAACTCTGGTTATTTAGGCAAGAATATTAACTTGTTTGTTGCTAACCATTGATGTAACATTTTATTGGATAAAATTACAATAATATAACTAACTAAATAACTAACATTTATATTTCGTTACTACAACATTTATAAGTGCATTGTTTGGTGTGTTAAATAATTATAAAATAAATATATAAAGGTAGGGACCAATCACACAGATTTAGCCCAAAGTAAGTTCGAAACTTGTGTTATGGGATACTAACTCAATCATAGTATATTTTATAACAAATACATATTATATAATAGATAAACATCCAAGACCCAAGGCACTTGGGACCCAATCACATTAACTTATAGCTGTCTATCAAACTAAAGAAATAGCTTGGGACTTAATGTAGAATTACGTTATCGTACGTATACGTTTCAGAAACTGGCTCGGATTGATTTGGCCTGATTTCTTTGCAAATATCCTTCTTCATTTTTATATTCGCTAAAAAAAACATTGCAAGAACGGCAAGAATCAAGCGATGCATTGCTTTTGTGTGTCCGTAGCCGTAGTATTATGTTGTGTCCTGCTTTGCATTACACACAAGCGATAGTGTCCTGTCAGTTTAAAATGGAGGTAACCAGCACTTAAGAACTTATTATTACCTAAGTATAAACTTTAATAATAAAATTAAAAAAACTTCATACCTCAAAGTTGGCAAACAAGCATACGGCCCGCCTGATGGTAAGCATCACCGTTGTTATAGCCTATTGACGCTTGCAATACCGGGGGTAATCACTCACGCCTTGCCAACACCCCAATGGAGCTCTGGAGACCTTACTCACCGTAGGAACACAACATGGCCGAGAACAATGCTATTTGGCTATCTTCTGTAAGGTGGAGGTCCTTCCCCAGACGGGCTGCTCTGATTTGAGCGGATTATCCACTGTGCCCTACCTCTCTTAAAATTATTCAATTTAAGGCTGTATGGTTGTAGATCTTTGTCTGCCTAGTAAGGTTAATAAAAAAGATACATTTGTTTGACAACTTTGACATTTGAAACACTGACTGATTGTGATTGCGACTCAAAACCAAAACAAAACGTAGTGATTATATACTCTTTGACCAAAACTACAATCAGAAATTGTTATCGTCGTTTTCAATATTATTGTTTACATTTTATGGTTAAAAAACACACATATGAGGAATTCACGTAGTTTGTTTCTGGGGTTAATTACAGCTCTGGTTAGCTCCTATAGAAGTTCAAATACTATAAAATGATGAAGTTTTGGAAGAGCGCAGGTAAGATGTTGAAACTATTGTTCATGTACTATATAGGTACCTTGTAGGTACATAGTTACCGTGGCACAAATTATTCTTTATTTTTGTGCTCATCGGCGTGTTTTTTTTTCAGCTAAAGGTAAAACTGGTTGTCCTGTGCGACCTCCAGAGCAAAGTACCAGTTCTATGAACGTCAAAACACTTCTAGATACACAATTAGACGTTACGGAAGGTATTGTGAATCATTTTATTGTTATCAACTTTTATTTTCTGACGTATTTCCACAAGTATTATTCTTTTTAATGCTTATCTAACTGAAAATATAATTTCAGAACTAGGAAACAATGTGTTTGAGAAGAAATCAAAGTTATGTTTGAGTTTGCAAGACATACTCATCGAAAAAAACGCAACAAATCACTTTATACAGTTTATGGAGACAATAGGTAAACATTTTTTAATCAAGTGTTGGTTAGAATTAGACAATTTCAAGAAATTAGTCTCTAAAACTGTTGAAAACCATAATGAGGAAAATCATTCCAAAATTAGCAGAGCTAAAAGTTTTGATTTCCAATGTAAATGTGATATGCAGGATAAAGATTTATCTTCTCAAAGACACAGTTGGGTGGAACAAGGAGACAGTCACTACAATAATTTAAAAGGGAGAAAGATGAATCATTCGACAAGTTCATGTTTGAACTTAGCTGAATATGAAAACTCCTTGAACATCTGCCACGAATGTGAAAACAAAAAGAGAATAATAAATTTAACAGAAATAGCTATTGATTTGTTCAAAAAATATGTAGCACTTGAGGCTCCATACCACTTGGACTTGCCTGATAACTTAAGAAAATCGGTGATATCGAACATCTGTAATCCAGATGGATTGATAAAAGAAGACTGCTTTCAACCAGTGCAAGATGTGTTATTGAGTCAAATAGACAATAATTACTTTAGAGATTTCCTCAACAGCCCTTACTACTTAAAGGCTCAAATTGATATTCTTACTAACGGCTCTCTTAACCTGAATGATATTTTGTATAATGACACTATTTTATTCTATTTTACTGAATATTTAGAGCAAGAGTCATCTAGGATTTTATTAGAATTTTTAATGGCTGTAACTCACTTTAGAGATAATTTAACAAATGACAACAACATTAATTCTGAGCAAGCACAAGCTGATGCAATTGTTTTGTATGATAAATACTTTTCACTGCAAGCAACCAGTCCAGTCGGCTTCCCCACAGATGTAAGGCTACAAATCGAAAGTGATATATGCCGCGAAGGAGGTCCATTAGCCACATGTTTCGACACACCATATAGAATAGTATATAAAACACTTGTTAGACATGTGAAAGCATTTTTAGAATCAGAATTATATTATAAATACCTCTCAGAAATGATCCACTCTGTGGACCAAATGTGGTCCTCTAACCACCGATCACAGTCAGATTGTAGCAGCGAATTTAGTATCAGCACTCAGAATACTCTACTTGCAATGGGGGATCCTGTCTTTAGAAAAAAGAAACGTCATCTTTCTGTACCTGACATGACAATAGATTCCAATCAGCTTTACAATGCTGATGCCTTATGGCAAAGAAAAAGATATGATGGTTTGAGTCTTGGAAGAGTTAACAGTTTAGGTAGATTCGAATCGAAGTTTGAACCAGATCCTGATAAGAAAGATAAATCAGTGCTAAAGAAAATGGTCAATCGCTTTGTGCCAACATCAACATCTAAAGTCGAGGAAGAGATGGCTTGGCAAATTGCTCACATGATTGTTAAAGATGTGACAGATTTAACTCTGGCCCCACCGGAAAATGAGCAAGATGCAAGTTTAAATATGTGATAGCTTATATTTAATATATATTTTGTAAATGATCTAAAATGTATAAAATACTTATTGCAAATAAAATCATTTAAAAAATGTAATAACTTTCATTTCAATAGACTTTTATGTATTGTTAAATTAGTGAGAACCACTCAGCTGCAATAGGTTTTTAAAAATGAAATAGGCATAAAAATCAAAATGTGTATATTGTATAAAAACACTTAGAAAAATATTGTAATGTAATTACTTATATAAAAACTTGTATAATCATCGAGTAATATGACATTTTAAATACAGGCTCCATACAAGAAATGGTTAATTTAATATAAAATAATTAAAGCTATACTGTCAATATATAAAAATTAAGTGTATAAAGACATTTTGTTCCTGTGCTCATACAATTTTGCATACATACAATACAACTTATCGAGTTCATCTATGTATGGATCAATGAATCAATCAACCATACAATCTGGAATGTTTGATACAACAAGTTTACACAATTTCATCTTCTCAATTCTGTTATAAACATAATTATACAACACATTCAAATAGTATTTTAACCATATAGGAACTGATTTAATTTTTAATTATATCTCAAAATGAGCAATGGACAGTAAGGGCAAGTCCCCTCCATAGGTCCCTAATACGTGGTTCCAATTCCATTAAGCATAAATCACACCCAAAACCATTATCTAGAATGACTGCAAATGCTTATTTCACGGTAATCTAATCATGGCCGGGTATACACGTTAAATTATAAATAAATTTCGAATTAATATCTTCGGCATTAATTCATTATCACAAACGACACTTTCAACGCATATCATTTTCTTAACTGTGTATTTAAATGCAAGCAAATACTGGCCATAATATTAATTAGTCTTAGAATATTATTAATTACCGGTTACATAAGTACATTTACATATTATGTATAATAGGTATTTAAATATTTTTTGTACTGGCTAGTTACATGGCAAAAACAATTACGTTTGTATTACATACTCATGGGAAAATAAACATATAACATCACAAATATGAGAAACGGACGCGGTCACCTATGCATGTGTATGTAATAATGTAACATAATAATAAAACAAAGAATACGACCGCGTCTGATAAGACCGTAACTGTGGATCTACACAAACTGATGGCTTGACCACAATGAAATTCGTCGGAGAACAAAATTGTATTAAATCTTTTGTAGCCGGGGGCACAGCCATCTGATCAGGCCGCTAGGCTGTGTAGATCCACCATAAGACGCACAAGAGGATTTAGTAATGTGCATCCATGCACTTTTAGTAAAACAACTACATAACTTCATAAAGTGGCATAATTGTTAATACCAGGTGGTATAGGACACAGCTTCAGGCGAGGAGGTTCAGATCCTAAAAGTGGGGAATGTTCATCATAAAAATTGATTTCTTTATGTGTTTCTTTGGAGTATGTTGTTTGAATTCTACTTGTTGAACTCCACTTTCTATAGACCAGAGCATTCAACAAAGCTTGCATCGGATTGAGCAGAGCCTGGAAATCAAACAAAATAATGTTTTTATAATACATTTTTTGAGGAGCTCGATGGCCGATAGCGTCGCTGTGTGTCGCACTCTAATATGAACACGCAAGTCAAGCGACGTCGACCCTAGCCAGTGTTTGGATGGGTTTCGTTATCTTAAGCTTCTCCGTGCTTCGGAGGGCACGTTAAGCCGTCGGTCCCGGCTGTTATCGGTAGATGAGTCGCTAAGCCAAGTCGGTGGCCTTCAGGCGGCTTAAAAACACCGTTCTCTGCCAATCCGCATTGGAGCAGCGTGGCAGAGTACGCTCTAGTCCCCTCCGATTGAAGGGAGACCCGTATCCCTGCAGTGGTATGATTATGAGTTGATATGATGAATACATTTTTTTATCTTTTTCTTTTCTTTAAAATTTGGGGCCCTTTGTTTGTTTTGACAAGTATATGTATAAGACTAATGAAAGAGAAGAAATGTTAGCTGATAGAATAGGATAATACTGGTTAAGTGAATAGTAAATACATACCATTATATACCATATAGTAATTATGGCTTTTACTGGCATATTGAACCACATAGTCCATAACAGTATGCCATTTATTAAATTTGGCAACCAGCATACATAAAACACCACATTGATAAGGAGGAACTTCAGTCGCAATGTGTCAACCACTCTTCTTTCTTTACTTGTAAACTGAAAAACATATCCAATTATTAATTCTCTATCAGAAGATAAAGACTTTAGTTATCTTAAAACTTAATTTCTTAAGTTATCCTTTCTTTCTTACTTAATTAAAAAAGACAGCACGAGATGATGTGATGAGGTTTAATATAGCTAAAGAGTTTTTTTTTGGAACTTACTGTATGTCATATTTTTAAAGTAAATCCCTAACTACTGTTCTTTCATAAAATCATTTTCGTGCATATTTCGTTCAAGAACATATTATTAGGATTTCTAAAGGATATACATTGGTGGAATGAGAAAATTGAGTATTAAGTACACATCTTTGGAAGGAAATTGCTAATCACCATCAATTGCCATTATCTCATTGCAGGCATGTTCTCATCTACTACGGTAAGTGTTTGAAAAGAACAAACATCAACCATATCAATCAATTGAAAGGGTTTAGTGCTTACTCTGCCACGCTGCTACAATGCAGATTGGCAGAGGTTGAAAAGAAATATTTTTGGTTTCAAAAACAATCACCTGAGCAAAAGGCAAAGCAACAGCCATTTCTATATGCTTACTGGCTAACACATATATAACTGGGTTCACTATCATAACTGTGGCAATGGGCAGATAAGTTGCACAATAGTTTGGCAATATTTTGAACACAGCACTGGACACAGATGATAAATTGTGACACCTGAAAAACATAGTTATTCATTACATCATAGTTATTACAGATCCCGGCAAACTTCTTGAACAAAAGTTGTAGTAGTGGGGGAAACTCCGCGTATCGTACACTTAACTAACCAATGTGTGGCGCGCATGTGACACGTTCCTACCTGATAATCGCGTGCGCAGAAGATATTCCCCGCCGTCGCGCCCCGCACCCCACCACCAATAGGACCTAAAAAACGGTTCTGCGCAGTTCCGGTATTTTGCTCAAGAAGTTTGCCGGGATCGGTACTGATCTAAACTAGGTAATAAATAAGTAAAAAAAATATAATATTTTTGGCATATTTAATTTTAGAGTGGTAACTTTGACAACATAGGCTAACATGGAGGATTGACAATTTCCTAGCAATATTTTGACAACAGAATGCAACAAAGTTAAATACTGATATTTTTGTTGATCTAGATTAGACTGAATGATTCACATACTGTAATTTGAAAACAAATATACTTACTTGGCATCTGGAATGTATAAAATAGATAATCCTATCCCCGTAGTAGCTGCAGGCAATCCCCATGCCAAGGAATGGTAGAGTATTACATACGAATCACGACCTTTGATGCTACGCCATACGTCTATTGCATAGAATAATGTCCAAAACCAGGTTGCAGTATAAAAATATTGAGTCCAGGCCTGAAAATTATAATATTAACTTTATTATATGTATAAAGTTTGATATCCCCTCAAAGTTCTGGCAAGATGTTGCCTTGAACAGAAGCTTAGCTTTACACAGTGTTCAGCGGAATGTTACAGGTTTATAAAAAAATCCTTTATTTATAACTGACTAGCTTTTCCCCGCGGCTTCGCTCGCGGTTAATTTTTGACATAGATCTCGTTTGACAACAAAACAACCGATAGCGCGACTTGTGGCACCATCTGTTGGCCGATACAGCGTCCTCTATAGTAGAAAAAATAAACATGAGATAAAAAGTAGCCTATGTTAGGCTCTGTACCCCTGACAATATGTTTACAAATTTTCATAATGATTGGCTGATGGATGCCGTAAAGGAATAACAAACAAGCAAACAAACTCACTTTCTCATAGAATATTATTATTAAGTATGATATAAAAACTATTTTATCATGGTTTTAATTAAGTATGATATTGTTGTGAGATAAATACTTACAGAAATTATACTGCAAAATAATACGCTCACATCATCATCAGGCATTGGCATAATATTTTTGTTTCGTAACCACAGTGATGAACGAACCAAAACACCTAGAACAAAAATAGTACAAATTTATTAAAAAAAATTGCAACTGTGCAATTTTTTACAATTTAAGTTCCCTGTCCCTTGTTCCTAAGCTATTATTTATCACTAATCTGACAACAGGTTATGATAATGGAGTAACTTACGCTAATGATTTCACTATTAATATGAAACGACGTTATTGACGACCTCCGTGGCGTAATGGTTACCACGCCAGACCGCCACCCAGGAGGTCCCGGGTTCGATCCCCGGTCGGGTCATGATGAAAAACGAACTTTTTCTGATTGGCCTCGGGTCTTGGATGTTTATCTATATATGTATTTGTTATAAAATATAATATCATTGAGTTAGTATCCCATAACACAAGTTTCGAACTTACTTTGGGGCTAGCTCAATCTGTATGAATTGTCCCTATATATATTATTATAATGAAAGATAATAGGATTCTGCTAGCATCCATTTATTTGTTAACCTCACGAATTATATAAAGGTGAAAGTATGCGAGTATGTTTGTTACTTGGTCACACTCAAATGGCTGCACAAACTTAATAGAGATACTACGCAATGGCTGGGCCAATTTTTATATTTGGTAGGTATATTTATTTATTTATATAACTTTATTGACCACAATACACAAAGTACTGATACAATAGGGGGACTTAATGCTAATTGCATTCTCTACCAGTCACCCATTGGGAGTGCAGAAATTCACGATTGCCGCATAATTAAAAAATTTCTAGGCTAATATAATAATTATCATAAAATAATACAATATATATTATAGTGCCTATAGTGATTTAGGGATTGTAATGATGAAAAACGGAGCGACTGACTTCAGCAATAAACGACTGACTTATGTAGCGTCTATGTGTAGTCCGAAGTTCTTAACGCTAGAACTAAAAGGTATGGTTATGTTTTCGAACATGAAAGGTGGAATAGAAGCAAAATCAATGCGAGCAGATTGTTTATGACTACCAACAATTATGTAGGTAGCTGATACCTTGGATTAACATAGGGTACTTTTTATCCCGAAAAAGTATGCAATTCTCGTAGAATTCGGACAAAAGTCTGATATAGATGACGCTGCTGTGCATAAAATTAAACGGGGGAAATACCACAGGCAGCAGCTAGTACAATAATAAATGCCAATTTATGTCGTTTCAATGTATTAAAAAACACAATCTAAAAAGCCTGGCATGCGAGGCGGTGGAACGGTTAATTAATTAGCTTCTATTAGCCCAAGAATGTAATTGAAAATTAGTAGGCAGACTCAACCTCCTTATGGAGACTCTATAGCTAAAATAATTATAGGATTCTTACCAAAGGCAGCTAATAAATCCGCAACAGCCAGCCAAATTATAATACGTCGCCCGCGAGTGGCACCAGCTGCCAAGTATAACCTTTCCGATGACTTCTTCATAATGTGTGGATATACCTTTAAAATATGTTTCTTAATATTTCGAATGTAAGATCGTGATTATGGAGAAAAAGCGTTGATGAGTCTTTCAAAGTTAATCTACGCAGAAGACGTCGCAAGCACCGGCTTACCTCTTAACTACATAGTAAGTCAAGGAAAATACAATACATAGGAGACTCTATGTAAAATAAATGTTATTTACCTGATAAGTTGATCCCATTATACCTATAATTGATGATATAAGGCACACTATATTGTACGAATCTGTATTGAACTCATTCATAATTTTCACTGCTAAGTCTTCTCTATTACCAGTGTGATGACAACAAAACGTTTGTATCGTAGGATCAGACATGCCTACTGTTAATTTTGCTTATATAAAAATATTAGAACTGTCAATTTATCAAAATAATAAAAATTATTCTAAATAAACATGTCACCCTTTTTCATGCTTGTATTTTTTGAAATTGAAAATAAATAAAGTAGTGTCAGCGCCAGAGGTGTCAGCTCAGCTGTTGGTTGGTTGGCGTTTTAGTGACATTGACATGAAAATAATGTGACATTGACGTTTTTTTCTTCAAGTTGTGGCATCTGCATTCTTGTTCGTTGCAATTAGCCAGCGTCATGTAATGGCGTATCTACACGTTCGGCAAACGACAGCGAACAGCGAACACAAACAGCAAAGACGAACGTGTGGACAGCTGTTTGTCGTTTTGGCGTTGTGGCGTTGGTGTCGGTTTTTGTGCACAAATCATAGGGTGTTCGACGAACATGTTTGCGATGTATCCACTTTCTTTTTCTGATTATTAGCCATTTATAAGTAGTTGTCAAATTATTTAAATTTCAATAAATAATTATCTATATTATAGGTACTATTTTTTATTTATTAAATTTTATAGATATATAAGAGTATCTAATCCTAGTTCCTTTTATTAAATTAGGAATAATTTTATTTATTGTTTCAGAGAGTTTTTTTACCACGGAAGTTTTTAGGCAACTTCATATTTTGAAATTGATTTTTTGAAAAAAAAAATTCACCCCCAGGTGGGATTCGAACCCACGATCCCTCGGTATCCGGCCGAGTGCTCTCCTTCTTTTTCGTTTAATTTCACTTTCCTTTTTTTAAATAAAAATAAGTCATGCCAAAAGTGATCGCTGCCACCACAAGTTCGTCGTCCGCCATGTTTGCTAAACCGGCATAGACGGGCACGTTCGCCAAGCGTGTGGATACAGCGTTTGTGTTCGGTGTTTGGCATATGGTGTTCGGTGTTTGGTGTTTGTGGCGAACAGCGAGCGTGTGGAGGCCCCATAATATTCTCTAAAGTTTAACATTCAAAGCAGCTTAATCATGCTGTCTCGACGTATACAGTCTTTGAGTCAAGACGTCTCTGACGACTTGTGATCAGGAACTTTTTAAAGTACAGTCAAACAAACGTCACTCACGTTCATAAATATCATTGTAGTACTGTAATGCTATACACTGTACAGATTATGATGAGGGTATTTATGAACTTGAGTGACGTTTGTAGGAGGGCGTTACTGTGGCATATTTTCATACATTTTGTCAAATGCCCCCTGTACACGTTGGCCAACACAGTGGCCAACATTTTTGGCCACTGCGTTGGCCAACGTATAGAGGGGGGTTTGGTAGGTGTTGGAATGATGGTACGTACGTGTTGGCCCACAAGCTGGCGCGAAATCCGTGTGGTGTCGGTTTTTTGACACAGATCAAAGGAGTTGGCTGTAGTTGTGGCCGAGTTATTGGCCACGCGTCCACACGTTGACCGTGTGTTTAGTTTGCAACGAGCAAAGATAAACAACTTGTACTTGTACCTTGTTTTGTTTCGATTTATCAAGGAGGTTCATATTATATGTCAAAGAGTGACATATAATATGAACCTCCGAGATATGAACGGGAGTTGTAGTTCCAATTTCGGCCACATTCTTAATACCATTGTCGTACTATACGGCACACTGTGGCAAAGTAACATACAATATGAACGGGAGTTCTAGTTCCAATTTCGGCCACGTTCATAAATAGCATTGTAGCACTGTAGAGTCCGTGACGTGATCCGTGTCGAAGAGCTCGAAAGCGGGCTTGATGCCTATTTTCGAATTTAGGTAGTAGGAGGAAGAGCATCACAATCGTTTTTGCTCAACTTTGCAAGAGTTCTAACTCTAAACGGCCAAAATTACAACTCGGATGTCGCCGCTCTCTCTCTCTCTCTTTCTAGCTTACGAAATTAGAAACCGAGAGAAGTATTTTTTTCTAAAACATAATATAGGTACCATAGGTAGGTATTTCTATCCGCGATACTTAGATCTTTATTTACCAGAGGACCGAGGTCGCGGGTTCGAACTTTGCATGTGGCAAATACGTGACGAGCTTCCAATTTGTGTTCAATTCTGGGTATTTTCTATGTAATAAGCCTTTTAGTAGGTACCTATACACCTAATTCCATAAATTGTTCTACAGACTGGACCTTGTAGTACCTACGTACTCGATGCCATGGTACCGCGCTTGCGGTGTGAATTATTTCCGCGCGAATGTTTTGTGTAGTATCAAATCGCACTGCGAAAACTTCTATGAGATGTAATGAGTTACAGATTATTGCGACAAAAATTCGCGCGGTTTTGGCAGTGCGAACAGGCCACAGGCCCTTACTGGGGACCGGATAGCGTGTTGAGTGAATGGTTTTTAGACTTTAGAATAGAAATAGTTTCGAAGATGTCGAAAAATAATCGGCAACAATTTTTATTGTATTTACGCATGGTGTTTACTACACGCGAGTATTATAAAAAAATAAGGACATTACAATAAAAGGGTGCATTTAATTTGTCAATTTACACACACACACTTACTTAGATTTTACCCACAGATAGATAGGTTTACCACTGTATGTACCTGTACCTTAGTATTCACACTGCTCAAAGTTCTAACTTTATTTACTTGTATGTCGCATCGCATTTGATGCGATATCTACACATATACATATTATATGTACTGATAGGAATACATAATCTAAGGTGCTTTTCTATCGTTTACTGTTGGTAATTAATAAATAAAACAATTTGCTGCACAAATATGTACACAGTCACATTACAAATAAACAATAACATAAACAAAGATTGGACTATTCATTACATGGAGCATATATTATAATCTCTGTGATCCATGGTAACTTGTTTTACATAAGTTTAAAAAAAACACGTTTATAATCATATATTTTGTACTGGTACAGTCGCATACTGAAATGTTTATTGAACAATATTTTAACTTATTATTTTGTACAGGTACAATCGCATACTGAACTGTTTACTTACAATATTTTAATGCTTACCTAGGTACTCATTAAAAATTTAAATTGAATTTACTTATTATAATGAGGACATGCCAATACAATATTTTACTTCGACGTTTTCACTAACGACTACATAGTCAACATGCTCGTTAATCTACTTTCCTTTCCAATTTTTTATTGATTTACCTATTACTATAAATTCTTTCTTTTTTGTGTTCTGATGGAATACAGTACCAAATTCCTAAATATTATGAATACTTACATTTATTTAGTCGGAACTTCTGGTTTATCCGTTGTTTGTAACGGTATAACAGTTAAATCACTAGTAACGGAAAAACAAGGATTAATTGGATCTCTTTGGTCACCAGGTTCTGATGTACAGTTTAGACCCGAATCAGTTGGATTTGATGACGTTTTTTCAGAGGTAAGACTCAAAGCTGAAGGTTGATTAGGTTGAGGCATATTATCAGGAGCTCCTGAATTGGGAACAGTATCAACATTTTCTGTTGTATTTTCAGGTAGAACAGGTTCAGTTACATTATTTTCAGCAGCTGTATTAAGAAGAGTAGCACATGGTATTGTTGTCATATATTCTTTTCCTGTTTTTGTAATGACCGTAACTGTACATTTAGTAGTATCCACTTTACCATCAGGACCAGTAATTTCCTTAACATCGGCGTCTGGAGAAAATGAAGAAGCAATTGCACATGGTATAGCTAACACTTCTGTTGAATTTTCACCGCTAATTGTAAGGCTACAATTTACCAAATCACCTAAAAATGAGTCTGTATCAGAGGAGCTTGTATCATTTGCTGCCTGTACAGCCACTGGTTGACCTCTGTTATCGTAAATAACAGTGTGGTGCCGGTTACCAGTCGATCGAGCAAGATTCCACAGTGCTAATCCTGTTAAAAGCGTTCCGACCCCAACTCCGGCTATCCCAACCCCTTTCAACGCGCTGCTTGTACGGCTGACGCCTCCATATCCTTTGTTACCGTAATTTCCAAAAAATCCAGGTGTTTGTGGTCCTGGATTGTATCCTTGTCCTCCGTACCCTCCGTGGTTAGATCCGTAATTTGGATAAGGTGGTGGTGGCTGTGGGTGATGATAATTATTACCGTAATTTTGTGGTTGCTGATTTCCATTATACGGCCTGTTTCCAGAATACGGAGGTGGAGCAACACCTGAATAGCCATGTCCTTGTGTACCAGAATTATGAGGATATCCTGATCCCACAGATGATCCTTGCGGATATCCTACTCCAGTATTTCCAACTTGCGATCCTGTACCCGACAAGCCACTGTTTTGTGGATATCCTGCACCTGGACTAGGTGGATGAGCTGCTGCAGAGCCTGATAACCCAGTTCCTTGTGGATATCCTGGTCCAGAATTACCTGACAGTCCATTAGAAGACGGATATGCATGACCGGACTGACCGTGTGTTTGAGCTGGCTGTGATTGTGATTGCGGGACATTGCTTCTTTGAACACTCCCTTGACCCGTTTGCGATGGTTGTGATTTAGAGCCAGATAATCCTGTCTGACTTGAGGGATAAGAATGGCTTTGTCCAGATTGTGTTTTTGATTGCCACGTCGATGCACTTTTCTGAGCAGGATTTTCTTGCCATCCAGACAATGAAGGTTTCGCAGCGGAAGACTGAGGATAACTGAGCGAAGTTGGTGATGGCTGAGGATTATTCGTTTTCCTAGATGACCCACGACCTGAACTAGAAGAAGACCGACTTCTTGATGTTTTTTTTCCTTCCACATAAATAATGACACATATCACAAATAACGTGCAAATTAACTTTTTATTCATTGTGGTCGTATTATATTTCGAACATAGATATTATAACTCAAAGTCTTCACTGGTATGATATTTATACCTAATAAGGCTACCGTGTAACCGTGCGTCCGTTCCTCGAACGTTATATTACTACAGTGTATGTACACTTGTGTGGTTAACAACGACGGTATCGAATTGTGGTCGCCCACCCCACTGCGCATTTACAAACGTCTATATAGGTAGACTAGGTATAAGTAAGTACTATGACCCAGCTCGGTATCAAGTAGAACCCACGCAAACAAAGTTGACTTTCGTAGAATCAATAAAGTCGAAGGAACAAGGTCGAAGGTTGATGAAATGATTCTCATGCGATCGCTACATATCTGAGGACATCATTATATTAAAGGTACCTACTATGTAGCGATTGTGGATCAATTTGTACATAACATAGTTTTATTTACACAACAATAGCATCGTTTCGCATAAAAAAAATGTGACGAGCATGTCCTGATAAGCTATCTATTAACAAAAGAATTAATTTGTGGTCTACTAAGCCTAAACAAAGAGGAAGCACTAACTCGACTCATTACAATAAAATTAAATAAAAAATCACATAGAAGTTACCTACGTGATTCGAAAAGCTAAAGCCTTGACTTTATTTTCACATTGAAATTATGAAAATACTAGCTGTTACTCCGCCCGCGTGGTCAAGGGAAAATGTCAATAATTTTTCCCATGGGAATCTCTTTATCCCGTGGGGAAAAAAGTTGCCTATTTCACTTTCCAGACCTTAATATTTCCCGCTAAAAAATTATAAAAAAATAATGTATAATTTTTTTTTCCACGTGGGAATGAGATGTTTTTCCGGGATAAAAAGTAGCCTATGTCAATCACCAGACCCTAAACTATCCCCAATAAAAAAATCATATCAATCCGTTCATCATTTTCGACGTGAATGGAGGGCAATAGAGGGCAAAGTATGGATTGCTAGATCGAAAGGTATTTTTTTAATGTAAGTAAGAGTAGTTAGCAACATTTAAATGGTAACTAATGAATGACATCAACTGCAATAAAAACTGACACTTTACAGTTGTGATTACGGTAACCGAATTAGAATAATTGAATAGATCCTAACGTCATACCGGTCTCCCGTAAGTAATGTAAATTAGGTCGCTATGAAACAGTCTTCGAGTAAGAACTTTTGATCTAACCACAACTTAACTTATTTGTAAAGCAATAGAAATCATATTCCTCTAGAAGATAGTGCACATAATACTTTTTCTAACTAAGTATCCAGTTTAGCATCTTCGTAAATTGAAAAATTGTTTGGATGTCAAGCTCAACCATTATGAGATGAGCTAAACCCTCGGCACTCGACTTTACTTTAACAGTAGAGGTTTTCAATAACAGTAATAACAGTTTCATAAAAGGAGATTTGAAATAAATTGACTTTTATGTAAAATATTTTTTAAAGCTCGAGATAGTCAAAGGTACAGTCAGCTGCACTTGCAGTACAAATTTGGCTCTTATGACATAGAAGTTAAGAACGGTACAAAGTCCGATATGTAAAGGTTTTTTTTTTTTATAACGATGTTGTGCAAGCTAGTGAAGCGCTAACGGGATACGCTTCACCAGCAACATTGGTTTTACGTGGGCGAGGTGTCAACCCGCCGCACAACCCCCGAAATGCTGGAGGACCACACCCGTCGTTGGTCAGCGAGTCCATCGGACGATATGATACGATATGATATGTAAAGGTTGACATGTTCTTGACTGTACATAATCGTCTCGTAACACTCTTATGACAATGAAACCAATACTAAATTATTTATGTCGCTGGTCAAGCAGGAAATAGGTACTTTAACGACCTCCGTGGCGTAATGGTTACCACGCCAGACCGCCACCAAGGAGGTCCCGGGTTCGAAACGCCGCAACAAAGGGGATTACTTGCAAACTTATCCCGGCTGCAGCGTCTACCTTCAGTGGAGCCAGAGAGCGTTTGGTTCGCTCCACCGCTAACACACGTGAGCGTAGACAGCGAAGTCGTCGAAGCGCCAACACCTTCCCACTTCGTCAACGACCAGTCGTCGCCCATTTTCCGCACCTATACTTAACGGATTGAGCCTTGATATAATGGCAGAAAGCCTCTCAGCCTTGCAATTATGCAAACTATTTTTTGGATACGCTGGGTTCGTAAGACTGTTCCTCATCCTCACTCTTCCGAAATCGACACTCAGGACGACGCGACGGGTTGTTGGCATTGTCAGAGTCGACGATACTGTCACTTAGGTGGGATTATGTGTGGGGTGGGGAGTTGGGATACCTCCACGCGGTCCACCCTGGTAACGTCGGCGAGTAATTCCTTAGTTTCTGGACCCAACTCTGGAATTACTTGCCGACGGCCAAATTCCCGACGCGGTGGGTCTGCTCCCCGTGCTCCTACCTTGGATGGAGTACGTGGGATGCGGACAAATCCGCTCCCCCTTGCATCCGTACTGGTGCTGGGGGTGGAGCGACTGAGGAGACAACCTCGTTAAAAAACAAGAGGTGGAGCCGGCCGCGCTTGGCTCGGCCGGCTGTATGATGAGCGGTGGTGGACTCGTTCGCTCGCTGATCCTCCCCAAAAGCGTCTTCGCCCCGACTGGTGTCCGGGCCTACTCCACCCGTTGATACCGGGGGCGACCTCCGTATGGTGGAACGCGGAGGCCCTGCAGACACTGGGTCTCGCCAACCCAGACACTGCGGGGGGCGTTAAGGGTTGGGTCACATGGGCGAATGAGACCACCCTGGAAGAGGGAGTGCGCGGTGGCGCAAAGTGTCACAGAGTCCACTAAGTACGTAGTGGACGCTGTGGCACTTGGAGTGGCGCAGGAGGCGCGGTGGAGGAAGAAAACCTCGTTAAAAAATTGAAGAAGAGGGGCCGGCGCACGGTGGAACGAAAATGAAAATTTGGGACATAGGGATTTTTATGCATATTTTTGAATTCTATGTACTAATACGATAATTTAATGTCATATAACATTTTTTGATATATTCGATATTTTTGGAAATATAACACTTTAAAGTTTGTATGGAGATTAATTTTTTTTATTTCTGATATTTTTAGTATGTACCGTGTAAATTCAATAAAAATCTTAAAATGACATTCCACACCACCAACAAGGCTCTTTTTATTGAATTTGAATAAAAAAAATACATTATTTGTTTAGAAGAAAAATGTTTTTAGTGACAAAACAAACAATGTCAATTGTTAATAACATTGTTTTTAGTAACAAACGTATAATGTCATAAGTTAATGCCGTCGATTTTATTTAAAAAAAAACAACGTCATTTATTAATAACGTCGTTATTAGTAGCAAAAAAACAACGTCATTTGTTAACGACCTTGTTTGTCTGATAAAAACAAAGGACGTTTTTTGTTTTCTATCATTCCCCCCTCCTCTCTATGTCGGCCAATCAGAGCGCAGATAGCCATGACGTGTCTTATTGTCATTGGTTGATCCAAATCAATTAGGAAAAAGTTCGGTTGCGTTTGAAATATCAATGTTATATAAATTTAAAACATTTTAAATAACGTCCAGTACGTTGATACTTAACATACGGACTACTTTGCGATCAAATTTTCGGGAAATATTTAATTTCGTCAAAATGTTTAAAGATTTGGTGACAAATATTGACATGTTTGTGAAATTACAAGTAGCGGTATTAAAAATAATAATTTCTTATACGAAACTTTAAAATCTCGACTACCTGTAAATTTAAATATTGAAGATGATAAAAATCTAAAAGAGTTTTGCTATAAATACTGTTTTAATCTTCATAGGAGGTGGATAAAGTGCTAACAGAAAAGAAATTCAATTTAAAAATAATAATAGTCAGTGGTCTCTAACCACTGACTATTATTATTTTTAAATTGAATTTCTAAATCTAAAAGCAAATATAGTGTGGCCAGAAGTTATTACGAAAGTTTTTGAGACCTCGACTAACCAATCTGGACCGAGTACGGTTATTACGGGAGTGGAAACATGTGATCAACCTAGACCAAGTACATCTACTCAGTGTTCAGTACAAGAAAAACAAACAATAGGGACATCGACTGAGGTGAGTCGAAGAAAAATATTTGCAGAGTTGTCAAATAAACAAAAAAAGAGGCGTATAGAACATAATATGATCACAACTATGTCTTCAGACGAACTTACTTTTGCAATAACGGCTTCTATAACCGGAGTAAACGAAAATTTAATAAAACGGTTTTCAGTAAAGGTAGAGGTTTAGAGGTAATTTCTTCGGGTCTCTTTATTGATGTATTAAAATTTAAGGAGTATACTGAAGCTACCGCGAAGTTATATATTGATTTATACCAATGGTATTACATGCCCTCTAGCGTGCATAAAGTCCTGGTGCATGGGGCAAACATAATTGAAAATTTTGGTTTAATTCCAATAGGAAAATTATCCGAGGAAGCTGCTGAATCTAGAAATAAAGATTTCCGTAAATATCGCGAAAATAATTCTAGAAAAATTAATAGAAAAGCCACCAATGAGGATATTTTACATAATTTACTAATCAGTTCAGATCCATATATTTCAATAAAACGACACAAAATACATCGAAAACACAAAGAAATATCACAGGAGGCAAAAACTTTATTCATTCTAGATGAAATTGTTGACAATGACCAAGAAAAAGAAAATTTTGAGTTTATAGACATAAGCGGTCTAGAAAATGATGAATCTGAGGACATTAAATAAAGAGAATAATTAAGTGGATTAGGCCTACAGAGGATACCACTGTTAAAAAAACGCGCCTGGTTCTCTACCTCTAGGGTGGTGTGGAATTGAGAATAAAACAACAAAAAAAAATATTGTCGCAAAAGCGCAGCGAAGCGCAGTTACAGACGTACCTTAAAAATAGTAAAAAAAAAAGTATAATACAACCCTAAAATAATTTTTTTGAGAGCTCTTGAGATTTCGGAGTTTTTAGGGAATTTGTTAGAAAAAAACAAAAAAAAATATTGTCGCAAAAGCGCAGCGAAGCGCAGTTACAGACGTACCTTAAAAATAGTAAAAAAAATAGTATAATACAACCCTAAAATATTTTTTTTGAGAGCTCTTGAGATTTCGGAGTTTTTAGGGAATTTGTTAGAAAAAAACAAAAAAAAATATTGTCGCAAAAGCGCAGCGAAGCGCAGTTACAGACGTACCTTAAAAATAGTAAAAAAAATAGTATAATACAACCCTAAATTAATTTTTTTGAGAGCTCTTGAGAGTTCGGAGTTTTTAAGGAATTTGTGTTTTTCTCCATACATATTTTTTTTAAATAATTCATAACTAATAAAGTATCGATTATATCAAAAAAGTGTACAAGTAATTAATGTCATATATTTGATAGTAGAATCGAAATCCATCATAATTTTTTTGTATAATCGAAGTTGGTTTTTGATTGTCGCTATGTCCACTAGCGGCCGTTTTCGTTCCAACGTGCGGCGGCTCGCTGAGCCCGGCCAGCGGTCGCACGTTGTTGCGACCGCAGAGATGGAGGGGACCCTTGCCCAGCCGAGACGGCGAGCCGGGGAAGGCCCGTCGTCTTGAGGGGGCAATGGTCCTCGGTGTCGGCAGTGCACCTGGATGCGGTGTGCTGCTGACGGGGCGTTCCGGGGAGAGCGGGTCCGGCCAGTTTAACTTTGGCCGGACGGCCCTGGCGGGGTCGCGGATGTATCACAGTACCCGTGGCCCCGTCACTTAGGGGGCGAGTGGCATCCCGTCAGTTTTTTAGTGGTAAGTCCCACAGTCCCCACCGCATATTCCCCGGGCGGTGGGGCTGCTGCAAAGCATTTTTCTGACGATAATATAAAAAAAAAAAAAAAAAAAGGTCCCGGGTTCGATCCCCGGTCGGGTCATGATGAAAAATTAACTTTTTCTGATTGACTTCGGGTCTTGGATGTTTATCTATATATGTATTTGTTATAAAATATAATATCGTTGAGTTAGTATCCCATAACACAAGTTTCGAACTTACTTTGGGGCTAGCTCAATCTGTATGAATTGTCCCTATATATTTATTTATTATTTATTTATTACTTCAGAGAAGTTATTATTAACTGGCTAATAACCGCGGATTCGCCTGCGTGGTCCAGAGAATCTGCCATTGATTATTATTTCCCCTAGGGAATAAGAATGTTACTAAACCATTACTTAAAATACTGTGACTAAACTATAAATTTTGCGTAGTTATGTACCTCTAAATCTGAGTACTTAAAATTCATTTCAATCCAAAACAAATTTGAACTTTGCTTCGTTTTGTGGTTTTCTTATTCACCTACTTTTAATGTTTGGACTGAAAAATGTGATTGCTAATGTAAAATTCAAGAAGAAGACCGCACGTTACGTCACTCAATCATGTCAAATCAGTTTGTCGCCAAATTGCCAAATGCCAACTAACCAAGAAAAAAATTCTAACAAAACTAAGTTTTAATCAGTTTGGCTCGTTATTGAATTACCTTTAAGTTTTAAGTTCAATAATTTACGAGGAAGTATGATTTGCTTTTGTTACACATAACATAAGTAGGTGGTTTAATGTGTCTGTCAGATAACTTTCTGAAATTATGAAGAGAAGTGTTTTATATTTTCATTTAGTGTTATATTGATATAAAAATGTCTGAGAGGCGAGGTACTAAGGCTCTGGAGTTGTGGTGCAAACGTCTGGTGAAAGATTGCCCCAATGTCCAGATAGAGAATATGACCACATCTTGGAGGAATGGAATTGCTTTTTGTGCCCTGGTTCATCACTTCAGACCCGATTTAATGTAAGTAAATTTCTTATAAGTACATAAAGATTTTTTTTAAAGTATGGATGTGATTTATCCCTTGTAATAATATAAAAATGTTCTTTACAATATTTTAAAATTAGCTAGGTACCTAAATGGTCCTAAATGTTACCCATATTTCTCATTAAAAAATCGGAACGTTTTGATTAAATAATTCGGAATTTATTGTAATGTTTTAAGAGAAAAGTAGGTCTAAAAAAGCTATTCAAATTGACATTCAATTCGTGAATATTGTTTTAGTGATATAACATCTCTGAAACCTGAAAATATATATGAGAACAACCAGTTGGCATACAGCATTGCTGAAAAACATCTCGGTATACCATCTCTGCTGGATCCAGAGGATATGGTGGAAAATGAGATTCCTGATAGGTTATCTATTTTGACTTATTTATCCCAATTTTATCAACGCCTAGGTCATACAGGTAAATAATCAAGTTAATTGTTATTATTATTTATAATATGCAACAAACTTCAGATTACTGATACATTTTCTTTTCTGTTCCCGCTTTTTATCTTTGCAATTACTGCCCACTGAGTATTCATTTCACATAATGAGTATATTATTTTATTAGAATAAAATAAAATACTTATTAATTACTACAATATAACCAGTATTATTAAAAGCATAAATATTTCAAAATGGTCTGATGCATGTTTTGCAGAATATTTTAGTAACCTACCTACAGATTGTTTTGTTAGTAAATCACAAATATTTATATGCATAATACATGTTATTTTTTGAATTGTGTTGTTGTATATTTAAAATATTTATGAAATTTCCAGTGAATACAAAATCAACTGATAAGGAAGCCAAGTTGTCATCATCATCATCAACACCAACTACAGTTTGTATTATTCAATAATTCTGTTTGAGTTATCTACATTGTACCTTTTATGTTTGCATTTACTTTGCACTGGTCTTTTCAATATGTCTCTTTTTCTTACTCTATTTTCTGTACTTTGTAGGCACCAATCCAATTTGGCAAGACGGGCCTTGACAAATGTGCTGCATGTGGTCTCCCTGTCTACCTCGCACAACGCCTTCTAGTATCTCACAAACTGTACCACAGAAGATGTTTCCGTTGTTCCAAATGTTCGGGACACATAAATCCCAAAAATTATGAATTTATCGAAGGATCTGAATTTTTCTGTGATAGCTGTAAAAATGAAAAGACATTGTCAAAGTTCTTGAATAATAATGACCATGATCAAATGGGCATGCTGGCATTTAGTGATAATTTAACAGAAAATAATTCTAAAGATCTGAAAGAACAACCAATTATTAGTCCTAAAACCAGATCCAGGCCACAATCAATTTTGGGTAAGTACTAAATAGAAAATAATGTAATGGTATCAAAAACATGTGACTCATAAACTTAAGTAGCCCTAAAAACTTGACTGTTGGTTTACTCTTATCAAATGAATGTTGTAGTAAAATGGTTTAACTACTATATTTTATTACTTTGCTTAATGTTTGTGATATTTCATTTCATGAAGCTGTATGTTTGTTTGATTTAGTATAACTTATAAAACTTGTGATTAATTTAAAAACTAATAATATAAAGATAAAATTATTTTTTTCTTCTTTTAGAAAAAATAAACATGTTTGAAAAAAAATCAGAAAAAGATTCAAATATTGAAGAAAAACTTGCGAATTTTTCCTTAACAGATGACGTAAATAATAAGTTTAAAGATATAAATATATCAAGTATTAATACTAACATAACAAATTATATTGTCACTAATGCACCCAAAAGTCCTGATTCCTCTATAAGTGTTGTCAAGAAAATGGAAGAAACTGTTGATACGAATTTTCCAGAGAAAGTATATAAGAGCAACATGAAAAAATTCAATTTCTTGCAAACTCAGTTATCAGGTGATGTTTTAGATGTAGATAAGACATTCGATAAAGAAACTTTAGATGAGACGAAGCAAAATACTGAAGACTACTCTAGTGATAAAACTGAGATTGTTGATGATGATCAACAAGGTAACAATGAATCTAAGGAAGTACTTAAAGAAGAAAGCAATATAACTGACGACAATCGAATAGCTAAAGAAAATATAGCAAACATACTAGACAATACGGATTTGGAAGTACCAGAAATACCAGTGACTGACCAAAGTAAAAAGGAAGAAGAAATTAGCATTAGTGTGCCACCAAGACGTAAAAAACTCCTTACTCCAGGAAAATCTAAGTCTATAGTTGAAACAACAGAGATTAAAAAGAAACCTATGGGGAAAGATTATCCTAAACATTTAAACCCCTTTTCAGATGATGAAGATGAGGTAATCAAATTATATTAAAGTTAAGTGATTCTTTTTAGTACAATTTAGTAAACATTTTGTGAATAATTTTAGGATGAATCACCTAAGGGAACACCAGCGAAAAATGTAAGCACAAATCCTTTTGGAAGTAGTGATGAGGAAGACGATGACGTGCCACCAATACAGGCCCCACCGAAAGTACCAATCGAGGAGGCGACTCCAACGTTAGTATCACACTTCTATTTTACACTTTTATGTCGAAACTCGACAATTTTGTAGGTCTGGGTAACAATGTGCTACACCATAACGAAATTTTGAGTTAAGTCAATGAACGGGAAATGGCGCAATGAGCTGCGCCTGTGTTACTGATTTGACCCAAGATATTTTTTAAGCTCACCAACAATTTACCAAAATCTACGCTTTGGACCTGATACTTATAAACTTTTATTTACATAGCATGTATTTTGATTTGATAGTAATTTGTAAACTATACTATCAAAAAACTATGAATCAACAAATGTTCCATTTATCTCTTATCTCAAGACTTACTTTAAGGTCATTATACTTAGTTATTTACAAACCTTGAAATACTAACTTATCACTAACAACATAATATGAAGATGCTTGAAATTATAAATGACACATTATTTATTTATATAGAATCTAAAATAGATTATGAAGTCATTTTCTATGGTCATGAAGACCTTATAGTAAAAGTTGATGTTAGGCATATTTGTGTAGCTTTTTTACACATTGAATTTGTAAAGTTACACCTGTATATTTTATAAGACAGTGAAATAGAACCTAGAATTGACATGTAACAACTATTACAGGAGGCGCCTAATAACAGTGAACCCTTTCTGGTCTGACGGAGAAGAACCTTCATCCGATGAAGAAGAATCACTTAATAATAGGTAAAGAATTTTAAATTTTAGACTCAATAGTTTACCAACGTTATCAATTCCATTATTAAGTTACATATTGAAACTATATCAGCTTTCCATATCTCATAACAAGAACAGTTTCAATCTCATCTCAAACTCTCGCAATATCACGCTCAATTCTAATTTTGTACGAGTGAGGCAGCGCTTGAGATTGACATGAGATTGTAACAGTTTTTGTTACGAGAATAGGGGCAGGATTGGGACCATACAGAGGTCAGTCTGCATCTCTATCCATTGTACTATCACCGCTCACTTTTTTTTCATGATGTTTATCAGGTATTCAATATTTTTTTACATGTAGAACTTATCAGTTATAAGTTTCAAAACCTATGAGCAGATGCTTTCAATAGAAAGCACACTCGTCCTGCAAAACTTTCCTACAACACATTTGCTAGTAAAAACTGATTGCAAATTTACTTTAAATGTAGAACTTAACGACTTTATGATATTTTTTGTTTAGCTCCATGTACAAGTCGTCGATGACGACAAGTACTCCGAACCTGGAGGCGAGCGCGGCTCGGCGCAAAAAAGCGAAGGCGCCGCCACCGCCCTGCATCTCCGTCGCGCCGCCGTTAGACCCCGCCACGTCTATGGACGACGTCGCCAGCATCTCATCCCTGAGCTCGTACAACTCTACCGCTCATTCAGATCAAGTGAGTTGTATCTATGTGAAATATAACTCTTCTCTCCGGAACACGGAGAAGGTGGAGATTACGTTTCCCGTCCAAGCACTGGCTAGGATCGGTGTTGCTTAACTTGCGTGTTTGTTTTAGAGTGCACACAGCGACACCTTCGAGCCCCTGACTATGGTATATAATAAAACTATAAAAATACTTTAGATAATTAGATTCCATATGGTTTTACATCGCTTATGTGTAGTTTTTTTTCTTTCAATTTATATTTTAGTTAAGTAATAAAAATTCAGTTTCTAATTATAGTAATAACGCCCAGAAAGTTACAATAAAAAACGAAAACCGTAGTAAGTAGATATTATTGAACTTGCCCTTGGCAATCGATTTTATGTCATCTAGGGCTACAAAGTCGATCGCCGTTGACAATACACGATAATAACACAATTGGTTCGTAATGTTCGTATCCATTAAGGTCGAATCAATTGAACATTACATGTATTATGGTCAGCAACAAAAGTAGACTAATATTTTTGTACCGTTTTAAAAATAATTGTTATACCTATAGGCAGTTGCTCCATCTATGAAATGATATGGTAGTTACTACTATAGTGTGGTAGTCACATAATCTAGTAATTTTGTATTATGTAGTTTAAAAAAAATTATAAAACGTAATTTACGTTTGATAAAACCAATAAACGATTTATTTCTTTAATTTTTGCTCATTAAAGTAAAAAAATAAATAAATAATAATGTATAGTAATGGTATCTTATTTTAATTTTGTTGATATGCTTTTATAAATTGTCTATTTGAAACTTTATTAGATATTTGACCTTTATAGAAATCATTTGGAAAATCGACTCCTTTACTTAAGAAGAAGAGGTTAGCTCCAACACCGCCTGACAGTCTTTCAACAGCATCTGGTTATGGCGGCTCTATGGAGAAGGGAATTGATACGTCTGGAAAACTTAGCATTTCGGACGGTAAGTTTGTTGTTTTCGTGCACTTTGATAACACGATTGGCTTAGCTTATGGGCTATAAAAATTAAAAAGAAGATAATCAAAATATATTTATAGTATAGTTATAGTGCTTATCTATAAGTACCGTTATTATACCTAACCGTTACATAATATATGAAATTAATAAATTTATGTACCTAATACAAAGTAGGCTGACTGACTAATAGAATGACTAAGAGCGTACAGTTGATGTAACTAACTCTAAAAGCATGAAATTATACGCAAATTAAAGCATCTTAATTTTAGTGCCCGTTTCACCACTTGCTAATAAAGTGTGTAATTGTAATAGGCTTTTTGCCAATTAAGAATCATCGAACCCATACTAGCATTGTCTAAACCAGGCCCGTCCAACATACGGCCCCCGGGCCACCATCCGGCCCACGTAGGCCCTACATCCGGCCCGCGAGCTAGCTAGTTAAATTTTTTAAAGTCATACCTAGCATAATTTTGTGGCGGGCCAGGTCAAGCATGTTTGTAACCATAGCGGGCCAAAGAAATACCCAATAGCAAAGTGAGCTTTAAAACATTACTCCTCTTTAATGTTTTAACACACAATAAATAATGGTTACACACATGCTTGACCTGGCCTTTAATGTTTTATAGCTCACTTTGCTATTGGGTATTTCTTTGGCCCGCTATGGTTACAAACATGCTTGACCTGGCCCGCCGCAAAATTATGCTAGGTATGACTTTAAAAAATTTTGTTGAAACAAAATTATGTTGGACACCCCTGGTCTAAACAAACAGTCAGTTTTTATATGGGAGTCTTAAAACAGGCCCTTGGTGTTAAATAAAAATCTAAATAAGATTTGAAATGGAGCGAGTTATACCGCAGCTGTGCTGCTTGTATTCTACTGAGTACATGTAATCAATTAGGGCAAATGGTACCAGCAGGCTTATAACACCACGCCGCCGAAAGGGTATCGTCGAAATAAATGTTATTATGAAAAAGTAATAATGACTTTTACCAGTTTTTATAACGACAATAATTAATATAATTGAATATGTAACAATTATTGTATTTATAAACCAATTGGAATGAAAGTAACATTACATGTTATAGAAATCCCAGAATGTATCGGAGAACCACATTTTACTCGGTCAAATGAGAAAAATTCTATAAATAGTTTAATTTTAATCATGATGTTATAAGCAAAACGTATAATAATATTATTTATAGTAAATGTATAGGACTTCTGTAGTAATAAATAAAATATAAAAATAAAAGAGTAATAATTTATTATAACTTTAACAGGTGGTCGAAAAGTAAAAGGTCCTGCGCCAGGGCTGCCACTACCGGAGCGCCGTGAAGTGAAGCTCCAGATGTCCCCAGAACAGCTGCAAGTTCAGCTGGACCTGCTGGAGACCCAGCAGCTAGGTCTCGAACGCCAGGGTGTACTCATCGAACAGATGATACGGGATAAGTGTGAGGGTAAACATACTCAACTGCACTTTTATTTATTTTTTAAGTTTCTTTCACCTCTCTTCTACTCGACTTTAAATGTGTGTAAAGAATTATAATTGATTTTAAAATATTTGGCTCCAATCTCACGTAAACACAGCCCGGACACTCCATACAACGCGCGTGAAATAATTACCTATTTCTACTACATGGGCCAATGTCGTTTGTACACGCGCACACCTATGCGCACACGTATACACATTCGTTCACTAAACGCACACCTTTGCGCCTGTGACCGCCTCGGTGCCCGCCTGGGGTTAAGGTACGCGATTCGGTGGGGGGCGGAGAGTGGCCATTCTACCTCGGGTTATTACTTATTCTATTGCTGAAGGCAGGTGTCAACTTCGACCCTTCGATCCTTATAATAATATAATCATCATCGTCTCAGCCACAAAAACTCCACTTTTGGACATAAATAAATAAATATTCTTCGACGAATCACACAACGCCATCTACTCCCAAACTAAGCAACTAAGCTTGTACTATGGGTACTAGATTGCTGATAACTAACTTAAATACTTTTTTTTTTGTAAATAAATACTTATTATACATAGAAAACACCCAGACCAAGGCAAACAGACATGTTCATACACACAAATGTTTGCCTTGTGCTGGATTCGAACCCGCGGCCCTTGGGATAAAGTGACCATTGGTACCACTCGACCACCGGGCCTGTCATAGGCCTCCCCCAAACGCTTCCAGTATAATAAAGACTTTTTTATACTGGTTGTCAGAAAACCAACGTCTCTGATAAGTTCATTCAGTAGTATGTAAATACATTAATTATTTTCTTTTGTCACTAATTGTGGTTTTAGTTTTATAGTACTATGAAACTAGATGACTAAAAAAGACTCGAAGGTACAGTACAGTAGGTACCTATAAAGTTCATAGTAATAGTATAGAACGAAGCAATAAATCAATTGTACAAATAAGGTTCAGAACACAAATTCTAAATAATGTCTGTAGTAATTTTTTTTTTAACAGACAAATACCGAAAATATTTATTGCGTTGCTATTGGTCTACGCAATTATTAATTGGTTGCTATTGGTTACATTGCATTGCGAGTGTTGCTATTTGTTGATACAATGCCCCATCTCACTCTGTCAATATCGGAAGTGTACGAGGGACATACTCAATACTCGTCAGTTAAATAAAACAGACTGTAGGAGAACTCATAAATTTCACACGTCTCAATTTAGCCAGTAGCTCAATTTAAACATATTAATAACTATTTCACAATAAATTACCTTCCCATATTAAAGATGCGGACTCTTTCAAGGGGTTCAAGTCACAGTTAACCAAATATATTTATGAAAATTACTAAAGGTACTGTATACTCAACGGGATAATACCTCGGACGGGACGGGGACGTGACTTTTTGTTCGACACGGCGACGTTCCCGTCCCGTTCGTGTATCCGCGACATATGCATATTCACATACATTTTGTATTGAACTATATTAAACTTCCCGTCCCGTCCCGTCCGGGAAAAAACACGTTACGTATATAGCGACCTTTAGTTATCGTAGAAGTGTGAACTAGACTTAGCTTATAATAAGTAATTTCTGTTCTCATGTAAGTGGATTAATCTTTTTTGAGAATAAATTCTTTAAACATAAAACCATCATTCAAGAGTGACTCAAGTTTCAATAGTTACATTGCACTGTGTGTTGTGATCCTTAGACCAATGTCTAAGGATCGGTACGATTACCAAGTGGACAAGCATTGAATGATGTTGATGAATAAATTTGTTTTGTACAGGCGACGAGTCCTGCACGGTCCCGCAAGAGGAAGTTGAAGATTTAGTTATACAACTGTGTGAACTAGTCAATGAGAAAAATGACCTGTTCAGGAAACAGACTGAATTAATGTATATGTGAGTAGCGTTTATTTATTACAACGCATTGTTGTGCCCTTATAGGGTATAAAGGCCGGACAATATAACTATAATAGAATTTTCCAGCAACCTTGGCGAATACAGAACATAAATGAGGATTATATTATAGATTATAAGTATATACCTATATACACTATGTTTACTAGCGGACCGCCCCGGCTTCGCACGGTTTTTACTAAATATCTCTATTTTTTTGAAAATGTAATGTATAATGTTAGCCGGGGTGTAAGAATTTTTGAAATCGGTCTCTGTTTTCGAGTTTATTCAAATTGGAAAAAAAAAACGAAAATACTAATCTTTCCTCTTTATAATATTTGTGTAGATAAGTAGCATCTCTATATTTTTCTTATAACAGTTAAAATTATTATAACTTCATCAATATGTAAGCTTGCCTGTAGTTTGGAGATATTTTATCCAAATTCAAAAAATATTTTAATAAAAATATGAAAAATCTCAGAAAAAATAAAGTACATTGATGAATAAATACATAAGTTAGTATAAAAATAGTAAAATAATGATTTTAAAAACAGTATAGAAATGATCATAATATCATGGGGTCGACGTTGCTGTTCATATTAAGCACGACATACAATAACGCCATCGAGTTCCTCCATAGAAAATATAAATATTGATAATAATACGAATTGTATAATTCCAGACGGAGGCAACAAAGATTGGAACAAGAGCAAGCTGACATTGAACACGAGATCAGGATAATACAATCGCGTCCGGCGGTTAATCGCATCGACGCCGATAAGGTATCTTTCTGTAGTTTCTATCTACATACGGTTGCTGTCAGAAAAAGAGCTATAAACTACTGGTTACTAATATTATAAACTAATAATAATCATGGTCAGGCAATATCAAAGTATGATCGCGTTAATTCTTTTATTATTAGTTTATAATAATGCAACGCGAAAGTTTAAAAGTTATGCTTACTAATTTTCAGGATTTTTTAGGATAAAATACGTCGTTTTTTGGGTCTCTTCATACCTTATATAACAATGAAAAATAAGAGATATTTTCACATACAGTCACAGAATAGATAATAGTACTACGTACAGAAGATTCACTCCGCAAAATCAATTAAAGAAATAGGGACTTTCGCTACAATACAATAAGGTGCAATTCAGCTCGCACAGCGCACACAACCTACAGTTATATTCACCTAGAAGTTGCCTCTCTTTCTATCGCGTATTTTTTACCTCTTCTGACAACGTTAGGGTTGTCTTCTTTTAGAGAAGAATTTAATCTGAATATTAAATTACCAGTTAGGTATGTGCCTATTTCTTTAATCTAAGAAGATAACAAAATATCATATTTAGATATTCCCTTGGATAGCGCTAAATTGAAATCGGTTTCGATGCAAGAGCATAAGGTTCTCACTCGCCGATATAAATTGTACCTACTTATTTAATAAATAATAGATAAAAATAACATGTCTATCACTTAATTCAATAAATAGTAATATATAGGTACTAAACTACTGTATTACTAAAGGTAGGTAAGTATTTAAGTATAAGTAAACAATGATAGTAGCACTTCCTTAAAGATTATCCGTACGTGTTGTGTACGTCGTGTACGGTACGAGCCAAAAAACACATCGACGTTTATTTAAACAACCGGGCACACAACAGTAGTACCTAATTTTCGTATAGTTTGTCATTTTTATTTACTCGACGTTGCGGCCGAGTCCGCGCGATGCGTCTAGCTAGCGGCACGAGCGAGAGCCGAGTGGTGGTAGCCTTGAGAATAACCGGCCGGGCCGGTCCCAAGGTCAATCGTACCTAAACTGCGGAGTGGGACCCCCCTGATACAGTGGTGCTAATTCTGTTGTACATTTAACTAGACTAAACTAATTTTGACAGGACCAAAGGAGTTGTTGGTCCTTGGTTTATAATTAGTGACAAGGATAGCAACACTTTTAGTCCTGTCAAAATTAGTATAGTCTAGTTAAATGTACAACGTAATTAGCACCAGTAGCTTTTAGAAATTGAATTTTATTTGATTCTAAGTGAAAATTAAATAGCAATATAGGTCATAATGTTGAAATTCCAGCTAAGATTGTGCAACTCCTAGAGTTGAGCCTAGTTAGTATACTTATTAGACGAACTACTAGTTTTGGGATTACACACCCTTATTGTTCACAAATAGCTAAATAATGCAGTATCAGAACGCTAAAATGACGTAATAGTCGAAGCTGATCGGTCTATTTACTAGTATAAATCGTCGTAGGGCATGGTCAGAATGATATCGATATATACGGAAATTACTTCGGTTTAAAGAACTTTATTTCTCATTAAGATACATATAATATCACTTACATGAGAACAAACAAAAACAATTACATTTGTTTTACATTTTTTTTTTTTTTTCACCTCTCAGTGTGGGTAAAAATATATTACATTACAATCACAGTGCAGTTGTCCAACCGCTAGGAAGCGCGTTCTGTGCATAATACGTCACGAGTGGTAACGAGTTTTTTTTTTTAGGCGGTGGCCCAAGTTAAAAAATTAAGCCAATTTAATATCACGTGGATTCCTTATTATAAATGTAATTAAATAGTCTTTTTTTAAAACAATTTAGAGAAGTCGCTTCTTTCACTGTATTTGGAAGTTTATTATAGATTTGTGCTCCCCCAAACGTTAAATTATTTTTACCATAATTCGTTCTTACATTGGGTAGTGCGAGGTGGCTTGATCGGCGTGTTGAGTATTTGTTTAGTGTACCTTTCATCGTAAAACTGATTTGTGAATGTATAAGTTTATGAGTAATTTTGTAAATAAGTATGCACGTGTTATATATATAGAGGTTTTTGATGTTAAGAAGTTTTGTTTTTATATAAAGAATTTTGGATGGTGTTAAGAAATCATAATTATATAGAATCTTCAATATTTTATTTTGTAGAACTTGGATTGGTCTTTGGTTTGATTCAGCTGCGTTACCCCATATTTCGATGAGGTACAGCAGATGAGGTTTCACTAGTGCATTATATATTAGTATTCGAACTTTTTTGGGAATACATCGAACCATTTTGTGGATTAAGCCCACTAGTGGTGACAGTTTTTTTGTTATGTGTAGTATATGTGCATTCCATGTTAGGTTGCTATCAAGAGTCAGTCCTAGGTATTTTTCGTCATTAGTTTCATGTAGCGTTTCCCCGTTAATACTCAGTTTAGGTTGGCCGGACAATTTTTTATTCTTAGCTCTAAAAATTATGTATGATGTTTTGGAAGTATTTACTGTTAAAAGATTGCTTTGAAACCATTTTTGTAAAATATTTAAGTCTGATTGCGCATTATCAAATATTTCTTTTATACTGTTTCCAAAATAAAATAGACATGTGTCGTCTGCGTATAATGTTAGATTTCCTTTCAATCCTGCTTGGTGTATGTTGTTCACATAAATAAGGAACAGTAGGGGTCCAAGAATAGAGCCCTGAGGTACGCCACATGTTAGTGGTTGGAGACCACTCTGATAAGCTCCAATCTTAACTAATTGGTACCTATCGCTGAGATAAGACTTAAGGATTTTAAACGCCGTTCCTGTTATACCAATACTCTCTAGTTTTTGTAATAATAGGGTGTGACAGACAGTGTCGAACGCCTTCTTTAGATCAATGAAGACACCCAACGCTACCTGTTTTTGATCTATTTTAGTTTTTATTGTTGTTATTAAATCAATAGTCGCGCCCAGGGTGTTGGATTTTGGTCGGAACCCATATTGTTGATCGCATAAAAAATTTATTTCTGTTAAATATTCATCTAGTCGCTTGTATATGATTTTTTCTAATATTTTCGATAGTATTGGCAGAACAGAAATGGGTCGGTAATTTCCAGGATCAGACTTTACACCGGCCTTATGAATAGGAGTAACTCTAGCAATCTTTAAGTTTTCTGGAAATATTCCATCTGCAAGAAGTTGATTTATGCAGTTTGTTAGGTTTTGAATGATGAGGTTTTTGATACACTTCAAAGCTTTGGTACTAACTCCGTCTATACCCATGCTGGTGTTAGGGTCTAGACTGTCAATGATCTTAGATAACTCATCCATAGTACATGGGGATAGTTCAGATAACTCAGAGTCATTATTTAGTTTGGGCAGAATGTATGTTTCAGTGTTGTGTCCTGCAGATGGTATCTTGTTTGCTAATTGTATGCCTACGTTTGCAAAGAAACTATTAAAAATTTTACATACCTCGGAAGGATCAGAAACTGTAGTACCGGTTTCAAGTTTTAAGTTTGGGGGAGCACAGACCGTAACAATTTTATTATTTGATAGTGAATTTATTAATTTCCACAACTTTTTAGGCTTTTTCGCACATTTTGAAAATTCTCCGTTAAAATATTTTGCTTTCGTTTTCTTGATTGTTTGTGCCAGAGTATTGCGTTTAATTTTAAAGTCGTTTTGTAGATTTAGATTTGTAGGGTCTTGTTTCAAATTGCTCCATAATATATTCCTTTCCTTGATCTCTGCGATTATTTCTCGGTTAATCCATTCGTTTTTTGGCAGATTAGCTATTTTATATTTTTTTACTGTTGATTCAGCGATAGCGGTTTTTATGCATTCATCTAGGCTGGCATAGTTATAATTACCATTTTCAAAGTTTGATGATTCAATTATTTTGTACAGTTTCGTGTAATCAGTAGCATTGTACTCAATTTTCTGATTTTTCGGCGCTTTTACCCTTTTAATTTCTAGATAAATATTCTTATGATCTGACAATGCGGACTCAATTATAGCCATGTGAAAGCTGTCCTGCTTTAAGTTGGTACAAATATGGTCTATAATAGTTTTGGTACTTGGTGTTTCTCGGGTACAATACTCAGGATCTACTCTGTTGATAGTTTTGTAACCAGATCCGCTTAGCGTAGTCTTATATCGCTTTGTTGAGTTATCAGAGCTGAGTAAATCGATATTTGTGTCTCCAAATATGATTGTTCTCCTCTTATGTAAAAGTTGTTGCTCATAAGTAACTAGAAAGTTATTAAGATTTGTGTGTCCGGGCTTGTAAACCACGCCTATGTTTAGAGCATATTTCTGCAAATGTACACACAAATAGTTATTTCCTCCGACAAACGCTTCCGATAGTAGTTCGTGTTTTAAATTGTTGTGTACGTAGATTGATGCACCTCCGCCAACTGCGCCAGCTCTGATATTAAAATAGTGAGTATAGTTTGGTATTTGGAAGGTTTTAGCTTGGTATTCTGATCTAAACCATGTTTCGGTTAATAGGATAATGTGAATGCATTTTTTAAATGAGTGGAGTATGCAGATAAGTTCCTCAAATTTTCCAGGCTTACATATACTTCTTACATTTGCGTAGAAAAAATTAAGACTAGATTTGTTAGTGAGTATATCCTGATAGTTATTTAGTGCTTGATAGGTATTGCTACTCTGCGTGTCCGTGCTATTGTGGGTTACATGGTGGGAAGTGTTTAGTTTTTTGAAGTATTGGTAGGAACAATTTTTGGCAGGCCTTTTATGTATTTTATAGTTATATCATTTTCTCCTTTCCCAATTCTGAGCGCTAATTCATTCTTTAGTTCCTTAAAATATTTTTGTTGTGCCGGTGTTTGATCTGAGAAGATCTTTATGCCGCTTTGGTCTTTATTCTTATTGCGGAGTAGTTCCTTAACAGTCTGTGAAGACTCAAAGCAGACCTTGATGTATCGGTCTTTTCCGGAATTATACTTGCCGAGGCGAAATATTTTTTTAAGTTTTGGACAGTCTTTAATTACGTTATTTAAGGTGGTAGAAACATGATACTTATCATGGGTGCGACTTTCCTCTGCATTTTGTGATTTGCACTCTGGGATGCCTTTTATGATAATATTTCTTTCTCTAGACGCCCGTTCTTGTAGTTCAAACATTATATTTTCTTCGACGCGCGGTGTTGGGGCATTTATAGTTGCATTATTTTTTATCGCAGAGATATCCGCTTCAAGATTTTGAATTTTACTATCTGTGGTACTGGATTTTAAAGTTAAATCCGATATTTGAGTCTTCATTGACATCTGTTCGCTCTTCAAGCTATCAGTAGATTCTTTGATGGCATGTAACTCAGCCTTCATTTCAGCAATGTTGTCACGCAAAGCGTTCATTGTAGATTCCTGAACTGTCATGAACTTTTGGAACATTGTTGTGATGTCTTTCCGAAAATCTTGGAGATCTTTTGAACAGCTACAATCATTACTTGGTTGTTTACGTTTTCTATTAGAAGAGCAGGAAGATTCATTTATTGTGGACAAGTCCGTCAGTGAGGTGCTTGCACCGGGTGGTGAATACAATAAGCTCATGATTTAATATTGTACCACACACCAAAAACTGACGTCACCGTAGAAAAAAAATACGTGCCTGCGTATGCGCTGTGCGAGTGAGCGGGACGAAGAGTAATGTTGTCTTTATTACACCAGTGGCTCGTGGATCTTCGGCCGATGCGTTTTGTGACACGTGACTTCTCGCTTGTAAAACGTCGTAGGTAAAATTATTCTGTTATTAGAATTTAGACTTATTTTACTACTCATTAAAGTTTGATTTTGAATAACACAAAGATATTATTTTAGAAAGACAACTAAATACACGTCCGCTTCGTTCGACACCGAGCGGTGATACCTACTTGATATAATATACATTCCAATGTTGACATATCTTCTTCAGATATAAAACAGTGGCTGATTGATTGCAATTGTTTAGATAAGTTTAATGTTTTATCAGCAATAAAAGTACATTAACTACGATTACGCGTTTAATTCTGGTGATATATAATTACAAAGTCAGATAACAGTTTTAAATAGAACTAGCCAAAACGGTAGATAGGTTATCTCGTCCGGCAAAATTAAAGTTGGTATTCCCGCCATGAAATTTAGTATGCAACGCCATCTACCGGGTCGAGATGTAAATTCGAACTGTACTCTTTCGTTCACATTTTTTTTCATTTGTTAGTTGAAAGTCCAAATATGATGAAGATAGAACTACCATCGAGTTTCACAAAGACACTTGAAAGTTAATGACACATTGAGAATCAAGCTATATATTTGATAATGATCGGCGTCGGATCTAATACATCATTATATATTCATGAAACTTTTTACAGGCACGCGAGGATCAATTAGTATCGCGACTTGTGGAGATCGTGCGGATGCGCGACGAGCTAGTGCAGCAAATTGATGCTGAGCGACGACGCGAGAGGCAAGAAGACATCGCCATCGCCACTTCCATCGCTAACAAGAGAGGTATGTATATCTATACTAATATTATAAGGAAAGATATGTATTTTTGTTAACTATTCTTGTAACAAATAACTACTGAAGCGATTTGAAAAATTCTTTCACCGTTGGGAAGCTAAGTATAGCTAGCCAAGCCTATGCCACCCCACGGATAGTAATCCGTGGGGTGGCATAGGCTTGATATTAAAAAAACATGGGATCCTTACAAAAACACGTGGGAAGCTACGTGGGACGGGGCGCTAGTTTTGTATATTGCTCTCTCATGCACATTCGTTCACATTTTTTTACAAGGATATTTTTATTTGTTTGGTGTTAGGTGCACGACGTCACCGCCGCCAAGCTTTTGTGGGAGGTAAAATATTGTAAAAAGATAATAACATTGGAAATTGTATTATGCAGTATTTTGAATGTTCCATACAGAAAAATAAAAAAGTAAAGTAGGTAGTTAAAAGTTAAATGAAAGTATGTTATGTTGGATATTTTTATAAATTAAATATAGTTCGGCTTAAAATGAGGGTAAATGTTCATCCAAGTAGCTTATGAGAATCCATAAAACTTGTATTTGCAATTTCTTTCAATAAACTTGTAGTTTACAACATCCACAACTAAATTAAATATAGTTCGACTTAAAATGAGGGTAAATGTTCATCCAAGTAGCTTATGAGAATCCATAAAACGTGTATTTGCAATTTCTTTCAATAAACTTGTAGTTTACAACATCCACAACTAAATTAAATATAGTTCGACTTAAAATGAGGGTAGGTAAATGTTCATCCAAGTAGCTTATGAGAATCCATAAAACTTGTATTTGCAATTTCTTTCAATAAACTTGTAGTTTACAACACCCACAACTAAATTAAATATAGTTCGACTTAAAATGAGGGTAAATGTTCATCCAAGTAGCTTATGAGAATCCATAAAACTTGTATTTGCAATTTCTTTCAATAAACTTGTAGTTTACAACATCCACAACTATTCTGATCCATTCTTGTTTGTAGAATAATGCAAAAATCAGATGAGAAATCTTCATATTATATTAAGTAAGACAGAAATAGGTATAGATCTGCCGGCAGTTCTACTTCTGACCGCTGCGAGCGTTACGATCGATTACATTACTGACACCTACATAATATTTCGCTTATACATCGAATAGTTTCAAAGATTTAAATGAATAAGTTATTAGCGTGATTTTCCACTAAGCCATTGCAATCATTATAATTTTTAACAATGAAAATTATATTTCACAGCTCAAAGAAATAGTGAGTCAAACAGTTCTTCTATGAAGTCATCTGATGCGGTGGCCACGCCCAAGAAGAGTAAAGTCAAGGATAAGGTCAAGAAACAATTGAAGAAAGCTAAGCATTCCTTGATATCGAAGAAGAAGGAAGATACAGGTGACCGCAAGGAGGAAAAGGACAAAAAACCCAAATGACTTAAGAAACATTCAATTACAGACACGTAAATAATATAAATGTACTACTTAAACGTGCCAATGCGATCACGTTACACTGTTATATGGACCGATCAAAGTATTTTTAATTTTCTTGTCTTGGTTGGTACAGTCAGCAACAGAAGTAGATAACATTTTAGTGTTATTCCAAATAAGCTGATATTTTTTGCGAATACACAACTGCTGTCAGTTGTTTCACTATCACTAGTGTACTTATACTATACTTCTTTTGCTGACCGTTCATATCGTTACGGTTGAATATCCTGGGATATTAGAAAACCATATCTCAAATTGAAAACCCCTTTGATTGAAGGGACTACTAATAGACTACTAAGAGATGATACTAGTTGATGATGATCCCAAACTGAGCAAAACTTGTACTATGAATATTAGATAATCAATAAACATACTCCTAACTTTATGTAAATATTTAAAATACATAGAAAATACTCTTAGTAACTAACAGACATTTCAAATTTGAACCCCCAATCGTAGGCGCATACTAACTGCGCTGTAAAAGTACGTACATGGGCCCGATTCTACTAAACAAATGCACCAGTGGACCAGTTAAGTCCATAACAAATGTCAAAAACTATTCCACAGATATACTATCGGCATTCTAAGTTAAACACGTTATTGTTTAAGTCCATAATAAATGTCAAAAACTATTCCACTGATACACTATCGGCATTCTATTGAGACACGATTGATAGCCCACTGGTGCATTTGTTTAGTAGAATCGGGCCCCAGGTCGTAAAAGCAATATGAAAATTCTGTCTTAACCATTGTCTGTTTTGCTTCGCCGCCGAGATATACATATTATAAAATGAACATGAGTGACTAAGGGCGCATTTGGACGAGCGACGAAAAAACTTGCTATACGGCGGCCGCGCGGCGACTGCGCAAATTTTCCCGTCATCAAGACTCGCCCTAACGCAGAAATCTTTGATATTATTTCTCTAATATAAATTTACAAGTGACTTGTGGTACTGAAAGTACTTAACGAAGACTGAAACATTCCACTAATAAAAATGTTATTTTGTATTATGGGTGTAGATAAAAAAAATATTGTAGCTATTAATTTGTATACTGTCTAAAGCGTGACAAAATGCCACCGACTCGTGACTTTCGGTTTTAAATAAAAAATACCTAATTTCTCTCAACGATAAGAATATTTTCAGATCTTTCATTTTAATTCAGTCTCGATTTCATCTCGAAAGGATACTTCAGGATATGACTGAGTCGGTGTTTCGGAGCCCTTGTGAATTGAAAGACTTATTGTAGATATACCAGTGGTTAGCAAACTTGATTTGAAGCGTTTTTTCTGTAGTCTATTTGTTATATAAAAAACTCTTTGAAGAAATGATGTGCCAGACATACAATTTTAATATTCATATGAATTGTTCGATGTATCTATTGTGCCACGTGAATCTCATACTTGAGGGGCATGCGTCGCCATTTTCATATCAATTGATTGGAGCCATATTTCATTTAGCATAATTCGTAGACCTAAACTTTGAGTAAAATGGGCTAAACTGTGTTTCAATGCTTTTCAATTTCATAAATATACGTCCGTTACTTAGACCTATAGCTAAAAATTATTTTACATAATTTATCATCAAAGATAAACAGTATATTTTTTTCATGCTACCATTCTTACCGATAAAAGCTGTAATATATCTTTGATACAGATATTTTTTATGCCCTCAGGCAGGTTACGGTTGCGTGTGAACTGAACTAGTGCCATTTATGTATGTGTAAGTTGGGCCATGATATCAATTTTATAATTCGGTGCATAATGATATGACAGTCTAGTTAGATTTTTTTGGTTTCAGTAAAGAACTTACATATTTTATTGAACACATTATGTGGAGTTGTTTTTGTGCCGACTTCTCCAGAAGTGGAGTTTCATTTCTATAAGTTGATGATATTCTAAGACTGAGAAATACACATAAAGAGATGAGCAGGGAATAAAATTGTTAATTAGTATTATAAAGCGCGTTAATATGATTCTATACATTACAAAAAATATCCTAGAGGGCGCAGCATATATCTCTTCTACCCGCAATTTCACTTTATATTTTTTGTAAAATATTCATAGGTACATACGCATTTCAATTTTGCAAAATTAAATTTATAAATGACGAAATGGTGTAATTTAAGCATTTATATACTTTTTTCATGGTGACTTTTACTGTCAGGTGGAAATAAAGCTTGCAGCACAGGGATTTTATATAAAATCTCGCAGTAAGAATATTAGAACGGTATAAAGTCCAATGCGTAAAACTTGACGTGCTTGACGTGACCTAAAAGAACAATTCTTTTACATTTTTATATTTCAAGGTCACTGGTGGTTGATTTTTTTTTGTATACCTACTTGTAAAATGCACACAATAATACCTTTTTAAAATGTTGTCTGCAATTTTACAAGAAATAAATTGTGTCAGGGCATAATGCCGAATATCAATTTATATGATTTTATTTAAGAAATGGATATTATTTTTCACTATATTTTTTTATAATTTTCATAGTATTAAAATTTATTATATTGTTTACATGATACGTTCATTGCCACCACGATTGTCATTATATTTTCCTAGTGCCACCTTACATACAATTCTCCAGGGGCCCGATTCTACTAACACAAATGCACCAATGGACTCTCAATCGTGTCTCAAAAGAATGCCGATAGTGTATCAGTGGAATAGTTTTTATATATATAACAAATGTCAAAAACTATTCCACTTCCACTATCGACATTCTTTTGAGACATCATTGGTGCATTTGTGTTAGTACAATCGGGCCCCAGAGGACTCGCCAGGCGAGTTGTCGGTACTGCAATGAAATTCATGTCGAGTCGGTGGCACTGAACGTGATAATATAGTTATACATTTTTATTGAGTTTATAATGTTAGGATAAAGAATCAATAATGCTCATTGAGCGAAAAATACATTGCGCGTTCATATTACCATTTCATTTTCCCGCTAAGATTTTTGCTAGGCCGTTTGGCTGCGTCAGCGCATGAATTTATTCGTGCGCACTAGGCAGCAAAAAGCATGTCGAACTTCTCATACAACGGATACCTGAATTATAGCCCGGCCTACCTGCGGCGTGGTGCTCTGTGAATTAATCATTAAAATACTTGGAAAATATTTTTATCTTTTTGGATATGGTAATTTTTTCGTTCAATATCAGTTTTAATTCTTTGTCTAACGCACGCTCAGAGCACAGAGTATTTAAATAAAAAAGCCTAAATCGTAAATGATGAAAAGTCACATAACTGTTTATTTTGCATATTTATTAGTGTTAATGCATATAAGTATACTAACCGTATGGCGCCGAGCCACTGCGCGCAGAACTCGGAACTCTGACCGCAGAACCGCGCGCAGTGGGGTCGGCGCCTAAAGCGGAAAACAAAAAAGGACGGGTGAGGGTCTGGCGCAGCATTTTATATGAACGTCAATCAACACGCACACGCGTTGTGTTTTAATAACTAAACACACGTAAATAAATAAACACAAAATAGAGCCGCCCGACCCGCAGCTGTCCTGTGTGTTTTGCGTTTTGATATCACTTTTAATGTAACAAGCGCAGAATTTGCCAAAAATACACATTATTTACTAATGCAATGATTACTGTTAAAGCCAATTTTGTATGAAAACTAACCACTAATCAATCAGCATAATGTTATTTAAGTTTTTTTTTCGTGTCGATAATGTACTGCACGTGGTACCGAGAACAGGGTACGCGCACTAGATGCAACCCGAAATAGAAGAAATTTATAATAATAAAAACAAAATATACACTTATAATATATTTATTATTTTAACCAAATTGATTTATCTAACATAAATTCATGTTCTATATACCTACCTAGATTTTTTTTATATTCTCATATTATTATGTAATACTCACGTCTTCCGAATTATTTATTATAATATTATTTGTTGTGATGTCCAGTCCCTGTTTGTTTTGTTAACAATTATTTCGCAAAATCAACGCGTGAAATATGTTTCCAAACAAAATGTACCTATAAGTATAAAAACAGATAAAAAAATTACAGTAGCGCGAACTGCTGGATTCACACTAGTAAATCTAGTGCGAGTATGTCGTCTAATACAAGAAATAGTGTACCTTGTATTATTGAAATAAAAACGGATTTTTATTTATTACGCATGTTTCAGGACTTGGTGCTGCGATTCTACATAAGAATTGTTGGGAAACAAATAGAGAATTTATGTTGTACTTACACGTTGATTTGTTTCGTTATTTTGTTATGTATAACTAACCTAACAACAATCATTTTCAACAGCTTTGTATATCAAAATAATGTGATTCTCTATGCAGTATTGATTACAATAATACATATTAAGTGCACTTAACACAAACCAGCACAAATTTCAAAATACAAGAATATAAAGACAAAAATGATGTTTTATTTATTTTTACTATTTATTTAATTTATTCCCTTTTTATTTCATAGAAAAAAACTTAGTCAAATTACTTGATTTTGTCTAGACATAATTTTTCTACTTCATTTATTGAGCGCAGGCGACACTGGGAACTATGAGACCTTAACCGTATCAAATAAGAATAGTAATCAGAAGATACTTGTCAAACAAAATAATATTACCTAACTAATATTCCGCGTATTCTTATTTAATGTACATTGTAACTAACGAGTGGAAGAAAATTACAAAAAAGGCCGTTACGGTTTTCTTTCGCCATTTCTTTTTACCGGTGGCCATTTTGCTTGTGTCTGAAATGGTGGTAGTTTATTTTCTTTATTTAAACAAGTTTTAAATGACAATAAAAAGTGCCTGTGAAGGTCTAATTTCTGAAATAAACGATTGACATTTCATTTCAATAAAAAAAGCACTACGTAATTTAATTTGACAGTCTTCCTATAGTTATTTGACACAGATAGTCCCTTTGCTCTGCTCCCCATTGTAACCTGCGCTTAACTTACATAATTTTATTGTAAGGAACATTATGCATATCTTATTCTACAGAGTTATACATAGAAACTTACAAATTTTAATTATTTCAATTTTAAACTAAATTATAAGCAGTAAGCAAAAATAGATTTACTAGATTGTTATAACGGCATAGTTCATAATTGCTTTCTACATATTTATTTATTCGTTAGCTAAACAAAAGGTGGAAAGAAAGGAAATATACATAATTATTCATATGCTACTATAGACCTAAACTGTAAGGATTTTTATATTTCAAATTTATACTATAGGATTTATATATAGATTCAGGAGCAATAAGACAAAAGATTTTCGATTTGCTTTAAACCTTTATCTGGTAGTAGCCAAATAATTGAAACTATGTTGCAAAAAGCAATAAGCGTTTAAAAACAATGAATAATATATTTTGTGTTTACCAGTAAAGGGTTTCTGCATTTGGGAAGAAAAAGCAAAGCCTTTAGCTGGCAGTAGCCAAATAGTCTCCATTATAAATTGAATGTTTTGATATAAAGAGTTTTGAATAATACCTATATACCAACATTACATTGAAAATAATATCTAATTGCCAGTAAAAGTATGTAATAGATAAATAGACTATGTTGTAAATATTTTTAACATAAGACAAATTGCCATATTATTTCAGGCTCATAAAATATTACAAACCTTGGTAAATAAATCAGTATGGGATATGCTGATGTCATGTTGATATATAAATATATCTTTAATCATTATTATTTCGGAGGGATTTACCTAATAAATCCTAAAATTTAAACTGAAATTTCATCATAAAATAAATTACCACTACTTTGCATTACCTAGTATAGTTATTGTCTATTTCAATTCTGAGGTTACTTTGTTTTGGTTTTCCAATTCTGTCTCTAAGGTCATCTGACTTTTTATGTTTTCTCGACTTCAATACTTGTCGTAAATCACTTTGAGAACTAGTACTACTTGGTTTATTTTCTAGTCTAGACCACACACTTCCATCACTTTTTGTCTTGCTTTTAACTTTTTCAACTCTGCTCATAACATAATGATCAGATCCAGTTGAGGATGTGTCATCATCATCGCTATACTCTGCCTCTGGAATCACTTTTATACCTAATCTAGATTGAACACTGTCCTTTTGCCTATGTACACTACTTCTTTTGAATTTATCAGATAGCTTTGTTGATTCCCTTGGTACATAATTACTCTGGTGATTACTAACTTCTATAGAGAGAGGAGCATACAGTTCCTTCTCTGGAGATGATTCTCTTGATACTGCTACCATAGCCTTTTTCTTTATTTTGGACTCTTCATCATCTGCATGCATCCTCATTCTTGGAGTTTTGGACTTCTTCTTCCACTCTGAATCAGAATTACTATCTTCACTTTCTTCAATTTTATGTTTTTTTTTCCCAAGACGATTTGCCAGTCTACTGTTTTTAATTTGTACTTCTCTATTAGGCACTTCAATATCATCTTCATAGTCACGTTTTGGAAGTTTACTATGAAATACCTCCTGGTGGTCATACACGCCCCATGACTTACAAAGATCTCCCCAAGGATTCTTACTTACAGAATTCAAAGCTTGATCATAAAAACTATCAGTGTTTTTGGGTTCAAGTTTTTTCTTGGTCATTTTTTTGTCACCATTTGTTGCAAAGCGCATTAATATTAAGTCTTTTTTTGGATGAGGCATACCTTCTCTCCAGTGGTGAGGTGATTTGTCAGCAAGCATGTCATTCAACTCTTGATTCTTTATCTCACGGGAATGAACCAATAATGCCAATGCAGCTGATATGTGATCTTGACACACAATATTACCTGGAATATTATAATCTTGAGTATTATTTATATTAAAGTACATAAAACTGGGAGTTTATTTCAGAAATAAACTATTTAAGACTGGTGAAACCAGCCCTTGGGGTTGCAACAGTATAGTATTAGTAGTGTGACATATTCACCAGATATTGTTGCCTGCCTTTTCATTAAAGGGAATAGACATTGTTGAGTAACTACCCAGTAATAAATCTGTTAGTGGTATCTATTATTCATAGACAAATTTAAAGTTGTAGAAAAATAATATATGCTATTACACTAAATAACATGATATTATCCTTTAAACCAAATTACTTACAAGATATGTCATCCAGCCACTCCAATGACACAGGTTTGTAGTCTTCTAAATATTCAAATATATCTCTTGTTGTTAGTCCATTTATCCCATTCAAATGTAAGCAATCAAATCTAAAATGTCTTTCATTGCCACTTTCAATTCCAAAGTTAGCATAAAGTTCATCAATCTGCCGTTGTGTTATAACTCTGTTTCCAGTTAAATTTAAACCAAATCTTTTTGCTCTTTCCTCTATCTTAGAGGCATCAATCTTTTCTAGCTTTTGTACAACTATTCCATCCTTCTCTGCTTTGTAAATCTGTAAGAATGGAAAAAATAAATAAAATAAATGTAAAATTCGTGTTTCCTTCCATTTTCATTTCTTCATAGGTGAGCAACACATCCAAAAATTCTTGTAGTCGTGGATGTCCTTGATTGCTTACCATGGTGAACCGCAAACTCGTATATCTCTTCTGTCATAAAAAAAATATGCAATAATATTGGAAATGGAAATTTATGAATACTATGAATGGTAACATTCTCAAATATTTCCAAAGAAACAAGAGTTGAATAGACCTCGGAGTCCTCGGACGTCTCTCTGACCAAAGAATGCGACAAGGTGCCTGCCTGAAGACGTAATTTCGAGGAAAGAAAAGAGTTTGAGAGTCGCCAGTAAAACAAAAATTTATTAAGTCAACTGAGCACAGGTGCAACAGTGATTTCTAGTTTTCTACTGCTTACAGAAATATTAATAAAAATAGGATCAAAATATAATCGTACATATGCCAAAGTGTGAAAATTACTGACCATGGTGCTATTTGTTTGAGGAACGGGTTCTTTGACATCGACATCGTCAACAAACATAGTATTGTCGTCACTCATTTCACCTTCTTCACGATCCATCTTAAATCGAATCTCTGATTTACGTTTATAATCAATGAATAGGTAAATCACGATCGAAAGGAAAAGACAGGACAGAAAAAACTTGAAACACAACAAAACAGAAATGGAAAAAACCTTCCATCCAGCCCAAGCAAGCCCAACCCCTGCCCTCTTTCTACCTCTTTCTTTCCTTCTTGTGTTGTGTTGCCATGCCATTTTGGTTTCTTTTTCTTCAAGTTGTGGCTTGTGCATTCTTGTTCGATGCAATTAGCCAAGTTATAACATCATTCTAGCAGCGTATTCATGCTGTCTGGACTCAGTAAACAGTCCCTGAGTCAAGTCAGGACTCAGATCACTCAGACACGTTAACGTTAAGCGAAAACGAAAGTGTGGACGGACTCTTCGTTCAAGCTGTTTCGCTCAACATTCCGAGAGTGTAGAGCAAGTTTATGAATGCAGACGCACAAATTTTAAAACTAAAAAAGTCAAAGTCAAATCGTCAATGTCAAAGTCAGTCAAAGATCGGTTTTCTGTTTTCTGCTGGTTTCTTTCTACACGTTCTACACTTTCTGCTCCGTTTCGGTTGATAATTTACTTCCACGTACCTAAATTTTGAATCGTTTTAGTTAGAACTTTGTATAATATTGTAATTGCTAATAATTTCACAATGACTTCGATGATAGATATGAGTTTAGAAGATATAATTAAGAAGAAAAAAAGAGAAATTCCGAGGTATACCAAAGACCGCTTTTCGTTTATTTTTCTTTGGTACCTACCGCTTTATAAATACAACAATCATTTTATATTTAATTAACTTTATTTGTTACAGAAATAAAAAGCCAACTCAAGGCCCACTAAAAACCAATACGAACAAAAAGATAATGCCGACTAAAAAACTCCCCGTAACAGACGCTAGGAATAAAATAATATCTAAAAAACGTAACCAGATTGTAGACGCTAGAGATAAGTTGACGCACCTCGCGAAACAGAGAGATGCTCGATTCAAATTAGAGCAGTTGAGATCAAACAGGGTAAGTTTATAGAATATATATATATTTATATGGGTAGGTACAGACAGCTGACAGAGAAACCTGACCCCTGAAACGAAGTAAGAATTAAGTTTTCTCATTTAATAAAATTCTCAATGTATCTAAACGAAAATGAATAAAAACGATCATTTTGATTGTCTAGTATTCAATGAAATTTAAATTCAATTGAAATCTTTACCCAAAAAACCTAATTCTTACTTGTGGGGGGTCAGGTTTTTTAGCCGCTGCTAGCTGTTAGCCTATTATCTATGGTGCGGTCTTTATATTCTGAAATGATGTTTCTATTAAATAACCATCACTTGACCTGCTTCTCAATCCATGAATCACAAATCCATCTTGTGTTTTATACTTCAGATTATATAAATCAAATTAACAATAGTTATAACAATAATGTTTTACACAGGCAATGATTCGAACTCAAGGACGCAACATTTATCAAAATATTGATTTAACAAATAACCGTGGAAAATTTGTTCGATCAGCACCCAACAAGGACAGAGGTAAAGGCTAAACTAATAATAATATTATTTTAATTAGTAAGACCTAAGAGAGGATTGTTTAATGCACTGTGTAGATAGATGATATTATAAAAGAATCAAGCTGCCGACACGAAGTCAACAACATGGTGGCTGTGGCTGCAGAGAAGCCATTCCTGCAATATTTGTTTAAGAAAAGACAAAGGGACCAGCATTCATCTATCTAAAACAGGGGTGTCCAACATAATTTTGCGGCGGGCCAGGTCAAGCATGTTTGTAACCATAGCGGGCCAAAGAAATACCCAATAGCAAAGTGAGCTTTAAAACATTAAAGGCCAGGTCAATCATGTGTGTAACCATAGCAGGCCAAAGAAATACCCAATAGCAAAGTGAGCTTTAAAACATTAAAGAGAAGTAATGTTTTAAAGCTCACTTTGCTATTGGGTATTTCTTTGGCCCGCTATGGTTACAAACATGCTTGACCTGGCCCGCCACAAAATTATGCTAGGTATGACTTTAAAAAATTTAACTAGCTAGCTCGCGGATGTAGGGCCTACGTGGGCCGGATGGTGGCCTGGGGGCCGTATGTTGGACGGGCCTGATCTAAAACAACTAGACATATCGCACATAAGATGCTACATAGACGTAACTTCAAAAATCACGAAAATGACCTAAGAGCGCCATTATATTTTTAAAGTGCGACATTTTAAGAGGAAACAAAGACGCATAATCAATTCCTTCATTTTGCGGAAGATGGCGCGAGTTGTCTCCGTAGCATTACCGTGAATTTGTACTATAATTGGTGCGACGGTGTCTGATCTGTCAGTTGCGCCGGGGGCCCCGTTAAGTTTGGACGTCGCTTGGACATAGTTCGTCGTAACTGTAAGTTATGCCATTGTTGTATTTGTTTATTGGAGAAACTAAAATTGCAGTTTTCGAGAAAAATGGGTCACCTTCTAAGTTCTATAGCTTGGCTCCTATGAGGTCAATAGAGCTGCGATTGGGCTCAAATTGTCTTTAATTATGTCTTCTTTAAATATGTCATAGATGACTTTTCCGTAGAAAGCATTTTTAGAAGTTATAAGCAAAAAAGTCAAGGTTTTTCGAGCACCACAAAGTTAGCACAGTGGGGCAATTCACGTAACAAGAACCGACTCCACTTCGACTCAACGACACTCGCTGTCTCACTCATGTTGTTGTCTTGCGGGCCTTCTCCGCAATTAGGCAGCCTATGTGCCCTTTGTGCGTGTATTAGGTAATCTTTCAAATGGTACTGACTGATTGACTAGATGTCACTTGACACTTTCGATTTACAGATAAATTAGAACAAATGATAATTTTATAGTTATTAAGTAATTAATTTTATTACATCTTGAATCATATTGTTATTGCTAAAGATGTAATAAAATTATTAAATGATACTCGGCACTTCCGGTTCGACTTGTTAAATATTGTCGTACTTCCGTTCTGAAAATAACTTGGTTTACGATTTATTTATTTCTTTTAAATCCTTGTTAAATTTATGTTAAAATTGTTTTACGTTTATTATAAATTTATTTAATTTATAATGTTAAAAATTAGAAGTAAACTGAATTGCTATTTTGACTTGTAACGATTGGCGGGGAGGTAGCGATTGGCGGGGAGCGAGGTTATATAAGGACATGGTAGAACGTGAGGCGGCAGTTATTGTGAGGCCGCCGGATATTAAAGATAAGTTCCAATTGTTTTATTATTATTGTAATTTTGTATTTGTATGAAAAAGATGTGTTATAATACCTGATCGATAAAAAAGGCCATAACCGGTTTTCTTTCGCCATTTCTTTTACCGGTGGTCATTTTGGTTTATTTCCGAAATGGTGGTAGTTTATAAAGTAGTTAATTGATTTAATAAACATTTTGATTATCTGCCCGAGTTTTGGTTTTAATTGAAAATATATAATTTACTAATTACCTACTTTGTTTAATTTACTTTCTTGATACTTATTTCCTTTTAATGATCTTAATAACCTGACATATTAGGGATGTATCTAACATCAGAAGTGGGATAGATCCGCGTGTTAACATGGTATTAATATTTTGAAAAAAAAAATATTTCAGACATAGAACTATAAGGATCCGGCTGTGCTTGGGAGTCTGTTCGCCGCGATTCAAAATGCAGCGACAGGAAACCACAACGAAATAGCGGCAGCACGACGTCTGCCTGTTTTCGACCCTGCTTCCAGGGAAAACGGAGCTGCGGTCTGGTGCCACGGCATCGAGAAACTTGCTGGTGCAGCTTATCCCAGCTTGCAAAAGCAGGTAAACCCTCAAAGGGTTCTGCATTACCGTCTAGTTAAGTTACTATGACAATATGGTAGTATTCGTGATCAAATGTAAGAATGAAAAATGGCATCTTTTAACATAGCAGTGATAGTACCACTTCCGAGCTAATTATTATTTTTCCTACATGTTCGCTGGTAGCGATAATAAATAAATTGCGATTATAACCAAATTGCAAGTACTGGTAACTAAATATTATTTTATACCAAAGTAATTTTCATGACGTAATAATTAATGGCAAAGCAACTAACATTTTAACGTAGGTATCTCGTATAAGCAAACTACAGTTAAACATATGATTTTTTTTTTTTTACAATAATGTATTTAAATAATAAAAGGCGTAAATAAATTTAATCCCAATAATGATAACTTGATAAAAAAAAGACAATAAATGAATAGGTGATAATTCAAATATTAAGAACAATGATAAACCTTAAAAATAAAAAGATAATAAAATAAAATAGAATTAGTTACAAATGAATTTACGATGTTTTTATGTAAAATAATGTCTTAAACCCATATCCATCTATTATTTAGAATCACAGTAATTCCTCGCGGTACTGAACAGGTACCATAATTTGTCATCATAATGAATTTACTATCTATCAGGTTGACCGAACGGCAGGATATTTCGATTCAATTTACAACTCTTTTGAAAAACATTATATTTATAGAATTCATAGGTTTGTCTGTTTTTCAACTTCACCTTCACATATTTTGCTCACGTCTGTACATTTTCTCATTTTAAAAGTTTTCTTCATCGCTTCCTCTTTTCGTTGCCTCTCCATCCTTCATAATTACAATTATAAAAATATATTAAAATATTTATAATGAAAAATAAAAAATACATCCAAGCGTCATCACGTCGCGATCCAAAATCCATAAATATTCATTCAAATTCAATAACATAATGGGATAACCTGTAGTAACGCAGATATTAGGAAAAATCATATTTTATCCCTCTAAATCCGTCTTTACAACTCTTTCAGCTTCATATCACATTTGGTGATTCAAAGGCGATACTTACTTCTTTTTCCTAAGTTTCTATTAAAACTAAAATTATTATTTGTATTTAATAATAAACTTTCTTAATATATAAATCACGGCTAGTTACATCAACCTAATATCTTGTTAATATGTGAATTTAAAATCTTATACTCGGTTACTACAAAATAGCCTAATTTGCTAGCGTTATCATTACTGATTACACCACAAAAAAAATATATATCGGCTCGGAGAGGGGATTGAGCGGACTGGTGTAAAAGATGTCATTTAATGAAAAACATTGTTAAAATATTGTTTATTAAAAACTAGTAATATATATTGTCTTAAGTATTTTATAGCTAATCACATTATTATAAACTTGCCGTTATTAATTTATATACATACCTTGAAGGAATTTCTGTTAAGCGGTGCTACTACAGCTTAGACGATTTTTTTTTTTTTTCCCCTTAATCTATAATGTTTTATTTTCATTTTTTATTTGTAGTTTATAGAATTTATAGATGTTTAATTTTAAAATTCATTGATTGTATGTACCAAAATATCTCTATTTAATATTGTTTACTGAGGTAAATAATTGAATTGACCCGACAACGCACAGTTTTTGTATAAGAGAGAAGTAAAAGGCGTTATTTTGTGTTATTTTAAGATGTAATAATTATGAATGATTGTAAACCTGTTAAAGACTATGAATGATTTGACTTGACTGATGAACTGCTGAAGTTATTTGCTTTTCTAGCCTATCTCATGCGCAGCAGGTGTGGGGCTAGAGTTTATAAAGTAAATAACCGTTGTTACTGGTTAGCTTAAACTGTGACAAGCGGAGCCTGTAACAATGGCATGCCAAAACTGTAAATTATGAACTGCTGAAGTTATTTGCTTTTCTAGCCTATCTCATGCGCAGCAGGTGTGGGGCTAGAGTTTATAAAGTAAATAACCGTTGTTACTGGTTAGCTTAAACTGTGACAAGCGGAGCCTGTAACAATGGCATGCCAAAACTGTAAATTATGAACTGCTGAAGTTATTTGCTTTTCTAGCCTATCTCATGCGCAGCAGGTGTGGGGCTAGAGTTTATAAAGTAAATAACCGTTGTTACTTGTTAGCTTAAACTGTGACAAGCGGAGCCTGTAACAATGGCATGCCAAAACTGTAAATATGAATTATGAACTGCTGAAGTTATTTGCTTTTCTGGCCTATCTCATGCGCAGCAGGTGTGGGGCTAGAGTTTATGTAAAGCAAATGACCGTTGTTACTTGTTAGCTTAAACTGTGACAAGCGGAGCCTGTAACAATGCCAAACTGTAAATAAATATGATTGTAATTACTTGTAAGTTTTAACTTAATGTGAAAAGCGAAACTGTAACAATGCCGAAATATAAATGTGTATTAATGTAGATAATTGCACATAGTTTTTCACTTTTTTTTAATTTCATTTGTTTTTTTTTTATGTACATCGAGAACGCTGTACTGTCAGTATGGCCGTATTAGGTAATCTTTCAAATGGTACTGACTGATTGACTAGATGTCACTTGACACTTTCGATTTACAGATAAATTAGAACAAATGATAATTTTATAGTTATTAAGTAATTAATTTTATTACATCTTGAATCATATTGTTATTGCTAAAGATGTAATAAAATTATTAAATGATACTCGGCACTTCCGGTTCGACTTGTTAAATATTGTCGTACTTCCGTTCTGAAAATAACTTGGTTTACGATTTATTTATTTCTTTTAAATCCTTGTTAAATTTATGTTAAAATTGTTTTACGTTTATTATAAATTTATTTAATTTATAATGTTAAAAATTAGAAGTAAACTGAATTGCTATTTTGACTTGTAACGATTGGCGGGGAGGTAGCGATTGGCGGGGAGCGAGGTTATATAAGGACATGGTAGAACGTGAGGCGGCAGTTATTGTGAGGCCGCCGGATATTAAAGATAAGTTCCAATTGTTTTATTATTATTGTAATTTTGTATTTGTATGAAAAAGATGTGTTATAATACCTGATCGATAAAAAAGGCCATAACCGGTTTTCTTTCGCCATTTCTTTTACCGGTGGTCATTTTGGTTTATTTCCGAAATGGTGGTAGTTTATAAAGTAGTTAATTGATTTAATAAACATTTTGATTATCTGCCCGAGTTTTGGTTTTAATTGAAAATATATAATTTACTAATTACCTACTTTGTTTAATTTACTTTCTTGATACTTATTTCCTTTTAATGATCTTAATAACCTGACATATTAGGGATGTATCTAACACGTGCGAAGAGTGGGAGCTGGATCACTCCAGCCATCCTAATTCCTCCAGGAAGTCGGCCAGGGACTTGACGTCGCTGAGTACTTCTCGGAGACTGCCTGGTGTTCCCAGGTGGATTGCCCGGTATGCTGACACCTCACTGCATTCCAGCAGGACGTGTGCCGCTGTTTCTTCTGCCGACATGCAAGCTCTGCACAGGGGGCTGTCTGTAACACCTATGGTGAAAAGATGTTTGTTAAAGCTGCCATGACCTGTCACGGCGCTGGTTATTAATCTTAGTTTTTGTTTAGTTAAGTTAATTATGGACCTAGCGAGGCGAGCGTCCACTTCAGGGAGGGCTTCTTTCGCTTGTCTATAATCTGTGGCGTCTAACCATAGTTTGTTATGTAAGAAGTTAGTATGTTTTAAAATGTTACCTTTGAGCCAGCTGACTGGCAAGGGGAGAATCGGTTCCGGACCAACTGATTTGTTGCCTGATCCCCTCCTCGCCAGCATGTCAGCAGCATCGTTACCTCTATCGCCGCTGTGTCCTTTGATCCACTGCAGTGTTATGTGGTTTGAGTGCCCTGCTTTCGTTAAGGCATCGTGGCATTCCAGAACCAGGCTGGATGTCACCACGTATCTTCCGAGTGCGCAGAGCACTGATTTGCTATCGGAGCGAATGAGTATGCGCTCGTTTTCCATTTTCTTAACAGTTATTGCGTTGGCTGCTAGTAGGATACCCATGCATTCTGCTTGGAATACCGTATTGTGTTCTCCTAAGGGCATGGATATGTGTATATTTAGGTCTTCTGAGAAGACTCCCGTGCCGGTGCCCTCGTCTGTTTTAGAGCCATCGGTGTAGATGGTCAGTGTTTTGTGGGCTGTTTTCAGGTTGCTATCTTCGTGTAGTTGGATTTTGTATCTCTTATCGAAGATATCCGTTGGTAGTACTCTATCACACGGTGCAGTTACGAGAGGGTGTATCAACCATGATGTGAAGATGTTTTTGTAGTGCTTAGAGTTGTCATGCCTAGTTAATTCTAGTTGTTTAAGTCTAAGAGCTGCCTGCGCTGCTTCCTGTTGCACATGTAAGTGTAATGGAGGAAGGTTAAGCATGGCTTCCATTGCTGCCGTCGGGGTTGTTCTCATACAACCAGTGATCGCACAGCATGCTTGTCTTTGTAGTCGTTGTAGCTTGGCGGCGCATGTCACTTGTTCGGTCTTTTGCCACCAGACTAGAGCTGCGTATGTTACCATTGGCCGTATTACTACTGTATAAAGCCATTTGAAGATTTTTGGGGATAGACCCCACCGCCGTCCCACTAGTTTGCGGCATTGCCACATGATAATGCCGGCGGTTCTGGTCTTTTTCTCAATGTGGCTATTCCAGTTCAGCTTGCTATCTAGAGTAACACCTAGGTATTTGACTTCATTCGATAGTTGTAATTGTGTGCCGAATAGGTTCGGGGGGCTGAAATTACCGAGCTGTCGTTTGTTGGTAAACAGAACAAGTTCGGTCTTGGATGGGTTTACACATAGCTCCTGTTCTCTGCACCATCCCTCCAGTATCCTTAGAGCAGACTGCATCGTGGCGCATGCGGTGCTTGCGTTTGGTCCTGTCATGAGGATGGTGATGTCGTCAGCATAGCCCACGGTGTAAAAGTATCTTGAATTTAGTCTGGTGAGCAGGTCATTGACAACGAGGTTCCAGAGTAACGGCGATAGTACACCCCCTTGGGGGCAGCCTCTCGCCACTACAGCCCCCCCGCTATCAGGGCCGCTCAACCGGACTATCCTGTTGCGTAGCATGTTGACAATCCATTCTGTCATCTGAGTTGGGACTTTATGTCTTATCAGTGCTGTTTCGATGCTACGGAAGTTGGTTTTGTCAAAAGCCCCTTCAATGTCAATGAAGGCCCCTAGACATACCTGTTTATTTGAAATTGTTTCTTCGATCTTGCCTACCACTTGGTGGAGTGCGGATTCTGTGGATCTGCCCGCGCAGTAGGCATGTTGGTTCTTATGGATAGAGAAGTTCTTGATTAGGCGACTCCTCAGATGTTTGTCGCAGATTCTCTCCAAAGTTTTTAGGAGGAAGGACGTTAGGCTAATGGGCCTATATGCCTTTGCGTTGGAGTAATCTTCTTTTCCCGGTTTGGGTATGAAGACCACTTTTACCTCACGCCATGCCAGGGGAGTGTAGCGGAAAGCTAGGCAGGCTTGGAAGATCGTGGTGAGGTGGATGGTTATCTTATGTCCTCCCCATTGTAGTAGTCCTGGGAAGATGTCATCTGGTCCTGGTGCCTTAAACGGCGAGAAGCTGTTTAGCGCCCAGCTCACCTTCTCTGGTGTTACGACGTCTTTAGCAAACCTCCAGCAGGTCGTAGTTGGTACTACTGGTGAGTCGTGCCATCTTGGTGTCATCGTTAGCTGGCAGTCTGGGAAATGTGTGTTAAGTAGGATTTCCTCGGTTTCCTGAGTGCAGGAGGACATCGTACCATTAGGTTTCCTGAGGCACCCCACTTGTGGAAGATTTTGCTTGGCAAGGATTTTCCTCGCTCTATTTGCTTGTTGGTTGGTAGATATCTCTTCGCTGAATTTCCTCCAGGCGAATGATTTCCAGTATCTGATACGCTTTTTGAAGAGCGCTTGGGTTTCCTTATAGGCATCCCAGTCTGCTTCCGCGCGTGTGTTAAGAGCCCTGTTAAACCTCTTTCTCACCTTCTTTTTCAGACCTTCAAGTTCCGGGCCCCACCATTTGTTGGTCTTGTTTGTGTTGTCTTTGGGCAGGGTGAGAGGGCAGGATTGGTGGTAGCAGTCCAAGACGGTCCCGGTTAGGGCTGTTACCTGTAAGTCTATGTCTGAAGTGCTAGTAATTGTCATCGTATGATGTTTGGATAGATCGCTATCTGCTAGCAGTCGGGAAAAACGGCATTTGTCGGTTTTCCTTGGATATCTCCTTGGAGTAGGAACAGTGGTGGGTAGCTGAATATCAAAGCGGATCCACCTGTGGTCTGAACATGATGCCTCGTCAGAGACATGCCAATCGTTTATGAGGTCCACTGCGCCCGGTGTGGCTAGAGTGAGATCAATTATGGTACGACAGTGTCTCCCTACAAATGTAGGTTCATTGCCCGTGTTTAGTATGTCAAGGTTAGTTGTTAGTAGAAAGTCAACGAGTTGATTACCTCTGTTGTTGCTTCGGTCCATTCCCCACAGTTGATGATGGGCGTTGGAGTCCGTGGCTATGATTAGTTCTAATCTGTTTCGCTCGCAGAAACGTGCCAGGTTCGTCACCTCATCTGGTGGCGCCGGGTCTCCTTCGGGCATGTAGATTGATGCTAAGATGATGTCGTGGTTGCCGTTGTCCTGACTGTTGACTCTGACAGCACACAGATCTCTGGAACAGAAATCCGTAAGTAAATGTGCAGAGATGTTATTAGATAGGTAGATGCACGCCCTGGCATCCGTGTTGTTTGCATACATCAGCTTACCTCTCAGGCTTGCGAGTCCGCATATGGAGCCGCCCCTTAACCACGGCTCTTGTATGAGGGCGGCTAGCGGCTTCGTCGGCTTCGTCTTTCGGCTGTCTCACTCATACAAAACAGGAATTGAACGGGACAGCGAGTGTCGTTGTATCGAACTAGAATCGGTTCTCGTTACGTGAATTGCCCCATTGGTCTTTCGGGGTTGCAAACTTGTTTGTACACTATTGGTATCTATCCTAACAACATGCCAAAAAATCAGAACCTTGCAATTATTTGCGACCTTAAATGCTTAGATGGCTGGCCTACAAGGATTTATGCTATAAACTTGTGATCATCGCAGGCTAGCAAGTTATTTTTACTTGCGACTGTTATACGGATTAAGTGCAAAAATACGCATTATCCATGCTACAAAGACACATCTGGTGGCAACTCTGAAGTTTGATAAGTTTCTGTTAAATTTTTTCATGCTTTTGTCTTTTGTAGACGAGTACTTTGAAATAAAACCAATAAAAGATAAGAATTGTTTCATTATAATAATTTGAACTCAATTAAAAATATGTATTATTTTCAAGTGTGCTACTTCCCTTTGAAGAAACAGTGACGCAACTGGTGGAGTCTTTAAAAAAAACGCTTTTTAGTGAGTGTGACTAATTTTTTTTTCGGTGATTTTTGTTTGTTTTAAAAGGATATAATTGAGCTATATAAACCAATTGATCGGAACGTTTTAGCCCTTTTAGTTTCCAGCCAATGACTGCAAACGTGTAAAAAACGTGCAAAGTTACGTCTATGTAGTATCTTATGTGCGATATAAGGTTGATCACTTTCATCAATCAATGAATTTAGCACACCACCTAAGCTAAAGTAGTATTTTCGAAAATTCCATGGGAATGGGAATAATAAGACCATGTGTGTAAATTCATAGCTCATATAATGCAAAACTAAATTGTTAGTTATTGTATTTTTTTTATATTTTTTTACAGTTTTTATAGATCAATCCAGGCAAGTGGTATCCCAGCCATTCAATACTTCAAGGGTTGGTGTAAAACGTCAATTGCACACTAAGAAGTTTATGGAAAATCGATCCTTTGGAACAAAACGTTTGGGTAACATTTTAACACTTAATCAAATAAAATATTAATACTAGGATCTGTGTGTCAAAAACTGCTTTAATGACTAAGGCAGCTACTCAACCACCCCAGTTATTATAATAAATTCTTTAGATTATGGATACTTACATAATATGACTTTTTCTTTTTGTAGTCACTATTGAAATATAAATGTAAAATACTTTTTTTAGATCACACTCCAAAACCTAGGCCAATAGTAAGAACTGTTGAAAATGACATTGAATTGATTGATGATCCTATGGGGGATGAATTTGTACCGCGCAGCATATCCAGCTCACAGAGACAAGCGAGTCTGCAGTTGAAGATCATAGCTCATAATAGTGGCAGCAGGGAGGGTCGTAGTGCCGTTATTCAAAGGTAATTGATACAAACTCTATATCAAAGTGAGACATTGATTAAACTATGCGCATCAGCATAAATAGTTATGTTGTTATACTCTTTTTGTCATCTCTATTTAAAAAGAAAATTAATAAAGGCGGCAAATTATTGTCGTGTTGTTCCTTATTCATCCATTGTTTCGGGTACAGTAAATAAAATACTCTCTACATCTTAATTACAGGACTACAGTAACAGAAAAAGAAAAAAGTCCTCCAAGACCTCCGTCAATACTCAAAAAGCGACCAATGGCAGCACTTAGAAGTGAGAAATCAGAGAAAACAGAAAAGCCTTTAGAATACAGAATAATCGTCAGCAACTTACGGAACACGGTCACCGGCGGCGATATTGAGGTTATTTTCTTATTCTGATGTTTTTTTTATACATTTTTTGTTAAGCACACAAATGAGAACTCTAAACATTCTACTTTGAACTAGCTGACACTGCTGACAACAATCGGTATGATGCAGTATCCTCTAAAATCCCTTTGATTGAAAAGAGAGACTATATCAGTGGTATGATGATGATAATTTAATAGTTTATTTTTCATAATTATTATTTTATAAAGCATGTTGCCATTTATAGCCATAAGTCTAAGTGTAATACTAACTGTAACGACATTGGCATGTAAAGACTTCCATGTTTCACATTATAGTCTACTAGCTTTTCCGCGATGCTTCGCTCGCGGTTAATTTTATGACATAGATTTCGTTTGACAACAAAACAACCCATGGCGCGACTTGTGGCGCCATCTGTTGGCCGATACAGCGCCCTCTATAGTAGAAAAAATATTTTCCATTGGAATGACATACTTTCACGGGATTAAAGCCTAGCTTATGTTGGCCTCTGTACTCTGTACCCCTGACAATAAATATTCAAATTTTCATAATGATCGGCTGATTAGTTAAGCCGTGAAGGAATAACAAACAAACTCACTTTCTCATAATATTAGTAGGATTATAACCACAGCAAATACCTATGAAAGCTTGTAATTCGTAGTCCTCTATTATAATGTGAATCTTTCATAACAGGAATTATTTGGTGATGTTGGCGGCATGTTGGAGTCTCGTCTAGTTCGACCAGGCACTGCTGAAGTGATATACAAAACCCAAGAGGATGCCCAGAGAGCTGTTGACTTGTATCACAACCGTCAACTAGATGGGCAGCCCATGAATTGCCTTCTTGTGACACCACGTACACCAGCACTACCCATATCCAGGTAAATTTGACGCAATGACTTCTTTAGGGCCTGTCCGTACTGCGAAATTTACCGCGCGAAGTTCTTGTAATAATCTGTAACACATTACATCTTGATTACATGGAAGTATCAGGCTGCACACAAAATATTCGCGAGGAAATAATTTGCAGTGCTGACATGCCCTTAAATTGACAATAAAATATTGGTATTGGGACTGTCAGGAGGCCTGAAAAAACTGATTCTAGCTAACCTGCAGTTTACATAGAATGAATGAAATACTAGTGTGTTAGTTTAACAACACTATTTATATAGTTTAGTTAGATTATTTATTCATTTATAGATTATAAAAACACAACAGCTACAGATTTTATACATGCATCAGACAATGTAGTTGTAGTGAGCTTCAGAAGTTCTTTTTGTTGAAATAGTAAACTCAAGTTTTTTATATTTAAATTGTACCTTTTTACAGAAGCACCAGCAAACCTGCATTGTTCAGCACCAACTCCAATGTAGAGCCAGATATATCGACATTTCATAAAGTATTATTCAGTAACCATTAAAACCAGAAAAAATGCTGCAGCAATGTAACAGCAATAATTATTGCACAACTTGAAATAACGAAAAAGTTAACAGACGAAGTGACACGCGTTTAAATGCTGAAGTGGTTTAATGTGTAATAAGTATTTCTATATTTAGCATGCTCCAATAATAATTATGTTTTTTTACTTCTTGTGACGTACTTTAGTACAGACATGCACTAATGAGGAACTTTTGTCCATTGCAGACAACAAAGTTGGTAGACAAAAGTCCCTTGTATGTCCAATGGTAATGTAAAAATACTGTTTAGAAATAGGAAATAAATGGTTTCGACTCGTTTTGAGCGTGCCGTGGCTTGGCACGCTCCAAGCTTTCACAGATGTATTAATGGGGCGTTTGGCTTGGCGTGCATAAGCGTACCACCGACCCGGGCTTGTCTTCGAAATCACAAGCTAAAGTCGGAGAAAGAATTTGGTTAACAACCTTATTTGGATTCCAATCAAATATAATAGTCGACATAACTTCAACAGCCACATCTGTCATGCTGCTTGCCCCTGCCCAGACAAGCGTGTAAATTGTATCTATACGTTTATGCCAACCCTGCCAAGTTTCGGCATGCGGAACCGTAGCATTACAATAAATGTTTATTATAATGTTTTTTGATATAAAATAAGTTACTTTTTTTCCAATTGCAATTGGAAAACATACAACGTTGTTGTTTATTGAACAATATTACAAACAGAATACTTTTTGTGACTATAATGATCTTGAATATAGAAGACAAATTTTGATTTTTATTGCTTCAATAATTTTGATTTATCCATTTTTTTACTGATGAACAATTAGCAGTTCTTTAAATACGAATCAATGGATATTGTATGGATGCATACATGCACATGGTTGATATTTTCAAAAATTGACAAATAAGCTTTATATTCCGAATTAATTTGTTTATATTATTACGATCTGCCTTGCTATGCATGTTGATAAATTTGAATTTTATTTTTATGTAACATTCAAATAAAAGCTTTGTCTATCCACACATATACAGTATCCAATTAGTAATGTAAATAAGACAATAAAAATGATAAGACAAGAAGTAGACCAAACGATGTCCGTTATGCGATCTCGTTTTGTACTACGAGTAGTGTTCTTTCCTTTAATACCGTCATAATGACTCGAAAGAGGCGATTTACATCTTATATAAAAATTAAGTACGCTATACATTATAATGGAGAGGTCTCGGTCTTGGGTCTCGCCGTGACAAAACAAGGATAAGAGCGATTCTTCACATTCTCGCTCTGCGCAGTTGTCCATTCTGTATTTGCACAATATTGTGTATTATAATCGTTTGTTGATGTAATGTTATGTGCTGTAGCCTATCATTTATTAGAGTGTCTCGCGCAAACACGAGAGCCGTTTGAATTCGGGCATAAAAACCGACACAAAGTGGAGACAATACGAACATAGGCGAGACCGAGACCTGATGATTATGGTCCTTATTCTCTCGTGGCTAGTCTCGTGTAGTTTTGAGAATAATGTAGAGCGTGCTTTTGGTAACTCGTAATGTGTACATCTCCTTTAATTATTTTGGGTGTTTAAGTTACGAGTTTATTTGTGAGTACAATAGTCATCGGTGAATACAGACAAACAGTGTGGATTGCTTTTTGTTTTGAATAAAGGTATCTACTTAAGTAATAATCTTGTATTATTTGTACCTACTATTTGTGGCCATAAAAGACCTAAAATTTTAATACTAGCGCGTTAGGATTTATGTAAAGATAAAGCGCCATCTAGTGACCACTAGGTGAGAAAACTTTAATCTCACGAGTGTAAATGGATTTCATTCATAGTTTATTTAGTATAATTATACAGGGTGACAGGTTTTAAGTCCTATTCCTTAAGACTGGTTTAACTAGAGGTCATTCGCAACAAATTAGCCCCCATCAATAGGGGATCGAAAGTGACCGGTTAGAGATATTGTGTTTTTCGATTCGAATTCGAAATTTTTCGACTTTGAATGGTTTCTCCGCACTTAAGTGACACATTTTTGAAAGCTGATGAACTAGCAACTATTTTCAATAGAATGCGGGTTTTAAAAGTTTAATATCCCCGAAATAATAAGGTCTTAGGTGACAAAACTTAATATATTTTTTTCGCACCTTCTACCATCGACGCACCTTCTTCTACACGAAAAAAATGTATGACACCAGGCGTACAATCTACGTAGATAACTGCGGAATTTCATGACCTTTCCAAAAAGATAAAAATATTGATTAATTTTGTACCAATAGAGAAAAAATTGGTCATAACGCGTAGCAGGTAGCGGATTTCCTAGATCAAAGATACTATAACATTCAATTAAGCCTGCTGTACACAGGTAGAGTAGCGCGGTAGAGTACTAACTATACTAATGTAGACAGCATTGGTAGAGTAGAGCAGCTAGCACCGGGGACAAGCACTCTACCACTTACCTTCCCCCACCCCAGTGTCTACTCTGTAGACTTAGTGTACACGGTAGAGCCGTGTACACTAAGTCTACTCTACCGTACACTGAGCCATGTAAACGGTTATGGCGGAAACACACTACCGTGTCGGGGCCTGTCGTGTCGCGCCAGAAGCATATCGCGTTCATACATTTTATATGGTTAGGAGCACATTTGTAGGGCGTGTCGTGTCGTGACTCGCTCTGTCGTGGCGCGGACTGCTGGCCGCCGATTGCGCCACGGCGGTGGTGGGGGTTATGTCGCGACACGACACGCCCTGCAAATGTGTTTCTATACCCGCGCGCGGCTCGTGGCGCGAACAAGTGGACGCTTTTTTTTTAAATTTGTTTTTGCAGCGTGATAATGAGTTACTAGGTAGTAGATTCCTGATAAATATACTTAAATACATTTTTTTGTAAATAAATGCCATTATACATTATAGAAAACACCCAGACAAAGGCAAACACTGCGAGCTTCTGTTCAGAAATGAAAGAAATAAACGTCTGGCGTTTATTTCGTTCATTTCTGAACAGAATCGCGCCCCGACACGACACGTAAGTGTGCACACCCACCGTCACGACAGAGCGCGACACGACACGCCCCGACACGGTAGTGTGTTTCCGCCATTAGTAGAGTAACAAGTTTGCGCTACCTGCGCCTTCCCCTCACTCGCCCACCGCGCCCCGAGCCCTCCCGCTCTTCTCGCCCTTCTCGCGTTTTGTTGTTCTTCTCGAAATTGTTTTTGGAGGAAATTCTCAATTATTTTTGGATATGGCCAATGCCTAAATAAAAAAAAGTTTTTGGAAATTCTCTAGTCAGAGAGTATTATAATTAAAATATTCCTTGCTTGCTAGAAGTGAAGACCTCTATGCAGTTCGAAAACAACGTGAACTAAACGTATTTGAAGCTGCTTAGCATTCTACTTGTTTGTCAGATGTGTACCTACTTGTTATTTGTCACTTGTCAGTTGTTTCACTTCTCATTTGTCACTTCTCAAAATGTAAACCGGGCTTTAAGGTTGCGCTAGCCGAGTTTTTCTCCATACAAATGCTGCTGTGGGGTGATTACTCCGTTGTTTCACATCGATCGTTTATTCAAATACTGGAAGGAGTATGAAATCTCTAAAACAAAATTAATAAAAGCATAGTTTGGTTATTCAAAAATTTAAATAACTTTATTTTTAATTAAAACATTCAGCTGTTTTATCACAACAACGCTTCTCTCAAAAGCCTACTCGTACATTTTTAGACGCCCAATACGCGAACAATATTTGTTTTTGCATATATTATTTATTGATTTATTTCAACAATATTTGTGTGTAAATCGGTGTAAACAGTTTCGCACTGTTCATAACCGAGTATTATCCCTTTCTCAGCGAAATAGCATGCAAATTAGCCACGCCCACCAACGAGTTCGAGTCTTCGATGGAATGGTGAAAATTAAAACTAAACATCAACGTTGTCAAATGCATCAAAAGTTCGCCAACAAAATTTCGCTATCATTTACGCGGCTTTGAATGATATATCTGCTACATTAATTCGTTGCTGTTTTTTTGACTTGACTATTGCAAAGAAAGAACATGAAATACATGAATGCAGAAACCATAACCTAAAAAATACTAAAAAATAAATTCCGGATCCGGAAATGAACAAAAAATGCCGCCATTTTAAACTACATAGGTATTTTATGTAGGACATGTATACATTGCCATTTCGGCATTTTGCTGGTAGCTTTTGTTTGGCTTCCTTGTAGTATAGCCATATGTGCCAACTTCAAGGAGTTTTGGCACGATTTTTTACTATCTGTACCATTGCGAACGTTATTATTATGAAATTTTAATGCAAAACATATTTCTGTATGTAATTGTACACATCTATTTATATCATCGATTCGATTTAGAAAGAAATAAATTCCTTTTAGTTGACCAGATTATTATAAATTTATTAAAATAATTATTTCTACAAGAGCATAATTGCCAAAAATAAATTTACCTGCCTAAAATGTACTCGAAATGTCCCAGAATCATAGTTGTCATCTTTGAACTTGATAAAAAAAAATCAGCAAATTGCTATTTTTAGCACTATTTATAATTTACTGCTGGTCACACTTACACACACAAAACTTCCTTTTCCGCCATCACGGCTTGATTCGGTTGTAGACGTGATTGTATTCGTGTTTCTTGTGGTGGTGATTATTTGAGTATACTAGTTGTTATTATACTTAGAAATGGGTGATCGTGAGTATTGTGATATTTGATTGTTTAAAGATTATAAACTTCTTATCCTGATACTATTTTGATTTTCATTACTTTCAGCTTACGCATCTGGCGACTACGCCAGTGCCGGCTATTCACAGCCTCAATACTCAATGCCTCCACCGCAATTAGCGTCTGGTGACAACAACTATGGATCTTCTCAAGGAGGATATGGTCAAAACAATTACTCTGGTCAAAACCAAAGTCAAGAGTGGAACCAGCAAAGTACAGGTTAGCTTTTGTATCAAGTCCATACATAGGGCAGGTGTTACATACACACATAACAAATATCTTAGTTCAAAATTTTGTTCAAATAAATTTATTTATAATCAGAGTCCTAAGATTTGATAATTAAAATACCAGGCTTTGCATAGGGTCTTCTGTCGAAAAAGTCGGTAAGGGAGTCACTTTAATCCGCAAAGAATCAAGCGACTTTGACCGCCTACCTCGTGAGGATCACAAGTGAGATGCTTGAGTATGTTGACTTTATTAAATTTTATTTCTCATTTTGTTTTCTTTTACAGGAAATAGCTCGTATGGTGGTAGTGGTAGTCAGTCTGGACAAAGTTATGGTCAGGGTTATGGGGGTTCTAACTACGGCGGTAGTGGGAGTTATGACCGCAGTGAAGGCAACAACTATAATTCAAGTGGAGGTGACCGTGGCGGAAGCAGTTATGGGAGTGAACGCGGCAGCTCCAACTATGGAAGTGACCGTGGCAGCTCCAACTATGGAAATGACAGAGGCTCCAATTATGGGAGTGACCGAGGAGGATCTAACTATGGAGGTGACCGAGGAGGCTCTAATTATGGGGGTGATCGTGGAGGCTCAAACTATGGGGGCGATAGAGGAGGATATAATAGAGATGGGGGGAATAGAGATGGTGGCTACAGGTAAGATGTCTTTTTATGTACTTTTATAGTTTGGTAACTTTTTTGTGTAGCAGAACCTTGTTTTTTGATTATTAACAAGTTGTCAGCTTAGCCAAGGGTAAATAGAAGAGGTTGAACTTCATAAAGTTGCCATAGTCAAATATTACTTTGTTAATAGCCTCTACAAAATTGGAGAAACAAGATATACAATTAATTTATATTTCAACTTCATCCAATGATAGATATGACTTCAAATGTTCTTCTTTTTATAAGTTTATCATGAAACAATGGTTTTACTCCTACATCTTGTTCTTTAGGAATGAAAATAAGAGATATTTCGTGTGTACACCAGATCATTATCATCAAGTTATAGCGTGTATAAATTGTTGCGTATTCATAATTACCTGTTGGTTTTTTCTTGCATTAACATTAAGGTGCTCCCTTACCGGGACCGCTTTCGCGTGTAATGTAACATTATAGATTCGACTTTAAGCATTACATTACAATACTACCTCCCTGACTGACGAGCGTTCTTGTGTAATGTAACATTAGAGATTCGACTTTAAGCATTACATTACAATACTACCTCCCTGACTGACAAGCATTCACATATAATGTAACATTAGAGATTCGACTTTGAACATTACATTACAATACTACCTCCCTGACTGACAAGCATTCACATATAATGTAACATTTAGTATAGATTTGAATTTGTGAGCATTCACTTTAAAAAAGCGCATTGATGTTACAAGTTGTATCAACATATTACACATTGTATCATTACAAGGTGCACATTGTAATGCTCGGTTTACCTCCTTCACTGATGTAAACTCGTTTTGTATCCATTACAAGGTGCGCACTGTTTTTCTCCCTCACTGCTGTTATACTCGAATCTGTAACGTTACATTACACGCGAATGTCCCGGTGAGAGCACCTTTAAATATTGTTAATACTGATTAGGCCCTGCTTTTACTGTTGCACATGATATACTTCGCTTTTGTACAAGAGTAACACATGTCGAAACAGCAAGCAAGAGATTAGTAGGCCTTTAGATATTATAATTTAACAAAATTATCATGTATAATAAGGGACTTGACATACAAAGCAGACGGCACGATGGAAAGCATCAAGTGATACTTGTGTGACTATAATGTATTTGCATAACCAGTGGGGCAATTCACATAACAAGAACCGATTCTAGGTCTATTCAACGACACTCGCTGTCCTCGTTCAAATCCTATTTTGTATGAGTGAGACAGTGAGTGTCATTGAATCGAAATAGAATCGGTTCTTGTTACGTGAATTGCCCCCAGGTAAAATACTATAAGGTCTTAATTTTTTCATAAATTCAAATTCAAATATTCTGGTGTAGTGAGTGTGTAGAGTCATTGTGGTCTATGGCTACTTGATACAGAAAGTGTATGGCACATCTACTTTGTCTTCATGTCCCTAATAGTACACATGCATAATAGGCTATCATACGTTATTATATTCCAACCCTTTTCTTTGCATGATATTTTGTCAAAATATCAAATCCATTGAACCATAATTCATTTCACATCTTTTGAACCTTCACTCTAATAGTTTCATTGTATGATGCATAGACAGCGAACTGCTATGGGGTTCTACTTCAACTCTCTGTGAATGTGGCATTACAATTTTACTTTTTAAATAGGTACATAGTCCACGGGAACTTATTCGTTAATGTGATGAAATCATTTTGAAAAAAAAAACAATTAGCAATACTTATACCAAGCAACACGAAGGGTACTTTTTGGTATAAATAATGTTGTTGCACATTTTGGAACTGATTAAAGTCTCACATCAATGGTAAATTTAAGTCGCGTTTATATTAGGTCGGTCTCCAACTGCGTTCATCACCTGTTTTATTTTATTTTATCCAAATGTCATTGATCGTTTAGTGACATTATGTTAATCGTCTATCGAAGATGGTGTAACTGGATCCTGAAAAACAAGTTTCCACAAAGTCGGTATGACCAATTTATCGTAACGTGTCTCACTGAGGGTTATTTTACGATACACCGGGATTAAGCTTAAGTATTAATTTTAGGATCAAAAATTTTAGGGTTCACATAGTCTTTTCGGAATGTTGCAACAATAGCTGATATCATAAAGGACCTTTGGAGCACGAAACTGTGTCGCTATGTACAAAATACAGATCCTTGAAAAAGTGTAACATCTTGTATTGATGTTTAAGTTTTCTACACTCTAGTCTTCTAGTTGGTTATAAATCCTAGGTATTATAGAATTAAAATCATATCTTCAAGTATATTATGTCTCTTTCATAAAATAATATGCTGTTCCACGGGAGCTGAAGTCCGCTTTTATTTGCGATCTTGTTTATGTAACGTTTAACATTTTAAAATCACATTACAATTTATCCCCTTTTTGGAAATATGATTTTATAGTGTCTATCTACATCAAAAAACTGCTCACCACACCATATAATACTAGGATAGTACTAGGACTATATTTATCAATATGTATATTTATGTATAATAATATTTTAAATAGGTATGTGTTTTTACTAACGGTTGGCGTAAAATGAAGGGGCATATAATTAAATATTCCAGTAAAATCAATCTGCAGGAATTAACTGTTTTCCTTGTATAATAGCAAAAATTCAAATTGGAACTGCCCCTTACTGCAGCAAAGATGGTCTCTAGATGACACTGAAGTGTAAATCAAAGAAGGTAGATTAATCTAAGTACTTCATACCAGAACACTCAATATAATCGTACCATTGAAATAATATGGCAATTTATAAAAAATGAGTATTATTTATGAAAGAAGGCAACGATGTTTTAGCTGTGAGCAACAGTCAATTGGGAAGACAATGAATAAACAAGACTTCTTATTCCCGATTAGAGATTGTTTCAGGAATGTGTTTCCTTGTTGATTCACCGTAGCTACGAAGCTACGTGCGGCGTGGTTGGTATAAATTTATACGCGATCCCCGAGCGACGGACGCTCGTCGTGAATGAACCTACACTGCCACATGCAGTCCAGATGGATTTGGAGAATACTGTTTTGCCAGAATGCCTTGTTGTTTGATAGCCATGACGTGGTAATCCCCGATATTAGGTATACAGACCACTAATTTCTTTTCATATGCTGATGCGAATACTGTCTTAGTATGATTAGGTGTAATGAGCAGTTTAAATACAAAAACATTGAATTGTTTTGATGAACATTTTTCCAAGAATTCACGAGTTAACTTATATTTATCTAATATAATTTAGAGTGCATGAAATGATTTAATTATGTTATAGTTAAGTAATAATCATTGTCAACCAAAATTGTTCTAAGATTTTCAAGGTATCAAGGTATAAACGTTATGGTAAAGAAAAGGAATCGACGCTAAGGATCAGGTCACTTGATAAAGTGCACCTAGGTGTGAAACAATCTACGTGCTGCGTTCTGTGTGTTCCCAGCCTGCCCAGTGTACTAAACGCTGTTCTTATTGTTTTAGTGGCGGCGGCAGGGGGGGTGGTTTTAATAAAGGTAAAGCTCCTCGTGATAAGCGAGTGGTGCTGTTGTCATATTTTTAATTTGTTTTTGCTCCAGGGCTGCCAAATAATATATGGTTGTTTATTTACGAAATGCATATTACATTTCGTATTTCTATACTAGGCTGTTGACAAGTTTATGCCAATATACGTTTAATAGGTTAATCTTAATTCCTAAATCTACGAAAATAAAATTACGTCCTATGCTTTCTTACATTAATATTATATATAAAATTCAAAATTCCCACGGGAAAGCAAGATATACGCAAACGAAGTTGCGAGGATTTTACTAGTATAGTATACGTTAAATGCTACATAATGGATCATTCTTAAACATGCCTTACGCAAGATATTTGTTACGCTTTTCGTAACTTTCAGGACCTAACTTTAGGATGAAAAAATAACATAGTTATGGTGTGTTGTAATAATCTTGGTGTCAAATGGATTGAATATGCCACTAGAAAAAGTTTTATACTTCTAAATAATTTTAATATTTTATACATAGGTATACAATACTACATATGTATTGGATTTGGTATAGGGTTTTGCCTTTTGTGTTATCAGGATGTCATATAACGGGCAATTGTTTTTATTGTCAACAGTCTTGTGGGTGGAATATTTCCGTCATTAAATTTACAGAGTGATAGATAGTCTTGCTTCAAGATGGTGATGTTCGTAATGCGGTGTAATTGTCATTTGTTATTGAATATAATTTGTTTCAAACCTTTTTGAATTATAGTTTAATATTTTGATTTCTTATTATATTACTTTCTTGAACCATGACTCTGAACATAATAGTAACACTGTATATTCTTTTGGCAGCCCTTTATGTAAGTGTTAATGGAGAGTTATAGATATCTTGTCCAAAGACAAACATAATGTCGTCGGTACGAGGTTACTTGGTATCTGGGGTATTCGCGGAAGTTACATAGGAAATTTTAATAATGTAAAATGTGCGAACTTTATTACGAATGTAGAATGTTGGTAATCGTCAGCTAATTTGAAATCGCGGTTGATCGGAAAAAGGTATTGTTAGTACAACATCGACGCCACATCCATTTGAACTCTGGTAATCCACTAGAATTAATAGTGATGACGTTATAATACAAAATATTGAGTTGTATCTGCATACATCTACTTTGAATATGTCATAACTACGTAACTATAGATAAAAGGTGGTATTACAAATGGTCGTTTCAAGTGTATGGTATACGTTGTGTAAAAGCTGGGTAAAGTAGTTGTAAACTATGTTTTTTTTGTCGTATTGTTAATCCTATGAAGAGACAATGGTAATAAAATAAGTATAATGGAAGATCTTCGAATAGTTAACGTACTTACAACAGAACAGTCTGAATTACGATGTTAATAGACGTGGTGCACTTAATATGATGGTACAATGAAGGTTTCCTAGTTTTTAAACTGGTATTAAAATTGTGTTAGTTTTTTACGGTTTTTGACAAAAAATTATCGACTGGTTAATACATAGCAGTTTTCCGATTTAATCACTTGTAGAAAGATATCAGATGTTGGTGGAAAAATTGTATGAAACAAATCCTAGTTTCGAACTTCTGTGTCATTTGATTAATAGTTGAATTTTACTTTCCGCCGACAATTTGATGTCTTAAAAGCCAACGTAGGGTAAAGACACTTATACAACATAATAATATACCTACAATTGGGAAACGAATGTTCTTCGGGGAAACAGAGAGGAATTCGAGCAGGTTCGGGGCGCACAATCGTGGCTTGTAAACAGTTTTTCAATCAGTTTGTTTTTGTTAAATTCATAAATTCATGTTAATTTGTTTTGTATGTGAAATTAAAATACGTTTCATTATTATTTATTCATTTAGAATTTTTATATCAATATAAAAATTCTAATATATCAATATAAATTTATAAAAAAAAAGAAAATAGAAAAATATGTATGTACTTGTTTATATACATATTTTTTTCGTTTTTTTTTTCCATTTTTTTTTTTTTACTACCGTTGCTGGTTTTGCCAATAACGACGTATGTCGTCCGATAACAAAGCGTTTCTCAATTGTAAGTAATAAGATAGGTAAACTGGTATAGATACCACATATGATTTAGTATTTGAGTGATTTTTGGCACCAAACGTTCGATAATAAAAAAGATGAGGTATCTGGTAGATAAACTTTGCCAGTGTGCGGTGTTTATTGTTTTTTTTTTGACATGTGATATAAACGAAATTTTATATTTAGGTGGTGGAGGCGGCTTTGGCGGAGATCGGGGTGGGGCTGGGGGTGACATGGTCACTCAGGAAGACACGGTTTTCATTCAAGGCATGAATCCATCTACTACTGAAGAAGAGCTGTGTCAGCACTTTGGATCAATCGGTATCATTAAGGTACTGTTATGATCGTATTTCAAAATGAACCTTAATTTGAGAAGCGAAAGCGAGTGACCTAAATGTGATAATGGAGCCAGGCTACTATGAATCGAAGCACATGGAAGCGTCCCATAACTAGCTTTCCAGCAACGTAACGTAATGCACATAATATGTCCTCTAGGATAATAAAAAAGCTGAGCACGACCATCTCTGATTGGTGCGTGCGAACTAATATAGGTACTTACCTTATAATAATAATAATAATAATAAAATTTTATTGATAAAACTTAGATCTAAAATAAACATTTGATAAAATATACTAAGATAAAATATAAAATAATTATGTTGCGGAGATGAGTGGAAATTTGCACGTATCAAATTGACGCTTCAATTCTGCGCTAGTGTGAGTTGAGTTTCTGAAATGTTTTGATTTCATTCAGTGGCGGATTATCCTTATGGCAAACTAGGCACGTGCCTAGGGGCGCGAGGCAAAAAAGGGGCGCGTCGCGTGGAATTTTGTACATTAAAAAAATTCTGTATATTTTTGCGACGTGGCGATCTGTCTTGCGACAATGAGCCACTTCTATGTCAGATCCGGGATCTGCATTCATGTCAGTAGCATGGATGGACACTACACAGTTTCAATGTCTGATTCCTTTATGCTGAATCTCTCTTTTAAGTTGGGAACATTGTGTCTCTTCAGTCGCCCGTGTTGTACTTCCTCGTCTCCCGTCAATCGAAGGGCCAGCCTCTTGGTTGTTATGCCTTGAGAGTCTGTCCTGATACTTCTTGCTATATCGCGTTATTTCATCGCTAACGGTCGGTGGATAGTTTAAAAGGTCGAAATATATTTATTGTTAAGGGATGTTGAATATCGTCCTAAGCGTTTTAGTTTGGAATCTTTCCAGTATGTCAATATTGCTGTTGCTTGCTGTACCCCACAGTTGGATGCCGTAAGTCCATATTGGTTTCAGGATCGCCTTGTAAACCATAAGCGTGCGTTAATTTGTGAGTGTCGTCCTATTAGCCAGTACATCTCTCTCAGCTTAATGTCGAGTTATTTGCGTTTGGTCCACATGTGCTTTCGCCATGTTAGCCTTCTGTCCAGGTGCAGGCCTAGGTATTTTGCATCATCGCTTTCCGGTATTTCCTTATTATTTGATGCACCGGTGGGCATGTTTATCATCTGAGGGTAAAGGTCACTTGTACAGACTTAGTTTGATTGGCTTTTATTCGCCAGGTGTTAAGCCAGCTTTCTATTTTATTAATATGACATTGCAGGTGTTCAGAAGCTATCACTGGGTTTGCGTGTGTAGCCACTAGAACTGTATCGTCCGCGTAGGTAGCGACTGCAATACTGTCAGATGTTGGTAAATCTGATGTGTATATGGAGTAGAGAAGAGGCCCCAATACGCTTCCTAGGTACTCCTGATTTTATACTGTGTAGTTCAGAATGTTCGCCATTGAATTTAACTTCGTAGCATCGATTACTGAGGTATGATTTTAGTATCAGGAAGTACGAATGTTGGAGCAACTCTCTTATTTTGAACAGCAAGCCTTTATGCCACACCTTGTCAAAGGCCTGACTAATATCCAAGAAGATGTCTGAGCAATATTGTTTCGATTCCAGGGACCTACCAATTACGTCAACTATACGCTGGAGCTATTCTTATGGTGCCGCGTTTTTCACGAAAACCAAATTGATGGTCAGGTATTATACCGTCAAAATGTTGTTCCATCCTTTTGAGTAGGATCTTCTCAAACAGTTTTTCAGTAATAGGTCTATATGAGGCGACTTCGTATGGTGGTTTGCCAGGCTTTGGTATCATCACTACTTGCGCTATTTTCCATTGCCCTGGGAAATGTGAAAGTCGTAGGCAGGCATTAAAGATGTTCGCCAAAGCCACAACACCCTTTTTTGGCAGGTTTCTTAAAAGCGTGCTGTCGACCAAGTCGTAACCTGGGGATTTTCCTCCTTGTGTTTGTTTTATTTCTTCTTTTATTTCCCTAGGGCTTGAGTATTTTAGTGGTGGACACAGCTCTAGTGGGTTTTGAAGATAACCGTTTATCTCATCATCCTGCTGAGAGTATGATCCTGGGAAGCACATACACCCGTTGGTTTCCTGATCGGTGGGACCTGAGTTATTGGCCTTTTCAGTTTTCGCGTGGCTTTCCACAGTGAGTAGTTGGTATCAAAGGATGGAGTCAGGTTTGATAAAAACTTTTGCAAATTTGTGTCGTTTGATGTTCTGATGAGATCTTTCAATTCTTTAGAGCATTGATTGAAAGCTGCTCTATCCCTAGGATAGCCGGATTTATGCCATTCTTTTCTCAAATGTCGACGTTCTGCCTCTTTATCTTTACCTAATTATTTTTGGGTACCTATTCGTTTGATCTTGGGGAACGCCTTCTGCTCGTCCTTGTAGCCTCAGTAGCTGCTGTGTTAATCCTGTAATAAATGATCCTGTTAAGGTTTTCAACGGCTTGCTCGATCTCGTCAGTTGTTTTTATAGTCTTTCTGAGGTTGACCATTGATGATACCATATCTTGATATAGTTTCCAATCAGTGTACCTGTTGTGTAATTTTCCCGGAGGTTGAGTCAGTACCACTTTTGAATTATATCTCAATATAACTGGAGTATGATCCGACGATAGATCTGTACATACTTCGACTGTTGGTATAGTTACCACTAATATTGCTCGTGATGAAGAAATCGAGCAAATCAGGAACCTTATTACGATCTGTGGGCCAGTATGTTGATTCGTGAGTAGTAATGTACTCCAGTTGGAGGTTTTGTATGGATTTGAGTAGTTGTCTTCCTCTTTGAGTGATAAGCCTAGAGCCCCAATGTGTGTGCTTTGCATTCCAGTCACCTCCACTTATGAATCTAGGCCCGAGTTTTGCGAAATATGCGTTATACTTGTAGTCCTCCTCTGTGATTGAATACATAAAATTGGATCGATTTTCATGTTCGTTCCTTCTGTCCCTGTTGCTTTTTTCACTCTCATCACACATTTCATTCACGGCTCACGTCGATAGTTAGGTAGGTCCTGGCCTCTCTTGGAAACAATTCTCTCTACTAATATTATCTTGGAGTGATAGAAACGGAGGCTGTTGTTGTTCTTTAATATAAAGTGACAAGTGTAGGTACTTATATAAAACTTCCAGCTATGCAACCAGACAAATAAAAACCTCTACCACACAACAACACATGTATAGTAATGCTAACTACAGTCATCTATATTTACTATTGCTATTTAGTTAAAATTTGTAATATGGCCGCTAGGGGCGCCCTAATCCGCCTCTGATTTCATTTATGTAGCCTGGTAGTGTCAAAGCGTATACCGGCAGGTAATAAAAACACATCAGTTTATATATACAGGGTGTATCGGATGACGTGTAACAAAATTAAGGTAGATATTAAGTGAGGGGTGAACACCTCAAAAAATAATAATTCACATAATGTAAGTTATCATGTATGGTATTATCATGAAAAGAAAAGTTCCTAAAATGGACCCGCCGACATGGACATCGTGCGGTCGTAGCCTCGTAGCACAGCGCGCACTACGAAAGTTACGTGGCGCCTGAGTTTATCCGGACGGGCGATGCTACATTATGTCACAGAACTCACAGATTAGATAATAGTTACTATGTAAATTATGAGTCGTGTAAATTCGGGTAATTCAGCGACTGACACCACGAAGGATTGGAACCATGGTGTCAGTCGCGGAAGGACTCTTTTTGAATTGACTGATTGACACCATGGTGTCAATCGAGTAACATATAATTCGGACGTAGTCGATTGACACCATGGTGTCAATCACGGCAGGCGTTTTTTGACTTGCTCGATTGGAACCAAGTACATTTTATTGCAACTAAACAGTTATGCAAGAATTTTAAGAGAGGTAGGGCACAGCGGATAATCCGCTCAAATCGGAGCAGCCCGTCTGAGGAAGGACCTCCACCTTACAGAAGATCGTAGCCAAATAGCATTGGTCTCGGCCATGTTGTGTTCCTACGGTGAGTAAGGTCTCCAGAGCTCCACTTGGGGGGGTTGGGAGGGTTGGCAACACGTGAGTGATACCCCCGGTATTGCTTACGTCTATAGGCTACGGTGACGGCTTACCATCAGGCCGACCGTATGCTTGTTTGCCACCTGTGTAGTATAAAAAATAAAAAAAAATAAAAAAAATATTTAAAAAAGTGCTAACATGCTTTTTTAAATTTTAAAATAATTTATTTCTAATAGTGGTAAGTCAAAAAATAATAATTAAACAAACCCAATGAATACCGTAGCGACAATCTTTGAGTAATCGGTCAGTGTCAAAGTGCATGCATTTTTTTTTTAGTTTTAACTTCTAAACAAATTATTTATATCCTACTTACGTTTTTAAATTTATGCATATGTTTTTTTTTTGTTCTGCACGACTGACTGACTGGAGAATCAACGTACAGCCCAAATCGCTGATCGTAAAAATCTGAAACTTGGAAGGTGTGTTTTTTTCTATGACATCCGTAGGCATCCGATAAGAAAGGTTTTACCGAAATTCTACCTCTAGGGGGTAAAAAGGGGGACAAAGTTTATATGGGACAACGTGATTCCTTGGTCCAATCTACTTCAAATGCATAAAAATTCTTTAACAAGATTGATGAAAGACATCTTTCGTATTATATTAAAATTGTCGAAAGTAAGGTATTGTGTGGGTAATTTTCTTTAAAGTTGATATCAATACTCTTTGGTGCTTTTGATTTATTTATTTTTTGGCACATCCGTCAAGTGTGTCAAATAGTTTTATAAAAATTGAGAATATTCAAACAAATGATTTCATAATATCGTACTATTCTGTTCGTGATTTCGGAGAAACAGCAAAAATTTGAACTACAAAGCGGACTGAATCCTATTTCATCGATAATGACAGTAAGTAATCAAAATATTGTTATTTGTCAAGTTAAATTGGTGAAAAAGGCAATATTGATATTGTCTCTTATTCACTTAAGGGCAACCTCATTACATCTTTCGTCTCACTCTATTTTTTCGTACTGAAATTCCGATATTACAATTTTTTTTTAGGAAACGGTGTCAAAACTTCACGGATTATTTCCCCTGATTGACTGTATATGACTTAATTTGTTTGAATAATATTTAATCATTTTGGTAAATATAAATCTCAAAATTTATTGTACATACATAATTTAATAATATTAATATTTTACCTATACCAATAATTTGTTCCATTTGAATAAGTATTTTCTATCCGACTGTACAAAAAACCCCTTATTTAAAAAAATAAAAAATCGTGGTTCCATTCAAGCAAGTCAAAAAACGCCTGCCGTGCGTGATTGACACCATGGTGTCAATCGACTACGTCCCAATTATATGTTACTCGATTGACACCATGGTGTCAATCAGTCAATTCAAAAAGAGTCCTTCCGTGATTCACACCATGGTTCCAATCCTTCGTGGTGTCAGTCGCTGAATTACCCGTAAATTCAGAGATTCAGTTTTTCATTCATCAAAAATCATTAAAAAATAGGTAAGAAATTTAAAGGGCCACAAGTACGTTGGTGTAGTTAAAACTATCATATCAACCCATAATCATCCCACTGCAGGGATACGGGTCTCCCTTCAATCGAAGAGGACTAGAGCGTACTCTGCCACGCTGCTCCAATGCGGATTGGCAGAGGCCAGTGTTTCCAAGGAGCCGGAAGGCAACCGACTTGCGAATGATTAGGTAAGAATTGAAGTACTTACAAAAACAAAAAAATCTTCATGTCACTCTTAACAGGTGCTCAAAGTGGCGTCCATTTTCCGCTAAACACACTGTTACACGTCTTCGTAGGTTATCTTGTAAGCGTAAAAGAATAAAATCATTGTTTTTCACTTCCTCGAAAGCACTTTCGATACGCCTACGAAGTTCATCACGGTCATTGACCTCACCGTCTCTGTCGGAATACACGCGCCGCTTTTTTGAACAAGGCCTCATCAGTCCACAGAATGTTTTCGTGGAGATGGGTTTGCAGCCACTCGCAAAATGTAACGCGAGCTTCATAGTCGGGTTGGAGTAAATCTTGCACTGGTCGAAAATGATACGGGTGTTGATTTTCCGCACGTAATAACCTCCATACCGTCATATGGCCGACGCCAAAACGCCGCCCCGCTTCTCGCGTACTCGCGCGTGGTTCATTTTCAAAAAATTGAAGGATTTCTTCTTGCAATTCCACTGGTATTTCTTGCCCACCACCGTGTGCATGAGCAGGCCTGGTGAACTGTCCATAGTCGCGGAGATTTTGAACCGTTCTCAATACGCGACGTACGGAAGGCACAATTCGTGTAGGATACTTCTCTCCACAGGCGTAAGGTAGCACTTAAATTACGACCACTTTCCCCGTACAAGAGAACGATGTCACAAAGTTCAATGTTCGTAAGTTCGCTACCCATTGTCGCGTCGCGTTTACTAGCTCAGCGAGTTCACATCAATTGCGTCCGAACACGCGGTCGCTCGGTAACAAACTGCCAGGCCGGCCGGCCCCGGCGGCACACGGCGGCGCACGCGGCACTGTTTGTCGGCGCGACAAAGGTATCTTTGATGTGCCGCCGCTCGCCGCGCGGCCGCCGCACGTTGGAACGAAAACGGCCGCTAGTGGACATAGCGACAATCGAAAACCAACTTCGATTATACAAAAAAATTATGATGGATTTCGATTCTACTATCAAATATAAGACATTAATTACTTGTACACTTTTTTGATATAATCGATACTTTATTAGTTATGAATTATTTAAAAAAAATATGTATGGAGAAAAACACAAATTCCTTAAAAACTCCGAACTCTCAAGAGCTCTCAAAAAAATTATTTTAGGGTTGTATTAAACTATTTTTTTTACTATTTTTAAGGTACGTCTGTAACTGCGCTTCGCTGCGCTTTTGCGACAATATTTTTTTTTGTTTTTTTCTAACAAATTCCCTAAAAACTCCGAAATCTCAAGAGCTCTCAAAAAAAATATTTTAGGGTTGTATTATACTATTTTTTTACTATTTTTAAGGTACGTCTGTAACTGCGCTTCGCTGCGCTTTTGCGACAATTTTTTTTTTGTTTTTTTCTAACAAATTCCCTGAAAACTCCGAAATCTCAAGAGCTCTCAAAAAAATTATTTTAGGGTTGTATTATACTATTTTTTTTACTATTTTTAAGGTACGTCTGTAACTGCGCTTCGCTGCGCTTTTGCGACAATATTTTTTTTTTGTTTTTTTCTAACAAATTCCCTAAAAACTCCGAAATCTCAAGAGCTCTCAAAAAAATGATTTTAGGTTTGTATTATACTTTTTTTTTTACTATTTTTAAGGTACGTCTGTAACTGCGCTTTTGCGACAATATTTTTTTTTGTTTTTTTCTAACAAATTCCTTAAAAACTCCGAAATCTCAAGAGCTCTCAAAAAAATGATTTTAGGTTTGTATTATACTTTTTTTTTTACTATTTTTAAGGTACGTCTGTAACTGCGCTTCGCTGCGCTTTTGCGACAATATTGATGTTGCTTTACCGTCTATCATTGTTAGAAGCAATGAATGTGATATTTTTATTTCTCCTATTCTTGTTGGAGTTAAATCATTTATTTCTGACTCTATGGCATTCTTTTCCTGTAATATGGTATCTTTATTTTCTTTAATAAATTTAAAGAAGAGTGGACGACACCAATATGGCGAATTAGGTGACTCATTCTCCCAGACTACATGATCTCCAGAAATCATTTTAATTGGTACTAAACTTCCCATGAAAATACTCGAATCATCAAAGTGTTCCTCTTCAGTTAATAGCGTTTTCTGTTTATAGTTAGCTTGGTTAGAAGCACCATCAAACCCCCATTTACTAATCATTGTTAATTCCTTACATTCGTTGTCATATGCGATTGATTTTATTATTCTTTTTGCTGTTATGTCCAAAAGGGCCTGCAACTTTATTTTCGCTATTGTGTCCGTTACTGTAATATCTTCTTTTGGTGGATAGCAGTCTTGCTTTGCGGTTTGAATAGTGTAGTATGAAGGAAATAAATTATGACTTTTTTGTTCCACACTTTTTCGTAATGTATTATACTGCCATTTGGATAATTTTAATGATACCATTAAACTAAGAGCTTTATCCGGAGAAAATTGAGGTTTCTTATTTTCAAAAATGCAATTTTTTACCCGATTCACATCTTGTGTATTTTTAAGCAAGTGCTCAAGAATTTGTGCAATGTCGTTATTACCATCATTTTTTAATTTTGAAACGTAAGCAAAAGTAAGTTCGTCTGAAGACATAGTTGTGCTCATATTATGTTCTATACGCCTCTTTTTTTGTTTATTTGACAACTCTGCAAATATTTTTCTTGGACTCACCTCAGGCGATGTCCCTATTGTTTGTTTTTCTTGTACTGAACACTGAGTAGGTACTTGGTCTAGGTTGATCACATGTTTCCACTCCCGTAATAACCGTACTCGGTCCAGATTGGTTAGTCGAGGTCTCAAAAACTTTCGTAATAACTTCTGGCCACACTATATTTGCCTCTAACCACTGACTATTATTATTTTTAAATTGAATTTCTTTTCTGTTAGGTTAGCACTTATCCACCTCCTATGAAGATTAAAACAGTATTTATAGCAAAACTCTTTTAGATTTTTATCATCTTCAATATTTAAATTTACAGGTAGTCGAGATTTTAAAGTTTCGTATAAGAAATTATTATTTTTAATACCGCCACTTTTTTGTAATTTCACAAACATGTCAATATTTGTCACCAAATCTTTAAACATTTTGACGAAATTAAATATTTCCCGAAAATTTGATCGCAAAGTAGTCCGTATGTTATGTATCAACGTACTGGACGTTATTTTAAATGTTTTAAATTTATATAACATTGATATTTCAAACGCAACCGAACTTTTTCCTAATTGATTTGGATCAACCAATGACAATAAGACACGTCATGGCTATCTGCGCTCTGATTGGCCGACATAGAGAGGAGGGGGGAATGATAGAAAACATAAAACGTCATTAGCTAATGACGTCCTTTGTTTTTATCAGACAAACAAGGTCGTTAACAAATGACGTTGTTTTTTTGCTACTACTAACGACGTCATTAATAAATGACGTTGTTTTTTGTAAATAAAATCGACGGCATTAACTTATGACATTATACGTTTGTTACTAAAAACAATGTTATTAACAATTGACATTGTTTGTTTTGTCACTAAAAACATTTTTCTTCTAAACAAATAATGTATTTTTTTTATTCAAATTCAATAAAAAGAGCCTTGTTGGTGGTGTGGAATGTCATTTTAAGATTTTTATTGAATTTACACGGTACCTACTAAAAATATCAGAAATAAAAAAAAAAATCTCCATACAAACTTTAAAGTGTTATATTTCCAAAAATATCGAATATATCAAAAAATGTTATATGACATTAAATTATCGTATTAGTACATATAATTCAAAAATATGCATAAAAATCCCTATGTCCCAAATTTTCATTTTCGTTCCACCGTGCGCCGCGCCGCCCGCCGCTACAACATCGACGCTACGATACTACGCGGTTTTGGTGTTTATGATGCAAGGAAAAAAGTAGACATTTGGAGAAAAAAAAAAGTATTTGTTTTTTTTATTATTTCTGCTCAGAATCACTTACTGAGTCATCTCCTTAATTTATTTACACGTCATCTGATACACCCTGTATACATAGCTTTCTATATTCGAAATTGTACCACTGTTTTGTCTACTCAATTCTCCTATTTAAGTGGTAGTCCTGGTACGCTTAAGAAAGTAAAATTTTGATACTTTACGTACGCTATACGCTTTTTGAAACAATCCGTTTAAATAATTTGAAATTTATATATTTTTTCCCTTTTTCACAGACTGATAAGAAAACGCAGAGACCAAAAGTTTGGATGTACAAAGATAAATCTACTGGCCAGCCCAAAGGCGAAGCTACTGTAACTTACGAAGATTCCAATGCGGCCAGTTCGGCTATTCAGTGGTTTGATGGAAAGGAGTTCAATGGTTGTACCATTAAAGTGTCCCTCGCACAACGACAAAACACATGGGCTGGCAGTAAGGGAGGCGGCGGCGGCGGTGGCGGAGGTGGATTCCGAGGCGGACGCGGTGGTGGAGGCGGAGGCCGCGGTGGCGGCGGTGGAGGCCGCGGAGGTGGCGGCGGCGCTGGAGGCGGCGGCGGCGGCCCGCCTTCTGGCAACCGCGAGGGAGATTGGCGTTGCCCTAATCCGAGCTGTGGGAACACTAACTTCTCATGGAGAAAGGCGTGCAATCGATGCAACGAAGAGAAGCCGGGAGGTGCCGGCGGCGGCGGTGGCGGTGCTCCCGGTGGAGGAGGTCGTGGAGGCGGCGGCGGAGACCGCGGCGGACGCGGAGGGCGTGGTGGCGGCAGAGGCGGCGGCGGCGGGTGGGGCGGCCGGGGCGGCGGAGACCGCGGAGACCGCGGAGGCGACCGGGGTGGAGACCGCGGTGGAGATCGCCGCGGCTACGGGGGTGGTGGTGCGGGCGGCGGTGGAAGCGATCGCGGCGGTAGTGGCGGCGGAGCCATGAGAAATGATGGGTAAGCAATCAGTTGTTAATTTTAGAATATTTTTTTAGAAAGCTTTCTTTGGAAATATTAATTAACGCCAATGATAACAATATTGTTTTATTTATTTAATTGGTTCACAAAACTGGCCTATACACAAAATAACGCAATTACAAATTTTATAAGTACAGTAAAAGGTTGAAGTGTACGACCTTCTCGATGTGAACACTACATGCATTTTTTAATGACGAAATTTATTTATGATGCACTTCATATTGATTTACAATTTTTTGTTCCTATAATTATTGATCTCAGAAAATGTGTTTTTTTAATATAAAATAAGTATAATTACATAATAAACTTTTATTTGTTACAGGGGCAGAGACAGGCAGAGGCCGTATTAGTAATGTGTTAAAATAAAATTGCAAAAACTATCTTTATGACTGATAATAGTGGGGCTCATATTTTATCTTTGCGTAAAAATACTTGTGTAAACTGTATTATGAAAAAAAGTCGTTTTCTAAGCCATTTCTTTAATATTTAAATTTTCACAATTTGTATTATTTGATAATTTGGGGCTACATTTTTGTATTGTTCTTGATTATTTCCAAATATTAAAGAGCCCAAAATAAAAATTTCCATTGAATTAAAAACAATACATATAAAATGGTAATTAATTATAATGTAATAAAAAATTTCTTGCACGCGCAAGTTTTAATATTGCGATAGCCACCTTTACCGTAACGTTAATACTTAAGAGTTAAGTGACGTATGTAATTTTTACAATAAATAACCTAAGTTACTTTGTTGTCTTATTTATTGTTCATAATAATTACTTTACCCAAAAAAAATATAGTAGGAACAAAGTATAAATATTGGACTACAAAAACTGGTAGCTACACATACAGTGCATGCAGCAAGCGTTTAAAAAACGCAATTTTTTTCGCTATTCACGTAGGTAGTAGGTAATTGAGGTTGCAGCTGACAATATCACTCATTTCTTATTTATTTCGATGGATGTAAGTATGCAAAATAAGTACCTACTTGTAATAACGACTATAAATTATATCGCTTGTCGAGCATAATAAGCTTTTCAATCACACTTCAATAACTAGAACACGAAAGACGGTGTTCAATTCAAATACTTATTCCACAAAATTAAACGTACCTACTTAATTCGATTTTAACAAAAAAAATTAGTTACATACTTGCCTACTACTTAATTCAAAATATTTATTATTATTCTGAACAGTGACTCAAAATGTAAGTAAGAATTTATTAAAGTTAACCGTTGCAGTGCAGCGTTGGTTACATTTCCCTTCGGACCATCTGGCATCTTTCATCTAGGATCTATAAAAACCCAGCTGACAAAAATGCTAAACATTTAGATACTTTTTAGGGTTATGTCCGTCCGTCCACGGTCTAGCGCCTAGACTGGACGCTTAATACTAGAAAGCTGTAATTTGGTATGTACATCCACGCATAATAACAATCCTATTAACAAAGGGGTAGAACAAAATTAAGAAAAATATTTTTTTTTGTTTGCCCGTGAGAATGTTTTTTTTTCAAAAGTATAGGTCTTAAAAACATCGAAGGTGTGGGAAGATCATTTCGATACAATGATCCGTTTCGGAATTACATATTTACATTTATCGTGTCAATTTTCGTTATGCCCGGTAGTCCTCCCCCTCCCCCTCATATGTTTAAAAATATAAAAAAAACATGGTACCTAGTAGTCCAATTATGCTAAACCTTCAATGAAAACTATAACGGACAACAGTTAGGTTAAGTAGGCTCTACTAGTTACCGAATAATAACCGACGAACTACCGATAAAATTTCTTTGATGGAAACTTACAAATTATGTGATAGAATTTGATATTGGACTCATCTGCAGGCAAGCAAAGCGTTGAAAATACGGAACATTGTGCGTGGCCCAACACGTAGGTACTCGCCAGATTTTTAGGGTTCCGTAGTAAACTACAAGGAACCCTTATTTAGTTCGCGTATTATACGTAGGCGTAGAGTTCCGTCATCCCGGCTGCCGATTTATCGCTTAGTTCGGTGCTTCCGCTGGAACTCGGTCCGAGATTGTGACATTAGTGACGGGCCGAAGTGGCGGCAATACAAAACACTTGGCAGTTTGTCCACCGCGACCGTCACCGAGACGTCACCGAGAACGAGATTATTTCTCAGACAGGAAACATAATGGACCTGACATACCTACAGAAAAAGCGTGCCTACCTAAACTTGTTGAAATAACAAATGGCGGATTCTCGTAGTGCGGTTCGGAATGTTCGGATGTTCATCGATATTGATAATATTTCCGTGGCGCGACGAGCTAACTATCTACACGGTGTAGGTGGACAAACTGCCATAAAGTTTCGCCATGTCCGTCAATTTTCGTTCTGCACTGCACGGTGGTCCCCCCCCCCCCCTCTATCTCCGAATGTTTAGAAATTTGAAAAAAAAACTTGGTCCACAAGGAAAACTATAACGGCGCTACTAGTTACCGAGTGATAGCCGACGAATATGAAATAAAATTTCTTTGACGAAAACGTACAAATATCATAGAATAGGTATGGCATTGTACTCATCTGCAAGAAATGCGTAGCCAATACGGAACCCTACATTTTGCGTTGCCCAACACGTACTTGCCCGGTATTTTATGTCCTGGTTTAGCTATAAATCCGTGGGTTAAAGTTATGAATATAATGATAATACACATGTAAGCACCTAATACCTACTAATACATCATCGGTGCATAAAATACAAACAAAAATATATAAATATAACTTAAGTTTATTTTGCAGGATTAAAAACCCTACTAAGCTGGGTCATTTCTTAGCAATAAGAATATTATTGACCCCACTCGGGGCCTGGCCAGATCAAGTGTTCGGAGAGAAACTCTCACTATTGTCACGATTCATAAGTTCACTATATCCACTTCAGTGTATTCTTTGTATTTTAAGTGAAATATATTTTATAAAATTGCATCACACCCATATGTCTATTATTGAATTGGGAGATGTGACGCTCACAATACTTATAACGTCGAATGTAATGGTAGGTATATTATCCTATTCATATTTTTATATTTTAAAAGGATGTAACTATAGATAGCATTTGCTTCAAATCAAACTGCCGACACAAGCAGGTACCACACGATGGATTTGCGGACATTAGACTTTAAAAAATATATTAATTAGTTATGTTCAATGGCTAATGCTGTATGTAAGTACGTAATTTGTACATAAATAAAATAAAAATCATTTTAAAATTTTGTTTTGTAGATGAGGACCATAATATGTTTATGTGAAAGATATAATACTATAAGCCAATATTTCTTTGAAACTATACATCTGACTCACTTCACACACAAGGGAGAATATTATAGAAAAGTAAGTGTAACAAACATTATCCTAACCCACCGTCACTCACATTCGCACGAATACGCGAACCTGCATGTGTAGGACGACATTTGCAAATGACTTTGCGAAGTTTTCGCCGCATTCGCGCTTTTCCGAGTCGTGTCGGCTTTTTGACGCACATCAAAGAGCGTCAACCTCGAACCTTTGCGTCGCCATATTCGTGTGACCAGGTTGCGCGCTCGATTGCAAAGGCCACGGATGTATTCCCATAAAAACAGAATGATTGTTAATGACGCTTGGGAGAGAATCAAAGATGTATTTTCTCTTTTATGTTCATTGACGAATTAAAGAGAATGATAAATTCTATTATAATAAAGCTGAAAACTTAAATAAATTCACAAAATGCAAGCAAAATTATGACATTCGTAAACATGTGTAGTGAGTGTGGAGGAAGCGCAAATGGATTCGAACATTCATAATGGATAAGATGACAAGGTTACAATATTACACTTTTGAGTACGTAGAATAAAAGTTTACACCTTACACATTATTCTAGTTTTTATTTCACATCGATCGGTGCAATATTAACGAAGTTATAAGCTTGGGAAGTTTACGCAGGTTTTTTAAATCTCGTCGTCCCCGCGAACAGCGCGTGACGTCATCGCATCCATACGGCGCGTTGGGGGCGCCCGGCTCATACGTCCGTAGTACATTTTCGCGGGTAAAAGTTGCTTGCTCTAGTGCGCTTTGGTGTTCTTTATTGATTATACATAATGCTGATTAATTATGTAGTGTATTTTGTATATTATTGTTTGAACTAAAATGGAAGAAGGATTTCAAAAAGGCCAATCCGACAACCTTCCCATAGTCCACGATATGATGGTGGCAGAATATTTTATAAGAAATAAAGATTTTGATGCAGCTAAAATTCGCGGAGTTAAAATGAAAAGGTAGGTAGGTAGGTAGGTACTTAGGTACCTATCATACTAATATTATAAAATGTGAAGTGTGTTTGTTTGTTTGTCCTTCTTTCACGTCGAAAGTAATAAATTTTTTTGGGGATAGTTTAAGGTCTGTAGAAGTGGAGAGTGACATGGGCTACTTTTTCCCACAGGATGAAGAGATTCCCATGGAAAATTTATTGGCATTTTGCCTTGACCACGCGGACGGAGCCGCGGGTAACAGCTAGTAAAATATAATTTCTACTTAATATGCGAGGTATATTGTATAGTCCGCGCGCATGTGCTAGTAGCCCATACAGGTGACTAGGTCTAGCACTTGTGCGCGTACTATAATCACGGCTGATATCATCGATATATATGTAGTATCGCTGATATCGAGATTATTTGGATATGATTTCGATTTCATACATACAATACAACAGATCGTCAACTAGCGCCTGCTACCACCCTGCTAGCGACCGAGTCTACCCCGTTCCCCGCGTTTTTACATTTTTTATACCTACCTACTTTCGTAATATTAAATCAAGTGTAAACAGCTGTTATAAATAAACCTAACTCAGTGTAAAAACTATACTTCATTCTGTGTTTTGTATTGTTTATAACCTGGACTCATTAGAATAGAATATAATATAGAATAGAATAGAAAATGAATGATCCTCACAATCACAACAATATGCTGACGTTTGTAGTCCCAATGGATGTGCTCTTCTGACGAGAAGGTGGATATTACGGCATTTATAATTTTTTTTCTAATTTTAGGATTCTTAGGCACGTAAAAAAACCACTTTTCGGGTGTTTTTGCGGCCGTATTTTTACACTGGGGCACAATACAATATTTAGTTGATGAACTCATGATGTTTTTATTGTTTCTTATATAAAATTAACACAGTAGTTCCGCGTGCGACAGGCACATTCGGGTAAATGCTTGGAATCCCCGAGTCGCTCGCGCGGATATGGTCCTAGTGACGTCATCAACGATATCGCGCTCGCTCAGCGGCTCGACCGAAAATGGTAACTTTGCACTTATATATCTCGGTCAGTTTTGAAGATAGAAAAATAATAAAAACACAGTTATTCTCGTAATTTTTTGTACAATTTTTTGGCATATAAAACTAAAAATGCTTTTCTTCTCCATTATGCGAACCCATTTGCATAGCCGCTGAGTTTCCGAATGTATTTTCGACCGTCCTTCACATATGCGCAAACGTTTGGACAATGTACGAATATTTGCACGCAAGTGAGTGGCCGGCATAACTCACCATTTCCTGTTGGACCAACTGCTACGCACAACTAATTTTGGCACAATAGTTATTTGTTATGCAAGGCTGCAAAGTTGTTTTTTGGCGCGAGTACTTAAATTGAAACCTGAGCTAGCGAAGGATTCTAGGATTGAACCACGAGCGAAGCGAGAGGTTCAAATATAGAATCCTGAGCGTAGCGAGGGTTTCAAAGGTACGAGACGCAGAATAACTTTGCTGCCGAGCGAAACACAAAATTTTTCACCTCACTACACCGAGGAAAGTCCTAGGTGCAAGAAAAACGCAAATAATATATTAAATAAGTGTTTTTTTTTTTCATGCGGTGTCGTGCTGGCCAGTTCGATTATTCTAAAAATAAGGTTGGCGCACTGGCATGAAATGAGTATTATGCATTTTCAGAGAACTGGCGGTATAAAAAATTATAGAATAGACAGGTTCGAATTTTAAAAATTCTTTCCACGCTAGGGCACAAAATGCACTTTTGCGCTCAGATTTCGAATGACAAACAGATTCTTTCCGAGCTTGTGAGGTGAAAAGGTATATTATTGTTGTTCGTCTTTCGTCTGTATTATTTTTTCTTCATACTATGCTCAAGAGAATCTTTTTCAAATGATAATGCTAGCTCTACACTCTCGGACATAAAGTTGGAACACAAAAGGAAAAGTGAAGATGAAGTTAATACTTCATCCGCAGGATAGGATTCCTGTCCTATCCTACTGTAGGACAAAGAGCCCGTCTACCCTCGTTTTTGCTCAACTTCACGAAAGTGTAGAGCTAGCATGACATTTGCACCGTAACAATATAATAGGTAGGATAGATAAGTGCCGTAACAACTTTGAATTATTTATACATGCACAATACAACATTGTTGTGGACTAAAGGTAGAAACGCACTTAAGCGGCGCTGCACAAAGCGGCGCCGCTCCGATGTAGTGCCGCTCAAGTACGGTTACCCAATGCCACGCCGTTCCGCTGCAGCGCCGCGCCGCGCTCTATTTTTATTTATTATAGGTACATATTTTTATTTTTTATACCACAAAGGTGGCAAACAAGCCTACGGTCCGCCTGATGGTGAGCGGTCACCGCAGCCTATGGACGCTTGCAACACCGGGAGCATCACTCGCGCGTTGCCGACCCTGTAAAAATCTTTTATTGCCCTTTTTGAAGAACCCCATATTATAGTCTAAAGGAAAGACCTCGGCGGAGATCTCATTCCACAGCCTCAGCGTTCGCGGGAGGAAACTCCTCTGAAACCGCGTAGTACGCGATTATTTTGGTTCTAGTGTGTGAGGTTGGATTCCCCGCCGGTGACGAGCAGTTCGATGGTAAAAAGTGGCCGTAGGCATCAAGTCAAACAATTCCTCGGAACAAACCCCATAATACAAGCGGTAGAACACGCATAGGGAGGCGAAGTCTCTCCGCAGACTGAGGGGCTCAATACCGCTTGTTAGCTCGGGATCGTCGACAATCCTCATAGGACGTTTTTGAGTCGAGTCTAGAGGTCCAAGTTGGTACGCCGGCGCTCCAGCCCATAGGTGAGAGCAGTTCTCCATGTGGGGTCGGACTTGAGATTTATACAGTACAAGTCTCTGCCCCGGTTTGAAGTACCGCTTCGCCCTATTCAGCACACCGAGCTTTTTCGACGCCAACTTGACCTTGTCTTCTATGTGACTGCGAAACTGGACGTTGCTAGAGATCTCGACTCCAAGAATCCCTAAGCTGCCGGTAGTTATTAAGGGTGTCCTTTGGAATTGTGGGGCCACTGAAAAAGGGGATTTCTTCGCGGTGAACGCGCAGACTTGTGTCTTGGTGGGGTTAAATTGGACTAAGTTACGTCGTCCCCAATCGCTCACCCTGGTTAGGGTGCCTTCGATTTCAGACACAAGTCGTTCGCGGTTCTCCTCCACTACGGAACGAGGGATGCTAGGCCGGCCCGTGTAATAGGTGTCCCCGGTACTGTCGTCTGCATAACAATAAATATTATCTACAGACAACATATCATTGATATGCAGCAGAAAGAGGGTCGGGGATAGAACGGAGCCTTGTGGCACGCCAGCATCAATGTCCATGCGGTCCGAGCAACTGCCGTCAACTATGGCACTTATGCTTCTGTTGGACAGAAAGCTGGCTACCCATTTGCATAGTCCCTCGGGCAGTCCGTACGATGGTAGCTTCGATAGAAGACCCCTGTGCCAGACCCGATCGAATGTTACCCTAAATATTACCACCTTGAATCGGTACATACATCCCACCATCTGCATATTGTGGGAATTTTTTTACCATTACATAGTAATTTTGCAGAATTACCAGTTGTAAATAAAGACATGCTTAAAAAGCTAGATGATGAAATGAAAAATGCTTAGTTGTATTCACTAGAAGGTAGATGGCGCCAGAATCTACGACAGAATCGCAGGATAATATAGAAATTAACAATTTGGCCACCAGTAGGTACTAGCAAAGCATCTCGGGAGAGCAGTAGTGTGGCAGTAGCACTTGGTCGGATTTTGAGAGGTCGCATATTACTACTCGAATTCGAATTTGAGAGAGTTCGAAGTTCGAATTCCCATTTGGGGCTGGGAGGCGGAGGTGATAGGTACTTTGTTTTTGTTAACTGCAATTTTTTATGTTGCTTGTACAGGTCTATGACACCATGAACAAGCTCTCCAATCAATTTAGCTGCATCGATATTATTGTAACAGCTGCAGGGATGTTTCTTTTCAACCTAGCACCAATGTACAACAATTTAAAAAATGGAGTCTTTGACGAAACCAACGGGAATGTTTCCGTGCAGTTTGCACTGTACTATGAGATTCCAGGCTATAATCCACTTAACCATTATTGGGCAACAACCATTTTGAACTATTATTTATCATATATGTCTACAGTTTTTATTATCATTACTGATTTGTTTTTGTTTTTAATCGTATTTCAATTGCTTGGGCATATTGAAATACTTCACTATGAATTACAAATATTCCCTAAGACTAAAAATCTATTGGCTGATGGATTTCACACGAAAAATAATAACACTGTCGCAATGTTTGACATTGATGAAAACAGAAACATAGCGAGGATGATAAAAGATTTTGTGGACCACCACAGAATGATCATCAGGTAAGAACTGTGCTGTAAGTTAGGCCATACAGATAGTGGTTAAAGCAGAGCCCCTGTAAGAATGACGACACTACTGCCAACAAATAATTAATATAAATATATAGGGACAATTCATACAGATTGAGCTAGCCCCAAAGTAAGTTCGAAACTTGTGTTATGGGATACTAACTCAACGATATTATATTTTTATAACAAATACATACATAGATAAACATCCAAGACCCGAGGCCAATCAGAAAAAGTTAGTTTTTCATCATGACCCGACCGGGGATCGAACCCGGGACCTCCTGGGGGGCGGTCTGGCGTGGTAACCATTACGCCACGGAGGTCGTCAAAATTATAATTCTAGTATAAGTACAGCATTCAAAAGGCCTTTTACCACTACTACTGTATACACGTATAGATATAGCCTATGTCACACCCTGATAATGTAGCTTTCTACTGGTGAAAGAATTTTTGAAATCGGTCCAGTAGTTTCGGAGCCTATTCAATTCAAACAAACAATCAAATCTTTCCTCTTTATAATATTAGTATAGATAACGGTTGAGCTTCACGTGATATCACGATTTATAAAGGAATGCTATATTTTAAGTACAGCAATATTGAGAATTTAGCGATTATTTTGTGATACTTTCATAAACTACAATTTTTTATTTAGGTATTTAAATTCAATCATTTTGTTTCTAAGTTTTGCAGATAACTTGTCGAGTTTTTTTGGTCCTGTGCTAGGTATGAACTACTTATTCCACCTTTTCATTTGCTGTTTATCACTTCTGGAATGTACAAAAGGTGTAAGTATTTTTTTAAATTCAAGAAGCTTAAAACCTAAGCGTGTAACAAAAAAACAAGTTCTAATTAATTTTAACACCTAATTCGCAGACAGCGGATGCAGTCGTACGTTATGGGCCATTAACGGTAATAATATTTGGAGAGCTTGTAATGACGTCAATAATATACGAAATTGTCGGTACAAAGGTAACTCATATCATATCTCAAAAATATATTTATTGTATCAAACAATCTCACGATTGATACTCACTGCTGTCATATTTATTACTCTTATCCCGCGGGATGCTATTTGACGCGCCCCCGCACCAGAACATAAAAAGAAAGACGCCGATGGGCGTGGCCCGCACTTTATGATCTTAACCTCTTATACATTCTTACGCTGAATTATGAGAAATACTTAACTACAAATACGCCAAACATGTGGTAATTTATGAACCTAGGAATTTAGTGTTTATAAATAACTCATTTTTCAGAGCGAGAAACTGAAACACGCTGTATATGAATTGCAATGGGAGAGCATGAGTGTCAGCAACCAACGTTTAGTGCACATTCTTCTTCATAGGATACAAACACCGATCCGCGTGCAAGCATTTGGAATAACAGAAGTAGGCGTAACGACGATGTGTGGGGTACGTTTATAATTCATACAGGGATTTGTACCGTGCATCCAAACAGCAGTTATTTTTTGTGGAGCAACGTTTCCAAGGTTAGTGGGCAACATCCGATAACAAAAAGTTATTGAAAATTCTCAAAAGTTGAAGAATGTTACCTAATTAGTATCTTGCTCCACAAAAAGTAACTGCGGACAGCGGTGTGGATGTTCGGGTACTCTCATGGCAAAATGAACATATTGCCGACGTCATCACTGCAGATCACATACTGCATTGATTTTTGTAGTTTGCAAGGCCGATGTTTTTATAATGTTTGTATAATTTCAGATTTTGAAGACAACCTTCTCTTATTTCACTTTCCTTCGAGAAATGAAGTAGCTTTCATGTTATTTTTAAACACATCAACATGGACCTTGAAAAATCAAATATGTATTTAAATTAATAAATAGATACCTAATTGGTAGGTAGTAGAAATATAAAGTATATGAAAGAAAAAAATTCTCTCAGATTTATTTTTCACTGCCACCCATTAGCTTATGATTAAGAGTGCAGTTTTAATTTTTTAAGCGGATCGACAACAGAAAACCAGCGCCGTGCTGAGCCGTGCTGTGCAAAATACAAAAAAGATACAAAATGTTAAGATTACTATTAATTAATTAATACTTTATTTAAGATTACTAATTACTATTAATTAATACTTTATTTAAGATTACTATTAAGAGTTTTTATTAATCATTTATTTAATTTTCTGTGTAAGTAAACTTGAAACAAGTTAAATAAAAGCTTTTAAAAACGTCCACGCATATGTCCCAAGAGCTATCTACAATAATAAAACCAATTCATTCAAAGTACTTTATTTAAAACTGAAAACGAGAATAGAGCTTTTTCATATTTCTTTGGTCTATATTACTAAATTCTTTTTTAACGTTTAGTTGGAATTTAATACTATGTATTTTAAATACAATGTTATGTACAGAGCAGTGGCAGTGGCGTTTTATCGTTTCTGGAAGTTGATTATCTTGATGAGCAGAAAGCCCATGACCGTTGCCGCCGCGACGCCGATGCCCGCCTTCCACCACGAGGAATTTTCGCCCGAGAGACTCGCAAAGTGCTTCAAGTGTCTGAAATGCACGCATCAATTTAAAAATAAATACTAGGTGATGGTTTAATACCAAAAATGAAGTAAAAACCAGAATGAATTTCTGAAATAATTTTTATTAACAGGTGAACTTCCTTTTATTTGATGTCATCAAATAGTCACAATATCATAACAACTGCTTGATATCGATTGATATTGTATAATAGACATTTTAACATGAAAGGTTGCTAAATTATACACAAAATAACTCTCAGTTACTCACCTGTGCTTGCTGAATAAAATCCAAGCGGCTTGAAATTGACTGACAAAGAGAATTAAAATAACATTCTGAGGAAGCAATGTGCAATGTAGCGAGCGATACATAGGGAAACTAACCGGTTAGTTTGCTTTTATGATTGAAAAAAAATATGGTTATTATTCGTGCACTAAATCTTTCATTGCAATTGTAAAATTTTGAGAAATGGACGATGACTAAAGGAGAATGAAATGATATGAATAATTAGAAATAAGGTAAATACCTACGTAGAATAAGGCTAATTCAAAAAGTCAGACTCTAGATATTGAGATTTCGGCATAGATTATTGATTTACTTTGAATTTAGCTCCATTGTAAACAAGTCCGTTGTACATATTTATTTTTATAAATTTACGACCCCATTAAAAGCTTATGAATTTTAAATTCAAACACTTGATCGCAAATTCAAATCAATTCAACATTCAATATTATTAGGTATTTTGAAAATATGGATGAAGGTCGTTACAACTACAGGTTAATACAGTACATGCAGATGAATATACTACAACATATACTTACGGAAATGCAGCCATAGTGGCCAGTTTGATAAACACATCGTGTTTGTTCTCCTTAATACTGAATATTTGCGGCGCGAGCAACTGGTACTTTGAGCAGAATACGTCTGGTTGTAGCATGTATTCCTGCCGAGCGACCATCGCGTCGCCTCGCGTACCCACAATCAATACCGGAATGTGGCTTTCGGCGAAATATTTCTGCAAACAAAATGATTTCTAGTCTATTTTTTTTAAAGAAACGAGTATCGAAAATTATTTACTGCATTGCTATTGGTATACGTATTCATTGCTATTGCGAGTGTTGCTATTGGTCGATACAATGACCCATCTCACTCTGTCAATATCAGAAATGAGCGAGGGACGCTTTTAACCCACTACAGGAATTGGGTTTAACCCACACATACATTTCCATCGCTGTGTTTACTGTAGGTATACCAGGAATGACCAGGATAGATAGTCGTCCATCACAGGTAAAACAATAAAGCTCATTTTTCTCGAAACTAAAACTGTGCTGGATCTCATTTGGAGGATATTACTAAAGCAGTAAGAGTAGTGTGTCTTCTCATATCTCCTATATGTAGAATGCAAAATTGTATATTGCTTATTAACTTACAATATAAATCCTAGCGATGTACTCAAACGAGCGACTGGCGGCGACATCGTAGACAAGGCAGGCGACGTCGCAGTTCACCTCGTGCGGCTGCAGCGGGTCGGACACGCGAGTGATAGGTATCTCCTTCAGCACCAAGTACTTCTCTTGTCCATACACTAGCACGGTATTTATGCAACAATTCTCCGTGACGTTTCCATCGCCGCGGTCGTGTGTATGTGACTTTATTTTCTGCGGATCCAGATTACAGAATATAATAACACATTTTAATAAAAAGAATCATTATTACTTTTGAAATGCCCAAGCCCGCGAGAAACACAGCTTTGACCATAGATTTAGTATATACTTACTAGCGTATAGATCGGCAATGGTTTGATTGAGGCGAGACCAAAAACAAAATACACTAGTGTGCATGTAATGTACATTGTGTGCAAGCAAGATATATAATTTTGTTGATTTCCCTTTTTGTTTGAGTTCCATCCAGGCACTGCACAGGTAACCATATTTAATCACGTCTAATTAACACCAAAACTACACTTAAAAACCATAAATTTTGTAAAAATAAGTGGGATTTGTTTTAAACACGACTGACGTCAGACCGACACAGGCCGATAGCGTGTATAGGAAGAATGGTCTCGCCTATCTATCTCACTCTAACAAACGGGTATGCTATGATCTATCTCTTTTGCATTGCCGATCTATACGCAAGTACGTATATACTAAATCTATGGCTTTCACAGATGTGTGTATGACCGAAGTAGGTATATAACGTCGAGTCAATTCAAGAAGAATGTCTACGAAAATTAATTATATAAAAGAGTTAACCATTATTTTCGATTATAAATCAGTTCTGTTATTGCGAAAATTGGATACTATACCTTATGTGCTATGCCGAGGAAGCTCCTACAAATAGAGGTTTTGCCACAGGATCTCGGCCCTATCACGTGGCACTGGTACACATTGCGACTTGATTGTTTCTTAGCGATATCCACTTTCTTTTCTCGGGTTACTGGAACGTCGGGTATTTAATTGTTAATTACGAGTAAATTTACATGACATAAGCATTGATAAACAAAGATAAAGGTATAAATTAGATAACATCATTATTTTCGAAATTTACAAATGGCAGAACGGTTTATAGTGAATATCTCTATTTCTGATAATGAAATAAATTTTATTTTACACTTCTTAAATCTCTTATTATGCATTATTACTTACTGTGTATTGCTGTTTTTTGTGATTCATTTTCAAGGAAATTAAAGCCTAAGTATGCTAAATAGGCACTAGTGTTTTGTAAATCCATCAATGTCATTAGAGTCCAACGACACATCCATCCTTGTAATGTCAAGAAACCCTAAAAAAAACCTTCGTCTTATTTTCTGGGTGTAATTAATGTTGTACTATGATTAATATTTTATTTTTGTAGAAAAAATATTGTTCTTAAATGCCAAAAAGGCCGTAACTAGTTTCTTTCGCCATTTCTTATACCAGTGGTCTTTTTGCTTATGTTTCCGAAATGGTGGTGGCAGCGGGTAGTAGATACGTTATTCTTGTGTTCACTTTGATTAGGGGCATTGACTGTAAATGCCTACTCACAAACGATTTAACTTTGACTTTGAAAATACAATGTAAAATATTCCCATTTAAAAAAACTTGCATGATATTAAATTAGAAAGATGTTTGTCTGTATTTAAATTAGCTTGTTGTAATATGACAATTTGACAATTTTGAATGACAATTTTGTGTAAGTAGGTATGTTTTCATGTATATAAACAAAGGTTCAAAGTACATAATGGTACAACTATAGAAATAAAATATTTATTTCTTCCTTGTTTTCATATCTCATCCAACTGTATTTATAGGTAAATGTTACTACAATATGTACTTAAATGTAGGTACGTTAAATGTAGTAACATTTACTTCTAAATACAGTTAGATGAGATATGTTGCGAACATTATACGGAAATCCTGTTAGATAACTCGATATGTTTCGCTCGCATCATTTATTTATATTTATTTATTCCACTCTTTCAACTATTTGTGGAGACGTTTTGTTATCTCTTCCAATCCATTTTATCATACATTCTGTTACCCGATTTTTTTTATATACAACACAGTCACTTTGCCACCACTACCTAAAACTGTCCTTCGCGACGTATATTTATAAACCAGAGGGTGTCTCTTGAATTTTTTATCTTGAGAGTATTTATTTGATTAACCCACCTTATCATTTGTTGGTACAGTATACCGCAAATTATGCCAGGGTATCCGTGGACAATATGAGAATACATTCTTCAGTTCCGTTGGATTCAGCATGCCATCTTTATCTCTATCGTACTTTTCAAACAGTTGAGTTAAGAATTGTTGCCCTTTATATGATAGTTCAGTTGTGCAACCCACTGGTACTTTTATACTAGAAAATTTAAAATAATACATTAGATACTATAATCTATTTATATAAAATTCAAAGTCTTGTCTGACTCACTTAACAACGCACGCATCAATCACTTATCAACGCACAGCCCAAACCGCTGGGTCTAGAGATTCCAAATTTGGCATGTAGGTTTCTTATAAGGACCAGACCGAATCGTACCTGATCGGACCGGATGGAACTGTACCGTAACGGGCTATGCCGGACCGGACCGGATCGGAATTTGTTTGTGAAAAAAATATGCTAATTGTTAGTAGGCCACGCGGGCGAAGCCGCGGGTTGAAGCTAGTATTTATGTAATATTTTAAAAAACTTAATCATAAAAAGTATATCTCATCTCTTCGTTGTTTTGTTCTGTCAGTTTTTCTTTTTCTACACAGTCATTTAAGCATTTTTACTTGAAAGGTATACATAAGAATAAAGTTACATGGAAGGTTTCTATAAATATTGTTTAAGATTAACTTGTGGGAACAAATTATTACTGTGTTTAAGTAAATATGTACTACTTTAGTGAAAGGTTTTAATAAAATAGAATCTAAATATAGTGTTAGATATTGACCTAGATGACAATTAAACCTTTGTTAAATACTTCAAAACAACTGTAATCTTTTGTATTGCTTTGTTAAATAAATAAAGTAATCATTATTATCATGTTACTAAATATATCGTAAATAAGATTATTATCTCATATATATGAAATAAAGACATACTTGGCATATAAATAACCGTGCGTCAGCTCTAAACTCTCGTCATATCCGAATTTACGAAGAACTGTCCATGTGGTTTCGTTCCTTCCTCTTTGTATGAACAAACAGTGTAAGAAAATAAACCCTTTTACTGTGATACAGTCACTTTCAATTCCACCCGCGATGTTTTGAGCAATCACAGATTTTACTTCATCTAAAACCTGAAACACATTGATTATTTATTTATTGAAAACTAGTTTTTCCCCGCGGCTTCGCTCGCATTTAATTTTATGACATATATCTTGTTTGACAACAAGACAACCCATAGCACGACTTGACCCATTGGAATGAAATACTTTCACAGGATAAAAAGTAGCCTTTATTGGGCTCTGTACCCCTGACAATATGGATACAAATTTTCATAATGATCGGCTGATTAGCCGTGAAGGAATAACAAACAAAAAATAAACAAACAAAGTCACTTTCTCATTTATAATATTAGTATGATATTACAAAGAGTTGCAAGATGAGCATGAAAATTAAATATGGATTTTAATTATCCGAATTAAACAATTTTTATTTATTTATTATGTTTTTTTATTTAGAGAATGTCTTTACTAAAGCTACAGGCTCTCAAAAAGACATCTAGCTCAAGGCCTTATTTCTTGTTAATCATTGAATATTTGTCTTTCCTCATGATATGCATGAATATTATGACGACCAAACAACCAAATATTTACAGATCATACAAACATTTTCTATAGAATACAATCACATCCTTATTTTGTAAAAATTTTGCTTTATATTTCAACTTTAAAATTAATTTGAGTCCCATTTTAATAGATGTAGTAGTAAGCATATAATTATTTTACCTGTAATTGCAAAGGTGTATCAAAACATTTTCTTTGAAATATTGTGACTTCATAATCATCCAGTAAACCATCACCATCCAAGTCACAAATTTTAAATATTCTTGTCAGGGCTCTTTTACACTTTTCTGTCAACTGTGAAACAAATAACATTATTTATTGATTCATGTTTATTTACATTTTATCTTTAAAAATAAAACAAAATCTAGATATCTATATGTATAACATTTCACTTTTCACAATTTAACTTTAGTCTGGCATCAATCCAAAGAAGCATTCTATTCAGCAGTTTTAAAATTGTACTAGAAACCCGTGTGTCTAATTTATTAGAGGATAAAATGTTCTGTGTAATTTTTAAGTTCAACGAACCATGAAATGTGTTACAGTATAATCAGGTATTTTACAGAAAGACATTCTAATTTGATTCATAATTTCACTGTGTGTATAATTTGCTAGGATATTTAGTTTTTTGGATGCCTGATACAGGCTGATGATAATATTTTGTTTTTAACAATGTAATTCTGTATTAAGTAAAATAATAGTTTCATTAAATTTATTTTCATACATACACAAAATGGACATATCTCGTGTAAACTACAACTAAATAAATTTTGCAATATTCTCCATTAGTGTGATCAATGTCTTTGTTTATGTTAAATCTCCATAACATCAAGATCAAACATCGGTTCAAGTTCGGTTCAAAGTAATACAACAAAACACTGATCTTTATCTATTCCACTACTAGACCAATTATTACTAATTAATATACCTCTTGTTCATCAATAGAATATATTGGACATATAGGGTGCAGGACAGCTTTTTGTGCATTATAAAACATTTCAGAGACATTAGTTAGTGTTTTTGCTGAACATTCTATACACCTGTCCACTTCTGGATACTCTTCTGCTATGTCCCAGATATTCTGAAAATAAAATTATTATTTAAAAATCTAAAATTATTATTAGTGAAGCCATAATCCATAATCAGAATCCAAGAGATTGAGTCATTTGCAGCAGACATATCCAAGACCAGTGGAATACAGATAGATTCCTATCCTATCAAGACCATGTTAACATAATGAGACTTTAAATACATAAGAGTTTAGTTACAGAGTAAGATAGAAGGCATGTAACCAAAGATTCCAGAGGGTTAAAGTGTCGCAGCCCACAAAAAAAATAAAAAAAGGATTTAAGCTATAGGGTGCAAAAGAAAATATAACTTACATCAATAACTGAGTAATCAATTAAGTCAATCTTGTTCCCAACAAGAATAACAGGTTTCCGAACATCATCAGGGCAGTTGTCTCGGACAAACGGCAACCAATATGAAGCTATTTTGCTCAAAGTTTCCTGTCTATCCACAGAAAAAACAATGCATATAACATGTGCCCTCTCTATTTCTTCGCCAACTTGTTCCAGGGATTGCTCAGCAACTAGAAATATATACTAGTGAGTATATGTATATTTATTTATAGTATTATTGATTAGATATTTACTATTTGTTTTTATTTACAAATAAAAAAACTTTGTAGTTCTCGAGTAAAGAAAAAAAACAAATAAAGATGTATCTTCCTTTTTAAGAACTCATTTCATTCTAACATTTTAGAAATCAATGTGAAAAATGTTTGTATTGTTTAAAATTGATGATAATTACCAAAACATTGCTTGGGTAAGATTTAGTAAAGTTCCTAAAATGGGGTAAATAGGTAAAAACTTGATTATTTTGTTCAGAGTCGCGTTAGGGTTTGCTTGAATTAATGCTTATCTGAGAAAAATAAATAAAGTCGCCGCAAAAGCGAGCATACCGCAAACATCGACGATGTTGGTCGGGACTTGCTCCGGAGTAACATCCGCAGGTATTGTGATCTCTTCGGCTTTAGGCGGCACATGCTCACTAAACTCTTCTGTTACCAAAGAAAGAATAAGCGACGTTTTTCCAACTCCCGGATCACCCAACAATAGGATTCGCACAGTTCGGGGCAATGATTCGTACACCATTATGGCAGATTACACCAGTCCGTTAGCATATTACGTAAAACATTTTTCTGTTAAAAGGTTGTTTTAACATTATTTGATTAAACCACTCACTGATGTTTTAATTCCGTTTCAACATAAAATTGGATTTGATTTTCTGAACATTTATTAAGCCATAGTGACATTTGTATTGTATGACATTTCAGACGTTTGACTTCCATGCATTTCACAGTGTGCCACTCTCACTCACCTCACACCGCTCTTTGGCTGGCTGGCTGGCTGGGCTGCCGCATAAAATAAAACCCACGGCTAACTTCAGTTTAGTTTACAACGCAATGCAGTGCAGTGCTGTCAATCTTTTCAGTTAAGAGCCATTATTGCCACACTACAATAAAAGAAGAAACATGGCACGCAGCTGCTGTCACTGTCTGTCATTCATATTTTTGACATTACAACGTCGTAGTATGATGCTTAACTACGAACGAAACGACCACCGATGAAACTTGCCCATAGTTAAAGAGAAATGGTAAGCGTTGCGTTTGTTTGACAGTTTGTTTGTACCAATGAACGATTGTCGGTTCGGTTTCGGTGTGTTATTTTTATATGACTTCTGTTTTATTTATTGTATTATAAAATAGATAATGAATAGTGCTAATTACATAAGCCGAAAATATGGGTGAATTAAGTAAAGGGCATAAAGATTGGGATACAACAAAAGGCTTGCGGGAACCGATCCGAGCAATAGAGGTTAGTTTCTTCTATTTTACCAATAGTTATAAAGATTTTAGAAGACTGAATTAATTCTTAACAAAATAATGCTCTATTTCAGGACAAATGGAAACTTGTGCCAGCATACCTTCAAGTGAAAGGGCTAGTTAAGCAACACATTGACTCATTTAACTATTTTATAAATGTTGAAATAAAAAAAATTGTTCAAGCCAACGAGAAAGTGTTCTGTGATGCAGATCCACTGTTTTATATTAAGTATTTAAATGCCTATGTTGGCACGCCTGATTTGGAGGAAGGTTTCAATGTCACGAAACCGACGACTCCTCATGAGTGCCGGCTACGGGACATGACATACTCTGCTCCGATCACAGTTGACATAGAATACATAAGAGGAAACCAGAGGGTCATCAAGAATAAACAATTAATTGGACGGTCAGTGAATAATATATAAATAATTAAAATCACACTAACATAGTTTTTAAATATTTGTCATTTGTGTTACGGAATTTATCCTGAATTAAATAATAATTATTATAATTATTTTATGGAGATTTGTGTAAAAAATATGTCTCTCTATGAATAAATTGTATTGATTTCAGAATGCCATTAATGCTGAGGTCTTCGAATTGTGTGCTGACAAATAAATCAGATTATGAATTGGCTCAACTCAGCGAATGCCCTCATGACCCTGGCGGTTATTTCATTATTAGAGGTAGAAAATTGGACTGTTTGCTTGCTTTATTAATTTTCTTTACACAAGTTTGCTTTGCTTGTTTCATTCTGTGGCAATCCTAATTGAATTAAGTGTCATTGTAAAAGTTTTGTAGTTTGTAGGGGATAAAATATATAAAAATTATTCCTTTTTTTTTAATTGAATATTTAAAAGTTTGGTTTTTATTTTGAGTCTTGTAAATTCTTTTGTTTTTGTTCATGGTTCTTATGATAATTAATTATTTATTTATTTTCAGGCCAAGAGAAAGTGATATTAATTCAAGAGCAATTGTCTCGAAACAGAATGATTGTTGATGAATTTAAAGGAGCTATTCAATGTCAAGTGACAAGCTCAACACATGAAAAGAAAACAAGAACAAATGTTATTGTGAAAAATGGAAAATATGTGTTGAGACATAATGCACTGTCTGACGTAAGTTTAGTTTGTAAACAATAAAACGGGAGACCAAAACAAATTCTATAATTTAAACAAAATATTTGAGGCTTTTAGTCATGTTTGTTGTTAGCCTCATAGGGAAGTTCTTTCAATAAAGTACTCCATACTCCTAATGAGGGGCACAAACTTGCAATGGCAAGTGATGTAAAGATGTACAATTTTTTTCGCATTACCTGAAACATCACTTAGTATGTTGTTTATGATCCCACGACCCAGCCTCATTTGTGGAAATAAATCATATGAAACTATTACTACTGTACAGCACCACCACTATTAATAAAAAATTGAGTATCAATTTCAAATTATGTTAATCTGGTGTTTTACTTCATCTTAGTCCATTAGATAGTGGAGAGCTTACATTAGATATTTACTCGAAAATCCTACTTCCATGTATCCCACATTACCGAGCGTCCTATTTTCTATAACACAGTTGCAGTTAGTGAAGGCTAACAAACATAATATGTGTTTATAGGATATACCAATAGCAGTGGCATTCAAAGCTATGGGCATCTGCAGTGATCAAGAAATAATGCAGCTGATTGGCTCGGATGACACAACTGTAAAAAAAATGGCACCTTGTATTGTGGACTGCCACAATCTAAAGATATTTACACCCAACCAAGCACTTGCTTATATTGGTAGTAAATTGAAAGTTAAAAGGTATGTATTAAGTCTCAGAATATTTATCCGAATTTCCATAAATTTCCAAATATTTCATTATATATATTTAATAGTAATTATTATATTCAATTCATGCACTTATAGATTGCGGAAAAAAAAATGTGTATATGATTGAGACAAAAAGTTTTCTTGAGTTAAAGTGCATGAAAGTTAATGATAAAGCTAGTTATGGGACTTCTAAAATTGTGATTAATATTAATTTGACAACAAAAAAATTACAGGTTTCATTCAACAAATTCAAAAGCCCGTACACCAATAGACGAAGCTCGCGAACTATTAGCTACAACCATTTTAGCTCATGTTACAGTTGAAAATTACAATTTCTATGTTAAAGCTATTTATTTAGCAATCATGGTAAAAAGAGTGATAGAAGCAGAAACAAATAAAGCTGCTATAGATGATCCAGACTATTATGGGAATAAAAGGCTGGAGCTTGCAGGCTCATTACTAGCTTTGATGTTTGAAGATCTATTCAAAAGATTCAATTGGGAATTGAAGTCTATTGCAGACAAAATTATCCCAAAAGTTAAAGCAGCTCCGTTTGATGTTGTTAAGCACATGAGGCCTGATTTAATTGCAAATGGCTTATTTGCGGCAATTTCATCAGTAAGTATGGTTCTATTTCACAAAAATTTATTGATCGTTACTAAACTATGGATAATTGACACCATAGTAGTTTAATGTTTTTTATATTAATAATCATTATAAAGTTTTAATTTTTATAGGGAAATTGGACTATCAAGAGATTTAAAATGGAACGACATGGAGTTACTCAAGTACTCAGTCGCCTTAGTTATATATCTGCTTTGGGTATGATGACGCGTGTAAATTCTCAATTCGAGAAAACCAGAAAAGTGTCTGGCCCACGGTCTCTCCAACCATCACAGTGGGGTATGTTATGCCCCTCTGACACACCTGAAGGAGAAGGCTGTGGTCTTGTAAAAAATTTAGCGCTGATGACACATATTACTACAGAGTGTTCAGAGGTGCCAATAGCAAGGTTGGCGTGTAATGCCGGTGTCGAAGACGTAAGGCTCTTAGGTGGAGAAGAAATCAATCATCCTGCAGTTTATATGGTCTTCTTAAATGGTAATATTTTTTTTAAAGAATCTACTTTGTTAATTGTCTGCTTTTTTTGTGTGACAAATTTATACTAATTCAAATTTTGGAATATGGATAGATGAGAATATTGACTTAGAATTTGTTTCAGGTAACATTCTGGGTGTTTCACGACAATACAAACGGCTTATTAAAGTGTTCCGAATGTTTAGGCGGCGCGGTCTTATTTCATCTTTTGTGTCTATATATCCTAATCATAATCAAAGGACAGTATACATATGCAGTGACGGAGGTAGATTGTGTCGACCATACATTATAGTCGAGAACGGTTGTCCTTTAGTTCAACAGCATCATATCACTGAACTTAATAGAGGCATTAGAAAGTTCCAAGATTTCTTAACAGATGGCCTTATTGAATATTTGGACGTTAATGAGGAAAACGACAGTTATATAGCTACGGTTGAAGCGGAAATAGATCCCTACGTGACCACTCATCTTGAGATCGAGCCTTTTACAATTCTCGGCGTCTGCGCAGGACTCGTCCCGTACCCACATCACAACCAAAGTCCAAGGAATACCTACCAATGTGCTATGGGTAAACAAGCTATGGGTAAGTATCTCTTCCAGTATTTTTTCTTTTTGCAATAAGTGTGAACGGTGGATTATCTGGTTTTAGTATTTTGAATCCATCTGACGATCACCAATTGTCGTCTTTCAACATTAGACGTCAAGTTAGGCATGTAATTATAAATATTTTTCAATTTATTTATTTCCACAACAAAGGTTTACACTTTCATAATGAAGTCCCTAACCTCTGTGCTAGGTATATAATACCTGTGTTACAGGAGGTTAGTGTCAAATATAGGCAAGTTAATGATATTTTTATATCTTTCAGGAACAATTGGTTACAATCAGAAAAATAGAATAGACACTCTTATGTACAATCTCGTTTACCCGCAATGTCCAATGGTCAAAACTAGAACTATCGAATTAACAAATTTCGACAAGCTTCCCGCTGGTCAGAACGCTACAGTAGCGGTAATGAGCTACAGCGGCTATGACATTGAGGATGCTCTAATTCTTAACAAAGCGTCAATAGACAGAGGATATGGTCGATGTTTGGTTTACAAAAGCGCCAAAACTACAATGAAACGTTATAGTAATCAGACATCTGATAGAATATTGGGTCCATCGAGAGATGCTAATACAGGGAAAGTAATTAGGGCTCACGATATTTTGGACACTGATGGTATAGCCGCGCCAGGTGAAATGGTCGAAAATAGACAAGTCTTGATCAATAAGCAAATGCCTCCCGCGACAATCAATCCTGTTCCTCAGGGTCAGCCCCAACAGGTAGACTATAAAGATGTACCAATCACTTATAAAGGGCCAGTGGAATCGTACATAGAGAAGGTGATGGTGTCATCAAATTCTGAAGATGCATTCCTTATAAAGATACTTTTGAGACAGACCAGAGTGCCAGAGATTGGTGACAAGTTCAGTTCTCGGCACGGCCAGAAAGGCGTGACGGGGCTCATCGTGCAGCAGGAAGACATGCCGTTTAATGACAGAGGCATCTGTCCAGACATGATCATGAACCCTCATGGGTTTCCTTCTCGAATGACAGTGGGGAAAACTATCGAATTACTTGCAGGAAAAGCTGGTTTGATGGAAGGAAAGTTTCATTATGGTATGTACAATTAAAACTCATATTGTTAGTATTTTTTGTATTAAATTACATGGAATAAATGAAGAAATCATTCATTTTATCAAAATTTTACTAAGTAATAATAGTCACTGCAAAATTGTATCAATCTTGTATCTGTTAACATTTTGAACGATTCAATTCTAGGTACTGCATTTGGTGGATCTAAAGTCAAAGATGTTTGTAGAGAATTAGAGAAACATGGTTATAATTATCACGGAAAGGATATTTTTTATTCTGGACTAACAGGAGAACCTCTGGAAGCATATATTTATTCTGGACCGGTACGTATTCCTTTTACTTCGAAATCAATTTTTAAAACTGGCAAAATTATTAATGTTGTTACTTATTGGATGTTTATATCGAATGAAAATATAGAATCTGTAGCAACAACTATACATCAATTGCGCGTCATTTCAAGGCAAAAGAAACGTTATCTTTAAAATTACAAAATGTCAATTAGATAATCCAGTTGAAAATGTGTTCGTAAATAATAAATAAGAAAATTTGCATGCTATCCATGTAGCTAAATAAGAGAATCTATTATGTTTATAAAGTACCACAAAAAACATCAATGTTTATGTAATTTGTAAACAGGTCTACTACCAGAAACTGAAGCATATGGTGCAGGACAAGATGCACGCGCGGGCGCGGGGCCCTCGCGCCGTGCTGACGCGCCAGCCCACCGAGGGCCGCTCGCGCGACGGCGGCCTGCGCCTGGGCGAGATGGAGCGCGACTGCCTCATCGGATACGGCGCCAGGTACTCTTTGCTTTTTACTTCTATCTTTTTAGAAAGGGTCCACTGCGAATCTTTTTCGGAGATTTTTCACTGATGTTGGTCGCAGCGTAATGTTATATAGCTTAAAGCCTTCCTCGACAAATGGACTATCTAACACAAAAAGAATTTTCAATTCGAACCATCCAATAGTGTAGATATGGCGACCCTTACGTATGATTGTAATCGTCAAAAATATGTGACTACTAGATTTTATGTAACATAGATCTCATTTGACAACAAATCAACCCATCAACCCTCTATAGGTAGTAGAAAAAATATTTTCCCATTGCAATGAGATACTTTCACGGGATAAAAAGTAGACTATGTTGGGCTCTGTCTGTACCCCTACAACAGTTAGCTGAGTTTCAGTTTATGTAAATCTATGGTCGCTGAGATATTGGCCGTGGTGTTCTAGTCCTATTTTTTAATCATCCAGATCAAACCAATTAACTATCGATGAAACATTCAACATCTTTCTGTATAGTATGCTGTTAATGGAGCGCTTGATGTTGGCATCGGACGCGTTCAGCGCAGACATCTGCGGCGCCTGCGGCCGCCTGGCATCGCGCGCCTGGTGCCACGCCTGCCGTTCTTCGGCCGCCGTCGCCACCGTCGACATGCCCTACGCTTGCAAGTTACTTTTCCAGGAGTTAGCCTCAATGAATATACTACCTAAGCTTACATTAAAAAAATATTCATAACGTCAAAATAACTACTTGTTATTATTATTAAGTTTTGTATGGCTAATAAATTGATAATTGAAATTTATGGTTTTATTAAAATATTTATTTTGAGGTACTGAGATTAGTCGAACCAAAGTTGCCATTCATCACACTATGCAAGTTTGTACGAAGGCGCGGACGTATGTACTTGTAAATGAGTCTAATCAACCAATGAGAATACGTCTTGGAATGGGTGGGAATCATCTTTAAAAAAATCATGGAAGTATTAAGTACTTATTCGACGACCTCCGTGGCGTAATGGTTACTACGCCAGACCGCCACCCAGGAGGTCCCGGGTTCGATCCTCGGTCGGGTCATGATGAAAAACGAAACTTTTTCTGATTGGCCTCGGGTCTTGGATGTTTATCTATATATGTATTTGTTATAAAATATAATATCGTTGAATTAGTATCCCATAACACAAGTTTCGAACTTACTTTGGGGCTAGCTCAATCTGTATAAATTGTCCTAGGGACAAATATAATTAATATAATATTTATTATTATTTATTACTTCTATGAGAAAAATCTACGTAAAATGTCTGCGTTGTCAACTGTGAGGTAGTCATACTTATTACTTATGTTCCAGAGATAAAGTTTAAATCAACAATAAATAGTAGATTTTACAACAAGTGCACAAAACGAACCATTTTTAGTAGTCCGAGCCGAAAATGTCGAGGATAAAAATGGTTTTGTGGACGAGTTATAAACTTTGCCTTTCACTTCAATTGTGTGTAAATAAATTGATAAACATAAACACACGAAAAAACAGTTTCCCGCCGCTTTTTTTTTTTAAATCTTACGACATTGAAATTAGGCTTGGACTGCCGGCCTATATAGCCTACTATTAAATTAATTTTGTAATAATAATTTTCTTCAATTAATTAAATAACCTACCGTACTTTAATTTAAATTTTAATCTTTTATGTCTTAAAACACATAAGGCAAATAAAGTGAATATTATAAAATAACAAATTCTATCTCAATTTTTTTAATTGTGTTTGGCTATATGGCTCATTTTCTTTGCCCTAATATAGATACATTTACGAGTAAGTAGATACGTTTATGCCCTTGCTTGTGCACTAAAATCGATTTTGTGCAGCCTATATCCTGCACAAATAAGCAATTTCAGAGCATGAGAAGTGAAAAAATATATCCTGTACGAACAGTCATAAAATAAAACTAAAAGATGTGAAAAAATATTGTAATTAAATAATTGATTTTAAACATTATTCCTGACTGATCATTAGCATTTTCAAAGACACTTTCGTTAATACGTACATTGACCATAATATGAATAGTATGAAAATATACGTAAAACCACTAAAAGATAAGAGTCTGAATACTATGTAGCCAGCACTAAGCCAGACAACAAACGAGTGAGAGCCGAGCCTTCGCAGCGACAATCTAGGTGGCAATTCCTCGCTCACTATGTTCTGGTGACTTGTCACATCTTTCACATACGTATGAATCCGACAAGGCTTTTGTAATATCTCTCTGGCTACCAGGCCCCAAAAGTTGTTTCTCTGCCAAAGAATATTGAATTGTTCTTGATACTAAAAAGAAAAGTTTTAACATTAGAAAAAAATGGTGCATTACTATCTGTAAATATTAGGAGCAACATTAGTGAGATAAATTTAGGTAGGTAGGTGTATTACTCCATCCGCGACAGGCCATGAAGCAATATTTGCATAAAATACATAATTTATAAGAAAAACCTGACACATACACTAGGCGATTGCTGCAAAAACATATTAGCAATTCGCCATTGTGTTACCAATGTGAGTTTCAATATTTTGTCGAATAAATTCAGGCAAGTAGGTAATAAAATTTCTCATAAGGAAAAGTACAGCCTAAAATAATATGCTCGGCCTAAAAAATAACACAATAAAACATAGCACTATTTCTTTACTATGTGTATAACCAACTTACCAATTCATTAATTCTAGACGCTATTTGATATAACATTCTCACTAGAATCGTACTTTCGTATGATGTTATTGGCATCAAATCTGGATCTCCCATGTACCGGACGCTAGTAGGCGAACTGCGAAGCTGCAATAACAAGTAAATAATATTGGTTACATTTAACATTGAAATGTGTGATAAATAAGATTTTTTTCCATTCGTGACATTACATTTGCAGTAAAGCTACGTCGTATCGTTCGTAATATTTTATTTTTACAAATTGTTTACCTTATTTGTTATGGAGAGAGGAAAGCTTGATGAATTTGCGAAAGAAGAGTGTTCCAACGAATTTTCTTCAACAACCGTTTCCGGCGGGACTAGGGTGTTCTCATTTAGCTGCCAAAAAGAAAATACAATATGTTAAACATTAACTCTAGTAATCTTTCCAGGTATGAATTTATGCTCTTGCCAGGACGCATTGTGTGGATTGCGTACAACTTATTAAATAGTTACAACCAGGGTATAGTACATACGTAATTTCATCGCGGTGATCAAACAAGGCGAACTACATTATACAGTTCCTTCTACGGATCCACTTAATAACTTTTACTGTTCACTATAATACTTACACCAAATATAGCCGAAAAGTGATGTATAGAGGCGTTCAAATACAATGGCACCTTTTTGCTTTCTTCTAAAAGTACTTCTTCCTCAAATTGATTATCTATCATAAGCCAGTGTTTTACTGAAGACCAAATTCCTGCGAATAAAAATAAGAAAAAAACAAGATAGTCAGAAACTGAAAATATCGGAAACAGTACAATAAAAACTATTGCAAAGTGGTATGTTGGTGACGATGCACGCGTCAAACTAACATAACCCCCAGCAACCTGCAGACGCCGATTGCAGAACCACACAAAGTGGAATAAATAAATAATAGAATGGTATAATTGCCGGCAAACATCTTGAGCAATAAAAAAACCTGCGAAGTAGCGTTTTTAGGTCCTATTGGTGGTGGGGTGCGGGGCGCGACGGCGGGGAATATATTCTGCGCGCGCGATTGGTTAGTTCAGGTACGAACGTGTCACATGCGCGTCACACATTGGTCAGTTAAGAGTGCACTAGTCAAAGACTCGAACTCGTTGCTGGGCGTGGCTAATTTACATGCTATTTCGCTGAGAAATGGATAGACTCGGTTATGAACAGTACGAAACTGTTTACACCGATTTACACACAAATATTGTTGAAATAAATAAATAAATATTATATGCAAACAAATATTGTTGAAACAAGCGTCTAAAAATTTACGAGTAGGCTTTTGAGAGAAGTGTTCTTGTCATAAGACGGCTGAATGTTTTAATTAAAAATAAAGTTATTTAAATTTTTAAATACCAAAACTATGCTCGTATTAATTTTGTTTTAGAGATTTCATACTCCTTCCAGTATTTTATTGTGCCCAATATTTGCTTTACAATTACGTGTTGAAACGGAATGTTTTGACGCTCATAACTTTTAAATTACTGATCATTTTACAATTCTGTTTTAATACAAGCATGGATATCGACAAGACAAATCGATATTATTAACAACTTTAAACGAACGATGTCAAACAACGGAGTAATCACCCCACAGCATTTGTATGGAGAAAAACTCGGCTAGCGCAACCTTAAGTGTACGATGCGCGGAGTTTCCCCCACTACTACAACTTTTACTCAAGAAGTTTGCCGGGAACTATATTGTATGTTGTTTTTGGCTTGGGCGTATGTGTTGATTTCAGTACTGGACTTCTACTGTTATAGTAATTTCGTAAATTCGCGTATATTCTCAACCAACTCGACCCGCGGTTCCTGTTGTCGAATCCATTAAATTTTAACATTTTTCTTCCGGCGACTGGGACCACTCATAAATGATTGTTCACTCACTGACTCATTGTTGATGCGGTCCGTCGCCAGAATGGAATTTTATTTTATACTACCATTTTTCCCGCGACTTCGTCCGCGTGAAGTTCCTGTTCCCCGTTCCCGTGGGAACTACATTGAATTTCGGGAAAAGCTATAGCCTATGCCACTCCCTAATAATGTAGCTTTCTACTGGTGAAAGAATTTTTGATATCGGACCAGTAGTTTCGGAGCCTATTCATTTCAAACAAACAAACAAACAATCAAATCTTTCCTTTTTAACGGCCTCAGTTGCATACTTAAAAACTACAATTACAAAATAAATAGGTACCTTGATGCTGTTGATTAATCCTCTTATTAATTTCCTCCAGATTTCTCTCAGAAATCAACTTTGCAGAAAATATTTTCTTTATGAATTCCATTGTATATTGTTTTTTAATGTCACTCCATATAGGTTCATATTCATAGTTAGCTGATAAATTCAGTTCTGTTAACGCTTGTTTTGCTATAGCAACCCATTTGTGTAATGGAACGCCATTGTAGGTGAAGCTGTGGAAAAATGGGTCAAGTAAATATAGACATGAGTTAGTACAGGTTTATGGCACCAGCCTCACACTACATAGGTTGTCTTAAATTGGTACAACAAAGAAACCTACCTAAATAATGTAATCCATAGTCTGTAAGAACCTTGTTTTGTTTTGAGGATTAGAATTAGAATAAAATGATTATTATTATTTATTTATAGTATTAGTGTGCATATTATGTATGCTATTTGCCTCTATCTCTCACTCCCTGCGTGTCAATGCGCATAGGGGCAGTTCATGTCTGAACTAAATATAACTTAAGGTATTGCGAAATCTTCAAGCTTATATTGTTTCATAGTAATTACATTTAATGCCGAAACGGAGCCAAAGTATTAGAGATAACCCTAGTAAAGTAAATAGGAAAATGTAAACAAAGATACAAATGTAGAATCGCCTTATTATTAAAAAAATATTACCTCGGCTCAAAGCCAGAGTTATAACTAGTATCTGGGCTATGATGTCCCGAACTGGTGTCCGTCATTGCTTGTTCCAAGTTCCAAAGAATAGGTACTAAATGTGGCTGTGAAAACACCTGAAATGAATAAAATATACTTAAATATATATTTAAAAACTAGGAAAATCCGTGAAACTTCGTTCGTGTATTAAGGCACAGCAGCGCCATCTACTCTATAAAGCATTGACTATCATACTTTTGATCAAATCCTACGGGAATCGCGTACTTTTTGAAATAAAAAGTACCCTATGTGTTAATCCAAGGTATCAGGTACCTGCATAACAAATATCATAAAAATTGGCCCAGCCATTGTAAATTTTGCAACTTAACAATAATAGTATAAAATGCAGAATTAATAGAAGCAAGCCGATAAACCCAAACTATTAATATAATGCCACAATAACAAACCTTTCCTAGTCTAAACAGCATGACAGTATTTTTGTATGCGGTCAGATCCAGCCTCATAAACCTGGGCAGCACCAGTTGGAAAATACAGGTGTAAGAGGGGAAGTTTTCAGCAATGAACTGTGTAAAATTCCCATCTAAAGTACTACTGTTGACCTCTTCTGAATTGTTATTAGATATTGGATACCTGAAATTACAGTAAAAAAACTTATAACAAATAGCGAAAATATATTTAACAGATATATATTAAAATAAATGAATTCTTTATGCTTTTCTAAATCAAGTTATAATGAAACTTTGGTAAGGTGTTTTGAGGGCGCCCAAGAGACGGCTTCTGTTTAAGCAATAAAACCCGAGGGTCAAAACGTCACTTCAAGAACCTAAAAATCCAACAGATTGTATACTACCTACTTCATGTGCTTACTAGTCTTTTATCACTTAATATTTGGATACCCAAAGTAAACTTACTTTCAATAAGTTAAACCTAACATAAAATCATAACTTTTAAGGCTCGCTTTACAAAATCTGGTGAGTTCCAAATAGGCTATCATTAATTTAGATTTGTATGACTTTTCATCAATTTATCTGGCAGATACCGTTCATTTGCAACTTATCAGAATATTGTAAAAGTGCATCTTAATTTTTACGCAAATCTTCATTAGCTATGTCATAGTTGTACCTGGTTGCATAGTAATCTCCCTAAGAGGTTATTATTTGACGATACCTCAAGACAGAATGCAGCATGCTGAACATCTGGTTGCAATAATGTGAAGGTAAGAACGACGATATTCCAACTACCATATTGTCAATTAATTGTAGAATTTTTTTTCTTGGATAGCAACTGCGAAAATTTCTTATTTAAATAAGGACTTAAGATGCTGAAAACTACTTAACTATGCCTAATTATTTCTTTAGATATTCAAGAGATACACATGTATATAGAATTTGTATATAAATACTGTTTCCCAGTCTAGTATAGGGAATGATCTATATATATATTATTTTATATTCTAAGAACATTTACAAAAACAGGTACCCTTAAAAAACCCATAATGTAAACTAAACTTGCTATCACCACAAAGATCCGTCTTATGATTTAATTTCAGTTTGTGGTTCACATACATTTCTACAAAATAAGGAATATTTAGGACATTCCATAGAATTTGCTGCCCTGCCTTAACAGACACCCCAAAAAAATATTTAATTTAATCTCTTACCTTTCCTGGTTAATAGAATTATCTGTATATCTCCAAGGCTGGATGAGACTTAGCCACAATTCCATTACGAGCCGAAATGAAGCGTCTAATGGCCATGTGGTCACCAAATGTTTGACGTAGTGGTATGCTCGGGCGCACATAATTTGCCTAGCGTACTTGCGAAGTGCGGAGGAACGAGACGCGAGATCTGAGAAATGCTTCGCCGAATACGAATGTATGTGCTTCACAAGGACCCTGACTATTCTCACTCTTTCTGGGCTGGATAATATTGGATAATTTCTTTGGTACATCTGTTGATAAAAACAATTTATTTGTGAGTATGCAATGATGTTGCATTGACAAAGCTAAATATTTTTTTAAATAAAAAAAATTCAAATCATCTTTTTTATTATTTACCTTTTATGAAATAATTGTGACTGATACTTACATCAATGCCTCTAGAAGTAAGCTCCTCCACGCTCATCCAAAGATCTATGAATACTTGAAGCACTGTCTCTGAGCGCCATACCTCATTACGTGACTGTGATTGTGTTGCATGTTGGTTGTGTTGTGCCATACCAGACAGATCTGGCATGAGCAATAAGGATGGTGTACATAGTGGTCTGTAAAAATAAATACGAACCTGTATTTGACAAATTAATAATCTTATCTATTTTATCTATATTATGTTTGCTTGCTTGCTTGCTTGCTTTTCCCCGCGGCTTCGCTCGCGTTAATTTTATGATATAGATCTCGTTTGACAACAAAACAACCCATAGCGCGACATGTGGCGCCATCTGTTGGCCGATAGCATCCCACACAGCGCCCTCTATAGTAGAAAAAATATTTTCCCTTTGGATTGACATACTTTCACGGGTAAAAAGGTAGCCTATATTGCTCTGTACCCCTGACAATATATATACAAATTTTCATAATGATCAACTGATTAGTCAAGCCGTGAAGGAATAACAAACAAACAGACTCACTTTCTAATTTATAATATTAGTATGAATAACAATAACTTGATTCATTCCTTGAATCAAGTCATTGGAGCCTTTTTACAGCAAGAAAAATGTCTTTGTCAAACACTTCAGCCCCATGTTACTCCAACTTACATTATAGAGTATAAAATATACAATTTCCTAAGAGATCTTACCTATTCACAGTCTGCAAAGGTGCAATCATTGGCACTTTTCCTGTATAATTTGGTATTTGTGGTAGAACAGGCATGTTTGGATCAGTTGGCAAGAAGTGTACTAGGTAGTCACATGCTAATGCAAAATATACACTGTTCCAATTCTCCCAGGAGTTATTGTATTGATTATTGTTGATAAGATGTAGAGCAAAATTGAAAATGTAGTAATCAAATGGATCTGTTACATTGATGTAAGGTACTTAAGAGATATTTGTTTTTGCTGGTATGAAAAATGTCAGACGGATCTGGTGGTTAGGTGGCAAGCAATACTTTTTTCTAGGGTAGTGGGCTTGAATCCCACACAAGATATAGGAATATATTCATTCATAGATATAAAATGTTTATTCATGAGTGTTAAGGTTTATCATATTTTTTAACTATCTTAAAAATATCACATAATCCCAATGTCAGTGTACTTAATTTTTTAAATGAAATGTCTGTAATAATATATTTTAAAGGATACTGAGTGATAATGAAACCACATTGAGTGATTGGGAGTCCATAGTTATCATATCTGCGTAAAATTGTGGACACCTGCCTCTTTCTAGAGTAATCTGTAAATCCATCTGAAACAAAGAATAACAAAAGGATTTTTATTTTTAAATATTTAGACATTATCACAATAAATGTCCTGGTGACGTGTGGCGTGGTCGCCTTCCCCCGCTGATAGTAGTCCCGTGCGGCCGGCCGCACGAACTTGCTCAAGAACGCACCGTTGGCGCACGCACTGCACACCCTCAATTTAATAGCAGAGACAGTCAATTGTCTCTCCTATTAAATTGAGGGTGTTTTCTTGTTCTCTGAATGAATTCAGAACAGCGTTTTATATAGTTATAAGTAGTTACACTATTGCATTAGGATAAGCGTGCCTGTAAAAATAGTTGTAAGTTTAGAATAAAATAAATAAATAAAAATATTTCATAAACATAGTTACCGGTAAAACATTTAATGGCAAATTGTATTTCAATGAAGGGTCAGATAAAAGTTTATAGCACAAACGGAACATAGGTCCTTGTGGTTCCAGGAAACTGGTTAGTGTTTCAAAATCATATCTGTTTGATTCAAAAGTAACTGTCCTCAAACCCCATCCATTGAAGGAAGAGTTGAAAATGTTGTTCACTAATTGAGGAAACATAGCCTGAAGCTCTTTATTGGGGCTAGAATGATCTATCATTCTAGCCAAATTTGATAACTTTTCTTGCAATGATAAATTGAGGCATGTGTAAAATTGACTCTGAAAATATAAAGAAAATTATAGGTTATAAACGAGTCCTGAAACTCTATAAAAATAATTAATTTTTAACTCTTTTATAGCAATTTAATTAGATATGTATTTTAGATTATTAAATTGGAAATAATAAGTAAAATACCATTATATCGTGAGACATTTTTATGATTGTATCCCTTTACACTTGGAAACTAAAAATAAGGAGAGTCCCTGATCAAAAGAAGTGACGACGCGATGCACACAGACGTAAACATAAATTTCTAATATTAACTCCGAAATTGTTAAACAAGTCCAGTTTAATTTAATTCGGCTTTTTGGGCTTTCTTTTTACTAAAGCAAAACCCCGCTAGGCGCTAATTTGCTTGACTTGACTTGAATGACTGACACACTGACACTGACACTACTGACAGCACAGAACTGTCAGAACTTCAAATATTTTTTATTTTTATTTTGAGTGTTGCTAGCAATTACATCAATTTTAAAAATAAAGTAAACCCTAGAAGAACCTTTGGAAAAAGTTTCGACTGATTATTATTGAACAGTAATGGCGGAAACACACTACCGTGTCGGGGCGTGTCGTGTCGCGCCAGAAGCATATCGCGTTCATACATTTTAAATGGTTAGGAGCACATTTGTAGGGCGTGTCGTGTCGTGACTCGCTCTGTCGTGGCGCGGACTGCTGGCCAGCGATTGCGCCACGGCGGTGTGGGGGGGGGGGGGGGTTATGACGCGACACGAATACACGCACGATACGCCCTGCAAATGTGTTTCTATACCCGCGCGCGGCTCGTGTCGCGAACAAGTGGACGCTTTTTTTTAAATTGGTTTTTGCGACGTGATAATGAGTTACTAGGTAGTAGATTTTTGATAAATATACTTAAATACATTTTTTTGTAAATAAATACCATTATACATTGTAGAAAACACCCAGACAAAGGCAAACACTGCGAGCTTCTGTTCAGAAATGAAAGAAATCAACGTCTGGCGTTTATTTCGTTTATTTCTGAACAGAATCGCGCCCCGACACGACACGTAAGTGTGCACACCCACCGTCACGACAGAGCGCGCGCGACACGACAGGCCCCGACACGGTAGTGTGTTTCCGCCATTATGGCGGAAACACACTACCATGTCGGGTACCTAGTAACTCATTATCACGCTGCAAAAACAAATAAAAAAAAAAAAGTCCACTTGTTCGCGACACGAACCACGCGCGGGTATAGAAACACATTTGCAGGGCGTGTCGTGTCGCGTCATAACCCCCACCACTGCCGTGGCGCAATCGGCGGCCAGCAGTCCGCGTCACGACAGAGCGAGTCACGACACGACACGCCCTACAAATGTGCTCCTAACCATATAAAATGTATGAACGCGATATGCTTCTGGCGCGACACGACACGCCCCGACACGGTAGTGTGTTTCCGCCATAACTGTGATCCGCTGTATTTCAGAGATGTTAAGATAATTCACGCCCCGACATGGTAGTGTGTTTCCGCCATAACTGTGATCCGCTGTATTTCAGAGATGTTAAGATAATTTGCTCTTATTAAAAAAAAAAAAATGTCAAAACAAAAACACGTGTCGTGTCGATCGATCGGATCGATGTCGATATTGTCGCGTAAATAATTTTCCTTCAATAATTTCATTAGGTACTAAATATATAAAATCTCATTGGGTACATAGATAGTTTAAAAAAACTAATTTTTGAAAAAATGACTGAAAATTGGTACGATTTATTAGGGCGACCTAGTTTAGTTGTAGCTCCTATGGTAGATGCTAGTGAATTAGCTTGGAGATTGCTTTGTCGAAGACACGGTGCCCAATTGTGTTACACTCCCATGTTCCACAGTAATGTTTTTGTTAAAGATCCAAAATATAGAAAAGATAGTATGCAAATATGTAAAGAAAGAGACCGCCCCTTAATTGTGCAAGTAAGTTGACATGTACTACATGTATCATTATGTGAATAAACACCAAAACAAAATAACCAAACATTAAGATTAAACAAGGTAATGAACTTGATGAAACAGTTAATCAATCAATATACCGGTCAGAGAATCGCCTTTACTATTTTGTATGTATGAATGGTAGATACACAAATGTATTTAGTGCCCATATAAACTTCAACATTTGTTTTTTTCTACAGTTCTGCGGTAATAACCCGGAAGTAATGGCTGAGGCTGCCAAAATGGTAGAGCAGTATTGTGATGCTATTGATATCAACCTTGGTTGTCCCCAATCTATAGCAAAGAGAGGCAGATATGGATCATATCTACAGGATGAGTGGGAATTGCTACAGAATATAGGTACCTATTTTGTGTAACAATATTTTTTTTAAAAATTTTTTGGGACAAATCACACAAATTGAGCTAGGCCCAAAGTAAGTTCGAAAAGTTTGTGTTTCATCATGACCCGACCGGGATTCGAACCCGGGACCTTCTGGGTGGTGGTCCGGCATAGTAACCGTTATGCCATGGAGGTAGTTGAAGATATTATCTTTCACTTGACTATGACTTCATTCAGATTTTGGGTTTATATAAAATAAAATGTCATCTTCATCATCAGTCACAGCCACTATACACTGTTGACCATAGAATATATAGGGGACCACAGGCTCCATCCAGGGTGGCACTGGATAATTATCAAGATAATTATCTTATAACAACGATAATGATAATAAATAATGTGTACAAAAAAATTGTGTGTATCCAAAATACAAACACAGGCAACACTTTATGTTTTTACACCACGATGTTGGGTACAAATTTTAATTTTTAATGTAAATAAAATAAAAAAAAACAACATACTTTTATTTATAAGCCTAATTTACCTGTGGATGGATAATTATCAGATAATTATCTTATAAATATCAGATAATTATCCGTGAAAATAATTATCTTGATAATTTGCAACCCTGCCCATACCATTCATTTCATTTTATAAGACCCTACTAACTAGTATTTTTTTTTACTAATTATTAAAATATGACTATTAGTTTCAGCTATGTCAAAAGCAGTATCAGTTCCAATTACATGTAAAGTAAGAGTCTTTGAAGATATTGAAAAGTCTGTGAAATATGCACAAATGTTGCAAACAGCGGGCTGCAAACTCCTCACTGTTCATGGCAGGACCAGAGAACAAAAGGGACCACTCACTGGAATTGCTAGCTGGAAACATATTAAAGCAGTTAGGTATGCATAAATCAGCGCATTTTTTTTTTAAATTGTCTATTTATTATTTAATTATAGACGAGCAGCATTATGCTGATGTGTCTATGCTACAGTGTTGAAAAAGTTCACTAGATTGGCCAGTTCACTAAGTTCCATGTAAGCTGATACCACGTCATCAGGTAGCTTATTCCATGCCTGTACGATTCTGTTGTTGAGAAAGTGATACTCCAAGTATTTTCTTGCTTTTTGAAAATTTGTTTCTTCAGTTCAGATGATAAAATAATAAAATTGTACTCCAATTTTTCTATTTCTTGCTAGTAGGAAAAGATTAAAAGTGTTAATATATAAGGAAGATTAAAATTGTTAATGTGTAACATTTGAAATGAATTGCTTATGACTAATTATTATTTTTAGAGAAGCAGTGTCAATACCAATGTTTGCGAATGGAAACATTCAATGCCTAGAGGATGTCCATCGCTGTCTAAGGTACACAGGAGTTGATGGTGTGATGAGCGCTGAAGGTATACTTACAAACCCTGCTCTATTTGAAGGTATAAATCCTGTAACATGGGAAATGGCGTTGGAATATCTTGATCTAGTTGAAGAATTTCCATGTCCATCATCATATATTAGAGGGCATTTGTTTAAGATATTCCATAAAATGTAAGTATGCAATATATAGTCCACATCAGTTTTGTTGATGGCAACCGAACTTGGTTCTATGCCTTGGCATTGGTGATATTGCATAGTCTTTTTTCTGATGAACTGTACTTTTTTCAGATTTAATTTTGATGATAATAACGAAATTAGACAGTTGTTAGCAACAGCTCAGAATCTGGATAACTTCAAGCAGGTAGCAATAAAAATAAAAGAGAAATATTTGCCCCATCACAAGGGTATCCATTTAATGCAAAATAATGACCAAATTACAAGGCTCGGTTATGATCTAATACTACCTCCATGGATATGCCAACCATACGTTAGAATATCTCCAGAGGAACATACAAAGAAAATGGAATATCACAGTAAAATTCAGGTGAAAATATATTTTGAAATAACAAAAGAAAAATAGATAATCAATGTTATCAAAATGTTATAATACTTTCGTTTTATCAGTTGGTTTATTTCCCAGGGTGATAAAGAGCATAAAAGGACTCATGAAGATTCTGATGGTAATACTTTATCCAGGAAGAAAATGAAGAAGCTTATAAGAATTATGAGGAGGCCTGCAAAGCCTGATAATCAGTTCAGAAGTGGAGAAATCTGTATAAATGACAAGTGTCCAAATCCTCTTGTTAGTATTATTATTAGCACTTAATATAAATATGGAGTAAATACCATCCTTACCAATATTATAAATGCGAGAGTAACTTTGTCACTCTGGTCACATTAAAACGACTGAACCGATTGAGATGAAATTTGGTTTGATGATAGTTGGAGACCCATGAAAGGATGTAGGAGTTTTTATCCCTGGATTTTTACTATATTTTTTGCTAGATCTCATTTTTATTATTAGCACTGTGTTTTCTTACTTCGATTATGTTTTTCCAGGGTGGGAAATGTGTTTATCAATTTTGCAAAAAATGCTGCAGAAACAAATGTTTTGAAGAAGAGTTGGATTGCGCAGGCCACAGGATACTTGTGCGCACAAGACGACAAATGGCAAAGACATTTTCTAGTCAAAATAATGATACTATACATAAATAAAATAAAAAATAACTAGGAGAAAAGGAACTGCAATAGTTAATTATAGTCCGTTCAAGGATTTTATTTTTTTATTTTGGCGCAAGCTATTTATGAATTTATTTTATTGTGTGTGCGAGTGCCGAGACCCTGGAACGCAGCCCTTCACAGCACCGGTTCCCGCCCATCCAGGCTGCAGCCAGCTCGGTTACCCGAAGATCACCAGCCATCGCGGGGAAAGGTCGGTCAGTGAACTTTTGTGGTTTCGCAACAAGAGGCGCCGACATTAAAATAATACCTAGTGATAATTATCCAAATTGACAAACATTTTATTTTTTGCAAGTGCAATTAAATTCTGACAGTGTAAGTTCTGTAAAATATGTACATTTTAAAGTTTGTAATAAATGTTATTTTAATTTAAAAATATTTTTATTTATGCCGTAAAACTCATAAGTAGCAGATCGTCAGCGCCCTAGAGGCATAGGTATATTGTTTCAAAAGAATATAATGATAATGATAGGGCAGTTTTTTAAATAATTTGTTTTAACTGTCTAACTAACGATTGATTACTTATTCATCGATCGCAACTTTAATTAGGGTATGTTGTGTTCAGGGATCCAGACATTCAGAGTCCCAGACACCCAAGATTCAGAAAACTGGAGTCATATTAGATAATACAGTAATTCATGGAAAGAGAACTAAACCCGTTCACGTTTATTTGTGTTAGAATATTGTTGCTATAGTAACAACTACGTCATCAAAGGTGTTTACTATGTTTCATTAAAAATTTAGTAATGTCCAGGTGTCGGCCAAGATTTGTTGGCAATATTTCATTGATTTACCTAATAAAGACGTAGGTAATAAGCACCAAATATTTATGGACTTAACGGAGGGAGGGACGTTGCCGGATGATGTCACTCCTCGTAAAACACTAGACAAGGTGGATTATTGGATTTCTCATACTGCGCGCGCATTTGGTGACTGTCTGTACACCAGAAAAACCGTGGCTGATTAAAGACTAGGAAGACAAACAAATGCACAAATGTTGCACATCAACTCAGGTTCGGAGATGCCGTCGCAGAATAAATGGATTGGAGTTACCCCTGAATTACCAGCAAGTGATCGGCTGGATTGTATTTATAGTGACTGGTGTAGTCAACTTTGTGATCCTCATTCAAGTCCAATTCGATGAGTTGAAGATGGCGGCGTTAGTCGTCTATGTTGTTTTGTACGTGTTTCATATTATAGCACATATTACTGCATCATATATTGATCCAGGTGAAGTGGAATTGCGGAAACTGCCCATAAACAATGTTCCGGAGTTCGACCGGAGTGTTCACGCCCACGTCATTGAGAATGGCCGTTGCCATCTTTGCAACATATATACCACCAGCAAGAACACCAAACACTGCAGTATATGCAACAAATGTGTGGACCACTTCGATCACCACTGCAAGTGGTTGAATAACTGTGTTGGCCGTAAAAATTATACATCGTTTGTCGCAAGCGTCATCACTGCCTTGTTGATATCAACGCTGACATCGTCTTTGTGTTTGACTGATATGGTGTTCTTTTTCGTGCACCCAAACAAATTGAGTCCTATAGCACAGGACTTTGTTAATTGTACCTTAGTAACAAACAATCAATATGCAAAATTCTGTAGACATTCGATAATATTTTTCGTGTTTTTGATAATATTTTGTGCAATAGCATTTGCGATTGGATGTGCCTTGATACATTTATGTTGTTTCCATGTTTATATATCTATATTGGGTGTTTCTACTTATGAATATATAATGAAAAGTGGTACGCCAGATGCACCGAAGTTAATATTGAATAATTGCAACTGTTGCAAAATAAACATATCCAATAATTTTTCTAAATCTAAAGAAAGGCCTAATGCGTACCAATCAGACGATATTCAGACGTCGGAGTATAGAGTGCCTGATGACGACGTCGACATTGAAAAAATTAACAGCTCGCCAGTGAGCAGTCAAACAAATGTGGCCAGTTTGTTAAATGTGTTAATAAATAAAGAATTGAGTAGAGCTAGAAAGCTATTGCTTACCGAAAAAAATAAAATACATCCTCAAAAAGAAAGTAATGGAAGTTAATATTATACTTCATATATTTACATAATTATTTTTAATAATATGGCTAAATGTGCCTTGACAACAATGTTATTTATATAAGTAATAAAATAGATTTATATTTTGTTTTATCCACAATGAAAGACTTGTTTTATTCATCTATACTTTAATACTAATATTATAAAGAGGAAAGATTAGATTGTTTGTTTGTTTGCATTGAATAGGCTCTGAAACTACTGGACGGATTCAAAAATTCTTTTACCAGTAGCAAGCTACATTATCAGGGAGTGATATAGGCTATAGCTTTTTTCGAAATTCAATGTGGTTCCCACGGGAACGGGTCCGCAACTTCACGCGAAGTCGCGGGCAAAAAAGCTAGTAAGCTATAATGTAATCCTCAACTTTCGGGCATGCATACCTACGAATCTCCTGTGCTGCTACTGCCAGCCAGTGCCAGTGTTCACCCAACAATAGATAGTAACAAAGTGTAACAAACACAAGTGTGGATGGAAAATGAAATTCCAATATAGGTAATAATAGTACTGAAAAATAACTTGTTTGTGTAACTGTGTTGGTATTGTATATAGAAAAAGAATTACAGATACTTAATAAATTAAAACAAAGAAATTCAATCGGTTCCAATTTATTACATAAAATTATAACTTATAAATTTCCCAACTCTTTATAACTAATAAATATATGAGATAAAATAATTGATGTGTATAATAACACGATGGCTTATTTAGTCACGTTTACGGCGGCGGCTCTCTTCTTCCTGTAAAAAAAATAAACATGAATATTTAAAACGTCATTTGAATTAAAAACTTTTATTTTCTCATAATTATGGTTTTGATATTTTAATGTTTCTATATCATGTACTATATGTAATTACATATTACATCGTAGCAGTCGTATGATGTTTACTTGAAAGTACTGTTGCCGTGACGTCACATTTGACCATGAGAATATATTTCATTTATGTATAATGATAACTTAACGCAAGTCACTATGACTCATTGTTAGTTGAAAATATATAAACGATTCATTTAATTATTGTCAGTTTTGTAAATGACTAAATATCACATTTTCTTCATACAATCAGGGATATTTGAATCACATCAAAACATTACAATCATAAATTCGGTTCATCGTAAATATAATCCGTCTAACTAAACAATCAACTCTTGCAAAATTATGATAATATATTTTGACACGCCAACTGATTGTGATAAGCGTTCAGTGATAATAATGTTTGTTACAAATCTACCAAACATGATAAAATATTGTTTGAGATTCAGTATATGCATGTAATCTGTGGTTTTGGTTGCATAACTTAATTTAAATTCTAATGTCTATTTTTTCTGAACTGCCACCAGAGTCACACTTAAGTCGTATCAACTCTTAAGACCGGTCGCTGATAAAAATCCAATTAGCAGACAGCTTTTGTGTGATTTTTCGCCAATTTATATGACAGATCGTTTAGCTAGAACATGTCAAGACTTTTTTAAACTTATAAGTCATAATAGAAGCCTCCTGCCTATGATGGGGTCATCTACATTAAAGGCTAGGAAAGAAATACCTTTTGTGTAAGGATAATGACTAGTCTTCTGAACATTCCAATGAAATCAATGAATAGCTCCATAGCATGCTGTATGAAGTCCTTATTTCCCATTCTGCGTTTTTCAATAATAAGTTGTGTGTCGAATAATACGAAGCCACACATCAGCATCAATCCAAGATATAAGTGAGCCTGTAAAATAAAATACAGCATTTTATAATAAAATAAAAATTTCGTACACAGACCAGTCTATTCAGCCAACTCAAATGTTTCAACTCCAATTCATGGTAATTTTCTGAGTTAGGTACTATAATAAAAACTATTAATAGCCCGTGAATCCCGTGATAAAATAACACTTGTGATATAACAATAACAAATCATAAATCAGAGTTATTCTAACTGTAAGAATAGGAATTTTAAAGACCTATGCCCAATTTCACCTTTAAAGATCTCGTTTTTACCGATTTCGCGTTTAATTTATTCATTGGTGATCTTTCACTTTTAACAATAAGGCATATAAATGTATAGTATAGCCACTCTGATAATACCAGTACAGATTACTTACTTGGTAGAGGAAATGTGATTGCATGAACAAGTTGACCAAAGTCATGAGTGACATAGAAGTGAGCAAGGTCATCAGTGTACCACCAAGGAACAGCCAGCTTCCTCTCTCAGCTAACATGGCAGCAATAGAGAAGCAGACGAAGACTAGAGTGCTACCCATCAGAGCTGTGATGATTATAGAGGGGTCTACAACGCTAACATATTCCAACAGAGGGCCCAAGCTCATCCCTGAAAATAAATGATGTTCAAAGGATTAAATAAAATCCTATGTAAATTCATAATATTTTGAATGCAAAGGGGATAAATGTTTCAGGACTACTTAACATACAATAAGACAAGTAAGAGCATGTATTGTTATGCCTTTCAAGCAATGAAATGCTTGAAATGAGAAGCAAAAACATAATGAACAGTCAAAACAATGATCAAACACACACCTGATGTTAATCCGAAACCCAAGAGGTATCCAAGACGCAGGCTTGTGTTTTTTCCATTATCTGGAGTTGCGAAAAGCATAAACATAAGTCCAATTCCAGCAATGGCAGAGAGGAATCCAGCTTGGAACCTTGTGAACATGTCCAAATATACTCCAACTGAGGCTGAACCGCAGGTCATCATCAGGGTTCCATAGACATTTTTGAGATGCTGGCGCACTGGTGGCTCCCTTGAAATATACATCATTCAAAGTGAATGTCATTTTAATTAATAAAAATATTCCTATACTTAAATTGCAATGAAAGAAAATGAAAATACTCCATGTAAGATAAAATAACACCAGCCTAAATGTGTTTAAGGTTTGGTTCACAATTGTGAATAGCTGTTCTAACTTAACATTGTGAATCTAGCCTTTAAATGTTAATAAAACTGTTATGTTATTAAAACTTTTGTACGTAGAAATTGGGAAGAATAAAAAGATAGCTAGAGTCTTATTAGAGTAATTAACTTTAAAATGATATTGTGCAACTTGTTGTTGCTGTTACTTTTAAATTTATATTAATCATTACAAAGCTTCGCCTATGTCATCATAATTTATGTTGATTGCATCACTGTCTACTGTAAATTGATGAAGAATTTAAATGAAATACAAAGTTTTTAAAAAACTAAGCTATAATAACATAAAACATGTGAAAAGGTAAAGCAATAATTAAACTAGATTTTTTTTGACATGCTTTAAACTTTCACCTCTTACTGTTATTGTATCAATTAGATAAAATAACAGGTTTTGGTATGGTTTTGACAGTTTATTGCATAAGAATGCAATCTGAAATCACACTTAATCTATAGAGATTCTAGCATAAATGTACTGTTTTCCTTATTTCATCTGTATGCTATTATTATGTACTGTTGTGATGAATGCTAAATATATAATTGAAACAAAGTAGGTGCCTATCTTATCTTTGTTAGTAGGATGAAAATAACAAATATTATAATGTTTACCCAACACTTAGGGGATTAAACAAACTGTTTTATTTAGCAATGTTATGTAGATATTGCCCTTACAGACTCTCTGACCTTAAGACTTCCCATTTTTTATATGTCTGTTCTCAGTATTGTGCGCAAACAAAATAAAAATTCGACAATGTCGAGTGAATAGAGATTCTGTTGACCTCATTCTATAATGTTGTTTTCATTGGTCCCTATTTACCCAACAAACGTATATTATGGTCTGATCATCATTACTAGTCACGGTAGATTGCATCTTTAATTAGGTACATGTTAAGTGTTGCGAGGTACGTGTTATGTGTTGCGAGATAATAACAAAGTCCATAGAATGGTTTCGATGTTCTAGAATAATGAAGAAGTTGTAAGTACCTTCGTACACAATCTTTACGTGTTTGGTAGTAATTTAGTACGTCGTAGCTAATGATCATTAACTTTATTATGTATTTAATTAATGATAGCAATACATAGTGAAAGTTAAAATGTATACTTACAGGCGATTTTGAAAGCTATTTATAAAAGTCTGAAGAGTGGGAGCCATTCTGACGTCTGCTAATTTTCTTAACTCAACAGCAATTATTCAACCTTTTCTTTTGTTTGTTGATCACTGTATGTATGAATATGTACGGAATGTTACAACAAATTTCACAATGCACAATCAATATTGGAATAAGTAGGTCTGAAAGTGAAAATCTCCAAACAATCTACCTACACTCGGACTACTCGGAGCAAAACCACAGAACGACAGAAGAAACTTGGAACAAACACCAGAATAAATTTAACCATAGACTAAAAGTAGATGTTTTCATAACATGACTTCAACAACTCAACAAGGCACACGTAGTCATTACAGATGGTGTTACCAGTATTCTATCATGATTCGAACAGTGCCACAAATATATCTGTGCCGGTGGCCAAAACTAGAACTAATGATACTCCTTAAAAATATCTTTACTATTCTCTTTGCTTCTTTGCTTGAACTGGCGTAATGGTACGGCTACTTGACGGCTACACTACCGTGATATGCCAATAATTATTGTCATAACTTGAACCAGTTGACTTGAACAACACGGAGGTGTGACCACGGTTTATGACCATAATTTTACAATGCCATTAGCGCCATTAGGCATTATGCCGGTAGGCAATAGCTCTGGCGGGGCGGTCTCCTTTCGCACATCAAAGAAGTTTACCGCGGTAATTATTGCGTTTGTGGCCACACTACCGCCGGTCCAGTGTGCATCCTGAAATCGATGGTGACTGTGATCAAAGAGTATATAATCACTACGTTTTAAGAGTCGGGACTTCATACAAGCTTTTTGACTTGTTTTTGACAGTCAATTCACGCTAAGATCTCGTGCCAACGTACCAACAACAGAGACACAAAAAAAAGTAATGCCAACATTCTACAAAAGCATACTAGAGATGTGGTACGTTACAGTACAGAATGTATCGATATCGATAAAAAAAGCGTGGCGTGGGTACCTTGCAGACAGGTTTTCTTTAACATACAAAAGGAAAATAAAAATCTCTTTACTTAGTTTGGAAATATTGAGTATTATTCAAAATTCAAATACCTACCTAATAATTATAATTATTATTATACAATTTATATCATAACAAAAACGAATAAAGTTACGTTTACAATGTTAGAATTATTTTTTTTGTCATTTTCTAATCTGGTATTCTAGGCGGAGTCTTCAGATGTTGTTAGCTGATCGATCGACACACGTTTTTGCACTGTTCTGTGAGCGAAGGCATTCATAATCTGAAATAATAAATAAATAGAGATTACTGTCTACTGTAGTATGAATTCAGACTCGGTCGCCCAGTTACTGTTATGATTAAAATAATAAAACTTCATTTAACATGAACAATCTAATAATGAATTAAACTAATGCAGCCGCAAATATCTCATTTACATTTTATACCCAAATTTACGAAAAAAAAATTTTTATCGATAATTTGGTACGTAGTAAGAACATCCCTATGATGATTTTTGGTTATGAATTCTAAGGCAAAGTATTAAAGAGACCAGAACTTCTTCTTATTTACTTAACATCAATATAATAACATGAAAAACTACTTACCGCTTCTCATCTAGTGGGAATTGAGCCAGGAATACACGCTTTTGATTAGATTTCCTACCCGATTTTATCCCACATATTTCACAGGTTTTGTAATGCATTTTGCTGTTATGCACGTAAATTATAATAAACCGGTATGCACTTAGTTATATGGGTAGACTCCGAAAACACTAAATACGCACGTGACGTGCAGTAAAATTAGCTAAAACTCACACTAAAACTACGCGTTGTTTACAAATATTCAAGACTGCCCGTCACCATTTTGACTAACAGCAGGGCGAGACAAGGAAGGTTAGACAGGAAGTAAGAGACAAAACATGTCGCCATTAAAATTAGCGTAAAGTCCATATATATTTTTTGCAGTACTGAGTTTCGCCAGCCTGACTGTGATGGCGACGCACGTATCGATCGACATGGAGGGGTCTAATGAAAAAGCGCTAGAATTTTTGGAATTATTCCAAGCGGAACCTATTCTTTGGGATACCCGTCAGTAAAGTTATAAAAATCGATTCAAGTATGTACACATAAACATAAATAATAAATCAAGATTCATGTAAACATAAAAATTAGCACTCATAAAACATAATACTGCTGCAGCCTCAACCTCCATCCTGAAATAAATGGCATATTTATTGACATATCTCGGTAAACCATGCAGTAAAGTAGTGTAACCACACCACTTAACGCAGTAATTTAAGACAACATAGACAGCATGGTAGACGGTAAGGTAGTGAGTGTAGCCGTGGTGTAGCCGTAGCATAACAATAGCTTCGATCCTAGCGCCCCCTCATTGACGGCAGAGATATATGTGTGTGGCTCACGTGGCTCTGTCATTGTCTATAAAGGGCCCCATAAGCGGTACGATCCGTCTGTACGATCGATCTGATGCAAATTGTGACGATTAATCGCAACAAAAATGACGCACATACACGAAACGATCGGTCACAACGATAGGTCGCAACGATCGATCATTTACTTGTTGAAAAATCGAATCGTTGATCGTAAAGAGCCATACACTGTCAATTCATCGTTATGATATTCACTTAGAGAAAGGATGAATAGAGTTGTCATTTGGCGTATACCCGTAAGGGAGAGAAACAAAGTACATTGATTACGCAGTGTTACCAGAAAAGAGAATTTTACCCCATGATTATATATAAAAATATTAAAAAAACATGGGGTAGTTTTTTAATATTTTTATATAGACAGGTACGATAAACTAATAGGACTATTGATTATTTGCGATGTATTTTTTCCTATAATCATCAATATATTGAGACTTCGATTTATACTTGTATAAATAAATCGAAGTAGCTGTACGCGCCCGTTTGTCTGTATCTCAGCTAACTCCTATTGTCTCATAAAGTAGTATGGGAAGGTTGGTGTGACTACAGATCTCTTAGCTTGTATTAAATAAATATTATTTTAAATTTATGTTGTCACTATTTTACCTCAATTGTGGGTAATATTGCATGGGTAAATTCAAGTAAATTGCTGGTATCCCCAATACGCGTGGTACCCGACTAAATTCAGGAGACACAGGAAAGTGGCCGCCTGGCTTCATTTTACTTACCTACTTAATTTGGGTGCATAATACTACAAAATACGATTATTTTCTTGACCATTTACGTTATAATTCGTTATTTCTGTACATTGAAGCCGTCATTTGAGTCTTAATAAATATAATCTGTATTCATTTTTATCAAATAGGGCCGAAATAAAATCTAAATAGTATACTTACGAATGAAAGGTTATGTTGTCGATTTTACGTTCACTGCGGCTATTGCAGCCTAAAACACTACAATGCACCAAAATGTCTATGAACGCAAAAACACATTAACTCAACCACAGAACACAGTTTTCGCCTTGTTTTCACCCTGAAAATTCAGATTTTGAGAAATAAAGAAAAACGCTTTCGTTTGCTGGGCACAGTTAGCGACTGTGCCCAGCATAAAAATAGTATACGTCGATAAGGACAAAAAATGTTTCTCTAGCTCTTTTTGGCCTTGGGAATATTGTATTTACTCATCTCGCTCACTCCTACCGTGTCGCCTCTATTCATCATTTCTCTAAGGATATTCATTTTTTTTTTTTTTTTTTTTTTAAATCCGCCATCGGTCGTTTGACCATAATCGGATGAGGTGAGTGAAGTTATGGCGGGTGAAGGAGAAGGAGCCAGTGCCCCTAATTCCTCTTCAGCAGATGTGGTCTCTCTTCAGTCTTTTGACCACATTAGAGTTGTCCACGAGCACGGCAGCCAGTGGATTGCGATGATGCGATAGTTTCATAACATATCGACCTCTATATTTCTCAATCTCCTCCTGGACGGTAGGAATGTTGGCATATTCATGTGTTTCACTGTTTTTCACGAACCATGGTGCATTCACAATTGTTCTGAGGATGTTGTTCTGTACTCGTTGCAGACACATAATATTGCTTTTTGCTGCCGTGCCCCACAGTTGGATTCCGTACAGCCACGTGGGTTTGAGGATGGAGTTGTACAAGAGGAGCTTGTTATCCACTGAGAGGGTGGAGTTTCTCCCAATGAGCCAATATATTTTTTTAAATTTAAAGTTTGTTTCGTCTCTCTTGTGCTTTATGTGAGTTTTCCACGTCAAGCGTCTATCTAGGTGGAAACCGAGGTACTTCACGCAGTTCGTATGTGGTAGAACGCTTTCGCCCAGGTTCACTAGTGGACAGTCACCTTTGCGCAGTGAAAAGGTTATGTGATGTGACTTTTGAGCACTAGCACGGATACGCCATTTTTTAAGCCAACTGCTTGTTCTGTCCAGTAAGTTTTGCAATTTCGCACTCGCTGTTCTGGGGTTTGTATCGCTGGAGAGAAAGGCAATGTCATCAGCATACGTGGCCACGGTGGTGTCATCTGATGTGGGCAGATCAGAGGTGAAGATGTTGTACAGCACTGGGCCCAGCACAGAACCCTGTGGGACGCCTGCCTGGATGTCGTACAAGGAAGATCTATCGTTTCCGACCCTGACAAAGAAGGATCTATCTGAGAGGTATGATGCCAGAATCGGATAGATGGAGTGTGGTAGTGTTTTCTTGATTTTGCACAGTAATCCCTTGTGCCATACGCGATCAAAAGCTTGTTGCACGTCCAGGAAGGCAGCAGAGCAATACTGCCCACGTTCAAAGGATTGTCTAGCAGCGTGATACACTCGATGAACTTGCTCGGTGGTTGAGTGAGACTTTCGGAAGCCAAATTGGTGGTTGGGGGTTATGTCGTCCACTAGATGATTCAGCCTTGTAAGAAATACACGCTCCCACAGCTTGGATAGAGTTGGTGTAAGGCTTATGGGTCTATATGAGGTGGTTAAGTGGGCAGGCTTTCCCGGCTTGTGTAGCATTATTATTTGGGAAGTTTTCCATAGCGTCGGAATGGCACCTAAACGTATAATAGCGTTAAATAAGGTAGCCAAAAACGTTATAGCCTTTCGGGGCAATTCTTTGAGTATTTTTGGAGTGATCATGTCAAAACCGGGTGCTTTCTTGATATTTAGTAATTTTATTTCTTTAGCTATTTCCTTTGGTGATGTAGGCTTAATTGGTAGACATAGCTGAAAGTCCTCGTTTAGTATATTGACCACGTCTGTTTCATCTGCGAGGGGTTCATTAGGCTTGAAGACAGATGCTAAGTGCTCAGCAAATGTTTCAGCTTTCTCCAGGTCACTTTTGGCCCATCCCTTTACGGACTTGATAGGGGGACATGGTTGTTGCGGTTGGTTTAAGTTTTTAGTGACTTTCCAGAGAGAGTGCTCACCTTTGCCCGAGGGAGACAACCTCAATAAGCTAGTTTTAAGCACCGAATCTTTGTGCATTTTTATTGCAAATTTTAGTTCTTTAGCAGCCCGGTTGAGATTTGATTTGTCACTTTTATGACGGGATTGATGCCATAGTCTACGTAGACGACGTTTGTTTGCTATCATGACCTTTATATTAATGGGAATTATCGGAGATCTGGGCTGTAGTGTCAAACATGGGGTGCTCTTCCACGCGGCCACTTGTATCAGATTTGTGATGTGTAGGCATGCACTGTCGATGTCTTCCGATGTCTTTAGAGGGATTTTCAAGTTAACGTTTCCATCAATGTACTCCCTGAAGCTGACCCAGTCCGTCTTATGGTTTGAAATGAACTCCGCTCCCTCCCTAATTGTGACCGATGAGCTCACAGTAAGTATTACTGGAGTGTGGTCAGATGAACCATCCAGGCATGATTCAGTATTTGTGTACAGGCAGCCAATTCCACGAGTTATAAAAAAGTCTAGAAGGTCAGGCACTTTGTTAGGGTCAGTTGGCCAGTAAGTAGGAGCCCCTACAGATAATGTCTTTAAGGCATTTCTGTCAATGCAGCTTTTTAGTTCGCGTCCTCTGGTGATGATTAGACGTGAACCCCAGTGTTGGTGTTTGGCATTCCAGTCGCCACCCGCTATAAAGCGGCAGCCAAGTGTTTGGAAGTACGAAGTAAACATAGCTTCCGTGATCCTATGTTTAGGCGGACAATACACAGCTGAAAGGGTAATAGGCCCAGTAGTGTCTTCCAAGATAATAGAAGTGGCCTGCAGATGATCACTTGAGAAGGCTTCCAGCTGTGAGTGTTTTATGTGGTCGCGGATAATTATTGCGGATCCAGCATGAGCTCCACCGTCAGGATGAGGAGTGAAGTACACATTGTATCCTTTTATGTTAAAGGCACTGCGTACGGTAACGTGTGATTCCGACACAAGAAGTGCATCCAGCCTGTTGGCGATAATCACGTGACAGATCTCATCGACGTTAGGTGTCAGACCATTGACATTCCAGGTTGCAAGTCGTAGAAGTGGATTTACCGCGAATGTGTTAACCGAGTGAGGACTGTAGTCAGCAGACTCATTAGGTTGCCAATTTGTTGCAAAAGAAAGTCCATTCTTTCATTCTGTTTAGTGAGTAATTCCAAAATGGGTGTTTGTTGTGAGTGATTGTGATCACTGTGAAGTTCAGGACGACAGTCCGAAGGTTCTTGTTGAGGGCGATTTTTAATTGTGTTTGCTACATGATGACGGTCAGTATCCGAGTTTGTGTGATGTCTCTGGTTAGTGTTTCTCCAGTTATGTTGTGGGGGTACAATTTGGTTTGTGTTTTGTTCCTTAGCAGTAGTTCCACTTGTCCCGGTGCCATATCCTTTTGCTGGAGAGTTAACAGCTCGAGCAGCTATAGAATATTTCCATGGCGAAGCTGGAGGATGCAGTGGCGGAAAGTCTGCTGTGTCAGCTAGACGAGGAGGAGCTAGCTGGTCATGGCGTTTAGAAATAGGTTTGTGTGATTTCTTGGACAAGATCTCTTTATAAATTCGACAGCCTTTATAATTCGCCGGATGTTCACACGAGCACAAGGCACATTTGGCAGGAGTATTTTTGTCTTTCGTGCATTCCGAGGTTTTGTGTCCATCTCCACACTTAAGACATCTGTATGGCCTCATACAGTTATTTTTAGAGTGACCATATTGTTGGCATCTCTGACATTGGACGATATATTTTTGCTTGCGAGGATCTTCAATTTGGACACGTTGGTGATGAATGTATTTAATTGATTTGACAGTTTGATTGTTAACTCCAGGCTTTATATTAACAAAAAATGTGGAAGTGGGCTTTTTGTCGGGACCGTAGCGTGAATTTATAATTTCACCCGCCACTTCATTCCCAGATTTTTCAATTTCCTCTATTATAGCGTTATGAGGCGTACTATGATGAAGATTTTTTATTACTATTCTGTAACATCTTAACTCTTTTTGTGCGAACGTATAACCAATTAGACCTTTCTGTCTTATTAAGTCAATGACTTTTTTGTAGTTTTCTGTGGTATTGACCATTAGTCGCAAATGTCGCAATAGGTTTTTGTTAACAATTTTGATGTTATAGTCGGACGGTCCGACAACTGAATCGACTAATTTTGTTAGCTCGTTTATGTTGTCTATGCTATAAAGCATAATCGGTGGTGGTTTATTTATAGTAGGCTTTTTAACTGCGGAGCTACTTTCTTCTTTTTGATCTACTGGTAAGATGCCAAAGCTGTTCGAGGTTGTCATTTCTACAAGAGGAGGATCATCGGTTTTCTTTCTTTTGGGGTTGCGTGAGTAAGGCACTTTACCCCACATTGAGTTTTGATCTTGCTGCTTCGTACCATTTGTACCAGTAGGGTTATCAGTAAGTTTACTTGAGGAGTTGTCCAGTGATGAGCTCCTTGGTCTAGAAAAGAACAAGCTAGGATGGAAAGCTTGTTGCACTAGTTTTTTGGGTGCTGTCTCTTTAGTCTGTGTTTTCGGAGGAGAGTCGTTTATATAAACGATGTTGTCTTGGGTTGTAGCTGAATCCGATGCGCTTATTGTCGTTACGTTACACGTCTGAGTCCTCGACTCAAAATTTTCTTCAGTTCTTGCACTTGTGGTGGTGTTGTGGGTGTCTTCTGCTTCTATAAAACGCGAAATGTTGCCCCCCCCAGATACGGTGGGGCTGCCCGGGACATGCCCGGGGAGGGATTCTCCGGCACCGCCGGTACCCTCCTGGGGTTGTGTTTTGTATCTCGCTTCCATAATGGCCGGGTGGGAATGATCACGAGGCGCGTACCCAACCTACAGCGCCACGGTCACTTTTTCCGGAGTTATGATCCTGAGGCCCGTGCTAAGCCTCTTCTGGGGTATCTCTACCTCAGGCGTTTGATGTCGGAGTTACCTTCTCCGGTTTCAATTCAGAGTTTTCTCTCCTAGCTCGATTACCGTCCAAGGTTGACGAGGTGCGAGCTCCCCGGGCAGAAGCATATATTAGAGTGGCGGCTTCTACTCGCCACTGTCATCTACCGTCTTTGAGTTTTGCGCTATTTATTGGGGTATACCTGCCAAAGCTCCCCAGCACCTCTCAAGTAGACCGCCCCGTTGTCCGCGACTGCTTATTGGTTATTCGCAGCTACCCTCCAATATCTGGAGGGCGTGTGGCTATCCGCAACCTGCTACGCGGGTGGTGGCAATGGGCTCTGCCTCTGGGAATTGTCCCCCAGGACCACCAAAAGGATATTCATGATCGCATCAAATCGCAAGTAAATCGTTAACGATCAGAACATACACTATCGATTCGTCGTTACGATCGGTCTGATGCGACGGATCGTACCGTATATGGGGCCCTTAAAAATGCTGCTGTAGTCACATTTTCTGTCTTGAAGAAAAGAGTGGATTGCCAATAGTATCGCTAGAAAGAGCAAAATATAACCTCAAATTTTGACAGCGGATTTCAGAGGAGCAAGTTATTTAACCTCAAAATTGATGTTATTAATACAAACACGTTATGTTGTAACGCTAATATTTTATATTTTTAGTATTAATTACTAAAAATGGGTAAAAAGACGAAAGTAGGAAAGCAGCGGAAAGATAAATATTATCAACTAGCAAAAGAAACAGGTCAGTTTAAACGATGAAAGAGGTAGGTATTTTATTAAAATTCTGAATATAGACATCATGTTACATTTATTTCTTAATTTATTACAGGTTATCGATCTAGAGCTGCATTTAAATTAATACAACTGAATAGAAAGTTTGGTTTTCTCCAAAAGTCGCGAGTATGCATCGACTTGTGCGCTGCTCCGGGCGGTTGGATGCAGGTTGCCCAAAAGAATATGCCTGTGTCCAGTGTAGTGATCGGAGTCGATTTATTCCCTATCAAGCCTGTACCTGGATGTATTGGACTTACTGAAGATATAACAACTGAAAAATGTAAAACGGCTATAAAAAAAGAAATCAAAACTTGGAAAGCTGATGTTGTCCTGAACGACGGCGCACCAAATGTTGGTCTTAATTGGCTTCACGACGCTTACCAACAAGCGTGCCTCACTCTAAGTGCTTTGAAATTGGCTTCCAATTTTTTGAGAGATGGTGGCTGGTTCGTTACCAAAGTATTTCGATCTAAAGATTACCATGCTCTATTGTGGGTATTTAAACAATTCTTCAAAAAAGTTCACGCTACAAAGCCACAGGCCTCTCGTAATGAGTCATCTGAGATTTTTGTTGTGTGCCAAGGATATATAGCACCGGACAGTATTGATCCAAAATTCCTTGATCCGAAACATGTATTCGAAGATTTAGATATTATCAGGAGCCAACATACCAACATATTGCACCCTGAGAAGCAGAAAAAAGCTAAAGCAGAGGGATATAAAGAAAATGACTATACCAGACATCATAAAGTTCCCATTTCAGAATTTATTAGTAAAGATGACCCTATTGATTTGCTACAAGATTGTTCCGAGGTAAATAAAATCTCTAATTAAAACTATGTTATTACAAACTTTTCATTTCTATTTTATATCTTGTTAATTTTTTTTATTGTAACTTAATTTCAGATTGTGATTGATGACAAAGTGGTTCTACAGCATCCTAAAACTACAGAGGAAATTATAATTTGTTGTAAAGATATAAAAGTACTCGGACGGAAAGATTTAAAGGTACTTTTAGGATGGATAAAGCAAATGAAGGAATTGAAGGCTCAGGTATGTTTGATGTATTACCAATAAATAAAATAACTTATAATTCGATTTTTGTATGCATGCATTTTGTATTATAATATTAATGGTAAAATACTGTCAACAACTTATTATTTAATTTTATTGGTTGTTTTTATAGCTTCTATATTCTATAAATATTTTTTTAATTTAGTTAAAACCTGTGGAAGGTAAGGAGGACAGTGAAGATGTAAAAGAAGAAGAAAAACAGGAAACTAAAAGTGATGATGATGATGAAAATGTTGATGAAAAAATAGCTGAATTACAAGTGAGTAGTTACATAAACAGTCCAAGCCAAATTGAAACTTATTTAAAAAAAAATTTACTTGCATACAACCTTATTATTATACCATATTAAAGTTTTTAGTGTCTGATCTATTAAATTATAACTTTTTAACTCCATGTGGTAACTCAATACAGATATTTTTCCAGAGTGTCAAGGCATCCTACTAATATTATAAAGGCGAAAGTTTGTGTGTGTGTTTGTTACTTCTTCACGGTCATATGGCTACACCAATTTTCATGATATTTGGTATGTAAGTAGCTGATACCTTGGATTAACACATAGAATACTTTTTATCCCGATAAGTACGCGATTTCCTTAGGATTTGATCAAAACACTGGTAAGAATGGACCGTTATGATATAAGTCTCACCACTATCTATGCGTACGATTAAAAACGTCAATTCCCTGTTGACAGTTGTTTATTAAATGGTAAAAAAATATTAGCTCTTCTGGCTATACAATAATATAATTATATACAAAAATATATATAATAATATATTCTTCTAATTATACAATACACATAAAAATAACAAATACAATGCCAAAAGAATAAAGATGGGGTTTTATAGAATTCCCACGGAAAAGGAGTGATAGGACTATAAGTGTGTTATCGCAGGAGCTCAACCTAGAATGCTGGAATTTTGTATAAAGGTTACTTTTATGATGTTGACAAAGATAAGGCGGCAATTTATAGAATTTCCACGGGAAAGGGATTATCTACGCGGGCGAAGCCGCGGGTACAGCTAGTGGTAAATAAAACTCGGAGTCAAATTATGACATTGATAATTTTTGAAGACATGTTGTGTAGTCATGGACTAAAAGTTTAATACATTTTTATGATTGTAATACAAACAGGGTATAAGGAACATAGTTTTAGTTAGTATTAATGTATGTTTTAATAGGTATACAAAAGGATTTCTTTACAATATCAATATTTCAGGATGAAGAGCGACGTTTAACGAAAAGGAAGAGGAAACAATTAAATAAACAAAGACAGAAATTAGCAGAGAAAATGAATTTGAAGATGGTGTTGAAAGGTGATGGTGGGCCTATTATGGAGAGCCATGATATGTTCAAACTATCTGATATAAAAAATGCAGAGGTATGTTTATTACATAAAATTCATCAAACAAGTTCTAAAAATATACTTTTAAGTTTAAAATCTGTTTTTAGAAAGAACAATGGCAAACAGAGAAGAATCATTATTTAAAATTCAAGACTTACAAAAAAGAATAAAATAGAAAAGATAATGTTTTGATTGGTTTAAACTTTATAAAAAGTGAAAGTAAATGGAATGAAAATTTCTATCCTTAATATTTATATTAAGTTAGGGAATTGTACCAAAATTTTATTTGATTTTATGTTACATTATCATAAAAATTGGTGAAAACTATCTGATGAGATTATACATTTATAGGAATTATCACGTATAGTGGATCAGGCACCAGATCTAGTAGCAGAAGCAAGTGAGGACTCTGATGATGAGCTAAAAACAAAGCCAAAATATATGAAGTATGATGTAGAGGCGTCTAAACTGGACTCCTCAGGACTGTACTATAAGGACTCAGATAGTGAACTAGAAATGGAATCGGATTCTGAACCGGAGAACGATAAAGAGACACTTGGTAAAAATGATTACTTTAAATTTTATCTTCATATTCATCCATTGATTTTTTTTTTCTTGATTTGGGGTAAAAATATGGTAATTAAATATAAAATATAAATAAATATATAGGGACAATTCATACAGATTGAGCTAGCCCCAAAGTAAGTTCGAAACTTGTGTTATGGGATACTAACTCAACGATATTATATTTTATAACAAATACATACGTAGATAAACATCCAAGACCCGAGGCCAATCAGAAAAAGTTCATTTTTCATCATGACCCGACCGGGGATCGAACCCGGGACCTCCTAGGTGGCGGTCTGGCGTGGTAACCATAACGCCACGGAGGTCGTCAAATTAGTTCTTCTTTCCCGATATGTTTCTTTTTGTACTATTATTTTTATAAATATTTATATCGTATGACGCAATATGTATCCAATTATCTATTGTATGCAATTAATTAAATAATGGTTTTTGTTACAGCATTTTCCGATTCGGAGAATGAATCGAAAAAAATTAAGAAGCTTACAAAATTAAATACATTAAAAAACAGCAAGTTGTCCAAAACTCCTACTATACCTAAAAACAATCCACTGTTAACGGACTTGGACAATACTGATCCTGTCTCCAGACGTTCGTTGAAGGCTGAACTCTGGTTTCAGAAAGACTCATTTAAAGATATTGATGATGAAGATGATGAGGGAGTGGACTTAGATAAGTTGGCAGAAACTTATAAGAAAAAAGGTAATTGAAATTTAAATAAATACTCTTGAACGAATCACACAACTTGTACTATGGATACTAATTAGATGATAAATATCAGCAGATGCAGGAAGCATCTAAAATGATGATTACTGCGAAACTCATTTGATAAAATATAATGAAAAATTATCTGGTTATGTTAGCAATGTTCTAATTTTTATCATAATTTAAATAAAAGATAATGTAAACATACTTTCTTTTTTGTAAAGGTAAAAAGATCTCAGAAGAACTAACTAATGATGCAAGTAAGGGTGTGAAGAGGAAATTAAATAATGCAGAAAGTTCAGATGATGAATCTTCAGATAGCGATTATGATGTGGAGCAAAATATTGCTCCATCAAGTGGTAAATCTGGAGTCAAGACAAAGAAAGAAGATTTTGAAGTTGTGTCTGAAGATCCAGGTATGTAAATTGTTATCGGCTCAACTTTAGAATTGTATTTTTGATCAACAAGTTAAAATTGTTTGATTCGCCAACTACAGAAATGACAGGATGAAGTGCAGTGTTGAGAGTAATTTAAAAATATTTGGTTTGCTTTTTTTGTAATTTCGACTGTGAAGTAACTGTTTATTTTAGTTTTCAAAACTATTTAGTCATTAGATAAAAAGTTGCTGCGTAATATATTTATGTATATATTTTATTATTTGATCAACAATTTATAGCTTACTAGCTTTTCCCTGCGGCTTCGCTCGTTAATTTTATGACATAGATCTCGTGTGACAACAAAACAACCCATAGCGCGACTTGTGGCGCCATCTGTTGGCGGATACAGCGCCCTCTATAGTAGAAAAAATATTTACCATTGGAACGACATAACTTTCACGGGATAAAAAGTATGTTGGGCTCTGTACCCCTAACAATATTTATGCAAATTTTCATAATGATCGGCTGCTTAGTCAAGCCTTGAAGGAATAACAAACAAACACACTATAAACTACTATAATATTATTAAGGATAATAATTTTTATTGGTGTTCATTTAAATAGCACTGAAGTTTGATGTTGTGTTTCATGAGTCTAAAACAAAATAGTGAACTCAATTTATCATCAAGAAATGATTTTACAAACATTCCTAAGGGCAGTGTAAAAAATATTGTTTTAATTTAATTTTGATGTGGATTTATATTATGATAATCTCTGTATGATACCAAATAATAAAAACGTACTAGAATTTATTAAATATGTGAAAATTCTGTTGTAGAATTGAAGAAATTAAAGAAAACTATGAAAATGGATGCAGAGACCCTTGCACTGGGTAGTATGATAGTCTCTTCAAAGAAGTTCAAGAGAGATCTGATTGACGATGCTTGGAATCGGTACGCCTTCAACGATACCAACCTGCCTGAGTGGTTTGTGGAGGATGAAAATAAACACATGAAAAAAGAGCTTATAATTCCTGAGGTACTTACTATTATTATGTTAATTGACGCAAGTTCGTAACAAAGCAGTCTCTATATTCTATGACGTATCTACAGAAACTGACATTCGTTTATTTACTAGTGCTACAAACTTACCTGTGCTGATAGCGCGGGCGCTAGGATCGAAGCTATTAACGAAGGTAATGAGGGTTTTATGAAATGACACTCACTAGGCGGCAGCACTGAGACGGTCAGGTCCAGAAACCTGTCAAAAGTGTCATAACGCCTTTAAATTCGTGTCAGATTTTTTGACGTTGACGCTTTTGACAGCGCGGATTTATTATGGGATGGGACTTCTTGCTAAAGTGGCGCCAACTAGTGGCGTACATTTTCGTGAAAACCCTCATAGTCAAGGTATTCAAGGCGTATTCATTAGTTCTAGTTTGGGTTACTCACACAGATAAGTTTGTGACACTGTATGTTATTTTAATTACTGAATATTTTGAGAGTCATTATTCTGTCAACTATGTTAAAGTAACAAGGTACTAAAATGACAACATATTTATGTCGCTGCCTGTACTACTTTCTACATTCATATGATTTATGAATTCTATGTAAATAATAATTTAAATTGCTCCTTGTTAAAATAAATATCTCAGAGAGATGGAGCGTATCGTAATAACGCAATGAATAGTCCGTAAATTAGATAGTTCACCTTATTTTTATCTTTCCAGAAATATACTGAAGAATATAAGAATAGATTACAAGAAATTGACTCGAGGCCTATTAAGAAAGTCATAGAAGCTAAGGCCAGGAAGAAGAAGCGTATGATCAAGAAAATGGAACGTGCTAAGAAGAAGGTAGAAGCAGTTATGGAAAACGCTGACATGTCCGAGAGAGAGAAGGCTCAGCAGGTGAGACAGCTGTACAAAAAGGCTCAGACAGATGGTAAGAAAAAGGTCACATATGTTGTAGCCAAGAAACACAGTACCGCTAAACGAATGAAGCGACCGAAAGGAGTCAAGGGACAGTACAAGGTAGTCGACCCCAGAATGAAGAAAGACTTGCGTGCGCAGAAGGCCAAGGAAAAGACAAAAGGTCGTGGAAAGAAGGCCAAGGCGCCTAAGGGCAAGGTGGCGAAGGCCCCCAAACGGAAAGGGAAGAAAGCTAAATAATAACAATTTATTCGTTTAATTCTTAAGTATATGTATGTATATTTTTATTTAAATATAATATTATTCAATTGATGCTTTTTTAGTATCGAACTATTCGATCACCACTCTGTAGATATTATTATCTAATAGTAGTAGAAAAAGTAGTAATAGTATCAAAATTTAAATATACTTTCCCATGCAGTCATTCTATAAAAGTGGAAGCAATTTCATTTGAAGTCATCAATGCGTGGGTTTCCCTTGTAACCTATGACGTACGTATTTCAGCCGAAGATAAATCGAATCGATTAAATTTTCCACGGTAATTGCGCCACTTGTAATCTACGACGTTTCGCAGAGTTCGCAGAATTGAGTAAAATAACCTAGGTACTTATTCCCACAGGTAGTAGGTACAAATTAACCAAATATACTATAGTGGTACGGTTAATTTAATAATGATGTTGACCCTTGATAATTGCATTGGGGTGTAGACCCATTACCTGACATTACAAAGATTATTTTTACGAGGAAGGTCAGGGTGATATTTGAAGGCTCGTGCGTCATTGGCGACCAGAGTTCAGGGACAGGCCCGCCATATAAATGATATCACTTCGTTATGCGACCTTGGTGTCTAATTCTGATTCGTTCCAACTACGCCGTCTGCCTACCAAGTGTTGTTAAAGATTATATATTAACTTGGTTAGATAGAAAATTGATGACTCACAATGATTTATTTTTAAATAGAATTTTTATTTAGTAAACTTTTACACGCAACGAAAGTATGAAATGAGATGTCATTACTAACCCAACGAACCAAACATTTATTATTGTAGTATGATCATGACTTATTTTATTTAGAAGAAAAATAAACCAACACCAGTAAACCATTTTAATAAATAGTCAAATAATAGCTATTCAATATAAATGCTTCTTTTATACAACCAGTTGTGCATAGCCGTTGGTCCACGAGAAAAGCGTGAAATATTATACCTAATTCAGTATAATGCAATCTTCTATAACGAGGTTAGTTGCTAAAGACTCGTCGGAAACATCCAGAGAGCATCAGAAATTCAGAAGGAAGGAGAGTGGTTTGAGTGGTGTAGGGAGGGTGGTAGGTGGTCCGTGGACGGCAGAGGCGGGAGGCGGCCGGGCTATATCGAGCGCGCGATCACGGCCAAGGTCGCGCACGCCGTCATCACTCCGCCGACCCGAGCGCCGGCCATGCCCCGGCTACAGAACAGATACTCGCAGAACGATACATAATCGTAAACCACCCGTTTATAGCGACCTCAGTAAATAGACTAATCGCTTATTTTATTATATAGAGCTGAGATTTCGTAAACTTTTTCATGTTGCGAACTATTTCATTAACGTCCCCCGTGATCATTGTGCGCACACTCGGAATAATACTTTCCAAGTTGTGTACTGTATATGTTTATAATGTTATCGTATTGCGTCGTGTTTACCTACCTGCTGCCCAATAATGGAAGAGCTCAAATAATAGGTACGCAAACAAATTGGCACGGCCTTGTAGGAAAATTAATTGTAGAGTATCTTCACAGAATAATCTTTACGAAATCGCTACCCATAACTACGGTGAATGGTTAATCCTGTCAAATGTAGAAGTTTGTCTACATATCTTATCAAAATGAGAATACTGATAAATAGTACATAGGTAAATGGAGTAGAGAGTGCTTTTTATGAGATGCAAAATAATTTTAAGATAATAAATAATGTAAAATAGCTGTCATCAATTAAAGTTCTCTATTTACTAGTCATGTTTAAGAAACGCGATGCACTGAGTGAATAAGTTTTCACAAAACGAAAAGTAAACAACGTTATAAATATTATTGAAAAATAAAAAGAAACAGGTATGATACTCGTACAGTCTATGTAATAAATCTAAGAAAAGTACTTGGATATAAGGCTTAGTGAGATTCTGAGGCATTATTGCCGACTGTGCCTATTGTTCCTGTACGACCTTCTATTTCAAATTAAGGTCGATGCTTACATATGTTTGTAGCTATAGGCCTGAGGGTTCCTCCGAGTGACGTCCGCGGAGGCGGCAGGTAGCTGACGGGCGCGGGAGGAGCGGGGCGCGGGCGCGGGTGGTGTGACCTCGCCCTCGCAAGGTCGTGGGTTCCATTCCACTCGACTACGCCAAACGTTCCTCCCTTATCCCTATACAATGTTCCATAAACGACCTCGGCTTCTGACAGGGAGAATAATAAAAAGTTATTAGGTACAAGGTCTCCTTTGTACACCAAAAATATTTTATGCAATTTTAGTTATTACGCAAAATCAAGAGCCAATACATGCGTATTATTTAATACTATAAAAGTAGACAGAAACATAATATTTATAGGAATAATATTAATATGTAATTATTAGATCACTAGACATTGAGAGTAAGATTACTTATTTATGCTCCAATAAGAAAATATGTTTTCATTACATAAAATATTAAGTTGTATGTACCCACACATGTTTATTCAAAATGTGGACAAACGTGTGAGCCAGTAAAGCATACACCCTGAACTTTAATGGAGTGAGACCACATCTAAAATGCGTTGTTGTACAGACCTTCCTCTAGAGTCCTAACGTAGAGTACGTATAGAATATAGATAGAGCCACCGATATAGAGATATATAGATACAGAGAGTTCGAAAAACAAATAAGATTTGTCTGTATTATTATGATTTAAAAAGAACTGAACTCTGCGGGAGTATGAATATAGGGCATATTAAGGAAATAGGGAGGAAGATATCAGTTTTTGTGTTTTTACGATTAGGTACTGAAACAACATAATTTTGATACAACCTTGGCAGATATTTGATTTGGTAAGCGTTCGTTTGTTCAAGACAGGAATTAGGGACCTGAATAGTAATGAGTTCTAGGGTGGAGGAGGTAGGCTTTTTACGACTTTTCTCCTGCTCAGGCTTCCAGCGTAATGTTGTATACCTATGTTGATCGCTATTCCACGGTCATGAAAACCTTTTTAAATACTTACATAATAATATAATTTTACTAGTGACTCGCCACGGCCTCGCCCAGTTGACGTCTAGAAAAAAAAAGTAATGTCGAAAATATTAAATAAATCGAAATAGTTTTATGGGAGTTCATAATTTTGCCTGTATTGCGACGATTTGGTCAAGTAAAACTAAAAAAAAAAAATTGTAAAGGCAGACATGAGGCAATGAAGGAAATTTTGGGTTGCCTTTATCGTATTGAAAAAAAAAATACTTCATAACTTTCAAACATCTTTTTTTAATATATATAGTAAAGATAATATAGATAGTAGGAATCATATATAAAATAGTATAATACCATTGTTTTTAAAACTTATTGTCACGTATTTCTTGTCCTACTAAATGACATAACTGACAAACAGTGTGTTTCATGCAGAGAGAAAAATAAGACATATAGAAAGTTTCATGACAATTCTTTTCGAATTCTGTTATTGTTATGCATGTTATATCTACTTGTTTTATATATATAATAAAATATTTTGTTTAAATAATTTCGCTCTAGGCAAGTAGACATAAATATTTATAAGTGTATCCATTAACTATCGGCTCGGGCATTGTATTTGCTTTCTGCGTGGCTTTTGAGTGAGTCAGGAATCCTGCCCCTCCCTTTATTTCAGTCGATCGGTCGTTCTGCCGCTCATTGGGAGCAATCGAGTCGAGGATGGATTGCAGCTTTGAGGAGCAGTATCACAAATCTCGTGGACGGCCGCCCCCGCTCCATAAAGTTAGCGAGTTTAGTGCGTGAGCGGCGGGTGAGCGACCACTTTCACGGTCGCAGCCGCGGATACAGCTAGCTGGGAACAAAGGCGCGCTATGCCAACCGCACAGTTACTTGCAGGTGAACAACGATTAACCTCTCGCCGACGGTCGTTAGCCGAAATGGACTCTTAAATAGGACCGCCGAATGTGACGCCACTCTTGTTACGAATACTTTCCAAACATTTTACGATGACAGCGCAGCAGTAAAACACGCAATGGACTGTCCCCTTGTCCCTTCATTGTGTACTCGCCGTTTATTGTTATTTTAAGTATTTGGACAGGTATATTGAGTGAGATTGTGTTTATTGCCCAAACGTACTCGCTTCCTAATTAAAATAAGTAAATAACGCTTGCGCGATAAATTGTGATAGCTTCAAAGGCTTCAAACTAAGATTTCTATGTATAATTCTTGTGCTGTGGCAACCCATCATAATAATATACAAATACACGTTCATACATTCCTATTCTTTTTATTCTTCTTCATTCTAGCCTTATCCTGCTTCCTTTTCCAATAAAATTCGGACGGGGTCAGTTATCATAATGTAAAATTTAGGAGCCAGGACGATAATACCTGTATCGTTTTGTATTATTTTAACAATTATAAAAATTAACCTCTATGCTTAGATTAATGTAAAATTCAAGTAAATTATATTTATTTGTTATTTTCCCAATCCCTGTACAGATATGGAATAAACACAATTTTCGTAGAATATATTTTATGTTATTGACTAAATAAATACTACATAAGGTTTATTTTCCAGTTATATTCCGTGAATAGTTGCGTTGCGTTCATAAACATCAACTTATTAATAAATATGGACTTAATTATTACCTAATAATAATAATTAAATTTAAAGATTATTAAGTATTTAGAACATAAATAATAGAAATCTAAAATAAAATAAAAAATTAAATCCAGTTCTTTCCATGATGAGTCGATGATAACGGTCATTACGTGTCTACAAAAAAATTTCGACATTAATTATCGGTTTAAAGATTCTTTATTCTCATAATACACAAAAAGTAGTCACTTATACATGAGAGAAAAAAAATCACTAACAGTCCCGTGGCGAGGGAAAACAGTTCTGAACACAGAACACTATTACTCTTATCTCAACTTACACTATTTTAATTACATTATATTACTATGTTTTTATTACTTGCACTATATGTTTATGGTATGAAATAAATATGTAATATAATTTATTGTTGGTTATTTATTCAAATAGAATTGAGACCTTAATAACCACTATCAACAAGTCAAAAACTTCAAAGACGGCCAAGTACGATCTGAACACGCCTTCACCTTATTGCATATCTAAACCGAGGCCAGATACGTAGACAAAAAAAATATTATTATTCTTCGTATTTTATTCTGCCTATATAAAGCCTATACCTATGCATTTTCTTTACCAGAAAAATGGCGAAGATAATATTAAAAAATAGAACAGGTAATGGAATAATATAATTTGCGACATTCAACAACGGTGACCTTTTTTGTCAGGAAAATGCAATACTGTAAAAATAAAATGACAATATAATAATGGATGAATTGGTTCTACCTTCAAGAGAGGTAGGGCACAGCGGATAATCCGCTCAAATCAGAGTAACCCGTCTGGGGAAGGACCTCCACCTTTCAGAAAATCGTCGCCAAATAGCATTGGTCGGCCATGATGTGTTCCTACGGTGAGTAAGGTCTCCAGAGCTCCACTTGGGGGGTTTGGGAGGGTTGGCAACGCGTGAGTGATACTCCCGATAGGCTACGGTGATGCTTACCAGCAGGCGGGCCGTATGCTTGTGTCTTTAGTAGTATAAAAAAAACCTTTTGTTTTTTGTTTTGCTACATTAATTTGGAGTTACTTCATTACTATAGTTCGTAAACTTTTATTTATCAATAGTATTTACGAGTGTATTATACTATGTAATTACAAAGTTTATACAATATATATAGTTTCATAATGATGGTTATTAGCATAAAGATCTTTGTTCTTAGTTTCCTATCCTGCTCATCTCTTTCATTGGTCGCCTGCACCATAGTTCATATTAAATCTGACATTGTCATTGTCAAACAGTAGGAAAAACCGGGCGGTATGTGTCGGGCCACGCACGCACAATGTATGGTTCCGTATTTGCTACACTTTGCTTGTTTGCAGATTTGTACGAAACTTCATAAGTTCGTCGGCTATTACTCGGTAACTAGTAGAGCCTACTTAACCGTTATAGTTTTCCTCGTCGGTTCACTATAAGTACTAGGTACTACCATGAATCTTTACAAATTTCTAAACCTAAGACTTTCGGCGATAGATCCGGGGTCCACCTCCACACAATCGATGTTTTCAAGAGACCTGTCTAACGATGCCCCACAAAATGGGGTAAGTCGGTGCGAAAAAAAAAATCATTCCCACTTTAATGTTGGGGTGGCTCCCTCAAAAAAAATATCTAGACCGCGGACGGAAAATTAATAGACAGACAGACGGACACGGCGAAACTATAAGGATTCCTTGTAGTTTACTACGGAACTCTAAAAAGAGATCGACTGAGACATAATTTTATCCTCTACAATGCTCGGAATACCTGTGATCGTCCTAAAAGACACTCAAATAACATTCCCTAAACTTCCCTGGGCTTAGATCATTTCACAATACTTATTACACAGCGTTTTGTTAACAAGACCACAATTTAACTTAATTTATAAATGAAGAATAATACTTATGTCCGATTAGTTTATTGCAAGAGAAGAGATAAACAAAATTTAACAAAAAGGGGTAATCTTAAACATATTCAAATCCGTGTATCAAAATTTCACGAAGTATTCGGAAATACCGGTGGAATATAAACATTATTTATTATTATCAAGATAGGTTATATCAGTAGGTTGCGATACAATGAACGATATGGTATGTTTTGTAGAGGACCTACTTGCAGCAAACTTGAGTGGCGTGGCCGGTGTTTCGTAGCGGGTCGACGACCGACCGTGGCAACCCGCTGGCACGCATAGCTCTACAATACTCTACATATTTGACCGATTATTACAACCCGAAACGTAAACTCAATGGGATTGATGCAATTCGTGTTCATTACATATTATTATGTGAACGTGTTGCATAAATCATTTGCATTGTACATTGCGATTTTTTTTACAGGAAAGTCAATTGCTCCAGTAGGATCGATAAATATTTTCCTCGTGTGCAATAAATAACCTTCATTTAGCTCATTGCACTTTTCCAAAGTTACATACGACAAGGAAAACCAGAAGATGATGTCATTGGGATCAAGAAACAGTAATAGACTAAAGTCATATCATGTTTCGACTGTAAAGTCCATGTGTGGAAGTCATTATGGATGGGTATTCACTCCGAATGACAAAGAACTGCATTATTCCTTGAATAGCATTTACTACAATCAAATACGCTAAATATGTATTAATTTGGTTATTTATTGGAATAACTGAATCCTAAAATATTGATATATATTCTAAATTAATTATTGAATTCTCAATGCCTAATTCTGTATGCATGAGAGTATACTGTATGTAACAAAATTACAAATGAGACATAAAACACCTTTGTGCTCATAAATTCAATGCTGGTCATTAACATGTGTGTTGTGGTCTTGTTTTAGACCCCTTAACGGGTTAACTCGAAATATCGGAAGCCTGTATTGTTGTCATTATTTATGTGTTGTATTAACCGTGAGTTACGTGAATGCGGTTAGGCACATTGTAGAGTAGCGTGGCTGTTTTGTTGTGCGGTCGTTGTGCGGGCCGCGGGCGGTCGTCGACCGGGGCCCTTGACTCGCGCGGGTTCAGCGACACGGGCTGACACCGCGCACTCCGCCCGCCTCCGCCTCCGCCTCCGCTATCGCACTACCTGTTCGCTAATGAGTTGCGTTTTCGCATACGCTTCCCCTTTAGCCACTTGCATATTATTAGTAAATAGGTTGCGTGCTATCTTTATTTCTTAAAATCAATTTAGTAACTAAATTATTCTAATTTATTTGTTTAGATTTTTCGTAGACCTGAAAAAGGTTCTGAATTTTATACATTACTTACTCTTATTTCAGCTATATCACGAAGTAATATGTGTGGTCGATACCTGTTCATATATTGTCATATATGTTGTAGGTAAATAAATAAGAAGTATTTAAAGACCGGGTGGGTTTATTCCACTTATTTCAGATGAATTTGTACAGGTGTATAGAATAATAAATGCTGTTCTTTCCGCACAAACATTTATATCACACATACATTACACAAGTGTAATTAAAAATAGGTAGATATTATATATATACATTTGGATATTAGAATAATTTTATATCTGTAATTACCTTATGATTAATTATGATGATTAAAATATTGAAGACAGACACCAGAAAGAAGATATATTTCGTACATAAAAAAGGTGAGTAAATAAAAAAAGGTATGGTTACGTTATACACACACGCTGTAAGGATCTATACTGGAACAAGGAATTATTTTAGATTCACAGTGTTTTGCCAAAACGTTGGAAGATTGCACAATGCACCCCTTGTACACGCAATTCCTAGTTTCTTTGAGGACAGTCACATTGGATTGGACATGTTGTGAGCCGATCGTAGACGTTGGGCATGCACTAAAATAATAATTACTGGAGTTTATGATCAGGAACTATTGAAATTGCATTATCATTTATAAATTATAATAAAAAATGTCTTTCTGGTTTTCTGGGTTTATCGGGCTCTCTTTTAAGCCATGAGGTGGACACCGACTAAAAACTCTTTTCTTCTTGAATGTGGCGGGGCTTTTATATTAACATTACCCGAATTTGCCGAAAAAAGCTCCAAACACTGTGTAAGTCATCGATGGTCTAAGTAGCTATTTTAAAAAATAAATTATACATTTTTCCTACTGCTGTGTTGGGGATTACTCGTTGTGTACTAATCACAAACATTTTACAAAATACAATTATTAATAAAAATAAATATTTAAAATGAATTACCGGTATTTTATCGTATATTTTTTTGGCCCATTAACTTTTCCAAGAAGACAATAAAATTTATAGTTTTGAATTAGAATTACATTACGTTATTTACGCTCTCTCTTTTGCAAATGTATAGTCATCGAGATCATATCTCATAGTCGATGTGTAATATAAAATAGAGAATTCACGTCTATGTTTAGGTATAAGGATAGGGGTTTTTTTTTTGTAAACTGTTCCATGTATTATAATAAAACCTCTTATCATTCGTAAAAAAAATGAGTCACATATCATTAAAAAACACGTAGCACATTAGGTACATTTCCTTGAAAACCACAGTGAGCAAATACGACTTATTATTTTCCCAAAAAAGCACAAGTCTGAAAAAAAAACCCAGCAGAATGCGTATCGGGCTACACACAGTGAGCTTTTTAGAGCTTTCTAATATTAAGCGTATCCGTGTTAAACCGCGGTATTAATTTACTAAAAAACGAAGTAGGCAACTATAAAGTGTGAGGCATCCAACCGAATAGATATAATTTCTAAATAAGTCACTTACATCCAATAAATACGAGAAAAACCAGATCGTGTACTCTTTTATAGCTCGCCATGGTGTGTATATGAGGCATGGTACTATGCGTCTATGCATAGTATTGTATGGTGCGCTTCGGCGCAGTGTCATGGTGGTGGCAGCGCGAAGGCATCTGTGCGCCTGCGTACCAGAGCAGTGAAAGTGGGTTGAACGCGGCGCCATTACTTTCAGTTTCTCTTGCGCGCACGCCCGATCGCTGGCTCGTTACAATAAACATCGCATCCCGTCGATTTCTCGCTCCGCTAAATTTCACCTTTTCCACTGTACCTACTATCGCACTGTGCAGTTTGACCTGCCAACCGCGGACTTTCCGTAGAAAGCTGAGTCGGTTTTTGCAGTAAATTAGGTGACTGTTGCAGAAATGGGCACGTTTCACTAGCAACTAATTGAACGATAAATCTTGATGTTTTCTGCGTCTCAGAAGTATTCATTAAAGTGATTGCTTGGAGAAATAGGTTAAGTAATTTAAAGTACTTTAGGTGAACTTTACTGCAAACATGATTCGTGGATAGAAAAACGTATAAATATAAACGTTCCAGATTTTTGTGGATTTAAGTATTAAAATTTTGATTTACAAAATACTTACTTAACTATAATTTCTTTGTTTATTTTTTTAAATTCCATGTAAAACTAGTAGAACACGAAAATTTCACGGCGCACTTTCGCTGACGTTACAAAGTAAAGTGGTTGGGAAACCTGATTTTAATTTTAAAGTTTAGTAAATTAAACCTTATTTTATTAATACCATAATATAATTACAAATACACGCGTGGCGTATGGCGTCTTTGGATTAAAATCGTGCTATCTATAAATCGCATTAAAGTTGTAACGAGTGCCAAAAATAGTCTAAGTACATAAAATAGTTTTAATTGATTCAAAAATACTTGAATTGAAAATCCATAAACAGAATATTACAAAAGTTACACTTTCTACAATTTTATGAATTTCTTTTTCATGAAAGGGGTTGGAAAATGAGTCTAATGGAAGTGAACTCCGCCGCGCATTGACCATGGATGATGGAGACACACCTCAGGCATTCAAAAAAGGTGCAGAATGACATGCAATAGAATTAGATTAGATTCGGTGGTGGTTTCACAATGATATGACAACATGATAAGTATAGTAAAACGTTATTTTGCATCCAACTAGCAAATATTACTTCTTATGCAGCTGTGTAGTCGCTCTCCACTTTCGCACACGCCTTAATTTTATCCAATGTCTACTTTCCAAAGTATTCGAAATGTTAAACTTGTAGTCGTATCTCAAACTTCTAACGCTAGCTCTACTCTCTCGGGAACTTGAGCGAAAAGAGAGTGTGGGCTTTTCGTCCTACTTCGTCTTCACTTTTCCTATGTCTTCTAACTTAGTGCTTAACTTAAATTCACTTCGCTCAACTTCCGAAGAGTGTAAGGGCTAGCAATAGATATGATTGTAAATCTCAAAGTTATTTTTGGGCCAAATGTAATAGCGTCTTAAGATAGCATTATCGCCCATAGTGAAGACGGCTTATAACTTTTCTTAACAACAATGTGATGGAGCATTAGAAAACTCCTGTGTTATAAAAGTGCGTGATAAGCGTGACGGCGAAGAGTGGCCTAGAAAGCTCTTACTTTCGACGGCTACGCCCGCGTGTCCGCACTTCGCAGTGCAACATTCGTATAGTCAAAAATCCGGTTCACTTTTTATAATAGGCGCCATAAGTCTTCATGATTTATAGTATATTTATAAACCTCGATGGTATGGTCATTCGATCAATAAACAATTAGCAAGCATATTTGATTTCAAAGTAGTATAAACGAACTCCCAATTAATTAGTAAAAGTGTAAAGTGAAAATTACTTACAGAGTAATATTTTAATATTATATTCGTTTGTTTTTAATTTTTTATCTGCTTCGTAAGATCAGAAATGAAAGTATTTTGCTGAAGTTTTATTGTACTTATGAATTGTTGATTTCAATCGAGAGAAAGTATTTGATCAATAAATACAAATATGATATTTTTTATTCCCTTTTTACAATAAAATGAGTACTTACCTAATTTAACAAGGCCTGTATATTGTTGTTTAAAATGAGAAAATATGTTAAAATATACTCAATAGTTTTTTATTCAACAACACAAAAAACATTAAATACTTTAAATGGAATACGAAAGTCATTGTTGTTTTCACGACATGCATACCAATATTTTATTTATGCAATCACACCGAAGTTTGCTGTTTTAAAAAGCAAGTTCCACTTTATTAGTATGTAAAGAAAGGAGGTAATGGATACGTGCTAAGCAGCACGGCAAATGTTCAGCGTGGTGCATCCGAAAAGAAATGAACGAAAATGAAAGTGGCCTAGTTCCCCGCGCCAGCCTCCGCTCGCTCGCTTTCTCGGCCTTTTATCTAATCTATTGGCAACAGTTCTCGGATACGACTTCCGGAATATGGATTTATGTTTTAGCAATGTTCCATGTGAAACTAGTTATATGACGTATTTTTATTTTCGTAGTGACTTGCAGAAATATAGAAATCTCATATGAACCTATTACTTTTATTTTGTTACAATTATTTTTATTTGCTGTGATTCTAGTCTTTTTGTTTCATTATGATTTAAATTGATATTTTAAATAAAATTACTGACCTTTTTCTTAATTACCTCCTTGTTTACAGTTCATGACTTCTTATTTACAAAGGATCGCAAATTCACAATGCTTTTGTCCTGTAACGAATTTTGCAGAGACACAATAAAGTTAGAAACTGGTACAATATAGGCAGATATCTAACTTTAGTTTAGTTACCAATTACAATAATACGGATTAGTTCGCGTCGAGTGCAATAGAAAGCAGGCGAATGCTGCGTCGAGCCGTCGCCTGTCCACGAGAAAGTTAGGCTCTTTTATTTTCCAAATAGCATGATTAATGGCCTCGTCTGGTAATGGCATCAACTTCACTTTATTACAAAAGAAACTGAGCACTCGCCAAAAATAGTACGCGGTGATATTCTCGGCCGCACGTTTGTGACAGATATTTTTTAGTCATCCACTTTTATGCATAGTTTTCTAATGTTTTTAACAGACGTTCTTCGTTGAAAAATATATTAAGTACCAGCAATATCGGGTTACAAAAATAAATTAAAGGCACACAGATAGTTTGTATTAAGAATAGTTTTGAAGTGAAAACTTCTTTAGCGGCGCTTGACACTTTTTTTATATGGGTAAAAAATTTTAAACTCGCGTCAGATCCGTAGCCTGAAGCGTAAGATTCCCTAACCATTCCAAAATATTCAAAAATGCACAACGTTGATGTTTAAGTTGCCGGCACTCCCGGAGTGCAACCCGTCCTTTTTTCCCCCCAGACAAAGCAAAGGTTCCCGCGTGCAGAGTAGGAACAGCCTTGAAGTAGCTTTTGAAAAGGGAAGGGAAAACATTATTTAAAATAGTATGAGATGATCAAAATAGGTTAAATAAAAACACATAGTAGGAATAAGTAATGTATATGTATAGGACTATTAATTATAAAGAAAGTTCACGTTATGTGTTTCAAAAAGAAATTTACTATTTGAAAGTTGCATTATTCTAGGTGGACATTATGTACCCCTTGCAGACAAAGTCTAGAATTTGTTATCGCGGATTTGAATCCTGCATAAGACAAATATTTAAGTTAATATGCTTGAACATTGAACGTCACTGTTGTTTATCGTAATCGTTTTTGCATGTGTTATGTGTCATTGTTGTTATATTTATTACCAAATAATAAATATTTATTGCCAAAAAAAAATTATGTGTAAGTATTATTTTTACTACATTATCGATCGGGTGACTCAAATGTGTAAAAGAAAGTGTTGAAAAAAGCAATGGCGTACAACTCAGTCGCGATTTACGCATAAACCTACTCATAGGTTTCCGGCTCCGGTTGCACCCGTTTAATGGTTGTTATATGTATTTTTACATATTTATCCGGTTTTCTAAATCCGATTATCAGATATACCAGTTTATCTGATAAATATAAATGGTGCAAATTGTGTTCATTACAATAAATAAATCTGTGAGTTTGTATGAACTTTCGGTAATTAAACAGGTATGATTTGTAGAATATCTATGTAAAATGTATTAGAATTGTATTTGTAGAATATTAGTCTATAATAACGTACTTTTATCTGTTGCAATAAAGAATTTAGAATTGAGTTACATTTACATACATCATGAAATTACTGTTAGTAACGTTACATAAAATTGATAAAGAATCCTTTCTCTTTATCACAATCGTAATAAAGTTTGCTCGAATACCAATCAATGTGAAATATTTATACTATTTCACACAATTGCACGACATCATTTGCTATAAAATAAAACATGCCTTCGGAAGCTCGGATCTCTGGTCGAAGCACGGTTCACAGTATTGTGACTTTAAGAGTTTAAGCTTTAAAATTAAACCTTCCTGCACCCATCCATTTCGCTAATAAGTCCAAGTATATCTATTAAACCCCTGTACCACGACAAATTTAAAAAGCCTTATCTTGGTAGGCCTCCAGCGCCACTAGGAGGCTCATACAATATGCTTTTCATTGGTACTGTATATTTTTATAAAGATTGGTTTAGCAACGGTCCTCAAATGACATAGACATGAAGTATCAAGTGATTTATTCACACATTCTGAACGTATTTGCTTTGTACAAAACAACTCTGTTGAATTGGCCAATGTGCCTACCTTGAAACGGAATGAACCGTATTATATCCCGTTCCGTACAGTGTAGGTAGGTACCTTCAAGCGCTGAGATACAAAAAGCGGTCAACGACCCGAAGCACGTTGCATGACACGATTTTTGTTATGAATGTAGGTACTATAAAAGATTAGCTTTCATAATAAATAAATATAATTTCATTAACTGTATACGTGTTAAACAAACGAATCATTCATGGTCGATTTACTTATTAATGAAATTCGCAAGTGTAAGCAGATACTTATGTTCATATTGACAATATGTTACACACAAATGTAGTAGGTAACGATATTTATGCAAGATATAACAATGTAATTAGGTAAGTTAAGTTGTTACATCTTCCGAAAACTAAGTCTATGACTAAATATTAGAGCTCTACGAAATCTGAAATCAAAACAAAAGAAAATCAGTTCATTACTGTCTAGACAAGATGGTGATGCTTATTAAGTACATGACATTCGTAAAAATGAATGAATAATTGACTTATTTTTTAATAATGATACTAGGGATTGGCGGTGATGTAGCATGTAGAGGTGCGTATTATGCGCGTGCGCCTAGCGGCCACGCTATCTCTAGCCGCGGGTCGGCGACCGCTGCGAGGCCGACGCCCCCTGACGTAACGTTACGCGAATTCCGAGCGTACCCCTGCCCCGCGCACCCCTCCCCGTCCCGACCGACCTAATTCCTACGAAGCCACTTCGTTTGTGCATCGCTAATTATAATCGTCGTTGCATCGCCCTGCCAAACTTGTTCTATTTCTAATTTAATCGACAGTTTATTTATGGAACCACTAAAAAATGGGGGTGCAATTTAGGTGATTCACTCGGCTGATATTTAAATGCGAGTCATTGACTGCTTGACATGTATACGTGGTACAATATATTTATGCGAGAGTGTAAATATGATTAGACATAAGTTATTAATTATTACTCGATTATTGGGTCATAATCACGCAGTTCGGCATTTGATATTTTGAGAAAATTATTTAATGTTGTTATGTGTCTTAATAAATAATCAAAACAAAGCTGTTACACAGCGGTTATCTGTCTCTATGTTCAACTTTGAAATTGTCGTCAATTATTTTCCTCAGCTACTGAACACTCTGACCGGTTATTAGTATTATAATGTGTAGTACTTACACACAGCCAGTTGCAGAAACGTTTAAACTTAGTTTTATATCATGTCGCAAACCATCTCCTTTTTAGGGTACCTACCTTAAATTTAATAACGGAACGGAGTTCTTTCCATCCATGATTGTACGGAATATCGGTGCCCGAGTGCGACTCGCATTATCGACTTTTACTTATTGAGTTTGACAGTGACAACCATGACATAACGTGTCTGTTGAGGGTTTAGGGGAGAAAAGTGCAAAGACTAGTGCTCAAAATGAGATAAAATATAATTACAATAAAATAATACGCACAGACACCAAAAGAATGGGCTGACCGTGTATATTATTATGTATTAAGATTTCTAAATATTGCGTGAAGGGATTTATACTTGAAAATTAATTTATCAATAGTATTCATATTGTACTATGTAATTATAGCAGAGCAAACCCAAAAGCGAACCGAAAAAAGCCCAAATGACAGCTATCAAAAAAAAAGTAAATAAGTATAAGAAATAAAATGTAATAAATCGTAACAGTGTCATTAACATTTAAATGTTTTTGTGCAAATCATTAATAGTGAATTGTATTTGTAGATTATTCTAGTGACAGAACAGGTTTAATACTATTCAATACCTGCATAAAGTTTGATATTTACCTATTGCTCACTACTTGACCTCAATTTGCGCTTATCCTGACCGATAACAGGCATGTGAACAAACTAACCACTCTTCAATATTATGTTACACTAGCTGTTATCCGCGGCTCCGCCCGCGTGGTCAAGGGAAAATGTCAATAATATTTCCCATGGGAATCTCTTTATCTCGTGGGAAAAAAAATAGTCTATGTCACTCTCCAGACCTTAAACTAGCCCCGATAAAAAAATCATATCAATCCGTTCATTACTTTCGACGTGAAGGGAGGACAAACAATCAAAGAAACAAACACGCTTACACATTTATAATATTAGTAATTACTAATTAGTATGGATTTAGATATCTATTAGATAGAGACTATCTATCTATTAAAATAAAATGAAACAGGACGTGTGTCCTGACAGACCTTTTGTAAGATGCACCTAATGCTCGAGTTGGTCAGAAAGAGAGTATGTTACGAAAAGTGTTCACTCCCTAAATCTTTATAATTTAATTTATCTCCTACGTTTAGAATTTCACTTCTATTTATCATTAGTAGAGATAGAAAAAAATTCAATTTAATTCAAAGTAAAATAAAAGATACCTAAACTTAAATACCTCTATACCTAAAAAAGTATTGGCGTGATAACGATTGTATTATTTGTATCGATTTGTATTTAATAACAATCGTAACACATGCAACTTAGTTTGCCTGTTCTGTTATCCCGTTGAAGTTCAAAAATATCGTATTATTCATTGTCTACATCATAAAAAGAATTTATATGGAAATTTCAGTCCTTCTAGTCCTATTGTATTGAACGAGTCAGTAAGTCCCTAGTCAGGACTTTTGAAATAAGTAGTCTATGTGTGTGTCTAGCAGCATGTGTGCTCTGGACCTTAAATGAGACGAAAAAAATAAACTTGACCTAGTTTCACAGGTTCAAATTAGAATTCAGTTAGCATATCCGTCAGATACTTAACAGAATTTATGATGACTGTTTAAATGGTTCTAATATATGATGAAGTTATATGTAATAGATACGGCTTAACAATGTGGAGCGCAGACTAAAAAATTTGGCGATTTTTTTGTCTCTGACAGAGCGCTGAATAATAGTTAAAATACCAAGAAACCTCTACTCAACCTTCACCTTGTAGAAAACACATAGATGTCAATTATAAGTTATTGAGAGGCATCTTAATATTGTTAGTAGAATAAACAATAGTATCAATATACGAGTATAGGTTTAATAATATGGTGATATTATAATCCATACTAATATTATAAATGGGAAAGTGTGTGTGTCTGTTTGTTTATCCGTCTTTCACGGCAAAACCGAGCGACGAATTGACGTGATTTTTCAAGTGGAGATAGTTGAAGGGATGGAGTGTGACATAGGCTACTTTTTGTGTCTTTCTAACTCTCCACTTTAATCAAATGAGGGGTGGAAATTTGTATGCAGCATTCCGCAATTTTCAGGGTAGAAAGCTAAAAATTGGTATGCGTGCTATTTGTGACTAACAAAAAAATCGTGCATCATTTTTTTTTGGAAATCTGCCCCCAACCCCTTAAAAGAGGGGGTGAAATTTTATATGGATCTTTTCGCAGTTTTTAATGTAGGAAGCAAGGGGAACCGTGTTACCCCTTTTATTATTAATTTTATTTTTATTTTTATTATCGTCAGAAAAATGCTTTGCAGCAGCCCCACCGCCCGGGGAATATGCGGTGGGGACTGTGGGACTTACCACAAAAAAACTGACGGGATGCCACTCGCCCCCTAAGTAACGGGGCCACGGGTACTGTGATACATCCGCGACCCCGCCAGGGCCGTCCGGCCAAAGTTAAACTGGCCGGACCCGCTCTCCCCGGAACGCCCCGTCAGCAGCACACCGCATCCAGGTGCACTGCCGACACCGAGGACCATTGCCCCCTCAAGACGACGGGCCTTCCCCGGCTCGCCGTCTCGGCTGGGCAAGGGTCCCCTCCATCTCTGCGGTCGCAACAACGTGCGACCGCTGGCCGGGCTCTGCGAGACGCCGGCCCCTCTTCTTAAATTTTTTAACGAGGTTTTCTTCCTCCACCGCGCCTCCAGCGCCACTCCAGGTGCCACAGCGTCCACTACGTACTTAGTGGACTCTGTGACACTTTGCGCCACCGCGCACTCCCTCTTCCAGGGTGGTCTCATTCGCCCATGTGACCCAACCCTTAACGCCCCCCGCAGTGTCTGGGTTGGCGAGACCCAGTGTCTGCAGGGCCTCCGCGTTGCACCATACGGAGGTCGCCCCCGGTATCAACGGGTGGGGTAGGCCCGGACACCAGTCGGGGCGAAGACGCTTTTGGGGAGGATCAGCGAGCGAACGAGTCCACCACCGCTCATCATACAGCCGGCCGAGCCAAGCGCGGCCGGCTCCACCTCTTGTTTTTTAACGAGGTTGTCTCCTCAATCGCACCACCCACAGCACCAGTACGGATGCAAAGGGGAGCGGATTTGTCCGCATCCCACGTACTCCATCCAAGGTAGGAGCACGTTGAGCAGACCCACCGCGTCGGGAATTTGGCCGTCAGCAAGTAATTCCAGAGTTGGTTCCAGAAACTAAGGAATTACTCGCCGACGTTACCAGGGTGGACCGCGTGGAGGTATCCCAACTCCCCACCCCAACGTTACCCCTAATTTATCGCGAGCTAACCCGCGGGCAAAAGCTAGTAATAACACTTAGTATACTTATTTCAAATACCTATACCTAGTTCATATATTTTGTGCATGCGGTGTTTACTTATAATTAGTTGTCACAATTAGCTATAAGAACCTAGTTTGTAAGTAATCATGCAATGTATCTTTGTGAACAAATGTTGGTAGACCTTATAAATAAATAAATAAATAAATAAAGCACATAAATAAGAGTTAATTTTTGTGAATTTGGTAATTTCTGGAACTTTTGTAGGATTTTACCATTAATGGCCCAATTTTTACAGAACAATATCGTAAGAAACATCGTGTGATAGACATACGATTCACCCTTATGGAAATTTCAAACGAAGTGGTGCCGAATGTTGGGTCACCAACCAACCAAACCAACCAAACAACGCGCCACGGGGCAATACATTTCTATATACGCCTTTGCATCAGAGCAAAATGAAGAGTGGGTCGCGCGAGGGTAACACGCTAGTTTCACTTACGTAGTTCGCGTTTAATCACCTATTGAGTTACGATACTAGTTACAGACATGACGCTATGTGCACGTAAGTATGTATCATTCATATCTGGAGATATATTTCATTAGTTGATCAATATAATCATCAACATCATGTATGGTGCCATTGTTGGTTTCCATTGACGTCAACGAAAAGTATTATGAGTATTGTCCGGTGAATCATACTACAAATTCGATAAAGGAAAAATATTAACCGTAACCGACCCGACATTATGAAAAAATAAAGATTTTTTTTATATGTATAGAAATCCTTTGTTTTGTCCAGTGCTTATAAAGATCCTTTCTACATGAAACTGTTATTTCTTATTTTCATCTGTGTCTGTGGTCTGGGTGTTTTCTATGTATAATAAGTATTTATTTACAAAAAAAAAGTATTTAGGTATATTTAATTTTATCAGCAATCTAGTACATTACCAATAGTACAAGCTTAGTTGCTTAGTTTGGGACTAGATGGCGTTGTGTTACGTGAACTTGTGTGATTCGTCCAAAAAAAAACGAGAAAGTGAGTTTGTTTGTTTCTTACTCCTTCACGGCTTGACTATGCAGCCGATCATTAAGAAAATTTGCATAAATATTGTTAGGGGTACAGAGCCCAACCCAACATAGGCAAATTTTTACGCGGGCGAAGCCGCGGGTAACAACTAGTCTTTAATAAATGTGTTGATCGGAAAAATGTATTGTTGGCGTCAATGGCAGGTTAATAGGCCTAATTGTAATATAATATGGGTACTTATTATTATATTTTATACGTCACCAAAATACTATTTGATTACAGCGCCCTTACGTTAAACGGTTGACCGGGGGCGGGCGGCTCCGCGTATCGTGTTTTTTTTGCTATACCGGGGGTATCATACGCGCGTTGCCAACCCTGTAGAAAGTGGAGCTCTGGAGCCCTTACTTATATTACCGCAGCGCAGGAACACAACATGGCCGAGACCAATGCTATTTGGCTACGATCTTCTGTACGGTGGAAGTCCTTCCCCAGACGGTCTGCTCCGATTTTGGCGATCCGCAGTGCCCTACCTCTTTTAAAATTCGCCTGGGTCTCAAAAAGATGGTTTGATAGTGATTCGCCGCCTATATCGATCGACTATTCCAATCGCTATTCCAACCGCGTCAGGTAGCTGGGCCGTAACCGCAAGCGCAACCGCTAGCGCATAAAGACGCTTAGGGATTGATAAGTCGACTCCACAAAAAAAACATCATCTTTGTTTTGCAGTATTTTAAACAAACCGTGCGTCGTCGCATAGACCCTAGTGTTCACATTATTTACAAAAAAATATTAACAGTTGATATAATAGGTATCATCCCTTCGCCAAATAAATATTATTAACATAATGAGTACGTGCTAATGAATGAATGACACACCTGTCCGAAGTGCGATCTGCGGTGGGTCCTCTGCTGATCGAGTTACATGCACATGATGTTCTTAGAATACGGTATTTTATGAGAACGGAATGTCTTGCTTTGCTGCAAGTGATGCATCTAGCTTAAATATCAAAAGTTGTGAAACAATACAAATTATGAATGCATTTACATGGTGATTAAGAATAAACAACAGAATTCAAAAACACGAATGTACGCAAAGTCGCGGGTCGGATAGGACAAATTATTTTGACACTGAAAACATTTCAAGTTCTTTTGTGACGATGACATCATTGTCTCATAATTACTTATTGCGCTTATCACCGATCTGTTTTCCTTACAGGTGTGAAATCGCGTAGCGAACGTTCTGTGGAGCCGCCAATACGACCTTGCATACATCACTACCAGACTTTGCGTCAAACAGTTGTATAAAAACGCAGCGGTCGGCCAATGTCACCCCCCTTTCCGGCAGGGACGCGGCGCCCGCGCCGTCGTCGGTCACATTCAACAACTACAAAATATAAATTGATACGACGACCTATCCGCTTCGACTTCTTCATGATATCTCGTAAACACCCAATAAGCACCAACGTGCGTCACATGCTAACCACTACGGCGCGACGTTGCATATTTACCGACACAACTGACTATTTGTAACAATGTGCTTTACTTTGCGAATATTTTCAGAACACTTGATACATGATCGGCCAGGTTTACACGATCACATCACATTGATCACTATACCCAGTTTACAATGTGGAACATATAATATAATAGCTCTGAGCTAATCATTTATTCGAGAGATAATTGAAATCGCGGAGTAAATATTTGTTAATACGGTATTTTTCTGAAGTTTTTCATGTGATTATTACCTTTGCCACCCTTTGGTATTCGATAATTTTTAATTATTTTCGTGATGGTCAAGTAATGTATTTCTAATTGAACACGTGTAATGTACACGCGCGACCTTGTAGTGCGGAGGAAGAGAAATGCACTGGGCGGCACAGAGGTGACGCACTCCTTATCAACGGACGCAGTTATCGCAGCCTTCCAATCCACGTGTTGCAGTTTCATGTACGGTCATTGCAATTCTTGCACTAAACATTGCTATGATTTTGCAATTTCTTTAATACTACGTGCGACGATGAAATGTTTTACGTCACGTTTCCAGAAAATTACGACGTAAGAGTACTTTTTTATTCGCTAGGCGACGAATTCTGGGTCTCCATATTTTGAACGATGTTTCTTGCCTTGACATATATTTAGTAATTACTTACCTATATTAATGTGGTCAACTGATGCGATGATTGATAGTAAGTAGACTACATAAATATTATTGCTTGTCATTTCATCAGGACACCTAAACTAAACTAATCCATTATAAAAATGTGCCCAATACATAGTTTACACAGGTAATGTCCTCGCTTGTCAAATTAAATAATAGGTTAACCTATAGGCCAAGATCCAAAACTGAAGGTTTTTGTGTGAGCTAATGATGGCAATATTAAAGTTAATTATTTAATTATTACGATGATACTTATAACTTAGAAAATGTTTAATGAATAAAAAAAAACTCTTAATTTAAAACTCATTTATTTATTTATGCTGTCTAAGGAACCTCTACATTGGAGTTGGTTGGATTAATATTATACGTGTATAAATCAGCGATCAATCTTCTGCATAAAAATACAAGTAGCCTTCATGTTTAGTTTAGAGAGCAAAAGACAATGATGGGTGTGAAAACGATGGCTGATGAACATTTCCTAGACATCATAGAAGTGAGAGATGACTCTAACGCGAGACAGTTTTACAAACAGGATAATTACTAAAAGATTAATTGAAGCAAATCACAGTAGTGATTTACATTATCGAAACTTTCATAAAGGCGGCATAATGCACTTATCGAGCAATAATTATTTGCATGTAAGTTTATTTGGTGTCAAGGAATGTCATTGGAGTATGCACTGGTTTTGTGTTAGTAAAGGCTTAATATTATGTCACAATGTTTACATTTTTCGTTCAATCTTAATCCATATATTTGTCCTTACCCCTCGGAGATGACAAGCGTGACCCTATGTACGATTATGTGTCATAAATCACCGTTTTGCTATACTGAGGGCATGCATAACAAACAACTCGCGATGGCGTACCTAATCAAGAGAAATATTCGTCTATTTTCTCGTCAATCACACAAAGCGACAATCATTTGGAGAGGCACACTTAATGGCCCATTACAATGGTTATAGTTAGCAACCGGAGCGGTAGGTGTCGTCCGCGTCGCGAGGGCGGGCTGTCGCGGTCGTCTCAAGATCAAGGTCGTGCGGCAGACGCGAGGCAAGGTCACCTGCCTCCCGCTCCCCGCTCGCCCCTTGCCGCCCCGCGATCGCCTCTTCACGCGCGCAAATATTTGCGACCGTCTGTCCTCCGCGACCGATACGCCGAGGTCAGCTCGTCAGCGGACCTTGAAGTAATATTACCCGACCTCTCCTGCCTGCTATGAAAGACGAGCCTATGATTACACTAACACCAGTTTTATCGGTCACTTTGATATTGTTATTGCGGTGTTCGGACGAATTATGATATTTGACCATGCCGATGGTAAAGAGGCTACATGAGTAGCTATGGAATCAGTAGGTGATCGGTAAATCAGTACATAAATATCATCAATAATATACTGCACCTAGACTTGGAAACATATTCCAAAAACACATAGTGACCACTCTAAAAAATGGAACTCAACACAAAGATTTTTTTATTTTAATAGTTAAACTATGGTATAATCGCGCGCTTTCTGTTATTTCTGTGTTTCTGTTTATCATGTAATAATATCTTATAACTTACGAAGAATTTCCACAAGGAACAATGAGATTGGCCGTGCTTGTCTGCTTAGTATAAGAAATACTTAAACAATTTATAAAGATGGTTCAATCAATGCCAGTAAATTCTCTTCATAATTTAATTTAACGCTCTTAACTTTAAATTAGCAGTCATGAGTTGGACGGATGATACTTTATGAATCATAGGATTAAACATTAGGATCTTCGAGGAGATAACTTGAGGTCAGCTGTCAAAAAAGCCAAATAAAACTTATCTGTCGACATTGGTTTGAGGATCAATGTCGAATAGTTAAAAACAGGATAATATTTAATCACACATAACAAAGATAAAATAAAAATTTGATGAAGGGTAATACATATTATTAAGCGAACCTGCATTCGGCACAGCAGGGCGGTAAAATCTATACTGATGTCATAAAGCTCAAAAGTTTGTTTGGTTGAACGCAGGATAACCCATTTACCGACGAAAGCTATCAGGCATTAATAAGTTGGGTGGGTCAGCTAGTCGAGTTTTAGTTAAATTAAGCCGAAAATTGTGAAGTTTTAAAGCCCGTGGTCGGCATTGTAGTTCATGAAATATTTCATGCATATGTGTGTGGCCTAAAACTGGAGAAAGAGGTGTCGGACGTCCAGTGGCGAGATTGGCGGACGATAAGCTAAAGTCGCAGGTCGTACCTGGATGAGAATGGCACAGGACCGAGTTGGTTGGCGTACAAAAAGAGAGGCCTATTATTGGGCCCGCATTGGGCGAAAACAGGCTGAGATGATGTGTGTAACAAGCCCAAGATTCGGATAATTCTTATAAAATAATTAATTCTGCAAACTTTGAGTTATGCGATACATACGTCCAGGAATATTTATTGACATTTCTTATTGATATTTACACTACAGCGTACACAGGTAACTTCATAAAATTATTACTTCAAAGTAATAAAAAGATTCGATGTATTGCAGGGTTTTGAATGAAATTACAAATAGGCAACTCGAGTATATTTTAAATATCTACCTTTTGGGGTCACTCGGGAAGATGAGTTCGTAGAGCCGAGGCCAGAAGTGCTCTATGTAGAAGTTATAAAGTCTGCAATTCAACAGGAGGTCACCAGATTATACTGCTAGTGTTTTATTCCCACGCAAAAACACTAGTAAAGTAATTCAACTAATGAAATTTTAGTATGTATTCTGAATTTTCTAATATGGTACAAAAGTATTTTTTTTAGATTATTGTAATAATTGAAAAAAGGCATTATATAAGTACATAATAAATTATTGTTTTTTAATTTTTTTATATTTACTAAAAAAATCGATAAAATAAAAATAAAATAAAAATATTTTATTTCAGATAACACAGATCCATAGATGTTAGCACAGCTTAGTCTAGATTTGTTAGTACACTCAAGTTTAAAAATAAATAAAATAAAAGTAAAATAAAGATAAAACTGAGATTGATCAAATCGGATCATGCGTTTCTCAGATCACTCCTCACAAAACAGGCCCACAGCGGGGAAGAAAATATATCTGCCAACGTTTCCAGGATGCTGTTAGGACTGCTCCGTATTCTGAAAATCAGCGACGATATTTTTTTTGCGCAAACACGCCTCAAAGCCTCTGATCCATCTGTCTGATATTCAGCAAACATAGCCTATGCACTACAGAAACGAGGCAATCCCAACATCATCCTGAACACGTTATTGTATTGGACCCGCAGCGTGTCCAGCGCTTTTTTGGTATAGCTGACCCACCTGATAAACTTACTCAATTATTTTAATTTTACATATTTATTTGTTGTCGTATGTAAGTTTTTAAATCTCTAAATAATATCTTCAATTTCAAACTTTAACTTTTTTGTTAAGAAAAAATATTGAAAAAGCTACTTAACGTTTTATTGGTAATAATTGGCATGGCAAGAGCGAGCATATCAACCAATTAATCTGCACTGTCAACAGGGCTACTGGGATCATGATTTCGTGCTTCGGCTGTCAGTCTGTCCATTTATTCACTCCTTATATGGTTTTTTTACTTGATTACATATTTAGTTTATGTAAAAATATTTTTAGTCTATATTATACTCTATTAACCATAGTTGCAAGAAAAATTTAATATTTAAGACAAATAAAATCTTATTTCTTATTTTTATTTTATATTTAGGGAGAACAAACAGCTTGACTACAAAAATTCACAAAATACATTAGATATTAAAGAGTCTATTAAATGTTTTCACAGTTAGAAGTAATGTAAACCAATTATAAAGGCACTTATATCTTATAAGCCATCGTAATCCAGTTTATGGAATAAAGAGAGAGATTCCCTGATGTAGAATTAAGTTTAAAATGGGTCCGTGCAATTTACTAATAAATACAAATTGTAATGCTTCATTGAGATTGTTGTTACATTAAACGAATGGCGTTTACCAATTTACAAAAAAACTGTATTTAAGGTCCTAATTTATGAACTTCCTTTTAACACATGACTATATAGGTTACATATGATCGTCTAGACGTCGTAAGGAACGTACAGTCGAAATTTGGATCTCTAGACTTGGCGGTTTGGACTGTGCGTGTCTATATATAGATAAGTCAGTCAGTCAGGACTTTGAATTTTATATATATAGATATAAAAAAATGCGATTATATTTTTTAGTTCAGCTGTCTGTCGGAACCATGTCGAATGGGTCATAAGCGTTATCTATAGTATGTACACTCAAATATCCACATATAATATGTGAACGTTTTGATAAAATTTTGGTTTATGGTTTTTCTTTAAATAAACAATTTTTATTTTATTTCAGGAAGATTTATACACATAATAATATAAATAGCAAAGACAAACAATAGATAAATAAATACCGTTATCCACATATGTATACAACTTAAACGCATTCCAAAGAAAAGCAAAGAAAAAGAATTATAGTCTAATCACTACAACAAAAAAAAACAATAATAATATGTACTTAAGTACATCAAATTATGTTTTTAAAATGTATTTTACACATCATAACTTGATTATATTAAAATAATACTTTGGGTAAGGCCATAAACTTAAAAAATTTGAAGCAATTTTGTTTGTTGAAAAAGTAAGTTTGGTTGGAATAAGCAAAATTGTTTGCTGTGAAAAGACACCATAAGATATTGCCACGTACTACCTTATAACGTTACAAACCGACAATAAAAGCACTATGAAAAATATTAATGAAAATATTAACACAAAAGTTGTTTTTAAAACGAAGAAGTTAACATTTTTGTAGGTTCCAATAAAATTGCGCGAGTGTCTTATCTCTTAACATCAAATAAATTATGGTAATATCTGTCAATTCAGAAGCGGATAAATTTATCTTTTACTAAATTTACTTTTCTGGAGACGGTGCGGTGGTGGCTCATGTGCAAGAAATATTGCATGGTTAGTGACATTTTAAGATAGAAATGGTGTTCATCTTCTAAATTATACCGCTTCTAAATTATATTGCTTGTTTATTATTAAGCAAAATATTTTATGTTTTCATTACGAACGGCTATGGCAACCACAAGGTTTTTAACATTAACCCATCAAGTACTTATATTTTAACATTGAACTTGAAAAAAATACATACTTACTTATTTATATTACTTTGAGAGTTGTTTTCGTAAACTTATATTTGTTTTTAATGGTATAAACTGAAACAATATGACATATACATTACAATAATATGCGGTAGCCATTTCCGTAAAGATAATGTACAAAGAGTAGGCAAGTACATTTTGAATTCAGCTCTTTGTTTATACAAATGTTCGCTTGTATAAGGACGCCATTCATTATTCACAAGGATTTCGAATAAAATAAACAATAAGTGTCCATACATATTTAAAGGTCGTATAAGAAAATTGAATGCATTCACTTGCCTTGATCTACGTACAAAAGAATTTGTCATGATTCTGTTTAGATGTGATGAGAGCGATCGGTGATTACTCATTATTTGACTGCACGGCATACCATGCCTTTCCTTTATGTGTTACATCTTAGCATTCTTTAATAAAATCAGTGCAAAACTCTATGGCTCTCTCTCCAACTATAATAATAATAATTATCGTTTATTTATTAAGGTATCATGGCTGCACGAAGTCAACCATACAACGCATGCAGTTGAATACACCGAGACTGTGTGAAGTTGGTGCAGTATTGATGGGCTCAAATTCAATAAAATGAAATCAAAATGTATGGGCTAAGTCTAGTGGTTCTCAAGATATTTGGATAGGGCTTTTTTAAATTTAACCAGAATTTAACATTTAATTTTATATTATTAAAAATCAACTTATCTTATGGCCTCCATTCAACTTTCATATCATACCTGACGAGTCAGTTAATCAAAAAACATCATTACATTATGTAAAATAATATCAAAATTATAAAATATGTGGCATTGAAACCAAAACTCTTGTCAAAAATTTCTATTTTAACCACTAACAATGTCGTCTACCTTCAAAAATATGGAGTGAATAATACAAATTTTTATAATAACTTCCTTATTTCCTAGGCTATTTAAAAAGGTATAATAGTTATAATAAAGGTACCTAATCCTAACTTAATACGTGTTGAAGTCGGCGCAGGCAGAGAAAAACTACTAGTGCTGCATTGGATCAATATTATGATAAAGGATTATATCTGCTTTTTCAATTATATTTACAACATTTATTTCATTTGGACCTTTAAAATTGAGTTATGTGTATTCATAGAGATTGTATTCTTTTACAGATATAAAAAAAAAAACTTATGAAGCAAGACATCAGTCAATCTTACACTTTTTAAAGTCTCTCTTATAGTTTGTGTCACGAAAGTTAAGTGAAATCTTGGCGAAATAGGAAGCCGCAGTCGAGCCGCAAGTCTCGTCGGTACTCGCACGCAGCTCAGAGCATTGGGCACATTGGGGCCAAGGCTTCCATGAATTATGGAGTATATAGTATTATTCGGGCGCAATGTATGTAAGCGCACCGATTTTGCGGTCGAAACAATAATAATAGCCACTGAAGGTCCCATTCGACAATAGGAGGTCACTTCTTCCACGTTTCCGGGTGGTTTTAATTTTTTAATTATAAATGAAGGTGACCTAATTCTGAGTACAATACGAACTGATTGCCGAATTTAGAATAAAGTTATAAATGGTCATATTCAGACTAGGTTTTTATAATGTTGTTGATGTATGACTAACATTAAGACTATGTTTACATTAGACAATTTTAGTCCAACAATGGCCATTATCGACTGTAATTTTAGTAAACGACAATTTTAGAACAGTGGTAATCTAGGACATGTTCGTATGAAAGGCGAGCGAGCGGCGCTCAGCGGCAGCCGTTTGCCAAATGAGGTCAGTGGAACGCGAAGCATTACACTTGACCTCTTTCCGCCGAGTCCTTACCTCCGCCAGACCTTCACACTTTTTACAACGCTTTTACGAGCTAGGTCGGGCCAATTAAGTTTCGTCGAACGCTGTAGTAACAATGACGCCCCCGTTCGACGGCAGATGCAGTGCTCGGCCCTACGCGCCGCCGCACACACTTGACACACATTCGCGTTTCAATGTCTATTGATATTTGTTTTTTGTTAATGACCGACAAATATGAATGTCTTTTAAATCGGGCCAGCGTATATTTGCCATTGAACAAAATAAATGACATTCAAACAAATTGTACTATTAATTATTGTAATTATTATTCAAAAAGATGATCCATTTTAAAATTTAAGAAGCTCGAAGGTTTAATTAATAACATACTGTAAACAATTTTGGTATAGCTAGATAATAATTCATATCTATAATAATAATCTTGTTCACCGGGAAAATTGTTTTCTTCTTCAAATACAACGTTAATACGACTTGATAGCGTTTGCATATAGTCGTATCATATAGATTCGCATTCTATAGATTCAGGTTTACATTAGTTTTTAACCACGGCTTATTTTATTATTTTTACATAACATATGTTAAATTGTCTAGTCTAAATCATTGTTTTTATAATTGCAAATTTAAATTATCTTACAGCATTAACATAACAAAATGCAAGTATATTTCACAATAACATACCATCATAAAACAAATGTAACTATTTGATTTGAATATAAACAATATTGTATCAACAGAAATTGTTTCGGTGTAATTTGAACATCGATGAACGTAATTAAAAATACGTATGACACATCGGTTCCTAGTTAACAAGGTGACGGTGACCTTGAGGGCGTTTATTTTTATTGTTATTTTCGCAGCAATAAGAGCACAAAGGCATACAAGGAAGCCGTTGGGTTCACAGCGGCAACTACCACACACAATATCCGCTACTCTGTCGTCATTTTGTGGTCATGACTTTTGTATTTTATTCAAATTAACATATAGGTCATACAAATATTATTAAATGAACATAATACAATAATAATATATTTTATGACTCCGGAATTTATTATATTGGGAATACCAAATAAAAACCAATGATGCTCATCGCTCACTGCGGCGGCGGCGGCGCGTGTTCGTTCTCGTTCATACTGCTGCGTGGTTTCTGAGGAGTTTCCTCCCGCGAACGCTGAAGCTGTGGAATGAGATCTCCTTAGACTATAATAGGTATGGGGTTCTTCAAACGGCATTTAAACATTTTTACAGGGTCGGCAACGCGCGAGTGATGTCCCCGGTGTTGCAAGCGTCCATAGGCTACAGTGACCGCTTACCATCAGGCGGGCCGTAAGCTTGTTTGCCACCTTAGTGGTATAAAAAAATACAAAATTTTTAGGTCACGCAGACATAATGACAGCGATTTTATTTTACTAAACGCTGCTTCTATGAGTGGTGTATTGTCGTCGTTGGTGTCGATGTAACAACCTTCTTACAATCAATTAAGTTCTCTCCACGAAAGAATTTTTCAAACGTGAGTAAAAATAAAACGAAAATAAATAATTACTATAGTTATTCACCTTTATTCAACGATCGCTTTGATATTTTGACCATTTCATGTTGATAACAATAAATCTTTCAGCATTTAATCATACACACATAATAAAATGAAATCGATTGTGTGTGTGTAACTATAAATATTTGTATTTAGATTGACGTATATTGAAGTTTAAACTTGGTGATTCAACGGCATCGGGCAGATGTTTTACATTACATGCCCAATGTGGAGGGAATAAATATCATCCTTTTCAATGGATCTGGATGACTAACAATTTTAATGGAATCAAAAACATAGTTCACACTTACGATTTCTTTCATCCTTTATTTTGGTTTGCAACATACCGAGTAAACCGAAACCGGAACGGTAGGTGTAATTTTAACAGAAACAATTTTAATAAAATTATAGCTGACTAGCTGACCCGTGCCCACTTCGTTGGGCATAATGTTAAAAGCCTTTTTATTTTTTGGTTTTTTTATATAACCTATGACACTCAGCAATAATGTGGCTTTCTATTGGTGAAAGAATTTTCAAAATCGGTTCAGTAGATCCCGAGATTACCCGTTACAATTTAACAAATACACAAACTTTACCTCTTTATAATATTAGTATAGAAGTATAGATAACTAGGAAGAATGTGTAAAGCATCTGTTACTATGATTCTGTATCCTATGATTTTAGAGATAATAAGTGATTTGTATTTACATATTTAATAACCATTATGTATCGAATCAATCGAATCACAAATCACGTTACCAAGTGCAACAAAAAGGAAAAAGAAACGATTTTTTTTATTATTTTTTATTTTGAGGTCTTAGCTTAAGCTTAATAATCCAATAATAATATAACAATAAACAAAATGTTAACACATTTTTACATTGATATTATTTTATTTTTAGCAAATGTATACTTTTATTAGCTACACCTATTTTTGCCTTCGTGCTGTTATCGACAATGACCCAATTTTATTACAAGTACCTGTAGATTTGCAGTTGCATATCGCAAAAAATATTTGTTTGATATATAAAGGGAGGTATATAGGAAGACGGGTTATCTTTTCAAAATATTTGCACTCAGGTAAATAGGTCAAACATTTTTTAACGTTCTCGGAATATTTTTGGCATATTATGTTTACTGACCACTCTAGATATATTGTAAAATATCGGGTGTGTTGTGTCATGCGCAAACATTATACTGGCGCCAATGACTACAATGGTCTTTTATAGTCTATTATTGAGGGCTATCAAACTATAGGTGCAGCAGTGTTATGTATGGTATAAAGTTTGGCAAACAAAATGATAAGTGAAATTCCTGGTTTACGGTTTTATTCACGTTTAACAAAGGTGTTAAAAGACATATTCCCGGAATATTTGATTTGTGAAACACAATATATCCCTTGTACTTATTATACTTACCTACCATTTATTATATTATTACCTTGCTGATATTATATTTCCCAGTAGTCAAGGTGTTTGTAGCATGACTTTATATGACTTTGGAAGCACTTGGTTATACTTTCAACTTAATAATTCGTATTTGGTGACACTTGACCAAGATTCTAAGAAATATTATTTTATTTACTATTATTAAAGTGGTTAGTAACAGGTTTGGTTTAATAACATTCATTTAGATAAAATTGGATCTGAACTGCCATGATAATACTTAATTATTAAAATAGACATAATTGGTAACTAAATATGGTAGCGTGCTCGTGTTGTAAACAAGTTGAAAGAAAGCCAACAAGTGTCTGATAACGCGGCCGCTGCTCCGGCGCTCTATCGTTCAAGATTAAGGTCGTCCGATCTAATGCGTCCTCAGGTCATTTAGCTCGCTTTATCGCCGAACAAACAAATATTACGCAGCTGTAAATAGAGCTACTGTATAGCTTCTTTATTGAGTGTTTATTATAGTTTCAAAAATATGTGTGGTTAATAATTCTACAGTGATAGTAAACCTGTCATATTTTGCCTACCTTTCTAGATAATTGTGTTATTTTCCTTGCATGACATACGATGCGAATATTAGATTTAGTGTAGTTATTTACTAATATATGTACTTTATATGTTGATGACTATGACACTGTTTACCTGTCTACCCTCATGGATTATAAAGGTTACTGAATGTCTATAAATATACATATTCGTACCTGGCCTCTTTCGGCTATGGTGACTAATTGAGATTTATTTTCTTGTAATAGGGTTCGTTACTGTGCTCTACATGAAAAATACAAAAGTCAAAGGATTAGTCTTATTATCACTAATGCATACAAATATGCGTGGGTTAAGCTTGTAAACACACCTAGATCATACTTTACTGAGGATAGCAATGTTGTGTAATAGTAGCTTATTCTTTACTCAAAACCGGGACGAGGCCGGTGCGTAACGCCCAACGTGTGGGTTGACGGTGAACTTAGAAAATTCCTCGGACACATAATTAGTTAAAACACTTTATTTAAAGCCCGACCTTCGACAGAATGGTTTACATGTATTGATGGACATGAACAAGTATTGACATTTTTGTATACTTTTTATATATTTATTATTTATATTTTTTTGTTTGCCTAACAAAATTAAATCATTATATCAATCTATAAATCATCCCACTGCAGGAATATGGGTCTTCCTTCAATCGAAGGGGATTAGAGCTCCGATATGTAATGGTTTAAAAAAACTCTGGACAGAGTCGACGATCATTTCATTTTCTCACCAAACCTTAAAGATTTAAAAAAAAATAACTTTATCGGGGAGGGTAATGAAACATCTCACTTTGTAATTGCCCGAAGTCAGACCGTGCGGATGGTGATAAAAAAATATTTTTTTGGATGTTCACTAGGGCCAGCACATATAAGTTGAATTGACTCGCTCACAGCTTCAAGCTTTAATTTCTCAGAGTAATTATACCTGTATTTTGTTTTGCATGTTTGATTATAGATCCTGTGTCACGACGTACTTAGAGCTCGTGTTGATATACTCACCCCAGCGGCAACAATCCAGGGCACAATAATGTTTGACAAACAGTGTTGCGTAAGGAAATGCGAACAATGGTTGGTAGAAGAATGTTGCCATAACATCGGACGACAATCGATCCGTATACTGACGTCACTGGGTTGCTTACGGTTGCGCAAAATAACTTAGAGAACTCTGTGGAAAATTGACATCGTTTTATACATAAAGGAGCCTGTATTTTATCGTGTTATCATCATTCTCAGCCGTAGTCCACTAAAGAACATAGGTCTTCCTATAAATCCAGTATGCCAGCTTCCAGTGTTTTTTTATTTCTTTAAAACCTCAGAATTTTTAGCAATTAAATAAAATGAGTATTCATTTCTAAGGTTGACTATTCAGCTTAAATCTGCGCAGAGTGCTACGATACGTTGTGATGCAAAGGACATTACTATAAGGCAGTATAAGGAACTGCGATGTGCTAACTTAAGTGCTACGAATTACGATATTATGAGTACATTATGTTATGCTACGAAGTACTATGAGAAGCAACGGCTGATTTGAAGATGCAGTCGACTAGCTTATGCCTGCAGCTTCGGTCGCGGTAAATTTTCAGTAATATAGATCTCGTTTCATCAAGTTTATTTAAGAAAACCAAATCATCATCGGCGCCATATGTTGGTGACCCATGAATCATTAGGGTTTTGGTGATTATGTAAAGATCTAAATCTATTATTGATTGACTATGATTGTTTAAAGTAGAATATATTGTTTTCGATTTTCCGTTGGAGTAAGAAAATTTCAGTGAATTAAAATTAGCTTAAGTCCTCAGTGCCTCTAATCATATGCGTTATTATGCATACAAACAATGTCTAGGCATGAAGGAATAACAAACAAACAACTCTTCATTTTGAGATTTATGTTATTAGTTTATGATTAGGCAAAAATTAAGTCATTTAAGTCCATTGTCCATAGAAGATAATATTATTTCGGTTAATGATGTAACAATTATTAAATGTTTGTGAAACAGTGTTGTGGTATTCTGAGAAAAAAATGAGCAGCGGATATGCCGTCAGTTCTGCAGATTAGATTAATGAAGTATTTGTCTGTTCGTCCGTGAGTCACATACTCATATGACCCGGCTAAACTGTTCAAATGAGTATATTGTACTGTACATGACTAAGTTGTCTATTAAACAATATCCAAATAAATACAGAAATACAACATAAAGAAGAATACTCTTCCGCATGTAATTAACGATGCTTTTATATTTCTAAAGATTTAAGTAACATAGCAGTATCTTTATTTTGCAAATAATAGATGGCCTCTAAATTTTCCGTAATTTGAATTGTTGTTTTGTAGCTTCTACGTAGTTTGTATAATTTCTGTAAGTATTTAATTTTTTGTTCAAAATGTTTTTACTAAAACTCAATATAATATAAAGAGGTAGATAGCTAGAGTTAGCTTTTATTTTATTCGATTTGTATTTTGTGGTGATTACCTTTCAGAGATACATCACAACGATAAGATTTACGAGTCTCTGGTTAAAAGTTAAGCTATGGTGTTTCGGGTATATGAGAAAGGGGGGTGGAGGTGGAGGTTCAAAGTACGGAGCGTAGGCGGAGAGGGGGCAAGCAAGGGGAGGCTTCTTGCGTCTTCGAATATTTTTTCGCACGCAAGGTCGAGGTCGAACTGTTTGACTTCCTAGATCGGCGGAGCGACCTCGCGCCCGAGACGCTGCCGCAACCGTTTCAACCGTCTGACGGACGCCCGTCTAGACCTTCTCATATTGTATTTCTGAATACAATCATCGTACAATACTTTGTAATAGACAGTACCTAATTACTGTTGCAAAACTTACTCATGTAATTTTACATTATTTATTTGAAAAACACTACATGGAGTTATCTGATATTTTATCTAAAAAATGTGAAGTAACAGCTCACTTTGCTGCTGCGTATCTGGTGTACGTTCGCGAAAATACGGATAAAAATATCCAGGGTCAGGCTCAAGGTCTTACGCTTTTCTGATTAGGACTGCTATGATAAGGAATCTAAGCTGGTATTACAAAGTAGACTCTATTCATTGCGTGCAATAATTTTAATTTTGTTTATTCGATATTTTTAAAACGATCAATAAAAAACAATAACTGTAGTGCTGCTGATTTGTTGCCTCCACAAGGTCACAGTTTCCACGTTTGATATAAGCCATAGTACACACGGAACTATACAATATTATTAACATAACCAGTTGTTCCTTATTCCTAAGATACATACAGTATGTCGTATCAAGAAGGTATACTTTCTATGATAATTCTTAAGTATTGAGATGTAACTGTACGGAAGGTATATGTTCAATTCCATCTAGGAGGTGGAGGGTAGATTGATGATGGATGAGTGTGGAGGAAGCGGTGGGGTCGGGCTGGGGCGATGCGGGGGCTGCAGGGGTTGCAGGGAGGAATCGACCTTGTTGCGTGACATTGGCGCGTACGGACGCTTCCTGTTATCTCACTTACGATACTCCGCGCCTCGCGGCCGGCATTAATCACTTATTGGAACAAAGAATGTCCACTCGCGGTAATTGTAATTAACACGCGTCGACCTTGGCGCGCTCATTATCTGCCTCCTCGGTCACCATGGCGTGACGTCACAAAGGACTTTATTAAATGGGTTCGTATGTAAACAGGAATGTTTTCCTTGATCATTGTTTTTGCTATTTACGAGATTATGCGTATTATTATTGAAGAACCAGGAAGCTGTGATTCTTGTATCGCTTCTCAATAAAAACATCTCAAGGGTATACATAGCAAAATGATTCTGTTAACTATATGCAAAATATGATTAACTTTATTCGCGTTGTTTTATTTTATTTTCCACAACCTGTTACCAGCGGCTTCACCCGCGTGGTCAAAAGGAAGTGCCAATGTATATATGTCACCGTAAAATTGTAAAAGCCGTTAGATTATAATTTGACGAAAAATTGTCAGCGTAAAATTGTAATTACACTAAGTTGACGAAGCCCTATTTCTGGGTTTAGGGCCACAAGGTAAACCTAACGAACCTACTGTCACACTATGATGTTACGGTTACAGGTTAGCAGTATGTTACAGTTTACAATCTAACGATTTTAACAATTTTACGTTGACATATATTTTTGTGACAAACTTTTTATCCCGTGGGATAAAAGTATCCTATGCCACTCCAGACCTTAAACTATCCCTGTAATAAAACCATGTCATCCATGGTTCGTTTCGTGTAAAAGAAGGACAAATAAACATATTATTTTAACGTTTATAATTTTATTATTATAATAGTATAAATATTCTTTATTCATAAAATTTACCATTTAAATATTCGATTTAGATATATTACAGAGATTAATGTGGTAAAGTAAAAGCAACGACGAGCAACCCTTGTGCTACGGTTCTGACCTCATAATCATTTTTAATAAATTATAAATTTTCAACGTGATAATAAATTACTTAATTATTATTTTCATTTTTCTTAATAAATTATGTAACATACGGTAATCGATTAATTTATCGTATCAAACTTTACGTAAGTTTTACATTACATGTAGGTACCACAGTGCCGTGTAATTTAAAGTAATAAATAAAATTTAAGTGTATGTTGTTGTACAACTGTCAGAGAAACTTTTGAAAACCCTTTTGAATGAGTTACTTACCCAAATGGATTTTGGAATAAAATAGAAAAATAATCGCCTAGAATCCACTGGGGAATCGAGCAGTATGTTGAAGTGGATATAAAACAATAAACCTAAGTAATATTTGATGTACCTACTTAATTTTTTTTATCGGCCCGTTAATTTGCATTAAGATACAAAATGGCTCAATCGATTTTAAAAAGATTATTATTATGAAGAGAAGAAATATTTATTAAGAAACACTCAAAACCTTATTTTATGTTCGACCGACGTTCATTTGGAATCGCAAAATAATGGGATTGCGCAGAATACATAATACCGTAGATGACCTCTAGTAACGGAATATAACTGGCAAATATATAACAATGTGTAGGGCGAATATAGACGTCACGGCAACTAGTGCGCAATGCCCAGTGCGCAAACATGTTTACCAATGTTCCGAGTTCAAGGTCCTTTCTAATGACAGAACAGCGTATCGTTGACACCCGGTGGAAACCGCTCCAAATATAATTAATCAGTTACACTTCTATATGTTTGTAATGTTAAATTGAAAACCCTTTTATTTATTACGTATGTTACTATTTAGAAGACCAATTTGATTTTCTTTTGCTTGTCTGACTGCTCATTTGTTATGGCTAATCTCGAAAAGACGTGTTTTGTGTGACAGATAAAGTAGCTTGTTATTATATGGAAAATTTTATTATATTATATTTACGATTCCAATTTAAACTATTTGTATACTTATTTAGAAAAACATAATTAAAATTTTCGTAATTGACGTAAGTATTTAAGAATCCTCTATGGTCGTATTAAAACATGGGCTGAGATGATTTCTTTATTTCGCCAGACCGCCACCCACGAGGTTCCGGGTTCGATCCCCGGTCGGGTCATGATGAAAAACGCACTTTTTCTGATTGGCCTCGGGTCTTGGATGTTTATCTATATATGTATTTGCTATAAAATATAATATCGTTTAAGTTAAGTTAGTATCCCATAACACAAGTTTCGAACTTACTTTGTAAATAGAATAAAAGAAATAATGTCTAGGCAAACTTACAACCAGAAAGAGAGAAATTGAGAATAGTCATATAGATTTTCAAGAGAGGTAGGGTACAACAGCGGATAATCCTCTCAAATCGGAGCAGCCCGTCTGGGGAAGAACCTCCGCCTTACAGAAGATCATAGCCAAATAGCATTGGTGTCGGCCATGTTGTGTGTGTCTTGGGAGGGTTGGCAACGCGTGAGTGCAAGCGTCTATAAGCTACGGTGATGCTTACCAGCAGGCGGGCCGTATGCTTGTTTGCCATCTTAGTGGCATAAAAAAAAAGATAAATTTTAAGCATGACTTATTTAGGACATAATATTGTTATAATATAAACTAAAAAAAACTCGTGAAAGTAACTAAATTAAACCTATACCCTTTAGCGTAAGTATGCGAATCGGGGCTGGATTTTATATTGAGGTCATTGCATTTCTGTACTCTTTTCCGAGCGTGCACAATTGCACATGTCATATGGTGTGAGAGGCCAGGTGCGCGATGTAGCACCTGCAACCAACTTTCAACTGAGGTCGGCAGTTGCCAGTAACACTGCCAGACGGGATCCAGGTGGAATTATTGAAATTACAATTGGAAAGTATACCTCTTATTTCATTTTAATTTTTATAATAAACTGTACCATTTAGCCCCCTGCTTCCTTTTGCTCGTTTATATACAATAATTTTAGGAAAACTTTGAAGGTCGTATAACATTAGCATTGGCCTTGGTTTAATTTATAAACTGTAGAGGTGATTTCGGTCGCGACTTTCATACGTCTTATTTATTTAAATTACAATGGGTTTGTGATGCAAAATGTCTACATCTGAATCAACAAAAACTTCATCTGAGACTTAAAAAGGTTCCGCATTAAAATTTTAAGGATTGTATACACTCTAAGTTCTGTATTTTTAGGTATCTGTAAAGCGCTCTAGTGTTGGCGTTTGTTTATTCGCACACGGATTTCTGAAAGTAAAGTTAAGAAAAATTAAATCGACTCCTGACATTGTATTGGTTTCCTGTCTATTTACATCTCTATAGGTTGCCTTCACATAACCGGGTTGAGGCCAGCAGAGCACCGCTGTACAAGAACATCGGCATTGCCATCGGTGTCTATTGTATGAATATCGTATTATGACCCTGACTGTTTAAAGTCAACATTAAACACTGCTGGGTTCCGGGGTTATTTGGTTCAAATGACATTATAAAAAATGTAATAACAATTAACTAATTATGGTTAAGTACGTCATTTCCAGTGTTTATTGTCTTTTCTTGTGGGATTACGTACCTGTTGTAAAAATATTAAGGTATTTGCTGTGTGCATTTTGGTACTTATAGTATTTTTTTTTGCCAAATGGAACAATACCGATATCACGCATTATCTTGCAGTGTTATGAGACTAGAGTGAGAGTTGTGACTAAGGGTAAAGGGATAGGCGTCATCTTACTGAAATTTGACACCAGGACGTGATGTGACGCAGCGGAGCGCGGGCGCGGGTGACGGGCGCAGTGACCCTGACTCTTGAAATAGTCTTCCGCGTTAACGCTCCGAGCGAAAATATCGCATGATGCTGAACAAGGTCACCGTAGCTCACTTCACCCCCGCCTGGCACAGACGAGCACGCCTTATATGGCCTAAAGTGGGACCTTATCACTGATTGTTCTAAATTCCTAGTACTAGTAGTAGTGGTAGTAGTAGGAATTTAGGAAAATGATTACTTTATATACACTATATACTTTGTGTATAACTGTTTAACATTTGAATACTTCCTGGTTTAAATTTAATTATGGTGAGCCATTCTCTTGTATAAGTAAATAATACGCAATACTTGTTGTGCAAATTTTTCTTAAGAAAGTTTTTCAGATGTACGCTGATACAAAGAATAATAACTTAGAAGGTTTTACGTTATATTTAGGATGTGTTGCTAAATCAAACGGTAGGATTTTCTGTTTAATGGATTGCGGTATTTAACTGTAACATAATATATTTAAATTAAAGAAAAACAAAAGTAAAGTAGTTATTACCTAACGTTTTAGGCTCTCTTTATCCCTAGGCTCATGATCGATGACGACAGTCTCGTAGTTAAAGCTAAAAGTGGTCTTTAGAAAATATCCCGTTATAATTCCCGGGTTCTTTTCCGGATCAATATTCTATGTCCCTTGTCGGATCTCAAATTATCTCCATATCGGTTCATCGGTTTTATCGTGTAACAGACAGACCAACAGACAGCTAGAGTTGTTATCGCTTTTATAACATTAGTGTATTGTATATTTATAGTACATTTTTATTTCAACACGTGTAACTTACAAACGTAATGGACTAATGAAGGTTGGAATTTAAATAATATTTTTTGACCGCATGACATTGAACGATACATTTAGCGAGTGCTAGTGATAATAACTATTTCTGATTACTACGATCACCTCAATGTAAATGATAAATTGTGCTCGATAATAACCTTTATTATAACATGATAAGGATAAACCAATATTGGCGTGTTAATATGTAAGTTTCATGTATTTATCTCGTTTGTACCATGAGATAACGCCAAAGGACGAAACTTCAACCCATAATTATTATTTATATTTTTATTTAATTTTGTTTCTAATAAATTGCCATGTATATTATCATTTGTAATGCGTTGTTGAAAAAGTTACAAATTAACAGTGCATAACTGTATCTTAGAATTTATATTTCCTGAAAAACGAGAAGCTAAACTCGAGATTTACAAAAAACCTTGAAAACAAATTAAATATTAGTTACGTATGTGGAGCCGTAAATCAGTGGTGGATCGCGATAAACACACTGCCCACACTTTGCAAAAAACAATGTTTAAAAAAGTGCGCCTTGAAATTAACAACCTTGTTGAAAATAAAGACTGGGTTTCAGTGCCAAAAATTAGAAGCGGTGTTCATTCTGAAAACGCTCTTTTCTTAAGCATTTTTACTTAATAACTTTTTGCTCTTAATGACCTGCCATCACTTGCTGACTATGTGTTAAAATCGTACAACACCTGTAAAATTATCTGTTGTCACTTCTATAAATTAGAATTAGGTGACACCAGCGCACTTACATTTTTTATTACTTCTTGAGATTCATCCAAATAAAACTAACGGGTTTACGTTGCAATATTAAAATGTAGCATTATGCATTCAATAAATGTGTAGCAAAGCGGACAGTTTTGTCAGTTGTCTGAAAAAAAAAACGAAGAATAAGCACTTTGCACTTAGCAGTATCTTAGTTAATAGTCAAATAAATAAAGTGGATTGACTCGGCTTGCCTTGGTTGTAAATTTAGTTGTATGTATAACATTTGCAAATTGGACATCAAGGATTTCGCCCATGTGTTTCCGCAATTGATGTCCTAATTTGAATGTCTGGCTTGTATCGCATAATGTTTAAAGTTTTATATATTTTTTAAACTTTATTCGGCATGTAACGAGTACATAAAGCCTGACCACACAAATAGTTGATATTAATTTCAAATTGATAACTCCACGCTGTTCCTGAAAAAAAAATTGACAGACGGACGGAGTATTTAAGATGTTCCTTGTTGATTTCAGTTGTTCATTTTAAGATAGGGATATAAAATAAACATATAGCCAAATTATGGCATATCGATATTTTTGATTTCTAATCCACTCAAAAAAGATAAATATAAAATAGGATACGTCGTCGTATCTCAAGTATTTATGAAAGTCATGTCTGTTATTCAAAAGGCAATCGCGAGGCCAAGATCGACAAATAATAATCGTCGTCCATGTAGATTGCGGTTCGTGTGTGGATCGAAGCACCATTTCGAAGCCACGATTCGTAGGGTAGCCATTTAAGATGAGCTCTGAGTTCTGACTAACTTGAGAGTCTTGAGACTAAGTATTGGAATCTTTTAACGTTTTAGCTAGGCACGTTACAGTGTCGTGGTGCGCGCACGCAGCCCGCCACGTGTTTCAGGCGTTTTGCGATAACCGTACGCACGTATGCTTCTGCGCCGCAATCGACGCGCCGATATTAACGCTAATACAGTCCACGTCATAACTGCACATGCAACTCTGTGTCAGCGAAAATAGAGATAAATACATAAAACAATACTGATGAAATTGAAGAAGATCAGAGAAAATTTAACGAATGCAAAACGAAGTAGAAATAAACAAAATCATTTATTTTGCAAGTAGATTTACAAGAAATACTTATACACGTCAATATTTTTTTTATCCTACTAGCACTTCAGACGTGAATGGTATGTTGAGAAGAAGTGCCGCAAGAAACTCAACTGTAGCCTTTTTTTAAAGACATTTTAACATATAAGTGTTTTTTACATTAAATCATAAATTTCTTTTACATTAATAAAATATGATTTAATTAGCTATTAAAGAAAGGAAAAAAGCAGAGAAGCAAATTATAGTGACCACAATTTTTATCTTTAAAATAATCTTCCACTTTATAATCCCTTTTTCATCAAGCAACCTTTAATCGTTGATTTAAATTTATGTAGAGGCAAATCTATTAAATTATATATTATTTTTTGGGATGCCATACCCTACAGGTAAAGTGGGAATGAAACATTTTTTTCGCACCGACCCCATGTTGTGTGGTATCGTTAGAGATAGGTCTCTTAAAAACATGGTGTGGGAAGATCATTTTCCGATACAATGATCCGTCCGCAAATTATTTGCAGCACGGTGCCCCCCCCCTCTATCTCCGAAAGTCTTGTGTTTTGCAAGCAAGAAATGCGTAGCCGATACGAAACCCTACAATGTGCGTGGCCCGACACGTACTTGCCCGGTTTTTTTTACTTCAGGAAATGCATTACGCATATCTTTTCGATCAATGGAGATTACTGACTAAAATCTGAAAGTATATTTCCGCACAATGATACCGAGGAAACAGGGTATAACGTAAGATAATCTTCTAAATCCAAATTTACGAATCGACTTTAACGTAATATTATATTCACGAAATGAATATGTGAAAGTCGATAAAATACAAGTCAAAACACACTCAAGAATTAAAACTTAATAAATTTTCTGTAAAAATCGTCTTAAATTTGTTCACTTAGACAGCATATAAATCTGATGAAATAAAATCTGGCTTCTTAATCGTTCCATTTAAATGCTATTTTTATGCTCCTAATTCTGTATATATACGACGTAAAGACGGTCATTGAGCCCGTTTGTCTTTGCGAGCCATTTGTCACTTTGAAACAAAAAGAGAGAAACGTCCAAAGTTAACGGCGATAAATTGGAAAAAGATTGCCAGTTTTCTTGAATAAGCAAGAAATGCAGGTCAGCGACCGACGAAAAAAATCATCGAGTTTCATATTGCGCTGAAATACAACAAATCGAGTGCTTTGTTACACTACACGATCAACGTGAATAAGGCCATGAAAGTGTGCCGCAAATGCAGCAATGTTTCAAATCCATAAGCGTTTACTAATCGATATCTGATATCATTCACTAAATTAACAATCTTGATTTTTGACAGAAAAATCTGTGTTTATTAATTTAATGAACGTTTGGAGTACATACTGGATACGATTTCATAGTATGCGAGGGCAGCGGCGCGTGGCAGCGCGAGCGCGGCCCACTGCCCTGACCCACATCCCTGATGATTGTATGTAGATTTTGTAAGCCATAAGTCAACCGAGCCACGAGACTACGATGACAGCATCCATGCGTTTTCTCCGCCCATTGTGCGAGTTGTCTCCTGCACTCGCCGGCGACTCGCCGCACCTTCCTACAGCCACCAGAGAAATTGAGGCGATATCACTTATAACGTGCTCTTTCTGTCCTAGTGGCCAACAAAAATGCTACCTATATCTAGTCAAGCTGTTTTATACAATGCGCCAAATACCTGGCATCAAAAGATTAAATCTCTTTTAACGGAAAAGACTTAAAATATAATATACGTAATACATTTAAAAGAGCACAATTGATATGTTCCGTAAATTGGATAATTGTGGAAGATTAATTTTCCCCATTTATCTTCCCCATCATGGATAAAAATTTGATAGGGTAGACAGTTCATGAATGCATAATAAGTATACAATAGATAATATAGACATTCTGTAATATTATTTAATTAAATAGTTATATTCACCGCGTGTTTCATTCATCTCATATGAATCATATGGATCGTTGACCTTATCTCATTTTAATCTCTAGTTTCTGGTTATGAATGAACTTGCGACCGCAAATAACTTGAAAGTTGTCAACGTTTTATAGATTTATCTCGGTGGGAACAGTCTCCATAAAGGACGAGGTCCTTTCTCTCACCCACCTCCACCACACCCGTTCGCCGCCGCGGCCGCCTAAGATTTCTCTCGCGTGCCCGTATTTAGGATTCAGGTCATGTTGGTCTCGTCCAAGCCCAAACGCACTCTGGTTTACTTATTGCGATGAGTAGATATGAAGGAAAGTATGATGTCGTATACAATTATGTTTTTTATTTATTGTCTCTACAGCAGAAAAAAAAGTAATTTATTGATAAATACATATTCTAAATCGGAATGTCGGATATAATTATATTGTGCTTAGAAAAGTTGTAAACCAAAAACGTGCCATATGGATTATGTACAACGTGCATTATATATGTATATAATATAAACAATATTATAAAAGGAATGGATGCATCAAGGTTAGTGGCTCTATTACAAATGTAAGCACAACACAAGTGAGTGATTTCAGCATTTTTTTTTGCACGCGAGCACGTGTATGAACACGAATGTTTTCTTTTAGATCGCATTTCGTGCACGTGTTGCAAAAATTTTACATGTTTTTATTAGGGAAATGTAAAACTTGAAACATGGACAGCTGGAAATACATCCAAGGAGGGGGGCCAACCATGTATTTCATTTTTTTTATCGTATCTAGTACATGGACATTTTGTAGTAACAAAGAATATGGCTCGTTTTCTAAATATACGAGTGACGTAACAAAAGGGGAAAGTATTCCATTAATAAGTTTGCTTTTTAAATGATGTAAAAGGGGATTTTTACCCTTAATAAATAGGTAGAGTTTCAAAAGTGGTAGAAAATGAAAATACATAAAAACTTTCAATATATTTTATGACTTTCACAAATAAAGAAGCAGTGACAAAACTAATTAGATTTTTTTGGCAAACACTATTTTATTTGTTTGACTTAGTATAAGGCATTTTCTTAGGAAGTTCAAGAGAAGGTTAAAAATGTCACCTAAGTACTAAATTCATTCATATCTTATCATATGCGTAGATTAGGATTTTGTTTGTTATAAATAGTGTAAGGTATTATTTACTTAGTTTTACAAAGTGTTTTTCAGATTTCCTGACTGTTATCAATTATTAATAATGTAAACACAAATCTAGCTATGATGAAAACAAATGTGGATGTTTTGTAAAGACAATTAACTAATGTATATTATGTGTATGTATAATAACTTTAATGAAATATTCAAATGATGAAGATTGTTTACTTCACATAGTAAAATCGTCATAAGATTTGGTTTAAACGACTTAAGTAACAAAAATAAAGAAAATTGGACTAGCTCTAATCTCTAGACATATAATATGAAGAACAAGACTAAGTTTGGTAAATGTAATGCATGTCATGGTGATATTTTGTACAGTGGTACCTTCATCCGAAACTACAAGATATAAACGATATAAATATAATAAAATAAATTTATAACTGAGAAAGATCACGATAAACAAAGTCAAACTCAAATTTTCTTTATTCTGTGGACCTGGCGGACATTTAAGACACGTCTTTTCCAATGTTAGATATATTTTTTAATTTACAAACTTTTTCTGAAGAAATATTTACTACGGTTTAAAATTGCTATTATTCAGTACTAGTAGTAGGTATTCAAAGATTAATATAATATTACTCATTTTACAACTTCCTGTAAGGCATGCAACCAGCAACACGGTTGTGTTACGGAAATGTAAGTAAACGAAATTTAAAATGAAACTTGGGGCCGATAATCATTGATACAGACTCTGTGTTTATTTAATCTATGTATGATTTTGCTTTATCTACTCATATAGTATTTTCAAGTATTTTGGTCCTGAATTCATTTATAAGAATCAAAAGCTTTAATGTGATGTTATTTTGTAGAGCCTAATAAGAGATCGCAAGCATCCTGTGGAAAATTCGGGGGGGTTGATAAAATTAATAAATAGACTAATCTTATCACAGTAAACCCGTAAGTACCTTTGGTATTATATAAACGATAAATGAACTAATGTGAATAGCATACCTACGTGTCTGTCAGTATGTAAGTTCTACGTACATGCTTTATCTATTTGAGTTTGGCCTCGAGGTGTGAGGCGTGGTCAATGTTAAACCACAGCTTCCTGGTTAGCAACTCAAAGATCGGGAAATCGTTTGAATGTCATGTTGATATTTTTGCACGGCCATGAAAACACAAGGTCGCCACAATATTTTATGGACGGCAGCGATAAGCACGTCGAGTAGAAAGTGATTTCGATCGACTACAAGCATTCGCGTTGGCTCTCATCCAACGGCTGAATTGTTGGGTGGGATAGACTAGTTATTCCTGTCACGTTTTTTTTTATATTTTTCACATTAACATGTTATGACGTATAGAAAAATAATTATATTTTTGTCAAATAATTAACGTTTAATTATATGCATATAAGCTATGCATATAAGGATGTTTCCGCGGTAAAATATTATTTGTGCACACGTGGATACACTCATATAAAGGATCTATGGTGGGGGTTTTTCGGTTCAGACTAGATAAAGTCAATTAAGTATAATAAGTATTTACAAATTTGAGTAAATCGTCATTACCTTTTCTTCTTCTTAACTTATTTTTTTATACAAGGTAAGAAATAGTTTTTTCATTTGAAATTTGAGTTAAGCAGTCATAGAATCAGTGAACGAAACGTATAGAATACATTGCAATGTGAACTGAAGCGGTAAATATGCAAACTGCCAGTATGAGGCAACGCGGAAGAATATGAGGCAGGCGGCGTCGGACGCGCGGCGGCGCAGGCGACTCCGCGCTATCGGTCGCCATCAATATCTAGCTGCGTTATCTCGGCACCACGCGGAGGTCACGAGCTGACGTCACGCTGATAACGATTTGCGCGGTGACCTTGTCGCGCGCCGAATTTCAAGGTTGCCGCTATTTGTACAGTCAGATAGGCGACCGCCCGCGCCCGCGCCGCCTCTCCGGCCATCTGCGTCACCCGGACTTGCCACTTTATTGATTATTATTTGCGGAGGCCACCCGGTTGACTACCCATACGAATTGCTACTACCGCTTTTGTTTGTATTTTTATTAATTATTCTCTTATTGTTAATGTAATTTAAGCTGGTTCTATGGCCTAGCAACTCGTGCTTAAAAATTGTAAAAATTTAAATTCTGCACCTGAAAGTTCTAGACTGAACATAATAATGTGTGTAATTATCTTTTTCTTCACTAAGAAAAGACTGTAATGTAAAGTCAGGATTGTAAGGAGCACAAAAACTACAAGGTCGACTCGAGTCACAATTGTCAAGGGTATACAAACACTGGCTCATCAGCGCATGGCGTCATGTTCTACAATGTAAAGAAATACGATAACACCTACCGATGCCACGCACGTGTAATGAAATTTGCAAAAATATTTGATTTCTTGATTTGAACAGCAAGATCGTAGACTGCTACGAAGGCAGCGTAGGCCGCAGTAGAGTGCACAATACTCAATTATAATAATGGCAATGACTCGGTTGTGTCCAGTGTCCATTGAGAATATAATAAGGAGCGTTTAATTGCTTATTGTGAATCGCGGAAACAAATGAGATGGGGCCACGTCGCTCGCGGTCGCGGTCGGGCAATAAATATTGTTATTACAAGAGGTGGCCTTGCCCGCGTCGCGGAAGCGTCGTTTGCAAATTAGTACGTAATGTACAAGGACAGTGAACACTAAAAATCTGTATTTGGTGGCGTCGTTTACACGCTTCATTGAGCTATACTTGGCAGTTGCGTCACATTGCTAACGAGGAACTCGCTCTGTTTAAACTTGGATCAGGAAACTAAACGATTTACCATCCTATATCCTTAAAAAATAGCCGTTATGTTTTTTTATTATGTTTAATTAACATTAACAAAGTTTATTTTTTACACACTGGCAAGGTTTTTGTCAATTTACTGCAAAAAAAATATTTATATATTGTTTAATATAAAAAATTGGAATTAAAAAACTCAAATGAGTCTATATATCATTTGTTACTCGTCTGGTAATTTTTCTGCGTTTTTGCTAAGGACAGATGTTTTGTTTGACATCATTCTGTAGAGTTTTCGATGGGGTAAGCGGAAAGTAAAGAGAGAAATCCTATTTGAAGGCTCACAGAAAAAAAAATCCATGAAGGATTGTGCAAATGGCGACACATGTTAATTTTATACCTAAAACCTAAACCAAAAGTAAATTCGTACTGTTCCGTTTGTTGATTGATGGGGGATGGCGGATTAGATTTTCATCACTCACGGTACTCATTTCATTACTCATCTGATCACATTCATTATCGAATTTCACATGGGAACGGGGTATACATAATAATGCGATTAAGATTAACTTCATTTAGAAATCCAAATAGAAGCTGTTAAATGCACAAACATACAAAGTAATGCTTGGGAATATTTGGAATGGAGACAAACGGTAGCACGTGGCGAATAACTTCCCACGAAAAGTGAAATCGGTCTCATGAACTTCGAGATAAATGGTTTGAAATAGGATAATTGCGCCCATCAACGCAATCCATCATGAGGTGTGGCAAGTGCCGTCTCGGTGGGGCGGTGACACGGCTCGTCGGCGGCGGCGGCGCTTCCAATGTCAATGTCATTGTCAAAATCGAGCCACGCTCTCACAATTACCAATTACTATGCATGTATGTATGCATTGTATGTACATTGGATGCTATTAAATTTAAATTAATAACATTAAAATACTAATAAAGGTTTAGTCATTTAAAATTTCTAAAACTCCACATCATCTATATTACTTATAATGTAATAAAATAGAGTTAAAATTTTGTTTGTTTACTGAATAATATAAAAATGTATAAGACAAGAATATTATTATTTCCAAAACAGGTTCACATAACTGAAAGGAATTTATTTTAAATATTGATTTAGATTTGAAAAAAAAAGCTTGTTAAAAAATGCATTCGAAGTATATTTTTTTCTATGGCTGTCTGACATATTCGAGATCGTAAACGAATAGATTTGATTATGTTATAGACAAATTGCGGCGGGCGGCGGGCGCGATGGTGCGATGTGGTGTGGCGTGGGGCGGGTTACGCAACTCGTGCGCTGCCGCGTGAAGTGTGAAGTTCAATGTCACACACACTCACACTGGCGCATCTTGTAACCATAATAGGTACGTCGAGTAGATATTATAAGTCTGTGTGCGTACTGCGATATCTGAATAATCGCAGCCAACCCGTTACTCGCCTCTATCAGTACTTCCCGGAATAATTCGCGAAAACACGATTTTCCTTTGTACGCCGCAACACTGATGTCGATAGATGTATTTTTGTGCAAGGTCATGGTAAAGTCAGACTACTATTTCCAGGTCTTAGTTAGTTGCGTTGCGTGTACCTTGACAGATGTTATGATTAACAGTTTTGGAAGCTATCTGATTTGTATATTAGGCTGCTAGGTTTAGACTAAAAATAATGAGAGGGACTATCTACCTACTAAGTAGTTATTTATTAAAATCAATCATCGAAATTTTACCTACTAAAAGTCTCGTTGAAATCCATCCTGTCAATTTCTTCTAATAATTACAGATTTTAGTTGGACCAAATAAGGATTACATCAAATTACATTCGTCATAGTAAAATTACGTAAACCATAATATTACGTCGTAATTGAAAATGAAGAAATGAGCCTAAATGTTATAAAAGAAATTCTAGTTGGTAACTGGGTTTGTGTAAGTTTTGTATGCCCTTGTCTAGCAGTATTTGGCGGAGTCTGGCAGCGGGCGTCGCGAAGGGCAATCCGCCCTAGGTCAGGGGCGGCGGGCCTCACTGACCTACATCCTCGCTAATGTGCCCTGGCAAGGTCATGTGCTCGTCAGCTCTGTAACACTAGTCAACCATTCAGGTATTTTTAAATACTGTCAATTGTTACATAAATATACGCTTTACATCTACAGTTTAGTGCATCTGTGTCTCGGCTTCCTTTTTCGTGTTTTAGGGGCGTATGTACATGAAATTAAAAATAAATTATTCAGAAACTAGACTTCAAAAGGACTAGAGGGTCAACATACAGAAGAAGAATGCGGGATGACATCCTAGCTTAAAAAGAAGAGCCGCATGGCGTTATAGCGGTCGTGTAACTAATAAAACATGTAAGTCAAGCTATTTCGACTCTAGTCAGTATAGGAATTAGTTTAATTATTCCTTGCTTAGTACATTAACAGTTCAATATAAACTTTAAATATTATATTTTTACTACGGTCAATCTCGTCCGTCCATCTTGTACTAAAATGAAATTAAAAGGTTTGACTAACAATAATTTTTCCCAGGCATATTTATTGTTAGTCAAACCTTTAGTCAAAATATACACAATACTGATGAAAACGCAAACTTTTAGGCAATTCTGAAAAAAAAAATACGGCGAATGTGACTTTATATTATAAGTAATTAGAATATGGATATTAAAGAATATCCTTAATGTGAACTATAAGAGTCAATCTCCTCTTACTAAATTAAATATAGTTGGCTGTTAAAAATACTGGAATTAGTATTGAAATAAAAAATAATAAATATTTATAACAAACACATTATTATAAATTAGAAAATAAAACTAGTGTTAAAGCTATTAACTACTAGCCACAGCTACAGTCTAATGTACATTCCAATTACTAAATATTTATACCAATTAGTTGTGAAGAGCTATGAAGAGTTAAATGATAATTAATATCTATTATAGTTATTTCTTTCTTTTATTAATTAGTTACAAATCACAGCGACCCGCCACGGGATTTAGTAAGGTTCCCAATTTTAAAAAAAAATTTAAAGGTAGCCTATGACACCCGGGGATAATGTAGCGTACTAACGGTTACAGCGTTTTTCAAATCGGTCCAGTAGTTTCGGAGCCAATTCAATGCAAACAATAAAATCTTTTTCCTTTATAAATAACTAGCTGACCCGTGCCCACTTCGTTGGGCATAATGTAAAAGCCTTTTTATTTTTTGTTTTTTTATATAACCTAAGACACTCAGCAATAATGTGGCTGTCTATTGGTGAAAGAATTTTTAAAATCGGTTCTGTAGATCCCGAGATTACCCCTTACAATTTAACAAATACACAAACTTTACCTCTTTATAATATTATTAGTATAGATTTGTCAAGAGTATATTATAGTTGTATATTATGTTGTATTTTATTATTATAAAAATATGTCATATAACACCCACTTTTAGAAAATACGAAATTTTGGTAAATTGTTTTCAAATGACGATTTCAGTAAAAGACGTTTTGCCAATACAATTTTAGTTTCTTTTAATTATTTTATTTTATTTTTTTGGAAAACATACAGTGGTGCTAATTCTGTTGTTGACATCTCTAAACTAAAATTTCTCTAAAATTTTCTAATTTTAGCTAAGAGATTTGACAAATGCTATTCTGTTGTTAGGTCGAACTAAACTTAGCGATAATACAGACAGCATTAAAATTGAATTTGACATCACTAAAAGTTGAATAGAACAGTGTTGCCGTTATTATAACATTAAGAATGAATGACAAACAGAGAACGAATAAAATATTTTGAAACAACATTTTATGGTTATTTAGATGCTTACAAATGATTTTTAATACTCTTATATAAATTTAACAGTACAAATATGTTGTATTTTTCAATATTTAAATAGTTTAATACAAGTTTGCTTATGAATTTTATATTAGACTTGGCTGTATGGGCTCATATCATAGCCCCTTTGCCTCTGGGCGAAAAAACAAAAAAAAAACTTTTGACAGAAGTTCATCGACATCCACCGGTTTTGTTTACGTTTACTCTGTCTGTACATTATTATTTATTGTAAAAATGGAAAATACGAGATTATTAAATGAAAGAAAAAAAAGGGCCAACAAATAGCAACAAGAGTTGCTCGTGGAGCGCATCCACTCCACAATAATTTGGAAATGGCGAGAGGTAAGAATTTATTCAGTGTTTTATTGACCATGGAGTACGATTTTTGTATGTAATTCAATTATACATTTCACCATGTCAATTTGTTTCTTTAGGAAATCGGGCAGACGCAAATAAAAGGGCGTTTTATGCGGATTTGGCGTGTGAGCTCAACAACTTAGGCTGTAGCAGAACTATACAGAAGTGGCAGCATGTAAGTACCTATCTTTTTATAATAATTACAGACCTAAGCGTTTAAGCTTTGTAAATTTTTGTAACACAAGTTGTGAAGAGCATCTGACGTGTCTTATCACTTAAAATACAAAGTCATGGATACTTTAATGAATAAACTTTAATTTCAATAGCAGTCAAGAATACTAAACCTCAGATGTAGTTAGGTATAATAAATGCTATACCTTTTATTCATCATTGCTATATCACCATTGATATAGCCAACACAATATTATATAGAAACCTTTTAATATCAGAAGCAAAAACCAAAAAAAGATGCATTTCAAGCAATTGTAGCCTTATAATTCTAACATTTTTGGCAACATAAACCATAATATTATTACCCTAATACCATTATATCATGTATACTTATGCCTTTTAAATTATTTTTGCTTAGATTTGGAGTGTATGGGTGGCAAAGGTAGACAAAGGCGCGTGAGGTCCATGACAGCATCAGGGCCACAGGCGGAGGACCAGCCATACCAGACCTCTCCGATATGGAACATAAAATAATGGCTATAGTCCGGGACTGCTTCCATCGAAGGATTTGTCAGTCTCGAAGCAGTAAAATATTCAAAGTATCTTTAAGTTGTGCTTAAATCCTTTTATTTTGTGTTATGTTAAAATTTGTTGATTTTTAAATAAATAAAAATGTTATAATGATATAATTAAACTTTATTTTAATTAAAATGTGTATTAATTAACTCTTCCCGGATACGTCTGGCCTCCTATCAAAAAATCTTGGTTTTCTTCCTCAACCGAAATATGAAATATGTATTTCTTCTGTGTCTGCATCATAATCACCATCTGGAAATAGAGAGATTTATAAGCTTTCGAAGTAAAACGTTAAGCATTGCTTAATGCTGTGAATGACAAGAATAGCTGCAGTATGGTAGACGAAGTGTGCAAGATAGTGATATTTAGATGGTTCGGAAACAACACAATTCAGGTGAGAGTAAGTAAGAAAACTGTCGAGTTTCGACACAGGTGTATGTAGAAAAGATATTTATATTTTAGGACACAGACTAGATACTTGGTTATATAAATATATAAGGAGATAACTCCTTATTTTAGCCGTGCATGTGTGGTGTGTGTTGTATCTATGATGGTGGCTCTCAGTATTATCCACTGCACCCATGGTGTTGGGCATATTAAACATTTCGTAAAAACTGAAAAGGTGACCATTAAGAGTTTAAGACATAAATTATATAGATCTTACTAAGCAGATGAACTCGAGTGTATAAAATACTTACTCTGTCATTGCATTCACATTTTCCCTTCTTCTTGTTGTTTGGAATTTTATTTGGTGCAATAGCTTTTGCACTATAACCTCTGCTGTAATTTTAAGGCACCTGCTTACTGAAGGTTGGCTATGTACAATAAAATTGTCTTGCCCCTTGATAACTCCCTTGCGCAAAAAATTTAAGTGCGCATAAAATCTGAAAAATAGGTGTAAAGTGATGAGTAGGTAGGTTTGTATGTACATACAGTTACTAGTCACGCCTCTCCCGAATTGATTCAAGCAAACCTTTAGATGTTTTGGTAAGTATAAATCCTTCATCGAGGCGTTGATCATAGAGATCTTCAATTGCTTGATAGGCTCCCGATTTCCCGATCTAGGGAGCCTAAAAAGTTTTCGAAACTTCTCCTCAGCCATCTCAAAGGGATTGGAGTTGCCTGAAGATGCTCTAAGCGAAGCTTTTCTTCATAATTTCTGTAAATTATTTAAAGGTTTTATGAATACACAATTGGCATTATAATTGTGATTTTTAAAGGATTTATATTGAAAACATGAAGCACATACCTTTCCGCTGGGCTGATCACAGCCACAATCACAAAATCCATTGGAATAACTTTAAATATTCGTGAAAACATCCAAATAGTCCATTCACTAAGTTTAGTCGGCATGTATTTAGATGACGTCTAATTTTAGTGTGACGTTTCTAATTTTAGGGACCGTTTGACGTTTAAATCGTACAACAGAATACCAAATGAGCAAAAATGGACTAAGTTGAGTAACTAAACTAATTTTGGTCGTGTCAAACTAAATTATAGTTTAATCCTGTGTTTTCAGAATACGAAACATCATTTGACAGGACTAAACTATTTTTAAGTGATTTTTAGTTTAGTTTAGAGAGTTTTCAAACAACAGAATTAGCACCAGTACAGAATATATCTACTTAATTAATTACAAATTGTATACAAAACGTACTCATTTACAAAGTTTTATAATAGTAGTAATATTGTTAAAAAATATAACCTATTTGTATCTAATCTTTTAATGTGTACCGAGATCGCGTAACATTTGCGGGTTATTTCCTAATTTATTTTAATTTATCTTATCATTTTGCGATAGTATTGACACTCGTACAAAAAACGTCATACACGTTCAAGGTTTAATTTACATATTAATATAACAATAAGTTCCGATAACTATCGTTACATTATTATGTGTAATAGTAGGTACCTACGTATATCCATAAGTGTAATATCGCCTACACTTTTGCAATGAAATGGAATTTCATAAATTAAATTAAATTGTTCGTACTGTTTGTGAAAACTAAAGGTGGTATCTGATTACCAGTTCAAATACCTCCTTCAAATGGTCATTTTATTTTTAAACTGTTTGAAAATAATTTTATGTATTTGAATGAAAACGCCAGTTAACATTGTCAATCGTCCTCATAACGTCCTGTCTGGCTGAGGAATAAAAAATTTCAACTGTATTCAGTTTTAAGAGAGATAATAGCGATAGAGAAAATATACTGAAAAAATGTTTCCACTGTTCCAACAAAACTCATTCGAAAAAACTTATCCCGAAATATTTTCATATCTTGGATTTGCCAGTGTCAATAAGTATAGGTAAATCATCCGGGTCGCGTTAGTAGTGTTTTATTTCAAAATTATATTTGCAGACAATGGTGGTTGGTGGTGCGACCCCACAGTGACCTTGGAGCGACCTTAGGCGGCCGCCCGCACCCGCAGCCGCCCAGAGGGCCCTCCAGGACACGGCGTGAGCTACGTAACCTTGAAACAATCAGGAAAGCCTCTCGACTGTATTCAATTTCGAATTCATCTGCCAATCTACAATTCAAAGTAAGATCATCCTGGCTCTGAAATATCCTGCTCAAGTTTTAATACAATTTTAGCCGAGATCCATTTAATAGAAAATTGTTGGGTAATCCCATTGATATCAGATTTGAAATTTATATAGCCAGTGTTATCGTCAGTCATCAATATTGTAAAACAGTATAATTTTAGGTTAGCATAAAATTATATTTTGGTCCTCCGTTGCAAATAATTTTGGGGGTAGATTGGGGTGACCAAATTGAGCCACACTTGAAAAAAAACCCTAAACAGAAAGAGAAAATAATATAATATGTTTTGATATGATCACTTAAATATCATTAATAATCATTATGAAAAATCTTACAAATTAGGTAGCATTAGATTTATCAATGGATCCACCTCTTACATAAATTAATTCATATTTTTTGCATTTGTTTTATGAAGAAAGATAATCGCTGTATATTTGCTTTTTTACGAACGAAAAAAAAACTTTAATATTTTATTATTTACCTTAATTAATTTTACGTGTTATTTACGCACATAGTCGGCAAATTGTCTAGGGATTTGCTCGGAAATCCTCTATCTGAATGTATTATTTCAGTTATACGCGGGTCGTATACTCGTATCTGCGGTATTTGCTCCTATCTGGGTCAATTTGTTCCATTTGGGTGTCTCTTGTCCTCGATCCCTACGCCTCCGCGTGCCCTAGATCCGCTAAAATGCCTATTCCCAAGGACAACAGGGCAATGTATGTTCGTTTACCGACCTAATTAATATAATCCACTTATACATATTAACTTAGGAAAAGTTAATTTGAAATTTATTTATGTGATAATTATTGGTGTTTGACTTGGTCTAGTCATAAGTAATAATAAAAGTACAAGTATGAAAATTGTTGTCTAGTTATAACACAAGCATGTTCAAGCTTTCTTTAAATTGGGGCCAGATGGCACACCATGGATGGTATGAATTGTGTACTTATTTATCAGTTGGGGTAAGACAACTACCCGGGCAAGACTACCAGTGTCTGATAACTCAAGAATTACAGCTTCCTGTTCAATTTTAATATTTCGATAATTTAGCGGAAATGGTAAAGTTCTCAATTTAAAACACAACTGTCGCTACTGCCATAAATATGAACACCGCAAACCGCAACAACAACAAAATTTTACATAAGAAAGAAAAATTGTCAAGTGTCCGTAAGATTAGGTTTAAGATATTTTAAAAATTAACCATGATATCTTTGTGGTTAATAATTCAAGTATTAATAGAAAGATTCGGTCGTCTTTCTTTTCTAGTGTGCTTGTTCGTAAAAAAAGGTGTAGGTAATAAGCGAATATAAATATTCGCATACCTACACCTTTTCTTAGACTCTAAGATATAAATGAAGTCATGTAATATTATCAAGTTTTTGCCCTAAGTGCATTCAACACAGTTATCCTTACTTCCTTACTAATATTATAAACGAGAAAGTGAGTTTGTTTGTTATTCCTTCACGGCTTGACTAAGCAGCCGATCATTATGAAAATTTGCATACATATTTTTAGGGGTACAGAGCCCAACATAGGCTACTTTTTATCCCGTGAAAGTATGTCGTTCCAATGGGAAAATAATTTTTCTACTATAGAGGGCGCTGCATCGGCCAACAGATGGCGCCACAAGTCGCGCTATGGGTTGTTTTGTTGTCAAACGAGATCTATACAGTCATAAAATTAACGCGAGCGAAGCCGCGGGGAAAAGCTTGTATTGAATAAAACATAAAACTGGTAGTTTTGCCACTCCTTCAAAGTGCTGGAGTAAGGCTACCGTTATCATTTTTGTGTATTAGACCACTGCATCAAGCGTAGGGCAAACAATTCCGGCATAAAGACCGATTTACTTTTTTGTAATACAGTATGTTAGTCTTACCACAACTGACCGTACATTATATTTTATGTAATATTATTGATAACTGATAATTAATTTGTAAAAGTATTTTATTTGACGTGAAATTAAAGGATTTTTATTTGTGACATAAAAATTTTGGTTGATGATACATCGACGGCAAAATTAATTCAAATGGGAACTCAATTTGAGGTTTATGATGTCACCATTGGCCTTGCCTTCCATTGTTAATATGCAGCTAAATCTGGTTATTCTGAATGCCAAAGGGTCACTATTCGACCATATACATAATAGGAAGCCTAGGTGAATCACTATCGACTTGTGATATGTTCAGTACCTACATTTCAAACTTTATTGTCAATCTATTTAGAAATTCTCGATTAGACAAGAACGAAAGATCTTTCTTTTCCAATCGAGAATTTTATCAGAAACCAAAAAATCGTTATCACACATATGTTTTTAATTCTTTTACCATAGCAAAAGCTCTATTTTTATCTTATTTAAAAACATTAGCATCACTCATAAAACTTACTCATTTGTCGTATTTTCATTTAAATTATATAATTATTGTAATTAATATCTTTTAAACATTAAATATAATTTGCATGTATTAATAAACTAGTTCAATAAAATAACTTCTACTTAGTTTATTAGCGGATTTGAATAGAAAATAATTAATCCATGAATAAAATATGTAGTTTTTTCTAATATAAATATTAATTAGCTCGTCAATATTATTTTGCAATTTGAATACAATAGAAATGTTACATTTTGCGGAAAACCTTGTGAAAATGTTAGCATTGACATGTTTAAACCAAGGTTGTTTTTATTATAAATAATAGTATCTATTTACCAATCCAACGCAGGTTACGTCGGGAATATTTTAACTTCCGCGTTCGATGAAATTCACTCGCGTCATACATGCGCCATAAGTACACATTATTTCGTTGGTGCGATGGGCATTGCGAAAGCTTCAGAAACTACTTAGCATCATTAACTTCCGAATGAATATTGTGTTAAATTTCTCCTATTGACGAAAATGACGAAAAATTAGGAAATATTAACAATGTGTAACACAGGTTACAATAATATATTTAAAAAAAGCGAAGCTGGGACGGGCTGTTAGTGATAAATAAGCAGACAAGCAACGAGCCGCTTTCAAAACGTATTATTTTAGAAACTGCGCGGAGCCAGCCAGTAGACACCTTTAAAATAGTATTTTTTCAGTAATTTGGTTAATTTGTGTTTGTGATCCAAAATGGTCTACAAATCAGTGTCATGCCAAGGCATATCTTAAAATTGAATTTTAGCATCCAAATAAATTAAACCGATTGTATTTTATTGAGTAACGAATTTTTTTTTTTCAAGATTGTTAAACATGGTAAAAATTTAACAAGAGGTATAAATTCAGCGTAAACGTTTCCTTGTTTATTCATGATACAGTTTTGTTTACATTGCGTGGAAATTCATTAGTAGAGGTTCGGCAGTGGCAGCGCGTGTACCCGAAGGCCGAAGCCGGGAGGCGACGCAGGGGGCTCAGACAGGCGCAAAGCTCCCGGGTAATCGCTTATCATGAAATACCATTTATTTAGTCCATGTAATCATGAAAAAGAATTGTTATAATATATTTATTTGACAGCTCTTATATCTCATTGCAGAACAGGACTAACGTCTACATTGTCTATCTTTTTTCCCTTTCTGAAATTAATTTATGCAGGACTTAAACATAATAATTTTGTGAGTAACTGCAGTCGTAGCATCTCGTAGCTCAAGTTAATGTAGTTGATGCTACGAATTACTTCGAATAAAAAAAATCATTTAGGGAACGTAATAAATAAACGTTTGTGATTATATGCACAATTGCACATTTAACTTTAACTGACTGTAGCATCACGTTACACAAGCTAACGTAGCCGTTGCTACGAGATGCTACGATAGTAAAATATTAAAGTTACACCCTTTTAATAATTTTAGCGGAAATGTCATAAGCTGTGGCGCCTGTTATTGTGCGTGCTTATAATAATCTGACTGACTGTGATCGTATTCGTAGCATCTCGTTACACAAGCTAACGTAGCCGTTGCTACGAGATGCTACGGTTAAATAAATATTAAAGCCACATCCTTTTTACAATTTTAGCGGAAATGTGATGAGCTGTGACACCTTTGATTGTGCGCGCTTATAATATTCTGACTGTGATCGTAGCATCTCTTAGCTTAAGCTAATGTAGCCGATGCTACGAGATGCTACGGTTGAATAAATATTTAAGTTACATCCTTTAATCATTTTAGCAGAAATGTGACGAGCTGACTCCGGCGACTGTATGCGCTTATATGTAATAATCTGACGGACTGTGGTCGTAGCATCTCGTAGTTTAAGCTAATGTAGCCATTGCTACGACATGCTACGGTTGAAAAATATGAAAGTTCACGCTTTTAATCATTTAATCGGAAATGTGATGAGCTGTTCCTGTAAAAAATAAAAAAGTAACTACGAAATTGTCATAATAAAATTAGTTTCAACAAAGTGTTAGTAATACTGTCAAACATGTCCTAGAATTTGGTAGTCAGTGACTACAGCGTGTTACGTATAGGCTGAAAAAAAGCATTAAGTATTTATACAATTATTCCCGAGGAGCGTGGATAAAGGTCACCTCCCACGCAAATCTAGGGTGTTCTCGGGTGTGAGGGGGGTGGTGCGGGGGCGGCACGCGCGGGCACGCCGACCTTGCCCGGCGGTGACTCTGCGACCTTGGAGCCGACCGACCGCGTCCCGCGCGCCCCTCCCGCCCTCGCCACCCTGTGACACCAGCGCCCGCACGCCCACGCTGGCCCCACACCCCATCTCTTCCCAGCCGCCCATACCCTGATACCTCGTGCAAAATGTAATATCATATAGGTACTGATATTCTCGCGGAACTAAAATACCGACCATCGGCGGTGGGCGACTATTTCAGCGAATTTTTTTTTTGTTCTTTTTAATCCAAACAAATTGTTGAATAGGGAGGTATAGTCAAAATGAGCTAGTATAGGTACTCAGTTGTTACATACATATTTATGTGTATAAAAATCAGTAATGTTTGCATTACTTTCTGCGGCATTCAGTGTTCACTGTGGAAATACAACAATAAAATTATGTGGCATTTTACGATATTTCAATCCATTATTAATAAATATTGAGAAGCTATCCTGTTTGGGATGGTAATGGGCCGTCCGCTGTGACCTCGCCGGAGCAAGGTCGCGAGCACTTCGGGGGTTTTCCGTATGTCGCCCGAAGGTCTTCGACATTACCTATTTACACCACAATGTTATTTGGAACAATAAGCTTCGTTATTTGCTCATAATAATAATGACATAATGGGAACAGTTTCAAGGATGCTGATAATAAGAACAATTGCACATTCATTCCCTAGTTGATAACCAATCCATTGTGCGTGGTCTGACCCTATTCATCCATGATATTTGTCATCTATTGCTGCTTGTTAGAACGGCTTATTAAAATGTTTTGAAATTCACACATTATTATAAAAATAAAAATAAAAGAGTATTTAATTGCTGTTTGTTAGGCCCTGCAATCGCAAAGTAAATAATTTTGTTATAAATAGAAAGAATAAAGTATAATGCACAAGAAGAGGTAATCTATTTAATGTTATATTTAAGCGGCAGCCGCGGCAGCGGAATCATTTCGGTCCCATTTCCATGACAGGAACACGAAAGTCTCGTTAAAATAAAATCGATTCAAAGGCTTCAAGCATCAGCCGGAACAAACATTCGAAAAGAATAATTAAACTGGTTTTTCACACTTCTAATGGATACATAAATCACATTCCCGACATTTTTAATAGTTTTCAGTTCTAGTTTTTCATAAAAAATTGTTTGTATTGTATTTTATTTCATAACGTAGAATGGCATAGTTATGCATTATTTGATTGAATCAAAACCAATATTATATTTTTTGTTTTAAATTTAAAATTTTATATTTTTCACTATTACTTTTATAGGTGAGTTAACTATGTGTTAAGCAAGTTAACTTAAGTATGTGTTAAGCATATCGATATAAAGCGATAATATTATTGCAAAAAATGATGAAAGAATTTGCAATATCCGGATTGGGATTAAGTCTGACATTTGCATGATGCTAATGAAATTAGGGTATTTGTAGTGCTTCGCGGAATAAAGCGATTTTTCTTAGGAAATCAGTAGTGATTATTTTCAGTAGGAAAAGTGGGGTAAGACCACAGTAAGACTACAAGTGTATCACTGTGTGATTAGTCGAAAAGCGTATCACTGTTTGATAAGTCGTAAAGAACAGCTTCGCATGATGCAGTATAGGTTAAGCACATACACTCAAGTGTTGGTTCAGCAATATCTGCATAAAACCCGATCTGTATTGTTCACAACGTTAACCTCATGTAGTAACTAATAATACTAATATAGATGTCTGTATTTGATTTAAGTAGTTTGTTGTCTTATTCGATACAAGAGGTTATATTTTATGCAGTTTGAATAATTTTAATGATGAGATTAATTGATTGTTTCATCACAAATTTATATTTCTTGCCACGAAAGTTATCGATACCGATAAACTTGCCGTTTTTTTGCATTAAAAGTTATCACAAACAGATTGATTACGCGTTTATAATTGCCTTTAATAAGTAATTTATTATGGCCTTGATATGTGTCTTATATTATTATTGCCAGAATGTTATAATACTAGGTTAATTACTTCGTTGACTCGGCAAACCAAAGTGGATCTTAGGCTAAGGTATTTATTGTTGTTTCGCCAGGACAAGATTGCGTAGCAAAAGGATTATTAGATGCTATTTATGTAAGTTTGCTAGGATGCGGCCGGGTGCGAGGGTGGCGAGTTCTGTATGCTGTTGGGTGGGCGAGTGTGGGGTATGGGGAAGGTTGCGCGTGGCGGAACACGAGCGGGCGATGCACCGAGTGAGTCAAGTGCATGGCCGCGCATTGCGCCGCTGCAGCCCGCGCGACATGCGCCCAGAGTCCGGTCAATAACATTTGCCCCTCGCGGACATCCTTCGAAGCCTGCTACGCATTAGAGAAATGCTTCTAATGCAATATATTTCTCACCTGTTTGTTCGACACTTTGAAATGTAAGAATGTTGAATAAAATACGATAAGTTGATTAAAAACATTTTAAAATAACATTAAATTTGACGCTGTATTTGTCAAATTAAGGAAGAAAAAGAGACACAAGGCCGGCTATCTCTTTTTTCTTATTTAGTTTCACAATAGCAGCCATGATTTATGTGTCATTACCTTTAAAATGTTTTTGTGCAACTCACCTCAAGCCAGGTCAACAACCGTTCATTACAAGAGAACCAAATATTTTACGTAACGAGTCATAAAGGCTATATGTGTCATCGATCATGATGTAGAGACTTTTATTATGTAAGTAATTCGTAAATAAAGCTATTTATGTTGTTTTACGTTATTGTGTGGTTATAGTAAGATTAATAATGCAACGCTCGCGTAGATGTTGTTTTTAAAAACTTTCCCTCGTGAAACATTGTTTTGTGTGGGAACAAAACTATTTGAACATCTAACTAATTACTATATTTCAAAAGGTACCTAAATTAAGACGGAGTAGTTATTATATTGCGTGCAAGGCTTTTGTTTGGTTAACTGGTGGCAATTCTAGAATCTGTTGAAAACAATAGCATTAATTTTGACAAATCTCGCAGACTAGCTTCTAAAGCGATCGGCGGTTTTGCCACTTCTGACAGGTAAATGCAAAATCGCTAAAAACTCCGATTGCCGCGACGCAAAGTAGCTACTCTGAATAAGACTTTATTTAGTAATTCTAAAATAGAAATAAGGTAACTAGATTATTATTACTTTTATAACGGACATAAATATACTACATTTTATGCAAATCTATAGTAATATTATAAAGATAAAAGATTTTATTGTTTGTTTGTTTGAATTGAAAAGGCTCCGAAACTACTGGACCGATTTCAAAAATTCTTTCACCAGTATAAAGCTATATTATCAGGGAGTGACATAGGCTATAGCTTTTCCCGAAATTCAATGTGGTTCCCACGGGAACGGGTCAAAAAAGCTAGTTAATAATAAAATGAAATAGTTTGAAGGTTCTTATTTTGATACTTACTTTTATGTTTTTGACTCTATCGATCTAGCTTTGTTTAAATGCATATATAAATTCATTTCGGTGCAAACGTCATTTAATTCAAATATTTGCACTATTATCGCTCACTTGAAGGTCACGATCATGGTATCCTGCTAACGTCACAAGGAAATAATTTATTTAACTTTATGACAAATAGATATGCGTAATAAAACGTAAATGATCTTATGCCAAGTGAGATAAACAGCCGATACAAACTATTTACTTCCTAATGGAACATTCGACTGGAAACGTCATGACAATATAATAATATGTTTGTCGTCATGTATCTTAATAATTATAATATCTATTATAATAATAATGTAAACACATGTAAAGTATTGTTAAGGTATAATGGGTGCTTAGTAACACGATTGCAGAATAAATTGATTTTATAAATAATTTATTGCCAAAAATAAACTAAAATTGTTATTATTGGAATTTTAACTTTCTTTATAAGTATGTTTTTTAAGGATAAAAAAAAATCATATGGTTTTTATACCTATGAATTAAATACATATAAAGAACAAATAATTTAAAAAAATAGTTCAACTAAAACGTCTCGCTCTCTCTTTTTACATTGCGATGCAATACAATAAATACCGAGTAATATTTATAGATTTCACATTCCATGCAATTAAACCTTATTTATTTTATTATGCAGACCGACGGATGGACAGAACAAAGTGGAAGGCATAAAAACGCTAATTATTACAACCCGGTAGTATTACCTCGAACCTCGAACCTTGGCTAGACGGTGGAAGTGGTATTGAGAACACGGAACCGCTGGGGTCAGCTGGAAGCGGCAAGCGAACAGCGGCGGCCACAAGCGGAAGCGAGCGTGCCGCGGCCATCGCCCGTAGGTCGACGACCGCACGCCCTTCTTTTTCGACACTTCATATATTTATTATGGCACATAATAGTAAAAGATTCTCATATTTCTTCTAATTTCATGGTGATGCTACTGTCAACGTGTAAACTCTAATTTAATGAAGTTATACACAGACCATTAAATTAATATTTATAAATAAGTACAATTCATTACTTTTTTTGTCAAGGTAATTTTGTTTTCACCTCACAAGCTCGGAAAGAATCTGTTTGTCACTCGAAATCTGAGCGCAAAAGTGCATTTTGTGCCCTAGCGTGGAAAGTATTTTTAAAATTCGAACCTTCTATTCTTTAATTTTTTATACCGCGAGTCCTCTGAAAATGCATTAATACTTATTTCATGCCAGTGCGCCAACCTTATTTTTAGAATAATCGAACTGGCCAGCACGACACCGCATGAAAAAAAAAACACTTATTTAATATATTATTTGCGTTTTTCTTGCACCTAGGATTTTCCTCGCTGTAGTGAGGTGAAAAATTTTGTGTTTTGCTCGGCAGCAAAGTTATTCTGCGTCTCGTACCTTTGAAACCCTCGCTACGCTCAGGATTCTATATTTGAACCACTCCCTTCGCTCGTGGTTCAATCCTAGAATCCTTCGCTAGCTCAGGTTTCAATTTAAGTACTCGCGCCAAAAAACAACTTTGCAGCCTTGCATAACAAATAACTATTGTCTTCCTCTTAGTACCTACAAATCTACGGAACCGGTGGTAAAATATGAAAATGAATTATAAACCAATTTAACTCAGCAAATATGTTTCATTGAATTTAATACTCAGACTGATAAAATAGTAACCTAAAAAAATTTAAGTTCATTGCAAAATGATAAAATGATGTTCAAGATTTATTTAATAAAAAGGATAATTCGTCGTGTCGTAATGTTTTATTTTCCTTTGACAAATTATATTATTGAAATAACCACGCAGTACACAAATACATACATGCGTTGCTAAGTTGGCTGCTACTCGCTACTCGCCGTCGCCGATAAGTCGACTGATCGCCGGAGAGTAGTCTTTCGGCGAACAAAACATAGAGTCATAGATTGACGACCGGCGACCAAATACGTAAACACCTCTATGTACTATAAAAAGCCATAGTAGCTGGTAGACCAGTAGACCGTGCATAATGGCTCTAAGTTCATAGCATCTGCCTAGTGTAATTACTATCCAATTTTTAGTTTGTATTACTGCGTGATTTTACAATATCGGCCAAGTGCGTGTCACGCAAAGAGTAGGGTTCCGTATTTGTGATGCTTTAATTATTAGCAGATTAGTGCAATATCATAAAATGATGACATGTAGGTACACTATTTTATAAAAAAAATTATTAAGTAATTCAGTTTACTAATATGATCTACTATCCTGATTTTTGCTCAGAGAGAGGCACCTCCTAAAAATATTTTTCTCTAGATTTTGTCACTTTTGTAACTTTGGGTTATACGGAACCCTAAGTCCTGACTGATCTATGCCCAGACTAGTACCATAGAGCTGAAATTTTTAACAGGACTCTTTTATGATGTAGACACCGCAAGGAGACGGTATTTAGTTTTTTTTGCCATGTTGTAGTAGGATTCAGTAACTGTGACCGGTTGATATTTTTTTATTTATATTACTTTTAGTTGTAAGAATAATTGAAGAATAAACTAATATACATAGTTCTTCTCGCTAACTCGAATTATTTCGTCTACGTAGCGTGATAAGCCTTCCTCGATAATATAGTATATTTAACACAAAAACATGTTTTCAGTTCGAACAAGTAGGTAGTTCCTGAGATTAGCGCGCTCAACCAAAACAATATCTTTGGCTTTATAATATTAGTATGGTAATTTCAGGTAATATCTTTATTTTGGTCGTGATGTACATACAAGTGCGAGTTTATGTGCTATATTTTGCCTGTAGTTTCTTTCGTCAATCTTTATTAGCGTGAACTTACTTTCGTATCATACTTTACCAAGATCGAAGATTGGTTCAGCGTGGTTCAGCTCTCGTTTCATTGGCTTCGTTATTTTAGTATAGGTCTCGTTTTCTATAATCCTGTAGGTTTCATCGGACTGCTTTTGTCAGTTTCATCACAGACTTAATGTTGTTTACAGTTTTCTAAGAAACTTAATGTCCTTTAATTTTATTACTTTTGTGTGGCTTACTTGTGTTGTGTTGTGTGTAAGAAAGAAATTTTGTTTACTCAGTATTCTATTGTTATTTAAACATTTCTCATTTTTGAAGAAGTCAACAAGTATTACTTATTGATGATATAAGTTCTAGAAAGTAGAAAGTTTGGCATGTTCTGTGTGTTTTATTATGTCTGAATGTATTTATTTTATAAATTTTATGTTTTCATTTTCTGTTATATAGGATATCTCATGTGATCTGTGGTCTATACAAGTTTTTGAACTTGTATTTTTATAAATTAATGTAGGAAGCGTTTTGGGAATAAAATACATCAATAAATTTTTACAATTTGTTTTATTTTAATTCGACAACCTGTCATATTAACAAACAAATGACTGAGCACGCTCACATACGCACATACAATACACACACAAACACACCGCGACCGGCGCTGCATTGCATATAAATTACACTTATAGTCTTAAATTATTTTTCAGTCTATTGCGCTCTCCTCGTCCGGCGCCGGCCACGCACGCACGCGTCCTAAACGAATTATCACATATAATATATTAAAACGATCTGCGAACGATTAATTATTAACTAGTTTTTAATTAATTTAAAGTAGGTCGGGGTGGGGTGGCGGAGACGTGCAGCTCCGCGGGCCGGCCTCACGCCGGTAGCATGGGCGGCATGTAGGAGCGCGGCGGGGGCGGCGGCGGCGACGGCGATGGCGACTTCTTGGAGAGGTTTAAGGGCTGCGGGGCGTCGGCCTCCGCAACGTCCACCTGCAGCGCCAGGACGGGCTGCGGCGCCGGCGAGGCGCCTCGATAGCACGTCAATAGTCCGCCCGCTCGCAGCGGGCAGCCTTCTCCGGCGGCGGCGGTCTCGCCGCGTCTCATGTACTGCTGGATTATATCAGTACGCTTTAGTTGCTCTGGGGTCATTCGTGGACCTTCCATTAAACTTTTCGCTAGAACGGAGTGCGTCGACGATAGTGAAGCTCGCAGCGGGCGCGGCGAATGCCCTGGGTGTGCAGGGCTAGCAGGATGAGAATGATGAGGTGGCTGCGGCGATGGTGTCGGCCTCACGGGCCGCGCTTCAGCCTCACCGGTCTCACGTCGCATCGCTCGGAATTTTTTATGGGGCTTGTAAGCCTCGTCCATCAGCGAAGAGGCGTCATATAGAGGTGGCGCCTGGAGCACGCGTTTGAGCACTGGCATATCATCAGCAGACGCAATTGGTCGCCTATCTTCAGAATGTTCTTCAAGTGATGATCGCGGACTGGAGCATCCAGATCCAGGACCAACTATCCTTTCATGTTTTTCATTTCCAGACTCAATGCCAGAATCTGTTGGCGAATCTAGTTTTCGGTAACGTGGCGGCGGCCGTACTGGCGTTACAGTGAGCCCATTATGGGCGAGATGAGCTACGCCAAGGGCTTCTTCATCGACGGAGCCCCGAGAGTCGAGGCGCCGTCGGCCGGCTAAGGTTGCTGCTAGTAATGGCGTTCCACAGTCACCTGTAGTCTCTCCGGATTCACTGCTGGACACTGAGCCAATCGGACTCCGTGCGGATTCGTCTGCTCCAGAATCAGCCCATGATACACCTTCTTCTTCACCCCACATTTGTTGTCGTAGTAATTCTTTATGTTCTGTACGAAATACGACTAATTTTTCAGTATGAAGGGTACTAAGCGTACGTAGATCTGGTAGAGTATCCATTAATTCTCTCAGGAAACCTGGTCTATCAGACCTGTTCTGTGCAATGACGGTTTGTAGACACGCCTTGAGCCGCGAGTGCATTCGCTCCACGAGCTCGATATTTCGCAGACCAGGCCGGTCTGGTGTTATGAGAACGATAGCGCAAAATAGGCCTATTTCGGCATCTGTTAGGTTCATTGAGTTCATGCGCTCAGCAAATTTGAACGTCGAGTCGACGAGAAACCTTGCATTGGCACCGCTCTGAATAGAATCACGCTTCATGAGCTGTCCGTTTAGGCAGATGATGCTGTTGAGGGGCGCGTCAAACATGCAGATTAGTCGCACGAATAACGCGTCAAAGAGACCACTCTTGAGCAACGTGAATTTGTCGTCTTGCGTGAGCAGTTGAAAGCCGGGAATGAGTCCGGCAAAGTCTATGACGCCACGAATTACGTGTGCGAATCTTTGTGAAAATTCTTTTTCCGATTGCAACTCTGGCGCCGGATTGAGAGGGCATGCCTAGAACAAAAGAAACAGTCTATTAATACTTCAACCAATGAGTTATTTTTTATCAGAAATCACGATGTCAAAGTGCACAGTGTTTCAAAGTTTTAAATATGATAAGATACTTACCAAAGTTGGCTGAGAATAGGTGGGACAATCGCGAGCACGCTTGCGCATTGCTGCAACACGCTCTCTTGTGAACTCGCAGGTGTCGAGGTGCGCTCGCACCACTCGCGCCAGCAGCCGCGGGCCGTCGTCCAGCTCAGCGGCTGCTGCTTGCTCGTGGGCGCGCGTCGTCGACGATTGCTGCATAGCAGCAAGGATTCGCGCTTTCTCGCGCTTTGGCACGCGTCCGAATCGGACGGCTGTAACAAAAGAAAACTTTATTTAGAAACGCAAATGAAAAGGATAAACAGTCCATACAATAAAAAGTTAATAGCTAACAAGAGAAACGTTGGGCAAGGTCGCGGCTAAACGTGCTAGCATGTCGATGTGCAGCTGTCGCGAGGTGCGCTTGTATGCGGGCACACATCGAGCCATGTGCATACGCAGCTGACGGCGAGAGGGTAGAGTTCATCGCCCGTCGCACCGATCGCGGGCCACCCTTGTCATTAAATCCGCGGGGTCTACAGAACGAGGCGCGTTTAAGTGAACTAGTTCGAATGACGAATGACAAAGCGCGAAACGCGAGGTCACGTTAAAAGTGTTACGACTTTCTCGCACTAGGCATGCTTCGAACCGAAAGGTAATATGCGGTGGGGGCGAGCGAGTCGCTTGCGGCGTTCGTGCGCGAGCGCCGGTGAAAGTGTTCGAGCGCGCGGTTCACTATTGAAAACGAAAGCGGAGAGCGCCCTCTCGCCATTTCTCCCGACTTTCGCTGCGCGATGTGGGCCGCAGCGCGCCAGATGCACGACTTCATTGTTCGGAATCTCGACCTATGTCACATTTATTGTATTTATAAACTTGTATTTAAGCTTCGTATTATATCAAGTCGATTGCATTAACGATGCAATAAACACACGTTGTTAGCCATTAACATGTGTTTATTGATAACAAAATCACGTTTAGTATTTGTAACCATACCAAAATTTAAGGCCCTGAAAGTTTTTTATGAGTAGAGTTAAAACTTTTGAAAATATTTACTTTCTAAAAGTTTTTTATTACAACTCTACTTATTATCAATAAGTAATCCGTAGACACATTTCGAATGATGGATTGTAGCGCGTTCTTTATTGTTATAAACATAATATAAATTTAAATAAATAAATAAACAGCCTTAGGTCCCTAAAAAATACCAAAGACCTAGATATTGTTGCGAAACGTGTAGAAGTTGCGTACCAAATTTAAAGTATTTTTTTAAAATTAATGATGTTATTATGTTATCAATTTAATAAAAAGAAATACGTACGAGCATTGTGGTATTTAACGACACCATTCAGGATGCCTTTGAGGATTGGCAAATCTTCACCCATGTCTGACACCATTACAGTTTTTCACTAACAACTAATTCACAGCCAATGGCCACAGTTAAGTTTGGTAACTACTAGTTAGTTTATGACTAAATTGTATTAAATCACTAAGTAGAATGTCACATAGCACATGTAGAATATTTTAATTATCAGCACAGACACTGTAATCCGAATAGTTGTAATCCAAAGTGAGTGTAAACTCAGCGCGGCGCAGCGAAGTCGGAGCGGCCAACACTGGAGTAGTCACTGTGAGCGATCGTCGCGGTCTCGTGCTCGACTGCGGTGCGGAGTAATGACATAGCGATAGCAATGAGGGCTGACGACCGGTGCGCGGGCCGGACTCCCTCGCACTGCGCCGCGGCGCGCGCCGCGCCAACCTTGAACTTGATGCGGGGAGAGTGGGGAGGGGAGCCGTCAATAAACTCCGCGCAGGCCCCTGCCCCCGCGAATACCCGCCGCCCCTCGCCCCTCTACCAACACGCGCGCTACCTACCACTTGAACCTTGACGTTTTGACGAGATATGCGAATACGTATCGCGAACGATTTCTTAAATTAGAAACCTAAATTCGCGAATTTTCCGCTACGAAACTCTACGCAGTTAGCACGTGGCTCTATCGTAGCACTAGTGCTACGACCACAGTAATTGCGATTGCGCTACGAATATAGAACATAATCGAATGTTTTGAATGTTTTTCATTGAATATGTACTGCCAACTCCTGAATAAAATTACAATAATTAAATTCAACATCTTTCCCGCGAACTCTACTCTGATCACGTTTTTGTAACCATCATTAATTTAATTTTCCTTATAATTCTTTTCTGCTACTTAATAAATTTTATAGATATTTTTCATACCACTAACATGACAAACAAGCATATTATGTTTTCAAATGTAAGTATAAACATTGTAATAAATACTGTCATCCATCACGTTTTGCAAAAACAGTAAAAATATATTTGGAAAATCTGATACGACTTAGCACATTAATCTCTTTATAAAGTACTTTTAAAAAAAATGTTAATCGGTCAATTTTGCTAACATCTATCAACAAATTAAGTTCCATGAAAATCCGAGTGGCGCCGCTGTACATCTGCGCGCCATCTATTGCCGAGTAGCAGAACTATAAATGTAATTTAAACTAACCTGTTGGTTCCTCTGTATTATTTGAACCATAACTTATATGAATAAATGCATAATAATATTATGTACACGACATAAAATATTTGTTATCTACCAAATATTTTTTTATAATTAGGCTATAATAGATTACCAAGAAAATAATTTAAGTTTTTTTTGGTTGCTTTTTATAAATCATGTAGTTGTCTGATGTTAATAAAAATTTTGATTGATTACTTCATACAAAAAAATATGATAAGTACCTTGAATTTATTCTATGTTTATAAACTCATATAAACTAGAAAAATATAATTCAAATAGATTGTATAATATTATTAATCATATGTATCTGGAGAAACTACTGGGAGGGCAACGAACTGCATTACGAAAGTGAAAATATAAATTTCACTCTCGCGCTTACGAAATACACCTTTCTCCGCTTTCACCGGCGCGGTTTAGCGAGTATCGGCGCGCGGCGGGAGAGTGTCGCAACGAGCGGAGCGGAGCGGTTGTGGCGCGGGCGTCGACCCGCTTAGCGTGCGCTCACCCGCGCTTGCATAACCGACCTCCCACACGAACTCGCCCCGCGCCCCTCCACGCCCTGCGAAATAGGATCTGTCCGCAGAGCAGCACGCGCCGCGCGCGTCCCACTTGGCTCACAGAGATGGCGCGCAAACGACCTTCCCGTGCTAATTGCGTATGCACACTGTGACTCGACGTGCGTGCAATGCACATACGCACCATACTACGACTTGCACGAGACTAATTAACACCTCACCATTAAATATTATTAGTTATTACATAATTTAAAATATTATCTGTATTTAACTTTATGGCTAATAAAATATATATAAATAAACTATTCGGTATGATATTGTTATGAAAACAATAAAAAATGCACCATAAACGTGTTTTATTATTAAGAAGAAAATTATTTTTAATGACAAATTGTTGTTATAATTAATTTAATTTATGTTACTTAAATATAGCCATAAAGATAAAATACTGATAAAAGATATGCATATTTTTAAATTACAGAAAAGAAATGTAAAATATGGAGAAACTCACCATCTCTGCTCATGCCAACAGCGATGCATTTTTTCAATCGGCAATACTGACACCGATTTCTGTTGATCCTGAGGATGGAGCACTGCTGGTTTTTCGTGCACGGTCGGTATTGGATCTTCTGTTGTATTGACCGCCGAAAAAAACCCTGGGGATCACAGCGGCAGTTAGAATCTCGTTCAACATCCGAGCTCTCGTCACTGGAGCAGCCGGAGTCGCTGGACTCGCGGCGAGCCTCCAGCATGCTCACGAGCACCGAGTGCCGTTCGCGCAGCTCCGCGCCGCACGACATGGCACGCACCATTCACTAGCACACACTCGCCACAAGCACCACCACTCGTCAGCTATGCTGCGACTATACTTTGCAAATAGGCTTTCGCGCGCTGCACCGACACGAATGGCGACTGGCAGCGGACTGTGCGGGCGCTGCGTCGCGCGGCGCACAGTTACCCGCGCGACCTACTTGCCGGCCGCCGACCCAACCGAGAAAGTGAGAGTGCCCCCGGCCCCCGCGCGGTCCCTCCGCTCGCGCTCCTAACGGTCCACGCCGCTCTAGAATGCGCCGCTGCTGCTGCACCGGTGCGCCGGATATAGGCCGGGCGCATCCCGGCGGCGTCGCGGCGCGCGGCCGTTCACCCCGGGTCGTCGACCGTTCGATTGCACAACCGCTGTCCCTTCCCTCCGCACCCCCCATGGCCCGGGAGCTAGGGCGCAGCCCGTTTGGGTCGTCGACCGGCTTTACGCCCGATGACGTCAAAAGCGCGTCATGGCCTACCTCAATGCGCGCGCGCTCCTCTAGGGGCTGCAATGATCTAATTAATTTCCCGACCACGACATTACGTACGTACAACCTATGATAAATAAAATTGCTTCAAGTAAAAAAGTATTTTGCTTTAATTTTTTCAGAACGCATTGTGTCATTTTGACATTAAATTTGTATAAAAAATCTAATAAACAATATAATTATATTTTCTAATATTATACATATTTTGTTGTATACCTTTCAAATAAATAAATAATTTATTTTTAAACTACTCTTTGTTAATAATGATGAAATAATTTTATCAAAACATCAACTTTTGATAGTTTTAATTTGACAATATACAAATAAATTTATGATTTGTGTGCAACGTAGTATTATGTATGTATACAGATGACCCTAATTTTCAGTAGTGCATTTGGAACCGAAGCCCAGAGGCTGCGCGGCCGTAGAAAGAGGGTGAGCGGGCGCGGGCGGCACGAGAGCCGTGCGGGTCGGTGGCCCAATTTCGCGTTGCCATCGATCCATTGTGCGCTGTGCGAGTGGCCCATAATTGGTCGCAGCGCGGGCACTGACCGGCTGCGCGGTCGACGACCCGATGCCGCGAAAACAAAACCTTCCCCGCCCGCCCCATACCTCACTACGTCTATGATAAAGTGTATCTTGATTATTTTACGTGTGTGAGTTTAAAAATAAAGAATTTTTACGATCACTTAATGTTTTAAAGTCTTTTTGTTGCATTGTAGTATTCGCGTAACAAAAGGGCTGATGTTAAGGAATGTTTTAATAAATTAATATGCAATAGTTCTGTATGCATCAATTAAGTAACCTCGCGCATATAAGTGTCAACGACCGCTAACTAATTAACACGGTGACTCCGTTTGGAATTCTAAAAAATAGTTCTATTTGTATCCGGCGCATACTGAATTCCGCTAAGTGTATTTAGTTCATATATTTTTTAGGCCACATTGATAATATTTTGAGTCATGTTAAAAAGTTTGTTTAATGTCTAAACCTACGATATGTTAAGTTATCATTATGACGGGCGAGTCGAGTGGTTAGCAATGCCTACTTTATCTCAAGAGTCGTGGGTTCGATTCCCGCACTAGACGAACATTTGTGTGCATGAATATGTCTGTTTATATTGGTCAGAGTGTTTTCTGTGTATAATATCATGTATTTATTTACAAAAAAAAGTATTTGTGTATATTTATCAGTTACATATCTACATAGTACCCCTAGTACAACCTTATAGCTTAGTTTGGGACTAGATGGCGTTGTGTAATTCGTCCAAGAATATTTATATATTTATTTATTATTGTTTGTTTGTCCGTCTAACGGAGCGTTTGTGACTCTATTATTTATAAACCAGATAGTTTCATGGCATCTTTGTAGGCGACATGTTGGAAAGTTGGTGTTCAAAGTATGTTTACATCTAATTACCTAATATTTGTATATCTCGTAATCATCTAATTAGCAAATATTTTTGTTGTTCTCTACAGTTTCTAGAACTATTGTTTCATATTCTGTATAGTAGACATGTAGGACTATGTAACAAGAAATGCAGCATTTGGGTTAATTTGTTGAATACTTTATTATTATTTCATTAGAGGTCATTAACACGTGTATTAATGAGCAAATCCACAAAAGAACGTTCGACACAGTTTGAGTCACACGGGCGTACATAAAGTGGAACACAAATAAAAATAGCGTTATAAAGTGAGGGTTTCGTCAGTCGTATGTGGGTCGAGCTCGCCATAGTGGCTATTCATCTAGGCTTTTCGACATAGCGCCGTTGCTTAGCCGCTCGCCGCGATAAGCGATCGACCGATTTTTGTCGTTAACGTTACATTGACATAGTTTGCATTGGATTATTGCAAACTGTGGACTATTGAGCATAATATTATTTATTTCTCGTTAAAATAGATAATAAAAGGCGTTTAGGGTTAGCTGGCAGAGATCTCTTGAAGAGATAAAGCTCACCTTTGTACTCTTTTTCAAACTGTTTTCTTGTACCTATATGTTTATGTGCAATAAAGAATATATATAAAAAGGACCGCAAAATATGCTTCTCATCTTTTTATCCACGACGGAACGGAAACGGTTTATGCGTTTGGGGTGAGAGAATGTTTGTTTGTGCAAACCAATGTTGCCAATTATTTGTAATCAATGTTATGTTTTCAATATTCTTCATAATTCATCTAATAAGTACACATACATATATGAAGAATAAGTTAATTTTGTCACAAGCGACGTTGAGCCGCCCGTGAGTTGCGACTAACGGTGCAGGGGCATCGACTTCGGTAACACCCGTCAAAACTTGCTGACGCATCCAGTTTCCGAGGAAGCGGCGACTAACAGTCCGTTCTACGTGCCGGCACAGATGTTTATTTGATAATAGCCTGACTCATCAACCGATTCACTTCCCGTTCACGTATCATGAATTTATTTAAGCCCGATAACGTAATCTAGGTATATATACCAGTTCGTGTTTTTAGACGTCTCGCAAAAGCAACGGGATTCAATTTTATTTGTTCCATGCCCGCCTTAATATGGCTTGAACTTTAGCCAGTTATGGCTGTAGGTCAATATTGTCTCTACAATCTAAAAGTCTATATTTATAAATTTGTTTTTATTAAGGTTTTTTCCTTATGGAAGTCCAGTATTGTGAAAAATCATTATCCGACATTTATTTCTTTAATTAATTGATATCAGTCTCATCGTAACCTACCTACCTACCTACTTACTTTAAACTACTTCTTTAAAAAAAATGTTTTGTTAAATCGGTAGGTTTTTAAAATTTATTGTCTTGGTTAAATCGGGTAATAATTTTTAAAATAAATTTTTATATTAAATATTACCTAATAATATTTTATTCTAATATATACGCCTAGCAACTATGTACTCATATACTTTCACGTAAAAAAACGATGTTTTAATTAACCCAGTGAAGCACAAATACAAACTATAGACATATGTTGAACAGGAAATCATAAATGTATACTGAACGCGCGATGCTCCCAATAAATATGACCGCTCAGAGATCAATGAACTTTTAAGCTGACAGTTCAAAAATAATGTGGGTTACGTTCACGTTGCGCGTACATTCGTTGTCCGTAAAAGTTGTTTACGGGCGATGCGGAGAGGCGAATGCGGCGTTAGCACGGGTCGACGCCCGCGCGCCCTGCACCACAGATCGCCGAAAAACGACCTACAACTCGCGGAAATATGTCGGCCACCGAGGAACAAAGAACGCCTTTGGCGCTGACACGATGTCGACTCTTTGACACCTACACTTCTTAATAATTTGGACAGACTAATTTCTTTTTATGTAACAATAATAAACTATAATACAATTTGTGTATGAAATGAGCAATCACGCAAAATTAGTGATGAAATTATTAATTAATATCAAATGTCAACAACTCAAATTTCTGTTATGAGTACACAACGTATTTTAAAACAAACACAATAAGTATTTAGCCTCAATACCTACATAAAACAAAGAAAACAAAATTAAATAAATTTTGCCAAGTAAGTATAAATATCTTACTATATTCTAATTAAAAAGAAGTTGTAATAATTATGAGTTCGTTGACTTCTTTGTACGTACGACTCCTCACCTCATACCGGTCCATAAAGTTACACGCTAGTTTGTCATTCACTTAAACACTTTCCTTTAGCGTTCACATAGTAGTGATGGCAGCACTTGCGTTTTAGACGCAGTGCGCCATCTAGCGTCAGGTAGCCGAACTACAACAAATGTTTTACGTTGCCGTCGCTAGTTAGCGCTAATAGACATGTTGGACATTTTGTATAGTTTTTTTTAATGTTGTTTTTGTGCAATTTTTAATAAGATTATTATGTATGTTTAATAATATGAAATTTTATTTGTACATAATGTGTCATAGATTATTTTGGGTTAACTTTTTGTGGGACGATCGAAATGTTTTCTGAGGAAAATTGTTTTCTTTAAATATTAACTTTAACGACATAAGTTTTTTTTTATAAACTACGTGTACAGACAAGCATGCATAATAATACGGAGACGAAACTGGCTGAATACATCGCAGACAGACCTACAATTGAGAGAGCGGTCGAGCGAGGCGAAGGATCGGTCTGTGCAGCCGTCGATTCCGTCGCGACTCCCGGCTATTATCGTCTGAAAGTCGTCTCGTTCATCGGTGCACAATGCACCAGACGGCCGCGGCACGAAGGACATGCTTTGTCCCATCGGATGCCGAACAAACTTGTACCGCATAAACCAGTTTACAGTACACTTGCACTTCTATACCCGTCTGCTTCCTCGCATCGCTTTCACACTAATGAATACGACCTTTGTTGGGTCGACACCGGTTACTGACTCCTTAAACTAATGCAAATTGAAGACATAATTGAAGATTATAATAGACTTTTTTACAGTTCTGATAAGAAATTGTGATAGTAAAAATCTAATACGAAAAGAGTTGACTTGACGATAAAGACCCCGTTAAATGTCAGACTCTAGAATTTAAAAATATAATTTAATTAAAAAGAAATAAGCTAACCGCCAAGGTACGTAAAAGTGCATTATTATATTTGTAATGAGGAAGTAATTAAAGTAAACTTCATTGTTCGTTTAACCGATCACGTAATTTGTTGCTTTCGCTATTTTTATATACGTGAGACTAAAACATGATAATATTCCACTGTTATTTTAAAATATGCAGCGCAATTAATTTTATTGCTGCATTCTAATATCTGAAAGTATGTATTAATAAACGCTCTTGCGGCGAACGGAGTTGTTTACTAATTTAATCAATAAAATTTCATTGATATGCTTTATAATATACTGATATGAATATATATTTTTAACAACTCTTCTTATATTAAAATATATTCTTTCGTTTAGCAACCAATCTTCTCGTGTCACCGGGTAAATTAGCTCAAACATATTTTTAAAGTTTCCCGTTTGTTGACATTCGTTGGCAACATGCAGCATGTATTCGTCAGGGACGATTGCCGCCGTCAGAATCGTCATTTTTTATTTGGATATCTCATGTTCGACCCGTTTCAGCTTTGTTTTATTTTCTGGACCGCATATACGGTTTTAAGCTTATAAAATTAAAGGACTGACTGGAACGTCCTTTCATTATGAGTTGTGCATGCGGGACACATTCAGAGTCCTTCAATTGAACTAAAATTATATTAACCTGCAAGTCATTCAGAACTTGACCTGATTTGCATGTTTAGTACTTCGCTTCAACCCTATATTTGACTTGTATAATGTAGGTTATAAACTAGAATTGTTGACCTTGTCTATCTTTGACCTCTACTTGCATTTATGCAATACAAAAACTTTTTAAAAAGACTACTCGTTCCCGTGTGATTGTTCCGGGCAGGTATTTACAACAAAAATAAAATATAATAGAATTGGGGCGCAAAGGGCTGACCGCTGCCGCCCGACCGAGGCCAGCAGGTACATCTACCGAAGAATCGTTCACAATAATAGGTTCACACGATCCATTTATTGTCGTATGTTTATTAATAAATGGGGAACGTAGTGGAGTCAAATTGGATTTACATTTTATAGTAAATAAGGTCATCTGGTCAGGCTTTGTTCACTGAATGCGCAGAGATTGTCTTCCGCATGTCTCGGCCTTGGTGCTAGTTGTGCTAACAGCTGGCAAGGCGAGGATACACCCAGAGGACTGCGCTGCGGAGGGAGGGGAGCGGTCTCTGGCCGGGACTTCCTGCTTCACAATATCTCGAGACTACCCGCATGTGGATTTCACCCACTTGTGTTTTATTAGTAAATAGTTAAGGACAAAAATGCTTACTCGTTTGACCTATATAACGCCGAAGTAACCGTTTTTATAATAGTGGTGTGACGAGCTGTGGCGAGCTTGTGCTATTGAAAATTTGTGCTTGTGAGCATAAAGACGATAGCATATAAATAAATTGACAAAGTTAAGTAAAAAAAAGCGTTTATTACCTTACAACCTTCACAGGAATGCACGCCGTAGTGGAATCCACTGGCTTTATCGCCGCAAACTCGGCACAACACTGTGGTACCATCGAATTCTGAAACAATTGAAAGGAGACAATAAAGGAACGTTGCTTATTATTGCAGTTACGGGGCATAGGTGTTGTAATGTAAAGATTACAAGTTAGCTTGGAGTTTATGAAAACATCCTGGCTTGCAAACGCGGCATGTATAACAAACATTTGCACGCCAACGCACGTGATTTAACGATAACTCGGTGACCTTGCGCCACCGACGAACATTCAACTAAGTACTTCATTTATAAATTAGTCACAATTTTTTTGTGTATTGAGATGACTCGTTGTCTGTTACATTAATTGACAGATATATCATAGTACAATGTTTTTATTATTTCCTAGAATGATTTATATTCTTATTATTGCCTGTTTTGCACTATTATGAAAGTTTACGCTTACTTAACATTGTGGTTGTTTAGAATTTATGGTTTTAACGGTCAACAATGGAATTAACCGGAGCAATAACATCCATTATGTTACCGATGAACACGTGATTTGTAAAGTCGCGTGAGGCAATAGGCAATAGGTAACCGTAAACCGGCTGGTATGATCCCTAACTTAGCAAAACACGCACCGCTTGGTGTAATACATAGGCACCTTATTTGACATACTAAAACATATACAGTACGAAAGTTATAAAGAAAGTGAATAAGGTAGTTATGGACTGCATTACCTTCAAGATTACTTAATTTAGTTTTTGTAGTAGTCCCGTAAAGGCAATTAAATAGAACTGTTTTGTGTTAATTAGGGATCGCACACACGAATCGGTCCCACTAATGATATGAATGACGCAACCGCATCTTGTTGCGTGCGTCAAGGTGACACTGAATAGTTATTTTAGAAAGTGCCGAGTCTCTCTATTCAAGTTGTAAGTCAACGACCCCTACGACGCTACATAACAATGTTGTTTATGATTATGCTAAATCAAGGTATTACATCTATTTATTGTATATTTACTAAATAACGTCGGGACTCTATACTGGTCGGTCGTCAAGACGACATCTGTTTATCTAACAGATAAGATAATTGGGTATGTACTGAAATGAACACGGTCGTTATTATTGAATTAAATTCTTTGTGGCTGCTAATGGATATAGCCATTTCGTCAGTAGGTCAGTGATAGACGGGCATCGCGGGAACAACAGGTGAGTGAATCAAAGCGCGGCTCGACGGCGGGCGCGGGGCGGCGGCGAGGCGACCAGGGAACTGGTTCGGCCGCCCCAACTCTCACTTTCCTCATCCAGCCGTTTGTTTATTTGTTAAGGGAGCAGCCACGAGACGGGCCTTTTGGAAGGAACTTTCTATTTCTGGCGCACCACTCGCCGCGGGTCGACGATCGACGCCCTCGCTTTCTATAGTACTTTCTTTTTTCTAGAGGCGGTATGGCCGCCCTCGAGTAATTTCGGTCTCATCTCGAGCGCTTTCGTCTGTGCGTGTTTGACGCGAGGAGGGTGGGGACCACAATAGAGCAGGGAAAGCGCCGTGAGACGTAACTGGTGCAGTTGCAACAGAGTCAGTAGCGTGCAGCCATTTCTCCTCGTGTGATGCAACCTGCGCGTTTTTCTGTGCAGCGTGTGAGAGTCGTTCGTTCGTTACGTCAATTAAGAGCCGAGGAAAGCGCGCGAGAAAGTTTCGCGACACGTAACGCGTGCCGTTCGACCATGCAAAACACTGACGCTGCCATTCTGCGGCCGATCTGTGTCAGGGCGATGTTTGTTTGTAAATATTTAGCCAATAGCAAAGGTATCACGTCTCAGTATTATTTAATACGTGCCGTTGTTATTATTTAGCGTATAGGAAACGTACGTTTCAGGTGAAACACAACATCGATAATCTAAAATCAGCAGTTAATCAGAAATCCATGTTGTTCAGAATAAAATGCATAATCGTAAAGCGTAGGAGCCTACATCGAGACTACAAGCAATGTTTCAACGAGAGAAAAGTAAAAGTGGTGTGGTGAGGCGACAGCTGCGTCATGACAACTTGCTCTACGTCGTTATTAGCCCCACTGCGCGTTTACTACACAGACACACAGATCATTAACAAAAATATTTTCAGTGTTCACGCCAGAGCAGTGAGATTTCTAGCGTAAAGAACGGCAACTCTTTGTTGGTGTAAAAAAGTAAACGATTTAAAATTTTAAAGAAATAATCGATGAACGATAAGATCATTAGCGAACGAATGACAATACGTAAGGACTCCCTGCAGTCATGGTTCAATTGGGCCCTATCGATGTTTGGGGGGCATTACGTGCATGGTTTGAGAGTTGCAATGTTCGTCACAATGCCGACTAATTGTTTTCCGTGTGTTCTCAGCGGAAACACGATTCGATCAATCAATCAAATATTCGTTCTACAAATGGGTTTGACAATAAAATGCGTTAATTTATTTTTATACCCTTTCGTTCTCAGTATCAAATAAAAATAAAAAAACATTAATCAAGTAAAATGGAAAATCAATTACCGAATGATTTTAGTGTGAAATTTCTATGATATTATCGTAATACTATTTCGATGATTCAACTTTAACTATATAGTTGGAAATAGTTATAATGTATGTCTATGGCAATATAAATCTTTCTGACGATTTTCAAATTTATTTTCAGTGCAAAATACAATAAAATAAAATTTATTATTAAAGGCAATAAATTATTTCGAAAAATGCATAGTAAGTGCAAACCATAACAGTCAATACAATCAAGAACTAAAAGGAATAAACCATATGAATAATTGGAATTAATAAAAAACTTGCATAGGTTTATGTCTTAAAGGACAACAAATTACGGCTGGAGATTTTTTACAGATAAAACAATGTAGAGTCCGGTAAGCTACGGTCTACGGCACTGCTACGACGCTTATTTTGACCGAAAACTTTTTAATAACAATGTTTATTTACATCGTGAAGTACCCTACCTATATGCAGTTCTGGTTCCCTTTCCTTATGCACCGGGCTCATCATGGAGTCAGTCGGCGTGGGCGCATCGTAGCGCCCATAGCTGCTGTCAGGAGACATCACTAAAGTCATATATGCTTTTTAAACTAGTTAAATTGTCTTCTCTAGCACTACACTACACGTAACCCACATCCGAGCCTGCTGGCCCTGTGACACAAACGTCCTCCGCTCTCTATCACCGAATATAGGACAGGAGTGCATGGGCCGAGGCGCGCAGCCGGCACGTCACGAGCCGCGAGGGATGAAGGTCGCTCTTCGCGCTCTACACTGCACGCGCCGCGTGCGTCTCACTCGAGCTCGATCGACGAACTGAGCGAGGGCCGCGCGCGCTCCTGCTTCAAGCCGCGCGAGCCTTCCCTTAAGAGTGAAAGTCTGCAAAAAGATCGGCGCTCCGTGCGATACAATCGGTTCGAGTGCGGAGCGTAGCGCACCAAGCGAAATTCGCCTCTATCGGCCTACGAAGCCTGTCGGTCTGCGCTTCGAAGCGAGGATCGGCGCGCTTCGAACTCCGGTCTCCGAGGTCATTGCCGCGCCTTCAGCGGACCAATCGCCAGCGCGCGTAGACGAGCGCGGTGAGCGATTGGAGGGTTGTGGTCCCCGCGCCCCGCGGCCCGATCCGCGCGCTCGAGTTCGAAGACCCGAACCTTGCGGCGCACCGCGGCCAAGGTCGCGCGAGAGCGGCACCGACAGAGGCTTGAACCAGCGTTCGAGTGGGACGCAGCCGCTGCCGATTGCGTCACACTACGAAAATATTTTGGTGATGGAACGCGAGTGAACTTGAACACGAAATAAAGCTAATGGATGGCAAGCGCTGTGTAGGTCGCCGCGTGACGGACTGACCTGCTGCCGCAGCGGCCCGCTTCCCTGCTGCCACACACTTCCGGGCCTTACTTATTGGACTTCCAGATAAATAGTTAATATTTATTATATTATTATATTGCTCTCAATATACCTAATGCATCGGCGTTATTATAAAGTCTGACACTGTAATCTATTCAATTATTTTCATGAAACTAATAAAAATCTATTTTATTGACTTGCGATTGCTATGATTACCATTAGGAAATGAAATAAAGTCAAAATTTTTTTGTATAAATAAATACAACAACATATAAATAAATAAATACAATAAAACAAACTACCTCTAATACTTATTTTCGAACGCCTAGTTGGCGAACGTTGACTAAAATACTAATTCCTTGCATAGTTTAATTTAATCTATAGACAATCATAAAGTGTAATGCCTGATAAGTAAACAAATGTAACAAGGAGTTTTTGTAACTCTACATAATTATCACGTATAGCTAGCTACCTTCTGATAAATAAGTTTCTATCAACAATAGGTACATAAACAGTGTTTTATATAACAGCGTGCTATCAGGTTGTTTTTGTAGCGTTAACTCTATATTAGAAGCGGTAGAGTGCAATTTCGGTTGTGCGGGAAGTTATTTATGCGAGATCAAGCGAGCGGTGGTGGGCGTCGCGGCGGGTGAACGACCTGGAAATTTTGGCGCAGGCCGGTCAAGGCCAACGGCGCGAGCGCGCAGGCGCGTCGCCGCGATACACGAAACTAGGGCCGCGATACACGAAACGTCACTGCAAACTTGTTTTTAAAAACGTTTATTCATTAGATTTTTATAATCTAATTCAAATTATACTACTAATTTAGGTGTGTGGTGTGCGGATTGAATTTTAAAATTAAAAATAAAATCCTTTGTCCTTAATGTCTGACGAATCAACGCACAGCCTTAACTGCTGCACTACCTTAACCTAAATCGATGAACCTGAAATTTTAAGGGTGTGTTTTTTGTCTGACGTAAGAAAGAAAGTAAAAAAAAGATATTTTATATAAAAAAATTGCCACGGGAAAATAGAAAACACACAAACGATGTTGTGCAGGGTTCGCTGGTAATATACATTACATAACTTACCTAAAGCATATTAATTGAATCGATCTTAGAAAACGAGAGATGAGAAAGTGATATAGTTTTTAATTAAAATGTGTTTACTAAAAGTGATTGTGAAATAGGTCGTTTCATTTAACCTTCACCAACAAAATTAAATTCAAAGAATAAATTTTGTAAATGGTGTTCCTGTATGCACTGTCTACTTTTGTCTACAAATTTATAAGCGAATTATTTATTTGTCTGTTTTTTTTTTGTTTGGTAAAATTTGATAATCGCTCAATGTATACATACTCTTAACGTGCGCTCAAGTACTGAAACTTTCTGGTCTACCTTTTTATTAAAAAGTTTTATTATTGGAAAGTTTTTTGTTTAAGTTTATAACGGTATTGGATTATATAACTTTTGATAAAAACTATTAGATTATTTACTGTCTTTCATTGTTTAATTAACTTACGAATGTTGATATCACTTTTTTATTATTTATGACTGATACAGATGTCTATTACAAGCTACAAATGTAAAGTAAAAAAAATATACAAAACATATACGTTTCACAAAAAGGGTTGTCTGTCCGAGCACGTCCTGGTAACGAAATGTGTTCATTCATTTACCTTTATTTACACTTTTTATCGCAATTATTTCGCTTCAATACTTTCCCTTTTGCACAAAAGGATGCTTTTTTTAAAAGGTTTCGCAAATATCCTCCCACGTGCAGTCCCTAACTCTTTGACAAAAAAGTTGCACTAAAAAAATTCTTACCTAAACACAATAGAGTTTTGTACTCAATAGTCACGTATTTTACAATAAATAATAATATTTAATAACACAAATTTAAAAAGTAAAAAATGTTTGTGACAAAAAACTAATAGTCTTGTTTAAATCTTGTTAATTTAGATAGCACTGTAAATTAAAAAAAAATTTTTTTTTCAAAAACAAAAAAGTGGAGCCGGAGTCTTTATTCTATAAAACAAAAACATGTATTCGATACACAATATTTAAGTTCAAATGCAATTTTAAAACAAAATCGATAATGTATAACTTGACCTATACATTATCGATTTTTAAAGTGGATAATGTTGTACGGGCCACGTACATTGCATACTCGGCAAATTCATTATTGCACAATTAAGTAAAAACGTCAGTCCATAATTAGCATTCGAACATATCACTCATATCATTTCCAAGTATTAATAAATAGTGTTTTTTGTGACTATTTATGAGTATATCATTGAACATTGAACAAACTTAAAACTATTAAAGGTGTCCAGTCTCGGACTGTACATCTTTTGGTCCTTCGAGCAACAAGGTTATTGCGGGACCTCACGCGCGCGGTGACACGTGGCCGTCAAATGAGGAACTGTGTAACTGAACTAACCAGTGAATAGTGGAGAACCTGTTCATTGTGAAGTGTAACAAACAATCAGTGTCAGTGTGTGGAGCACTTGCATCTGAAACAACTATATTTAGCATCAACGTTGGGCAATCAGCTCAACAGCCTCAGCGGTAAGCAGCCGACGACGTGGCAAACAGCAGCGGTGACGTCAATTGCGGACACCACATGCAACCAACAACAACATCAACAGCAACTGTAAGATTGTTCAATTTCTTACTTAACTAACATAACATAATTATTTCAACATGGAGAATTTATATTCGAGTCAGGTTGAAATTAACGAAGCAATACAAAAACTAGTAAGGAACATTACGAAAGATAGTCAAGATCGAAAGACAATTGACTATTTTAAACGTCGTTTAGACACTTTAGAGGCATATTGGGTAGATTTTCAATATAATCATGATCGGATGACGACGGAAGGAAGTCGTAGTCATCAATATTTTGTGGACTCACATTATGAAAAAACATACGAACTTTATAAAACAACAAAACTATATTTAGCTCAACAATTACAAGAACTAAAACCGAAATCGGTAGCAGTATCTGGTCAGCAGGGTATAGCTTCGCAAGGTAGCGAAGAACCCCAGCCAACAACAAGTAGGCATCAGGAACCAAAGGAAAACAAAACTTCATTATTAAAATCTTTTGGGTCACCGAGCAAACTTGACGAAATGTTACGAAAACAAGCGGCTAATTTTAAGGCTTTTAACAGGACAATAACTAACATTGATGTCGATTCTCTGGCTGACAAATGGGAATTCGATGACGCACTAAAAACGCTGCAAACGCGATGGATGGCTATTGATAGTCTCCATTGGGAGTTAGATAGCGAGCTTAACGGAGAAAATGAAGAATATGACATACAGTACAACCAAAACGAAATCAAATATAATGAACTTAAAAAAGCAATTAACGTAAAACTGTGGTCAAATGTCCACCGGGAAAAAACAACTCCTATGCTGGACATACCAGAATTTTATGGGCATTTTAATCAGTGGGTATCGTTCAAAGATCTTTTCCAAGAAGCAATACATAACAATCCTTCCCTTTCTAAAGCGCAAAAAATGCAATTTTTAAAGGCAAAGGTTAAGGGAGAGGCAGAGCGATTAATCAACCACATAACTATTTCTTCAGATAATTACCAATCATGCTGGGATATACTGAATCGTCGTTTCAACAATAAAAAGAAAATATTTACATCTCACATGAATATTTTACTTGGTTTACCTACTTTACAACAGCAATCATTAAGTCAAATAAAGAAAATGCATGACACCATTATAGAGTGTTTGCATTCTATAAAAAATTTAGGTGCTGATGTTGATGCTTGCGATCCCATCTTAGCACATATATTGGCACAAAAACTTGATAATGACACCAATGACGAGTATTCAGACTCCATTAAAAACCCCCGCGAACTACCAGTATTACAGGAACTTTTAGACTTCTTAGAATCAAAATTTACACATCTGGAATCAAACCGACGAAACAAAGACGTAAGATCGACTCCATCAAATAATCAACCAAACGCACAAGCTTCAAATAGTAAGAGACCTTATTACGCTGTAAATAAGGTCAGCTCATATCAACCTAAAGGCAATGTCGCAACTACGTACATATGCCCACTTTGCAAAAATAATCATGGCCTTTATAATTGCGATAAATTTATGAACATGACAAATGAAATAAAATTAAAAACAATCCGTGATTTACAATTATGTCGTAATTGCTTATTTAGCCACAACGGAAATAAGTGTATTTCTACAAAGCGGTGCCGCGTGTGCGCATCAAATCACAACACGACGCTACACGATGCATTTACGAAGGCTAAAGTTGAACAACCGCATGCAACGTCAGCAAGACATAACATGTCGAACGCGCCTGTCGCATCACATGTTTCCCAAAGTGAAACTGAAATTTTGCTAGCAACTGCTAAGGTCAAGGTAATGGCGGACGATGGATCTTTTGTAGTTATGAGGGTTTTGATTGACCAAGGCTCTCAATTATCATTGATATCTCAACACGCCGCACAAAAACTAGGCTTAAAACGAGAACAATTTAGTGGGGTAGTATTCGGAATAGGACACATGAAGAAAAACTGCAAGGGTGCTATAACAATTAAATGCAAGTCATTGTATAACGACTTTACATTCAACACTCAAGTTTTAATCATGAACGAACTCATCAAAAACCTCCCGAACAAGTCATTCTCCGAACCCACATGGCCTCACATTCAAAACATTAATTTAGCAGACCAGGAATTCTATCAGAGCTCTCCTATAGATCTACTGTTAGGAGCAGATATTTATTCCTCTATCATGATGAGCGGAATAATTAGGGGTGATGATTCAACACAACCAATAGCCCAACAAACTCAATTAGGATGGTTGCTATGCGGAAATGTCACAACTTTTTATCATTGTAACGTAGTAATCAACAACTTAGAAGACATAAAACAGTTCTGGGAAATTGAAAATGTAAACGAAGAATCAAATATATCGAGTGATGATCAAGATTGCGTTGACTACTACAAACAAACAACAACGCGTCTTCCGAACGGGAGATACGAAGTAAAGCTGCCTCTATGCGCAGATATTGACACTAAACTGGGATCAACAGAACATATAGCAAAAGCACAATTTCGAAATCTGGAAAAGAAGTTCCAAAAACAACCAGAATTAGCTGACGGATATAAACAATTTTTTAGAGAATACGAACAATTAAATCATATGACTTTATCAACGGGAAATATGAAACCGGAATTTATATTACCTCATCATTGCGTCGAGCGGCCTGGAAGTACTACTTCACGGTATAGAGCAGTATTTAATGGATCGCTTAAGTCATCATCTGGTTACAGCTTAAATGATCTAATGCAAAAGGGACCGAATTTACAGCAAGACCTTCAGCTACTTATTCTGAAATGGAGACAGTACAAATATGGCTTCGTCTCTGACCTCGAAAAAATGTTTCGACAAATATTATTATCCGAAGAACATCAGCGATATCAAAAGATCATTTGGAGGTACAACGAAGATCAACCTCTCCAGCAATACCAACTAACGACGGTCACTTATGGCACAAAAGCGGCACCATTCTTAGCAATGATGACGTTACGGCAACTAGCATCCGACGAACGAAACACATATCCGGAAGCTGCTAAGATCGTGGAAGAGTCATTTTTTATGGATGACTTAGTTCATGGCTGTTCAGACATCAACTACGGTCAAAAATTAATACAACAGCTTATTCTTCTTTTATCAGCAGGAGGATTTAATTTACGCAAATGGTCTACCAATGAACCAAAATTGCTAGAAAATATAAACAACAATAATAAACAGGAAGAGATATTCAATTTTAAAACAGAGAACACATCGAAAATACTAGGTCTTGGTTGGAATCCAAAATCTGACAATTTTATTATAAAATACGAAGTCAAACCCTTAACAAGAAAATTAACAAAACGGGAAATCTTAAGTGAAATATCGAAACTTTTTGATCCATTGGGATGGTTAACCCCCCTAACAACAAAACTAAAGATATTGTTTCAAAAAGTTTGTATACTAAATTTAACATGGGATGATTTTGTATCTGATGATATAAACAATGAGTGGCACAAGTTACAGGCGGACATGATAAACATTAACAATTACGAAATACCACGGTGGATCGGTAGCGGTGAAAGCGATAACATACAACTACACGGTTTTTGCGACGCATCGCAAAACGCTTACGCCTGTGTCATATACGCCCGTCTGGAAAAAACAAAACAAAGCATTATCATCGCGGCTAAATCAAAGTTAGTTCCGTATAATAAAAACTTTTCAATGCCACAATTGGAACTTTGTGCAGCCCATTTATTATCGAAACTAATGACAAAAGTCATAGAAAGTCTGAAACAACATACGTTGGAAATCTATGGTTGGAGCGACTCCATGGTTGTTTTGGCTTGGCTGCAAGGCGATCCTGGACGTTTCAAAAATTTCGTTGCAAACAGAGTAAAAGACATATTAACAGTAATCCCAGAAAAAGCATGGCGATACGTAAAATCAAGCCAAAATCCAGCAGATTCAGCAAGCAGGGGAATATTGCCTTCGCAACTGAAAGACAATATGTTATATTGGCAAGGCCCATCGCATTTAACAACATTTAAAGCAGAAGAAAGTAATAACATAAAACGATGTGAAACAAATGAACAACAAAGGAAAAATAAACAAGTAAATGTTGTTACTAATTCGACTGATGAAAATTCTGTTTTAAACATTATACTGAACAAGTATAGTTCTTTATCTCGCGCAATTCGTGTATTAGCGTGGATAAAACGATTTATCAGTAAAAAACAAAACAAACAAAAATATTTGACTTTAAGCGAATTAAGACAAGCAAACATTATGTTAATTAAGCACATGCAAAGCGAATCATACGCTCCAGAAATTAATGATTTGAAAGCAAATAAAACAATATCTAGCAAAAGCAACATCTTGAACTTAAATCCTTACCTGGATACTGAAGGAATCTTACGAGTCGGCGGCAGATTAAAAAATGCGAACATCCATCCTGACATGAAGCATCCTGTAATTATACACAAAAATAGTCGATTAGCTGTACTAATAATATCTGACGCACATGCACTTACCTTCCACGGAGGTGCTCGTGTAACAACTTCATTCATTCGGAAGAAATATTGGATCGTCGGTGGTAATCGACAAATCAAGAAACAACTTCATCGCTGCGTCACCTGTAAAAAACATGACCCAAATAAACAGCATCAGATAATGGGAGACTTACCTTCATCACGCAGCAATCCGTCGCGGCCTTTCTATCACGTAGGTGTCGACTACACTGGTCATATATTTATAAAATGCAACAAAGGGCGTGGCATAAAAACTACAAAGGGATATGTAGCAGTCTTTGTATGCATGGCTACAAAGGCTGTGCACCTGGAATTAGTATCCGACATGACAACCTCCACCTTCATAGCCGCATTAAGACGTATGGCAGCTCGAAGAGGAACACCAGGGCATATATACTCTGATCAAGGAACTTGTTTCATAAAAGCAAACAGAATACTACAGGAAGAATTTAAACAATTAACTACTGACAACAATGAGTTCATGTCAGAAATAACAGAAATGGGAATAAATTGGCATCTAAATGCTCCATCATTTCCGTCAGCAGGTGGATTGTGGGAAGGAGCAGTGAAGAGTCTAAAGTACCACACAAAAAGAGTAATTGGCGAACAGAAGTTAACATACGAAGAGTACAGCACACTATTGGCTCAGCTGGAAGCAGTTCTAAATTCTAGACCACTCTGTCCATTGTCAGAAGAACCTGATGATCTTAACTTTTTAACGCCCTCTCATTTCCTGACTAACGGTCCAACACTAACAATTTACGAAACAGAAAAGGACCTTAGAACCAGGTGGCATTTGACCCAGAAAATATTTGAAGATATTTGGAAGAGGTGGAAGAACGAATACCTATCCCAATTAACAACACGCAGTAAATGGCATAAATCGCAACCAAATATAAAACTCGATGACATTGTCATTATACACGATGCAAATCTCCCAGCGGGCAAGTGGGCGCTCGGGAGGGTTGTACAACTACATGCAGGAAGTGACGGAAAGATCCGAGTAGTCACTCTTAAAACAAAAAACGGGTTTCTAAAGCGCCCTATCATAAAATTATCTATCTTGCCAACAAACCCCAATGAAGAACATGGAGAAAATTTGAGAAATAAAACAGAAAACAATGCAAAACAAGAAACGAAAGTGACTACAGAAAAAGAAAGAAGAACTAGAAACAAACCTAAAAGATTATGTTTAGCAACAACCTTAACATCTATTCTACTATTCTTCATGACCTTGTTATCGTCAGCTGATGCAAAGTACAACATTACTAATTTGCCCGCGAACCGAAGCCTTTATTATGATAAAATATCACACATGAACTTAATCAGAGACGAATGGAAGCTCGTCGTATACTACGATTTAAAACCTTATTGGGACGGAATAAGGGAGTTCTCTAGATCACTTAATTACCTAGAAAACATATGTTTAAAAATAAAAGACTGTTCACCTTGCAATGGTATTATATTACAACTACGATACGGCGAGACGGAGTTAGAGCATTACAACAACATTATATTGAATCAACATTTTGGAAAAACTACAAGACACAGAAGAGGATTAATAGATGGAGTCGGATATATAGCGAATGGTCTATTTGGAATTTTAGATAGTCGATTCGCACAAAAATATGAGGAAGATATTGAACGTCTCCAAACCAATGAAAATCATTTAGCCGAGTTATGGAAGAACCAAACGACAGTAGTCGAAGCCGAATTTAATTTTTTGAAGAGAATCGAAACAATCATGCTTAAACAACATAAAGAGCTCAATATTAGAATCAATAAAATAGAAAACGCCTTGAACAAGTTAGAAACTGACTTACAAAAAATTACTATTGTCAGCGATTTCAGCATGTGCAGCATTATGTCAAGTAACATTTTAACACATCTAAAAGATATTCAAAACATGATTTTAGACACCATAACCAATCTTTATCAAGGACATTTTGACCCACATCTTTTAGCTCCTAATCAACTAAGAAGTGAATTGGATACGATCTCAGGAAAATTACCGAGTGATCTATCCCTGCCGATCAATACTGCTAACCTACCAACATTGTATAATCTACTGAGAATTCACGGAAGAATTTCGGATGACTACATGATATTTGAAATAAAAATACCACTTATCAGCCGAGACACATATGACATTTTCAAAATTATACCCGTGCCTCAAAAATCGGAGAACAATATGATAACAATTCAACCTGTAACCGAATACGCAGCAATCAACCTAAAGAAAGATTCTTTATTAACATTAACAGAACACGATATAAACACCTGCTTACGTTTAAATCCTGAAATGCGACTCTGCAAACAAAATCGCCCTATTTACCACATCAAAGATGATGAGACTATATGTGAGACGAAGAAGAACTCGAGAACCTGCAAAACTACAATTTCATCTTGTAATAACAAATGGGAAGAGTTAAATGACCCTAACAATTATTTTTATTTTTGTTGTAACGTATGTTCCATCAAGTTATTATGTAACGATGAAATGACAACGTTGCAACTTACAAGCGCCGGCTTAATGATTGTGAGTCACGGCTGTGTTATCAAAACAAAGGATTTTATACTTTATTCTAATAGAGAATTTACTAGCGAATTGAGAACGAAAGCTGATACCTTTGCTATCGAAATAGCCCCTATTAATCACGTATTAAACATTGAAATGACACATGTAAATCAAACAAGTAATTTATCTGACTCAGAAGAAATTTTAAATAAGAAACAACTTGAAAATATACAAAAACAAATAGAGATTCTACATCAAAACTCCCCATTAACTGAAAGTATAACGCATCATGACATACACCACTATGTAGCCATCTATGTGGTTATCGCTATCATAATATGCATCGGGATATTTTTTGCCTGGAGAAGGTTGCAGCGTCGCTCACCTCAACAACAGCAACAACAGCAACAGTGTGAAAGTGTAGTGATGAGTGATTTGAATAGTGTTACTAATTCACGCCCGAGCGTAAATGTGCGGAAAGTTAAAAGAGACAGAGGCACTTCGCCGGTACTCCGATCCGTACAAATTTTAACCGATGAAAGTAGCACATAATATCATTCACTAGATATTATATAATTTTAACAACTTCATTTTAGTTTTATAAACATTGTAACATCATCTATGTAGCATATCATTCATTCATAAGTACTAACCACCTACAATTTGCAAAAACATTTTTTTGTTATCAATGTTTATCTTTGCCCCCGGGAGCATGTACGGGCCACGTACATTGCATACTCGGCAAATTCATTATTGCACAATTAAGTAAAAACGTCAGTCCATAATTAGCATTCGAACATATCACTCATATCATTTCCAAGTATTAATAAATAGTGTTTTTTGTGACTATTTATGAGTATATCATTGAACATTGAACAAACTTAAAACTATTAAAGGTGTCCAGTCTCGGACTGTACAAATGTCAACATAAAAAGTGCAGCATATGTGCATAACGATTAACGTGAAAGTGAATAGGAACCCACTTTTTTATTTCCTTCCGCTGCCCTCACTTTTTGACGGGGTGCGAATATTAAATTTCAGGGTCGATCTTATTATTTTGTTAAAGGGACGTAAACATTAACGTGTATGCAACAAAGTGTGTTATTGTTTGGCATATTGAAGTTAAAAAAAGTCGGAGCCGGGTGTCGTCAGTCGGTAGCCACATGTATAGTTTGCATTGTTCGTTGTGACCACGGCCGATGGGACGCATTTGATGATCTCAATTGATCGCTTTTTTACCAAATAATGTCGATGCCATATTGTTTGCAATTTATGGCTTCCGTTTTTTGCACTTCCGGATTATATAGTGAAATTAAATTCAGCTTCTAAAAAACTTTATCACATATATATATATAGAGACACGCCTGTAATCACGAGAAGGTAGGTAGAGCCAATAAACCACTTGTAACACATTGTCTACAATTTGTTTACACTTGGATGGTACATTTGTGAAATCAACAGTTGGTAGTTGGCACTGTTATTTGGCCTTTATATGGCGCATTGAGAGTACTTTAACAAACTATGTTAATAAAAGTATAACTGACACGTTCCTGTTAATAATTATAATATAATATTCTCGAGTACGTGTCATGATTATGTTTTGACTATTGATAAATGAAGGGGTGCGATGTAATAAAAGGTAGACGGAGGGAGCGAATGGCCTTCTGCAGACAGGCGAAGGACACGCGGACAATGGGCAGAGCGTGCCCGCCAGCCCCGCCAGGGCACGTCGCACCAACGGGACAACGCCGCGCCATAAATTATTTTAACATCTTTCTAAAGAACGTGGTCAAGGATGCCCTTTTATGATGCAACCGCAAGGGCTCACTGTAATTATGAGATGCGAAACACAAAAGACTTGACCGATATACCCAATAAAAATTTATGTGAAAATAATGCTGATTATTTATTATCAGAAACAGAAAAAAAAACGTGATATTTTCCTACGTATCCCACGGAATTAGAAAAAAACGTGATGTTTTACTAACTTCGTGATAAATTGAAACGGGGATGTTTTTCACAATTCTAAGTGGGTCGAGGAGAATGCTTCATATTCATAATAAGTATCATATGAAAACACAAATGTGCACGTATACAATATACGTCAGATGTTAAGGCGTAATAGTAATTGAACACTGGCGGTAGATGGTTGGCCAATTCCGTGAAGTCACGAGGTGCCTCGTCGGCGGTTCCAGCAACTCCGAATGTTTGCAAGCGCGGTCAAGGTCTCTCCGCTCGCTGGCGACTCCGCGACGTGATGTGCACGAAATATGACTACCTGTATGTATAAACACTTACATACTTTACATCCATATTCGTTAACATTATAGCTCGTTTATGCATTTCTTAAGATGGGAAAAAAATAGTTAAATTACCACTGCCCGTGTTATATGTGCGGTTTTTGATTGATCCCATGAAAAAGAAAAGAGGCTGATATTTTGTGAGAGGAAGTTTTCATAACTAATAATTCAATTCGAATGACTAAGTAAATGTTCATAAATTATCATACATTGTTGAATGATTCCGGAAAACAATATTTCATGTTTTTTTATTGAAATAATCATAAATTTATAAAAGTAATATTTTTTTCGAAATGAAGCCGTTGCTAACAGTGCCGGGCGTTGTCGAGTTTTTCCGAGGCAGTGCGAGGACTGCGAGGTCAGCACAAGTCAATTACCCCGTGCGGGTTCTTGCTGCGCATAACAGCGACACTTTGCCCGCGCGCCGCCCTCACCGCCCCGCTGCCTTCTGCAGCCCAAATGGTTTTTGGTTTTACATCTAACACAACATCCGTCAGTAAATGGCATTTAAACACTGTGCACAATATCCGACCAAAGATAATTAACAAAACATATGAAATGAAAACGAGGTTCAATTTCATTCTTTTGTAATTTATTTTTAAGTTATCACCTAGGAATCTTGTAGTAATAGAGATTTTAAGAAATGGAATTGCTCGATCGGGGACCATCCTATCACACAATACCGGCATGAAGCAACATGGTTTTCGTTCCGTGAGGAAAAGATCTGGAAGACGAAATAGACGCCAACATGGTGTCTATGTGCGCCGTGGTGATGAACATAATTATCATCAAGAGACGTAATAAGTACCTCTACTATGAAAAAAGTAGATATTATACCACCAAAATTGAAAGGACATATTTGTAACAAATTCAAATCAAAGCAATTTGAGAGCAAACCCATTCGAATTCGCTTATTTGTTGAAATAGACGAGGATGACATACAGGCCGTGTGATCCGGACGTACTCAATAGCGGTCGGCTGATTCGGCAACCCGTGGCAAGGCCAAGGCCGCAGTCGGGTGTGCTCAATTAATAGTTGTGAAGCCTGGGGCCCCCGCCATGTAAAAATATTAAAAACAAATCACGCACTCACCTATTTAAGCACTTATTTTTAGCTCATGGCAGCTAATTTATGATTAGTTACAGAAATGCAGTTTAAAGTTAACGACTTGTTTTTGAAAAATAGAAACAGCTCTAAGTCATTCTGTCATGTCTGCAAGTGCAACCGTGGTATGTCTGTTTATCAAAATATAAAGCTGCCCTTTGAATTTAATACACGCATTTATTACAAAAGATGAATTTAAATAATTTAACGTATTTTAATGTTCAATAAAAGCTACACACGAATACAAACAGTTTTAATGTTTATTATAAATCATTGGATAGGTCACGGTAAGGCGGAAATTTGGAATAAATATTAAATATTTTTTATGTAAATTATACTCGCCAATAAGTAGGTACGTACGATGCGAATCGTACGGCCCCGTCGAAAAATAAGCTAGGATCATTTCCTTGTTCAAATATCGGAACATGTCAATGTCGCGGTACCGAATTAGCCACAATGTCAGCCTCAAGGCAACGCGTCGACATGAGGAAACCACACTGCTATTCAGTTCTAACGTCATTATCAACACACCAATTTGCACGAGGCCGAATAACAGAGCAGGAACACGAACTATTTATCAAAAAGTATGGTTATTATTTTAAGATGTTCATGATAGTGATTAATTATTACTGATTCATATAATTTACTAGCGAAACACGCGCAACTTCGTTTGCGTGTATCCCGCTTTCCCGTGGGAATTTCGGAAAAAAACTATACATGAAACCTTCCCTTGGAATCACTCTATCTGTTTCAAAACACCTCATCAAAATCCGGTGCGTAGTTTTAGAGATTTATGCATACATAGCGACAGACAGACAGGGAAGCGAAATCATTTTATACTATGTAATAAAGATGCTTAGCCATTAACTTTGTTCATTTATTAAATAATTATATATAATGGACTTCATGAATAGACCCAGACAGTACGTAAACTGAATCCTGAGTCTCATTGAAATGTTTGAGTTGTTATGAACGTCATGATTGAAAGAAGGAGCTCTACGCCTTTCCCTGTTCGATCAGCTCACCTTGATATTTTATGTCTGCACAAAACTTCCTACTTTGTGTCATAGCAATGTAAATTTCCTACGCGTAGCGCATGTAAATAGTGCAAATATATTTCCGGCAAACTCATAAACTACAAAAATGAAAATGGGCCAATCTACCCTAGTCTATAGACCGTAACAAACTGAACGTGCACGTGCTAATTAGAGCGTTGAAATCGGCTATTGGTCCAAGATTCCAGAGCTTTGAGCATGTTTAATTGTACGTTACAATAACGCAATGAGGTAAATATGAGAGACGAGTTGCGCAGTGGGTTCTCGCGTAATCAGAGCAGCGCGGCGGGGCGCGGGAGGTCGCGGGCGGATGATGCGCGCGTTGAATAATCCGCGCGGCAGTGTGCGCGCGCGCAACCCCGCGTTACGTTGCACTACTCACCTACACAACACTGCGAGAATGAGGAAGTGCATTCTCATTTCCTAGTGTTACATTTAACTCGGCCTCATTAACGACAGATAACGACCATTTTCCATCATATTTTCCAAGACCTCAATTTGTTTTTACTCATAAATAATATTGCATAATAAACATATCGCTAACGCGTAATATATTTATTATGTCGTAAATGCAGGCTTCCTTATTGTAATTTGTAATATTGTCAGTACTAAGTATAATGATCAGCACTGAAATAAAAATATTTTTATCAAAAAAATATATTTCAGTGCTGTATGGATCGAATGAAATATTCTATGTTGTTCCAAATTTTTTAGGCGGTGATCCATCCATATGCGATGAGCTGGTTTGTTCGAACTCGTACTCGATACATTTTGATAACTTTGGTGGTAGAGAATGATGTCAAAGCAATAATAATACCAAAAACATATACCTACAGTGATAGTTTTTGATGTAACGCGGTGAGGTATAAATCTCAGCCATGACATTGATATTATCCTCTATCATCATCGCGAATACGTAATTACAAGAGGCGGACGGATCGGGCGCGCGAGGGGGACGGCCCGGGGCTCCGGCAGGCTGAGCGCGGCCGGAATATTGCGCAGCATTCGCTCCTGAAAACGTGTCCGAAGAAAGTTCACGGCCGCGCGTTGACGCTACCACCTGCCGCGTCCCGCGCGCGCCTCCGCCACCCGCCCAACCTTCCAACGATTTCGCCTCGCGCCCACACTCATTATTGGCTTCAACCAACTTTAATTCCTGGTTAAAGGCTCTCTATATGAACTCCAGAAATATTTAATACTCCATTATTGCAGTTTACTACATAGCTTTATATCCAACAACTTGCAATTTATGGCAATCCAATTTTTGAGTTTTTAAAACGTTATTGTATACAATGTGTTGTTTTAGTCAGTTGCAATATTTGAATAGAAAATCGTAAGAGGCGTAGATAATTCGTCGGTTCTATATTAAAAGCCGTAAACAGCGTCCTGTATTTTTTTTATTTACTAAGATTTGAGACGTTTTTGAAAAACCTATATCAGTGCGACATATCCCCGACAATATTCGTGTATTTATGAGCAAAGAGTTTGTTATAAGACTCTGGCCACTTTTATGAAACTTTTTGACGGCTTGACGCGAATCTGCTGTCAGTAGTGTCAGTTAATAAAACATATGTTGTGTTTATTATAGTCAACTAAAATTCTAAATACGTCGAATATAGATTGCCAGCGTTATACGGAAAATAACAATTTACCAAGCGATCGAAGAATTTTCCCTATTTTTCTGCGGCGTTTCTTTGAAGCTGCAGTGACCACCGCACACTGAGAGGCAGGTGTCGGCGCCCTCTCATACGAAGTGATTTCATAACATAAAATGTATGGTATGCGATGCGGGCGGATTTGGATTTTTGACAAAAACTTCCAATTTAAATGTAAGTTTTTTTTCACGTATTCGTGTTCAGTATCAGCAGTAGATACGCCTCCAAACATATTGCAACTGTACAAAACCACACATTGTATACTGTTATCGAAAGCTTCGGAATTCTAAATTCGTAAACAAGATTTCTTGGAGTTTTCTCAATAGAAAACAAAATGAAAGTTTCTTCGAAGAATAAATCTGAACAAGTAGTACTGCTTAAATACGTTAGAGAAGATTGTAATTTTTTGAAGAATAATAGAACTACTTTTTCTGTAAACGGTACATGTTTTAATTTTTCAAAATGTACCTCTAATTGTTTAATTATCTTATCACGAAGGAAATAAATACTAAATTCACTCGGGTTTTATTGATAATGCTAACTTGAGTTGCATGTTTTCCCTTGACATTTGTTAAAATACAAAATATACTGACTGTAGATTTTGCCGTTCACATGTCATTTGTCACATTGTCATGTTACAATAGTAGTGACAGTTATATCGTCTATCAAGATCATCAAGATGAAGCTTCAAATTGACTCAGTATGTATTCGTGTTTATTTGTCGTTGTAACTTATGGAAAGATTGTCCAGGATTATCATCGTGTTAAATTAAATTGGATCAAGTCTAGGTGTTGAAAACGCAAATATGGTGAGGGAAACGACGGGGTCTGGGCGAGGGGGCTGGCATGGCCTTGGCTCGTTCGTTGGCCACGGTTGGCGGGCGGCGCGCGTGTAGTCGTTTACCGGCCGCGATAATTTCGGCAGTTGCGCGCTCCGCCCGAGTCTACTGACCCCGACGTTGTTTGCGACGCAAATGATCCCCTTGACTTTATTTAAATCACCGAATTCGTCAACATGCCACAATGATATACCTAACTCTTGTCAATTTATTTTTATTTTGGTTTTAAAAGTCAGCTAGCAGTTAAAAGTAAGTTAGTAAAAGGTATTTTTAAACATTTACTTCGTCATATTCTTCCTCCAGCCACGGGTTACGTATGTATGATATCATTTCACGAAGAAAAGATGAAAGAAAATATCTACAATTCTCACGTTTATAATGATAGTTTTTTTGCAAGTGTAGGTGTACCCCATTAAATTTCTTGTAACAGATGGCGTAACAAAATATAAAGGTAAAATTATGTGTATATGAGTAAAATACTACATAATACATTTTAACAAAGGGATAGTGGTATTATCATAACGAAATGCGAACGCATATCGCAGAGAAAGTGCTGTGCATTACCTATAACCAACTTTCCTTTTATCAGGGACCGGTTTCGGATCACTTTTTTTCTATCGCTGCTGGCGCCCTCTTGTCAGTGCAATAACACACTTCCATATAATATAATGAATGCCAAGTGCGCACGCTTTATTATTTAACTTTTGGAAATATATTTGCATATCTATCTATACTTAATTTTGACAACAATGGTTACTCTGCATAATGACAGGTCCAAAATTTTTACAGTTGACTGGATTATGATGAGGTTTAAAAAGTTCATTAAACTTATTGTCGTTTCAATATATGTGTAGGCAGAGCGAGCTATATATGGAGCTGGTGTAATTATAACAGCGGCGACCTGGAGTTTTATCTAGTCGCTCTAATTTCATCTTTGGTAGCGAGGTTCAAGGTGGAATATCGTGCACGCCAAAGAAACATAAAAAACAATAAAGCAGTCGTTCAACTTGGAATATAATATAATATTATATATCATTATGGGCAACATGAGCTACTCTATATTTATTTTAAAAAACATCGCGGTTTCGTTTTTGGCAATCGGTAATTTGTGTATCAGACGGCATTGTGGGCACACTTCCTCGTTTCCCAGCTGGCGGTGAAACGCGGCACCGAAATGCACCTTGTTATTAGTAAAAAGTGGATTCGCTGTTCATCATTTACATGCCTTTGTACTGTATTTTTTTATAGGGAAGAAGGCGGTAGGGCACACTTATGGTGAGGCAGCCGTCAAGCCGCGTGCCACGTCATACGCATAACACATCACATGCGCCCGTAAATTGCGCAGTTCGTGGCCTAAATGTGAGAGTTCTTTTGTTAATAAAATTATGAAAGACATGTAAGGCTTGTAAGGCTTTATACAAGGCTTATTTCATTGGAATAGAAACTAAGGACGTGGGTCATAACTGGTGAAGTCGGCGACCGCTCGCGCGTGCACTCAACTCCACGAGTGCGTGTAACGGTGCCACGCTTTGCTCGTACCAGTAGACGATTATGGACAGGGTAAATGAAGACATACTACCTTCTACAATATGGGACAAGATAAGAAAAACATCAAAATCAAACACTCATTTCATTACACTAGTGAGAAATGATGATCTGTTGGCGCCATGATTTAATTAATCTACAGGCACAATCAAGTAATTCCACTGCCCACAGAGATGTGGTTCAAGGATTCCGTGTGCTCAATGGTCATGACCCACATTGTCGATGGATCAGAGAGCAACTAGTGAATTTAATACCATCTGCTACCCAAACAATAGCCCAATAGAAATCTGCTAACCTTAAGCTGACTTCCTTTTGATTTCGATTTTTATAAATCCACATTTTTACCTTTTTTTGCAAAAAATCCAGGTAAAATCAAGTTCACTGGTAAAAAAAATGAGTTCATTGTTAAAAAAAATCAAGATGTATTCCGAGCTACCCTTTCTTTGATATCGGGTTGCAAGAACAGGTAACGTCCAACTTTTTGCCGATTTAGTATCTTTGTGCAAATCCACGATATCCAACTCTTCTGTGAAGTTGTGAAAAAATTTGAGAATTATTGTTTAATCGAAACCTTTTTGGGGACAAAAAGTGCGTATTGGATTTTTTAAGGAATAGTTTTTTAACTTCCTTTTGTTGCAAGGTTCGTAACCGACATTCCCAGATAGCTGATGTATTGTGTCGTCGCTAAACGATATCGCGATCGAAGGGATGCCTTTTCAAATCTGCGTCTTAATGATAAAATATCAGCGGGATACCGCGCAATATTTTTACAACATTGTATTCTCATAATTTTAGTCTATGATAAAATATTGTCATAATACGCTTTATTTTTGAGTATGTGATAAATATGGCACATTTATAAAAATAAATTGTCAATGTCCTGCATCAAATATAGGAATACATTTAATATTCTATTATTTTAAGAAAAGAAAAAAAAAACAAAGGACCAAATTGTTCCCTCTTCTTTTAAAGATGCGTAGGGAATGGTCATGACGTTTTGTGAATGCAAATGCGCCGGCGCGGCGCGGCCCTTAGAAATGTTTAACAAATGAGAAACACAATTATTTTCTACGATTTGCGTAAAAAGCCCGACGGGGTCTCGGACATCATTACCGTGGTTAATCACACAGTGCAACTCGGTTATTTAGAAGTAAAATATTTCATTAATGGTGTATTTGAAATTTCTCCTATTGAATGCGTTAAATAGGCGTGGCTGTGGCGTTAAATAGACTCGGACATCTTTATTGCGTATGCGTTGGGAGTCCAGTTGCTGTTGCATTAGTAGGCGCTATTGCACGACAATTGCGGCGTGATGACGGCAGCTCGCGAGTCGCGCGGGCATAGGGCGAGCCCCGTTAGGACGGGGTGACTGACTCCACCACTGCAGCCTGGTGCATTGTGCTCTAACGAGAACACAGCATTACGTGCAATCATAAGCGAGCCAACAAACTTTACCGCTGCAGCTCCACAGTGAACTCAGCAACAGCCAGCGATGCTTACCTGAAATAAAGAAAAGGTACCATTAAGACAATGTCATGTTTTCTATGAACGTGAAAAGTTTAAGCGGTCAGTTTTATTTGACTTGCTAGTAATGACATAACAACATTACTAAAATTTCTCTTCCGATTACCAGTTTCCTATGAGGTCCTAATAACAGCCAAGTAGGTAGCACGTCTTTTGATCTTATTGACTGCCGTTCCTGGCCAAGTTTACTCAAAAAAGGCATGTGAAAGTAATGATACTAAGTAAAACCTCCGCCTACACAGCCAAAAGTCTCCCAGTCAGCATTTTACAACGTAATTGGCAAGCAACACGGTATTTGTTTCTTATGCCCAATATTAACATAATATTTGATTTGTAAATATCACATAACCAATATTTATGCATTATCACTTTAAATGCTAACACGCCCATTGTGTCTAAGTCAAAGTCAATTAAATAGCACGAATACATTAGTATTTAAATAGGCATATTAACCGATCTATCGTGGTTCTTTAGTTGGCACAGGAAACGAGGCGGGTCAATGTTCGAAATGGTGTCATTCACAGTCGAAGGTGGCTACTGAACCCGTGCTGGTCGTCCTTGAAACAGCCACAAAAATCGCCAATCACCAACACAGACATGGAGTTAACGAACACATGCAATGTTAACTCAAGAAAGTTAACCCACACAGCGAAGAAGACGTCGAATTCGATTACCACATGTAAGTGTAGAGTCAACGCACCGACCATGAAAACTGAACTCAACGTGATAATGACACGTCAGAACACTAACTAATGTTACAAATAAACATACAATAGGTATAAATGATTCTCAAATAATATAACGTAATTGGTGATTTCATTTCAGTAATAAGTTGTGTGATCACATGTTGAGCAATGACTACTAAGCGCTAGATTTTTTTTATTTATGACTACAACATTGCCGCTGCGAAATCAAAACGACGAAACCGCCATTTTTACACTGTGAGTTTTAGTTTTTTTGGCAGGCGAAACAGATGCGAAATTATTTGTTCTAATGTACAAAACCGACTATAATTTTGTTGTTGTCTTTTTCTAACACGATTTCGCCAATTTTGCTCAGGCGCTGTTTATACGTCGTTGCGCTGCGAAACTCGGTATAGGTTTCAGTTTAGTGGCAGTGTCTTACGGGCAAATTTTATAGAATACATTTATATTACTATATTTATATAAATTCACACTAGATACCTCAGGTTTTATGTATATAAAGATTATATGTTAGTATATAAGCTAGATTATTACGTTCTTTTTTAATTGTTGGAACATTTGATCTGTTTTTATTGGTGCTAAAATATTTGTATATGTGTAATGTATCTAATGTTAATGAACCTTAAATAAATAAGTCCTTTTTGTAGAGCTTAATAAATAAAATATAATAAGGATTTACAGAGGGAATAAAGCTTAGATCTCAACTTAGATATACCAGGTTTTAAAAATGAGGAAAAGGTATGCAACATAACAACTAAACATTCGCATCCACAATTACACATTAGTCATAATCATGTCGTTGCCAAGTTGTGATTCTTGTAATCAGACGTTTTAGCTTCGTTAAACCGAAACACCGTTGTAATTCTTGGCAGCAAAAATAGGAGGAAAAAAGATAGACACATGGAATGTAAAACCCAACAGAAAGTCGCAGGAAGCTGCTGGATGCAGGCCGCTGCCAACGTCCAGCAATGGACTTCTTGTGGCTGAAATGATGATGGTGAAAACCCAATAGATATCCATGTGGAGATGAAGTTAACAAACGCGAAGACATTACGTTTTGTAAACAATATAGAATTACATTGATTATGAATATGTATTATAAAACCGTATATATAAGATGATCAACATTATAAAAAGGTATATTTAACATTACATAAAAATACCAGTATCCGTTCCCATATATTTCGAATATAAATAGCCGAGTTTAGTCGAGTGACTAATTTCCGGCAAAAAATTGACTATTTGCAAAGATGTGCGAGGCGAGGTAGGTAATAATAAGAGATGGCGAGGCCTCGGGCCAGTGACCGCCGCCGAATCTCAAGGTCTGCGCACAACGCTGTAAACAAGTGCCGGCGCGTAGATAGCCCGCTCCCCACCTATATAATATACGTGGCACGCGTTATATAACGCAAAATCACATGTAGTATGTATGTCAACGGATAATTTCAATAATCGCTGCTCAGAATAAAGATTGTAGCGTACATTTTTAACATCAAGTATAAAGGTTGAATTTATATTCCAACTCATAAATTCTCGATTATCTGCAAGACTGAACATGAGATGCCACGCATTTGCCTAAATGAGCAGCTTCTGCGTGCAAAGTGTTTCAATCTGAATGCAGACGACAAACTATCAGTTTCATAACAAAATAAAATGTTTAAACAAAAATAAAAGACAATTTATTTGTAAATGTTAAAATTAAATAACAAGTAAGATTATTGAAGTTGTTAAACATCTTTTTTTATTTATTACAATAAGTAGAGTAGTTTTGAATAAAAAATGAATTGAAAATATACATTTGTGATCGAAAGTTCGATATCGCATGTAAATCTAGTCCATGCGTTATGCATGGTCTGTTTGACAAACAAGATAATAAATGCTCCTCTATAGATAAATATGTTGCAGGATTCCCAATACATATTTTAAATTTTAATATTACCAGTGAAAAAGATATACTGACAAAAATATGACCAATTGAATAATATTATACTTTGTGCAAGCGTGTCTACGCAGGTGCTACGATTCACCGTAGCTTTCGGTCTACGAGCCTACAGCGTAGACCGATGTTGCTACGAGGGCGCGGGTGTGCGGTGGGGCGGGAGGAGAGCAGTCACTGAGCCAGTGTATCAGCTCATCGGGCTGGTAGCTCTCGAGGTCTGTGGGAGAGCGGAACGCCACAGATTAAACAGAGCCGCCGATTTGGGGAAATGGTCCAGGGGTCACGGACTTTGCGCGCATGAAAATGTGTTTTCTATTAGATTTATGGAAAAATGTTTTAACTTTACGAGTATTCTGTGTATAAATACACAGTACAGTACATCATGATACAGTATGATAATACAATCATTCAGTGTACAATTTAGCAATCTATGAATATATATAAGTATTTCTTATTTATTGTGCTTACGTCTCTGAATTATCGTATGCACTTGGTTTTTTTCAGGCTTATATTTTTTGTAAAATTACTAATATGCTTAATAACCAGTCCGTTTTAATGTAATAGGAACTTTTATAAATAAATTCAAGAGAAAATTTGGTTTCTTTTACCTTTTGTTTTTCTAAACGTAGCCATTTTGTGACACGAAAAAATAAAACTGATGCACGTGTCCACTACATGTGTACGAATTTTGTTTTTATCAAGTTCAATGACATCTTATCATTTTACCTTGAAATTATCGCTATTGTTTGTATGTATGTGAATTGCTTTGTCGATTTACAGAATATACTATTTTGGAGATGGTTTCTTTGTTTCCAAAACATAAAACGAACTATGAAAACAAAAAGAGACTCTGTGTTTATCCGTCCACAATTTATACCTAAATACTTTAATGTAAAGATAAGAAATTGAATTATGTAATGTGTCTTTCTTTTTTCAATAAAGTAACTATGACGTGTTAACCTGAAGTCGCCAAGAAGGAGCCGCCACACATGGCGCGGCCTCTGTGTCATCGGATCTGCCGTGGTTCTTCCTGGTTTGTCGCTAAACTGTCAGGGCCATCATAGCGAAGCGATCGAATGTCTACTAACACGCGATTTTCCAGCGGCTGAGCGGCAAAGCACCGACGGCAATGTCGATGCCCTCTTTGAACTTTCCACCGGTTTAACTTGATTATTGACACACGGTGAGTGCCACCTTAGCTAACAGAATTACGTAATAACTATATTGAATTTCAAAAACATCTCGTCGATGCTGCCGTGTAGATGAAAGCCTTTAACAATTTTAGTCTAATGTTACTTTCTCTACAAAGTTGTTTATCAAGTAAACTATTTTAAGATTTGGTTTTATAATATGTGTAAGTAAAACTTATGTAATGTAGTACATAAGCTTCATGATTTGCTTTTTAAATTTAGTTGTACGTGAATAAATGTGCAGAGGTACATATATTTTTAAACGTGCCTATTGTCGTGGATTTTGAAAACATGTTTTGGTTTTTTCTTAGTTCCTTGGTTTCTAAATAATTGAGAATTATATGCTAGCACATTCACGATGTGAATGTTTCTATGGGTAGTGCTGATAAATCTTTTTACATGACATCTCTAAATCTAACTGCCAAAATTAGTTTGAGATAATTTCGTGTTCAATGTGTGAGTCAGTCAGTCAGTGACCTTTTACTTTTATATATATAGATTTCAAATGCATCCACAATGAAGTAACGTCCAGAGCGAATAGTTTTCCTCGTTATTCACTTCACATACTTATGGAGCCTAACTAGTTTATGTTGAGTAGTTACTAGTTGATAGTGTCATACGCATGCGCAACGCGTAATCAGACAGGATTCGCACGGTGAGGAGTGCATGCTATGCATTACAGGGTGCAGTGTGCGAGCAAGACAGGGCGAGTTCAATGGTATTTGATATAGTGCACTGGAGTTCTTTAACCCCTTAGCCTACCTGCGATTCTTGCGAATGAGGCAGCTCGGCCGTTGTCCCTGAGTTAACCACTATCGACTACGTATCTTTTTAGGTCGGTGCTAGGCCGAGTACGGACAGCAAACTACGATTCCTTACTTTATATTTTTTTAAATCATGTATCGTCTGAAATATATTGATAGGAGTAATTTTATTAGTTGCTTCCTTTAAAGCATACCTTAGGTGATAATCATGAAACTTCAACTTAGTACAAGTAGGTGATAGAGTTCGTATCATTACATAACTTAATGCCTTTTTAAGAATATCCGTTAAAATTCTATTCGATTCCATCAAATTTAAATATAAAATTAAGGAAGTTTGACAAACAGAAGTACGGTCAGAAAATCTTTTAGAACCATCAGAATAAATGAATGAGTTAATATAATATGTAGTGATGTAACCAACCGTCTGCATATGCTAATCACGTCGTCGGGTAGGGGCGAGTCGCATGTCAACTACGAGTATAATCTAGGATTTTAAAAATTCGCAGCAGGTGTAGAGGCGGGGGAGGGAGCGGCGCGGGCGCACTGGACTGGTTTCCGTTGTTTCGCAATAACACGGGTTCAGTGACGCCTCCGTACTTATAATTGCTGGCGTGTCATGAGCGTGTCTTGTCTCGACCCCTTCACTTCTTCATGTAGTATAACGTATCTATCATACTCATGTTATGCGAATGGAATGCCATTGCGTTTTCGCATTAAACCGCTCTTTATATAGTGATGAATGACAAGAAAATCATTTGAAGCCTTCCCAAAGTTTACTCGTATGCACCTAAGGGTTTACTGCTCGATTTTTTCGGATGAAGTAGGGTATAGCTGTTTTTTTGCGATCAGTAACCTATTGATTGTTATCGTTTGTTATGATCACAATTTTTAACTTTATTTTTGTAGTTCGATTTTTTTATTTGGCCAGAACAGTTGTTATTTTACAACGAAGTACCAATAAGACTGGACATAATCGAACACATTACTAGCTTACATGGACGCTAAGGTCCAAATTATTCAGATAACACACCGATCATTACGAAAGGGCAAATAAACAACCGAATATTTACTCGTCTACTGACCTACAAAGCAGATAACGAAGAAAGTCAACAAAGAGTATCAAATAAATAATTCATAATACAAAAGAATTACTAACATTATTTTGATATTGACCTCTTTACAATAATAACTTTACATAATCGATAGGAAGCAGTATGAGGTCAGACCGGACCGCGCCGTGAGATAAACAATAAATATTAATATTTAGACTTCTAGGAAGTAGTTTATCGTGAGTCCCCAAAACCCCCGAATGCTCCATAAATATGCGTCAATTGTCTTGTGTTTATAGTTTTCTAGGAAGTTGTTGTGTTGGGGGCGACTTGATGATGATTAAGTTGACTGACGATTACGAATAAAACGTGAAAGCAGTAAAGTTGAGCCGTTGGCAGTGGTGGCGCCGCGGCGTTGACCTCGCTTCGCGAGCGACGACCCAGCGCCGTGGCCAACTCGCTACAACTAGACCCGATGTAGATAGCTAGCCAAGCGATAGAGCTGGTAACTAACTCATTCATTAACACTGCCAATTTATATAAACTAATTTCTGTTGTGTAAGTGATATTAGAAAACTTTTACTTTCTTTATATTATGATAGGTTATTTAATGTTATTATGAGGATCGATGTGTTTATTTACCAATAAGAATGTTTCAATGGGAAGAACGCAGTTTTTATAAGAATCTGTTAAGTATAAGCCTAAGTTCCTTTATATTATATACTGATGAATAAATTCGGTATTTGTTTGCTTTTGCGTTGCGTTGTATGGAATCATTTTAAAAGAGACATTTCTTCTTGCAATTACTATAAAGTGAGGAGGAAATATTCTCTGAAATTTTCCAGTTCATGTATCGGTTTCCATCCTCTATGTCGTACTTTAGATATAATTCTCATATAGGTACATTTTTTTGACATCATAGTTAGTTTTACTTAGGATTTGTTGAAAAAGCGCACCTATAACATTGAATACCTTTCAAATATTTCTAGATAGCACACGTATATCGATTAGGCATTGATTAGACTATTATTCCAACGCCGAGGCCCGATTCGACGAATATAGATACGGATACTCGAAATATCAGACGTCCGGGTGCATTACACTGCGTATATTTCGTAAGCACGACCGTGGTCGACGGACGAACGTTCTAGTCGCATCTCTCCGCGATGTTGCGCAACCGCGAGAAAGTTGACATCCGCCGTGCATCGTTCCGGCAATGTTTTCAGTTCAACGCACCGAGAATGCTCAGAATGCACCACAATTAACACCTATTAGGCTACTATATATGTCCAATATTGACGTCCCACTTGTGACTTTTTTCACGTATAACTTAACAGTAATCTGTTAGATATATTGACTCAATTCACAAATACGTAAGCTCTTCATTTAAGTATCAAAGGGCTATTAATAATAAGCTCGATCAAAATGAAATGTCATTGCCATAACGTTATCAAATTCGAGGACATTTTTATATAATTCTGGGTCAATGTACCGAGTCGATGTTTTGTTCGGCTTATCGGACCGCACTATCGACTGAGCTATGTATGTCACTGATAGCGTCGCCTGTTCCCCTGTTTGTCTCAATTAAACAAAGGAATACATTTTGTAAGTTTAACGGCCCCTGGAGTGACTTGGGACACTGTTCGTATGGGTTTCAAGGCCTTAACGATTGTATATTAATGAATAAGCTATATTAATGTTATAACGGATGGATATTACATTATATTTATTGTAAATAATTTCTTTTTATTTTCACGTACAAATGAATATAATTTTTCTGCATTTTAATAACATTACTTGAGTATGAAAAACCGAAAATATTTTGGATTGATTAATTGTCGCGAATCGTCTAAGGAAATTTTCTATGATGACAAACCGCAATTATACAACGACGCTAATATGTCAATTTCTCGAAAATCTTTTATCAGCAAAATACTATTCCGAGTCCTGTGAGAAGTTCCGATTTTCTTTGGAAATATAATCAGATCCGAAGTTACTTTAGACAAATGCTACATTTTTATAACATTTTTGATGTAGTTCCTAATTTCCTAGGTTAGTCGAATGATTACAATATCTGAAATACCGACTATTAATGTTTCTCAAATGAAATAGTTGTTATTTGAACCACGTGTTCGTGTTCCTTTCAAAAGCTACGTGTGTCAATGTACTCATGTTGAACTGGGTGAGTCAGTGCTTGACAGCGCTCATGTAGCGGTCTCCGCTGCTACAACTTCACAGTCGAACAAATAAATTGAAGTTAAACTTGGCTATTGTACGTATGTACATTGACGAATAGTGTTCTCGAATAGTCTATTTTAACTGATGGTGATACTTCTAACATATTTTAAGATACATTCACTGTTAATATAAAAAGCAGGGTAGTAAGGAGGTTCAAACTTTTAGGACAAATATGTACATAAATTGTACAAAACTGTCGTCTTCCGATTTCCCCGTCTCCCCCAAGTCCAGATATGGGTCAAAAGAAGGTTGGTAATTTTACAGCACAAACAAGAAAGCTCTTTTAAATTAATAGATAAATAAAATTAATGGATCAATAAGTTAATACGTGTGACAGTATATGTAAAATTCGTTATTATCATCAGCCTGTATCTACCCACTGCTCTATGTAGCCCTTTCTTAAATTTATTTTATAATACAACAAACATCTTTATTAATTTAGCAATTTATTTTATAAAGCAATTTTTAAAACACTTAAAAACCTGTCAATAATTTATTAAAACCATATACGGCTAAGTAACAGGATAAGAAGAAAAATTGTAGTGGCCATACAGTAAAGTCGTTAAGTTATCTAACTCGTAACTCAAAGATACAAGCGTTGTGTAAATATACCCCATTTTACACATAAATGTAATTAGGGTATGTTTACATCATTATGGCATATGATGTAGTATTCAATCCGATCTTTATGTAACAAATTGTCACCTTTGTTATGTACCATATATAATATTATGATATATAATGAGTATATGAGTTAATGATACATGTTGTAACATAGAGGCGCAAATCCATTTGAGGAAGGGTGAGTGACCTACTCATGGTAGATATTTGTACAATTGTGTTTGTAGATTTGCTCCAAGGACGTTGTTTGCGTCAGCCGGGTTAATCGACTTTCCGTATCAGTATCAAGCAAATTTTAGCCTTATTGCCCGTGAATAGAGTCAAAAAGATTCATGTTGTATAAAAAAGATAACATTTGAAATAGGCAGCTATGCTAACGATTAAGAGCGTCGTGGAGGTCAATGAATTCTCAAAATCGTCGTTCTATAGGAGTAAATATAGACACGGACAGGTCTTCGTTTATGCATAGACATACTTAAATAGTCTAGGAGATTGTAGAGAATTAATAGTGTGGTGTGCACGCGGATCGCGCTGTCGATGACGACGCACGACAATGCGAGAGGCGACGGACGACGTACACCCGGTCATTCACCTTTGCGAACCCGCCTCTCGCCACCCCATCCACCCTCACACCCCAGTCATTCAACTATTTTCTAAGTATTTGTAAACATTTATGTGGCGGAAACTTTCCAGTGCTTACTCATAGAAATTTTGATAAGTTCTTAAGAGAATGTCTAGTGAAATAATTGTTATGTATGACTTTCCCCCGAACAATACAATGAAATGTTTAGCTAATTAGCTGCTCGTTAATTATTTAATATGAATAAAGAGAATTTAAAAATATTTTCGTATTTTTTAAGTACGGAAATGATACAATTTTTTATGACGATTTAGCAATAGCAAGTCTTTATCTGTTTCGTCATTACAAAATTAATAATAAATATGAATAACGTGTCACGGTCCATAGTATATCATATATTTATATAGTATAGCTTAAATTATATCAAAGCAAATAGGAAAACCACAACCTTATTGGAAATCAGCTTGTTATAGTGATTTGTTGTGGTAACAAATTGCAAAGTATGAGGTAGCAAACCTTGAGCTTGTATTTTAAATCATAATCAATCATTATAATATGAATACATTAAAACTCCTATTACATTTTTTTATATGATTGTTAATTATCAGACACTTCCACAAAACTGTTTTCTACTTAATTGTACATTAGTATCAGACTCTTTCGATTTCTCGTTCAGTGATAGGAATAATATAATGTGTCATTACCTTAAAAAAGTGTTTGTGCAACTCACGAAAGTATATTATTGTGTCAGGTTGATAAAGGTAACGTAATTTTTCCGATATTATGTAATGTTCATCATGCAGGACGTGTCGCCCGATTCTATCGTCGCCACACAGGATTGTTCTAGACAAGAACCGTACAGTTACCTAACGGCACCCAACCGTTTCCGCGTCCACGCATTCGCATCTGCATTGTGTATCACAAATTAATAATTTTGTTTTATTGTACTACCACATAAATTCCAACAATTCCAACCGTTTTATTAATGCGAACGTGTTTTGTTTTAAAAGAAAATTTCAACCTTTTTGAATTGGGAACAGAGTTTTTATACCACTTAGGTGGCAAACAAGCTTACGGTCCGCCTGATTGTAAGCGGTCACCATATAGCCTATGAACGCTTACAACACCGGGGTATCACTTCTATAATGTGTAATATAATTATTAAAAATATCTCTTTAAAATTTTTTATTTAAGAAAAAAATAGTACGCTGTCACATGGCCAAGATGTGTAGATGGATTTTAGTATCCAAGCCACAGTTAGCCGATATAGGGGAGTCGCACACGCATCGGGCGGGCGGCGCGGCGGGCAACGACCGCGGGAACTTGTAACTACATCCGATAGCTTACAACTATAAGGCTATAAGTGAATAACACGGAGTAACGCGTTGAGCGTCGTTCTAGAACCGAGCAGCGCTACGTAGAGCGCTTTGAACTCACACTCGTCAGGGCACAGGCGTTCTTTGCAATACCGATAGATCTTCCGCATTATAATGTGCTAATTTTAAATAGCGATGATTTAATATCACTTTATTGAATGTAGGCTATTTTAGAAAAGCTTCCAGAAGGTAATTATTGGGCTTAGATAATATTGAGATAAATAAGTTGATTAACAAATTAATATTATGCATCATTCTGCAAATTGAATTAATTTCTGTTCTGTAATTTGAAACAAATGAATGTTAAATTTAGTTTTAATTCCTATCAAATTCTACCATATAGCCATTACTATAATGAACATGAAGATGACCAAATCTATCGTGTTTAATCTCACTGTCATCACTCACAATTTGCTAATAGTTATCTGTCGGCTGCCATGTAACGTGTCGCAACTTCAAGTACGTTAACAAGCAAGAGAAAGCAAAATCAATTTCACGACTAGGTATAGACATGTCAAAGTTCAAAAGATTAGATTGTGCCCTTTGGCGAAGATCGAATGCATAGTTGGCGAAAGGTCTGAGAAATTTCTTACGTTACATCGTCTGGTCTATTCTAAATTCAGTGAATTTTTCTAAAATTAATTTTAATTTATAAATAATTTTGATTACATTTTCTAATTTATGAAAAAAAAATCTTAATGGTTACTACTACCAGCTATATTTTGGAAGTATTTCATTATAAAACCTTTTTTGGGAATACTCCTCAATATTGAATTGAATTAGAATAGGGCCCTAGGTCGCGGCGACAGTGCTGGAATTAGCGGCGATGGAAATGGAAAATCGCGAGTGCAGCGGGAGGAGAGCGGGGGGCGCGGCGGAGGGATACGGGCATTCGCGTGCGCTGCCCTATATGCAGTGCGACGACTCGGCGCCCGGGAGCGTTGCACTCAAAGTACACACTCTACTCGTAGTAGCGCGTACTCGACGCACACTCGCTAACACATCTATTTTTTTCTATCTGGCTGCAGCTGTGTAGTGACGTCTTTACAAAGTTTACGTCAAAAGAAGGCTTTCAACTAGTTGAAGATTGAAATGATGTATAATCCCAGGTAACTCTATACAGGATTTCCTTCCAGTATATGACTAGCTTCTGAAGGAAATGGTAGGATGTGGTGTGAAAAGGCAGCAGTTAAAAAATAATTACCTATTGAAAAAAGTCGTCAATGAAATGTAACTTTTATCTGCGATCAACTTTAAAAGAAAACCATTAAGGTAGGGGTAAGTCGAACGTAATTTACGGTCGACGAAATAGATCGGGATTTACGCAGAAATTATTTGATCTACAATTTAAAAATATGGTTTAAAGAAAACCATATTTCACTTCAATAAGCAACTTACTCAATTTATTTACGCGGCACACATGAATAAACCTATAATATAACATATCTAACGAAAACGCATCAAACGTACACAATCCTTTATGTAAGACATTACACATCGAGTATCATGCGCAAAGTGGAACGGATATCGAAGTATTACAATGGAATATGCATAATGTGCAGTGAAATGGGGTGACCGTACTGGCTTCGCAGGGTGCATGCCATGAGGTAACAGGCGTGTTGTTCCGGTCTAAATGTGCGTGAGTCACCGCCATGCACCGTCAGTGACCACCTGAACACGAGATCAATAAACTTTGACATTAATGATCATGATATCCTTATTAATCTTATTAATATAAAAAGAACGGTTGTTTTGTTACACAATCAAGTAAAAGTTCGATTGATTGTTAGACATCCTAATGCTTGCTACACACGTTACGAAAAATTGTTTGATTGGACGGTACAGTAAGATAAATCGACATGTGTATATGAGAAAAACTGCACAGTTTGTCCGATTTTATAAACGATGAAAACTGTCCAATTTAAACTGTACCATCCAATCGTAACGTGTGTAATAGGCATTGTAATTTATAATTATATGTATTTTAGTTTTTAAGGTATATATCTATGGGCCCTTTGTTTATTTTTAACATCCTATGTAAACATTGTGTTTGCCTGAAATAAAGAAATATTATAATTATAACAGATACTTTCTGTTCCGGAAAATAAGGTGATTCACGCGAAATAGGTTACTAACAGTCACTTGCAGAAATGCATTTTAATGTTCTAATTTTAACACTGCTGCCATTTTCACATATTATTCCACAAACACAAAACTTTGAATATGTCTAATACCTAAATATATATTGACGTATATAATGATTATTCCTTTTCATATTGATATAGAAAGTGCGTCATAATCATATGACCACTCAAAAATGTATGATAACGACCATTATATACGATAAGTCGCACTTTTACCCTTTCTATTAGATTTTTTGAATATACACAATATTCATAACGCGAAGAATATGTTATATTATCTTGTAATAATTATTATAAACGAAGTATACCGAAATTAAATTATTATGTAATGATTATTTAATAATTAAAAATTAAGAAGTATATCCTAAGTAAAAAAATCGCTACTAGAAATATTGGTATTTACTAAGCCTCATTTCGATCAGTTTGATTACAATCTTATTTTTTTTAATATCGTACCGTAGGCAAACAAGCAAGCTGACCTGATGGAAATGCCGTCGCGTGGCCCATGAACATAATACAGAAGAAAAGAGCGATTCTAATAACACTATTTAGCTAGAGATAAAAGTGATGTTACCATGTGTTATGTGACTGAACTGTACTCGTGTATATCATAATCTTTACATAATATGAAATGAAGTTGCTCTGTGGTGCAATTATCCTTACAAATTATGATGTCGTTTTGATGTCAACTTGACATCACAGACTATTTCGTATTATGCGATCAAATTGACAACAACTTAAACGCGTATTACACTCCACTTTTTGACATAAAACAGTGTCACGTAAATGTCAAAAATGAGATACAGAATAGATATAGCATAAATACCATTTAAAAACCATGTCAACTTGCGATCAACATTATATTGACATCAAAACGACATAATCTTTTGTAATCATAATTGCGCCACTGTCTGTCTGTCTGTTTCTATGTACGCTTGGATCTTTAAAACTATGCAAAGAACTTTGATGCAGTTTTTTTGAGTGCTTCAAGAGGAATGTTGTATGTATATTAAATAAATATATTTAGGGACAATTCACACAGATTGAGCTAGCCCCAAAGTAAGTTCGAAACTTGTGTTATGAGATACTAACCCAACGATATTATATTTTATAACAAATACATATATAGATAAACATCCAAGACCCGAGGCCAATCAGAAAAAGTTCGTTTTTCATCATGACCCGACCGGGATTCGAACCCGGGACCTCCTGCGTGGTGGTCTGGCGTGGTAACCATTACGCCACGGAGGTCGTCGAAAAATAATACATTCCAAAATTCTCACGGAAAAGCTGGATACACACAAACGAAGTTGCGAAGGTTTGGTACATAGGAAGGTACATAATATAATATGCCGATACATTTGGTTAAAACGATTTGACAGGTTGTTAATCTTCAGCCGACAGCTGGTGATAACGTCAGCTTAAAGTTCAAAGACCTCACTTATGTTTTTAGTACATATGTTTCATATGTCTTTTTTATTAACGATAATTATTTATGTATTTACGACGGAACTATTTACTAGTTATTTTTAATTGGAGGAAAATTACATTTTATTAAAGTCAAACTCTTTATCTAAATCAATACTAATATTATATAGAGGAAAGATTTGATTGCTTGTTTGTTTGTTTGCATTGAATAGGCTCCGAAACTACTGGACCGATTTCAAAAATTCTTCCACCAGTAGAAAGCTACATTATCAGGGAGTGAGGTTATAGCTTTTCCCGATATTCAATGTGGTTCCCACGGGAATGGGTCCGGAACTTCACGCGGACGAAGTCGCGGGCAATAAAGCTAGTTCTTTAATATTCTGAGATGTTTAAATCACCCCAAGCATATTTTATTATTTGCTAAACAAATGTATACGGTTGCTAATATTTGGTCAGTGGACCAAAATTTCAAGAGCAGCCAAAGGGCAAAGTTCATTGACCTTAAAAGCCTACATGCGAATTTAACGATAAATATTAAAATAAAACACAACAAAGAAATACCTGCAATTTGTATTCTATATGGTGATCCGTCACTTTTTAGTTCCATGTTAGTGTTCGAGGTATTCGTAAAAAGATTAGTTAAAAGTTAGGTTATAACCGGCGAGCGACCGACAGCGGTTTGGCGCGAAAGCCACAGCGCGGGACGCCAACGCTCGTGTGGGCGAGCACCGCGCATGCGCCCCCGTGACGTCAATGGATAACCCCCCATCACTCCCACGATAATTTTAAATTAAAAATTACTCATAATATAACATATATTATCATAAATTTAAAATAAAACATGATTATTTGAATCATTAAAAAGTAAACTACTATCATTTTTTTTTAAAAGTTCAATAAAAACAAGATACAATTTCAATTAAAATATAATAGTCAATCAAGCTTCTAATACATTTTTTGTTCTTTATAAGTAAAAATCAATGAAACATTTCATAGAAATATTATTCGTGGAAAATAAGGAAATGTTTGAATATAGCGTTGAGGGCGCGGGGTCGTCGGAGTTCATGGTCACCGGCGCCCGCCACCCTCACGCCTACACCACCCTTCGTCCACCCACACCTGCTGCTCAGATCTGAACCCGTGTACTCTATTTTTAGTTCCTAGCTAGTTCGCCTATAATACACATAAATCTATTGGCTCTTAATATTGAACTAGCTGTCCCATATTCGCAAGGGTTTTTTTGTAAGGACCTTATTAAAAAAAAATATAGCCTTTGTCACCCGCAGATTATAGCTTCCCAACTATGAAAGGATTTTTCAAATCGGTCCAGTTTTTTTTGAGTTTATTCGTTACAAACAATATCTTTTCTCTTTTTATTATTAGTGTTGGTAGATGTACAAATTGATATCGTAGAGTTATCGGAGAGTACTAAAATCCTTATGTCAAAAACATGTTAATTATTAATAAACCTTCATGGCCATACATATATGAAACTAATAAATACGCATATAAATAAATGCTACGAAGATGCTACGAAGTATCGTAGCAACGTAGCTTTGTATATTTAGCTGTAAATAATATTTGCTGTGAAAATATTTATCTACGTTCCTGTATACTTAAATAATCTCTGAACTAATAATAGTTGAGATAATATTATGGTAGCTGTTTTATTATAAAAGTGTGAAAAATATAAAACAATAACCTCTGTGATCTTAGAATTTAGATAAATTTCCTAATAGATTATAACGTTGAAACTTTACTTATGATTCACATTATATGTTGTTGTTGCCAAAAATTAAATAATAATATTTTATCATAGCAATAACTATAATTAAATTATGTATTAAAAGTAACTTTTGCGATTTCATTAGTGTTAACATGGGCAACAATATCCAGCTAGCGCCATCTACCGGAACACCGCGCGTAAGCTACTCGACGCTAGATGGCGTAGCTGTTCGTTGCTTTTCCATTTCATAGATACAAACCACTTTGTATTTACTTTTTTAAATAAAATGAAATTTATATAAATAAAATAAAGAATAAAACAAAATATCTACAAATTAATAATTTTGAATTAAAAAGCTATACGAATAATCAGTTTTAAAGTTATATCAAGTTATATAATAAAAACGTAACAGATTTTATTACAAACTTACTATTGTTAAAAAAAAACATACTCGTAAAATAATTTTACACATGTGTACATAATAGTTATTATCGTATTTACACGTTGCATTGTAAACTAATGCAGCTGTTATCATTTACAAGTAACTATCATTGGTTATAGAATCAAATTCGAGGAAGTATTCTTATCATGATATTTCCAAGTTAAATGGTTCGGAATGCTTGACGGGGTAGGTGGGGCAAGACGGGGTCGTTGCCCTCGCTCCCTAACCTACTCTGACAGTATTTAGAGCACGGCCGCGCTCCCGCACACCGTCGATACAGCCTGCCACATCTGGGTCACAATTCTGACTCACGTCATGACCCACTATGCTTAATCATCAGCCAGTAAGTGCTATCATACTTAGGCTCATTATAGCCATTTCTTAGATATTCGAAATCATATGACTCATAGGTCAGAGGGTTAGGCATTATGCTGACAGTGACAAAGAAACAATGAATACATTGTTTTTGATCTTGAAACATCTTCATCGTCATCTAAGCTATTGAGAATCGTATGTGATCTACTACAATACAATGTAACTTAAGGTCCAGTAGTTCATGTCAATTAAATTCTATTTGAATATTTTTATCAATCAATCTATTCTATTAGCAAAAGTTGAACATAAAAAACGCGAATCCTTTTGAAATTATTTTAATAAAAGCGTAATATATTTTTGTTTATATAAAAGTTTTAATTTTTGTTACTCAAACAAGATGATGAAGTTTATTGGTACAAATATCTAAATTAACTATAAGAAGTTTAAGTTTATATGACATCCACTTGATCTATGCAGCCACAGTTACTTTATAAATTGATAAAGTTTACTTAACAAAATTAAGTGTTTACTTAACGAAGTATAAGTTATAGTTGTAGTATCGTGTTATGCGGTGCTTTCTTTTCTTACGTAAGTGCAGCAACAATCGAGTGATGTGCGGTTACTGAGCGTCAAGTAGGCGTTGAATCAAAAAATACTTCTCTAGAACATCGCACGTAATCGACAATTGTCTAGGTAACTATTGTTACGTAATTTCCTATAAACAATGGTTTTGTGAATGTGCAAAAACTGAAACAAATAGGTCATTCTTGAAAAGTATCGCGCATGCACTTAAATGTTTAACGAGATTTGATCAAACTATTTATAATTTTTACGTAGTATAAAATGAAGTCACTCCTGCGATTTTAATGCATAGTACTCAATGACATTTCTATATACACAATAGATAGTGTGATTCAAGAGAAAGGTTTACATGTATATACATACAAGGATTTTCCAAAATTCCCACGGGAAAACGGGATACACGCATACGTAGCGGGTGTTTCGCCAGTAAGATATAAAAGTATACTCTAAATGTCATCATTTATACGTAAACAATTTAGATATTATTTTTAACATCGTAAAAACGAGGTAATGAAGACAACGACGAAAAAAACTGTAGGTTTGTAAGAACGTGGCCAGGTTAGCAGGTTACGAGGAAAATATAACACAAAAAGAGCTGATATTTCTTCATCGCGTAAGGCCGTCGTCAATAATCGGCGCGATTATAAAGTCAGTATTCATAAATAAAGAAAAGTTATGGTCCTCGAAGAAAGTTATGTCACGTCACATTTACATGCAAGATATGAGAGTTTCATGAAGTTATGTTGAAACGATGGGTATTTTCCGCTGATTGTGTGCCTGGACGAGGTCTGCGGTATGACGCGAGCGCAGATCAAATTGGGGTCAGGGCGGCGCGGGCGTCGACCTGCAGCCTCTCGCTCCCCCCTCCCCCGCGCCGCCCAACCCCCACCCTCGCGCACCCTCGTCCGTCCTCGCTTTACTTGAAACTTTTCCTTTAAAACTTTCGCTGAAGGCGACGACCGTTTCATACCCATATTTATGTGATCATTGTAATTCTATGAGACGCCAGATTATAACGTAACAATATGTGACTAGAGTCTCTATTTCTTTGTTCAGATTAATACAATGAACACGATGTTTAATTTTTTACTCCAAACTGAAACTGACAATTAAAATCAATTTATTTTTATTGATAGGGTTCTCAAACATTTTATGAAGATTAATTACTCGAATCATTATATTATTTTTATGTATATTTTAACAAAATGTCTGATTAAACCAATTCATTTCATATTTTTAATTCAATTTAACTTGGCGAAAGAATTAATAAAACAAGACTACACTTGTAGTATTTTGTAGCATATTAATTCCTCTTGGATATTAGGATAAAAATACACAATCTATTTGCGAGTACCTACAACCCGATTTCATACGCACACTAGTAAGTATTTTACTAGTATTACTTAAGAATAATAACAGCCAGTTACATAAAAGTAATTAATCTTAACTCAATATAAAACTTTTTTCTTCTACTTTAGTTAAAGTTGACAGCCATAATTTTACTTTAAAATATTTTTGCAACTTGCACTATTAAAGCAATTTAATAGGTCTTTCGATTGATCATAACTGGAATTGAAATCTCTACGGTTTAAGTTAATTTATATACTTAAAATTCAATTAATTTAACATATCTTAAATAAAAATATATATAATGCATTCAACTAAAATGAGACAAAAATTAAATTGTCAAGTGAAACAATGAACAATACGTAATCACGTTTTGGAACGTCACAGGGAAGGATTTAGTGTGGTTTAAACAGTTATTTGTGTTGGTTAGCGCGGGGCGGGCGGAGCGCGTGACCCAATTGCGGCTGGGTGAACGAACTCGAGGCCTTGATCGCAATAACGACGCCCCGCGCTCACCGCACGCTGCCGCCCGAACCTCGCGCCTCATGCAACCTACGTCACGGCGCACGCAACACATTGTTTCATTATTTTTAAAAATAACGGCAACTCAGTTACGATTTTTTTTTATTTGTAAACGCGATGGTTTTGATCGTAAACTCGTATGAATGATATTGATTCGACACCTATTCACGGTCGCTGCCTAATGATTTGTGTACTGCATAGTATTCGTAGTTATTGGCATTATGTACTGGCGTATATCAAATGTTTATTTTGTGGTTTAAATAATTTTTACTTAAGTAAAAAATATTCGAATTTAAAATTAAATTTTATAGGTTTTAAAATATGAAATATTATTCTAAACGTCATTATCAATTATTTTACGTTCTTATGGGTATCTTCTAAAGTAATCAGCAAAATTATAAATTTATTATCCCATATAGTAATAATTTTAGGAATGTTCATTTGCATTCGAAAAGACAAAAGCGCTAAAATAACTTGGAACGATTCCAAAATGTTTTTGGTTCAAATGGCAAAGTAACGTCAAAATATAAGTCAGGTGTTATGTAAACTTAAATGTTCATATCCAGTAATATGAGATGAAGTCTAGAAACATCTATCCACTAGCTCATACGGTTTAGGTTTACAGATGCGAGAAAGAGATAGTTAAACTCTAGTTAGCGGCTGCGCGTACTGTATACGGGGACGATCTTGTGAAAGAGTTGTCGTCTCTATTCGCGGGTAGAGTGGTATCGTTAGCGAGAGTGGGACGACAGCATGGTCCAAGGCTTCGAGTAAATTATTATTAGAGTATCGGCGCTAGGTTATTCTGAAGCGACCTAGATAGCACGCGGGGCCGTTGACCGCGGGCCCTCCGGCTGCGCGCGCGGCCTCCAAAATAAAATGGCATTCAGCGATGGGCTCCACTTGCGAAACGCGACTCGACCGTGATGGCGACTGGTGCGCACAGAGACACACTCCTCTCCTTTAATAATGCAATCGCCATCGATTGACAAACATTATAATATGTTTTCAATTATTTTTCTGTATATTACTCTTACCATGTTCTACGGTAAGCCGTATTAAGTCATATAAACTGTAAAAATTATGATAAAACATAATGGAATCCTGTCGTATTGCACATATGCATCCATACATAATTAAAATTAGTACTGTAAATTAAATTATGTATCTACCTACATATTATCTATATCTAAAAAAGTCAATACTGTTTTTTAAATAAATCATTTAAATATGTATCATAGGAGGGAGATATTAATTGGAAATTGATTGTAATTATAAAAAAGTTCCATAACGCCGGTAGAGTTCGACTCTGTGCGGCAGGCTCGGCGCGAGAGGCGGGCGGCGCGCGGTGATTAGCGACGTCGAATATAGCCGGGAAGGCCGAGGGCAACGAACTCTGCTTGACCCAGATCCGCGACCGCCCCCCTCCCCCCCTTCCCCGCTCCCCCGCAGACCCCACGTCTCATGCAGCAGGAAAGTGAAAAGGACGTTGCCATAGGATTCCTAGTATTTGTACTACTACTTTAGTACTACAATACATACATAATGACAGTAATAAAATTTTCACCACATCAATTTTCAAACACTATAAAAACAACCTCACCATATAAAAGTGGATACAATTAAATTATTTAAATATTATGCTTGATTTATTCTACATAGAAAATATGCATCCAATAGTGAAAAACAAAACATTACGTCACGACAAACCGAAAACAATCGCACAATCTTTACACATGACAGTTGTAGCGATCAGCTGATCGGTTTGCAGCTCACCTGCTAGTACTCTGCCGAGGAGGACGTCTGACTCGTTGGGTGGTGGTTGATCGGTGTCGTAGGGTTCTAGATGGTGGTGGCGCGGGCACTCTGTTACTGTCATATTATCTAGAGTTTCTAGAGATGACGGTACCGGGAGACGCATGAGCCCGTGAGCCGGCCCGAGGAACGCGTGCGACCGGCGGCGGCGTCAACGCGAATGGCGCGCCGCACGCTACGCCGCCCGCGCCCGCTCGTAGCGAGCTACGGCCCGCCCGCCCCTTAGTACGCCCCAACAACCCTACAGCCTTACTTCGGGATGATTGAAGTTAACTTTGTTTCGCGAGCTCTACTAATTAGTAGGAGATATATAACTGTTAATGGAGACAGATATACACATCGCTGCTTCAATTCAAAATGTGTACCACAAATAAAATAAAATTATAAAAATTATATATATATTTTTTTTATTTTTTTTTAAAACACCCATTAATTTAGCAATTTTTATATGTGGTAGTTTTGAATTGAAGCAGCATTTTTTTTCAATATAAGTGTAATAGGAAACTTTTTGCATTATTCTTAGACCTAAATCATCTTTAGAGTATTCGTATGTTGCATTTACCCAAGGAAAGAAATTGCAAAATATTACATACTGTTCATAGGTTTCGAAAATTGAATTTAACTCGGTAAAATGCTTTATTATGAAAGTCATATTACGAAGATTATTTTCATAATTAAGTTGTTACGATATCAAATAACATAATCCAATACTCGTCCATAATATTAACTGTATGCATTACGATAAGAAAAGTTAAAAAAAAAAACGAGTGCAAGTCGGACTCGCCCACCGAGGGTTCCGTAGGTACGTAATATAAATAATGTATAAATAATGCAGAAATCGAATCGCGCAGTTTATTTCCGAGCTTTTCCCGAAAGAAAGACCCTGCTATTTTTTAAGATATAATTACAATTCTTTTTTAACTTTTGGTCTATAACGATGTTACTTAAATAAAAATAAAAAAAATAAAAGAAACTTTTTTTGCACAAAAATAATAACAAAAATCAATAACAAAGAAATTAAGTTAATTATACAAGGCGGCCTTATCGCACTACTTACCAAACATAGTTCTCTGTCAACGTATTTATAATATTATATATTTAATAGTATTATTTACGTATTGGCTGAGCCCAGTGTGTTTGTGATGGCTTGATAACGCTGGCCTCTGACTTGGCTTAACGACTGTTATCCATCGACAACAGCCGAGACCGACGACGGCATAACGTGCCCTTCGAAGCACGAAGAAGCTCGATATAACGAAACCTATCCAAACACTGGCTAGGGTTAGTACACGTTGCTTAATTTGCGTGTTCGTTTTAGAGTGCGACACACGGCGACGCAAACGTTAAATACAACGTTTTTGAGATACCACAAAGACTACAATACAGGTAGACAACTTGATTACTGAAGTCCACGCGGAGTAGCAAGTATAGTTAGAAAAAAAGTATTATGTAAAGCTAAATATGATTGCTGGTATTACTACGTAGTACTATTTATTATTCTGTGGTATTACTATCATACTAATCCATACTAATATAATATTATATGTGTTCACGTCGAAAGTAATGAACGTATTGATATGATTTTTTTATTGAGGATAGTTTAAGGTCTGGAGAGTGACATAGGCTACCAACGGGATATAGAGATTCCCATGGGAAAAATTATTGAAATTTTCCCTTGACCAAGCGGGCGGAGCCGCGGGTAACAGTTAGTAATATTATAAATTAGAAAGTGAGTTTGTTTGTTATTCCTTCACGGCTTGAAATAAATAAAATAAAAATAAAATTAGTACACATTATTGTCAGTGGTACAGAGCCTAACATAGGCTTTTTTTTACGCGGGTAACAGCTAGTCATCTATACATGCGCTGTCATGTAAAGATAGCAGTAACACCAGCGTTCATACAGCTCACATTATCATCATCTCCATCATCATCCAGGCCACAAAAAGTCTGCTGGACATAGGCCTCCATTCAGCGCACACAATAACATAATTGGTGTGCAATGCACAATGAAATGACGACAGCAGTTGTAAATTAAATTGTTTGTGGCATGTGAACTGTTGAAACTGCCGAACACAAGGATATGTAATATGAATGTCATGTCAATCATTTCTTGTCTTTGAGCGTTGCCGAAAGCATCTTGAGTACAAGATCGGAAGCGTCAAGTCCAACCCACTGAACTGAAAACCTAAATCTAGAATTGGCGAATCATTCGGTGAGCGGAGACGCGAGTTTATAGGCCAAGGCGACCAATTATGCTGCTAGGAATACGCTCACTGTACTAAATATTACTGATTTTACTGTAAAGTGGCAGTTCACTAATTGCTATTAAAGTTTCCATGACTGCCAATCAAAAGTGACAATTGAACATTTGTGAATTTTAAACCCATGGCTCAATCCGACATGATTAGGTTAACAACTAAAATTAAAACTTAAATGCATCATGTATTTAATAACTTAAAAAAAACTTTAAAAAAAACATTAAGTTTACTTTAAACATATTCAATTATGGCTGTCTCATACAAACTATTGATAAAGAAAAAATTGCCTGAGACTTAATGGATTAACTTGGAGTTAAGGTTAATAATGAGTTTCAGCACTGCAACTGTGTGTAATGTAGTTTGTTGGCGACTGTGTATACACCCGTGCTTCGGAGGGTACGTTAAGACGTCGGTCCCGGCTGTTGTCGGTGGATGACAGTCGTTAAGCCAAGTCGATAGCCTTCAGGCGGATTAAAAGGAAGACCCATAAAAGGAATAGTTTCCATTAAAGGAAGACCCGTATCCCTGCAGAATGGGATGATTATGAGTCTGAGAGATTAAATTCATACTTTTTCATTTTAGTGCACTCTTTAGTTTCTTATAATTAAGTTACATTTAAACAAATCAAGATAAATGATGTCCCACGGGAAATTATTGCCAATCACGAATTGGGTGAATATAGCAAATCCATCCAGCAATTTGTGTCAATATGTATTTATTATGTAAAAATATATAAGTGTAGGTGTGAGGTCAGAGTTCGGGTTAAGCTGAGCCGGCAGCATCAGGTCACGCTGACGTCAGCACCGGTCGTGCACCCCGACCCCCCCCCCCCCTCCCCCACCCTTCGTCCCACCAGCTCCTCTTCCCTCCTCGTTCCACATTTTGCTGCACTGGTACCAGATGTGCATAATAATTTGTGCATTCTAAAATAAATTTGTTTGCGAGGACTCTGAAATACGTCTTATTTATATGCAACCTTAGCTTACAGATACAAATTATAATACTGACATCGTAATTATTAATCTATGTTCATTATGTAACGACTTTTAAAAATGGCGTCGACAATGGTTAATAGTATTGAATGCTGTATCACGTGAATAAATTGTTTCGTACGTAAAAAAAATTTATAGTACCTAGTCTAATTTATAAGATTATAATGTTAATTCTGAATTGAAAAATTAAGAGAAAATCTCGCCGCTAAAATGTTCGTGTTTCGTTGATTAATCAATTTGAGAATTTTCTTTTTACTCATGGGGTCAAATTATTAGTATTTACCTTAAATATGTAGTTTTGATTTCACGCATAATAGAAATTTGAATGTTTATTTTGTAACTCAATGTTATATTATTGTAGAATCCGCAAATGAGCTCTCTAAACCGGAAATATTTCTAAGTTTGTTTACTTAAATAATTCCAAGTCGTTTGCTTGGCATAACATAACATAAGTTGCCGAGGCAGGTAATTAACGACGAGCTTAGAAACAGGGCCTGGGGTTGTCGACCCCGCGTAGAAAGTGGATCATAATGACACCACCACTTTCATTTTCGCACCACTCTCGCCAACACGCGAGTTGAGATCGAAAGTGTACTACTTTTGTTGCTGCGTGCGCGCAGATCCCCCCTTCGTCATCCCCCCTCTCCCCCCATTCAACTTTCCTACGATGGTCGCGCTTTCTTCGGAGCGTTGGAAGCGTGCGGCACTTGTGCAATTCGCTTTCTAATTGCATTATGATCACATTGTGACTGATGCTAAACATCATCTCGTTGATCCACTTTCTTGAACAATTGTATCGGCTATTAATCTTATAAGAAAAACTTATCACAATGCGTACACATAAACGATAAATCTTGATTGTTTGTGTGTGTATAGTTAACTTTACTCTTTAAAAATTTTTTTTTTTTATTCTATTTTATAAAATGGAATTGAAAAAATATTCAATAATTTGAGGACTGACTCATGACTTTTAATACTTTTTTTGCATCTAATTCTATTTTCTTCAAAAATTAATTCAGTATTTTTTTATGGTAACCAAGCTTCACTTTCCCCGCTAGGCTACTACAACTAAATACTAAATAATTATTAAGAATTGTTAGCAGCGAAAAAAGGAAAGAAGAAGGCTACCGGCTCTCTAATTCATCAAACGAAATGCATGCTTCAGTCTTATATTCTGTGAGACGACTGTCGGTACTACTTGGGGCAAAGAATTCTATTTCATTGGTTTAATGCCTTTTTTGGTCTTATTGTTGTGATGTGAAACATAAACGCGTGACACAGAATGTTCACAATCGTAGGTCAATAAAGAAAATCACTTATAAAACAATTAAGAAAACGAGACAAATGCTAAAAACGGTAATCAAAAAATCCCCAACAATATGAAAATGTTCGTCTGTATATACGTATGTTTAATCTAATACATATCATTCCTACACTAGGGAATATCAAGCAAGAAGTAGCAGAAGAATACAAGCTTTCGTAGTATTTAGTTTAAAGTTAAAAAGTTGTATTTGTTCTGTTTATAGAATACCACCAAGAACTCTGTAGTAAGCTGAACTCTTTGTCGCTTTATAACTTAACACGGGTCAAGTTATAATGGTACATCGTACATATAAAATTGTAAAGGTTTCAACTCAGGAATACAATTGTTTTTATTAGTTTAACAATATACGACATTGAGCTACAAATATGTTTGCATTTTTCAGTTCTAATACATAAAAAAATTAAGAAATTGTCAGAAATGAAAATTCAATAAATTTTTCGGTAAAAATTTTCATAACTTAACAGTCTAAATAAATGTTTTTTTCCCTCGCCCAAAAAGTCTGCTTTATGTCGCCAAGGGCTGACATTCTATGTAAATAAGCCTTTCTTCTTGGCACCACTCTCCATGCATATGCATGCACCCAGTCGCAGGAAATGACTCGAAAAACTGTACTAAATACATGAATAATATTCTCTTTTGTTCGAATAACGGTTCTCAATATTTGCATCCAGGGTCGCGACGGTTTTCTTAGACTGTCGTTAAATATTTACTACCGAAGGATCGAAGGTTTATTTTGCGTAATTTACTGCCGTATTTATGTACCGTACTAACTCGGGTATGGAACATGCCCCCTAATCTCTTATGTGTTGTTTGTTTTCGAAAACTATTATGCATTTTCTTACATATAGTTTTAAATGAATATTTAAATCATCAGTTTAATACTATGAAAAGGTAAAGTTTGTGAGGTTGTAGGGAGTAATGTTTACAAAGCTCTGGATCTAAGCCGCTTTTGAAAAATTTTCTACCAATAGTCCGTTATTTAAAACCACGCGGGCAACAACTAGTAAGCATATAAATGAAAGCTTACCGACATAGCAAATTTTGCGAATTTCCCTAAAAGTAGTAACAAATAATATCATATAATTTATTTCTTTGTCTTCAGCAAATGATAAAAGATATTACCTATAGGGAAAAAACTGATCAATATTGTACTGCCGACCCGGATGCTATTACATCACGACTCGTGTGTCCGGTGACAGCCCTAAATAAAGAGGTCGACGGCCGATTCATTAATTTTGATTGTTTTTTGATCATTCCATAATTATGACATATGAATATTCGTTTCTTTATCATTCTTATGAGCTAGTTTAATTATGCAAATGTTACGTTTTTTAATGCATGCAAATTTAATTGTTCGAATTGAAATAACGCTGTGATTATAAATTAAGGTCGGGGATAAAGCCTTAGTTATTTTACGTGACGAAATCAAATCTCTTTTCATGGCATTTTTTGAGCATGCAATCTTTTACAAATTGATATTTAAAAGAGGATCTCATCTTTGACACGAATATCCAGTATGGATAAATTCAAAACATTTTACTTCACAATTCCCTTAAAATTACTTACTCTACAATGTTGTAATTGATTTGATGAAAAATAGACCCAAGAAATATTGTATGTCCCTGACTAATTGATTGTTTGGCATTGATATGAACATACGTAGACTAATTCAATCGTATCAGATAAAGGTAACCGTGTTTACTGTTCAGGATCTAGGTTTTGGGAACGAAACTCTGTGGGTCTATATGGCTGTAAGAAGTAATATGTGTGTCACTTGTAACTAGGGCGGTGTCCTCAGCTCTTTGTTGTTTATAACCATAAGTCTTTTGGCCAAAGTGCAAATCTCACACAGAACACTTCTGGTGTTAGAGATAGAGGTGATTTTTATACATTAATCTTAAACTTTGGTATATAGAAAGTTTTTTTCTCATTTTAGAACTAGGTATACCATAACTAGAATGTTAAAGACGTCATTCGGCGGCAAGATATATTTGAAATAGATTTAAGACAACTAATAAAATTATATAGTAGTAAAATTACATTGTTTTAATTAACTTTGGTACTATTGTTTTAATTAACTGCAAATTACTTATTTTGCTAAGTTATTTTCATAAAAAATCTGTTAAGGTATGTATATTCTGAAATAAAAACTTGAGCCTATTTTTCTGCGGGTACTATGATACCGTATTAAAAAAGTAATCTAATTTTCAAGTCATAATGTTTTTGATCTATTTTTTAACGATACGTTTCAATGTTAATGACTGTATATTCTGAAGTTTCACGGTTAGTTCATAACGACAACATATAACTATTTATAGCAAGCAGAAGGCCGTTCATGTAGGTACGTGTACAAGTGTTCATACATAGTTAAGCGTGATAAGATTTATTGCCAACGGTAAACAATCATGGTCATTCAGTACCATCGTCAGTCACCTTGCATGAAAGAACTGAATAAGCAATACAGTTGCCAAGCGACTGCCCTTCAGTAGTTATGGTTCTACTGAAGTAATAAAATCAATCATAAATATTGTTTACTTTATTTTATGGGCGGGCTCATTGGGACAGTACTTTTTCATACAATATACGCATGAACACTGCTTTATGCAATATAGGTACTAAACTATCAGGTACCAAAGCTCTCATTCGACTAATCTCTTCTTTCTCTCTCTGTTATTTATCATTAGAAGCAATAGCTGATTAACCTCCCCTGATATCGCTATTGCCAATGTGCAGATATGATCTTTACAACAAGCTGACCTCACTTTCGCAGTATCTTTAAAAAATATATAAATATTGATAAAAATGGTACGCAAAAAAATTCTACAAAAATAAAGTATGGCCGTTTATAACAAGTACATTATGTACCTTATCACCAATTGTAGATTGAGGACATCGTCCGTAAACAAATGAGATTAAATTCAGGCAATCTTACTATTTTGAATGCAATTGTTTCTTTTCATGTCCAATTGATTTTTACACGACTATATTTTAAAATATGAATAAATATACTTTTAAACGTCAAGGTTAATTAATTGCAGAAAATATGAAAAAAATGCCACGAAACCGAACGCGCGGGGTTAAGTCCCGGTAGAGAATCGAGAACATGTTTTCCACAATGAAATTGAAAAGTAAAAGGCTGGCGGTGGCAGGCAGCGCAGCTCAGCCTTGATCGCACTGAATTGGCAATATCCTGGAGCTACGAGAAGCCCGATTGGCGAAACCTTGCGACCTGCAAAAGGCGGCCGATGAACTCTGCAAGGCCGGCCCGCTGCCGCTTTCTTTGTTCGCCTGTCGCAATAGCTCGGGCCTCGGATCGCTTTATTAAGCCTTCACTCATCTAAATTACAATCGCTCGTAAACATTATCTGAGCTAACTCCCTATGACCCAATTGCGGGAAACAATACAACCAATAAATATTATAAAGTCGCCCTGGTTATAGCGGCAGATGGCTTGCGGTTACTTAATCCGTGCCACTATATTGAAACGTGTGTTTCGTACGAGGGTATTAACGACCCGTAATTGCTCAACCTTGAATTACTCTAGAACGTTTAAAACTGTGTACCAGTTTAAAGCTAATTAGTGAAGTAGTACATTTTCGCTGAATTTCATATAGGTAATACAACTAAATGAAAATTCTGATGACCTTTTTTTCTTTTTAGTGTCAATTTAGTATTCCATAAAGATACTTTACTCGTTATGTTATTATAATTTGATTTAAAAAGCTTAACATAATGTGTAGTAACTGAAGCCATAAAAATATCCATGAGAGTCTGAAGAAACAAACTTAACACCAAAATAACAGTTTAAAGTTCAGTTTCCAAAATCCAGTCTAGTAATTTATTTCAATTATTTGGTAATATTAGGAAAACGTTGTAAGTAAAGTCACGCGTTTGGAATTTGTACTAAGTATAAAATTATTCGGTTCCACACGTTCCACCTTAATTCGATCACGAGAATTTATACTTATACATGTAACTGACCTATCCAATATTCTTTGTCGAATGCACACATTATTGAACAAATGTATACGCTGGCAACCTTCGAGCTTAGGTACATAGTATTGTTAACAATGACGACATCTTTTCTTAGTATTTAAGTATTACCGCGTAGCCTAGATTTATATAAGATTTATATCTTAATATATAACTCTACAGTACATGTACTACACTATTATTAAAAGAGAGTGAAAATTTGAGTATGTAAAAAGTGGATCCCCATGTTTGAAAAAGAATATTTGAAAAAGGCCTTTAATCATTTAAAAGGTACAATAATGTTAACACATGCATTATTGTACCTTAGTAAATCCATTACTAAGGTACAATAATGCATGTGTTAACAAAAAAAAATACTATATGTTTTCTTCCCCGAACCTTATGGTTACGGAATGAATTCTCTGTTGGGGTTTCCCTGATGCATGCGGTTCTTCACAAAAATGTGAAGATTAATTATTAATTACAAGGCGCAGTTAGTAATGCTTCTGGTATTGCAAATGTTTATAGCTTGCCGTGACTGTTCACCACCAGGTTCCCGTATGCTTGTTTGAAGATTTAGTGGTAAAAAATACTAAAACTAACATGATACAAACTAGATAGAGTGCATATGCAAACATCTTTATACGTAGAATATATTTATATTTAATTTTGAATGTCCAACATTGATTGTCAAAGAATGATGTCAACGAACAATATCCCAAAATTGCGTAAGTAACACTTATTATGTAGGTAAGTGCGTTACATTTACGTAAGGCGGACCTATTCAATCACTAACTAGTTAATGCATTGACGTCTGCCCATTACATAAACAGTTTCGCGTATTACCTAGTATTGTACTAAACGAAAATATTAAGTTACAAACAAGTAACCAACTATGTAGTGAAAAAAATGTAGAGTTAAACTTACTTAATATAGTTACCTACTCAGAAATAATTAACTAGTACTATTTTTCTCTACATAGTATGTTCAATGCTAAATTGCAAACGTTAATCTTAAAAGAGTAAATGAATATAATTGTAGTGATGGTCAATTTAAAAACAAAGGCCATGAAATCGACACAAGTCTAAACTAAATAATAACTTCATGGATTTTTATTAAAAAACTGTTATTGAATAATTAACAATTACCTAAATTATATTTAATTGTATACTCGATGTCGTGCATACAACAAACGAGGGACATTTATTTACATTTGGTGGTATAGCGTTTCGCAGTTATCGTAATAGGTTCCATGGCCAAGTTGCAAAAAGCAAGCGCGTGCGCAGGTAAGTCTTCGGTGCGCTTACCGCCATTGGAGGAGCGGGGCGCGGGGCGAGGGGCCACTTTCACTTGGCGAGGCTGCGCGGGCGTCGACCCCCGATGCCCTACTCCGCTGACCTACTACGAACTAACCGAAACACTATTCACTTTCATTTCTGTTGGCTATCATTAGCGCTGAGGATGCGTCTTGCGTTGTCTTATATCGTTGCACCATTATTGCGAGAATTATGTTTTTTTATTGTATCTGTGTGAGGGTGACGAGGCGGGAGTGTTCTTACGATGCGGAGATAGTAGCGAGTAGAGAGTTGTTGAGCGACGACTTGCATAAGACTTGTTATTGGTGAGAGTGAAAGTGGTGAGCCGCTGGCGCTGTCTCCATACTAATGAGCGCGAATCGGGTGCGTTGGACTAGTCGCGTCCGGAATATGCAGCACTGGGTTTAAGTGTCACAAGACTGCTTTCTGACAGGTTACATAAGCATTCACTTTTGTTTTTGAAGAAGGAAATAATAAACACTATTAAAGTGTTACGTATTAGAATATTGATTGTATTAGTGTAGGATATAGTAACCTTTTTCTATTAGAGAATAATTTATGAAATTTCAAAAGTAAATTCATATCAAATAGCAAAATTTCGTCTACAATACAAGTCTATGGAACATATTTACTTAGCATTATATGTGTCATTGTGATTTGAATAAACTTTTTTTTAATCCATTTGAAAATTTTGAATTTCGCGCCAACTTTGCCTTCGGTAATTTCCGTGGCCAGTCGGGGGATGTCGGGTCGCCGCTGTCGCTCGCAGCGCTCTGCAGCGACCTCGAGCACCACAGGGCAACGAACGCTGACTAGGCCGAATGTATTACAAAGTCCGAGTCGCGGCGGCCGCTCCCTGCCACTCTGCCTTTGAGATCCAGCCTAGGTTCGCCTCTTACTGTGCACTACACCAAACTATGCCTGTAACTCATTACGTCAAGGTGAAATAAACAGCCTACAAGCGTAAATACAATGAGTTGCCAATGCTATGAACGTCGAAGGTAATGCTCATACATAGTTACACGATTAGACCCATTCAATCTCAATTAGTGTTAGGGTATTAAGTTATTGCTAACTGCATAGGAATTTATTATTATTATAGCTTTGAAATGACTGAACAAGTATTTATGAAAAAGCAGTACTTATTAAAGTTTTAGGTGGGTACATAAAGCTCATGAGCTTTAGCCACAAAGCATTGTTTTAGTACTACGATCTGTACGGTTTTTATACAACCATTGGTTTTTATTTCACTTATAGAACTTGATTATTTCACTTACAGAACTTGACTTACAGAAACTAATAGCGAGTTACACAAAAACATTTTAAAATTAAATTATCACTGAGACTCTCAACCTAAAAACAGATAGTTTGAGAGATGTGGAATTAAGATTAAAATGGGTTCCTTCCTACAACTGGCTGAAAATTGGATAATTAAAGTATTTTAATTATGACGCAGTAAAAGCGAAATACAATCTGAAAAACTTATGTTAAACAACAAAAATTAAAAAACTTTAATACTATCACAATAAATTTTTAGGTAAAGACATAAAATAGATTATTGTAAAATATTGTATTTTATAAATAATAATCGTATTATGATTATTATAAAAGGACACTCAAAATAAAATTATAGTTTAACTAAAAATTGATTTTAATTTAAAAATAATGTAACCAATTAGCCAAAAATGCAATCTAACGCGATAAACCCAATTTAGACAACTCAATACAATTTTGCATAATTGCATTCGGTTTCTGTCTAACGCCGGTTTAACAGGTCATAAATTATAATGTGAACGGCTCGAGTGGCTTTACTTTCAACAAACTGAGGCATTTATAATTCCAAGGAATATGAAGGTTGGAAACAAAAGGGCGCAGGTATTTCAAATAGCATATCATTACGCGAACAAGGATTTGGAACGACTTGTAATGCGATAATTGTGTCAGTGCAATATTTTCTGATTGTGTTGTATGTCTGCCTGCACTAACTACAACAAAGTGCAGATAAATTTCTTAAAAGAAATAATCGTTTCGATGTTACGAAACACCGACCACATTACCATGATTTAAAAAAAATAAAACCCAAAGTAAATTAACTTTGTATTAATTTACGTAACTTTCATTACTTCGATATAACTTAAAGTAAGGAAAGTTGATACAAAACAATAAAACGAAGTTTGATTATTTCAATTAAAATAGCTTTTTTATTAGTTTAATGAACTTGGTCTAGATGAGTTTCAGCTACAATGACTAGATCCGTCCGTTGCAGCGCAACAATAAAGTGGTTGGTTGTAAAATTCGCCAGGATTAGAATGCGAATTTGCGCGCGGCGCACGTTCGCAAGATAAGTCAGTCAGGGTCGCCCCGGTGCCGACGGCCGGCCATGCACCCGCGGGCTTGCGACACCCGCGCCCCGCCTGCCACCAACCGGCCGAGCCAGCAGGGCCAACATAAGCTATGGGGAAAACAACAACACCCACGCAACACCGCTGACGTGGCTCCGCAACATGCAGTGTTGCCATGCACTCAATTTCGAGCGGACTAGAAATGGTCCACCTTGCGTCACTTGTGACTGAAATAAACACTGAAATGCGTGAAAACTAACACACCGGCTACATATGCATGAATTTTTACAAGAGATTTAGAAGTAGTTTTTTTTAAATAACGATTTACAGAAGGCTTGGTTCACACAAGTTCGTAAATACTGAGTTTTGTAACTAAATGTCAATTTGTATAACATAAATAAATAGTACTTGAGGATTAATTAGTAAGTACGTACAAAATTTACTACAACTTTAACTATGAAATAGGCAACTTGTATACCTCTACATTTATGCATAGTACTGATAGCTACTTTTAAAAGAAATATTAATTTAGTACTTTCATAAAACAATCATGATTCTAATAAAATCACGCCTTCACCACACCAAGTACATTTTATTTGTTTACCAAAAAGGACAAGTCTGAAGGAATACTATAAAATCAAAATGAACTGGTATTTTCAACAAACGTAAACCAATATGTTTATCGATTCTTTATTTTCTCTTAAGCGCTCAATACTTTCACATTCAAAATTTTAAGACCCCTTTTGTATAAAATGCGTTTATGATTCAATATGAAATGTTTCTTTTCCTAAACTTTTCATACCTCCATTATGAAATCGACCATATACCTCTACATAAAACAGTTATGTTCCATATTTTGCACAGTGTACGCCTGCGCCTAGTTAAAGCTGAAATTCAGGTTTGACCCAAATACCGTAATCCAATTAGGTTCCTGTACGTTTTGCTATAAAATTCATAACCTGTATTAACTATACTTTTGTAGCTCAAAGCATACATACTTAAATATTGTTGTATTTGAATATGTATTTACTAAGTCAATAAATTAAATAAGTTCCATAATGATTCGAGATGGACCACGTAGACAGTGGATGCCGGAAAACAATATCGTGTCATATTTATAAAAATTGCGATATGAAACACAAACAAGTTATATAAGGTGAAACACGTAATAAAATTGTATATGTAGTAAACGTTACAGCATTCATTATTCTTTAGGGGTGGCTGTGGGCGGGCGGGAGCGACCCATTTGCAGTTCGACGACCGCCGACTATTTTTAGCTCACTCCCGGACTACTTGCATCCTACACCTTATTTTCCATTGCATTCTTTATCATAATGCATAATAATGTACTGATAAAACTACGTATTACTAAGGACTGTTTTCTAAGAAAATATTTTTTCCCTTACATAACCATTATTGAGTAGAAATATTTGGGAACTGTCTGGATTTATAAAATTTATCGTACTTACTGTACTCAAATAGTCTTGCAATGGACTTTGTCAACAATAATTTCGAAAGTGTCTGTACAAGTAAGTTAAACCTACGTTGCAGTTATTAAGATCTTTTCTTTCTAAATACTTCGTTTAAACGAATGTCTAATAACTTTGTAATCAAAATAGTATTATTCAAAATGATATCACTACATTAACAATGTAATTTCCTTTCGCGATAAATGCAATGGAACTTTCCACATTTTATCTTATTATGCTACGAAGCAATAAAGCAAGATGAAGTCTAGTCTATTAGATATCTCTGATTACAGCCTATAGACATTTCAATGTTCTAGAATTCTAGATAATTCCATGCGTTGCTTTGTCCTCGCTTCTAGATATTTATGTATATCTGGGAAAACTCATGTTAACGTTTTACGTTTTTTTTTGTGTTTACATTTCTAAACAAAATCATAGATTTTTACGTTTCAAATTGTTTTTGCTAATTGGTGTCAAAAATGGAAACACTCGCATTGTATGTAACTAAGGAAAAAATATGATAATATTATACCCAAATGTGACTCACCGACTAAAATAATGACTAAATATGAATAACCCTCAGAAAGTGTAATGACCGCTGACTTACCTGAAACAAAAGATTTATTTATCATTAAGTTATCACTCGCACCAAATATTTTGATGACACGGTTAATTAACGAAAAATATACAAACAACAAATCGTACAAGTCAGCACAAAATCATATTAATATTATATTAAGGTCAATGTCATAGAAATTACACTTAATTGCATTTTTAAAGTATTTTCATTCATCATCATAGTAATCAAAGATTTTTTATTATATATATTTAGAAATAAATGACTTACAGCTAGTTATTCAAACGGGGTTTAAACTTAATTCTCTATGTCTTTCTTCCAGCTAATTTCTGAAACTTTTAAAGTTAATGACTCATTAAGATATAGCTGTCACTGTCAAACTAAAAAAGAAAAAGATGGTCTGAGACCTAATGTAGAGTTTAAATTAAAATTCGTTTCAGATACTGGCTGTTAGTTGGACCATGACAACCATAATTTAACCTCTCTTTAACGTTTAAAAGATTTTGTCAGCATTAGCGGATTAAATTGAACTGAATTTTTCCGTGTTAAAAAATAGAATACCTACGCTTTATTTGCAATACACACACTAATAAACTTTACAATGTAGAATACAAACAAACATAATACGGGGAACACCAAATAGCTCACAGAGTAATGTATTAGCAACAAGGCTAATAAATTGATAGGCTCTACAAAAAACACCTGTATAATGCAATGCATTTTCGTGTCATGATTGTTTCTCATACTGGTTTTAGAACGATGTAGTGGTTTGACAACTGGTGATTCCGATTGATTGTAACCGGACATACAACATGTATCAAAAGTCAAAACACGTAATGATCTTTGAGAAACATTAAGTTTTTTGTAACGAATTTATTATCCAGATCACCCTGAAAAAATAACCCTGAGTTATAACAACCTCTTTTAAAATGGACAAATATTAATATGCTTTGGTTTCTTTTAAAACTTTATGTTTACTCATGAAATCCTAATAATATAAAGGCGAAAGTTATGTGTAAGTTTGTTACTTCTTCACGCTCAAATGGCTGGGCCTATATTTATGATATTTGGTAGTATGTAGGTCCGATACCTTGGATTAACACATAGGGTACTTTTTATCTCGAAAAGTACGCGATTCCCGTAGGATTTCATCAAAAGTCTGATATAGATGGCGCCACTGTGCATAAATAAATACAAGCAAAGGAAGTTGCTCGGGTTTCGCTAGTAATCAATTAAACTTAATTCTACATTAAGTGACAAGACATAATATATCTTTTCTGTGACACAATGACAACATCGGCTGCTCTATTCTGGTAATAAAAATAGTTAAAATCAATTCTTAATCCTAAGCTTGCTTATACAAATTATTAAACGTGCGAGTTAGCGTTTGAGATTGAGTTGAGACTAGATTTTAACTGTTACGAGAGTTGATCCGCTGATTTAATGTCGTAAATTTTTCTGTGAAACTGACTATTAGTAACTAAGATTTATTATTATTATTTGTTGCTTTGGGCTTTTTAAAAGTACTGCTTTGTATTTTGCTGGTCTTTTGTAGTGCCCTTTAAATTTCCCTGTTCTATTGTAACTAGGATTTAACTAGTGATGTCTATTTATTATCGATATAGCGAAACACTTTAACACAGCACGCCGTTCGAGTCAGCGTATTTGCCTAATTGATCAAATACATGTAGTCCATTCTATTATTACAAACGATTGTAACACATAAATGTTATGCCGTTTGAGTTGATAGTCGCCTGTATCGTTCTGGCACTCGAGTCATTACGTTGTCATCGTCCTAATTTTGCAGTGTCCTCGTTTTTGAGGTCAGCCTGTATCGGGGCAACGAACTCGTGCCCTTATCGCAGGGAGAGCGGGGCGGGCGGCAGCGGCAGAGCGAGAGCTGAGCGCCTCAGTAATACTTCCAATACTCTGCGCTAGATGGCGGTTAAAATTTTATGAAAAAACAAAAGGTGGTAAACCTTTCTTGAATTTATGAGGTTTAATCGGGTTGTAGATAAATATAAACACATGTTATTTTAAGTGTTTGAGCTAAAAAAGTTAATGTTTCATTTCAAATGCATAAAAACGTCAGCGCAATGCAATCGGTAGTAGCACATACGGTGAAGAAGCGCAGGTTCGAGCCGCACAGTACAATTTAAGTGATGAACATTTGTATTTTTCTTGAATTTAGTTGTTTTAAAAACTTGATTGCAATTTCAAGAACAATTATAATATCGAAAAATAAAACGACATTACAGAAAAAGATAGCGACTCGATCAAAGAATAAGCAATATAACAATAATTCGGAGAAACAATGATATTATCTATAAATTTTATGGTGCTTTAAATTATAATTATATATTCACAAATGCAAGTATTTTTAAACCCAAACATCTGACATTAATCAAAATATCGTAATGTAAAAATAGTAGATTTTACAACAAGTGCACAAAACGAATCATTTCTATCCAAGACTTTTAGCATGATAGTAATGTCGAGGATAGAAATGGTTTTGTGGACGAGTTATAAACTCTGCTTTTCACTTCGATTGCGAGGAAATAAATAAATAAACGCAAGAAAAACAAGACCCTGTTTCCCATTTCCCGCCGCTTTTTTTTTTTAAATCTTACGACTTTGAAATTAGGCTTGGGCTGCAGACCTATACAGCCTACTATTAAATTAATTTTGTAATAAAATAATTTTCTTAAATTAATTAAATAACCTACCGTACTTTAATTTAAATTTTAATATCTTTTATGACTTAAAAAACACATTAGGCAAATAAATTAAAGTAAATATTATAAAATAACAAATTCTATCTCTGAACTTTTTGTTGTGTTTGGCTGTATGGCTTATTTTTCCTTTGTCTTAATATAGATACATTTATGAGTTTACTTTTCTGCCCTTGTGCACAAAATTCGATTTTGTGCAGCCTATATCCTGCGCAAATAAGCACTTTCTGAGCATGAGAAGTGAAAAAATATATAAACCTATCCACGACCTTTCCCAAATCACCCCGGTGCATCCCTAATCGTACCGTCAGTGGCTACGTCAAATTGCATAATATAGTGACGGATGATACTACGAGCGTAGCACGATGCTACAGTGCGCTACGCACACACATACCGTGTAGCATAGGAACGGTGCGGGTCGACGCCCGCGAACCGGGGCAGCCTTGCTCTGTCCTCCGCGCCCTATTTCTGTCGCCACAGCCCCTCCCGCTCCTCTCCTCGTACTCCCCGCGACTCCCTCAACAACCCTCTAACTCGAAATTACATGACAATTAACTAAATTGACGAATAGTAAAGCATGTACGTACGTAACATTCTAATTTATTTTTGTATTGAACTATGCATTAGGAAAAAAAAAATCATTTTTTTACCAAAAGACTAACATAATCGTAAAACGTTGATATTGAATATAGGTATTTTTTTTGTTATAATGTAATGAATGTTGGATGATTTTTCTTCTTTTTATTTTTACAATAACTATGAAGTTTTAATTGTAAATTAAATTCTGTTTTAGAATTTAATTTCCAATTAATCTGATCATTTCCGTAGGACTCTACGTCTGGGACTTTATGTCAATAAAAAATAAAAAATGCATAATAATAAATAAAGCCTTAATAAACTGTATTAGTGCCTCACACGAATCTAGTTTTAGTGCTTTCAAGTAGATGCGAATCAGGAACTTTTCTGTTACCTAGCACATCTAATCTATTAGAGCTCTGTAATAAATTACTAGTAACTGCCATCACCTAACAAGAGCTATAAAAAGTACCCGTATGCGTTCTATTTATGCCGTAACGTCTTCGTAACAAACTTCATTAATAGAAGCATTGTATAACCCGTTCAATTGTAATCAAGTGTCGTCAGTGCGTGACACATAGAGCACTGTGCTTCGTGCAAGTGACAAGTATGAAGATAGAAAGCTACATGGTATACACACGTGTGGCGTCAACTGGCATGTGTGTGTGTGACGCGGGGCGGCGAGCGGTGACGCGGGATTGCGTCAACTTTTACTCGCACTTTCTCGTGCTCTTGCGCAACTCCCGATCCCGACACCGCAATACTGGTCCAGTCGACGACTGCGCAGTGACAGCATTTCCCCACGATTTCTACAGATATTATTTATATCGTGTAACGTTTATTTACGTTTATTTGTGGAATTCCGTGTAATGATGATAAATTTAATTTATTCACTGTCTGTATGAATGGAAAAGCAAGTCTGTTTGGTAAAGTTCATTAATACTAAAACATAACATTCGGCTTTTTATGGGTGTTACGTAATTTTATATTATTTTCTGTTAAAATTGTATTATTTATCGACTGCTTAATTGTTTATACAACTTATTAGCTCATTTATGACACGGACAAACTTTGAGATAAAACAAAGAGCATTTTACGATTATGTACCCACTGTAGGAAAATAATATGAATACATTCCATGTTAAATAATTAGTACAAATGAAGTCATTAGTATTTATAACAGTTTGTTATTCCTGAAACGAGTAATGGATGGATACATTTCAATGAAAAGCTAGTGGTAGGTAACGGGACGGCGAGGGGGCCGCGGGCGGCGGGGGGCGCACGCGGTCCGTGCCCCAGTTTCGCGCGGGTGCATGAACTCAAATGAGGTAAGGCCACCGACCGAAGCCGGCGTGCATTCTAAATTGTACTTTATCACTTGTGGGTTATGTAAGATGTTTGTTTGCAGTACTAGTGGTCGGTATATCGTCACAAGCTACCTAACTATTGATATCACACGGAGGAGTTGGGCGTGCGACTCTGGATCCAGCTGCGGCGCGACCTTCGCAATTATCGCCCGCGCTCGCCGACTGTGCTGCTGCTATGTACCATTGGAAACAACTCAAAATAAATTAAACCACCATGAAGACACAACACTGCTGCGCCAGATAAGACCCGCTGACATAAAAATCCGGGCGCACATTGACGTCAAACATTCGTATTACTTTGATAGAGACAAACATTTTCTTTGTTTGCACCGCAGGTGTTCACAAAAAATATAAATTTAAAATTATTCGTAAAGTAAAATACATAATATTAAATTATAGTTCAATACTGTTGTAAAAGAATCACACAAAACATAGCTGAAACATAAATTTTAATTTCTTTTGTAACATAAAGTTACTTAATAAACCCAAAATTACTTTATTAGTAAGAAACTGTAGTTTTATGCAATTTAGCATAGATACGTTTTGTTACTCATTTTTGTAACATAATATAGTCGTACATTTATAATAAAGCGTCAGGTAAATAACCGGTCAAGGACAGCAGGGCGTGTGAGCGTTTTGTGTCCGTTCACGCCGAAAAAAACTATCGGAGCGTGATTTTACACGTTCCGAATATAGGTCACTATCGATTTTAGATTTTTATTTTGATGTAGAATAGACAAAGATCTACGCATGAATTGCTTAGTACGATTTACGCATCCCAAATATGTACTTATAATTTACATTAGTACTTAATAGACGAACTCTATTCTATAAAATATTACCAAAATAGGATGCCCTAATATGCAGTATCTTGTTACCAGTTCGCCTTGCATGTCTCGCCCAACGTAGAAAGCGAAATGACGCTCATTAAATGTGACTGAAGAATATTAGACGAATGGGTGCGAGACCTTAGCTTGAATTTGGTATGAAAGACATATAATGCAGAATACACAACAATGTAAGAAAATTCTGAAGAATTATGCATATTTGATTAGTAATTTAATTAATATTTTACAAAAAAAAAACTTAATAAAGCAGGTTTCAATAAAATCCCTTAGTATGCTGGTAATCCGCAACTGATATTTGAGGAGATGAAGTAGTAATAGAAATTGGAAGTTTCTAAAAACATTACGACACGTGACAGGATTACAGTGGAAGGGATAAATAAATTCTATTTTCTATAAAAACAGCTTAATAATCAAACATAAAGGCACATGACAGGGTTCATGAATAATTCTATTGTATCAGTATATAGGTCAAGCCGACGTCGGATGCGTAAACAGTTGTAGCCAGAGCGCGGAGGGACGTCAGAATAATCTCCACTCTCCACTGAAGCTGAGCGATTTGTTTAAAAAGTAGGGCGGCCCTAGCGACGTGGCGACCAAACATTTGTACAGGATTCATACGGTTTAATTTGGCTTTAGTATTTACTTAAGATTCATGCTTAATGAATTAGTACACACATCACATATACTATCACATATATTTGAAATAAATATGTAAAAGGTAATATTTGAAAAATTTTGTATCGATTTACAAAACTTTACACGATTTTGTTATAGAACAAACCTAACATTAAATAATTATATAACTATAAAGCCTAGATCTTCTTTGATTGTCTTTCTCTGTATTTAGATTTAAACAGAGAGAAAGACCAACGAGAAAAGTGATTTTGTTTTTTGTTTATCTAAATATTAACTCAAATTACCATTCTAGAATTTATTGGAAGACAATTATTTTATATTGTGCTTAAAGTTTCATATAAAAAACTCATCTTTATTATTTAAAGCAAGAATTAATTATGAATATCACATTAATTATGGATATCACTTTTAATAAACAATACAAAACGTGTAATTAATTTGTTGTTCGTATTAATTGATTCTAATGCTAATGAGTACGTAATTATGCAGGATTATGTTTGAGCGATGCTACTCTGCATTGCACAGGAGTAACAATCTGCAACTGGGACAATAAACTGCATCAAGAACGAATGATAATTTGTATGATAGTTAGCTTATTATCTTATTAATAGTTGTGAGCCGATAGGTAGTCGGTTAACTCGGAATTTGCATAGCGAAAAATGTACAGAGAAGCGTTGTTGTCAACCTACACGGAGGATATCTAATTGTCTTTGTTCATAACTTCTAAATACTTGTATTTATTGATATTATGTCTACAAAGAAGATTATGAACTAACAACTTCTTTTAGATTTACGAATATTTAGTTTAAAAAACATATTTTTTGTAAGGAATATTCTTGACATTTTATAAAGGAAATATCAGTTCCTATGATAAGTGACGACGCAGGAAAATATCTCATTCAACGACTTGCCACCCTTGCTTATATGTCAGACAAAATTACTATGTATAAAATTATAAATTATTATCATGAAAATATTAAGAGATATATAAGTAAAGATAATTACACTACCAATTCAACTACCTACCACTATTATGATTAATTTAATACATAATATATGGATCTACATACGTTTTATAAATAGTTCATACACAAACGTATATAACAACTTGCAATGACTAGTTGATATTGAACAGTGCTACAGAATAGATAATATGAGTACAACAATAGAATATAATAGTTTACTGTAAAAACAGTTTATTTATTTTCAGACTAGAAATGGAAAAATCGCAATAAGTAGTACTTACATCTTTTATATTGTATTCTTTCAATTAAATAAAACAGGTTTTATGGCAATTGAAAAAAGACCTATTTTGACGGCATTTCTTCTCGTGAATGGTCAATCTGAAATACTGGTAAATTAAAAAATAAATCTAACATTATGACATGTCTTAAGTGCCTGCTACACACAGAATAAAGTATTTTTTTGACTTTGAACTTGACGATCGGGTTTACTATTATATTTCTGTGCTGGTAAATTCTAATAAGGATGACAGTCAACTCTTCATTATCATCATCTCAGCCATAAGAACTGCTGGATATAGGCCTCCCCAAACGCCTCCCATGCGACCTGCTGTCAGCGGCCTGCACCCAGCCAGCGGTTTCCTACGACTTTCTTTATGTCGTCTTTCGTTAGACAGTCAACTCTTTCTTTTATAAAAAAAAACTAGACTAGCATTATGTGTGTGTACGATAACATACAATTTCCTAGATCTTGGTCTGTTTTGAAAAGTAATTTGTAAGAGTTTTATATATTTTATTATAACAATATCATTTGTAAACGTTTTTGTCAACGCACCAACTACAAAATTAAAACAAATAGTTCTATTTAAGTATCATTATATAGACATCTCACTTTTGGGATATGAGGCCAATCGAACGAATGTAGCACACAATAAACGTAGAATATTTTTGTTAACAAAGTTTTCAGAACAGTATTAAAGTAGGCCATGTTATGATTTAGAGGGAAACCCATTGTAATAAGACTACTTGAAAAAGTCCCGAACTTCATAGAATTACAATAAATTCGTTTATTTCTTCACATCACACAATAAATGCTAATACAACAAGTATTACTTACAATATTAACGTCCATTGGTTCATTGTGGACGACTGGTGCCTAAGCTAGGTTAAAGCCCGTATTTCAGGTCACTAGGTCTCCACCAGTGGCATATAACCATAATAATAATGAATACTTTTTTTTCATATTAGCAAATAATCATAAAATATGACTATTTTTAGAATGAATATATGATTTCTTTTATACTGTGACCGACAAGTATGGTGGCAGATCTAATAAAATGTACCTACGTTTATTTTTTCTATCATTTTTTATTGTAATGTATCTTTCATGTGTATAATGTACCTATGCGTAATTTTTATAGGTCTTGGTTACCTGAAATAAATGTATTTTTATTTATTTTTATTTTTTAAATAGCAGTTGTTCGTACTGTATATTTTGTATCTGTGGTATTGTGCAGTTTAGTTAGAGCGTGTCAGTGGAGGTTACGCCGCCCCCCCCGCCCCCCCTCCCCGCGCCGGAGCAACAAACTCTGCAAGGTTGCACCGCGACCGACTCCGCTATCGTTGGCTACAGTTACGATATCGCCCGCCCTTCTCCAACAAACTATTTTATTTTATTACATTGCTGTCATATCGATAGGTATTTTACACGAAGGTCTTGTGGATTATGATTTCATTTTGAGTGCTTTTTGCTTTGCAAAATTTGAATCTAGTCATTTTAAATAAGGATTGCTTACTTAGAATGACTAGATTTAAGTTTTGATTTTTAAAAACTGTTTAGTTCTTTGTAAGCTACGAAAAAATATAAATAAAAATTTTAATAAACAATCATTACTCCTCCGAGATATTCATGATTATTGTTTAGTACACTTTTCTTTTAAAAATCTTATTTATAGTTCTTTGAAGTTACTTATTAAGTCACTCTTGAACAAAATAACATAAAGAAATTAATTAATGTTCATATTTAAAGGCCACAGGCTTATATTCAAATAATTCCATTTAACCAATTTAGTGAGACGAGTGGCGCCATCTGTTATCGAGTAGCCGGACTAACCAGTTCTTTAACTTGCATAAAAATGCACGTAATGTTTATACTTGTAAATGTGAAATAGCATTAGAAATCAATAAATCAAGGCTTGTAATTAAATTATAATAAATAATACAATGTGCATTTAATCGATTTATCTATAATTCAAGTAATCAAAATTTTAATTCCTAAGTTTTTTCTCTGTGAACAAAAATGATATAGGAATGTAAAAATATAAACAGGTAAATCAATTTTCGTACTCTATTTATATCGTCATATTTAAAAAAATAAATAGAGTAGTTTTAATTGGATAGTATCCAACAAAAATATTTGACTATTTGACACATTTACTAAATTTATCTTGCTATCCAAATTATTGAAAATAGAATTCTTGATGTCCAATTTAAAATATTTTGCATCAGTGATAAACATTATGAGTCATTTTGTTGGTTTCATAAGGGGAGCGACGACCGCGTGCGTGACGCACGGCACGGTGAGCCACCGTCACTCGAACTCCGCTACGTGGCGTCAACAAAAACCCACTGACGTTACGAACGACTGACTTGCCCAAATACACAAATCATAAGTTTTGTTTTTTCAAAACATTATGGCTTCACCCGCTTTATGTAAGGAAGTCACAAAAGACACATCCGTCGCCTATCAGCTTCTTTAAGCTTAAAATTTACAAAAAAAGTTGAAAAAAACAAAAATATTAAAAATGTTTTGCAATATTTAAAAACCGATAAAAAAATTCAATGGTCCTCACATAATATTATAAAATTTATAAAACTACCTTTTCCCCGCGGCTTCGCTCGCGTTAATTTTGTGACAGATCTCGTTTGAGAACCAAACAACCAATAGCGCGACTTGTGGCGCCATCTGTTGGCCGATACAGCACCCTCTATAGTAGAAAAAATATTTTCCCATTAGAACGACATACTTTGACGGGATAAAAAGTAGCCTATGTTGGGCTCTGTACCCCTAACAATATGCCTGTATGCAAATTTTCTCTGTACCCCTAACAATATGTAAGCCGTGAAGGAATAACAAACAAACAAACAAACAAAACTCACTTTCTCATTTATAATATTAAAGGAAAGGAAGGCTAAAGGATCATTTATTTTGCAAGTAGATTTACAGGAAATAATTTTGCACGTCAATGTTGTAAAATTATCATTTCTTTTTTTATGCCCCAAAGGAGGCAAACAAGCATACGGTTTGAGCGGATTATCCGCTGTGCCCTACCACTCTTAAAATAAAGTTAAAACTACCAATAAATAATAATAATATCTGAGATAAAAATAAAGAACACGAAAATATAACGTATAATGATCATGCTCATTAAATAAAGCATTTAATAACGATATTTTAGGTTTGGTAAGGTACTAACTAATAAAATTATTAAAGAAGAAAAACTAAAAGCAGAAATTTCAATCAATAATAATAAAAGTTCAAGAGTTGAAAATCATTAGGCTATGCTATGTGAAAAGCTTCGTGGAGTGAACCAAAAGCAACCCAATAAGAACTCGTAGCGCCATCTTGTAAAAGTGATGGTAAACAGCATGAAACTTGGGTGGATAGCGCCACCTATCGGAATTTTCCTGAATGTCGCAGGCTTCATGGGGCGAACGGTTACTTAGGTTGTGAAAACGCTACTAGATAACGCTGTTTTCAAATGATTTTATAACTTTATTTTGGACATTATTTTATGATTGTTAAATTATTTAATTAAAATACTTATTAATTATAGCTACTCTAATCTCTTCGTAACAAAAATATTTTACCACTTTGTACTTGATTATATATATAGATACAAATCAATCTGCTCCCGTTCGCAATAGATTTAAAAATAACTTTTTTCTTCTATAAATAAATTAATAAAACACACAATATTATTTACTTAAATAACTTAAGAAATGTCTTTAGATACAGAAAAGCGTTAATAGGTCACAATAATATCGCTGCGTCAATAAAAATTACTAAATTAATAGGTGTTTTAAAAAAATATAGGTAAGTATGATTGTTTTTTTAAATTTTTATTTGTGGTACTTTTGAATTGAAGCAGCGATATGTAAAACAGTCTTTTGTAAATAAAAAGTTACCTCTAGCTGATGACAGCATTTAAAAACCGCTAAAATGTTAAGGAAACGCTTGTTATACAGTACATAAACAGGGGAACATATTCTCAGAAAAGACAAAGACATTTATTGCGCATCAAAAAACTTGTCTAAATAAATCTTTTGAAAAGATAGAGGACAAAAGGACGGAAGGTAAGTCAAGTTACGCAGAATATGTTTCACCACGACACGTTAACAATCTTCGTTTAGCATATTAGACTATTTGCTCAAAGGCAAATTATGCTGAGTTCTAAAGTAAATATCTACGTAATGTAACCTCCAGCCGACTTTCGGTCTATCGTCCGGAACAAATACACGACTGACCTACAAACAGACGCGAACGCAGAATGAAGCATTGTCTCTCCTCTTCTCGCATCTGGGCGGGCGCTGAGTGCGGAAGAGATGGCGCATCTTGTTACGATGACGAGCCTCCATTCTCAATGTCAAGTTCACCGATTATTATTAGTGCTCAATGCCACGAAACGAAGCACACATTCATACATAATATACTGGCGTAGAAGAGCGCTGCTTCCACGAAAATTTTCTTTGTATGTATTATGTTCATAAATAATTCCAGAATTAAACGTATCAATCATTAGTCTGTTCTATTGTTTTGTCACATTGATTTAAATATTTGCAAATTATTATAATAATTAAACATATAGTTTTATTACAATTTTAATAGTTGCATTGACATGCTTCTGACAAACGAACTAAGCATTACGAAATTACAAATTTATTTTTATAAAAATAATTTCTGGTTTATTATTACGATAGTTATGACATAAAATAATATTATCATAGAAAAGAAGGACTTTTGACAACCCTAAAATTATATTATGCTTAACAGAAATCGGTTTTTACTTCCCTGACAAAGTGGAAGAAACGTCTTAAGTACTGTTAGGTACAAACATATTATTATGAATCTATTTTGGGTGATGCCTTGTTCAACCTATGGCTATTAATTATATTATGTAAATCCACGGTTATTGATTGCTCACTCTTCCGCCATCCTACTAATAATGTATGTAGAAGGCAGAACTATTTGTTTAATGAAAAGTGCTATATATTTCAGCAACACGTGACACGCGAATGGCACGTGTCCTACAAAATCTTGCCAAGGTCTAAGGCTATGACGATAAGCGATTTTGTTTGATGTTTTCCGTGTCAAATGCCAAAAAACATCGTGTACAAAATATAATAACATGACATTTAATTAAGCAATCGCCATAACATAAACAAAACTAAAACGGGTATTTATGTATATAATAATATGAGCAATGATATTCGACATTTTATTTAGGTCTTAAGCCGCGTTTACGCTTGCAAGTTCTCGCGAAAGAAATCGCAGGAGTCATGCGTAAGTTTTAATGCAAACAGCATCGTTGGAAGCTATTTACGGAACTAAACCGGTGTTTTAAGAGACTGTCGCGGGACATTGAAAATACGTTTCTTAGGCATGTTATTAATTGCTCGCTAGATCTGTCTGGTAAGCTATCCCGAGCTTACTGGCATGCAATTTATTGCAGGTGTAAATTCAGCTTAAGTCTAGAAATAAGATAAACGCGTAGAGTTACAGATTAAAAATAATTCGTAACATAATTTGGAAGACACGACTATTTTTAGATGCAGAAATCAAGTGCAGATAGATACAAATATTATCTCGAGGACACGATTGATATGATGAATTAGGTTTGGATGACGAAATAGACAACTTACATTTGCGTTGCATCGACACTTGATACCATCCTTGATACTAACAATTTTCCTGTATGGCAGATTTTCAGAATTTACTCAAAACTGCGTGAGTCTCAGTGGTTGGCACTATGCCGGATACCGTGGGGTCGTGGGTTCGAATCCCACCTGGGGTAGGAGGTGAAAGTTTTCTTTCAAAAATCAATTTCTAAATATGAATGGTTAGTTGCCTAACAACTATAAATAAAAATCATAAATTTACTCAAAACTTAATAAGACATTTGTAATTTCGTATCTACACACAGTGTAATGTTATTTTTCAGGTTGATATTAAGTCTTGTAATGTTTCTAGTGTAAAATCAAAGTGTAAAATTGATTCAAATGGATCCACAAATTCAGGATGAAATTTGACGTTTTTTAAGACATTTAAAATTTGCGGTCCTCATTTTGTTTTGACTAGTATAAATATTTATACAAATGTGAGATATGTATTTAAACATCGCATGTCGTTTGAAAATCTGGTAAACTATTTTCGGTTCCATACACTATAGAGATTAGCCATAGAGTTTGGTAGTACGGAAATAGTCACAGCGACCTTGCTCTCTCTCCAGGAGAGTTACGAGCTATGCATGCACCTATGTTCGGAACAGCGTAATACAATTTATTTTGTTTCGTAGAGCTCACATGTGGGCCACACAACGATACGAGATAAAATCAACCAAGATCCAAAAAATACTATTTTTAGACTAACTTTCCAAGGCAATCCAGAATATATCCTATTAGTCGTCTTTCACGATATGATGAATATAATTACGATTGGCTTAACAATACATAAGTTCCAGATATTCTATTTGATGAATTGTTAAAATAAATAATCTGTACGAGTGAGATATTGTGTCAATTTATCTAAAACAAAAACTATCATAAATAACAAGGCATTGTTTTTGAGCAGTTCCTAAAATCATTTAAATCTGAGTGTCGTATGGATACATACATAATAAAATCATATGGAGAAATCAACGCACATTAGTAGGAGTAGGAAGTTTATAAATATTACTGGCATCGCGTACTTACAAACGGCACAGACAGTTCGATGGGGTTTTTGGCCAAATGGCTCGATTCCAACGCTCATCAGCGCGTAACTGCTTATATGGTACCAAGATGCTCGCTCAGAACGGTTCCGCACTGTATTTCTTTCTTTTTGCCAAAGAGGGCAAAATTACATTCAAGAAAGCAAAGCAATACAAGAAAGCACATTCTTAAAACCTTCTTCATTTTCTTGTTAATTTTTCTAGAATAGAATAGAAGAGATTGGATCGAATTCCAATATTAAATTAAATTATAGAGGCTCATTGAATAGGTTACACATAGAACTCTATTCCTCTACGAGTGAATCCCTTACTTCTAGAAGAATAGAGGTGAATTTTTAACTGTTTTTAATACTATTTCATTTATTATTACAATGGTTTCATGTTTATTAGATATACATAGGAAAAAATTTCTCATTCGAAGCTTATTTATAGACTGAAATTAATACTGAATTGATTATAGAATTGGGTGTTATAATTATTATCATGACGAATTATTTCCAATTCGATTTGGACGTCACGCGAGACAGAAAATACTATTGTAATGTAATTGAATTCGACTGTTATCTTTCCAGCGGCTAGACTTAAAATGTATGTAATCTAGATTTGTCAAAGGAAATCCAACACGTGTCTTATAGAAGGATAATTGAGATAAATCGACACATGTGTACATTGGTCACAAAGTCAATTTAAAATTCTATTCAAAATTCTAATTTATTTTCAATGTATGTAGTGAGCAGTGACGAAAATGATTGGCGGACATTATTTTTCATACTGCATATATACATAGTTATTTTATAGATACCTCAGACAGTAGCATACCTTAAGTGCATCCCATCATTACTAACCGTAAATATCTTGTTAAACCGAAATATATCCAACCTATACCTATCCTCCGAAATTTCCAATGAGGAACTAGTTCTCATCATAAAATAGAACATTGGTTGGTAGAGTAGTTGTTCTGCCTGATTAGTAGTTACAATGATGAAAAGTGAGATAAGCTGTCAGATATAAACGTAATTTGGGCATAAAGGCCAAGTGCATTGAACGCGCGGGCGTGCCGTGCAATTGCAATGTATTACGCGTTTTCTTGCAGTATTGATCGCCCTGGCGGCCGTGACTCACGCCGCCCTTGCCCGACATTCAACCCCCTGACTCCCCGCTGCACGCGTTATCACGACCCATCTCCCTATCTACATTTAAAGTAAGGGTTACTTTTTATTTATTCCAAATAGATAATTGGATAACTGTACATTCGTGAATATTTTAAAACAGGAAACAGTACTCACATAGCGTGCTTTTTGCATCATACGCCTTGTAATCAAAAATGTCTAGACATATTTTCTACGTAGTTATTAGTGAATTACATAACACACCGACTAAGTTGCATGCATAAAAGTAATTATAATAAAAGTGACTGAGGTAAACAAGGGTCTCCCCTAGAATTTGGCTTGGCACTACCTGCGCACCATTTATAACGTCCACTAACATACATCCCTACATCCCTCGTAGCTATATATGTATTGTATAAGACATCAATATCCTTTCTCCCCGCGACCAAAGTCACCCTACTAACTTTCATTCCCTTTCCCTATTTCTTTGAAGGGATGCTATTGAGAAGGGCTTCAAGCAACTTTTCCTTAGAGACTTAATTCAAAAGAAAATAATGCTTACACAAAAACAATTATTATGAAATTGTTGTACTGCTTTTACTTCTATAGGAATGTCTCATTTGATGTATCATTTCTTCGTTTATTAAATAGAATACATATTTGCACGATATATAAACAGATTCTTAGATTAGTTTACCTAGAATCTCATTTTTTTTTTCAAAATACATAAAACTTACAAGAAATCTCAAATGTCAAATTACACTCTATTGGTGTCGTGTTCTATAAATAGTAATAATTGAATTGTTTTTGAAACAAAAATATTGAAAAATGTTTACAGCAGGAAATGCACGCACGCATTTCAAGAATTCGGGTGGGGCTGGGGTCTACCCTACAAGCCTGCGTAGTGCGCTCTTTATGTTAGGGTGATATCATAATTGGGTTCAAATATATTAAAAATTAAGTAATAAAAAAAAAAATAAGCATTATATTACAAAGCTAATGTTTTTGTTTGTTTGAACGCTCTAATCTCTGGAATTACAGGAACGGGGAACATTATAAGTTGACTGTAGGTTATATAACATCACGCTACCAGGATTCGGGTTCACAAACAATGGGATTTTAAAGGTAAAACCATGGGTATCAACTAGTATTATTTGTTTAAATAATATCCAATCAGAAAAGTATATTTTATGTGATCTAGCGATTCCCTATGGAATATTTATCCTACTCTTATAATAAACAGCTTTAACAGAATCAAAGCCACATATTAGAATGGTAAGCTATATTGTTTGTATGCTTATTTTGTTAAAAAAATATGCCATAACGAAGTACAAGTATAATTGCATCAACAGCAACATGTAATTATTTTACTTTCTCGTTTCATTAAATAAATGATATGTCGTAAAGTATCGAGGCATCATCAAAATTAGTTTTTTTTAACATATGAGACATTATAACGTGTATAATAATACTACAATAATACCAGCTATTTATTTTATGTCTTTTGCTAGCGGTACAGAATTGGGCACCGTTGTAATTTGTAATTGTTGATTTGCGAACCTTTCTATTTCCTTGTTTTCGTCGAAAATTAGAAATTACTACCGCCTTTTTTTTTTAAATAAAATAGCCTATGTTACTCGGGGATAATGTAGCTTCCTAATAGTGAAAGAATTTTTGAAATCGGTCTAATAGTTTTTGAGTTTATTCGTTACAAACAAAAATTTAAATCTTTCCTCTTTATAATACATATTATAGTATTGATATGTACAGCAATTTCATAGGCATGTAGAAATCATCATCAGCTCTTGAATTCCGTCACTGGAAGTTGTCACAACGCAGTGGTACACACTTTCCGTTGCGCGAGGGTATGGCTGCGGGATCGATTCCGCCCCACGTTCACGGTCAACGCCCTCCGCCCGCCCTACGCTTCCGCGTCACCGGCGCCACCCGACCCCCCGCACCCCTCACACGCCTCTCTAAATATAGGTACATCACTCCGACCCTTCAGTCCTGTTACGAAACACAATTAACTTTACTATTTCAAGACCATTTTGTCTACATTTGCGGCAAAGAAAGCGATAATGAAAATACAAGTTTTATATGAATACAAAACATCCGAAAAGATAAACCAAGGTTTAACTAAAACCTGTTTTGTCTCTGTTATTCTTGAGGAGAATTGAATAAAGTGTGAAAGTGACACAACTATTTTAGCTATACATTGGCTGGCTGGTATTTATTAATAAGAGAACTATAGTATAACAATTCAGATTAATTAAATAAAGGTCGCATTGGAGGCGTTTGGAGAAGACCTATATCCAGCAGTGGGCTTCTTGTGGCTGAGATGATGATGATGAAATAAAGGAGGATTGCCGGATCTCTCACCCGAAAAAATGCTTTATTACGTCACATGAAATACTGTGAAAATTTAGTACTTCACCGGTAGAACTAACTCATTTCATAAAAAATATTCTATCACCCCAGATTTGCAGAAGGTAGTTTAAATGCGTTATCAATTTGAAATTACCAGTGCTAGCCAGCGATCCTTACTAAATATAGGTAGAAGGTAGTGTATCAGTGTCACAAAGGCTTGTTACAAGAAAAGTACCCTATTGTTATTGATTGATAGACGCGCCTATGATGGGTCATTCAATGAGTTGTTTGGCTTGAAATTAGAAACTGGCTCCCAAGAACCGCACAGGATGTGTATGTTCACAATCAATCCTACATTTCATAGAAATATCATGGTAATTCCATACTAGCTGTGTTTGCGACTTCACTCGTAGAATTCAGCTAGGATACTAACGTTTATACATTTTAAAGTTAACAACACATTAATGTATAGCTATCAGCATCAGTGTCAAACTATAGTAGAAAAAGACATACTTAGCTTGAAACTTAAATAAGTTTAAAATGCGTTGCTGCAACTGACTGTGAGTCTAATATTTTATTTCTCTTCATTCTGCGCAGTATAACTTTAAGTACCCAATTTTTATAATACTTTATTTTCCTAACTTAAGCGTCTGTGTTATTCTCCACTATTTAATCTAACTTAGTACAAAAGAACATGAAAATGTGTTTAGTAATTCAGTCTGGTATGTACGAGACAGATTTTTGCAGACGAGGCATTCCCAAATTATAACATTATTAAAACGTCAATTGTCCTGGCTAAAAGTTGCGTATCTGCTCGAACCCTAAGTTCTGTTCCATGCGCTCAACACACCGCGCGGCGCGGTGCCTCGCGGTAATGTGAAGACTCACTTATGTAACGAGGTACGAGGTTATAAGAGGTAATTAAGGAGCTGCTTTGTCCCTGTACTGTCGGCGCTACTACAGGGTCGGGGTTGACATATACCCTTGGCATTTAACAATTATTAGGTGATAAATATTTATCGTCAAGCGAGTGTATTCAAGTAAAGAAAAAACTGACCTAAGCCTGCTTTGCACTAGTAGTAAGTAAGCAGTGTTGTATTTTGCCCAACGTAACGCCTAACCTACGCTTGTACGCTGTTGTAACATGGGATCAAGATCTTTGGGAGCGACCTTAGGATGGCCCTTAGGAAAAGAGAGGAAATATTATTACAAAATTTAAAAGAGCATGTACAGTAAACAAATGAAAAAGGTATCCAGGGTAGATAAAAAAAATATGTAATATCTCAGATATAATTACTTTTTATATTGGTGAAAACACGTAAATATAACTTCCTGAGATTAACCCAAATCATCAAGTATCCCTTCATTCACGATGGCCCAACCTAAAACTGAGCAGTTTGAGTAGGGCTGTGTGGTGTATTGATGCGTATACGTATTACTGATGACATGACGTAATAGAAGATCTACTTAATTGTTTGACCGAGTTGCGAGTAAGTGTTTCCCGTTTGTGTAGTATATCGATAAGACGTTTCAATACAATTTGTAGCTGTTAAAATAGATGCTCTTACATAGTTTCACTACTATTTGTAAGTTCACATATGGCGAAACTTGCAAATATTTTTACTAAACACTCTACAATGATCCACAATCACAATGTTTTTTGCAAGAAACAATGGTTGCAAACAAAACATGACAACTAAATCAGCGGTCGTCGCGACTAAAGATAGTGTGTACGAACCCTAAATCACTTTAAAATTTTAAGATACGTGCTGTTTTCAATTAGGCATAACTAAATATTGCGTATCAAGTACCTAATTGGTTAGCAGCACGTTATTAAACTCAAATTGTGTTCTCGCTATTGATCCTGCGTTCAAATGCTTCCCTACTGACTCGGCCTTACATTCCACCGCCCGAACAATTCCATAGCTACATACCTACATACAGCGAACACAAAACTGCTTCTGACGCGACGAGGGCCCTCAGACGGTTGTATGTATACCTTTAGCTACAGTGCAGTGAGTGGGTGAGCAGACTGCAGTCAAAGCCGCTGAATCCCGGAAAACTACCGACCCAGTCTAGACATGGGGGCACTTCCCCTCGCGAACCCCGCGCCGCGCCCCTTGCGCTACCCCGCCGCTTTCACCGACTTGCAGACATTATAAAAAGAGAACGCACCAACGCTTTTGAGTGATGCGGTGTGTGACATACGAACAAAAAAGCCGGGAAATGGAGATGAAAAATAACAAAAGGTGTTTTCATCACAGCACTGCTTAAGAGGGCTCGAAGTGGGAACAACGTCTCGGGGCGCAGTGAATTGAAAATGGCGAATTATAATTTGCTCTTACTCTATGAGGTGTCAAACATTTCCCTATTTGATTCAATATAAGTATTTTTATGCACATTTCTTGTTGCTAAGGATTTTTTACCACTTGTAAACACAATTATTTGTTCTTTAAAATAATAATAGGATTCTGTATCTACATAATTTTAAATTATATTTGATATTGGTTTGAATTTTGCAAAATATATATTTATTCTACTGAAATTAATTAAAGAAGAATAGAAAAAGTGCAAAAACCTTACCCCCTTACTTACCCCCTTAGTAAGACTTAATAACGTTACTTATAGGACCTACTTTAGAGCTGATTGATGAAAACTGATATAACTAATTAATTAACTTGCTCAATTATCGTATAGAGTCGCATCTCTAGACGTCTAGACTCAAAATACAATTGACATTACTTACCAATTGAAAGGTAAACAATATTTTTATGTAAATTTTTATTGAAATACAATGATATAGAAACAGTAACCATTACCTTGAATTAGACAGTGTATGCATGATTGACTGTTCTGCAGTGGGTTAGTGAGAGTGAATTACATCGGGGGTGGGTGGTGCACCAGGCGGGGGTGGCTTGCAGACAGGGTGGTTCCGTGGAGTGAGAGCAGACGGGAGACGACCGACGCACCTCGTTTCCGTGCCGGGTGTAACGAACATACACACAGAACACATGCATTGACGGTAATCGCAGTACACTGTTGCCATGTGGTTACCTTACAAGGTACATCAAAGGGTTTTTTTGCTACTGGCTCCAATTATTTTTTAAGATACAATTTCCAACTATGATAGCTTTAATTTATGTATAAGATTATAATATAATTATTTTATTGCTATTCAGAACTTTTAAAAATACCGTCTTATTCTCTACATAGTTATAAATTGTATTTTTGTCAGCAATGTATGCACCCATAATCAGGCTTTTTTTTGTTTGAGACAAAATTTTATTGTCCAAGTATATTTATAAATTTATATTTATTCGTAGTTTACATCATAAAGCGAAAAAAATCAGTTCTCAATGTTTAAAGGTTTGTGCTGGGCGTTGGTCAGTCAGTCACTCGATATTATAGGTAATCTAGGGACATTTTTGTATGTAGAGTAACGAATTTAGTATAAGCCATTGTTTTGGTGTTACATTGACGGCCATAACAATTAATTATATATATCAGTTTTATTGTGCAATGCTCGGTTTTTCGATAGATTAATAATATGGTACGATGAGACGTGCTAGGTTTCTAATAGTGATTAATATATTCACAACTGTTTCTATAAACTTAAAATAATTCTTAATTAGCTTTCGAATGTGAAAAGCTTAATGGCATACACTTATCAGAACTTGTCTGTAATTGGCTTATAAATCATTATTTATATAACTAATGTTACGTTTATATTGTCATTCACAAGCTAGGATTTTAAATTAGTCGGTAGGAATCTCGAAGTCTTAGCAAATAAATTATACATAAAACAAACATACATAAATAAAATAAAAAGTTTGTGTGTATGTTTCTTCACAGTCTAATGGCCTATTTTTATGATATTTGGTAAGTAGCTGATACCTTGCCATTAACACATAGGGTACTTTTTACCCCGAAATGTATGCGATTCCCGTAGGATTTGGTCAAAAGTCTGACATAATATGGCGCTGCAGCAGCTAGTTAATAATATATTTTTAACAGAAAAACTCCAAAATAATTTGTTTCGAGTATTTTTTTTTGGCTAAATATACGATTTTCTCGTAATCAATGTTAGACTTAATAAATAAAGTTAAAAGTAAATAAATATTTTTGGACAAATTACATTATTACTCCATCTTGTCGGAAACTGCAATATGAGTACTAGATTACTTTGGGTAATAGATAAATATACGGACATAACTTTTGTTTTGTAAAATAATATAAACACTTAATATAGAAAATATTCAAACTGAAACAAACCGTCATGTTAGCACGCAAATGTTTGTATCCAAAACCGCGTCAACCTTTCGTTAGCAAATAGCCATTATCAGCCAGGCCCGTCAATAAAAAGGAGATGATTTTAATGATCATATTTTAATGAGTGAGCTTCAAGTAAATTATACCAAAGCGTATTATCGAGAGGGTAACATAATCAAGTTAGATATCACGTATACGCGTCCCTGACCGGGCGGGCCTTGGCTGCGGCCGTCGACTCCTATGTCTTTTGCGCTTAGCTACAGTTTAGATATTCCGAAACGATATCTCCTTCCTAACAAGGCAGTGTAACAAGGACAGAACTAGTGAATCCCTTATCAACTTGCACACGAATCTTCGGGTTTTTGATCGCCTTCCAATGATATGGTCGCTCGCTACATGTGTATGTCTCTTGGAAATTGGCATCCCAGTTTCGTATAGTTTGGGTGCCTATTTTAAAACTAAATCTTAGAACTCTACTACGAATAGTATATTAATTTTACATTCTTTTTTAACTATAATAAGAGGAGTTATTTAGGACGAAAAAGGATAGTGCGTGTGAAATCAAAATATATTAAAACATTATATTATATCTAAAATATATTAATACATTAAAAAATAATAGAAAAAATAAAAAATAACATTTTGACGTGCGAAAGTATTTCCTGTAAATCTACTTGCAAAATAAATGATTTTATTTATTTATTTATTACAAATATTATTAGATACGACATATTTTCATAAAAGAAATACTTTATTTAAATTATAATGATAATTCTGATCATTCATTTGATAATTACTAACAAACATGAAATAATCAAGATTACAATGACCACACCAATTAATATGGGATATGAAAATTTGTGAAAATTCAATATCTGTTACTGTTCATACTTCAAGACAAAGAAAGAAAATCTAATCCATAATACCTGCCGTCTTTTTCATAAAGTGACAATTTGATTTATATTTTCATTACAGAATTGAATAATAATAAGAATCATTTAATAATATTTAATTATGAATGTCATCGTGACAAAATAAATGAATTACCATCTGACTCACAGTAACAAACTTTTGTTTTATACATCAAACCATACGTAGTTTTTTGCAAACCTAATTACGCCTACTGCAGCCAGCAATAAGAAGGGCATAGAGTAAAAATTTGTAGTAGCGACTCGGTCGTAGGTCGTATGCAGCGGGGTCAAGCGCCGGGCGTGGCGGGTCGTCGGCCGCAGGTCGGCGCGGCTCGCATGCACCGCATCTGTATGCGCCCTGGGCCTCGCCACCAGCAAAAACTGACCGCGACTGCTCTCGCACTGAATTGATATCGCAACATAACTCCATTATCATCTTTACTGCCCTAACATACGTGCACGAAATTCAAATCTTTGAGGTTATTCACTTGTTTCTTGTGTTTACTCTGCATTGATACATCATATTTTTTGTTTTATTTTCAAATTGCGAACCCCGCGCGTTTGCGTGTATCCCGCTTTCCCGTGGGTATTTTGGAATGTATTATACATATAAACCTTGAAACACACTTTCTATTTAAAAAACCGCACCAAAATCCGTTGCGTAGTTATAAAGATCTAAGCATATATAGCGACAGACAGACAGCGGAATCGACTTCATTTTATACTATGTAATGAAAGATATTGTAATGTAATATTTGTCGTTTGTTTTATGGTATTTATTGCGATGCATTAACAGTGAGTTGCACAAACGCATTTATAATTAAGTAAATTTTTATCTTTCTTAATTTGACATTGACATTCATGATATAATGATATGATATATTTTTTTTACCACAAAGTTGGCAAACAAGCATACGGCCCGCTTGATGGTAAGCATCACCGTAGCCTATAGACGCTTGCAATACCGGGGGTATCACTCGCGCGTTGCCAACTCTCCTAACCGCTGTGTCCTACCTCTCGTATATCATGAATTCACTTACCTTAAGTGAGTATTTTAGTATTTATTTATTTAACGTTATTATAATTATTACAATGGTATAGCGCTCCTGGGATTCCCGAGCTTAAGTAGAAATTCTAAGAGCTGTTCCTGTCTCATAACGGTTACTTACATCATAAAATTAATACAAATACATTATATTATATGTGTGTGGCAAACCGAACTCTTTTTAAAAACCTTTTTGTAAATGGTTATTTTTCCTTTTTCTTTATGGTTTTTATATTCTATTTTACTGTCACTTCATTTATTTATTTAGAAAACCAACAGCGTTACATAAAAATAGTTACAAAATAGTACTTTATATTATAAGTAAGGCTAATAACAGGTTTCCCTATATTACTTTTTAGGACATGTTATATTAATAAGTTTCACTGTTTTATTGTTTTATAATTATTAATTAGTGTCTAATTACTAGTAAACTCCAAACAATTCATCTAGTATAGGTATATTAAACAAATGTCAACTGCCAACATAGGACCCAAATAACAAAATACATAAATTATAAATAAATAAATATATATATATATAACTATTTAACTATTTATTGACTCATATAAACATAATAATATATATGAATAATATATACATACGTAAACCTACGCAATCATATTACAATACACATTCGATATTATAGAACAACAAATCTATTGCGATTTCAGAATATTTCACTTTTTCACCTTCTCGCCATCTATTCATATTTTTCTATAATATAAGTTTTCTTCATCCCTTCCTCTTTTCCTAATCTTTCCATCCTTAATATTCAGTTTTCTAGACTTCGTAGTTTTGTGAGTGGAAACTATATTGTAAAGATAAATAAATATAATTCAGTTACAATCTATTGTTTAGCTTTGATATAAATTGTCTAACATCTTAAGTACTAGAAGTATTGGAAAGTTGAACGCAAAGTGTAGGTTAGGGACCGCCGTTGACTTTTCGCTATTAATGCAATGCTAACCTGAGTCATGTTCCGGGATACTTAATTACGGATTAGCATAACCTAATATGCACCTGTGCTTATCCCGTAATTACACTTGCACTTTCTTTTTAACGGCCTGTAAACCTTGCCAAGGTTTATGACGGTAATTTATGAACCTCACTTTATAATGTACTCAACATTACCGCATTTAAAATCTAGTTTATCTATATCTATATCTATACATATATATTATATATATACAAATGAACAAACTAAATAGGTGGCACGCATGTACGAGTGTACTCGTGGTCTTAAAAAAGGTTTGATCGTGTGTTTGGCTATCTCGTGGGAATTCCGAAAAATACCTTCTTTACCTTTATCTAAAATAAATTTCCAGCATTCTAAATCGAAGAGCGTTGATGAAATCAGTCAAAACTTTCTTTTTATCATCAGCATTTCGCTTTTCATCTTAAACAGATGTTTGAAACAACTGTGTTTTGTACGTTTTCTTTTTATATAAGTACTTATTTTAATTAAGGAAAAAATATGTAAATATTGTACGTATTTGATTTTCAAGGTTGTTTTCCTTTTGGTAGGTTATATTTTAAAAGTGGCTATAAATAACTTTTCTGTTTAATATAAATACGCCAACCGAAGCCCAAATCCGTAACCTGACCCCTTATGGTATACTTTTAAAGTTAATTTTAATCGTACACATGCTTATACATGCATAAATAGATTATGGAAATGTAAACTCCAACGGGTATTCAAAGTCCAAAAAGCTACCTTTACCACATGTTACAGTCCTTGAACCTTGTTTCAAATCAAAATGCTTTTGGACTGAAATTAATCGAGACCTGCCCGCCACATAATCACTGTGTAGCCAGGATTAACAAATATTACAGATTGGCAATAAGCATCAAAACTCATTGACATTTGGAAAACTACAAATGACGTAGAACTGACAACGAATTTAATCAGAATTAAATTAAATGGAAGAATTGAAATTAATTTCTTCCGTTTTCTTAACAACGAAACATAAAGCATATACATGTAATAGTCGTGTGAGAAAGTATATATCGCAAATGGTATCAATATCTAATAATAAAGTGGGGACAATTTATGTGCTTAGGTCAATATAACGTGTAATGAGTCATCGCTTCAAAATAGTCAGAGGTATTCCCAAATATTGATTAGGACACGTCATGGGTCTCCCCAGACGCAAATAGGATGACACAGCAATTTATGGCCTTCTTACATTCATTTTCAGGAGTATTTCTGAGAAAATTTATTGAGAGAATGAGTGGTAGTATTTTTCTATTAAGAACCTTTTTACATAGCAAAACATTGTGTACTTCTTAAAATTTTTAACACCTTACCATGTTTTATGCAACAAACGTATTATTATTATTTAATACTGGTAGATGAGAAAATTATATCAAACAAAGTAACTGACGAAATCTTTAATAATAAAATAATACAGTAATTAATACTAATGTAAAATAAATAACATACAGTGGAGAACATTATAATGGTTTAAGTAGTCGACAGTAAAATATCTATGAGAAAGTAAAGATTTCGTAGCAGCCTCGTAGCGCGGTGCTACGGGGGCGCGGACGAGTGGCGGCGGGCGCGCGGTGCGGCGCAGGCGACGCTCGCTTGCGGGTCACTGGCACTAGTCGGCCACTGCACCCGACTTGCTTAGATACTTCTAACATTGCAACTTTTTTCTATTGCTCACATTCTCAGCACGATGCCAAGTATCCAGCCTATCAAGCCAACGAAACAAAATAAATAACAAAATCCGCGACCAGAGAATTCCTTACGGCTTTCACGATCCTTGAATTTACTTGCCTTTGCCACATTCATATACATTTAGAAAATACGAAATAAATGAAAAGATTTTTATAAGAAAATTCCAATAATAATTTCTAATTATTTCATAATAATTAATAACTTTTACAGCATAAATGAAATTTTATTTTTATGATTTTATATTATAATCAATGTAAGTAAGTATTAAATTCAGTAATTCGTATTAATTTTGTAATTGATAAGATATTACTGATACAATTTTTAATAGGCATTCTATTTCGGCGAACTCTATCTCATATATTAATAAGAATACCTACGTACATAATTAATACTATTTATATTAAATATAACCATACGTATTACATTATATCAATCAACATAAATTAATTATGAGTACATTGACTACATTGTATGAGTTAGATATCACATTTATCCAAACCTATATGATTAAAAGGTTACTAAAAGATTGCGAGCAGAATAACTGGCGCATGAATGGGTAATGTCAACACCAGGCCTACAGATCGCATTATGAATCACTTTCGCGGGCGCGCGCGCAGTTGATTCGCATCGAAAGTGCAACGCCCCGTTGAACTTCGCGCTGCTAAGTGGGACGTGCAGGCGCATCTACATTTCTATGCAACTGCATAGTACATACTGTACATACTATACATACATAATAAATAGTATACTTTCTAAATAAAAATGCTTGAAATACCTACTGACATTGTTATGTTCTTTATATTTACAAATCATGAAAAGTATAGTAACATTTAATGCTAACTCAACAACTATGGTTATTTTCCATGTACGCTATAAAAATAGACAAGCATCGGTCGGCTCGTTATTTTTTTTACGTTCTCACGTTACAGGTAAGTCGTTAGTTAGATGGATAAAAGCAATGCAGGAGCGAGTAGTTTCTAAGCTAAGCGGGCGTGCTCTGAAATAGTCGGACGGGATCTATTTCCCGGGCAGCTGCGCGCGTTCGTTGCCCCGGCGCAGGGCGTTAGAAGTGCAACGATCTCTGCAATTATCGCAGTGCTGTGCTACTCTAAACTTGAACTGCGAGCAATGCAATGCGCAATGCACCGAGCGTGCACCTCACCTTCACTGCTTAGAAAGCAACACCTATTACGTGTAACGTTCACTACGACATTTCGCGTAATGACACCACTAGAATATAGTAGTAAAAGTGAGAGCTATCTATCATTAATACATTTTAATAGGTAAAACGTCTCTCTGGGTAGATCTAATGCAACATGGGCAACGTTAGAAAAAAACAAAATACAATACATGAGTTAGTTTTGGATTTTGAGTTTTCCTTGACTTAAAATCGATTCACATATTTCAATAAAATGTTCTAATACAGTATTATAAATTATTATCTACAATTATTTCCAATGTGCAATACATTTATAAATCTAGCCATACTAAAAACGGTATCTCGTGTAATAAAGACATATATATTCGAAAATTATGCCATAATCCGTTCCCACGCTTTTTCAGTACGTTAATCGTCACAATAACCTTTGTAATAAGTAACTCAATAACAATAAAGAAAAATATTTGCACAAGTGAGAGTGTTTTGATATCTCTTTTAAATTGGGTTGTATGCATTTGCCGATGCTACCGTTTCAAATTGATGTATGTTTTTCAAAACATTATTCTTGAATGAAAGTATAGCTATCGTTCGTCGACAAAGTTAAGACTCATTGAAATAAAAAGATGGATAAATAAGATTTTTTTTTTGGATCTACTAAGATACGACTAAGAATATGCAAACAACTACTCAATAGTAATATTTATTGCAAGAAGAGTTGTTGAAAATATATATTTTTCATTTTCAAAGTAATTTTACGAAGAACAAGAGTGCAGAAAGACTTGTTTTATGTTCATGATAGCCTGGTAGTCGGTTGCACCAATGTGCATTCTCGGTCGCGCAACCAGAGTATATCGGGAGACGCGCGCAGCAACTTATGTGAGTGTTTAAATGAAAATTGACGGTCGTAATCATAATTATTTCTCTAGAATAGTTTTTTTTATAATAAATTAATTATAAGTGCACAAAAATAGATACATTCTCAAAGATTCCTTTCATTTATGTTTTAAGTAAAAAATCTTACAACGCTTAAACTTACGGGTTGTATATTTGTTCTATGTTATTTCTAGCGTTCTCATAAGACCCAACTATTTGAAATAAAAAGGTTGTACTGTTGTAAAAAAAAAATTTTTAATTTAATTATTATTTTAAATAGCACATATTATAAAAAAATAAAATTTTTAAATAAGAAATAAACTAGTGAGAAGTATGTTACATACGGACTATTTATCATAAAGAATAAGGTTTTTTGCTATTTATTATTATGCCATTTTGAATAAAATACCTGCTATATTTTCATACTCTAATTCAATAAAATAATCATAAGTAAGTAGTTGTTTAACTTCATATTCAATGTAGAACTAACTTGGTGCATTACAGTGAGTAATCATGAACTGAGATTTCACTATAAAGTACCAGGATCGCTGTACCGCCGAAGAGGTTGCACGTGGTAAGAAAATGGCGCGTTGCATTCGCATGCACATAAACAAAAATACTTATTAACCATGGGAGCGAAAGGGACAGCTTCAAATTGTGCATGTGTTCGCTAATGCGATAGTGACGTGCAAATTGCATAAATATGCAGCTACGCATTTTCATTGGCTGCATTCTCTGTAGTAGTGCGTGCGTTTTCACACGGCTTGCTCGTGTAACAACAATGACACAACGCAATTTTAAACTCAAGTACGTAGAGAATAAGGTGTGCGTCAATAAAAAATGAAACTGCATCTTACTTATATTGCTAAAATCTAAAATGCTTAAATCTGTTATTGACATTAACAGATTTTTAAAGTGACTACTAAAGGGTGTGTAGTATACATAGTTATGAAGAAATTAAACTAGAACTGTACACTAATACTTATTTAACTGTAGCGATTTTTCTATGTGTAAATCATCAACTCAGTCACAAAAAGTCATGAACCATAACCCTAAATGTCTCCAAAATGACCGTTTGGAAACAGTTGTGTCGTAACTTCGTTCAAAATTATTTCTATTATATTTGTTAGTGAATTAAATACACATAGTAAATACATAATATTAAACTACACAGTCGATGTTTCCAATGACCTAATGTCACGACTGGTTGTGTGATACGTTATAATGCGCGCGACAAGGGCATTGGTAGAAAACACCTCGTGCGTTCTGCTCTCCTGGTAATGAAGGTTCGTTTAGTATACAACCCTTTTCTGGTCCTAAACATTTTATATGGAAAAAGGACAGCATTGATTGTAAATTATTCCTTAATGTCATACATAAGTAGAGTCCGAGTTTGTTTCAATGCTTCTTTTTTACTTCGACTCTCGTTTTATTGTGATTTTACCAAAAAAATGAGGTAATTGAAATTTATGAATAGTAGATAAACTAATATTAGAATATTTTTATTAAGTAAATATTCAATTATTTAATATTTTTGTTGTTTAACGTAGACGTAAGTACGAATATCGTGTAATGACGTTGGCTCGCGGCGCAGACTGTCGCCTTCGTGGATAAATACGTATAGGTATGTATGTGCCACGTTTAGGGAGCTCTTTATTTTTATCCACAAGTTCGTTGCCCTAGAGGTGTAACATATTTTCATTACATAAGTATCTTTATTCACTACAAAACATAAGTACTCTTGCAGCTACACTAGTACAGTCTACAAAATTAAGTTTATTTGTAATGTTTGCAGACACGCAGGTAGTTCTTCAATTTAATTGATGGCAAATTGTTTTATTTCTCCCTCCCCCCTTACCCCTATTTAAGTATTTATGTTATTTCAATTATTTACATGTGCATTTTTCAATTTGAAGTTTTATATGGAGTATTTGTGCGGCTTTAGTTTTAAGAGCATATTAGAATGACGAAATTAAATACTTAATAACATATTTAGCAAGCGTCGGCGTTGTGAATATACTTGTACTTTTTTCAAATTTCATACCTGCCTGTCTCTATCAAAACTATGTAAGTCAAACAAAATCTTATGATGTATCCATACATGTAATCCATTTAAATCTTATATATCATATGATTACCAGTTTTTCAATTGAATAATAAAATCAAAAATCAGCTTCCTTAAAAACACAATAGAGATGAAGTCTATTGCGACCTCGACCGTGACCGGTCTAGTTACATAGACTACATTGCCATTGCCAGCTACCGCGCCTGCGCAGTTTCCCAGGCATAGATGCTTTTCCTGACACGAAACTAACGTAGAACATATAAATTAGGGATTAAATTGCGCGTTAGAAATCCCATAGGAGTTTTACATAACTACTATATGAAATAATTATATATTGTTATTGATCATACTAATTGAAAGCTCTATCATTCAATTTTTATTTTTATTTTACATCGTGATTAAATGACACTAGAAAGTTAATAGATTAACTCAAAAATTTACTTGTAATTACTAAATAAGAATACAATATTAGGAAAAGTACGTTTAGCAACATCCTTTGCAAATATTTGGACGGTCTTGAAATTCTCGAGTTCCATATGTTTAGCTCGGTCCCAACTGTTGTTTTTGAGTGACTCAATGACTAGGTGGCTAAAAAACTATCCTCCGCCCATCGAGGATGTATCCCTTTTGCCTCCGCCAAACTGCAATTGGTAAGTATGTTTTTAAACACAAGGACGCCTACATACTAGCTTTGGGATTTAAATGGCAGGTGATAATGATTAGAATAAATATTGCGTCTTCTTAGAGGTAAAATCTACCATTTAACACCAACATTCTTACCACCTCTAATGCGACGAATTTGGTTAAATTCGACAATAGTAAAAAATGCATAATATTATCCTCAGATTGTTTAGGCAAAATTACGACAAGGAACTAAATATATTAAAAAGATAAACAGAACAATGTGCACAATACCAATTTACATTTACAAATTGATTGCACATAACGTTCCTACAAGATGTGCTTCTACTGAAATCATATCTCATCTTAGTTCCGGGTGCATCCCGCATCGATCGACCGTGACCATGGCAACGCCAGCCGTGTGCGTGGGTCAGGGGCGTAGCTCGCAGCTTCTATCGCATCACTAACATATTTTATTCAATAAGTGGATGAAATGACACATTTAATATTATACAGGTATTATGCAATTTACCTCTACATGTATGATTTAATAGTTTAGTAGATAATATTAAACGAGGATTCAATTTAATTTTTATACATTTCCTCAAACTTCTTGTTCACTATCGCATGAGATGCGTTTTCTTCTCGTTCTTATTAAGATTACAGCGGTTTCATGGCGTCGAGTGAGGCATAAAGTGTATGTATAGTGCCGCGGTAGTAATCACTGATTTCTTATCAAATGACCTTCACTATTCAGCCTGGCACACACAATCATGCAAATAAAAAGTCGTGCACGTTTTGTTTTCTGTGTCGACTTGATAATTTTTAGATTGCAAATTTAAGTATCAATCATCTTATCTTTGACATTGCCGCATTACTCTACAAAGTCGGTTACATGCTCCTTTCCCGCGACCTTCATCACTGATAAGAAGCATGCTTCCTTTCTTCTTGATTTTTTTTGATAATTGGCGACAGTGACAGTGACCCTAACCTTTCAAAATGTCAGACGTTAATCCCCTCGCTTATGTATGATAAACATGACTAGTATGTACTGCAACTGGTATAATATTTATGTACACCAGTTCTGCAAGGACATTCCGGTAAGCGCGATTGTGGTAGACTCGGAGAACTATCGAGTTTAGTTGATGACATCCATCTCTTTGTAAGCTAATATAGCTGCCTATTCTGAAGTCGTAAATTTTAATAGGCCTATATTAGAAAATAAACAAGACACGTGTTTCAGAATACGTGTGGCCATGACCCCTGCTCGGTCATGGCAGCAGAATCGAGGCGCGTGGGAGGGGTTCAAAGCGAAGGACACGGGGGTATCGGGGGTGCGAGCGCGCTCTACGATGAATAGCTCTTTCAGAATTTCAGTTGTTTCCATACCAACTGTTAGAATATTTAAAAAAGAGCTAAGTAAGCAATTAGACGCATTTGCAAAACAAGCATTGTTATGAAACAATTTGCCGTAAGTGTTGGTTGTGACGCAGCGCGACCTCGGCCAAGGTTGCCAGTCAACACTTCCCTGTGTACTTACTCATTTATAGCATGTCCATATACATAGACGCGACTTTATTTACCAGATCATATGGATTAATGTATAGTGATACAGTAACGTATTATTTTCCGGGTAACCATTTATTACAATATAATATTTACTTATGGTAATAACATAACATAAACGACGGAAGGCACATATTACGAAATGCTATTTACGATTATAAGCAAAATAAAAAAAAATACTTTGGATATATTTATCAAAGTAAGATCTTCATTATTGGTTGTAAAAAAGGGATATGTCAGTCTGAAATAAATAAATGAATTTGAATTTGAATGAGTATAGTATGTAATAAATATAGTAATTACGTAAAACTACAAACGCACATAGTTGTATCAACGATATTACAATTTTAAAAAATTGTTATGTGGTAGTGTAGTGTATGTTATCAATGTTGTTTGTATTTTTGATTCTTATTCTAGTTATGATATTGACATTACATAAAAATAAAACATGTGCGCACAAACGTGATATAGATTGGTCATGAAAACAATTGTAGGGATTAAAAAAGTCCTTGTCATGATAACAAGGGACGTCAGAAAATTTGCAAATATATTTATTTTTCCGCGACCAGGAAGTCAACGCGATAATATCGCAAATTACTATCAGCGGGAAGTAATTTGCTCTTACAGAAGGTTATGATAACGCGCATCATGTGGCACACCGTGACTGACTCTTTTAATAAACCCCTTTGTGAAGTTGCTTTTGTTTCAACATACAAATTGTCACATAAATCTTGTTTTGAAAATTATATTCTTTACCTTTTTTTCATACATGGATCGAGCATAAATAAAGTATTGTAATTCACAAAATGAAGTAATATATTTTCTATGAAATGTAAGTATGAATTGAATACAGCATCATTAGCAGAGTAAGTAGTAGCAAGATAATAAATATTTTGTACTCAAATCATAAGTCGAAAAGATATTATGTCTAAATTAAGTACATTATTTTATTTTCTGAGTAATCCATTCCCTTTCCATTTATCGTTAAAATGTAAATTAAGATCAAAGCTAGGTTTCAACCTTCCTTCATCTGAATTTTCCTTCGAGTCTGTCGCTCAACGATATAATTAGATATTTTTTTAATTTCGCAAGTAGTCGTTGGCGACATATAAATAAGGTTATGATGAATCTGGTAATTGTTAGCATGGTTTACTTGTCATTCCTAAATATAGACTCAAAAAACAGACTACCGCCATAAAAAAAGATAAAATATTAAATTGTGTACTTATTCTTTACTATTATTTATCACTAGATTTTTTTTTCTCTTTGAGATACATCTCTAGATCATGCAATGTAGGTTATAGATAAAAATGTAAGTCACCCATATTATAAGATGGTACAAAACATGCAAATGTCCATCAGCTTCAAATCTTTACATGACTCATTGGCGGATTGGTAAATTAATCTAAGGGTTTACAAACAACGGGGTGCAGGGGTCGCGAGCACCTGCTGCGCCCGCGCAGTTGACATTGTGAGATAAGATACGGCTATTATTTTGTCACTGCTATCGGTCCAATGTCACAGTGACCTTAATGACACGAATGACGCGTCGTCACCACAATGTACTGACCTTGTGATATTTATCTAATCTTCCATTTGCGAAAATAGGTGCTGTTAGGCAGGATTATTTTCCATAAGCGTATGCATATTACAACAAGGCGTAACTCGTGTTTTGTTAAATAAGAAATAATTAAAATATTAAGTACCCTAAATGTGAATTGTTGCGAATATAGGAAAGATTTATTATCTGCCTCTGACTATATATCTATAATCATCAGTAACACCAAGGGTACTGCCAATGAGTGCTACAATACAAGAGGGTGGGAATAGGGAGCAAAGAGATATCGACAGAGCTAGCCCATTTAAGTTTTTTATTACCATTTCTTTAAAACATAAACGACATAGCTAAGTAATGTAATGTAAATCAGCTGATAAGTCAGTGATCGGAATGAAGGGTACTTTATCTAATGTTACCAATCGTCAAAACCTTAAGCTGCTTTTCCACCTGAGAGGCAAGGTGAGACGAGACTAAAATTTAAAATGATAGCTAACACGAGGTGGAGGAGGAGGTGAAGATTCAGTGCTGTTTTTACCCAAATAACCGCGTGCCATCGCGGGCTCGAGCGGTCACACGACCTATCACGACAATATTTAGTCAGTCTATACCTTATATACGCAATAATATGGTTCATTATGACACAACGAAAAACATAAAATCTGCTCTCGCTCGCAAGCATGAGCGAGAGCAGAATTTATGTTTTTCTCCAACCAACTCAGTACCACCAAAAATATATCCTATACCACGTATACTTTTTTTTAATGCCAGAAAGTTGGCAAACAAGTATACGGCCCGCCTGATGGTAAGCATCACCGTAGCCTATAGACGCTTGCAATACCAGGGGTATCACTCAAGCGTTGCCAAGCTTCCCAAGTTCCCAACCCCCCGAAGAGGAGCTCTGGAGACCTTACTCACCGTAGGAACACAACATAGCCGAGACTAATGCTATTTGGCTACGATCTTCTGAAAAGTGGAGGTCCTTCCCCAGACGGGCTGCTCCTATTTGAGCGGATTATCCGCTGTGCACTACCTCTCTTCAAATGTATACATTTTGGTTCCAATTTATAAATTGTTATTGTTTTTACTATGAATGTATAAGACAGTTCTTATACAGAATATTAAAATTATATTTTCGAATATTGAACCTTTCAAATAGTGAAACACATTCATAATGTAGATTTCCCCCATAATGTACATAAAGTTCTTACTCTCAATATTATGTGTAAGGGATTGATTGTATAAGTAATTGAGATTAGGTATGTGATGCAGTGCAGGATAAAAAGGAAATTATCGTATTTGTCAAAATATGTTTTCAAGGTTTGATAAATATTGATTAGGCAAAATTAGCATTGGCATACCTAACTATATAAAAGTAGCGTATGATTACATCGCTAAGGTTTTGTATCCGATATATACCATTATTACCAAACCTCTTCGGTTCGTATATCTGTTAGTGAGCTGTCATTAATCTCAACACAACACAACAGCTAAAATTTTAATTTTCACAGGAACAATTAAGTAAAATGCATTTACCACATACGAAATTTGGTGAAAAAAGACATTGTGTGAAAGTTAGCCGATTGGACTTGGCCGATTTTTTGTTTTTAGACATTTTTATTTTATTTGTTCATAATATATTTTCGTTTTTCTTTAACACACAGCAACCAATCCTCAATTTCAGGTATTATAATAGTGTATTAAACGTGCTATATATATACTGCTAACTCGTGGCTTCTTTTTCTTTATAATAAAATTGTTTATTTTATATTCTAATAAAATCACTGACATACGAAAAGCCTCACATGCCCTTTATAAATGGCCGCGACATGTCACGTGCAATTATTGCATTGTTTATATACATTAGTAAGCAATATATAGGCTGATGAATGCAATATAATATGTCTTTTAAATAGGCTCGACCTTCATCAGACGTCGTCATCACCCGGAAATTGCTGTATAGATGTAAACCGCGTTACAATTTTCCGAAGAAGGAAGTATAAAACCAATGGCCAAGGTAAAGTAAAATTGTACTTCAAATATAATTGGCTCGATATTTACCTATTATCGATATGTGTATTGAAGGTTATCGATACTTTCATATCTCCACTATTGACCTCTTTAGTGACCAATGTCATAAAAGTATGTTTTGTAAACAGTCCCCCATTTTTACTTCGTGTCCTTGTCTGTCAAGGATATATTGATTAAAAATACTGTATGCCAAATTACTTATCGCACCTACATTGTATGTGTAAGTCCAAAAATAGTCTTACGAGTACGAATTCACTGCCTTTTTTTATAAATGAAAAGCAGTCAACATAATCTATGAACATTTGCAATACCAGACCTATTACTAATTCGTTTCCTTCTATGAACCTCAACACACTCTTTTTGAAGAACCCCATACTGTAGACACCAGAGAAAACCTCGATAGGGGAGTTCAATCCACATCCTTGTGGTTCGAGACTCGAGTGAGTAGGACTGATTATAAATTATCATAATCTGACAATAGACTACGGTCAGAATTAAATTCCCTTACCCATATTTCTATTGTCGTGATGAGAATAAATTACTTTTTTGGTGTGATTTTAAGTCTAACTCTATCCTAAGCAACATATAATATACCCTGTTCTTTCCATATTTTTTATTATCGTGACTGATAATAATCAACAAAAGAGGACTTATTGAGAAACATACACGAAAGACGAAAGTTATCCAAGTATTTTTTCCTGAAATTGGCTTCACTAAATCGAAATATGTACAACGTGTACCTAGTACGATTGCAAACGAAATATAAATTGGTCCAGGACAATACTAGTAGTATTAATTAATTAATATATATAATTCAAAATTTAAATTATACTTAAAAAGTTGTAACAAAATTACACATTTAAAAGAAATCATATTAAATCTATTTTCCTGTTGTTCGTTTGTCGACGAACCGTACGTAGCAACGTAGCATGTCTACGAAATTTAAACTTGTATAAACTTTTTAAAAATGTACCTTACAGGATTAACTTTTTATGTCAGCAAAATTATAATTATAGTAAAATATAAATTAAGACTTACCTAAATCTGGAATTGAGCTGGATGGCTCTTCGAAGGATGGTGGTTTGTGCAGTCTTGGTGGCGGCGGAGGTGGCGGAGGTGGCGGTGGCCGCATGCACTGGATCACCGAATGAGCTGACGGCGGCATAGGCGCCGGCAGCAGCACGGGCGCGCGGAACTCCTTGCCAGGAGGCGCTGGCAGTTCCAGCCGACGCGCGCCCGGCATCATCTCCGGCTCGTATCCGCCATCCAGCGGCTCTCGCTTTGGCGATAACTTAGGATAGCACTGCATTGTCCCTATATTAAATACTGACAAGTCCTAAATCAGTTTAATCTGTGAGTCTTGGAAACGTTTACAAACAAAACTGTCGGACAAAGTTTTTACACATATTCGTTATATTTATTCACATCGAATGCGGAAATCTTCTTAGTTCATATAGTTTTTATAGACATTTAATCGCATCTGTTTATGTATGGTGCATGGGAAGTGCAAGGACAGCTCGGCAGGCGCCGGTATTCGAGCGCGTATCGTGCGTGCGCGGCGCGCCGCTCGACCCGCGAGACTCGTTCGCTCGCCACGGCTAACTTTCTCTCACTGGCGTGGCGGGCGGTCGCAGCCGGACGAAAGTGAATCTGCAGCGAGCGTCCCGCACGCCGCGCCGCCCTCAGGTGTCCCTGCGCCGTGCACCGCCCGCCCAGCGTCGCCGCCGCCGCCGTCGCTGCCGCTGCAACGCCCATCCGACATCAACTTTAACCTTAACTCTGACCTTTACGTGAGTGCACTGCACCCCATATACAAATACAACTTTAAATCACAAATATTTAAAAAAAAACTCAAAAAGTTAGTTACTAATAATCCAAATTACGTTTATTATTAGATTTAAGCACAGCGTGAGGTTAAATTTTTAAACTTATTTAGAACTTTGGAAAATGCTGGACTACAATGGATGCACGCCACATTTCTTTTAATTAATGTTGCAAATAACCAGCATGTTACGCTGTATTCGTTATTAAATGTATAAAACAATAAATTATAACAAATATAAATTATATTAGTCACACAATAAAAAAATATATTTACTTATTTAAATGATGTTAATTAGCCATTTGAGTTTCTATTATTAAGAGTCTTTAGGAACTGCAATTTTACTTGGTTAACTATGAAAACATTGACAAATAGACTTTTCACAAAAACATTCTCTATACTTATTTGGAACATCATTTTTACAATAACAGAATAATCATAATTTTTACATAACGTTTTTACACGTTTGTATGTAAACATTACCGCATAAATTGCATAGTGATAGTTAGATAACGGAAATACATCTGAAAATATGAACTCGGTCAATGTTAATGTTAAGATAAGACGTAATTTTATCTATTCCGCTTAAACGAGTGATAGTGTATCGCTATCGATGCGATGCGCAGTGACCGTTTGCATCGATCAGCACGCTCTGTATACTGATAACAATCTAGGTGATAGCATGCGTGCGAACGCTGTTCCTAAATACTAAACTTTATCAGCAATTGGAGATATTACACGATTTTATTATCTAAAACGTTTCTGATTCAGCAGCCCCTTTGTTAAGTCACGATCCGAATAGAATACTTAGTACTTGCTTTCAATAACTAACTCACAAGACTTTACAGAACTATTAATTGACATAACAACGTTAAGGTAGTAGCATGTGATAACTTCATAATAAGCCTTTTGTGTAGGTGAATATTTGTAAATAAAAACAGATTTAACATTGTCAGTACGTGTAGTAGTAATTAATATTTTTTATTGAATACTTCCCAACATAGGGAATCCCAGGAAATGGATTTTAATCTAAAGAATGTCATAAAATTAAATAGAATAGTTATAAATAGTTCTGAAAAATATTTTTTGTTATTTACGATTCTTAGAATTTTACATAATGGATACTTTCAACAAGGCGGAACATGCAGTAATGCATTTTTTTTACTATAACATAACAAAATCTAGCCGAAGAGTGCCGCCCCAGGACCTCATCATAATAAATAAGTATACGTTTGAGTACAAAATTATTAAAGATCTATTTGAATGTTTAAAAAAAATGTTTTCACTTAATTATAATTTCGTGATATATAACATACTTTTAATAAACACAGTAACTGCATTATGGTGACTACATCCATTGAACTAAAGTCTTGAAGTCACGAGAGGTTAACATACAACAAGGTGACCCTGTTACTTTCTTGAATCTGAAAATTTATAATAATGTTTTTTATATCTATTAAATCTATTGCATGGATACTTATTTACATTTTAATTGAAATCATTAATCTAGTAGTGTAAAATATAACAATTTTATGACAAATGCATAGCCACATGCAAATAAATAAATTCACACCGCCACCTATTTCTAAAGTAAACTTGGTACCAGACAATGGATGTCTCGGCAAATATATGCTTGTAATGCATTAAAAAAACTCTGGTGGCGAAAGTAGACTATCAAAACGCTACCGAGTTGTCAAAATAATTTTGCTTCATTTACATTCTATGTACCAAAACCAAACAAAGTACCTTTATTTAGTACAAATTTGATTTTAATATTATTCCAAAATGCTTTTATTGCATACAAAACTCTAGAAGGTATATCAACGCATCACCGCATCGGGCTGTCAAATTTAAAGTTTCATTTAAATAATTTTATGAACTAAAACCAAAAAAAAACAAAGTACCAATAATTATTTAGTATAAAAATTTAAGAAAATATTATTTAGTAAGGTCGTATTTTGATAACAAAGTGGAGGAGGGTTGGTGTTAGGCGCGGGCTTCGGGGCGGTGCAGTGGCGGGGTGCGCCTCGGTCACTGCCACGGCTCACGGTCGCTCCGTGCAACGCTCGCGTCTATTTTGGCGACAATCTCAATGAACTGACACCGATTAACCTTTGTTTATTGATAGACCAAACTAAAATTTTAACTAATATTACAGTTAGGAACGTCATGCATTGTTTATTTGAAGTATTTCTTGGTTGGAAATACGTATTATATCACTATGTTTATTTGTAGAAACGTAAGCGTAGCGTTTTTAAAATAACCTTTATTCAAAGTTCCAAAAACTTTGTCCGTTTTTTTGGTTTTTATAATAGTTGGTATTATTTTATAACTGTAAATAGTATTATAGCAGTGGAATTATACTTGATTTAGTTAAGGAAAACCTCATTCTTCATTAACCTCTTTGCGTGTCCTGGCCAATTAACGCCGTTTTTGCTGCACCTAAGTAATAATTACCGAAAAACATTTGTGTCATTAATACCCTACTCATACGTCGTAATCATAATTTGATTAAAATAATTATATAAATTCAAGTAAAAACTTGACTTGTCCTACATAAATACCTAGTTGTTTCTAAGAACAAAGTGAACCGATAAATTAAAATAATATCACAATAAATATTTGTTCATAAACAAGTCATTATTGATCTATCTCATGAAAAACGATATCTTTTATCACCATTATCCCCTTGAGGAAAGATCAGATTTTATTTCCATATTCCGTTCTATGCAGAATCAGTACATGGTGTCTAGACGTGTTATCAATACTTTTTAGTATACCTAGTGTTCGGGAGTGAAAGTTGGAAGGCATGGGAAGGGCACCAGGACAGCGAGCGGGTGCAGGCAGGGTGCTGCGAGGGTGGCCGCGAGACGGCACGCATGCGCGCACCATGCATGCTAGCTCGGCGAACTCGCATGGCGTGCACTCACACCGATTGCACTCCACAAACGTTTTATGCATCATTTTGTAAATAAATCTACCTGGTGGTGGTGGTTAATTTGTCTTCAGGGTAATCATTACTCACTTGAAGGGAAATTGTTAGGTGCACCTTCCTAGTTCCTATGTTTAAATGAAAAGAAACAAAGTAATTAGGATCAAAAAATTACATAATTGAAAAGTGATTAAACATGAAAACGACAAAAACAGATACAAACAGATTTATTTTTTAAATCTATACAAATAATAAAAACAGTAGACCTCGGTATATCTGTACATTGAACATACATATTTGGAAAATTAGTAATAAATAAGTAATTAAAATTTGCCTTAATTCTACCAAAAACTTCAATACAATATTCAAAAGTAAAAATAAATTACATGTCATCATAATAATTACAATATTGCTTCCATTAATAATTTATATAAAAAAATCCAATAATATATTCAATTGTATATCTTTTTAGGGTTCCGTAGTAAACTACAAGGAACCCTTATAGTTTCGCCATGTCCGTCTGTCCGTCTGTCCGTCTGTCCGTCTGTCCGTCTGTCCGTCTGTCCGTCTGTCCGTCTGTCCGTCTGTCCGTCCGCGGTCTAGCGCCTAGACGCTTAATGCTAGAAAACTGTAATTTGGTGTGTAGACTCATATTAACAATGCTAACAAAGTGGTAGAACAAAATTATGAAAAATATTTTTTTTGGGGTGCCTCCCCCTACAGGTTAAGTAGGAATGAATTTTGTTTTTCGCACCGACCCCATCTTGTGGTGTATCGTTAGGTCTCTTAAAAACATCGAGGGTGTGGAAAGATCATTTTCCGATACAATGATCGGTTTGCGAATTATTTACATATAACTGTTCTGAGCATATAACGTGTCAATTTTCGTTTTGCACGGTGGTCCCCCTCTATCTCCGAAAGTCTTCTAATAGTGAACCTACAAGGAAAACTATAACGGTTAAGTAGGCGCTACTAGTTACCGAGTAATAGCCGACAAACTTATGAAGTAAAATTTCTTTGACGAAAACGTACAAATGTCATAGAATATGGCATTATACTCATCTGCAAGCAAGAAATGCATAGCTAATACAGAACCCTACATTGTGCGTGGCCCAACACGTAGTTTCCTGGTTTTTTATTATTTTTATTAGATCATTATCCTTTGTTTGTGTAAGTCGCCTCTTTGGTGTAGGCCTCCCCGAGCATCCTCGATTTGTCTCTATCTCTGGCTTGTCTTATCCAATCTGGTCCGCATCTTTCTTTAAATATGTCTTCATGCTTCATGCAAAAATGGATAGGAAACAATAAAAAAAGTAACAAAAAAAAATATTTTTTATCTGTCTGTTTGTATGCGCACATCTTCGTAGTTAGGTACTAAACGGGTTTTAATGCTGTTTACACGGGAAAATAAATCTTTACTTGGAGCAAAATATATTTAATTTAAATCAGAAATAGTTATCTGAATTTACGTGGACGTGACCCGTCGTAATTAAAATTAAGTTCCTTAAAACTTCACCAAATATCACGGACTCCAATTTATCCGTCGATACTCAGTTAACCACGAATCCAATTCCTACTGATATACTGGATATAACTAGGATAAAATTAAAATACAAAAATAATAGATTACAAGTAAGTACCTAAAGATTTAAAAAAGTGAATTCATCGGATCACATTTGTAACCGGTGTTGCATGTTTAGCTAAGAAAAAAATATCCTATTCGACATTCGGAGTCTGGTAAGTTTGTATCATTGTTGTGTTCAGTCATTAAATAGAATCACATAAGAGCAAAGTTAATTTGTATGAGAATACGAAAGATTATAAGCTTTATTTTTTATTAAATATGAATTAAGTACACTATTTATTTATGATAGGAAGTAAAGTTTAATAAACACTTGCCAGAAAAGATATTTCCGATGCATTCGGTGTAAATGCATCCTGCAGCGCCAGCCGCCGCCGTCGCGGTCGTCGATCAATATGCAACGTCGGGACACTGTAATTCTTCCCCTGGATGTAAGCAGAATTGCATCGATGTGTAGGTATTTCGTGTGTCTACCACAAATCAACGCCGTCTGAGGTGCGCGCGGGACGGGCGCAAGAACGGGCCGCGTCGTCGACTCAAGCGCCGGCATCGGACACTAGCCAACCACGAGGCGCTCGCATCGGCCGCGCCGTACTTAAGTCTTGTCGGGCGAATTGTATTTTCATATCTTATTATTACAGTCTAAAATTCATACAGTCCATTATTTCTAACATCACCCTTGGAGGATCCAGGACTCCCACCCCAACGGGAATAGGGCACTGGGCCTCAACTATTGGTCCATCGAGCTATTGGTCGTGCGTGCAACGTGGAGACCACATTCATCATCGCCGCCATTTGCATCGATCATCATTTTTTTTGAGAATCTGCGTGCAGCGTCTCAGGCAGTCAACTCAACATATCAAAAAGGAATAGGAAGAAGTCAAGAAGGCATAGTGGATGGGATAAAGTGCAACAAAACCGTGAGATTGAACCAATTTCCTTTCTTATCCATTTTCACAAATCAATTTGTACACGTCATTCCATATTCATTTTTTTTCTTATTCCATTCCTCATAAATCATAATTATTTTCATCTGTGGTCAAGTAGTGGTTACATTAAAATCATAAAATCATTGTAGATTGCTTAGGTATATTTCCTTGTTCAATAATTATTTATTCGTAATCTTCAAATAATTATTTATTCTGCCACAATTACCTACTAGATAAAATAATTCTTTACATAGATTAAATACATTTTTTTCAATAAAACAGAATATAACTAGGCTTATTCATAATTCTATCGCAAATCATACCTCACGCCATCATTCCAGGTAGGGGTAGACAGAGCATTAGAATACTTAGATTACATTTTCTTACTTTCATACACACCTCACGCCATCATTCCAGGAAGGGGTAGACAAACCATTTAGTTAGATTATTCATACTTTCATACACACATACCTCACGCCATCATTCCAGGAAGGGGTATACAGAGTATTTAGATTATTCATATGTACAAACATACCTTACTCCATCATTCCAGGAAAGGGTAGGCATTTGGATAATTTATAATAATTACTTATATTTTTTATGTAAAATTATTTTTTACCCTAAAAAAAAAAAAAAAATTTTTTTTTCTCTTGTAGAATTTTATTAAAGATTTACAAAATGCAATCATTATCAGACGCAAAACTCACACTTCTAGTTAAAAGACGCGGGACTTTTAAAGGTCAATTAACAAATTTTTGTAATTTTTTAAATATTTTGAATCCAACTTCTGTACAAAATCCCAACATCTTACATGAGCTTAAAACGCGCCTTGATAAAATAGAAATACTACATAATGATTTCGGCACACTTCAGGGCGAGATTGAGGAGCTATCTGATGATTTCGCTGCGAGGTACCAGGAGCGAGAGACTATCGACAACCAATTCTACGCGGCGGTGGGTACTGCCAAGGCGTTGTGTGACTCGGTGCAGTCGGCAATCTCTCCAAATAACTCCATGCACAGTGCTGCTGAGGTAAGCTCTGATGATGCGCACACACAAAGACACAATAATTTTTTAAGATTTCCTCAAATCGATTTACCATCTTTTAACGGCGATGCTAAGCAATGGCTGGAATTTAGAGATTCTTTTCTTTCAATGATTCACAATTCTAAGGAAATTGATACTATTAGCAAATATCACTATCTTCGCGCTTGTCTCAAGGGAAGTGCAGCTTTAGCAATAAAAGGCGTAGATTTCAATGCTGATAATTATGCCAATGCTTGGGACGTGCTATGCACAAGATTTGATAATAAACGCTTTCTAGTAAACAATCATGTGCAAGCCCTTTTAAATGTCGAGTCTTTGAAACAGCAATCAAGCCGTGGCTTACGCTATTTACTTGATAATATTGTTAAACACTTAAAATGCTTATCGACGCTGGGTGAGCCCACTGACCATTGGGATACTCTTATTATTGCTATTATGGCCAAAAAATTAGATGCTACTACATACAAAAAATGGGAAGCCTTTCGCAACACTCTTAACAACCCACCTAAATTAGACATGTTTTTAACCACTCTTACTGACAGGGCTACCTATCTGGAGTCTTTGGAGGAATCTGGAAACGCCGAAGGTAAACCTGATATTTCGCCATCTTATAGTCAAAAGAGTCCTTCAGCTTCAAATAACAAACGCCGTCCACTAGTTTGTCAAATGTGTCAAAAAACACATTACTTGTTTAATTGCAACGTTTTTAGGAAACTTTCTGTACAATCACGTATACAAAAGGTTAATGAGTTTAAGGTTTGTAAGAATTGTCTCAAACTCGGTCATTATGAGTCACAATGCACCTTGAGTAATTGTAAATATTGTCACCTTAAACACAATACCCTTCTTCATACCGACACACCTAGTCAAAATTCTGCCTGTCATGATAACATTGTATTGTCTGCAGATGCAAAGTATTCACAATCACAACATTCTTCTAATACAAATAATGTTTTACTTTCCACAGCATTGGTCAAGGTGTTTGACAACCAAGGAAACCCCCACTCTGCTAGGATCCTGCTGGATAATGGTAGTACGGGTAACTTTGTCACACATGACCTCTGTGATAGATTACAAATTCACACCCACGCTGTGAATTCAAAGGTAACAGGCATCAATAGTTTGCAGTCTAATGGTTCACAGTCTTGCTCTTTAACATTTGAGTCACATGATGGTAGCTATAGGGCCAATATTGACTGTCTTGTTCTGCCTAAAATCACATCATTACTACCAAACACATACATCGACACACATAACATTCAAATACCTACAGGAGTGTGCTTAGCCGATCCAACATTCAATATTCCGTCAACCATCAACATTCTAGTTGGTGCGGACATATTTTGGAAGGTCATAGGTACAAACCGTATCCAATTAGGTAAACATAAACCGGTCTTATTTGAAACTAAGCTTGGATGGATAATTTCAGGCACAGTTGCGCAACCCGGTTCTAGTCAGCAAGTATGTATGTTCAGTAATAATACTCAATCTCCTGTAGACTTAACACGATTCTGGGAGTTAGACACAATTCAGCCTCAGTATGAATTCACCCCAGATGAAACTGCATGCGAACAAGAATTTGTCAATTCTGTTCAACGCGATATCGATGGTCGATTTTCGGTATCGATTCCATTAATACAACCTCCAAGCGCTTTAGGTGATTCATACCTGATCGCCAAACGTAGATTTCTTTCTCTAGAGCGTCGGTTAGAAAAGGAGCCGCGTATGAAAGATCTATATAAACAATTCATTACAGAATACATTGAGTTAGGACACATGACTCATACTACACACAAACTTTCCAATGTCACCTATTGTTATCTCCCACATCATGGGGTACTTAGGGAGAATAGCACGACGACAAAACTACGCGTTGTTTTTGACGGATCCGCCTTAACATCAAACGGGAAGTCGCTCAATAGCATTCAACGCGTTGGTCCCACAGTTCAAGACGACATAATTTCAATTTTATTACGCTTTCGGCAGCATCAGTATGTCGTGTCGGCAGACATCGAAAAGATGTACCGACAAATTCTTGTTAATGTGAAGCAACGTCCATTACAGCAAATACTGTGGAGGTTCGACCCTTCACATCCACTCCAGGCATACACATTAAACACTGTTACATATGGCACAGCATCTGCCCCATTTTTAGCCACAAGATGTCTCACACAGCTAGGTCTAGAATCATCAAACCCAGATACTAGGCGAGCCATCTGTCACGACATGTATGTTGACGATTTTTTGTCGGGTAGTGACACTATTCAGGACACTATTGCACTCTCTCAAGACGTAGACAGAACACTAAAGTCTGCCCAATTTAATTTGAGAAAGTGGCATTCAAATAATCACCAAATTCTTTGCGCAGTTAGTGAACATAATGACATGTCTGGTAATGTCAACCTCAGCTCTAAAGAGGAATCTAAAACATTGGGCATTCGTTGGACTTGTTTATCAGACACATTAAATTTTTACATAAATGTCATTATTTCAAGCAAAATAAATAAACGACATATTTTGTCTACAATTTCACAAGTATTTGACCCACTTGGCCTTATATCTCCATCCATTGTAGAAGCAAAATTGCTGATGCAACAATTATGGATACTTAAATGTTCTTGGGACGAAGCAGTGCCGGAACTTATTAAAAAACAATGGCTTGATTTTTCAGAATCTTTGACTCATATAAATAATTTTAACATACCAAGATGTATTAAAATCCATCCATCAATTGACACACAAATTCATGTTTTTACAGATAGCTCTGAAAAATCATATGGCAGTTGCATCTATGTTCGGAGTGTAGCCAGTGACGGAATGGTATATGTACGTCTTTTAGCTTCAAAAAGCAAGGTTGCTCCTATCAAGCCGACTACCATTCCGCGACTGGAACTATGTGGTGCTCTGTTGGGAGCAAGACTGTGTGCTAAGGTTATTGCGTCAGTTACCTTTAAATTTAGCGAATGCATTTGCTGGTCTGATTCTATGATAGTTTTGGGTTGGCTCTCATCATCTGTAAATCAACTTAAAACTTTCGTGAGACACCGGGTTGTTGAGATTCAGGAAAGCTCTCACGAGTGGCGCTATGTTCCAACTAAACTAAATCCCGCTGATTTGGTCTCTCGGGGTTTACGAGCAAATTTATTAAACGAGTGCTCCTTATGGTGGACAGGCCCGCCATTTTTAAAGCTAGATTCATCTCAATGGCCTACCAAACCTAACCAACTCAAGGCTACCGATCTACCAGAGATTGCACAGTATTCGTTACACGCACAACTACACACGCCAGAACCGAACGTCATGTCTACACTCATAGAAAAGCATTCTAGCCTTACAAAATTACAACGTGTAGTAGCATACATTTTGCGATTTATTTCTAATTGCAAAAATGTTTTAAAATTGCACGGTCACTTATCGTTGTCAGAGCTGAAGGCCGCAACGACTGTTTTATTAATTACAGCTCAACAAGAATCTTTTCCAAAAGAACGCGAATTATTGCTAAATAACAAAAAATTGCCTCACAAAAATCGTTTGTTATCTCTTTCTCCTTTCATAGATTCAAATAAACTACTACGTGTAGGCGGCAGGCTTGGCAACTCACACTATGAATATAACACCAAGCACCCTATTCTTGTATGTAGTAAGCATCGCATATGTCATTTATTATTTGAATCATTACATAATATACACTTGCATGCAGGTCCACAGCTTCTCTTAGCAACTGCTAGGCATAATTATTGGCCGCTAGGGGGAACTAAACTCGCCAAACGCATTGTACGCACTTGTGTAAAATGTTGCAGGTTTCGTGGGCAAACCGTGCAGCCTGTAATGGGTAATCTCCCTGAAAAACGAGTTCACCTTGAGTTTCCTTTTCTTGAGACAGGCGTCGACTATGCCGGGCCCTTACTTATAGCCGACCGCAAAGGCAGAGGTTGTCGTTTAATAAAATCATATATATGTGTTTTTGTGTGTTTGGCCACCAAGGCCATGCATCTGGAGCTTGTTTCAGACCTGTCAAAGGAAGCTTTCATTGCAGCTTTAAATAGATTCTCAGCTCGTCGGGGAAAGCCACAAAACATTTTTTCGGACAATGGTACTACGTTCGTTGGTACCTTCAATGAGTTGGCAAGTATTTTAAAAGAGCCTAAGTTATCGTCTAGTCTCATCGATCAAGGTATTAATTTTTCTTTTATACCTGCATACACGCCCCACTTCGGGGGCCTATGGGAATCAGCAGTCAAATCTGTTAAGCATCACCTTCGTCGCGTTTTAGATTTAACACACCTCACTTATGAAGAGATGGTAACACTTTTGACACAGATTGAGTCTATTTTAAACTCCCGTCCTATCACTCCCATTTCACAAGATCCTTCCGATCTCACACCTTTAACTCCCGCCCATTTTCTTATTGGTCGGTCACTAGTATGTTTGCCACATCCTCAACTCGTCGAACCCATTACTCGTCTTGACAGATTCAGACGCATTGAATTGCTGAAGCAACATTTTTGGAAGCGCTTCCACAATGAATATATTTTTCATCTTCAGCGCAAATCAAAATGGCCGACATCGCATGGGCAACTACAGGAGGGAACGATGGTAATCGTCAAGGACGCAGCAGCGCCCCCGCTCATGTGGCTGCTGGGCCGCATTCTTCGCATCCTGCCGGGGAAGGACGGCGTCGCAAGAGTCGCCGACATCAAGACCCGGAAGGGCACGCTACGCCGGGCCTACAACACCATATGCCCTCTCCCGATCGAAATTTAATTTGTTCCTTTTTTTTCCTTTCTTTTATTGAAGACACTTCAAGGCGGGGAGTATGTCTACCACAAATCAACGCCGTCTGAGGTGCGCGCGGGACGGGCGCAAGAACGGGCCGCGTCGTCGACTCAAGCGCCGGCATCGGACACTAGCCAACCACGAGGCGCTCGCATCGGCCGCGCCGTACTTAAGTCTTGTCGGGCGAATTGTATTTTCACTATCTCATCATTACAGTCTAAAATTCATACAGTCCATTATTTCTAACATCACCCTTGGAGGATCCAGGACTCCCACCCCAACGGGAATAGGGCACTGGGCCTCAACTACGTGTTTCATTTAAATTCTATCTACCCTACTTACTAATATCATCTCTATGTGTATTAAAGTCTCATCTGCAGTGGGGCCTTAATTAACTTACAAACAAAGACTTAATAGTTCGGAATTAAATAAAATGCGTTGGTAAAGTCCATTTATCCTCTATTTATATTATCACGTCCTCATTTAATTGTTATACTTTCTAACTAAGAAAGTGCTGGTCAAGTCAAGTTCCCGATGGTTAAGGTCTGGCAATCGCTCTACGTTTAAGTCTGACTAATATACAGTTATCTGTGGTTTAAGTCCATCCAATTGTAAATGTATTGGGATAACGCTAGAAGTGCTACATCCCATAGGAATTTCTAAAAGTTCTTGTCTACAAGCATACGGTCGGCTTGATGGTAAGCCGTCATCGTAGCCCATAGACGCTTGTAATACCGGACGTATCACTCACGCCCTGCCAACCCTCCCTAGTGGAGCTCTGGAGACCTTACTCACCGTAGGAACACAACATGGCCGAAACCAATGCTATTTGGCTACGATCTTCTGTAAGGTGGAGGTCCTTCCCCAGACGGTCTGCTCCGATTGGAGCGGATAGTTCGAATAGTAGGGACATTTACTTTTATGTAATTATCACAAAATATTTACATACTACGTATGCATACCTTTTAAAATTATTAGAAACACTAGCTATTTTAGTACCTACTTCAATAATTCGTAGCGATACGGTCCATAAATTAAATTATTTATACAAACATAAACTACCCTAATTAATTATTTCTTTTTTTTTTGTTACAACCAATCTATTGTAGATTTTTTTTATTTATTAAGTTTTTCTAATTCTTCAGGATTTTCTTTCTTAATAAAAAATTATGTATTTTACTGTACTAGATTTTGACTTGATAACCTTCTAAAATTATATATTATTTATTAAAAACATCATAAAATTTTAGAATACTTTCGAAAAAAAAAATATTTTAATTAATTTTTAACTATCAATTTAATAGCGATCTAACATCTTAATAAAAATTCCTCGGGCATAATTAGTTTTATAAACAATAGATGTAAGCGTAAAGTTCTAGTAAATAGAGAGTTCAATGTTCATTTTCGATCCTAAGGGCCTTGAAGACTGCAGTAGTGGAATGCCCTTGCAAGGGTATCTCAATGTCGGCCTTTGGGTGCCAGTCGACGCCCTCGCCCTGCCCCGCTCGCACCCCGCCCTGCAATGCTAATAGATATTACTACTAATACATAAACACTGTACTTAATTAAATTAAGCTCTTAATTATTAAAATAATACTCATTATCCATAGTTAATTTTATAGAAATACACACATAAATAAATAAAAAATATGACAGCTACATTTATTTTTTAAATTAAATGTTTTGATAAAACAAAAATGTCGATAGTTATAGATAGAACGTATATTAGACATACATTCTTAACATCATCTCACGAATGCATATTGTTTTTTTTTTATCTGTCATAGGATATCTTTTTTTTTTAATTATGGCTTCAGCATTCTTGTTCGTTGCAATGAGCCAGTGTCGTGTAGTAAGAAACAGCAATGTATTAAGTATTCATAACAATAATTATATCATTCAAAGCAGCGTATTCATGTTGTCTGGACTCAGTATACAGTTTGAGCCAAGACACACCGAAAAAAGATGATAGCAAAATTTCTTCAAGGAAGGCTGTTTCGAAGTCAACACAATAATGCACTCATAAAAAATTTAATCATTGAAACACACAGAAATTAAATCTTAAATCACGAGCTCAAGTTGACGATATCGAGTTGGCGCCAAAATCCAGGATCTCTATGTTCGCTTGGTTTTTTATAATAAATCTTTTTTTCGTGATTCTCTGTTATTAAAATTTAAAAGAATTTCTTAATCTAAAATGTAAGTGAGCAAAACCGGGAACAGCAACTAGCAAATAACTGAAACTTAATTTTCTAAATGAAAACAAATAACAGCGCCGAGTTCATAAAAATAGCCTACTGTTATACTTGGTATTATGAACGTTCATTAAAATCGTGTGGGGGTGAGGTTGTGGGGTTGAGGGGTCTCCGCGAGTCGAGGCTGAGCCCTGCTGTCGTTGACATCGCTGGAGGACGCCCGCTACAAGGTCGCTCAGCCAAATCTGAGGGCCGCTGCTGGGCCGACCGACCTTGAATCCTGTTGCCAATGTTTTGTCAAAACAGGAGATGAAATACAAATAAATCATCCCCGTGTTTCTCGATTTCGTCTTTTTAAATTTAAGGGACAAGGAAAGGTATTCTAACTGGTGTAATATTTCTATTGTGTCACTGTTTGTCTAAAGTATACAATAATACACTGAGTATCAATAAATAATATAAGACAAATCACACAGACATAGCGCCAAAGTAAGTTCGAGGCTTGTGTTATGGGATACTGGCTCAACGATACTATATTTTATAATACATTCTTATATAGATAAAGATCTAATCCAAGCCCCAGGCCAATCAAAATAAAATCTGGTAAAAAGTTCGTTTTTCATCATGACCCGACCGGGATTCGAAGCCGGGACCTCCTGGGTGGCGGCGGTCCGGCGTGGTAAACATTACGCCACGGAGGTCGTCGATAGAAATGGACAACTTTCAGGTGTTACAATTTTATTAAATCAAATAAATAACTTTCTTAAAAGTCCCCAACAGAAGTATTTTGATGACTCGAATTTTATACGTCAGTATTCATATTATACTATGTAATTACAAAGTCTCATAACAATGTCAACATCATTATCACAAAAATATTTGTTCTTAGTTTTCTATCCTGAATACTGATTTAGTTTCAATACAAAAAGAAATTTAGAATACTGGTAAAACAATTCGTTTTTCATAATGTAAGATTCTCAAAACCCCATGGACCTGATATTATTGACAGGGTTATACCGCATTCCACCTGTTATTAATATCGATTCAAACCTGAAGGTGGTGGAACGATGGGGAATCGGATGTCGCGACAATTTTCGACGGCGTGTGTAGCAACCCTATTTAAACACAAAGAGAAGCTGCAGTCACCGGCTAGTGAAGAATAAAGTGTGACATTGAACGTTTTATTTACATAGAGAGTCACAATAAAACAATACTTAATAAACAAGGGACTACACTGCGAAGGTCTTTAAACTTCAGGTTCAAGGCTTGCCGGCCATAACTTACTCGTTATCGTTATCACACGCCCTCAGGAAAGCAAAACAGATGTAAGGACACATAAATGCCATAAAATTTACATACGTTGATACTTCAAGTTTATTTATGAATAATCTCCTCGGTTTGCACATAAATTAATGTCAAATGATACATCGTATTAGTAGTAACGTTGAAGTATTTGATATTGCTTTAATTTCATAAAAAGCTCGAAAACTTTTAAAAGAAATACACTCATTTCGCCCTTAGGAAAGAGAAACATGTATAGAGATGAATAGATTAGAATCACAGCAGCGGATTTTCAAATGAACAGTACTGTAAGTGTGGATATACTGCAATAACATTCAAGTTAAAAGCCAATTTTCTTGTAATGCGTGATAATATACAGATGTGAAATAATTATACATAATAGTAAAACGAACGGCGACATTGGATTTTAATGAATCTACAAAGGTTTCATAAACATATAGATGCATATTACCTACATATTTGTGGAACCTTTGTGCACAACCCTCTAACACATAGGTGATTGAACTAACCCTGGATAGGCACTTAAATATATATAATGTTCAACTTTCAAGATTTTGTATAGTTCGAGGACGCTCAGTTCGATGACATTACCCAAAACTTGTTTACTATCTTATTTCAGGTCAATAGCAAATTCTGGAATATAGCTGTGGGGGCTGCAGTAGACTGCTGCCCCCACTGGGGGTGGAAGGAGGGTTACGGTGCATCGTACGAAAGGGCAACTGCAGATAACGCAGGCAGGGCCCAGACAGTCAACGTCCCGATGCACTCCGGGAGCCAGCGGCCCCCGCCCGGCCTTCGCCCCCGCGAGCCCGCTCCATCGGGAACCCGTATCCGGCGCTCCACCGACACGCACTATGCTTTTTACATCGCTCCCATCCAGCCTCGGCTCTCGTTCATTCGTTGAACTAATGAAACCGATTACTAAGTCGCATACTTGAGACAATGAAATGCGGAGTCCGGCTCTTTTTGTTTTGTTACATTTTGATTCACTGACATTGCAACTCTGCCCAGTGTTAAACTACATAACCATAGTAATACAACGAACGTGTCTCGAGACTTCCCTCTTTTGTTTCTTTTATTGTTGAGTAGGTATGTACTTTTATTTTTTACTGGAATAGGGTTAAACTATGCATATTTCCCATACATCTGCAACACAAATATGTAGTTAGATATTGGTTTTTTCTACACTTTTTCGGTTTTATCACACCAAACTACCAAAGTCGCAACTTCATTTGAATTTGTTTGAACTGGATTTGATTAATTTGATTTGAATTGATTCTTTCACAATACGCAACAATTTTTTTTTTCCTTTAACTAACCAATAGAATCTATGGTCTAGCCCCCTCCTGTTGAGTGCGGGTGAATGTCTGGTTGACATGCGCATTGAAATGTCTGGTACGTGATCACCGCCGCTCATGGGCCACAGAGTCACCAGAGATCCCTGAGCTCTTGCAAACCTTTATGAAGAGATAAAACATATTTCTGCAATACGGTATTCTGTGAGAGAGTAGTACGTCCATGATAGACGACCTCCGTGGCGTAATGGTTACCACGCCAGACCGCCACCCAGGAGGTCCCGGGTTCGATCCCCGGTCGGGTCATGATGAAAAACGAACTTTTTCTGATTGGCCTCGGGTCTTGGATGTTTATCTATACATGTATTTGTTATAAAATATAATATCGTTGAGTTAGTATCCCATAACACAAGTTTCGAACTTACTTTGGGGCTATCTCAATCTGTGTGAATTGTCCCTATATATTTATTTATTTATTTATTTATTTATGATCGAGCAAACCTATTTCTTAAATGCTCTACTGCTCGTTTTTTTTATTTGTAATTTTTTGTCGTCAACACTTTACCAATGTTCTGGGACTTCTCTGATTTTTAAAACACAAATGAAAAAGTATAAATTGGAAATTTTTTATCAATTTAGTAGTAATTTCTATATGATACCGCAGGTCATCTGATGGAAAGTGGATACCGCCACCCATAACCATCAATAAATACAAGAGGCATAGATAAGAAAAAAAAGTTTGGAAAGGAATTATGGCTTCCAGACCTCTAACTCACCGAACGAAACGCATACGTTTTACGCCAATATTCTGTGAGAGGATAGTACTTCTTAATAGAGCCAGCCGATTTCATACTCTACCACTCCAAGAATTATGTTTCTATGAATCAATAACGATAAATCATCGCTGCAAAAGCCCATGTATATTCGTAACAACTCGTTTACATGCATACTGATGAGTGTAGCAATAAAATAAATAAAAATTAACATTGACTTGTACTTGTTGACACTTACATTGTATACACGTCAGCGCAATCGTTGAATTTTCTCGTATAATAAAAAATCCTACGAAAATCAAAAATCTACAGGGAGATTTTGTATCTTACAAAAGAGACAGTTTAAAAATCAAAATAATCCAAACAACAAAAATCGAATAATCAGGAATTACTCTTGAGAAGTTTTCTTCCCCGAACCTGTCGCTGATATGAATAATGCTCCTGGTATCTTTTCAATATTTTATTATATTTGAAATATGTAATTATAAGTCATATTTTATTAAACATTCGATATCCCAGTACGGCTTAGCTTAGCTTAATTCAGAACCACAGCAATATCATAAAATATCTGCAATGTTCCACTGTAAAAAATCACGTCTCATGATATTTGAAAAGGATTTTCTTCAATCGTTACGAGTTCATCGAAGAATTCCGTTGGTATGATAATGAAACGTATTAATGACACATTAAATTTGAAATCTGATGCTGTCATTGTTAAATTAAGGAAAAAAGACATAGCTGGAGATTTAATAATGTTTTATGCAACTCGCTAAGCATTGATTTTGTCATTAATATTATTAACTTATTAGAATCATTACATATTTTAAAAGTGTAACTATTTGGTTAGCTATTCAATTATACTGACAGTTTTAGGTGGTTTTAGGATGATAGCTGGACAAATAAAGAATAATACCAAAGGTCTAAAGCTACGTTCTGTTAAAAATGTTAATTTTTTTTTTTTTTTTTTTTTTTTTTTTTTTTTTTTTTTTTTTTTTTATACCACACAGGTGGCAAACAAGCATACGGTCGGCCTGATGGTAAGCCGTCACCGTAGCCTATAGACGTAAGCAATACCGGGGGTATCACTCACGCGTTGCCAACCCTCCCAACCCCCCCAAGTGGAGCTCTGGAGACCTTACTCACCGTAGGAACACAACATGGCCGAAACCAATGCTATTTGGCTACGATCTTCTGTAAGGTGGAGGTCCTTCCCCAGACGGGCTGCTCCGATTTGAGCGGATTATCCGCTGTGCCCTACCTCTCTTGAACTGTTAATATATTACTTACAAGTATATTGTATGTATATTAGGGAAAGAAAATGTGGCAGTGGTTTTAGCTCATTCAAGAATGAAAAAGGAAATCGCTAAAAATGCCCTAAAAGATGGACGTTCTGCATCATTGGTGAAAGGCATAAAACAACAGAATCTATTATTCTTCAAACTCCAAGTCAAAAAATGGTCACCAAATCTAGAGAGCTGCTCCTTGAAAGGAAAGGTTATAAATATTTTATATGACCGCGGAAACTAAAAATATTTTCACAGCTTTCGCTACTTGGGTATCTACTAGTAATAGCGTTATGGATAGCAGTATATGCAGCGTTCGCACGTCCTTTTGTTTGAGAATTCTTTTTGTCTATATATAAATCTAACCTATATCTCAGACTTGCTACTTTGTACATTTTATTTGCTAAAATATAAACACTTTTTTATTTTGGTGATGGTTTTGATCCCTTATTCCGTTTTCATAATCAAAACGTCGTAACCGGTTACGAAAGAAGTTTTTTTTTTCCACTTTCATAACTATTTTATTTAATTATTATTTTGATATGATTTAGGATTATTTCTAGGATTGTTTTGGTTGGTTTGAATTGCTTTTAGGATTATTTTTGAATGTTTTTAGGATGGATTAGAAATTGTTTTATGATTATTTTCAAATGTTTTTAGGATGGATTAGGAATTCTTTTAGGTTTATTTTCGAATAGTTTTGGTATGGATTAGAAATTCTTTTACGACTATTTTCGAATGTTGTAAGGATGGATAAGGAATTCATTTAGGATTATTTTCGAATATTTTTGGTATGAATTAGAAATTCTTTTAGGACTATTATCGAATGTTTTTGGTATGGATATCCTTTTATGATATAAACTATTCACATCCTTTTTAATTTTAGTTTTTTATTTATTTTGCGGCAGACACACAAGACAAACAAGCAGGAAGGCTACTTTATAGAAAGTGGTTACCGCCGCGCCGCCCATGAACAACAGCAACACCAGTGGTTATTCAGTAGTTACCTAAAGGTACGTTAAACGCTGATGTTTTCTTTTCAATAAATGTTTTAATATTTTAAGTGTTTTCAAAATGTGTACATAGTAATAGTTTTGCTGATAGAGCTGTCTTTATGATGACAATACACAAAGTACTGATACAAAAGGCTGGCTTAATGCTAATTGCATTCTTTACAAGTCAAGTCCTAACAAACTACAAACCATACCAAAACCATTCCAAAACCATCCCGAAATCATGCCAAATCCATCTGAAAATCATCCCGAAACCATGCCAAAACCATCTGAAATCTATCCCAAACCCATCTGAAAATTATCCCAAAACCATTACAAACCCATCCCAAAACCAATACAAAACCATCTGAAAACCATATCAAAACCATTCCAAACCATCTGAAAACATCCCAAAACCATCCCGAAACCATGTCAAATCCATCCCAAAACCATCTGAAAATTATCCCGAAACCTTGCCAAAACTATCCCAAAACCATCTGAAAACCACCCCAAAACTATTCCAAAACCATCTGAAAATCATCCCGAGACCATGCCAAAACCACCTTAAGACTATCTGAAAACCATCCTTTGGTAAAAAAAAATTATACTTATTAATAAAAATAATTAAAATAGTTATGAAAGTGGAATAATAATTCTTCTTTCATCACTGGTTACGAAACAGCGAAAAAAAAAACTTCTTTCATAACCGGTTACGAGATTTTGGTTAGGAATAAGGGGTTTTGAGATTCGTACATTTTTAGGGTTCCGTAGTAAACTACAAGGAACCCTAATAGTTTCGCTATGTGCGTCTGTGTATTTTTTCGCTCACTGAGCGTTTTCGGTCTTTGAGCGTAACATGTATACCTATGCATATTAACAATGCTAACAAAGTGGTAGAATAAAATATTTAAAAAGATTTTTTTTGGGGTCCCCTACATGTAAAGTGGGAAAGAATTTTTTTTTTTTTTCGCGCCGACCCCATGTCGTTGTGTATTTACTATTTAGATAGGTCTCTTAAAAACATCGAGGATGTGGGAAGATCATTTTCCGATACAATTACGATGATCCATTTGCGAATTATTTACATTTAACGTGTCAATTTTCGTTTTGCACGGTAGTCCCCCCCCTCTATCTCCGAAAATCTTGTGTTTAGAAATTTGAAAATAAAAAACTGGGCAAGTACGTGTCGCGCCACGCACAATGTAGGATTCCGTATTTGATACGCTTTGCTTGCTTACAGATGAGTACAATGCCATATTCTATGACACTTGTACCTTTTCGTCAAATAAATTTAACTTCATAAGTTCGTCGGCTATTACTCGGTAACTAGTAGAGCCTAATAACCGTAACAGTTTTCATTAAAGATTCAACATATTATTATGGCTTAGTACCATGATTTTTTCAAATTTCTATACACAAGACTTTCGGAGCTAGAGGGGGGGGGGGGGGAACTGACACGATAAATGTAAATAATTCCGAAACAGATCATTGTATAAGAAAATGATCTTCCAACACCCTCAATGTTATGAAGAGACCTATATAACATCTAACGATACCCCACAAAAAAAAATGCCAAAAAAAATGTTCATTTCCACTTTACATGTAGGTGAGGCGCACTAACAAATTAAATATTCTAACACACATACAATACGAACTTTTACTTCTAAACAATAAATTTGATTTTGGATTGACTAGATAATATTTTACATCTGTTTGATCAGTGTAATTTTTTTACACAAGTTTGAAATATGTTCCTTCCAATCCAATTACAATTTGAGTCGACAGTTACACCTAAAAATGTAGTTTTCGTTACTTCTGTAATTATGATGTCGTTGTATTTTATAGTCAGCTTGCTATGTATCTGTCTTTTAATTTTCAATTATCACGGTTGTGTCATCGGCGAATAGAATGCATTGATGTCTTGTTGCTTCAGTGAGGTCATTAATATATATCAAAAACAACATCGGGCCCAATATACTACCTTGTGGTACACCGTATCTATTGACTTTATAATATATGATAATTCGTATACATTTTGCATTGAACCATCAGTTCTTTAGATTTCTATACACTGCATTCGATTCATCAAGTAACTTTTGAACCACGATAACGCTACTCCTCTCACACCGCAGCTATCTAGCTTGTTTGCAAGTATCTTATGATCCACGGTATCAAACGCTTTGCTCATATCCAGATAAAGGACACCTAATTGGGTCCTTTTATTAGCACATTTTGTTATAATGTTGTTTAGATTGAAACAAGGCCGTGGATTTCTTTCTTCTAAACCGATTTTGCTCCACCTTTAAATATGATGTTTTTGTAAGAAAGATACTAGTCGGCTGTACATAGCTTTTTCGTATATTTTAGACAGTACTGGAATTAGAGTAATCAGCCTATAATTATTTATTTCGTACTTTTTGCCTTTTTGAATAATGGTCTTACGGTCGACTTTTTTAAACTTTCAGGGAATACCTTGTTCGAAAGATAGATTGACAAGATGACATATAGGGTAACATAGAAAGTTTGCGGTTGCCTTCAGCAACAATGTCGGCATTTCGTCATATCCAGCAGTTTTTGTATTTTTTAGCGATGAGAGTACAATATTAAAAATTATTAGTTGTAGTTGGGGAAATTAATACTATTAGTTGAGCGATAATTTATTAGTTTGATTCGTTTTTAATGTGCCATGGTGTTATTTATATTTATAAAATGATTATTAATTTCATTGGCAATGTCGATAGGATTATTTATTTTTATGTCATTGTCGGTCGTGATAAATTTGATGTTTTTCTCTGTTTTTTGATGCGACATGCGACCATGTCAACCTCATCGGGTCCTTCAGATAGTGTTTGCTACGATACCACAGTAACTAGCCACCACAGTACTAGTGTAAATACTATAAAGCCTATAATATTTTAACCAATAAAGTAAACGAACAACGCTTCAGGCGATAGGAGTGCAGATTCAGAGTTCAAACTGAATGCACTGAAACATTCCTGGGTCTAGTCTGTTAATCTTCAAATGCCACAGTAGTTCTATTCTATGGCCTTCGTTCTTGACATATTGAATGATGTACATCATCTACTCCATATATTTTACACATTAAAAAGTTTAAAGTATTGGATTGGAATGGTATAGAAATAGGGGTAAGAGCGTGCGGGCGGCAGGGGTACAAAGCTCGCGGCTTGCGGAGGCTGCGCAGCGAGTGTCAAGGCCGTGTCCTCGACCGTGACCGCCCTTCCCCGCTCACCGCACACCCCCGCCACCCGGCCGATCATTTTGACTATGACTGTAATCTATTCTTACTGTTCTTCATCCTAGTGTTAACAATAAACCATTAGGATTGGTGCGGTCTGCTTCCTCGGTCAAAGGGATTAGAGATATGGCGAAGTTACTAAGTTTTACGCGAAGCAACTGTAAACTACCATTAGACCTCTCACGATGGAAATCCTCTCACGACCCGGAAATGGAAATCAAACTTTTCTAAAGTTAGATCACCCGTCTTCAGAAATATTATTTATTCTACACCTCCTTGGAAAGCACTTTTGTATTTGCATGATATAGACGGAGAACGTACGTAATTCCTACTCGGGAATATTCAGGTGGGAAAAATACATAACACCCACCCTAACTCCTTTTTTTTTTTATATTATGAGTGATATCAGCCAGTCAAAATCAAATCAGGAAACAGAAACTGCATTTGAAGAAAATATTTTTTTTTTTCTTATACCACAAAGTTGGTAAACAAGCATACGACCCGCCTGATGGTAAGCATCGCCGTAGCCTATAGACGCTTGCAATACCGGGGGTATCACTCAAGTAAAGCTCTGGAGACCTTACTCACCGTAGGAACACAACATGGCCGAAACCAATGCTATTTGACTACGATCTTCTGTAAGGTGGAGGTCCTTCCCCAGACGGGCTGATCTTTTCTTTTTTTTTTGTTTTCGTCATCGCCAATTACTCAATAGTATTGTTGCGTGTATCAAAACTGAACGATCACATTGATCACGCAACGGTGACCTCAAACTTATAGTTGTGTGAACCACATCACACTAAACGCGGCGAGCAAAATTCAAAAAATATCAAAATTCAAAACGTTTATTCAGACAGAGAGTAGTGTATATTTGTAAAATAAAATTAATTAGTAAAGTGATAGCGTTGTCGAAAAGGGTCCTAGAGGTGCTTGCTTCGTTCAAAAAATTTGACGAATCTATTTTAATAAAAAAAAATCTTGACACGACACGATGAGACTGACTGCAGCTATCATCGCATTCAGAAAATTACTTTTAATTCCACTTTTTCAGTAAAAATTAAATAAACCACACTCTCTGTGCGTAGGTAGAGTTCAACATGAAATGATCGTCATTTGTTACTTGATTATCTATTTTAACAGTTATCGAATAACTTTATTAAGTACTTACTTGTCTAGCTCTCCTACAATGTAATGTATTATCTCCAACAAAGGACTACGTACTCGATGTCTCCAACCAACAACAATTTTCTCCACACATATTAATGTGAAACAAATGAAAGAACAAATATTGTTTTTTTTTTAAAACACGGTAGAAGTACATAGGTACTTAGAAGCAATAGTGCTTCTTCCATTTGACTCTGCCACATTTGACTCCGTCCAACCAAAGTGATTAAAAAGATTTAGAAGTATATCATGTATTCTTGAAAATCTATTTAATTCGAATTATACTTTGGCATGTAAGTGTGTTGGAAATCAAACAGCCTTTCTCGGCAAAGAAACGCCCACTCGCAGTCATACACGTGCCTATCGCGCGGCCATACCAGGGTGAAGGTCACACGTCCCGGAGCGATCCGCACTGAAAACGGCACCGGCCGTCGACCCCGGAGGAAATCTTCCAGGGCATCTGACCTTGACCTTTAAACGCGCACGCGCCTTACCTATCACCCAGTACCCTGACCCTGTTACGAAAGATCTGGTTATATACTAAGTACTTATATAATATAATTGTGTACCCAATGAGGATAAGATGTTCGGGAGTTTTCTTATGTACTTATGTAAGCCTGGGATGACGTTCGGGGTTATCGCTGTCTACTTCAGAAAGAAAATTTAGGACTTTTTATCAGAAGAAAGTAACGTTGCGTAGCGATAAATAGGTAGGTGATATCAATACATACATAATTCTATTAAAAATCTTTGATCGATCACTTTTTGTTCTGAAATCACAAAGATCGAAGACCCAGCTGGGTGTACTCAAAGTCACTCAAAAAGCCGTGGAGGTGCCCTACGCATCCCTATAATGGCGAATCCACAGAAACTGAGACCCAGGGTGTCCGGCCAGGGGCCCGATTCTACTAACACAAATGCACCAATGGACTCTCAATGGTGTCTCAATCGAGTCTCAAAAGAATGCCGATAGTGTATCAGTGGAATAGTTTTTGACATTTGTTATGGACTTAAACAATAACATAATGTTTAACTTATTTTTATTTCAACTACATCAAATTTATTATGATAAACGATAATACTCAAGTGTGACATTTTCATTTCCTACTAGCTAGATCGTGCAAGCCAAGAAAAAAAAGATCTGAGTTGTCGTTAGAATTGTCTGTTGAACTTTGAACTAGACGAATACTGCCAGCCAACAGCGTCATGGTCTATACAGGGTGAAAAAAAACGATGGACACAGCTGAAAGTTTCATGTTAGGTACCTAGTACCTACCCTATAAACATGCCTTTTGCATAGTTTATTTAAAAACAGTTTTTTTTTTTAATGCATTGGCCTGTTAATTTTATTTGGCAATAATGCATTCGATTTTCAAAGATACATAAGCTGACGGAAATTTTCGGGAAAAAACACTAAAAAATACTTAATTAAATACAATAAACAACACACAGGTTAAAATTAATCGTGGTCAATGACCGACTTTAAAAAAAAAACCTTCTGATTTTTAGGGATGAAAACTCAACAAATGTTTGATGTTAGATAACTCCGAAATTATTAGACTAAAAATATTTCACAAGCTAAAGAAGATGTATAGTATAGAACCTCTTAAGAAACGCAGTGTCGGTCGTTTTGTTCCAGCAAGTATACTAGACATTATAACTTGTCTTATCCGTTTTGCATTTCACGTTTTATGACTACGAACTCTGCGAAGTCGTCGTAGCATACAGCGCGAAAATAGTACATTGTTCACCAAGGGAAGAAAGTGACCGATTTCCGACGAGGAGGGTGTAGTTTGAAAGGAAAAAAATTGAAGGGGAGAGGACTTTTAGAAACCCTCAAAAACGACTATTTAAGCATCAAAATTTTGACTGACTCCTGTCAATATTTTGATGTATAAATAGTCGTAGCATAACTTGTGTTTTCATTCAGTTTTGACTCACGCAACAACATTGTCGAAAGGAAAGATTATTTTTTTTATTTATCCAAATACTGACTGGGGTCATCGTTGCTTAGCTTGCGTGATCATTCAGTTTCAGCAACCTGTACATATATGTACATATTATAATATCTGTAGTTTTGGCACACGCAACAACATCGATCTCTGGATGCAGCGACATAAATAAAAAGATTCTACGCAAACGCGATATTCACTTGTTTCTGTAATTTGAGGTCTCAGTTTGAGGTTGACGGACTGACATCACACAATTAAAAAAAAAACAGCCGGGCAGTAATGAAACCAACATAGGTACTCGATGAATGAAACATACATTTTTTAGTTCAAGTTAATTGAACTTCTAAGCTTAGTGAGCACGCCAAAGTGCAGCGGTAAAAACAAGGAGAACGTTGACCTCTAATGTGTCGTGTAAATCTAGATTTACTTTTAAAATGTTACCTACACTACAATGTAAAACATTGACGTGCAAAAGTATTTCCTGTAATCTACTAAAAATAAACCATTTTATAATTTTTTATAAAATCCCGTTTTCTCATTTCCGCATACATGCTTCATTCAAAATGGTGGATGATATCTTATATATAATGTAAAAACAAAGCTAATAAGTACTTTTATTGTAGTACGGTCACTGATATAAAATATCGGCTGTTATCTAACGACAACAGTTGACAGCTTAACGTGTTACATTTCTGTGAGACAGTGGTAGTGTTTCGCCGGTCGAGCTAGCCTAATTCATATGCTTCCCACTCCAAATGCATAATGCACGGGATAACATTGCTTAACTAAAATTGGAGGAGCCTTTCCTTCTGGGATATTACCACAGGTTCCCACCAGTGGCAATATCCTTGTAGGATATTCAACATCGAAGAGTGCGGCGGCGCGCGGGGGGTTGAACACCAAAAATTAACAAAACACCCTAAAAGTTTTTCTATGGTACTATCCACACAAAAATTGGTACAATATAGAAACCAAATATTAATTAACAATAAAAAGATTTATAGATAAAAGTAATTTTATTAAAACGATGTACTTACATAAAGGTGTAGACAAACTTAGTTTACTCTCAGACCTAGAATTCATTAACTAAGGTTTAGAGAATTTAAGCCTTGGTTTAGTGACCATAGGGTTAAAGCTAAAGCTTGTATTAAGTATAAAAAATAAACATTTTGTTGTAAATGTAATTTAATTTTTTTATTGAGATTATTGATTATTTTCTTTATAATGTCTAATTTATTTACAAAGCTTACATACTAAAATAGCTGTTAAATTGCTAGGTACAAAGTACATGAACATTATAATTTATTGTCAATCTATTAAATTATATTAAAATTCTATGAAAAAAATGTCCTGTGCACAGAACAATGAAACCAGTACTATGTAATTCAGTATTGTATATTTAAATATTTTACGTATAGTAGGTAGGTATATTTCTGAGATCTTTAATATTTTCATACAGGTAATCAAATCAAAAAAGCCAAACCGATTAATTTGAAACAAACATTTATAATATTGTTAAGGATAGAGATAAGGGGAACACATAGAGGTGAAAAAGCGCGACCCCTCGGACGGGGTCGACGTAAGTTTTCATATGGCATGTCATGAGAGCGAGTTGATATAAGTACTGTGAATGTTATGTGATCCCGGATTAATAAAAGATCATCTCTCATATTTTAATATTAATAATCAAGGCTGCATAAGTATCAGTAGCATAGACGTGGGCGTCGAGCGCAAGCGGTGCAGGGGAAGCGAACGTTAACCCTTTCTGCAGTTCATTCGCCGTCTGGCCTCACCCCTGCAGCCCTCCCAGCCTCGCCCCTAACCGCCGACCCGGGTATACGATGCCATACTGCAAGCCAACACTTTTTACCTACTACCTACTACTGACACTGGAAGTCTGGAACAATCTTTCGACTATGTATAAAAACTACAACAATGTTTTTACAATAGGTAACAAAAGCAATTTCCGCCAAAATTTATTAAAACAAAAATGAGATTTTGTCCTTTTAAAAATTATAAGAGAGAGACCACATGCATGTAGGATTTACTCTGTAACTTAATTTCAATGTGTTACTGAATTATTGTACCTACCAAAGTAGTATCAAAAGATGCGTCTACTACATTATTGGACAAAGACATTATAAACTTAATTCTAATAATAATATTACATCACAAGTTGGTTCTTTAACTCGATATTTTGACAGTAACAGCCATAATTTAATGTGTCATTAACCTTAAAATGTGTTTGTGCAATTCATAGTTAGCCTGCGTTCGATGGAAACAGAGTAAAGTACAATGGTTGAACCACAAAGTCTAAATAGCTAAGTTTTCGGTCTTAAAAATATAGCTTCGTTTCAAAAATATAATAATGAGTAGAGTATGTTACTCGAACTTTGGAGCGTCAATACATTGCCGCAGTGGCGTTGACCGTTGGTTGGTAGTCACTAGATGCATATAGTAAACAATTACTTTGACAGCTAGAAGCTTGAGTATTTAAAAGCCGCACATGATCACAGGATCCAATTTTGTTTTTTCACCTGAAGCCAAGTGATCAAAAATGCCCATGTAACACAGACACTTGGGCACACAGATCCGTCGCCGATTTTTAGACATAACGCTTGTTTCTCTATGTTTCCTGTCATAGCTGTTCGGAAACACCGCTGGAAGAGTTACTTGCATATTTAAATGCCGCTGGACCGCGCCACCCAGGAGGTCCCGGGTTCGAATCCCGGTCGGGTCATGATGAAACGAACTTTTTTTGATTGGTTTGGGTCTTGTATGTTTATCTATTAGACTAATATTATAAATGAGAAAGTAAGTTTGTTTGTTTGTTATTCTTTCACGGCTTGACTAAACAGCCGATCATTATAAAAAAATATACATATTGTCAGGGGTACAGAGCCATACAGAGCCCAACATAGGCTACTTTTTATTCCGTGAAAGTATATTATTCCAATGGGAAAATATTTTTTTCTACTATAGAGGGCGCTATATGGGATGGGCTATCGGCCAACAGATGGCGTCACAAGTCGCGCTATGGGTTGTTTTGTTGTCAAACGAGATCTATGTCATAAAATTAACCGCGAGCGAAGCCGCGTGGAAAAAGCTAGTTTGTTATAAAATATGATATCATTGAGTTAGTATACTTAACACAAGTCTCGAACTGTCGTGAAATTGACCGAAGTGAAGTGAAGTCAGGGACGAAGTTAGACGACAAAAGTTGTCGAAGAAGATAGATATCTTCTATCTATGTATATTCGATATTATATATTTAATCAAAATTAAGTAAATACCTGTTAGAACATTTAAATTGATCTAACCAAACATTAGCGTCAACGACACAGGAATCCGGACCCATTCGACAGCCGGAATAAAATCTCTCGAGGCCAAAATCATAGAGATCGAAGCCGAAGCAGTACTAAAGCAGACAAGGGATAAATATGGCAGCTCATGTTAAGTTAATGGTAGGATTAGGGTACGATGGTCGAAACCCGCGAACCGAACATTGCATGTACTTTTAAAAAATTCAAACTCAAATAAAGAATCCAACCACAAGGCGTGCCTAACGACTTAATTTACTCTAGAAAACTCTAGTATAAACTTAAGGGGCTATGTGAAAAAAAGAAAGGTCCTTATAAACCAAATATCTTCTAAACTACTAAAATTTAGACTTAGATTTCTGGATATGTATTAATCATCATATTATCGAAATTTTGGAAAGAGCCAAAACACGATTGTGACTTTGTGACACATTTCCTCGATAGAAAAAAAACCGAAGTACCTGTTTTTTTTTTTAGAACTCTTGTAACTTCTGAACGGTAAATAGTAGAAATTTTAAACTTTCACGGTGTCCCACCCATCTGTGTCTCTCGAAGCAGGGATTGATACATGCGTCGCACTGGCATGGCGGGGCGGGCTCAGTCGGCCGCAATTATATTACGACGTAGGCCCTTAACGTGAAATTCAGATCTGATAAATTCTTCGATCATATGATAAATTAATGCATTACTACAACTGGCTGTTTGTTTGTCTATTTGCTGCTACTCTCCTGGGGTCTCGTCTATGTTGGGTTTGGGTTGGATTGGATGGCATTCGGGCCGTCTCTTCGGCGGAGCTGCCTTGAAGGCGAAGGCTTCGTTCAAATCAAATCAAATCATTTTTATTCAAAAAGGCATTTTATCAGCACTTTCGAATCGTCGCATTTTTTTCCTACCAGCAATTTAGACGGCAGATTTGTGCTAAGAAGAACTGGCAAGAAACTTAGCACTTGCTCTTTTAAAATGGTAATGATAAGAGTTACAATTATGATTTTTTTTAAATGTAAACATAGAATCATTTAAAAAAAATAAAAAAAACTGCAATTTTAAAAATAATAGTAAAAATTAATAATAATGTACATGATAGGCTTAAAGCCGAGTCAGCGGCCAATCAATCAGGTGACTTATAAACACTCTTTCGCAAACTGGCAGTAGAGCAGCGTGGGGTGGGGAGGGTGTGCTAGCAATGGGGAAGAACACCCAGCGCCGTCTACTGGAAACTATTCCAGTAGACGGCGCTGGGTTACATTTAGACAAACGTCAAAAGCGTTCGAATCGTGTGTTATCTTCGTATTTTTCTAGCGTTTTTTTTTTGCTATTAGTCGCATTTTTTTGGTGAAGACAAGGTTTTCAACATGTATTCTTCTTTGAGAAATGCAGAAATTGAAAGGAAAGGGTGCCTCGCAACAGGCAAAGAAAGCAGACTTGGAAGCAACGTAAGCTAAATTATTCCATTCTTGCCTTTCCCAAGCTTCCAGTAACCTTCTAATCTAAACATAAGTATAGATAATTTCACACTTGCATCAAATAAAATAAGCAAGCAAAATATCTTTTAGGTACCTATTTTATAACATTAGGAAAAAAAATAACGTCACTTTTTAAAACAATAGATTGAACATTTATTATTTGTTAGGTACAGATTGGAGGCCTACGACAGAAATATTTGAAATAGTTATTTGTTATGCAAGGCTGCAAAGTTGTTTTTTGGCTCGAGTACTTAAATTGAAACCTGAGCGTAGCGGGGGTTTCAAAGGTACGAGACGCAGAATAACTTTGCTGCCGAGCGAAACACAAAATTTTTCACCTCACTACAGCGAGGAAAATCCTAGGTGCAAGAAAAACGCAAATAATATATTAAATAAGTGTTTATTTTTTTCATGCGGTGTCGTGCTGGCCAGTTCGATTATTCTAAAAATAAGGTTGGCGCACTGGCATGAAATAAGTATTAATGCATTTTCAGAGGACTGGCGGTATAAAAAATTAAAGAATAGAAAGGTTCGAATTTTAAAAATACTTTCCACACTAGGGCACAAAATGCACTTTTGCGCTCAGATTTCGAATGACAAACAGACTCTTTCCGAGCTTGTGAGGTGAAAACATTATTAGTGGACAAAATAGCTCGGAACCACAGGATGGAGTTACCTAATAAAACATTACCAAATTCAGGGACAATTGTTTGTAACAGATTTGTTTGTAATTAAAATATTTATACTTTTATGGACACAAAAGTTATTTTTATTAATAGAGATGATGAATTTATATAAGTATTACAAGGAAGCTATTTTCAATAAGTATATTTATAGAAATTATGAATTAAACAATTTTTTATAAGTATAATCATATTTTTATTTTATTTACAATACATATCTTCCCTAAAATTTACATAGCATTATTATACAAACCTATGTGAATCTATTTCTTCACATCCAAAAGCCACACACAGGCATTCTTTATTAAAATTAAAAATTAAAAGTAAAAAATATTTTTTTTTTAAAAAGCTTTTATTTAATTGCGCTAAAAATAATAAAATAAACTTTTCTTTTAAAACTTTAACCATCAACTTATAACGTCATTACACAATTTATATGACATAAAAGCTTGTCGCGAGATTTATCTGTATAAGAAAACATAATTATCAAACTAACATTTACTCGTACTACGAGTAAATGTTAGCAATTATTTTTTACTTTTTATTTATCACTGGACAGGTTTCGCAGTGCCATCTATTGTCGAGAGGCGGTACTAGTCAAATGAATTTATTTGTTATAACTAGCACCAGCAATTTGAATACCTATGTAATTTCCTGATTTTACTACAGTCACCCTGCGACAAACTAAACGGGTTTATGTACCCATCTTTGCATAAAAATGGCAGTAAAAGTGATCCCAATAATTTCAGGCCTATTTCTATTTTGCCAGCTCTCAGTAATATATTTGGGATAAAGTCTGATAGGGTTGAGTATGTCATGCTCGCTTAAATGTCCAAACTGGTGGTGGCGTCGGGAGTCGGGTCGCTGAGTTCCCTCTAATATGGTTGAGCACAGCGATGGCTGACTCTCGCGTCAACTCGTGAACGGGTGCTGCCTGGAGCCTGGAGGGACTGGTCTGCTCACTCTTGTCAGTACTGACTTTATTTTATTTTATTGTAGATTTAAGACTTGTTCATTCCACACCATTGTGTTTAACATTCCGCGTATTCTTCTTATAAATTTTAATGTACTTATACCTACATTGTAACTAATGAGTGGAAAAAAAAGGAAAAAAAAAAAGTACAAAATGACAAAAAAGGCCGTAACCGGTTTTCTTTCGCCATTTCTTTTTACCGGTTGCCATTTTGCTTGTGTCCGAAATGGTGGTAGTATATAACGTAGTTTATTTTTTTTATTTAAACAAGTTGTAAATGACAAGAAAAAGTACCTGTGAAGGTCTAATTTCTGAAATAAACGATTTCATTTCATTTCATTTCATCAAAAATAAAATACCGACCAAGGGCAAGTAGAACTCGCGCATGAGGGTTCCTTCCCATAATGATACTAATATTATAAATGAGAAAGTGAGTTTGTTTGTTTGTTATTCCTTCACGGCTTGACTTATCAGTTGATCATTATGAAAATTTTTGTATTGTCAGGGGTACAGGCCCAACGTAGGCTACCTTTTTACCCGTGAAAGTATGTCAATCCAAAGTGAAAATATTTTTTCTACTATAGAGGGCGCTGTATGGGATGATATCGGCCAACAGATGGCGCCACAAGTTGCGCTATGGGTTGTTTTGTTTGTCAAACGAGATCTATGTCATAAAATTAACGAGGGCGAAGCCGCGAGGAAAAGCTAGTAATAGATAAAATACATTTTAATTCAAAACCGGTATAAAAAGAGCCATGTACCAATGTAAAATGTACCAAGGGTGGGGTCACATTATATTGGTTGTTTAAAGAAGAAGAAGTTACTACAAATTTACGATTTTCAGATTTATTTCTGTACTTGTGCTACATCATCTTGCTTCTTGCCAAATTTCATGATTCTAGGACAACCGGAAGTACCCTATAGTTTTTTGATCGGAACGGTTTTGTACGAAAAACGGAACACAAACGGCTGTATCGTAATTTTGTTATCATAATATTGTATTGTCATCTGATCTACAGTTTTAAGCAAAATTTCAGCTCAATCGGTCTTCAGGAAGTGGTTCAAATTTTCGTTCCAAGATTCCACCCTTACATACATACATACATACAGGTCAAGTTAAATAAAAGCTTTTAAAAATCGCGAATTTTTATATTTTTTGTATGAAGATTGACAGCTTCCATGTAACAAACAAATGGCGCCCTCTACAATGAACTATTTGACAGTTTTCTTCCCCATTCTGACATACAAGTTCCAATGGGGTTGGCAACTGTCAAAAGTGGCGCTAGTGTAGCTTGAACCGATGGTACTAAAATTAGTATAGAGAATTTTATGTTTGAATTTATTTAATAAAAATAAAAATTAATTTTGCAATGCCAATGACCTGTGAAGGTACCTTTTTGAAAAGTAATTGAAGTGCACAAATTTCCAAAAGACGATGTTTTACGAAAAAATTTAAACTCAATTTTCAACTTGAAATTAATAGCATATATTCTCTTAATAATAAGTGATTTTTTTTAAAAAAAATGCAAAATTTAATAATAAAAGAAAAAGGGAAAAATATATTAAAATGAAGTTTTGAGGTTATCCCTTTTAATCAATTCCATTGTTCTTTTTCGCCAAGATGCTCCACGTTTTTATAATTATTTTTTAAGATCAGTCACCCTCCACGTAGAATACATTATTTATTTTTGGTTTACTACCTTAAATGCGAAAAAATCGACAACTTTTCGAACAATCAACTTTTCAAAAAACAAAATACGGTAAAAAAATTTTTGACAGGTTCAACAGGTTCTACGTGGGCGCCACCTACTTTTAGCTTTCATCGGCCTTCCCCATTTTCAAATACGGAGACATAGACAATCAAGTACTTTATTAAAAGAAAGAGTTTATAGCCAAATCACCAATTACAATGGCAACATTTTGCTTGTCATTAAGAAAAAAAAAATCGACGTCATAACTGTCATTGATATGTCAAACGAGCGCGACTTCGACTCGTCAACCAACACAGCTTCATGAGATTTTCGTAGTATAAATTGTATATGTTTGTACTCAAAATTATATAAATTATGCCGAAGAATAAAGGAAAAGGAGGAAAAAACAGGAGGAGGGGAAAGAACGAAAATGAAACAGAAAAACGTGAATTAGTCTTCAAGGAAGACGGACAAGAGTACGCCCAAGTCACAAAGATGCTCGGTAATGGCCGCCTGGAGGCCATGTGCTTTGATGGCATAAAACGTTTATGCCATATTCGAGGGAAACTAAGAAAAAAAGTATGGATAAATCAAGGTGACATCATATTAATCGGATTACGTGATTACCAAGACGCCAAGGCAGATGTCATATTGAAGTACACCCCCGACGAGGCACGAAATCTGAAGACGTACGGAGAGTTCCCCGAAACTGTGCGCATCAACGAGACCGTGGTCTACTCCGTGGACGGTCTGGACGAGGATATTGAATTCGGCGACGAAGTCAGTTCGGAGGATGAAGCAGATGCAGTCGACGCTATATAAAGATTAGCACTATTTATAATATTTACAGTAAGTCTATGTAAATTTATTTTGCTGTTATAAATAAACATGACTTGTGATTTTGTAAGTTTAGTTTTGTAAATTTCCAACTCATTTTAGATTTCCATTATGTTCAGTATTCTCTAAATTATAATGTAAGTGTTTGTAACACATCCTGTATTGATCAATCTGATGCCTACTATATTAAATACATTAAGAAAAACACACCTAAAGAGAATAATATATTGTGCAACATTCCTTGAATTATTGATCTAACTCATTACCACATAGAGCCACTAAATTTTTAAGGAATGTATATACTTACCTACCTAAATTAAATAATTTACCAACCAATGCTTATGTTATTATTTTATTTCCTGTTCCAAGTGCTGCTATATACTAGTCAGTGTTATAAGACATCAATGGTAAAGAAACTGGTCATAAAATGTATTGATTTACAAACCATGTTAACAGAGTAACATTAATTAGTTGTTTAGAAATCCAAGGTGAAGTTTGAAGAAAAGAAAGTGCCTCTCCACACTGTTGTATTTGCCTAACCTCCATCACCTTCATGAGTAAAACCAGGATTATATTTGAAAGGATAATGTATATTATAAACCATAATACTGAAGTCACAAATTGTAACTATTTCTTCACTTAGCATTTTTTCACGCACCTTCAAGAATTTCTAAATTCTAATATTTCTGGAGTTATCTTTTTAGTGTGAAAAGTTGACTTTCACTTGTAGGTTGTACCCATTTTTGCTTCTTTCTTATATTTTAAAATAAATTGTAAAGAAATTGCCCAATATAAATATAACACCTCATCATATCAACCCATAATCATCCCACTGCTGGGATACGGGTCGCCCTTCAATCGAAGGTGATTAGAGCGTACTCTGCCACGCTGTTCCAATACGAATTGGCAAAGGCCAGTGTTTTCAAACCGACCTAAAGCCACCGACTTGGCTTAACGACTGTCATTCATCGACAACAGCCGGGACCGACAGCTTAACGTGCCCTCCGAAGCACGGAGAAGCTCGAGATAACGAAACCCATCCAAACGCTGGCTAGGGTCAACGTCGCTTAACTTGCGTGTTCATATTAGAGTGCGACACACAGCAACGCCATCGAGCTCCTCTATATAACACCTAAGTTCAGAGAATTAATATAATGATATTAAACAGAGCTGTTTGTACTGCGACTTCTGCCAGATCTTCTGCAAAAAATTGCAAATGAAAATGCAGCCAACCAAGTTTCAAATAAATATATGTAAATGAAAATAAAAAAAATCCCATACAAGCTTCTACCCCTATAGGAAATGATTTCTGGGATAAAATCTATCATATTTATGTTCTTTGTCTGGTCTTTAAACTATTGCAATACCAACATCTCAATCAGGTTCATAGATGAAAAAATTACATGAAGCGGTAGGTAACACTCTGATATGAAACCTAAGGAGCACATCGGCTGCCTAATTGCAGAGAAGGCCCGCAAGACAACAAGTAACAAGATAAAATCATGCAGTTTGGCAGTAATTGGAGTAAATAAAAAACCGGGGCAAAACTAAGAAACTGCTGAACCTGTTAGACTAGTACCTAAGTATTTTGTGTTGAGATTTCCAACAGACTTCCTGGCCACCTGACGAGAATTGGTAACCACTGCTTATTATTATTAGGAAAAATGCATACCCTGCAGAGTTGGGCAAAATGTAATCTTTCATCAATTATGATTACTTATCCTGACCGAGTTTGGGACGCCGGGAAAGGAGAGTGGGGTAAAGAAGACTGACGGGAAAGAGGAATGGGAAGTGTTGAGATAGGTAGGAGAAAAGTGTGGAGAGTGGGAAATGGAGGGAGTGGAAACCAAAGTATCTTATCTTATTTTTTTGCCTGCATATAGTATTTATGCAGACAAAAAAAACTGATATAACAAAGTAGGTAGCACAGGAAGCTGTACCTACTTGTCTGTCGATTTATCAGAAACTGGTAGCCTTGACCCAGTGGTGGTAATCTTTACCCCACCTGAACTTATTTTATTTTCTAGTGAGTGGAAAATTTCACCTGACTTGTGACATGAACGGGAGACGAAAAATTTTAAAACTACAAAAGAAGAAGAAAATCTAAGTTATCCTTTTTTAAAGTCAAATTTTCCATTTGAACCGATGTTGGGATCAAATTCTTATCATGCAACAAAAGGTAAAGTTGACCTACAATGAAAGATGGAGCAAATAGCAGTATTTGCTAAAAATTGGTAAAAAAAAACCTCTTGAAAACAGAGAATTTGAATTTCGCGGGCCACATAAATCGAACCAGAGAGTTTTAGAGTGACCACTTGTTCTTCTTCTCACTTTCAATATTAACTTTTAAATAAATTGCTTTTAAAGATATTTTCTTTTTCATAGCAAATTTTTTTATTTTTTTATACCACAAAGGTGTAAGGTGGCAAACAAGCAGCCTATAGGCCCTATCACTCGTGCGTAAGTTCCTTGCTCGTGCGTTAACCCTCCCAACCCCCTCAAGTGGAGCTCGGAGACCTTACTCACCGTAGGAATACAACATGGCCGAGACCAATGCTATTTGGCTACGATCTTCTGTAAGGTGGAGTCCTTCCCCAGACGATCAGAAGATTTGAGCGGATTATCCGTTGTGCCCTACCTCTCATAAAAGTATTTATTTAGAAAAAAAAAACTTTTAAAATAAAAACTTGCGCATAGCGTTGCCACAAAAATTCAGCGTTTCGTCTAGGCCAACCCTAATAGAGCATAGACAATCGAGATTGTCGAAATGGCTTTATTTTTATTTTTGTATACTGAGGACTAGGCTGCACGGTCCCAGACCTTTGCCTGCCATTCAAGTGGCGAATCTTGAAAAAAAAAAATTTTTGTTTTTTGTAATGTTGCCAACTTGCTATTGCATCGCCATGTTGAATTTGTTGTGCTTCGAAAACATTGTGAGCACGTGGATTGTTGGATTAATTTAAGCTAAATTTGATAGTTAAATCAGTTAGCGTATTTTGGACTGTTGGTAATTTGTTACCTTAAAAGTGAATAATCTTTTAGTTGAATATCAAAGTAAGTACTTTTTCATTAGCCGGCTACAAATTCCAATTGTTAGTTATTGGGGGTTCGGTGGCTGTCGGTAGGTTCGTAGGTCATGATGCCATTACGTTAGCATCTAAATAAATAAATACGTTCTATTTGGTAACCTGAAATTCAGAGTATGACATATTTTACAACATAATTTGACATAGTCAAATTGCGTAACCTGTCGTTCTGCAAGCACATTTGCTTACGTGTTGATCTTGAAGGTTTCTACATATTGCTCGTGACCCTCGCCGGATAACACACATTGAGAGATTTACGTGCCGAAAAATAAATAACACGTGATTTCCTAGCTGTTTCATAATTTTCAATAAACCTGTGTTGTTTTGTATACGTGTCTTGTTTTCGGAAAGTGATAGTCGGCAATCGGAAAGTAGCGATTGTTGATTTGTGACCCATGCTCGCCTCGAGCGATTTTCACTATCTCCGCTCCGATATGCCGCGTCTGATATGCTCTTAATCTACCGTGGAATTTAAAGTGGAGCATCTATATGAACATATTAGTGTGTATCGATGACGAGAACCGATTGGTCTGCCGATTTCGCGAAATAAAAACACGCGACGATGAAAAGTAACCTATAACCTAAATACAATATCACTAAGTTTTTATAAAAAAATATACAATTACAATAATCTTCTAAAAATGGCTGTATGTAATGTAAGTAGGTCAAATTTCTTATCTTTCAATTATCATTTTTTGCTAGGTATTGGCTACTGTGATAATTTATTCTGTTGACAAATTTTTGTTGAAGCAGTTATTAGGTTTTGAAAGGTAATTTTATTTGGTTAATTAATAAAATTGTGAGTCATTATAGAATATTTAATAGAAGCAATGATAAGGTCAGAGAGTCGCAGGGGCAGGGATAACCTTTCCAGAGATTTTCTTCTAAGTTGTAAGTTTATGTTTAAATGTTTGTTCCAGATTGTTAAAAGTGGCTCTGTACAATGGCTCCATGTCGTCAACTGCTCATGTGGTCAGTCCCATCCATAGCAGTTATACTTGGAATATTTTGGTTCAAAAAGAAAAGGGAATACGCCAAGTCTGACCCTGGAGGAAGAGAAAAACTTAAAACACTCAAAGAAGAATTAGCTGAAATATTAAATTCTGAAGCCGAGATCCTAAGAACTTCACCATTGGGAAAAGCAGAACGGTCTGTTATTAAATCTGCTCCAATTGACATAGTTCCCAATGGCAGCAGTTCACAGAGATCTTCGCCACTGGAATTGACAGATGAAGAAGTAGATTTAGAAATAGAGAAGATTATTAGAAAGAAATCACTGGAAAAGGATAAAAAGATGTCTTTTACTGATAACATAAATTTGGTGGTGAGCACTTCAAGCACCAAGGAACCTTCTTTCATTGTTCAGGAGAAAAATAGTTGTTTATTTTCATCACTTCAAACAGAAATGACTTGCAGCAAACACAATGTTAGTTCCACAAAATCTGAGATTGATTCCAATTCACATTATGAGGACAGCCTCCCAGGTGTTTATGAAGATGAAAATTCTCAGCTGGAAAGTACAAAAATGGATGCTATGGCATCCGAAGAGACAATTGATTGCAGTACAGTAGAAGATACTGAGGAGTTGAATAATAATAATGTAGAAGATGAACCTAGTGATAATAACACCAGTGATAATAGATTCTCTGTTGCACAAAGCAGACTCATCTCAGAGAGAGATTCTGCAAACCATAGTCCTGTGGACCCTATGTTAGCTAGTCCTTCTATGTGTCACTTCTCAGATAATCACAGTGAGGTATGTTTCTTATTGATTTCTTTTTACTATTACACATTTAGTATTTTTGATTGGATTTTCCACTAAGTTAAATTAAAAAAAAACATTATTAATAAGTCTGTTTCATTTTATTTTAGGGTTCTAGTGACAGTGGAAAAGGATGTTCAGAGGCGGCAAGTCCACCTCCAGCCAATATGAATATGGTCCCATCTGATACAGGGCTCCGAATACATCAGTTTGTCATACCACAGACTTTGGTTGGTCTCTTAATAGGAAAACATGGTTCATTTGTAGCTCAAATTAAAGCCAAAACTGGTGCAAGTGTATATGTGAGGAGACATCCAGATTCTGTAAAACAAAAAATATGTGCAGTAGAAGGTAAATTATATTTTTTTATAAGGAAATGTAGGAAAAACCAACAATTGTATCAATTAGCGTTTACTAATCCTATCTTATCATTCACAGGGACTCAGAGCGCGATAGAGGCAGCTTTAGATATGATAAAAGAAAAATTCCCTGAAAAAAGATTCCCGAACTTTTCCCTACAAGAAATTAGTGCTGAATTATATCAAAGGCTGGCTCCTTTAGTACCGGAATTTCTACAAGTAAGTTTATGCTGTACTCAAATATACTCATATAATTTTTATATTAGTATAAATTTATACAAAAATTATATACATTGGTATAGTATTTACATGATCATATTTGTGAACATTGTATGCTGAATGTGTCAGTTGCAGCTGGTGGAATCTGTGAACAATGACACCATCATGACATGCCTGGTGAGCGCGGGCCACTTCTTCCTGCAGCAGCCGCTGCACCCCACTTTCCCGTCGCTGCACGCGCTGCACCGGCTCATGGCCACCACTTACCAAAACCCTGACGTACCGGCCTTGCCCCGCCCTGTCAAAGGTAACTTGTATATATATAACCTGTTTGTAATTAAGAATTTTATGCGGTATGAGTCAGATTTTATTTTATTTTTAGAGCTGTATAGCATAATAATTTTGCGCTTTTTTGTTAAAATTTTATATATTTTAATAATAAAATAGTGAATATTTTTTTTCCTGAATTTAACCAAATAAAAATCACCAAGGACAAAAACTATAATTTTGTGGATGCAAAAATACACTAAGCTTAATTTGCAATCAATCGAGAGTATCAATCAATCAACACTAAAATTGGGTTAGAAAAGGATTATGCAGTGTAAAGATAAAATTATTTTTTCAATATTTTATTACATTAACATCAGATTAGATGTCTGAGGGCAATAAGCCTGTTGTTTATTATCAATAACAAAATTATCATAATTAATTACGACAAAAAAAATTTACACCTTTTCTATTTGTTTTTTGAGAGCGAGAGGGCAAAAAGAGAATACTAATGTTTAAGTTTTTTTTTACCTATATTTCTATATCATTTGTTTATTGCGGCGACGTTTTCTTTGTCGTTTTGTCTATTACTTCATCATATCCTTTTGAAAATATATTTATTTACGGTTTCATAATAATTATTTCTCAAAAGATTATAACTAATCACTTACAGAGAAACATAACAATTATTTAAATACATCTTTATATTATGATTATAATTATACATTTATTTAGGGAGAACTGCATTAATTCTAGTCAATAATTCAAAATAGTACTTAAAGAAGTTGATTTTATTACAATGATCAATATTATTACGATTATTTTGTAGAATGGGGACAACAAAATATTATTGATTTATTTCTTCTTTCTGGGGCCCTACCACGATCTTTTATAACTATCCTTAAACGATTGTGTAAACGAGACGTCGCCTTACATCATGTATTGCGCTGTCTCCCTTACTCAGCCGTTCTTTTTTTTTATACCACTAAAAGTGGCAAACAAGCATACGGTCCGCCTGATGGTAAGCAGCACCGTAGCCTATAAACGCTTGCAATACCGAGGGTATCACTCACGCGTTTCCAACCCTCCCAACCCCCCAAGTGGAGACCTTACTCACCGTAGGAACACAACGCGGCCGAGACCAATGCTATTTGGCTACGATCTTCTGTCAGGTGGAGGTCCTTCCCACGTGCTGCTCTGATTTGAGCGGATTATCCGCTGTGCCCTACCTCTCTTAAGTTCTTGTTTTGTTTTAAGCGGTCATGGTAGGGGGCCCCGTAACATTATTATTCTTGTTTTACAGAATCGTCCATCTGCGCCGCTCCTACAGAAAACAACTGGTATCGGGCGCAAGTGATATCCACGTCTGAGGAGAATGACACGTCCGTTGTGAAGCTGGTCGACTTCGGGGGCTACCTCACCGTCGACAACGATCAGCTCAAACAGATTCGCTCTGATTTCATGACACTGCCCTTCCAGGCAACGGAAGCCCTTCTGGCGTTCGTGAAACCAGCAAAAAATGGTTAATCATTATTATTTCTTCTTGCTTTCCTTGCTTACTTCTCTGCCTAGTCGCGTTATATGCTCATTGACATCATATTTTCATTACATACTAAACAAATATTTACTACATTCTATTTTTATTACCGTCTTGTTACTTCCATAATTTTGTTGTTGGTAAGTAGCTTAACTTTCTTTATCATTGTTACTTACAAATCATTTAAATTTAATTTCGCATAAAACCGTAAGTTTAAAATTCTTATGCCAATGACTTTTGTTATATTTTAAGTTTTATTTTCATATTTAAAAAACGATTAATAACTCATTAATATCTTTACGTTTACATCTGCAAAGAACTTGCGAAAGCTCAATTGTTATAATTGCAGACGTAAACGCGGTCCTAGCGTACGTAAACCCTGTTTTTCTTAACTTGACCAATGTAGTAAACAATCTTAGCACATCTTTTTAACGAAAATAGGCAATTAAAGTTATCGTTCACACCCAAATAATAATAATAATAATATAGTTAGAAATGGCATTTAACACGACACTCTTATTATTCTGGCGATTTATCGATTTTACACATGGATAATTGAATAAAAAGACACACTAAGATTATTTACTACATACCTTGCTTTCTTGCAATTAATAAAGTTAAATACTTTGCATAAAAATAATAGTGAATTACTAATGTTATGCAAATAGAACCCGAATGGAGCAACGAAGCTCTCAGGATAATGGCAGGCCTGACTGCAGGCCAGCTGTTGCACGCGCAGGTCGCCGGCTACGACGAAACGGGTCTGCCGCTGGTTCATCTCTACCTCACCTTAAATCCACAGGTAACGAATTAACTCTTCTAATATTACAAACACCACTGTTATGTGTTCATAGAAATGACCTCAGACATTGTTTTTCGTCTTCCAGCAAGTGATATTCCTAAACAGAGAGCTCGTAGAACGCGGCCTGGCCGAGTGGGAGGTCCCGCTGGACTCGTGAGCTGCGCCGCTGGACGGCCGCGCTCGACGCCGGCCCCGTTACTTATTACTTTAATTACTTATATTAATTTTATTATTGACGCTGACTTGTTATATGGGATGCATTTGAAACAAATATTTATAGGTTTTCACTGAATGCTTCTAGTGAAATACTAAGTTGCGTATTTGTTCTACTTATGTTTATTTTGTACGTTTTGTGTACTGGTAGCTCACAAATTAATAAAGGATTTCCTGCAATAGCATTTTTTGTTTTAGAGCTACTGATATAAAATTATTTTCGTTTCAGACTCGTGTATTTCTGTATAAATAGTAAAGTAAAACAAAAATAGGAATATGTACTAATGTACATACTCATTTATATAGCTTTTGATCTTTGTTACGCTCCTATTAGTTTCTAAATTACTATTAATACTAGTGTCGTCTAAGCTCCCACATCGGTAACTTAAAAATACGATACGCTTATCATTATACTAGAATAAAAAAAGAACGCAAACAATTTTGTAGATAAATATAATAGGATCGGTCTTTCGGCAAGCGTCGAGGCCCCTTTGTTATGGCGATATTTAAGTAGTGATACAAGACTTTCAGGATGCTCATTATAATTATTTTGCTTACTGCCTTTTGCATTTGCAACTTTTGCTTCCATTTTCTGGTTTTGGTACAAACTTCAGAGGAAATTAATCTTTTGTGTTTTTTGTTTATAACTTGTGCCAAATATTGTCAGTGTTTCGCATTTTCCCCGTTGCGTCTTTGTATTATTACGTAATGTTATTTCTTGTTTTGTCTAAATACAAAGCGTTTTGGCGATGCCGCCTTGAGAAATGTGCCTTTATTAGATCTTTCTGTTAATAATGTAAAACCTTTCCATATTTTTTTAATGTTTATAAAATATTATTTGTCACTGAAATTCTAATCATCGAATTACATAAATAAAAATTTATATTAAAAGAACTGCTTTTGGTTGTGACAAGAAGTATTTTATTTGCATTAGACGTGGAAATTAGAGACACGTGTATGTGTAAAGAATGATTGAGACTGTAAAATAGTTGTAAAATTTGTGTAAAGTATAATATGTAAAAAGAAAGTACAATATATTAACATTGTGTGACCGGCTCGAGCCTAGGTGAAATACGACGGTATGGATCTTTATTTCTTTTGTGTAATATTTTACATTCAATATTACTAATATGGCTATATATTATGGCTGTAAAATAAGATTTTAGTACATAATTATTGTCTTCTTTTCTATTCAAACATTTTATCTTCACTAAAATATCTATTTCCGTTACTGTTTGCTCAGGTATTGCAAGATATATAGCCAATTTACGAAATACTTTGTCAGCCTCAATACTCAATGTTTCTTTCAGATGGCACTATACAGCGTATGTAAACATCTTCATTGAAAATTGAAGTTATAATGAGCACGTTGATAAATCCTGACTCGTTAGTTAAATAGTGTATATAAAATAGATTGGTAAAGTAGTTATTAAAGCAATTTAATATTCAGTGTTTTTGTAGTAATTTCAGTATTTTTAATATGTTGAAATTTACGTGTTTGTTCTTAGTGATATACTTTCTGTATGCGTATTGTGTAGTGAACATGGCAAGCTTTTTGGGAAGCTTAGAGTGTGACTTTGTCCGTAGTTATTTTCACAGCGTCGAGTCTATTATTTAAGTTTTTTTTCTTCGAGGTATTAAGCCAGTGGTTTGTTTTGTTCAAAATTATGAATAATTGATATTATAATCAATCGACTTGTATGTATTTACTTAGAACGGAAAACTGGCTCTCAATTTGCATTTTGTTGACTTCCCTCTTGTACATAGACTAATAATATATTTGCGGTTAAATCAATAAATTATCGTTTTAAAACAAATTTAATTTTAATGATCAAAATTCCTTTTCCGAAAACTTACTACTGCATCCACTATCTTCATCCTTTTATTCCTATTGTCAAGATTTCGTATCAAAAAAACCATTGGACGACCTTCGTGGCGTAATGGTTACCATGCCAGTCCGCCACCACCCAGGAGGTCCCGGGTTCGAATCCTGGTCGGGGTCATGATTAAAACTTACTTTTTCTGATGATGTTTGTCTATATATGACATAACGTATGTTTATCTATACCTACCTACCTATATATTTTATAACTTATACATTGCATTTGTTATAAAAAAAAAGATCCGAATAAAGATTTTTTATTATTATTTTATAAGTACCTACCTAGTATTGTTGAGTTAGTATCCCATAACACAAGTTACTTTGCCTAGCCTAATCTGTGATTTGTCCCAAAAAAAATATCGGCCAATAACCATTTTTTATATTGGCGGCCGATTTTAGGTCATATTGTCTTCGTCCGTCACAAGAAGTCAACTGCTGGACAAAAGGTTCTTGGCCCTCTGGCAACTTCATCTCAGTGATTCAGACATTGCGTAAAGCCCACCATTCACTACACGAACCCGGACCCGACCGCGGACCAATCCGGCGTTGTCCATACACTGCACGAACACTCCACTCGAAGTATGGCATGTGGGGTTCGACAGGCGCTCGCGGCTCGCAACCGCAGACCTGCGAGCCCGACGCAAACCCATTTGACAGTCTGGCGTACCGGTTCGTCGCTTCCATACACAGGCGGATTAGTCCCATGGCCGACCAATCCGCCGGACCAATCTGCGTGTGAATGGTGGGCTTAAGAATGAAAATGCTATAATACAGATATTCTATTTCACGAAGAGCATTCGGCTAGGAATATTGTAAGGCGTGCACATGCACATTGTTAATGTGTGCGTGACCGATTTTACAAGGGTCCCATAACACAAGTTTCGAACTTACTTTGAGGCAAGCTCGATCTGTACGAATTGTCCCTATATATTTATTTATTTATGTTACAACATTCATTCATAGCCGAATGCTCTTCGTGAAATGGAATATATGTACCAAATATCATAAAAATTGGCCCAGCCATTCGAGCGGGAAGAAGTAACATACTCACGAACTTTTGCCTTTCTAATATTAGTGGGATACCTTCTTGCATATAGAATTCGTGAAAATCTTTAAATACAATAATAAGGTAGCATGGAATAATAAAAACAGTATATTATGAAATCTGTAATATGGTAGTACATATAAAATATTTTTCTTAAATTCTATTTCCCAGTCCACTTATTACAAAAATATAACAACAATCTTCAATAACTTGTTCACAACAGTCATACCTACTCTATAAAATAAAATCAATGTAGCTATAATTGGTAACAATAATTAAATTACATGTACAATAATTAACATCCTTTTTTTGCCAAGAAAGAACCTGCGCCAACGGGCATCCTGTCACTGGTGATAAATTGACTCCATAGGATTGTTAGAACGTCAAACTTAATCGGCGAACCGACTAGCCAGTTTGGTCGGACATTTAATTTAAGGTAAATAAGGGGTGATAGCGAATAGTAAAATAGTCCAGAATACACTTAGTATACGACTGGCACAAAAGCAGTAAAAAAAATACAATTTTAGGGCACTTCCTACTCCATTAAATATATCCATTCATACTATGCGAAAATAACTCCATTTGTTACTTTCGCGTTAAAATCGCAGAACCGATTTAGGTAAAATTTTATATCGAGGTAGTTTGATAATAGCCGAGAAAGGACAATGATGGGAATCACGCGAAGGGATGAAAAGTGTGGTGTGTGCGATTATCTTTGGATTTGTGGAGCGGAGTGAAAGTGTCGGCGACTAATCTGTTGCCCGTGGGTTCTGGTTCAAACATTTCATCTATCTTAAAATATTTACTGAATTTATTATTCATCGCCTTAAGGTATTGGATGATTTGATTACGTAAAAAAATTATTACGTAGGTAGATTATTCTATAAATTACACTAAAAAAACATGACTTATCACTGTCATAATATTTTGATATCCATATTATATAATTTAAAATTTTCAAATGTTACTATAAAATTAATTTGTCCACTGCGACATTTACCCATTTATCATTAAATGTATAAATAATTGCGATCAGAAAGCTTGCTAAGCTCGAGTCCAAATGTAGGTTTGTTTAGCTCCATACATCAGAAGAATATTTCTTCATAGAATCCATTTTCTTGAGGAATTGAGCTGCGTCGGACTCGGAGCGACCTCCCTTTTCTTTTACAGCCTTTAACACGATGTTTCTTACGTCCACAGCCATATTCTTTGCATCACTGTAAAACATAATATGTTTAATATTAGATTTCATATAAATACAATCTAATAAATAAAATAAAATGATGCTATAACTTACCCACAAACATAGAAATGTCCATTTCGATTTCCTATAACATCCCAAATCTGATCAAGGTTCTTTTCTAGTAAATGAGTAACATATACTTTCTCTGGTTGATCTCTAGAGAACGCCAGGTTTAGTTTGACATCTCCATTCTTTTCATACTGTTCCAATTCCTGAAATTTATAGATATGTATAATATTATATAACTTGTAATTTTAATGCAACTGAAATGAGAAAAAAATGTACTCTAGTTCTAGCATCACTTGGATATACAAAATGTACCTGTTGATAGATATAATCCTGCTCACGATGTCTGCACCCAAAATAAAGAATGTTATCTCCGACATCTTTGCCATTTGTCCGTGCAAAAGCTCGTTCTTGTAAGAAGCCACGGAACGGGGCCAGCCCAGTTCCAGGCCCGACCATTATTATTGGCGTGGGTGGCTGCAGCGGCAACCTGTTACATTTGTTTTATTTTTATTTGACCGTTTTTGTGAATGTAACAAAATTACATATGACACATTAATGCTTCATTTACACTCTCGCGCGAGCCGCGAGACGCGAATGTAACCATGCACTCGTGGCTCGTCTCGCGTCTCGTCTCGCCGGGCTCGCGTCGGGAGCGGTTTTTTGGGCACGAGTCAAAGGGGTCCGCGGGGGATGCGAGCGCGGTGTTCACACTCGCGTTGGCATTTCATTAAATTACATACGTTTGTATTGCATTGTTAAAAGTTAATTGGTCAAAAGAAGAAACATTACGGTTCATTGAGCTTTTTCAAGGGGAGATGATAATATGGAATCAGAAGTACAAATAATACCATAAAAATAATCAAAAAGTTAACGATTCATGGTCTAGAATAAGAACTTAAGAGTCGATGCTGTTAATAATATATCGACATCCGCCATCGTTGAAAGGTCAATAACAAATAAGCAAGCCGCGAGCGAGAGTGTAAACATAAGCTCATCTCCTGGCCGGCTCGCGCGAACCTGGAGCCGCGCCACGAGACGAGGTACGAGGCTGGAGTGTAAATGTAGTATAACAATCTATAGTACATAAAACTTAACGCTGTAAGAAATGACTCAAAAACATTATTTCGAGATAAGTAAACAGTCATCGTTTGATTTGATAAAGGTACCTACATTCAGATTCCTATACAGGGGTAATGGTCCCATATTCAATTTATAAGTATTATTATTGAACCCTTTCGCGATTATATATTCTTTAGGTTAACGTGTTTAAATAGGCTTTGGTAGTGCATTTAATCTAAGACCCGAGTTATGTTTAGACCCTAATCGGCTGTTTAACCAAATTTTGCTGTTCACCGTGCACTAAACATTGATTAAGTGTCGTAACCGTCTGTTTAACTTAATTGACGGAATGGACGTAGTTTAAACGTCGGTTATTTGAGTGACGTGACCTGACGTGAGTTGTATTTCACTATATCACTGAATTTATTGAGTGCACAGCCTAGATAACACCATCTAATCACTATTAACAAAGTCACAACAGTAGGATAGGCATATTCAAAGTATTTCAAACATAAAAACGATCAAACAAACACGGATATAAAGTAACATTTCTTTTTACCAGTGGTCATTTTGCTTTTGTTTCCGAAATGGTAGTAGTTTATAGAGTAGATTAATTTATACAAATCATTTATTACTGTATACTCTGACAAGAGAACGTGTTTGTGAAAACCTATTCTCTGAATAAAAGTTTTGAATTTGAATTTGAACATGTAGGTAATATTTAGAAACTGGACGTGGCATCATGCATTGTTAAGCGGTTATTATAATTTTAATAATTATGATATTTATGTAATGATAGTATTTGCATATATGTAAGTAAGTATTCATATTATTTACGTAGTGATTTAAAATTTAAATAAAACTAAAATACATTTTAGTTTTATTTATATTTTAAGTATTTATATAAATTCGTTTATACATATAAACGTTGTGCAGCCTAGACTTTTTATTTTCTATTAAATCTCGGTACTTTAAAACCCATCTCCATGAGTACGGATTTCTTGTCACTGGTAAAATTGTTAAAATTTCTCTTCCATAACTGATACTTTTATATTACATATATATGTAATATGTTATTAAATTATGTATTACAATATTACAAAAATAACTTCGAGATGAAAAATGTTGTAAAATAAAAATAAAAACATCTGGCCACATCAAGCGAAACTAAATCTATGGGCCACATTTTGACTATTGACTGATTAGACTTTGACAATAGAAAAAGGATGTCTAATAAGAAAGACGTGCCCATTACGGACATGGCATTACCATAACAGATTTTGAATTTTGTAGTATAATAACAAAACCATACCATTTCTATATGCCGTTCGGGTAAAGACAAAAGTATGGAGGTACACTGCCATCTACAAAGTAGTATTCTTTACTATTCATTCTTTTTTGGCTCATTCATTCAAAAACGTTTGGTTAGTTAACCGCCAGATAAAATGGAACGGTGAACATAAAAAAAACGCGACTTGTTTAAACAACGATTAAAATGTAATAAGAGCGATTACGTAATGTTTGATTATGTTATAGTTGGCGAACTCGGGCCTAAGGGTAATGAATTAGTGAAATTCAATGATCAACAATACAAAAATAATAATATTATGTTGTTGATTGTTTAACTTTTTAACTTAATAATGATGAACCAAATTACTTGGAAACAATCCGGTTTTACCAGTTTTTAGTCGAAGTTTTTCAGAGAAAAACATGTATATTTCGAATATGATTCAGAAATTTTGCAATAAAACTATGTTGATTTTCTACAAATATGTACCTGAACTGTGACTTCCTTATGTAAATTGGGACACGCGGCAGTGGTTTTCCTTCCTCTGGTTTGTGTTTCGCAAGCCAAGTAGTAGTAACACCCCTATTGACGCGACCTGTTGGCGTCTTATATTCGACCACTACTGCAGTTATATGAACGGTTTCCGGATGCAACTAAAATGATATGAACATAATTCCTCGGTGCATGCGGTATACACATAACTTTATCTTACTTCAGTGCCACCTCAGAAAATTAAGTAAACTAATGTAACATCCCATCCCACTACCCCAGAGTTAGTTAATATTGTCGTAGAGTCCATTAATACAAACTATAAATTATCCATCCTCGTCGGCCTTAATTTGCAATATCATACCTTTAAACTACTAAAACTAGGATATTTTACAAACAGTATCTGCAAAAACAAGTGACATCTGACAGCTCAGATTTTATTGCTAATGTAACAAAAACTGCTATTCTTGATGTTTGGCCTTGGAAACTTTTTTGCAAAATGTAATCTTTTGTATTCAAGCTAATACCAATTTCAATTGTCTAGGTCTCTAGGTCATTAAGTATTATTTTAAATGTCTGTAGATGTGCTTTTTTATTTTAACTTACTTTAGGACTTGATGAAATAGAGTAATATCTTGGCTGTAGCCGTGGAAGAAGTTCACAAATGTGGTCCAGAGGAGGTTTACAAGACTTAATGTCTTCTAGAATATGTACAATATTTCTACAAGCTTCTACAATAAACGAATGGTACAATGTTTTTCCTTCTTGGGAATTAGTAGCCATTAATAACAATTTTTTCTTGTCCTGAAAAAAGTAAAGAAGCATTGATATAAATCTTTTTCTTACTAAAATTATTTACGTCACATTTCAGGGTAACTTAATAAATTGAATTTTAATAAACCCTCTTACAAACAAATAATTTGAAAATAAAATACATTTTATGCATTTAATTTTGAGAGAAAAACTTTGTTCCTAAATATGTCGTGCCATTGTCTGGCATGGAGGAAAACTGATAAAATTAAAGAAAAAATAACTATATTTACATAAATTAATACTGTTTAGCATCGATATCTCATTTGAAATCATTATTTAACACACATACCTCTTCGTCTGTACAATATTCAGCTAATTCTCGCATAATATGGGTTCGAGGTAACGCCGTAATTTCCAGGTAGTGTGATAGCGCGGTACGGTATGTCGTAGGGCACGGGAATGGATTCTTCTTACTACTCTCTAAATCATTATTAATAAGGGAGAAAACTTCACTAAGATCAGAATTTGTGAGCTGCCCAAGTCGTTCTACAAGATTCAAATCATTTATGGGATACACTGCCATGTGGTCACCTGCAATTATACATTTTGGAAGGTCAGAAAAGAACTATGTCGAAAGCAATAAAAATAATCAAGTATTAGCATGTATTTACCAGCTTCATAGCGCATTTTAGAATCTGAAATATCAAATTCTACATGCAAGCAGGATCTGTCTCCACCCCTGTGCAATTCCTTGTTCACTGTTATTTGAGCTAAGAATGGGTTTTTCGCATCAAATGGCCTGAAACAATAATGTAAGTGAAACAAAGCAAGGCCAACATAATAAAACAAGACAACTTTATAACAGCTGTAAAGCTGTAAAACTATGAAGGTCAGATATAAGGCGTTCGCCTCAAGTTAGTTCCGCAGTTGCTCAGTACCGGGATCTCCTTGAGGTGCGGTGGGGTGTGGCGCGGCGCGGGAGGTAACGGCAAACTTGAGGCGAACAGGTTGTAGACACATATTTTATGAGAGCATGAAAATTATTAACATAATCAACATTGAATCAAATCATGTCGAATACGTAGTAACGTATGCAGAATGTTTAATACTACTAATACAGAACACATGGTTGAACAAAAGTTATGTGAAATTGAAATCGAAAATGCTGCAGTGTATGATGCTAAACAACAGGGTATGATTATTACTATTTTTATCCATCTAAGTAATTATTTAATACTTACTTTATTTATTTAATTTATTGACTACATACACAAAATGGTAGATTTATCAGTTTTTAGTAGAGATCTCAGTGCTTATTTATCAGAGAACAATAGGGTTAATCTATTAGAATTAGAGATATGTTCAAAATAAATAAATGTAATTGAATGTGACTATTTTATCAGTTTTCCACTTACGGTCTCTGATTCTCCAATGTATGCAGTCTAGCAATTTCACCACTGAAAACATTGTTAGTGGGGATTTCATCTGGAGCATGGGTTACTAAACGGAACTGACGAGTCAGCTCTTCTTCATTCGTACTTTGGATATCGAATTTCTCACACACAGCTGGCCAGAATTTATCCTTCCAAGTGATGAAGTCATCTTCAATACTGTACAAAGAAAATAACAAAATATTAAATTCATCCTAAAATATTAATATTTATTTTTGTATTGAACGATAATCACATTCCTGGGTTAAAATCCTCCACAAGACAAGTATTTGCATGCATGAACATGACTTTGTCTTGGTCTGAATGTACCTATTCTATGTAAGTATAATGTATTTATTTACAACAATAAAAAGTATAATGTACCTATATTTAATCTCTATAGCTATTATAGTTGTTTTATAATATTTTATAGCAAAACTATGATTTCTTTACAATAAGGCTATTTAAATTTTCAATGTCACATACTTGGCATCGTCATCTCCCATTCCAAGTTCGAAAACTCTGCAAGCCCCGAGCTCTTCAAGGCGCTTGTCCAAATAGATAGCAACAGCATTGTAGTGCTCATAGGTTTTATTGCCAAGACCAAACACCTGTAATAAAAATAGAACTTTAAATAAAAAAATTATTATGTCTGACTGAATTGATAATTAATGGTTTATATCTTTCTATCTTTTGTGAATGGCTTTCCCATTTTTTTGTTGCGATACATATAGCTCGCAAAGATATACTTGCCCGGAGAAAAGTCTGCACAACAATAGTAAATGACAAGCAAGTAGATTTGAAAGTAAATTGGTCCAAAAACAAGAATGTAGGCAAGCAAATAATGAAGTCATAATGTAGTGGCATAACTGGACAAACAATATGAAACATGTCAATCAAAAATGGACCAAGGTATTTCAAAATAATATACCTAAATAAATAAATAAATATATAGGGACAAATCACACAGATTGAGCTAGCCCCAAAGTACGTTCAGAACTTGTGTTATGGGATACTAGCTCAACGATACTATATTTTATAGCAAATACATACGTATATACCTAGATATAACTCCAAGAAAATAAAACTTTACTAAAAAATTTGTAAGTGTTAATACATTCCTAAAGGAAAACTATTATTACAAAATGATAAATTATAATGTAAAATAAATGACCATTGATTTAAAAAAACTAGTGTAATAATTACCAAAGATTGTATTCCATACCATATATCGTAATTTCCTTAATGGAGGTATAATTCGTCTTCTATATAATAAATTAATTAACAAGTGTGGTACACTCTTGATGGACAAACCCATCTTTAATATATTAAATTATCACTACCTAAATTTACCTATGTAAACAATCAATATTATATAGTTATATAAGTATTATTTTTTAAACATTTAATAAATTCGCCTAAGTTATAAAGACATTTTATACATGAAAAATTTACACCTAACCTAAAATGCTATTAATTCTCTATTTAACTCCTTCCTTATCATTATAAGTTTGATTATAATTGAGAACACACAACTCTTACATACTAATTACTATGTAAAATTCACATTCCCGCACATTTTTACTATAGTTTTGGGACTTTTGCCCTCTTACGCCAACAAAAAAAGACCTTCTTGACGTCAGTAGACTTGAGTTTAGCGACTAGCGGACTCAGTTGACTTTGACTGTCTGACCTATCAAATTATCAATCATGTCTGTCACTTACTGTCATTGTTTTAACAATCAATTTGACATTTGTCTTCTTGTTTTATGGTGGCAACGTTTCTATTAGAAAACTATGTTTAATATTAAAAAGTTTTAATGTACTGTCCACATAAAATGCATCCTAATGCCAGAAACACAGTACCGTGTCGGGGCGTGTCGTGTCGCGCCAGAAGCATATAGCGTTCATACATTTTATATGGTTAGGTGCACATTTGTAGGGCGTGTCGTGTCGTGACTCGCTCTGTCGTGGCGCGGACTACTGGCCGCCGATTGCGCCACGGCGGTGGGGGGGGTTATGACGCGACACGACACGCCCTGCAAATGTGTTTCTATACCCGCGCGCGGTTCGTATCGCGAACAAGTGGACGCTTTTTTTTTTATTTGTTTTGCAGCATGATAATGAGTTACTAGGTAGTAGATTCCTGATAAATATACTTAAATACATTTTTTTGTAAATAAATACCATTATACATTATAGACACCCAGACAAAGGCAAACACTGCGAGCTTCTGTTCAGAAATGAAAGAAATAAACGTCTGGCGTTTATTTCGTTCATTTCTGAACAGAATCGTGCCCCGACACGACACGTAAGTGTGCACACCCACCGTCACGACAGAGCGCGACACGACACGCCCCGACACGGTAGTGTGTTTCCGCCATAAGCAATGTCATATAGATATTGATAGTGTTGTGCCATGATTGACGTACCTGTGCGTAAATGTAATTATTAATTTAAGTACTTAATACGTATGGGGATGTAAATAAATATAATAATAAAATTGTTTTATTTAATAATTTTGGATCATTTTATAAAAAGAATATCGCAAAAAAAGGTACCAGTCGGGCCTTTTATTTGCTATAGCCCACTTATTTGCCAATTCACGGCTTTTCGGAAATCCAAATAATTATCCGTATTTAAATAAATTGTTAAATGTGTAACAATTCAAATCAAACATTCTACTGTAATGTATACCACATTGATAGGTTCGGTTTACACATATCTAATATCTTTATTTCTTATTAAAAACACTTCAGTGTCACTTACATAAGAAACAGTAGCAACAATAAGGTATAATATTTTGTAAACTTCTGTTACTAGTGCACACTATTCTTGTATTATTAATTAATTTAATTAGAAAGAAAGAAAGAAAGAAAGAAAATGGTTTATTTATTGTCTAACTTACATTTAAGAACTTAAAAAATAATTAATTAACTTGTATAATAATAAAATTTATGTGAAAAAAGACTCATCGCCTATTATAAGTTGAAGTAGTTGAAGTCTCTTCGGGAGGAAAAAAACCGTGCAAAAGCTCGCCATAAAGCGGATCCATCGAGCATCACCAAGCGAGACAAATATCCTAAGGTCAGAAATCTCTGCAATAAGGTGTGTAGGGATGCACAGCGACGCCATATTCATCAGTCTGTTGAAAATGAAGACCAAGCGAAAGTCTGGAAATTCCTTAGAACACTGGGAATTGGCAAATCGCGAAATTCCTGTACTTCAGATATTGATCTTGACTCACTAAATAGTCATTTCTCCTCTTGCACGTTTCTTGATAAAAAAGTCAAATCGGATACATTAACTGAACTTTCTTCTATGCCTCTTCCCAATTACTCTCCGTTTGTTTTCAAATCATTTACTGACTGTGATGTTAAGAGAAGCAATTTATCCATCACGTCTAATGCCGTCGGGGGTGATTGTGTCGTAAGATGATCATTCCCCTGATTGATATCCTTATTCCTATCCTAGCAAAAATCTTTAATTTTTCAATCTCCGCAGGCTCCTTTCCTGAGTGCTGGAAACAAGCACACATCATCCCACTACCCAAAAAAAATAATCCTTCTGTTTTCAGTGACTATCGTCCCATATCTATACTTCCTTTCCTCTCTAGTCCTGGAGCGGCTAGTACACTGGCAACTGAACAGCTTTCTTAATTCCAATCATATCCATAACCCTTATCAGTCTGGTTTTCGTCCCGGTCATAGTACGACTACTACTTTAGTTGAGATTACAGACGACATTAGACGTGGTATGGAAAATCAACAACTCACTCTATTGACATTACTTGATTTCACTAATGCTTTTAATTCCGTTGATATTGACATTATGTTAGGAGTACTCTCTTCTCTTAACATATCTAGGGCGGTGTGTGATTGGTTTCATAATTACCTGTACGGGCGTCGGCAATGTGTCAAAATTGATCACCAAAATTCTACATGGTGCGACACTACAGCTGGCGTGCCGCAGGGTGGTGTGCTGTCTCCTTTATTGTTTGCTATTTTCATTTCCTCTATCTCTAGTTCTCTTTCTTGTTCCTATCACCTTTGCAGATGATTTACAAATTTATTGTCAAACATCTTTGAGCAATATAGCCTTCGCTGTTTCGGAAACAAATGACAACTTAAGCCGCATTTCATGCTGGAGTAAGCGCTTCGGACTCAAAGTTAACCCTGCCAAGTCTCAAAGCATCATAATAGGTAGCCAGGCATTTATTTCTAGGCTGGATAGTATTGCAGTTCCGCCGGTTATGCTTGATGGCGTCTGCATTCCTTTAAAAAACTCTGTTAAAAACTTGGGGATGATTATGGATTCCACGTTATCTTGGAAGGCTCAGGTGGCTGAGGTAAGTAGGAAGATGTTTGCCGCTTCTTCGTCACTCCGAAGACTCAGAAATTTCCTACCCACTGCCACCAAGGCTGCTCTTGCACAATCCCTCCTTCTCCCTTTACTTGACTATGCCGATATAGCGTACCCGGATCTTAACGTAGAGTTACTTAACAAATTAGAACGTATGCAAAATTTCAGCATCAGATTCATTTACGGTCTACGGAAATTTGATCACGTGTCAGAATACAGAGCGCAATTGAAATGGCTTCCAATTCGCCAGCGTAGAGACATGCACATCCTTTCCTTCCTCTACTCTATTCTTTTCAATCCTTGCACTCCCTCCTATCTTAAAGAATACTTCAAATTCACCTCTTCATCCCATAGCCTATCACTCCGCTCCACTGACAATCTCACCCTTCTAATTCCTGTCCATTCTTCCAAATTCCTTGACCAATCATTCTCTATCCAGGCCATCAGACTATGGAATAACTTACCTGTTACAATCAGAACCGCGAAATCGATAAATGTATTTAAAAGAGAAGTAAAAAATTATTTACTTTCACACTAAATTCTTTGTATAAAAGCGACATTTTATTTTGTATATATTGTACTATACAAGTATTTATGTATTGTTTTAGTTTTATATATTGATAATTATATATATATATATCTGTAATATTGTATCTATAGGTACTTGTTATGTATTATATATATAAATTATTTATTGTAGATATATTGTTATGTCCTGCTGTTTATTATACGTCTTGCTAGCCCTGCCCACTTCATACAAAAATTCGTTACCCTAAGGTTGCCTTGAAAAGATTGCTTTGAGCAATAAGGCCGCCTTGTTGCATATACACTAGTTTGTAAACTTTTACTGTTTACTGTATTAATTGATTGTGTGTTGCAAATAAAGCTTATTCTATCTATCTATCTATCTATTTTTTTCTTAAAGATGTTTATTGAGCTTGAGTTCCTAATATCTATTGGAATTCTGTTATATTTTTTTTTTTTTTTTTTCATTTATTTATCTATTAAAACAGTATTACAAAATAAACGGCTTAAATAACATTTAAAAAACCAATGAGGTTTGTGAAAAATATATAACTGTGCTCCCGCGAAAGTTATTCAATTTTTACCGTAATTTGTTCTTGCACCTGTCAATATAAGATCAGCATGGCGTGATGAAAATTTATGTGTTGTAAAACCTTTCGTTGTGAATTTGATGTGGGAGTGTATCTTTTTGTGTATTATTTTATGTATTCAAATGCATGTGTGGATTGTGTATAATTATTTTATGTTTAGAATTTTGTTTCTTTATAGATTTTTATAGAAGGGTTTAAATAATCGTAGTGATATAATATTTTTATTATTTTGTTTTGTAATGTCTGAATGTGTTTGAGGTTTGTGTCTGCCGCTGTTCCAATAGAGATAAAGAAGATAGGGTTTTACTAGTGAGTTATAGATTAATTGACGGATTTTGTTTGGTATGCAACGCGCGATTTCATGCAACGAACCTATTAGAGATGAGAGTTTATGTGTTGTAGATGTGCGTTCCATGAAAGTGTTTATCGAGTATTAGCCCTACATATTTCTCATGATTAGCCTCTTTCAGTAATTCGCCATCAATGCTGAGCTTATTTTGTGTTTGTGTTTTTTATTCTTAGCATTAAATATGATGTATGAAGTTGACGCATTGATTGTCAAAAGATTGTACCTGAACCATTGCTTAAGCACATCTAGGTCTTGTTGTGCAGTTTGGAGTGTTATGTCGACGGTTTGACCATAGTAAAATAGACAGGTGTCATCGGCATGGCATATAGAGTGCCCTTGTAATCCTGCTTGGTGGATATTGTTAACATAAATTAGGAATAACAAACGGCTAAGTATTGAGCCTTGTGGGACGCCGCATTTGAGAAATTGGGGACTACTATGGTACTCTCCTATCTTAACCACTAGCTGCTTTAATAGGTAGGTTAATACTTGTAATACAAATTATTTAATTTCAAATACTTTGAAGTTCCTATTATTTTTTATTATTACGAAAGAAATCATGATATTACAAAATATTCGAGTACAACGTGGTACAACACTACCTCTAATTCGGGGAGCTGTGAAACGAGGGGCGCGGGGAGGACGTGCGTTGATTGTCAACCCGCCCGCGTGCCCCCGCATGACTCTTTCACATCCTGGTTGGTTAATTTAGTTAAAATCAGTGTTTTCCTGACAAAATATTACTTACCGATGAAAATAAATATCATTGTTTTTTTTAGTTTGCTTCCGAGAATCGTGTTTACACCTTAGTACTGCACATTTCACTATGATAAAATTAGTTAAGTCATTACTCAGAATAAGGAACAAAATCAAATTCTTTATTTAATTTAACGCCATCTAGTTAGTGGGTTAAGAACTCGCCTACAACAACAAAGTTCCTCTTAATTTCGAATATTATAATTAAATGCCAATAAATTTGATAAATACTTTTGAACTGTTTAAACGACAATATAAGCATTAAAACTGATGAATTTTATGGAGAATAAGCCAAAAATAATATTTACTCTATTTAAAAAGGCACTAACGTGGATTGTCATGAAGAACTCTTTGAGTGTTACCATTATCAAAACAGGGGTTATTTTTAGCACTTTTTAGTATATTTCGTACAAGAATGAAATTTAATATTTATGAGTATTTTTAATATTATTTATATCTAAATGTAAATTATTTCAAAATGAGAACTGAAATATCTATTAAGTTGTAGTATTATATTTCAAATAACTGAAAATTGGGATTTTAAAAATATTTTTTTGTCGTTAGAATTAATTGTATTGTGTATAGTGGTACTGGTAACACAGAAAATACAATAATAAATAATACTACGCATCTGAATTGAAATTTTGATATCGCTTATTTCATAATTCACTTCTTTTCGGTCTGCATTTTCAAATCTTCAAAGTGCCACAAGTTTCAAGTGATCATAGTGCGTCCAATCGAATATATTACCTATATTATTAATCCGCCTTTGTATGTAGACATCCTGTAGAAATTTATGATGTGTGAGCCTAGAGGCTCTTATTTTGATTTAATTTGTGTACTTACATCGAGCCTAGTGACTATATTGGCCTAGTGACTTTGTTTTGTGACGACGATGTGATAATAAATTGCAGAATAAGACGTGATAATGAATTGCAAAATGTAAAATTTATGTGTTAAATAAATTGAAAATAATAAAATTGATTTTTTATTTGATCAATCAAATACATCATAATAGTAGATAGTTAGATATATGTATATAATATTATATTATAGATGTAATAGGATGTTGATATAGATACGTAGGTAGGTAGGTACGGTACGTATAGATAGTTACGAACGTTGTTTAACCTGCTGACTAGATGGCGCTATTAGTTCGATCAGCTCTCATGAGCTGAGTTTCTTATCTATTTCAGTTTATACAATACTAGCTGACCCGTGCCCACTTCGTTGGGCATAATGTTAAAAGCCTTTTTATTTTTTGGTTTTTTATATAACCTATGACACTCAGCAATAACGTGGCTTTCTATTGGTGAAAGAATTTTTAAAATCGGTTCAGTAGATCCCGAGATTACCCCTTACAATTTAACAAATACACAAACTTTACCTATTTATAATATTAGTATAGATTAATCTATGGTCACTAATGACGTCGCCCTTGCAATTTCGAGACTGTTCATACTTGTGCTTACTGTTCATACTCTCTAGCGCGCGCTCTATTACTTGCATAGATTTAGTATATACTAAAATTACTTGTCTTATTTATGCTTCTAATGCATCCGATTCAACGAGCGCGTTTACTAGGATTCGACTATGAAAGGAATGGAGAAAAGGATACAATTTGAAATCAGAATCAGCTAGCTAGCTTTCTTCTATGAAATCGCAGTTTTAATTTCAATGAGCAGTTTTCTTTTAGGTAAAAAGTTTTCCTAAACACTCGACAGATGATGATAATCTCAGGAACGGCTTAACCGAATTGAATGTCGTTTTCACTAATGCGTTGCGGTTTGCTCCTATTAACATTTAGTGTTTATTTACAACGTTTATAAATAAATAAAGTTATAATTAACATTTAGTGTTTGTTTACAACATTTATAAATAAAAAAAGTTATATCAATTTAAAGAATCCATGTTTGTAGTAACAAACGGATTAACATGTTTTTTTTGGAATAGCAAAGTCTGGAGAGTGATATAGGCTACTTTTTATCCTGGAAAAACTTCATATTTAAAATTAATAAGTTTATTATCATGTGCCCTTGTTGTCTGTGGAGAGTGACATAGTCTACTTTTGATCCCAGAAATACGTCTTATTCTCGTGGAAAAAATAATTCAGTAGATATTTTATTTGTTGTCGCCAAATCAATTTTCACGAAAATTCTATCAATGATTGAGATGCAATTTGTAAAAAAACCTCAAAAAGTTTTTTTTAAGTAAAAGCAATAGTTTTGTATAATGTATTTTTATCTAAGAAATGCACGATTTTCCCCAAAAAAGAACATAAAAAAATTTTAATATCTAGAAAGAGAATCACCTAATCAATCAGTCCCAAATAACAGTACCTACAACCCCCCGAGAGGATAGCATACAATTACCAGTAACCTATATACGAAAAAGCAAACCAAGGCGCGATTCAGATTTCGTACAGCGCCATCTATTGTCGGGAGGCGGTAATTTGTTTTTTTTTTTGTAACTACTAGCAAGCACCAGCAATTTGAATACCTATATAATTTCCTGATTTTACTATAGTCACCCTGCGACAAACTAAACAGGTTTATATACCCATCAAAAATAAAATACCGACCAAGGGCAATACAAGTAGAACTCGCGCATGAGGGTTCCATACCATAATATTAAATAAAATACACTTTAAAATAAACCGGTATAAAAAGAGCAATGTACCAATGTAAAATGTACCAAGTGACATTATAGTGGTTATTTAAAGAAGAAGTAACTACATTTACGGTTTTCATATTTATTCCTATACTACTTGTGCTAAATGATCTTGCTTATTGCCAAATTTCATGATTCTAGGACAACCGGAAGTACCCTATAGGTTTTCGGTCGCAGCGGTTTTGTACGAAAAATGGAACACAAACGGCTGTATCATAATTTTGTTATCGTGTATTGTCATCTGATTTACATATTCATGCAAAATTTCAGCTCAATCGGTCTTCAGGAAGTGGTTCAAATTTTCGTTCCAATATTCCACGCTTACGTACAGTGCAAGTTAAATAAAAGGTTTTAAAATGTGGTTAGCTCGAGCCGAGCGTGCTAGATAACCTTTTATTTTAACAAATATTATGATAGCAAACGACAGCAAATATTGGCATAGCAACTTAAGAGTTCATAATGTCGTTTCTCCGCATTTAGGTACTTAATCTTCTTTCGTGTCGACTTCAAATTCAATACTACGGTTTTAGACTTGTAAATATTATATATTATATATAGTAGCACCGGTCAGTAATATAATCTACCTACTTACGTGATCTCGTCCATTAAGTTCTGTCTATCTCAAAGTGGGCGATGATGACATCTTGGAACCTTGTTACTTGCCTTGTAGGGGTACAAGGCCAAGTTAGAAATTTAACCGGGAACAGTATATAGAATTCAAAGAAAACCGGGAAGTGTCGAACTGTGAAAGTGATGCCAAGCCTATTTAAAATGTTAGAAGTGTTGTTGTGTTATAAAAAAATATATTTCAAAATAAACAGCTACACAGAATACTCAATATTACTACTATGGCTGTGGTACTTATGTAGCAGTAGACGAAATAAGTTTGAGAACGTCTGTTTAGTTTTATCAAGGTAACCTACAGCCACAGATACCGAGTAGATATAACAACAGGATATTTGATAGCGTCAGTGCGGCGCAAAGGGGCAATTTGGTCATTGAAATTCGTGCAATTATTAAAAAAAAACGGGCAAGTACGTGTCGGGCCACGCACAATGTAGGGTTCCGTATTTGCTGTGCTAATGTGCTTTGCTTGCCTTAAGTTGAGTCCAACCAATATCAAATTCCATCACATTTGTAAGTTTTCATCAAAGATTTTTATTTCAAATTTCTAAATATAATACTTTCGGAGATAGAGGGTGGGGGGTGTAAAACGAAAGTTGAGACGATAAATGTAAATAATTCCGAAACAGATCATTGTATCGAAAAATGATCTTCCAACACCCTCAATGTTTTGAAGAGACCTATCTAACAATACTCCACAAGATGGGAAGGGTGGGCGCGAAAAAAAAATCATTTTCACTTTACATGTAGGGAAGACACCCCAAAAAATTTTTTTTGTCAAAATTTTCTTCCAGCACTTTGTTAACATTGTGATTATGTGTAATGTGTATACATACCAAATTACAGCTTTTTAGCATCAAGCGTCTAGGCGCTAGACCGCGGACAGACAGGCAGACAGACAGACAGACGGATATGGCGAAACTATAAGGGTTCCTTGTAGTTTACTACGGAACCCTAAAAAACACAGTACAGTTAGTACTTATATATAACTACTACAGTAGGTACTCAAAATAAGTACTTTTGAACTTCCTCTAAAGGAAACAATTCAGTTTTATTTTCCCGTTTTTGCAACATTTTTCACTGATGTTGGCTCCTATTTGTCGCAGCGTAATGTTACTTCCTCGATAAATTAGTAGAAGACGGTAGCGCGATGATTGTGCACTTTGGTATAGAAGCATGAAATTTCTACCATGGATAGAGTGTCCCACGGTGATCGTTTTAAGATGTGGAGGGAAGCCAGATTCTTCCTCTGTGAGTGGGGGGAGGGGGGCAAAGGGGGTGAATTCCACGTCTTGATAATTATTTTTTTACTGATCCGTTAATGTTACTAGGGCTTGTATGGTGTCGTTTTCATATAAACCGAATACAAGGAATTCATTTTTAACAATAAAAATGTATGGTCCCATACAAAATAATTAAAAATACTGCCAAAAAGTAAAAAGTGCCGCTACGTTTTTTTTGTAAGCACGTTATTTTTACTTTCAAATCTTAATTATTATGATATAAAAAAAATACTTTGTTATAGCTTATTTAATGTAGTTTACAAATATATATAATTGTAGTATACTTGTCATACAAAAACTATAAAAAAAAAAAGAAGAACGTGCAAATTCCAGAATATGCGCGCGGTGATTCGGTGAGATGTAGGTACGCGTAGCGACAAATTTTCATAATGTACTATGGTCATTTGTTATAAATATTTATAGCAATGCTACTAGCCATTATGCGACGTAGTTTTAATGTAATCAAATGTAAGAAATGCGTTTTTATTGCTTCCACGGAAAAAACATTTAATAATTTTGACACAGAGAAGGTTACTAATAAAACGTCAGAAATAAAAGTAAAATGATGTTTAACCAGCAGTCACCAGTACAAAAGCAAAGTGCTGTACATTTGAGTGCAGCTTTGTTACATTTGCATCTTCCAGTACACCCTTTTTTAACGCTGCACCTAATTAACTCAGCACAAAAAGTTGCTACTTCAAGTAGCGTTGTCCAGACTGGCTGCCATTCGTTCGAATCTTTAATCCAACCCCAGTTAGATGGTTCAGGAATATCTGGAACTTTTGTTAAAGATTGCATCCAAATGTAAGCCTGATAAGCGGTCATACATTAAAACCACAAATCTGCAATGAGTCGTCGCTTATTTGTTAAGGCATTGTTGTCATTTCTTCAAAGGCGCTGTTTACTTCTGGAAAAGATCACCATGTTTCCCATGCTGTTTTTTCCCTCTACCAACAAAAGTGAACTCCGTATCACACCCTGTGAACGCATGAAAGATGGGAACGTACTCACATTGTGACAAATTCATTGACGCTACCAGGTCGTGTAGCGGAAACTTGAGCCAACACAAAAATGCAACCTGTAGTTCAGATAAATATATCTTTCTGAAGAATGCCACAGCCAGTACTAATACATCTGTGTCTACGGTGCGTATTGTAACTCTGCTAAATCCTTTCTTTACTGCACCAGCTAAATGCAAAAACATTCGGGTGTCAGCTTCATCGTGAAAACATGGGGCTATGTCACGTATATCTGAGATATTGATAGAACAGAGAACTTCGATTCAATGTGTCGCGTATATTTCTTTTTCTCCTGCCTGTAAAGAACAAGTTGTTGTGATAAAAATAAAAACAATTCGGTCTTGTTCGCATTCACTGAAAGGAAACTCTTCCAGTTCTTAGGCATCGCATGCGTGGGAAGCCACTCTTTTCCTTGTGCCTTTTTCTCGTAAAGCAGCTTTATAGCTCAACTCAAACAACTTGCGCCGATAGCTAGATAGATAGATGTTTTCACGATGAAGCTGACTGAATGTTTTTACATTTAGCTGATGCAGTAAAGAAAGGATTTAGCAGAGTGACAATACGCACCGTCTGTAGACACAGATGTATTAGTACTGACTGTGGCATTCTTCAGAAAGTTATCTTTATCTGAACTATGGGTTGCATTTGGCGTTGCCTCCAGTTTCCGCAAGACCTGGTAGCATCAATGAGTTTGTCACAATGTGAGTACGTTCCCGTCTTTCATGCGTTCGCAGTAGGGTGTGATACGGAGTTCTTTGCTGGTAGAGGGAAAAAACAGCATGGGAAATATGGCAATCTTTTCCAGAAGTAAACAGCGCCTTTGAAGAAATGATGACAATGCCACAACAAATAAGCGACGACTCATTGCAGCTCATTGAAAGATTTGTGGTTTTAATGTATGACCACAATAGTGAAATGCTGACTGTAAATGAAGCCAGAAAAAAACTCTTTACTCAAAAATCCTGAGCCATAGACGACAAAAGCGGCACTTCAGCAATATATAAAACGCGCTTCCTATCAGGCTTACATTTGGATGAAATCTTTAACAAAAGTTCCAGATATTCCTGAACCATCTAACTGGGGTTGGATTAAAAATTCGAACGAATGGCAGCCAGTCTGGACAACACTATCCTCACTATCACTATGTTAATTACGTGCAGTGCAGCGTTAAAAAAGGGTGTACTGGAAGATGCAAATGTAACAAAGCTGCACTCAAATGTACAGCACTGTGCTTTTGTACTGGTGACTGCTGGTTAAACGTCATTTTACTTTTATTTTTGATGTTTTATTAGTAACCTTCTCTAAGTCAAAATTATTAAATGTTTTTCTCCGTGGAAGCAATAAAAACGCATTTCTTTCATTTGTTTACATTAAAACTGTCGCAAAATGGCTAGTAGCATTGCTATAAAATATTAATAACAAATGACTATAGTATATTATGAAAATTTGTCGCTACGCGTACCTACATCTCACCGAATCACCGCGCGCATCTTCTGGAATTTGCACGTTCTTCTTTTTTTTTAAATAGTTTTTGTATGACAAGTATACTACAATTATATATATTTGTAAACTACATTAAATAAGCTTTATCACAGTATTTTTTAATATCATAATAATTAAGATTTGAAAGTAAAAATAACGTGCTAACAAAAAAAAAGTAGCGGCACTTTTCACTTTTTGGCAGTATTTTTTTTTTTTGTATGAGACCATACATTTTTATTGTTAAAAATGAATTCCTTGTATTCGGTTTATATGAAAACGATACCATACAAGCCCTAGTAACATTAACGGATCAGTAAAAAAATAATAATCAAGACGCGGAATTCACCCCCATTGCCCCCCTCCCCACCCTAACAGGGGAAGAATCTGACTTCCCTCCACATCTTAAAACGATCATTGTGAGACACTCTTTCCATGGTAGAAATTTCATGCTTCTATACCAAAGTGCACAATAAGGCTCAAATATGGCGCTACCGTCTTCTACTAAATGGACTATCTAACACAAAAAGATTTTTTCAATTCGAACCAGTAGTTCCTGAGATTAGCGCGTTCAAATTAACAAACTCTTCAGCTTTATATATTGTATAGATATAGATTTAACATAATTATTATGTTGTGTTGGTATTAGTTTTGTTCCTTTAAGTCGTTTTAACTGCGCCAGAGCTAATATTTTTTTACCATACGTTTTTAATTGTACGCAACCATCGAAATAATATTACTACGTTAGAACGGACACCGCGAACAAAATTTTTGTCCCCATACGTTGAGGTGAGGCCAATAGACATCAACTCGTTTAGAAACTTGCCGACGCTCATCGTGATTGGTCCTCGGATTTATGTCAAAAAAAATATTGGAAAATGCCGTCATGTTCAATAAAAACTTGTAAAAACCGTTCAACAGTAAGGAAGAAAGATAGCGGCGTAACTTATCATCGCTAAGTATACAAAAAATTAAGTAAAACCAACCAAAACAATTTTTTTTCATTATATTCTAATGCATCATGCATGATTGCATCTGCCATTTCTATGTGAAAATCATAGATTATCAAAAATTAATCGTACAGATGGGATACGTAGGTACTAAGCGTCAGTCAATTTTATAATATAATTTAGGTATTTCTGAATTTTTTGTAGCTTTTTTTTTAACCGACTTCAAAAAAGGAGGAGGTTCTATGTTTTTTTTTGGAGGTCCGCCGATTACTCCTTCAATTTTGGACCGATTATAATCATTCTTTTTTAAAAATAATATGTAATTTAAATATTGATTTTTTAAACTTTATTTCCAAAATATTTTTATATACTGGTAAAATACGTTAATGTGGATAAAGTTACTAACTAAGTAAAAAAAATAAGTTTCTAGAAAACAAAAAGATGGAAAACGAAACAGCATTTTAAATTTCGACCAACCATTTTCGAACAAATGAAATTCGGGCAAACAAGTTTCGGAGTAAAGGTACGTTACCATTCTTGAAATTCAACACAACTCCTTTTGTCTGGCATGCGACCGTCTCCTGGTTATTGCATATATTACAAAATACTACAATATATAAATAGCTTCACTATAAAGTTAGTTTTGATTTAATCTCAGTTTATTTTTGACTAATATTAAGTTAAGAACAAAAATGTAATGTAGCTTCCTACCTATAAAGCTAATATTATACCTATTTTCTATTAAATTTATCTATTAAGTAAAATAAAATATTGTAATAAAATGAAATAATCAGTTGGATGTCCAATAGGCAGAATATAAATAAAGTGTCGCCCCTGCGTGTTAATGCATATTCTATGACTCGGTTGGGGGCGGGGCCAGGGAGGGGCGCGCCCCTCACGGCCGAACACGGCGCCAAAATTTGAAGGCGCTGTCATTTCTATACGTAGTAATATTATTTCGATGTACGCATCGAAATAATATTACTACGTATAGAACGGACACCGCGAACAAAATTTTTGTCCCCATACGTTGAGGCCAATAGACATCAACTCGTTTAGAAACTTGCCGACGCTCATCGTGATTGGTCCTCGGATTTATGTCAAAAAAAAAATTGGAAAATGCCGTCATGTTCAATAAAAACTTGTAAAAACAGTTCAACAGTAAGGAAGAAAGATAGCGGCATGACTTATCATCGGTAAGTATACAAAAAATTAAGTAAAACCAACCAAAACAATTTTTTTTCATTATTTTCTATTGCATCATAATTGCATCCGCCATTTCTATGTGAAAATCATAGATTATCAAAAAGTAATCGTACAGATGGGATACGTAGGTACTAAGCGTAGGTCAATTTTATAATATAATTTAGGTACTTATTTCTGAAAAATTTTTTGCTTTTTTTTTTTACCGACTTCAAAAAAGGAGGAGGTTCTATGTTTCATTGTTTTTTTTGGAGGTCCGCCGATTACTCCTTCAATTTTGGACCGATTTTCATAATTCTTTTTTTGAAATAATATGTAATTTAAATATTGATTTTTTAAACTATTTTTCCAAAATATTTTTATATAGTAGGTAAAAAATACGTAAATGTGGATAAAGTTACTAAGTAAAAAAAAATTGTTTCTAGAAAACAAAAAGATGGAAAACGAAACAGCATTTTAAATTTCGACCAACCATTTTCGAACAAATGAAATTCGGGCAAACAAGTTTCGGAGTAAAGATACGTTACCATTCAACAAGAGGAGTTGTCTTGTCTGGCAGGCGACCGTCTCCTAGTATTTGCATATATGTATTACAAAATACTTCAATATATAAATAGCTTCATTATAAAGTTTTGATTTAATCTCAGTTTATTTTTGACTAATATTAAGTTAAGAACAAAAATGTAATGTAGCTTCCTACCTATAAAGCTAATATTATACCTATTTTCTATTAAGTTTATTCTATTAAGTAAAATAAAATATTGTAATAAAATAAAATAATCAGTTAGATGTCCAATAGGCAGAATATAAACAAAGTGTCGCCCCTGCGTAGTAATGTCATATTCTATGACTCACTTGGGGGCGGGGCCAGGGAGGGGCACGCCCCGCACGGCCGAACGCGGCGCCAAAATTTGAAGGCGCTGTCATTTCTATACGTAGTAATATTATTTCGATGGATGTACGCAACGCATATATAGTGGTGACAGCTATATCATAACGGTCCATTTTTACAAGTGTTTTGATCAAATCCTACGGGAATCGCGTACTTATCGGGACAAAAGTACCCTATGTGTTAATCCAAGGTATCAGCTACCTACATACCAAATATAATGAAAATTGGTGTAGCCATATGACCGTAAAGAAGTAACAAACATACACACAAACTTTCGCCTTTATAATATTAGTAGAATTTTGAAATAAAAATAATTTATTACCGTCGCGTCGTCGTCGCTACGCCACGTAGTGCCTAATTAATTACATAATAACTTGTCGTGGCGACTTATGACTGTAAAGTGGTAAGCAACTGCACTTTGATAATGAAATTCCTACGCAGAGATAAAATGTCAGGCCAATTAGTTATTTTGTGCGTAAAACTGGAACTAATGGCACAGATTACATAATAGTTACTTGGTCTAATAATCCCAAATATGACATACCTACTAGCTAGCGAAAATCCGTTGTTCCCGGAATAATAGTTATGAACTTTTGAGTTATCCTATGAGTTAATCCGTGTCATACTACCAGTGTACACCAAATTTCAAGCATATCTGCCCAGTCTCTTTTGCGTAAAAGAGTCACAAATAGTTACAAACATTCACATCTAAAATATTAATAAGGCTATGGTAAAATAAAATCCCAGCTAATAATAGTCAGTCTTTCATAAGCGTCAGTTAAGCGTCTGTTACACAAGGAGAGTTTCTCGCACGCGAGCGGCGATTTCTTCCAGGCAATAATATGGTCGCCTAGTGTAAACAAATGCTCCGAGTTTTGCCTCTCGAATACAATTCTCGCTACTTAAGCTCTCCTGGGTTTTTTATTATGATATATAATAGAACAAACCATTATCATAATTATGATAATGGTTTGTTCTATTTTATTGTTTACTGACATTATTTTGAATCTAATATATGGTACCTATAATTTGTATTTAAGTGGCAATCGGTTAGAAGATAAACGCGCTACGCCAAATGACTAGTGTTTGTCAATTCTATTGTCGTTATCTTGAACAATAACCATATAAGTACCGACGTACATCAACAAAACAAACAAAAGCTGGTTATCAATTTTATATTGAACCTCTTCATTTCAGACTTTCAATCTTCCCGAGTCAATGGAAAATAGCGCAAGTGGTAATGATACCAAAGCCCGATAAGCCCTTCATGTGGTGGCTATGCATGTAATAATCTGGCTCCCAATAATAAGTAAACTGCTGTAAAAAAATTTGCTCTCTAGGTTGCGCAAACATTTAGAGGACGTGATACCTAAGCACCAGTTTGGTTTCAGAAAGGATACTAATGAGCAGATACACCGCTTAGTAGACACTATAAGCAGGGCACTTGAAAATAAAACATATTTTGCTCAGCCATCTTTCTAGATTTCAGTCAGGCAGGCATTCGACAAGGTCTGATAATGGGCTTCTGTACAAAATAAAACAAACATTGCCGCACTGGTTTTTTGTCATTATTAAATCCAGAAGAGAGAAGAAAGAAGATTGAAGTCAAATTCAACCAGGCCACATCTAGAATGTATCAAAATAGAGTCGGGTGTACCGCAGGGTAACATCCTGGCACCGATCCTTTATATGATATTTACTGCCGACTTACCTTCATATGCTGTCGACACAGCTCTGCTCTGGAATTCAGTTATGGGGTTCAGATAGCCACAGCAATGTCGAGATACTAGAAAGGTATCTCGACTCAAAGCAAAGCCAGTCCTTTGACTGCCGCACAAAAAAACTTTTGGACATATGTCCAAAAACATTATAAATACTTTAACTTACATTACATTTTACATTTACTTACATTACATTAAGTATATACTTAATGTAGAGAATAATATTAATGTATTTAAACAGCTGTATACATCAGGTATAAGTAATTACGTATATAGGGTACATACTTTTACAATTACCCATATCGATTGCTACGGTTCAAATAAGTACAGAAAGTCTATGATCTGTGAGAAAAATAGGGGAAAGATAATTTAAAAACAAAGTTGATTTAAAGTTGCAAGTCTCATCAGGAATTTTTGAAGACGGCTATAATCAGTTTTAACCTATTTAAGAGTGTGTGTCTGCTACAATTACGCCAGTCACCATGTATATTAATAATTGTAAAATCACGTGTTATTAACTAATTTTACTTGAAGTAGTTAGCAACATGACTTGTCACAAGCTACAATCATCATGACTCATCAAATTCTGGCAAATAAGTAAGCAGACAGATAACACACAGGAACGTTAGCTAATGACTTTGCTAGTTAGTAAGTAAGTACCTATATTTGTTTACACAGTAAACTTTACAGCATAATCACAATTAAGTAATATGGTCACATAATGGTTATGGTACAGAACGGTACAAGTTCCAAATTCGATAAGTAGCTTGACTTGACCAAGTCACTTCAAAGAATTAAAAAAAACGATCAAGTGCGAGTTGGACTCACGCACTGAGGTTTCCTTATGCCTCGTTTACATTCAGCCCATGCCACTGCCCCTCGCGCTGCCTGTAATTCCCTGAATAATGCAGCAGCATGATCGAGAGCAGTGTGTGTTTACATACTGCCCTACCACTCACTTCGCGTTAGAGTTTCGGCAATGGCAGACGTCGAAATAATTACAACGCTGTCTTTTTGCAATGCACAATTATGTTAAAGAAATCAAATACAAACAAATAAAATTCGTCGTAGAAGATGATGGATGACATATAGATATTTATTTTAAGGACAGACAGCCATCGTAAAAAAAAATCTTCTTCGTCTTTTTGCAGTGCACAATATTTCGAAGTATAAAAAGATATCAAATGCAAAATTTAACGACCTCCGTGGCGTAATGGTTACCACGCCAGACCACCCAGGAGGTCCCGGGTTCGAATAACAGTTGGGTACCCACCCAACAGGGATTCGAACCCGGGATGATGAAAAAAGAATTTCCTTTTTCTGATTGGCCTGGGTCTTGGATGTTTATCTATATATGTATTTGTTACATAGTTTAGTCGAGTTAGTTTCCCATAACACAAGTCTCGATCTTACTTTGGGACCATGGGGCTAGCTCAATCTGTGTGATTTGTCCCTATATGTATTTTTTTTTTACATAAAAGGAAAATTCGTCGTAGAAGATGGTGTATGAATTGTAAAGGAATCTGTATCCAGTCTTAAAGGTTTCCGGTAGTTCTAAGGATTTTATTGTACTCTCATTGCTCCATTCGGACGGCATTTCTTAAATAGTCGCCGATCTCAAAAAACTAAAAAAAAAGACACGTGTCTCCTCTAAGCGCTCGGCGAGAATTGAGTGACGGAGCAGGATTCTGCAGGATGTAAACAAACGCGCAATGCCGCTTGCCCTGCCAGTCCTTTGACTGCCGCACAAAAAACCGCTCTTTTAGGCAGCGCCGCCGGGTAGCGCGAGTGGCAATGGCAGTGGCATGAGAAGTATCGTGGTTAACACACATGCCCTGCTCACTGCCCTGCCCACTTCGGCTGAATGTAAACGAGGTATTACAAACTTGGAGGTATCTGCATTGGTATAACTCACGGTCGGTTTCTCAACTGCAAATTAGTAGGGATCTCATTTTACAGACAAATGGACAATCCTATAAAGGTTCCGTTTTTACCTCTTTGCGGTACGGAACCATATAAAAGTAACAATTGCTTCCAATTCGTTCCAATGTCGGCAAAGACAATTAATTAAATTATTATTTTTAACCCCCGACGCAAAAAGAGGGGTGTTATAAGTTTGACGTGTGTATCTGTGTATTTGTGTATCTGTCTGTGGCATCGTAGCAACCAAACGGATGGTCCGATTATAATGCAGTTTTTTTTGTTTGAAAGGTGACCGGAGCGGGAGTGTTCTTAGCTATGCCGGTCCCCCGACGGGATGACGCTTTGGGAGTATCATGACTAACTACTATTAACTAAAATAAATATTATATCATAAAATTAAAAGGTCGAATAGGGAGTACATAATTATTATTTATTTACTTTTTAGCGGTTTTGAGTCGGGGGTATTTTAAATTTAAGTTTTATTATTAATAACACCTACGTATGGTATTCCATACGTGGGTGTCATTAATATAAATGTGAATGTGATCCATTTCCGACAAAAAGAGCGATGGCGTTGGATGACGTGGAGTTGAGTCCACATAATACATACTATCACTGTTGAGTAGTGTTGAGTGACACATAATTTTTACTTTCGTCCCTGCCGACGCGACGCAATGCACGTGTAAACTAAATAAATATCATCATAAGAAATGTCCAAATTATTATTAAGTACCTATTAGATAAAAAGTACAGATTAGATATTGCAAACGTACACATCTGTTAATGTTATCAACAGTCACTAAGGTTGAATTCATTATTCACGGCCTCCGAAATGGCTAATCGAAGATGACTTCACATGCCGGATATTCAGAACCTAACAAATCCTTTCATTGATACAATCAGACGTACTTACGACTGCACATAGAAATCATTTATTTTATCATTTGAAACATTTTATTTTCCTTACATAGGTAGCTATACGTTTTATGATTACTTTATAAAACATTTTTGTTATATGTCATGGAATATGTATACAGGGCTACCTGTAATTCGACGTACCTATATCCGAAATGTGCTTTATTGAAGGGCTCGAAAGTAACAAAATTAATTACCAATGTATGATCAAAGTTGAATGATTCTCGTCACGGCTGTTGTCAATGGATGACAGTCAAGTCGGTGGTTTGAAAACACTGGCCTCCGCGTGGGGCAGCGTGGTAGAGTACGCTCTTATCCCCGTTCGATTGAAGGAAAACCCGTATCCTTGCAGTGAGATAATATGGGTTGATATGATGGTGGTATGACATAACGTCGATAATTTGTTTTCTATGTCAATGAAATCTCTAACTATGCAGGCTGCTGTTTAATCAACTAAGTATTTCAACAAACAAACTACGGCAGCAAAGTAGGTCTCAAGAACGTCGCTCAAGTAATGACGACTCAACATTGACCCACCTATCACCGAATCGCGAACCTAATCGTGAAACGTATAATGACTTGGAATGGCAGATTACGTAATTTACATAAGTACCTACTTACTTAAACATTTCTGATTTGGGTTTATCAAATTCGGTGTTAAGTCTTGTTTCAAACTGTTAATAAACTTACTGTTATTATATGTACTTACCACATAATTTAACCCAGTTAAGTCAGGATCTCCATTTTTGAGCCACTCATAAAATTCCATGGCATTGTCGGTCGGGTCACCTTCTCCATACGTTGCCATACAAAATACAGCTAACGAATTAGCTATTTCTGGTAATTTTGTTAGTTCCTCCTAAAAATAACAGTACAAAATTATTAAATACGTTTTTGGTTTCTCCGATACATAATTGAATTCAATACATAGTCAAAGTTTGATCTGCAATGCAATATTGATGTTATAAAAAACAGGGCAAGTACTTGTCGGGCCACGCACAATGTAGGGTTCCGTATTTGGTACTCTTTGCTTGCTTGCAGATGAGTAGAGTACAATGCCATATTCTATGACATTTGTAAGTTTTTATCAAAAAAATTTTGTATAATAATTGATTATGGTAGGTAACTAAAAAAATATAATTTTGGTCAGATTTCGGATAATATATCGGTAGTGTTCTTATGAAAGCCAGTGGTTCCTTATAAGGCCGATCAAAAATTTGACGGTTGGCCTTGCTATGGTAAATTAGCCTTACTAGGACTTACATTTACGATTTGACTACCTCCGTGGCAAAGTGGCTTACCCCGGTTTTCATGGTGTCGCCGACTCAGAGGTCTCGGGTTCGAGTCCCGGTAGGTTGACACGATACACCACAATATGGGATGGGCGCGAAAAAAATTCATTTTCACTTTACATGTAGGGGAGGCACCCCAACAAAATATTTATTCAAAATTTTGTTCCAGCACTTTGTTAGCATTGATAATATTTGTATACATACCAAATTACAGCTTTCTAACATTAAGCGTCTAGGCGCTAGACCGCGGACAGACAGACAGACAGACGGACATGGCAAAACTATAAAGGTTCCTAGTAGTTTACTACGGAACCCTAAAAATGGAGGTCTTCGGTCTTTGCAAAATAAAATACTTTTCTTATATTTTAAAAGCTTTTATTTATTTGTTCGCAACTTCTACAGAGAAATCACGAAAATTAAATGTGCAATGGCAATACTATATGATAATGATTTATTTCGTTTTTTCTTAATCTTATCAAAAGTTAGGTGCATGTAATGACGTAGGTATTGGTCGCCAAATAAACTCTACGTAGTGCAGATGTTCTTAAGCACAAACATATAATTGTTATCTCATATTATCAGGCAAACTATACAAACCATATCGCATTCCTCGGGGTCAGCAACCATGCCTTTCATTTTGTACCGAGCGCCTTCTTTAGCCAAACGCCCTGCAAACTCTTCAGCAGTGCCAGTTTGAGAGCCATAAAAAACTACCAAACTACGACCTGATGTCTGCAATTTCTTAATGAATGAATTTTCTGTGACTTGTATAGAGCCAGCTGACCTGAAGTTAGTAAAAAATATAATTCTTAAAATTTTGTACAAACATAAATCTATTTCCATACGTAACACGAATTCATTAAGTGCCATTTCACATGTTCCCAATAAGTTCAAGTAGACAATTCTGTTAAGGTGCGTACAGACTATATAACATAACATGTTTTACAACATTGCTCTATAACATGTACAGTACAGTATTGATTATGTTGCAATGTTGAATAACAAGGTTACATAATGTGGTCGTGTTATAAAACACAAGTTATATAATATGTTACATAGTCTGTACGCACCTTTACAATCGAAAAATTATACAGAGGTGTATAATTTTTCTGACTAGGTATTTACTGATATAGGCTTAATAAAAACCTGTGAAGCAATAAATATTTTAAGTTTGACCTGCAACATCATGTAACAAGACCCTCATAAAATAAAATATTATTCATAATATTCCGTAAATTAAAAATAAATATTAATTGCACACACACAGCATGATCACAAAAAGTTGTGTACATAAGTCTTTCCTTAATAAACTTATTGACAGTTCCAATTCCAATCCAATCCAATCCTTTCCCATTCAATTCCCGCCGCGTGATATCGCACCTCGCTCGCGCCGCGCAAAACTCGCGGCTAAGGGCACCTCTACAGCCTCAACTGTCACCAATACCGAAAAAAGTGTAATAACCTAAAATATTCCTCAATCACTATTACTCTTCAATATTCAAAACCGAGGTGCCTTTTTTTTTTTTTAAAGTTATTGGCTTTTCCAAAATACTTTTCTCTTCTTATAGCACTTCAAATTCCGCGTCTTTTGAGCCCTCATACGTCCTTGTGGCCCTAAACCTCAGGGCATCACGGGCGAGTCGCACTTTCAGCGAAAATGGGGGCCTAACCTGGAGCGAACGAAAAAACATTTTCAATGTTAAAAACTATCTTATATATCCTACTAGCTGTACCCGAGGCTTCGCCCGCGTGGATACTGCCTTTGCCGTGGGAATTCTATAAATTGCCGTCTTTCTCTTTATCAACATCATAAAGGGAACCTCTATACAAAATTCCAGCTTTTTAGGTTGTGCGCCTGCGATAATACACTTATAGTCCTATTACTCCCTTTCCCGTGGGAATTCTATAAAACCCCATCTTTATTCTTGTCAAAAGAACCTATACAAAATTCCAGCTTTCTAGGTTGAGCGCCATACATATTTTTTGGGTAACTTGAACCATTTATGCAGCGCACGCAACGGAAGCCCTAATAATTTTCCCCGTTTTTGCAACATTTTTCACTGATGCTTCGCTTCTATTGGTCGCAGCGTAATGTTATAGCCTAAAAAAGCCTTCCTCGATAAATGGACTATCCAACACAAAAATAATTTTTCAATTCGAACCAGTAGTTCCTGAGATTAGCGGTTCAAATAAACAAACAAACAAATTCTTCAGCTTTATATATTAGTATAGATATTTAAACAGCGCCACCTAGCGTAATAGATTTAAAGTGCTTTAATTTTCGCGCGATATTTATAACTAGCGAAACCCGCGCAACTTCGTTTGCGTGTATCCCGCTTTCCCGTGGGAATTTTGGAATGTATGATACTTTAAAACCTTCCCCTTGAATCACTCTATCAATTAAAAAAAACCGCATCAAAATCCGTTGCGTAGTTTTAAAGATTTAAGCATACAAAGGGACAAAGGGACAAAGGGACATAGGGACATAGGGACAGAAAAAGCGACTTTGTTTTATACTATGTAGTGATTTGATGAAAACGTAACAATAGCAGCGCGATGTAACTTTTGAATAGCGCCATCTAGCGTAGAATAGATAGAACTTGAATCATTTTCGGCAAGCGCGTCAAATTTTTTGCTATAACTTCTAAAGTATCTATTTAAATTATATGGTGTAAAGACTAACGTAGTTAACTGGATAAGGATTAATACTGTATACGTCAAAATCGATTTCCAATTTCCGCATTATTACTCGGCAATCGCTTTTTATTTTATTGTAAGTTAACCGTAAACGATAAATATATGCTATCGCTGACTTTTTTGGAGACCTAAAAAAGAGGAATATCCTATAATTTTTGTTTTGTTATATCTCAAAGGGTTTAGACAGCGTTTTCGTCGACAGCTCCCAAGCGGGTTGATTTTTTCCGACACTCGCAACAATAATCTTTATATTTCAGCCAATTTACACAAAATCCTGACAAATTTTATACATAAACCTTCCTCATGAACCAGGCTATCCGTTGGTGGTAAAACCGCAAGAAAATCCGTTGGGTAGTTTTTGAGTTTATCGCGAACAGACAGACAGACAGACAGACGCGCGGGAGGACTTTGTTTTATAATATGTAAGGATATTTTATTAACTTATCTAAATCGGTTCAGCGGTCTCAAACTCATGTACATCGTTGCAGCAGTTTAATCGTGAAAAGTTAAGACAAGTTTGGACAGACAGGATTTGGAAAAATACTTTGTAGTCAGACGAAAAATGTAGACAACCCAACTCTACCCACGCCCGCGGTAGCGCAGCGCAGGCCACACCGCCAGCGGGCGGGCGAAGCGAGTTAAAGAAGTGAAACGATGTTCGCCGCCGCTTTAACATGACCTGCGATGTTACAAAAAACGCATCACATGAATTACGAAATGACCAGAATAATTATTATTATCGAAGCACAGTAACCTCAATGGGTCAGAGATGTCAGACTATGGTGACTTTGGTATCGATTTACGTTCCTGTTTCATATTCATTTTTAAATAAGTACCAATATTGTTTCAAGAAAAAGGTATAATGATAAGCTAAGGGTAGTATTTAAACGCAAATCAAATAAAATGCTTTCTTTAGTCAAAAATAATCCGAATTCATATCAAAATTACTGATTGCACAGCAAAATACTCAACTGAAAATGTTACTAAACAAACTGCAATTTATATTTGTAGCGTACCGCTATTATCTTAAAATAAAGCTTTTTTATTGCACATCAAATATTGACTAATGCCGGCCCCACCCGTTGGCCAATGTTGTGGCCAATATACATATTGGCCAATGTAATGGCCATCGTGTAGAGCGGGGGTTTGGTAGGTGTTGGAGTGATGGTAGCTCCACTTGGGAGAGTTAGCAACGCGTGAGTGATACTCCCGATATTGCAAGTGTCTCTATGCTACGGTGACGGCTTACCATCAGGCCGACCGTATGCTTGTTTGCCACCTTTGTGGTATCCAGTTAGAGTCCAGTTTTTTATGGGCGAAAAGTGACAGGAACGATGTTGTACAGTTAAGAGCAGGTCGACCTTTACATATTGGACTTTGTACCGTTCTTAAGTTCTATGTCATAAGAGCCAAATTGTACTGCAAGTGTAAAGCTCGACGTGCTCTCAGGTGTACTTAATAAATAAATAGATGATTATGGCAAATAAAATGCTGTTACATTTAGGTAAGTGGCTGTATGTTAAATAAAAATAGAAGGAAGCTATTTAATAAAAATAAAGAGTTAATAGTATGATGTGCGTTATGCCGGCTCTACACGTTCGCCAACACATTGGCCAACGTTGTGGCCAATGTTGTGGTGATATGTTTGTGACGACGTCCACACGTTGGAAGGTCGTTCGTTTGATTTGGTTTGGTTCGGGCCAATGTGCGGACGATATTAATAATGAATATTGAATTGAAGCGCTGACGGCTGCTGCGATTTATTTATTTTCAGCACACCTACCGTTACTACGTAATAAAATAGGCATGGAAAAAAAGAAGTTGGTTGATGTTGTCAATACATAGAAACAAAACAAGGTACAAGTACATACCTAACTAAATTAATATTATTGTATTGTTTGTTTTTGCTCGTTGCAAACTAAACACTCGGCCAACGTGTGGACGCGCTGGCCAATAACTCGGCCACAACCACAACCAACTCCTTTGATCTGTGTGAAAAAACCGACACCACACGGATTTCGCGCCAACTTGTGGGCCATCACGTACCATCACTCCAACACCTACCATACCCCCTCTACACGATGGCCATTACATTGGCCACAACATTGGCCAACGTGTAGAGCCGGCATAAAACCTCTACCCCACAGGTGCGGTATTACCGGCCGGTATTACCGCATGCGATATTGCGTTTTTACCGGCCGGTATTTCTTACGAGAAGAGCGTCTTGAACTTGCGGTTAATGTTAATACCGCAAGTTATTCTCGTTTTTATCGTCCGATATTTCTTCGACAGAAGGCTAATTTTACACGCATTATAGTTAAGTAGGTAACAAAATTTTCACTTAATTTTAAATGATTGCGTGTAAACACAGAATTTAACAAGTTGTAAGATAAAATTTAGTTGTTTACTTAACAACTTAATTGGATTTTTTTCTAATTTTCACTGAAGTAGGTGGGCGGGGCCTATCACTTGACACGTTTGCCCAGGCACAATTTAGTTAAATTCTTATGTAAACTATAATCGAGTGCGTATAGTATGTATGTATATGTAAGTTTATTATTTATTTATATTCTTATATTTATGTTAATAGCCGTATATATAGGTATATATATGTCGGAGCGAGCGGCTCTCGGACGTCATCAGAGGGGTTCTCCATATTAGTAGACTTGTGTTCCCATGGCTCTACAATCACTGTCTGGGCGAAAAGCTCGCTAACATAAACAAACGCACTTCTTTGAACAAAGGCACTTCTTTTATTGTCGCCGGCGGCATTGACCAATTTAACATGAACCCTTTCGGGTTCATGTTAACATGAACCCGAAAGGGTTTAACATGAACCTATACCCTATTTAACATGAACCCTTTCGGGTTCATGTTAAATAGGTCAATGGTTAAATGCAAAGAGAAAAGACAGATAGAAAGTTAAATGGCATATTGCTATTGTCTCTTTCACACTTATAGGAAATCTCATTACGTCGACCCGCTCTATTTTTTCATAGTGTTGTAGGGATAGTTGTATTGATGTATGTAGGTATTAAAATACCGATATTATACATTCTTTTTTACGGATGTGGTTGGAAAACAAACTCAGGAATATGGATCATTTGATGTTAGGTGATTACAGTCGACTATGGAGCACAAAGATTCTAGGGCCCCTAAACCGTTGCCGTAAAACACAAGACAGATAATAGGAAAACACAGGATTTAGCGAGAAATAGTAGGTATAAGGAAGGAGTTAGATTCGGATATTTCACTCACCGAACGAAACGCATTGCTGCTTCACGTCAATATTCTGTAAGAGGTTCACCGGTCGGGCTAACCTATGTCATAAACGCCCACTCCAAAGGTGGTAAGAGAATTAAATAGAAAAATAATCTATAAATATGAAACTTGAGTGTGTTCTGAAAAGTATGGTGTATGATGTAGCCTGTAGGCAACCGATAGGTTTTTTTTTAATTCCCACGGAAAAGCGGGATAAACGCAAACGAAGTTGCGCGGGTTTCTCTAGTATATTTAAATTTAGGTAACCATTTGCTTTAAAAATTTATCCCGCCAACAATATTTCTGCAACCTGATGGTTGACTGGTAGAGAAGTACTCCCAATCGTGCAATAAAGAATAAATAAATAAACCAAAGAAAAATACAATACATACCTAAAGGGAATAAATAATAAAACTTATCTTAATCAAAATACTTGTGGGTCCAAACATTTCGGACCATACCTAATATACCTAAACACAACTATTCATGTGCATGACCAACTATGTCACAGTAATGGACCTAGAATTGAAGCACCCTAATGGCGGTGGCGTAACTATACTCCGGTCAAATTAAACAAAATAGTAAGGGTGAAGCTACATTAATTCCCAACAAGCTGAAAATCGGTAAAATCGTTCAAAATATAATTATGAATAAAAATGTGTGAGTGTGAAATGGCTGACCGGCACGCACACATTCACACCATAGTAAGCCGGCCGGTTCGTACGTATACGCGTGGTGGCTTACTATGGGTGCTTCACATTTTAGTTTCAGTGATGGAGTCCGCCTTTTTTTCTAAGTCCATGGTCACAGTCTACAAATCGTACAGTTTAATCATCGCCTTTGAAGATGGCGATAAAGTCGACTGCGTCTCATTGACGTAAAGGAATACATATATATCGATATGCTGCGTCTAGACTAGACCACATCTAGACAGCGACAGTATGCAACAACGGCTAGCTGGCCCGTATCTATGTAAAACTACTATATGCTAGATGCCACCAGCAAAAAAAAAGATCTGAAATCTCACTCTTACTAACTTAAAAAGTTAGCTTATAGCGAGTGCCCCAACATTAAAGACATATTAATTTCTGACAGTAGCGACACCTCTGTTTTGAATTGAGAACCTGACCATTTACTCTTTTAAACTGATTTAAAATATAATTAGAAACCGTCTGTCTGTGACAGGGTTGCTGGTCTTACCCCACCTTACTTTAGTACATTATTATTATCAGTTAAATTTGTCAAAGTTGTATAAGCTTTGCTTATTTTAGAACTAGATGGCACTGGCACGCCGCTGGCAGTGATTCGTCAAGGAATACCTTTTTAGTTATCTTGTAAGGTAGGTACACATTCATTCATACGCATAATAATATGTAGGTAAGTACTTAAAAGGATTATAATATGACTAAAAAGCCGAGTCTGATACCCGCGGTTATACTCGCGAATCGCGAAATTCCGTTATTTCCGTTCCCGGAATGATATACGGGTAACGGGTATGTTATATAATGATATTGAAACCATCTCGCGGCTAATATGAAGCGAACAGATAGCGAGCGGAAGCGACTTTATTTTATACAATGTAAAGATTTTGACATTACAAACCAGTGAAAGAAGCTCAGTGTTACGAACAAAGTAAAGATTAAGTCATTATCATTAATATAGTCGTAGTAATTATTCAACACTATGTTTAATTTCAAAACTTATTTATAATATTCCGCTTTCAAACAAAGGCTCAAGGTTTTATGCGTGACCTTTGAACTGCCATCTTGAATTGAAACAAATTAGTGTCGTCTTTTATAATTTAAGTACCTAGTAGGTTTTGATTTTAAAAGAACCTTAAAGACCCTACTCACGATGCAATCTGACTATCAATTTGTTGCTGAAACATGTTGCAATCGCAGTTGCCCGTGTTCTACTGACCTTAGCAACTTCGATTGCAATTTCATTCCGCGACTGAGCGCCTTAACGTGTACGCGCTTACGTACGTTTTTATTTATTAGCTAAATTTCAAAAAGTAGCATTTGCAGTTGCTAATGCAAACACCAACTAAAAAGAAAAAAAAAAGATTTTGTTTAAAAAAAAATGGCTACTACTCAGAAATAAAATATCGCAAATGAACATAATGGTTCATTTGGAACCAGAAGATTTTTCAATTTTTCTCAGGATGGATTCTGAGTGTTTCAGTGAGCTCCTCTATCTGGTAACTCCTTAAATTTAAAAATGAGTGATAGCATTTCTCTAAGAGAGAGGCTAGTAGTGGGTGTGTTTTTTGTCTCACAATCACACATGAGGCAAATCTTTATAAACTTCTATTATTTTTGTCCACACTCATTTTTCTTTGTTACTCATTTTGGTTTAAAAGCCAAACGGTATCTAGAGAGATGTGATCGACTGAACGGCACACGTGCGACTGAGCCAAGATTGCATGCAACCGCGCTATTCACGACTAAATTTGTTGCAGCGATTAGTCGCTTGCTAGCGCGAATGATGCGACTTGCGATAAGTTGCATGTGACCTACCTATTTACGATGCAATTTGTTGCCTTGCAAGAAATCGCAGCAACAACTTGCTGGTCAGATTGCATCGAGAGTAGGGCCTTTTATGGCGGCTGTACACTCTCGCCGAGACACCCCGAGACAGGCCGAATACAAGTACACTCTACATGGTACCACTCGGCTCGTCTCGGGATGTCTCGGGTTTTACTCGCCGGCTCTCGCTCCCGTGTCGGTTTTTTGCGCGCGAGCAGTGTTCCCAACTTTAAAAATGAAGTTACAGTGTTTCTATGCTAAAAATACAGTAGATTTATCTATATTGTGTGGTTAGCGTAATGAAAAATGTGGCAAAAATTACAGTGTATGAAACTAAATTAATAACTTAATAGTAGTCAATAAACATAAAAAAATTAACAATTCAATTTAACAAATAAAGGTTTATTCATTTTAAAAAAACTATTTTGTCTTCACTCTGATACATATTTGTATAAATAGTTGTCAATTTTTTTTGCGTCGATTGAAAATCGACACATTCATGTTGTCCCATTTCTGCGAACAGCCTGCTCACTCAAAAGATTACCTTTAATTGATTTTGTATTAGGAATGTAGTGAGGGCTGAGACATTAAATGCACTAGGTAGATACTGTAACCTAACAAAATTAATAAATCATCATTTTCATCGTAATGCTACGACACGCATAACTTTTTAACTTAGCCGTATTTCCATTTGAAATGCGTTTCAAATAATGGAAATTCCCAGACAGTGTTGCCAGATACTTTATTCAGTATCGAAATGACTCGCCCGTAATATATATTTTTTACCTAATTGATTTCTAACAGAAACAAATAAATATTACAGGCGAGTATTCGATACTGATTCATTTCGATACTGAATAAAGTATCTGGCAACACTGTCTGGCAAGCTTGTTTGTGAAAGGGGAATTCACATTATTTGAAATAAATAAATCTGAAAATCTGAAGTCACAAATTACAGTGTAATATTAGTATCTCTACAGTAGGTGGCAGATTACCTGAAAATACAGTGTTTTCACCACTTTAAAGGCTCGCGCAAACTATAGCCGCGGCGGGCCTCAACGCATCGCATTGCAAAATTGCATCGGGCCGCACCGCAACGCAATATTTTGAATCAGTCCCAGGCTTTGTTAAATCATTTAACAAAGCCTGGGACAGGAGGTACATAACGATTGCATATTTTATGTAACTTTGGCAGAAAGAAAGTTTTTATTTTTTGTTACTAAGCCACCATCTACCATCTTCTTTTACGCCAATTTTTTTTTTTGTGTGTGCGCGTGTACATACATACCATACATATTATAATAATTGATAGCGTAACAGCGGAAGCGATTTCTAATGCGTCCATCCTATCTTCGATCAAAACCGCAAATGAATAGACGAGTGTGCATGGGTAGGCCATGGGGGTAGGCACTCGTCGACATGCCACTCGGGAGAGAACGCTCGGCGAGAGCACGAATACGAGAGTGTACAGCCGCCATTAGAGAAATTACTATCGTCGGTATAGCATGTATAGCGGCTTATTTATATACGCAAAATATTATTAATTATAGCATTTGGTACTGATAGCAAGCTTCCCCTTAGAAGCGGTCAGGACAAACCCCCTCCGAGGTTGGATTTATTTATAAGTAGTTGCGAGAGCGACGACGGTGCATAGCCGCGTTTATGTTTAAAGTTTCCCGCCACCCCGCACGCGTGTGTGGCGTCTTCGCTATACGTAGTAATAATAGCTCAATGTGCGTAGCTTGCCACACTTGCGCAAAGTTCAGTTCACTCGCGCGAGTGTTGGTGAGCGGACGGTTGTGAGATATATTATGGCGTATCCACACGCTCGGCAAACAACGGCGAACAGCGAACACAAACAGCAAACACGAACGTGTGGACAGCTGTTTGTCTGTTTTTGTTTGTGTTTGCCAGTGTTCGGCGTCGGTGTCGGTTTTTGTGCACAAATCAAAGGGTGTTCGACGAACATGTTTAAATTTCAATGATAATTATCTAGGTACTATTTTTTATTTATATTTTATATATTAGGGTATCTAATCCTAGTTTTTTTATTAAATTAGGAATAATTTTATTTATTGTTTCAGATTTTTTTTCTTTTTATCCTTTTTTTTTTAGCTTTGTTCCACAGATGTTTTTAGGCAACCAGCCGTTCATTTTGAAATTAATTTTTTGAAAGAAAAATTTCACCCCTCAGGTTGGATTTGAACTCACGATCACGATATCCGGCCGAGGGCTCTCCTTCTTTTTCGTTTAATTTCACTTTCCTTTATTTTTATAAAAATAAGTCATGCCAAAAGTAATCGCTGCCACCACAAGTTCGTCGTCCGCCATGTTTGCTAAACCGGCATAGACTGGCATGTTCGCCAAGCGTGTGGATACCGGTTTGTGTTCGGTGATTGTGATCGGTGTTTGGCATTTGGTGTTCGGTGTTTGTGGCGAACAGCGAGCGTGTGGAGGCCCCATTATGTACGTACAAGGACTGAAATAGCTTAGGTTACATGACATGGTAAATGATGTTTTAACTTCCATTACGCCTTCTTTTTGGCCGTTTTGATAGATTCATATTTTTCTGCACATTTAATGAATAATGAATGATATGCACTCAAATAGTATACTACACCAACCCTGTAAATTTCCAACCATCCTATAAATTTAGTTAAGACTAATTTATTATTATATTTTGCTACACGCTGTTTTGTATTTGACCAGCTAAATGTCATTCTATGTACATGGCTAAATAAATAATTTCTTATTTCTAAAAATTTCTAATTTCTATAAGCACACTGCATCCACAAAATCGTCGTCCATCTTGTTTGTGATTGGTCAACGTACTGTGGAGAAAATGATTTTGCAAAGCAGTGTGGCGGTTTGCTTCAATAAGTGTACAAACAAGTGTGCAAAGTCGTCATTTAAATGTTCAAATGTTTGTGCTTGATGTAGCGCCCGCTTTAGAATAATAACTAAAGTAAAGATGTTTAGTCGTTCTTTCCATTCCCACAGGTTGACTGACTTGTCAACTGTCATGTTTACAATTAGTGTGAATGAAACTAACCTCAGGTCAGGGTCCAAAGGTTCAAGTTCTATTTGATAGGAAGGATACGTAAGATCTATTATGTAATATTTTTTTCACGGTTGGCGGTACGCTCACGACTAGGCACTCCGCAACACTCGGGGACTTCCGTTCCAATGGGCAGCGGTTTCCTCAACCCGCCGCCCGGTCTTTTTCGACAAGAGGTCGTCGCCAACAACTGCCACAAGCGCCCATGTGCTGGGCCGTGTCCTACGCGCAGCCGCACTCGTGACACTCCGCAGTTTCCTCTCTTCAAGCCATGTTGTGCAGGTACCAGCCGAAACACTCGTGGCCATACAGCACCTGCACAACGTGGTAAATAAGCGTACCGTGGCGCCTCCCTATCCAAATATCCAGGACCGGACAGATGGCGCCAACGGTGCGCTACCTCGGTCTACCGCCTCTCGCCAGCCCCTCCTCACACCTCAGCGCCCATTCCCGGATAAGGGACTCTCGGGCAAACTTCCTCCAACGCAAGACCCCATCGGGGAATGGGTTTCCGCCAACACTGGATTCGGCGGTTAGCTTATAGGCGGCCGCCAGCACCACAACGTCTAACTCCCACGGTGGACTCGCCGCAAATACGCACGCTACCTCGCACGAGATGGTGCGGTATCCTCTCACCGCTCTGACCGCCATGGCCCCTTAAGAGGGAACAAAAACCGGGTGGAAGCTTTCCCTGAGTGAAGATACCCGGGCAAGGAACAACAGTTCGAGGTCCACACGTGCCCCAAAGGGTACAAGAAACCTGACTGACTGCCATGGCTTGCTGTGGTTTTCGCAGCAGGGCCATGTTGCCCATAGACCTCACCACCCCTAAATAGAGGCGGCGGCAGGCGACACTCTATCCACCGTCGTTGGAGAGCAGGCTGCCTAGCCCGGCGGCGGTCCCCCCTCAAGCGCGGCACAAGTGCACAAGTGTTCGGCGAATGTCCACCGACCGTAGAGTACAAGGCCGAGGTATTTGATACTCAGCTCGACGGCGATGGACCCACCCCCGACGACTATGTACGCTCCGGGAGGTGGCTTGTTGGGCCTATGAAAGCACAGGGCCTCGGTCTTTGGCCGCCTTCAGGCCCAACCGCCGAATCCGCACCACACGATTTGCCGCGGGCCGTTACTAGGGTGTCGTCAGCATAAGAAATCAAGCCGACGGCCCCTTAAGTTCTCGCCCAGCACGCAGCACCCAGTCATATCCGATGTTCCACAGGAGTGGACGGAGTGGACGGAGTGGACCCAGAGCCGACCCCTGTGGAACGGAACACCGCTCTACACCCCTCCCCATCCGCCAGGGACCGGAAAGACGACCTCCGTCGCGCTTAGGTATGGTCCCTGCCCCTAAGGCGACTGTCTAACCCATTTTTCCTTGTTATTTAATTATATTTTAGATAGAATTAGACATATATGACATACCTACTATATGTTGTTTCAGGTTTCAAGTACACAAACCGGACTTAGACTTTGTACGAAAGTGTTGCCTTTGACGGAAATTATATCTACTTCCATGCCCAAATGCAAAACGCAAATGAAGAAACAACTGTACTTATATAATTTTGTTAAAAATTGATAAAAAAATAATAAGCTTATTCCCATAGTTTTCTTTTTTTTATTTCTTTGGGAAATAAATGGATCCCCGCATTTTTGCAATCAATAGCTGCTTATAGAGTCATTGCGGAATTATTCATAAAACAATTTGTGATGTTTACAAAAATAGTTTGGAAAATGACATAAGCTGTCAAATGTAAAGATCCGTCAACAGTAGCGACATCTGAAGTGAGCAAAAGGCAGTTTTTAACCCCATATTTCAGTCTTTTCCCTACCTGACTTTGAGTATTTAAGTATCCAAATGTATTTAATTTACATTTTAAGTGAATAAATAAATAACTTATAAAAATAAATATACGTCAATGCTATCGAATATCGAATGGTCCTTCAGACAGTTAGACGTTGTGAAGGAGAATATGGCCGCCGCTTTTTTTTTTTAATTTTAGTTCGTCTACCAACCACCAAATGTCGCTATTGCCTATGAAAATTGACGGTAATACCAAGTGTGCCCCCCCCCCCCCCCCCCCCTGTTTACATACCTATGTTTATTATTTATGGTATTTTACGAAACTTATTTCTCAAATATCTCGCATTTTGTTTTAAATAAATAAATATTTCAGTAAAGCAATTATACATATATTAAAATGATTATCTTCGTGCGATAGTAAGGATTTCCTTTAACAGGTAGCGTTACTTATGAATTAAAGGTAAGCACCTATGAATGGTCTGGTCTTTATTTATTCTTTATTAATTTCATCTGTTTTCCTTTTGTAAAGGATAGGTATTAGGTACTTGCTTACAACGTCAGAGAGTTGTTTCATCATATTAAATCAACTACGTTAGTAAATATACGATGCCTCTAATAGGCATACATTGTAGAAGAGTACAAACACCACTTAGGTAGGAAGTTACTAGTGTATTTCGCAATAATCAAGCAAAGAATTCGGTAATATTTTTAATCTTTAATCGAACATTATTTTGTATTTCTATCGATGTATGCAATGAACATTGCAAATAACTTACCTAAGTAATTTAATTCAATACAGTCGATGCCTGGTAAATGTTAATAAAGGAAGGAGGAAAACCTTGGCAGAGCCAAAAAGTTGTACAACTGAACAAGTGAAACTTTCCAACTGTCTGTAATCATGCGTAATAAAAGGAATGTAACTTATACTTTGAATACTTACTGTATCGAATAACTGCTAAGAACTATTTCATCCCTTTTGTTTTCCTTCCTGGATATATAGAGCCACCAAACCGCTGCTCCGAGCAGAGCGATAAGCATTATAATGTCAAATGTACTAAATAGCGAGCCACCAGCCGCGGCGGCCGCTGTGGCCGCATCCACAAGTATATCCTGCGAGTTGTCTGACATTTTGTAGGTTATAATATCTTGCACAATTACTTAAAATTATGTAGAGAACACTTCTGTTACTATGATACAAGGTCGAAAATGAGTACAGCCTATGCTTTTTTACAACACAAATTTGACACGACACTAGTAGTGCGTCTGACACTAGTACACTCGTTACCTACTATAGAATAGACTGTTGAATGTTGGTTGATTCGTTCGTAAATTGCAAGTAGTGAGCCATCTGACTGAGAGCGAGCACAAGAATAGTCGTCCCTCTCTAGAGGACCGAAACGTAAAAGCGAATGAAATAAGGAGTCGAACCGAGCGTGACCGAGCCACGCCGAATGAATACCGACGAGTGACGACTATCGATACCGACCGACCGACAGGACAGACACGTCACGTATGCCTAATTGCCTGCTGCTTGTTTGCTAGCTAGCACGCGGTGGCGGCGGGCGGCGGCGCCTCAATTCCTGTACAATTAAATCTCGGAAACGTCATACAATACTGGAACAAGTCGAGTACATGTGCCACGCAGCCACGTACACAACACACTGAATGCGAGAACTTGCCGTGGCATCTCACTGAGATTTTCAGACTAGATAATGAAGTAGGTAGTAGGTACCTAGTATGGACTATTGAAGGTTTTTAATTTTTAACCGACTTCAAAAAAGGAGGAGGTTCTATGTTTCATTGTATATTTGTTTTTTTTTTTTTTTGTATGTCCGCCGATTACTCCGTCAATTCTTGACCGATTTTCAAAATTCTTTTTTTATTCGAAAGTGCATACTCCCAAGTTGGTCCCATTGTCACCAAGTCAGGATCTGATGATGGGATCCCAGGCAAATCGAGGGCAAACCTCAGATTTTATAGGCACGTACAACGCGTTACTAATGTTGTCGTAAGCCATTCATGTTTTTACGTCTGGAAGTCATCATCCCATGTTGGTGAGGTGATGATGGAAGGTACAACTCCTAAACGGATAGGAGTAAGAGGATAATTCTTTAAATATTGCAGGTATATATTAGACCGTTGATTATCATGATGGGAACACGTGTAAACAAGTGACTCTTGAGTGACTATATTAGGAGGCTCACTATAACATAAAGTTGACACTCAAGGACCAGCTGTTAGCACCGAAGAGGAAGAGGTTGCTTCACACCATGAATTGCAGTATAGTGTATTACGAAAGTGAAATCGCTTATTCGGAGAGTAGGCCTTCTCAAGTTATAATGTTACACATAGTCACAATTCGTATCAATGTTAATACGAATAGCTTATAATTATATATGTCGTCTCGTATGCAGATCGGCTCAATCCGGCCGATCGAGATCTGCCGGTATATCGAATCTGTCAATTTTTCATATGGGAATTTTTGGTTAGGTTAGGTTAGACTTGTGATTATTTATCAAATATCAACAGCCGAGCGAGCGAAGCGAGCGAGGCTCGACATAGTATTCGAAAAGGACAGCTAAAAAGTGATGTGTACAAACAAACAGACAAACAAACAGACAGTACTTATACAGACATACCAGGGTCTACTGTTTCTATCAGACTTCTAAAAAACCGCTGTATAAAATGCACTAAAAAGTATGAAATAAACAATTTTTATTAAAAAAAAACAAACCGACTTCAAAAATAAATTTAAATAATATATAATTTAATGTGCTAGGTACCTACTGTTCTAATTGAAGTCGGTGCCACGCGGACGTGATCACCCGTACTCGACGTACACAGCCTTCCACTCATGCATGTGGCCTAGGTAATATTTGGTTTGGTTGGCACCGACTTCAATTAGAACAGTAGGTACCTAGCACATTAAATTATATATTATTTAAATTTATTTTTGAAGTCGGTTTGTTTTTTTTTAATAAAAATTGTTTATATGTTTCGTTTTGTTGTAATTACCTACCTAATTCCCATTAATAGATAACAATGGTTATATTTTAAGAATACATATTGATAGTAATAAACAAGGAAGAAGATAAAACTGTTATCATTCATTTCATTATTATTCTTAATAACTTATGTGAAACGCAAAAGACCTAATCATTTTAGTTTTGATTGGGATAGTAAAATAACAGTTTTTAAAATTCTTACAATAAAAATATTAGTCCTATATTCTTGTAAAAATTATAAAAACGCAAATATTTATTCTTAGTATTTTCTACTTATTATTAGTAGGTAGTATTTACTAACTACAACTTCGGTACTACTTAATGTCAACTAAATTGTTAATATGTAATTGCATTTTTTTTTAAATAAAGTAGGTATTATTTATTTACCTACTTATCAAAGACACTTTTTATGAGTCTCTATTTGCAGTATCTTTACACTGTGCTATAATAATGCGTAAGTATATAAATAAGCTTTTAATTAATGATGCCCTTAGCACAGATATTATAATACTATACAGTACATAACCGTAGTAAATATGAGTAAATACAGTCAGAAAACGACAGGAAAATCGTATCTTGCATATCATGGTAGTACACGATATCATACAAGGCTAAAAAGTAAATAATCCTGCTAATAAGAGTTAGCCAAGGTCATAGAATAAGTAGGTAATAACCCGAGGTATATAGAATGGCCACTCTCCGCGCCGCACTGAATCGAGTTACCGCACCGAGCCCTCGAGGAGCCCTCGCCTCGCAGGGCTGTGCGCTTAGTGAACGAATGTGTGTTTCGTAATTTTCGATAACACGCTTTAATATACGAGTTTTAGAGAATTTTATATACGAGTAATATTAGTTCAATGCCTCCAAGGTATGAGAAGCCATCTAATAAAATTAATACAAGAATTTAATTTTACTGTTTAAATGAAACAACCAAGCAACCGATTACATCATTATATACAATGGCATTATATTTCAATAAAACCGTAGCATTAGTGAATTAGGTACGCCGCTAGAGCAAAATTACTTCATGTACGTATGTACGTCGTACTCGTACCTACCTACTTCAACATCGGCCGCCGCGCCATTTTGAATGATAACTACGCGACGGCGGCAGCCCTACTATATTTCACGAACGTGTCGTGAAATATAGTGCGTTAGCCTATACATACAGACGACATTGTCATAAATATGTAGTAGAAATCGGTAATTATTTCACGCGCGTTGTATGGAGTGTCCGGGGTGGTTTATAAAAAAGGTTTATCTTTAGGTAAGCATAATGAAGAGCAAGCTGTTACCTAGCTGTTATTATGTGTTGCGTTCAATATCACTCTGCACTCACACAAACTTTTGGATCATGACATTTCTTGAGAACAGATCATATGTGAGTAATTAATTTAAAATTATAATCATAGAAGCCATTTGTACCTACGTTGTTACAGTAGTAAAAACTTGACCTTTTGACTGATTAAATTGAAACCCGGCAACGTCACGTCTCCACCGCTCCGCATAAGAAGCGTAAACGAAAATTTATTTTTGTTATTAGCCAAGTTAAACAACAATAAAACCACATTAAAACAAAACCTTATGTTTATTTTTTATCTAATCAATCGAATCAATTTGGACGCTTATAAATACATGCCGTCACCTCATCTGGATTAAAATTAGCCTATGTTGGGCTCTGTACCCAATACCCCATCTGCTAATTTTAACGCGGGCGAATAAAAAATATAAAAATAGGTAGGTACCTATACATAGCCGTCAAGGAATAACAAACAAACACACTTTATCCTTTTGTTTTTTTTTTGGAAAATCCTACTAAAGTAATTAGCTACTTATTACTAATATGTACTTATTTACTTATTATAATTACGTGATTATACAATAAAGGCGAATGTTTGTTACTTTTTCACGCTCGAACAAATAGCGGGGTCAATTTTTATGATATTTGGTAGGTATGTAGGTAGGTAGCTGATACCTTGGATTAACACATGTTACTTTTTATCCCGAAAAGTATGCGATTCCCGTAGGATTTAGTCAAGTCTAATATAGATGGCGCTGCTGTGCTTAAAATTAAATGCGGGTATCACGGGCAGCTAGTATTTAATGGATGTCAGGATGCTTTCTAACCTCCTTCATAAATTTTCAGCAACTTCCAAATTACCGTAGATCTTGTTACGGCGTAGCAGGGCTGATGCCGTAGGCTGCAGCATTCAGTTATTTAATAAAAAAATGCTGTAGAACACGGAAACAACGGTAGGTAGGTAACACTGCGATTACTGCGAATCAAAAAATCAATAATAAATGAGAATCACGCATTACAGTTGCATGTTGCATACCGCCATCATTACTGCCCATCCTGCACTGCATGCCAGTGTCTGAAACGGGTGCATCCCGTGTAGTACTATCATACATACCTCTAGTTCTATAGAACTGTTGAAGCCTCATATTAGTGTTTAGTATTAGGTGAATAGTATAGTGAATATCCCATTCTATATCCTATTCTATAGAACTGCAGCAGGTACCTATGGTATGGGGTACTACTGGGATGGGATGCACCCTCTGGAACCTATCTGAAACGCATTTTTTAAAGTTATTAAAATATAGCTGTCACTGTTAACGTCAACATAATGAAGAAAAACTTAAATTTGAAATTTTAAAAAACCCCCGATTCAATAATCTCTAAAAGGTAAAATAGAAAAGAGCGGGTGATCTTCAAACGGCTGAACAGATTTTGATAAATCATAGCTAAGAACACTCCCGCACAGCGCCCTTACTCTTGAAGATAATTCCGCTCGATCGCCATTGGATTGTTACTTTTAGGTACTCTTTACAGCTAGACTAATGCTAACTAAATACTAAACTAAATGAAATCGGATTGTATGCTAAACAAATAGTTAGTAAAGTATAAAAAAGCAAGGGTTCGAATTAGGATTTGTTTGCATTTTAAATCATACAGAATTGAAATTAAAATCGCGATTGCTATGCAGAGTCAGGTCACCTTTCAAACAAACAAATGTATCAAAATCGGACCATCCGCTTGGCTGCTACGAATGCTACGATGCCACACACAGATCCACAGATACACACGTCAAACTTATAACACCCCTCTTTTTGCGTCGGGGGTTAAAGAGTTAGCAGAGACATAATTGGAATTAAAATTAAAATTTTCACTAGGTCGCTGGTGATTTTCCATTACAATATTAGTTCATTTCTAAGTTAGGTCATACTTAGTCCGATTTCAGAGATTGAGGTCAGACGTGATGCAAATGACAGATTTACAGTAACAGTCAACACAGTGAAATATGGATTCTATAGAGACTTTATAAAGAACATGATATTGCAGAAAAAACAGTATAGTCTTCCATTTTAATATGTATGATTTGTGTGACGCAATACCAGGTCAGACACTCAAGGTGATGGCCAGACAGCTGAAAGGCCTCATGTCACACTGCCCCCCGCGCCTCTCCAATTTGTTTGTCGTTGTGTGTTACACTTCGACTGGTACTGGTTCGACACAACACTACAGTCAACGCATTTTCTTACTAATACTATTCATATACAGTTACACTAGCTGACGCGCAACTTCGTTTGCCTAGAGTCAAGTTATAATATTAACTTTTGCTCGATAAATGTTCGAACTAGTAGTACCTAAGATTAGCGCGTTCAGCTCACCAACCAAACATATTAAACATAATGCCTTGATCACACGCGCCGAGTAGAGTGGCGAGACAGTAAAAATGTCACTCGGCCGAGACAGTCCACTCGTCAGCTTTGGGCGAGTAGGTGTTTATACTAATTTTGGTTCCCAGCGAGTCAGTTCACCTAAAATTCGGGAACAGAAACAAACAACAACAAGACGCGCGCGAGCCAAACTAGCGAGTAGCGAGCGAGTGCGCTCGGCATTTGTTCAAACTTGCCGAGTGAGCGAACGAGACAGTAAGGGGTATGCTGAAGGGAGCGCGGGGGTGGGCACTCGGCCTAGTAAACAAAACGAGGTCCGAGTGACTGTCTCGCCATTTTGCTCGGCCGAGTACTCGGCCGAGTACTCGTCGGAGAGTACATACCAACCGAGCGCTCGGCCGAGGACACTGTCTCGCCGCTCTACTCGGCGCGTGTGATCAAGGCATAGCTGTAGTTCCCTGCTTCCAGTTCCATTTTGGTCACTTTTGTAAAGTCTCGTCTCGTCACTACAGTCTATTTTTACCCACGACGGAACGGAGACGGTATATGCGTTTGGGGTGAGAGAATGTTTGTTTGTTTGTTTGTGCAAACCAATGTTGCCATTTATCTCCAAAACTACTAACTAGTCCGATTTTGATGCAGTTTTCAGTGATAGGTTCGGGTTTGATTGTAGCATGTTCTTAGATAGGTGTCACGGTGACAACTCACCAGGGGGCGCTGCAGTAAACATTTGTTTGTGCAAATCAATGTTGCCATTTATCTCTAAAACTACTAGTCCGATTTTGATGCGGTTTTCAGTGATAGGTTCGGGTTTGATTGGAGCATGTTCTTAGATAGGTGTTACGGTGACAACTCACCAGGGGGCGCTGCAGTAGACATTTCCTACTTGTCCGTTGCGCCCCCTTAGTGAATCAAATATTTATGTGGGGTGGGGAGCAAAAGACGATGGCCATTCTTGTCATCGGTTTGTGACCGGCTCCGGTGGCGTATAGTTCCATGGTTCTTAATAAAAGTTTTGAATTTTTAGAGTACAATTTACATAATAATATGCTTGCTCTCTAAAAAGTTTGAAATAAAAGCAAAATTAATTTTTTTGAAAAAACCCACGACGGTTTAAACGTAGTTGAAGGATAAATAATTTGAAACCCCCGACTTAAAGAATTTATGCTATGAATTTAATTTAAAAAACCCCAAAACCCCAATAATATACCGGTAGCCCAGACATTTTATATACTTACTGGTATGCTGGTCACAAAAAAAATCAGTTGTACATGGTGAAACTTTTTGTATGATCATAAGGAGCCCCTTTACACTATGAACAATTTGTCAATTTTAGCCGTAACGACCAAGACTGGTGATTGGGTTTAAAAACCCCATTCAAAATAAATATTAATTATTTATTAATTTATATTGTGATAACTTTACAATTACCTTTATAACAAAATGTATGCTTAAAAATAAAACTAAGAACAATAACTTTTAGAGTTTTATTCTTATAATAAAATAGTACACCGTCAGTTTATATGATGCCGATTTTGTTGGCAACATCTAACGCATCGTGATCCCTTGTGAGACGAACATATGCCTTCTTCTTACCATCGGGCCTGTAAAAAAAAATGTTTTAGCGATGCATAATAGAGTGCAAGCAGAAGGTTACAAGTCATAATATAATCAGAGTTGTGTATTTTTTTTATATCATTCTCTATCAATGAGATTCCCACAGATATATCATCATTTAGGGTAAAATTTAGGTTGGCATAATGGTTGCTCATATCACACTTTTAAACTGAAGTGATTATATTCCGACGTGTCTGTTGAAAATACATAATATATAAAAATTAAAGCACAAAATATCATTTAGTTAAAATTTCGTCTCTTTCTATCAATGAATTAAAATGTTGATATGTTAAGAAATATGAAGTTAATAAACAAAACTTCCGTTTTATTTACAACAAAACAAGGTTACTAATTAAAAGGAAAAAATCACTTCCAACTCAGTTCAAGGATAAGGAAGTGTTTTACTTGTGGCATATTTTAAAATGTGATATTGGCACCTGACGCGTTCGAATATGCGTGGATTTGTATTATGTCACCGGAAAATAATACGAATCTTAAGTTGATAAACTTTCTACTTGACAAAGTAACGGAACATCATCAACTGCTGTTGAAATGTACTATTTAACGTAAAGTTTTAGGTAAGTGATGAACTGACGCTGCCAGGCGGCAAGTTTATAAATTAACTATTTTGCCATACGCCAAATCATACACAAATGAACCATTTGTTTACCTACTAAACTGAACCTGCAACGTAACATCATAGTGTGACAGTAGGTTCGTTAGGTTTAACTTGTGACCCCAAACTTAGAAATAGGGCTTTGTTGGCTTAGTGTAATTACAATTTCAAGTTGAATTTTTCAATAAATTACAATCTAATGGTTTTTAACGGTGACATTTGGTTCATTCGTGTATGATTAAATGGATAAAATTCGTGTATTATAAAAGGTATGGCAGAATAGTTCATAAACTTGCTGCTTGGCAGCGTCATTCACATATTGCAACAGCGGTTGATGATTTTCTGTAAGTTTTTCCCGGTGACATATATAACACTGGCTAAATTAATACAAACCTGATAAGGGTGTTCACTTTTGCAACATTAATGTCGTAAAGTTTCTTGACGGCCGCCTTAATGTGGTGCTTGTTGGAGCTAGTATGAACAATGAATACCAAAGTATTGTTGTCCTCAATTTTCTTCATGGCCGCTTCAGAGGTCAATGGATATTTTATGATGTTGTATGCATCCATACTGAAAATAGAATAAGAGTGCATTTTATACATACACAATTTGATTAAATGTAGTTTGCACTGTTACATAAAGAAATAATACTTCGTAATTTGGGCAATAAATTAAAATTCAAAACAATTCAATTCATTATGAACTTATTATATTGACTTAAAAATAAAAACTATTTATAATTTTTATTGCAACAAATTGTCCACTATGAATAATGAAGTACATATTAGTTGATTAATTAATTAATATAGATGAGTCTCAGAAATCAGTGCTTCATTGCATTATTTGTGATTTAATATTATGTAGGTACTCTGAGCAATACATAAATTATGTAGTTTAATTTCCAATGTTTTACCTTAAAATAAAATGTATCTTCATAAATAAATTAACAAACTATTACTGAAAAAATTATAAATAAAGATATCTAATATAACAATTTTCTTACCGATTCCTCTTGGGCAATGATTTCCTAGGGTATTTAGGATGCCTGGGTGGCTCAAAGGTCTTCGGCCTGCGGAAATGCACTGACGTGCGGATCTTGCGGATTCTCTTTCCATGTTCACCCTTCACTACCTAAAAGATTTTACAATAAAATAATTTAAAAATATAATAAATAGTTATTGGTTTTAGCTCATTGAATAACAGTTTGTCTAATATTAATAAAAATTTTTTGAGATCAAAAATATACAAATTGAATGTATGACAGCAATTTTAACAGATAAAATTCTTTGACTGCAATATTATAATTATAACTTAAATATGTTAAAATTCCATACCTTTCTTTGTGCCTTAAGAGCCTTAACTACTGGTTTAGCAGCTTGCTTCTTTTGGCCCTTGATGCCTGTTTTCTTGGGTTTGGGAGCGATCTTTAACTTAGGCGCCGCAGGTTTGGGCTTTGGCTTTGCCACTGACGCCGCTTTCTTCACTGAAGGCTTAGCACTGGATTTGACTTTGAGTGCAGCAGCTTTGGCGGATCCAGGCTTGGCAGTGGGCGCTGACGCGGTTTTCTTAACTTCAGCGGGTTTAGCCGCTGCTGGAGCTGAGGCAGGCTTGGCAACCGCGGGCTTGGCAGCTGCAGGCTTTGGTGCGCTAGCAGCCTTAGGTACCGCCGCTTTCGGAGCGGGAGCAGGCGTTTTAGCAGTTGCCGGCTTCGCAGCGCTCGCTGTGGCGGCTGCGGCTTTCGGAGCTGCCGCTGGTGTCTTAGCGGTACCAGGTTTCTTCTCCGCGGGTTTGGATCCCGAGGATCCTTCAAAAGAACAACAGCATGTCAATGATAACAATATACTTAACCTCAAAACATATTTGTCAATTAAAAGTTCTACGGTGTTCAAAGAAACAATTTCAATGAAATTCAATGCAAATTCGATGAAATGTCGAATATTCTCATGTGTGAAACTGATTTTGTGACATTCTTCATAGCAACATCATAGTACCGCGTGGCCCGACATGTCACAACTACAAATCTTTACATCGTCGAACATGAAAGACATTATGAGCAATCAAAACATTAAATTAGTAAGGTAATCCATTTGAACAATTTAACTACACAACATAAGCTTAATTCTAATCTAAATTGTAAAACATACCAGATTTCTCGGGTTGCTTCTTTGGAGGCATCGTGACAGAAAAGATGGAGGACGTATTTTTTTTTATAGCATTAAAGTTGTTCCGCTTTGGAAGCAAGTGTTTTTGAACGATGATTTCTAAAGAATTGTCTATGGTGCCTACATACTCAACTCTTTGATCGCCATTTTAACTAGTTCGAGAAAATTAAAATTTATAAAATCATAAGAAATTATTCGTGTAGGTAGTTTTAAAAATTGGCAAGAGGGGGGTATGATGAATTAGGGTGTAGGGGGGGAGGGGTCAAAGGTTCCTTTTTTAAGGTTTTTGCTCATATCTCGAAAATCTGTACCTACAAATAGCTTAATGATTACTTCTGACCTAAAAGTTTTTAAATACAATTTACCACCGATTTGGTATAAGAGGAGGGCGCGAATAAAATAGTCACTTTACACGTCGATGCTTTACATTTCATATCAGGGGAAAAGAACCACAAAAATAAGGGGGGGGGGGGGGTCCATATTCTCCGGTATTGCAACATTTGCAACCGTTTATTAGGCTACGGGACCACACGGTGACGGCTAATAATAATAATCATTTATTTTGCAAGTAGATTTACAAGAAAAACTTTACACGTCAATTTTTTAACGTGTAAAAGTATTATGGCGGAAACACACTACCGTGTCGGGGCGTATCGTGTCGCGCCAGAAGCATATCGCGTTCATACATTTTATATGGTTAGGAGCACATTTGTAGGGCGTGTCGTGTCGTGACTCGCTCTGTCGTGACGCGGACTGCTGGCCGCCGATTGCGCCACGGCGGTGGTGGGGGTTATGACGCGACACGACACGCCCTGCAAATGTGTTTCTATACCCGCGCGTGGTTCGTGTCGCGAACAAGTGGACTTTTTTTTATTTTATTTGTTTTTGCAGCGTGATAATGAGTTACTAGGTAGTAGATTCCTGATAAATATACTTAAATACATTTTTTTTGTAAATAAATACCATTATACATTATAGAAAACACCCAGACAAAGGCAAACACTGCGAGCTTCTGTTCAGAAATGAAAGAAATAAACGTCTGGCGTTTATTTCGTTCATTTCTGAACAGAAGCGCGCCCCGACACGACACGTAAGTGTGCACACCCACCGTCACGACAGAGCGCGACACGACAGGCCCCGACATGGTAGTGTGTTTCCGCCATTACCATCACCCGACCGTATACTTGTTTGCCACCATGTGGTATAAAATAATAATAGTACTAAAAATTAAATAGCACTGTATGCATACGTCAAATAGATAATAAATTATAGCAAATACTATAGAAAGTCTACCGAGTTAATTCTTATACTTGGTCCTAGGAGTTAATACGCACAGGCTCTTGACGTTTCTCATACAATGACTTGGCAACCTCCGAAATAGCGACATCTGTCGGCACGAGGTGAACATTTTGCATACAAAACGCACGAAAGTTTTGAAATCGTTCACCTCTTGCCGACCTCATGCAGTAGGGGCGCTAGTGTCGCGTCTTGCCCGAATGAGGTTAAAAACTGCCTTTTGCTCACTTCAGATGTCGCTTTGTTGACTGTTCCAAACATTTGACAGCTAGCTGTCATTTTCCATACTATTTTTGTAAACATCATATTTGTTTTCTAAATAATTCCGAAATATGACTCATTGTGCAGCTATCGATTGTAAAAATGTTCCAATCTATTTATTTTTCAAAGAAATAAAACGAAGAAAACTGTGGGAAAAGGCTCTTCGAAGGAAAAATTGGAAATCCAGGAAATGGTCGAGGTTATGTGCTGCCCAATTTAGATCTGAAGATTATAATATTAAAAGTAATTAACAGACAATGAAAATTTATACCGAACATTAAAGAAAAGTGCTGTGCCCTCTATATTAAATCAAATCTGTTAACCTACTAGCACAAGAACGCTCAAAGAAGTTGCATGAAACGGTGTATTGAAACGTCTCGTGGTGATCCAATTCCAGGACCTAACCGGATCCAAACTCAAAATGAATGTGATGCTAATGAAACTTCTTTTACTGATCCTCCTGGGTCTAGCGGGGTCCAAACTCAAAATAACTTCAAAAACATGTTTTGTGTCATATATGCTGTAATTTTAGAGTGTATTATGTAATACTCATAGGTATGTATAAGAAAATAAAACTATTTAATAGGTATTAATTTTGTTTTATTACACTGTCATAATCAAAAATCATAATTTTTATACAGATATTTGTTAAAAGTAGTGGTTTAAAAATAGGTTTAACAAAAACTTTACAAAGGTAATACTCATAAGTATAAGAAAATATTTTCAAGTAATCATGGTCCATTTCAATAGCAAATGGATTGGCAGCTTTGATTACTTGGAGATAAGCCATTTTACTACTAGTAGTACAGGAGAAACTGCTAGGATTTTGACATATCCTTCATAATTGTCCATTATATTTTCCTGGTAAAACGGGATTGCATCGGGGAATTATAGAATACTTTATTCGGTTTTTTAAATGTCATCAATTGTTCTGTGCACATTTTGTACAAAATTATAGTTTTAGTAGGCACTATATCTTCTATGCCATGGAGAACTGTAAAAACATGCTTATAGTGTGCTTCTACTCCTTTTCCAGTTGCACATTCGCAGTGACTCCACTATCATGCCACTATTATCCATTTTCAGAATTATATTTAAAGAAGCTTCTTCATTTGGGCTTTGCATTGCGCATGGAAATAAATATAACTTTCCTCAAAGGCAACTCTCACGGTTATTAAGCTTCTACTTTCATACAGTAGTGTATCTCCCGTTCAGTGTTGCTTGAAATCTGAAACAACATGTATGTCATTAAATGTCTAATTCTATCTGAAACATTAAAATAACAAGGAACAATAAGGAAATCATGAATGTATGGTTTGTTACCTGTCTGCAAACTCTTGAATGTGTAGTATAAAGAGTGGTGGAAGATTATTGCTGGAATTAATATCTCTGAACTTATCCATGGTAGAAATTTCAGGAATATCATCCTCAAGTTGGTCTTCAACTTCGATGAGGTAATTTCCATCGTACGCCTCCAGTCTACAAAAAGAAATTGAAATAAATAAAAAGAACACAGCAAAACCTACAATTCACAATAATGCCTGTAAATTATTTACCTTTCGATTTATAAGGCTTTTTTGCTAGTGGTATTGGCTTTCCGTTTCCGCAGTTCCTCCTTCAATCGTAATTACACTCCCTGGTCGCTTACATTTCTATGATTTTTAGCAATTACTCTCACATCAAACTTAAACAATGAACCAATATGGCGGGTCTTGGAACAGTCAACAGTGACGCCACCTACGATGAGCTTTGAGTTTTTAACCTCATTCTTCCGAAGCTGTGCGTATTAACTCGGTAGAGTTTCTATAGTATTTGATTTGATTATATTATGAGTAATCTAGCTGGCCCTCGCCTACCGGGGTTCTACATTTTAATTTTTTTATTCAAATTATCTCATAGATACCACAGCAAGAGTGCCAAGAGTAGGCACACAGTACCTTCAAAGTACAAAGTACCTACGGTATAATACTACCTACCAAATAAGAAGTCAAGACGGAGCGCTGCGCTGCGAACAATGATGTGAAGCCGGTTTTCTAAACATGTGTGCATTTAGGGAGTGTTGCCATGCAGTAAAAAATTATTATCCTAATTTTTTTTTTTATTTTTTTTTTTTATAGGTAAAGTTTTTTTTTAAATTGGATACCTCACTTTTATGAGATGTTTTGAGTATTCAGACGAGATAGGGGAATAAAATAAAACAATAGTAATATCAAACATTGGTTTTAATGGCCTTTATGTTGGGTAAATTTTTTAAAATATTGCCTTTTACTGTCCACCATTTTAGCAATTGTTTCCAATTTAGAAATATGGTGGAAACGAATTGATAAATATTTTTCAATTATGCATCTTATTAAACTTATTTTATGCTCTTGGCCTGCATAATTGTGCTGAGTCTCCAAGTTACAGAAAACGTTATCAGTACCAATAAACCGTTTTAAAATATTAATAACAACTGATTTGTGTTGGTTTTCATTAACTATCACTATGTTTTCATTACATAATTTACGCACAACAGTTTCACAAATTACACAAATTTTAAAAAGGTCTTTTGACGGATAGTTTAACCCACCTTTATCTTTTAAAGAAATCAGTTTATGGAAGTCAAATATCTCATCCGTATATTATAAAAATAAATATTTTTGAAGTGATGATAAAACATGGAAAAACAAAAAAAAAATAACGCCTATTTACACTTACAATAATTTTATGAAAACTAACAGTAAAAATAGAATTAAGTAAAAGAAAATGACGTTACGTTTCGCGTCACATTAATAACTACCCCAATAAACTGGGACTATTGTGACGCTTATTAGCGGCAACACTTGTGGAGTTTTTTTATTCCAAGCTGTCATAATAATTATTAAAATTGATTTGTTAAAAATATGTATTTTTATGTTTACTTACGTATGAAATGTGATTCCATCTTGCTTTTTATTCTTTGAGGAATTGTTTTTGCAGCCTTTCACCACACAATTCGGCATTTTTGATTATTAATTAATTAAATTGTTTGGATGTCATACGTCAATGACGAACTAGCTCAAACTAATCGGCGAGGCATAGTTTAGTTATAAATGTGTGCGTTAGGGGCGGGCGAGGCATAGTTTTGCCTGCTTCACATCATTGTTCGCAGCGCTCCGTCTTGACTTCTTATTTGGTCTGAGCCAATGACTTGAAAATTTTGAAATATTTTTTCTCGAACTCCTATTTTATTTTGTCGTTTTGTCCATTGTGTGACTTCTGCGCCGTGATAGCTGGCGGCGCGGGCGCGGCGCGCTAGCACAAACGAATTAGACGAATATCACTTTGTTGCGGTGCGGCACTACTGCTGCGTCCACATCAGAAATATGAATGGGGTGGCTAATTGGCTATAGCAAATACTATAGAAGACTATAGATACTTATAATAGATAAATTATTATGGGAATAGCTCCAGAAGAGTCGGGATATAGCAATGAAATCAAACATTATCAAATTACATACTTGTTTATTTTTCAGTTTTTACAATTCCTCCGTACAATACTTTTTTAAAACACGTCTACACGTACACCTTCTCCTACGATCGAATCGGATGTGTCGGCCGTGCGCCGCTGCCGGCCGTCGTATAATTGTAATGTAATTGTATAATTCAGAACAGCTGATATTCTTAATTTAGATAAATCCTATAAAATAATGGCAAAATCTGAGCTAGTACAAACAATATCTGTCATTTATGGATATTACTAATTAACAGTGTACATACCAATTTATTTATAAGGCTTACAGCTCCTGCTATGAGCGAGACTCTTCGCTCTGGTTTATAAATTCTATACCTACTAATATGACATAAAAGAATCCAAAAGTGAATCATCGAGTAAACAAAAGGAAATACTTTAAGAGGAGAAATATATAAAAATAAAAAAAAACATACCCATTAAATAATAACTAACACTGAACATAAGATTCGTGTACATATCGTGGCATCATCTATTTTTAATTTTGGTAAATCTACTTACAATAATTAGTTTGTTAATAAAAATATGTGACATTACCTTAATCTAATGATTTAGTTAATATAGTTTTATAATATAGTTTTAAATAAACATTACAGACGCTTTAAAACTTCAGATAAATCAGTAGATAATTGTACCTAACTATGTAATGGTAAAATTATAGTATTCATACTTAATTAACAATAGATACTTATACTTTTATTTTAATCTAGTTATAGTTTTATAATAATACGAGTACAAATATATAATTTCATTATCAGTCACTATCGGTGTTACTTTCATTGCAACTACTCTCTAAATCTCTAGAAAAGTTAAGCCACGGCTGCATTTTGTCCACTGCAACTATGCCTTCGTAACGGCGGTTATTTTTGCGAGATAAGGGTGTATCTTCAATAACGTACCTATCATTAGGGAGGGCTTTCAATACGCGGTACGGTCCTTGGTACTTGGCGACTAATTTTTGTGACTGTCCGTCATGAGGGATTTGTCTTTCTACGCTTACTAAATCTCCTAACGAGTACTGCTTTCTAGTTCTTTTTCGAATGTCACCTTAACAGTGTCATCTAAACCATCACTTCGGCATTTTATATTAAATCCAAAGAGTAGTTCAGAAGGTGTCTTTTGGGTTGTTTTGTGAGTCACAGTGTTAAGTCCTAGTTAAATATCTAAGATATATTCGTCCCAAGACTTTTCATCCTTACTGTTAGATATGTTACTAGTATATATTGTTATGGTGGAGGGTAGACTTTTATATTTAATAAATCAGTCAGTAGCCAGCTCCCGTGTTTCATTGACGCTTCACTGGCGACGAGGACGTTTGCCACGCGTGTATTTAGTGATTATTGAGTGTTATTCATTAAGTCTATTCGAGATAATGCCGATCGGCAAGTTGGAACCTTTTAATTTAAATCTTAAACAATGGCCGGCCTATGTTCGTCGCGTAAACCAATATATTTTACTCAATGACATCAAGGACGATTTAAAAGTGGCCATGTTAATTACGGTTGTCGGCGAAGCCACGTATGCGCTGATGTGCGATTTGTGTTCACCAGATTTGCCTGAAAACAAATCTTATGAGGATCTGGTGAAACTGGTAGCCGATCATTTAGAGCCCCAAAGATCTGAAATCGCAGAACGGCACGTGTTTAGATTGCGACGGCAGCGACCTAATGAGACTCTAATGGAGTATTTACAAGCTCTCAAACACCTCGCAGCCACGTGCAATTTTGGCAGATGTAAGACATGCTCCACACTCGAGGAAAATCTCAGAGATCAGTTCGTTTCAGGATTGGCCAATGACGCCATGAGATCTAGAATATTTGCAGAGAAAACGATTAAATACAAGGAAGCGGTCGAACTGGCACTGGCTCTGGAGGCAGCAGAAAAACACGCGGAGATCAGTGGTAGCAGGTCCACAGACACCGCAGGCGGCGGAGAGGTAGGCGAAGGCCTACACTACGCGCGAGGACAGCGCGGGCGCGGATACGGCGGCGGCGCCGTGCGAGGCGCAGGGCGCGGCGGCAGCGGTGGCGGCACGGGCGCGGGCGCGGCACGGCGCAGCGCAGAGCTGTCTTGCTGGCGTTGCGGCAAGGCGCATCGAGCGGATCGGTGTCGATACATCAATTATAATTGTGATGAGTGTAATCAGAGAGGTCATTTAAAAGTGATGTGCAGGCAAGTTCGCGGCAACTCGAATGGTCAACATAATTATGTGAGTGACAACGACAGCTTTGACGACATGTTCGACATAGAAGTGGCGCATAAAGGTAACAAACCATATTTTATTAAACTTTTGATTGAAGGAACCATGATTGAGTGTGAAATCGACACGGGAAGTCGCATTTCGGCGATAAGTGACACGACGTATGGACAATTGTTTCGACATAAAAAAATTATGACGGATAATATTGTTTTACGCTCATATTCAGGATCACGAATCCAATCGCTCGGGTACATTGAAGTAGATGTCAAACTAGGTTGCGTGGAAGCAAACTCATTACCGTTATATATAATTCAAGGTGGGGCCCGCCCCTTACTTGGGCGAGATTGGTTACGTACATTAAAAATTACCCACATAAAGTTACATGAAATAATTGAGGATGGATTCGTGAACCAGTTATGTGCGAAATTTCCTGAAGTGTTTACCGATAAGTTAGGCACTTGTAAACGCAGCATTCGGCTACAGCTCACAGATACTGCGCCGGTGTATGTGCGCGCGCGACAGGTGCCGCTGGCGCTCCGCGGGCGCGTCGAACGCGAGCTAGCGCGACTTGAAGCCGACGGGTCCATATATCGTGTCGATTATTCGGAGTACGGAACTCCAATTGTGCCCGTAGTAAAAAAAAATGGCGAGATACGCATATGCGGTGATTATAAGATCACGATAAACCCTAAATTAAAAAGAGAATATTACCCATTACCGCGCATCGAGGAATTATTTTCAAACTTAAGTGGTGGGGACCAGTATACGAAAATAGACCTTAAACACGCTTACGAACAGTGTCTAATTGCGGATGAGTCTCAACAGTATACGGCCATTACCACGCACATAGGCACGTTTGTATATCGGCGCACACCATACGGGCTCTCTTGCATACCAGAAAAATTCCAAAAGATTATGGAGGAGACCTTGCGCGGCGTTCCTGGGTGTGTCGTATTCTTAGACGATATTTGCGTTACGGGAAAGGATCGACAGGATCATATAAAAAATCTGAGAGCTGTACTCGAGCGGTTGCGTATTATGGGGCTAACGGTAAAACTTAGCAAGTGTAAATTTTTAGAAAACAAAGTTAAATATTTGGGCTTTATAATTGATAAAAACGGCCTGCGGCCAGACCCAAGTAAATTGTTAGCGATATCAAACGCCCCCACTCCAAACAACGTGTCTCAACTTAAAAGTTTTCTAGGACTACTTAATTATTATGGAAAATTCATTAAAAATTTAAGTGAGTTACTTCACCCATTACACAATTTATTAAAGAAGAACGTTATCTGGAAGTGGGACGCGAGCTGTGAAGGTGCATTTAACGACGCAAAGCGCGCCCTCCTGAGCGAGCGCGTGTTGGCTCACTACGAGTCGGGGCGGCCGCTTGTATTATCCGTAGACAGCAGCGCGTACGGGCTCGGCGCCGTGCTGGCTCACCGCTACGAGGACGGGAGCGAGCGCCCCGTGTCTTGTGTGTCCCGCACGCTCTCGGCGGCCGAGCGTAATTACAGCCAACTAGATAAGGAGGCGCTGGCTATTATGTTTGGTGTAGAAAAACATCATCAATACTTGTTTGGCAGGCGTTTTATATTGCGCACCGATCATCAACCTTTAACTTATATTTTGGGAGCTAAAGGCGGGATTCCACAGACTGCTGCGAGCAGGCTCCAACGGTGGGCGGCGCGGTTGGCCGCGTATGATTTTACTATCGAATTTATTCGGTCCGCAGATAATGGGCCCGCGGATGCGTTATCGCGATTGCCGTTACCTCAGGAGGGCCGTTCAGCGGACACCATAGATTATTTAAATTTAATTGAAGAAAGTTTACCAATAAACTTTAAAGATGTTTCACGTGAAACCGAGAAGGATGTATTGTTATGCAAAATTAAAGGTTATGTACAGTTCGGTTGGCCGTCGAAAACGAGTTGCGATGAGGAGAAACCGTATTTCGATAGAAAACATGAGCTAGTGTTGGAGTTAGGTTGTTTAATTTATAAATATAGAATTGTGGTACCCATCGCTCTCAGGAAACAAGTTTTAATTGAAATTCATGAAGGGCATTTAGGACTTAATAAAATGAAAACCTTGTCGCGCGCATATGTATATTGGCCGAATTTAGACAGAGACTTAGAAGAGCTATGCCGGGATTGTGAGGCTTGCAGGGCGGTGCGAGATGCACCACCACGTACTCCATTACATCCGTGGGAGTTCCCACAACACCCTTGGCATAGAGTGCATGCAGATTTTGCTGAATGTGCAGGTAGGCGATACTTAATTATTGTAGATGCCCACTCAAAGTGGATCGAAACTTTAGAAATGCGAAGTACGAATGCCATATCGACGATTAATGCGTTCAGGAGTATTTTTGCACGTTTTGGTTTGCCATCGCAACTCGTAACAGATAACGGCCCACCGTTCTTCTCGCAGGAATTCGAAACGTATTGTAAAACGAATGGTATAAAACATGTGACTTCAGCACCCTACAGACCTCAAGGAAACGGGGCCGCCGAGAATGCGGTCAAAACCGTAAAAAAGGCGATCAAACGAGCAATGCATGAAGGCGAAGACATTGCCACAGGACTTAGCAGATTCCTATTTCAATATAGGAACTGCGAACATGCAACGACCGGGGTATCGCCGGCCGTGGCTCTGTTGGGGCGGCGGCTGCGCGGACGCCTGGACGCGCTGCGGCCGGACGTGGCCGCGGTCGTGCGCGCCAACCAAGAACGACAAGTACGTGCGGCCGGTGGTGCGCCTAGGGATTTCGTCGTAGGGGACACGGTACTTGCTCGTGACTACACCGCTAAAGGGCACAAATGGGCCGAGGGGGTAGTCGTTCAAAAAACAGGCCCGATCTCGTACAAAGTTGATGTGGGTCGCGATGTGCCTTGGCGTCGGCACGCCGACCAGATAATGAGTTGTAAGAAAAATAGGTTTTCTTTGTCGCGAACTACAGAAGTTGCTAATTCAGAGGAACAGGATGCTGAAGACACGTGTGAGGGCACGTCTGAGGGTTCCGAGGGAGGGGTGGAGAACACACAGGAAATCACACCACACACTGAAATAGAATCCGTGAAAGATCCCGTACCCACCCTGCAACCGTCGGCCGTGTCAGTGTCCGCCAGGGCACGACGTGCTGTCCAACGGGCAGCCATAAAGGACGATATGACGTCCTAGTACTCGGTCGGATTTTGTAATTTGTAATGTTATAAACTTAGTTGAAAGTATTTAGTGATTTAGAAAGGGGAAGATGTTAGATATGTTACTAGTATATATTGTTATGGTGGAGGGTAGACTTTTATATTTAATAAATCAGTCAGTAGCCAGCTCCCGTGTTTCATTGACGCTTCACTTACCATGTGTTGAAGTGGAGAGTGCATCTAAGATGGTTCTGTTGAACCTCTCCACTTGGCCATTTGTCCTTGAGGTCGCAACAGCGTTCACGATGTGTTTAAAGCCATATAGAGCTGTGAATTCTTTAAACATTCCGCTCGTGAAACTAGTGCCTTTGTCAGTTGTATAAGTGAACACTAACTGCCTAAATCCAAGTGACAATTTACATCGTTATCGTTTACTTTAATGCACATAATATATTTAGAAGTTTAATTCTTAGTTGAATTCAGTTGCGCCACTTCTTTTTCATTTTTGTCTTTGGTTTGATTTACTACCTTTCCTTCTTTACTGTATTTGTTCCTAAAACAATATTTGAACAAATTTGGCCTAATCTATCGCACGTGGTACATTTCGCTTTATTTTCATCGCACTTAAAACTTGGGTGCCCAGATTGGTCGCAATTATAACACGTCATTGTCGCAGTATCCGTCTTTGAACTGCTAGGTTTGGTGAAAGAGGCACTAACATCCTTCCTTTCGCTTTTAAATTTGGAGAAGTCGTGATTTTCCCTACCTTGACCTACTTTAACTGTTCTAAAATATTTCAGTAACTTCTCCGGTTCAAAAAATTGTGCAGCTTGAGCACCCACTTAAATAGCCCTATCCTCTACACCGTTCAGTAGACAATCTACGGCCTGTAGCCCATAAATTTTACATCTATTTAACAGATTAATTTTAGCATAATAATAGTGTTCTAGTGACTCTCCGTATCTTACCTTTTTAGCAAGCATTTCGGTCAAAAGTTCAGCGAAGTCTTCGCGAATTGGGAAAGACTATCAATTTTCTCTTCCATTCTGGCCACGTAAATAACATACTAGGTAAACTTCGGTACTAAGATTTGGCTAAACCCGTTAATTTAGGTAAGGCAAAATGGATAATTTCTTTGTCTTCCCAGCCGTATATTTCAGCACACTCTTCAACTTTTGTCAGCCATGTCAATATAGTCTGCTCCTTAGAAATTGGATCAAATTCAGTAACTATATTAGTGTTGAAAGTTATCGTTGGCTTAGCTGAACCTTTGACAGATTGCAAAACTGACAAAAACTTATCCAATACATCATTAGCTTTAGAACTATCGTTTTTACAACGCTTAGAATTAGATGGTCGTAGCTCACCCGAGTCACCTGATGAGTCACGACTCCTCTTCCAACTGTGCCGGGTAGCAGGTCCTATATTCTCGTTACTTTCTCGCCAGACCCCGTGCATTAGCGGGCTCCTCCCTCCGCCGCTACCCTGGTTTCCAGATTCGGCGCTCGGCGAACGGTCTCGCACTTCTCGATCCGGTGTATATAGGGACCTTTCCGCAGTCCTTCGTGTGTGTTCGAATTGTTCAACCTCAGTAACGCGCATCCGCGTTACCCCTGGTCGCTCCGGACAGTACCTCCCTCTTGATCTGGCCCGACCCTCATTCCTGGGTTTCCGGGATGAACTAACCTCAGTATCGCGCACCCGCGATACCCCTGGTTGTTCTGAATAGTGTCTCTCTCTTGATCTGACCCGACCCTCATTCCTGGGTTTCCGGGATGAACTAACCTCAGTATCGCGCACCCGCGATACCCCTGGTTGTTCTGAATAGTGTCTCTCTCTTGATCTGACCCGACCCTCATTCCTGGGTTTCCGGGATGAACTAACCTCAGTATCGCGCACCCGCGATACCCCTGGTTGTTCTGAATAGTGTCTCTCTCTTGATCTGACCCGACCCTCATTCCTGGGTTTCCGGGATGAACTAACCTCAGTATCGCGCACCCGCGATACCCCTGGTTGTTCTGAATAGTGTCTCTCTCTTGATCTGACCCGACCCTCATTCCTGGGTTTCCGGGATGAACTAACCTCAGTATCGCGCACCCGCGATACCCCTGGTTGTTCTGAATAGTGTCTCTCTCTTGATCTAACCCGACCCTCATTCCTGGGTTTCCGGGATGAACTAACCTCAGTATCGCGCACCCGCGATACCCCTGGTTGTTCTGAATAGTGTCTCTCTCTTGATCTGGCCCGACCCTCACTCATGGGTACTCCTGGATCTGCACTGTTCCTCTCATAGTTTTGGTATTGAACCTCTCGTTCGTCGTCACCCATGGTAACTGAAACTGACACATTTTGCAGCTTAGTAAGCTATATTGATATTACACACACACACACACGTAGGTATTATTATTTTATATTATTCTACCAGTTATTACTGCGCATCTCTCAGAATTATCTCCATTGGCAATATATATTATATCTCTGTTAAACTATCCGCAATAAAATCTTATTAAGATAGGTAGGATGCTCAAATTAAATACATCGTATCAACCCACAATCATTCCACCGCCGAGATACCGGTCTCTCCTCAATCGAAGGTGACAAGAACGCACTCTGCCACGCCGCTCCACAGCGGATTGGCAGAGGCCGGCGTTTTTCAAACCGCCCCAAGGCCACAAACCCGGCACAACGACTGTCATCCATCGACAACAGTCCTGACCGACGTCGGCTCAACGTGCCCTCCGAAGCACGGAGAAGCTCGAGACAACGAAACCCATCCAAACGCGGGCCAGGGCCGACGTCGCCCAACTTGCGTGCTCATATTAAGAGTGCGACACGCAGCGACGCCATTGAGCTCCTCTAATTATTAAAATTCATCTAATTTAAATTATATACGAGTAGCCATAAATATAGAGTTGAACTTTTAATAAACGTCAATATTAACACAGTAAAAAAAATAAATGATAGATGGTACGGTAACGGTCACCCTTAAAATCGATTCATGTGACTGATTAACTCAGGTACTTTTACTTTATAAATATTTTTTTAAGTTAAACCTTTGTTACTTTAATCTTATAAACTAAAAAAAAAAAAAAATAATGTTCACCTGGATGGTACTGTTTGTTTGGAAATCTGGAGGTCTAGCTGCGTGGTAATGTTACTACCACCTGTCCGACTTCACTCACCACTTTTCGTAATAATCGATTTACATCAAAGTACAATCGTATATCGACAAGTTAACGTGGGACGTACTTTCCATTCGAACTTTATAGTCTGAATAATAAAAGATCTCCAACCCAGGCAGCAAAGCAGTCGTAAGCAAAGCTTTTTCCAGCTAATGATCGAGAAATAGTCGTAAAAAGGAGTCAAAGATGCCAAATCGTCGTTTAAATGAACTATACTCAACCAACACATTAGCATTTTTGCATTTTGGACGTAAAACTATGTCGACTAAACGTTTACTCGACAATTAAAAGATCCTTTTCTCAGCTTTAGATGAAAAAAAAAAAAGAAACGTGCTCCTGACTTTTATACGACTTAGTTTTGCACATATCAGATTCGGAGAAACATTATATTATAATACAATTAACAAAGGCGCTGTTGATAGCTATTACTGAGGCCCGATTTAGGGCGTCTGAGATTTTCGTAACCAATTATAAAATGGTTACAACGCTCTAGGGCTTGACTCTATCTTAATGATGTTTTCATCCGGGCCTACTTTCAGCGTCCGTACCTACCTAATTATTCATAAAAACATAATGTAACGAACGGTGTACTTACGTTTTCTTTCTTTTTTTTCCCTCTTGTGTTTGTGGGCGTAGTACGAAAAATCTAGTTATTTTTCGTCGATCCCACTTCTGAAGCTATGGGAATAGCTCCAGAAGAGTCGGGATATAGCAATGAAATCAAACATTATCAAATTACTTGTTTATTTTTCAGTTTTCACAATTCCTCCGTACAATACTTTTTTAAAACACGTCTACACGTACACCTTCTCCTACGATCGAATCGGATGTGTCGGCCGTGCGCCGCTGCCGCCGGCCGTCGTATAATTGTAATGTAATTGTATAATTCAGAACAGCTGATATTCTTAATTTAGATAAATCCTTTAAAATAATGGCAAAATCTGAGCTAGTACAAACAATATCTGTCATTTATGGATATTACTAATTAACAGTGTACCAATTTATTTATAAGGCTTACATTATTAAACTTATTGTAATATAAAAACAAAAAAATAGGGCAAATGCATAGGTAGGTAAGTACCTAATTGTGGTTTTTGGGAACTAACAATAAATTCAAAATACATGTTTTAACATATTTTCTAATATCTTTAAAAAAAACCTAGGTATCAATTGAATTTTTACAATATGTATCGTAAAGCAATATACATTAAAATTATATTACGAAATCATTTCAAGTTAAAATTAATAATAACATTTTTATGTACGCAAGCAGCCTTAGGTACCGCCGCTTTCGGAGCGGGAGCAGGCGTTTTAGCAGGTGCCGGCTTCGCAGCGATCGCTGTCGCCACAGCGATCGCTGTGGCGGCTGCGGCTTTCGGAGCTGCCGCTGGTGTCTTAGCGGTAGCAGGTTTCTTCTCCGCGGGTTTGGATCCCGAGGATCCTTCAAAAGAACAACAGCATGTCAATGATAACAATATACTTAACCTCAAAACATATTTGTCGATTAAAAGTTCTACGGTGTTCAAAGAAACAATTTCAATGAAATTCAATGCAAATTCGATGAAATGTCGAATATTCTCATGTGTGAAACTGATTTTGTGACATTCTTCATAGCAACATCATAGTACCGCGTGGCCCGACATGTCACAACTACAAATCTTTACATCGTCGAACATGAAAGACATTATGAGCAATCAAAACATTAAATTAGTAAGGTAATCCATTTGAACAATTTACATTATTATTTACATTAATTTATTTACATAAGCTTAATTCTAATCTAAATTGTAAAACATACCAGATTTCTCGGGTTGCTTCTTTGGAGGCATCGTGACTAGGAGCGGGCGATACAAAACGTATATAGATATTGAATATATATACTGTTCAAAAATCGTAAATCGGATATCGGCTGAACTTGAATCTATATATCACATGAAACACTATATTGCTAAATATCGCGTTACGTGTCCGAAGTTCCGAACCCAACTGAAAGTCCCCGATGCCTGATTTAATATCGTACAGTATCGTCGATATCCGATTTACGATTTCTGAACAGTATTTAGGAGGGGTGTCCACTTAAACACACATTAACTGTTCATATATTTATTATGCGATAACAGTGTACATTAAATCTATGTGTCGATCGTGCTAGCTCCCGACAGCCGACTGCGTCCGATGTCCTTAGGTTCGGGACATTAATACTGACTCTATATTATACCCATGTATGTGTATCCCCTACAATATTCCTCCCCTTTTTTCAAGAAAAAAATGATTGTTAATAAAAAAATAATATGTGACACATCCTTTAGCAAAATTATTTTACCATGACAATAAAACAAACTACAAAAATGCTGACATCGACGCAGTGCGGTTGCAATCGCTGTATTCACACACACTTAACATATAAACATGATTAATATTATCTAGATAAGTTTCTTATAAATAAACATCTAGAGTTTCAATTATTTATTATAGCTTTTAAATTGTTAAAGGTACGTAAATTAGATTGAAATGTCTTTATGTTTTAAATTGATGATACATACTAAGATATTCTCTCGAATCGAATTCACAATTTTGTAAGAATTTACTAAAAATAAAAATTCATAAACAAAAAATGGTTAAATTCTACTATTAATATAGTATTACCTATTACATTAAACTATGTTTATTATTACCGAATACAATAACAGTACCTTTAGTTTCTTTAAACATTCTGTATTGGATACTGTGCCACTGGTGGCTGTTGAGTGGCTTGGTCCGCCTGTCTCAACGTCACTACTGCTACCATCTCCTTGCGCGCCCACTTTTTGGCACGCTTCTGGCAGCGGTTACAAAAGCAATAGGCTGCTGTCAAACCAATGATATTGAGCAAGCCTGCCATAATAAAACCCCATAGTTCCATTTTCTTTTCAAGGGAACTATTACTAGCGTTATTCGCACCGCTTTGTGCGATGACAATTTCTTCTTGTTTTGTATAAGATTGTCCCATTGTAATTAAAAAATAAATACTTTGACTTTACGGGTGAAAGTAAAAGAATATAATGTATCTCGACGATATGTAAAACGTGAATGTAAAAAAACAACTAAAAGTGTTATTATGAAATGTTAAATTGTTAATAATCTATAATCTATAATATAATAAAAGTGTAAAAAAAGTTTGTCTGTACATTGAATATATTTCCAAAAAAATTGTTTAGGGCGATGAAGAATAAGCAATAGAACAAGAATTTCGTAAAATTTTGTCCGTCTGTTTGTATGTTTGTATGTTTGTATGTTTGGATGTTTGTATGTTTGGATGTTTGTATGTTTGTATGTATGTTTGTACACGCTAATCTCGGAAACGACTGAACCGATTTGGATGCGGTTTTCACTAATATGTGGCGATTTTCTCAACTTAACATTTAGTGTATGTTTCTTTTCAAAATTCCCACGGGAATCCGAGATATACGCAAACGAAGTTGCGAGGGTATATTAACGCACAGCCCAAACCGCTGGGTCTAGAGATTCCAAATTTGGCATGTAGGTTCCTTACGACATCTAGGGATGTACTAAGAAAGGATTTTTCAAAATTCCCACGGGAAAGCGAGATATACGCATACGAAGTTGCGAGGGGACGCACAGCCCAAACGGGTCTAGAGATGCGAAATTTGACATGTAGGGTCCTTATAAGGTCCGGACCGACCGGACCGGACCGGACCGGACCGGACCGGACCGGACCGGAACGGATCAGACCTGATCGGTCCGGAAGGAACCGCACCGTACCGAGCCAGTGCCGGACCGGACCGAACCGGACCGGACCGTTTTTTTTGTCCGTCTGTTTGTATGTTTGTATGTATGTTTGCACACGCTAATCTCAGAAACGGCTGAACCGATTTGGATGCGGTTTTCACTAATATGTGGCGATTTGCTCAACTTAACATTTAGTGTATGTTTCTTTTCAAAATTCTCACGGGAATCTGAGATATACGCAAACGAAGTTGCGAGGGTATATCAACGCACAGCCCAAACCGCTGGGTCTAGATTCCAAATTTGGCATGTAGGTTCCTTACGATGTCTAGGGATGTACTAAAAAAGGGTTTTTCAAAATTCCCACGGGAAAGCGAGATATACGCAAACGAGGTTGCGAGGCTATATCAAATTTGGCATGTAGGTTCCTTACGACGTCTAGGGATGTACTAAGAAAGGATTTTTCAAAATCCCACGGGAAAGCGAGGTATGCGCAAACGTAGTTGCGAGAGGACGCACAGCCCAAACCGCTGGGTCTAGAGATGCCAAATTTGTCATGTAGGGTCCATATAAGGACCGGACCGGACCGGAACGGATCAGACCTGATCGGTCCGGAAGGAACCGCACCGTACCGGGGCGTGCCGGACCGGACCGGTTTTTTTTTCTGTAGAATAATATGTTAATTGGCATGTAGGTTCCATATCAGGACCGGACCGACCAGACCGGCCCGGACTGACCGGACCGACCGGACCGGATGGAACCGTACCGTACCGGGCCGTGCAGGACCGGAATTTGTTTCTAAAGAAAAATATGCTAATTGTTACTAGGCCACGCGGGCGAAGCCGCGGGCAGAAGCTAGTGTAATATAAATTTGCTTATGCACTAACCTATATTTAATCAAAATAAAAGGTGGTACACTAGTAAGCGTACTTGTGGTTTGATAGCGGGTTCGAATTTGTCACAAGGCACTATTATGTTTGAACTCTCAGTACTATCATCAACATGAACAGGTTCCTGATCACTAAGTACATATATACGCCGGTTTTAACTTGTCGATGGAAATGCTAGCTTGTCTTCCAGGTAGTTGGATGACGTAAACTTTTGATCCTCTTTTTATGACGCGGTATGGGCCGTCGTACGGAGGTTTCAGAGGTTTACGTACAGTGTCGTCCCTAACAAACACATGATCTACCTTATCCAAATCTGGGTGTACAAAACACGGACGTGAATTGCTGTGCGGTTTAGGTACTGGTTTCAGGGATTGTATATGCTCCTGGATCTGTTTTACTATATTTTGGGGATCTAAAGAAGAGGCTACTTGAGTGGTATCGTAAAAATCACTAGGTAGTCGTAATGTGCGGCCAAAAGTTAACTCTGCCGCGGATATACCGCTATCACTTCTGCATGCCGCTCGCAGTCCTAACAGAACTGTGGGCAATTCTTCGACCCAAGACTTCACGCTTAATTTAGCCATAAGGGCGGCTTTTAAAGTTCTGTGCCAACGTTCCACCGCTCCGTTAGCCTGCGGGTGGTATGCTGTTGTGCGAATCCTGTTAATTCCTAATAACTTTAAAAGCTCATGAAAGAGAGAACTTTCAAATTGTCGGCCTTGGTCGCTAGTTAGTGTTATAGGACAACCGTAACGACAGATCCATTGAGTATATAAAATCCTTGTTACTGTTTCGGCAAATATATCCTGTATTGGAAAAGCTTCAGGCCACCGTGTGCATCGATCAATAATCGTTATACATTATCTGAATCCATCTTGGGAAATCGGTAAAGGACCGATTATGTCAATATGGATGTGTTCGAAACGATCGGCCTTAGGAAAAGTACCAATGTTTGAAAAATTATGGCGATTGATTTTCGACTTTTGGCAGTTCAAACATGTTTTAGACCAATTTTTAACATCATTATTCATATCCGGCCAAAAAAATTTTTCATTAATTAATTTTCGAGACATTCGTATACCGGGGATGACTAAGATTATGAATGCTCTCAAAAGCGATTTTTCTAAACTGCTGAGGTATGTAAGGTCTTATCCTTTCGGTAGACACTTCGCAGTATATCGGTTTATTACATGTAGGTAAATATAATTTCTTTAAAACAATGGTCGTGTCGTTTTGCGCGTGATTGAGTTTCCGTTTCACGTACTCATCGTTTTCTTGCAGTTGCGAAATGCTATCGTAGTCGAGAACTGTGGGACAGTATACTGTTTCTATACGTGACAAACTATCTGCAACAGCATTTTTACATCCGTCTATGTGTTGTATGTCCGTAGTAAATTCGCTTATGTATAATAAATGACGTATTCTGCGAGGTGTCTCGTCCGAATCTTTGCCTAATTTCGAAAAAGCGAAAGTTAAGGGTTTATGATCGGTGTACACGGTGATCTGACGTCCTTCAAACAACTTACACTTACGAAAGTGTTTTATTGCCATAGGTATATATGGCCAATAACTCACGATCGTACGTAGAATATTTTTGCTGAGCTATGCTTAACTTTTTTGAAAAATAGCCTAAGGGTTCCAAAGTACCATTTACTTCTTGCTGCAACATTGCTCCTACACAAAAATTGGAAGCATCTGTCATCAACGACAAGGGTCGGTCCGCGGGTGAGCTAATGTAGCGGCCATTTTAAGGCCTGCCTTACATTGTTCAAAGGCTTTACTCGCGTCTTCCAACCATTGAATTCTACTTTTATCTTTCTTTTTCGCGCTTCCGAGGTATTTATTGAATAAGGACTGATACGACGCTGCGTTGGGCAAATGAGCACGGTAAAAATTAATCATACCTGTGAAACGGCGTAAGTCCTCGACAGTCTCTGGCTTTGGGTAATCGATGATGGCCTTAACCTTTTGTTCTGATGGGCAGATGCCCTCGGCTGACACTCTGTAACCTAAATATTCTAGACTAGTTTGACCGAAAGCACATTTTGAAAGATTTATAGTTATGCCAAAATTTTGCAATCTTTGAAAAATAATATTTAAGTGTTTAGCGTGTATTTCTTCGTTTTCACTGGCTATTAAGGCATCATCAATATAATTAAAAACAAAATCGAGCCCTTGGAAGACACTGTCCATAAATCTCTGAAAACTTTGGGCAGCGTTACGTAGACCAAATGTCATACGCGGGAACTCAAATAAGCCAAATGGTGTTATTATGGCGGTTTTCTCGATGTCATCTTTCGCGGTCTCTTTATAATGATAAGCTCTGTTGATATCAATTTTTGAAAATATTTTCTTTCCGGCCATAATATAGGTAAAATCCTGTAAGCGCGGAATTAGGTATCTATCGGGTTTCGTTATTGCGTTTAGTCGGCGGTAATCGCCGCATGGCCTAATTTCGCCATTTTTCTTTATGACCACGTGAAGCGGACTGGGCATGGGCCAGTCCGCTTTTCGAAGGACGGCAGATACCCAAATCCCGCATTTTCAAAAATTCCTCTTTTACGTGTTTATACCTATCAGGTGGTAAAGGTCTAGCTCTCGCGTATACCGGGGGTCCGGTAGTCTCTATACAGTGCTGTACAGGACTTGGCGGGCTTTCCGTGAATGACATTGGTTTCGTAATGCTCGGAAATTTAGACAATAATTCGTGATAAGGATGGTCAATGCTAACTGATAGTACTGAAGGTTCAAAATTACATATTACTGTTGCGACAACATTTAAAACGGTTACCTGATCGATGAGTTTTCGTGAGCTGACGTCAACAAGGAGTTTGTGATGACTCAAAAAATCAGCGCCCAATATAGGTTGTTTGACGTCGGCGATAATGAAATCCCATCGATAAGGTCTGCGTAATTTAAAACTAAAGATTTCTGACCGTATGTTTTAATTTCCGATCCATTGGCAGCAAAAAGTTTGTAATCGGAGCACTCGCGAACACTACTTTTTCGGTTGACGGGTAAAACCGAGACGTTTGCACCAGTATCCACCAAAAAGTTTAAGCCGCTGTTCATGTCCATGATTTTAAGGCGGTTGCTAGGAGATATGGCACAGATATCCGCCGCTGGCTGCACCTGAATTAGTTTCCCGGGCGAGTCTTCCACGTACACGGTTCTGCGCACTTCCTGGCCCGGTTGCGGAAACGATGATGGTAGAAACAAAGCCAGTCTGGGCTTTCCGGTGTCCTTCGCTGCGCAGATCTGCCGCGGCCGCGGTTTTGTGACGCGGAACGAGAGCGATTGTTGCCTTGCCACCGATTCTGGAATCGCGGTCGTGATCGTTCCATCTCGTTGACCTTCATCGTCAATTTCGCAATCTCCGCCATGATAAGCTCGGTGTCCCTGGTCGAGGTGGAGGGCTGTCCGTGCGAGACCTCGTTGACATGGTGCGTGATATACGCGTTGTTTCGAAAACGTTGTCGGCAACAGTTGCGAGGTTGTCTAGCGTTTTAGTATCTGACACTGCTAAAACTGCCCGTATCGCGCTCGGCAGGTGACTTTGCCACAAAATCCTGAGCGTGTCATCAGGTATTTTATCTTTGGCGAGCTCCCTCATGCGCCGTAAAAGTTGAGACGGCTTTTGATCGCCAAGCTCCATTTCACTGATAAGTTTTTGCAGCTGCCGGTTCTGAGACTCTTCATATATTTGTAGTAAGCGCGCTTTGAGCGTATCAAATTTCTTAGTGGCTGGCGGCTGCGTCAAAATATCAGTGACTTGTTGTATGGCTTCTTTACTTAATTTAGAAACCACTATGTCGTACCTTGACTCGTCTGAAAGCTTTTGTGGTGCTAGCATGGCTTCGGTTCGGATAAACCATACTCTGGGCTGATCCGTCCAGAAGTCTGGTATCTTTGAAGTCAGGGTAATGGCTGCTAACTCCTCTGCAGGTGAGTGTGCGATCGATGGTGGTGCGGCAGTCGGTGCCGGCGGGGGAGCCCCATGCACTGGGTTTGACGTCGGTGTACCAAACATATTGTCCAAAAAATATATATATTAAGTCCAAAAACACAATTAATTTAGTCAATTTTAGTCCAAGGTTGCACTTTTCACTTTTGTCGGGTCACCACTTTAGGAGGGGTGTCCACTTAAACACACATTATCTGTTCATATATTTATTATGCGATAACAGTGTACATTAAATCTATGTGTCGATCGTGCTAGCTCCCGACAGCCAACTGCGTCCGATGTCCTTAGGTTCGGGACATTAATACTGACTCTATATTATACACATGTATGTGTATCCCCTACAAGTATATAGGCGACGATACTGTACGATATTAAATCAGGCATCGGGGACTTTCGATTGGGTTCGGAACTTCGGACACGTAATGGCGGAAACACAGTGTCGGGGCGTGTCGTGTCGCGCCAGAAGCATATCGCGTTCATACATTTTATATGATTTCGAATGAACAGAAGCTCGCAGTGTTTGCCTTTGTCAATAATCCTAATCATATAAAATGTATGAACGCGATATGCTTCTGGCGCGACACGACACGCCCCGACACTGTGTTTCCGCCATTACGTGTCCGAAGTTCCGAACCCAATCGAAAGTCCCCGATGCCTGATTTAATATCGTACAGTATCGTCGCCTATATACTTGTAGGGGATACACATACATGTGTATAATATAGATTCAGTATTAATGTCCCGAACCTAAGGACATCGGACGCAGTCGGCTGTCGGGAGCTAGCACGATCGACACATAGATTTAATGTACACTGTTATCGCATAATAAATATATGAACAGATAATGTGTGTTTAAGTGGACACCCCTCCTAAAGTGGTGACCCGACAAAAGTGAAAAGTGCAACCTTGGACTAAAATTGACTAAATTAATTGTGTTTTTGGACTTAATATATGACGGCACGGATGGTGGAGAACAACACCGACCGATGAATCATTGGCAGCTGGCGGCGCAACGTCAAAACAGCACGTGCGCCGTGAGTCATCGGTTGCACCGGGCGGAGCGGTGACGCACTAGCCACAGTATAAAAGGCGTGAAACGCAAAGGGAAGGGGCATTCTCTCCCCGGCTCTGGCGCGATGCACACGCTGTCATAACGCTGTTCTATTGGCTTAATCTATTGTTTAAATTATTGCTTATAGTTTAATAAAGTTATTTAAAGTAGAACTAAAACTGTTGTTTCTCTCATACCACGATTACCCTCGATACGCCCTTGTGATGTTGAATGCACAAAGAATAACCGTTAGGCCATCCGACATCAGAAGCGGGATACATGTCGTGGTATTGAGAGTTTAACAGATTAGGTAGTCTTGTGACATGTAAATTGGATGGAGTTATTTCCGAGTTAAGAAAATGCGGGTTCAATGTACGACGGAGATTCTGCTGTCGTCGACTACGAGTAGCGTAGTTTAGCGGACTACGAGTAGAGGAATTCAGCGACAAAGAGTATCGTATGGTGGGTACTCAACCTCAACGTGTAGGGATTTTGAAATGTGTCATTTCAGGTGTACGACCGGCCGATACTCGACGGTGTGTGACGAATAGCGGAAGCTGAGCAGCGACGCGCACCAAGCGGTGGCGGTGCAGCAGTGTAGGGTCGACGCGCTCCGAGTTACAGTGCAACAGAGGCATGCGACATGCCTCGAGTCTATGATCTCAAGCTGAGCGAGATGTGTCAACAGTAGCGGATTTTCCTTAAGGCAAACTGATGAAGCTGTTCTTATGGTGCCGTGTTTTTCACGAAAACCAAATTGATGGTCAGGTATTATACCGTCAAGATGTTGTTTCATCTTTTTAAGCAGAATCTTCTCAAACAGTTTTTCAGTAATAGGTCTATATGAGACGACTTATCCTGTGGTGGTTTGCCAGGCTTTAGTATCATCACTACTTGCGCTATTTTCTATTTCCCTGGGAATTGTGAAAGTTGTAGGCAGGCATTAAAGATGTTCTTTAAAGCCACAACACTCGGTTCCTTAGAAGCGTGCTGTCGACCAAGTCGAGGATTTTTCTTCTTGTGCTTGTTTTATTTCTTCTTTTATTTCCCTAGGGCTGGAGTATTTTAGTGGTGGACACAGCTGTAGTGGGTTTTGAAGATAACCGTTTATCTCATCCTGCTGAGAGTATGATCCTGGGAAAGGCTTAAACACTTAAATACTCAGCGAAGACTGTGGTTTTTTGGCATCCGACCCATACACCCGTTGGTTTCCTGATCGGTGGGACCTGAGTTATTGGCCTTTTCAGTTTTCGCGTGGCTTTCCACAGTGAGTAGTTGGTATCAAGGGAAGGAGCCAGGTTTGTCGTGTGTCGTTTGATGTTCTGATGAGATCATTCAATTCTTTAGAGCATTGATTGATAACTGCTTTATCCCTAGAGTAGCCGGGTTTATGCTATTCTTTCCTCAAATGTCGACGTGCTGTCTTTTATCATTAATTATTTTTGGGTATTCGTTTGATCTTGGGGAACGCCTTCTGCTCGTCCTTATAGCCTCAGTAGCTGCTGTGTAAATGATCCTGTTAAGGTTTTCGACGGCTTGCTCGATCTCGTAAGTGTTTTTTTTTATAGTCTTTCTGAGGTTGACCATTGACGATACCATATCTTGATATAGTTTCCAATTAGTGTACCTGTTGAATAATTTTTCCGAGGTTAGTCAGTACCACTTTTGAATTATCTCAATATAACTGGAGTATATTCCGACGTTAGGTCTGTTCTGTACATAGTTCGACTGTTGGTATAGTTACTACTAATATTGCTCGTGATGAAGAAATCGAGCAAATCAGGAACCTTATTACGATCTGTGGGCCAGTATGTTGGTTCGTGAGTGGTAATGTACTCCAGTTGAAGGTTTTGTATGGATTTGAGTAGTTGTCTTCCTCTTTGAGTGATAAGCCTAGAGCTCCAATGTGTGTGCTTTGCATTCCAGTCACTTCCACTTATGAATCTAGGCCCGAGTTTTGCGAAATATGCGTTATATTTGTAGTCATCCTCTGTGATTGAATACATAAAATTGGATGGATTTCCATGTTCGTTCTGTCTGTCCCTGTTGCTTTTTTTTTTCACTCTCATCACATATTTCATTCACGGCTCACGTCGATAGTTAGGTCGGTCCTGGCCTCTCTTGGAAACAATTCTCTCTACTAATGTTATCTTGGAGTGATAGAAACGGAGGCTGTTGTTGTTCTTTAATATAAAGTGACAAGTGTAGACTTTCAAATATGCAATGAGACAAATAAAAACCTCTACCATACAACACATGTATGTAGTAATGCTAACTACAGTCACCTATGTTTACTATTACCAGTGCTATTTAGTTAGAATTTGTAACATGGCCGCTAAGGGCGCCCATGAGGTGCTTGCCTAGGGCGCTATCGACATTTAATCCGCCTCTGTATGTCAAAGATAAGTGATTTTCAGTTTCCTTGTATATCTCACTCTGGTTCAGAATACAGCCTCATTTAGCGCAGTAATTGAGACTTACTTAAGGGTGAATGGTTTCATGAACAAGTGGTTCTAAAAAAAAAAAAACCCATGTACAGGATGTTAGATGAATATCGTAACGAGGATGTTCTATTAGGTCGTGATATTTTGGATGAGGTAATTCCCGTTGTAATTAACAATATTAAGTTAACTTGTTCAGGAATTAAAGCTTCTTCTTCTTGCTCAAAATTGGTAGAGCTAAAAAGTAAAGCCATTTAAGGTAGATCATTACAGGTAGAGCCATTAGAGGTAGAGTCGTTCGATGTAGAGTTATTCAAAGTAGTCATTCATGGCAGGGACAATTAGGCGACATCCAATTAACTTTCAACACTACTCGATGTAGAGTCACTGAGTTCACTCCAATAGAACTTATCAAAAAATTATATTAACTCTCTAGACACTAGATTAAATCGTGATCAGTCAGGTCAAATGCCTCTACTAGTATTCGGCAATTATTCCAAACTCTTGCTGTTCGGTACAATAGAGGCAAGACTATGGTACGCTAACATTTCTCCGTTGAAGCTTTGTTCTTATAACGAATCAAACCAAGGTAGATCGTAAATATAAGGGGCTTTTTAGAGTTACCACAATTTTAGAAAATTATAGGTATGAGTTGAGTGAGACATATTAACGGGAGTAATAGATAAGTCCTCCTCCTTGCATCGTGGTCCTCATTACTGAGGGTCGTGAGCCCCCTTGTGAAGTGACAATTTTTGTTTCACGATGTCCCTCCATCGACATCGGTCTTTAGCACTCAGGTGTTTTGGTACTCCAAGCTCATTCACCACAGGTCAGCCCAGTTGACACAGTCGAAGGCTTTGCTATAGTCTATAAAACACAAGATTAAGGGAGTGTTAAGCTCGTAGGTCTTTTCGATCATCTGACGAATGTTCAAGATTTGTTGACGCCTTTGCCTTTAACAAAGCCAGCCTGTTCCTGCGGTATTTGCCAGTCCTGAAAGTGACGTATCCTGTTATTGATAATGTGCAATAACACTTTGCTAGCAGCTAGAATTCTGTAGTTGTCACATTTATACGTAGAACCTTTTTTTTTGTGTAATGGCAGAATTATTGATTTTGTCCAATCGTCGGGCCATTCACCGGTACGCCAGATGCTGTCACATATTTTATGTATAGCGCTAGCTCCTGTCGTTCCCGTCGCTTTTAAGATCTCTGCTGTTAGTTGATCTGACAGCTATTGCAGCATTGATTTCAGACAGCAGAATAGGAGGTCTTGGGTTATGTTCTCCCATGTAATTGGCATATGTGGTGGTTCATGATCGTCTGGGTTTTCGAAGGTTCTCACAATATTTCCGCCACCTTTTTGCTATTGCATTCAGATCTTGTAGTCGTGCGTCGTCTTGTAGTCTTAATCTGATTGAAAGTTATAGTGATGATGGCGTGATGGCGCGTGATGTTAATAAACGTGTTCATAGAACCAACTTTATGGCTTTAGATATTGATACTGATATCTAGGACCCTAACTGCCAATAGTAATAGTTCCGAGCACTGTCATGTGCGGAGTATGTCGGTAGACTCATTAATTATAGGACCAAATTAGTGTTGTAGCAAATGCTATATTTCATAAAAGAGTTGATTTACATGTTGCAAAAAAAAGAGAAAAAAAAAAGAGAATGATCAATGTAAAAAAAAAAAAAAAGAGGAAGTAAGATAGATTGTAATCATTGAAGGGCTCAGCCGGACCAATGATGTTTGAAGGGAATTGATCGGTCCAGGGTATCTGACTCTGAAGGATCATATTCTAAGATCTAAGGATATTATTATTAGAGACTAGACTTGGTAGAGAGTTAGAGTCAGGATGGTCGAGCATTAAAAAAAAAATTCAAAGAAAAAATTAGTATTGTTTCAGATAATATCCTGTAAAGACGCACGAGGACGTGCCCATGTCAGAATGGCCGTGACGGCACGGATGGTGGAGAACAACACCGACCGATGAATCATTGGCAGCTGGCGGCGCAACGTCAAAACAGCACGTGCGCCGTGAGTCATCGGTTGCACCGGGCGGAGCGGTGACGCACTAGCCACAGTATAAAAGGCGTGAAACGCAAAGGGAAGGGGCATTCTCTCCCCGGCTCTGGCGCGATGCACACGCTGTCATAACGCTGTTCTATTGGCTTAATCTATTGTTTAAATTATTGCTTATAGTTTAATAAAGTTATTTAAAGTAGAACTAAAACTGTTGTTTCTCTCATACCACGATTACCCTCGATACGCCCTTGTGATGTTGAATGCACAAAGAATAACCGTTAGGCCATCCGACATATATATATTTTTTGGACAATATGTTTGGTACACCGACGTCAAACCCAGTGCATGGGGCTCCCCCGCCGGCACCGACTGCCGCACCACCATCGATCGCACACTCACCTGCAGAGGAGTTAGCAGCCATTACCCTGACTTCAAAGATACCAGACTTCTGGACGGATCAGCCCAGAGTATGGTTTATCCGAACCGAAGCCATGCTAGCACCACAAAAGCTTTCAGACGAGTCAAGGTACGACATAGTGGTTTCTAAATTAAGTAAAGAAGCCATACAACAAGTCACTGATATTTTGACGCAGCCGCCAGCCACTAAGAAATTTGATACGCTCAAAGCGCGCTTACTACAAATATATGAAGAGTCTCAGAACCGGCAGCTGCAAAAACTTATCAGTGAAATGGAGCTTGGCGATCAAAAGCCGTCTCAACTTTTACGGCGCATGAGGGAGCTCGCCAAAGATAAAATACCTGATGACACGCTCAGGATTTTGTGGCAAAGTCACCTGCCGAGCGCGATACGGGCAGTTTTAGCAGTGTCAGATACTAAAACGCTAGACAACCTCGCAACTGTTGCCGACAACGTTTTCGAAACAACGCGTATATCACGCACCATGTCAACGAGGTCTCGCACGGACAGCCCTCCACCTCGACCAGGGACACCGAGCTTATCATGGCGGAGATTGCGAAATTGACGATGAAGGTCAACGAGATGGAACGATCACGACCGCGATTCCAGAATCGGTGGCAAGGCAACAATCGCTCTCGTTCCGCGTCACAAAACCGCGGCCGCGGCAGATCTGCGCAGCGAAGGACACCGGAAAGCCCAGACTGGCTTTGTTTCTACCATCATCGTTTCCGCAACCGGGCCAGGAAGTGCGCAGAACCGTGTACGTGGAAGACTCGCCCGGGAAACTAATTCAGGTGCAGCCAGCGGCGGATATCTGTGCCATATCTCCTAGCAACCGCCTTAAAATCATGGACATGAACAGCGGCTTAAACTTTTTGGTGGATACTGGTGCAAACGTCTCGGTTTTACCCGTCAACCGAAAAAGTAGTGTTCGCGAGTGCTCCGATTACAAACTTTTTGCTGCCAATGGATCGGAAATTAAAACATACGGTCAGAAATCTTTAGTTTTAAATTACGCAGACCTTATCGATGGGATTTCATTATCGCCGACGTCAAACAACCTATATTGGGCGCTGATTTTTTGAGTCATCACAAACTCCTTGTTGACGTCAGCTCACGAAAACTCATCGATCAGGTAACCGTTTTAAATGTTGTCGCAACAGTAATATGTAATTTTGAACCTTCAGTACTATCAGTTAGCATTGACCATCCTTATCACGAATTATTGTCTAAATTTCCGAGCATTACGAAACCAATGTCATTCACGGAAAGCCCGCCAAGTCCTGTACAGCACTGTATAGAGACTACCGGACCCCCGGTATACGCGAGAGCTAGACCTTTACCACCTGATAGGTATAAACACGTAAAAGAGGAATTTTTGAAAATGCGGGATTTGGGTATCTGCCGTCCTTCGAAAAGCGGACTGGCCCATGCCCAGTCCGCTTCACGTGGTCATAAAGAAAAATGGCGAAATTAGGCCATGCGGCGATTACCGCCGACTAAACGCAATAACGAAACCCGATAGATACCTAATTCCGCGCTTACAGGATTTTACCTATATTATGGCCGGAAAGAAAATATTTTCAAAAATTGATATCAACAGAGCTTATCATTATAAAGAGACCGCGAAAGATGACATCGAGAAAACCGCCATAATAACACCATTTGGCTTATTTGAGTTCCCGCGTATGACATTTGGTCTACGTAACGCTGCCCAAAGTTTTCAGAGATTTATGGACAGTGTCTTCCAAGGGCTCGATTTTGTTTTTAATTATATTGATGATGCCTTAATAGCCAGTGAAAACGAAGAAATACACGCTAAACACTTAAATATTATTTTTCAAAGATTGCAAAATTTTGGCATAACTATAAATCTTTCAAAATGTGCTTTCGGTCAAACTAGTCTAGAATATTTAGGTTACAGAGTGTCAGCCGAGGGCATCTGCCCATCAGAACAAAAGGTTAAGGCCATCATCGATTACCCAAAGCCAGAGACTGTCGAGGACTTACGCCGTTTCACAGGTATGATTAATTTTTACCGTGCTCATTTGCCCAACGCAGCGTCGTATCAGTCCTTATTCAATAAATACCTCGGAAGCGCGAAAAAGAAAGATAAAAGTAGAATTCAATGGTTGGAAGACGCGAGTAAAGCCTTTGAACAATGTAAGGCAGGCCTTAAAATGGCCGCTACATTAGCTCACCCGCGGACCGACCCTTGTCGTTGATGACAGATGCTTCCAATTTTTGTGTAGGAGCAATGTTGCAGCAAGAAGTAAATGGTACTTTGGAACCCTTAGGCTATTTTTCAAAAAAGTTAAGCATACGACGACGCTTTTTTTTTAAATTTGTTTTTGCAGCGTTATAATGAGTTACTAGGTAATAGATTCCTGATAAATATACTTAAATACTTTTTTTGTAAATAAATACCAATAAACATTAAAGAAAACACCCAGACAAAGGCAAACACTGCGAGCTTCTGTTCAGAAATGAAAGAAATAAACGTCTGGCGTTTATTTCGTTCATTTCTGAACAGAATCGCGCCCCGACACGACACGTAATGGCGGAAACACACTACCGTGTCGGGGCGTGTCGTGTCGCGCCAGAAGCATATCGCGTTCATACATTTTATACGGTTAGGAGCACATTTGTAGGGCGTGTCGTGTCGTGACTCGCTCTGTCGTGGCGCGGACTGCTGGCCGCCGATTGCGCCACGGCGGTGGTGGGGGTTATGACGCGACACGACACGCCCTTTTTTTTTTTTTTTTTTACGTCAGAAAAATGCTTTGTGGCAGCCCCACCGCTCGGGGAGCACGCGGTGGGAACTGTGGAACTTACCACTAAAAAACTGACGGGATGCCTCTTGCCCTGTGTGGCGGGGCCACGGGAAACTGGGATACAACCGCGACCCCGCCAGGGCCGTCCGGCCAAGGTACCAGCCGGACCCGCTCGCCCCCGATACGCTCCGTCAGCAGTACACCGCATCCAGGTGCACTGCCGACACCGAGGACCATCGCTCCCTCAAGACGACGGGCCTTCCCCGGCCCGCCGTCTCGGCTGGGCTATGGTCCCCGTCCACTCGGCGATCGCACCCACTGTGCCGACCGCCAGCCAACGGCCACACCACACTTATTCAGCGTGGCGCGGCCGTCAGCTCCGCTCGTGATTTTTATAGAGGTTGTCTTCCTCGCGGCCCGGGCGGTTAAGCCAAGGCCCCCGGCCCGTGGGTGGAGGACCCACGGGTTACGGTATGCGCCGCACGCTGGCTGGTAAGGCCGGCGCCCACTAGGGCGTCCGCGTCAACCCGCGAGCCGAGCGCAGGGAGTGGACACACCCGTCCGCCTGCAACCCGCACCCGGCGAAACGCAGGGACCGGACCCCGCTCGTCCCCCTCAACCCGCGGCTCGCCGCAACTCGAGCGCAGGGAGGGGACCCACGTGTCGGGACTTCAGCCGCCGGCAAGGACGCGCCGGCGTTGCCCGGGGTGGACCACGTGGAGGTATCCCGACAACCACCCCGACACGACACGCCCTGCAAATGTGTTTCTATACCCGCGCGCGGCTCGTGGCGCGAACAAGTGGACGCTTTTTTTTAATTTGTTTTTGCAGCGTGATAATGAGTTTCTAGGTACTAGATTCCTGATAAATATACTTAAATACTTTTTTTTGTAAATAAATACCATTATACATTATAGAAAACACCCAGACAAAGGCACACTGCGAGCTTCTGTTCCGAAACGAAAGAAATAAACGTCTGGCGTTTATTTCGTTCATTTCTGAACAGAATCGCGCCCCGACACGACACGTAAGTGTGCACACCCACCGTCACGACAGAGCGCGACACGACACGCTCCGACACGGTAGTGTGTTTCCGCCATAAGTGTGCACACCCACCGTCACGACAGAGCGCGACACGACAGGCCCCGACACGGTAGTGTGTTTCCGCCATTACTTACGTGTCGCCGCGTCGTATCACATCGAATCGAATCGACTCGAATGAGGGAGGAGCGAGGCACCGAGCGGTGAGCAAGCGCCGAGCGTAGATCATTCGTATTGTATCATATTTGCCACACAACTTTAAACCTTAAACCTTATGCATAGAGTATATTTTTTAAATGGCTCTGTCTCTTAGAATTTACTTAAAACTACGATATCGTATGGTATATACGTTTTATGGCGGAAACACACTACCGTGTCGGGGCCTGTCGTGTCGCGCTCTGTCGTGACGGTGGGTGTGCACACTTACGTGTCGTGTCGGGGCGCGCTTCTGTTCAGAAATGAACGAAATAAACGCCAGACGTTTATTTCTTTCATTTCTGAACAAAAGCTCGCAGTGTTTGCCTTTGTCTGGGTGTTTTCTATAATGTATAATGGTATTTATTTACAAAAAAAAGTATTTAAGTATATTTATCAGGAATCTAGTACCTAGTAACTCATTATCACGCTGCAAAAATAAATTTAAAAAAAAAGCGTCCACTTGTTCGCGCCACGAGCCGCGCGCGGGTATAGAAACACATTTGCAGGGCGTGTCGTGTCGCGTCATAACCCCCACCACCGCCGTGGCGCAATCGGCGGCCAGCAGTCCGCGCCACGACAGAGCGAGTCACGACACGACACGCCCTACAAATGTGTTCCTAACCATATAAAATGTATGAACGTGTTAGCTAAGGTTTCAAATGGTGCTGATAAGTGATATGATGATATTGTGTATTAACTTAAATTGTCAGTTGGCACTTCCGGTTCACAAATAAATGTTAGCTAATGTTTCAAATGGTATTGCTAAATGATAATGTGATGATATTGTGTATTAACTTAAATTGTCACTTGACACTTCCGGTTCACAAATAAATGTTAGCTAATGTTTCAAATAGTACTGCTAAATGATAATATGATGATATTGTGTATTAACTTAAATTGTCACTTGACACTTCCGGTTCACAAATAAATGTTAGCTAATGTTTCAAATGGTATTGCTAAATGATAATGTGATGATATTGTGTATTAACTTAAATTGTCACTTGACACTTCCGGTTCACAAATAAATGTTAGCTAATGTTTCAAATAGTACTGCTAAATGATAATATGATGATATTGTGTATTAACTTAAATTGTCACTTGACACTTCCGGTTCACAAATAAATGTTAGCTAATGTTTCAAGTGTTTAACTTGAATGTCACTTAGTCACAAATAAATTAGTACAAATGATAAATACAAGTGATAAATCTTTAATCATATTATTATTACTTATGATGTTATAAAATTAATAAATGATACTCTGCACTTCCGGTTCGACTTGTTAAATGTTACAAGTCGTACTTCCGTTCTGAAAATAACTTGGTTAACGATTTATTTATTTGTTTTAAATCCTTGTTAAATTTATGTTAAAATTGTTTTACGTTTATTATAAATTTATTTAATTTATAATTAGAAGTAAACTGAGTTGCTATTTTGACTTGTTGTAACGATTGGCGGGGAGGTGACGATTGGCGGGGAGCGAGGTTATATAAGGACATGGTAGAACGTTAGGCGGCAGTTATTGTGAGGCCGCCGGACATTAAAGATAAGTTCCAATTGTTTTTATTATTATTGTAATTTTGTATTTGTATGAAAAAGATGTGTTAAAATACCTGATCGATAAAAAAGGCCATAACCGGTTTTCTTTCGCCATTTCTTTTACCGGTTTATAAAGTAGTTAATTGATTTAATAAACATTTTGATTATCTGCCCAAGTATTGGTTTTAATTGAAAATATATAATTTACTAATTACCTACTTTGTTTAATTTACTTTCTTGATACTTATTTCCTTTTAATGATCTTAATAACCTGACATACTAGGGAAGTATCTAACATCAGAAGTGGGATAGATCTGCGTGTTAACATGGTATTAATATTTTGAAAAAATATATATTTCAGACATAGAACTATATGGATCTGGCTGTGCTTGGGAGTCTGCTCGCCGCGATTCAAATGCAGTGACAGAAAAAACCACATGAGATGGCGGCAGCACGACGTCTGCCTGTGACGAAGCTGCGGTCTGGTGCGACGGCACCGAGCAACTTGCTGGTGCAGCCTAGCTCAGATTGCAGAAGCAGGTAAACCCTTCAAGGGTTCTGCATTACCGTGATTCGAAATTTCATTTGCTGGGGCATAACAACTAGTCGTACCGTAGTACCGGTCAAGATCAAGAAGTAACAAAGTTAATAATAGATTTAGACTACACCACCGTCACCTATGTTATTTATTACCTACTTAGAAATACTAATATATAATATTATAATTTCTTTTAAATGTAGTAATAATTGTCTGTAGCTAAAGAATTTATTTAGACTAAGTTTTTGTTGCGATGATGTCGAACGGTTCATTCGTATTTTAAACCAACTACGGTTTTTGAATTAATTTAATAAATTAATGTAATTGTTTAAAATAAAAAAAAACTTGATAAAAAAAAAAAAAAACCTCCAACAAATACTCTAAATTAAACAGTTTTAATATAATAAAATTGTGTTAGAATTTCAATACAAAGATAATTTAATAAAATTAGACTAAACTGTGACTTTACCAGATGTTATATCCATCTAATAGTTCCCGTGAGATTTGATAAATATTAACAATCGTCGCGTTAGAACCACGGAAGTCCTCGCGGGCTGAATATCAGGTTGGCCGAACGGGTTACATTGAATTAAATACGGTCGATTTCGATTTTTTTATGACAACTTTTACATAGTTTCAAATCGAACTCTTTTGAAAAACTTGTCTGTTTTTCCATGTAACTTCACCTTCACGTCTGTACATTTTCTCATTAGTTATCTTCATCTCTTCGTATTATAGTGAGCGATATGTTATGTAACATACAATATATGAAAATAATTTGCAAAATAAGCGTCATCGCATCGCGATCTAAGATCCATAAATTCATTCAAATTCAATAACATAATAGGATAACCTGTAGAAACGCAGATATTAGGAAGATTCATATTTTGTCTAACAGTGTTTTTTTTGATTTTTTTTTTTTTCTAAACTCTGTTTGTTTAACTACTAATTTTCTTTATATTTAATTTGTGGATATATTTAGATTTTTCCTATGCCAACAATTTGATCAAACTGCATATTGGCATCACAATTATTGATTATTAAAAATAAGACGATTGGAAATCTTAAATAACGACTAAATATGTTACATTAAAGTTTTAACTAAATTAGATCACACTCTAAATTTAAAACTTAACGGTATATTGTTTAGACAAACCGTGATTTATTAAGAGTTTTTGTATACGAGAGTCGCCGCGCAGGGTCATTAGAAACCCCAAGATTAAACGGCGTTTAATTTATATTATAATATATATTTTGCATTATTTTAATAGTCCTAGTCAGATGTAATAATAAATAATATGATGATAATACATATCAGATGTAATAAGTATGAATTATTTTAAAACTGTTAATAATTATGAAAGATTCAAACTGATGAATGATTTAACTTGACTTGACTGATGAACTGCTGCGCAGCAGATGTGGGGCTAGACTGTATAAAGCAAATGTAAATATAATGTTAAGCCTTGATGAACTGCTGAAGTCATTTTGCTTTGTTTCTTGCCTATCTCATGTGCAGCAGGTGTGGGGCTAGAATTTATGTGATTTTTAAAGCAAATGACCGTTGTTACTTGTTAGCTTAATGTGAAAAGCGTGACTGTAACAGTAACAATGCCAAATGTATATAATGTTAAGCCTTGATGAACTGCTGAAGTCATTTTGCTTTGTTTCTTGCCTATCTCATGTGCAGCAGGTGTGGGGCTAGAATTTATGTGATTTTTAAAGCAAATGACCGTTGTTACTTGTTAGCTTAATGTGAAAAGCGTGACTGTAACAGTAACAATGCCAAATGTATATAATGTTAAGCCTTGATGAACTGCTGAAGTCATTTTGCTTTGTTTCTTGCCTATCTCATGTGCAGCAGGTGTGGGGCTAGAATTTATGTGATTTTTAAAGCAAATGACCGTTGTTACTTGTTAGCTTAATGTGAAAAGCGTGACTGTAACAGTAACAATGCCAAATGTATATAATGTTAAGCCTTGATGAACTGCTGAAGTCATTTTGCTTTGTTTCTTGCCTATCTCATGTGCAGCAGGTGTGGGGCTAGAATTTATGTGATTTTTAAAGCAAATGACCGTTGTTACTTGTTAGCGCTTAATGTGAAAAGCGTGACTGTAACAGTAACAATGCCAAATGTATATAATGTTAAGCCTTGATGAACTGCTGAAGTCATTTTGCTTTGTTTCTTGCCTATCTCATGTGCAGCAGGTGTGGGGCTAGAATTTATGTGATTTTTAAAGCAAATGACCGTTGTTACTTGTTAGCTTAATGTGAAAAGCGAGACTGTAACAGTAACAATGCCAAATGTAATTTAATGTGAAAACCATGTACATCGAGAACGCTGTACGGTCAGTATGGCCGTGTTAGCTAAGGTTTCAAATGGTACTGATAAGTGATATGATGATATTGTGTATTAACTTAAATTGTCAGTTGGCACTTCCGGTTCACAAATAAATGTTAGCTAATGTTTCAAATGGTATTGCTAAATGATAATGTGATGATATTGTGTATTAACTTAAATTGTCACTTGACACTTCCGGTTCACAAATAAATGTTAGCTAATGTTTCAAATAGTACTGCTAAATGATAATATGATGATATTGTGTATTAACTTAAATTGTCACTTGACACTTCCGGTTCACAAATAAATGTTAGCTAATGTTTCAAATGGTATTGCTAAATGATAATGTGATGATATTGTGTATTAACTTAAATTGTCACTTGACACTTCCGGTTCACAAATAAATGTTAGCTAATGTTTCAAATAGTACTGCTAAATGATAATATGATGATATTGTGTATTAACTTAAATTGTCACTTGACACTTCCGGTTCACAAATAAATGTTAGCTAATGTTTCAAGTGTTTAACTTGAATGTCACTTAGTCACAAATAAATTAGTACAAATGATAAATACAAGTGATAAATCTTTAATCATATTATTATTACTTATGATGTTATAAAATTAATAAATGATACTCTGCACTTCCGGTTCGACTTGTTAAATGTTACAAGTCGTACTTCCGTTCTGAAAATAACTTGGTTAACGATTTATTTATTTGTTTTAAATCCTTGTTAAATTTATGTTAAAATTGTTTTACGTTTATTATAAATTTATTTAATTTATAATTAGAAGTAAACTGAGTTGCTATTTTGACTTGTTGTAACGATTGGCGGGGAGGTGACGATTGGCGGGGAGCGAGGTTATATAAGGACATGGTAGAACGTTAGGCGGCAGTTATTGTGAGGCCGCCGGACATTAAAGATAAGTTCCAATTGTTTTTATTATTATTGTAATTTTGTATTTGTATGAAAAAGATGTGTTAAAATACCTGATCGATAAAAAAGGCCATAACCGGTTTTCTTTCGCCATTTCTTTTACCGGTTTATAAAGTAGTTAATTGATTTAATAAACATTTTGATTATCTGCCCAAGTATTGGTTTTAATTGAAAATATATAATTTACTAATTACCTACTTTGTTTAATTTACTTTCTTGATACTTATTTCCTTTTAATGATCTTAATAACCTGACATACTAGGGAAGTATCTAACAAACGCGATAAGCTTCTGGCGCGACACGACACGCCCCGACACGGTAGTGTGTTTCCGCCATTATTCATATTCTAATGGCGGAAACACACTACCGTGTCGGGGCGTGTCGTGTCGCGCTCTGTCGTGACGGTGGGTGTGCACACTTACGTGTCGTGTCGGGGCGCGCTTCTGTTCAGAAATGAACGAAATAAACGCCAGACGTTTATTTCTTTCATTTCTGAACAGAAGCTCGCAGTGTTTGCCTTTGTCTGGGTGTTTTCTATAATGTATAATGGTATTTATTTACAAAAAAAAGTATTTAAGTATATTTATCAGGAATCTAGTACCTAGTAACTCATTATCACGCTGCAAAAATAAATTTAAAAAAAAAGCGTCCACTTGTTCGCGCCACGAGCCGCGCGCGGGTATAGAAACACATTTGCAGGGCGTGTCGTGTCGCGTCATAACCCCCACCACCGCCGTGGCGCAATCGGCGGCCAGCAGTCCGCGCCACGACAGAGCGAGTCACGACACGACACGCCCTACAAATGTGCTCCTAACCATATAAAATGTATGAAGGCGATATGCTTCTGGCGCGACACGACAGGCCCCGACACGGTAGTGTGTTTCCGCCATTAGTGTGCACACCAGTGGCGAGGGGTCCTAATAACACGATTCCTGTCGGCTTCCCTTTTAAAAATAGTGAATTATCTAACAGCATGGTGTTTTCTATAATGTATAATGGTATTTATTTACAAAAAAAAGTATTTAAGTATATTTATCAGGAATCTAGTACCTAGTAACTCATTATCACGCTGCAAAAATAATTTTTAAAAAAAAGCGTCCACTTGTTCGCGCCACGAGCCGCGCGCGGGTATAGAAACACATTTGCAGGGCGTGTCGTGTCGCGTCATAACCCCCACCACCGCCGTGGCGCAATCGGCGGCCAGCAGTCCGCGCCACGACAGAGCGAGTCACGACACGACACGCCCTACAAATGTGCTCCTAACCATATAAAATGTATGAAGGCGATATGCTTCTGGCGCGACACGACAGGCCCCGACACGGTAGTGTGTTTCCGCCATTAGTGTGCACACCAGTGGCGAGGGGTCCTAATAACACGATTCCTGTCGGCTTCCCTTTTAAAAATAGTGAATTATCTAACAGCATCGACTCTGCTAATAACATGATTTCGCTTTATACATAATAATGATACCCAAACGCCTATACAATAATAAATAGCAATATCACACGTCGCCAAACGCCTATACAATAATAAATAGCAATATTGTGATATTGCTATTTATTCGTCGCTTAGCCTGTGCGTCGAAAGCCGGTAATTCCCGAGTTGTAGCTGCATACAGTTTTAGGAGCGGCTGTCTCTTTCTTACGCGTACATTTTGTTCCTAGCGCGGTCTCTTTCTCACGCCGATCATATGAACATATTAAGCCGGTAGTCGCCGAGTTACGACAAGGATGGCATGAATCAGATTACGTTAGTGCGACAAAGATAAACAGAGGTATTAACCTGAGAAGTAAAAAATATAGTTAATTATGTGTTTAGTGCTTGAATAATAAAACAACTATAATTTTGTCGCGTTGTAATTGTCAAAATTATGTTATTTTTTCAATTTACTTTCGCCTGTGCTTTCGCTCGTACTGTTGTTAGTTGTTTTTTATTTGTTTGTTGTTAATTTAGTAAATTTGAATAGATTAGAGTGACTTCGTGGTTAAATGTTGGACAGGGCTCGGTGTGAATTGTGTTATAGTTATAGAATTTATCGGTTTCAGTTGTAAGTAGTTAATTGTTTATTTTGGTTTAGTCTGTTTTGTTTACATTCGTAATGGCTGCAATTTTAGACGTGGGTTGTTGTCTCACAGACTTTTTATTAGATAATAATTTTCAAACATACAGTTTTGAAAATAAAAAACATATTATACAGCGCGCCCGTGCTTTTCCTTCTATGAAAATAGATTATAAACGGAAAGATGGCTTTACTAAACATTTTCATTGTAATTTGTAAGAAAAGTATTCGTGGCTCACAGGTAGGTAGTTGTAAACTTAAAACACTGTTTTGGTTTTCCATATTATACCTATCAGTGCTTTTATGTATGGTAATGGTAATATGGTATTCGGAATTCTCCATCCCTGTGGTAAGATAACACTGTATATTTTTTTTTTTGCTCCGGCTTCCCCTGAGTAAAATTTCACCCTTCGCCACTGGTGCACACCCACCGTCACGACCACGACAGAGCGCGACACGACAGGCCCCGACACGGTAGTGTGTTTCCGCCATAAGTCTTCTATAGTATATGGCTATAGATATAATAGATAAATTATTAAACTTATTATAATATAAAAACAAAAAAATAGGGCAAATGCATAGGTAGGTAAGTACCTAATTGTGGTTGTTGGGAACTAACAATAAATTCAAAATACATGTTTTAACATATTTTCTAATATCTTTAAAAATACATAGGTATCAATTGAATTTTTACAATATCTATCGTAAAGCAATATACATTAAAATTATATTACGAAATCATTTCAAGTTAAAATTCATAATAACATTTTTATGTCCACATTATGTCAGACGATTAGCTATCAAGTAGCTGACCTGCACAACTTCGTTTGCCTAACGTACGTACTGTGATGTTTTTCATGAGTTTTACAGAGTTCCTCGCTATATGAGCTATTAATTACTAAAATAATTTTACAATTCAAAGTTTTACTAGGTACTTCATGAAAAGAAGAGGTTTCAATAACCATCACTATACTATTTCTTAACTTTTAGCTGAAAGTAGTCACAACATAATTATGCAGTAGGTATAATAAAATAAATATAATATTTTCATAGACAACAAATTCCTTCCTCCTAATCCAATGCCTCCAAATTCCTACTCAAGCCTATATAACTCAATAAAGTTATTTTTTTTTACTTGACAATTATGTTTGCTTAGAGCCGACATAGACGAACTACTCGATCAATTAGCCATTCGATCAACATACAGGGACTGTATGTTGATATAATATATGTACATATAAATATATATACTCTTGTAGTCATAGTCAACAGTTTGATTGACCGCACGACCGGCCGAAGGAGTTGCAACTGCTCGAGCGGATCGTTTAATGTGTATATGTAGAAGACTGCAGTTTACTATGCAGTCGCAACTTGAAATAGTTCATACTGACTTCTTCTATGTCGACCCTTATTGAAGATATACCGCAGGCCGGGGTTTACCCGCGAAATTAGTAGTTTCAATTACTGTTCATCATGAACAGTAAATAATACATAACGTCACGCCTATATTCCTCAAACAGGGAAGGAAGCAGGCAGGCATGAAATTGAAAATGAAAACAAATTACTAAAACCACATTTAGTTAATCAAAAATGGGTTCAGCACCGAATGCCGTATTTCTTACCTTTGACGACCTCCGTGGCGTAATGGTTACCACGTTAGACCGCCACCCAGGAGGTCCCGGGTTCGATCCCTCAGGGATCGAACCCGGGACCCAGTCCGAAAAAGTTCGTTTTTCATATGACCCGACAGTGTCGGGTCATATGAAAAACGAACTTATTCGGACTGGCCTAGGTCTTGGATGTTTATCTATATATAATATGTATTTGTTATAAAATATATTATCGTTGAGTTAGTATCCCATAACACAAGTTTCGAACTTTTACTTTGGGGCTAGCTCAATCTGTGCGATTTGTCTGTATATTTATTTATTTATTTACTTTACTCGTATTCTATGTAAAATAGAACCCAGTTATGGGCAATGCACACCAAAGCCCAACACAGGCCTATTTGAAAATAATCATATCCGGTTATATGCCCAACGGTGGTGTGGGTGGACCGCCGACGGCTTTGGTGTGTATCGGCCATAAGGATCCGTCGTTGAGATATACCGGCTCAAACATAAGAATTAATTTCGATGGAAAAAAACAAACCTTATTACAAATTATTAAATTCAACACAATTTTAAATTAACATCAAATTTTTCTCTACTCTCCGAATCGGTCTCTCTTAACAGGCCTTTACTCATCATTTCTTACATTATTCAAGTGGGTATTTAGGCATTCAAATGAATTTGTCTGAAATCTAACATAACACAAAAGTGGATGTTTAGTGAATGTTATATTCACTAGGAGTTTGACTAGAACTTCCTGCTGTACGATGAAATGATCCAATATTCAAAACTGGAGTATTGTAATTGGTGTTTCCAGATCCGTGATGTGGGGAAACCAAATTATTTGTTGCCGATACGGGTCTTTTTCCAATAATTAATGGAAAACATTCGTCAGAAATACAAGATAATGCCATTTGTATTCTTTGAATACGACTAAAACATTCTTCATAATGTTCAATCAAATCCTTCAGTTCTGGCACTGAATGTGGGTTGATAAATGTTTTCAAATTTTTATCAATAATCTTCAAGCCTTCTGAAGAAGTATAAGTAACCTTTTCTCCACTATAGAAAAACATATCCATATCAGTACTATTTTCCATAAGTTGGCATTTAGCATTTGTTGAATAAAGTGTTATTTTAGGTGTTTTCGCTTTTACAAGATCGACAAATCGTGAAGCATATAGATATTTCTTCCAATGTTTCTGTGGCAAGTTATGGTAAGTGAATACTTCATCAGGGCTTGGGTCATGTTCTACATGGGGCATGTTCATTCTGTCTTTACTATTATCAACCGAGTAAATTATGATCTTCATGCCATCTTTTGATATTTTACATACCTCCACAACTTTTTCTTCTCTGTCCTTTCCTTTCTTTTTAATGAATTCAACAATAACTCCAGATGGTTCTATTTTTAAGACAGCATTTCGTGTTCTATGTGATATAACAGGTAATCGCTCTGCACAAAGTGGAGGAACACTTAAAGTATTCGAGTTTACATTGCACGCTTTTTGGACATTCTCTTTATTATCTCCAACAGAATTTAGGCTATGAATATTACCAGGTTTTGAACCTTTTAGCTCTAGATGTTTTAAACTTTCGGCTATAGCTGTACTACTACAAGCACTGCCAATTTTTTGCATGAAATTATGACTCAGTTGGTTTTGATTTTTATAATCAAACAATTCAGTAGGTTCCTGTTCCTTATTCATACATTGTCTGTAATCATGACTATTACAGGAGCGAGAATTATGTTCTGGCATACCAGAAAATATATTGAATGAGGCCGGTCTCGACTCTTTGATGAGATGGCTGTCTATATTTTGTTCCCTACATATAGGCAAATAATCTGATCCAGTTTTGTCTTCATTTCTTGTTTTACTACTATGTTGTGTGCTATGCAATGTTGTTAGAAATCCTGAATCTCTTGACATTTCTTGTTTGGCCACATTAGTTACACTTATATTGTTATTTAAAAATGGATGCTCTATTATTTCTTTAAGTGTAATTCTTTTGGTAGGATCCTTGCAAAGAAGTTTTTGCAATAAGTCACGGGCATTGATTGAGAGTTCATAAGGTATTTTATAGTCAGCATTAATTACCTTGTTAAGGGTTGTTTTAACATGTTGAGTATGGAATGGAGGGCTACCAACAAGAAGTGTGTACAACATGCAGCCCAATCCCCACACATCTGCTGGTAGACCATGCAGTTCCCTTGAAGCCACTTCTGGTGAAATATAATTGGGAGTGCCACACATTGTAACATGTTTTTCATCAGGGCCATTCAGTTGTGTAGCTAATCCAAAATCAGCTATTTTAACATTTAGATCTTTTGTCAATAGTAAGTTGTTCAATGATAAATCCCTATGTATAATGTTATGGGTATGTAGGTATAGAACACCACTAACTACTTGCTTAAAAATATCAGCTGCTGCCTTTTCAGACAGCCCACGAGTTCCTAATTTAAAGTGCTTCGCTAACTCACCATTGTGTGCTAATTCTAAAACTAAATAAACATAATGTGCATCTTCAAAAAACGTGTATAGTTCTAATATAGCAGGGTGTTTGAGTCTGGAGTGGATGGTCACCTCTTGTCTCACACGGCCGATCATTCCAGCACTCGCCATAAGGGCTTTGTCTATCATCTTGATGGCAATAAATAAGCCTGTTCGGCGACATCTTGCCCGATATACGTGTGCAAAGCCCCCTTTGCCTAGATGTTCAAGTATTTCGTAATCTTCTATTTTTTCTCCAAACATACTTATTGATTACAGTATTTGCTTATCATGAATAAATGTATGTCTTCTACGCACTACATATAAACAGAACTTCACTGATGTTTCCATTATTTCTGTGTGTACTGAAATAAAAGATGAAAAATATTTAAATAGGTAACTAATATAACTTTATATAACATACATACTATTTATTTTATATGGTCACTGGACAAGGTGGATGTCAGAATAGTTACCTTATTTAAAATCCACTTGGCATCTTCTAAACTCTTGTGTATAATTTCTTTCACTCTTTCTGGGTCTGGCTCGAACTTGTGTTGTTTAAAGCTCTGAAATTATTAAGCATTTGTATATATTACGCATATGGCATGAGAACAAATTTATAATGAATAAGAATAGAGATGTAAATAAAACTACCTATTGAAATTTTAAACATAGGTAAATCTATTGTTTAATAATCAATGAGAATCACATTAAAAAAAAATTACCTGTTTGATGGCAAACATAAAATGTTTACAGGCATCAGGTGGTAAGTGCTCGCATTGGCGAAGTAGATATTTATAGAGTTGCAAAGATGTCATAACATAAGTTGATTCACTACTGGACCATCTTATAAAATGTTTAAACATTTCATTCGACTACTTTAGATTGCTTCTATACTTCAGTATTATCTCAAAAGCTACAAATAAAGTAACAAAATATTAATTTACCATTTATTATCACTAATATACATGGAAAACAGGTCGTCGTAGGTTAAAAATTGCGCACCCCGGTATAATCTATTATGTAATAGTTAAAATTATGTTTACGAAATAAACTAAAAGATATCTAAATCACATAATTTTGTTAAACAACGCACCAGTCAATCCAGAATCCAGACATTCAGACAAGACAAGTGTTTGTAAAAATTTTTTAGCTTTGTTTGTAACTTCCAATGAGCACATAGAAGTGACAGAATGTTGTTTTTTTACATGGCTTTAGATATACGGACACTATCTTCATATTAGTAATTTTAAAGTTAGGTGAATAAAAATTATTTTAAATTGTTACAGAAAAGCATTTTTATCTTAATTCCAAATTAAGTCTTAAATTTTCACTTTTTTCACACGGGTTCTCCGTAGTAAACAAGGAACCCATATGCTATTCATCATATCCTGTCCAGTCCGGAGCGGTCTAGCTCAGAGACGCTCTAGATAGGTAATAATATTATTATTAAAGCGGTTTGAAGTGTTAACCACCTATGATAAACTAATATTTTTTGTATATGTGCTTCCCCCTTGTATTACAACATGTACATACAGTCAAGAGCAGGTTGACCTTTACACATTGGACTTTGTACCGTTCGGCGTTTATAAGTTCGATGTTCGAGCCAATTGGCTCCAACAATCAATATTGGCTTGAACCTTGTACGAGCGAATATTGTACTGCAACTATTGCAAGCAAGTAGCTCGACGTGCACCATGCGTGCACCTGACTGTACAATTCTTTTTTTGTATCTCTGTGCTGTGTGTGGTATTACCATGGATATAGTTATCAAACAGGATTGAGTACTCGGGATCAAAAAGCGGCCCCACGTGAGACAACGAGGACAGAGGTGTTTGTCCTTTTCATACAGGGTGTCTATACAACAAAAAAATTATGGGATATTATATAAGTACATAGTCGATTGAACAACCATTCGTACGCTATTGCCCTACTAACATTTTTGCGATACCAGCTACCATCGTATGTATGTGCAATGTGCTCTTTCACATCGATAATTTGATTTTCGTTGAGTCAAAGTGTTACACATCTTTGTGTGTCTCAACAAGAACAAAGGCTTTCTTTTACAATAAAATAGATACAGGTTATATAATAGCATAGACTTAGTACCTATATACTAGCGTAAGGATATACTAAGTCTATGTATAATAGCGATGATACAACAACGGGAAAAATAAATAAAAATCATTGTTCTAAAAACATTTTTATTTTGTTATCATCCTAATTATAAATCTTAATTAGGTCGCCGCCGCCGTCGTCGTTAAAGTTATTCGTCGTTCTTCATTTTTTGGAATACTAAAACAATAGTCGTAAATATAAAATTATTAAACCTAATTTTTGGCCACCCTAGTTACATATTTAGTTTCTATTTTGTATTTAAACGTATCTGTGAAAAGATATGCCGCAACCACCGATCGATTCACTCGCACAGTTTTTGATGCAACACTTTTGCACTATTTTTTTCACAGCCATACCGGCTAATTATAATTTTACATACACATAGACACAAGCTGAAAATATTGCTGTCACTTTTCAGCTAATTAAATTCGGTATAACCTTGTTTTCATCAATAGCAACACTAACGCACACTTACTCAATTTGACAGCCGTGCCTTGTTTTGGTAAACGGAATTTGTATCATACGTAAAAGTAAACGGAAGATGGCGATTTGTTCTCGTTTAAAAAGTGACTTTTAATGTAAAAATTTAGTGAATATAATATCAAATAGACAAAAATATGGGTGTAAAGTGCTGTGTAATACATTTTAAAAACTCTACAACCAACAGTACAAAAGCAGCCAAGCAAGCAGTACAAAAGTACCCATTTGAATCTGTGTGATTGACATTTGATAGTGTGCGTTTTTGCTACGATTTCTGATATGGAATGTTCTGTCTGTTATATCTGTGATTTTTTTCGTAATTTCATTAAATATCCTTACATATTATAAAACAAAGTCCTCCCGCGCGTCTGTCTGTCTGTCTGTTCGCGATAAACTCAAAAACTACCCAACGGATTTTCTTGCGGTTTTTACCTACGGATAGCCTGGTTCATGAGGAAGGTTTATGTATAAAATTTGACAAGATTTTGTGTAAATTGGCTGAAATATAAAGATTATTGTTGGGAGAGTCGGAAAAAATCGACCCGCTTGGGAGCTGTCGACGAAAACGCTGTCTAAACCCTTTGAGATATAACAATACAAAAATTATAGGACATTCCTCTTATTTAGGTCTCCAAAAAAGTCCGCGATAGCATATATTTATCGTTTACGGATAACTTACTATAAAATAAAAAGCGATTTCCGAGATTGTTACTTTTGAATAGCGCCATCTAGCGTAGAATAGAAAGAACTTAAATTAATTTTGGCAAGCGCGTAAATTTTTTGCTCTAAAGTATCTATTTAAGTTATATGGTGTAAAGATTATAATAATGTACATGAAATGCTTAAGAGCCCCTTCACCTTTCGATGCGCTAATTTAGATATTTATCAGAGTAGTGTGCGTGCGAGCGTCCGAAACATCGTAGTGGTACGGTGTAGCGGAAACAAACAGTTTTGATCCTAATAATAATACATTGCACCATTTCTATGGGTTATTATTTATTTATTACCACCGCACCGAATTATAAGCATTTTTTTAGAATATTTATTACAAAAAAAAGGTGTAGTAAAATAAATTTTAAAAATTTGTATTGGTTAGATAAACACCTCAAGTTTCATAACGTTTAAAAGTTGTTGACAAAATAATTGTATTTTGACGAGTAAAATGACGTTTTCGCGCACGATTTTCTTGGAGTTATTCAGCGAGGAATTTAATTTTTTTTGAGTATTGATTCAAAAATTTTAAAAATAATTTTTTGTCCACCTACTAATAAACTATACGACCAGTACGTATAATTTTTTTGAGATTGATATTCACTACCAGTTAGCTAAAAAAGGACTTGGAAAACCTCGTGTTTCGTTAAAATGTTAAAACGTATGTTTGATTTTTTTGTTTTTCTAATTAATATTGAATGATAATCAAAACGAAAAATTGTCAGCTTACTAGATAAATAGGTGATGTATGACTGTGTGTTAAGTAAATTACCAGTAATCATAAAGTTATTGAGAAATTAGCCTTGAAAAAAGTAGTATTTTCGGTTTTCTGGCCTTCTGGCTTCTAGGGACTCTTAAGGTAACTAACGTAGTTAACTGGATAAGGATTAAATACTGTATACGTCAAAATCGGTTTCCAATTTCCGCATTATTACTCGGAAATAGCTTTTTATTTTATGGTAAGTTATACGTAAATGATAAATATAGAGACCTGAATCTCAATCTAACGCTGTCTAAGTCTAACGCTGTCTAAACCCTTTGAGATATAACAAAACAAAAATTATAGGACATTCCTTCTATTTAGGTCTCCAAAAAAGCGATTTCCGAGTAATAATGCGGAATTTGGAAACCGATTTTGACGTATACAGTATTAATCCTTATCCAGTTAACTACGTTAGTTACCTTAAGCATTTCATGTACATTATTATAATCTTTACACCATATAATTTAAATAGATACTTTAGAAGTTATAGGAAAAAATTTGCGCGCTTGCCGAAATTAATTCAAGTTCTTTCTATTCTACGCTAGATGGCGCTATTCAAAAGATACATCGCGCCGCTATGGTTACGTTTTCATCAAATTATACCTAAATATCACGCGAAAATTAAAGCACTTTAAATCTATTACGCTAGGTGTCGCTGTTTAAAAATCAAAACTAATTTATAAAGCTGAAGAATTTGTTTGTTTGTTTATTTGAACACGCTAATCTCAGGAACTACTGGTTCGAATTGAAAAATTATTTATGTTGGATAATTTATTGTTAATAATTTGTGTTGGATAGTCCATTTATCGAGGAAGGGTTTAGACTATATAACATTACGCTGCGACCAATAGAAGCGAAGCATCAGTGAGAAATGTTGCAAAAACGAGGAAAATTATTAGGGCTTCCGTTGCGTGCGCTGCATAAACGGTTCAAGTTACCCAAAAAATATGTATGGCGCTCAACCTAGAAAGCTGGAATTTTGTATAGAGGTTCTTTTGGCAAGAATAAAGATGGGGTTTTATAGAATTCCCACGGGAAAGAGAGTAATAGGACTGTAAGAGTATTATCGCAGGCGCACAACCTAAAAAGCTGGAATTTTGTATAGAGATTCCCTATAAGATGTTGATAAAGAGAAAGACGGCAATTTATAGAATTCCCACGGGAAAGGGAGTAATAGGACTGTAAGAGTATTATCGCAGGCGCACAGCCTAGAAAGCTGAAATTTTGTATAGAGGTTCCCTTTTTATGATGTTGACTAGGATAAAGACGGCAATTTATAGAATTCCCACGGGAAAGGGAGTAATAGGACTGTAAGTGTATTAACGCAGGCGCTCAACCTAGAAAGTTGGAATTTTGTATAGAGGTTCCCTTTATGATGTTGACAAATATAAAGACGGCAATTTATAGAATTCCCACGGGAAAGGGAGTAATAGGACTGTAAGTGTATTAACGCAGGCGCTCAACCTAGAAAGTTGGAATTTTGTTTAGAGGTTCCCTTTATGATGCTGACAAGAATAAAGACGGCAATTTATAGAATTTCCACGGGAAAGGCAGTATCCACGCGGGCGAAGCCGCGGGTACAGCTAGTACGAAATAAATACCACCTTACCACTTCCAAGCTTGACAATAGGCCGCCATAATGGCCGCTATGCTACAAGTAGACGCCATATTAATGTTCTATGTTGCCAGTTCTCTAAAATAGAATACTTTTACTTTCAGTAAAACTTTTCTAAAACAGTTTTGTTATGATTGTTATTTGTTTATGTTTATCATTTTTAAAGTAACGTAGTAATGTTAGTAAGTTTAGTTTTTAATTTTTATTGTTAGTTTAGTTTTAATTAATTTTATTGAATTTCATATTATTTAATTATTTATGTTACTAATTATTTTATATATCTATGCTAAAAACAAAAGTTATACGAAAAAATATATTGTTACAAGCGATCGACGGAACTACCAAATCCAATGAATTTATCTGCTAAAAAGCTCGAGAAAGGGACACACACCTCTGTCCAGACAATCTCTGTCGGCCCATTTTCCTCTCTTGTGATTCTGGTAGCCTAAAATGAACCTTACGTCATTGCACGAAGTTTTATTATTGCATTGTGCTATTTTCAGAGAACTCAATCCTGTTTGATTACTAAATCCATGGGTATTACAAGCTCTACAGAGATAAAGCCCACCATTCACACGCAGATTGGTCCGGCGGATTGGTCGGCCATCGGACTAATCCGCCTGTGTATGGAAGCGACGAACCGGTACGCCGGACTGTCAAATGGGTTGGCGTCGGGCTCGTTGCGAGCCGCGAGCGCCCACCGAACCCTCGCCCGACCCGACTAATCCGCGCGTGTGTGTGCAAGGCAGATTGGTCGGCCGACTCAGTCAGTGTCGAACTTCGACTGCACGCTGCGCTCGTATTTATTTAATTTTTTTTCGTTGTTTTTATTTGTTTTTTTTTTAATTCAAATATGTCTTTCGACGATAACAAACCGTTTTGGGAAGAATTTGTTTATCTTAATATGGAAAAGCAAAACCGACGATTAAAGCTACTTTTGCTTTCTTAGATAGTACAGGCGGCACATTAAATAAATACACGTGTAGGGCTCACCAAAGTCACACTTCGATTGGAGGGTTGGCGATGGGTTGGCGGAGGGTTCGTGCAGTGTATGGACAACGCCGGATTGGTCGCGGTCGGGTCCGGGTTGCGAGTCGGGTCCTGGCTCGTGTAGTGAATGGTGGGCTTAATAGAACCTACAGAACAAGAAAAATACAGGTTGTAGTCTATGATTGTTACTAGGGATGCCCATCCCAAAGTCCGATCTAAATAACATTCAATCAAATGTTAATCGATAATGTGTATGAGTTTGTATTTAAAGTTTAAGTTTAAGTAAACAATAATACTATTAATATTCCTGTTATTTAACACCGATAAGCATGGGCCATAGTTGGAAGTTCAATATAATTGGTAGTTTTTAGTAAAACGGAACATTATGAAATATATTGAACACTCAGCAAAGTTCAATTAAAAATGTGATAATAATATTAATTTACTACGTAGTAAGAGTATGTACTCTTACTACCTATTTTATTTGGTAACTAACTTTGTGAGATTCTTGTATTTTATTTTGTTTCAATCTTCATTTTAGTAAATGAATCGATTCTTCGAATGAACAGTAGCTGTAGACATCACTATTTATCATTCATCCTTGCTCGCTTGCTCCTCTCCTTGTTCATTCGTTGTTCGGGAATATTTTTGTGAATTTTGAGAAAAGGTGTTCAGTTCACGTTCATGGACAGAAAATATTATCATTTTCCAGTAAATGCGAAATGTAACAGTGTAATATAAATAATTCATATTGTTAGTTTTTCTGCTTCCTCAGTGATTCATTTAGAGATTAGTATGATAAGTCAATATTTCTTTTTTTGTTTGTGATTGTGTATTACTTTGATAATGATTCGTTAGAGCTAATGTGGTATGGCACTGGTTACTATTCGACGTTCTCCGAGCGTTCACACACCACAGAAAACGGTAAGTGGACAAATGTAGGTAATAGTTTATTGTAGCTATTTGACTCCTGTAATAGCTGGCCAGGGCCAGAACGACGGGAAATATGAATGCATTGCTTTTCAATTTTACTACTACTATGCATATCATTATCTGAATATCCATCATTTGTTGCTCCAACAGACTGGGGATAATTTATTTGACTGACCCTGTTTTGCAAAAAAAATGTCCTTGACAACAAGCTCAACAAGTAATGAGGTACAGTCAGCAGCAGAATTGTTCAGATACCTTAGTTATCTTTCTGTAATAAATAGTAGAAGTTGTATAAAGACACTCAGTTGATGGTACAAAATTGGATGCAAAACTTAGGTCACAGAGTCGCATTGTTCCTGTACTGTGATCTTAGTATGGTACAGCTTGTTGGTGTAGTGAATCATATAGCAACAAAAGATCAATTAAATGTCTTGAGTTCTCCATAACAATGGTGTGGGATATCCCCGGTTCTCTGTTTATAATATGGTACAAAGGCGGTATAAAATAGTTCATTGTTGTGGTGGTGATACCAAATTATTTCCATATAAATTTAGTTTTGTTGCCAATTGTATTCCATCCTGGAATGTATAGAATAGGCTGTTACAAAAATGCTATTCTTTTAATATAATGTTGTGTGACAGAGAACATCGAGGAGTTTAAACAAGATTTTAAACTCCTCGATGTTAAGCCACACTGTCCAAATTAACCTGGGCTTTAATCCCAGGTGCACAGTACACGCTGTAATAGTACTAGGGCTGAAGAACAGGATAGGAGATGTTAGAAACAGCTGCAAGTATTAGAACAATCTGTCAACTTTTATTCCATTGTTCCATTACTGTGTTGCAATTTTTAAACATAGGCCACTGGTTTTTAAACATACAAACCTTTGCTTAATATTATTTCATTCTTTTTCTCCTAAACAAAGTTCTAGTTTATTTTTTATTTTGTCCTATATGAAATCTGAAATATTCTGTAACAAGTGTTTCTTTTATTAATTTGTTTAGTTCATGAAATTATAAAAAAATATGTTTGTATGGTGACATTTAAAATGTTAATTATTTTACAATGAAAATGGTAAATTGTATCACACAATACTCTTGATACTACCTAAAATAAATACTCTAGCTAGGCCCCAAACGGTTGCTTCTGAACTCTTTCCTCCAGTTCGTTGTCTAAAAATCTTTATTTACAGTATGCAAAAACTGGTGTAATAACCTGTATCATTATTCATTAACAATTTTCTGAGAATCTGTCTTTATGAAAATCTGTCTTTTTAAGAATCTGTCCATATGAAAATAAAGATTTATGTATTAGTTTCACCTCTATGATAAGCATCATTATTAGCTGGTTTTCTATTATGTATTTGATAAATTCTTTTTAATTTAATAATCTAAAATATATTTTTGTTTTTAAGAAATCACTTTTTTTTAAGATTACAAAGTTATGTCTTAGGTGTAATTTAAATAACTTACTGTTCATCAAAATAATGAAATATATTTGGTAATTGGGTTACTCATGAGTCTGAGTATTTTTGAGACAGACTGCAGCAGTGTGAATACAATTTATTACCACATGATTTTTGTTTCAGGATGAGGCCGAAAAATCCAATGAGACTACTGAAAATGATGTTGGAAACCGTGTCAGCAAGAGGTAGGTAATAGCTCTTGTTATTCTTCTTTTTGACGCTTTCATATACCATTCTTTTCAAACTTATTTATTGCTTTATCATCATACACATTAGCCTATGATATGATATGATTAAAAAAATTAACAAAAACAATATAACTTCAAAACCGTAATCATCTCTTATTTTATAGTTTTTAAACAATAGTGGAAATTCATTAAATGATATATCAAAAGTAATACATAGAGTTTTTAATTAATTGTATCCATTTGTTTTGGGTTACTTTATTGTTTTCCTATAATATGGCGTAGGGCCTAGACCAGAGGTTCTCAAACTTATTCTACCAGTCTACCACTTCCACTTCGAAAATAAAAAAAACAAATTTCAAATCTCCTGCTAAATCAATTAAAAATCCCCCGTTTTCTATGCCTGTTGCCTCTAGCGTTATCAATCGCCCGTTTTGAAAAAGACTGACCTAGACTTTAACAATGCATAAAATATAGCTTTATGATAATACGATCGATAAAAAAAAGTAGCTTTTACCTAAAATACGAGGCATTTTTTGAACGTATAAAATATTACATACTTTGTCATCATATCAACCCATAATCATCCCACTGCAGGGATACGGGTCTCCCTTCAATCGAAGGTGATTAGAGCGTACTCTGCCACGCTGCTCCAATGCGGATTGGCAGAGGTCGGTGTTTTCAAACCGCCCTAAGGCCACCGACTTGGCTTAACGACTGTCATCCATCGACAACAGCCGTGACGACGGCTTAACGTGCCCCCAAAGCACGGAGAAGCTCGAGATAACGAAACCCATCCAAACGCTGGCTAGGGTTGCCGTCGCTTAACTTGCGTGTTCACATTAGAGTGCTACACACAGCGACGCCATCGAGCTCCTCCATAATATATACCACATATTTTTTAATCCTTACTAATATAATAAATGAGAAAGTGAGTTTGTTTGTTTGTTATTCCTTCACGGCTCGACTAAGCAGCCGATCATTATGAAAATTTGCATACATATTGTTAGCTCTGTATCCTAACAATGTTAGGGGTACAGAGCCCAACATAGGCTACTTTTTGTGAAAGTATGTCGTTCCAATGGGAAAATCATTTTTCTACTATAGAGGGCGCTGTATCGGCCAACGGACGGCGCCACAAGTCGCGCTATGGGTTGTTTTGTTGTCAAACGATATCTGAGTCATAAAATTAGTATAGTATGTTAATAATACTAAAAACTAGAGCTAGGACTGTTATTTTATTTTATAAAAATACGCCCCTTTACTGTCAGTGAGAGCATTTTACAATGTAACTATCTAATGTTAAACCTTGGTCGTTTACATTAATTCAAATTAGTTTTTACGTATACGAATGTGGTAATCTTAATAAACACATTAATCATTTTTATATTAAATAATTCATTACAACCATTATTAATTATTTTGACAAAATGAAGGAAAACCTTATTATCAAAACAGACCAAGGAAATGGGCAGAACAAGTGTAAAACTTATGGCTTATAACAATAAGATCCATAATATTTACATCAGAGTTGCATTATTCTGGTTTGGTCATGGCCATTGCTCATGTTCGACTGACTTACTTAAATAAATGTTATAAGCTAACGGATATCCTTAAAGGTTATTGGGAGAAGGGATCCTTTCAATTGCAGAATACAGCTGCCCTCGCTTGTCGGTGCTTCACCTTTGCGTCGACGTAAATATCAGGGACTATTCTGAATCCGAATTAGACTGCTGTATTTGACCTTAATAATTGAATAGATTACGCTTGATGGTACGTAGTTAATTGCGTTTGTGTAACATAAGTACTCATCCTGATATAGCTTACTCGTTATTTACGGCATTTTGATCATCTTTTATTTTATTTATATTCGCATCAAGAAGCAATAACATTGCGCGTATAAAACGGAGCGTGTTCCCGACCGCCTCGTGTTCCTGTTCTGCGTCGGGTTTCTATATTTACGCGGCAGTTTGTGCTCGGCTCGGAGGGAAGTCATGACGTCGCTCATCGGGTGGGCTCCTCGGTCGACTTATGCGCGGCGCACACGCACCTCGCCGTCGCTCGGGACTCGCCGGTCGGGCACGGTGCTCCATGCGTCCGCCATGCTCGGCTAACATACGCATGCACGAATTACGCGGTTTCGTTTTGCGTGAGCCGAATCCTTCGGGAAAACGCGACCACACAGTCGCATTGTTTTTGTGCCAGTGTCGTATTCAGTGATATTACAATTGTGTGCCATTTACTTAGTGATTGGATTAACTCTCCTTTGTTTCCGACATGGTAGCGTTCAGGTAATATAATTATTATTGTTGTTTTCCTGCAAAAAATTGAAATTAAATTGTTGAGTACCTTTTATGAATTATTTATTAGGAAATCAATTAAGTTATGGTAGCTTTCAGAAAAAATACTCTTTTGTTTACAACCACCAAACTTACTATCTTTGTGTAGCGGTTATTTTTTAGGTCATCTAAGATGATAGAAATTATAAGAAATATTTTTTGTTTATTTTTCATTTACACACTGAGCACCTCTACAGACTACTGTATTTATACTTAAAAGTTAGTATCTTAACGAAGATTATAATTCTTTAAATAATTTTAACTAATCAATGTAGTGTACCTACTTGTTTCAAAAAGTTTCGAAATATGGCAAAATTAAATTGCATACAACAAAATTATTTAAATAAAGTAAGTACGGGAATAAAGTGATTTATCGCTTTCGATAGAGACAAACTTGCTGCTATATTATATATCAAGACTATTAGACCGCCCCGGTTTCCCACGGGTTTTAGTAAGGATACCTATTTAATGGCAATTAAGATTTACAATCATTTACCGGATGAGTTTAAAACTAAGACTTTCACTTTAAGAAAAAGTTGCATGAATGGCTCTTAACTAAAACTTATTATAACACTACTGAATACTTGAATGATAAATTTATGAATGGTTAAACCAAAAAACAATGTATAATACAGAAATATTTGCACGCCCCTGCGAGGGCAGAATAAGTTGGAATACTATGTTTGTAACATCTTTTGTACCTTATTTTCGCAAATAAATCTATCTATCTATCAAAAAAATATATAAAGTAGCCTAGTCACCCGGGGTTAATGCACCTTGCCAACGGTGACAGAATTTTTCAAATAGGTCCAGCAGTTTTGGAGCCTATTCAATACAAATAAAACACGCAATCAAATCTTGCCTCTACGATATTAGTATAGGTTAGGGCGCCAAATGATTTTAATTTTTCCATAATGTCCACAATGACCACAATGTAAATAATAAAGTAACCTCCGTCACGGCCCTTCTTTGTTTATTCCGCGAACGAGGAAGTAATTCCAAAACTAGAACCAAAAACATCCTATCTTTTACTCTTACAAAATGAAACGCAAATTAAGTTTCTGTGTGAGATATAGGTACCTATGTACATATTACGAATAATTAATTGCATGTATCGATAACAATTGACCACGTGTTAACGAGGTAGTAATGTGTGGGCGGATGGTATTTTACAAATTATTAAAAATATTTTCCTCCTCGCAATAAACATTAAATTTGTAATGCCGGGAGATAAAGTGCATGTTTTCCTGAAATTTTATGATTAGTGAGTAGTATTTCTGGAAAATCATTTTAGTACTTAGTATTCTATAACCCAATTCCATGCCAAACAAAGACTACGTAAACTCCCGATTCCTTTATTTCAGTTTGTTTGCCGTAGAATTAATTAGCTAGTTAGTCTTTACAAACTACGGATGACTTTAAAATGAAGGTATTTATAGCATTATCCCTGTCTGTCGGTACACTCTCCATACGCTATCGATTATATATTTATGCATATAGTATAGTAGTATACATAGGTAGTTGATGACACATATAACACTTGAAAACAGTGGAAAAAAAATATTATAAAAAAATGTAACACAATCACGGTTAAAGACCTGTATTCACTTTGATCAGTGGGAGTGCGAGTATACATACAGACTCTGTATTCTGTATGTACTCCCATTAATCAAATTGAATACAGCCTGCATACTGCAAGTCACATTTGTCAACCGTTTAGTGTGATCCCGCTTGAGCTTCTCTACTCTGCTTACTTCAAAGTTAAAGTAGAAAAAATGAATTCAAACTTATGCCAAGAGTTTTAGTTCGACAACTGCAGAATGAATCCTGGGAAAGCGTCCTCTGAAAATGTGATTCATAATACGTACTCGATGTGATTCATGATCGATTAGCATAATAACAACGCTGAAGGTTAACATCAAGTTGTTACTTCTAGTAAGAAATTGGGTTTTTCAAACGGGTCGTGAAAAAGGTTTTCAGGCCGACAAGGTGTTGCTGATCGACCACTGACGTTTTCTGTTCGTATTATCGATGAGTCTTCACTTCTGGCTTTCACTGTTGCTTTACATTCATTGGGTTGGTTGGAATCAACTTGTTTTGGCTAAATAAAAATAAGATCGAAAGACAAACTACGGGAGAGCCCTCTTTTCACTGAACATAAGAAAAGTAATAAAGAAACTGAATAAATTCCTAATCACCATATTTTTTTTGAAAGGGCGAGAATGATAGTACATTTTTTATTTAAAATTAACATAGCACGATCGTATACGCGGACACCTTAAAACGTAAAAGCCCTCGCCCTAAATAGCACTTTGTATACAAACAAACGCACAGGTTACCCACTGACCTCTTGAAACTCGAAATAAAACAGAACTAGCCCAAACTGCAGAAAGAGACAATAACAATTACATTAGTCACTCTGCTTGTTTACTGTCTCTATCTTCCGTGATCTATATCTAGGTAGCTGTTGATGTTATGAATGAGGATTTTATTGTATGATATTTCATGAGATTATTTGGGGTAATGGATTTTAAAATGGAACTTATTTAAAAAATATTTTAGACAAAAATAAATAAACAACCAACCAAAGCCAGCACATAAATGTTTGCCCCGTGCGGGATCGAACTCGCCCTCTGGTACCGAATGTCGGGTTACTGTCTACCAACTGCGCCATGCGCCATCAGGCTGCTGTCAACTAACAAAACATATTTTTAAAAGCAATATTTACTTATTGCTGAACATTATCCCCTGTACAACCCCTCCTGTACAATAAAGTTTGAGACAAAGTTCAAAAGACCAAATGGTTATTAAAAAGCTGTCGATGGCACCGCCAAGCATGGTCGTCGCGTAACCGCGCTGCCCGCCCGCCGTCGCCTGTTGTAGGTACGTACGTGGTTCGCCGAATTCGGTAAACTGACGCGTTGAGGAGTACGCGCCGCGCACACGCTGCCGCGCTGTATCGAGGCATGCAAACCGCGAACGCGCCTCGCCGCGGCGCACCGCGTCCGCCGCTCGTGCCTCCACCGGCGGCGGCAGCTCTGGGCTCCCTTAACTAGTATGGCCGCACAACGCTGCTTTGGCAACACGCCGCCGCTATTTTTAATGAACCTTGAGAGCAACTGCCCTTGCCGTTTTGATGCAAGTCGACATTTGGAATCATGGCCTATCTTAACTATCGTCACGCGTCTATTATTTTCACACTATTATTAACCGCCACCTCATCTTTCCTTGTATAGCTGTACTATCCTCTTCATTCTTCCCACATATTTCCCGTGAAGCTATTTTCGGATGACCTCATCATACATTTTACGTCCAATACAACATCTCTTTTGAAAGGCATTCGAGCCGTATAAAGTTAAATGTCACAGAACGGCTATAATAGCACGTTTACTTTAGTATTTTTAACCTTATGAGGGTTTATTAACAGTATCGCTGTTTAAAATTAAATGTGTAGCGTCCATAAATGTGTGAGAGTTCAGTCATGTGCATTTTGATGTATTTGTGTATATAAACTGCCGTTGGAAAGGAGAGATATTGTAAGAAAAGTTCTAAAACAAATAGCTCGGATGTTATTATGTGGTAAGCAATGACTAATCGTGTTTTGCAAAGTAGAGAAATTAAGGCACTCGCACTCGTAGGTAGATCGAGTCGGTGAGACGGGCGAAGGCCCAGCCGGCGCGTCGTCCCTCGCGACGACGGCTCGAGCACCGGCCCCCAGCGGCCTGCACCCGCGCCGGTGAAAGGGAGGTTAAACACTACGGCAAGCAAGACGGATTGCAGCAACTTTACTAAAAATGGCGTCATTCATATATTTCTCGCTTGCATTATATTAAAAATATATAATAATTGCCAACTACTCCATCTGAATATTATTATCAACATACTTAAAACTATTTTATAACACTTTATGATTTATTTTATTTAATTCATACCAGCTTTTGAGATAATTTCTAACCTTTTTTTTTCCTAAATTTATTCCTTCTTATTCATCAATTCTCGTTTAAGAAATAAAAAAAACTCATATGGTTATTTATTAGTGTCTCTCCGTAAATAATTTACTGCATATTAAATTAAAAAAAAGCTTTTAATAAACATGGCTTAAAATGGGATCCAATATTTTTTTACTGTGGTTCAAAACAAGACCCCGATTGACTATATGTTTGTTTCTTTGTAGAATTAGTATGAACCGTGTTATAGAGTAATTGTTTTTATGATGTTACTTTTTCCTTTTCAGCCTCAATGAGTGTTACTTCGCAAACAAAGGGGCGGCGTTGGTGCTGGGTGGTCCGGAGCGGGGCTGCGCGGACCAGCGTCGCTCGCCGGCACGGGCCCTCCCTCAGCCCGACATACAACATCACCTTCAGTCCATGTTCTACTTGCTACGACCCGAGGAAACACTTAAAATGGTTCATAATTTTTATATTACACTGAGTTAGTAAAGGTAATAAATTTTATCAATAACACAATCTCCGAAAAGCTAATAATCGCCTACTCTACATCATACTTGCAAAATAATCAATGTCTTTGCCTACAAACAACTAGTGCATATGCTACTACAGTATTTTTGGTCTTCTTGATTCGAGTTACTAAACCATTGACGTTTGCAACACCGGATAGAGCCTTCAAAAATGTCTTTGCGTTGTCTTTACGAAACCTGTGCTGCAAATTCGTAGGAGAATGCTTGAAATGAAAGGCGACGTTTAATAATATTAAAGTTCGTCCACATATTGTATCAGTGCTTGTGTATCATAGAGATCGTTTAGAATAAAAAATTATGTACTTAATATCAATTACAATTTTGAGTGTCTCAATTCATAGGCGGTGAAATTGGAGAGCGCTCACGCGGGCCGCACGAGATATTTGGTGGTAGTCTGCAGAAGCGAAGAGGCTGCGTTGTTGGGCATCGATTGCAATGAACGCACTACTGTTGGTCTTGTCCTGCGAGTGCTGGCCGATACTTCTATCAAGCTTGATGGCGATGGGTTAGTTCCATACATCCTCTTTTTAATAGTACAGCCCACAAATTTATAGTGCTGCTAGACGATCGGTCCGGTACTGGACCATCGAACCGCCCTGTCACCTCTCTTTCCTTGTTTGACTTTACTATATTTCATACATTAATTTATTAACTCAATTCCATTAATTCATTTGGCAATTGGAAAAATAATGCTTACTGAAAAATCATAAACATATAAAGTAAATAAATAAAAATGATGGAAAGTCGTCTGTTGATTTGTGATTCAAATTGACAATTACTAGAATCGAGACAAAACATTGACAATACCATAATCGTCAGCGACTGACCATAATTATTACAAGGAACCATGTTGTCGACATTACTTTTATGTAAGCTCAGAACAATAACTAATTAGGGATTCATTGTCCTCAGGGGGTTCAGCGTGTGTGTGTGCAATCAACAACACATATTTAAACCTGTATCTGTTCAGGCTATGTGGTGAGTGAAATGCATCTATGTACTTGTACAACTGTACTAGCGAACTCTCTCGTTATTAAAGCGCAATCCCGTGTTTATAGTTCTTACGGGAATTTTGAAATTCTCTATAATGTAACTAACAGTGAAGATCGCATCAAAATCCGTTGCGTTGTTTAGCTCCCAGAGGAACAAAAAAGAGAAAAAAAACAGCAACTTTATTAACTACCATTTATTTCCTGATCCATTATGTAAAAAAGAAAACATGCAAAATCTGTCTATTTATCTGATAGGTTAACCAGTACTTATCAGGAATCATTAAAGCCGACCCTTGAAATTCATGTGCTTCTTTTCTGAAACCAGAAGCGAGGCCTATAGTTATATAGGTTACTCTAACTACATTAGTAATTTTGTCTTGTTTGTGCATTAAGTGCTTCTGGTCGTCCTTATGTAAATAAAAGGATAATTATGTAGCTGTTTGTCATTTCACGTTATATCTGCATTCAGTTTGTTGTGATTTAGAATAATCATTTATTTGTGACTTGTCTTATCTAATCCTCACGCCACTATTTTGTCATGCCTTGTTATTATGTACATTGTAATAATATACATATTATATCCTAATGATCCTTGGATATTTGTTGATGTCTGCGTTATATGGTGTTTCCTTTGTGTATATGTAGACAAAACATTAAACTGACCTCCATAATCACAGAATAACTTGTAAGGAAAAAAATTAAATTCTTTTCTGGGAAAGGTTTGGTTTGGTTCGCCCAAAAAAAATTTCACACACGATATCTATATCAATCAAAATAAATGCTAGATTTGACCGAACAAAAGTACATTGCAAGTTAGACAAAAAGTTGCAAAAAGTGTAGCCGCCGAAGGGCCGATTCAACAGCTGTACGGCGACATAGACATTCTAAAGGGAAGCGGGTGTAATGCACCGCGCGTCTTGCATAACAACAATTAAAGTTGTGGAAACCTATAATTGGTTAACTCACTATTATTGTTGTTTAACAACGTTGTCAGGAAGTTCGAGAGATTATTTGTTAATCGTGACTTAAAATACGTACAATTAGTTATGTTTATTAGATTTATTTAATATACCTACTGCAAGTATTAAACTAGAACAAGTCTTTGTAGTGAATTAGAATATAATTTAATAAGGGGTGAATAGGTTAACTAGAATCAGGAGGTCGATACAGAATCAGTCCCCATTACAATCAATTATTATCGTTTGTACACAACAAATTAATGAAGAATTTTGGAATACAGATTTATTTTTATTTAAAATAGTTTGATATAGGGAATCGGGCATTACTGGGAATCGCATAGTTTCTGGTTTCATGTAATATATTTACATTATAAATTGACATTTAGACATGTATGTAGAGTTCACCCAAAAGTTGTAATTCCGACATTCAAACTAATAATCATGCGTTTTACACGAGATGGCCAAGTTTGCAAATTGGCCAATTTACCACAATTTTGGTGCATCACTTAGAAACTATTTGACCTAGAACAGTCTATTTAGTAATTTGTTTTCGTGATTCTAGCACAAAAAAGAAAACAATACGAAGACAAAATGGGGCAGCGGACAAAGTACTAACAGTACTATTACTAATAACCCACTTAGTAAATTGTTAATTATTACCGATACAAAGGACTTTTAGGCCAGCATACTTTGAATCAGACAAACAATACGAGCAAAAGTAAATGTTGATATTTATTAACAAATTAATTAATTCTATTTACGCGTGAGCAACAGTAATTCGGTTCACGTGCGAAGTCTAGAAATTTTATGTTAAGGAGAATATTTATCTTATCACGAAACATGAAAATCTTGTAAAATTTAATCGAAAAATCGAGATTGCACAATAATTTACAGTAATTTTGAGTTGTAAGGCCATATTTAAGGATAACTAATTATAATAATTGCACATTTGCTTTATTCGTAGACAATGTAGGTACTAACGATATTTTGACTAAATTGTGTAACAAGGGTTTTTTTTTTCAATGATAAAAATTAATTTTGATGATGTTACATTGACTATTTTTCCCGTGCTTTTTGGTAAATCTGTCGCCGGAACTATAGCACGAAAAAAATCTACAAGAGCTTGTTTAAGCCTATTTATTACAAGTTAAGGTGGTGACTTTATACGGTGATATATTGTGAGTAAGCCAATTATTATAAAGGTGAGATGTGTCTGAAGACGTTGTTTTTCAGGTCGGCTCTACAGACGCTGCACAGGGCCAGCAGTCGCGCGCGGGCGCTGAATCACTTCGCTGGCGGGACCTCGCACGGCTGGTGTGGGTACTACGAGGGCCATGTGGACTCGGACCGCTCCTGTCTCAACGAGTGGCATGCCATGGACTGCATCGAGTCTCGGCGGCCGCCCTCGCCCGACTCGCTCAGGCACAAGTGAGATTTTTTGCTTATTCAGTCTGGGTGTAGAATAAGCTGAATATAGGACCAGCACATGTATGAGTGGACATTTTTTTTGTTTGTTTAGAAAGTTCGTTAAAAAATATGTGGACGTGATTATTATTTATCGCGCAGGCGTAAAACGAAGTTCGAAACTTATTTATTACTCAGTGCATAACGACAATCGATTTTCCATTGTTTTATGAACTGCGAGTCCAAATTTTGGCGCGTACTATAATTTAGTGAACACACGAAATCCTCTTTGAAAAACATTCATAATTGTATGTTTTCAATACAGGTCAATAATTATAATTATGTGCTAATTAATATTTACGATAATTTTCGCGCTGCGAACAGTTAACCGTTCAATGTCTACAATAGATCACGCATCGGACGCCTAGACCTAGTTTCTTGACCTCATGAAGGATGCCAACGTTAATTAGAATATATTCGGTACATACGATACTTAGCTAGAACAATGTTCATATTACATCGAGTGAGCGCGATTTACAATGATAAAATAACACAAAATAGTATGTGTAATACGTCCGTATAGATTACACTCCCTTTGCACATATGTATTTCCAGATTTTTTAAAAAGTCAACCACTTCAAAAATCAGGAAATACATTTATTATTATTTATGACTCAAAAGGTAACCATGACTCAAATTCAAGACAAAATTTTGTTTTCCTTAGATAAATACTTTGAACTTTGAGTCAGTTTGAATTAGTTTAAACTTAAAATTAAATTAATCATTGCAATTAAAATAATAATATACTGAAGCTACTTCTCAGAACCGATTTGCGTTAAATTTGTGCGAGTGTTATTTTTGCTTTTGTTATTGAATGTACGCTTTACTTAGAGAAAGTGACTGTGAAGAGCACTCTGAATAAACGAATTTATTTCTATAAATGTAATATTTTTGTTTACACATATCTTTTTTCTTTTTGTTATCCAGGCCACGAGAGAGAGACGAAACAGAATGCGTGATAAGGTGTACGCTGAAGGAAATAATGATGAGTGTAGACATAGATGAGGTGACAAGCAAAGTGATCCGTGGCAGACTGGAAGATGAACTAGATATGGATCTAGCAGAGTACAAGTCCTTCATTGATCAAGAGATGCTCACTATATTAGGCCAAATGGACGCTCCCACGGAGATATTCGACCACGTGTACCTTGGCTCAGAATGGAATGCTAGTAATTTAGAAGAACTGCAGCGAAATGGGTATGTCGCGATGTTTAATTTATTATGAAGAATTAATTTTTCAAGCAAGATGTGATACCATCCCAGCTTTCATACAAATATACTTAATTAATTTGTTTTTTTATTATCATTGAAATTTTCGAATATAAAAAGACAAAGTATAGCTAATAAAATTTTTATTTAATTTTCAGGGTTAGACATATATTGAACGTGACAAGAGAAATTGACAATTTTTTTCCTGGTATGTTTGATTACCTAAATGTAAGAGTATATGACGATGACAAGACTGACCTTCTCAAACATTGGGATAACACATATAAGTACATAAATAAAGCAAGAAACGAAGGCTCGAAAGTGCTCGTACATTGTAAAATGGGTATCAGCAGATCCGCCTCCGTCGTTATAGCATACGCGATGAAAGCATTTAACTGGAATTTCGACAAGGCGCTGAGGCACGTGAAAACGAAAAGAAATTGCATCAAACCTAATACAAATTTTTTGAGTCAGCTCGAAACCTACCAGGGTATTCTGGATGCAATGAAAAACAAGGAAAAGCTGCAGAGATCGAAATCGGAGACGAATTTAAAGTCGCCCAAGACCGTCTCGAAAGCGGAGAGCAAAGCAATGGACCCGACCCCTCTAGTCCTGGCCCTGACGGGCTCGTACTCGGGCCGCCCGCGCTCCTGGTCGCCCGACACCAAGCTGGCCAACGAGCTGCTGCCGCCCACCTCCGTCTCGCTCGAGAACCTCCTCTACGAGACGCGGCACATGCTCATGCCCTGCGCCAACGGCTCCTACAGCGTCTCGCCCAACCAGATCATCCGGCTCAAGGAGGAGGGCGCGCCCTCCGTCAAGCACATCGTCAACGAGATAGAGAACGCCTCCAGCGAGCGGAGAGACTTCACTAGGAGATATCAAAAACTCAATTTCGGCAACCAGAACGAGAAACCTATCGATACTAGTGTATCGCCGGTGGCTCCGCTGACCGAAGCACCCAGCAAGGCCACGCAGGTGTCTCCTTCGAAAAACTCGAGTCACAAATATCCACACTCTATGTTTGAAGATAATAAAATTCACACATGGGACCCCGGGGAGACGCCCTGGCCCAGAGGCGACGACAATCGAAATACTGATGATAGTGACAATATAGTGAAAAGTGACAGTGGTATTATAGACGTAAAAATAAAGTCGAGTGACGTTTTATCAAATTTAGGAGACCGTAATGTAGAAAGCGACGAGCGAAGAGCCACCGACGAGGACGCGCCGCCACCGAGTCGGCAGAGCTCGTGGAGCTCCTTCGACAGCGCCGTCGTGGCCGACCTGTCGCGGCACTCCTCCTGGGGCTCGCACGACAAGCGCCCGCCGGCGCCCGACAAGCGCAGCCAAGGGGCGCCCAAGGAGCGCCGCGAGGACGAGCCGCGCCCCACCTCCGACCTCGGCATCATCAGCGAGCACACGGAGCCGCGCCGCCCGCGCCCCGCCGCTATCTCCGACAACGAGCGCAAGTTCAACGAGACGTGTGCCATACTCTCGGAGCTGGCGACGGCGGCGGCGCGCATGGAGCGGGCGCGCGAGCGCGGCGCGTGCACGTGGAGCGGGCGGCTGTCGGCGTCGGCGCCGGCGGACACGTGGCTGCGCGCTGGGCTGCGTCGCCGCCGGCCCGCGTGCGCCTCGCACGGCGACCTGCCGCGCGCCGCGCCCGCCGCCGGCCTCGTCAGCAACCTCAAGAAGGAGTTCGAGGCGCTCTCGGAGGCGGACTCGCTCCGGCGGAGCAAGTCGCGCGGGCGCGAGCGGCCGTCGGGCTCGCCGCCCCTGGCGACGGCGGCGTCGGCGGCGTCGGTGGCGTCGGTGGCCTCTGCGGCCGGCGAGGACTTGTCGGTGCGCGTGCTGGTGGATCGCTACGACGTGGGCCGCCTGCGCTGCGAGTCGGCGTGCGAGGCGCGCCCGCGGCCGCCGGACGGCAAGAAGAGCCGCCTGGCGGCGCTGCGCAGCTCCTTCCCGCGCGGCGCCGAGCGGCCGCCGCCGGCGCCGGCGCCTACGGTGCTCGCGCTCGCGCCGCTCGACTACTCACTACACAACAATGTGCTCGTTTCAACTGTGATGTCGAAAGCTCAAAACAAAAAACAATTGCAACATGGGAAGACCCATCCGTTGACGAGGCTCAACTTGAATCGGTCGAATAATAGATGTTCAAATCCTGTATATAATACTATGTAGAAGTATTTATGTTTTTTATTTATTATGAATTCTTGCCAAACTCATATTTTATCTTTCTAGAGTTTTATATACTATTTACAAAATGAAATCACAGTGTATTTGTCTATCACGTAAATTGTATTAAACGGCTGTTTGTGTGTAGAGAAATGTTAAAAGGAGAAATAAATTCAATACAACTGATGTACAACTTTATGGCAGCGTTTCTTGTATTAGACCTTGACTAGTGATCGTTACAAACATATCCACAACACATTTCAATTGTACTATAACGTCAAGATGCACAATAACAGACCCCGTCATCCAAAGTCGACAGTTTGTAGTCGTTTTCCCGTTACAAACGAAACGCGAGGTGTGTTGGCAATTTCGCTGATTTTCTTGTAGGTATCTGGTACTTTACTTATTTTTCTTCTTATTGTTCCAAAATCGAATGCGTATATTCCGCCTGGATTATTTTTAATTGAGCATTCAGTCTGTAATAAAGACATTCCTATCGTTATAAAACTTTCCTAATAATGGGTCAATTAATCTTAAGGCTCAGTTTCAGGTTTCTGCGAGCTAGCTCATTTCATATAAATGAGGGTGTAGAGCTACCTTATGAATATATAAGAAACGAAGTTGGAATGATGGGACTATAATTTTGTACTTACAACTTTCATATTTACGTCGACAACTCTTAATATATTCGATTCTGAGCCGCCGCACACTATCAAGTTTGTTTCTGGTACAAATTTGCCACAATAAAGCTTCGACTGGAAATTGTCCGGGTTAACAGTTTCAATTAATTTGCATGACCCATAATCCCAGATTTGAATGCTGTCTTTTTCTTGCCATGAACATGTTAAAACCTGGGATAATAATGTCATAATTTAGTGTTAGCCCTTAGCCCTCACTGGTTAAAACCCTCCCTCAGTTTCTTGTCACCTCTGTTCAGAGCCAGAGATAGAGCAAACTTTTTTGTGAGGTCCATTCCTCAATATTAACTAAGTACTATCATAAAAGAATTTGTCTCAAACGACTCATATCCGATTATTATCTTTTTATTTAGATTTAAAATTATATTCTAAGGATCTCAATTTGGAGCCAATGCAATTAGCGAGATCAGTCGCTAATTGCATCCTTTTATTTATAAACAACAAACAATACCAGACCCTGTATTTGGAAAAGTGTTTTACTTTATCCTTGTGCGTAGTAAATAAATTATTATTTATAATAATAAGTTCCAAATACCTGCTTCCCAGGTTTGTCGAAATCTAATCCTTCACCACACATATGGACTCCAAGAAAGTACCTCGTGGCATATGGTTGCCTATCATCCCAGCACATTACAGCATTATCCCATCCTCCAGATACCAACTCATGGTGAGATTTAGGATTGAAGGCGCAAGAGAATATCCTTGACGTATGTCCGTCAAATATGCCTTTCATTCCACTACAGGCATAAAAATAATTATGAAAAAAAATTATAATATTAAATAATATCACCTGGTCAAATAGCGATAGCGATGCTCTGCATGTCAACGATAATAACAATAATTTACTGGGTGTGTACTATGCCCATAATTTCGTATACATACGCTAAGCATACGTACATACGAGTCAAACACATAATATATGTTTAGGGTTTGGAATTTTGGAGAATGATGTCTTCCTACCCTGGAGATATCTTATTCTCACGGGACAATATACATAATAATATTTATTCACGGATAGTTTAAGGTTCTAAGGCTCTCTCTGGAGAGTGAAGCCACGAGTATCAGCTAGTTAAAAATAATTCTTGCCTAGAATAGAATGCTCTTTCTTGCGTCTGTGCTTCTTCGTCGTACATATTGAGTTTACAATCGTCCCCGTACGTAATGAATTTTGTATAACGTGGATGATAGCAGAGTCCCAAAGTTTGTCGCTTTTCACGAATCGTGTATAAACACTGGTCATATTTATATTTCCAACATTTAATACATCCATTTACGTCTAAAAAAAAAACGATTAGGTAAAATCATCGAGGTATTCTTTCCACTTGCTAGGCCATATCAAGTATTTTACATTCCTTTTGGTAAAGTCAGTAAAAACATTAATTTGCATTCGACTATATAGTGTACAGCGCCATCTAGTTTTAAATTAACAAAATGTTATCTGCTGCTTCGCGCTCGTAAAAATTAGCCTATGTTGGGCTCTGTACCCCTAACAATAGCAAATTTTCATAATGATCGGCTGCTTAGTCAAGCCGTGAAGGAATAACAAACAAACTCACTTTCTCATTTATAATATAAGTATGATGGTGCCAAAATCGAACAAGAGTAGATTTTATACAGCGCCAAATCATTTCAGTAAACATAAAATTACTAACATGAAGCAAGTAGCATATTGGTAATTGGATGCGCCTTGCTGACTGGCCGATGCTTGATGGCGGACACCGGGCCAGGGTACGCTCTACACTCGTCGTCTACAAGGGTGTGTGTACAACTTCCATTATTGCAGTCAAACAGTCGAATAGTGCCGTCAGTAAATCCAGCAGCTATGTCATTTACATCCTCTGTGTATTTACAACACATTATCTCTTTATTCGTATCACTAAAATGGTTGATCGATAAGTAAACTACAGAGCAAGTTGCATTATACGAAAACACCTAGGTACAGTCACCTCCATAAATATGTAATCACTTTAGAACCTTGTCACTATAACATTATTGACATGTTTACTCATATGTCAGTAATGGAAATAATATACGAATGTTTTTACATAAAAAAATGTAAAAACGTAAGGTAGAATGAAATTGTCTAATCTTTCTGGCATATCGGTTAGTTGCAGAAACACATTTTGAAGTTAATGGCTGATTAAATCGTATGCTGTCATTGTAAAAATAAGGAGAAAATGAGACTTACGTCATTAAATTCTATTTTTGTGCAACTCGCGCCAAAACCGTTGAAGCTGAACCGTAGTTAGGTACATAAACAACATAGGATAGTTTTAGTCGGTAACTACGAGATTGTGTACTGTAGGTGATTTTATTACCCACCACAGGCCTATCACGCATGCGATCCTTGACTGGGTAGGCTTGAGTGTCAGCTGAATTACTAAGTTCCATAAAAATCTATAAATATGAAATTCAAAGTCCTGACTGACTTAAGGCCGATTGTTTGATCGATCAGTAGGTAGTTAAGTACACTAATGTTAAAAATAAATTAAGTATACTAACGTTAAAAATTGCTACGAATTTTAAGTTAGTTAGTTAGTTTTTTCAACGAATTTTAACCATTAGTTTACTTAACTACTGATCAAACAACGGGGCCTTAACTATACATCAACGCACAGCCCAAACCGCTGGGTCTAGAGATTCCAAATTTGGAATGTAGGTTCCTTACGTACGACGTCTAGGGTATACCTACTAAGAAAGGATTTTTCAAAATTCCTATGGGAAAGCTAAATATACGCAAACGAAGTTGCGAGTATTTTACGAGTGTAAAAATAAAATGGATCTAAAAATGCTCACTGTTTTGGACGATACGAACATAATTGAGAGCAGATTTACTTCTCCATGATAAACTTGATTTTTTTCACTATGAGTTGATTTCCTTTCAACGTGAGGCGTGGTTGTGTGGACAGAAATTGTCTCTTTTTGTGGTGTAGTATTTTTGACAAATGCGTTAGCAGCAGCGACACTTTTTCGAGCTGCCTTCATGCTATTGGCAGCCATTGGCCCGGCTGCTGTTTTCCTCTGTGGTTCCATGCCTCTATTTTTACATCGGCAGCATCTCGGTTTTGAACTTGCTTTAATTAACGACACGTAGGTACTTTAATTAATCCATGTTACTCGATAAATTTACATAAAACTGAAATTTTTCTACATTGTCAATGTCACAAAATTATCTAAGAACTAAGGGCAGCTGTACTCGGGCAACATTTACTTTTATCATTTTTGCAAAATGTAGGCGGTCCACGCATATGCAAAGCGTTTAAAAGTTCAAAATAATAACAAATCTGAGAGATTACTATAAATCCATGGCCATTGTTCTATTACCACACCGGGACATACAATTTTATTCACAGCTGCCCATCTAGATCTAGATGTCAGTTAAATAGTCACAAGGGTAGTGGGTTCGAATCGCGTTGAAATGAAACTGTCTTTCGTTGCTATTACTTTATATACAGCGGCTGTCAGTTGATTATTCTACTTGTATTTGCTGACCGTACATTTGTACAAGAAAGAACAACTAATCGATATTCTGTGCCTAGAGCGTTTCATAGCGATGGTAAGTTTTATGTAGGTGTCTGGTGTACCTACCTAAGCATTTGGGTGGTTTGAAACTCGAAGTCCAAAACTGAAGTGATCATTGAAGTGATTCATAGGTATGTAGTGATAATGTGGTGGTAAATTATTTTTTGCATGATCGTAAATCAAAACATTCATAGAAAAGGGCAAAATAAAACAAAATTGCAACGCTAAATAAATTTTATTTCATGAATTCATGTCAATAAGTATTCATTATTCACACTCAAAATTATAATGTACAATCATTTATAAATAATGTTGAATCTGCCTAGCACATAGTTTAATATCACGGAGCAGCAAATGACGAGGATGTGCATATTCATCAATTACCAAGTGCAAAAGATTGTATAAAACACGTACAATAATTCTATTTATTCATTGATTACCGTCAAACAGTACTACGTAGCGTCATGGCTGATTACCAAATATCACACTATTCAGAGTGCGTGCATTCCGGGGGCGAGTCCATTTTGTAGACATTTTGCAACCTTGTCATATTAGTAACCTTACAAACCAAACTACGTCCTTCAAAGATACTTCAGATTAAAGTTATTGGTACAAGGTTACATCGACATAGAAAATAGTGAAAATTGGGAAAATGTTTTCTAATCTTCCTTCTGGCAGGAAGATAAGCGAAACTGTCGGTAAGCGAATGTAAAAAGCCTAAAATATCAACTTCAATCAATCAGCCAAGTATTCCATCTCCAAAAATTAAAACTTTTTCCAGATTAAATTGACACTATTGTCTACCCCGATCGGAACACGGCACATTAGATTCATTGCAATTAACAGTCACGCAACAGTGATCATATCACTGCTGGGTTATGTACCTACATTTAATTAGGTCATATACTAAATACACTATCCACCACACCACTGCACTCGGACAATAAATAGACAAATTACTACTACACAAGAATTCTTTACAAACATCTCGGATCCACAGCGCTGTGCCTAGAGCCATGACGCAGAGCACCTCAGTACTTTCTTTCAGCTACGGAACAGGGTGACTATCTAGCGACTTAAGTGGCATAATAAATTACGAATTTGTACCTCACTTACATTAATTCGGTAACCGTTTAGATTTCATTGCAGATAAAATTGTTAAAACACTACTTTTTGATTAACAGACGAGATAAACAGTTTGCTATTTGGAACTACATAATTTATTGTCTTGCACCGATTTATTATTGATTGTAGTTTGTAAATCACAAAATATTTAAGTACATTTTTCAATAGAATCAAAGCAGGGATACAAGTAAATAAAGGTGTTACATGATCTACATTTTACCTAGCCCGAGTTTAAGAATCAACGCCTACTTTCGCCTTAAATATTGCAGATATTCACTTATTTACGTACTTGAGTAATATACCATTAGAATGTGTGTTTAAAGATATTAAATTAAGATAAATACTTACAGTTAAAAAGGGCTATACTTTTGTACAAATAAATATTAATTCTATTGTTTGACAGGGGCTAGGTTAAAGGTAAACCTGTAGGTGTTTCACCAGCGTTTCTTGTAAAACTTTACAAGGAAAACAATCCTTAGTTTTACGAGAAAAGTTACACCGTTTAATTACAATTTTTGTTATCACGAGAATATAGGAAAATACACACTACATTTTAGGCGTAGTGTAAAGCATATTAAATATTAATAATGAAAACAACGGTATTAACACAAAAAATTATTCCATGATAGATACAATATAGTCATAACGAATGTATGTGTTCGAGTGATCTAAAAGCTATAAAAACAAGAAAAGGGGATGCTATGATAGAAAAAAGGGAATTGAAGTGTGCAAAAGGTAGGTACTTTTCAAGACAGAAATTATGAGAAAATATATTAATACTTATCAAAAAATAATCAACAAAATAATTTTCTTTACTATGTCTAGCGACAAAGATTATAAATTATTCACGTGTTTTTGCAAATGAATAGTAGTACGGTAAAAGGGCATAATTATCGGATAATGTAGTAAACAATTTTAAAGAAAATAGTCTATAAGCAACGTAAAAGCATTTTTTACAAGAATGGAATTTAAAAGAGAAGTTTTGTAGAATAACATGGTTATATAACAATCCGCATTTAGATCAAGACATTGTGAAAATTACAGTATTATCGCTTGGTAAAAACGAATCGGAGATGCAAGTATCGTTGCTGTTAAACCACGTGTTTGTTTACTGTGTGTGGCTTCCCAATATGTTGAAATGAAAAGTGTTCAAATTGTGCGACTATTTTAACTGTACCTGGCGCTAGTGTATGGAGCACTTCGGACACATTGTATACATTTCTATCAATAACACTATGAGCAATTTTGTAGCTATATTCGCAACGTATTCTGAAATTACTTCTAGGTTATTCAATGACATTGATAAGAACATGACAATCATCCAGTTATCTTAATCTATTTTTTTTTTACAAATTAATGTATACAAAGCTTATGTAGGTATACATAAATAAATTAACCCGCATTCAAAATGTACTGTAATGAACATCTGTCAGTAAAAGTATGTTTTATAGTTCAAAAGAATTTATACAATAAAGATTATATTAGGGCATCAGATACCACATTTCGTTAAATTAATATAAACGAAACTTCATTTACCCTGGTGATTTGATCCTATTGAAGATTTTAATGGTGTAACCTAAGAGCACATTTTAAATGTAGTCTATGAAGATTGCACTCATCATTATCAAGTACCTATACATCGACGCAATATCTTTAAACAACCACAATTCATATTTATCTATATTGCACTTCAAAGTAGGCGAAATGGATATAAGGCAAAGATGGCGGGCTAGTGTTAAGCGCAGGCGACACCGGGAGCAAAGCTAATAGAATCTAAGTTAGCTTAGTTTCGCTGTCTTTTCGTACACCGCTCACAGTTCGCGGTCTGAATTGAACTTCGAAAAGAAGTGGAGAGAAACAAGCTTAGCTTTGTTTCGTCTCGCTCCTGGGGTGGCCTACTTTTAACGAGGGAGCGTCAGAGTTTACAATGTTCGAAATTCTAACCAATATACAATATTAATTTATGTTTCGTACATAGGTACGGTTCTGTACGTTAGTGTACACGACACCGCCACCGCCGCGCTGTCGCTTTTTAACCGACTTCGATTCCTAATACATTGATAGCTACAAACGTCACACTGATCACACTCTTGTAAACGGTCGCTAATAGAAAAACAATTTATATAGGGGTCAGGGATTCGGTAAAAACAAAAGACGACAGTCCGACAGCGGGAGGCGTGGAGGCGGCCCGTATACAGTCTTGCGGCGGTGTCGTCAGCGCCGCCCCGTGTCGTTAACACGAGCACTTATAACATCACCACTATACTATTGTGCCAGAGTACAGAGAGTACAGAGTAAAAAACTTTAACATTCAAAAATAACTGCCCATACAATGATCCCAATACTAACACCATCTACCGGGTGGCCTGTGTATTATAGTCTCCAGTACATGAAAAATAAATTCGTTGGCCGATTTTATTCTCATTTCAATAATTTAATTTAATAATAATTTGTTATTTCAATCTATAACCGTTCAATATTTTCATGTACAGGCTTGACATATTAACTAGTCATATAACAGTGGTGGTTTACTTACATACAGTAAAAATTGTTTAGTTAGGCACAGAAAACTGTAGCCTAAAGACACATAAATATAAACATTGTAATAAATACATTGCCAAACAAAAGAGCTTACATTCTCGTGTGTAATTGAAATTTCAAAGCACCTACCTAGATGCACGACAGGACTGTCCTTTAAGGACATATAACTTAAACTACTTTGGATTGAAATTGACTTCTTGATTATGGTACTTTACTACCCAAAGTTAGTTGTATGGTTACTACTAATACACTCAAAATTCTTACAATATACTGACATGCATATATATAAATTAGAACCAAACAACAAATGGCCAAATTAAATAAGTTAATAAAACAAATCAAGCGAAAACCTTACACAAGAACAACAATTCCAATTCCTTTCTCTACCTTCCCCTAATAGGTACAGCACACTACTCGTCCCATACATGATAGATATATGAAACACGTAGTTAAACTTATACCCATTTTATAAACCAAGTGCTATTGTGGAATAAGGATTGTCAAAATTTCATTCTACCTACTTAATATCAAAACTGAGGTTCTCCTTTAGTTGTACTTAATGACATTAGTCATAGTAGGTAACAAATAAAGCTTCAGTAGGTACATATTTTCAGATGATTCGCCAAACGCCTATTTATCTATTACTTTATGTGCCAACTATATAACCTTGCTACTCTCACAGTAACCAAGTTATTATAACTCTTAGGTAATTGCACATTTATAATTCATTTGATACCTAATAGTTATAATATCATATATTTATTTACATCTTATGTAGTTGTTTTGTTTGAATATTATTTACAGTCTTGAATTTGTACAACCCATACTTCCAAATTTGTCCTAAAATATATGAAGATTTCTATCAATTCAAACTCTTGGCCTGGTTTCGTCACATCATTCAATTGTTTCCTCTACATAGATTTTTCAAATTTCTTAAGAGGCCTACTGATAAAGAGACATGTACATACATAGTTGAAATGTGGTGCCATATTCTCACAGAAAAATACTGTACAACCAGGAGTTGTCAACAGTTTCCATTGATAAAACATCACCAAATACATAGATGCTATTGTGTTAGCGCATACAGTATACATCTACCATTTTATAAACAATCCCACATTGCTTATCCACAAAAATATTCTAACCATTTATTTTGACAAAAATAGACATCTGTCTTTAATTTTCATGCCCACATCCATCTGAGGAAACACACAATAAATTTATAATAATCAACATTATTTGATAAACAATGATAACAATTCAATAGATTTCTATTTTTTACAATACAGTGTATGAACTTGTTAGAACATAATTAATTATTAATGTACAAAAGCAATTCTCCTAATTCTATGTAGTGTTTGATTATTACAATATATATATATTATGGCAAATGATAACCAAGAGCTACCTATGTTCCTGTTTAAAATTAATTAGAACATTTGATTTGTTTTCTTAAACCCATTACCGTTCTGCAACTTCCTCATAGAACTATATAGACTGTTATATATAGCTAATTTAATTAAAATCCATTCAGCTGTTTCTGAGTAATGTACAACAGATACACAGACATTGGGTTTTTAAAAGTAGCTCAGAAATTTTCTTAATCCTGTTAGTGTAAACAATTTCAAATAATTTAAATTCAAAGGGTAGACTCACAAAACAGAGACATACTTTTTAAAGTTAAAAAGTAATCTTGTTATTGGGGGCCATCCTTAGAACAAACATACCAAGACTGTTTACATAAACATAAAGGAATAATAGGAAAAATCTGATTATAGGCATTTTTAAGATAAATTGTTAAAATGATGCTTAAGAGAGAAAGTCTTATTACCAGAATGACAAATTAATTAACAACTTTACTATGAAGATCAAATATATTCAGGTTTCTGGAAATATATTTAAAATGTGACAGACAAAAGTTGCTAAACTGCCAAACTGTTAGAAGCTTAGTAAACATTTGCAATGTTCAATAAAGCCTGATTCATTTAATATAATATATAGTACTCTATCAAATATGGTAAATAGGGTAATTCTTTTCGGTGCCTCTTACTAGTAATGAATGGTCTAAAATTTTGTAATTCAAAGCACAAGTATTTGTGTAGTTTTATACTGGAATAATAATTAGCAGAAAGACCACCTTTAAATTGAGAATTGACAAATAAAAGCACAACAACAATTATTATTCTCAATATTAATCATTAATAAAACATACACAAATTTATCTACTATTCAAATTGTATGTCTGATCTGAACTGCATACACCTGATACACCATATCCATAGCAATATAAGTTTCAAGAAAACCAACAAAACACAAAAGCAATTCCATAATAAATAAATAACATCAGATGCAAACTAAGTAGGCATACCACTCTTTATGACAGAACAACCCATTGTAATGTTGTAGATAAAAACAATGATAATTTATCTAATTGTTGCTACAATCACAGTGATATCATGAGCTTGTCAAATCAGATATTGGATCAAACGGAGTGGCCTTGGGACTGGTGTCTCTGTCCCCACTGACTAGAGGGTCCCTGCGCCGAGTTACCTTGCTGCATCCACGAGAGGATGTTGGGTGGCCCGGGCGGCGCCGACGACGTAGGCCCGGCGAACGGACCCTGCTCAGAAGCGCCCGATGGAATATTGTTGATGAGCCCCCAGCCCGCTGCCTGATTGAGTGCTGCTACTAACGCCTGGTTCACAGGGAGACCTCCCATGCCCAGTGGCATGCTACCACCCTGAGCTTGGCCTGCTCCTCCAGCAACAGCAGTCTGCCCATGCTGGCCTGACATGCCCAAAGCTTGCATATTTACCATATCCATATTACGGCTGCTCCATGAATTATTGTTTGAAGTGTTGTGCGGGTGAGCTTCTTCATAGTTTCTACTTGGTAGATTCCTTTGGTTGGCGCCACTCTTATTTTGTTTAGGCGATGCATTAGACACATTTACAGAAACACCCTTGATAATATGATCTTGACCACACAGGCTTTGTGCTACTTCCGGATCCAAGAATGTTATAAAACTAAAAGCTCTAAATGGTTTCGGAATAAATACGTCTGTTACCTCACCAAACTGTGAGAAGTATTCTCTCAAATCATTGGCTGTCAGTTCTTCTGTACAACGACCCACAAACACTTTACATGGCATGGATGTGACGGAGCCTTCCTTTGAATTAGGTATCCGCACGTCACACCACCGCCCATCTATCATGTGCCTCTGGGCCAGTACTCTCATTTGGGAAGAGTATGATGCAAAGCGAATGAAGGCAAATCCTTTGGACATTCCAGTTTTAGGGTCCCGTTTTAATTGTGCCATTAAAACCTCTCCAAATTTCTCAAAGTACTCCCTCACTGTTTGTTCTGTTGCCTTCCATGGTAGACCCAGCACAATTAAATCAGAACACAAATTATCATTTCTTTTGTTCTTAGTTATAGATGTCTCGGAATTTTCACCAGATTTCCTTTTGTTTTCTTTAGGAAAACTGCAAATATACAGCTGATTACCCCATCCTTCTGGTGGCGGATACAATCGGCCGTCTCTAAGCCTGATGCCCCTGATCGTCTTCGTCTCGGGGTGCCGATACTTTAGGCCACAACACCCGGGGAACTGCGCAGACACTGTCGTCAACATCAACGTTCCATCATCTTCGATAGGGAGTTCTATGGGTTCTTCGTTTTCGTCTTCGGCCACGGGCAAGTACTCGAAGGACATTATTTCTTAATCATGAACAATATTAATTAAAAATCGATAAAAATAAACACAGATGTTATACTTAACACTATACAAATGTACAATTCTTAATTCATATAAATAAATAAAATTAAACGTCAGCCACGGGTTAGGTACCCATTGCAATTTTGCTGGTTGAAAACACGGTGTATGAAAGGTTTTGATCAATGTCAAAGATTATTTCTAAGAAAATTACTTTGCCAAAACGTATCAAATTATAGTGGTCGCTCTATAAGAATAGACAACTTTCTAAAATTGACGTTTCACATGAACAGTGTTACCTGTTATTTAAAATAAAAATGCGTGGCAAACAGTGAAAAATTCCCTGTATTGAAATTACGTAATACATTTTGTTTTCCCACAGGTTTTATAAAGTTATGAGTTAATTAAATCAATAACACATTTCACGGACAGAGTATAAACTGGTGAATTAGAATATTCGGGTAGAATTTATATCAATGCAAGTTGAAACAAATCGATACACATTCAGTCAATTAAATCGAATGTACAATTTTTTTTATTCGATTTAATTCTAGCGCCTGTTGTTCACTGTTGTAGTGTTGTTAAGGCAAAGGTTTTTGAAAAGATCTCCTAAACACCAATGACTGCATACTTAAACAAAGTCTGTGCTAATTTATTATTGGTGGAAATATTATTCGTAAATGGACAGATTGGTTGATAGTGATTCTGGTTTGGTAAATCAAATTTATCAAATACATCAGCAGAGACATGACAATTTAAGCTGTTGAAATAAATAAATGCAAAAATCGACAAAAATTTTGATTTCTTGAAGTACATACTGTTTTCGTTTAGTTTTATCGAAATAAGTTTAAAAGTATTAATAAAAAAGACTTGTTAACTAAAGCAAAAATCTTTTATATTATATTTTCAAGTGGTAATTTTAACATAACCTTGTTATCAGTCCACTTTTTATTTGCCAGATAATTAAACCAAAGTTCCTTATGAAATTAAAAAGAAAATACCAATAATTTAAATGTTTCGTGTGAAATTGTGGTACTATGGATGATGACTGCAAAGAATACAAAAGAAACAAACCCCAACAAAAGTTTTACAAACCTGGTAGTGGACCTTTGCGACGCTCGAGTTATGGTTTAGATTCGAAGATGGACGAATATGGATCTCAGAATTCTGTTATTGACGACTCCGTAAGTGACAGTGGAAGAGAACATTCGATGCCGAGCGGCCGCCACAAGAAGCGAGAACAGCAGTTGTACGTGCCGCGTTCGGGCGACTCATGCTTGGATGACAGACAGACGAAAGTATCTTCCCGCGGTGATAATTCTAGTCAGTGCAACAATACAAGAATGTCAAACAGGCATGAGAAGCCAGGCTTTAACAGTGGGTCAGGAGGGTACTCCAGGGGAGCCTCAAGGAGAGACAGGTCTTTTGGCGAGGTTCATCCTAGAGATACTGCAAATGATGTTAATTATAACAGACATTATAGGCAGGTATCTGAAACTAGATCTATGTCACCCTCTCATTGTGCTCAAGAGAAAAATGCAGATAGAAACCGCGACAGTAGAAGCATGGAATCATCAGCTGGTCGACATAACTCAGGGACTGGTGGAAAACCACCTTCAGGCCGTAGAAACTCAGCTGGCTACTCGTCAGACTCATCCAGACCTAAGTTTATGGGCAATATAGACAATATACCACCAAGATTTAGGAAAAAATTCTTAGAGCAATCAGGTCATCACAGTTTTGACAGTGTTGATCAAATAAATAGAGACAGACATTCTTCTAACCAGTCTTTGAATCCTAGCTATAATCAAGGACATTTCCAAAATTCCAACTTGACTTGGTCTCAAACTCTGCCATCGAGAGGACGTGGGCGTCTCAGGGACAATGAAGGGTTCGATAGAGAAAAATACATAAATTCTTATTTGAAAAACAATTATGAACCACATAATTCCAGAAGGTCCACCCCTAGCAGCTCATATATGAATTTGTATGAGCCTTCAATGACAGACAACAAGCCAGAAAAAGATGAAGCTCTGACCAGCAGTGATAGTCAGAAAGAATATTATGACAACAGTAAGTTATTGTATCCAAAATATTTCTTTTAATATTTTCAGTTGTAATACTCATTAGGAATATTAGGCATGGATCCAATTAAATAATTATATATTTTTTTCTATTGCTGTTTGTAGCCAGATTTGCTTAGAACACAATTTTATACACTCCAAATTGTCCTTGTGTCCTAAAACTAGAATGTTTAAGTGATCTAGTTTAATTATGGATACTACAAAACAAAATAATTAATTCCAAATTAATTATGATTAAAATTTTCCATCAAGAATTTATTTATAAGCTTTTTTGTTAGAGCAAAGTGTGTTAAATGTTATACAAATTACAACTTATCTTTCAGCATCTAAAAATGGCGTTAGTGACACTAGCAATGAAACATCATGCAACCATAATGATCAAACACAAGAAACTAACAACCATGAAAGTGAAAAAACTATTACAGAAATAACTAATAGTCTTCTGGACATGACAAACCTGGTAATATTATATTATTATTAAATATTATCCTCATATTGGTCACATTTATATACCATTACTTTATTGTTCCCGATCCATTTTTGCGAAATATGTTCAATGTACAGACATACCGGGGTCTACTGTTTTATTATATGTACAGATGAGCCTTAAACCCTCCCAAGTTTTGTATTTGAGGCACACATGCCGAGGACCTGCCACTGCTTTTGTATCTGAAAGGTCTATTATAGTGAAAGGTGCCCACCACTGTGCTCTCTGCCCAACTAGCACACGGTAAAACAGTGTCTGCAAATCCTTCCACTACAATGCCCCAAAATAGTATTTGTTTCTGACATTTCAAAATAATAATAAAATTAACCTTTTTGAAACTGTGACATCATAAACTATTATGATGTAAAAGTACTAACTTTATTTTATTTTAAGGATTGGACTGAAGAAGTTGAGAAAAACATCAAACTAGATGACATGTGTGACTCCTTTAATAGTTTCTCCCAGAATGTGAAGACAGTATCACAAGAAAACAAACCTGTGGAACAACGGGAATCTAAAAGAAGTGGTAGGTCACGCCGCAGGGACAAAAGGTAAATAAACCTTTCTTTTACATTCTAAGATAGATAATTTGAATTTGCTAGAGATGCTAAGCTCATTTGCACAAACTGGTTCCAAGATTAGGGTTACTTCATAACAGAAATCATAAAAATCTTTGTCTATTGACAAACACAATAATATATTTAGCTACATTTAGAGTCGAAACAAATATTTGTAGATGAAACATATAAGAAAGTAACATCTGTAAATACGTTATATTATTCATTCTGCTATAATATTTCAGAAGTTCTAGTAGAGGTCATAAAAATCCTGAAAAGAAAGAGAGAAACAGAAAAGATAGCAATGCCAGTATCCAATTAGAGTTGGATAGAAATCGAAAGGACAGTAATGTTAGTGTTCAGCATGACACAATATTCTCTAATTTGAAGCAGAGGGATAGGGAACGAAGAGACAGTCATAAAAGCAACCGTTCGTCGACAATAGGAAATAGTCGAGATGACCTGGACCGATGGAGATCACTGCGGTCTTATAGCAGGGAACAGAGCACTGAAGGGTACTAATTCATTTACATTTTTATATTTTATAATAACCTTGTTTGTTTCCACTTTAAATCCTACTCTGTTCAGTCCGGAACTAATCTTCTCCATTTTTTTATAAATTTTTGTATTGCGTAAGCCGTAAAATATTGCATTTTTATGGCAGTTTAGTAATATGTAGTAGCAAAGACAAATTGAACTTTAATTAGTACACATAAGGTTTTTTTTAACATTATATTTAGCTTTTAATATTTACTCGATTTTAGGAGAATAGTTTCACAATGTAATAGCAGGGACGCATCTGCTAATCGCGCAATGAGTCCAAGAGACAACGATGGTTTTAGAATACCTGCATCCAAATCTGCTAACTGGTCAGCGGCAAACCAGGTAATTCATTTCTATTACTTTATAGGTAATTATGATTTAATTATAGGTCTACCAGAATCTCCAGGCAAATAGGGAAATAAAAATTTGAAGTTAGCAAGTTACCCTAGAACTGGTTTCGTTTTGATACTTTTATTGATATACATTTTTTTTTCTTAATATTTTTTTTATGAATCTTTACATACTACGTATACTATGTATGTACTGTACCGTACACTGTATAAAATGAAGTCGCTTTCGCTGTCTGTCCGTGTGTCTGTCTGTCTGTCTGTCCCTATCTATGCTTAGATCTTTAAAACTATGCACCGGTTTTTACGCGGTTTTTTAATAGATAGGGTAATAGATAGATAGATAGATAGATAATTTTTTTGTGTGATTCAAGAGGAAGGTTTTTAAGTATAATACATTTCAAAATTCCCACGGGAAAGCGAGATACACGCAAACGAAGTTGCGCGGATTTTAAATCAACGAATACTAATTTAAATGCCAATAAATTAGTATCTTTAAAATTATTAACCCATTTATGTAAACTCTACTGTTCTAAATTTAAATTCAAAATATTCTTATTCGAATAGGCCTAATATAAGCTCTTATGAATCTTCAAATTTTTTTCCTACCACCAGTTTAGACGGCAGATTTGTGCTAAGAAGAACTGGCAAGAAACTTAGCACTTGTTTTCTGTACAACATTTGTCTCATTTGAGATACAACCTTTTGTCTTTCATTATTTTATTTTCTAGTTATGTAAAAATATGAAACAAGTAGGTATTGTAATCATTGTGTAAGAAAATAAAACGATTTATTCATAATGTTTTTAAGTTTATTAAAATAAAAAATAAAATCATTTATATTTCAAGTAGATTTACTTGCAAAATTCTTTCCACCATTCCGTTTTTTTCTTGGCGTATTAAATACACCATTATTAGTTCGGCCTTCTGTAATTATTCGTCTTATGGTAATAGTAGGAATCCCATATACCTAAACAAGGCGTAATTATTTTAATGTGAACAAACATATAAAAGTTATGTTGTAATTTGAATTTTAGGATTGATAGATAATATCTTTGTAATAATTCGTTTAGGAGTTACGATGACACACAGACACATCAAAGTTTTAACAACGTTTTTTTTTTGTATATTTTTTATTTGGGTTGCCAACAATTGTTTACACTGTAATGTACTTACACTAACACATTTTCTTTTACTTTTAAAATGTGTAACAATTACTTACAGGCTAGCACAACATGCATAACTAGTATTTTTGTTATTTAATTCGTTTTTATTACAATTCCGAAAAGTGATCAAACACAGATCTGTAAAATTTTCCTTTGGGATCACAGTGCACATCAACAATGTAATAATATTTTGTGTGAGATATTATCGAATGCCTTGCTAAAATCAGTATATTACATCATACTGTTTGCGTGAATCGACGGCCTCTACAAGAGATTCAGTAAAAGTCATCAGATTTGTAGCGGTAGACCTGGAGCCAACAAATCCATGTTGGTGTTCGCTGATGTTGTGTTCGCTAATGTAATGTTTTTTTGCGTCGTTGGTAAAAATAAAGTATCAAAATTTGTCAGTCCTATTTACCAGTCAACGAATGCAAAATTGACGATTGCGGTTGATCCTTCACATATTTTATTGTAAACATTGTCAACAATGTTTGTTGCTTGTGACCTAAGTGTTTTTTTTTTACATAATTACAATTTTATGAATATTTGGAACATTTAAGTCGGACCTCAGACTTGTACATTAGACAAGACAGGTGATAGGACATTCCCATGTACAAATCCCATTGTTTTTATTTTTTTTATGCCATGAGATTCTGATAGACCTATACCATCAAGTCTTTTTATTTATCAGTTGTTATGTATATTAACATACAGCAGCCAAAAATAATTATAGACAGAAATACGTGGTAATGACATTAAATCTTATGATTTTGAAATCACGAAAATTAAATCTTATATTGCAGAGATATGGTTTAAAAAAAAATTGAAAAATAAAATAGCTGTACCGACTCTTGAAGGTTCAAGTTTTGATTGCATTCCAGAAGAAGAACAATGGGGCTTGGGCTCGCGGTCGTACGCCTAGTGCAGAGCGTGGAAGACAATCTCCCACAGCCAGTGTGAGTGCGAGCGGCGAGGCCGGCGCGAGCGGGACGGGACGACGGAACCGCAAGCGAACGGGACGCCGTCGCGGTCGCCACGCCGACCCCGCGCCCCCCGCACACCCGCAACATCCGCATCACCCGCATCACCCGCAACACCCGCAACACCCGCAACACCCGCAACACCCGCAACACCCGCAACACCCGCAACACCCGCAACACCCGCATCATCCGCAACATCCGCAACACCCGCATCATCCTCATCACCCGCCCACTGCCCCTACCTCTTCTACAAACTGGCGAGAAGAGATACTAGAGTCGAAGAAGCATCCACACGAGAGGTAACATACAAATTATATCGAGTAAAAGTTAATAATAATTTTTACATAAAATCTAGTTGAAATGTCGATTACGGATGTCGTATTCACTGACTAATGACTATAAAACCCTTGAAAAAACCAATTAGGATTTAGGGCGCCAATCAGCCAATGTTTGTCAAAAACCTCTATCCACCCCCAAAGAAGGACCGGCAAAAATGTATCGACTCTGGCCCTCGAACGAAGATGAGTGATATGTCATTGGAAAGGCCTTTTATTCCTTTCAACTTTTATTATGGCGGCAAGTCTCGTGTCAAACATGTCGTCGCAACAAAGCGTGCGGTGTATATAAGTTTTTGTAGATATTTTGACATAACTATTTTCCCACAGCGATACGAGACTTGCTGCTATAGTAAAAGTTGTAGATTATGAAAAAATCTTTCCAACGACATAGTATCATCTCATCTCATCGTTATTGGTCATAAGGGCCAATCTGTCCGGTCCTCCTTTGTCTCATGATCTCTCCAATATTATTGATTTTTATTTTAAAAACAATTTTCGTTTGTATGGATTTAATAATTAATTTTACAAATTGCAAAAATAATATAATATTTATAGTTATTGTTCTTATAATTTGTTTTAGACATTCAGAAGGACCATCTCAAAGAAACAGATTAAATAGCAATGTGTCGGAATCATCAAATCCTCATCCAGGTTTACTAGTTCTGCCACAAAGCTCAATATCTCATTTACAGAAGGATCAGGGGTAAGAAATTATAAATTGACAATGTTCAGTTCACCTATTTCTCAGATAAATTGACAATGTATGTTTTAAAACAGCTTTTATCTGACAGATAAGTTCAGCAAGGAAGTATTGACACAGACCTTAGATACCCTATTAAGTTGTGTGTTCACTCTGTGTTAACAATTTTTAAAATCTTACAGTCGAGGAGGCTCAATGGAAACTCAAAAAACTCTTTATGATCATCAGAATCCATCCAAACCAATTATTGTACAAACTAGTCCTAATAAAGTAGATATCAGAATGGACAGAGGTAAGCGTTATTTCATTTATATTATACTTCCTTAAAATATTAATTTATCGCGTTGTTTATTTATGTAATGATGCCAATAGTTTTTTAAATTAATATTTAAGTGGATGTACTCTATTTATTTTCTTGGGAGGACTTCTTCTTGGAACGAACTTCCTTGAAAAACAAGGAAAAATTTTCCTACTAGGACGCGAATCCGCGACCATCGTGCGAGTAAGCGATGCGACCATCGCGTGTTCATAAGCGTGCGCCTAACTCAACAACGATTCATTTTATAACAAATGCATCTATATATGCATTTGTTACAAAATATAGAATCGTTGAGTTAAACATCCAAGACTCAGACCAAGCAGAAAAAGTTCGTTTTACATCATGACTCGACCGGGATTCGAACCCCATGAGTGGCGGGCCGACATGGTAACTATTACGCCACGCAGGTCATCAATACACAATTTGTGTTGAATGTCACACTGATCGTGACGTAGTTTTGAGCCATCGACGGAAGAGAATACCATACAATTCTGGAGTGGTAGAGCAATTATTATGATATGGGCTTGCTCGACCGGGGAAGTACCACCCTCTCACAGAATATCAACGTGAAGCAGCAATGCGTTTCGTTCGGTGAGTGAGAGATCCGGAAGCCCAACTCCTTCCCTATCCCCTCTTTCCCCCGTCTTCTTTCCCTTCCATTCCTCCTTCCTTTCATCCAACCCCCTTGGTGGACAACGCATTGGTAGCGCCCCTGGTGTTAATGTTCATAGGCGTCGGTGACCGCTTTCCGTCAGGTGCCGCTTGCTTGTTGGCTGCTGTATGACATAAAAAAAAACAACAGGCGCAGTATCATAGCATGGTTATTATGGAATGAGTTGTGACCTTAGGCAAAGAGTCGATGTGTCGCGCTGGCGCAGGCTTGGCCCCGGGCGCGGGCGCGGCGGGCGGCAGCGGCTACGAGGCGGGCGGCGCGGGCGAGGCGGCCAGGGCGGCCAGGCACCGCGCGCTGCTGCAGGAGGTGGACCGCGCCGACGCCATCCTGCAGACGCACGCGCTCAAGGGGCCCTTGGCGCTCGCCAACCACTGGCCAGACGTCGCAGACACCAGGTAATTAAGCGACACTTTGTTTATTTTAGGTCACTTCTTTAAACCGAACTGGGTTTCTTTCGCCATTTCTTTGGTAGTTTATAGAGTAGCTTATTTATTTAATATTTATTACAGTATACAATAATAATATGTACTACATGACGAGAGTATGTGCCTGTAAGTACTCTAAAATGAACTGTCTCATTTCACGGCTAAGCATATTTTTAAAACCTACTTTTTACCAAAGAAATTATCATATATTTTTTTTTGTTTACAGAAAATTCTTACAGAATGCGCTTCAACGTCTATTGATGTCCGATCTGAAGTACTGTCAAGCCGACAACATCGAACACCATTTTTGGAAGATTTTATATTACAATTTCATTGAAGTTTTGAGAAAGAGCTTTGCGCATGTAGCACCAGAAGATAAGCCTGAAATAGTTAAATTAATTAACATAATTATTGATGAAGGGAATGTTTTCTTTGAAAGTCTGGTGCATATGTTAGAAAAGGCTTATAAGTTCAACACGGACAATTACATAAATGACAATCATGTGTTGCCGCCAAAGGGACTGGGCTACGTTGGTTTGGCATTGATCTCGGTACAAAAACTTTATGTATTCCTTGGCGATTTGGCACGATATAAGGAGCAAGTGAATGAGACTAATAATTACGCTAAAAGTAAATTATGGTATACAAAGGCACAGCAGATAAATCCTAAAAATGGACGACCATACAATCAGTTAGCTATTTTAGCAATTTATGCCGTAAGTGTCAATATTGTTTATTGGGACAATGTGTAGTATTCAGTACCATTACTTTTATTATTAATATATTTTATTCTTATTTGCAGAGAAGAAAATTAGATGCAGTGTATTACTATATGAGAAGTTTAATGTCTTCAAATCCATTTCATTCCGCAAGAGAAAGTTTAATATCACTTTTTGACGAAAACAGTAAAAAGGTTTGTGCCATTTTTTTAAATTCATTTATCTGTTGTGTTATGTGTTGTATTATCGTCGTGAATGATAACATTTTATAAAGTGATAATTTACGTATAGTCATCTCTAAAATTATTTCAAACATGATGCTTACCAAAAGAAGACAAATAGATAACTTGAGATGTAGGGAAGTTTCACAGACTCTTGATAAATGCCAAACTGTTTAGACAATCTTTATAGATTGATAGTTTTTATACGATACGAAATAAAAACTTTCAGTGTATAAAATTGACAGTTTTTCTACGATTTTCCTATCTGTCAGATAGCTGGACTCATCAGTAAAATATGTAATTAACTATGAAATGTATTAATACTCATTGTATACTCATCTGCGTAGATCAGGTTGCCTTGAAAAGATTGCTATAATGAATAAGGCATATACACATGTTAATATATTTGTCTATGTTAATTTGACTTTTTCTCTATCTGTGTATTACAAATAAAGCATATCTAACTATCTGCGTACAGTACGACGCCGCTGAGCGCAAGCGCAAAGTGGCACTGGAAAGCGCTCGTAGTGCGGAGAACGGGTCGACGGGACAGAGCGCCAGCGCCGGACCCGCGGCGAACGCCGGCCACGGACTGCGCCGAGAGGTGTGGGTGCGGCCCAGCGGACGCCGGACCACGACGCTCCGACCCCAGAGCAGAACGGACGACTTCGCTTCCATGACATCTGTGGAGGTAAGATTCAGAGGAGCATTCTCTTCCCGTGGCCAGCCAAGATTACGTCATCGGCTGTGGTGCGGTTATCACACTGATCGTGACGTAGTCTTGGGCCATCGACGGAAGAGAATACCAGGCGCAGTGTATTATTGTATCATAGGACAAGCTACGTCTAAGAGCCGACATAGACGCACTGTTCGAGCAGTTGCAACTACTCGAACAGTTCGTATATGTGTGTATGTAGAAGACTGAGTTCAGTTTGCAGTCGCAGCTTGCTTCATTCTGATTGCTTCAAGTAGTCCGTGTATGTGGGCCGTAAGTGTCAAATTTATTTGTTGCAAAGATGTCGCCCTCGAAGCGTAATTGCGTGTAACTTGTATCAAGTACGCCGGAAAAAATCCCTTTGCAATTCTGTTAATGATATTTTTTATTTACATTTATTGTCATATGACGCCATTGATTATTACAAACAATATAAATCTTGTTTCATGCTATTAATAATAGAAAATATTTTCCTTTTACTTCTACATTATAATTGTAAAAAATCCCCTTACTTATAGTATAATAAACTTTGCATAACATTTTATTTACTATTTTGTCTCAAATTTTTGAGTATGTATACATATTATTTACAATAAAATAAATATTTTGTTACAGTTAAATAAACATTTTATAACAAGCTACTTACACGTGCACGGGAAGCTCATCACAAGAATTGGGTAAGTTTTATTATGACAAGCTGTTGCTTGCGGCTTCGCCCGCGCGGGCTTTACATTGCCTATGAGACTCATATCACAAGTAATGTATACAGTCTTACTACAAGGCTATTTATGAACGTGGCCGAAATTGGAGATGGAATTTAAGATTAAAAATGTAAACAAACAAATGTCATTTTAGATCATGTCATATGTCATGTCAAACCGACATATCAGGAGTTTGAAACAATTTGTTTAAAAACTGCGTGTGATTCTATTAAATAGTGGAATGGAAGTGACTTTATTGAAATGAACCAACACAAACGCAATAGGTTTATTTTGTAATATATACATTAACACGTCATCACATAAAAAAAAAAAAGCAATAATAATATCTTAATTCTTTTATAAATTTCGTGCCGCAGGTTTTTAATTTCTACATATTGCTAGCAGCATAAAGTGTTTTTCTATCATTTAAACATTTAAAAAAACATAGAAGGGTGTATATAATACAATAAATTACTAAAAAATGTTTATACGGCTTTATTTTATATTTAACAAGTGAGAATAATTCTAACGTACCATTTTAACGGTTATCGAAAACTACCATGGATATTTTTTTTATAGCTGGTATCACTTTTGTTAACATTTTTAATCTTAAATTCCATTTCGACGTATAGCTTTTTATTGGAAAAATCATTTTCAAAATCGGTTCAGTAGATCCAGAGATTACCCTTTTCAACCTCACAAAATTTCTGTTTATTTATTTATTTTTTTAAATTTATTTAACAAAGCAACACAACAGATATTAACCATAAATGCTTAAAATAGTTATGAATAATTTTAACATATAGTTACTTAAGATCTAGATTAATATCCTAAAACGTGTATGCATAGAGAAACAATAATACTAAGACCATTCGAGATGATTAAAATAATGTAACCACACACATAAATACATAATACATGCATGTACATATACATACATAAATCCATAAATATATATAAATACAAAAAATAATATACCATTCATATACACTTATACATACAGTTAGGAACAAGAGACAAGGCTGTTTATAATAAAAACACCGTATTAATTATTAACTTTTATTAGAGTGGAATTAAAATATTATTAAAGTGGAATCAGTCGCACTCGAAACGTTTGGGGGAGGCCAATGTCCAGCAGTGGACAACTAAGAGTATCCTGCTACCACGAATACTTAGTATTTCAATTTGCCAGCATGGAGACGTTCCACGAGTGCGCGTCGCTGATGCTGCGCCAATTCCGAGCTCTGCTCAACCGGCAGCCGCTGCCGACGCCGGCGCCGAGGCTGCTTCAGCTGACTGCCCTCAACATGTTTGCCGTTGAAACCACAGCCTCGTCACTGAAAGGTATTTATAATTAATTTATTATTTGCACTTAAGCCGACCATATACCGCCAGCTAAATTTAGTTAGTTCAGTTAGTTCATGTGCCTACACGCAAACTAAAGCCGACAGACCGCTGTAACGTAACATGTTTTGACGACCTCCGTGGCGTAATGGTTACCACGCCAGACCGCCACCCAGGAGGTCAGGGTTCGATCCCCGGTCGGGTCATGATGAAAAACGAACTTTTTCTGATTGGCCTCGGGTCTTGGATGTTTATCTATATATGTATTTGTTATAAAAATATAATATCGTTGAGTTAGTATCCCATAACACAAGTTTCGAACTTACTTTGGGGCTAGCTCAATCTGTATGAATTGTCCCTATATATTTATTATTTATTATTATTATTATGTAATGTAACACGCAATGAAAGAATTTCTCGTAAATATAATGTTCTGTTCGTGCGCGTAGTGTGCATGGTTCGTGCGCACAAGGCGGCCATATTATGGATTTTTTTACATTACATGTTACGTAATAGCAGTCTGTACCCGGCTTAACAGTCGTCTGTTAAAACTGGCTCAACCATTAAGCTATAATAACTTGGTTGGTATTTGGCGGTGGACGGCCACGACTTTTGGCTTTAGCAAGCGCGGAGGCGTTAGAGAGCGGAGCGGTGGATCTGTTACGAATAGACAATTTCGATTGCATGTACCTGAACCGCTTGTACGGTTCATGTACTGGTTCTAAATATGGAATTGGTCGGTTCTCTGTCTGTCGCTTTGTCTCATATTGCATATGTACATTTGTATTAATAAATAAATCATTATTACAAAAATTCTATGTAGGCAACTAAATTATCATATAAATTGAAATTTTCTTTATCGATTTTTTAATTAGATTTCGAAATTTATTAATTTCTGTTATAGTGCGATGAGTATATCTTAATCATATTGTAATAAGATGTGCATGGCCTTAAATGGACCGGAAAGATATTAGGAAAACGAATAATTGGGATTCATATATAATAACCTGCGCCAAATTCAGCTTGTTCTCGTAATTGTGTTTCTAAATTGTTTCGTTGCATTCGTGGAATCTTATGGTACCGTTACACACTTATTATTATTAGAAAGGTAAGAGGATATTTAATAATTTTGTATCAGCAGATGTATAAAAACACGCCTTTCAGACAAAATTAAATATAATGTTTTGTCTAATTCCAGTCGTTGATCTCGGACGTGTAATCCCAAGCACAATATTGTAAAAATAGAATCTGCCACGATGAAATCGTTCATTTCAGTCATAGGAAAACTCAACACTCAACAAAAATTCTGCCAGTCGCGCCAATACCACGTCAATAGATTTTTTACACAATAAAATTCTTTGTTATACATTTCTCTAACGTTCAATTACAATTATCTATGTGCTACGTGATTGACAATCGCAATTGAAGTGCATTGATGCTTTCGTTCGTTTTTTCCTTCTTTATACATAGAATTCATCAATGCTCTTCAATCAGCTAAATACATTGATAATGGCTCAATCGGTCTCCGAGACGTCTCTGGCCTAAACCGTCGTGACGATACGCGACCGAAGTTACGCAGCTGATTTTTCATTTTGACGTATTTTCTGATGTGACATACCATAAGCTCGGAAATTATCGGTTGCGCAACGTTGGCTAAATTCAGAACTTACCGTATGGAGTTCGGCTGAACGTTGTAACGCACCTTCCCCTGGCAAATGTGCCGATAGCAATTCAAATAGCAGGCGTAATTACGCCAAAAATCGGTCGCGTATTTTCGGCATAGTGCTTGCTTATACATATAAATGATTTTATTTTATTCAGACACAATGGTTTAAAACTCTCAGTTTACTAAACATATATTTGCTGAAACTTATTTTACGTATGCTACCGGCTACCGTACCATGACCGCTTAAAACAAAACAAGAACGGCTGCGTAATGGAGAGAGTGCAATACATGATGTAAAGCGACGTCTCGTTTACACAATCGTTTAAGGATAGTTATAAGAGGTCGTGGTTCGTGGTACTGCCCCTGTTCTGTTTTATCCATCATCTTAACTGGTAGTAACAGTCTATTCAAAGAGTATACCTAATTATATTTGAAGGGGTTGTAATCATTTAGAATTAAAAAAATACTTTTTCACTGGAAGCAACGTTATTTTTCTCATGATGTTACATTGTAAATAAACTTGTTAGTTTTTTTGTATCCTTAATTTTGCAATATCCTCTTAACGGTGCTGTGTGATTATTATGTTTGTGAATATCTCGTAATGCCTGTCCGAAATGATAATTATGTTATTAATTCTTTGATCTTTAATAGAATTGGTTAAGTAACGGTACATTCACAATTTGTTGATAATCAAAGGAATGAATTATGCATTATGTTGGCATTAAAGATGTTTAATGTGTACCAGTTAATATTTTTTATTTACAGTTTTAATTGGAATGCTATGGTAGTTAATTATTAAATCTGAATAATTAACTCTATAATCTATAAAATCTATGAATCTGAATAAAGGATTTACAATCCGTAAAGGAATTAACGTCGCATTTTTTTTATTAAACAGGATGGAAGCCTTTAAATATCAACACTGGATAATTTCTAAACGTTATAAAATATCGATTGGAAATGGATTTGTGTTTTCAATACCCGTCTTATTAATAAAACAAAAACAGCCAGAGATTTACTAAAACATGTTTTGTCACTTTCGCACTTTATTTGTGAGACAAAACAGGTTTTAGTTAATCCTTGGTTTATTGTTTTTATTAGTTAAAGATTGTTTACAAAGAGCTCAATTGTTTTGTTTAAATAATCAGTCAATTAATTGTAATAAAATATCGCATTAGTTTCTTAAACATAAAAGCTTAATCGATTTGTAAAAATATTTTTAAAATAACCATCCTAAAACGATATATTTTCTTGTTCCCTACATAACATGCGATGCCTAGTTTGGACGTCTTGTTTCTTGTTTCTTTTATTCTAAAGATAAAAATAAACGGTTTCAAACAGTTGCATTTCATTCCAATAAGTACAGTATCGGACGCAGTAAAAGACAATTAAGACTCGTTTCATTTGAATTGCTAGTTAATTTTTTTTGCTTAAGGCGCTACTTATGGGATCGTAAACATAGGGAATATTGTAGGTGATATTAAAATTGTAATTGATAATGATATCTGCTTTTAACGAGGCGCATATTTTATAATTAAACTGAGAGGTAAATGGTAGGCTTATAATGATATCGGATTATCTTATTTCAAATAAAATAAATGTTGCATTTTTTTTTATACCACAAAGTTGGCAAACATGCATTCGGCCCGCCTGATGATGGACACCGTAGCCTATAGACGCTTACAATACTGGGGGTATCACTCACGCGTTGCCAACTCTCCCAACCCCCCCCCCCCCCCCCCAAGTGGAAGTAAGGTTTCCCTACTCACCGTAGGACCACAACATGGTCGAGACCAATGCTATTTGGCTACGATCTTCTGTAAGGTGGAGGTCCTTCCCCAGACGACGGGCTGTTTCGATTTGAGCGGATTATCCGCTGTGCCCTACCTCTCTTAAAGCCTTTTTTCTTTTCGTTTAGCAATAATTTCTGACGTATTGTGTATTTTTTGGGTAAATATTACACGCTACGTTTTTTTTACAAACACTTTTGTAAAAATATAATTTTGTTGCATAGTTCTTTAAATTTTTAATTAAAAAGAACACGTAAATCTTTATTACTTTAAGAATAGGATGATATTTTAATATTACAAGCAACACTTAAATTTTCTTTATTTGTATAGTATTATAATGAACGGACGTAGATTTTGGGCGTAACACAGGTATTGATCATAGTATTTCCGTGTGCATTTAAATTAAGATGGTACCGATGCGTGCTTAATTGAAATGTAATAACAAGCACAAGCATTCGATTTACGAAATTAATATATAAAGTGGGCTTGTAAGTGCGGCTGTTTCCTGCGGCTCCGTCCGGGCGCAGTAAAGGTTTGTAATTACAAATTACAAGTTATCGGAGGTTGATGCACTGCACTCACGTCGCCGACGCCGCCTGCGCCCGCGCACCGCACAAATGCACATTCGACGCCGGCAGGTTCAACAAACTGACTCGGCGACGGCACGGTGACGACCGATCCTTTACGCCATTACACGTAATGATATTTTGAATTATTATAGAAAAATTGCGACGCGCCCCCTAATTATGCCGTTCGGTAACATGACGCCCTTTGGCGATTTCTTACGTGGAAACTTCCAGGAAACATTCACAATGTATCTTTCAGTGATGTATACAATTTTGTATATTTTACGGTCAACTTTGTGACGAAACTTTTATACAATTAGGTATATAATTTTTTCATACAAACTTGTCTATACTGTGAATTGCAAAGACGACGTTTGATGGCAACAAAACAGGTTAGATTTTATGACCATGGAGAAATGACGAATAGAACTTTCTGATTACCCCATTAGAAAAAAGGCGTGGTTTTATAAATGCATTATAGTTGTAAAACTTTTGTAATTTTATGAGAATATGTCATACATACCTAATCAAAATAATACGATACCTACTATAAGTACCCACCTACAATGTAAGTCCGGATGTGTCGTAATAGTGACAACGTATGCACAATCGTACACAGGTGGTAAAAGGGTGTAGGATATATTCGCAGGTGCAATCCGTGCAGTGTATTTTTAGCTGGCTCTATTTATAACCGACCGGATCGACTTGTCGGTCATCTTCGGTAGGCAACCGAGGGCATACCTAGGGTTGCTAACTTTTTTTGACAAAAAAAAACGTATAAAATGGTTTGGATAGGAAAAAATATAGTATTGGGAAGAAAAAAAAAGTATTTTACAAATTTTATGTTTTTATTGTTTTAAAAACCTATTTTTGTGTGCTTTTAACACATGCTACAATTTTTTGTTATCTTTAAATGTTTCAAAGCTTGTTTGACAATCAGGATTTAAATTTATATAAATAAACAATTCGTTTTTAAGGTTCCGTAGTAAACTACAAGGAACCCTTAAAGTTCCGCCATGTCCGTCTGTCGGTCCGTAATTTGGTACGTATACACATATTAACAATGCTAACAAAGTGCTGGAATAAAATTTTGAAAAAGTTTTTTTTGAGTCTTCCCTACGTCATGTAAAGTGGAAATAATTTTTTTAGGTCTTTTCAAAACATTGAGGCCATGGAAAGATCATTTTTCGATACAATGATCCGTTTCGGAATTATTTTCATTTATCGTGTCAATTTTCGTTTTGCACGGTGGTCCCACCTCTATCTCCGAAAGTCTTAAGTTTAGAAATTTGAAACCTTCAATGAAAACTATAATAGTTAAGTAGGCTCTACTAGTTATCGAGTAATAGTCGAGGAACTTATAAAATAAAATTTCTTTGATGAAAACTTACAAATGTGATAGAATTTGATATGGACTCAACACTCAACTGAAGGCAAGCAAAGCACAGAAAATACGGAACCCTACATTGTGCGTGGCTCTATTTCTCTCTTCTCGCCACTTTAGATTTAAAACTTTTCAATACTAAGTCCTACCATATACAAACTGGTGACTTTTTTTGTCAAGATGTAAAAAAAACTAATGAATTATGTTAGATAAGAAAGGAGAAGAAACGTAGCTTTAACAATATATGACATTAACCATCAACCATATTTCCATCATCCGTTTTAACTTATGTGTACTGTTAAATAGTTAAGTATCCATAATGAGTATTTTGTTTTACGCATCACAGTAAAGTATTTTCACATACTTTATTTGTATGCAAAAGTATAAAGTATAATTACCAAAAATAAAGTAGGATACGTTGTTATAAAGTATGGCTGGCAACCCTAGGCATACCGCTTGTAATATTGTTTAGATCGCACAGATGTTAATACTCATTAACCTTTAACATTGATTTGTTATGTTTATTTATCTATATCATATCAACAACCTTCCTCGTTTAGGACAACGTTTTGGCATCTCACTTCGTGTAACTGATGTTCATTTTTAAGGGTGACCATGTTCCATTAGGTGGCCAGCTTGCAAGTTTGTCCCGCATGTCATAAAAAAAAATCATAATGCGTGTTAGCAATTTTATAATTTAAAATTTTGAAGCTACAATTATTATCACACCTGTTTAAATATTTGATTTATATATTGACGACCTCCGTGACGCACTGGTTTAACCACGCCGCGCCGCCGGCCCGCCACCCAGAGGTCCCGGCTTCGAATCCCGGTCGGGTCATGATGAAAAGTGAACTTTTTCTGACTGTTCAGTACTATCGTTCAGTTAGTATCCCATAACACAAGTTTCGAACTTTGTGGCTAGCTCAATCTGTGTAATTTGTCCCTATATATATTTATTTATAACAATTAAGTAACTTCCAGAAAATTATGATTCAACACCGACATGCAGTTCCGGTAAACCTTCGCTGGCCTTTAATTTTTGTTTTAGCACTACTTTTACTCATCTTTTATACGCAAATGTTATCATTTTATTACGAGGAAATGATAAAAACATGATACGGCTATTATGTTTAAATAGTACATATTTCAAAGAAAACATCTATATACACTTTGTTTTGGCTGATAAAACATAGTGCAGTTTACATACAGCATGTCAATATTATTGTAATCTTATGATAATAATGATTGAATGATTATAGGAATTGAACGTTTTTAATACTGGCTGTATTTAGAATAATTTGTTTTATGATTAAATAGCTCAAAGCTGTGGTTCTGTAATAATAAATGGAAATGACACACATGTAATTTGAGACGTGTATAATAATTGCTTATGGACATTAGGAACGCCCCGGGACAATTACAATGGTTCTCTGGCGTTTAAGAGTTTTCTAAACCCACCATTTAAGGAAGAGATATTTAAATGCCCGAGGAAAATTATTAATAAATAATTATTATATTGTAATTAATTCAAGAATTTATAATTTCCTTTAAATATTGAATTGACACTGTGTATTGCGAGGTAAAATATATACGGTTTGTTTATTTTTTTTTATGGTTTTGTCCAACAGACAGGAGTACCAACGGCGAGAGGTCTGCTTGGTTGGAGTGCGCGCTAGGCGTGTCTTTATTGATGTTCGGGGCATTGTTGGAGCGTTGTTGCTCGTTGCTGCCTGAGCCGAAGCAATCTCAACAACATACTGACGCCTTGCTGCTTTTGCCCGCGATAAAGGTATGACAGTTTAAATTTAAAAAACGCTTTCCGACTTTACGTTCTAGACTACTGGTCTCAAAGACTCCTGATTTGGTTTGTGAGCCTCAAATAAATTGGCAGCTTTGTATGATTTTTTTGACACAGGCCGACTTTATCAGGGACTTATGAAATCGGTTCTGAAGCGGTTTTCCAACATTTTTTTCGTCGTGCGCGCCTCACATCCCACTTTTCAGCGATTCTAAATAATATTTTTATGCCGCCTGGTTAGGAACTCCTGTCCTGCCCTATAAATGTTCATAGAATAAAGATAGCACACGAAGACAAATTAACGATTAATTGTTATTATTAGCGTAGTATAAAAATTAATAGATATACGTATTATACAAACATTAAATCTCAATATTGAGTACAGTCTATTAACACGGTCCAAAGTCTTAATTACTACTAATGTTTAATGCTATATTGGAGCCCCATTACAGCGATACTTTTATAGCTGTATACATTCAGTTGTAAAGCAATGAAACTGACTCCAATACTTACTTTACGGCACAATGCATTTAGTTGCAAGTCTAGCACAATTGTAGGTTTCATTTCAAGGGAAGCTTACAGATGATTATAGTATTAAGATTTTGTTATTCGTACCACGAAGTTTCTGTAGGTAAAATAAACATGAAAAGTAATTTAATAAAATCATGAAAGGATGACTTTACAAAGTTACAACTATAATTTTATTATGTGTTTCTGTAAACATATTGTTGTCTTTTGTCGTCATTGGCATTTATGGCTTGTCGACTATAACCTACTGTGACTGTCAACGGGTTAATGAGAATTGATCTGTATAGTTTGTTGCTACTGTTTTCTGTATAAAATGTGAAACTACACATTAACGTCTGCCAACAATATCATTAGCCGTTAACAATTTTACGGGCGCTTAACGTGTAACGGAAGACGAAACAAGCTATTATGTTTTGCGTGTGGTCTTGGTCTTGAATGATAGATGATTTTATGTTACAGTCGTCTAGTACTCTTAGGTCTCATGAAATATTATACTACGTAATTTTAAATAAGTTGTCTTTTCATAAAATATAGCTATGGGCATCTCAATTTAATCAGTTTTAAATATAAAGACGAAGGTTTCAAATCTACCGTTTTAACAGAGTAATTGCTAATATATTATTATTTGAAAGTTCTTAGTGCATATCTAGTGTGGGCATACAATCAATATGGGGTGTAATTATGGTTGAAGTTTTCTAACTCGAAATATTCGTCACTGTACCACTAAATTTGTGTTTTCCTATTGAACATATTTTTAATTACTACTGTCAGTTGCTCTGTAATGAAGGAAAATATTGTAAGGAAATTCTCATGTCCAAGGATATTAGATATGATGTCTATCTTCTGGGTAGTGGACGTCTGATGGCAATGGCTCCAATTAAAAAAACAGTATCATTGGTTTAGCAAACATGATAACTCTAGAAGTTGATGAAGAAAAATAAACCCTATTTCAATGTTTAAGAAGTGAAGTGCTCTCGGTACTACTTTGGAGGTCTAGAAATTACGAATTATGAGTTGTAATTGCCATTATTAAAGTTTATCAGTAAATTTATGTGTTATTATAATAATAATGTTTGTTTGCAGGTGTGGTCCGACTGGATGCTATGTCACAGCAGTGTATGGAATCCACCGCCATCATTTCACAATTTCGAAACAGAGTGAGTATAAATTAAAAAAAAACCGCACATATTCATGAGAAAAATAATTTTATGGAACTTTTTTGGTTAGCCTATTTGTAAGATGAAAAACCACTTGCAGAAACGCATTCTTCCTACATAACCACACACTCTGTTTCAGTTTTCTTTTTTCTTCTTTAGTTTGACAGTGACAGCGATAATTTCATGTGTCATTAATTTTGAACAGTCAGGAGCACGTTGAGCTTTACACTTGCAGTACAATTTTGGCTCTTATGACATAGAACTTAAGAATGGTATCTCGGTCAAACTGTCAAAATCGACTGTACGACCGTACAGTTCTTACTGTGAAAAACTCAGTTTATTTCACGAATATGCGCTAGGGGTTAATTCAAGCCTTAATCCCGCAGGGGTTTATTTAGATTGCGGATTTACGTGAGCGCGCGGTTGTCCGTTAAAGTGTACATTTATACGTAAAATCCTGCGCAGCCGCGCGGTTATGCGCCCTCATGTGTAGTTGCATTATTTTAGCTATTAACTAATGTTGATTTTATTGTTATTTAACAATTAAATTGAATTCCAAATTTTCCCTTATTTTACGATGATGTTTAAATGTTTTGTTTCTGTTTAGAAGTGAAAACGATCCATGGGATTGGCTTGCAAAGCTTATGAACATTCTTGAAGCTCTCGATGACAAGACCATAGCGTTAGAAAACGAACCGAAAGAAGGTAAAGTTATTTTTTATAAATAGTATATAATATTTACAATTTCATGATTACAAAGTTTGAAGTCATTGCGTCCTATATTATGTTAATGAATATTAATAACATGTCAGTGAAATTATATTTAACACAGAGAAATATATAGGATACTTTTTATTCCGAAAATCACAGAGATTCATGTGAAATAGTTAGAAAAACAACATATATGCGGGCGAAGTTGTGGGCGCCGCAAGTGCCTTCAATGTTTGTCAGATTCTATATGGGTGTAATTTGTTGGTAGTAATACCATAGTTGTTCTCGTCACGGTAACCTTATCGCTGATCTATGAGTCAAAATTCGACACGATCCGGAGCTTGCGGGCGTTGGAAAGACGTGGACAATAAAAGTATTAGGTACTTATCAGACGCCGGCGCCAGGCAGTTTCGCCGAGTCCGACCGCATATTATCGAAGCTGCCCGCGCTGCTGCCGTTTTTAAACATAGGACCGTCTGCTTTAGTGTATTCAATCTGTTAATTATAGAATACAGGGTTTGTGCCATCCACGGTCATGTCGTATCTGGTCGCGCCGCCAATGCCCGCTGGGTGTACTTTGTCAGTATACGATTCCCTTTGTTCTATCGTTTACGGTGAAATTGTTCGGCTGGCTCTGGCTCGTCCTGTGCCGTCGTCAGCACAGCCACTAAGGCGCTTTGAAGACAGAGGTGTAGTCTTTTTGACAGCTAAGCAATAATGCCTGCGGCTACTCTCGTTGCAAACTTGAAGAATACGACGCTTGCTTTAGTGTACACAAACTGGTTTGTTTAATCCAGTGTGGCCAGCTTCAGGCACTGTGGTCGTTTTGCCGTTTGTTTCCTTTGGTAGTATAGACATAATAACGTCCGGGGCGAAATTGACCGGCCCGGCCCGTCCCTCCGTCTGCAAAGAGCCTTATACCTTTCATATTTTAATAGTGACAGGTATCATCATTAGTTCCCAGATGATTCAATCGAACAAACGCTATGTAGTTATGTACATGACTAGTTAAAATATTTCTGTGATTGATATCGCCGTCGGCGCGTGTAGATCAATGACGCAAGCGACGTACATTAATTGAATTCGCAGTGTTTTTTTTTTGCTTTAATCTTGGTTCTTGTTACTCTGTATTAGAAACAAGTAAAGTTTGTATAATTGAAACAAATCAATATAGAGAGGTAAGAGAGGTAATCATTAAAAGATTACAAATAATTTCTTATAAATAATGTTATTAAATAATTGATGGTAGAATATATTGTGCGTCGGTCATCCCAAGCTATTAGCCACTAGTAGTTTTGTTATAAATAGGAAACGTAACGATTTTACGCATAAAACACTGAATCTATGGAATTGCACCAGAAGAAGAGTAGTTGTAATATTATCCTAAACTAGCTGCCCGGCCCGGCTTCGCCCGGGTACTGTTTCGTTTTTTTTTCAATCTTTCTGAGAGATTTTCTTAATATTTTTTTCCGTAAAAACCTTGTACAGAGTATTAGAAAACTACAAAAAAAAAATCAGCCAAATCGGTCAAGCCGTTTTCATGTTATGTCGTGACAACGGAAAACGGGTTTCATTTTTATATATATAGATTATGGATGCATGTGTCAGTCGCGGGAAAAAGGCTTGTATACAAAAGGATTATCGAATGTTACGTTTTGCAGTCATCTCGTCCACGCCCGTTATGTCGAGGCGGCGGCGGCGCGACGGCCTTGAAGGCCACTTGAGTCGCGAGTTAACACCCTGTAATTTAAAAATTGCTATTCAATATAATATAGATGACTATAATAGTGTTTAAGTATTTAAAACCCGGTTATTGTTGTATTATTTTCGTGCTATAATGGGCTGTATTAAAAAGCAATTTACGCTGCATAAAATTTTTGCTACACTTCGAGATACAGTTTATTTTTTCTCAAATCTTATTATGCTGAATATTTTTCATAATTTTTTTAAGACTGAGGACATTTTATTAAACTGTTGCAGCTGTCATCGTTATCCAATCTATTATTATTTTTAGATTGTTTATTCTCCATATCAAACTATTTTTCATGTATTTTTCAATACACCAACAGAAATAAACCTATACTATTTGTGATTCAGGATGTGTAGGGGTCCGTCTGGCCGAGGATGCATCTTTGGGGGGCTTCACGCCGCTCATGTACATGGAGCCAGCGGCGGCGTGGCTGCCGCCCGAGCCCCCTGTACCACTACAGACTGCCGAGTATGCGTTGCGCATACGAAAACTACTATTTTTCGGCACAGAGTAAGTTGAATAATAATAACACCTGGGGGGCAACCATGATAGTGTCCATCCGAAACAACGTAACACGTACTCCTGTCAAAAAAGACATTACTAGTTAGAATAAGGTTCAAAACTGGTTAGAATTCAACGAAACGTCAGTCCGTATTTTCGGAATTTCGTTTCATGGTAGGGGGGCTGGTACAAAGTAAGCTAGGCTTAACCCGCTTGTATTATGGGTACCGGATATATTATTGTAAATTATATACTTATAATAATACATAGAAAATACCCGACTCGAGAACAAATACAAATGCCGACACATAAATGTTTTCTCCGAGCGGGAATCGAACCGCGCCCTCAGATGCCGAAGGTAGGATCACTACCAACGCACCACCGGGCTGTCAAGTTTGCCTACTTTTGTGCAAATAAATATTTGAATGTCCGTTTGTTTGTATTGATCTGTGTGTTTTTTTATTATGATAAGCATGTAAATGTTTACAGTATTGAATACCTGCGAAGATATTAAAAAAAAACATGTCAAAGTATAAAAAAAATTAAAATTATTGGGTAAGTGTTTTCGTATCGGTAATATCGGTATTCGGTACCTATTGTTAGTTGAATTAAAATCTTCTCACATTTGTTTTTAAATCAATCTGGGAAGGTATTTTAAATGAACGTGCATACATATTGCTGCTGGTCGTACAGTTTTTTGTATAAATGTGATAGTTTATAAAAAGTAGCGTCCTCATTTCGCTCCCATAATGTTTTTCTGCCTAGTTGCGTGTCGGAGCTTATTTACTTTTGATATGAAAGCGAAAATTATTTTCGTGTCTCTAAATTCACTCGAAACAATTTATTTCACGCGACATAAAACAGACGCAGTGTTTCCATATAAAATTGTGTTTTCTTTCAAGGTTCAAGGGTACAATAAAAATAGATTTGCCTTAAAGGTTGTTATTCTGAACTGATAAAATATAAAAAGGTTTAAAATTATGCAATTAATAATCTACGACGTCTGACTCCGCAGGCACAGTGTTGTAATTAATATTATTGTCTACACGTGTGTCTGCGCCCTTTCATTGCCTCTGCTTGCAAATATACCATAATCTTTTTTATCACCATACACGGCTAGCAAATAAGGAATCCAAGATAATCTACAAAGAGACCATAAAATATGATGGATAGAAATGAGAATTTAATCGATTAATTTAGCACACGCTCTATGTTCTCAATACAACAGCAAGCGAAAGTAGTACGACTTACAAGTATACTTTTTACCGTGTGTTGGCATGTACACGATTTTACTTTCATTCAATATGCTGATTATTATCATATTTTTCGATTTATGGGGCCAAACCATAACTAGTTTTCTAACTGCGTGTAATAAGTCCATAGAATAATCGTTCTTAATACATTGCTCGTACCTACGTACTTTCACTCTTAATATTAAATTTAATATTGGAATTTAATTTATAGTTTATACTTACATATGTATGGTCTGCCAGACTTGTAAAGTATTATTTATTACGGCAATGTGTTCGGAATTCTGCATAGGCCGCCGCCGCCTTGTTGAACCTCTAAGGATTGCTGTTTCTTACAGTTTTTTTATTTGTTTAGTTGGTAATGGTAGTCTAGATCCATACTTCAGTAGTTTTATGGCTTATACAATAATGTTAATACATAAATCAATATCTACTATTTTATAATATGACCAATAAGCGTTTCAAAGTAAAAATAGTCTTGCTTAAAGGCAGATCATTTGTTATGAGAAACATATTCTCCAGAGGTAATTTTACGCTTAAATCGATGTTAAACGTGAAAAATATTCAACCCAATGAGGATGCTCAGCCATATAATAATTTTATGCTGTGACCGGTTATTAAGATTGTTCTTAGAAGGTTCTCTTGGAGGCTCTCGGGATAACTATGCAGATTTCGCAAAAGGGGACTAACAGACTGCACCTCTACAGTGTTGTTAGTTTATATTAATAGCTAATACTATAAATTAGTGCGACCTAAATTTATAGCTCTGATAATCCTCTTATGTTTTATGGCGTCATTAACCTTATGTTTTGTTTATATGACGACGTGCGTGCGGTTCTGCACGTAGACGTATACCACATCTATTGTAGAGTAAAAATAAGAATCGGTGCGAAAACGAAATGAACACAGAAGTTAAGCAAAGAGACCCCAACCAGTATTTGTATAGGTTTAAAAATCTCGAACCTCTCCATGTCTCGGAGAGCACGTTAAATTATACTGACTGTTGTCGATAGATATAAGTTATTAAGCTATGTGAGTTAACAGCGGTTGCGGAAACGTAGTTTGATTAGAGAAAGAAACTTACATAGTATGATTTTGGCTACTCTCATTGGTTTTAATTAATGGTCATTTATTTATTAATGTTAACTTGACAACCTTCTCCTTCCGTCACTACTAGGTGACCATAATTCTTTAAATTTATTTATATGTGCATATTTTAAGTAAGCTTGTGATGCAGGTACCTGGTAGGCGTGGAGCCGCCTGTGCTGCGACTGGAGTACCCGTCGGATTCGCCTCCGCGGTATGTCAGCGCCGTGCAACGCGCCCAGCCGCACTATCCCCCGTTACATCATCTGGTACGAATAATCATTATTTTCATACATAATATCTCATGCTTGTAACGACGTTATATAACATATTACAGGATCTTCTTCTATTTACGAGCTCTCTTGTCGGTGTAGTAACGGTGATGAGTTCTCTCTCTAATTCATATTCACACGACTCTTATTCATATCTAAAAAGGCAATATGGAAGTAGAACGAAATGTTTCAATTATCAAGAGCAAAAAATAGTCTAGAACTTCAGGATGGCTAATTAGCAAAGATTTATCGTGCATTCTTTAGACTTACAACCTATTGTTTTGTACGCATTATAATATAAAAACAACCTTTTTAATTGGAAAAACGAAACATTATAACAAAGATCACTTGTTGATCTTCATAATCGTTGTACTTACCTATATATGACTCACATTCGGTCTTGCTATGTAATTTAAACATCGTTTATGATGCATGATTTCCTCAATCGTAAATTTCATTATTAATCCCGAGGAAACTTTGCAATTTTATGTTCTATTATGAAGGATCATCTTCATATTTTATGCCATGTTAACGGCCAATATCGCTGCACTAACAGTTTATTGCGCCTGCTATGAGAATGTGGGTAATTATTATTTTCTATTTTAAAACAGCAATTAAAGGTTTTGTTAAATTTTTTATGCCCTATTCTTTAGTTCTATATCCAATAGGTCTGATGTGGCGTATATTTAATGTCAATATTGAAATCATAGATTTAGTATAATTATACTAGCGTATAGATCGGCAATGGTTTGATTAAGGCGAGACCAAAAACAAAATACACTAGTGTGCGTGTAATGTACATGTGTGCAAGCAAGATATATAATTTTGTGGATTTTTGTTTGAGTTACATCCAGGCACTGCACAGGTAACCATATTTAATCACGTCTAATTAACACCAAAACTACACTTAAAAACCATAAATTTTATAAAAATAAATGGATTTCTTTTACCACGACTGACGTCAGGCCGATACAGGCCGATAGCGTTTATAGGAAAAATGGTCTCGCCCATCTATGTCGCTCTAACAAACGCGTATGCTATTATCTATCTCTTTTGCATTGCCAATCTTGTATATAATAAATCTATGATATGTTGTGTGTGACTATGTGTGTATGTCAGTGGATGGCAGTCGCATCGGAAAGGAAAATTAATCCGTACATAAAATATGCAAATTAACCATTAAACGATATTAAATCGATTGGAAATGATTAATTTGCATGAATTTACAAGTTAATCCGTATATGAATGCTGCATAATTTGTATTAATCATAGGCATGGGATAAATATGACAGTTTTTATGTCCTGACTGACTAATTATAATTTATTTGAGATATTATGTCGTATTATTTCCCTTGTCTTTTAACATTACTTCATTGTCCGATACCGTTGCGGTTACCTATTTAAAATTATATAAAAATAATTATAGCACGATTAGGCTCATACAGCAACAAACGACGCGCGCCGGCCTTTACGAGGGTGTAATTTAATACAATTTTATAGTGAAGTAAGTGAAGTAAGTAAGTACAGGGCAATAACTATCTCTAATTATTACGGTCACTATCTTCTATTATTATAATATTATATTATATGTTGGTCTGTGAAATAAAAAGGTACATTTGTTATGTCATAAAATACTATTCATTTATTACTAACACCTATTACTATATTCCTTTAGTTAAAACTAAGTTTGAGGCGTACGCTGCTCATTGGATTTTGCCTATCCTCTCGGACGTTACATGTGACTTTAATAATATACTTGCCCGCAGTTTATTACACCTATACAGGTAATGTTTTTTGACATAATTTTACGCACAGCAGCGCCATCTACTTTAAAAAGCGCTATTGACTATCAGACTTTCGACCAAATACTACGGGAATCGCGTATTTTTCTGGATAAAAAGTACCCTATGTGTTAATCCAAGGTGTGCTGCGTACCAACCAAATATAATAAGAATTGGCTCAGCCATTTGAACGTGAAGAAGTAACAAACATACTCACAACTCTTGCCTTTAATATAAAATATTCTCTATAGTCTGAGGACTCTGAAGATGAAGACAGCACGAGTGGAGCAGTGAGCGGTCCAACCAGTCTCAGCGAGGGTCTGGAGGGCGCGGATGAGGCTACGAAGAAGCTGCTCAAGCGAAAGGAACAGCTCGAGTCCAGAAAAGCTAACTTGGAGAAGAGAAGGGAGCGTATGCAGGTATGACCAAGTTAGACATCATTTGCTATGTCTATTCTGTATGCGTGCGCTGATACACCAACTGTCTGATGTCCTTATCAGAGTGATATAGTTTTAATATAGGTGATATAGTGGTTGTATATGAAGTCCATATAGCAAGGCAAGCTTTGCTTTGATTGAGCTTTCAGAAATAAGTAGGTACTTTATCGTTGTTAAAAGTTATTGAAGGATAAATTTTATAATTTGCACCATTTCATTTTTATTAGGAAATGCGTTGATTGCGGAATTGCACTATATACCGCCAGGAACTCTCTTTGAAATGTTTAAAGACCTTTGTAGTATTTTCCTGTCATCTATTTTACAGAATTACAGTATTATTAAACAAAATACAGGAAATGGAGAACAAGATAATGCAGTTTGTAAATGTGATATAATTATCTACTATTACTTGCGTGTGTATACAAACAAAAGTTATTCATGTATCATATTAAGATATTCTTGGAAATGTGACTCAGAAAACTGCTAATTTCCTTTTAGGTCACATTCAATTTACAATTCGCACTAAACGTCGAGTAGCGGTATTTGACGTAACTGTAACCATGTTTACGAAAAAAGAAAAAAAGCAAACATAGTTATGACGTCAAACTCACAGAGGGCATGGTCGACTATCGTTTAAAAAATCGAGGTCTTATCAAAAATATAGTTTCTTACTGTTCAAATGTTTATTTTTTTCCTCCACAAATTTTAAGTTTATTTATCCTAAAACGAAACCACTAGTTCACGTTGCTATCATTATATATCCACTTTTATAGTCAACGTTAGTCATAAAGAACATTCTATGTCATATTTCATAAAAGCAAATAAGCTCAATAAAAACTTGTTAAATCCATTTTAAGAGCAGTTATTAAAATCAGTAGTACATTCCGTAGTGTTTTGTATATTATCGTATGTTTTCATTGAATCATCACATATGCGATACCCGGAAATAGTACCATAATGGCTGAAATGACTCCGAATATGGTACTAAAGAGCCATAGAAAATGTAATTAAATGATGAAGTAATTACCGACAAAGTATTCCTTGAATAGAATTCCTAGAAAGGCAAGTGAGTGAGCATCATTTTAATTAGTTGGTAATGTTTTTTATCAGGGTGCAAATTAGCTCGCGCAAGGTCATTAAGCCAATCATTGTTCTCCATATACACCCACGACCTCTGCAGAAGATTTCGTTTTGCAAGGAAATAGGTAGAATGGTGATGGAGGTGGTTTATTATACGGACAACTTTTAAGAAAATGTAAAAAGTTAAAAGAGTTATAAAATGTTTTCTTCGCGAATTCTTTTCCCAGTGAGCCTGACATTTCGCTTGATTCGGAAATGGTGGTAACTTATAATGGAGTTTGTCTTATATTCATTTAAAATATAATTATACAAGATGTATATAACGAAAGTACCTCTACAGGTTTAATATGTAAAAAAATATTTGTTTAAAGTTACATGTATGATGTTACATTTAGGAGATACTGCGTGGTAGTTGGGTGAGCGTGGAGGTGGAAGTACGTCCCCGATGGCTGGTTCCCGACACCAATTGCTTCATAGATCACCTTCCACTGCTGCAGTCTGTTGCCGCGTCGCCATTGCAACCGTACATACTAGCGGTACCCCTTGTTGGTAAGTGTTCATAGATCAGTTAAAAGTATAAGGTCTAAGGTATTTTTTTAATTAAAACTGGCCTATTAGAAGTTCACATATGGCCAGTTAGCGATGACTATTGTCTATTGACTGCATCATTTAGTTTTAATTGCTTGGCGAAACTAAATGATGCTGATTTGGTACCAGAGGTGGCGGAGGTTCGATCTCCGGACGGGGTAAACATTTATGTTGTCATCACATTTATATTTAGTTAGTGTTTTTATGTATTATAATATATATCTATAATATATATCTATAATAATTCTGTACACCAGTTATGACGGAGTTGGAGGGTCTGAAGAAATGTGTGCGCGTGGGTCCTCGTGCCGCATTAGCACTGACTTGGGTGGCGAGCGGTGTGAGCAACGTGCGACTAGCGACTTCGCGAGGCTCGCTTCTCGCGTCGCGAGCCTTCACTGCTGAACGCGAGCATGCTCGGGCCACTAACGATGATCGAGTGCTAGCAACTGCGGTCAACTTGCACGCTAACCTTCCCCAACAAACCGGTATGTAATTTCGCATTTTGCCAAATACAAAAAAGAAAGTATCGTTAAAAAACTTCTTTGTAGGATGACATGACAAGATGTTTTCTTTGTTAACACTAGAATGCTGTGTCAAATTTTTGGGTTTTATAGCCGACATGTAAAAGTAACTTACCGTACCTTCTTGGTGAAGCTCGTCTTAGGACGTTACTGTTCGTATTAACAACTGTAACACGTGGATTTAAATGTACTTTATTCCACATTCGGATGAAACTCCATGACATCTAAACATTAGCAAAAACAACAAATTGTGTGATTCAATAATGTAAATACGTTGATAAAGTAACCTGCATTGTATGTTGTTACAGAGAGTAGAAATGAGGAGGCGGGTAATCCCTCGAAGTGCGTGGAGCGTGTTCGCGAAGTGGTTTTACTGACGGACGACCGTAACCTGCGTGTGAAGGCGCTGGCGGCGGAGCTGCCGGCGCGCGACCTGCCTTCCTTCGTCCAGTGGGCCGGACTGACAACTGCCACGGTGCGTACCCTTATGTCCGACGCACATAGATACATATATAAATTTTCATATTAAAATTAACAAACTTTTGAAAAGAAATATATGTGTGTTATAGTGATGCAAAAGAAAAACTCAGCGCAATGTTCATGACGCAATTGTCTCATGCTATAAACATCAACCATATTACCCTACTTTTGGGCAATCCTCACCACGCTGTTCCACTTGGTGGTCGAGGTAGTGCATTCAGGCTACCTGGACACTGACTGACCATCGTTTTAAATAGGTGTGGGGTCGTCATTTTCACTTGACTTAAGAATTTCAGTTTGATTTGATCACAATACGTTTTATTTTAACAAAATTATCCTTTTTACAGAATCCAACCCAAATTACTGATGAAAGGAGCGAAGTTAAAAACTGATACGAGCATAGGTCCTTATCTGCCACGCCTACTCGGTGACTTAATTTTGCGGGAGAAGATATGCTTAACAAGATCGAATTGCATTTGGTCCTCGAATGCGCCTCATTCTAGAATAGGAATTGAATAGAATAAGTAAGAAATAATACACCAATAGACAGATAAATAAATTTCGTTAAGTGCTCTAGGGCCGCACTGTCGTGTTCCTGGGCTGCGTTTTACTTTGTTATTTTTACGTATTTTCAGTTTAATTTTTAAAGTACTAGTTAAATCGTAAATTTAGTGTTGATGAGCTATTGTTTTATTTACTTTTTTTTGTAAAATATTAAGTATATTTTTTTATTATTTTGTAGCTAGGTAATAGTAACAAAATATACTGTATTACCTATCTATGTCATCAAGTACAGGTTGAGTAGTTTTTCACTTATACATATTATTATTATTATATCAATTGACCTTATGGCGAATTTGTCGTAATGAATGAATTAACTGCACTGTAATAAGATATAAATCAATCATCGTTATTTTATAAAATTTTAGAAAAGTAGTTTTGGTGGTAAATATATTTTAAAATAAATTTGCATGAACGCAGCGAAGTGTTTTGTGCCATTCGCCTCTTTATTGAATTTATTTGGCGTGAGTTGAATTGAAAAATGTAGTGATATAATATTTTAATAACCAGGTTTATGTGTACCTAACGAGTATTTGATTATAGCAACCATAGCGCACTGATCGTGTTGGCAACTCACTTTATTGTAATATTTTTAAATTACGATTGGCATTACAAGGACGTGTCGTGTTTTGATACAAGTTTATATTGACAATTTACACTTGTGTGTATTTTAAAGTATACAAATGCTTCTACACCGGAACTATTGCCTTTTACACTAATGTGAAGTAAAAAAATAATGTAATTAACAGCGGTATAACAAGCGCAATGATTTATAGTGCTCCATACAAGTAAATGCTTATTAGTATATTCATCAGATGTAAGTACAGTCGCGTACAAGCAATAATGTGTATACAATTCATCTAAAATTTAGACCTTAGAACATTGACTTAAGAACAAACGTGTGTACATTTTATTGCAGCCAGCTGTATACGTGCATCAATATGTATTTTGCTCTTTATGACGATGTTTATTAAGGTTTATATACAATTGGATATATGTTTATACACTTTATACGTGACTGTATGATTGATCTGCCGGGACGTAATGATTCTATATGAACTTTATTAATTTCTGAAAATTGATCGCTTTACAAATGGGGGTATTATTTCGGCATCTTTGCAATTGAGCCCCTATTGCGCATTTTCAGCGATTTCATTTGCAAACAATTACAATGGTGCAAGTATAATGCGATAGATAAAATGGAAATTGTATAAAACGAAATATAATAGAAGATATTGACGACTATATTATAGTTAACAATTATTGTAACAAGTTCTTTTCTCATTTTTTGAAACAAATTTGATGCTGTTACTTTTGTCTTAATCATGACGTTTTAATAAACATTGAATTACTTCAAAATTGTTTTTCTCATTTTCCTTTCACTAATACTATACTACATTATTTCCGCCTAAGCTAAAATTCACCATACACACTAGATTTAGTTTATTGTCACAATGATCCATGTACGATGTTGTAGCTCAGCAACAGCGTTCACGCTAAGTAAAAATCTATGTAAGTGCATCTCGATTACGTGCGTCTGCTTTATAACCCATTTCACCATACAAAGAGTCGTAAAACCGGTGCGTGTAGTCCGAGCCTAACATCTATGCTTCCCAATACAGGTTGTAACGTAGGTACATATTTAACAATATTCGAAAATAAATAAATAAGCCAAAATGTCGTGGGTTAAGTTGACTAATGATATTTGAGTTAATTAAATTATAATATGGCTTAGTGCATCGAAGGTCAAGCCAGCTTTTATAAAAACTTATACGTAAATAGTATGGTTTATTGAATTATCGTTAGCCGCGGAATATTTATCGCTAGCATGAGGAGCGCGCGGCAATGAAGTAAAGGTTGCGGGTTAAATTGGATAATCAAATGAATTTCAAAGGACCTAAAGCCCCTTTATTAAATAAGTTTCTTTATGTATTGAATACTAAATCTATTCATGGTCGTAGAAGTGAGAAATTCCGAGTTGAGCGATGGGAATTGGCAATGTTCCGAGGCGAGACTGGGCGCACCGGTGCCGAGGTTGTAAAAGCACCGTTATACATATTTACCGTGCGCATCTTGCTTTGGGCGCTGCGTCTTGCCGTATTTACCAATATATTACGCGAGATGGATATGTTTGGCTGGTCGACACTGCATATCAAGCTGTTTCGACTGAATGTTTTATTTGCGACATGGCGTAATCATGAGTGTACTACACATGACTTTATTAATGAAACGTATAATAGTAGTTGGGTGAGTTTGTATCTATCAGTGGGAAATGTGTGGTTGTATGTTAGTCATACCTGGCATATCTCCAACACGGCTCTGACTGCACTTGACTTATTGACAATTGACTTGATTTATAATTTTATGGTAAAATAATACTTACTTACTTGTTATTATACTTATTTGTTCGTAAAACATAAAATGTTAGAACAAATAACATGCCAAATTACAGCTTTTTAGTATCTCGGAGGTAGACTGGATAAACATAGTAGGATAGTTTTTATCCCGGAAATCGTGTAAACTCCTATAGGTAAGTATAAATTATAGTTACCGTGGACCGAGTCGCCGAGGACCAGTCGATATTATATATTTATAGTGGCATATATGGCTCATAAGTGTCGGGTTCACAGGCTCCAGTTAGCCGGCTTATTAAGCTGGTACTTACCTGTTAGATAAGTTGTATTGTAAAACTGTACATCTATCTATCAGATATGATAACTAAATCTTAACAGGAACTTATGAAAAAGGCCTACTGACATAGGAAGTAATTAACGAACTTCGAAGTCAGGGTTTTCCGTGCGCAGTCATTTCAGAAAAATTGTGTTATTGGTAGCGGTAAATTACTTCATTCATAGTATCATTTCTACGTCAATGCGGCGTGACTAAGTATTCACGTTATGCATATTTATCTGTTTCAAACTTATGAGGCTGTAAACGGAAATCACAAATCAATAAGTCGTAAACAGGCATAATATAGAGATTGAATGCAAAATGAATTGGAATTTTAAACTTCAGAAATAATCCAGTAAAAAAATCTACAGTCTCATCAACCTATAATCATCCCATTGTAGGGATACGGGTCTCCCTTCGATCGAACGGAATTAGAGCGTACTCTGCCACGGTGCTCTAATGCGGATTGGCGGAGGCCAGTGATTTCCAGCCGCTCGAAGACCACCGAATTGGCTTAACACAGCTACTTACAGTCCAATTCTACAACTTGTTGAAAATAGATGTTGACAAAATCGAAAATATCAGAATTTATTAGATCACAATATTGAGAAAACCTAACTAAATAAGTGTTGGATAGTACGTACCGCGCGTTTATTATTTATTTAGGCCCCATAGAAATAAAACAATCTCCGTAATCTGTTAGATTCTCTTTAGGCACACTCAGAGCGTTCTACCTAATTCGTATCGTTGGTGGTAAAACGTGAATCTTTTACAACACTAGGAACCGTCAGAATGGTGCCAGTACTGAATCTATCACGGCATTCAATAAGCGTCTGCCCTGGCGGTCTACGTTCATAAAATCACCATCGAACATGAAATTACACCATAAACTTGTAATCAATTAAACCTAGTCACAATTCTGACTTCGGAAAGGGAATATAATCATAAATTAATTGACAGACTAATAAGGAAATATGCAAGTTTATATGTCTTACATTTACTAAATAACTAGGTAGGTACTATCTATTGAGGGCAGACGCAGTAATAAGTACTCGTATGCATATAGCTTTCGGAAATATTAATCATGCATGCGCATAAACTATAATAGATTTATTTCATTTATTTCGATAGTATCTTAGTTTGTTTAGACTGATCCTATCTTCGATGAAGTTTAGTGTCACCTACAGGCCGGCTCGATCCTCGTACGGGATAAACATTTGTGTTATGTCTGATTGCCAAACAAAAGAAAAAAAAACCGGGCAAGTACGTGTACGCATAATATAGGGTTCCGTATTTGCTGTGCTTTGCTTGCCTTCAGTTGAGTCCAATATCAAATTCCATCACAATTGTAAGTTTTCATCAAAGAAATTTTATTTTATAAGTTCGTCGGCTATTACTCGGTCACTAGTAGAGCCTATTTAACTGTTATAGTTTTCATTGAAGCATATGGACTACTACCATGATTTTTTTCAAATTTCTAAACATAATACTTTCGGAGATAGAGGGGGGGGGGGGACCACCGTGCAAAACGAAAATTGACACGATAAATGTAAATAATTCCGAAACGGATCATTAAATTGTATCGAAAAATGATCTTTCCACACCCTTTAATGTTTTGAAAAGACCTATCTAACGATAACCCACAACATAGGGTGGGCGCGAAAAAAAAAATCATTTCCACTTTACATGTAGGGGAGGCACCCCACAAAAAAAAAAAAAAAAATTTTCTTCCAGCACCTTGTTAAAATTGTTAATATGTGTAGATACCAAATTACAGCTTTTTAGCATCAAGCGTCTAGGCGCTAGATCGCGGACAGACAGACAGACAGACGGACATGGCAAAACTATAGGGTTCCTTGTAGTTTACTACGGAACCCTAAAAACATTTATGTTGTGGTGCCTACATTATATTTTATGTACTTATCATAATTAATATGTATTTGCAATGTACTTATGAGAAGGTACTCATATTCGTTATCTGTAAGCCATAACTGAAGTATAGGATGCAATCTATGCCGTGGAATTGTGTGCAATTTATTAATTTATCATTGAATATTCAAATATTAATGGTTTGTTATATCAACACAATAAACACAGAACTTCTTTCATAGTGCTCGAGTTAAACAACTTCTATTGTAAACCGTACAAATATACGTTAAATGAATCTCATAACAAGCGAAAAAGACGACATAAAAATCGAGACACGCTCAATTCAGTTTGTTTGAATAATTAAGTCACGGTTGCAAATATTAATTTAGTTTCGTTATGAATTTACGATACTACCTAAACTGAAATATATAGGAGATGGCAAAGGTTAATCATTATGATTTATTTTATTTGTGCTTTTAGTTGTGAAATTGTAAATTCTAATTTATTGTATAAAAGCTATAACGGGTAAATGTTTGTATTATTATGTTTGTCATGAATACTCTACTTTTATAGCTCTTTTTTATAATCTCAAATTCCAGTTTAGCGAATTAACAGTAGCTGTAAATTCACGACGTTGTTCTCACTAATAGGTCCATGACTTTTAAAGAATTAATTAGTCTCAAACTTTATCATAAAACCATCAACTCTGCATGACTTCTCTTCAAATAGCTGCGAAATTGAACAAAATAGTCAATAAAATAAAATAAAAATAAACAAATACTTAAATAAAATGAAATTGAAATGTCTTTTCACCAATTTTACTGGAACTTTTACAAGAAGAGCTACCTATATCTTGTGTTATTTATTAAGCGTAAAAGCCACTTTTATTTTCGTAATCACCACGGTGCACGGGACGGGAGATATGGGATTGTATGGGTGAATCTGCATCGTGAATCGTTCGTTAGTGGATATTGAGTAAAAAGTTTTATGTTTAAAAAGATAAAAATATAACGTTTAGGTAAGTGTTTATTTTGGAGATAACTGTAAATGATTGCAGTTCATTAGATTAAATTAGTACCTATATTTTGGGAAACGAGTTTCATTCAAAAACAGTTTTAATTAGTATTGCCTTATTCGTTATGTCTACTCTATTATATTGTAAAAGAATTAAGTGCCAACTATACCAGTTTACACGGTGTACGAAAAAGTGTAAGGCTGCTTCTCCACCAGAGACGAGCGAGGAAAATTAATGGTGAGGAAAGAGTCCATCATAATATCTCGTGTTTAGGAAAATTACGAGGAAAGCACGGTGCTCTGAGCGCTGCTCGTGTCGACGTCGTTTGAAAGTTGCGCACGCCACCAATATTATAAGTATTTTGACCTAATAATTGTAACCTAACAACAATGATAACATACAAAACATAGTGTCAATTTTATAATTGAAACTTAACATAATTATTTATGGGCTTAAATTAAGATAAGTAATTTAAATGAGATGACAATTAAAAACATTTTATGATACGGAGGAAGCAAAATGGTATCTGAAATTTACATAAAATCTTAAGTGTATGTATGTATGCAAAATAATAACACTTAACGTTTCGTTTTTATACATTTTATATCGAGTAAACATTATTTCGGATGATACGTAAAAACACGTAGCTTTTTAACACCATCATGTGAAAGTCCTGCACTAATAAACAGGCCATGAAGTTTTTAAGGACCATAATAATAATAATAAGTACCTACTTACATATACTTATATGGGACTTGACTAATTAAATAGAAATTAGCATGCGATTTTGTTTCTGTACGTAAAATTCTTAAAAAGTACAACTTTCAAAGTTAACAGGCTGGTGGCTCAACGGAACCACTACTAACCAACTGGTTAGTAGTGGTCTCCTGTGTCAGAGGGTGCGGTTTCGTTCCCTGCACACAGCAAAAGGATTTTATGTGTTTTGGTATGATTTTATGAATTTGGTATAATCTATTAATTATTTAATTTAATTTAAAGGGTACAAATTTATAAATAGTCAACCTAACTCATTGTTAAGAAGTTAGTTATAAGAGCTTACTTCTCGAACGGCCCTCTTCCCGCTTCGCCGCGCCGCCGTATTCTGGATAAGTTTCAACAATTTATGACAGCGCTGCTTATCCCAGACTAAGTCTATTGCCCTTGGGCAACAACTTTGTAGCACGCCTTAAGTATTAGTATTTACGACCGCTTTAACATTTTTATGCTAACCATTTGGTCAAATTAAAAATCTGTAACTTAATTCTGAACCAGTCATAAATTTTTCCGTTATCGTAGATTAAATTAAGCCTCTTACATTGCTATAATGTCGATAGATAATTTTAATGTGAACGAATTACAATTCTCTCAATTATCATTTACAACTTAACGGCATCTTTTTCGATTCATAACTTTTTAATTGTTATTTATTGTATAGTATTGTGTTGAACTAAAACGTTAGTCACGGCGACCATGTAATTGCTACTGATTTGCTTATGATATTCATATCGTTATACGAAGGAATATAGTTTAAGTTCCCGTAACATATTGATATGTAGTTTATGTTAGTATGAGTTTATTTATAGAAGGATGACTGCATACTCTGTATAGGGCTTAATAAAAATAATTATAAATTGTAAATTCTAACACGAGCGATAAACGCATTAAAAGCTTATATTACGTACCTACAACAAATACAAAAATATTTACACGTTAGTATAAAATGCTTGTAAAATAAAATATTGCTTTCGACCTTAGGATTTTCAAATAACAGCATAGAAGTAGAAGATTTTTCTGGTTTAGCAGCAGTAGTCGTCGCGCGTTATCGGTCCTGAAAAAATAGACCTTTCCAACTCTTTTTTCAACCGGTAATTTTTGACTAGGTATATATTTCACCCTTTTTTTTACACAAGGTTTAATTCTAATTTATGTAAGTCACATACACATGTAAGTCACAATGGAGAGGTAATACATATCCAAAATTATCTGATGTTAGTGGATAAATATTTATTGGTGACAGTTAGGGTAGATTAAATATATTTTGTATACAAATTGGTTATACAGATTATATCAGAAAAGTTTAGATCTTTAATCTTATTAAATACTAGCTTTTCCCCGCGGCTTCGCTCGCGTTAATTTTATGACATAGAGTAAACAACCCATAGCACGACTTGTGGCGCCATCTGTTGGCCGAGCCAGCGCCCTCTATAGTAGAAAAAATATTTTCCCATTGGAATGACATACTTTCACGGGATAAAAAGTAGCCTATGTTGGGCTCTGTACCCCTGATAATATACATACAAATTTTCATAATGATCGTCTGATTAGTCAAGCCGTGAAGGAATAACAGTATGAGAATGTATGAAATCTTTCACGTAAAAGTAGCTCTACGGAACTGCCTGATTTTATATGAGAGATATGTAGCTGTTCATAACTTGGATTAACACAGGATTTTCCAGGAAAATACATCAGTTTGCATGTAAGGAAGATAAGGAGTGAATCCGCGTGGACTGCTTAGTGATATTATGAATAGATAATCCGAGAACCTTTACTGATTCGTAATAAGTTGTTTATTTTTTATTCGAAGATTAGTCTACTTGAAGACGTCATCATGTTGACATCAGCCCCAGCTCGTTATGTGAATAGTATCCGGTTTCTGCTTCATTATTCCCGCAATACATTTATGAATCATCACACATCAGTTAAGTACATTGTAATTTTGGGTTCCTTGACCGATTTCTATATTGAAATATACACATAAAAAGTGGTCAGGTTATTAAAAAACTGAACATGATTAGGAAAAAGATTCATTTACATTCTGACCTACACCCCTCATTATCTCCAAAAAAAACCTGGTCGGCACAGAAAAATAGAATTTTTATGAATAACCGTCAACGCTAAAAATAACACGGATGTCGATATGTTTTAATTGATTGTTTTTGGATAGACTAATTACTGTGAACTAACACTTGTACCTTTTTTATTACCGAAAAACTACCTGATCTCTGCGAGTTAAATTTTATCTTAGTTGGCACTGGTAACGGAATAACTCTATGAACCATAACAAGACAGTATGGTAGAGAGTAATTTTTTAACAATTATATGGCACCGAACTATACATTTTTAAGAACTTACTACACATTTGCAGAACAATAATTTTTTAAAATTTTGTGAGAAATATTAATTTTAGCCGATGATTGAATTTTTTATACCGTGATCAATGAATCGTGCTTTAGGATGGGGCGGGTTAGCTCATCCGGCAAGCATTTTGGTGGTTTTTGTGATACCAGCCGCGTGAGGAAGGCCTCGGCGGACACGACTTCAAACAAATGACGGCATGCGCTATGCTTAGGTACTTGAAGATTCGCTTTTCCCTTCGGATTCGTGTTCTGAACATGTAGTAATGTTAATTTTATTCGTATAAAAACATCTTAAATAGATTTTTATTTGTCTATTTCTACGCAGACAGTGATAATTAATTGATATTGTAACGACTCACAGGTTTCTAGAACTACATTTAATATTTTATTAACTGGATGCCAACTTAAGTTCTTTAAAAAAAAATTGTGGATTTTGTCGATGTGTATTATGAAACTGGCATTGATCCAGTGAGTGTGGCTCTATTTATGCAATAATTTAAAAACAGTAAGTAGCATTTTTGGGTAATTACAGCCATTTATAAATGCCTATAAGATCATTGTACACGTGTGACCTTCTTTGGCGTCTTTTTGTCCGTTTGATGTTCATTCACAAATTGAGCTGACAGTAGTTGCGCGCGCGCTTTGCATTAGACATCAACGCTTGCGCAGCGTTTCTTGCTCATTGTGTATAAAATATAATTATTAAATAAATATTTTGCTGTCATAATTGGTTAATACTATCAAAAGATACTAATATAAACACTTATATGATAATTATGTACGTAATATAAATAATATTTATAAGTACATTAAACTGTATATTTGGCAAAAAAATGTTAATTAACATGAGAAAGACGCTGAGAAATCATTATCTTAATTTGAGTTTATTACGTCAAAAGTGCGATGAGAATCACTTTCAAATTAACTCGTTTCAGTGCTGTTATTTTAAAACAGCCTTTAAAGTAGGTACTAAGTAAGAAGACATTATGTTCTCATAATAAAATGATTGCTATACACATTCCCTATTTATACACATGCTTATCAGCAATATGTAGTACGTATGCGTTTTACTGTAGCTAATAACAGTTATCTGCCGGCATTATAGACTGTGAGACGATCAATGAAATGTACACTTAGCTATTAAATCGATTATACAATTAAGCAATAATTATACAAAGTTGTGTAGATGGCCGAGGCAACAGAGAAACGACTTTAGCTTCCACGTTGCTGGATATATTTTTACTACTTGTACCATTAATGAGCATCATTATAAAATAAGCAGTTCTCAGTTGCCGTCCTGTGAGATTGCTTTTCGCGGTCGCCAACTATTAATATTTATTTATAGGCGAAACCAAAAGAACTATGAGCCACCGTGGTACTGAGTCGTGATGGACGGTCGCTGGCGTGCGTCACCGGCGTGCATCCTGCCGCGCTATCAGGGCTGCAGCTCTGCCAACTGCGAAGGGTTCTTTGGTTTTACATACTTGATCAATGACGTAATTGCGTTAGTCGTAACCCGTTTTAATATAAATTAGTTTTGTTACACAAGGATATTCAACGGCTTAGTAATTCCTTGATGTTATAATGTAGGTAGATTATATTTAACTACTTATTTAACTAAAGTACTTAGATTTTGTCCTTTTAAAAACGAGGAAATCAACGTAAGTATAATTTATGAAGAATTCATACGAGTGAGCTGGAAAAACCATTGTAACGGTGCGGACCACAAAATATGGTGTAACTTAACCTGTCAGTATAAACCAGCAGTTATTTTCATATCGTATATTAATAGAATTTCGTTTTAGAGAATTATAATAGATAATAATTCATAAAAATAATACGTTTATGCTTCTATAAAAATATACATGCGTAATTTATTATGAATGCAATAAAATATGCAATTTTTATACCATCTGGTTATAGGACGGGAACGGGTCGGCGCTATCAATAAAAGTTAACGGGGCGACATACTCGTAAGATGTATTTTTATGTGTTTTATTACGTTTAATTAAGAGAGCCCGTACCTATGCGATATTGTGGATGAACATGAATAGAGCCGTAATTTGCATAATGTTACCATTTATGTAATTTCGAATTTTATGGACAATCAAAAAAGACTGAACGGTCACTTTATACAAATACCTATATCATAATAATTGGTAATAAAAACTTTTAGGTATAATATACCAGCATTATGCGTTCATCACTTGTTTCTGGAATATCACGATACCCTTTGGTTTTTTAAAGGTTTTTTTTTACAAACATACCAATGCTTTTTATATAACTTTACTTACATATTTTTTCTATATACCTACCTATTTTAAATCAATTTTTTCATATACATTTAGGAATAAAATTAATGAATATAATTTGTTAACAGTTTATCATTATTGTAAAACGAGCCGAATTCATTTGTTATATAATAGATCGTTTTATTATACCTACAGACATTTTATAAAATGACATATTATGCCAAATATTATAAATAGTTATACCTACATAAAAAAAATGCACAGATTTCGTGCCTCACACGACTATCGTGCCCATTGGAAATGAATGTACGGAATTCGAAAAAATATTGTCGCTGAGCGACGAGGAGCTCGATGGCGTCGCTGTGTGGTCTGTCGCACTCTAATATGAACACGCAAGTTAAGCGACATCGACCCTAGCCAGCGTTTGGATGGGTTTTGTTATCTTGAGCTTCTCCGTGCTTCGGAGGGCACGACCCGTGGGCACGACCCTTTCTTTATAAGGCAGCGGGAATATTTATATTTCCCACCATATTTTTTTGTTTATTTTTTTATTAAAACGAAACTAGTGATCGAAAATATTCCTATGGCAACAAATTGTGGATTTCATATTAACATTTTTTATCTGGGAGTTAAGAACGAACGTCATAATATTTTTTTTTTCTGTGACAGTTACAAGTTTAATAACTTAGCGGTCCCCCGACGTGATGACGCTTTGGAAGTATCATGACTAACTACTATTAACTAAAATAAATATTATAATTAGCATAAAATTAAAAGGTCAAATAGGGAGTAAATAATTATCATTTATTTACTTTTTAGCGGTTTTGAGTCGGGGGTTTTTTAAATTTAAGTTTTATTTAAAGTTTTTTATATTTTCGTTCCTATTTCATTCTAATCCCTATCCGTTTTATTTGTATTTTAGATATGTATGAGAGATATTGCGAAACATGGTGTGAGGGAATTGCGAAATATGTATGAGAGTTATTGCGGAATATGTATGAGGGTATTGCGATATATGTGTGAGAGGTACTGCAAAATATGTATTAGGGTTTATCGAAATATGTATAAGAGGTATTGCGAAATATGTATGAGAGCGAAATATGTACAAGAGAGCAATTGCTAAAATGAGAGGTATTGTGAAATATGTCTGAATGGTATTACGAAATATGTATGAGAGGTATTGCGAAATATGTATGCGAGTTATTGCGAAATACGGTATTAGGGTATTGCGAAATATGTATGAGACAAAGCGGATCAAACGAGCCCAAACGCGATGGGGTTATGTCGTTTAATTACTAGGTTCCTATGCCTCCTTCCAGCTCCATCGTCAGACCCTGGTTACCATCTGGCACCAAAGTGCTCATAAAGACGGATCGAACGAGCCCAAACTCGATGTGGTTATGTCGTTTAATTACTTAGTACCCATGACTATCTTCCAGCTCCATCATCAGATCAGCTCCATAACTGTATTAACAAAGATGTGTGACCAAAAGTAGATCGAGCCTCGCTCGCTCGGTTTTTGATGGTCACAAGCCTACCTCACCCAGCAATAGCGGAATATCATAGATAGTCATCTAGCTTCATCATCAAACCCTGGTTACCATCCTTCACCAAAGAACTCGTCAATACGAATCAAACGAGCCCAAACTAGATGGGGTTATGTTGTGTAGTTACTAAGTTCCCATGGCCACCTTCCAGCACCATCATGAGACCCTGGTTACCATCTGGCACCAAAGTACTCGTCAAGACGGATCAAACGAGCCTAAACTAGATGGGGTTATGTCGTTTAATTACTGAGTTCCTATGGCCACCTTCCAGCTCCATAATCAGACCCTGGTTACCATCTAGCACCAAAGTACACAGATACACATGCAAAACTTATAACACCCTTTTTGGTCGGGGATAAAAATCCAGCGCGATAGCAATAAACATTAAGTATGACGAGCGAAGCCGCGACCCCAGCTAGTGAATTATACCTATATATGAACTATTCAATGAGACCATTCCAATGAGCCCAAACAAGATACATCTGCTGTAATTTAACGAGGAGTTGAGTATGCTGCAGGTTCCGGATGATGCTGCAGCATCAGATCAAGTTTATCATATTCTTGCAATATCATGACAGTAACAGTATACCAAATTTCAAATCGATCTAACTAGTGGAAGTTGCTCATTTCCCTTCATCAAATAGAAAAGAGCTGATGATCTTCAAACGGCTTAACAGATTTTCATGAATCATAGCTAAGAACACTCCAGCACCGGTCACCTTTCAAACAAAAAAAACTGCATCAAAATCGGACCATCCATTTGGTTGCTACGATGCCACAGACAGATACACAAATACACAAGTACACAAATACACAGATACACACGTCAAACTTATAACACCCCTCCTTTTGCGTCGGGGGTTAAAAACAACTGAATTTCGACACCTGCTGTTAAATCTTTATGCATCTTCAAATTTTGCGACTTTCGAAAGATAAGTTGTTATTAAACTTAATGTCTAATGTATATTGCATTTTTTTGAATATTTTGGAATAAGTTTAATTTTTCATTATGTATTTACGAGGCTTTTCTTACACGCTTTTTTTGTGGTGGTAAAAATATTCCCTTTGCCCGTGTTACATCCGGTCCGGTTCGATTCGGTTCGGTCCGGTTCGGTTCGGTTTGGTTCGGTTCGGTCCGGTCCGGTCTAGTCTGTTGTCGGTAGTTATGGTGTACCAAGTCTCAAGTTTGTAAGTGCGAGAAATATTTTTCTTCTTACATAGACAGGGTAGAGACCTTTAAATGACCATAACTTATTTTCCTGATATCCTATTTAAATGGAACAAAGCCTATATTCTGCTTCAAGCCGAACTCTATCTTCCTGTGAAAACAGCATTAAAATCCATTCAGTAATTTAGAAGATGTGCGCGTTCAAACAGAGAGACAGACAGACAAAAAAAATTAAATAAATTTTTTTTGCTTATAATACCTTCCTCTAACTGTTCCCTCTCCATTTTTGCCAAATTATGTTCAGACATCGGGGTCTACTGTTTTATTATATGTATATGTATAGATTTACAAATAGTCAACGAATTGGAAGACATATTTTGTCTTCCCGATGTATCTGATGATCTTTTTGAATCTGTTTGAAGACGAGGTTCGTACAATACGTACTGTATTGAACGATCCTAAAAAACTATGACGAGCCTATGACGGGCCTATGGCACCGACACCTGATCCAGCTAGCAGCATAATACCTCTCGAAAGTCGAACCTAGCAGTTCATCTGTTGATTTTTCATCTAGCCCTCCGTCCTCCATCGTCCCATCCCAACGCAATCATTCTAGGCGGGCAGCAAGATTTGAAATTTTACCCAATATATCTGGTACTCAGCAGACCTCAGAACCTCAAGCCACACGGGCAGAGGGAATATTTTTACCAACGTGTTTTTATTTTTATTTTTTGAAAAACATAAAAAAAACAATCTAAAAACATAGTTTTTTTTATCTACCCTAGATGCTTATGCCCTATAAAGGGTCAAGCCATCTGTCCCGGCTGTTATTGATGGATGACAGTCGTTAGGCCAAGTCGGTGGCCTTAGGGCGGTTTGAAAACACCGGCCTCTGCCAATCCTCATTGGAGCAGCGTGGCAGAGTACGCTCTAATCACCTTCGACTGAAGGGAGACCCGTATCCCAGCAATGGGATGATTATGAGTTGATATGATGATGATGATGAGCGACGATAAAGTCGGGATAAGGAAAAGGTTACAAAATAAAACCACAACGTTTTTGACTTTGTTCAAAAAGGTTAAGCTACAGGGCAAACCCTTAACCCGATCATCTTTGTTTGAGGCTCAAATTATAGCTGACTAAATTGTCCAGACGAGTTTTTCTCAAATTTTTGATATCATTCTTCGTTTCCAAAATATCGAGCGCCAAAATCAAAAATTCGGAAAGAAATGATTTTTATTTTCACAATTTTGGCTATAACTTTTTTCGTTTTTTACTTTCTCAAATAATTCTTTTTGCACCTTACAGCTCTCGTGAATACGCGTCTTTTGAGCCTTTTATGAATATCATATCTTCACAACTCTCCGAGATATAAGGGGATCACACTTTTTCGAGAAATCGAAGCCTATACTGAAGCGAACGAAAAGACATTTCCAATGTCAAAACTTAAAAGAAAGGATTATAAACACTGAAGTAAATTAATGTGTATTATTTACCATAAGTATGAAAGAGAGTAAGTCGATTTCATAAGTTCCTGATAACTTCCAGTAAGCTTGGCACATAAATTTACAACTTTGTATTAATTTTCTTAAATCTGGCATATAAGCTACTGTTAATGATAATAGCTATTTCACCTTGTTAATAGTTAGCCTATTTGTTAGATAGCTATAAAAATTGTCAAAAAAAACTGTTAATATACCTAGCAGGTAGGGTTTTTGCAAGTGGTGCTACAGACCCAATGCCTATTCAAAGAGGAAAAGAGAACTGTGCCAAAATTAACCAATAAAATTCAATAAAATATACGTTCCGCTTAAATGAATTTGAAATCTACAATTCGATTGGTTAATTTTGTGCACAGTTTTACCTCTTTCTCTTCTCTACTTCTGCATAATTCTAAATAAATATTTTTCGACGACCTCCGTGGCTTAATGGTTACCACGCCAGACCGCTACTCAGGAGGTCCCGGGTTCGATCCCCGGTCGGGTCACGATGAAAAACGAACTTTTTCTGATTGGCCTCGGGTCTTGGATGTTTATCTATATATGTATTTGTTATAAAATATAATATCGTTGAGTTAGTATCCCATAACACAAGTTTCGAACTTACTTTGGGGCTAGCTCAATCTGTATGAATTGTCGCTATATATTTATAAAAAAAAAATATAAAATCATTATAAACATTGATAAAAATATACCGAGCCTGGTGACCTGTTAGTACAGATAGGTCTCTACCCACCTATTAAAGGCACCAGTCCTCTCCACACCTAGGTTTCTAAATTATGTATGAGCATATGTATCTATATTAATTTTAATATTGTAACCTGCGGAGAGAGAAAATAAATAATTACAGACCTACAAGGGTCTATATGAACGTGGCCGAAATTGGAACTACAACTCCCGTTCATATTGTACTCGTATGTCACTTTTTGACAGTTCGCCTTTGACAAAATGTATGAAAATATGCCACAGTAACGCCCTCCTACAAACGTCACTCACGATCATAAACATCCTTGTACACATAGATTTAGTATATACTAGCGTACCTACTTGTACATCTGTATTCTATTCTAAATTGTAGCTGTCTGTCACTGTCAAACTAAAGAAGAAGAAAAGAGATAATATAAGACTTAATATGCAGTTTAATCTAAAATGCCTTTCAGAAACTGGTTTTTAGCAACCAAGCTCCAGTAATAGAAAACACGGAGACCTCCGGAGGTGATGAGGAGCACAAAACGCACGTAGACAAGACTGCAATAAGAGATTATATAAAATGCAATGATTTGAAGTGGCTAACAACGTTGCCGGTGCACCCAGCGGTGACAAATTAACTAATGCACTAGACGTGAGAACACGCTAATGACAAAGAATAGCGAGGACGCCTCGGGTTCACATGCCGGCCAAAAACTTTATATTTAAATTCCGTGCGTGAAAGCACATTATTCCGGTTGTTATCGATGGACGACAGTCGTTAAGTCGGTGGCTTTCAGGTGGCTTGAAAACTCCGGGTTATGCCAATTTGCAAATCTGCATTGGAGCAGCGTCCCTTCGATTGAAGGGATTCCCGTATCCTATTACTATTATGGGTTGATATGAATTACAATATTATAATAATAAACTCCCAGTTTAATTTTTTCCCAAAGAGTACATTATGAGGTTTTGTTATGACAAAGGAGGACAAACGAGCTAGTTGGTTGACCTGATGGCTAAAAGGCTATTTAATTTTTTTGAGTTGAAATTTCAAGATTTTTTACAAACTTTTCGGTTAAAATAATCATTCAATTGAGAAAGTGTCCATGGCTCTTTGAATATGTATCTTCATATTTTTACAAAACTTTATAGTGTTGAGTAAGTATTTTAAATTCGCAAATATTGTTGCATGTAAACCCATTCACGATACCCTTGAACCTAAGTGGCAGCTCGCGGCCGCGTTGCCAATGACCCCGCGCTGCGGCGCCGCGCAGCGACGCTCCGCGGCCGCATGCCACCTCTCGCTAATTGTTATGTAACAGCGAACTTACGCGCTACGCCGACCACCAAAATATCAGGTACTTGCCAATTTAACCTTCTACCAACATATATACATTAATTGGCCTTCGAGGAGACCCCCACTCCCGCGGTATTGGGATGCGTAAACAGGTTCCAGGAACGCGAATGCAGCTTTCTTGCCAGCACCGAAGGGAGGGTGAAGTCACTGAACTTGCACTTCGCATGCTGTATCTCGTTCCTTACTTCATAGTTCTTGTGATTGTAAAATTACCTTAGTGAGGTTACTAGTATAGTATTATAATATCTGTGGTGAGATTAAGTTGTTATAAATATGACGTAAGAAGTTGTAATGTATTTTGAATATTGAATCCTTTATCCTTTAAAACATTGATAAACAATGCGTGGTGCGTAAACGTCCACAACAAAGAAAGACGAAAAATTCAAATCAAAGATTGGATTAAAAGTGCAACATTGTCAAGACGTTATACAGTTTTGTATACCGTCAGTTATAATATAAAACTAAATTTAATTTTATAATTGCAGCTTCGGTTTATTAAGAGATAATTAAGATACTAAATCACGGAACTATTTTTGCTTCCAAGACACTAGTCAAACGTCTGCTAGTTTAAAAACGTGTAAGCCTGGTACCAAACCAAAACACAACACAAAAACATGTTTATCATAAATCAAAATAAAGCCCTCAGTGGCTCGACTCTCAACATAAAGTGATGCAGTTATATGTTATTCTCGTTATCTATTGGGCAAGAGACAGCGCGAGTGCCGCGGGCTCTTGCGCTAGAATTTTGATTGATATTTTTTGTCAGTTAACTCGGCCACAATAAGATGACAGCGCCAATAAGAGGAGCGCGAAATAGACGTCGTAACTGAAAGTATCAAGGTTAGCTGCTGTGCATGGCGGGGCCGAAACTCGGCTAACAGTAACAGTACACCCACAACCGACGCAAAAACCGAGCACCCAGACCGACTGCCACAACCGATACCACCTTTGTACTCCGTCCATTCAAATTAATTACTTCAACTTGTGAATGAAGAGCCAGCCGAAGACTCGTTCCTTATTCGCTCAATGATTAGGACATAATTAGATATTTTGGAGCAGACCTTTCACTACAAACTGATGTCCATACATGAAGTCTTTGATACTTCCTTATTTAATTATAAAGGGTGAAAGTTTTTCATTACTCTACTTTTTACATGAATGACGAGGCGTTAGTTAATCAGAATACCAATTGACCAACTTCTATAGCGGGCCAAATCAGTGTTTGGCTCATGAGGCTACTTAAAGCTAGTGGCTCTCTCGTGGAGTGACCGACGGCAGCCTCGACAGCGTCTCGGGAGCGACGTCAGTCGTCGAGTGCTTATGCTGAGCCGCTTTCTCGTCCTCATTCTTGACCGTGCGTCGGCCGTCGGATGGCGCCGTGTTCCAATAGTCGACAAACCGATGTATCTATGTCGATTGCTTGTAGGCGGCCTTGAGCGGTAACCATTAATTTGTGTGCAGAGCCGACTGCGAGGTCCCGTTATGGCGAGTGTGCTTGAATCTCATGCCCACACGTTGATACCAGAAGATAGTCTCTATTGGTCAACGGCGTCCTCACTTGAGACTACATTACCATAAAGCGCTGGTGGTCATGAAAAACTGCTGAGGTCTTAATTGGCCACATATTCCATACTCTTGAACGCGTGAGAATGATGCTTTTATAAAGGGCACAGATAATTAAATAGATTACACCCATTAGACTTTGCGTGATGTTCACACACAGATCATCTCAGTACTTAATCAGTGCTATCTAAGATTGGGTCTTAGCGAGCACTGCAGCTATAGTTCTGTGTTGCAGAGTGATGTTTGCAAAGTTTGATATAAGGATTTTTTGTACACATGACGGCATCTCATACCCAAAGTGTTTGCGGATGTGAGCACAAATAGTGATTGATTTTTCAATCATGAAGCGTTTGTTTGATCTTCACACGATATATCTGTGTACTCTGGTACTCTGCCTTTGCTTTAAGCTCGTATGATTAAGTGTTATATAGAGAAAATTTGAAAAAAATATGAGTGAATGAACTTCAATTTCTTACTACGTTTAGTTTTCATGATATTTGAAAATATTATAAAAAAGTATAAAAAATTCAACAACAACAACAAATTAAAAACGTGTCCAAACATTATCAATTTCTTAGTAGTAGGTAGTTCTGAACCGAACATTTTTCTAAAATCCCATAAGATGTTAAATAAATAACGTAAATACAAGGCCACCTTAGTCCTTCTAATCGGGTAGCACACCGCAGCTGCACCGTAAGGCGCCATTCGTGTGATCTGAATTACTTAATGTGGCCTGGGAATGGCTAACTCTGATAGTGCTCTCATTTAGCGAGGGAAAACCTTAGCATTTTTACGCGCCACGCTTTGCAACTAAGGATAAAGTCGCGCATTTTAAAACTATGCGGACGACGATTTGCATAGACAGATAGGAATCGACTCTAAACTTACTCGGTAATGTATTCACCTATCTCTATGTATAATTGGTTAGAGTTTGGATAGGTTCGGTATAAATATTTAGTAATCTTACTGTTATTTAATTAGTTATGTTCTCTATCTTGTTTCTTAGTTGTTTTTTTGATTATTGTTTAACATGATATTGATATAATATATTTATTAATTAAATAATGTGCATAACTTGCTGCTAATTTACATGTGTGCGAATGGTATAATAATAAAACACGAAAGACTATAGAGAGAGGAGAAGAGAAGTAGGCGATGATGGTGAATAACTTGGTGTGACATTCAAGGTTTTTGAAAATTTTGAGGAAATTCTTTTATTACAATATTCATTTCAGTACGGTACAGTGTTGGCGGTACTGGTCCGGAGCGCAGCGTAGTGGTGTAGCTGGTGCGTGCGACACAACGTGACCGCGCGCCCGTCGCAGACGTGAGACCATTGTTGCCTCTAATAGATAATTAGTTAGGTGCCGTTAACTAACACGATCCGATCGCCACCGCCGCCGCTGACCGGCCCGGCGCCCCACATCGGATCACTAGATGCATTGCACTCCACACAAATTTATAAGGCCTTTACACAAAAGTAGTCCACACAACGCGAGCTTGTGTTCGGTAGTTACATTTTAATGTTAGTGGAGCGCCTATACAACGAATTGTCTTTGCCCCGGGCGCAGGTTACCGGTGCCCGTCAAAATAAAAATATTACTTCGAAGCTACGAAGTTTTTTATGAATTTAATGTTTACTGCCTAGATAAAGTAATTTGAACGGCCCAGAACTGTTTGTTAATTAAAGAAACCTCAATCAAATCGACTATTCGACATACCGAATTGTGAGACCTACTTTACTTATTGGTACAACTGACGGAATATTATAAGCACGGTTGAGTAATGTACCTGCGCCGCCTACGTAGGTATAAGTAGTGGTAAATTACTGAACTTTATTCTCACGTGAGAATGTCTTTAAACGATAACGGGATGGATTGTTAAAGCACTATAACAGACGAGTAAAAACAAAAGGCGGAAATACATGCTTTAGAAATGACGTCTATTAATAGTGATGATCATCCTCTTAGATCAACAGTGTAGGCATGTTATAATGTTGATAATGTCTGCATTACCATCCATAAGTAGCGAATGCTTTGAAAAAAAATGAAGGTCAAACGGTTAGTGACAATGCTCATCGCCGTGCATTGGTGTACATCGGAAGACCTAATGAATAAAGGTAACGTCACAGTGTCAATCAGAGTGAGTACTACGTTCTACTATATATGGATTAAACATTATTGTCGTGGGATTTTCTCATGCACTGGTCATCCTTATTTGCATTTTATGGTATGCTAGATATGAGAAACGGTATGCCTGTCTTCAACCAATTGTAGGATTAGGCACAACATGTTAGCAAAGTGGCTCCCAATCCGTTTCAGGTACTAACAGGCGGTAAATATTGCTTACCTTCAGTTTGCCCACTTTAGGAAATAAATTGTACACAATCCACTCTTCAACGCCTGGTTACAACTTACAAATTAAAAGCTAGACTTCAACCTGCTTGTTATGGGTACCAAACCCCCGAAAATTCTTAGTTTTGAAAATCATATTTATGTCGTATGTTACATCAAATTTAAAATTGTTTTAACGTATTCGTGTCATATATGAAACCGTGGCCTCGAGGTAAGGAAAATTGTTTACAGGTTGTGGCGTTAAAAGAGTTAATAAAATTTATTTTTGTATTAAAATGTGATGGGATGACTCACTTTAACTTATAAACAGGTAATGAAAAATAAAGACCATAAAATCCAATAATAGAAAAAGTAAACACGTACATTATGTAGAGTATGATCACATTCTTTTCCAACTACATTATGAATATATAACGCGTTTGTTACATTGTAAAACAATATAACGGGAGTATATACAAATTAAATATAATACTGGTTACGTACGTGTTGGGTCATGGATAATGCTAAACACTCTAAATGTCAATAATGCAATAAAAAACATAATGGTCATAGTAAGTATTTAGCATTTTTATTTCAGTAGTTATATCGCAGGATATCTATATTTCTACTACCTACACTGATAATAATGCTAAGTGGAATTATTACCTGGCAACATAGTAAGTACAGCCAGCTCTATCAATACGGCTACGAGTTTAGTAACAATTAAAAACAAATGAAGTGTATAATAATCCTCGCAAATGGTAGCAGTAGAAATGGAAGGAAGAAATACATTCTACATCACAATGCAAATATTTTTTTTAACGACTTCAAGAAATTAGGAGTTTAATATAAATTAGTATTATACTATCAGGTCTGACTGACTGATAAGTTTGATGTCGGTAAAAAAACAAATTGTAATTACGACTTAGCGCTATTCAGAACTACCGGGGTTCTGAATACTGGAAGGGTTTTCATATACCTACGCCTCGCTCGACGTACACAATATGTAGTAACCTAGCCAATTCGTATCTAGGCTATTTAATATACTAGTCTAGGTACTATATGGCTTGGCATCGACATCGATCATTATAAGTTTTGAAAAGAATTGACCTACTGATATTTTTCGCTTTCCAGTGTGTTTGGGTTAGTAATTGCTTTGCTTTATTATGAAGTCAATTTAAAAATTGTTTTTCTATAAGTTTTTTTTTGTTAATTTCATCTTCTACAGAATCTTAGTTCGGGTTTTTGTCAAAATATTATTTATTTTAAAATTTTGACAATTCAACCTTAAACCACTGGGCAGAAGAATGTAATAAAATTGCCTTAAATGATACAATACAAAATGTACTTAACATCACTGTGCAAGATACGAGATGTATTCAGTAACGAGTATTTTAAATGAAGCTATTACAAATTGCAAGTAATTCCTAAAATTACTGGTCCGCGAAACTAACCATGTTGTATTAAATATTATCTGCACACTTTGTAATTGCTTCTTCACGGTTGCATGGTGCTAAATAAAACTATTTGTGCATCGTTGCATCGTTTCATTTTAAATGTTATTTACAAAAATACAGAAGCTATAATTACTTTTTTGTCTCTTCTTTTAACCCTTAATTAAGTAGAACAACTATATATTCTTTTTATTCTTTTTAAACCTTACCTTTACTTACAGAATAAAATTTGAATTTATTTTAGGTACAGTCAGCCAACGAAAGAGGTGAGCAGGGCCGTAAATAAAATAAATATATAGGGACAAATCACACAGGTTGAGCTAGCCCCAAAGTAAGTTCGAAACTTGTGTTATGGGATACTAACTCAATGATCCTATGTTTTATAGCAAATACAATATATATAGATAAACTCCCAAGACCCAGGCCAATCAGAAAAAGTTCGTTTTTCATCATGATCCGACCGGGATTCGAACCCCGGATCTCCTGGATGGCGGTCTGGCATGATAACCATTACGCCACGGAGGTCGTCGAAATATGATTTTAGTTTTAATATTGCGAGAAGGGATTTATTCGAATTTTAATTATCAAAAGTATCTATTCATATGTAACATCAAAGTTCCATAACTTTGCTAAAAATCTTTTTTCTTAATTTTTTACCTTTTTCAGTCTGTACTATGTACTATTGCACGTTAAGTTTAGTAAATGTTACATTATCATTACATATCTAAATATATGCAACAATTTCGAGAAAATACCACAAAAACCTTATTTCTTATTATGTATTATTAAGCGAAGGCCATACCGCGAAACGGTGGGCGGGTTTTGCATATTTTTACCCTAGGGCGGGCGGGTTGGCGACAGTTTCATACTAGCATATATTATCGCACAGTGCGTTATTGGATGTCGCGTGTTATATCGGACGCCCGCCTTCAGTTAGGCCTAAACTTTATATAAATATTATATTAGAAAATAAATAGAATCTATCTATTTTTATACTATAAATTAATATCTATTACATATTATAAAACAGTAGACCCCGATATGTCTGTACATAGAACATATTTGGCAAAAATGGAGAGGGAACAGTTAGAGAAAGGTAATAAAAGCAAAAACTAAAAAAAAAATATTATTGTCTGTCTGTCTGTCTGTTTGAACGCGCACGTCTTCTAAGTTACTGAACGGATTTTAATGTTTTCACAGGGAGATAGAGCTCTGCTTGGAGCAGAATATAGGATTTTTTTCATTTAAATCGCATGACAGGAAAAGGAGTTATCCTTATTTGAACATTTCACGCGGACGAAGTCGCGGGTAACAGCTCGTTACCTATATAATTTTGTCATAATCATAATGTCTGTGATTTTCATAAGGTCAAAGTATTTAATTTTCTCTTAATCCACATATTTTAGTCGAATCTAAATAATTTCATCTACGAGTACCTTCCAAGTAAGATGTAAAAAACTAAATCCTGTTTTTAAAACAATGTGGTCATCGATAACCATTACTTTGGTATTTCCACTTCAATTTGTATAGTAAAAAGCAAATTTCTGTGTAGAAATGATTACTAATACGTGATTAATGTTAAGTCATTCTGAAGGTAGTCGGGGCCACTGCCAGTAAACAAAATCCGCGCGTCGGGTCACGAGCACGATGAGTCAGTACAAGGAAGATCTAGGAGGCTATCGAAGATGGCGTCAGCGAAACGGACGCCCAGCCACCCGGAGCGGATGGTTGTACTGCGCTCATTGTGAATTTAGAAATTAATGAACCTACTATGTACAATACAGTACTTTACCAGTGAGGGTTTTAAATGTCAGGTGAATTTGATTATATTCGTTTAAAAGATCGACGACCCGAATCTTAATCCTAGTCACGGACCAATGAGATCATAAAAAGGACAATCTTTTATTTAAAACTAGCTTTTTCCCGCGGCTTCGCCAGCGTGGCCTACTAACAATTAGCATATTTTTCTTCAAAAACAAATTCCAGTCCGGTCCGGTTCGGTCCGGTCTGGTCCGGTCAGTCCGGTTTTTATAAGGAACCTACATGCCAATTAGCATATTTTTCTTCAAAAACAAATTCCGGGCCGGTCCGGTTCGGTCCGGTCCGGCACGGTCCGGACGGTCCGGTGCCGGTCCTTATAAGGAACCTACATGCCAAATTTGGAATCTCTAGACTCAGCGGTTTGGGCTGTGCGTCCCCTCGCAACTTCGTTTACGTATATCTCACTTTCCCGTGGGAATTTTGAAAAATCCTTTCTTAGTACATCCCTAGACGTCGTAAGGAACCTACATGCCAAATTTGGAATCTCTAGACCCAGCGGTTTGGGCTGTGCATTGATATATAGTTAAGTCAGTCAGTCAGGACTTTGAATTTTATATATATAGAGAGATAGACATGGCGAAAGGGTTTCTTGTTTACTACGGAACCCTTAAAGAGGAGGTACATATGTACTAAGTATTGATCTAAAAAGCACATCTTCGTCTCCTCGTCGTGCGATAATGTGCTAAAGTTTGACGCGATTCAGGGAACGGTGGCAAAAGGAAAAACATGATTTTATAGTACTTACTAGCATTTTTAGAGCGTCGACGTTGTAGGTACGTCCGCAACGTTCACGCGATACTCGCGCGACGTTGCTGCAGTGTCAGAGTAACGTTTTTTCTCAACAACGCTGCGCGGGAAAAAGTCGCTAGTGCGGGAGTGATTTTTGACTGTAAAAATATGATATACCTGTAGGAATATGTATATTTTTGACTCCAATTAGTCTATGCACGACTCTACTCTCAGATGAAACAAATCCGATATAGGTACACTCACCATCACTTCGGTATGAGATTGAATATTGGCGCGACATAACATGTCTATTAAATTATACGCTGTCGTATTGTGCTCATGCCTATCAGTCAGTGTCGCTTGTCAAAGATGTCCATTAATATATATATAAACACAGGTATGTACATCACGTTATCATATATTCTTAACGCACATAATGATAAAAAATACAACGTCACATTCATATGGAGAATTGGTTTTGATAAATGATTTTTTACTTTCATTCAAGTAACTGATAAGAATAGGACAAATGCGAGTGAGTATCTACTATCTTCCAAAATTTATTTTTTAGGTACCCCCTGTTTGTTTTTACAACGGTAATAGAAGGGATAGAGTTTCGTTAACACCTTTCCAGTACGGAACCTTATTTTTTTCTAAATTATTAAATGTTATGTTTTTATTAAGTTATTATAAATATCCATTTTAAACTATGAGGTTTATAATTGTGAAATCACGATTCTAGATAATGTTATTTTTATCTCTTATGTAATCAGTTGTTTTCATTGAATGTGGACTGCGTTGTTCATCAACCTAGCCTATAAATTGAGTCTTTATTTCGTACAGTGGAACACATAAAGTATCTGTCAAAGTCAGTCTATAAAATTTTAAATATTTCGAAGAAAGGCAGTTCAGAGTAGTTTGATATGCTCAGGACAATAGCATGCAATATCAAACCATTATACTCAACTTAAACAGCCTTATTTCTTCCCTTTGTGTAACAACGGGTTCGGTTGATGCTATTCTTGGCTGCAAAGGACACAAGGCCATGGAAGCATGTAATAAGATTTTCCCAGATTAAGATAAAATCGTAAATCTTTCAACAAGATTTAAAACAGATTATTTAAAAAAATATTTATTTTCATACATCTACTCGTGTAACATATACTTACTTTAACAATATTTTTTTGTTAGAAATTACAAGTTTTCTCAGTAGCGCCTCACGGCGTGTAATGTGATAATTTAAGAAATAGGACATTACCGGTTCTTTACACGAGAAACGGTAATGAAGCAATATTTCAACAATTCTCTGTTATTAGGCACTCCAATTTACTGTGGTCTCGATAATTTACACTTGTTTGTGGTGCCGGAGCTCGCGCCCGCTGCCTGTGCTGCTCATTGTTCATACCAGACCATCATCATCAGCCGTTTCCGTTGCATTCTGGACCTGCTGGCCAACTATTTAAATACACACCACAAAGACTATTCTTTGTGCTATATGTTTTTCATAATTATCTGCAATTTTCTGCCTATATTAAATGTTATTACTTTCATTGCTCTAATAAAAGAAATCATCGATATACATTAGGATAAATATATACATAATTTGCTTGTGATACATATTTGTCTAGTCGTGAGTTTTGAGAACATTCGACCTAGACATTGATACCAAAAAATATATTATCATGTTACATTATTTTGTCCATTAAAAACTCATTAGTGTAGCGGGCAACGGCACTCGAGCTGGGCGCCAAATTACCAACATTATCAATTTATACTGGCCAGTGCACAAACAAAAAAGTCGAATGTAGATGGTCGGTTCCCGTTAACAAATTCGTATTGTGCAATGTAGGAGAAAAATTGTAACGCGTGTTTTGGGTACTCTCTTTTTGTGGGTAGGGTTTTATACCGCTATGGTCAGTCGAGTTGTGTATCCACTTAAAATGCTTTCACTGCGCCTCTGCGCCCTACATCAATCACCTCTCCGAGCGGCCGACGGATGGAGCCTGTGAGTAGGGCGGAACGCCCGTCGCCACCGCCGCCACCGCTTGCCTGCGCTCTACGCCGTGGTCAAGCCCGCATTTCGGCATCAAAAGCCGCACAAAAATTTCATTACACTATAATTTTTCACGTTATGGCGGTCTTGGAACTGATTTTGATGAATTATAATATGGTTTTGTTTTGCGGAAAAATGTATCGCTTAAATCAAGTCAGTGTTATCATCAACAAAAATGACTATCTAATTGATGTAATAATTGTAGGTATCCTTCGATTGCGTTTTCCTTATTGATAAACATACATTTAATGAACGAGTGTAATGATTCAAGTAATTCAATTCCAAATTCAGTAGGTACCTACGCAAGCTTTTCTTATAAATAGGTGCAAAAATTTTTTTTGTTATCGACAAAATGGCCAATTAAAAATAAGATAGCTATCTGAACTGAATGCAATGGAGTCATAAATAACACAAATAAACACGTAAAAAGTAATTAATTATTCAATGACAAGCTAATTAGTCCTTTAGTGCTTTTTTCCATATATTTGTTTATTAACCAAATTAAACTAAAAATCGTGCGTAACAAATATTAATTTTATAGTACCAATATTTGTTTGAACAGTATCAAAAGTTAAAGGTTACTTCCTCCTTCGCGGCGCGGGTTTGCGTAATAGACACTCGTCACGTCTAAGAATTTACACGCCGATCATCATTTATTTACCATTAGCTGATAGGCAATGATCGGCCTTCAGAAGGACGTAATATGAGGCCGTTAACAATAGTTTCGAGTCGATAGTCGAATGCGTGAATATAGAATTACATCCAATAATCTTAATTGTGATCAGCGTAATTGGCTGTCTGTGTAAATAAAGTTCTAGTTAAAAAAAAAGTAATTTGCAGTAACATGGCAAGAGACCGGTCTGTTTCATTTCGTCGAGTTCCCTTTTTATGTCCTCCGCGCCCACGTCCTCCGAACTTTTCCACCTGGAGCCCATTTCCCTCAAGTGCTCGTTTAGTGCCGCGATCACGACTCCGAGACCATTTTTGAAGTTTACGTGCAGTTTATGGGAATTTTTCACAGAACCTACTTAACCTTTCCGTAAATTATTCGTAGGCTTATGATAATCTAGGCGAGGGATGTCATAATAGATAGCAGGTGTATCCCTGTAAGTGGACCGGCAGCTCTATATTGTTACTTGCGAATATACATATTCATGTGAAAAATACTCCCATCTAATGCAATGCCATTATGTTATAGGGGTGATTGATCTTGCACTGCTACTAAATCTGATTGTTTTATCGCAGGGAATATCGCTTATAGTTCCCGGCGTTTCCTTTGTTATATTTCTGCTACATTGCTTTCATTATATCCGAACAGTTATATTAATAGGTCAATATAGTTTATGAATAGTATCATGATTACAAGCGTGCTAAATCTGTATTATATTTTAAAGAAAATCAGCAACGGAACAGGCATTCTGCATGTTGATTTATTGTCTATTATAGTTTGACGACATGATGTTTGTAAACATATCACAAATGCCATAAATATATTTGCTATTTTAATGAGCTAATGTACTGTAATTTTACAATAAAGCACCCATGTATTTTATTAGGCACTGTACCGTTGCACTGAACAAGTATATAGTATATTATGAAATAAAACGTGAGTTAGTGTTTACGTTAACGAGTTTGATTTAGAGTCGATTGCGGAATCATGATATCGGAGACGATAAAAGTATAGGCACTTCCTCTTCAAGCAAGGATTTGTTGAGTATCTCTGTTTTGTTCGTGACTTATCACGGACGAGTGTCTCGAGTGTAAATACCTAACGAGGACTCGTTGTGCCGTCTATTGTTTGTTTGTTTTAGGACTTGTAGGGGTTACCGTTCAGCGGAAATCCGGCAAGTACTTTATTTCGTACTGTGGTCCATTAAACAGTTAACTCACTGCGTGTCTGTGTGTGACAGCATCAATGAATAAAGAGCCGACGGACTTCCTCTCAATCTGGTTACAAATATTTAATTATAATCCTTTTTTTGTGTAAATTATTTTGAATAGAATTAAAAGTGCCTATAAACTTTGCCTATAAAATCATGTATTCCGTCGAATATTACTACTACCACTTCATTAGTGTTTCCTTCCTCCGTTGATAAAGACTTTTGGATCCAGCAACGGTAAAATTTCTTGATGTTATTATTTTCCGAGAATGATTGCCTTCGAATGTGCCATTACTAAAAATAATAAAAGAGTTCTTCAGTTTTGTTTGAGGTTTATTAAACTGAAAATATGATCTCTGATTTTCAAAACAAAAAGCAACTGGAAGAAACCCAGTCATCATAAACATGACCAACATTTTGAGTTGTCCAAATATGTATAACACGACCCCGTCTGTCATATTATTGAAAGATTGCTAATCAAAATAAAGTGGCTATTGTGAATACATTAATCTTCAACAACAACTTTATGATTATCAATGGAGATACAAAGGCGAGTGAGGCTGTGAGATGAGAGTGGTCCTCAGCGGGACACTATGCTGTACCAAATGTAGCTTAATTAAGCAGATACGTATGTACAAATTGCGTGAAAGCGCTCGGTGTCAGTCAGTGGCCACTCCGGACGTATGCACGAACATGAATCTATCGCATTAATGTAATCTCTGCCTTAATGCGTACAGACAGAAACAAATACAAAGTTGATAAATGACCTCGTTATTATAACGGTTAGGAGTGCTGCATGACTTTCATTTTGGGGTCACTTTAATCTCTTTGTGAAGCATGTTACATGCGTTTTAGGCGGGTCATTTGAATATTTTTTTGCAAAGTTTCCACTCCCAAGACAGCTGATTAAAAGTTAAGCAATGAAAAATGTGCCGTAAAGTTAATATTATAGGCAATCCATTATGAATAACACTTCATTACACATATAATTAAATTTGAAAAGTTGTCACTTAATAATGGTGTGGTGACGTCAAGGATGCGGCAGAATGCGCGGGTCAAAGCTTCCTCGGCCTTACCCTCGCGGACACCTTCACCTCAAAAGTGTTTACTAAACAGTATTTTCACAACAATTTTGTAATGTGTCTTGTAAACTCTTGTATCAACAGAGACCACAATTATGTACTATTAACTGAGTTTGTTGGGTATTTAAACAGTCGTATGCGACGTGAGTCAGTCCTGATGTACAAAGGTAATGCGAAAATTACATCAATTAAAGGGGTGAATTGTATAAATAGACTTTTAAGATCAAAGACTGTTATTGTCAAATTATGGATAGACAAACATAGGTTGAAACTTATCATATTAACCCATAATCATCCCATTGCAAAGTCGCTCCCAACCCGCCTGAAGGTTACCGACTTGGCTTAACAAAAGTCTTCCATCGACGACAGCCAGGACCGACGGCTATGCAAGGAATTTCTTGTACCGTAATGGTCATTTTCTTTTGTTTCCGAAATGGTATTAGTTTATACAAATCATTTATTACAACTGTATACTTTGACAAGAGAACGTGTTTGTGAAAACCTATTCTCTGAATAAAAGTATTGAATTTTGAATTTTTGGAGAAGCTCGAGGTAACGAAACCCATCCAAACCCTGGCTAGGGTCGAAGTTGCTTGACTTGCGTGTACGTTTTAGAGTGCGATACACAGCGAGCTCCACCGATTGAAACATAATGTACAAACCATAATGGGTCTTTAAAATGTTTTGTAGAAACTCGTTGAATGTCACCGTGCGATCTGAAAGTGTCTGAATGAGCTCCGGGGTGACGGAAACGTGAAATTTATCACGCTATCATACCACAATATATTTTTTCACAACGAATATATTGAATTCAATTAGCTGCTTCATTTAAACTTATTCACGTCGGCACAGAAACACAACCTACATATACACATGCGAGAGCACGCATAACTGTTTGTGTATCGAAATAAATACAGGGTGTTCACAGGTAGGTATATTAGACGACGATGGTTCGCCGAAAGAAGGCCGCGCGGCGACCTTCCGATGCTGGGCGCCGATCATTGACCGCGGCGCGCCGGTCGCTGCGAGGCGGGCCCGGGCACCGGCACGCGGATTACCGCTCTGGCATTTTTGCCCAATGATACCAATTAACTTTAAAAAAATTGGAGTCTGACCGGACAAAAAACTGAGGTCACATACGGTCTCAATTGGCATGTTTACATCCTGTGTAAAGTATACAGCGATAGGAACTTTTATGAAACTTTTTCACGCGAAGTGTTTATGGGAAACACAAAGGGAACTTTCGTTAAAATTAGAAGAATCATAAGCTTATGAATTACTAATAAATACTTAAGAATTATTATTTATTATGATAGAGTTGTAGCAGTATCGTCGTAAGATACAAAATAAGATAAGATTGCAAGTGATTTGAAGATAATAAATAATTTTCTTGAATCATAATGAGTATCCTCATAGAACATAAATCTTAAAACATTATAGCATCATAATATGTATTTTCAAAAGAATAAAAAAAACACAATTCAGTTCAATTTGTATAAGATGACTGTATTCGGGGTAGCCTGTGTTGTTTATGACCAGACGTCCTTGACAGTGCACGATGCGGATTTGGACATTAAATAATAAAGGACGAAGCGATGAGTCAACCCCGATCCGACCACAATATTGGCTGCGTGCTGCGTAATCGGTATGCTCAATTGGTTTTGACGTTTTATTTAACTAATACCACTAATACACGAAAAATATAAATCTCTTTTTCAAAACCTGTTATTTTTTATTCACTGGACCACAAAGCTTGTAAAATTATTATGTTATATTATAAGATTTTATATAGTTAAGTATTTACAAAATGAAAATATAGTATCAACATAAATAAAAATGCATGGACATCACATATAATTGCTCGAAGTACATCACATGACTAATCATCATTAATATTCTTACGCCGCCTTCCATCATTATTATCGAAGATGGGCAAAGATAAATTAAGATGCCACCACCGCAAAGAAATGTGTTAGAATCCTAATGATAAGCTTGAAAAGACTTCCATTTTATGCGCGAGTGCGACTACTCAAGCGCTCGCTGAAGTTAAATTAAAATACAGACTGTTAAATATCTATACGGCAAGACTCGGCTAAAATTACAAAGGGTAATACGCAGGGCAATTTCCCCGGCCATAAATTTGCTATTTTAATGAGTTTGAACTTGTATAAAGTTTTATTAGATATGAATATTATGTACTCTGGATAAATTGTCGAACCGTAGGCGCGTACAATGATATCTGTCAATGAGTAGGTACACCTCGCTTATTAAGTACGTGTGAAAATTTTTGTTCCTAGCAATGATTACCGTTACGTCTTGTTGACTTATGTATATGCTTCTATTAGTGCCCCCGGCGTTATTGGGACTAGGTAACGCCTCACTAAACTTCTGACTCAGAATTCGCACTTGAGAGTGCCCAAAATATCATTGCCCAATAAACTTTGAAATGTTTGGATAATTTGTTGTCGATGTTTAACGCCTCCTTCCTATTCTTTTGTGTGGGAAATTGTGATAATTAGATGATCGGCGGCCGTGGAGACACGTGTCGCGGCGGGCTCGTCTATTGCACTGTTTGTACTTAGAGTGTAACGCCCTTTGTTCCTTGTTTGTTACAAAATATTGAACACCGTTTTATTTAACACCAACTTTCAAATTATATTGACACGGCGACAATGTCAGTACAGTTTCAGGTAGAGTTGAAGCGTTGTTACGAAATCGTTACGACCGACTACACCTTATTGGTTCATAAGCTCTGTAGTTGATACTATTAAAGTATCTTAAACAGTGGTGACTTTGAAATGATTAATGAAGAAAATTCTCTCTATCTATCTATCTATTAGTAATGCGTTTATGGAAACACCATTAGTAGAATTGATTCTTCCAGTTGAATTATACAGATTGGTTCTAATAAATGCAGTGTTTTAATTTAAATTGTTGTTTAAAAAAATCATTGTTATACCTCTAGTATTGAAACTTTTCAGCGCTAACAAAGGATAGTCATCTATATATATATAAAATTCAAAGTCCTGACTGACTGACTGACTGACTTAACTATATATCAACGCACAGCCCAATCCGCTGGGTCTGAAGATTCCAAATTTGGCATGTAGGTTCCTTACGACGTCTAGGGATGTACTAAGAAAGGATTTTTCAAAATTCCCACGGGAAAGCGAGATATATGCGAACGAAGTTGAGAGGGGACGCACAGCCCAAACCGCCGGGTCTAAAGATGCCAAATTTGGCATGTAGGGTCCTTGTAAGGTCCGGACCGGAACGGACCGGACCGGACCGAACCGGACCGGATCGGATTTTTTTTCTGAAGAAATATATGCTAATTGGTATGTAGGTTCCTTATCAGGACTGGACCGACCGGACCGGACCGGACCGACTGGACCTGATCGGACCGGACTATATATATATACAATTCAAAGTCCTGACTGACTTAACTATATATCAACGCACAGCCCAAACCGGTGGGTCTAGAGATTCCAAATTTGGACTGTAGGTTCCTTATGACGGCGACGTCTAGGGGTGTACTAGGAAAGGATATTTCAAATTTCTTACGGGAAACCGAGATATACGCAAACGAAGTTGCGAGGGTATATCAAATTTGGCATGTAGGTTCCTTACGACGTCTAGGGATGTACTAAAAAAGGATTTTTCAAAATTTCCACGGGAAAGCGAGATATACGCAAATGAAGTTGCGAGGGGACGCACAGCCGCCGCTGGGTCTAGAGATGCCAAATTTGTCATGTAGGGTCCTTATAAGGACCGGACCGACCGGACCGGACCGGAACGGATCAGACCTGATCGGTCCGGAAGGAACCGCACCGGACCGGGCCGTGCCGGACCGGACCGAACCGGACCGGACCGGATTTTTTTTCTGAAGAAATATATGCTAATTGCCATGTAGGTTCCTTATCAGGACCGGACCGACTGGACCGGGCCGGATCGACCGGACCTGATCGGACCGGATGGAACCGTACCGTACCGGGCCGTGCCGGACCGGACCGGAATTTGTTTCTGAAGAATGCTAATTGTTACTAGGCCACGCGGGCGAAGCCGCGGACGGAAGCTAGTCAAATCAAATCAAATCAAAATATTTTTATTCAAATAGGCATATTACAAGCACTTTCGAATCGTCACTTTTTTTTCCCTACCACCAGTTCAGACGGCAGATTTGTGCTAAGAAGAACCGGCAAGAAACTTAGCACTTGCTCTTTTAAAATGGTAATGACATAAGTTACAATTACGATAAATAAAAGTAAACATTCAAACAAGAATAACAAAATAAAAAAAAACTGCAATTTTTTTAAATAATAAAGTAAAATTAATAGAAAAAAAAGGCGTATCAATATACTGGTATACATATATACATTTTAAGGTGTAAAAAAAAGGTGTAAACAGTGTGTGTATATAACATATATATATATATGCGCAATATATTAAGTACCTAGCAGTAGGTAGACTTGAGTTTAGTGTCTGTACCGAATTGATGATTCCAGCTATTCTTATCATTTAAATAATCTTCAATTCTATAATAAGCCTTTTTGCTGAGTGAATGTTTAATGAAGGATTTAAAACCTTTTTTCTGGCAAATTCAGCACGTTTTCAGGCAGTTTATTATAAAATCGAATACCACTTGCAACAAAAGATTTTGAGGTCTTGGCGAGCCGGTGCCTAGGTAGAATCAATTTATGTTTATTTCTAAGATTTACATCAGAGTAATCACTAAACTTTACAAATATTTCTGCGTACATACATTATATTTTCATAAATATATTGACATGCAACGGTCAAAACATTGATTTCTTTAAAAACTTCCCGTAATGATTCTCTGGAACCCATATTATAAATGGAGCGGATAGCTCTTTTTTGTAAAATAATAATTGCCTCAATATCGGCTGCTTTACCCCACAGCAATATGCCATACGACATGATACTATGAAAGTAACTAAAATATACTAGACGCGCTGTCGGTACATCAGTCATTTGCCTAATTCTCCTGACTGCGTATGCAGCAGAACTTAGTCTGCTTGCAAGTTTTTTAATGTGGGGGCCCATTTCAAGCCTGAATCCAAGGTAATACCAAGAAATATAGTTTCATTGACAAAATCTAATTTATTACCATTGAGCTTGATGTCCGTATCAACTTGACGTACATTTGGCAAAGTAAATTTTACTATTTTTGTTTTATTTGAATTTAATAATAAGTTATTGCAAGTGAACCAGTTTTGAATGGCAGAGAGTGCACCATTTACTTTGATAGCATTGGGACACTTGCGGTTAATATTGAAAATCAAAGAAGTGTCATCAGCAAATAGCACTGCTTGAATATCTGCCATGTTTTGGACCATGTAGGGGAGGTCGTTAATATAAACTAAAAATAGAAAAGGACCCAGGATTGAGCCTTGAGGCACCCCAATTTTCGCGTTAGCACCATTCGATTTCACACCGTTAATGTCAACGGTTTGCAATCTATTGGCTAAATAAGAGGCAATCAAGTTTTGCGCATAATCTCTTACTCCGTAATGTTTTAATTTGAGCAGTAATGTCTGGTGGTCGACGCAATCAAAGGCCTTTGAGAGATCGCAGAATACCCCGATAGCATCCTGCGACCCCTCCCACGCATTAAGGATATGCTTGACAAGAGCGACTCCAGCATCAGTGGTGGACATCCCGGCGGTGAAACCATACTGCTTATTATTGAACAAATTAAAATGCTGTTGCAATTGTCCAAGCATAACCTTCTCGAATATTTTGCTCAAAATTGGTAAAATAGATATTGGTCTGTAATTACCTGGTTCATGTCTTTCACCAGACTTAAACAAAGGTATCAATTTACTATATTTCATTAAATCAGGGAACAGACCAGTATCTACACAAGCATTAAAGATGATGGCTAAATGTGGAGCGATGGCGTCTATGACAGCATAAAGTGCTTTAATGGACATTCCCCAATGATCTTCAGTATTTTTAACATTGAGTTGTTTAAAAGTTTTAATAATTTGACAAGGGGAAATATATTTGAATTTAAAATCTTCTGCACATGGCTCCACATTTTCCATTAACAATTTATTCGCACTATGAAGAGAGGAATTAAGAGAATCAGTAACTGTGATGGGGATATTAGTAAAAAAGTGTTCAAAGGCGTTTACAATATCATTCGTAGCTGTTATTGTACGATCATTAAGTTTTAGGGAGCAGATGGTATCTCGTTGTTTTGTTTTTCCCGTCTCCTTATTGATAACATCCCATACAGCCTTAATTTTGTTACTTGATTCTGAATTTTTTTTCTTAATATATAAAGATTTTGCTTTTAGACAAACAGCTTTAAACATCTTTGAGTAGTTTCTAACATAACTAACAAAATCAGTTTCGAATCTGTATGACTTTTGAGCGTATAGGTCAAATAATTTATTTCTGCTTATCAATATACCAGGAGTTGCCCAATCAATAAAGTTTAATTTATTAGTAGATTTAATAGATTTTTGTTTAAAAATGTTTCCATATTCTTCAAGCAAAGACAGAAATAAATTATTATACAGCAAGTCAGGGTCGTCTACAGAGTAGTCCAAAAGTGTGAGCCTTTCCTTAATTACATTATTGAATTTATTCAGTTTATTTGAAGTTAAAGGCCTGCAAACAAAGGGTTGACTCACAATTTCGTCGGTAACATGTTCAAAGACTACAAGTTGGCCACAGTGATCGGAAGGCAAGTTGTTCACTATTGAACTACTGAGATGTCGACAATTACAAAAAATATTGTCAAGGCAAGTGGCTGATGTAGCCGTAATACGTGTGGGTTCCAGAAAAATGTTCGATAAATTAAATGATTTAAATAGATTTATAAATCTAACACTCATTACTGAATCTACTAGTAAATCAATATTAAAGTCACCGCAAACTATTATGTTTTTTTTGGAATTAAAAACTTTTTTCAAAATGTTCTCCATTGCAATTTCAAATTGAGTAAAGTCACCACTTGGTGGTCTATAAACACATATCAATATACAATTCTTCAATTCAGCACAGGACACTTCAATAGTGCGTTCCACAGAGAGTCTGCTGATGTCCACCCGTTCCTTAGCTTTAATGCAATTTTTTAATAAAATTAATGAACCGCCTCTTATTGCAGTTCTCTGTTGAAACAGCTAACTATTTTGTAATTACTTATATCATAAACCATTTCACATTTTTTGAGCCAGTGCTCCGTTAAGCATAATATATCAACATTATGCTTATCAAGAAATAATTGTACTATAAGCTCGCTGCCGGGAAAGCCTTGAATATTTTGGTTTACAATAATCAGTTCTGAATGCTTTCCCGTTGTCTTGACAGGCAGTTTAAATCTGCAGTCATGTCTATGTTACAATTATTTCCTTCACAGGATGTCTTCAAAGTATTAATGGTATATGCTAGTAAACTAGCAATCTTATGTCTAAATTTATTAGATAGATATAATCTATCTTTAGTTAAATAAAAATCACTAATAAAATTATTAGTGTCAAAAAATATAAAATTGTCGCTATGACAACAGGTCAATTGCAAGAGATTGTTAAAACTATACAATTTATTATTAAATTTTGGTGGCTGGCAATTGGAGTAAGGTAAGGCACACAATATAATATTTTTTACATTTAATGTTTGCAACTGCTCAATACTATTAATTATGTCCCTTCTCCTAATCCCTAGGCTGTTTCCTAACAGTAACACAATACTAGTTTTGTCATCCACTTGGGTTTTCATGACACTGCTAATTATTTGATTAAAGGATGCATCTGGCATACAGTGGTTAACAACGTCACCTGATACATCCTTTTTCAAGTATACACCTAGATTAAAACCTATTCTATCAGAAAATATTAATGTTTTCTCAATTAAATTATTTACACTACAAACACTGTCACAAGCGACCGAATTTTGGTTGAGGATGAAAAGTACTAGTGTCAAATAAAACCGGATAAGTGCGAGTCGGACTCACACACCGAGGGAACTGTGCGTAGAAATTATAAATAATGCAGGAATCGACTCGCGTAATTTTTTCCATTCACAAAAATAAACAATTCTTATTATTAATTGACTTAGAATAATTTATAAATAGCTGATACCCCAGCTATAAATATTGTTCCTCTTTTTAAAAAGATTTTATTACAAATGTATAGTTTTTAGATCTTTTCTTGTACTTCTGGTGTTTTTGCTTTTGACATACGGAAACCTAACACCACAATTTTAAAAGAATATAAACTATTAATAATCAAATATTAATAAACAAAAGTGCATAACTATATCGTACTTGCATTACTGACAATTTAGAATGCGTATATAATAATATGTAACCGTTAATTTGCGAAAATCAGTTAGATTATAGATTAACAAAGTATTATTATGCTGATTATTTGAGTCAGTTAAAGAGGAAAAAAATGATTCACTTCTTACTTCAAGTAGATAATCTGCAGACTTCCTAGGTAATCTACAGACTAACGACCAGGCATATGGTAAATTCCATAAAACAGGTTCTTGTTTGAATCCTAGTAATCCCATTTCTGGGTGTGGGGTCACAAGGGAAACCCAACGCACCTACTGTCACACATTTCGTTTTGGGGTAGTGCCGTTGTTCTCTAGTGCTAGTTTAAACGTACCTCGGAAAAACGCGTTTCCCTAGATAACCCGAATCCGTTTTGGTGCAATTTGTTATTGCGCCAAAACGGAATGTGTAACAGTAGGTTCGTTACGTTTACCTTATGACCCCACATCCAGAAATAGGAGGCGGCGCTCCGTCGACCTAGCGTCATTACTAGGTATTAACTATTAATAAAATTATTTCAATCACTGTCTTCCGCTATCTAGCTAAAGTGCAAATATGAGCTTTTTTAATTAAAATTTTACGCTTTAACGGATTTTTTGTATCAGAAAATCTGAAGATTACCTAAACTATGTAAGTTTATGTACACATTTAAACCTATACTGCATTCTAACGGTAACATATATCAATTTGTAGAAATAAATATTTTTTTTCAAGAATGGTCGCAAAGATAATACAATATGTTACATAGCGTTGCATTGCCAAAGAGAAAATGAAGCACTTAATATGACATTCACTGTCATAATTTGACACATTAAACATCAAGTCATTGAAAAGTAAAAACAAGTGATTTCCTCCAAAATATTGTTTTTTGGTGAATAAACCGCCGTATTTTTACGTAAACTTACAAATTTGTTTTTTTCACAACTTCATGGGACCGTATACCTAAGTATACGGTTAAAATTTCAACTTGATACCTCCACGCATTCCCGAGAAAAAACGTCTTGACAGACAGACGGACAACAAAGTGATCTTATAAGGGTTCCTTTTTAGGTACGGAACCCTAAAAAACTGACCCATTTTTGTTACGTACATTAGTATGTTGCAATAAATATTTTGAATTTGAATTTTTCAAACTTTGTAATATAAATGATCTTATAAACACGGTCTCGATTTAGAGAGAATTAATAAATAATATTTGTCAATATAAACATTATTTTTCTACGTTTACGCAATGTTTCATAGATATGCTTACAGTATTAGCATAAAAATCTTAGTTCTTGTTCTCTACCCCGGGTTTTATCTTTGATTTGTTGGCTGTACATAAATATAACGTCGTCGTCGCGTTAACACATGAGATAAATTAGGTGGTCATGTCATTAGTATGTAATCATTTAAGGTATCTTAGAAATATATCTTTATTATGAAGCTTTCCTTTACGATATCATCTGGTCTTTCTCAAGATGATACTATGTAGATAATAATTTACTTTGCAGGAATGTTAGACGAATCTCCATATCGAAATGTCTATGTCTACATGATAGTAGGTATATAAAATATTATGTGTGTATTGTGTTCATCTCATTAAAAATATCTTCGATATTTGTTTGTACATAATGTGAAAATAAGTTACGTTGTGAATGGGTTTACTTACGTGTTACAAAAAAAAACTTATGTTTGTATGTCCATTTATCTGGACCGATTTTGAAAAGAGAATACAGAGTAATTTCCGGTATTAAAAAAAATTACTCATTATGCAAATGCATATATGTATAACATTAGCCAAAGTTGCAGGAAAATCCTGGATGCACACTGCCAGAACAAGACCCTTATGGAAAGCCAATAAAGAGGCCTATTCCCAAAAATGGGTGATAACAGGATGAAAGTAGAAGAAGAAGATATTTAATAGCATTATCCTATGTATGGAATGACATATATAATTTGTTTTTCTGGATGGAGCAAAAATAGCATGAACTCTAAACTCGATCAAATAAGATTGTAGTAAATTAGCACATTTTTATTATTCAAACAATTTACGTGTGAAAAGTTACTGGAGTTAATGAAATTAATTACCTACATTTATAAGTGTCATTATAGGCAGTAGAAATTAATGTAATTAAAGCTGTTGAACGTTGTTATTTCATTTTCTGGTGTATTTTCTCAGTTATTAGAGAACTGGGCGTCTGTTTTACGTTTACGCGTTTTAATTAACGCGTTTACAATTTGTAAGGTCAAGAACTTGCAAAGTCAGAAAGGAGTGAAGAGTTTGTGTATCGCTTAAGTTCATCGAACTGAGCTTAGTGCTTACCTTCATACCAGATAAAGTCCGTACTTAGGAGGGCAAAGGAATGAGTCAGTGCAAAAAGAACTAACGCACCTCGCCATTAGTATGTTTTATGTTACCAAACAAGACTCCCTACGCGTTTACGATTTATTTACCAATGTAATGATATCATGAATCGTGGAAGCTGCTTTCGAGTCCAAATTAAACGTTTAACTAACTAAACGTTGTAAAGCCCTCGTTGGGCAAAATTATTTAATATTTAACCTGTAAACAGACTAATGGCATACCAAAGATCACATTACGAGTGTACCTACCAGTTTGGTGGGTCCCTGTCTTACAATGGCGATGCGCTGGGCGCTGCGCTGGCGCACTGCACAAATCCGTGCGATGGATGCGCCAAAGCGGGAGTGCCAATGAACTTGGACGGCTATTGACAGGTATTGCGTTAAGACAAATAGACGCTGCGGCGGCTGAGACAGACCTCCGTTCTCTTCCATACATGTGTAGGTACGAGTACCCATACAATCGCAGGCCTCCTGAGAACTTCTATGCAAATAGTCATCGAGGGTAAACAAGGAATTCTTGTAAGCGAGTGCCTAATTCTTTAACTGTAGTTTTAGCTACGTGTTATTCAAATGTTGAAACAAAACAAGGAAGTGCTACGAGAATAACTCGTTCGTGCTTTTTATGCGTCTGTGCAAAAACATGTACAATTGTAAATTACAATTTAATTGCGAATTACGAAATATAAACTTGAAGATATACGCGTGCGGGTTCACGGCTCTTTGGAATTTATTTGGAGCAAGTGGAGGTCCTATGGAAATTAACGTTGGCCACCGTTTGCTCGCACGATAAGTACGTATAAATTACAGGTACCGTTGGTGCTGGAGTGGTGCCGTCTTCGCGTCGCCTAAGTTTGTTTACCCTGCTTGAGAGATAACACCGGCCGAAGTATTTGCCCGATATTTGCATATTTTTTGCTATGAAATAATATCCGTGGGTGGATCAATAATGCAATAATAGTTTGATTAAGTACCGAGAGATGAGTGACCATTTGCGAATGAATGTCAACACTATCTGACAGAATGGGAATAAGCACTCCCGTTAAGTACCAATGAGATCGACATAAGTTGTTTGTGTGCTAACTTGTAATGTATATCTTAGTTTATATTTTTATTCCGTTACATTAAATACTCGTTCTCTATTTGCAAAAATAACAACGGGTGTGATACTTTCAATAAAAGGCGTTCCAGTCGGTTCTTTTCTTATCTGTTTCTAGATGGGAAAACGTATTTATATAGTATGTTCTTTTTTGTAATTAATTGAAATGCATCTTACTCTTCAATAAAATTGAATTTACAGGATTCACATACGTGTCTCACCATTAACTGAGTCATGGTGTTCCAGGAATGGGCAACATGTGATCGTCTTCGCTTGGATGGGAATCGTGTAAGAATCCTGTTTTAAATTGTTTATTTATAATGCGGTGACCTATTCAAGTTATACCTGACACATCATACTCTATTTAGAATTGGCTCAATAAGGAAAATTATTTGCTTTAATAAGAAATGGTAGATTAAAATTTTATTATTCTTAATAATAGAGTTAAGTATTTATATAGGTTTTAAGAATAGTATTTTGCAATTATTTATATTTGAATGACAAAATTATGTTAATGCCTCTCATTGTACGGAGCGACTGACACCACGAAGGATTAGAACCATGGTGTCAATCGCGGAAGGACTCTTTTTGAATTGACTGATTGACAACGGTTAGCAAAAGTATTTTCTGGTTACTTATAAGTTCCAGCTAGCCTATCTGTCTGTTCAGTTTTCGAAAATCAAAATCTGGAGGAAACTGAATCGGGCTGTAAAGTTTTTGTGTGCTGACTGTACGTGTACCAGGATTACATGCGATGTAGGATATGCACGGCTGATGGTATTAAGGTAGAAATAGACAGAATTCATCAAGTCTACCGCGATATGGCGGTTATTGATTGTGACGCGGTAATGGGTCGGCTTGTGCGCAACGATAAATCACATTGCCTTAGAAGTCAGGCTCCCAAGAGCGGATTACATGACGGACACTTCACAAAGCTGACCGCTACCGATTTTCTGTGAATTATTGTTTAAATTATATTAACTTCTATGATAGTATAGATACAAAATATTTTAAGTGTACTGTTTGTTGTTCATTTAAATGAAAGATACAGATTGTTTGAGACCCCGAGTTTTTATCTCGAAAATCATTTCAGGCATGAAAACCGCGTCTGCTCGTCAAAATTTCTGAGGATATACGCATCGACATATTAACATGATCGATGGGTATACGTATGTATGGCTTTTTGTTAGCCTAAGACGACGAAAAATATTTGATTCGGTTAGTATTTATATTAAAAAAGAAAAAGGCTCAATCTATTCCCGTAGGAGAGAACTAACGCTAGTTACGTCACAGCGTCACAGGGGGCAGGCAGGGCTAGTAGAAATATAAGAGATCATTAGAAAATGCTCTCACAATACATAATATTTATATGAATGTGGAAGGTTGTTTGTATTTTATATGTATCTATTCATCATAGGCAAATCTTGCTTAGCCGGAGATGCGCCAGCCGGCGCCAGTAATAAAATACTGCAACATGCAAATCGTAGGCCTATGGTTTAGTACGAAGCTCTACCTGTGCTGCCGAAAGGCGCTTGTTAGATCCCCGCACAGAGCAACAATATATGGAATCTAAGTTATATTTACGCAACTCGAAGAGGGTGTATAATTTTTATGTTACGATTATTTTTACAAAAAAAAAGTAATGGTATTATTGATATCCGTTGTCAGGTAGAGACACCAAACACAGGATCATGTTTTGCTTATCTTGTGACTTTGTGACCTGAGGCGCAATATAAATTGTATTTGTATTGTGTGTCGTACAACAACATTTATTTTGTATTAAAATTTATCATTAGCAACTGAACTTAGATCATAGCAATGAAATAGAAAAAATGTTATTACTTTTCTTCTGTTTCATCTTTTTGTTAGAAAGTAAGTAACATAGTATTTGTTATTACTTTTCTAACTATAGTTTAAAAATACTTACAAGAATTTCCGGTCTTGTATTGGTAGATCAGATTGCTGTAACTAAAATGAATAAAAAACATTTCAACAAACACACTTTTTCGATCCTTTTCGATTAACATCTCGAATAAAAAGCAGGGCAGAATAAAAATAAAAGTATCGATCATTTATACATACATAAATTAGTACATATTTTTATATCATTCTCGATTTTTAGTGTTCCTTACCTCAAAAGGAAAAAACGGAACCCACTTTGTTGTCCGTTTGTCTGTCTGTCTGTCTGTCAAGTCAAGACCCTTTTTTCGGGAATGCGGTATCAAGTTAAAATTTGAACCGTATACTCAAGTCTACATGGTCCAATGAAGTTGTGAAAAAATCAAATCTCTAAGTTTACGTAAAAAAAGATACGGCGGTTTATTCAGCAAAAAAACGCATATTTCAATATTCTGAAGGAAATCAAAACGGGCTACTATGAAATGAAACTTCGAACATACAGACTGCTGTTTCGTTGAATTCTTACCAGTTTTGAACCTTATTCTACTACTAGATATGTCTTTTTTGACAGGAGTACGTATTTCGTTGTTTCGGATGGGCACTTTCATAGTAGCCCTCGCTTGTTTTTACTTTTCAATGACTTGACGTTCGATGTGTCCAATTATGATAGTAAATGACATTTTGTATTATCTTTGTGACTTCTTCAAAAAAAATTGAAATAGTGCCCATTTGTATAGAATGCAGAATACGTTAATGTGTCTATTAACTAGGTAATCTGCAGATTTTTGATACGGTCCGTAAAGTATATGATTTGAATTAAAAAAGCTCATATTTGCACTTTACCTTTTAGGCTGACATCAGACGGACTGCATCGCAGCGACCTGCGGCTGCAGTCGAGTGAAGTCAATATCAACTACATGCAGTCGTGCCTTCAACTTCGCGCGGTCGGCTACAGTTGAAGGCACGACTGCATGTAGTTGATATTGACTTCACTCGACTGCAGCCGACCGCGTGCAGTTGATATCATGACTGCACGAAATCGAACGTACAACTGCATGCAGTTAAATATGTCGACCGCGCGCGGTCGCTGCGGTGCAGTCCCTCTAATGTCAGCCTTATAGTTTGCGTAGCTACAAATTCAATTGCAGAAAACAGTGACACTTTTGAAACCACTTTTACGCTACGTCGACGGAGCCTCGCCTACTATTTCTGGGTGTGGGGTCACCAGGTAAACCTAACGAATCTACTGTTACACAGTCCGTTTTGGTTTGGCGCAGTTTGTTAATTCTAGTTGTAACTAGGGAAACGCGTTTCTCCGAAGTACGTTTAAACTAGCACTAGAGAACAACAAAACTTCGCCAAAACGGAACGTGTGACAGTAGGTTCGTTAGGTTTATCTTGTGACCCCACACCCAAAAATAGGATTATTATGATGTTTTATTCAAACAAGAACATGTTTTATGGAATTTACCGTACTTATGCCTGGTCGTTAGTCTGTAGATTACCTAGGAAGTCTGCAGATTATCTAGTTGATGAAAGAAGTAAATCATTGTTTTCCTCTTTGACTGACTCAGCCAGAAAATCTGCATAAAAAATACCTTGTTAATCTACACTCTAACTGATTTACGTAAATTAACGGCAAAAGTCCAAACATTTATTAGTTAGAGAGGTCAAGTCCGATTCTCGCAACTTGCGGTACCGTCTAGGCCGCTGGGGGCCAGGCGCCAGCGTACTTAAATAATTCATCCATTTTTGCCATATCTTGAAATATTATGACAAGTGTACTATAATTGAAAATAATTCTAGATAGACTTAAACGACTAAAAACGTTTATAAGTACTTATACTACAGTTGCAGTATTAAATAACGGGGAGTTTTAAAGTGACGTAAATTATAATTGATTGAATTCTTGTCCAAAATTATCAGCACATGTCATTTAGATAGATCGTTTAATATTCATATAAATTAATTTTGTAATTAGAAAAATCGCTCACATCTTAATCCTTCTTGATCTTTACAAGTATTTGAGAATTCATTCTCAACATCTTGAGATGTATGTCTCGAATGGAGCACTCAGAATTCAGGGTGGACATAAGCAATCTATTTATTTATTAATTGTCAAATTAAATTTCTCGCGAGCGCAATCGCAAGTAACTAGCATAGTTTATAAGGTAGATAATTTGTTTCTTAAAATAAGATAATAAAAATAGATTTTTTATGTTTCTGCTTCCGTTAGTGACCAGCCAGACGGATTGATGAATGTCTCACGATGCATTGGTGTGTATGAATATTTTTGAATAATATTGCGTCCTCTACGTTGCATTGTCAATTTAATCAATGCCGTTGCGCTAATAAAATAAATTTTATTACTTTCCTCACATCTTCATGAGCCAATGACCCATAGGCGCTTACGGTACTTCCTAGATAAGTGTGTGCCTATGCTATGACTACATCGTGCTATTTGTATTTCTCTGGGTACACTTAAAACCAGACTTAATAGGAATGCAGTCGATGATTATTGATCAATTTGAGATCACGGCGTTGACGTGCCATGAATTAAGTATGTTGCAAGAAAGGGCTATTTAAATCTTATCATTTATGGTAAACAAAACTATATTGAATTAAATAAATTGCACGCAATTCACATAGCTCTGTCCAAAGTTATGCAAGTTTTTAATCTGTTTATGTGAGTACTAGCCAAATACACATACTTTTCTATTATTAAATAAGTGCTATTATTAAATGTCGATCATATAAATTTCATGTCCTGTGTGGAGAGGGAATGACCTTCTGACACAGGAAATAGGATTTCATTTGAGACGAGTATTTGGCAGCAGAGATTAAAGCAGACTTAGACAAAGAGTACCCAAGGAGTCGATTCCTAAATAGAGAGAGAATATAATCTTAATATTTTCAGACCTTTAATAAACTTGTTTGAAAAAATATTTTTTGTTCAGACAACGAACTACCATTATTTTATTAATACGTTCATGGTAAAACCTTAACCTATTTACAACAAATTCTCAATCAATTCTAATAATTATTTCAAAATCTTAATTTAGTAAAAATTTGAGATCCATTTTGTCAACAATACCCGAGACACTATTGGATCGCTCACGCACCATGGATAATAATGATCAAAGTAATCTAATTCCGTAAACCCAAAAATACATATTTACTTCAATATCAGAGTAGGTGCCAAGGGGATTTACAGGTGATACAAAGGGTGCGGTAGGGAATGCTTACGGAATACCGTGTACTAAATTAATTTAGACTGTGTTGCGTCTCTCGTGTGCCATGATTAATCGTCTGTTATGTGCCTCCTGTGGTCTCCGCCTAATCTATTTACACCTGTTCCCATTTATCGTTGTATCGTATATCTATAGGATTTGTTTGAGATTACTATGATTTGCATTTAAATAAATCGTTATTCATTTCAATCGCTTAACACATCCTGTATTTACTAATTTGTATATTTCTTATCTCATCGTTTATGTTCTGTACCTCAATCGTGAGAGTATTTCATTGCGTTAATAATTAATTAGTTTTAACTTTAGTGTCTTTGTAGGATATTATTCTTATTTATCTTAAATACTTTCGTAAAAAGTTGTTTGTTCCTGTCGCAGATATTATGATACTACTTCCCGTTTAATATTCTCAAACTGTTATTTCACTTTAATAGTATAAGAGTCAGTGAACCGTTGCCGTCATTAAAAGTAGTAAATAAAGAGAAAAGGCTATCTCTTCACTACATAGTATAAAACAAAGTCGCTTTCTCTGTCCCTATGTCCCTTTGTATGCTTAAATCTTTAAAACTACGCAACGGATTTTGATGCGTTTTGTTTTAATTGATAGAGTGATTCAAGGGGAAGGTTTTAAAGTATCATACATTTCAAAATTCCCACGGGAAAGCGGGATACACGCAAACGAAGTTGCGCGGGTTTCGCTAGTATTCTATAATAACAAATTCAGTTCCAAAAGTTCCTGCAGACGAAGTTGCGGTCACATGGTTAGTCTAAGTGCAATATAATTCACACAGCATATTTGCATTCGGGCGACGTGCGAGTGATTCGCTTAAAAACATAAAGATATTCGGTGTCAACCTTGTTTATATTCATCGGTTCAACTTATTCGAAGATTTGAATCCTAAGCTACCTATGGAAATCAGTTTAGAATTCCTGAGAATAATAAGTATCTAACTATTGAGCAGTTTTCGTATAATCCGATAGAAAATAAAAATCACGTTTCTAAAAAATAACTGTTACGTGTTTTTAAATGTTTAATTTTTTACATCCTTAAAATAAGATAAACGATCGTTTAGTCTCATAATCTCGGCTATAATAATCTCCAACTGTTTGTATTTGTACGGAACACAGTCAAAAATTGCGTCAAGCTTCAATAGATAACTATGAAGTCATCATTGATGGCAAATCATCGAAAAACCAAAAAAAAAATCAGTGTTACCTGACATTTTGATTGTCCTTCAATTGTGAGAAAATTGCGAGTAATGAGTCGTGTGTACATTGAGGCGGCGAATGGTGGCGCTTTGCTGTGGTGTCTATGACCATTTACGCACTAAATATAGACTAAACTTGTTTAAAACAACTTAACTCTATTTTTAGTATACTTAAGTTATTAAACCATTTTTCAATTACACGTGAATTGTTCGTTTCTTCTATTTATCTTGGGATGTTTTTCTCTGACTAAAATTACAGATGGGATCTACATTTCAACGAAGATTAACTTTTAAATAATAGTCAAGTCTAACACCACAAGTTTTATAACTATTAATAGTTAAAAAAAAGAAGTATTGCAGGAGAACTTTTTATTGCTACTGATTACTTACGGTGTCGTCGTCTATAAAGATAAATAAATTGATAATAATCAATTAAATAGATGTATGATTTTTACATGTGGATTATCTGTAGACATTAAACATTGTGTCTGTTTTAAATTAAAAGTCTTCAAACGTATGCTTAAAGAATTTATAACTGCGAGTTGCTTATGTATTTAACTTTTTTATATTTTACAGATGCAATTAAACACATTGGTTGGATTAATAGAATCGGTCCCTATAGTAATATACCACTTTTATTTATTAGCTACATCTCTACATATTTTTTAAATAATTAAATACACTCGCACAACACCGTACTTTTGACTCCGTTTATGCAGCAGTTTGAAAGGAGTTTCAATGACATCAATTACCATTGAAATAACATTATGAGCTTCTAGCATTCAGATCGTTGGCTTCTACTGAAGTTACTAAAACAAGAAGATTGTACAATCGCCGCAAAATTGAGCAATAAATTGGACTTTGTGACAATTTGCGTCGCGATGTTGAATCTTTCCTAATGAGACTGTCGCCGAGCGGTAACGTTTTCATTAGCCAAATTAATTCGGTGAACTGCGCCCAGTACGGGGACCGGGTAAAAAGCTTATGACTGCAGACGGAAGTTCAAACCATTACCAAATGTGCCCCATGTGGTTCCCAGAACAAGATCTTTGTGGCCACCGTCTTGTGAACATAATGTTCTTGCAGTTTTCCGTACCGCACGCATTATAATTAGATTCATCTGTATAGCTTTCATTAATTAGTTGTGCTGTTTTAATGTAATTAAACAAATAATAATATAATGATTAAAACAATGTCAAAAATCTTGTCTAATAGACAGTCTTACTAGATTAATAATTGCCTAGTTGCTTTGAAACTACACTACAATAAGATTTAAGTAAGTTAACCTTATGTCCCGTTTTCATATAGCCAGCCCTGACTCGTTACGAATGATAGCCCATTTCTGTTCAGAATTTTTAAGAACTGGATCGCGGAACTGAACCGATTAGCTGCGAGAACTGTCGAAAATTGTTGCAAATAGTTACATATGCAATTAATTTCTTGCGCGACAACTCGCAGGAACTGTCGTGCAATCTGTTGCGAGTATTTTGCTGTGTTGTGTAGTTAACATTTGCAAGTTGCCCTCGGACAAAGTTGTCGGCAATATCTCGCTGCAATTTATTGCAGATTTAAACGCGGCCTTAGGCAGTATTTATCTTTTACAACGTAATTTAATATCATCCTAAAACCATTCGTTTGTAACTCATTTTTCACAAGAGTGTACAGGATAAGACTTTCAACTTTTGAGTGTAATAAAATTAGAATGAATGAGAAACGGCTTAAAAGGCGTTCGTTGACACGATGAAATCAGATACAGTGAAACCGCTGCAATAAAACAAATTTTTTCGCATCATGCCGTGATTTATGTACAATTGGCAAAGAAAATAAAATATTTAAAATATATGCAGCTAAAGAATGATAATGCCCCCTTGTACCATTGAGACTCCTTTATAAAATCGTTCCTAATACGTAGGTTTGTGCTCCCCATAAAGGTGGGATTAAAAAAGTCTCGGCATCGCGAGAGTTTACGAGCCCACCTGGATTGAAAGTACTTATGAAGTTGTGAAAATCGCTCGTAATTCATGCGTAGTTCGCAAACAAACGTGTAGGATGCAAATCAGGGATAGGAGAGAGGGTCGCGGAGGCTCGCGGGAGAATCACACTCAACCAAAGAGCCGACCATTCTATCGTCCAGCTTCCGTCTAGACGGAGATTATGTAAAACGGAATATAAGCTGAAACGTTTGCACATCCCTTTATTCAAACACCAAAGCCCTGTGCGCTTTGATAGCTCTCGTTTTATTTTATTACGTGATTTTCACTTAGATTTATAGACTAGGTTTTGTTGTAAATCTCCCTATTTGCTAGAATGCGATTATATTTAGGATTCGGCATACATTCTTCATGGAGACCTTCCTCATAGAATATATATATTTTTAAAGGAATATTTCATTAATAAGTTATTATAATGGTCATAGATCGATAAAGCAACAGATGGCACGTAGTGTTCAATAGGAATGACCGACTAATATTACGCATTGTCATTATTAATGGCCGTCCTTGGGTGACGTGCCCCCGCAAATTTTTTCAAAGAAGAACTAAAGTAAGTAATACGCGACACAAATGCTTAGCTACCGATTGGAATCCCTCTAAATGGAAATTGCAGAAACTTAATATAAATCGAATAATCCATTCTTGTGTAGGGGACGTTTTGGGCGGATAAATCTCAATCGGGGGTGAGGCGAGGGGCGGTGCAACGCGGGAGGGTCGCAGACGGCGGACCCGGCTCGGGCTCCGGAGCCGGCCATCTGCCGCGCCATAAAATCGATATAATTTAGCAAGCGAGCAATATTAGGTACTGGAAATCTGGTGACCGGCTTGGAGGTACCGTTGCACTCGCACGCATCGAATGGACATCGAAATTCCTCTTTAGGCGATATCTTATGAGCGATACTGTACTCCTATAATCTAACAAATAGTCTTGTTTATTTATTTAGTCAACCGATAAAAGACGTAACCAGGGTAGAGAAATTAGAACCAAGATTTTTATGCTAATAATGTAAATATCGTTATGAGACTTTGTAATTACATTACAATTTGAATAATATTGATTTAAAAAAATCTGTAAATCCCTTCATAAAATATTTTTAAATAACAAGAACATCGTACATAACAATAAAGAAGAAAATTTCTGAGAAGTGCAATTATTTCATTTTGAGTATTTTCAACTTTAGTTACAACGTCGCGTCGTCGTCGTCGCCTCATCAGTCGTGGTCGTGAGTGCATTGTGAACCGTCACGATGCTCATTACAGTAACCAGAAAAACAAATAGGGCGTTCTACGCGAGTTGCGGCTTTGCCATATGATCGCATAGTCAGCTATGGCCGTTTCCGACAGTAGTCGGTAATTTCTCTTGTAATTCTTTGGATTGGGAATAGCCCAACACACATTCCACAACTGTGCCTTCGGTATATGATATGCTGAACAGCGATCACGATTTTGAATAAACAGTGAAGCTCATTGACATCCAAGGAAAACTCTATTACTGTTACAGATAATTAAATAAATAAATATTCTTTTTTTTAAATATTCTTGGACGAATCACACAACGCCATCTAATCCCAAACTAAGCAACTAAGCTTGTACTATGGGTTACTAGATTGCTGATAAATATACTTAAATAATATATTTTTTGTAAATAAATACTTATTATACATAGAAAACACCCAGACCAAACAGACATGTTTAATGCACACAAATGTTTACCTTGAGGAGGAATCGAACCCACGGCCCTCGAGATAAATTTACCATTGCTAGCCACTAGACCACCAGGTCTGTCAATAAAAAAAAAAATTACTAGGGCAAAGCTAATGGCTGCGTTCCCGTACCACCTCCACTTCGAGTATGCCCAGTGCCTAAGGTGGAAAGTTGTACATACATACGAAAAAAAAAATACGAGAGGTTGACTATCTTTTGTTCGTTTTTTGAAAATATGTATAAAATATGCTGGAACTACGGCAACTATGGTGTGCTCGTGACATCGAGAATGTATCATGTAATGTGTGTAAAATTAATTTCTAGAGGCAATTAATCATAACGGCAAATGCACATAACTATCATGTTGTGAGCGCCTAATTACAGCTAAATATCCAATGATTTATATAGTATTTGGCATGTCCACCGAATGAACGATGGTTCAAATAGATAGTTATAATATTAATTGAAAGAGAAAATTCAAATTTTAATATACAGTTTTCTAATTTACCTTTATTTATTTACTAACATTATAAACACGATGTTTGTATCGATGGATGGATGTCAGTATGTATCTATGTTACTCTTTCATGCAAAAACGGCTTGATGAATTTGTTAGAAATTTGGTAAACGGATTTAGAGTGCAGCAAACGTGATTGCGCGGGTAAAGCTGCAGGCGTCCACTAGCAAATTATCGTTGTATTTTGACACTACGACATCCTAAATAATCCATCAATACAAACAGTTTGCACAATCGACCCTCGACGCATGGGATTTGTTTGATGTCGAAAGCAGGAAGGGGAGTTGAAGAGAGTTCGAGAAAACGCACAAACAATGCCGTATGAATTAGACAATAAAACATTTATAATGAAATGGGGTACTGTTTTCGGGGCACGAGTATGTGAGGAGTCGACAGTAAAAACAAGGTGCGTGGGAGGGAAGTAAACAAACAGTATTTTTGTGACTTCCATTTCTTTTTTCCTGCGTTCCGTAATGAAATTCGCCAAGCGTGTCCTGTTTAGTAACAGTATTAGCAATCACTGCTGCTAAATAATTCCGATCACTTTACCTCCGTTCACCTGACTCCCGTAAAGTTCTTTGATTAACTTTTGGATCGAGTTGGATTGAGTCGTGACATGTTAGCGAAGTAGACCTTTTCGTCTCTTCAACTGCCATGTATTAACGATGGGAACCTGCTTGCTTTGCGCGAAATTCACTTACTTTTGCTATAATTTAATTGATAATTCTAAAAAATGAAAATAAAGTAATGTCCTATGATCATAAATAAACTCTTAAATATTCTTAAACATTTCCAATTCGATGATATTCAACTTAGCAAAATATTAAATCAAAAACATTAATGCGTGGATATATCGTCTATCAATTTGCTATAAATATCGGTTATGTCGATAAAAACTTAATTATTTTTATAATACTTAACGTAGCGTAGCGTCAAACGCCCACACGACTAAAACGGTATTCAATGCTTATATTACTATCAGTCACGCTTATTTTGGCAAAGGAATTTATTAAATATAATAACATTATCATATATCTATACTATGGAGTTGTAGTGTATGTTTTGAGCAAAAATACTTTCACCTATATTTAAGATGCTCTTTCAGTACATGGTACAGGCTACAGGGTACAATTTCAGATATTATGTGTAACGTTACGATACTCGTGTGTAACGTTGTATTTCAGAAGAAGAACGAATGCTTAATGTAGAAAATTTGAACAATTACAATTAATTTTAAATTTACACGATGTATGTACGGTACGTAGTTGATTTTAAAAGCCCATCATCCCATTGCTCCCGTTCCCATAATACTATTTTGTCTTTCCTAAAACAAAGTGAAATAAGTTAAATATCCATCTAGCTGCCGACGGAGTAAGGATCGACAAGTAAAAATTTGAAATAAGGTCAGATGGTATGGTAAGACTAGCATACTTTATTGTTAATTTAAAAATCGTTCTTCGAGGTTGAAGTGATGTAAAACAATTCTGACTAGCTTCACTTAAATAACATTTCCTTATAGTCAGTTAACTAGTAAGTAAAATAGCTTATTGTTAGTGAAGTACGAGCAGTGTAACAGTAGAAGTGCTTTTTACACCATATTGTTCGGATGAGCAGTAGCCGTACAGCTAGCCAGATAAATTACCCTATTTATTACAAGTAAACGAAGTATGGCTAGAATTATTGCTACTTATACTCCTCTAAAACTCAAATATTTTAGTGTAACTTTAAAGTTTGTGATGTTTATGCATGTGTTTTGGATGCAGCAGACCACGGTCCATAATTACAGCTTACCCGTTTTAGTCATTCATTTATTATTTCAGGCAAATCATTTGACGTCAACTGAACGATAGTCCCATTTTTCGTTGGAAAAGCAATTGGGCTCAATTAGGACGTAAATCCCCAATCCGTGTGTTGCAAATGACCGAGCGGTGAGTCACGGGCGGCGGCGAGCGCGGGCGCGGGTCGCTGCGCAGCTTGCAGCCACTAGCCAACATTCCACGCGATCGTTGCCTTCCCGCGTTCGCAACCACTCTGATGCAATATTCAACTTTACTGCGTCCTTGCAATGCCGTAATTCATTATAACAAGTTTAATCGCTGTGAAGTCATTTTTATCATTTTCTTCTGTACAGGTTCTATCGAGCGCAGCTCGTTGGAAGTGTTGGATGTCCAAGGCCACTTAGGCGTCCTTAATTACCGTAAGTCTAGAACGTGTGTCAGGCAAGGGCAACATGATTAAATGGGTTGAGGACGTGATGTTAAAAATACGGATGTACTAAGTATTTTTGTTTCATCGACTTGCAATTGCAGTCTATCGTGGCAGTGGCACGTCCAAATTCAGCAATGTTTAAAGTTATTTATACAGTACTAACAGGTAGACCAAGAGCATGTTATCGTCGTACAAATAAGGTGTCGTCTCGGTCTGTCACGTTGAGCGGCAAATTGGCGTCCCCGCATTTGTTCCACGCGAGCAGGCGCTGATCGGCAGCGCTCACCTCAGCCTTGTGACTTGCGACTACTGACCAATGTCTATGTCATTGCCATTTGTTTCGCGGTAATCATTTTGATTCGAAAAATAAACAAAAAGTTCTTAGAGTTAATTTTACCGCATAGTATCACGTTTTTGTGTGAATTTTACGTATTTAGATGTTTTCTTTAGCATCCTTATTTAAAATAAAGTATTTTGAGAATGATTAAAATAAAATAATTTTATAGGAAATTGATGATCATCCATTTAATAATAATTTAAAGAGACGTGTCATTAGGTAACGTTTCAATTGTTTTTCTTCAATTTTAACTAAAGTACCTAAAAAATAAATATAAAATTCTCTAAGAATTAGGGATTCACATTTTTACATTCGAATTTTTACACCCCGAAGTAATGTTTAATTTAAACAGAAGCGGTATTGTAATACACTAGAAACGGCGAGACGGGTTCGAATGGGTAGTTTATTTTGCATTGTAATTTACTACAGTACATTACCAATAAGAATTTGCGACTAAAAAAGTAGAGGGTATTATTGTAGCACTATCTGTTTGTTTAAGCCAATAATGGAGCGATATTGCAGCCGCGGGCTAAATCTAGTTTACTGGTAAAATAAATAGGCACGAGAAATAGTTTAAGTAGTGGGCTTTTGCTACTAAATTAATAAATGTTTAATGTTATAAATGACATTTGGTGATGATTGTACATTATTTATTAAATAATTATTTTGTATTAATTGTTAGGTCAATTAAGTACATAATTATTTTTAGTGTCAAACAAGTGTCTGTTATGAACTTTTGTAACCGATCTAGGATTTGTTTCCTAGTTTTTGTTGATTTTTTTTGTTTATTCTGTATTGCACATAAATGTGAAGCGTGTGGGTTTTATGGCAAGAGTCTAAAATTATGATCTATAGACGACTACTTCACGTTGGGATATAAAATAGGCAGTAATTCTGCAGACGTCTCGATTGCCGATAACCCCTGGCACTAGCCTGGCCTGCCCGATAGCTTCGGTTAGAACTGCCGTTACTTGTTGAATCACACGCACAATCCTCTACACATTGTTCTGCTGCACTTTGTTTTATTATGGTACGTATGGTGTAATTCTTACGAGTCGTGAAGGTTCCACTTTTTACATCTCATATAATAATGACCGAGATGAATCATAAATGAAAAGCGATTTGTATCCACATTTTGCTTACAAAGATTCCTTTGTGGGTAATTTTGCAAAAAATGGCAGGATGTGGAGTCGGAGGCGTGTCGATTGGCGCGGCGACTGCTGCCGCGGCGAGAGGACGGCGCGGAGGGCGGCGGCTGTCAGGCCGGACTAACCCGTCGCTCCAGGTCAGCGCTCCAGCCAGCTATTTATAGAGGTGCCCCTTAAACAGAGTAATTATTCATTGATTAGCATTGCGAGGAATAGGGGATTGCGTTTCTGATAGCTATCGCGCAAACGAGAGTCGTCGCCGGCGCCGCGCCTTGCTCGTCCTGACTGGCGACCGGCCGCCGCGCTGCCGCTCTGCGCCGCCGCCGCCGCCCGCCCGCCTTTTACATGGCGCGCCTTTCAACCACATGAGTAAATAAAACCACGGAACAGAGGCTTAACTTCCTAAGGCGCGTTCAAAATTTATACCTATTCTGGTAGGGTTGGCACTGTAGAATAAAATGAAATAAACGAAAAGACCAGGTTTTTTTTACAAGTAATTTATTAGTTTTCTTACAAATTACATATTCTACATAGTTTTTTATTATTATTTTTACTTGTCAATAATTTGTTATTTCTTTTGATTGAATGGTAAATCCTAAATCTAATATAGAGTTTTTTTAGATAATCAAGCGGTAAGCACTCGCATGGCATCAAAAGTACAATTATGCATACGTTTAATTAAATTATTACCAATATTATTATTAATAATATTTAACTTTAATTACTTATTTCAATAATAATTATCCATACATAAAATATGTATATTATGTCACAATAAGTAAATTAAATAAATATATTTAATATACACTTTATTAATTGAAAAATCGATTTGATAATATAGTCGATCGTGGTTAAAAAACATGTCCCTCCCTTCACTACTAGTTTTGAGTTTTTGTCTGTGGTAGCCGTGACAGAACTTCATAGGTGTGCATATGTCAAATCAAATATTTAATAAAGGAAATGTCATAATTTTCTGTTTATCGAAGGCCCTGATGTTTGTCCTCGAAGCAACCGGTTTAGACTGGTTTGCCGCTCGTACGTGACAAGCGCTTTGAGGTCACGCACACACGCGCCTCATGCTTGTGTGCGTGTACTCATCGCAGCGACATTGTATGAAGTGAAGTCTCTGTTCCGTGGTTTTATTTACTCATGTGTTTCAACTGCACCATAAATCATTCAGTATATCTTTTCTGACATGAGTAAACTTATGTAAAAGATTTCTTCTTTTATAAGAACTTATAGGTCTTTCGTGTTTTTATTATATTTATTCAATAACGATTTTCAATAAGCATTATTTGAATACTAGTGTGATCATAATTAGTAGGTTAATAAAGGTCTTGAATATTAAGTACATGATGTGATTTACGATTCAAGATTTGTTAATATTTAGGATTTAAACGAATTTTTATTACTTAATCAATTGTATTCATTTTGATTACAAAGTTTTTTTTGTTATAAGTACTATTTTTTAGGGTTCCGTACCTCAAAAGGTAAAACGGAACCTTTATAAGATCACTTTGTTGTCCGTATGTCTGTCTGTCATGACCCTGTGTTTCGGGTACGCGTGTAGGTATCAAGTTGAAATTTTAACCGTTTAATCAGGTCTACGGTCCTATAAAGTTTAAAAAAAATGTATCTAATCTGCGTGATTCGATTCCTGCATTATTTATTTATTTTGTTATTAATAACTAGCTGTTATCTGAGGCTTCGCCCGCGTAAAAATGTTGGGCTCTGTACCCCTGACAATATATATACAAATTTTCATAATGATCGGCGGCTTAGTGAAGCCGTGAAAGAACAACAAACAATCACACTTTCTCATTTAAAATATTAGTATGATTACTACGTACGGAACCCTCGCTGGGCGAGTCCGACTCGCTCTTGTCGGGTTTTATTTTATTTTGTAATAAGGCGTAAATGATATTATTTAATATTGCACTTAAATACTAGGTTACATTAGTTAAATGTAATTAGCAGAATCAATAATCAACATTAATCATAAGCTTGACATTATGGCGTGGCAGCAAAAAAACGTGGGGATGATGATAGCTTCCAAGTTCCAACCAGTGACCAAGATTACCTACTTAAAGGTAATTACTTTTTAATTCTGACCACACATACGAATCATTCCTAGTATCATATAGTTGGTATACAATTAAATCAGGTACTAGTTTTTGCTCTCTATTTTGCACACCTAGATGTGTAATTTATACGTTGAAATTTAATAGGTATAATTTTTGATTAAATAGGTGAAAAAATAGTGTCTGGTGGTGCAGTTAATATTTTTCGGTCTTTTTAAGTTTTTTAAGTCTTTTTTTAGTGACTTCCAACATAGGTGCAAATTAGTTACTTCCCATAGTGAGGACGTTATGAACTTTATTGCTTATTGTATTGTCAATGTGCGGAGGGCATTGTTAGTCAGGCAGGACACAGCGCGGTGAGAATATGGGGTAGAGGCATGTCCTGATATTAAGGCATACTTCAGATTAAAATGATTCCTTTCATGAATTCAAAGTCAAATCAGGAATAATCACCCCAGTGTACACCATTGATTACTAAAGAGTTACTACGAAAGCTATATCTAGTTTTATGCAAATAATGCAATTGAATTTTCTTAACGTGGCGCGTAAATATTATAAACGTGTTGGGTGCCTCGATTAATTCAATTCTATAGCTTTTCTAATGTAAAATTATCGCGACTGATATCCTCCAGAATGTATTCAATTACCACTTACATAAGAATATTTATAAACTTGAACTGCAATGGTAAAGATACACAATGACACCAGAAACTGGACCCATATCGACATAATAGAGTTATTTGTAGTAGTAGAGCATACGCCCAGTGAAATACTACCCTCTCACAGAATATTTACACTTTATGAGAGGTAGGGCACAGCGGATAATCCGCTTAATTCGGAACAGTCCGTTTGGGGAAGGACCTTCACCTCACAGAAGATCGTAGCCAAATAGCATTGGTCTCGGTCATCTCGTTGTGTTCCTATTGTGAGTAAGGTCTCCAGAGCTCCACTTGGGGATTTGGGAGAGTTGGCAACGTGTGACTCGCGTGAGTGATACCCTCGGTATTGCAAGCGTCTGTAGGCTACGGAGATGCTTACCAACAGGCGGGCTTTATGCTAGTTTGCCACCTTTGTGGTACAAAAAAATACCGGCGTAAGCAGCATGCGTTTTATTCGGTGAGTGAACGGCGGGGAAGCCCCTGTATGACAGTTTGACTATGTGAATGTGATGTATACTTACTACTTTTTTACTTTGATTGTTGCTTTGGAAGGACCAGAGTGTTACGTAAGCTTTATTACAATTATTAAACCCCTATTTTTCAATACTTTTACGTATTTTAAATCAGTAAATAGTATTTTACATGCGTTTTGAAAACGGTACGAAATTCCAAAAGAGATTTTCAGCGGTCCGCCAATTTCAGAGATTAGCAAGTTCATAGAAACGCTTCAGGTTTATTATGTTAGTATAGATTACAGTTATAGGTACAAGTGTTAGTTTATTATGTACCTACCAACTGTGTGCTATTCGAAGTGTATGTATTGAGACCCCCGGGCAGGCGTCTTCGTCCTGTGATTGATACTCTACGTAGGATTTCCAGTCATAGAATTTTAATTAAGCGCTACCAAGACGGAGTTTGTTATTGCTCCCGCGTTCTGTAATGGCTTTCATAAAACAGGATATTTATTTTTGTATATCTTCATAACGTTTGAGTACGTTAACTTTACTTATCTGGACAATGTGACAATAAATTGTTATTTTTAATATGTCGTATATAAGCTGGTTATTTCTGTGTGTTGCTAATTAGATTTTATAAACTGTTGACAGGAAATTTGCACAGAAGCCGAAGTCACAATGCACTGAATATGACCTTTGTCCCGCTCTCGATGAAAGAGAGGTGGCAGATAGAAAACACTGGAAGATGCTGAAGGGTCTTACCGTAACGCTTGCCGAATAAAGTGTCATTTTGTAAAACGAATATTTAAGCTAATACTGTAGAGTTTGGTACAAAAGGTTTTATTATTATTAATTAGATTTAGATTGGCTGATAATAAAAGAAAATGATTTTACCCTTGCTGTTTATAATTTGTTCTATTTTTTATTTTATTTTATGTCATACAGTAGACAAACAAGCAAGCGGGCCACCTGATGGAAAGCGGTCACCGCCGCCTATGGACATCAGTAACACCAGGGGCGCTACCAATGCATTGTCCACCTAGGAGGTTGGAGGAAGGGAAGGGAAAGAAGGAGGGGGAAAGAGGGGATAGGGAAGTGAGTTGGGCTTCCGGATCTTTCACTCACCGAACGAAACGCATTGCTGCTTCACGTCGATATCCTGTGAGAGGGTGGTACTTCCCCGGTCGAGCCAGCCCATTTCGTAATAATTGCTCTACCACTCCAAATATCTAGAGCAAATTATCTAATTTCAAATCCCAAAACATAGACCACAATTTAATCGTCATTAAAGAAATTCATGACATTCAAATGAATTGTAAACAATGTCGTCGGAAGATTGATAAGAAATATGACAATGGAAACAAAGCCTAGGCATTATAAAGTTTGGTACATGTTTCAGGAGTATAACCAAAAGTATACTACTCTTCTTAGTTTGTGAAATGATTTTTCATTGTATTATAATAAGTATACTATAAGTTTTAATAGTATTTCTATATGAAATATTTCGCTAGAAATTTAAAAGGTAGGGTTTATATTATTGTATAACTTAAATAAAATACTAAATCGCACTCAGCTTCAGGTCAGACACCTATCATAAGTACCTATCCTATAAAAAACTTCTTTTATTTTCAAATCAATAAATCAGGAATTTTAAAGTACTTACTAATAAAGATACAGGTAATTTGTTGTTTTTTTTTATATAAAGTCTAGGTTAGGTACCTATCCATTACCCTAGACGCATACTATACCTACGCTAGACTATACTAGAAGCCTATTTAGACCAACATGTTTTGATTCAGATCTTACTGTTCTTCAATTCTGTAATCCTGCTGTAGGGTTACAGGAGATTACTTAATGTGACTTTTTGTACGAATTTATCAATTTTTGATTTAAAAGGTTTGATATTAAATTAATGATATATCAAGTCAACGGACACGATACAACAACACCTTTCGGTAATATGTTTTGTTATCACAAATTTTGAATACTATCACGTTTTATCGTAACAACATCGAGCGATTCCCAAGCGGTTTTATAATCGGGAAATTCGTGGAAGGCCCAAACCACCGATGTAAAATCCGAAACACAAAGTGATATCCTTTTTTTTCACTCCAGCTGTAAGGAAAACGCATAAAGAAAATATTTTATGGCAATTTTTATTACAGGTTCATATGCAATCCCATATTTGCCTGTGACTGTAGAGTCCCATATGAGATTTAAGATAAAAGAGATGTGCCAATACTATTTTCTAATGTGACGGAAAAGGCAACTAAGGAAGAAGAAGAACATCGCATAGTACTAATATGGTAGCAGATACCACGGTCAAAAGAAGACTTCATCATAATTATAAAGTCAACTTGGACCAATTACAAAAGCAATTGAACGAGTACATGGGCCACACGTCCATCACCCATTTACGGAATGTTAGAAAACGAAGGCAGTTGACACGTCATAAGTAGTCGGAGCTTCGAAAGGTTAATTTAACACTAAAATAACCATTGGAACTATTTGTGCTAAAAAGCAAACTTCAGTCGACCCCTCTTCGAAGGGCGTATAAAAGACAATGACCAAAATAGTCCGCACATTTTGCAAGAGCGGTCAATAAATTGATAATAATAGATGGGTAATAAGTTTAGTGTTAGGTAGCGGAACTCGATGCAGTTCGGAGAGTGTGGTTGGGGTGGACAAAATCAATAGTCGCTACGAATAGCTACCACTACAGACACGGAATCTGCACACATCGTGATTCTTTATATTGGCTCTTGTACGCTCGAATTAGGACAGGTGGTGCCTAATATCAACTTTATATCGTGGGGTGAAAGGAAGAATATGTTTTGACGCGCCGTCTATAAAAAAGAAAATAAGAAATAGGTCTGCTACGGATAACAAATGTTCAGAATGTATGTTAGAAAATAAATGATACAGTTTATTTATTTATGTGTGAAATAAAATGTCTTCACGCTAAAATGTTATAAAAATAAACTTAATTCAACAAAAATAGCCTGTTTGAATGACATTAAAAGCGGCTATTTATGAAAAATGTGAATAATTAATTCTATTAACAAACTATTGAATTATTTTAATATACAAGGTTGCAAGTCTAAAAAGAGATATTTTAAGAGCTTAGCTGAATTTCAGAACAGGCGGAAATGTGCTATTTTACTGACTATGCGAAATAGGGTAAATTATCAATTTCAGCGTCCTGTTACCTACATTTTGTTTATTTAGCGCAGAGATCAACATCTATATGCAAAAATAACCAGTATTTATCGAGGAGATAAGAACAAATGAAGCGTATTTAAACGGTCAACTATCAATCATATTTCTGCTACAGTTAAGTCTTAAAAAAATGTATGTCACATTGCGGATGCCAAGAAAATACCCTAATAATAAATTAGCATAGTAATGTTTGTAGCCGTTATGTTAGGATTGAGTCCGCCTTAATTAATATAAAAAAGCGGCGCTTGCTTGTGTCACTGGCCTAAGGCAACTATACATCATATACATTTAATTTAAAATCTTAATTATAAAATGTATTAACAAACAATTAAGACATTTAAACTTAAATTATACTGTTAGGAATATTCAAAATCTGTAAAATTGTATTAGGTAATTAATGCGAAAGTAATTCAGTCTATTTTGAAGTATTCTCAAGTGCTGTACTAACTACAATAAACTTACAATAACAATAATTATTTTATGAAGAGTATCGACTGTAGTACAAGTAAACAAGTCAAAAAAAAACCCAACAACAAAATGTGAAAGTGAAAAAATTGTGACATGTTTGTTGTTCTGACCCCTATAAGTTGAGTTAGTGTCGGGCACTCGTGAGCAAACCCGCCTCTATGCCATTGTGTGTACTAAGTTTTAGAACATAATAGACATGATCAATTTGTGCTTTCGATTTTCTATGACAACGATCAAATGTTACTTTAAAATATTCGAGTTTTTTATAGTGAAATTAATCTATAAATGTTGTAAGCAAAAAATATGTTTACATTGTACTTTTTGTTCACACTTTTTGTCAGCATAATGTCTGAAGTGGTTTAAATAATACTAACTTGTATTTTACAAAGATCTTTACAGCTTCTACGAATCGTAGCGTGTTGTAGCATATTACCTCGTAACTTTATTTGGGTGCGTATTTTACAATCCTAAATACAACTTTATGTATTCATACAATTTTAAATTTTCATCTAGGTAAATACAAACTATGAATTTTGCAGAAAAGGAGCGTCGGGTTAAATGCGTGTAATTCTTGTATCATTCCACGTAACTAATGGCTTAATTAACTTGTGATAAAATGACAATATTTGTTTGTAAATACTACTTGTATTACTTAGAACTCCTTAGATTAATATTCTTTGATTCACGTACGTGGATAAGCGAGTATGTAGTAGAAGTTGAGAATTATTATACTTAGATACTAATACTAAATGCGCCCGTGACTGCGTCCGCGTGGGCACTGGGCATACTATAAAGGCACGCACTATTTCAATTAACTGAACTTTGATGTTTGAAAACCGATTAAGATGAAATAAACACTAAACATTATAGGAAATTTGCCAACGCATCAGTGAACTGTACCTATTATCGAAATCGATATGCTGTTTCTGATATTAACGTGCACAAACATACGGACAAATGGAATTGTGGCTTAAATACAAAAGTATAATACGCAATCCTTTTTACGGTTTTATGATATGTATGTGTGAGTATATTTGTAAATTAAGTAATAATGACCTAGTCAATTATACCACATTTCTTTGCAGATTTGATTTTATGAGACGTGTTGGTGGGCTATTTATATTTTACGACGTATCTTATCAATACAGGAAAACCATTTCGCAAATTAGAACATTCTGTCACTTTAATCGTCAAGTTCCTAATGGACCTTTACGAACCGTTAAACATCGTAAATATTGTATACCAAGTGTTTCCGAAGACGAGTTATGTAAATCGTATTACGCGGTCTGCGCAAAAATTTTAAGAATAATTTACAATGTCCTTCCGGAAAATCGTAAATGAAGAGATTTTGTTTTAATCTCGGCTCACATCATGATCATAATAGGATACTTTCTTAACAAAGTGTGGAAAAGTGAGACAGGATTGTGTTTGTATAATATCGATAGAGACACCAGCACTGTCAATTTGCTAAAGTGGTTGTTATAAAAGATTATAATCAAAACTTTAAATGTTTGGTGAGGCGTATAAGCAATCGTGTTACAAAAAGTGGCTACGAATATCTAGATTTCACTCTGGAATTAACGGCTTTAGTATGCGAGTCGAGAATTGCAGATGTCTCTATGATAAACTTAGGCGTACAGATTTGAAAAGAGATGATCATCAATTAAAGAAAGTGGATAGTATTTACATGGACTTAATGCGGAGCACCGGCAGCTCCGAAGGCAGATTACGCGTATCTCGCGCATAGTATCGGCGGGCGGCGGCGCGCAGACGCCGCTTTGGTGGCGCGGCCGATGCCTATTGTATATTGACCCCGTATAAACTTGACCGTCGTACTTTTCCAAAGATTCGTCATCGTCATTCTTTGAAATGTCGAAGCAGGTCATGAAGCGCTGCCATAAAAAAAGTTCTGCTATCTCGATCCTGACGTAACTATCAGAGATGATCTGAACTTTTTTGATACCTCTCCCAAATAAAGTCATGTAGCGTTGTTCATATCTAATCGCAAATGGATTTTTTTGTTTTGTACGAGTTCTAAAAGCCGACATTACAGGGAGTAAAAAACTACATAGACGTAAGCATTATGTTTATCTCGTCACCGATGATGAATTAAATGCTTGGATACACACTTCGTATGGATCATAGCGCGGAGCTGGTTTTTTTGCAAATTCTAGTCATTAGTAATATTTTGCGTTTTAGTATTGGTCTTTTTCATTTATTGGTTTTTATAAGGAAAGTATTTTCATACATTTTCATCAATAATGTATGACGCAAAATTCTTACTGGAATAAATAAAACTCTACAAGTGGGAGTCGGACCCCACCGCGTGTTTCGTACGTAGTAATCATACTTCATACTAATATTTAAATGAGAAAGTGAGTTTGTTTGTTTGTTATTCCTTCACGGTGCTTGACTAAGCAGCCGATCATTATGAAAATTTGTATACATATTGTCAGGGGTACAGAGCCCAACATAGGCAAATTTTTACACGGGCGAAGTCGTGGGTAACAGCTAGTTATAAATAATGCAGGAATCGAATCGCGCAGTTTTTTTTCGAGCTTTTCCCCGAAAATAGACCTCATAGTTATTTAAATTATTTAATTTCAAACGTATATATAGTTTTGAGATTTTTGCTCGTACTTGTAGTCTATAACGATGATACTTGCAAAATTTCAAAGTTCTCGGTCAACGGGAAGTACCATATGAGTTTTGATTCTCTTTCAGTGTCGAAATATGAGTTTTTTTGCTGAATAAACGGCCGAATATGTGAAACTTAGAAACTTCATGGGATCATAGACCTGAGTATACGGTTAAAATTTCAACTTGATATCTCCACGCATTGCCGAAATAAAGGGTCTTGATAGACACACAGACGGACAACGAAGTGATCTTGTAAGGGTTCCGTTTTTCCTTTTGAGGTACAGAACCCTGAAAATGAAGTAAAAATAATTGCAATTTGCTCCATCGCCATTATTAGTCTATAGTGCAAATTTTACAATGACTAGATAACTACTACCTACTAAGCTGTTACTGTAATTTAAGATGCTCCCGTTGAAGACAATACAAGTATTGGTTATGCGTTTATGGCATAATGGCGTTGTGAACCTGTTATGTTATAATTACACGTAACATGCATGATTAGACGGAAGTCGTTGCGTTCGTGACATCGTTCGGTCCCTGACGCTTTTGCTAATTATCCACCACCGATGGATAAGCAATAAAATCAATGTGGAGGACACTGGCTGCATCTTCAATTTATGCCGATGTGGATTCGCGATGCGCCCGGTAAGATGCCAGCCCCCGCCACCGAGCTTCATATTTATACGCTAAAGCGGACACTGCTTACAGTTCAAACGTACGTCGGGCGCTCGGAACATTAGACGATCGAGAGAATCGCAACGCGTGGGTAGAACAGGGCGAGTGCAGTGTGCAGTGCGTGCGGATCGTGTGTCGCTGAAAGCTCGCGCCGCGAAGCCTCCGAGAGTGGCGGACCGCGCGAGCGCCCGCCTCGCGTCAGTGCCGGCCCGGCCGCGCCGCAAGCATCACGCTCCGAACACCTGACTGTTGACTAGCTGCACAGTGAAAACACACACATACTGTAAAGACTGCTTCTACATCACTCAGCTGCCTCTCCAAAGGAACGCTAATCTTATTTTCATTTAAACGAGAGGTAAGTTAATTTCATTAATTAATTAAAATTCACAAGACTTATTATTGTAAATTATTTAATTTTTTTGTACAATAAACTTTAAAAAAAAATACTTTACCAAAACTTAGATGTATGTATTAGGTTGACTTATGTGTTAAAACGGTTCATCCGTGTTCGAGTGGGGCAGCTGAAAAAGCCGGTCCGAGCTTTTCCGTCGCTGCAGTCGCAGATACATGTCTTATACGTATTATCCAAACATATGTTTCCGGATTCAATTATTTGATAAAATAATGTTTCATAAATTGCATATTGGACAATTGTTAAGTTGCGATTCAACGCCTCGTCATTTGATTATAATGTTCTCTATAATCAATTTTATTGTATGCGTTGGTGAATTTTTATTACATACAATAACATTTATTTTATAATATTGAATAACTTGTTTCTATTGCGATATTAGAAGGGAAGAATAATGCGACATAGGTATCAAGGGCAAAAACTTTTTAAAACGTCTAATACATTCTTTCCTATCATTTCTATCAATTACAAATATATAGGTGAACAATTTTATTGTATGTAGCCTATGTAAACTTTATTTTTATTTTGTCGGTTGTCACATTAAATACACAGTTAGCATTTTAAATCGGCTTTATAAAGTTAGTGGTAGAGTCACTGAACGCAATCTGAATGAAATTAAAATCTGTTGTACCAATTTACAATTGGTTTCCAATCGAAGCTTCCGATCGAATGCGCTCGCCGCGTTTCTAAAGTGGTTTTGCCTTTGTATTCACAATTTCAGAGACATCTTTTAAATTGCATAATCTAAAGAAATCAATTTTCAATCGTTCAAGTATCCTATTAAATTTTTTGACAAATACGTATTCATGGATTGACAACAAAAACGATGAAAATATCAAACTTGGGTAAAATTCTGAAAAGGCGAAAATTAGATTATAGATATGTACTTATTATAGATAAAACTGTCGCAGCCCAAGGTGTTAATGAGATTAACAAAATTAATATTGAAAGAATAATTGAATAATGAAGTTGACTGATTCACAAACAGCCGAATTGGCCAAGTTAACAATAAGCAATATCGCGTGAGCATCCGACGAAGCCGCGTGCGCGAGAACAACCATATCTAATTCAATATTTCACAGTCGCCGCCACTAATATTCGCAATTGTACTTACAAAGTAGATTGAAATCGAATAACCCGACCTATTGCAAATATTGTTTGGCAAAGATTAACATCATTACGAACTAGATGTTTAGATTATTTCAACTTTGAAAAATGGATTACGTACTAACAATATCATTTAATTAAATAGTCAACCGGGACTAATTTATTGGTTACTTAAGCATTATATCGTGGTATGACTCTTTAAATTATATGAAATAACTAAATAAGTTTGACGACCGATTTTATTATGTTTTAATTTGGGATTATGATAAATATAGATAGACTTTTACTGTTTGTTAATCGTGATATGCTTAATTGTAATAATATTATTTTAAAAAACTATTTGTTTTGAAAAATAAGTTAATTAATTACTGTTACAATTGGTTTAGACACCTATCATAATTGTTCAATATTATATTATTTTCCTTATTTACTTTTTATAACATTGTCTAACTTTTTATAAAATCACAACGATTCACATAAGTGCGCGCAACTTCGCTCGCTTTTATCTCGCTTTCCCGTGGAAGTTTCGAAAAATCCTTTCTTTTCGGATACCTGCAAAGAACACATCCTCCAAGTTTCAGGTCTCCACGATCAGCGGCTTAGACTGTGTATCGGTCAGTCATTCAGATCAGCATTTGATATATATTTCGATATAATAATTGTAAGATTTTCTTTCTTTACATACATTTGATTTGAATAATAAGTTAATTATATATTTAATTAATGTTACAATTTGTTTCGACACCTATCATCATATTTCTGTGCTGATTTTTCCTTATTTACTTTTTATAACATTATCTAAAAATTCACAAAGTTCAATTGTACATAAAATAACAGTCAAAACAATTATAATTTAGCAACGACTTATAATAAAGACAAATTATTCTCTTAATTTATTCTCAAAAATTATTGTTTATTTTAAAACCGTAAAAACCGTATCAAATAATACCTATTACTAATTTTCAATTACAATCGATCAATCCAACTATTAAAGTTTATTATTTACATGTATTCTTGCTTATTTTTGTTGTAGATTTTTTAACGCTTGTAATGTTTTGATAAAAAAATATGCAACGGTGAGCGGGTGTTTCCAAACGTGATTAACAGTATTAAAATAGCACTCTGAGTAATAAAGTAAAACTTGCACTACACACTTAGATCCACCTGCGGTTGCAAGACAAATACAACATGTTCACTTCGGGTCTATCATTTACCACTTGTGAATAAAGTGTCGTTTAGCCTATTTAAAAAATAACTGTAAAGAAATACAGTTTATTATGTCAAAGAAACTATCCGTAGCGAATGGAATGGTGAAACAGGACATTCAAAAAGGTGTCAAAAATACCTAATTCTACAATCATTATTATGCTTTTTTATAAATTAAATGTTGCTAAAAGTTTGTTGCTAAAAATGTTGAAGTTTTATGGCAAATAACATACCTTCGGAAATCAATATATTGCCTATTTTTATTTAAATAAATATTAATTTGATTGAACATATTTTGATTAAATCTTTGATAAAAAAATGTGTCAATAGCACTCCGCAAGAGGTAGTGATAAACTTCTAAGAAATCAATTCAGGCATCTATGTATAAATTACAGTAAACTAGAAACACTTTCATAAGATTTCGATCAGCCCCTTTAGCCTCTTTGACCATTTAATAGTTTCTCGAAGTTGCATACACTTAAGTAGCTTTATTTACAGCATGTAATTTATATATTGTTAAGTGCAAAAACTCGTTAATTTCCTGTTAGTATATTAGTTTTTATTCATACTTATTTGTAAACATTATGTTATAGAAATACGTAATGAACATACAAACGTGCAATAGTTTATCTTGTTGATGTAGAGACTTTTATGGGTAGAGAAAATAGTGGTCCGAATAAAAGGAAAATAGGGCGAGCGTTGCTGCTATTCGACTCTTCCCTTGCTGAGGATAATTGCATCCATTTTTTATAACGTAATACCAACTAAGAATACCCACCGAGTCGTATGTTCATTTTGTAATTTTGTAAGTGTTATCTTACAAAAGGAAATCATTATTTATCTAAAAGGAAAAATATTTCTATTCTCTTCTACGTAATACTTTCTATTTATTCCTTTATGATACCAATCCCGGGAAAAGATCTTTCAATGTATCTCGTTTATTCGCAGCATCCACTTCCGATGTCCTAAAATAAATCAAATTGAATTATTCGTTGCGTGATCCCCATTTTTGATATGATTCTTGCAAATGAAAACGGAATATTAAACGAGATAAAATCATTACGCCACATGGACGAATATTCGCAACCATACCAATCTCAGAAAAGGCATTAATAATTAATACGCGCAGATGTCACAAAAATTCAATTATCGGTTACATTTTTTTGTCTGATTTTTTTAAATTAATTAGAAATTATTTTGGCTTCCGGTTAATTTATCTATGAATCATTTGGAGCATTAATAAATTGGATTATCTCGATACTAGTTGGTAATTAGTTCGTGAGTGAATTTACGGCTTGTATTGCAAATGGTTTCTGATTCGGTTGATTGCGCAAAGCTCGTCGCGTTTGCAGCGTGAGTTCAAGTGCAGGGTGAAGGTTTTAGTCTCCGGCCTCTGTTTCCACCACTGCACGTCACCACACCGCACCGGAGACATACGCGCGGCGGGCGGTCGGTCGCTCCGCCGTCGCCGTCGCCGATCGCCCTCGCAATATCCGTACTTGACAACTCGTCGAATACTGCATCCGCAATTTACTTGTATGACATTCAATTCGATTGCAAACCGAAAGATTGATGTTACTTTATATTTATTATAGTTTAGTTATTATGTTAGCGTCCTGGAATACTTAATAGACGCATTATTTTTTTCAAGAAATTATTTTACTTAAAATTAAGCGTTCTATGAAGCTACTAATCAACGTGGACCTATTTTATTTTGCCAAATTATTTTCTGAATAAAATATGTGTACAAGATCTTAAAAGTATTTGTATTTATTATAATACTAGCTTTTTTGCCCGCGACTTCGTCCGCGTGAAGTTCCGGACCCGTTCCCGTGGGAACTGCATTGAATTTCGGGAAAAGCTATAGCCTATGTCACTCCCTGATAATGTAGTTTTCTACTGGTGAACGAATTTTTGAAATCGGTCCAGTAGTTTCGGAGCCTATTCATTTCAAACAAACAAACAATCAAATCTTTCCTCTTTTTAATAGGTAATAATATAGATTAATTTAGCTCAATATTAATATCACTACAGAATAAAAAAAATATATAGTTTTTTTTTAGTCACTTATCATATCACAGAATAATAAATGGTGCTACGTACTGTAAGTACGATTTGTTACAAAAATACAGATTTGATTATTTGAGAAACAAATAATAACAATCGAACATTATTAGTAAAGTAACGATGTGATCTACAATGATGACATTTTAGCAAGGTCACCGAGTTTCCGATTCTTTTGTTCTAAATGCTTCACACTTCAGCCGCGGAAATACGCCTAGTTGACGGGGTCTAAACGATGGTATTACGATCTTCCTCGAAGCGTTAATCAGTGGCCCTGGTGTTTACTTACATGCCTAGTTTTTATTTGCGACAAAAAACTAACAATGCAAAACGTTTCAAGTCCTAACCGACATCGGGCGGTGTGAGATTCGGTTTTCCGTTGAGTTTAATTAAATACGTCCCGTACAGTTCCAAAGTGAGTCAGTAGATTGAGTGGTGAACGGTAATTCTCGTCGTCCATGCCGAGACACAACATATGTATAAATGTGGACTATAAAATTAAACGTCCCTAAAGAAACCACTCCAATGACTCTGCATTAATGAAACGCTTCAATATGCGCGCGCGCAGTCCGCCGTGATAGAATGCGCTCGCAAACAGGCGCGGGGCGGGCGGCGCAGGCCTCGTCGACGGCGGTGAGCCACGCGTCGCCACCGCTTCCTGTTAAAATGGCAACTTATGGGGAACTGAATCTGGGCCTCGCAGGTGCCATTGACCTGTGCAACCTGCCACACTCGACGCATATGTGTTGCCATTCACATTAAATATTTAACCACATACCTTCACTCAATATAGGTTTATAGTCTCGTAAGAATCGAATGCCACAATAGGGTGAAACGGTCAATCGTTTTAATGACGACTTATGTTTCTCTGTCATTAGGAATTCCAATGCACATTTATAAACTTAACGATAGTGTGCGCATATAATGAATACCGTAGTGCATCATTTCTCAAGTTTTAGTGTCACGACCTAATAAGGTGAAAATAGTGTGGCCACCTTACATTTGTGTACTTTTCATAGTGAGTTTGATATTTTCGACCCCGTCCCTATTCCTAAGCCCCACCCAGGGGTCGCGACCCTCACATTGAGAAGCGATGGCGGAGTGATACGAGTGTTGTGTGACCGCATGACTGATGACCCGCGCCGGGAGACGTGAGTGCACTGGGACTGACGGTGACGCGGTGCCAAAACTGTAGGAGCCGAAACCGTTACAACCGGACCACAAAAATGTCGCAAAAAAGCTCGTAAACCGTTTCTGTTTCACTTGCTATATCGTAATTTCGTGACTTGACTTTGATTTCATGGTATATTCAAGAGTTTTATCAACAATAAATACTTTTCGCGTACTACAATTATGTAACTATCAAACCGTGCAGTTCGTGATAACGTAATGAAATGAAAATATCGTGATATTCATTATAAACTTCAATGGTATCTGCAAATATGAACTGTCGTATGGTTTGCGAGTACATCAAGTCCAAAGCGCTCCTGAGAATGATTGGAATGAATTATATAGCACAGTAGAGTGGTCGCCTACGCGTCGGACAATAAGTAAGAAGCATTGTCCCGCGTAGCATGGTTATTGGTCCCCGATGCGTGGAACAGTGGTCGCGGGCGTGTAAGAAACCGCGCGGCTCGCCGCTGGAATATCAATATCACTATAAGCGAGCTGCGATGCCAGTCACAATGACCGATAAAGAGAAAACACACGAATATGGCCCTACGCAGACTCCGTTTAAAATTCACATTCAATAGAAACGAGCTCTAGGTGCTGTCTGCCACCAAATGGAATGTAGGTTATGATGTTACTTAGCCCGAGTTTTTTGCCGGTCTAAGTTTTTATTACAATGGTTATCTCCTTTCATGTCAATCAGTTTCGTATAAGGCGTGAAAGTACTGACGTCACTGTGCCAAATTCGCCTTGTTAACTTGATATTAATAGGCCTACGTGTTGAGCTCAGGTTAAAAATAATCTCTACTCTTGAAGGATATTTTCTTCTTACAATTTGCAATTCACCGGTAGTCTATCGTTAAAACTGGTCGACGTAAATATTGTTTTATGGTTCACAATTACTTTTGCATTTTACTATTCATTTTTAATATTGTAATTATTTACGATGCCAGGTGCATAATACCAAATATAATTAAAGAATATTACAATAAGCAAACCACAGTTGTGGTATAATAAAATGGTTTAAAGAGATCTTGTTAGGAGCGTGTAAACCATGATTTACTGCCATATAAAGCCGGCGCTGTTGTACCACTTGACAACATTCGTGCTAAGAAAAACCTGCAGTGTAACGGTACACCAACTTGTAAATATGATATTCCTATTTATTTTATATCTATTAATGTAATTCATAAATAATCGTTTTTTTTTTGTTCGAAATAATAAATAAGTACGTGGTTTAATTTAGTATGTAATAAATTCCTAATTCCACGTTTATCGCGTGTGTGCAGTTAGCGCACATCCAAGTCGCGCCCTTTGCTTCGCACCTAAGCAGGCTGGCTGCACCATGCCCACGCTCATGGCACCCACACTCTAAATAACAAGACAAATAGACATGTCCACTTTACCATTTACTGAGTAAAAATTCTCATGTTATGTTTGAATAGGTCTTTTACCAATTAGTATTTGTACCGATATACGACGTGCGTTCGCTTGAGGTTTGTCTGTGGTGCTCGCCACACACACTTTGTGGGACGCCCGCCAACCCTTCGAGGCGACTGCGAGGCGTGAGAGAATAAGGACTCTGCTTAACTACTAACAACTCATTGTTTGTGTTCAAATACCAACCGTTTTATGTAGGCATTAAAAGTTTGATGGTTCTGACCAACAAATACAATACATTGGTTTAAAATGCTTTTAGTATTTCGCAAATGTGACATTGACCGACGGTAAACAACATAAAGGAAAATCGTACGACAGCCTCTGTCGATCGCGTTTCAAATACAAATCGACAACTTACTATGTCACAAAAACCTTTACCTATTTTCGTGACCAACCGACTTTTATATTGAAGATTTCTCAATGTGTATCGTTTTCATATACATTGTGAAGTACCGTAAATGTTTGTGGCACTCACCTGGGCAAACATTCTGTGTTCTAAACTAAAACAGTTCACTGTTCGCGAAACAAGCGTGAAACTGTTAATGACGCAATTATGACTAGTGTCTAACAGTTTTTACTATAATAAAAAGGCTCTGGTAAGACGTTCATAATGTCCAGGTTGTTTTATCGTGCGGAACGTGCGATGTCATTGTCCTACGACGGGTGAGGCGCATGCACCCGCGGAAACGGCCCACCGGTGGCCGGCAGCGGCTGGCTGCCCCTGCTGCCGAACTCGCGAAACCTCGCTATAATTTATTTCTAAGGTTTATGACTGAATAGAATCATTAGAATGTAAAACGCGAGAGCTCTACTGCTAGCAATTGTAATTAAGCCTCTTAATTAGTTCTGGAGTGGGTAGATACTGAAAGTGTGGGCATAAATTAAAACGTTTACTTGCCACTATACAACTTGGCAATAGCTTTAGAGATGTACACCAGCGTAATAAATTGTGAAAATATGGATATATTTTCACAATTTATTATATGGATATCTAATATCTAAGAATTTTAGATTATTCAATGAACCTTTCACATAACATTTTAAAAACCAACCGTTGTCTCTGAAATGTATCTACATATAGATATACATAGTAATATTTGATAATATTTTATAAATTTATTATTCATGATATTTAGTGCACGGGAAGCATAAAGCGAGAAACAGTAAACCTTTCATGAGAACAGTATCTTTATATGACCAACGGTAATGTCCGCAATGATCACTTTCGTTGATTAAAAAGATCAACGAAAGTGGTCTGCCCACTAAATGACATAGGATGCGGCCGATACACAGCATTATAATGATCGTTAAGTTAATAGTATTAATCTGCAGCGGTACTTCCTGATTCGTGGCGCTTCCCTGAATTTGCTTTTAAGCATTCGTGCGCCGACATCTTCACCTTGAAAGAACATAGGGTTTTTTACATCTGTTTTTTCCGCGCTTAATAATGATAATTTTTTGAAGTATTCATTCAATATCTTGATGTTGAAGCTAATCACGCTTGCTGTTGTTATAAGGTCGGGAAAAAAGTCTAGTATGGGACTTTGATTTATTGACGTAACCTCTGTTTTCTTACCATGAATATAATATAAATAAGTTTATTAATTGATATGGCAAAGGCGTTTAAGATGTTTTAGAGGCATCCAGTACTTATTGCGCCTATATTCTGCAATAACATTGAATGGTATCCTATTAGCATACAAATGCCTGGGAATTCTTACAGTAGCAAAGATATTACTCGCTAGTTTCCGGATCACAATGTTCCAGTGCGTAACAACATGTCATTTCAATAAGTGGATGTTTAAAAATTGCAGCGTGCGCGTAACGGTACTAAATGGCCGATAATTCCACATATTGCGTCACTTGTAAGACAAGCTGATTTCCATGCTCTTGGAAAGAAGTAACTATTACTATGATAAGTGCATTTCATGTTCTTTTTTGAGCTCTCATATTAAAAGGTATTTAAATTTAATTTGCATGCTGGATCACGCTATATTCTACTTAGGTACTATTTGAACACATCTAGTTGTGCTTGCGGCTGCGCTTACGTGTTTTTCCCATATAATTAAATATTGAACTGGTTGCGTTTTCTGGGATGAAAAGTGTGTTAAAAGTTCATCAAACAATTATAATAGAGATATTTCATAAAAAATAATATTAATCACTACATATTTACGAGTTAGGTAATTTATTCAATATTATGCGTATTTTTTAAAACAATGTGGAATTATATTTTTGCGATGTGAATGACGAGTAGACTGACACAAAAAATTTTAAAATTCACACTTAGATATTAATAGCTTTGTATTTTACGTAATTTCATGCTATGCATATACGTACGTAGGTAATGAACTACTGTAATTGTAGTTTTAAGATGTCCAAGTGTTAAGAGACAAAATGCCATTGAAACTGTTCCGAATATAACGGTACTACTATTGACGACCTCCGTGGCGTAATGGTTACCACGCCAGACCGCCACCCAGGAGGTCCCGGGTTCGATCCCCGGTTGGGTCATGATAAAAAACGAACTTTTTCTGATTTGCCTCGAGTCTTGGATGTTTATCTATTTATGTATTTGTTATAAAATATAATATCGTTGAGTTAGTATCCCATAACACAAGTTTCGAACTTACTTTAGGGCTAGCTCAATCTGTATGAATTGTCCCTATATATTTATTTATTTATTATCAATTGAAATCCAAAGATGAAATGCATCCATCTTACTTCATTATTGCATGGATGACGCCCAAAGCTCTTTGAAAACCCACTGACAGTCGACATAATTATTTTACAATGTCTCCGGCCGGATTGCGCTAAAAAAAATCCAGACCTAATTTTTATTAATTAATAAGAAGCCCATAGCTTCGTCTGTTTACATCTATTACTCCCGTTCTAGTGGAATTTTCGAAAATCAAAGTAATCTACGTTATTAAAATTTTAAAGATTACGTAAAAATAGATTTTGAGATTAATCATTACAAAAAAGACAGGCATTTAGTAGTAGGCAGAAATCCTCTACATTAATCACCCATTTGTATATTAATGTTATTGACTTTGACTCGCGGTTGGCGGTAAAATGTCGTTAAAGACCGCATTGTGCGTCCATTGTCAATGAATAAAATTTTGTGTGAAATAATATTTTTGTATGTATAAATACCTACTATAAATTCGGTGAAAGAAAGTGCATGTAAGTTTATAATGAGCATGTAAATAACGACCTCGAGCGTGAGGTGGTCTGCGGGACCGCGGTCACTGTAACAATTTTATATTCCCATTCTTTTGTCTCATTGTCTTTTGTCCAAAGGTCGTCTGGTGAGGAGAAAATATTTACAATGAAAGTTGACATACGTGAGCACGCTACATAGTATTAGATTAGTGTAATGGAATCACTTTGAAATCAATTGAATTATTTGGTTTAACTACACCTTAATAAATTCCGGATGGAATACTTTCGTTTTTCTTAGCAGATTTAATAACAGTTTTGTATTATTTACACATATAACAAGTGTAATTTTTTTAAATTTAAATTTATTAAAATATATTGGTATAAAATAAAACTACTTTCGACAGCTTCCGGTTGGCATGATCAGCGTGATACACTAGAACCTTGAAGAATGAAATATAGCCAACAATTCACAATATTCTTCACAGGCATTATAAGATCACCTCGGTAATTTATTGTTTTGATTAATAATTGCATCATAATTTTTTACTGTTAAAACAAACCTTCATAGTCTCCACTTAAAATGTTAAAAAAATTAAATGTTTTATATAGTGTATAAGTAATTAACACATTTGAGCGTTTTACTTCGAAATTTCAAGTTTTCAAGAAAAAAAAAGTCAAATGTCAATCTGTAAATAAATTATACCAATACTAAAATGTAGGTGGATATGCTGCCTTACTGAACTACTTGAGTCATGGGAAAAATCATATGAGCCGGACATTGTTTACTTAACATTAATCTGCCTGCCATCTCGCTTGTGGGTGGAAAGCAATGTGCCATCGACGGCGGCGCTCAGGGCAGCGGCGGCGGCGGCCCTCGGGCTCCGCGCAACAACCCAACGGCCGCCATTATGGCTCCGACTTACTAAATCAATATTTGCGCAGATGTCGGCGCAAGAGCATGCTATGCTTGTAGCGACCTAAAATTCATATAGCTTATATGGCAATGTTAGCGGTAAATTTTCTCCGTTGCTACTTGTAATCGTTCAAATGTGGGTCGGTACTGCACGCACAAGGTGACCCAAGAGTGCTGAAGGGTAATTTATTCAAATTGACGATCGATCTCGAACACTTGAATGCCTGTGATAACACGCTGGGAATCGCCTTAAATTGTGTGTAAACAAGCAATGTACCTGTCCAATGGATTATCTGATTCTATCATTATCATCACCCTCATCTCAGCCTCATGAAGTTTAATACTGGCCTTCCCTAAACATTTAAAGCGCGACCAGTCGGGTTGCATCCATACGATAAAAAAAAATCGTACATGCTGCGTCCCAGCAAAGTTTTTACTCACACAATAAATTTTAAAGTCAAATGTTTAATTCTGCTTTACTTCATCGTTTGTTATCTTACTGTAACACGTTTCCATACATCATCATTACCTCAACGTTAGCACTTTCAGTCCACCTAACACTTATCGCCTCTATTTCTGTATTCAGTATCTTTAAAAAAGGTTCATTCATCAATTTCAAAGAGGTTCAATTAACTCTGTGGTGGGAAAATAATTATTTTCTTCTAAATTGTAACATTTTAAACATAATTGCAATATAAACAACTAGTTACAGGTTATTTCTATTTACACGTGTAATAAATGTATGATTATTGTTTTGACAAATTTTGCAATAACAATCGGACGATTAAAGCGTGCTTAGATACGTTCTAATTATAAATAGTACATATTGATTTAGCTGACCCGCGGAAGTAATGTGTAATAAAAAAAATCATTTAGGAGCACGTTGCAGAGATGAACACATTCAACAAAATAACTCATTAAAATAGCATACATAACCTAGTTATGAATGCTAATCGCAGCTTTATTGCATTTTATCGAACTTGTGAATTTTTTGTTAACATTACACGTCGACCCCATCATACTTTTTACGATTATAATTCCATGTTCTTTTTCATTGTACGTTACAAATGCAACAAAACGACTGCCACCCCTTAATATACGCCATGTTTCAAATTGGCAGACAGGAAAAATTTTAATTGATTGCAGAAAATGTTTAATACCCAAAATTCTGTAAGTACATGACGAATTTTTAAAATGTAAATTCTTTAATATTAAGCAATGCAACCTGCTCGTGTTATGGATAACCAGACAATGGATACATTTTTGTATATTTAAAATATCTAGAAAGAAAACACCTAGACTTGCCATCACACAAATGTTTGTCCTCTGGTGTTGAAAAAGGGTCATTACCGTCCACCGGGCTGTCATGATCATAATGAAACCTTTATTATGTTACATTTACTTACATTTTATCCGACACGTTACATGTTTTACTTCCATTTCGACAGAGTGGCATTTTCCGTCGTCACGGAGAGGATGCTCGTTAAAATCCCGGTAAATGTTATATAATGAATTGTAAAATTAAATATAATATAGGTATTAATATGTACTGTAATAAAATTATTTAAACGTTTTATGAGTAAAAACTTTCTTATCTGGTGCCGTTATACGCTTGTGTTACGATATGTAGCTTCAGGGCGCGTCATTAAAAGAATGCCCTATTATAATTACTGCTTCTCCATTACGAATTATATGGATACCATAATTCATGAGCAGGATGCCTTATGATGAACGTTTCCCCTTCACGAAGCATAATCACTTGCATATTTTTTACACCGTGATTTCCGAGTGAAAACGTATTATTTTCTATGCGATAACCACGACGATTCCCGTGTAATATGATAATGCGACGTATAAATATTTCATGTCTAGGACTCTTATCGTTTTTGCAGTACAACCAGTTCCCTACAACGCAGTCCCACTGCGACTGGAAATAGAAGACCTGTAGCGATTATTGCTATTTTTATGTTAAACCTGATATGCACGCTATTCTTTAACGACGGACGCAACAAAAGCGCTCCAGACCTTAGCACCGCTCATAATCATTTCAACTGAACCGTAACAAACGAGCCTCTATTACACTTGCAATATTTTTCTGTTACTGATGTTAAGAAGCTTATATGTTTTTCCATTGTGATGCCACATGGTGGGAAAGTATGGGTATTTAATAATTTAAGGATTTTTTTTATTTCAAAAACAAAAGAATGAATACTGTTTTTGTTTGAAATCAATAAAGGGGAACGACTAAACTGAAAAAAAGCCTCTTGTTACTAGAACATGTTGAGTCTATAACACATTGTAAAATAATCTACAAGTAGTATTACAATTTAAAATACGGATAAACCAATCAACAGGAAGTAGAAAGAACCTTTGAAATTGAGGTTAACGTTTTTTCTTAAAAGCAAGTTTCAAGCAGTAAAACAGTTAACGGAAAACGTTACAAGACTTTACCTTACTACGTGCCTTTACCCGCTCGTTCGACTCTCTGAAGTTCGTTTGTAAGTACTTGCCATTCATTCCTTACATAGAGATATAGTCGGTAATGACTAGCCGGCCGGCCGACTATCGCCACACGCTCGTAAACTGTTCAAAACATTCGAACATGTACACTGTAATACTAGTGAAAAGTCATGACGATCATAGGAGAGTCCAGAGAATAGCATAGTTTAGATAGAATGTTGAGAAGGTAGTGAGAGATGGCTTTACAAATATAGTGAGTAGTTACATGGTATTTTGTCGTTTAAATAGATATGGATCGGAAATATGCTGTTTCATTTGCACAGGACAAGTCTCTACTTCAGCTACTCTGCCATTACAAAAAGAAAATGTTTTAATTCAAAACAAATTAATTAAATCTAACAAGATTTGCAGGAGGGTGTTAGATTCAAAGGTCGGTGATTTAGTACCCAATGGTCACAGTTATGCTCACACGAGGGATGTGTGTATGAGTGTCACGGGTCAGCGGTCGCCCTAATAGCTAGTGTCAGAGAGCGGTCAGGTCCCAGGGGGCTACATAACGCGGGGGCGGGCGGCGAAAAGCGTAAAGCTCGGAGGGTGCATAGAGATGACATACCTAATTTAAGTCTCGTCTTGATACTTCCCAGATACCTCAAGGCACTCTAATGTCAATCAGAGAACGATAATTAAGGCTCTCCCTTCTGTTAGGGTGAGAAATACCTGATATACTAATAACGGTTATGCTAATTTCATCATGTTTATAATCCATGTAGGCAAGGGGTTAATTTTGCGAGCTACTTGGTATTTTATTTTAGAAAATAAAGGACTTTGATGGAAATCACTTAAACTCGTAACAGACACCGCAGTATTGGTATTCTTTTCGTAGATTATCATATACTATAGATACAAAATAGACAATCAAAAATTGAATGTCTTTATTAATTAGTAAAGTATATTATTATACATTAACTTAATTGGAAATTAAACAGGTAGGTATGCAGTAGGCGATATTAAAAATCCTAAGGCAGGAGATCACGTCCTTAAATTAGCAATATAATTTGACAAAGATACGTGTGATAAAACAATCGTACGATATATGGCACATGATGAGGAGTCAGCAAACAAGCTGCAGCGTACCTGGTTTGTTATATATATAAGCAGCAGGCAGCGCGGGGGCAACGTTCATCGTGCGAGCGACGCGACGACGCGGCAGACCAACAATCGCGAATTCATCGTATGCCTAGCAACAACTCACACACTAGGGTTGCCAATCATACCATAAAACTGGCGCTACATACAGTTAATTTTAACACTTTGTGTGTGGCACGTTTCTTCGTTCAAAGTTTAAGCATTTTTTCATTCGGTTTGCATAGTGTACAAACATGAGTTCACTTAATCTCAAGCCGTGCTGGAAAGAGATGGCTAAAAATATGTACCATATTTCCGTGAGCTGTTGAATTAATAGTACTAAATTCCAATGTGTTAATTCCAAGCAATTGAAAGTAATTGAAAAGAAATTAATGTTAGATAATAATTTAATTAAATGCTCAATATTTTTGAAGTCTAAAAATACTTTTTTTTTTCTTTGCAACAACAAGAACAGCATTGTGACTATTTGTGACTAACATTTATAAGTTATTTTGCAAGAAATGTCGGCAACCCTACCACACGCTAACGGCTTTACTTTCTTCATGCACACACACTAGACAACATGCACACGAGTTTCGAGCTTTGATGGACTTACATTAGAAGCCTATGCAATTCCTTTTAATAACAACTTGGCAGATAAAAGTGCTTAGATAATGTTAATAACAATATTTTATGCTTGTACATTAAGATCTTACACTGATCGGTTGCTTGGCTGTTTCTTTTTAACTAAGCTTATTATTTAGACACACCGGTGGTGGGTCGCGGGACTCGTATTTTCCATTTTCATGTAAAATATGTATATGGAATACAAAATAATTTGTTTAACGTCTAGGCGTATTAAAATCAGTTCTATCTTCGTCTTTGGTTACCATAGACTGAGAAGCATGTTTTTACTTTACGGACACTGAACAATGTATACTTAGTGCCCAATTGGACGTCTTTTTACGTATAAAAATGTTTGCAAAAATAAATACAAATACGCTTTAAGTTTTAATAGCTCAGAATAATGTATGAATTAATACGATTGGATAAATTGAAAACACTAAAAGCTAGTAAGATAATTCTTTAGAATTTTCATATGGAATGTAAATAATGTAACGGTGGTGTGTCGTCTAGAACGGATTTACCTAAATTATTCGGACTACGTTGATGATACGTGCGTGCCAGCGAACCAATATCGCTTCGGGCTCAAGTCGCGACATCCAAAGAACTAAATACTCTATAGGTCAACCCAACAATTACTGAAGTAGTTTACTTTAAATAATATTTAATTATTTTATAATAATTATTTAAGTCGTTTATGATTAGAAAAAGTACCTTTATCTAGTCTCTAAATTCATTGTTGAAGTTGAAGTAGATCAATCGACTATTGAATACTTAAAATATTAAGGGTCGGTTTCACAACACTTTATAGGAAATTGTGAAAATAAAAGGCTATTTCAATAATCACTTTTGAATTGTAAATGACAAGAAAAAGTGCCTGTGGAGGTCTAATTTCTGAAATAAACGATTTCATTTCATTTCATATGTATTAATTTTTTTCTAAATCAAAATTATCCGTAAAACTATCAGCTTTATTACTAACTAGCTGTTACTCGCGGCTCCGCCCTCGTGGTCAAGGGATAATGTCAATAATTTTTCCCATGGGAATCTCTTTATCCCGTGGGAAAAAAGTAGCCTATGTCACTTTCCAGGCTTTAAACTATCCCCAATAAAAGAATCATATCAATCCGTTCATAACTTTCGACGTGAAGGACAAAAAAACAAACACACTTTCACATTTATAATATTAGTATGGATATGCATTAAGTTAACAATAACTGATAAAAAGAGGAAACTTGTCTGAAATAATATGGAGTGCGCAAATTGAATGGCAAGTGGTTTAACGGTAAAAGCTTGTAAGTTTACATAACGAATAATGTGTCACGAAATCAAACGTGCGATACTAATTTCGAGATTAAAAAAACACAATATAAATATATAATATTGCGTCATTATTACATATACCCATATCAAATATAATTTCGTATGGAAAAAAATCAATTTAATTTACATATTGAAATCGACGTAATGGTAAATAGATTGCTAGAAAAAATATATACTTAGTTCCTTTTCTATCTATCTATACTAATATTATAAACAGGAAAGATTTGATTGTTTGTTTTGTTTGCATTGAATAGGCTCCGAAACTACTGGACCGATTTCAAAAGTTCTTTCACCAGTAGAAAGCTACATTATCAGGGAGTGACATAGGCTATAGCTTTTCCCGAAATTCAATGTGGTTCCCACGGGAACTGGTGCGGAGCTTCACGCGGACGAAGTCGCGGGCAAAAAAGCTAGTTTATAAATATAATAAACGTCACATTAAATTGGATATAGTCGGTTTTGTATCAAAGTAGTGAGATGCGTTCAGAAAGATAAAGCATGCATAATGTTCTAAAAAAACCCAAGCGCTGTTATCCGATGAGACAGTCTAGATAGCTCTCACTATACATAAATATATATCTTCTGACACAAAATTTGCGCGGGTCAACGAACCGTGAGTGCCTCATGAAGGAAACTAATATTTGCCATCTTCCTCCGTCCCTCGGGACGCACTGCCGCGCCCGGTTACTTCCACGCCACTGTCTTTCCTTGATCATGTTGATTTATCCGAATCCACAAGAAACAAATTAATTGTTCGCGACTTGTTATATCGCACGTAATCGATTACATTGTAACAAGTTATATATTTATTCGGAGACCGTTGGCAATGAATAATTAATTAGTGGTCCGTTGTCATGAATTGTTTTCTTTATTTCAATGAATTTGTAACACTCCCCTTAATAACGAGGTATTGTTCAGAAATTGTTAACATAACCTTTCATATAAAAACTTGTTTGCAGACGTATTCATATATTAGATAATAATTAAATATTTAACGCGTGAATATGACTTACATATTACACAAAGTTGAGTCATGTTCCATATGACCTAGAAAGTGATGTTAATTCATTTATTTGCATTCTGGTTTCAAACATTTGGTCCAAATATATAGTGTAAATACTTGATATGGTATTCTTATTGTACGAGTAACTGCTTAGTATGTGCGTAGCCGTCAATGTCTGCCGTTAATCGACCGCTACTCTACAATGACAATTATCACCTAATAACGATGCAGTGACGCTTGTAGCCGAATCTAACAACGACTCGCCGTCGCCATGTCCACGACTTCTATGCTAATCACTTGTAATTTACGACGACCGATAATCGCGATACGCGTACGTGAGCGCATTGTGCGAACGCCGCGCGCGCATTGGATGACTGAGCGTACAACATGCGTCGCGAACATACGCTACGAGCTTTTAAATGACTACGTGTGAACTCACTAATCGATCTCATATATTAGATTAAAGCTACGAATGGACAGGTTTTTCGATTGTAATCTAGTGAGAATCTGTACTTGATCGAGAACATTAAATTTGTCGGTACGCGCGCAGCATTCGCGAAGTAGGCGGCAGCAGCCGACTGGCTGGCCTCCTGCCGAGTGACCCGCCGGTCATCGCGTCTCGCATCTAGTACGCTGCCTCTTAGCATACTTAGCCGGGTCTGGCCAGCCAGTTTGGTTTACGAGCATCGCATAGCATTACGGCCTTTTTTCGCGAGTTGATTCCGATACTAACTGAGCAGTATACTTTTGTAAGTTTTAAACTACTGTAAGATGTTAATTACTATTTTAATATGTATTGTGGAGGTGAATCAAATTACTGAAAAATATCTGTAAGATGCTAAACGACCTTTATCGGTCGTATTAAGAAAGAATTTGGACCAAATAAATATTTATGTTAGTCCGCGATTTACCGTAGGGAACGGCGCTATTGAAGCAGTAGGGCTAACTTGCAATTGAGGCATTTGTTAGACTCACTATAATTTCTGAATAGACAAATGCTGGGCAACAGAAAGAAAGTAGAACACAATATAAATATCGTCGAAAGTAAAGGGAAGGTTGATTGTGATTATAATAAACTAGCTGATAATTTCATAAGGCAAAACGCGAAATTTGCGGAGTGATCTCAACGTAGAACTGCGCATTTAAAAGCACTACTTTAACGTCTGTCACTTAAAATAAGTTTTCATTGATGTCGATTTTTGATTGAGATTTGACCTGGACCACCATTTGTGTTGTTTTATAGAAGAAAGAAACATAGTTCATTGGATATATATATAAAAAAAAACAATTTATTTCACTTAGAACACGTAAGGAATACAGTACGAAATATTTATTGTGTGGTTAGTATAGAGTAAACACAATGTACATTATACAGCTTCCCGATCTAAGATCGGTTGTCTAATGTTCAAGAAATTGGTGTCAATGCTCGCTGCGGTTGCAGTGTTCCGAAATTATATGTTGAGCAACATCACGGCACGGCCAGCCGGCCAGCGACCTACCGATCACCCAGTGCCCGGAGCAGATACGCCCTTCCGATCTGATTGTATCACTTCACTTACACGTGCTTATTTCCTCTATAAATATTCTGTTATTTATTAAAGTAAGATAATTGCTAATCTACACATACACAGTGACTTTCACGTAATCGAAATAGGACTCGTGTCAAATTGAAATCCTTCTTATGGATCAAATAACTCGAGATCTATACTAATATGGCGAGTTTGTTTCTTTTCTTGATAGAGATATTCTCATGAACTACTGGTTCGAATAGAAATTATTTTCGAGGATGGCTTTTGGGTATACAACATAGGTTCTGCTACGCAGAAGAAATTGCACTTTTACAAATAAGTATGTACAACTTTTTGACTAAAATGTTGTCGAAACTGTAACAAACTAATAAAATAAAATTCAAAAATTCATTAATATTTATTATTCTTAGCTTATTTTTATACATAGAAACATAAATATACGAATATTATAATACATTATACATTTTAATAGTCCCATAATAAATTATTCAACAGTTAACATGAATAATAATAATGAACATTTGTATAAATAATGTAAACCTGAAAGTAACAATTGTTTTAGTATTGCTATAAAGTTACTCACGTGATGTCTATACGCACAAGAGGCGGCTTCGTAGAGGCTCGTAGTGTCGTAGCTCTCCACGGCTCGGCTCGCATCTCAAGCGCGTTTGATCAATGGCAAAGCTCGTCTACAGTTACAAACGGGGGAGCAGTTAAAACCCACACATTTGAGGTTTTCCCTCACACACCGCATGCTTTTCAAATTAAGGTTTATTTAAATCGGATTAACTGTTATTTTTGACGCCACACCGCTCTGCTAGAACAAACGGTACGCCAAATTACGCCTGAGAAGTGGGCTCCCATTGTGTACGCGGAAGAATTGGTTGTTCTTGAGATCGGGGAATCATAACATTTTAAACTAGCGTATTACTTTAAGTGAACCGTCATTAGATACCATCATAAAATATGATCTATTATATTCATTTATCACTGCATTGAGCGCTAGAATAAAATAGTATTATTCGCAAAGAGCTTCCCTCTAAGAAATTCCATTTACCCTTCTTGATGTTTCATAATGCTCACATCTACTTTCCATCAAAAACATGATCAGAAAAATGTAGTATATGCCATTAAAACGTCGTTGTGAATAGCCCTTAACGTCCGGAACACGTGGTATTTTAGTAAAGCAAATAAATAGATAGGTGAATTCTCTGCGCACCCTCACCCTCCGAGGTGACTTGCGGAGAGCGTCTAGACGAAGGGATCCCTCCTGTTATATATACATCTATATTTAGACAATTGAATCTTTCAATGTGAGCTATAATTCAATCAGTAGGCCAGTATGGTAGAGACAACTGATTAGAACCTCTTATCTTATTAGTTATTTCTGCAATTAAGACGTCCTTTTATTGCATGTCACAAGGCAAAGTAGAGTCAATATTCTCGTTCTAACAATACTCTGAGAGAAGATGAAAATCTATATAAATCTGTATAATATACTTAATTAAAAATATACATAAACATGTCACAAACAAAAATAAAAATGTTGATTTCCCGTCGCTAGTTGAGTAGTGAGGGGCGACTTGAAAAATCCGTGAAAGGTTCATGTGGTACGTAATGAGCTTGTAGCAGTACTGGGTAAGCTATAAGCGAAGTATGCAGTAGGCAGTAAGGAGTGGAACAACGGGCGCGGATGGATGCGCGCCGCGTTCCCACGGTAACGCTCGGGTTGCCTCTCAAGCCATACTTGCAATAATTTGTTGCGCAGCTATTGACTCTTTCAGTGCCGGCCGTAAATATAACTTTACATGTAAATATAAGTACACCTTCACACGCTTATATCTAAAATACCTACATACGTGCATATTCCTGTACTTGTATGCTACTTTAATACATGTAATTTTCTAAATTACGTACACTGTATGGGTACGTTTAATTGAATAGGTTATTACCACTATCATGTCTTTTTAACTACCGCAGGCTGTTAATTAACACGGTCTAACTTAAGAATATATATAGAGCCAACCCTTTTATAAAGTTCTATTATGTACACATGACCAACTTGCGGACGCCCCTGTAACCGCGCGTTTCCGATATTTTCGTCCAATATAGGAATTTCTAAGAATCATTTCTTAATGGTAATTATGTTTGTGTAAAATCTTGTACTTCTAGGATTCTGTCATATGATAAATCAGTTAGTCAATCATTCAGCGTCTGTTTTTATACAAAATATGTAGAAATCAATATTGAAAAAACAATAATGCATTCCTGAAAATGGTGCTAACTGGGTGCAGTATAGTGTCACGAAGTAAAGCTAAGCTTAATGTGTGTAGCGGTTTCTAGCAATGGGTAAACTTGTGTTATGGTGAAAATCTAAAAGTGCCACATTGTTTTGAATGGTGACCGCGTGCAGCCGCTGAATGGACAGTTAAACTCCCTATTCACTCAAAGTTAAATAGGCACATTTTTGCGTTTCCGCATTCCTTTACTGGCAGCACGCTGTAGCACCACAGTGTTATATCGACAACTTTAACTTATGGTCTTATTGTTTTATTTCAAATCAAATGTACGGGATTTCATTCGCTATAATACTTTTTTATAATTTAAAAGTATTTAATATACTTAATACATTTATTCGTTTCGAAACTTTGCTGTCTGTCCTATCAGTGTACCGTCAAAACCACTGGACTTAGAAGGATGAATTTTCGCAATTATACACTTTTGTGATGTAAATGAGAACTAATATTTTTTATTAGTTCTCACATGAACGGGAATAACTAGACTGCAGTGGTCGTTCACTGGCCATTTACTCACGGAAACCCATCATGTAGTTGCAATTAAAAAATATACTCGTATTTTATTCATATAATGAATATTATCCTTGTAAAACCATAGATTTAGTACATCCGTTGTTCATTAAGGATGTCATAATATGCTGTACATATATGAAGCTTCAGAGGGGTGAACACAAGTGCGATTCTTTCTAAGCTCCCCAGCTCTCGAACACGCATTTTCACTACTTGTTTATGTAGAGTTAACTATACTTCCTGTTTTGTTGTTTTAGAATAGAATATTTATTTGCGTAAAATATGGTAGATACAGAGATGTTATAAATTTCCTTTTCCCATATTTTGCTAAGATGTCGGTGTGAAAAATATCATTAGTTAATGATGTCATTTAAAGCAAATAATTGAATATAAATAAATTCCATATTTATAATTCCAATATTAACACAGTACAGAAAATAATATACGTTTATTTAAAAAATAAATATATAAATCACACAACTTGGTCATTAAGGTTATTATATTTCTAAATGGAGTAATAAGCTTTAGAGATAAGGAATTTCTTCGTAATAATAGGAAAATTGGAAAGAATTAATCACGCATGAAGCAAAACAGTTAATTAAAAAATATAAATTGATTTATAAGAAAAATCGTAAACATAATTCCCGTTTACAATATTCATAATGAGATCGTTATACCGTATTTAGTAGTGCTGGATAAATGTCGACTTCTAAGCGCCACTGAGCAAAATCTATGCACAATTTTCAGCTTAATGGAATAGTTTCTTTTCCTCATAGACATCGCCAACTTATGGTTGATTCAATACAATATATTTTTATCCTTCTTATAATAAATAGTTAATTATAAATTACATTGTAAATTAATAAAAAAAAACGGTTTTGCAAAGTTTTGCTATACATCGTGTGAAATAGTAGTAGTCTCGTAATTATGCTATTTATTTATTCATTAATTCATGAATTTTACCTATTTAACTTTACATTATATTTTCATATGTTCAAAGTAGAGACAAGAAATATGAATATAATCTTTAATTACGTAAATGGAAATACCCCGCGTACGCTCCGAGTATGATGTCCTAAATTTAAACTTATTACTCACCTGTAAATTGATGTTTCATGTATTCGAATAATTATATTATATTCATTCAAACAGAATTCGAAAAAGTATTAGACTGGCGTTCAAACCTTGTTTTTCGGTTCAATCATACTTTCTTATAAGGCTTTGATAGAGCCGTATTCGCACTTGATTGAATGCATCTAAATACCGTCGTCTGCCGAGGTAAACAGAAAGCACAGTAGTTAAGTCAGCTTTATTTAATTTATTACCTTAAAATTAGTGTCTATTTATGTTACTTTAGAACGATTTTTTAAAAAGAAGCTTAGAATTATTCAAAAATATTTTGGGTTGTTTACTGAGTTAAAGAAACAGTAGGCTCTGGTTATGATTTTGGCTTGCCTATTTGGCCAAAAGACTATATTTAGTTAGACCGTAGCAATCAAGTCCGAATACAATTATTAGATGTAAAATAAAAAACAGCGTCCCAAGAAAGCTCGTGATTCCTACGAAACGTTTTAACTGTGTATAAAGACAATGCTATAACAAGATGTGGGAAACATTTATATTTAAGAGAATAATTTGTTCGGGACAGACAGTGTCAACGGGAGAAATTGGTGGTGAGTCAGTGAGGGTGTTGTAATTGATTGTGTTCGTGTGATTGTTGCAGCGGACGGCGGCAGATGGATCGGCGCGCGGCGGGGGCGCTGCTCGCGCTGGCCGCGTGCTTCGCGGGTTCGGCTGCGGGTTAGTACTTGCAAAACTTCTTATTTTTATTGATTTCCTTTCTTATTAACTTATTCCTATATAACGTAAAGAGAAAGTTTCGTTAAATTTGTAAAGTTTCGTAAAACCTACATTTTCAGTATTCCTTTTTCAGAAGATAGGTTAAGAATCTGCACACAAAGTTAACGAAACTTTATGTTTATTTTAAAAGAAAAAGGAATCAAGGTATTTTATAATTACTTATGTATTCGTGTTTACGACTGAAACGCTCTTCGTTCGTATTTAATTAGTCAAAAACATAGGCACTTACTTACATTCTAGAACAGTGACATGAAAGTATATTATTAAATATAGTTTTACTATACATATAATAAATACATATTAATTACTATTCGCTCCTGTTTCCTGTATAAAAGTTACCCCAAACGCTAGCTTCGTTTCCGCGCTGAATATTGATGTAACTCTAATAAATTTAATTGTAAATCAACGTAATCAAAAGAATAAAACGTGAAAATAATATAAAAAACTTAGAGATATTTATATTAATTAATGAAGTCGTGTATTGTTTTAATTAAATCTTAATAATAATTGCTTTACATAATGTATAACTTAAATCATTATTATATACAAATTCAAGTTAATTATACCAGGGAACGCGTTATAATGCTCTCTCAGTTGCAAATAAAGGAAGTGAATCGTGAGAACGCAGTAACAATCTACCTCTCTCATCTGCAAAGGTGAAGCTCAATACCTAAGCGCGAGCCTCCATAATCATGCCAACATGAGTTCAAATTTACAGGCCTCTATCATAAAACTAAGCAACTATAACTTACCGTCATAATGAGAAAGTAGTTTAAAATTCTGACATACAAATAATTTTTGTCTCTATTTAGAAGCTATATTAGCAAATCATACAATCAATCATACAAAAATTGACTACGACAACGTTAATTAAACTAAACCAAACACGAAAGTTTACACGTATTTTATCTCTAGCTCAATGTTTCGGTTGGTTGGTATATAGATTAACTACGATAAATCTGTTTACCAATACGTAGTCTATCTATTCAACATATCGTAGTATATCTATGTATACTGAAAACGAGATGAAAATGCACCCCGTAGACCAGTTACCGACCTGAAGCTAAGATAATCCCGCCAGTTCTAAATCTTAGTTAATTAGCTTACTTCATAATAGTTTGCTATCTGTACACAAACATTACTTTCACGTTTACACTTAATATTCGTTTTATAAGCTCAGTTTATTAAGTTTTGTAATATAAATTAGTATAAATTACTTATCTGTGGCTTCATTTTAAATCTGAGAAATTTATCCTCCCCTAATTCGGTTAGCGGCTGAGCTAACCAATAAAATTTACTCGTGGGGAGAGCCACCCAACACTGAGGTTAATTACAAAATTGAAGTTAACTTTTACTGTTTCCTGATCATGCGATATATTTATACTATTGAAAAAATATTTATATGAGTTTCTTAATATGTATTATACTTTCTGCAAATATAAAAGTACCATTTTGTATAACTAATAATATTTTCAATGAACATGATGTGCTTTACACTTAGAGCAACGCGGGCGGAAGCGCCCGCGTTGCTCTAAGGCTTTACGTAATTATGTGCAAAGACGGTTTTATATTATGAATTGAATGTATGAGCAAATAAGTATAATTTGTTCAATCTTCGCAAAGCCCGTGCTTATAAAATAAATACTTATAAGTAATAGAGGTATAGGTTTCAAAAGCTAATCTGTAGTGCTGTAGGTGAGATGATATTTAATAAATCACTAAGCGTAAATTTTGCATTTTCAGTAATATGTGTAGGTACATAACCCGGCTGTCTTATGTTTGAATTTATGACATAACTTGAGCTTACGTATGTACTCCTAAACATAATTACTTAAATTAACTTCAGTTATATTATAACATCTGAATAAATATGCCACAATTTTAAATTACTAAAGGCCTGTTTGGATTTAACTAGTCTCAATTAACCTATTTACTATGAAAATAACAACAAAAAAGACAGCCGATGAAATTTATATTTTTTAAATTTTAATATATGCATCTGCCAAATACGCTAACTGGAACCTATTATGAAACAAACTTTGCAAAACAAATTATATCCAAAGTATAGTGTGATGTTATGTTATCATGTCATGTCGCTCATGTCTTCCTCAAAACTTGGGCTATGGGCACGTAAATGCAAAAATAAAGTATTTCTTTAAACTAATATTGAAACAAACTATAGTATTTAATATTATTGGTAATAAATCAAATAAGAAATTTACAAAATTATGTTGTCGTATGCCGGATATACAACGATGGTTTTTTGACACTTTAATATGCAAATGTTGTATCAATGTTATAGAAACAGTAATATGTTTTATTATATTTATAAATTTCGATGGCTCCAAACGAGTATCTACCGTTGTGTTGTCTGACCCAATATTTGAACCACAACATTTTACCGCCCACAAATAGACATAAAATTTACGAATCCTAAATTATCACGAAATAGCCAATATTAACTATAGATAAAAGATATAAGAATATTATAGGCTTAACGGCAAGCATACCGCAAACATTTTTCTACAAATATAAGCAAATTTTTGGGTAGCCTCTAATGCCTTTAGTATTGTAACAGGCGCGCACGATCAAAGACAAAATTCCGTCAATAGATTTGCAATACCGTGGGTATCACTATCACTCATGCGTTGCCAATCCTCCCATTTTACCCCCCCCCCCCCCCCCCCCCGAGACCTTACTCACCGTAGGAACACAACATGGCCGAGAGACCAATGCTATTTGGCTACGATCTTCTGTGGAGGTCCTTCCCCAGACGGGCTGCTCCGATTTCTCTTAAAGATTTACGACAATCCATATTGACGTTCCCGGAATGATAAACGGGATAAAAACTCCTGTGTTGTTAATCCTTGTTATAAATTACCTGTGTACCAAATTTAAAGCAACTCTGTCCAGCCGTTTTTGCGTGAAAGAGTAACAAACATCCAAACATATAGACTTTCGTCTTTACAATATAAGTATGTTGTTCTGCTATAAAATTAGATCAATTACGGTTTTGAAAATACATATTATTATTATTATGCTTATTTATACCGTTCCACAAAATCTGTAAACGTTAAACCATAAAGTATTTCCTTGTTGTTTTAATAATTATAATGTTATTCTAATATTAATAATTTCATCATTCAAGGTTCATTAAAAAAGTCACTAATAAAGAAGTTGTCTCTTTTCCATTTCGCACGGACCAAGCCCCTACCGGTAAATAGCTCAAACCGCCAAACAGCCACATTATCGAACGGGTTCCTCGGGTTATTGATCTTTTATCGAAAATTTATTCCTAACTTTATGCATCAATTTACCTATTTTAATTATGCGGATATTATTAGAGTATTTAAAATTACGATTGATAAGGTCAGTAAATTAACTGATATTTATAGAATACCGTTTTGTTATGATAATCGCAAGTGTGCAGCAGAAAATCTTGTAAAATAATAACTATGTTTATTTCGTCTTAACGTCACGATCATCGTACGAGATGATCAACATAAGTGGTGATAAAGAAAGTAAGTGTCAATTAGATAAAACTAGTTAAAGTTCTAGGATACCTGTTAAGTATATTGAATATGAACGTAATTAGTTTTTACTTTATTTAATTATAATCAAGGAGAACCAACAGTTATCATCATAAATTGTAATTGCGTATTTAAGCGTGATACGGTAAGTAATAGGAAGCCAATAATAGCATGAAAATTCACGTTGATTAAAGTAAATATGATTTCCAAGTTACTACAAGACCATAAACACACGACATAGTACTTACAATAGAAGAAATAAGATGTGTGTTTATCAACAACCTAGTTTTGCTTAGGACTAGAGGGAGTTGTGTGATTTTATAGACAGAAATTCCGATATTGATTGGGCCTCTACCCAAGAGGCAGATCATCTAGCACCTGCGGCGCGGGCGCAGACCGTGCGCGTGGGGCGGCGGTGGGGCGCCAGTGCCGGCTGCAACTAACAGTAAAAGGTCCATGCGCGTCTGTCTCGCAATGCATATCGTTAGATGATACTATTTTAGTCCCTGATCGCAGATTTAGTATCCGCATCACGGTTACTTCAAAGAATTCGTATTGAATTTATGCTATACATAGGAAGTATATTTAAATGCGGCCTACAATGTGTAGGTCTACCCGTGTGAACTTCATCACGCATGGCGACCACGCCGACATTCATTCATTGAAACGACAATCCATATTAATGTAGTGCAAATTTTAAATTCATGCTGCCTCCTCATTTCAATTGCTTCGGGCCGTGTTCCTAAGCGCACGATTCTGCATTAAGTAGTTTTTTGTTCGTGCAAAGCCATTTATAACGTCACACTTATACGTAAAAGCGATTCATTAACTTTCATGGGAATTACAATGGTCACTTACGTCACTATTTGGGCATATTTATTATGTAACGGCTCTAGGAATCGACACTTTATAATTTGATCATACACAGACCGAAAAACACGTTTATAATCAAATTAATTTCGAATATTTATTTACATGAAGACAAATTATTATGGATGTAATGTAACTCAATATAGAATGCAGATTCCGTTAATTTTTTATGGAACATTTCCACTCCCATTGGAAATGCTATCTTCAGAGTTTCACTCACGTCAACATCTGTATTTAATAAAGATACTCGATACCAAAATAAATTAATCATAAATCATGAATAAATCTTATTGAAATGAAATGAAATTACGATAATTTTTATACATATTATTAAGTAAGGTCCTTATAATGTTGAGTTATCAGATTATGATCATAATTTCCCGTTCTAAGTATAATCGTTAAACAAATGATGGAAAGGCATTATATATAATTTGTATACACGGCTGGCAAAAAAACGAGATAACCACATTCCTGGTGACCGTTATTTTGTGTGGCTGTGGGAGTGGTGGACTGGTAGGCACTACTTCACCCTAAACAAGAGAAAGACAAGGGCTTATAGACTGAAAGACGATTGAACTTGGAAAATATTATAATTAAGAGAATTACGATGAATTAATTAAATAAATACATCTCACTTGCATATAATTGTATATGCAATATGCATACAGTAGTGATAGTACTGGTAGTCTAGTATTTCCTGTTCTAACAATGACACTATAATACAAAGACACTAAACTCAAATAGGGAGTAAGCATAAAACAATTTTGGTCATACAATTGTCATTCTAACCATATACCACTAGTTTTCCAGTGCAACCAAAACACTTGTAAGGAAGTTTATGTTCAGGCTTTTAATGAAAGGAGATAGGTTGTTCACTTCAGCGGCGGAATGTCTGTCAAGAATTGCGGAGTTCTAATACGGTGCTGGATTAAGGCATTTCTTTGAGCATTACTTGGTGTCCCTGCATCGCACCGCCAGTCTCGGGTCGACGTTAACGACACTCTCCGTTACTTTAATTACAGCTTTGTCGCCTCACTCCTTTACTAATTATACTTGTACGCAGTAAAACGGAAATGTAAAACTGCTTTGAGACGATGACCGATTGTGGCTCAAGCGATTTGCGGCTAATATCCTGTCCGGCTGGGACGTGCTTATTAGCGCAGCTCGTAAAACAGCTGTAAAACATTCTCAGAACAACAGCTTTAATATTCACATCGATAATATACGCGAAAAGGAACGTTTGATAGGGTAGAGAAATTTATGCAGAGGCGAGTCAATAAAACTTTGTGGCAACTGTTGTACTTACGTTTGTACTTTGTACATTAATTTTTACATATAATTAGTAGTTTCTAGTTCTTCGACAAAGCAACTATTTTAAAGAGTGGCTTGGAACGGTAATCTTGCTTATTTTCTAATGTAGAATAACTAAATCTTGCTGTTTTAACATATTTCCCGTAAAATGCAATTATATTTTCCGAGCTGCATATGTATCTGATGGAGTTTTTAATGTAAGACTCAGCTATTTTTCGGAATTTCATTACGACCGTTGTTACATCTAATATTCAAGCAGGGGTAACGTGTAATAATGGAAGGGTTGTAATTTGTATAAATTCTTTTTATTTAATTTCATGACTATCATGTCCAATAATAAGTACATAATATAAATTATAATAATAAAAAGAAAAAACTAATAATATTCCACAGCATGAATCAATAACAAGCTTGCAAACATCACATTGTTATTTCAAGTCACTTCGTATAGCGCAACTAGTTTTTTCCAATTCTAATTCAATAAACCGTGAGTTGCTGACATTGATTTTATGGAGCGTAGTATATTCACATAAGAAATGAAAAGTGTTTGTTTTGTGTTGCGAGTATATTAAAACATCAAGAAGTAATGAAGTATACAGGTTGAGCGTGAAATGTGGTCGGACGACCGCAACAAAGCGACGCAAGCGGAACATATTTTGCACACGTCGCCGTTGACTTACAAGGGCTGATAAGGAAATTACAAAATCTCGAAAGTTGAAAATACCGTTTCTAGATCTAATCGGTTCAAATAATTTTGTATGGTACGTATAGGTACATACTTATGACTTAATTGACTTTTTTTTTCATTTCAGCTCCCACAGCTAGCAACCAGACAGCATTAGATTTATACGATGGTAAGTTAAAGGAAATATTTTTAACTTTATTTATTTTGTTGTAATAATATTCTGCTAATTTTTATCATATCTGAATCAATTATTTATTTAAAACAATTTGACGACCTCCGTGGCGTAATGGTTACCACGCCAGACCGTCACCCAGGTGGTCCCGGGTTCGATCCCCGGTCGGGTTATGATGAAAAACGAACTTTTTCTGATTGGCCTCGGGTCTTGGATGTTTATCTATGTATGTATTTGTTATAAAATATAATATCGTTGAGTTAGTATCCCATAACACAAGTTTCGAACTTACTTTGGGGCTAGCTCAATCTGTATGAATTGTCCCTATATTTATTTAAAAATTACTTATTTCACACTTTTAAATTACCAGTAAACCAATCATTCACTATGTGAGCCAAAGTGAATTTTAAAATGAAATAAAACGTTCCGATCGAAAATGAGCCACTGCCAGTGTATTCTTATTATTCAATAAATAAATCATTAATCATAATGTTTCAGCTTCGTCAGAGGGTTGCTACTACAACTTCCAGCACTACGGCGAGGGGGATCGTATTATGACAAATGAGCCATGTCTCAACTGTACTTGCCACAATCGGATGCTCATGTGCTATCTCAGAGTATGCCCCTTCACGAAGCCCATCGGTCAAGACTGCACGGTAGAAAAGCGGGAGGACCAGTGTTGCCCTATTGTCACTTGTCCAGATGGTAAGACCCTCAATTATACACACAGTCAGACAAGGTTATCTTTTCACTTTATGATGGTAGACTTTTGCCCACTATGAAAGTCGAGATATTGAAGATTATGTATTTATGAAGAGAAGATTATTTTCTTCCTTTTCTATTTCAAATCGAATTACTAACAATTAAAAGTATTTCAAACATTCATTGACATTTTTATCTAAGTTTGTCACATGATTAATAATTTAAATTAATCCCAGTTCCAGTGGATCTACTAACCTCGACGTCAACGACATCTCCGGCCGAATATGGCGGCACTGGTGTTGGCAAATTGGACAAATATGGTTGCAGTATCAATGGAAAATATTTCGCTGAAGGATCGAAGGTGCCGCCGACCCCGAACAAACCCTGCGAACATTGCTATTGCATTCGAAATATGACGACTTGTGTTATGCAAGAATGTACATTACATGTGGACGGTTGCACTCCTATTTATCACAAAGATGTCTGCTGTCCCGTCCGATATTCTTGTGGTAAATATCTAAATATTTTATCTATATATATATAAAATGCAAAGTCATGACTGATTGATTTAACTATAAATAAACGCACAGCCCGAGCCGCTGGGTCTAGAGATTCCTTTGAAATGTAGGTTCCTTACGACGTCTAGGGGTGTACTAAGAAAGGATTTTTCAAAATTTCCCCGGGAAAGCGAGATATACGCAAACGAAGTTGCGAGGGTTTTAATAGTTAGTAATATTTATTTTACTAAATTGGACTGATATTAATTGGATAGTTTAAAATTTTTAATTAAACTTTCATTATATTTTAAGTTTCTTGCACTAACTTTACACTACAAGATACAATATTCCGAGAAACATTAGTTGCATTGCATTAATTAATAGAAACAGTTTATGAATTGTTCAAGTTGTCATTGTGTAGTTTCATTAATGTGACTGTTAAGTGTTATATAGACGTATCTAGTTTGTATATATTATTCTCAAAAACTTATATTCTGTAAATTATTTTTTCAGATCATCTAGACGACGAAATGTTAGGTTTGGATGACATGTCAACGACTGTACGACCTACTCCTGGTTTCTTATTAACCACCACAACTGTTGCTCCAGTGACACAGATGACACAAGATTGTGTACATAATGATCAAATTTTCGCTGATGGTACCTCCATTAAAACAGAAAAGGCTTGTGAGCATTGCTATTGCATGAAAGGAGATATTGTATGCGTCGTACAAGAATGTGGAACTCCGATGGAGAATGAAGGTAAAAACTGTACTTCACAGCCACCACGAGAAGGCCAATGCTGCCCAGATACGTACATATGCGAAGGTGACGAATTGACAACTGAATTATTGCCCGAATTCTCTACTCAAAATCTGCTGGAAGATATAACTACTTTATCTCCTCCAAGAAGAACTGGAGATGAAGGTAGTGGATACAGAAATGAGCCTGATGAACTAAGCACTGAATTACCAAATATACCTGATATTGAAGGAAGCGGAGATGAACTTGTAACTATCGAACCAGTAAGCGAAACTGAAAAACAGACGCCCAGTATAATTGATGAGACATTCTCAAGTACAGAAGCCCAAAGACTAGACGTCACTGAAGAGCCGATTGTAGAAGCAAAGACTACAGCGGAGCCTGACAATGAATTAAATACTGTACCAAATGACGCTGTAGAATCTTCAGAATCTTCTGTACCAAAACTTACAACTTTATCTGAAGAAATAATCACTAGTGACGATTCAACAACACCTTTAGACACTCTTAGGACAACAAAGGAAGGCTTATTACATACTACAGAATCATCATTCAGAAAAGAAGATGAATCTCACGTACCTTCTGTCACAACCACACAACAAGCTCAAGCTGAATTAACTACTATACAACCCACAACTGCCAAAGAAGTAATAACTCAGGAAGAAAAAGAAGAGATAACGCCATCAATAGACAATGATGCCGGAGTCACTAAGCCAGAATTATTAGATCATACTGAAAACGAAATTGAAATCTCCACTAGTACACCCAGTAGTACTAGTGAACTTGTTAAAGAACCTAGTAGTTCATTAGATCATACAACTACTGAATATCAAGCTACTACATTGACGCCAGAGAAAACGGAGTCATCTACTATAGATGCATATGAAAATGAAATCGAAGATAATACCACGCCATCAGGCCCTGGCAGAATTCCAGGAGAAGGTGATTGTTTACAAAATGGCATTACCTACAGAAATGATAGTTCTGTTCCAAGTACAAACAATTGTCAAACTGATTGCAAATGCATCAGCAGTATCGTCAAATGTGATCCAATAATCTGTAGCTCACCTCCAGAATATATGAGTAATTGCGTTGCTACCTTTGACTCCTCAGAATCTTGCTGTCCAACATATGTATGTGATGGCTCAAAAGAAACATTACCACCTCAGTCTCATAGTCAAATGTCTGAAACTGAATTTTCTACACCGACGCCCGTATCCGAAGATCAGAATGTACCAATTTGCTCATCAGAAGATTGTCAATCTAAGCCCAGTGAGATACCTCAGACAAGTGACTGTAAAGAAGAAAACTGTAAACCTGCAAAACAAACACCGATTCAGCTTGGTGAAAAGGGTGACTGTGGTCCGTCAGGTTGTAGTGTACCTCAGACCGGAGACTGCAATGGAGAAAACTGTGAAGGTGGAGATCAAACGCCTATTCAGCCTGCTGAACAAGGTGACTGTGGACCATCAGGTTGTAGTGTTCCTCAAACCAGTGACTGTAAAGGAGAAAATTGTGCACCTGCGGAACCAGCACCAATACAACCCGGTGAACAGGGTGACTGTGGTCCAGCAGGTTGCAGTGATAAAACAGAAACGCCAAAACCTGAGCCTGATGTACCTGTGGAAAGTTGTACTGATGAGAAATGCAAGAAACCTCCAACGGAATCCTGTACTGGTGAAAATTGTGAAAATATACCTGAAATACCTAAAATTGAATCACCTTGTGAAGGAGATTCTTGCAAACACAAACCTACTGATTGTGGTCCTGCTGGCTGTGATATATCGCCACCGGTTCAACAACCTGCTGAAGACTGCAATAATGAAGGCTGCAAAAAACCAGAAGAACCAACAGTACTCGAATGTAAAGATGAAAGTTGTAGAAGAAAGGGAACAACCGATGTTGAAAGTAAATTACCTTCTGATTGCACTGATACTGAATGTCTGCAACAAAAACCAGAGTCTCCTGATGTATCGATTTCTGAAAGTGTAAGTTCGACTACACCTACAGCAGAAATCCAGAGTGAGATCACTTCACCTCAAGATGTTACTAGTATACCGGTGAAATCACCTGAAGAAGAAGAAGAGCTATTAATATCTCGTACGACAACAGACAAGTCTGCTACAGAATTGAGTACAGATGCTCCAAGATTGTCAGAAACGACTAAGATCTCAGAATCTACGCAAGATACTACCGCCTTTGAATCTCCTGAATTACCATCTGTCACACAAGCTGACATTATAACTGAAGTTCCAGCAACAGAAACTGAAGGTGAAACTGTATCACTAGAAAAAGCTACTACAATATCAGACCATTTGAGCACTGTAAGTGAGCAAGAATCTACCGAAAAGGTGACAATAGAATACCAAGACCATAAATCCGAAATCCCGCAAATCACGAAGTTACCAGAATCATCTGTATCGGAACAATATGATCATTCTACGCCAGCTCCTGATGTGGTAACTAAAGACGATACGGAGCAATCACCAGAAGACATAGACCAAAAGTTAACAACGCTAAGTTCGCCGAAGGACGATACAGAATCAGAAACACATATGCTTGAAGAAGCTACGACGGTATTGCCAGAGCTTGCTTCAGAATCTACAAAAATAACGCCGGAAAAGAAAGTAACTTCAACGTTTGTAACTGCCGATGAAACAACAGAATCTGCTCTAACTGAAAAATCGAAGCTTCCTGAAGAAATATCCCACCCTACTACGGAAACTTCATTAGAGTTTAATACTAATGCTCAGACAGTTTCTGATGTTGAAGAAAAACAAAGTACTATACCACTGATCACTCCTGAAGACAAAACAGACACTAATACGGAAGCAGGTATTAAACAAGAGAGTGATGTTAACACTTCAGATATTTCTAAAGTTAGTCAAGATATCTCTACTACGTTGCAAGATACGTATACAGACAAACCAGATAAACATAGTCAAGAACCAGAATTATCTGTAACTACTATGCCAGAACTATATACTAATGCTTATGAAGTACCTAGTGAAATGAGTACGACTAAAGTACACCAAGAAGAAGAACAAATTACAACAACAATATCGCAAGAACCAGAATCAGAAACTGATATGCCTCAACAGGAAGATAATATAATTCCTGTCGAACCGGAAATAAATACAGAAGATCCATCAATTGTAAAGGAACAACCAGCAACGATTGAATATGGTTTTACTACAGATTTGTCTCTAGAGACAGAAGCACCGGACTATATTCCTGTGCACCCATCATTACCTGAAGAAACCATTAAACCCGAGTTCCCAGATAAACCATCTGAAGTAAATATAATTCCTGAAACAATACCCGAATATATTACATCAACTACACAGCGAATTAGAACTACAGCACAAGACGCACTCACTGAAAAAGATACTAACGAAATAGTTACGACCTCACCAGATATTTACCAGTCTCAAGATACCACTGAACTTACCGAAAATGAATTATCTACGAATTTACCAGAAAAACAAACAGTTTCATCTGTACACGTACCTGATGTAACTACAACAGGTGAGGAGCTACTTGAAACGGTCACTGACGCTCCAGTAAGTGGAGAAGATACTAAGAGCACAGAGACACCAGAGTCACACATTAAAGAAACGGTACAAGAAATGCCTGCATCGTCTTCAGAAGCTACCTTTGTAGATAATACTGATAACCAAGTATCTGCTGAGGACGAGATAACTCGAACTGGAGCGCCCACTGTCATTTCAGAATCTTCAGAAGCGTCTTCACCAGTACAAGATGATAAAACTGTCACGAAAATACAGGAACCTGTTACAGAATCTGATGAGCCTACTTCAAAATTACCTGTGGAAACCACTGAACAATATGAACATCCAGATACTATTCCAGACATGATTAAATTAGTGGAACATCAACCAATGGAGATATCTACTATTTCACCTATTACTGAAGAAATAACGACTATTGGTACTGAAAAATCTACAGCTACATATGTAGGAGAAGTTAGTCAAGAACATGGTTCAGATGAGTCTTTAACCACAGTTAAACCAGACACACAAGAAGTTGAACAGAAGCCGAAAGATGATGAAACAAAACTTGAAACATCATCTCCTGAAGACAGTGCAAGTGAACAACCTGTTACACAAGATAATGAACAAAAAATTGTTGAATTTACAACAAAATACCCAGATAGCTTAGAAATTGAAACAGCTAAACCGACATTCGTTTATCACGAAGATGGTACACCAGTTCAAGAATATTCGACTGAAAAAATAGAATCTTCTGTAACTGATCATGAAGTTAAAGAAAAACCACTTACTGAAGAACCAGAAACTCTAGTCACTGAGCAAGGAACAACACGACGTGAAGAGTCGTCTACCGAAACTGAAATATCTGATACTGCACGAGTAACGACATCTGAAGTAGAATCTGCAACTAATATACCTAAGGTAGACTACCCAGAATCAGGTACAAGCGCCCCTGAGCCTTCAATTATAGATGAAAAAGAACCGGAAAAAGGTAGTAGTCCTGTAACTTCTTCAGTAACCTCATCTGATCTGGAGCAAATGGTTACTTTACTTGAAGAATCTAGCACTGAAGGTCCAGCAGCACCTGTTACAGAAATAGTTCCACAAAAAGAATTAGTTACAAAGATATCTGAGAGTGAGGAACAGATGACCGAAAAACTGTCGACTGAGAAAACTACCGACATTGATCATGAACCCGAAAAAGACATTGAAACTACTGCAACTAAATCACCTACTTTAGAAACAGAACTTACTACTAAACGGTCTGAAGAAATTGAAACTGAAGCTACAACTCGCTTACCACAAACTTCAGAAACAGAAAGTGAAATCCAACCAGATAAAGAATTATCGACTGACGAACCAGAAATCGTAGAAACTCCCGGAGTTGAACGAGAAGGAACACCAGAATCTACCACAGAAAAACTTGATACTCCTGAAATTGAAAAAGATAAACCAGAATCAGCAGGTGAACCATCTGATCAAGGTCCGACTAAAGAAACACAAACACCAGAAGTTGAACATGAAGCCACAGAAAAGCCTGATACTGTAGATATAACAGAATTACCGATTGAGCATGAAGGCGCACTTGAACAGGGTTCAATGACGAAAGAACCGGAAACATCTACAAGTGACGATGATTCATATACCTTGAAACCCACGACTGTAAAAAGTTCTGAAAATGAAGATGTTTCTAAATCACCAGACGTTTTAGAAATATCAACTCAACAAGAATCCGAACCTGGTACAGAATTGTCTACGGAGCAACCCGAAGGCAGTAAGGTAGAACCTGGTAAAGAATATACAACAGAAGGACCTAAGGCAACTGGAATAGAACATGAATTAAAACCGGACAGTGAAGCCACTATTGCACCTTCGGAATCACCAGTTATTGAACATAAGACTGATAAACCCGAAGTGAATGAAATCGATAGCGAAATCAAACCAGATTCTGATTCCTTCACGACACCATCAGATACATTCGTTATTGAACCAGAAACGGGCTCTTCCACTGAACGAACTGAACCTGAAGTTTCAGAGCCTGACCACGAACCAAAACCATCAGAATCACCTGAAATCGGAACTGATAAAGAAAGTTCTACAGATAGATCTGTGATACCAGACTCTGAACCTACAGATAAAACACAAGAATCTGAATCAAGTGAAGAATCGTCAACTCACCGACAACAAATAGAACCAAGTAAAGAATCTTCTGCAGAGCAACCTGACGTTCCTGAAATTGAAGGAGTTAAGCCTGAAAAGGAGTTAACAACTGAGACACCAGAAGTTTCCGAACAAGAAACAAAACCAGAAAAAGAGCATTCAACTGAACGAACCGAAGTGCCTGAAATTGATGAGACTAAGCCTGACAGTGAATCGTCGACGGGACTACCAGAGTTCCCTGAAATCGAAGAGGAAAAGAAACCTGAAAAGGTTTCTACTGAACAACCAGAGGTGACTGATTTTGAGCAAGACACGAAACCATACAAAGAACCTGCTACTGAAGAGCCAGAGGTGTTCCAAGTAGAACAGAAACCCGAAGTAGAATTTTCAACAGAACCAGACGCATCGGAAATCGAACATAAACCTGAGATAGCTCACCCAGACGTGTTCAAAGAATCTTCTAGCGAACAGCCAGATTCGTCTGTAAGCGAAACTGAAAAGACACCGGATAAGGAACATTCTACTGAACAACCAGACTTACCTGTAACAGAAACGGAAAAGACGCCCGACAGTGAATCTTCTAGTGAACAGCCAGAGGTATCCGAAACTGAAACGGAAAGGACGGCCGACAAGGAATCTTCTAGTGAACAGCCAGAAGTATCTGAAACTGAAACAGAAAAGACACCCGAAAAGGAATCTTCTGGCGAACAGCCAGAAATCTCTGTAACTGAAACCGAAAAGACACCCGAAAAGGAATCTTCTAGTGAGCAGCCAGAGGTCTCTGAAACTGAAACCGAAACGACACCCGAAAGGGAATCTTCTAGTAAACAGCCAGAAGTCTCTGAAATTGAAACAGAAAAGATGCCTGACAAGGAATCTTCTAGTGAACAGTCAGACGTATCTTTAGCTGAAACAGAGAAGACACCCGAGAAAGAATCTTCTAGTGAACAGCCAGAAGTCTCTGAAATTGAAACTGAAAAGACACCCGAAAAGGAATCTTCTGGCGAACAGCCAGAAATCTCTGTAACTGAAACCGAAAAGTCACCCGAAAAGGAATCTTCTAGTGAGCAGCCAGAGGTCTCTGAAACTGAAACCGAAAAGACACCCGAAAGGGAATCTTCCAGCGAACAGCCAGAAATCTCTGAAACTGAAACCGAAAAGACACCCGAAAAGGAATCTTCTAGTGAGCAGCCAGAGGTCTCTGAAACTGAAACCGAAAAGACACCCGAAAAGGAATCTTCTGGCGAACAGCCAGAAATCTCTGAAACTGAAACCGAAAAGACACCTGAAAGGGAATCTTCTAGCGAACAGCCAGATGTCTCTGAAATTGAAACAGAAAAGACACCCGAAAAGGAATCTAGCGAACAGTCAGACGTATCTGAAATAGAAACAGAAAAGACACCCGACAAGGAAACCTCTAGTGAACAGCCAGATGTCTCTGAAATTGAAACAGAAAAGACACCCGACAAGGAAGCTTCTAGTGAACAGCCAGAGGTCTCTGAAACAACAGACAAAGAATCTTCAAGCGAACAGCCAGACACCTCTGAAATTGAACAAAAATTGAAACCAGAAAAGGAATCTTCCACTGAAAGATCATCCGAAGAGGGAGTTAAACCTGCAGATGAATCTTCTACTGAAGGATCAGCTGTATCTACCATGGAAGATGAAATCATACCCGGTATGGTACAAACTGAACATTCAGAGATGCCAGAAAAAGAAGTCAAACCTGATCAAGAATCATCTACGGAGGGAACGCAAACTACTGAACCAGAAAAACAAGAACAAGACGTTGTCAGTAAAGAACCCGAGAGTTTGGTCACAGAAGGTGCTGTCACTGCTCAAACTAGCATTGATATACAAGAAACCACGGAGTCTGAATTGAAACCTGGTATGGAATCTTCCACCAGGCAACCTGAACCACAAGAAATAGAAGGTGATCATGTGAAACCAAAGCCTGTAGAACAAGAAACATCGGAGAGAACGACTACGGAGTCATCAAAGACTGATGTATTTGAAACTACACTTTCAGACAAAGAAATACCAGAAAAATCTACTGACGTAGTGTCTGTTGAACGTACTACAACTATGTCACCAATTGAATCTGTGTCATCAGACGTTCAAAAGGATGAGGTAACAACAAAACATCCGCTGGAAGAAAAACCAACAACGGCTGATATTTCAGACGTTGATAAATTGTCTACTCCTGAAGTGCTGATACCGGTGCAAACAGAACATGAAACAGAAAAACCATTTGACACCGATAAGCCAAAGGATACTACTGCTCCAGAAGAAGAATTCCTTGCAGTTACTACGAAAGCAACCACTCCGAAGGCAGAAGAAGAGACGTCTACGCAATCGTCATTATATGACAAATACACTAAACCTCAAGATAAACCTGCAACTGAATTACCTTCATCTGCTGTGCCTGAGATACCTAAACCTGGATTTAATGAAGTGCCGGCTACTGATGATCTACCCGCCCCCGAAGAAGATGGGCACTTCCCTCCAAGTGGAACAGGCACATACGGAGGTCAAGAGACCGACTATGAAGATGAAAACCAACCGTTTGGACCTGGTACCTGTCGCTACGGAGGAAAAGTATACGTGTCGGCTCAGCAAATACCTAGAGACGACCCGTGTGATTTCTGCTTCTGTTTCAGAAGCGATATCATTTGTTTGCAACAAAGCTGTCCGCCTCCAATACATGGATGCCACGAGGAGCCAATACAGGGATTCTGTTGCCCGCGATACGAATGCCCTGTGTCGATGGCGAACACACTTAATATCACCACGACCACGACAACGACTACGACCACGTTACCACCACACTTCCCATTGAACGCCTACCAAGGCGCAGCGCAAAGAAGAGGCTGTCAAATAAAAGGACACACATACAAAGTAGGCGAAGTGGTGCGCGCATCATCAGGACCATGTTTACATTGCACGTAAGTTTCTCTTGCTTACATAATACTATTTTCTCGTTATTCTTGATATTGTAGACTGATGTTTTATAATTCATGAACTTCTAAAATAATTTGTATGGATAATTACAAACTGCACAAATAAAATCAGATTTTAGTACTATAAAACGCTTTCTCAAGATAAAGGAATAAGAGTTTATTTTAAATTCCAGATGCGGAGGAGACGGTCAGATGAAGTGCGATCCCAAGGCGTGCACCCCGGAACCCATGCTGCGGCAGATGATCGCGGCCGCCGTGTCCTCCAAGCGGCGGAGGTGAAATCCCCCGGCGGCTGGTCAGTCTCCGCGTCGCACGTCATCACAAGCACCAGAGCCTGTGTGATAAATCCATCTACTCTTCTATGCACAATAATAATGCTCAAATCCCGATGGAGTAGTTTAAGATTTCGTGTCATATATAATAATTGATATTATTTTTTACAATTCATAAAGTGTCGTGGCACAACTCAATATTAATGAAAATCATGACTGTGATTAAAATATTAAATTTAAATGATAATTTTCTAAAACGAAATGTATTACAATATTTGAGTCTTGAATTAAGGCTAATTTATTATTATTATTTATAATGTTGTATCAAGTCAGTGCCAAACGATAGTGCTAAGTTGTAAACGACTATGCCTTTATGATAAAGACGTTCGAAATGTTGTTGGGTGTCTTTCAAATTATTTCGTTTGACCAAAGCGAAGCTGAATCGCAATTATAAAAATTTTTTACGAACATATTGAGCTTCGTTGGTCAATGATCGCCGAAATCTTGACCATTTTATGTAAACATTTTATGTAAACTTAATTGTTTTACCGATAAATAATTTTAGTCAATTTCTTTGTTTTTACATGATAATAGCAGCGATCTAATATCGTGTAAATATAAAGTAACCCTAAGGATCCCTGATGTTGTAAATGCCTTACTTAATTTGTAATAATTTATATATTTTAGGTGTATAGTACTTAAGCCATGTTTTGAGACCAGTGACTATTATAATTTTAGAAGTAACAAAGGCCCTTTGCGATAAAGCGAAAAGTGCCGGTCGATGCGTGGCCGTGCCAGCCTTGGCCGCCGCTTTTCCTACCTCCTCGCCTTACGGAAAACGACACGAAAGAGCTTGTTTTCCCTAATTCGGGGAAGGCATATTTTACTAGCACTTAAATTAGTAATAGTGGCCAATATTTTTAATCGTTTTGTAAAGACCTTTTACAATGTCATAAAACGATGATAAACATATTGTAGGATCTTTTGTAACTTTTGATATAAAGTGCTGGTAGATACGTCGAAACATACAGAGCGAGAAGGGTACGGAAGCCGGGAGGCTGTTGCGACCGCCCGACACATATTATGACGAGGACGCCGATCAGGGCGCGGTCGTATTAATCCGTACCAGTCTCCGTCTGTCATACTCGTTGTAGTTATTTTCTTTTTATTTATTTAAAGTTGTAGCAATAGTTATAAAATTATTGATTTTTATTCCTGATGGTAGTAAACTTTCTCATGTTTCAAAAATACAGTATCACTGTGAAATACCTATATAAAATATAATTTTATTTGTTTAATTATATTTTACCGAGTCTAGCTATCATCTAGAAGACTGTGCAAATGAATTTAAAATTAAATATTTCAAAATGATCTACGTTTATTATTTATATCCCTAAACATGCAAATAATATTTTATGTGATGGCTATAGACAGGGTTACTCGTAATTCGATGGGCGTGATAGCACTAACCATAAGCTATGAATTAAACCCTATATTGCCTTAGACAAATGTTGACCGTTACTGATAAATTTTGAAATTTCGATATTTTCAAAAACAATTCAGAATTTCGACTTTAAAGTCTATTTTTTTTAAAGTTCGTTAGTTTTTTATTTATTTTTTTGGTTCAGACCACATGCCAATACATTTTTAAAACAAATAAAACAACGACATTGGGCAATGGTTTCGCCACCAATATCTTAAAAATAGCATTACTTAGAATTATTCCTGTATTTTTTCACTATTTAAAAAACCAATTTGAAAAAAAGTAATAAAGTACGAAGTGTCTAACAATAATTCCTCACCTATCTAGCTATCCAATAAGATTCCTCAGTAACGGTCAACATTTGTATAAGGCAATACAGGGTTTAATTCATGGTTTATGGTTAGTACTATCACGCCCTTAAAGGAATGTATCGAATTACCAGTAACCCTGCATATAAGGAATATTATACATTGTGTCCTTTATTTCCATAAAAAAATCATTTAAACTGAAATGTGAGTATCGGAATTTTTCAAATTTTCATCCATAAATTAAAGTAGAAAGGTTTGGGTGATGTTGAATTCATATATCTTTCTTTCGTATTTTTTTATCAATATAGAGTTTCTAGTATTATTATTGTTAATTCAGAATAGGCACAAAGTGTTCTTATTATGTTCCACTCCCCATGGACATCATGACTATATGAATCTTTAATGCGTTTCACACTCCTACCTACGAAGGAATGGAAAAGGAAGGAAGGAGAAGGAAACAGGAAGAGGGAAGAACGGGTATTACGCTTCCGGCTCTGTCATTCACCATTGTCGGAAATACAGCGGCATATCACCATCACCCATATTGCATTTCGATATTCTATGAAAGGTTGGTGCTGCCATCGATCCAGTCTACTAACAAACCACTACCAGTAAATAGACTATCTTTAATGCGTTTCACACTCCTACCTACGAAGGAATGGAAAAGGAAGGAAGGAGAAGGAAACAGGAAGAGGGAAGAACGGGTATTACGCTTCCGGCTCTGTCATTCACCATTGTCGGAAATACAGCGGCATATCACCATCACCCATATTGCATTTCGATATTCTATGAAAGGTTGGTGCTGCCATCGACCCAGTCTACTAACAAACCACTACCAGTAAATAGACTCTACTCAATGAAATTTTCTTATTTCTTTTTTCACAGTGGCAGAGATATCTTTATCTTGAAATTTTTAATAGGAATTGCTGTAATATTGAAGAAAAAGTCGCTCTCCTCCTTAAACTATACTTAATTGTGTCAAAGGTACGTACCCTAACTAACCAAGACTTGTATATTCAAGAGCAGGTTGACCTTTGAATATTGGACTTTGTACCATTCTTAAGTTCTATGTCTTATGAGCCAAAATTGTACTGCAAGTGTAAAGCTCGACGTACACCTGACTGTACCTTCTGCCCTCGTACGCCAACAGCTAATGTTACATGATGGAAACTTAGAAACAAACAGTCACCGTAGACGAAATCCAACCTAGCAGATAAATATAGCTAAGCAATTTATCATTACTATATCTAAAAAAATATTAATAAGACTTAGGTACCTAACTAAAAGTCTTGACGGACTTCTATCCTAGAACAGCCTTTAAGATAATAATTAAATAAGTACCGATTTGACACAATTACTAGTTTATCTTCATTAATATTACTAGATTACTTAGCATCAAAAACTGTTAATGGAACTAACCACACAGATTTTATATTTGACCCGTGAACCGTGTTCTAAGGGGATGATGGGGACTATAATACCGTTGGAATAACTTTAATACCACACATCTGTGTGTCAGCTCAATCTTGAGCTAACCCCAAAGTAAGTTCGAAACGTGTGTTATGGAATACTAACTCAACGATACAATATTTTATAACAAATACTTTTTTATAGATAAACATCCAAGACCCGAGGCTAATCAGAAAAAGTTCGTTTTTCATCATGACCCGACCAGCAATCGAACCCGGGACCTCCTGGGGAGCGGTCTGGCGTGGTAACTATTACGCCACGGAGGTTCTCAATTGATACCCATTGCTCCATCTATCCTATCCATTTACTATTAACACAAAAATTGGGTGTCCCAAAAAATCATGCAGCGCCACCATTGCGTTAGTTAAATCGCCGGAATTTTTGGGAACTAGTCAGCAACACAATACGCTTCCCTAAAAAGATTCCACTAACGTACTCTAGATGTCGTACCTTAAAGCTTTTCAAAGTTCAAACTGGTTTATATGATAAAGGCTTCGTTATGAATATATTGTCTTGGTTATTCTTAATCTTTACCGATATAGGTATTTAGTTTTAATTTTATGTGATCTATGTTGTTATACTTCTTTGTACTTCAAAACACCTATTTATCTCATGGAAATATAATATTAAAATGTAATATTGTGAATAAATTCTTCAAAATTAATTTCCAATGGTATTCTTTACAAAAATATGTACGTCGCGGCAATATATAGCAGGACGTGTATGTAAATATATTTTTATTTATTAAAGAAAACAAATAGTTATTTTTAAGTACACCCCCTGAATTTTATTTCATTAAATGTGAAAAATTCAACTACCAGCACAACCTACATATATTCAAACAGTGTAAATACCTGTTCTTGAAGTTGCTCCTGCAACTCTCTTCAACTTTTCTACTTTTTGTTCCATAATCATAACATGGAAATGCCATTTTAAATATTGACTTTGTATGCAGTACAGCCATCATTATTTTAAATACGCATCGAACCAATTAAATCTTACAATGGTATTTAAAAGCTTATCCTATACGTAAGAAAAAATAGTAAATTTCATAAGAATAAGACCATGCTTGCAAACGTAATTTACTTTTTCCAAGTCTCATCCACAACAGGAGAAGAATAGCGAACCCATTCTCTTAACTAAAATAGTCGAAATCAAATTTCGAACTCAAGTCCTATCTTGCTCACACAAATGTGAGATGAGCGAGGTAGTGAATTAATTTGAAACCTCTAACCGTTTTTTTTACGAGAATAGACCACACAGGTTTAAAAAATTCCAATCAAGTCGGGACTAGTACTTTAGTTTCAACAACACATAGTCACACCATATATTAAACCAGAAAATAAGAGCGAGAGAGTATTAAACCAGAAAATAAGAGTACCATATATTAGTACCATATATTAAACCAGAAAATAAGAGTGGGATGAAATAAAGGCACAATAAATTTATTTATTGTGCCTATTCTCTGTCTCTATCTAACAAAAAAAAAATATTTATTTATTAAGGCATTAGCCAATTTTTTTATTACCAAAAACAATTTTATGGCAACTTAAGTAAGTAATAAGCTTGTAAAAAGTATAAATTACTCTCTCATCTGCGCTACACGTTATAAACCAACAAATGTCACAGCGAGGTGATGGCTACACGGTTTAAAACCAACTCCAAACATCAGTACGTTACGTATAGACGCTGCGTCAAACATATGCAATGATAGACCGAATGATTGAATGAATTGCCCGAGCAAATGTCAAAATTGAAAATACTTGCTTGTTTGTAAGCAAACTTATGCATAAAAGTTCCAATGTCATTGATCTGTGTCTGTAATTGGATGGACCCTATTATTACGCCTCTATCGGAATTCAGGATAGGTTCTATCAATTCCTGGAGTTTTAACATTTAACTGTTTGTTAATTTGTTACGAACATCTATAAAAAATATTCTATTAAAATGGTTGAAAGCCATAAACTGATACATATTTCTATTAAACCTACATTAAATGTTTTACAATATAATAAATCATTTAAGTTTATAATTCTGTTTAAGCACTTCATTATGAATCATAAAATTCGAGGAGAATGTCCACATTTTTCTCAACAAGCTATTTGTTACCTATGTAGAAATATGTACCCTCAATTTGAATAACTCCTTCTCGCTCTAACCCACGTTCTCACGGCGATGCTATTTCGCTCTACCCCATTACTTTTATATTGTTCGCTAACTTTCTTGTTTGTATAAGCAAATACACGTATTTGAAAGTTTGTATATTTGTAGATTGTATTGTACAGTAATAAGTGTACATCTATCGGAACTGACTATACTGTTTTATGCTTATAAATTATTTTTCTTCAAAGAAAGAAAGAAATCTTTGTTTAAAATGTATTATTTAATTTATACGCTATGGAAAATATACTTTGGCCGCGTTTTTCAGCGATCAATTTGCTGCGAGAAATTGTCGACAACTCTGTCCGATTGCAACTTGAAAAGGAAACAAGAAGTAGAAAGCAGAACGTGTATTATTGATATCCGGCTCGCTTACTCATCGTACGAAACACGGCATTTCACCCCTATTTCATGTCGATATCCCCGGTGAAAATGATACTGCCTCGATCGAGCCAGTCTATTTACAAGCCACTACCAGTTTAAAGTAGTAACAAGTCTCTACGCGACTCTACTATTCAACAAAATTCACTACGCTTGTGACACCCGTGTAAAAATCTTTTTAAAATAACATTACATGTTGTTTTAAAAAAAATGTAGCCCAGAAAAAGTATATTATAACTGTAAACTTATAATAGTTACTTATTAATATTATAATTTCTATATAAGTGTTATGGACAATGTGATTAATGCGGGTATAATGATGAATGCCCAGCCCTTTTGAGCTGAGTGATTAATTACTATCTAAACTTCATTATTTATCACAGTGCCCGGGCATTATCATAATGCTACATGCCAATTGGGCAATTTGATAATAAGCTAAATTTGACGAAGTTATATTGGTTTAGTTGGACAGATTTTACATTGGACATCATAGTGTGACAGTGGGTTCGTTAGGATTGCTTTGTGATCCCACATGCAAAAATAGGGCTCCGTCGACCTAGTGTATTATAATCTAATGGTTTTTACAATTTCACGGTGACATATGTATATTTATATTATTATATAAATTGTTTAACATTTAGTTTATTTTAAGTTAAATGACAATAACGATAAAAAAATATGTTCCGTTACTCTGCCGAAGTCGATGGGCATTATGTATAATGCCCGGACAATTTGATTATTTCAATAATTATTATCACATGGCCCTCTCATTCGGGCATTTATCATAATGCCCAATTAATCTCATTGTCCATAACAACTTAGAAGTAACTTGAAATACCAAATAAACTTGCTTATAATTACTTCAAAGTTGACCTTATTTTATTTTATATTGTAACCAATAATGTCAACATTATTACAAGGTTTCAGTAAATCAGTCTTCGTTGCATAAACTATTTGAAATGTAATTGTACATTTCAAGATATCTAAGTAGATAATGGTCTAGGGGACAGCTAGCCGGTCACCTTTTTGATTGTAACTCTGCTCTATACTTCTCGCGAATTGAGCGAAACGAAGTTGGATAAAATGCCCACTATTCGCTCTCGTATTCGCCAAACCTCGATCAACTTCGGATTGTAGTGTAGAGCCGGAGTAAGCTTTTTCACAACAGGAAATGCATTACGCAAAGCCTGTCAACCAATGTACTGTAAACGGAGTTATTTCGATCTCTACTTGCTAATCAGGGAATACAACCTGATAATACTACTTAAGGATGACTATAATCTGCAGCCTTACCATGACCGCTTAAAACAAAACAAGAACGTCTGAGTAAGGGAGACAGCGCAATACATGATGTAGGGCGACGTCTCGTGTACACAATCGTTTAAGGATAGTAATAAAAAGTCGTGGTACGGCCCCTGTTCCTCGCGCTCCGTCATATCGTCATGAAAGATGATGCCACACTTTAAAGCTATCCAAACTAACACAAGTTACCCCAGCGAATGCATCCATATGAAATAAATGTAAAGCGAATGGTAAAGATAGGTTATAATTGGACTTCCGCCACTCTTACTCGCCGAATTTAAAACCCATGCAGTTGTTTCTCGCCGATATACCGTGAGACGGCGGCGGTCTTTCGATAACATTTGACTGTACATTCGTAAAAAAAACTTAACTGTAATCTCTACCCTGTTTTATTTAATCATCGATCACAAATATTTCTATGTGATCGTGTGACACGTCGAATTATTGCTGGTAGCACAGTAAACTAATAAACTTAACTCTTTATTTCCTGATTCGTTCTTTGACTCATTGCAAGTGTTCCGAAGCGCGTTGCGATTGGGGGAGGTTTCTGTGTGAAGGTCACGTCACCAGTAATCGCAGTGCAACGCACGCGCTGAAACCGCGGCACGCGACGCCATGCCATTTTCAATACTACGTTTCATAAACAAAGTTAACTTATAATTGGTGAAATTTAACCAAACATTGACTATTAATTAAAACAATGATTATTGATATTAAAATAGAAATTTAGGTAATGATTTGTCTCTATTATTATAATAAATGTTGGAATTACGAACTTGTTGGAGTACACGCACAGACCTAAATGAGAGTTGGATAGGCTGTAGGGAGGGATACCTTTAGTCTACCGAGGGACACAACACAACTGATTGAAAAGAAAGAAAGCATAAGAAAAAAGCTGAAGAGTTTTCGAACGCACTACTCTATCTAACAATGATAAATTTTTAGACAAATATTTAATTTTGATTGAGGAAGGATCATTACCACCATCGCAGCCACAAGAAGTCCTCTGCTAGCCAAAGGTCTCCCCCAAACGTTTCCTTGAGGAAGGATATACAGTTGAGCAAATTCAAGAATAGCGAAAACCGCTTTCAACTTTTAGCTTTAGTAAAAGTAAAATAAATTTTGAAATATGTTAACCAATTATTTTAATTATTATATCCCATTGCTCAATAATAATTACTATAATAAAATATTGAATTGAATATTTGAAAAACAGAATACTACATTCATAAAGAATAACTAATATTTTTAGTATAAAATATTTTTTATTTTTGCCCGTTATTACTAAATACCAGCTAAAAATATAAAAACTGACTTCCCCCAATAACCAAGAATAGTGTGTCAATAAGATGTCCCTAATGATAGCAAACTCTGTAGGTATCTGTCAGAGAAAATTCTGTCAGAAAACTGTTAGTGTCAGCCGATAGCATACCGACAGATACAGACAAAAAGATGGTATATGACTGAAATCCAGAAATGAAATCATTTATTCAAAAACCCATTTATTCCCAAGCCACGAAATACAAGATTGTATGGTAATCCAGTTGATACTATAATTACAACCTACCCTTCTATTCTCTTCTTCTTTCCAAATAAATATATACTCACTTACAACTTATTTACGAAGTAATTTATAAACACTATATTGGATATTATATCGATTATTATACATAATTCTAGCTTCGACTTCGCGTGCATGTTGAAATTGCACTAAAATTATGTTTAGCTCAGGGTCTAATGGCCACCTATTCCAAGTTACATTTAATAGCAATCTGATACTGCTAACACGAAATCAAACGTTATAAACAAACTCACGTTTACACTCTTAATTGCAATTCTGTAATACCTTTATTATGTACATTCGTTTCTAGTTACTTCGTTAAAGATCTCATTAAAATAGGTGGTATTAAAAAGTTTTCCCAAACCAAACTTCACAAAACCTATACAGGTTTCGGACTTCAATTACTGTAGAAAATGAAGTTATAACAAGAAATTTTAAGTAGATACCTCCATAAAAGAAACAGGAATAAGAAATGAAATCTCGGAATATTTTAAAAATAAGAGAGTAGCATTCAAATTATTTTCTCGAAGTTCCACATCATCTTAACTGGCGTATTTTTATAGAGGGATTTGTCCCAAATAAGGCTGTATCTATTTTTTGATTCGGCTCGGGCTCGCGGCTCGCGGGTGCTCGGGAACCCGCGGGCTCCGCGGAGTCCCGTGCACCCACCATCCCGAAGCCGCGGCGCCGCCCCGCTCGGTTCGCGGTCTCCATGGCGACCAGCTCAAATGACGTATCGATCCCGCGAGGGGGCGGGGGCGCCCGCGGGGTGGCGCCGCTCCACCCGCCGCGCCGACCCCCTTGCACCCCTGCCACCGCCACTCGACCGTTGGCCCATGCAAAATGACGGATGTAAAGTTTGGATATACCTCCTTGGAAGGAAATGATATTTTCATTAAAATGAAAATGAGGTAATGTTTTATGATTTATTTCTTTTAACATTTTTTATGCTTATTTTTGGATTCACAGTTCTATCTTGCACTCAGAAAGTGGAATATTAGATATCGATTTAACATACCATGAGTGAGTGCGCATAAGAATTGAATTTTACTGCCTTTTTATTGAGATGTAAAACATGTTTAATGCGCCCAGTTATCGTGGTCTCTGTCATTGCTACGTTTTTATGGAATTTAACAACATATAGGTACTTACAGACGCACTTACAAAACGATTAGTGAATACTTTTGCTTTAGCTTCAAAAGCTCTGCGAAGAGAAGCTTGCGGCCGACATTTGATCAACTCCGTATTGCTGTATTGTCTCTTTTACCCCAAGGTTCATCCATGTCCCTTTCAAATAAAAAATATGGAGCACAATCATCATTACAATGAGCATTTTTATTAGAGTGCCTACGTCCTTTTTAATAAGATCCATTATCGAATTGAAATTAGGATTTTGCGAGTGCGCGTGTTCCGGACGTATTCATACGACGGTAGTATTGCCATTATGATAATTGATTTTATTCTAAATTCATAATAGATACGTGAAGTAGTTTTAGTACTTCTTATAAAAAATAACTAGATGTGATTAATATATTCTATTTCCGAAATAACCCACAACGCTTTATAAAAATTGTACAATTATATTGAACACAAACAATGGCTATAAATTAATCTTCTATTTACTATTTAATCTCATAGGTTTACCATATACTATGTGGTTAAGATTAATAACACATTCCATCACTGTCAATCATATCGAGATTGGAATTAATAGAAAAGGAAAAAATATAATATTCGTTACCAGCATGAGGCATGATTGCAGCGATAAAATTCTGATGCTCCAGATGAAACCACCCGCGGAATGAACTTCCAGCTTATTGGAAATTATGTTTAGTACTAAACAATAAACACTTTGATGTCACTTAATTGCAGTCAAAAGTAAATCTGAAAGAATAAAATGAAGCTTATTTAAAGAAATTAATGCATAAACGTAGCGGCAATGTTCCAACTCGAAAATTATCGCAAACAGTAAAAATCATGTTCTACACTATTTGAAATTAAATCATAGCAATGTTAAAACGTCTCTTCTAAAATTTTGTTTCAAACATTAACATAATTAAGTGGTTCTCAAAGTTTTCCCATTATAAACTTAGCGAGAAATTTTATTTTTCCCTCAAGTCAAGCGTCGCTGTGTGCGCGCGTGTGGACGACGCAGCGAATTGGATTTTCTGTAGTGTGAGTAAACCTACTTTTGCCGGGAGAACAGGAAAACCTTGGAGATTCATGAAATATTAATATAAACGTCTGATAAGTTATTTTTAATGTATTTACTTATTTTTACTTTCGAATTTATTTATGTTTTAGTGGAAATATTTGAAAATATTACACGACATAAAGTAATCTTGTTTGTGAAACATCGTTATCCTCGATTTTCTTATTTGATCTTATATATATCTGAACCGGGCGCCTTGCACTTCCACCGTTAAGTCTTCTGTATAGCCAAAATTGACCACAGCGACCACAAATTAACAATAATCAGTAAAGCTTATAACGAATTTAATCGGAAAGAAATTAGAAGGTAGGTATATGTAAGGTTGCAAACACTTTCCTTTTGCAACAAATCATCTCTTTCTCTACAAGGAAAATTCTTATGTGTTTTGAGTTCAATCATATTTTCTATTCGTAAACGCCTGAATACACCGAGTGGTAGAGTATTTATGAAATGGGGAAGCACGACCCTCTCACAAAATATCGACGTGAATCAGCAATGTGATTCGTTTGATGAGCGAGAGATCCAGAAATCCAACTTTTCCTTGTACCATTTTATCCTATTCGCTTCCATGTAGCAGGCGACCCTTTGGTAGCGTCCTTGGTGTTACTGAAGTTCATTTTCCATTAGCTGGACCACTTGCTTGTTTTCCTTCCATATGTCATTAAAAAAATGTTATGAAGTTCCTGCCTGACCTGTTTACTATCGTCGTCTTATCTGGAGTTCTTTCTCCAGGGCAATTCTGACCCTAAAGTCTCCACTCCAGCAGACGTCATCGAGAGAAACTTAATAAATATTGAGACCATTAAGTTTATTATTAATATAAAATAGTTTTGTAACGTAATCCATTCCAACGACGTGAGTTTCAGTCATAACGTCTTCCCTCCTCGCGAACTAAGAAATATAGATCCTCGCGAGCAAAACCTGTACTAAATCACTAGGCTGCATTATTACATACATATAATTCCACGATCAGCAGATACTGTCGACGTTTTTGTTTGTATTGATGTACAGAAATAATGATGAGATTTATTTTTATTTTCCTCTCAGATAAGGTCCAAAATTGCATTGAAATTTTTATTTTTAAGAATGTTTAAATTACGGCCAGTAACCGGTAATATTCCGATACGACTGGCCGGTAGCATGGAGAAAAAGAAAAAATATATTCTAAATTGAACATTACAAAATAAATAATTAGTTTATTTTTAGAAATAGTTAACTGATATTATAAAAAAACTGTGATTCGGCAAACTACTCCTATAAAAATCGACCAGTTTACCCAAAGGGAAAAGGAAATTAGCGCGGCCAGTCAACTGTAAAACTAAAACTGAGTTTACGTTTCATTTTATCAGATTTATATTTGTTATACCTACCAAGTTCAGTAAACCAATCTCAGGAAGATTTCGTTCTTCGATCCGTTTACGTCTGCGATTTATTAGATTTTCCCTCACATATACCCAATTTATTAAAATAGTGTAGGAAACTTTTACTGGTCTCAATTTTATGTAACATTTATTTTATACATGCTTGTTTATTTATTTTATTTACCAACTATTAATATAAATTAAGTAAGCTTTGTATGTTTAGAAGTATTATTCAAACTGTACGTTCAGGAAACCCTGCAGATATTGAATACAAATACCTCATACTTAAAACTATTTGAGTCAGTGATTTTATGGAAACAAAATATTCACTGATGTCGAGCTTATTCCTATACACTTTTAAAGAGGAAAAATAGTCATCCAACTATCATCAAAATTCTTTGAAATATTAGTCCATGGCGAAAATTAAGTATGACGTAGATTCATTCTGTAAATATAGTTAAAGAATTGAGTTAATTAAACATAAAATTTCGAAAGTGAATATAAATTTAAATTATTCCTTTAATTATAAACTTCGTCACTCTAATACTTTAAGTGGGTACATAGTTATATACACAATATTCTGTAATATTTGTGTTTAGTTACGAAGTCATTAAGTACAGTTAACAATTTCTCTTACGGACCGGTTCTTTAGTTTGAACAAACTTACTTACGTACGCTTTATGACTTGGAACTGGTTATTTCATAAGTAATAAGGATATTATTATGTTCGATAACGTCGGTGGGCGTACACAAATTTTTACTAAATTATATTTTGTTATTATACAGATTGTATTATAAGTTTAGGATAACATGAAATATTTTTAAAAAGGCGTTGTATTTAACCTCCCCGACCCACGCATTATAATTACTACTAAAATATTAAAAAAACCTTAATCCAAAAGTTTTGATTAACACAAATTATCTATTTCATAAAAATAGAATTATTATTTATTGTGAAATAGATTTATTAATTAAATAAATAAATTGGTTAAAAAATGACTCTATCAATGATAGATTTCGTCTACACTTATTTGTTCTCATTTTCATAATCCAATTTGGGTCCTCGAGCTAGTAAGTAATAAAAATAACATAATATATTATTATAAGATATTTTAATCTTGGCTATGCTAATAATATGCATGCGAACGAACAAACACATAATTAATTATGCACTCAATTTGTCAATGTGTAAAATGCAATTATAATGAAGTGTGTCTTTAATTAATAATAACAATTATAAAAGTTATATACAGCCACGATTTGTCACTGCTATTTATAAAATTAAATTCTCATTTCCAAACTATAAAGGGAGATTTTATAACAAAGGTGCCTTATAAGTATTTTACCATCGAACATCAGTTCAAACGAAATTATAAGAGATCTATTGTAGTAACATAGTCAACACAAATTAAAACAACTATTTATATTTATACCATTCTTTAGTGTATTTTTACAATGTAGACAGACTGTGTGTACGTTTTGATAAAGGTTAAGCATTTAAGTTATTATAAGAAAGTAATTAAAATTTAATTTCCGGATAACATTGTACATTTATGTTGACAATAGCACGGGACGGGACACGTCGATCCCGCGTCCCGCGCCCGCCGCCCGCCCTCCCGCCCGCCGCGCTGGAATGCCCATTGTCCCGATATGATGTTATGGCAAGCCACTTATGTCAATAGCTACATTTGTCCGACGATCTTTGTATTATGTAGCTGTTATTCAAACTTTCAAGGCCCCAATACCAACGTTTAAAATTAAATGTTACGAGAACTATGATAAACACCTGCATACATAAATTATCTTTTTATGATTTTCAACTAAAGGACTGTAATGTTGTACAGATAACTAAATTTACTTTCTGAACGGTTGTAATAAAGAACTTAATTAATTCCGTTTTAATTGAGCAATTATATTTTATTGTTTGTGCGTCTTCATTATTTCATAATTGCAATTAAATTTGTAAATAGTTTCGTTATAATATTCTAGTAAAATACTCGCAACTTCGCTCTCCCGTGGGAATTTTGAAAAATCCTTCCTTAGTACATCCCTAGACATCGTAAGTAACCTACATTCTAAATTTGGAATCTCTAGACCCAGCGGTTTGGGCTGTGCGTTGATATATAGTTAAGTCAGTCAGTACTTTGATTTTATTTATAGACTAGAGAAACCCGCGCAACTTCGTGTGCGTTTATCCCGCTTTCCCGTGGGAATTTCAAAAAATCCTTTCACATCGGTTGCCTACATCATACACCACACTTTTCAGAACACACCCAAAAAATTGTCATATGTTTAGATATTTTTTTTTCTATTTTTATACTTCTCATTACAATCTTTGGAGTGGGCGTTTATGAAATAGGCTAGCCCGACCGGTGAAGAGCCACCCTTATACAGAATATTGACGTGAAGCAGCAATGCGTTTCGTTCGGGGAGTGAAATATCCGAAATTCTTGTTTGTCACCTTTGTGGTATAAAAAAAATCTAACTCATTCCTTATTTCTCGCTATATCCTGTTTTTTCCTGTTATAGGTCGGCAACGGATTAGGGACCCTAGAATCTATGTGCTCCATAGTCGACGGTAATCACCTAATATCAAATGATCCATATTCCTGAGCTTATTTTCCAACCACTTCCGTAAAAAAATGTATAAGTATATCGGTAATTCAATACCTACAACCTCAGCCTACAACAACACTACGAAATAATAGAGCGAGTCGACGTAATGAGATTTCCTATAAGTGAGAAAGGGACAATATCAATATGTATGCCATTTAACCATTGACCAATTTAACTTGAACCCTGTCAAATATTATAAAATTTAATATATAATTACTTACTATTTATTATCGATGAATATGATTCAGTCCACTTTATACATAGTTAGAATTTTAGCTGTTTTTCCGATATCACAAACAGAATAAATAGACGACATTATGATTGAATATTCACAATTTATAATTACATGACAGATGATACACTTCACTTCACGGATGTGTCAAAATGAAGTGTAATTGAAATCAAAAGCACTAAGGAGTATGAGTATTGATATCTACTCGAAGAAAATTACCCACAAAATACATTATTTTCAAGAATTTCAATAAAATAAGATTCACATCTTCCATCTTAAACAATTTTTATGCAAAATTTGAAGTAGATTGGACCATGGAATCAAGTTGTCCCATAGTAACTTTACCCCCCTTTTTTACCCCCTTAGAGTTCTAATTTCGAAAAATCCTTTCTTATCGGACGCCTTCGTCTTATAATAGTTCCGCCTGCCAAGTTTTGGATTTTTACGATGAGCGGTTTAGGCTGTGCGTTGATTCTCAGTCAGTCAGTCAGTCAGGACAAAGCATTTTATATACACTGGGCGTCAAAAATAAGTAGTACAGTTTTAAAATTGCAATTACTCTTAAACTATAGAAGTTAGAGTTTTGAAATAAAAATCAATCTTTAAAAGACGATATTATGCATAAAGTTTTTATTAAATGAAATGAAATTGTCTTTTAACTTTTTTTTATTTCAAAGGTCTAGCTTCTGTAGTTTATGAGATATTGCAATTTTAAAACTGTACTACTTATTTTTGACGCCCAGTGTATATAGATTCTTAGCCTGTATACTTCGCCGTTTACCTTTGTTCGATACGAATATCCAGATAATTATCCTGATCCCGTGAGGAAATGAAATCAGCTCTCTTACCCCTATAGCACGAAATGAATCTTGATACTTTTACTATACATTTATTGGTCTCTATCTAGAGTATTATACAAAATTTGTTTCTAATCCTACTAACATTATAAAGCAAAACATTTTTTATATGGATTACGTGTTTACGTATGTTTGTTACTCTTTCAGACAAAAAATATTTGACATAAATATTTGCTTCAAAGTACACAAATAGTTTATGACGTATGTTAATACATAGCAAAAGACCCAATACATAGCAAAAGACCCCCCCCGGTCTTTTGCTATGTATTAATATACGTTATAAACTTTAACGTTAATATTTTTATATATATATTTAAATAACGTGATTTCGCGGGAAAAACCAGGTTCAGTTTTTTTTAAACAATTTCAAATGATAAATACTGCCTCGTTTGGGGGTAGACTCACCTTCTCACAGACAATAGTCATGAAGTCCGTTTAGTCAGAATAGTGCGCGCGAGCCTTCCCTGTAGCCTCTCTACTACTAGGAGACAACACGATCTGAGCTTTTCTTGATGGTAAGCCCGATCATATACGGGAGTACATGGTTAGGTATTCAATCAGGTAAATTTTCCTAAAATTTAAAAGTCTCTTGGCAGTTTTGGTTATAGAACCAAATCCTTGTTTTTGGTACATGTATGACATATTAAAATTATCGATTAAAATATATTTTTTTAAGCTATTGCATAGCTTTTATCGCGGGCTTTGAACGCGGCGACTGAATCAAGAAATTCCGTAACGAAAATAATACCTAAAACCCCCCACTCCACGTGGCGTTGAAAGCCGTGCATTGTCTAACGTCGTTTCAGTTCGGCAGACTTCGGCACGGTGTTTGTGTGCGTCAGACTAGACGTATGCGTGTACTGTAGACTAGCTGCTAACTGATCATAACTGATTCTATCTCTTTAAGACACGATGCTAGGTGAGACAGCGTGCTTTTTGGCCGCATCCACGAGTGAGTTCGAGACCGCGACTATGCAATAGCTTTACCGCGGCAGTCCCCGAGAGTCACAGGTTTTTTTTATGGATAATTGTTGGTAAAAACGGGCATTAGTATATTTTCCATTCAAATCAATATTTGAATGGAAAATATACTAATGCCCGTATTAAAAATTTACCAATATATTCTTATTCACTTCCTCTTATAGTCAAAGTAAACTGAACATAGCTTTTTATTTATGACAATAATAACACGAAGTTTACTTCCGCTAGTGAAGAATTGATGTAAAATTCATTTTCAATTTTTTATTGGCAATTATCTAAAGTGTCCAATCTAGTACCTGATTATATTAGCTAAATTGGTAGCTGATGAGTTGATGACCTCGAATCAATGATTTCCTTAAATATAGGTGCTTTACATACTTGTGTAGTTGTGTTCTGTATTGTGAGTCGATGTTGCTCTATTATAAATATAGGGCCTTTGAAAAACTCGTAAAGTTCTGTTACAAATCTCTGATACTTATAAAAAACAAGCCTGTTTTCTATAAGTATCAGAGGTACCAAAATTCTTCATTTATTAATATTACATCGATAAAAATTAATATAAAGTAATGTAATCATATTGTAATATTATTATCTTCATCATAAAGCGAAGGAGTGTCTGTTTTATTGGATTTCTATTTTCTTCCTTTTCTAATGGAAAATATAAGCAACGAAGCACATTACTCAACGGTATATAATTTATCACCATGACGCTGACAACATACCACAGAAGAAAGAACCAAATAATATGTATAAAGGCTTGACTACACTGTGTATTTTAATTGTGGAGATAAATGAAGGGTAACTAATCATGTTTTGACGACATGTCGCGTGAAGAGCGGGTAATGTGTGGTGGTACATCTCATGCACTGAGCCGCGAGCATTATAATGTAGTAAAGTTATTAGTGTGGCTGAATCAGCCCAGAGCCGAGAGGCTCACGCTGGTCGAAGCACAGCTGTCAAGGCCAACGGAGGTCAGTCCTCCGACGCTCTCCGCGCTACGATGCCCGAGACCGGTTCTACAATTTTTAGTCTCTTTTTATTTTCATTTTTGTATACACGACGCTCAGACTAAACAATGTTTATACGAGTCAGCATCGGATTAACTTTTATTACATAGTTAAATGAAATTTTTAAAATAAATACTCATATTTTTGTAATTTAAAGCGAACGTTAATTTCTTTTATTATTTGCATAGTTATTTCAGTATTTAAGAAATGTTTTCTAAAGCTATATTAATAGGAACCCCCTCGGTTCAACCCCTTGATCAACTATTTAAATGATTGTCCCGATGATAAAACTCGACGCACAATGCCATACCCTTCATGTCAACACGACGTTATCTAAGTTCTAAAATAGTATCACAACCTTTTCGCAAAGGGATAAATATTATCACTATTTATCACCAACCTAATAAAAACCTTCATTTATTCCTTCTTATAAAAAATTGATTGGCTTGTATTTTTCCTATTTATCTCGAGTACAAAGCTTCTCAATTCATGCTCATCTCAATCATAAACATAAATATTATTTTACAATCCATGATTTCTAAACTCTATAACGTAATATTTTAAAATGTCAAAATTTTGTTTAAATTAAACAGAACTGTCTATTTATGACGCCGGGTTTGTTTATTTTCCCAGATAGTTTATTTTCTCTTGATCGGTTGATGGCCACCAGATGGCGCGATAGTATGTACGCGCTGTATGGTTTCATTTCGTAACAGATATAAACCTGGCACCCTCGTGGCTTTACAACTTTTTACATGTATGCACTTCAAATAGCTGCGAACATGTGTGGCATTCCAACGTGAAAGACAATATTAACATGTTAATTATTTTCAATAGTTTTAACGTTTTAACCTTTTGGATGCCAGTGACATTTTTAGGCGTCATCCGAACGGCATGGGACGCTCGAATGCCAATTTTTAATAAATTATTAAAACAAAAAAAAATTATTAAAATAAAAATCAAAAATGATATTTTTGCTCTTGTTGTCTTCTTGTAGTTTATAGATCTAAATTTAGCTAGAGTTCAATTAGGTATGTTTTTATTTTTATTCATTGATTTTCAATATCTATGACTTTTAATTACACTATAAACTTAGGAAACAACGGATATCTTATTATGTGCCAGTGTAAACCAGATCTTTTAATTTAAAGGTAGGTATTTAAAACTTTATCAATAAATATTTTTTTGAAGTTCTTTTAGTTCAACTATTTTATATAATCATCATCACACTACATGTTGATTTTATAAGAACGTTCTAAAAAAGGGTTAAATGTTGATTGAATAAAAATACTTGTTCCAAATTACTTCCTTTACTTCTTTATGTGTTGAAAAGGTCTACAATGATTAAAATGCCGTTGACATAAATGGTTAAATAGATACACACTTGCGGTTTTCCCCACGGCAAACTACATGATCCCTTCTTGTGATGACCGACGCATTATCGACAACCCACTTATCTTCTACATTGTGCCCAAATTATTCGACAGGCCGGCATTGGTCACTTTATCCCGAGGGCCACGGGTTCGAATCCTAAGCAAGGCAAACATTTGTGTACATGAACATGTATGTTTGCCTTGGTCTAGATGTTTTCTATAAATATAAATAAATATCTGAAATTTAGTACCCCATAGTGCAAGCTTAGTTGCTAAGTTTGGACTAGATGACGTTGTGTGATCCGTCCAAGAATATTCATATTTATTTATTGGTCTTCAACTTCCAAACTTACGAGCAAGGCTTGTTAGAGTAACTATCGATGTATTCTTAACTACTGCTCCCAGTCCATCCCTCCATAGACCCGTGCACTTATTGGTTCTTTAAAAAACGTAAAATAAAAAATGGAATAGTAAAAACTGCAACTGCGTAATACAAACTTGTTTTTTATTTTTCAGATTATATCAAGAAGTAGAATTTTTTATCCTTTAATTTTTATTACTGTGTTATTCCCGAACTGCGTAATTTATTAGTCAATATTTTTTTACACTATAGGGCCATTGAACACGGCGTTTTTATAAGCGTTCGACGCAACTAGGACGATTAGCAAACGCAATGCTGTCGACGCGTTGTGACTTTGATAGAAGATCGCTATCTATCTATCTATCGCTACAAACGCACAGATAGCGCGATACAAACGCGCTGCGAGCGCATATTATGCTACGCGGAGCGCACAGGGCGCACTCCAGATTCGTACTCCTTTCTCCTCCGGCTAAGGATGTTTGAAGCGCGTTCCTTGTGCATTTGTAGCATGCAAACGCGCGTTTAAAGCGCGTTCCAATTGCTTTTATATCGCATCAAATGCATACAATCAACTTACATGTAATGATATCGCGCAGAGATTGCGCGTATCAAATACCCATGTTGTTGGCGAATACGAAAAACGTAGTGTGCGAAAGCCCTTAATATTTAATCGGAGTATTTTTTATCTAGTATCGACAAGTCCCTAGTGGCTTGCAATAGCTTTTTTCGAAGCGCGGTTGAATATCAGTAATATTTGTAATGTATGTTTGTTACGAATATTAACTATGCTAACAATTTGATAGAACCAAATTTCTAAAAATATTTATTTTTGGAAATGCCTACAGGTACAGGTAAAGAGCGTTTTTTTTTGCACTCACTCCATGGTGTTAGCGTTAGGTAGAGCTTTTAATGAAAACACTAGGGGTGTTGAAGATCATTTTTTGATACAAAACACTCGAGGCTTTATTAGTTACTGAGTAATTAAAAACGTACAAATGTCATCATGGAATATGACATTGTTCACATTTGCAAGTAAGCAAAGCGTAGCAAATACGTAAGAATACTATGTGCATTGCCGGTCTCGCACTTGGCCGATTTTGGATCGTACTCTCTCAAAAATCAACCACTTTTCATTTTGCTACTTTGGTTACAAAACATGTTTTATTTGACTCTTGAAAAGATAAAAACTATTGTAATGACGTTTTTTAAAACAAACTGTTATATTATTTTATGGAATTTATGCATCGATAGGTATGTGTTTCACTATATGTATGTAGCGTCCAAGCATTGGAAATGTAAGAGAAATATCGGGCCAAAGAACAATGGAGTATTATGTGGTAATATTGGAAATATATTCGTTTGCTTATGCGTTGAAAAAAGTATCTAAACAAATCGTTGCATTGTTTATACGACATAAACCGATAATATGTTCTTAATATTGATATTTGTATTTTAATAAATCATAAGATATTGTCATCAGATTGCTTTAAAGATGTATTGTTGGTTGAATTAAAAAAAATGTAGATTATATGTAGCACGTCAAAGTTTTATACGTTTACTTTAATTGAAAATGTATTATCTTACATAGAATTAATTGAAAACGTCACATTAAATCTAAATATCCATCAACATCCATACATATAATAAAACAAAGTCCAACGGTGTCAGTCTGTCTGTCTGTACGCGATAAATTTAAAACCTACTGAGCCGATATTCATGCAGTTTTCACTAATGGATAGAGTGGTTCTTGAGGAGGTTTTTAGTCTAAAATTTGTATAAGTTTTGTTTAAATTGAACGAATTGTGATGATATTTGTTGATGGTGTCGTTAAAAATCTAGCCGTTGGGGAGCTTTCATCGACGCTGGCTAAACCCTTTGGGATGTAACAAAACAATGAATGGAGGAATTGTTCCTTTTTACATTTTTAATTGCGTCCTAAAATTAAAACTTTCATATTAGTATACGAAAATTTAAGGGGCTACGTGAAAAAAAGAAGGGTCCTTAAAAACCAAATATCTTCTAAACTACTAAAATTTAGACTTAGATTTTTGGATATGTATTAATTCATCATATAATCGAAATTTTGGAAAGAGCCAAAACATGATTGTGACACATTTCCTTGATAAAAAAAAATCCAAAGTAACCTCTGATTTTTTTGTCAGAACTCTTGTAACTTCTAAACGGTAAATAATAGAAATTTTAAACTTCATATAAAGAAAGAGATTAATGTGTTCTAAATATTGTTAAAACAAATATAAAAAAACTCAATTAATGAATTTTAAATAGGCCTAAATGTGTTTTGGCGCTTACTGTGTTAAAAATTCGCCGGGTTCACGCTGTCCCATCTCTGTCTCTCGAAGCAGGGATTGATATATGCGTTGCACGGGCGGCGGGGCGTGCTCAGTCGGCCGCAATTATTTTTCGACATAGGCCCTTAACTTATTATTCTGTCATTCAGAGACTGATAGCTGAAATGACTGGTCTAAAAGTGTCACAGTCTAATAACAATAATAATATAAATATAATCATTGATTTTCCTTTTTAAAAAGAAATGGAAATAAAAGGAAAATGTGAGTATTTTACATTAAAATTACACAAAATAATTTAAATATAGATTTAATTTTTTTTGCAGATGGTTTTTTAAACGAAATGTGCTTTATTAAAAATAAAAAAATAAAAAAAATAAAATATACAAAGAAAATAGTAACTACATTGACTTAAAAATGTAAACCTTTTTTTAAAACTTTCACATTAATTTTATCGTCATTCACAAGCTCATTGTGAAAGTTACGTTATTATACATTTTATTTATTGCCTACAAAATATTGATTTAAGCAACTACTACCATTATCTATAACCGTTAGGAAGGGTTATACCGCCTTAAGGTGTCTTCCATTACCTTGAATTTTACTGACATTTACCAATTATTCAATAGCTTGTTTAACGTTAGGAAAATTTACTTGTTTAAAATATAAGCTGTAAATAAGTATTTTTGTTCATTTATATACACACAAGAAACTTAACAAAACTTAATATATTTTTTACAATTAAAATAAGTACACATTGTAGTCATCTTTGTGCTCTGTCCACACTCCTCCGCAGCTCTACTCGTGTGGTTTTGTCAAAGTAGAATTCTGTGGAATTCGCTGTATTTTCCGTAATAAATGATCCCATTTGTTAATCTAGTTTATAAATTAGCTGTGTACCGAACTTCATCCAAATCCGTTTTATAATAAAAAAATGTGTGTAATGATGTGTGTTAAAAATATTCAATTAATATTAAGATCTACATCAAATATCTTCGTCTGTCAGAATATTGAGCAAGCTGAATGTTTGTGAATTACATAATAGGTTGTTAAGTCAAACACACGTAAAACGAAAATCACGTCAAGATATTCTTTTATCTTATCCTAGTTCGGGACAAAAAGGACCGAGTCACGGTCGACCGCCAGTGTAAGTTGGCCTCCCTGGCATCCTTCCGTGCACCCACCTTAGGTGCAAACAGGGACGATACATTGGGCGCTCGGGGCTCTTCAGCGGTGGTTACATCCGAGGCTTCGAGCAAGTTACTTGTCGGGGTCATAACCTGTTTGCGACCCCTCCCTGCGGGACCGCGTTGCTCTCGATGTACTCTAGTGACCCTGACTGACGAACAATCAAAAAGTATTCTTTGTTGTTCCTTAATTATGACAGGTTATTAATACATAATGATACTTAATTGTTATTATACTTGGGTATTTAAATAGAAGTCTCGGTTGATGGTATGCCACGATAAACTAGATGAAGTCAACAACATTAAAATGTGAATAGTATTTTATTAAGTTGATGAATTTCTTCGTTAGTGCTCGTAACAACTACGAAGTTCTTGATAAGTACCAATCAATATGAGACAAGACCGAAAATTTGAGATTTATATATCAACAACTTAATAAATAAAGCAAACGATTTAATGGCCGCTTTAAATTTTCCTTGCTCCAAAATTACGTTTTTCTTTCAAATGTAATTAAATTTTTACGAGTGCAATAAAATGTAATTTAATTTCACTCCATCTATACATTTAGAAATATTATTCCCATCCAGTTGCAGTGCGCGCATGTCGGAGAGGGCATAAAATTTAAATTGGCTGGAATTGTCGATTTGAGTTTGTTTGCGTAGGGCATTTGATTTGTTGAAATGACGTCGCAGACGTGTTGTATTTATTGTGTAGTGTTCTGTGGGTCCGTGGATATTGTGAGGCGCACAATGCGAGTGCAGCGGGCCGTTGTGCCTTGTGAAATGTTGCACGACTACTTTTTTCGTCTGGATTCTATACTCACGATACTCGTTTTTTAAGCCGCAAGTCCGAGATGTACAGGTTTATCTGTTTAAAATTTATTAACATCGAGAAACAATTTAAAACCTTTTCTTCAGACGGCTCGTGAGCATCTTATGATATATCCCAATGTGCATTTAGATATATGTATGACATTATTATTGTATTATAAAATAGGACTAGTAAAAATAATAAAATTTCAATTCCCAGATTACATCTTTCAGTACCCGCATTACAATGTTTGAAGAAATGTATGTAATCGATATGCGTATAGAAATTGGATAAATACAGTAACTACTGGAATGATAATAGATTCCGAATACTTCATTCATTTTACGAACACAATTTAAAGAACATCACTATATTTTTCTTATATCATATAATAAAATCATAAGCGAACCACCATTTCATTATAATATCGATTATGTAACATTGTCAATAACTACACTGAAATTATGATGTTAATAGATATATTAATTTTTATCTAGATAAAATATAGTATACAAAATAGAGCTAAGCCTAGCGCCGTAACCTAGTTGTTATAGATCTTAATTATACTTTACGCCCATAATAATGTATCCAAGAAAATTTTATACAATTACACGTTTACGTTGTAGTTAAATAACAAGTTGATCGAAAAATATGTCTTTAATATTACAAAACGTTCGTCGACTTTATACGCCCAGAATTTATAGGCTTACATTATGGCGCAGAGGAAAATAATATCACAAACATGCATTACACCAGTGATATCGACATTTTCTGAGAAAATTGCCGGTAATAAATTTTAAACGTAGTTTTAGATTTTGTTTTTAGATAGTAAGTAATCTTAGGTAATCATTCGTACGGCCTTTTAAGCTTCAGATAAACGTAACACATTATTTTAAGTGATAAAAATACATTGATTAAAACTTGGGTGGGTATGTAATATTTTTGAAACCATACAATTACTTAGAGTGATGGATGAACCACATGGCATTTCATGTATATACTCTTTTCGTCATCTTCTTTAAATTTAGGAGCCGCGCTCTTGTCGGTGTCCAGCCTCCATTTTTCTCTTTCCTGTGCCAAATCCTTCACATATCTATAAGACACAAGGCCTACCCTTTACTTCACTTGATCCATGTAAGCTCTTCTCGGACTTCCCCTCCCTCTTCTACCCTCTATCTTTCCTTCCAAGATGTTTCTGATAAAATCGTCGTGTCTTATAAGATGTCCCACTAGTTTTTCTCTTCAGTCTCTATTTCTTTCATCAAAGTTCTCTTTTCCCCTAGTCTCTTCAGCACTTCTTGGATAGTAATCTTTTCTGTTCATTTTATTCTTACCATCCTTCTCCAGCACCACATTTCAGAAGCTTCTAATATTTCCCTGTCTTTTTGTGTCATGGTCGTCATGTCTCACATCCATAGAGGGCGATACTCTATGTACAAGTTTTTATAAAATCTTAGTATTTCAGAAGTGGGCTAACTCGACCGGAGAAATACCATCCTCTTACAGAATATCGACGTGAAACAGCCTTCTTTCCCATCCCTTTTCTCTTGCTCTCTTCCTTGTAGTAGTCATCGCATTGAATGTTATCGCAATAAAGTTTAAATAAATAAATAAGATAAGAATAGATTATTATATTATTTTAGTGGGAAATATTCCTCTTTGTTGTTTATTTATCCCCAGAACTGGTTAAAAAAGCAATTAGGTTCATTCTAACAAATAAACAGAAATAAACAAATATGAGTGTTGTATTTTAAAACAGTATTTTATGGAACAAAAGGAGATAACTTAAAAAGAAGAAAATTGTGGATACTTACCTACATTGTATTATCATAAAATGCTAATTCTATACATACATCATTCCTTAATGTTAAATAAAACCATAACATTGTAAAAGAATGTAAATAAAAACGTAATTAATTACAAAACAAAAAGCTCTTAAAAGCTTTCCTTTTCAAACTCGGGCTGGGGTGGCGCCCCTCAGTTATTATACCTACCAAACTAAGTTCATTCTAGATGTAGGAGTATGTTCCCGACATCTACCTACCCACTTGCCAAATACGTAATTTCCTCTCAAGAGGAGAATTGGGTTTGTCAAAAACGTGTATAGATAAAATGTAAGAACATTGAAAATGTCATTTCCTTAATAAAATAGAATATGATATTTCATTACATGAATTTCAGAAAGCTTCATGTTTTTGTTAACATTATTAAACATTTTACTTCCTTATAAAAAAATGTCCAATGAAGAATCATTAAAGGAAGTTGCAAAATTAATTTAAATAAAACACAACCCAAGGAATATATTACATAATATTAGATTTAATTTGGGAAATGTTTGTTTGAATTTTTTCAGTTGTAAATTGGAGTAAAATGAAGGAGCGTCCCGGCGCGGGACGGAGCGGAGAATAACACATGGGGTGCAGCGAAGGGTGCGGCGGGGCGGCCCACTGAAAAGTGCGCGGGTGGGGCTGAACAAACTCGCGGGGACCACCAACTGCGGACTCACACTTTTCACAATTTTTCTTGATTATTCGTTAACCTCGGTGACGGATAATTAAGTTAAAATATACAATTACTCGCTTTCTAAATCCAGTTAAACCAAACAAAAATAAAGAAAATCCACGAATCATTAAAATAAAATCATTTTAACGAACCAATAACAGTTTTACGAGCAGCAGATAGCCAATAACTGTATTTGCGAAAAGAAACTAATGACTGCCAAGCAAATAAACAGTTTCACGTTCTAAAATTATAGTTGTTGTCAAAATAAAACATGAAAAACCATCACAGAACTAGTTGTTAAAACACAATGCATCACAGATAAGAGTGTACGATAGAAAGTGTGTCACATTCACGTTCCAATGAAGACGCATCCGGTCGTAAATCTTACGTAAACTATTCACGATAAGTAAAAATTTTAGTTATAAATTAATATGAAAAACAGTATTTTTCGAGGGGCGCAGTTGAGCATCCCCTCAGCATGTACTCTCAAATAGGGGAACAAGCATTTTAGCATTACCCCCGTGCACAACTCTTCCCGCGGGGAGGGGGTGGGCCCACGGCGACGTAAAAATCAATATGCTGGAGTTGTTAAATCACGCTTATAAACGAGCACTCGTCTTCGTTTCATTCCTCAAATTGCTGAAATACATGAGCCAAGTTTTCATTTTCATTTCCCTTCGACATATTACAAAAAATTAAGCATTTCGGATTTTCTAATCTCTCCTTTTCACTATCGATCGTTTAAATTTTTTTTATATTATATTTTGAATACCCGATCACATATAATACGTAATTGGAAAATCCGCTTCAGAATTAAGAAAAGAAGAGAATCGTATTATCCCGTGATAACATTAACAGCTTTACTTTTGGTGTCCATTATCAGATAGCAGCAGCCCTTTGATCTCATTAATCGAGGCGGGTGGAATTAATTAAAAAAGGTCAACTGCGATATAGAAACAATAGCTTTCAACCCTCACCCGCCGCCATTCAGCGAACACGGGTAAATAACAATTTTTAATATCGATACTTTGTAATGAAAACCATAAATATCGGAGCAATATTACAGAATTATGTTGTACTTATGCGTCTAATTAAATTAATAAAATACTTTCTAAATGTTTGAACAAATTGGGGAACCCGCCTAATCCTAATTGAAGATTTTTTTTTATGAGGATTTGAAGACTTTATTTATTTAGAGATAAAAGTTTTTGTTTATATAAAATCAAAAAAGGGGACTTTCAAAATACAGTATACAAAGTACAAAATGGCCACCAAGCAACCAGATGCTTTGTGGCCATTTTGTACTCATGTAGAAATAGTTAACCTATCATTTCTTCGAGTTTTTCTTCACAACAAAGTTAAAGATGCTCTCAGTGCGTATTATAATATTTTTGTCACAGAGTTATGTCCTTGAAAATATTCTTTCACAATATCCCTGCAGTATTATACTCTCACCCCTCATCTGATCACACTGTGAAGGTATGACAACCTGTCGGTGAAAAACGGGAATTTTCAATTTGGATTTATTTTTAACTTCATGTTTGCGAATCAAATATAAATCAGTTTAGTATATTTTTTATAATTTAATCAAAAAATTCCAATGGAAAAGGGTGAAGTCGCAAAACAGATGAGGAAAATGGTGCCCCTCGAAAACGTAATATTTATGTTTGTTTTGTTACCCAACATTTTTTTCCCTAGTATGTTATGTTTTTATATCTATGTAAATCCAAAATATTTTGTAGCTCGTTAATCTATTTTTAGGATAATCGATCGAACAAATACAGTTTCACAATGTCGTAAATCTCATGGATCTTGATTTTATGAACATAATAATATCAAATACTCCAGCTTTTGGTCCTATTTGTTAAATTGAAAAAAATCCGTGCATGCGTGTGTCGGGCCGCGTGGGATGTGTAGGATTCCCTTTCTGCTATGCTTTACTTGCTTCCAAATGAGTGCACTGTACAATGTCATATTCCATGACATTTCTAAGTTTTAATCAAAGAAATTGTATTCTAATAATACTCACCTTCACAATTTCGAATTGTTTATTACTCGTAGTTCAAATGAGTTTAAATTTCGCACTTACATTTGGTTATAAAACTGTAAGGTCATATTATCAAATAAAGACAGACGTTATCTTCGCAGTATTGGACAGTTTTTTTCTAACGTTGCAAATAGTTAACGATTTGTAATTTCATATTTACAATAAAACACTGACTTTCGTATTTGTTTTTAATACAAATGTCCTCAGATTTATGATCACTACCGAGAAGGTAAGTTGTTCTTTGGTAATTTTCATTTATAAAAAGTATCTTGTTAACACAAGGGTGTGTCTTATCCAGACTCATCACAAGAGAGTCCTATCCATTAGACAGTCCAGGTGCAAAAAAAAAACCTGTACTGTCCAAGACTATCAAACCAAAACCAAGACCAAACTAGAATAGTCTGGATGGGATAAAACGGTAATAAAGTATCGGGTTTTTCAAACGGAGCATGAAAAAGTTTTTTAGGCTGATAATGTGAGGTGAGACTGATGGGTGACTGCGATCCCTGTCCGCGGTGCCGATGGGTCTCACTTCTTGACTCCACTACTGCTAAACATCAGGTGGTCAACTTGTTAGTCTAAATAAAAAAATTAATTTCACTAAATTAGTTTATGGCGCCCTTTCTTTATTTTGTAGAACCCAGAATAAAGTTTATGTTTTAAATTTTAGTTAGAAAGAACAAAAATAGTTTTAACTTTTATTTCGTACAATTTTGCCCTAGTCTTTCATGGTCACGGCCGGCACGATACATGCGAGGAACGGAAACGAATCGTTGCCGGTGTTACAAACGAGACACTATTCGTGCAATAGACGTGTTTTACCTTATTAGTTTATGTAACTTTTGATATATCACAAAAAAAAATATCTTTTTAGTTTGTGTGTATCCTGTCCTGATGTAGCCCGGAATAAAATTCGAAAAATCCGTTGTTATTGCTTATCGAGATCAATGCGCAAAATTTCAGCTCTCTGCGTCTAAAGGTTTGGGATCAGAACTTTAAATTTATATATGTAAGTACTTAATAATACACAAAAGTTAGAAAATCAAGGTAGGTACTCTTTTTCTATCATCCTTTGAATATGATCTTAACTGACAAAGTTGATAAGATGTTGATTGTTTAACATACAAACTACGAATTTCTTCGTTGAATAGAAGTGTTGCGAAATATTGTGCAAAAAGCTCAAAGCTCCTCCCTTAAACATGAAAAATAAAAATATTTATTTCCATCGATCAAAAAAGAATGTTTGTGGTACAACAATTAGAACGAGTTAATTTAGCCAAGGAAATACCACCCTGGAGCAATATGAGATTGCCTCCATTCAGCAATATGTGTAATTCGGTGAATGAGAGATTCCCTTATTTTCCCTATTCAGACCTTTTACTAATCCATTCATTCCTCTCAGTACCTTTTGTCAATATTGCAGTAGCATAATAGTAGCAACTAGGAATAAATCTTTCTTACCATTTCCCTCTAATTTGCCTAAAACAAGTAAGTTTCTTTTGTGAAGTTGAATATTATAAAAAGTATTTTTAGAATAATAATCATATTCACACAGCTGTGTCCTGGATTCTGACAAAGCAATGTACTGGAACGAACGACTTCTGAATTTACATGATAAAATTACAACCTACTATCTTATTCCTATTGGTTCAATTTTAAAAACAAATAAATTAGATACAGAGAAAAACTTTTACTATGTTGGATTACCGACTAGTGTATATGTCGCAGGCGTTTTGAGTAATTCGACAACTAGTCGTTTTATAAAGCAGGGCCGTTTTGTGTTACGGCGGTCAACGATAAGCCGGATTGTCATTCTACGTTCTTCAATATGTCGGTAGACGTTTAGCCGCATTGTATTAAATTCGAATTGTTAAGTGACCATAACAAAATAAAGCAGTGTTTGAAAAATAAAAAAGTATTAAGAAAAACAGGACGTTGTACTTATAAGACACTTACTATGGAGTATTTGAAGTAGTTTGTATTATTTTTTATAATAGGTTTATTAATATAATAATCATTTAATTGCACTTATGCAGTTCGTTAATGTCACTACTTATTTTCACACACATATTTGACACGTTTTCTTTATTGCAATCATTCACAATTTCACTTTTTTGTAACATAATTTCTATGTAATGGACGTCATTGTTGTTGTTATGGTAGGTAGCGCCGCGAGTGATGAAAATTGGTACTAAAAACTGCCAAAGAAACGTCGTGTACAATGCGGCGGACTATCATTTCGCCGTCATGCAATCCGGCTTATCGTAGCACGTCGTAATACAAAGGGCCCTGCTTTATAAAACGGCTAGCTGTTTTGTATTACAGCGAATTATGCAAAACGCCTACAACATTTACAAATAAGACAACTTTATTGCTGAACGTATACTTTTATCTTCTTTACATAGGATAAAATGAAGTCTGTCTGTGTGTCTCTATGTACGTATGCTTAGATCTCAAAGCTATACGCTTGATTGTTGGTTGCTATAGATAGAGTGATTTAATTCGAAGGTTTATATGTATAATACATACCGAAATTCCCACGGGAAAGCGAGATACACGCAAACGAAGTTGCGCGGGTTTCGCTAGTATTATTATAAAAATAAATGTGTTGACTGACTCATCAACGCCCAACCCAAACCGAACCTTGCTAACATTTTGTATAGAGGTTCCCTTTATGATGTAGACAAAGTATAAGGCCATTTTTTCTTTCGAGAAAGAAGTTACGTTTTTTTTACAAAGTAAATTAAGTAAGTTTGAAGATAATCTTAGAATGCGTTGAAATATCTTCATACGTTTTTTAAAATCATATTAATACTATTCATAATTTGCTTAATACATTTAATTTTGCAACATAATATTAAATAAATAGATAATATTATACCTATTTTACCATATCAAGTTTTCTAAGTAAGTAACTAGTTTTCTGAGCATTCATGTTTTTGCGCATGCGTAGTTGGTAGGTTAATGACCATGTAGCGCCAAAATAATTTATGATTTTCACCATAAAAAAACTGTCATATCTGTCAAAATAACCTATTGGTTAAATAAAAAAACAACTCCATAGATTTAGTATATACTAGCGTACCTATAGATCGGCTTTGGTTTGATCAAAAACAAAATACACTAGTGTGCGTGGAATGTACACATAGCAGGATATATAATTTTGTGGATTTTCCTTTTTGTTTGAGTTACATCCAGGCACTGCACAGGTAACCATATTTAATCACGTCTAATTAACACCAAAACTACACTTAAAAACCAAAAATTTTGTAAAAATAAGTGGGATTTGTTTTAACATGACTGACGTTAGGGCGATACAGCCCGATAGCATGTATAGGAAGAATGGTCTCGCCTATCTATCTCGCTCTAACCAACGTGTATGCTATGATCATGGAGTACTATATAGTACTTTATGGCTATGATCTATCTCCTTTGCATTACCAATCTAACGCTAGTATATAATAAATCTATGGCATCCTCAGTCTCTATCTTACTATGGTCTACCAAGATGCTGGTGACATTTCCACGGGAAAGCGAACGTGCACATGAACTCTTAAATTAGTAAAATAAAGTCAAACTTTATTCATTAATACAAAATGTTGTAATGTATAAATTCGAATTATGAAATAAAATATCGAAAACATCGAAAAGCATCTACATCGAGATACATAGGATTACGGTTTACGCTACTTTCCGCTATTCAGCTGATTTCACGTGGATCCCATTTCATAAAATATGGAATATTGATACATCCAGTCCGTGAATTGCTATTGAACGTCAAATGCTAATGCAGGATTGCTTTTTAAATACTATAATTTTTAGATGATTGGATATTCGAATAATGTGTCGATAACTTGATAGGTACGTACTTAATGATACAAAATGTTACTGTAAGTAACTAAAAAGTATAATGGGTGACGTTATTCCTGTCTCATTGCCCAAGTCCAAAACCCCGAATTTTTTTCATTGTCAAAAAATAATTGGCTATTATATGACAGTGGATTGGTTTTGAATGAGAGAGCAGCCCCCTTACTCTTGAAGATAATTCCGCACGATCGCCATTGGATTGTTACTTTTATGTACTCTTTACAGCAAAACTAGTGCTAACTTAATACAAATGAAATCTGATTGTATGCTAACCAAATAGTTAGTACAGTATAAAATTTCAAGGGTACGAATTAGGATTTGCTGTTAATTTTGCATTTGAAATTATACACAGTTGAAATTAAAATCGCGATTGCTATGCAGAGTAACCTAGCTGATCAGATTAACTCAATACACAAAGCATTATTTTTGGTACTTCGTGTTCGCGGCTCCAAAGTACTGCCATTTGGGATACAATTTGTTTTAATTCAGGTTAATTTTATACTATTTGTGCGTGAAATTTCAAACAAAACCATCTAACCACTTTCGTGAAAGAGCAACAAACGTATAATACATCTATCGTGACAAACTTATATTTATCAATTTACCAAGTATACTATTATGGATCGGTAATGCAGAATTACGATGGTATACCAATTATTTTGAAATAACATTTCCATAAAAATATTGGTCTGTTTATAAAATCTAATAAATAAATATACTTATTTAAATTAAGTGGATTTCCGTAAGCCGCTAAAGAATGCAACGCATGCGTACTAGTAACGCCCAAGTGTTCTGTATTCAACTGATAAAATGTATTTATTCAAATCAACTCGGGCAATCATAGTCCGAAAACAAAAATTCTGCTTATTCAGCATTATAGGATATTTCTTTTTATCCGATTTCGTAATGTAAAGATGGGTAAATATGTTTATTACTCCATATACATTAGGTATATTTGTTTCTCCCTTTAAGGGTAACGAGGTCATAATTTATTCATATTTCGTTTTTTCTTCCCTATAATCTGAGAAAGAGCTTTTTTAAACTGACTTAATATATTACCAGATTATGGTATTTTTATGGACTGATCTTCAATAATTAGCATTTATTAAAAACCTTAACAATACTACGTAATCATTTTGATACCGAATATTACCCAAGCTGTGCTCTCACGAAGTTATGAAGTGTCATTGAACTGCCTGATGCAATAAGTAGATACTTAGAATAGGTAAAACCCGGTATTTAATTTTCACTTGACTGCTTTTTATGATAATGTTCCGATTTTTTCCTTATTAATTTAACTTATATAAAAACTGTATCTATACCAATGCTATAGATACGAAAATTACTCACGTTTTGATAGTTAATCACGGGAAAAGACAATTACTACATTTTATCGATATTTATAATTTGTTATGTTAGCAATAATAGATAATAAAGTTTGTAAGCGGAAATTCAAAGAGAGCGAAACCGCGAATGCAACTAGTATTCCATAATTTGCCTATGATATATCAAGTAACTAAGCAAGTACATATTTGTCATGGCATGGCCCCTATAAACGGACTAACATTATAGGGTGCTCCACCACATTTAATATTGACAAAATAGTCTGACTTGAATATAAAAATGTCAAAACATAAAACATAATTAATTTACACCGTCGTAAAGTGTGAAATTTCTTACAAATTTATGCGCAATAAATATGTATATTAAAAACAGTTCGCTGTGCCTCTAATATTGGAATTAATATGCAAGGAAATATAATTAATTCAAATGAATAAACACACCCTTCTTCACAAAAACAAGGGAGCATGGGAGAAGGAATATACTTACATACACATGTAAAAGGTGGGTAAACAACCTACGTCAATAACATAACTGATATACACGCTCGCCGTAGAGACATTGTGTGTTCGTTTTGATCAGACTCGCGATTGCCGTCCCACTCTTACTAAAGCTCATGATTGTACTATCAGACATAGCTACAAAAACTACCTTCCTTTTTCTAGAAGTTCAATTATACGTAATATGTCGGGGGATATTATCCACCCCGCTTCATAATAACACTCCTTGAAAGTAGTCACATTCTAACTATAAATATACCGTACACTTAACATTACCCTGAATTATCCCGTCTAAAGTAAGTGAATCGGAAAAATTAATTTAAACTTTTTCTCTTCTATTACTTATAAAAATAAAAAGATCTCCTAATGGTATTTTCTCGTTTTATATCATTTCTTCTCAAGGATGGCTCCATTTTTTTTTATTAATTCTACCGAAAAGGAAAGTTTGTACAATATATGTTATTATCGCGATAAAACATGAAATAGTTACCTAAAAGTAAAAAGTAATATTACTTGTCCCGTTAAAGTGGGTCACCCCCTGCCCCCCGGGCGCTCCCCCCCGGCCCCCCGGCGCCTTCTCTCGTCCGCCTCGCGACTGTCCCCACTCCCCACACCACCCCCAACATTCATTGTGCCGCAATATATTTCTTTTTATGTGCAAACAGAAAAGTCATTTATTTAAATTTTCTCACGAATTCGCATCGCAATTTTATTTTATTATATTATCTGTATCGCATTTAGAGTGCTCCTCGTGTACTATGGCATTGCTTTATCAGCACCTTGTATGGTATTCATGGAGAAAAAGCTTTTGGATTCAATACGAACAGAAATAGAAACGTGATTAGTTTGACAAATACGCTTATTCAAAAAGTGTAACGTTCAAAATAATTATCCCGAAGTTATCTAGATATTTAAATCCTCTTCTGCGCTAAGTCATGCTTGTGTCCGCATGTAATTGAATTCGAAGCTCGACGTCGTACAGAATAATATTTAACTTAATTGTGTTGCCAAGATCACAATTTCCGTAGTAAACCTAGAGAAAGTTTGGGTCAGCTAATGTACAACAATATTTAGACATTTGCAGCATTTACATATAGAAAGTATTTAGTAGGATATGTTTATTTAGTATCAGCAACGTTTATATAAGCAGTGGTTCAATAGTTCACACTTACGCATATTGGACAACACTCCCAAAAAAAGTGTTAACATTAACTGCATATCCAGATGCAATGTATAATATTAACACTAAAGTTTATTCCATAGACGTGAGTCCGAAGAATATCGGAACTAAGAACGCTAGCACAATACGTACGTTATATGTAATTTTGTATTACTATGAAATGATTATGAAAAAAAAATATATATTACTATGAAAAAAAATCTGGGGCCGAATTCTCGTTGTTAACGAACTTTTTCTGATTGGCCTCGGGTCTTGGATGTTTATCTATATATGTATTTGTTATTACACATTTAAAATATAATATCGTTCAGTTAGTATCCCATAACACAAGTCTCGAACTTACTTTGGGGCTAGCTCAATCTGACGAAATGTCCCAAAAAAAAAAATTTACCACGGAACGAATGATATCAATTTTATTCGATACTGAATTAGAAGTAGACTGAAAATCGTATTTTCCTAATACAATAATCATAATGTCATCTCGATCCAGTCTCGTGTTTTACCAAAACGTATTTTTTTTATAAGTACCTAATCTAAACCAAATGCGGTAAATGTGCTTCCTAGCAATACTAAAATAGCTACTTCGTTTTTTTCATACGTCTATAAACGTATATCTGCTTACGTATACGTGAATTACAAATTACTAATTGAATTGTACCAAATGATTTTAATATACAAGAAAATATATTTTGTGAAGTCAATGAGCGCGAAATGGAATCGAAACTAAATTTCAATCATAGGTACAAAAGTAGGAGCCCTAATTCATTTCTATCCTACCTAAATAGACAAAAAAAATGATGTATTCCATAATATATTACCGAAAGAAAACTAGACGGAAAATAGCGAATCGTTGTAAGATTTTTTTTTTCTTTTTTTCCACTCTAGAATAGGGTTCAACCTATAGAATGTGTGGGATGGGTTAAATTTTAAGAGAGTTTCATACAAGTTATGGTTATTTTCTTTTTGTGTGCCTCCGGCCAATTTGCGTCGTTGAGGGTTAGCTGGTGTGGTATCAATGTTTTCAAGTCGACTGACGGTTACAGACTTGGTTTAAATTTGGTAATGTATTTACAGAGTATAAAACTCTAATATTAAAAAGTAATCCTCCCGATTCCTGATTATGTATCTAGTCGGTTGGCTTTGATAGTCTATGTAGATTGTAGATATTAAAAACAGAAAGTGGCTTGGTAGCTTCGCAGGGAAAAACCACTTGACATTCCCGAGGTGATCGCAGGTTATTACAAGGAGTAATGAAACAGGAAATCTACATCTGTAGTTATTTGCCTATATTGAATAGTTTTTTCTTTATTTTTAACTAGCCATTGCCCACGGCTACACTGGCCATTCATTTTCCTGATTTCTAAAAATCATAGCCTAGTAGTGTAGTGTATCTTCTGCCAACGGAGCCACCGAGCTGTCAAATCAGCATTAACTCGAAACATATATTTTGTTACTTTTATTAGTTACTAGCTGTTACTGGCTGGCTCCACCCGCGTGGTCAAGGGAAAATGTCAATAATTTTTCCCATGGAAATCTCTTTATCCCGTGGAAATAAAAGTAGCCTTATGTGACGCTCCAGACCTTAAATTATCTCTTTTTTTTAAATATGTCGGTACTTAGGCCTTTCGACGTGAAAAAAGAACAAAAAATTATATATTTTATTTTTTCCCGTGGGAATAAGATGATTTGCCGGGATAAAAACCTATGTCACTCTCCAGACCTTAAACTATCCCCAATAAAAAAATCATATCAATCCGTTCATTACTTTCGACGTGAAGGGAGGACAAACAAACAAACACACTTTCACATTTATAGTATGGATATTTGTAAAATATGTAAGTATATCTTTTGTTTGCGCAGTCGAGTGTGTATCCCTGTTTACGTCTACCTAATTAAAGCTAAATTAATGCCTAATTCCATGCAACCAATCATCAACATTATTTTCGTTTACTTAAATAACTTTTGCTGACACATGTATCACGAAGCCCAAAAAGTTTCATGGACTACACATTAAGAGTCTACAGGCGATATGGCAATGTCCAATGTCTAAATAGCTGATGTCAACTAAAATGATGAAAAATCTTACTAAAACTAAGAATTTACCTGACACATAAGTTATCTGGATGTTTTCAGATCGCTTAGTTCTGTTTTTGTGCGTAGTGTTTCACACGAAAATGTAATATGTACAAACCTTTGCGATAAAACGGAGAATAAAATCCAAAAGGGAATATCAAACTTCTTAGGGCTAATAAATTCATTGCGTTGTTGTCCCGAACGACGAATTCATTTTCATCTTTTAGTTGGAAAGAATGTTTTTTAATTAAGCTAAACATAATATTACCATATCATTGATCTATACTTAATTCTTCTAATCCTATTTCCTAATCCATTAAGATCGAAAAGATTGCTTGAATAAGTCCGCCTTGTTGTAAATACACTAGTGTGTAAGTTAATTGTTGATACCTGCTGTTATTTTATCTGTGTTTTTAAAATAAAGGATATTCTATCTATCTATCTAAGGTTACAAAGATACAGATACACGAACTACCACCCCACCTCCATATTCTTAGGCGTAACCAGGATTCTGATGGGGGAGGGGGACCCTGGCCAGATCCTGTCAAAATGACACGGTTTTCATTTACACACCATGTTTGGAAAGCAGGACAGATTTTTTTTTTAAGAAAGCACCCAGATTCGAGAACAATGATAAATGCCATCACAAAAATATTTGCCCCGAGCGGGAAGCGAACCTGCGCCCTGGTGCTGATAAATAAAACTTTTTTAGTAAATCTTTCCGTAATAGTTAGTATGTCTTTACAGTGAACAGATACTTTTGATTCTTGAATGCTATAATAACGCATTGCATATGCATAATAAAATCATTAATATTGTACCGCCCATAATAAAAAAGAAATAAGGGTTTGTTGGTGTGAGGTCTTATTGTTTATCACAAGTATACAGGTTTTTGTTCATATTGCTTATATACAATGTTTTAAAAAATTGCTAGATACCGAGTCAAAATAAGTTTTCACTTTTACGTCAATGAACGGTTCTTTAACGAATAAAGAAATGTCAAAATACTTGGAGGGCTACCACGAACTTCTTCCGAAGTATCGGAAGAATTTTAACCGTAAAATACAAAATATTTCATAATTATAATTCAATGAACTACTAAAATAACCATAAAGTACAAGGTATGTCATGGTTAGAATTCAAGGATTTACTAAAATAACCATGAAATATGGTTAAAATTCTTCCGATATCGGATTTACGTTTCGTAGTAGCCCTCCTTATTGTAGCATGTAGTGTATATTGTTTATTTATTTTAAAACAGTAAAAACAGTTTAAATCTCGTTTGAAACTCACTCACTATATATCCTTCATTGCCTTTTGCTTCAAATTTCAATACTTTCTACTCCGACTATCTTCTTTCTGATTAAATTCGTTGTGAGTTCCAAGACAGCTGTAGTTTTCTTGCCCGGAACGTCAATAAGCTTCATTGCTTATTGTCTGTCTGAGGTCGCCGTTGTTGATCCTGGCTACACAGGAGACACAGTGGTGGGAATGTGTGGTGGGCTTGTCCCGTACGCCGGGAATCCTTCATTTCATTTTTCGTGTGAGCAAGATGGCGCTGAGATTGAAACATAATTTTGTAAATTTTAGTTAGTTTTACAGATCCGTAGAACTACCACGGCCAAGTACAAGTAGCCTTCCGTATTAAAAAGTAAGTAAGTGGTTAAGTAGTACTTGTAAAAAAATAAAACTGTAACCTATTTGATTTTGTTTTATTATTTTTTTTTAAAGTTAGCGAAGTTGCAGCTAAGAGTATTAAATTTCCTTATATTTTTCCACACGCCAATGATGACAAGTCACAAATAGCACTGAATGCAATGTGCTAACGACAATGCTAAAAAACACGATTATAATCTTTTCTAATTAAATGTATTTTACAGAATTGTAAAAAATATAAATATTATTTGGTTCTACGTCGTAGCAAGTTTCGTAGCAACTGCGTAGAGGCTCTTATTTTTTATTTGTACTGATTTTTTATGTATTTTTATGATACCAGCTTATTCTATGGACATTCCTAAAATGAAATATATAGCGACTTTTGTCCAAACAGCCTACTTCATAATAATAGAGTTGTCCAAATAGATTACGTACAAAAAGCCACATATCTATTTTTAGACATCAACGACATAGTCACAAACAATTCTTAAAATAAAACTATATTTTTTATTCAAACCTTCCCACGGTGTTAAATGAACTCGTCCATTCAGAGTGATTGACAATCACAAACAAGAAAATTACAGGTGTTTGTAGCTAAAACGTCGCTTTCGACAAGTGCCGATAAAAAGCGAGTCGGCGTCCATTCATGCCGCTTCGCCCCACGGTCGCCGCTCGCAGGCGCTTGCCGCCACACGCATTCTTGACAGCTGGCGTATGCCACACCTCGTTTACTCTCGTCTCGTACTACTGACTTACTTTACGCCCTCCTAAGGAATTAGTTGAATCGGCGATGTGCGATTTTTAACAGAGAATTTTGTGCAAATAACTTCTTTCACTTTCATATTCGTTTATAACTGGTGGTATATTATGAACTGAGTCAATGTTAATGTATTTTTTTCCTATTCAATGTTACTTACAGTGAGTTTAGTACTAAATTATGGCTGTCATTGACAGGCTAAATAAAACAAAGAAATAGCTCGATGTGCAATTAAGATTCAGCGAGGGTGATTTAGTCAATTTTACAATGAATTTTGATTGTATTCACCATCAAGAAGGTTCTCTCTTGAGATTTTGTGTATAAAAGTAGCTACTTAAAGTGGAAACTGTTAAGTAAGTTGTGGAACTAGGTGGATTAAATAATATCCACACGCAAACAACTATAAACTAGGTAAAATAGTTCCGAGTAATTCACACGTAGTGTTACTTCGTTGCCTAGTTCTACTCACTTTTAGAAGGTATATTAGTAAGTTTTCTGATTCAATTATACAGTTTTAATTACACCTACAGTGTCTAGAAGTTTCTTATCTGCTCATATTCAATGTTTTTCGCTCGGTTACTGATTGAAAATAACGTCACATATTTCTTTTTGTTGCATATAAGGACGATCTGACCTGAAAGTAAGTAATCATTCACATCGCAACATCAAGTCACTGAGAGTAAAAGGTGTCATCAAAAGAGTCACTGAGAGAATTAGAAAAAGTAGTCGGTACTGATTTTTTTCCCTAAGAGATAGATGGCACTGAAAGTTATTATTATTATTCATTTTTGAACTCGTATCGTTAAGACATTGATCTGAAGTGGTCTGAACAAAAATACTTTGTCACATGATCTTAACCCGGTGTTAATGCATAGGTCACCGCACTCCAGACAGGTGTAATAAGGAATTAAGGACCTTATTATAGGTAGTCATATGCGTTGATGATGGGGCCACTCGCAAGTGAATGCATTGTCTAAATGCGAAGAATCAGCTGTTCTGAAACGAGGATTCCAATTTCGAGGAAAGTTGAGGAAGTGACGTCGCTTTTATTTTCATTGAGATGGGATATAAACAAGAACGAAGCGCACGAGTGCGGGCGAGGTCACTTAAAGTTAGTGTCGGCTCGTAAACGTATCGGCCGAGCGGGGGCTACCGGGCTCGCCGCCGCCGCCCGGCGCCCCGCGGCGACCGCACTCGACGACTCGACACGCTGCCGCACGTCGCCGCCGCTCTGAATCGCACCCATTCACACATTATCATATGCTGGATACACCTTGCTATTATTTTGCGAAAAATCAACTAATATAAATAGGACACGTTATGGTAGACACACGTGGGATAAAGAGAATTCAAACGGGAAATGGTATTATGAAAACAGAATATATTAAAGCGATCGAATATAAATTGAAAATAAAATCGCGAATTGAAAACTAAATAGTAAAAACCAAAGAGAAAGTATTACTTAGTCAAAAGTAAAAAAAAGTTTATAAATAATGAAATAGAGTATTGTAACTTATGTTTTAAAGCTCTACAATAAAATATTTTAATATATATATCATCTAGTAACAAATTAATTGATTTTACACATAACATAGCCTATTATTTCTCGATGTATTAAAGAACATTACTTATTTAAAGTAAAATGTATTGTTTTAAAACACAAATTTCTCAATTGAAACAGCCTCAATTCTGTGTTATGTGACTAATATTTTTAAACGAATTACAAAATGTATATAGATAATAATTTTAAATTAATAAAAGGAGTATAAAAATATGAAATTGGCTAAGCAAACATAATGAAAGTCCAAGTAAAAAGAAAATTTCGGCTTAGTTGGCGGGTGTATCCACAATAAGCTCCCCTGGGAAAGGCGGCGGCGTTCCGACAACAGACAGCGGGTGTCAGCCGCCACGTGCTACCCAAGGCCACTCGCTTAGTGTCAAGGTCATTGCCACTCCAGCTCGGTACACGCGGCACCCACGCGTCTCCTGTCACCACAAATAGACCGACCTACTCAACACCATTGCGATCTACCGCAACAACTCGCCACGAGCCCGCCACTCGCCACCACGCATCGCCCATTCGAAACAACTTTTTTAGCGTGGGAGACAGACAAACTGGGATAAAGACGACCAGTCTGTTATTTCTGCTACATATGGTGTTACAACATCGACTCATTCAAACTATACTGTATATAAATAAATGTAAAAGATGGCTGACTATATTGAAGCGCGTTTTCAATGTGAGAGTATTTTCCAACAAACTTTGCTATTCTCACAAGTTGTTTATCAAAGAGAGAACTCTACAATTGTAATGTATAATAATGTAATACACAAAACTTGGGACACAAGATAAGTAATATTATGTAAGGGTGATATTACACTATCAGCCATCCAAACAATTAATATACCAGATGTACATGTTAGATTTAAATCATCTATATCATATTTCAGAAGTCAGAATCGAAGTTTGTCTCAACCAAACACGGGACGAATGTGAAACATCACTCAGTTTTCTGAATCTACTAATGACTGCAATCCTGGATAACGCCACTCGACCACATCTTCAGTCACTCATCTTTTTAAAGAGTTTCAATTTATTTTCGCATTAATCAATTCTACTGCCCAGCTATCTATCCGGAATTTCAACATGAGTTTTCAGAGTAATGTGTTCGTTACTGACTTATTAATTTCCCGTAATGTGCAACTTTTTGTGCATCTAAAAGGAACTGCTATAGCATAAACAGATAGATAGATAGAATATGCTTAGTAAACCGTAACTTAGGTACAGACAGTGTTTATGCAACAAGGCGGCTTTATTGCTGAAAACAGTTTTCAAGGCAACCTTAAACAGTACCATAATACTGATTAAACAGTATCATAATCCTGATAAACTACTCGTACTGCTTCTACTATTCTTCTAAAGTCATACATATTTGTAAACCCTAGTTCTCTACTCGATAATTACAAGACGTTATATCATTTATTCATACCAACTTGCATAACAATTATAAACTCTAATAAGCTATATACATTCGTGTCTTTATTTAGCCTATAAACAGTTTCCCCTTTATTAACAGAAATCAATCAAGGTTTGTTTAATTGAGACTTGTTTGTCACCTTCCCGCTTCATAAAAAAAACACGATGATAGATATGAAACAGATAGACAAAAGAGGTTTTATTTAATGATGGAATTATCTTTCTTTTATTCATAAACAATTCTATCGTCTTAAAGAAGGCATTATGTTCACTAGTTTTAATATCCAACTTTTAATATTCGGTTGATCGCCTATCGACTATTCATATATTCATCACATGTATACATACTCCTGCATGTTTAGCTACCCATATTTACCACGTATTTATAATGAATGTATGTACGATGCTCAATGCATTTCAATATTAGGTATGCAGCGTCGGTTCCGCAGCAATTTCGCCCGACACATTCTAATTTAAATCAAATCTGCTTTAATTCCTGTCTAACCGTGTACTGTGCATTAGCTTTATCGTGAGGGGCCATACATACATACAGATATGAACACAGAGCATAGATATATAAAGCTATTATAAATTAATAATACCCATTTGAGAGTTAGGAGACGCCCGTGGGAAATTAATTTTGTTCAATGTTCTTAATGCTCTACCGTTTCATAATTGCGTTTTATTTTCTATAGTCTTATAAAGAAAACTTTATTCAATTAAACAATAACAAACTACGCTCAAATTTAATAGCTTTTACAATATCACGCTATTCAATAACAGTGAATTTATTATATGAGTTATTGTTATTAAATGTAATTTGCATATACACATATTATCTCATTAAATACTAGATATATTCATTACAACTCCTGAGTTCATCAAGACACGGCTGTTTGTTTACAGTGCGTCTCATATATTATTATGTTTGAATAGTTATATCACGGTATTTATGTCGATCCGCCGAAGCAATATCAAACAGCATGTAAGTCAATTAGATTTCGTGACACTGTTCCCAGATTAATTAATTCCTTTACATTAAATTCACATAATTTGATATGAGTAAGTAGTATCTAAACTATACTTAATCTTTAAAACAATCCCCCATTTCCGTTTGAGAAACGGAATCTGTAATGAATGACGTCAAATTAAGCTCTAAGCTTAACAGAAAACATTACTGGAACCTTAATTCGCGATTAAGGCAAACATAGTATGCGGGGTGAGTGGTGGTGTGGAGACGAAGCCTGCGGAGTCAGTGCATGTGCGGGTGTGTGGGGGGTGCGGGCGCGCGCGGGGCAGCCGCGCCGCGGGCCGCCACTTCGCTGTGCTCGAGGAGCCCCGGTACACCTCGGTTTCCGGCGGGCGCTCCCTCGCGGATCCAAGTGTCCCACCGCGAGCGCGAGCCGCGACGGCCCGCGTGCCGGCCACGTGGCCTGAGCTCACCTACTGGCGACACCCCGCATTTTTACGCATACCCATTGATAAAACAGTGTAATTACGAACCGGCTATTCCAGTCAAGACTTTTTGCAACTTCTGTGCACTTTATTCCATTTTTTTTTTAATTAATTAATTTTCTAATCGCAGAGTAATTAAACTCAACTTTATTGTTCTAAAACATAAATTAAATTTTTAATAATTGTATTAAGTTTACACAGATTTCTCAATTTAGTATTTTGAAGTATAAACTTTCTTTAAGAAAAAATATTAAAGAAATCTTAGAAACAGTATTTGCTTCAGTCAAATTTAATATAATATTTCGCCGTCGGCAATTGTTGCGAGTTCCGCTCTACATCTTTACATCGAATGTACAAGCAATCTGACACAGCAATAATAAATTGCTTGTAATAGATTTTTAATTAAGATCTTTTATTTATGTAAAAGTTTCTTAGTAACAATATCCACTTTTACAATTAACTTACAGTCGTGTTTAAGTAATATTTTATCTATACTAAATGTAGAGTTATTAATATAGACTAGTAAATGAACGCTTATAATTTGAGAAAAGTGTATCCAAATACATCATCATGGAGTCCTGTCAAACGGCTTCGGATGACCAGGACAGAACGTACAAGATATACAATATGTATAAGGTAAGTTGAAAAAAAAAATTTTTCAGAAAAAACATGAATCACGAACGGTATAATACTTACCCGTCATATTTGTGTCCAGAATCATCTGTACTAATTTTATAAAGAGGAAATAATTGGATTTTTTTATTTTTCTTTGTAACGGATTAACACAAAAAATACTGGATCGATTTCAAAAATTCTTTCACCGTTGCGAAGCTACACTATCCTCGAGTAACATAGGCTATATAATATATATTTTTTAAATAGTGATCCTTACTAAAACCCACGCGAAGCTGGGGCGGGGCGCTAGTTTATTATAAATGATGCAATGACATCGAACAGTTTGTAAAACGATCGCTATTAAAATTATATTGCAAAGTTTAGAATAACATTTGATTTGCATATTATGTTGATGTACTTATATGTTTATTTCTTATCTTAAAATTATAAACTATACATTCCAACGATACGTACATTGAAAACGAAAATGGATCTAAAATAACAAGTTCTATTTAACAAACATAACTCTGTTGTTCCAAAGCTTAATTACATTTAAAAGACATTATTCTATTTTAAAAAATAATAATAACAAAATTACATCCATAATATAACTCAGTGCATATAAAAACATCCTTACCCGTTTTCACTAGAAATAAAAATTTAAAGATTTAAAAGTCTTCTGACAGCTTTCTCTATGTCAAATCCTTGTTTTTAGTATGTGTATTTAAAATTATCGATTTTTAAAAACCGTATGTATTTCAATCGATAATTTTTTATGTCATACATGTATCAACAACAAGGATTTGGGCAGAGAGAAACCTGAGAGACTTTTAAATTTTAGGAATTGCTGGTGAAGACGGGCAATACAAATTTCCAGTATAAATTATGTTTATCCTGCGCGGGAATAGAAACGGCGTATTCTGAAACCAAGAGAGTCGCTCATCGCGTTGTATCCTAGGAATACATTCTCGATGTCGCTAGTGTCGCTACTAAACTGACTTAACTGTCAACCGCCACCATGGCGCTGTATTTTTTTTTAAATAGATTGTCTACCATCCACCCCTAATTTTGAGTTGTACGTTTTAAAGTTAATGATACATCATGTCTGTCATTGTCATTCTAATAAAGAGAAAGAGTTAGCTTGAGTCTTAATGAGTCACAAACATCAAAATTTGTTTCTGCAACCCGCCAAGAAACATTAGTTTATTTTAGCTCACGTGGTTGAACCAGTTTTTTGTACATCTACGTTCACCGAAAACCAACCATCACCTGTCAAAACTGGTGCAAATGGTGGACGGTCGGCTTACTTTTTAATTAAGGGCGTATTTATATGTACTAACTAATATTATAAAGTGGAAAGATTTGTTTTTTTGTTTGTAACGAATAAACTCAAAAACTATTAAACCGATTTGAAAAATTCTTTCACCGTTAGGAAGCTTCACAACCCGCAGGTGACATAGGCTATATTTTATATAAATATAAGATACAAAAACCCGTGAGAAGTTGGGACCAATGATTCAAATCTGATATAAGCTATAACTGGAATCCAAGGTATAATACTAATTACACTCCTCTTGTCCATAATATTACCCACCTTTCAAAAGAGAGTAGCAGGTCGTAAATCACTATTTCATTTGCTTTGATTTTAATAATAACTAAAGCTACGGGTTGTTACACATAGAAAAAACAATGTTTTATTTTTATATGAATCATGTCGTTGCAAATATGAAAACATTTAATAAAAACTGCGCGCTAGAGCTTTACAACGAGGCCACTTATAATTGAACAACAGATTTAACAATACAAATTCTATTGTAATTCCACGAGTACAACGATAGTGGTTAAAAGTTTATTTTTATAAACTTTAAGATTGAACTAGCTTCTATCCCCGGTTTCGCCCGGGTGGCCTACTAACAATTAGCATATTTTTCTTCAGAAACAAATTCCGATCCGGTCCGGTTCGGTCCGGTCCGGCACGGCCCGGTACGGTACGGTTCCATCCGGTCCGAGGTCCCATTCGTTCCGATCCGATCCGGTCCGGTCGGTGCGGTCCGGTCGTTCCGGTCCTTATCCGGTGTTCCGGTGGTTTGGGCTGTGCGTTGATATACCCTCGCAACTACGCTTGAGTATATCTCGCTTTCCCGTGGGAATTAAAAAAAATCCTTTCTTAGTACACTCCTAGACGTCGTAAGGAACCTACATTCCAAATTTGGAATCTCTAGACCCAGCGGTTTGGGCTGTGCGTTGATATATAGTTAAGTCTTCATACATACTTTGACACCCCTTTTCACCCCTTTAGGATCGGAATTTCGAAAAATCCCTTCTTAGTGCTCATCTTGAGAACTCAAGAAATATTCTGTCCAAATTTCAAGTCTATTTATCGAGTAGTTTAGGCTGGACGTTGTCCGTAAGTCACGGTTTCGATTTACAGATTTAAGAACTTTTTACCCCCAATTCTCCTTCTTAGCAATGAATTATCAGAAAATCTTGATACAGGTGTTTATTTGTTTGCTTTGTAGAGTATTTATATCAAGTTTTGTTTGAATTGGGCCACGCGTTTTTGTTTCTTCATACAAACTTTGGCACCCCATTTCGCCCCTTTAGGGGTGGAATTTCAAAAAACCCATTTTTAGTGCTCCCCTAGAATACTCAAGGAACATTCTCTCCAAATTTCAAGTCTATAGGTCCAAGGGTTTGGGCTGTGCGTTACCTGTCAGTCCCTACGCGGTCTTACCCTTTCACGGTATTGTTTTATATGTATAGATTAAGAAAAATAAAGGGTTTTGATACTTTCAAGCACATATACTAGGCACCCGACATTTTGTATAATGTGTAAAAGGACGACAAAACACACAAGTAAAGAAACAAAAAAATATTTAAGAAATTCATTTAGACTAATTATTGTCATCGGGGCGAATTTTCTCCTTTTTTTATGATACACAGCAATCCCTGCTGCACATGGACATCCACAACTGAGTCTTGAATGTGTTTCCCACCTATGAAGGGACAAAAAGGAAGGAAGGTGGAAAGAAATAGGAAGCAGAAGGGGTATAGCCATAGCCCATTTACGAGCCACTAGCCACTACGTCCACAGTAATAACTAGGCTCTACCATTCTTTTGTTACCTACTTTATGATACTAACTAGCTGACCCGGCGAACTTCGTATCGCCTAAAGAACCTTCATGCTGAATTTCATTCGAATAACTTCAAAACGGCAATGTTTCATACTAACTTTGCACCCCCGTTTAACCCCCTAAGGGATAATTTTTGAGAAAAATATTTTACTCGTGTTTTATGCCTTTCAATAAAGAACCTTAATGCTGTATTTCATTTGATTAACTTCAAAAACGGCAAAGTTTCATACTAACCTTGCACCCCCGTATAACCCCCTAAGGGGTGATTTTTGAGAAAAATATTTTACTCGTGATTCATGCCTTTTAATATAGAACCTTAATGCTGAATTTCATTTAAATAACTTCAAAAACGGCAAAGTTTTATACGAAATTTGCGCCCCCGTTTATCCCCCTAAGGGATGATTTTTGGGAAAACTATTTTACTCGTGTTTCATACCTTTCAATAAATAACCTTCATGCTGAATTTTATTCGAATAACTTCAAAAACAGCAAAGTTTCATACTAACTTTGCACCCCCGTTTAACCCCTTAAGGGATGTTTTTTGAGAAAAATATTGTACTCGTGGTTCATGCCTTTCAATAAAAAACCTTAATGCTGAATTTCATTTTAATAACTTCAAAAACGGCAAAGTTTCATACTATTTTTGCGCCCCCGTTTAACCCCATAAGGGATGATTTTTGAGAAAAATATTTTACTCGTGTTTTATGCCTTTCAATAAAGAACCTTCATGCTGAATTTCATTCGAATAACTTCAAAAACGGCAAAGTTTAATACTAACTTTGCACCCCCGTTTAACCCCCTAAGGGATAATTTTTGAGAAAAATATTTTACTCATGTTTCGTGCCTTTCAATAAAGAACCTTAATGCTGAATTTCATTTAAATAACTTCAAAAACGGCAAAGTTTTATACTAACTTTGCGCCCCCGTTTAACCCCTAAGGGATGATTTTTGAAAAAAATATTTTACTCGTGTTTCATACCTTTCAATAAAAAACCTTCATGCTGAATTTCATTCGAATAACTTCAAAAACGGCAAAGTTTCATACTAACTTTGCACCCCCGTTTAACCCCCTAAGGGATGATTTTTGAGAAAAATATTTTAGCGTGTTTCATTCCTTTCAATAAAGAACCTTAATGCTGAATTTCATTTGAATAACTTCAAAAACGGCAAAGTTTCGTACTAACTTTGCACCCGCGTTTAACCCCCTAAGGGATGAATTTTGAAAAAAACATTTTACTCATGTTTCATGCTTTTCAGTAAAGAATCTTCATGCTGAATTTCATTTGAATAATTTCAAAAACGGCAAAGTTTCATACTAACTTTGCACCTCCGTTTTACCCCCTTAGGGGATGAATTTCCAAAAATCCTTTCTTAATGAGCACTTACGCCCCAAAAGGAACCCCCATGCAAAATTTGAGACTCCTGGCGCTTATAGTTTCGGAGATTTCGTGATGAATCAGTCAGTGATTTTCTCTTTTTAAAAGCTTTTATTTAACTTGACCTGTATGTATGTAAGGGTGGAATCTTGGAACGAAAATTTGAACCACTTCCCGAAGACCGAATGAGCTGAAATTTTGCTCAAAACTGTAGATCAGATGACAATACAATATTATGATAACAAAATTACGATACAGCAGTTTGTGTTCCGTTTTTCGTACAAAACCGTTCCGACCAAAAACCTATAGGGTACTTCCGGTTGTCCTAGAATCATGAAATTTGGCAAGAAGCAAGATGATATAGCACAAGTACAGGAATAAATCTGAAAATCGTAAATTTGTAGTTACTTCTTCTTCTTTAAACAACCAATATAATGTGACCCTACCCTTGGTACATGGCTCTTTTTATACCGGTTTTGAATTAAAATGTATTTTATCTATTACTAGCTTTTCCTCGCGGCTTCGCTCGCGTTTATTTTATGACAGATCTCGTTTGACAACAAAACAACCCATAGCGCGACTTGTGGCGCCATCTGTTGGCTGATAGCATCCCATACAACGCCCTCTATAGTAGGAAAAATATTTTCCCTTTGGATTGACATACTTTCACGGGTAAAAAGGTAGCCTTTGTTGGGGTCTGTACCCCTGACAATATATTTACAAATTTTCATAATGATCAACTGATTAGTCAAGCCGTGAAGGAATAACAAACAAACTCACTTTCTCATTTATAATATTAGTATGATAGTATGACTCAGTGGCGAGGGGTCCTAATAACACGATTCCTGTCGGCTTCCCTTTTAAAAATAGTGAATTATCTAACAGCATCGACTCTGCTAATAACATGATTTCGCTTCATACATAATGATGATACCCAAACGCCTATACAATAATAAATAGCAATATCACACGTCACTATTACTATTATCTATTCTGTGACGTTGCTTAGCTGTGCCTGTGCGTCGAAAGCCGGTAATTCCCGAGTTTTTAGGAGCGGCTGTCTCTTTCTTACGCGTACATTTTGTTCCTAGCGCGGTCTCTTTCTCACGCCGATCATATGAACAAATTAAGCCGGTAGTCGCCGAGTTACGACAAGGATGGCATGTATCAGGTTACGTTAGTGCGACCAAGATAAACAGAGGTATTAACCTGAGAAGTAAAAAATATAGTTAATTATGTGTTTAGTGCTTGAATAATAAAGTTGAGTAGTGCTTGAATGTTTTATTACAACTATAATTTTGTCGCGTTGTAATTGTCAAAATTATGACATTTTTTCACTTCACTTTCGCCTGTGCTTTCTTATAGTTTTTTTAAATTGGTTTGTTGTTAATTTAGTAAATTTGAATAGATTAGAGTTTAGAGTGACTTCGTGGTTAAATGTTGGACAGGGCTCGGTGTGAATTGTGTTATAGTTATAGAATTTATCGGTTTCAGGTGTAAGTAGTTAATTGTTTATTTTGGTTTAGTCTGTTTTGTTTACTAATGGCTCACGTAATGGCTGCAATTTTAGACGTGGGTTGTTGTCTCACAGTCTTTTTATTAGATAATAATTTTCAAACATACAGTTTTGAAAATAAAAAACATATTATACAGCGCGGCCGTGCTTGTCCTTCTATGAAAATAGATTATAGACGGAAAGATGGCTTTACAAAACATTTTCATTGTAATTTGTACGAAAAGTATTCGTGGCTCACAGGTAGTTGTAAACTTAAAACGCTGTTTTTGTTTTCCATATTATATCAGTGCTTTTATGTATGGTAATGGATAATTTGCAACTTAGATTCAAGACTTGATATGGTATTCGGAATTCTCCATCCCTGTGGTAAGATAACACTGTTTTTTTTTTTGCTCCGGCTTCCCCTGAATAAAATTTCACCCTTCGCCACTGTGACTAGTATGATTATGGGAAGAAACCCTCATGCGCGAGTTCTACTTGCCCTTGGTCGGTATTTTATTTTTGATGGGTACATAAACCCGTTTAGTTTGTCGCAGGGTGACTGTAGTAAAATCAGGAAATTATATAGGTATTAAAATTGCTGGTGCTAGTTATAACAAATAAATTCATTAGACTAGTACCGCCTCTCGACAATAGATGGCACTGTGAAACCTGTCCAGTGAAAACTAAAAAGTAAAAAATAAATTAAAAGTAAAAAAAATATATTTAAAAACAAGCTTTTATTTAATTGCGCTAAAAAGAATAAAATAAACTTTTCTTTTAAAACTTTAACTATCAACTTATAACGTCATTACACAATTTATATGACATAAAAGCTTGTCGCGAGATTTATCTATTTAAGAAAACATAATTATCGAACTACTACTACTTACTCGTAGTACGAGTAAATTAAATGTTAGTAATTAAATCTCGCGACAAGCTTTTATGTCATATAAATTGTGTAATGACGTTATAAGTTGATAGTTAAAGTTTTAAAAGAAAAGTTTATTTTATTCTTTTTAGCGCAATTAAATAAAAGCTTGTTTTTAAATATATTTTTTTTACTTTTAATTTATATATATATAGATAGTAGAAACTTTTTTGACGACCTCCGTGGCGTAATGGTTACCACGCCAGACCGTCACACAGGAGGTCGAGGGTTCGATCCCCGGTCGGGTCATGATGAAAAACGAACTTTTTCTAATTGGCATCGGGTCTTGGATGTTTATCTATATATGTATTTGTTATAAATATAATATCGTTGAGTTAGTATACCATAACACAAGTTTCGAACTTACTTTGGGGCTAGCTCAATCTGTATGAATTGTCGCTATATATTTATTTTATTTTTATTTAAACTTGTAATTTTTTATTTCTTTAAATTAAATAAGAAAAATCCGGGCAAGCACGTGTCCGACCACGCACTGTCTACAGTTCCGTATTTGCTACATTTTGCTTACTTTCAGATTAGTACAATGTCATATAACATGACATTTGTACATTTTAATTTAAAAAAATTATAAGATCATCGGCTTTTACTTGGTAATTAGTAGAGCCTACTTAAGCTTCAAGCCGATATCCTGTAAGAGAGTAGTACTTCTCCGGTCAAGCTTGATTACAACATGAATCAAGTAGGTTAATAATTTCTATCTCCTAGAATTAGCACATTACCAATTCCGATTGTTCTCGATAGATGCCAAATCAGAGACCAATAGCGGAAAGGAAACAAAATGGTAATAAGTATTATTTTCGTGTATATGTCGTAGGTTTTTTAAACCTAGGCTTTTGATCAAGATCCATAAGAAGACAAAATCATGGGTTTGTTTTACCATAAACCTGAAAATATCCAGTTTTTTCATCAAAAACCTAGACTGGGTTCGTTTTATGATAAAACTAATGGCAAAATCCTCGACTGGTTTAGTTTTAACCATCTTAAAACTAACCACAACGCGTTTTGTGGCCGTCGCGGAAAATAGGCCACAACGCGTTGATTGAACCTTAAGAAAAATTCGCGCCTCACTCGCTTCGCTCGCTCGACCGGGTTATGATCACAAGTTGACCCTAACCTAACCCACCAATGTCTGTCTGAATATTGGTGGGTTAGGTTAGGGTTATCTCGTGATCATAACACCGCTGAGCGAACGAAGCGAGTGAGGCGCGAATTTTCCTTACGATTCCGTTGTGACCATCTTAAAACTGGATATTTTCAGGTTTATGGTAAAACAAACCAATGATTTTGTCTTCTTACGGAAAACCTGATTTCATCATAAACCTACGACATATACACTCCGCTATAGATCAAGGATTGATCAAGGATACCAAAATACATACATATAAAAGTGGTTTTCAAGACTAGTTCACTTCATATTCCCACCGCTGCCGTGTCTCTTTTACATTTAGGATTCATAAAGACCACAGACTGACAAATAGCTGTGAAGCTGATTGACGTACCAGGGGAACCGATAACTGCCATAAACTGACATGATTTTCCATAGCACGACAGTGATAGTGCTATCAAAACGTCTGATCGGTATTCATTCTAATATTAGACTAGTTTGTATTCCTATACTATTTATTTATTTAGTTCACCAACATAGAAACCGTTACAACATAAAACACATCACAAATATTCGTCATCAAATGCCACTACAATTATAGGTGAAGACATCACGCACAGTAAACAATGAGATCCAAAAAAAAATAATAATATTGGAATAAGAACACAATATCATAAAATCAAAAATCAAAAATAAAATAAAATAAATTACAATGTCAAAAATAAAAAATAAACATAAAATAACAATAATCAATTATATGTACTAGTATTAAAATATAGGTAAGATAAAAAAAATACTGGGCTAAATTGATACACTATCGTCATCGAATGTCCGTTTTCGTGAAAAAGGGATACGCGTTAGTTATGCCCATTTTCACCAACTCCTCTTAGCGTCCGCCATCCTAACTCATACAAAAGAGGTGATCCAAAAGAAATCCAGGCTCCAGCGCAAAAAAATTGTATTCCATATTTTAGAGGATATATAAAAATACTATTCTAAACTATGACTATCTCTCTATCGGGTGAGTAACACTTTTTAGGCGTTCATATTAAAATCTTTGGGGCTACTATGAATGTGTCCATTCGAAACAACCAGTTAGAAAGGTTGAAAACGTCAGTTCATATTTTCAGTATTTCCTATAGTTGCCCTGCTTATTGTGGGTTTTTTTAATAAGAGAATTGTATCACCTCGTTTGTATTGGGAGGCTTTGGTGAAAATGGATATCAGTATAAGTATTTCTCTCGTACTAGTTAATAAGAGTTAGGAGATACAAAGATATATTTACATATATAGTAAGGTAATTTGGCCTTGAAAAGGTTCTTTACCGCATCTCTTTCTAACTTACTAAGTTCGAATGAGATAGAGGTTAAAAATTTAACTTCCCTCTCATTTTTATCTCTTTCTAATATGTTAAGTTAGGGAGAGAGCGGCGCCGGGGTTATTCCAGGTCATTTTTCTTTACCTCAATTTAATATTTTTACACTTAGTTTTACCTATACATCTGTGGAGGATATCATTCTAACGTCTGTAAAAACGGGTATCAAAATCTCTCCTTAGAAATAACTCTAATTTATCTTTTCCTCAGAAACAAATTTAATGACTTTCTCATTAAATTTGTTTCTGAGATAAGTTTATTTACCTGAAATTTCAATAGGATTTATGGTCGTCTATATTAAGCCTTACTACAAAGAACACGATAGGAACTGGTGTTGCATTAGTTTTGTACCAAAAGAAAATAATGTCAAGTTAGACTTACCATTCTTTGTCTGACATATAATACTAATAACTAATTTAATCCATTTTATATTCGTTTCCGTCGGTGGAAGTTGGTAGATATTATAAGGTTTCAGTAATACAAGCGAAATCAGTTCTTTACAGGCCAGAATTAGAGTTCGGATTAGATTGAAATAAAATTTTACTGTCCTCAGGGAGTACTGAACCTTTCAAGCCTTCTAATTAAAAACTTTTTCATTTATAGAATTAGCTGTCAAATCCTCAACAAGTTAAACAATAGTAATAAATCTAACACCAATTTACTGTACAATAATATTTAACAAAAAGTGTATTATTTATTTAAGAAAACATCCTCTATAATAAATTCTACTTCGAGGCTCTATCGAATATAAATTTTTCTTTTCCACATTTTTTCCTTTTTTATGAACTGACAGTACTTGTGTATAGTTTCTTCTTACAAATTTGTACTGTATAGTACAATTTTATAAGTACTAGCTCTTCTAAAATAGTAGCTACTAATCTAAAATAATCACAATAACGAGAGAAAAAAGTTATTAAATATAATAATAATATTATAAGGGTATTTCTAAATAACACAGTTTGGAGTGGTTTGTGAAATGAGCTAACTCTACCGAGGATTACATACATCCTCATCAGCATCCACAAAGGTGGCAAACAAGAATTTCGGATATTTCACTCTCTGAACGAAACGCATTGCTGCTTCACGTCAATATTCTGTAGCACGGGTGGCACTTCACCGGTCGGGCTAGCCTATTTCATAAACTCCAAAAATTGTAATGAGAAGTTAAGAATAATAATCATCTTATACACATGAAAATGTTTTGTCTTGACCGTAGAGACCTGAAACATGGGTGTGTTCTGAAAAGTGTGGTGTATGATGTAGGCAACCGATAAGAAAGGATTTTTTTAAATTCCTTCATTCGGGATAAACGCACACGAAGTTGCGCGGGTTTCTCTAGTTTTAAATATAATCACATAATATTTTAAGGTTTTCACATAACGTTTACACAAATAAGTATTGAAGAATTTACTCCCATTTTAAACAATTAAATTAGAGCACGTATGCACACATACATCACACTCTTACCTACCAATTAACCAATTAAAGACGGTTATGGGTTATGGTATGGGTCATAAACTGAAAAGCACTAAGTAGCTTGTTAGACATACGACAATTCAAGAATCTTTTTTACAATGAAACTTGAGTTAAAATTGTATTCATTTAACAAGATAAAATTGGATTCGTTTAACAAGGTTTACGTCTCGAACATTGATAAATTGTATTTCATGAACGAACACTTCTATCATGTGCATGTGATATCCTTCACAAAAGTAGAGCACTAATTCTTGACTCTACCTATCATGATATTGCAAAAGAAAATGACTTGACTCTACAACCCCACCAATTTTGTAATATTTAAAAGAAAATTGCCAAACGTGGTGTACGTTAATTAACTGAAAAAAGTAACGCTGCAAATGCAGACAGCATACTTCCTAACTAGGAACTATGAGTCGGCTCCCAATAACAGCAGACACAGTGAGTGATATGCAGTTGTGTATATTGCAGGGCAGACAACTATTGGTTTGTAGACGGTAGACAGATATTCCACCCGTATGAAAATACTATAGGTCCAGCTGGTATAAGGAAGAGTGGAGGCGACGGCAGCGCCATCGGCGTCGGGCGGCGGCGGGCGGCACTACACCAGGCGGCCGGCGCGCGGCGCCCCACCGCATCGCGCACAACGACCGCCACGCAGTCTTCCCGCGCGGTTCGCACGTGCGTCTAGCGTGCCTTTAGATCGTGCTATAACTTAACATTTCCGAACGTACCTCAAATACTCCCATAATAAAGTGCGACAAATATTCAAAAAATTTTGTGCCCATTAGTGTGCCCCACGGACGTGTACCCTAGTTGCAACACTTTGTACTGTGAAATGACTTCAGCGCTCTATCAATTAAAGTTGTAATTGTATTTTTTCCTCGATAGATTAATTAGATCTTACATAGAACCGGAAAGCATTAAATTAATGAATGGAATTTATTAAAGCTGCTGCATATCGTTGGATGAAATATATGGTAGCCAACTGAATATTAAATGGTATGTACTCTCTATTACTCATTATTTATTTTGTTATCTGTTTAGCGTAAGAATATGTGCGTCAAACTTTTTATTATTAGATTAAACTATTTCCATAAGTCTAAACTGCTGATAAAAAATGTTATATACGTGTTGAATTTTTATTCTGTCTATGTTTAAGCATTTTTTCATTATTGTGTAAGACTTCGAACTGTAATCGTAAAATGTTATTTAAAATTATATGAATATTTTTTATAAATATTATGTATTACTTTTATATTATGTAAAAATATTATATCACGTAGTATACCCCGACTCTACACTCCTACGCGGAGAAACAGAAAATATTCTAATAAGAATATCATTCCATACAAATTGAATCTTATTTAAAATGTATAAAAATGTTTAAAGTTATTGAAACTGTTTCTATTTTGTTTTTGTTTCTTATTTTAGATGTAGTGTTAGAAACGAGAGTTGCATGTTCTCGGTTTATTACAAAACGATTACAATAAATAAATATCTTGTAGTAAAACGTTTCCAGAAATAGCGATAATTTGCTATCTCACAGAGCGGCGCAGATATTGATATAAAGATAAGATATAACATTAATTATGTCTTATACGTTCCTAAATAAATATAAATATTTGTTTTAAAAATGCTTTGAGTTTATTATATTTTGTATGAACATAAATAAAATATACGTATGTACTTACTTAATATATTTTTTACTAGAGCCCCGTCCCAGTTTCGCAAGGCTTTTTGTAATGATCCCTATTTTTTTAATATATATAATAGCCTATGTAATAAAAGAATTTTTGAAATCTGTATAGTACCTAGTTATTGAGTTTATTCGTTACAAACAAAAATCCAAATCTTTCCTCTTTATAATATAAGTACATAAAGATATTATTGTACCGACTACAGTATACGAACTCTGGGTCCTTTGTTGTATAAGGTTTTTTTACCCTTCTTAATTTAAGGATGGCAAGATAAAATAACTTAAACTAGGCTTAAACCTTAGTTTAAACTAAACCACATTAAAATATTTATCCTATCTGCCTTTTCTAAAGTAATCTAATGCCATGTATACGTTCAGGCACGGAATAAATTTCTAATCAGTTGATTCCTTCAAACAACTCGAACCCTTGACCCTTGGCTCACTGCAGGGTCCTCCAACGCACCAATTGGCTTCGAGACATAATAAAAGTAATAATTGGAGGCAGCAATGCTTTGAATATTTTAGTTTTGGTATTTATATTCTGTTAACGTTACCCGTGGCTTCGCCCGGGGGGTCAAAAAGATGCCAGTGAGTTGTTTGTTTGTTTTTTTTTTCTAGATTTTTTTCCAATGGGATTAGATGTTTTTCCGATATAAAAAGTAGCCCATGTCACTCTCCAGACCTTAAAAGCCATCCCCGTAAAAACATCACGTATATTACACGTAACTTTTCGCCATTTTTAAAATACTACTGGTCATACACTTCCGGACACATGAATCGAGCCACCCTACATTTTTATGTGTAATGACATAGAACATAAAAATATTCTTAAGTTAATCAAAAAGTTTTTATGCAGTTTTGATGCTGGTATATTCATAATGATTTTGAAGTGCTGTTGTTCCAATTTTGAATTTATCAAATGGAAAAACGAAGCAAAATCCAAATTAGTGCATTCTTTTGAAAAGAAAAGTTGATCTAAATTAACATAATTTTTTTATTTAACTCCATAATTTTGAATTCACCGTAATTGTTTTGAAATTAAGACATCGTAAAATTATTGTTTTTTTAATTTGAGCCATTTAAACGTTAAAATTATGGATACACCGCCTCTTCTAGCCGCGCAAGCTGTGGGCGCTTCTACAGTCGGGCCGAAGTCAGCGCGATGTAGCATCACAGCTTGCTTTAAGCCGTTCTGCTGTGCAAAGGGTATACCATCGATACCTCGACACTGGTGGATACGTGCGCCGTCCAGGAAGACAGCGATTTCGGGTAACTTCAGAAAGACAGGATCGATTTATCGCGACAACCAGTTTACGAAATCGTCACCTCACCTCTTTACAGATCCAAGAACAGCTTCGAGACTTTCATGGAGTGGCTGTTTCCGCGCGAACAATTAGACGAAGACTTAAAGAACGTGGTCTGAGCCCACATAAGCCAGCCAACGGGCCGAAACTGACAAGAGCTCACCGAATGGCGCGCTTACAGTTTGCACGCGAACATTTGCATTGGACTCAACGCCAATGGAGCAAGGTACTCTTTACTGATGAGACTAAGATTATGCTTTATGGTAATGATGGAAGGAGGAAGGTCTACCGAAGGCGGGGAGAGCGCTTTGTTCAGTGTTGTATTGAAGAGAGAGTGAGTTATGGCGGGAGCTCGTGGATAGTCTGGGGAGGAATATTTGCCGATGGCAAAACTGGGCTAGAGGTTGTGATAGGACCACGTCTACCAACACTAAACGCCCGTCGGTACATTAACCATTGCCTAGAGACTCATGTGATGCCATATGCTGGATTTGTAGGCCAAGGCTTCATCTTTATGCATGATAATGCAAGACGCACACTGCAGGAATCGTCAGGGCATACCTTCATGATGTTGGAATCACGACAATGGAATGGCCAGCAAGGAGCCCTGATATGAATCCCATCGAACGTCTATGGGACGAATTAAAGAGGCGTGTTCGAGCTCACCAACCAGCACCACAAACTTTGGAAGAGCTGAGAGTTGCCATCGAGGAGGAATGGGAGAACATTCCACAACACTTCATAATGACGTTGATTAACTCCATGCCAAATCGCATGACTGCAATCATGAACGCTCTCGGAGGCAATACAAGTTACTGAATATTTTTTTTTTCCAATAATTCCTTCTTTTTTTTCAAAAATTCAACCCGAGTCTTGTCTTTGAGAAAGGTTATACAGGACAAGTTTCACTTAAAATTGTAATTTTATCAAGTTATTGAAATTTTAATTTGGAATTAAGTATACCTTATTAATGTAAAGTGTACCAGCTTCCAAATTGCATAAAAACTTTTTCGTTGATCATATACTTTTGTTAAGTTACCAGCAATCAAAGTTGAAACTGCTGGGTGGCTCGATTCAAGTGTCCGGAAGTGGTTAAAAATATAAATAAAAAGTCTGATGATCAAAACAAGGAGGCATGTGAGGATACGAAGGAGATATTTTTGTCCAGTAATGGGACATAAAAGGCTAATGTAACAAATAAATTGACTGATATTGTAGATGAACATAGGTTGAACTTCCTTGATTGTGATGAATGATTATTATATCAACTATGTAAATGTACTTATATTAAATTGAATAATGAATAGAATATGAAGATAAATCTTTAAGCAAATCTAATACTATGGAAATTAATTAATAAGCTGGAATGCTTGTCTATGTTTACATTTTATATTTCTAATAATTCAAAATATTGAAACTTACGATAGCAAAATGAATATTTAGATTATAAAGAGTTATTGATAATGGAAATGACTCTCCCTTTTATCTCTCTTGTATTGTGCTCAAAAAAATATATTTTAGAATTTTAGATGATCAAAAAACCTCTATTAAAATTTTAAATTCCTCAAACAATTTAGGCGGTGCGTTTTTAATTAAAATAATTTTAAATCACAGGATATATTTTCTTAGATTTACTTCCGTCTATACATCGATGTACGTCTATATAATATATAATATTCATATTTTTCTGAAATAAGGCTCTTACTATAATATCTCAGCACTCACAACCTCCACATTATTTAGTTGTCGTAAATTTTAAGTCGTTACTTACGTTCACCCGCTAGCGCTCTAGGAATTTCTAAAGAAAATATGTACCGGCTGTTACAATCTTATCTATTATAAAAAGAATGCAAATCATTTCTTTATTATGGTGAAGGTATAAAAATAGTTGCCCTAAAAAGTGAGCCAGTGGAGCGCGATGAAACCTTGTAAACGTTTGGGGTACAGCGCGTAACGGCAATTTAAAAACCGTAAAATTATAATATACTCATTCATATTAGAACGAGTTTCTTATAACAAAATAACCTATCTGTAAATATTCATAAATAAGCACTTAACTTCAAGTCTCAGAGGAATTCCTCCGAGCACTAAAACAAAATTTAATCAACGTTGAGTGACAATACAAGTAAAAAATATAAGTATGAATAAAACGAAAATATGTAAGTATCTACAAACCACGAGATACGTGCCTATAAATACCAAACAACTTCTTTAAACAAAGCTCTGCATCTACCGGTTTTGAGACGAACAAAAAAAGAATCCACCTGCTTTCTTATTTTTATTTGCCTAAAGTGTGTCTCCCCACAAAATGTAAGCAAGTTACGATCAGAGATGCGTTCCAATTGTAATAACATCAATTGATTTAACGCTATTTCAGTGGGAGGAACAAAACGAGGTCACCGACCGGCAATTATGTCCTCCTAGAGACTCCTCTACGTAGCAATAGAAACATTGTAAATTGTAATGTACCATGCTTTCTTGGTCCGCTCCGATTCGAACCTTCACATTAGACATGCAATCCGAATGACACGCGTGCTTCATGCATATTTGTATGCAAATTCGTTGCGGTAATGTAATTGGTCATCTTATTCGCTAACATCTTCATCTAATCCTTATTTTATGACTTTATATCCGTTTACAATTTGATAGCTTCCTTTAAAATATTTTTTTTTGTATGGATAATAATCGCAGAATAAGAAACTTACCCACTTTACAGAACTTTCTACTTCCACGCTCTAAAAACATATTAGAAACATCGTTAGAACAACGTAACTGCTGTTGTGATCAATGCGATGATTTATTGAAAATTATCTTTACTAAAATATTTTTTATACTTATCCTATATTTTGTTACTAAAAATATGTCTGTACTATATGAATTAATAGAAAAAGGAAATCGCATCTATGAGAATATGTCGATATTCAGTTTGTTATACGAGATAGAATATCCATTTTTTATAAATATAACGACCGACTGGAACATATTACAAAATCCAATAACACAGAAAGCAATTATCGGGGTGTCCTTTCACTTGCCCGTTGATAGTGTGTGTGGTGTGTACAGCAAAGGCTCCGGGACCGCAGCCGGTGTGCTCGAAACCGGTCCAAGAGGAATGAGACCGACTTGTGACTCAAGGTAATATTACAATGTTGATCAATCCGATTTTGGAACAACTATTAAAACGGTTTTCATATTAGAAAAAGAACACTGTTTTCAAACCGATTTTTGTAATTGACTCTTGAAATTTGCATATATTCGCTCGTAACACAATTAATATGCTGATTTAAAATGTAAATTTAATACGTTTTACGCAGCTGTTTAGCCATCGGTATTTCTTTATCATGTAAGTATAAAACAATATACGTATTGTTTGAATATTCTATTTATTTTTGACTTTAAAAACAAAAATTAGCCACATGTTAAAATACCGGTCTATCTTATTTCTCGTAATACAACCTACTTAGTCAAAATGTTATAAATGTTCTTAATTATTTGATTTTTATTAACATTATTGGGACATAGTAATATACTGGAACTATTACATTAATATTTTTATAATATAGTAGACCTCAACAAATTATGTTTGAAATCAATTCGTCTCAACAAGAAACTATAAAATGGTACGTAATAAATACTAGCACAGCGCAAAGTAAATGCTTTGAGAGAATGCCAGTTGAACGTGCAACTCACTATGCTATTCAATATCGCAATGTTGGGAAATACTAACTGGATCAAGAATTGGCGTACCAATCTATAAAAATGTTAAACAATAATAATGATTTTTATTAATAACTAGCTGTTACCCGCGGCTCCGCCCGCGTGGTCAAGGGAAAATGACAATATTTTCCCATGGGAATATCTTTATCCCGTGGGAAAAAAGTAGCCTTATGTCACTCTACAGACCTTAAATTTATTATCCCCGTTAAAAAATTATGAAAAAATAATGTTATATTTTTTCCCCGTGGGAATGAGATGTTTTTCCGGGATAAAAATAGCCTATGTCACTCTACAGACCTTAAATCATCTCTGTTAAAAAAATCATGTCGGTACTTAAGTTCCTTTCGACATGAAAGAAAAACAAAAAATTATATGGGTTCTTTATTTTTTCCCGTGGGAATAAGATGTTTTTTCCGGGATAAAAAGTAAATCACTCTCCATAACTTAAACTATCCCCAATAAAAAAAATCATCTCAATCCGTTCATTACTCTCGACGTGAAGAGAGGACAAACAAACAAACACACTTTCCCATTTATAATATTAGTATGGATCTCTTACTAACAGCGTGTTTATCTGCGGCTCTATTCTTGTAACAAAAATCTTTCAAATCTCTTGTCAATCTCAATTCAATTCCTATTTTCAATTAGTGAGACAGCAATTGAGATTGACAAGAGATTTGTTACGAGAATAGAACAGCTGATAACTGACTGTACAAAACACAATGTCTGGATAAATGGAAAAAATCAGATGTCTCCTTTCGTATTATGAGCACTTGCAGTACAACAGATCTTATGACATAGAACTTAAGAATGGTAAAAAGTCCTATATGTAAAGGTCGACGTGCTCTTGACTGTACATGAGTGAGAATATACGCGTACTATAAAATGTTAGCCACTTTATCGACACTTTAATGACCACAATGCAAAATTACAAAGGTGGAAATAATAGCCATTCTGATTTATACCAGTCAAAGTACAAAACAGCAGTTTATCCATTTAGCTTGATATCAATACATAGTAGAGCATTTACTATACGGGTATAGTCTACCCCTTCTGTTAAAGGAAGACCAATATCCCATCAGTGGAATGATAGCGATCAATGAACACGCTAACATTTATGGGATACATACAATTTATGTTACGATCGATTTACACGCTATTAATGTCAACAATCTACAAATTAATTGTGAGATAAAATGCAATCAGATTATACAATTCTTATTGCACAAATTAATTGTGGAAGGATGGTTGACTGACAGCCGCATAACTCTAAAGATTTCAAAATTACTTACATAGATCAAAGTTACTTAAGTAGGTAGTGTCAAAAAAACTTTCCCTCGGCGACTTTTTATATATTGACACTATAGAAAGTTAGTCCGTTAAAAATATATTCTGACAAGTGTTTGTAGACAATACCTACATCATAAGTCAAAATAACATATTAAACTCATTTCATGTTGACTAATTTATCTTTTGTTATACAGTCATTTCAGCACACATTTTCGATTATAAAATCCGATATAAAATCTTGGCTGCCTAACTAAGTGGCCTTTTTATCGATAATTTAAGTAGAATTTAAAAAAATAACTCATTAATGGCATTTAAACGCCAGTTTTGTATGGAAAGGTGTTATATCTAGTACTTTTTGTGAAAGCAGACATAATATAGCGACTTACAATCTACAACGTGATCAGACAGCTCTACGTAGATACCTAATAAAAATAAACACTATAATCTAATCAAAGAAATCAACGGGGCGCATCAATAATTGAAAACAGCATATTATAGTGACATAATTTGGGGAGAATGAACTCCAGTAACTCATAGCATTGGGAATCTATATTCATAGGACGTGTGTCCTCGGTCTAAGATTGGCACAGTGAAATCGCATCCGGAATTTATGATTGCCGAATGTAAATGAAAAAAAAACGGTCTGAATGTCCGAATTGCCGATATTAAATGTCCATTTAAATGAAATTACATAGACTAACTAATGCAGTAGAATCTTTTGGCATTTTATCATGTTCTGAAATGCTCATAGATTAAAAAATAAAACAATAAAGTACTTTTCCGTTTTATTGATTTAAATTATGTCAACGCACAATTTAATTAGCTGCATACTGCAACTAGAACTCTGTTATTACTTAAATCAATACAATGTATAAAACAAAGTCAACTTCAATATCCGCCTGAGTATCTATAAGTTTTAAAACCGGTGTGAAGTTAGCGGCCAAACTTAGCAGCCGCCAATAACCCGACCAAATTGAGAAGTCACTTTTTTCTTTTAAACAAATTGACTCAGAAAACCGCTAAAACAGCTACGGACGGATTCACAAACAAAACATGTCTAACATAATAACAAATCGACTACAAACATTAATTTAGTTCGGCCGCGGTACTCAGGAGTCAAATCACTTTTGGGCACAAAAGCTAAGATCTCGTAATGAGACTGGGCCAGCAAGGAGGTTTCGAAATATAGCTTGTATTGCTGGATACACCTGCTACATAGCTGCAGTGAGCAAAAGGTATCACCCGTTGTTTAACGGGGTGAAACGGGGTGAACAAGTCATGTTCATGGCGATTTTCAGAAAACTAGCAATTTTCACACATTTTCAACCAGAAAGACGGCAAGCAAGGGGTTTTGGACTTCAGAATTATTTAACCAGTCCTTTATGCAATATCAAGACACAAGTTGTCAGTTGGCACTCAATCTTTTAGACTATGCAAATCTAGTTCAAATAAAAAAAAACAAGATTTGGCTGCTGACTTCCCACCGGTGCAGAACGGCAAGCAAGGAGGTTTCGAACCATGGTTTGTATTGCTGAATAGACCTGCTACATGGCCGCAGTGAGCAAGTAGTGGCACCTGATCTTTTAGACTATGCAAATCGAGTCCAAATAAAAAATTCATGATTTCTTCAAAATATTCATTCTTGCTTGAAAAGCGCCATGTAGAACGGCAAGCAAGGAGGTTTCGAACCATGGCTTGTATTGCTGAATACACCTGTTACTTGGCCGCAGTGAGCAAGTAGTGGCACCCGATCTTTTAGACTATGCAAATCGAGTCCAAATAAAAAATTCATGACTTTCTTCAAACTATTAATTCTTGCTTGAAAAGCACCATGTAGAACGGCAAGCAAGGAGGTTTCGAACCATGGCTTGTATTGCTGAATACACCGGCTACATGGCCACAGTGAGCAAGTAGTGGCACCCGATCTTTAAGACTATGCAAATCGAGTCCAAATAAAAAAATCATGATTTTCTTCAAAATATTCATTCTTGCTTGAAAAGCGCCATGTAGAACGGCAAGCAAGGAGGTATCGAACCATGGCTTGTATTGCTGAATACACCTGCTACATGGCCACAGTGAGCAAGTAGTGGCACCCGATCTTTAAGACTATGCAAATCGAGTCCAAATAAAAAATTCAAGATTTTCTTTAAAATATTCATTCTTGCTTAAAAAGGGCCATGTAGAACGGCAAGCAAGGAGGTTTCGAATCATGGCTTGTATTGCTGAATACACCAGCTACATGGCCGCAGTGAGCAAGTAGTGGCACCCGATCTTTTAGACTATACAAATCTAGTCCAAGTAAAGTAAAACAAGATTTGGCTGCTGACTTCCCACCGGTGCAGAACGGCAAGCAAGGAGGTTTCGAACCATGGCTTGTATTGCTGAATACACCTGCTACATGGCCACAGTGAGCAAGTAGTGGCACCCGATCTTTAAGACTATGCAAATCGAGTCCAAATAAAAAATTCATGATTTTCTTCAAAATATTCATTCTTGCTTGAAAAGCACCATGTAGAACGGCAAGCAAGGAGGTTTCGAACCGTGGCTTGTATTGCTGAATACACCTGCTACATGGCAACAGTGAGCAAGTAGTGGCACCCGATCTTTAAGACTATGCAAATCGAGTCCAAATAAAAAAATCATGATTTTCTTCAAAATATTCATTCTTGCTTGAAAAGCGCCATGTAGAACGGCAAGCAAGGAGGTTTCGAACCATGGCTTGTATTGCTGAATACACCTGTTACTTGGCCGCAGTGAGCAAGTAGTGGCACCCGATCTTTTAGACTATGCAAATCGAGTCCAAATAAAAAATTCATGATTTTCTTCAAAATATTCATTCTTGCTTGAAAAGCACCATGTAGAACGGCAAGCAAGGAGGTTTCGAACCATGGCTTGTATTGCTGAATACACCTGCTACATGGCCACAGTGAACAAGTAGTGGCACCCGATCTTTAGGACTATGCAAATCGAGTCCAAATAAAAAATTCATGATTTTCTTCAAAATATTCATTCTTGCTTGAAAAGCACCATGTAGAACGGCAAGCAAGGAGGTTTCGAACCATGGCTTGTATTGCTGAATAGACCTGCTACATGGCCGCAGTGAGCAATTAATGGCACCCGATCTTTTAGACTATACAAATCTAGTCCAAGTAAAGTAAAACAAGATTTGGCTGCTGACTTCCCACCGGTGCAGAACGGCAAGCAAGGAGGTTTCAAACCATGGCTTGTATTGCTGAATACACCTGCTACATGGCTGCAGTGAGCAAGTAGTGGCACCCGATTTTTTAGACTATGCAAATCGAGTCCAAATGAAAAAATCATGACTTTCTTCAAAATATTCATTCTTGCTTGAAAAGCGCCATGTAGAACGGCAAGCAAGGAGGTTTCGAACCATGGCTTGTATTGCTGAATACACCTGTTACTTGGCCGCAGTGAGCAAGTAGTGGCACCCGACTCGATTTGCATATTCTAAAAGATCGGGTGCCACTACTTGTTTACTGCGGCGATGTAGCAGGTCTATTCAGCAATACAAACCATGGTTCGAAACCTCCTTGCTTGCCGTTCTACATGGCGCTTTTCAAGCAAGAATTAATATTTTAAAGAAAATCTTGAATTTTTTATTTGGACTCGATTTGCATATTCTAAAAGATCGGGTGCCACTACTTGCTCACTGCGGCGATGTAGCAGGTCTATTCAGCAATACAAACCATGGTTCGAAACCTCCTTGCTTGCCGTTCTACATGGCGCTTTTCAAGCAAGAATGAATATTTTAAAGAAAATCTTGAATTTTTTATTTGGACTCGATTTGCATATTCTAAAAGATCGGGTGCCACTACTTGCTCACTGCGGCGATGTAGCAGGTCTATTCAGCAATACAAACCATGGTTCGAAACCTCCTTGCTTGCCGTTCTACATGGCGCTTTTCAAGCAAGAATGAATATATTGAGGAAAATGTAGAGTCTTTTATTTGGACTCGATTTGCATAGTCTTAAAGATCGGGTGCCATTACTTGCTCACTGCGGCCACGTAGCAGGTCTATTCAGCAATACAAACCATGGTTCGAAACCTCCTTGCTTGCCGTTCTGCACCGGTGAGAAGTCAGCAGCCAAATCTTGTTTTTCTTTACTTGGACTAGCTTTGCATAGTCTAAGAGATCGGGTGCCACTACTTGCTTACTGTGGCCATGTAGCAGGTGTATTCAGCAATACAAGCCATGGTTCGAAACCTCCTTACTTGCCGTTCTACATGGCGCTTTTCAAGCAAGAATGAATATTTTGAAGAAAATCATTATTTTTTTATTTGGACTCGATTTGCATAGTCTTAAAGATCGGGTGCCACTACTTGCTCACTGTGGCCATGTAGCAGGTGTATTCAGCAATACAAGCCATGGTTCGAAACCTCCTTGCTTGCCGTTCTACATGGTGCTTTTCAAGCAAGAATGAATATTTTGAAGAAAATCATGAATTTTTTATTTGGACTCGATTTGCATAGTCTTAAAGATCGGGTGCCACTACTTGTTCACTGTGGCCATGTAGCAGGTGTATTCAGCAATCAACCCAGACACTGCGGGGGGCGTTAAGGGTTGGGTCACATGGGCGAATGAGACCACCCTGGAAGAGGGAGTGCGCGGTGGCGCAAAGTGTCACAGAGTCCACTTAGTACGTAGTGGACGCTGTGGCACTTGGAGTGGCGCAGGAGGCGCGGTGGAGGAAGAAAACCTCGTTAAAAAATTGAAGAAGAGGGGCCGGCGGCTCGCTGAGCCCGGCCAGCGGTCGCACGTTGTTGCGACCGCAAAGATGGAGGGGACCCTTGCCCAGCCGAGACGGCGAGCCGGGGAAGGCCCGTCGTCTTGAGGGGGCAATGGTCCTCGGTGTCGGCAGTGCACCTGGATGCGGTGTGCTGCTGACGGGGCGTTCCGGGGAGAGCGGGTCCGGCCAGTTTAACCTTGGCCGGACGGCCCTGGCGGGGTCGCGGATGTATCACAGTACCCGTGGCCCCGTCACTTAGGGGGCGAGTGGCATCCCGTCAGTTTTTTAGTGGTAAGTCCCACAGTCCCCACCGCATATTCCCCGGGCGGTGGGGCTGCTGCAAAGCATTTTTCTGACGATAATATAAAAATAAAAAAAAAGGTGTATTCAGCAATACAAGCCATGGTTCGAAACCTCTTTGCTTGCCGTTCTACATGGTGCTTGTCAAGCAAGAATGAATATTTTAAAGAAAATCTTGAATTTTTTATTTGGACTCGATTTGCATAGTCTTAAAGATCGGGTGCCACTACTTGCTCACTGTGGCCATGTAGCAGGTGTATTCAGCAATACAAGCCATGGTTCGAAACCTCCTTGCTTGCCGTTCTACATGGCGCTTTTCAAGCAAGAATGAATATATTAAGGAAAATGTAGAGTCTTTTATTTGGACTCGATTTGCATAGCCTTAAAGATCGGGTGCCATTACTTGCTCACTGCGGCCATGTAGCAGGTCTATTCAGCAATACAAACCGTGGTTCGAAACCTCCTTGCTTGCCGTTCTGCACCGGTGAGAAGTCAGCAGCCAAATCTTGTTTTTCTTTACTTGGACTAGATTTGCATAGTCTAAGAGATCGGGTGCCACTACTTGCTTACTGTGGCCATGTAGCAGGTGTATTCAGCAATACAAGCCATGGTTCGAAACCTCCTTACTTGTCGTTCTACATGGCGCTTTTCAAGCAAGAATGAATATTTTGAAGAAAATCATGATTTTTTTATTTGGACTCGATTTGCATAGTCTTAAAGATCGGGTGCCACTACTTGCTCACTGTGGCCATGTAGCAGATGTATTCAGCAATACAAGCCATGGTTTGAAACCTCCTTGCTTGCCGTTCTACATGGTGCTTTTCAAGCAAGAATGAATATTTTGAAGAAAATCATGAATTTTTTATTTGGACTCGATTTGCATAGTCTTAAAGATCGGGTGCCACTACTTGTTCACTGTGGCCATGTAGCAGGTGTATTCAGCAATACAAGCCATGGTTCGAAACCTCCTTGCTTGCCGTTCTACATGGTGCTTTTCAAGCAAGAATGAATATTTTGAAGAAAATCATGAATTTTTTATTTGGACTCGATTTGCATAGTCTAAGAGATCGGGTGCCACTACTTGCTCACTGCGGCCAAGTAGCAGGTGTATTCAGCAATACAAGCCATGGTTCGAAACCTCCTTGCTTGCCGTTCTACATGGCGCTTTTCAAGCAAGAATGAATATTTTGAAGAAAATCATGATTTTTTTATTTGGACTCGATTTGCATGGTCTTAAAGATCGGGTGCCACTACTTGCTCACTGTGGCCATGTAGCAGGTGTATTCAGCAATACAAGCCACGGTTCGAAACCTCCTTGCTTGCCGTTCTGCACCGGTGGGAAGTCAGCAGCCAAATCTTGTTTTACTTTACTTGGACTAGATTTGTATAGTCTAAAAGATCGGGTGCCACTACTTGCTCACTGCGGCCATGTAGCTGCTGTATTCAGCAATACAAGCCATGATTCGAAACCTCCTTGCTTGCCGTTCTACATGGCCCTTTTTAAGCAAGAATGAATATTTTAAAGAAAATCTTGAATTTTTTATTTGGACTCGATTTGCATAGTCTTAAAGATCGGGTGCCACTACTTGCTCACTGTGGCCATGTAGCAGGTGTATTCAGCAATACAAGCCATGGTTCGAAACCTCCTTGCTTGCCGTTCTACATGGCGCTTTTCAAGCAAGAATGAATATTTTGAAGAAAATCATGATTTTTTTATTTGGACTCGATTTGCATAGTCTTAAAGATCGGGTGCCACTACTTGCTCACTGCGGCCAAGTAACAGGTGTATTCAGCAATACAAGCCATGGTTCGAAACCTCCTTGCTTGCCGTTCTACATGGCGCTTTTCAAGCAAGAATGAATATTTTGAAGAAAATCATGAATTTTTTATTTGGACTCGATTTGCATAGTCTAAAAGATCGGGTGCCACTACTTGCTCACTGCGGCCATGTAGCAGGTCTATTCAGCAATACAAACCATGGTTCGAAACCTCCTTGCTTGCCGTTCTGCACCGGTGGGAAGTCAGCAGCCAAATCTTGTTTTTCTTTACTTGGACTAGATTTGCATAGTCTAAGAGATCGGGTGCCACTACTTGCTTACTGTGGCCATGTAGCAGGTGTATTCAGCAATACAAGCCATGGTTCGAAACCTCCTTACTTGCCGTTCTACATGGCGCTTTTCAAGCAAGAATGAATATTTTGAAGAAAATCATGATTTTTTTATTTGGACTCGATTTGCATAGTCTTAAAGATCGGGTGCCACTACTTGCTCACTGTGGCCATGTAGCAGGTGTATTCAGCAATACAAGCCATGGTTCGAAACCTCCTTGCTTGCCGTTCTACATGGTGCTTTTCAAGCAAGAATGAATATTTTGAAGAAAATCATGATTTTTTTATTTGGACTCGATTTGCATAGTCTTAAAGATCGGGTGCCACTACTTGCTCACTGTGGCCATGTAGCAGGTGTATTCAGCAATACAAGCCATGGTTCGAAACCTCCTTGCTTGCCGTTCTACATGGTGCTTTTCAAGCAAGAATGAATATTTTGAATAAAATCATGAATTTTTTATTTGGACTCGATTTGCATAGTCTTAAAGATCGGGTGCCACTACTTGTTTACTGTGGCCATGTAGCAGGTGTATTCAGCAATACAAGCCATGGTTCGAAACCTCCTTGCTTGCCGTTCTACATGGTGCTTTTCAAGCAAGAATGAATATTTTGAAGAAAATCATGAATTTTTTATTTGGACTCGATTTGCATAGTCTAAGAGATCGGTTGCCACTACTTGCTCACTGCGGCCAAGTAGCAGGTGTATTCAGCAATACAAGCCATGGTTCGAAACCTCCTTGCTTGCCGTTCTACATGGCGCTTTTCAAGCAAGAATGAATATTTTGAAGAAAATCATGATTTTTTTATTTGGACTCGATTTGCATAGTCTTAAAGATCGGGTGCCACTACTTGCTCACTGTGGCCATGTAGCAGGTGTATTCAGCAATACAAGCCACGGTTCGAAACCTCCTTGCTTGCCGTTCTGCACCGGTGGGAAGTCAGCAGCCAAATCTTGTTTTACTTTACTTGGACTAGATTTGTATAGTCTAAAAGATCGGGTGCCACTACTTGCTCACTGCGGCCATGTAGCTGCTGTATTCAGCAATACAAGCCATGATTCGAAACCTCCTTGCTTGCCGTTCTACATGGCCCTTTTTAAGCAAGAATGAATGAATATTTTAAAGAAAATCTTGAATTTTTTATTTGGACTCGATTTGCATAGTCTTAAAGATCGGGTGCCACTACTTGCTCACTGTGGCCATGTAGCAGGTGTATTCAGCAATACAAACCACGGTTCGAAACCTCCTTGCTTGCCGTTCTACATGGTGCTTTTCAAGCAAGAATGAATATTTTGAAGAAAATCATGAATTTTTTATTTGGACTCGATTTGCATAGTCTAAAAGATCGGGTGCCACTACTTGCTCACTGCGGCCATGTAGCAGGTGTAGTCAGCAATACAAGCCATGGTTCGAAACCTCCTTGCTTGCCGTTCTGCACCGGTGGGAAGTCAGCAGCCAAATCTTGTTTTACTTTATTTGGACTCGATTTGCATAGTCTTAAAGATCGGGTGCCACTACTTGCTCACTGTGGCCATGTAGCAGGTGTATTCAGCAATACAAGCCATGGTTCGAAACCTCCTTGCTTGCCGTTCTACATGGCGCTTTTCAAGCAAGAATGAATATTTTGAAGAAAATCATGATTTTTTTATTTGGACTCGATTTGCATTGTCTTAAAGATCGGGTGCCACTACTTGCTCACTGCGGCCAAGTAACAGGTGTATTCAGCAATACAAGCCATGGTTCGAAACCTCCTTGCTTGCCGTTCTACATGGCGCTTTTCAAGCAAGAATGAATATTTTGGAGAAAATCATGAATTTTTTATTTGGACTCGATTTGCATAGTCTAAAAGATCGGGTGCCACTACTTGCTCTCTGCGGCCATGTAGCAGGTCTATTCAGCAATACAAACCATGGTTCGAAACCTCCTTGCTTGCCGTTCTGCACCGGTGGGAAGTCAGCAGCCAAATCTTGTTTTTTTTTATTTGAACTAGATTTGCATAGTCTAAAAGATTGAGTGCCAACTGACAACTTGTGTCTTGATATTGCATAAAGGACTGGTTAAATAATTCTGAAGTCCAAAACCCCTTGCTTGCCGTCTTTCTGGTTGAAAATGTGTGAAAATTGCTAGTTTTCTGAAAATCGCCATGAACATGACTTGTTCACCCCGTTTCACCCCGTTAAACAACGGGCGATACCTTTTGCTCACTGCAGCTATGTAGCAGGTGTATCCAGCAATACAAGCTATATTTCGAAACCTCCTTGCTGGCCCAGTCTCATTACGAGATCTTAGCTTTTGTGCCCAAAAGTGATTTGACTCCTGAGTACCGCGGCCGAACTAAATTAATGTTTGTAGTCGATTTGTTATTATGTTAGACATGTTTTGTTTGTGAACCTAGGCGTCCGTAGCTGTTTTAGCGGTTTTCTGAATCAATTTGTTTAAAAGAAAAAAGTGACTTCTCAATTTGGTCGGGTTATTGGCGGCTGCTAAGTTTGGCCGCTAACTTCACACCGGTAGTTTTAAATACCTGGTTTTGATTAGAATTTTCGTTATCAGTTGGATCTTACTACTCGTAGATACATTAAACTAAACGAGTATTATATTTTAATGAAGTTATTGCTACGATAAGAACAATTAGTAAAGTAAACTAATAAGAACATTCGGTAATGTCGTTTTTCCCAAACTAAACTTTCATTTCTGTCCCACAATGTGTTTTACACACATCTCTACATGTTATCCAAATTATAACATCTGTATACGTATTCTGTGTAAACTGTGTATAACCGTTTCCTTGTAAGTAATCAGAAATTAGTTTCTAAACGTAAATAATACATACGTGTAATAGTATTTCACCAGTATCATAATTATATCTTTAGTTTAAGTACTCACTTACGAGTAAAATAATAAAGAATGTAATCATCTATTTACTGGAAGAGCGGGAAATTTAATATTGTGTAAAAAGTAATGAAATTGGTCTTAACAATCAAGTCGGACAGTTAACGAGATTGTAAGTTTCGATCGCTAACATAGTTGTTGGATCGTTGGAGCATCGGAAATCTCTTTCTTTTGTTATATTTAACTCAATATGAAATTTAATACTGCTGCGAAACGTTATACTTATATACTATAAGACGTTTATTCGTACTTACATCCTGTTTTAGTTGTTGAATAAAAGTTTATTATGATTTTAAACTATTATTCAACAACTATGATTTTAAACTATTATTTTACAACTATGATTTATCAAAGCAGTTGCATACCTATTTTAAATTAATTAATCAAAGTTTATCTTTGCTACGATATAAAATTGAATAATTTGTATTACCGAAACACCTCTAATATTTTTATATTCTAATATTTTTATGTCATTATTTAGCTATACTTCGAAACAGCTGGAGTAAAACGATTGTAAAAATAAAACGCGTAATATATCTGTTGCGTGTAATGCAACGTTTATTAAGTACCTACCTAAAAAGTTTAGGGTTAAATTCTTGATGTGGGGATATTTCAGAGCATTTTAGCTAACCCTAAATCATCCATAGCTCAAACCATTTTTCATTTGTATTGTAGACGGTAAGATTTATGTATAAGTTACGATGGAACTGACATAGAGTCCCTTAATTAAATCTATACATATAATAAAACAGTAGACCCCGATATGTCTGTACTTTGAACATATTAGGCAAAAATTTAGAGGGAACACTTTGAGAAAGGTAATAAAAACGAACGTTTTTTTTTTCTCTGTCTGTCTGTTTGAACACGCACATCTCCTAAGTTACTAAACGAATTTTAATGCTGTTTTCACAGGAAGAGAGAGCTCGGCTTGGAGCAGAATATAGGCTTTGTTTCATTTAAATCGCATGTCAGGAAAAGGAGTTATCCTTATTTGAATATTTCACGCGGACGAAGTCGCGGGTAACAGCTCGTGAAGAATTAAAAAAAAACTTTAGACGTGAATACGTCTACAGTTCTTTAACTTTTACGAGAATTTGTAACAGTTAAATTTTGTTTCTAACTCACTTATTTCACATGTCGTACAAGCGAGATGACGACGACGAAAAATCTAAATTCTACTTTGTCAATTTTAATCAAAAGACGGTTTTCTTTATTACTACAAGAACCGGGTATTTTTTTTTTACAATCCTTTTTTGGAAATCCAATTTTACATACATTTTTTTTTGTGGTAGAGCCTAATAACAGCATAAACTGGTAGTGAATCGTAAATGGGCTGGCTTGACCAGTGCAATACAACTCTCACAGAATATTTTCAATTTGATCTATGGGTGCCTATTTAGATTTCCGAAATATTTTATATTATTAATATTCCCATTTTCTAATCAATTAAAATTTGGCCGGACCACTACCTACTCCAATAATTTTGTGGTGATACTGATTTTTATTTTATTATGTAGAGCCCTCAAATCTCTGTGAAATAATTTACAGAGACACTATAATTTCATCAACGCACATATCATCACAAGCAACTATCAGAAATATCTTCAAAGGCCTGTTTGATATCCACATAATTTATAAATGTACTTAAGTTTAATATTGTATTTTCATTGTTACAGCGACCAGAAAATCTCGAGTCGCCGCTGTCTGCTCCGCGCGACACAAAGTCCAGTGTGTACGCTATGAATGATCAGGTTCGTATCCCACTAATATTATAAAGGCGACCGTTTGTGTTTTGTTTGTTACTTCTTCACGCTCAAATGGCTGGGTGAATTTTTATGATATTTGGTATATACTCGTAGTCGTAGGTCGCTGATACCTTGGATTAACATATAGGGTACTTTAACCCGAAAAGTACGCATTCCTTCAAATGTCTGATAGTCAATGGGGCTTTATAAGGAAGATGGCGCTGCTGTGCATAAAATTAAACGCGGGTACACGGGTACGGACACCGTGGGCAACAATTAGTAATTAATAAATTGTACACAATTCACACTAGCGGCGGAAGTTGAGTCATTGCCAACTAAGCTACTGGACGTATTATTTGGAGGTGTATGTAGATATACAGGGTGACAGGTTTTTGATACAATTCCTTAAAAGTGGTTAAACTAGAGGTCATTTGCAACAAATTAGCCCCCATCAATAGGGGGTCGAAAGTGATCGGTTTCCATATATTAGAGTTTTAGATTTTTTCAAAATTATCCGACTTGCCATGGAAAATCCCCCTTAACTGAAATAGTATTTGTTTCTCTGCACTCAAGTGACACATTTTTGAAAGCTGATAAACTAGCAACTGTTTTCAATTGGAACGCAGGTGTAAATAATAAAATATTAAACTATTTTAGAAATAATCCTTAAAATATTATTTTCGCACCTTCTACAATCGACTCGGATTACACGAAAAAAAATATGAGACTTGGTGTACAAATTACGTAGATAACTGAGGAATTTCATGACGCTTCCTTAAAAGTTAAAAATATTGATTATTTTGCACCAGTAGAAAAAAAAATAGACATAACGCATAGCCGGTAGCAGATTTCCTGAATTAAAGATAACCTACCGTTCCATTTTTTGCCTTAAAAGGTACCTTTAGCGATACGGGATATGACGAGAACCCTCCACTGGCATTCCATGTTAAAAAAAAACGAAATCTATCTTGGCAGTTTTGAGAAAAATAAAATTTCTAGACCTTATTATTAGAAAGACCTTATTATTTCGGAGATATTAAACATTTAAACCCCGAATTCTGATTGAAAATAGTGGCTAGTTCATCAGCTGCCAAAAATGTGTCACATGAGTGTGGAGAAACATTCAGTTTCTATTCTACTATTCAGTTATGGGGAATTATCGATGGCAAGTCGGAAAATTTCTATAAAACCTAAAAACACCAATATCTCGGAAACCGGTCACTTTCGACCCCCTATTGATTGAGGCAAAATTGTTGTAAATGATAGTTTTACCACTTTTAAGGAAATGGACGAAAAACCTGTCACCCTGTATAAATTAAACAATAAACATGCTGAATTTCAGTACACACAGTACACATAATATAATTTTACACGTCTGACGAAGAATCGTCATTGGCGAAACTGAGAAACATCAGCAAATACAAGGCAAATACACATTTTCATAAATTAAAGTTTTTAAAGTCATAGTAATGACTGCATAGTTGTCACCATAAATTAAACGTTATGTTGCAGAGATAAGGTTTAAAAACAATAAAAAAAGTACTTGTACATTGCCAGTTAAATAATAATAAAAACATACTTACTCATTGCTCAACTGCCTACTCTCTGGTAGAAAAAATAAGGTGAACGTTTTTAAAATTAATTACGAGATCATGGTGTTTATTTTATACAGCCACCGGCAAATGAGGCCATGCAAAGATGAATAATTAAAAAGTCTATTCCCTTGCTTTCTATTCTAAAACGATATTATAGCAATTATCTATTAAATTATTATGCTATATACCTACTTCAAATAAGTAAGTATATGTTGTTTTACTGTAGAGAATTTCAAAATAGAAAGAACTCATAAACTCAACTCTACACAAGTGTTATTTGCCAGTTATTTTAATTCATTAAGATTCTGTGTCAACGGGTAGGTAGGCTCTGGTAAGGCACCAGTGATTGATGTATCTTTCTGTCTATCAGCAGGCTGTATCTTGCCCAAAGGGATAGGTCCGCGGCCATAATCGGTAGGGCTACGAAAGTATCAGTTCCCGCAACCCCGCCACTGTTGTAAAACGCAGAAGGGGGCAGACAGTTAGATTTTTAGTCGGTATGCCCCTTATTGGATAAGAGAGGAGAGCCCGACAGACCCTCGTCGCTATCCAAGCAGCGGGACATGCAGCAATGTATTTTCCTGTATACAAATAAAAAAATCAAAAAAATAGAATCTGTATCTTTTTATTTTTTTTATTTTATACTACTAAGGTGGCAAACAACCATACGGCCCGCCTGATGGTAAGCATCACGTAGCCTATAGACGCTTGCAATACCGGGGGTATCACTCACGTGTTGCCAACCCTCCCAACCCCCCCAAGTGGAGCTCTGGAGACCTTACTCACCGCAGGAACACAGCATGGCCAAGACCAATGCTATTTGGCTACGATCTTCTGTAAGGTGGAGGTCCTTCCCCAGACGGGCTGCTCCGATTTGAGCGGATTATCCGCTGTGCCCTACCTCTCTTAAAAATATTAGTTAAAAAACTAATATTTTCACAGAATGTATAAATAAAATTAAGTTCAGGATCTACTTTATGTATATACGAGTGTAAATTCGACCTTTACATTATATTTTATGATTTACTTAATGTCAGGTTGATTACACGTTGTAATAATCTCGTACCTACAAAAGAACACAGTTTGCGTTGCGACAATAGAACCAATAACAATAGCACAATCACAGCGAGAGCTTTTTACTACCATTAACATTGTATTGAACTTCTTCTGACGTGTGTTCTCTCATACACATACTTTCTTGTATTATTTAAATTGGTACGAATAAATAATAGTTACAAATAAGTACATAAATTATAGAGATACACGATAATCGAACTAATGAGAAAGAAGGACTTAAGTTTTTGACACAATCACTTCAAAATCTAACATAAAACACTTTCAAAAAAGTACTCATACTTATATAAAGTTGTGAGGTTTTAGGGGATGATCTCTGGATCGACTGAACCAATTTTGAAAATTCTTTAACCAATATAATATTAAGCTGAAAAAGCCCACGCGGGCAAAGCCGCAGGCAACAGCAAGTTATTTATAAGTTTGTAGGTAGAGCGGCTGAATCATTATTATAATCACAGATTACCGTGTTTCATTTTATAGGAAAATATTGCATTTTATGATTTCGATCTTGAAAGAAAAAAGTTGAAATGAAATGGATGACAATTTTTTTACATTTCATAATTTTCTTTAAATGTTCTGTTTACTGATTAACTATATTTATAAGTGAATACATATTTTTTTAATATTCGTAGATAAATTTAATATCGATATCAAGATTGAATGTGATATTTGGTTCCAGACATTCCACACACCATCTTTTGGCGACGAAGAATTCGACATTCCCCTGATGCACGGACAGCATGCAGCTACTGCCGGAGTGCAGAATACGCATATTCCATACTCACAGCTACACCACGCTCCGCAGGTCAGAAAATATGTATGTGTACCTATTAATGATACTTATCTAATCTATAATTTTAAACTGCAATGAAATCTTGTAAACATACAATACAATACAAAACACTTTATTGTACCAAAACAAAACATAAATACATGAAACCACCTTGCCTTCGTAAAAATTAAGCGTTAACTCAACAGAAGTATAACTTTAACTCAATAAAATTGAATTTAATGTAGAATTCTGAAATATACTGCCGTTAACATAAATTTTCACGATGCATCCACTGGAAAAATATAAATTTTAACATAGTGAAGTTTTGAAAATTTAAATATCTTACTAAGTGCTACCTTAATATTATTAAACTTAAGTTGTTTTGTGTGTAAGTTAGCTAAGTTAATATTAAACATAAAAAATTAATTAACTATCCACTTACATGTTAATTTTACTTATTTAGCTCTACATTAAAAAACAGAACAAGTCGCGCGTGACTTTGCGATTTTGTTTTGAGTAACTTATGTATGAGTATGATAAAGACCTTAATAAATACTGTCATGTCATTCGTTTCGTAGATCAGAATAAGTGTAAAACTAATTCAAAATATCTTAACCTAATTATATTAAATCTACGCTATATTTTCCTCCCAGCTTCCCCGCGTTAGATAAGTATATCGGACTCTACATCTCGGGAAGTTGAGCGAAAACAAAGTGTGGACCAGCTCTTCGTCCTACTTTTGTTTATACCACTAAGGTGGCAAACAAGCATACAGCCCTCCTGATGGTAAGCACTCACCAACCGTAGCCTTTGGACGCTTGCAATACTTCGTTTTATGCTTGTATGGGAAATATAAGCGCGTCGCGCGTCTCTGGCTTAGATCCAGTAAAATTTTAATCCCTCATTAAAACGCGCTTATTCGAACGTGAGGTGAAAAAACTCGTACTAAGTACGCTGATTTCACATTGGACTTGTGCGGTCTTATACTCGCGAAGCCTATATTTACTACTCGCGAAGTTGATCGAGTTTTAGTGAATTATCTTACTTCGTCTGGTAGTAGACAGTAGTAGTAGTAGTAGGTACCTAACTACCTACTTACATGTAGGTATTATTTTTATTTCATATAACGTTGTACTGTGTACCACAGCGTAAATTTACACTGTGGTTGAACGTAGCATCTGTCCTACTTTTAAGATTGATTTTTATTGAAATTAAATTGCCTATCAATTCCATTTGACGATCTATTGAAAATATTGGACCAACCTACCTTCAAACTTTTTGCTCTACACTTTCTGTTTAAAAAAAAACTACTTATGTAATTATCATATAGATTCTATAAATAATTAAATATTGCTATGTTCTATTTATCGGATATTAGATAAGTACCTACACATAATTAAAAATAAATTGTCAGGGTACATACTGTGTAGGGTTCAGTATTTGCTACGTTCGCTTGCTTGCCGTCAAAAAAAAATTCGTAGCAGAGATTATATTTTGCAAAGTTAGACGACAATCCTGGCTGTAGGTACGAAGATGGAGTGGTGGGAGGAAATAGGTGGTAGCCCTGCCCTACCAATAATAAATTATCCTCTTTGGTGGCAGCATTCTTTGAAGATAGAGCGGGGAGAGACCATGTACAGTGCTACAATGCTATTTAAGAACGTGGCGAAAATTGGAACTACAACTCCCGTTCATATTGTATACATGTCACATTTCGACAGTTCGCCTTTGTCAAAATGTATGAAAATAGGGCTCGCACAACTGTCACTCACGTTCATATATATTCTTGTATGTACTTATAAGGATAAATAAATAATCTTCCACACCACCAATGTTTTTAAATGACCTATTTGCTTAAACAATTTTTTCTTTAAATAACTTACATTATTTATGTTTAATTATAAAAAGTTATTTCGCATTTAGTTTTGTTACTATATCGCTCACGTTATTCAGAAGTCTCGACAAAAATTATTTAGGACATTATGAAGTTATCGATAGTTACCTCACTACTAACAATTTGACATTTAAGTTGGTACCACTGTCCCTACTTCATGTAATATGTCATTGTCTATTTTTCTTCAATAGTTCAATTTCAATCCGAATCCGAAGTTTCATTCATTCGCTGAATGCATTTTTTAAGAATTTAGATTAAAGTTTAAATTGTACTTATAACAATTTTTATGCATATTCAGTTTCTATAACATTTTTTCGTTAGTCATACAATCATAGTACACACATCGCTTTACGGTTTAAAAGTTTTTATGTGACGTGCATACTTTGTAATCAAATCGGAAACATGCTTACCATTAAGCTTTCTTGTTATTTATACGTGCCTACTAAATAATCGGGAGACATAAGTTACATTGCTTGAACTCAATTCTTTCATTGGCATTAACTATGTAGTGTTTTAAATAAATTATTTTATGACCATTATTCATATTGATATAATAACCTGTAAATACCTCACTGAATCATAAAGGCAAGTCACAAAATTATTGCCTATTAGACTAAAATACAAATTCAAGTTATCTAACATATCTGTTAAATAGATAAGTATATGTCTTAGAGATAGAACTTATGTTGTAACAGTATGACCTGACCTGAGGTCACACAAATTGATAAAATGAATCTCTTTCCAAGCTAACATAGGTATAACAACATATAACAAGAAATTGAATTAAAATGATAGTGTTAATTTTAATTTAAGATTTTTGTTTCACAGGTGGGCATGATGAACCCCGCTCAGGACGGCCTGGCACCACCTGGTGGAGCACCATCATATCAGCAACCTTTGTATTTACAAGAACCACACACACCAGTTACATCTCATGGGTAATTATTGTCTTTGAAATTAAAGCATTACCTATCACAATAAACAAAAACGTTTTACCATTGAACTGAAAAATAATTTTATTTTTGGTCTAAATTAAGACTTTTCAGTCTCAGAAAAAAGCTCTATTCATAACTAAAAGAATATGTACTCTATTGTATGTACTAGAGACATGCACCTAATCAAAAAAACCACTCAATATACCTGCATTAAAAAATTTTTTGTTGTTGATCACAGATTATTTTCAAAAGAAAAACAAGTAAATGAACACTTAGTGCATGATAAAATTCCTTGATATTGTGTATTAAATACTACAAGATTATTTTTATACAAAATTAAAGATTAATGATGTTATTACAAAATTGAATAATCAACGTTTCTGTAACTCAGCATAAATTACTAAACAAATTCTATTTCAAGTGGTGCTGGCGCTCCTGCGGGTAACTACATCATCCAACAACAGCCTGGAGGCCAACAGAGGTTACTAATGATGCAGCCGACGCAAGTGATGAGCGGGCCTCCAACACCCAGCACACCAACACAGCCATCGGCAGCCGTATATGGCTCACCGCAGAGGGCATCACCACCGGGAACCACCAGTGATGACTCTGATGATAGTGTGCCTTCTCACCACTCTCAGGTAACAAAATATAAAAATTGCATTGTATCTTATTTTTATTTATTTATATTACATGTTCTTTATTACTAGATAAATTTAATATTTGATTGCTTTGAAGAAATTTCTTACTTTTTAAGTTCTATAAGTTTAATTTCTCATTGAATATGTAAATGTAAGTAATGTTTATTCAATATAGTTAATAATACATAGAAATGGTAAATAAATGAATAAAAAACACTACCAGTTACTAGTTTTTTATTTTTTACAGAATTTTTTCTTATATTTCCTCGAGTGTGTTTTCATATTTTTTATCAATATAAAAGTTATTTCTTAACAATTTATTTATGTTTTTTATGTATTATCAATTCATCTGCTATGATATTAAAGTATTTAATAACTGATTTATGTAAATATAGTTCATTGGCATTTAATTTGTTTTTCTCACCGTAAAATAGTATTCCAATCAGTAGAAACTAACTATGAAAAATCTAATGAATTGGTTGTTTGTTGGTAGTTGCCTGGTGATGCGGAAAGCCTTCTGCCTATCCATTATTGCTCAGCGAGCCGGCAGCAACAAACTACGCTTCATCAGGTATAGGCAAATTTTATCACTTTATATTATATCTACTTATTGCACTATTATTGCCAATGAACTATATTTTAAAAATGAAATATAATTTATAGCAAATAGACCACACTCAAATAGCTTCTTCATCAAAGAAACTGTCAATTTTTGTATGCTTTTGATGGTCCATTTTGACAAATAAGCTAAGCAAAATAATATTTCTTCCCAAGCAATTCTAACTAATGAAGAAAATCTTTAATAAGTAATTTTAATGAACCAGATTGGAGTAAGCAATATGGGTGTGAAGAGATCATCACCCGAACCAATAGACAATGGAATTAACCGTGGACAAATGCAGAAGAAACCAAAAGTGCAGAAGAAAAAGAAAAAGAGAGATCCTAATGAACCTCAAAAGTAAGTACCATTGAATATAAATAACTCCCTAGTTGTTTAGTGCCGAGGTGGGTCTCTACCCACCCCTTCACACTGTAGTGTTAGTAGTGATCCCTAATTTTTTTTTTATAAAATATAGTCTATGTCACTTGGGGATAGTGTAGCTTCCCAATGGTAAAAGAATTTTTAAAATTGACCAGTTTTTGATTACAAACAAAAATGCAAATCTTTCCTCTTTATAATATTAGTATAGATATAATCAGTACATTTGGAACCATAGACTGTGTATATTTATATAGTAGTGTATATTTTGTATCATCTAAATACACTTGTTTTAGAATTTGTAAAAATAGGTTGCCTTGCCGATTACCATTTAATAAATTAAAAAAATCTGTCACCATCAGTGGAAATTAAACTTAATTATTTCTTTCAGACCTGTATCAGCTTACGCGTTGTTCTTCCGCGATACGCAAGCTGCGATAAAAGGGCAGAATCCCAACGCTAGTTTTGGAGAAGTCTCGAAAATTGTGGCTTCTATGTGGGATGGTTTGGACTCTGAACACAAAAGTGTGAGTGTAACGTAAAGTTTTCGTTCATTAGCTCAATAGTATTATTATTATCAATTATTTCATTATTTTTATTATCTTTTCACTCTTTAACAGGTTTATAAACAGAAGACAGAAGTAGCCAAAAAAGAGTACCTCAAAGCCCTGGCTGCCTATAGAGCAAGTTTAGTATCAAAGGTATGTATTATCTTCATTGAGTTAAAAAAAAACATCACTAAATTTAACTCATTTTAAGTTTAATCAATCTATAATTTTAATTTATTGTTACTTATGTTATTAACTAATAGAAGCACTTTCTTCTTCTTCGCTTCTTCCAAAAGAAGTTTCTTCTTTACATATTAATTTGATCTTAATTCGATTTTTCTATGCTTATATTTTTTTGTATTATATTATAGATACACATAACCATTTTAACAATTTAAATTATTTTAAGTGTTACAATACGATGGTATCACCACAGTGGTGATAGACTGTAACTAGTGTTTCCGATCGATAGTCAACTATCGATGATAAATCTATAATCCATCGAAGTCCGATAGTTCAATAGATTGAATTGCTATTTTCAGACGAAACTATCGATACTGGAACTGTCGTTTGTTCAGCAAAGCGACACCACCGTTACTCGGCAACACCAGCCCCTGTATTCTTTAGGGCGCATAACGGAGATCCTCGATAGAGAAGCTGTAAAAACAATAAGAACATTAGTAAAGGTACCAATACGCATTAAATAAAAATAAAACGTGTTTGTGTGACAATCGAAAAATGCGTAGGTACCTACGGACCCTACGGTGAATATGATTGAAAGAAGTTATAATAATAATTCGTATCGTGAATTATGTCGCGCCTTCCACCTCAAAACACGTACCGTACATTGATTGAGTATTGAGTAAATATAAAGCAGGGGGGAGCACACTTTAGTATTACAGTCAATTTTCATAGGCAACAAAAATTTAAAAAACCGGGCAAGTACGTGTCGGGCCACGCACAATGTAGGGTTCCGTATTTGCTACTTTTGCTATGCTTGCTTGCAGATGAACAATGCCATATTCTATTACATTTTGTAAGTTTTCATTAAAGAAATTTTATTTTATAAGTTCGTCGGCTATTACTCGGTATCTAGTAGAGCCTACTACTGCAAAACGAAAATTGACACGATAAATGTAAATATTTCCGAAACGAATCATTATATCGAAAAATGATCTTCCTACACCCTCAATGTTTTGTCGAGACCTACCTCACGATACCACACAACATAGGAGGGGCGCGAAAAAAATTTTCCAAATCTACTTTACAAGTAGGCACCCCAAAAAAATATTTTTCTAAATTTTGTTCCAAGACTTTAGCATTGATAATATGTGTATATGTTACGGTAAATCTGATTAATTGAAAATTATTAATATTTTTACAACATTATTAATAAAAACCACGTGTTTTGGTAAATGTTAATAAACAATGGAAATTAATTACTTTTGGTAGTAATTATTAATAATTCACTACACATTAGTTAGGTTAGGGTTATCTTGTGATACAACGATACAACTACAACGAAATAGGTTGTATCATTGTTCCCGCTGCCCCGCCCATCTAGGCGGATGAGGTGGCAGTCAGTCAGGTTTTTAGTCGGTATACCCCAAGTGGTTAGAGGGGGAGCCCGACATACCCCCGCCGCTCCCCAAGTGGCGGGGCATGCAGCAATGCATTTTCCTGACTTAAAACAAAAAAAAACAAAAAGGGTTATCTTGTGATCATAACACACGAATTTTTCATAAAAGGTTCAGTTCAATCAACGCGTTGTCGCCTATTTTCCGCTTATCTATTTGAGTGAATAGTTTACTTTTACCAATGTGTGTAGTGAATTATTAATAATTACAACCAAAAGTAATTAATTTCCATTGTTTATTAATATTTACCAAAACACGTGGTTATTATTAATAATATTGTAAAAATATTAATAATTTTCAATTAATCACTCTTACCGTAACATATACATACCGAATTACAGCTTTCTAGCATTAAGCGTCTAGGCGCTAGACCGCGGACGGACAGACAGACAGACGGACATGTCGAAACTATAAGGGTTCCTTGTAGTTTAACGGAACCCTAAAAATGGGGGCGGCCATATTACTTCACATAACGTCTGACGGACCATTCGATAACAGTGATTTTAGTTATTAATTTACTTAAAATGTAAATAAAATACTAATTGGATACTTAATTTAATACTCAAAATTTGATGTATTCCTTCGGATGGGGGACTTCTTTGGGGCGCTAACAAAGAAATATATTCAGAAAATAAAGGGTAGGGTTACACAGAAACAAAGAAAGTAACAAAGAAGTCCCCTATCTGACGAAATGTACATCAAATTTTGAGTATTTAAGCAACCAATTTGTATTTTATTTACATTTTAAGTAAATAAATAACTAAAATTCCAATTATAGCTCATACTATGTATGTATACCCATACATACTACATATGTATAGCTATAAGGTCAGTTGGGGTAAGGCCACTACCAAGGCAAGACTACCAGTGCCTGATAACTCGAGAAGTACATCTTCCTATTCTATTTTGATATACTAGTTATAAAACGGACACGGTTAATATCTCCATTTAAAACACAGAAGTCGCTACTGCCACAAATATGACAACCACATCGAAAATAAAAACGGACATTTGAAAAGTTAAGAATGCTAGGTGTAAGATAGTTTTATTTTGTGAAAAAGAACGTTCCTGTCGAGTTGTCACGGACACAAGTAGCCATATCCCGATTGGCAGGGCAAGACCACCAGTTTACAGGTTTTACATTTTCCTTATTATTACTGTTTTTAATGAATTTTGTGGCAAAAACTTCATAGTATTTTAAAGCCTAATTTATATTTTAGATCCCTGTATATTTAATTTAACTCTAGGTCAAACAATTTCTGCATAAAACCCGATGTAGTAAATTCACAATAAAGTAAGTCTATCTTACCCCACCTGACCTTAGTCGGAATTTTAGTTCCTCAACCAGCCACCGTAGTGGCTGCACCTTCCGTAGATGCCGATTTCACCCCAGAGTTGCCACTCTATACTTTCCAATATTACTATCCTCTTTGCTATAATGTCTGCGATGAGTAAATGAATCAAATTCGAGCGCACTTCAAAGTCAGCTTCATTCACATAAAATTCCTTCATAAATAACCATTAGTATTTTGGCGCCAACTACGATAGCGTCTACTTGGGCTTGTCATTAGAAATTTAATTTCTGTGTGTTTCAGCGTTTGATTCATAGTATTGATAGTGTAATGTGAAGCAAACATTGGTTAAAGTGCATAGTGATTGAAGTTTGTGATCAAGAACTACTATTAAAAGTGCAATAACGTGTTATAAATAATAATAAAATACAGATTGAGCTAGCCCCAAAGTAAGTTCGAAACTTGTGTTATGGGATACTAACTCAACGATATTATATTTTATAACAAATACATATATAGATAAACATCCAAGACCCGAGGCCAATCAGAAAAAGTTCATTTTTCATCATGACCCGACCGGGGATCGAACCCGGGACCTCCTGGGTGGCGGTCTGGCGTGGTAACCATTACGCCACGGAGGTCGTCAAACGGAGGTGTTGACTTCAAAATCCGCCTTTTCTGAAGAAATTTTGCCATCATCCATCTTTCTTCGGGGGTCTTGACTCAGAGACTGTATACTGAGTCAAGATAGCATGAACACGTTGCTTTAAATTACACAACGTACACAAGCATAACTTAAAGATGGCACAATAGAATCTTCGTCTGAAGCGGCCTCTACGCGCTTGGTGTTTGCCACAAACACCAAACACCGATCACAATCACCCAACACAAACGCGGCATCCCCCCACGCTTGGCGAACGTGCCAATATATGCCGGTTTGACAAAAATGGCGGACGGCGTATTTGTGGTGGCATGGCAGCGATTACTTTTGGCTTGACTTCTTTATCTTTAGATAGTATAAAATGAAGTCGCTTTTGCTGTCTGTGTGTCCCTATGTATGCTTAAATCTTTAAAACTAAGCAACGGATTTTGTTGCTGTTTTTTTAAATAGATAGAGTGATTCAAGAGGAAGGTTTTTAAGTATTATATATTCCAAAATTCCCACGGGAAAGCGGGATGATTATATAAAATATCAAAACTGTCGGTACAAAATGTATCTCCACGGGTCTATTTAATTGGTCAGTGATCGTCGCTCAGGAACATCCGTCCACTTAGGTCTGACCTCAATGATTATCGCAGGCGCTCAACCTAGAAAGCTGAATTTTGTATAGAGGTTCCCTTTATGATGTGGATAAGGATAAAGACGGGGTTTTATAGAATTCCCATGGGAAGGGAGTAATAAGACTGTAATTGTATTATCGCAGGCGCTCAACCTAGAAAGCTGAAATTTTGTATAGAGGTTCTATATAAGATGTTGACAACGACAAAGACGGGATGTTATAGAATTCCCACGGGAACAGGAGTAATAGGACTGTACGGGTCGTGTATTATCGCAGGTGCCAGAGTACGCATGAATACGCCACAGTACGCAAGAGTAAGCCAGAGTACGCAAGTGTACGCCAGAGTACGCAAGAGTACGCCAGAGTATGCAAGAGTACGCCACAGTACGCAAGAGTACGCCACAGTACGCATGAGTACGCCACAATACGCAAGAGTACGCCAGATTACGCAAGAGTATGCCAGATATGCCACAGTACGCAAGAATACTCATGTATACGCTACAGTACTCAAGAGTACGCCAGAGTACGCAAGAGTACGCCATAGTAATCAAGAATACGCATGATTACGCAACAGTACGCAAGAGTACGCACAATAAGCAAGAATACGCATGAGTACGCCACAGCACAGTATGCAAGAGTACGCCATAGTAATCAAGAGTACGCAAGAATACTCAAGAGTTAGTTCTTTACACCCAGGAGTTCTTTACTACACCCAGGCAGGGTGGATGTTCATTACGAACTTTCGCGCGGTGGCAATGACCTTCCACCACGTAATGTCTCCCTTTCTCTTCCATTTTTAAACATGTATCTCTCAAAGTAACTCTGTCTGTTACGCCTACACGACTTAACCGCAGAACCGTTTTTGATGGATTTTGGTATAAAGATAAATAGGAAAAGAAAATATACTACTCAAAGTACTAATCCTGAGCAAACGAAGTCGCGGGTACTAGCTACCCACGCGGGCGAAGCGGGTACAGCTAGTATTTTTATTTTTAAAAAAGAAAGTGAAATTCAACGAAAAAGAAGGTGAGCACTCGGCCGGATATCGAGGGGTCGTGGGTTCGAATCCCACCTGAGGGTAGTAAATTTTTTCTATATTAATTTGCCTCTGTGGAAAAAAGCTCTAAAAAAGATAAAAAGAAAAAAGAACTAAAACAACATACAAAATTATTCCTAATTAAATTTAAAAATAGGATTAGATCACAGATATGTATATGATTAGACAAACAACTGTGCACACGTTCGTGTTTGTTGTTTGTGTTAGCTGTTTGCCGTTGTTTTCCAAGCGTGTGGAGACTCCTTGAAGTCTGATTGCCAAAAGGAAAAAAAAACATGTGTTGGCAGCTTTGCTCGTCTGTCAGTTAGTTGTCAATGTCATTGACTGTCTGGCTCTCGATCGAGCGTTTTGCGGATTTTTGTTTTGTCCTATGTGTTTGCTAGTACAAAGCTATTTTACCGTTCTATTTATAGGTAATTTAGTTCTTTCCGACCATTTAACAGTTCTTAGTGTTATTTTAACGTTATTTTATTAAGATACAATCTCCAGTTTCGATAACCTTGAAGTAAGCTTTTGTTGTAGCAACTTGCGTCGAGCTTTCGTAAAGCTTCGATTGAAAACTTATGTTATTATTATCTTTTCTTTACAAATATGACTCAAAGCTGTGAAATAAATATAAAACTACAGTATAAATTCACATTGACCTGAATTAACTTTTAAAAATAAGTATTTCTAGTGAAACTTGTTTCTGTCGGATAGATACAAACGGTCAGAGAGTCGCTTTAGGCATTATCATATAATATCACACCTATTTGAGCATATGATTGCACATTCGCGGTTTTTAGCATTCGGTCAGTTGACAGTGTCATGCAGGCACTACATCAAGCTGCAAACATTTGAACATTCGAATGAAGCTATGTGTGGCACGGGACTTTTAACTCTTTGTTCAAACATGCGCAAAGAAGTGCACTTTGCCAAGCGGTGTCGGTTTTTTAGCATACATCAAAGCATTCAAAGTCAACAATGTTCAAATGTTTTGTTTTGCGTAGCCTGCCACACTTGTGCAAAGTTCAGTTCAGTCACGGAGTGAACCCCAAAAATTCACGCCTTCTTTTTGGCCGTTTTGATAGATTCATATTTTTCTGCACATTTCATAGATAATAGAAAGAAAGAAAAATATTTATTCTGTAAAGCGTGTGTATAGCACATGAGACACAAGACCACAACAGCAATTTACATATACAAACAGACATAAACAATTACACAAAACAGTTGCTTAAATACATAGGTAGTTAAATATATTTTTTTATACAAGTTCGAAAGTTCTTGTAATCTGCCTATTTGAATAAAAATGATTTGATTTTGATAAAAAATGGCCTTTAAGTGCCTCATAGCCGCACAGAAAAGGGGTCAAATTCAGCATGGTGCCTGACAAGTTTGAAAAACCTATATAATGACATGCACTCAAATAGAATGAGCACATTGCATCCACAAAATCATCGTCCGTCTTGTTTGTAGTTCATTAACGTACTGTGGAGAAAATGACTTTGCAAAGCAGTGTGGCAGGTTGCTTCAATAAGTGTACAAACAAGTGTGCAAAGTCGTTATTTAAATGTTCGTGCTTGATGTAGCGCCTGCTTCAAACCAACCTTAAATGTGCAACCGAAGTGGTCTCTACTTGTGCCCTACCAAGAGTATTGAAATAAACCACCTTCAACATATTTTTTTGACGTACTACCTACTTAAGAGACCGTTTAATTTTTGTATGGGACTGTGTGTATAATTTTTTATTTGTGAACATTTTATATTTTTTGTTACAGGGTGGCGAACAAGAAAATCAAACTATGTATAATCATAGCAATAATACGAATCCAACTTATGGAAATTATTACCAAGGGCAAGCTTATGGCAATGGACACTCGCCCCAGGGTTATGTAGCAAACCAGGCACCACAAGGGTATTCACCACAGAACTACTCGGGTGGCCAGCAGCCTGCACCATACCAGGCGTCGGGTAACCAGTACCCTCCGAATCCACAGCAATCTCCTCAGAGCTACCAGGGTAGCATACCTCATACGCCACAGACTTACCAGGTATGTACTTTGATTATTTTATTTTATTTGGAAAACATACAGTACAGAATATATCTACTTAATTAATTACAAATTGTATACAAAACGTACTCATTTACAAAGTTTTTGCATATAGATACTAAAAAAACTTGTTTGATTCTGCAACAATTTTTGTTGCAGAATCAAACAAGTTTTTTTAGTAGGTAAAAAACCTAGTGAACAAGAAAACAAGAAAAAAATCTAGAGTAAAAACTATACAAAATATGACTTAAAAAACAGCTAAAAATTATTTGGGATTTCATGCTATTTATAATTAAGTTGTCTAAGTAGGTACTATTATTATAAACGAAAAGAAGCGAGTAAGATATACTCTTCATAAATAAAAACCCAGGTACAGTTCAAGGAGCCAAATCAAACCATGCCCTTGTTAGGACATTTTTAAAGGTGTGAGACTTTGTTGTAAATAAATCTAACTCCGGAACGTCAACCAACATTATCATTATCATGAGTTTGTGTTAATATTGATTACAGAAAAAAATATGAAATACAGATAATTAAAATGTGTCAATTTTCTTTTTTTCTTTTTATTCTAGACTTTTTTTTATATACCTACTGTATAATATTTTATGTAAACATTAGTTAGTATGTTTGTTACTCAAATCATACAGTTTCATGCACAGATTTTATATTTAAGTTAACAAACGGCATACTTCTTTATTATTATTCTGTAAGTATTGCCACAGACCTCCCCCTATATTATTCAGTACAGGGAAACAATAGGAATATACAATAAAATTATTGAAGTGAATAAAAGTTAGTCAAATAATATCTTTTTATATTTATTTTAGGGTGTCCCACCTGGTCAGTCACCACAGGGTTACCAAGTAAATCCTGCTTCGCCACAAACCTGCCAGCCCAATATTAACCAGTCCCCTAGAAGTTATCAGCCTGCACAATCTCCATCCAACTACACAGCAAGCTCGGGGATGTCACCACCTAGCTATAGACAAGTGCCCTCACAATCGCCACCAATGGGCTCAGTACATGCAGCAATGCAATATCATCACTCTCAACAGGTAAAGGACAGTCTTAAAAGTAATATTTGTATCATAAACGAGTTAGCTACTCACCTGATAGCAAGCAGCTGCAAGCTGCTCAGGTACTCCTGTAATGCTATATAGTTTTTCAGTTTGATACTTATCTCATTTATTTTTAATTGACTTATCATTTGCTAACGGATATGTCTCTATTGTCAAATTTTAAAACCTTATTTTTTTTTATTATCCCTTTAATATGAATCGGCTATAAATAAACCATTTGAAATTAGTTAATACAATTTTGGGCCGGTAATTATTTTTTCAATGATCTATTGCAGCAAATGCAGCAATCTCATCAACAGCAGATGCAACAAGCGCATCAAGTACAGCAATATCAGCATCAACAACAACAACAGCAGCAGCAACAACAACAACAACAGCAGCAGCAGCAGCAGCAACAACAACAGCAGCAGCAGCAACAACAGCAGCAACAGCAACAACAACAGCAGCAGCAACAACAACAACAACAGCAACAGCAGGCCCAGCAGCAAGCTCAGAATCAAATTCTCAAAAATGAACAACACTCTCCAAATAGCAATGGTAGTTCAGGCATGCCACAACAATCTCCAGATGTAAGTGTGTATAAAAAATCAAAGTTTTGTATCAACCCACATCAACTTTGCCAGAATGCCAATAACAACACAATTATGACAATCACTAATGGTTATGATGTGCCATCAACAAACACCACGTTTTTAAGATAAAAAATATAATTTGTTGTATTGTTTATTTAATACATTCCTAATAATAAAATTTACTAGTGGTCATTCATACATTATGTCGCCCGGGAACACAAGGCGGGAACACATTGTTAATTTTTATGAACAAAATCACGTACACGAACACCCGACAGCACGCCATGCTGTTTATTAACAGGTTGCGCGGTGTCGCGTTTTAATAGTATGTCGCTGCCATAAAAGAGGTGAACAAAATTTGACTAACCCTAGTTTCATTTAATTATCTGTGACAAGAAAGGAGTTAAAATAATTAAACTTATGTGAGATAAATTAGGGCAAAAGTGCATTCAAGGTTGGTATAAAAAAACGAATTCCTTGGTTCATAAACATCACAACTAGAGTTACATTTTGGATCAACCATGAATGCATTTTTATGAATAAATGTATGATTTGAATAATTTGTAAATAATGTTAATCATAAATATCTTTATTTATACAACAATCACTTGCCGATTTGCAGTTAACCAGTGGAAGCTTTCTCATGTATTATATATTATCGTATTACTAAATTAAATAGCTTTATCTTATATGTAGCCATGGAACCCATTACATAAGTAAACAAAGCAATAAAACTCTCAATTTAAAGATCTGAAAGAGCTTATAATAGGCCAACTTGAATCAAAAAAATATTTAATGATTGAGTTGGCAGTTTAAGTCAGTAAATCATAAGATAATTTTGATTTATTTTTCTTCATAGCAAAATGAAAACCGAAGCACGCCTTCGTGTATCCGTCAAGGGTGTACCAATCCTGCCATTGCTAACAGCGAATGGGAGGATGAATACTGCTCTAATGAATGTGTTGTCAGTCATTGCAGGTAAAACATTTTGATATTTGCACTACCCTGTCAGTATCCCTTTACAATCACGACACCATTCTATAATTTGTTTTGTCTTTTTGGGGTAACTGAGTACACCCATTTTTATTTTTTCAGAGATGTCTTCAGTTCATGGGTGGCTTCCAACAGTAACAACCAAATTCAAAACTTCTCAGCTGTGAAGTAAAATGTTTGTACATATCAAATGTAATGACATTAACTCTTATGATTATAAGATAAAGTAACTTACTTGAAACAATATTATTAGCTTTCTTTTATTCGATTGTTTGTTTATAAACTTGATTCCTAATTTTATCTGTACTACAGATAAAAATGTAAAAGGAGCTGCATTTAAAAGTACTATTTAATTAAATGTGTTTTGGGTGCGTAATATGAAAAGTAAATTATTTGTACCAAACTGTCATAATTATAAATAGAATATGATCTTCACTATGGGTTTTCTCCACTAAACCACTTAAATGTGCCTCTAGCAATAACTATGCAAATAATTGATTTAGCTGTAATAAATTGTCGTGCCTTGTTATTTTTAGATCATGAATTTCATTTCTGCTATCTCAATCCTTATTGGGATTAGCAGATCTGTTAACGACTTCGACATTTAATACATTTTAGATTCAGTCACAAATAAAAGAGGTATGTAGGCCGTAGATATAATTATCTGATGGATTTACTCGAATTTTTATTTATCAATTGTATTCATGTTGTTGGGACTGTGTACTTTCAAAGTTTCTTAAAACGATAATGCCTTTTTGATCTTCTCTTTCACTTGTTGACTGTATAGTAGGGCAAATTAAACTTCGTTTTTATATTGCCTTTTTTATGTTACATACCCAAAACATATTTACAAAGAAAACATGACCAGTTTATTATTTGAATCCATTAGATATTTGTACTCTCTTTGAATTAGTTTTGTGAGTACAAGTATAAACTCAAAAGTACATTTTATAAAATATTTCTTATTCATTCGACTTTATTATCAAACATTATTATTTAACGAATTGTTTTAATTTGTTCCTATCGTGCATATATACTCGTGGCCTCAAATATTAAACTATGTAATTTATATTTTAAAAAAATTGTATAAAATGTACCACTACATGCACTACATGTTCTAAATAGTGCATAATCTATTAAAATAAACTGTGTTTGTACAGTCAAGGTGACGACGTTTACATTGTAAATGTTTCTTTCGTCTTGGCTGTATTATAATAGGCCAGCAAATCAAGGCATTCGCCGTTCTCATATTAAAATATTAAGAAGTTTGAAAGATGAGGTTTTATTTCAAAAAACTTGTAAATCTCCCGATATCAGTAATTAAAAACTAGTTGTTATAAGAAAATTATACAACGTGAAACTATACATAGGTACCAGAAATGTGAACATATTTCTTAACGACGAGTTGCTGGCTGGTCATATTGTACACACAACACAGACAGTTTGGTTCCGTATAGTTCTGTGATTCACTGATAAATATAAAACTATTTTGTTAACAATAATTGGCCTTAACTTTGAAATTTATCTATTTGTAAATAGATACAATATTATGATAGTTATCTTAAGTCTGGATATAACTCAATTTTCGTTGTGTATACTTTATCAGTATTTATTTAATTATAAACTATAACGTAATTTTTTAACTAGCATTTATTACACGTTATTATAATATGAGAATGTAATTTCAGTTGTAAGCTATCTTCGTCAGCGTAAGAGGGAAATATGATTTTGTCTTTGTATTATTAAATAATGTGAGCATTTACACATGCGCATTGTAATTGATAAATATTATGCTTATTGGCCTATTGCCACCTAATAAATATCGTATGTTGCATTAAAAATACGACTAGCGTTTCTCATAGTGTAAACTAGTGTACATTTTATGAGATACTTTCATGATAGCAATATTTACTCGATTTCCTAGAAGTTGCGTTTAGTATAGACTTTAGCTGGACCAAAATTTTCTTTATATTCGAGACGAGGTAAATATTATAAGATACAAATTATAATTTTTATTGTATATTCAATACCTACATAACAATTGTAAATAAAGACACGCAATAATAGAGGTAGGTAGGTAGTGGTAGGAATACGTGAAACTGAGTTGATTTCATGTTATTTATTTCATAGTCTTTGTTAGTTTATTATAAATTTAGGATCAAATTTACTTTTAAAGTGTAAAATAAAACAGTGTATAAAATGTAATTAGAACAATTATTTCATTAAATTTCTTAAACAGTACAAATAATAAGTTTTATTTGTTTACTAGCTTTTCCCCGCGGCTTCGCTCACGTTAATTTTATGACATAGACCTGTAGCGCTAGGTTCTGATGTTTCAAAAACATTAAAGTTGCTTGTATTTCGCATATAGTTTTCGGGCCATTTACCCAACCTAATACATTAGTTTGTGTCATCCTAGGTACTTGCATAGGTAGAAATTTAGGTATTTGTCTTTTCGATCCGTTTTGGACGAAAAGATAATTAGAGATAAAAAATTTACTTTCATGATAATAACGAAGTACTAACTAATATACATAAGCATTTTGTGTCATCTCTGTCCACGAAAATCCTGTATATTTAATCAGTACCTAACACGTCACCCAACTAGCTCTAAAAAATATTACAATAAGTTAAATATATGTTAAGCGTTTCAAATTACTTATATCTGTTATTCAAAATATTTTGTGTCGAATTCATCCACGATATTTATTGATTATTTAATTTTTTATTACAACACTCTGTAAAAGCCACAAAAGAAAATGCAAGTTACTAAAGTTACGTCTATAAGATTATTGTAGTGTAACAAAACACTATTCATAATTTGTGCTGTTTTTATGCACGAAATCTTATTATTTCATTAAAAAATAACCAAACTTCGCGCGAAGGGCGAGCGCGGCGAAGAAAGCGGACGCGCGGGGGGGGGGGGGGGGTGGCAAAAAAAATTCGCAAATTATAGTAGCGGCACGCTATGATGACCGTTTTGACGTTTGTCCACTCATGAAGTTGTATTAATTAACAAATTATTTGAAGGAGCAAATTGCTGTTCTTTATTGTCAATAGTGACGTTCAGTTAGTCATACAATTTATCGAATGTATGATTTTAGGACACATTTATTTATTACATTGATTGATTTCTAAGCTATGTTATTAGAGTTCCGCGAACATTTATCCTTTATTTTTATATGGTGTACTTATTTACCACACAACTCGGCATAAGTTTTTTGAAATTTAAAGTGTGCATATAAAGTATGTATATTCATTTTCATTCCAATATTCAGTTCGTTCAAATATATTAAGTAAACATTTATATTTTTGTTTTATTAAACCTTTTTAATCATGTACATACTACTTGCAACAAAAACTTATCGATTTGATTATATTTTCTTCGAGAATAAATTGACATTTCACATCACTTTTGTAATACGTCAAAACGGCCATCATAGCGTGCCGCTACTTTAGTTGTGCGTAGCAGTTGTTCCAACAGGAAACGGTGATTATTTTTATCTCTATAGGTAGAAGAGGCACATATTTCGCACCCCCAGGGTAATAAAGACATAAGTGGTATTACGTCGAAATCCCGATTTTACCATATCTGAAAATACATTTTTTTTTTTCATATTTTTCTTGTTAAATGAATTATTATATGCAAAACTTTGTTTTAAAAAAAAAACTGAATGTGTGATTTTCGAGAAAAAGGAATTTGTGATAAAACGCAAAGAATAAATTGACCAATAGGATACTGAAGATTATTATGCTTTTCGTTAAAATTTAATACCTATACAAAATAAACAGTATGTAATAAATATTATGATCTTATTCCGATTTGTCATTTATAATGCTAGTCTTTATAAAAAATAATTTTAAATATCGATTACCGCTTTTTTCCTCTAAGAATAATTTGTTGCACCGATTCACAACACTGAATACAGAGTACGGGGAGCCAACGGAGGCAACGTAAGGGTGAACACGTCTAGAAAGCAATTTTCTCTGATGATGTTCCGCCACCTGTTCCTATCTTCGGCGGCGTGAATAGCTCCATAAAAGTCGAGAGCGGTGCGGATTTGGCCAGACCAACGCATTCGGGCCCCCCTAGGTCTTCTATCGTCCCTTTGCTAGTGAAAATAAAGTCGTTTGAGGACGTCTTTACGTTTCCTGGCGATGTGGCCGAAGAATTCAAGAATTCTACGGAGGCAGATGGTAGAAAGCCTTGTAGATATATTGAGCTCTTTGAGTAATGATCCGTCCATGGGATTTACAGTAGTCTCCTCCATCCGCTTTCCTTGGGGTCCAGGTCTCGGCACCATATATGAAAATTGAGAACACCGGAGTGGTCACCAACTAGCATTTTGTATTTATGGAGATGTTTCTTTCTACTCAAACTCTTTGTAGCTGTGACATAACATTCTTAGCCCAGGTAAGTGAAACTGTGAACTATTTTCTGGTTAAGCGCGCCAGTGACCTCTGGCTTCTGCGTACGGTGTACCACCATGATCTTAGTTTTTGCTGTTTATGGAAAAGCCAAGTTCTTCACTGACCTGTTCCATTCTGTTCAGTAAGGTGATCATCTCGCTTTCGTTGGCAGCTAACAGTGTGGTATCGTTGGCGTAACGTAGTAAGTTCGTTATCTTCTCGCCACCAATCGTGACTACCTTCCCAGTTTTTGCAGGTACACCTTATCAATGTATTCACTATAAACGTTGAACTAAATGGGAGTCAGTACCTGCCTTACTCTCTTAAAAGTCAAAACTGAAAGGTTGTGACGTCAGTTTATCGACTCATATGATTTCCTGTTTGTTGCAGTATAGTTTCTGCAGCAGCGCAGTTAGATGCGGCCGCACGCTAAGCTTCGTTAGAATTCTCGACAAAAGTTTCCAGTTGACGCAGTCGAAGGCCTTACCGTAGTCGACAAAACACATAATGTTAGGCGTGTTGAACTTTTATGCTTTTTCAATAATAATAAATAAATATATATATAGGGACAATTCACACAGATTGAGCTAGCCCCAAAGTAAGTTTGAAACTTGTGTTATGGGATACTAACTCAACGATATTATATTTTATAACAAATACATTTATAGATAAACACAAGACCCGAGGCCAATCAGAAAAAGTTCGTTTTTCATCATGACCCGACCGGGATTCGAACCCGGGACCTTCTGGGTGGCCGTCTGGCGTGGTAACCATTACGCCAAGGAGGTCGTCAATAAGTTGTTGGAGGTTCAGGATTTGTTCGCGTGTATCCTTTTCTTTCACAAATCCGGCTTGTTCTCGCTGCATTTGCCAATCCAAAAAACGTAAGGTTGCGATTGTTCAGTATGTGGCGCAAGGAAGATTTTGCTGCCATGAGAGATCAGAGCAAGAGTGCAATAGTTGTCGCATTTTCTGGTCGGCCTGACCAGTCTTTGGGCCAGTCGCCATGTCGCCAAGTGTAGGTGCATATTTTGTGCAATAAGTCGATGAACGCGTCGCCTAAAGCCTACAGTATTTCTGACGTAATGTGATCATGTGCTTTCCTCTTTTTTAATTTGTTTATTGCCGCTTTGATTTCAGAACGTAGTATGGGTGGTTTGGTTGCTGATTCGGAAGATTCCAATTCAAAGGCGTATCATTGTTGATAGCAGGTTCTTTATAAAGGTCTTCGCAGTAGCTACACCATCTTTCGGCTATGGGTTCAAGGTCGTGTATTGGGTTACCGCGAGCATCTTCAATCACCCAGGAAGTTTTTGGAGAGCGGGCGAACTTTCTTAAAGAGGTCTCTCGTGTGAAGTAGCCAATGTACTGACTGTGACGTCAGGCGGTGGGCATTCTTTTATCGTCTCTTCCAACGTGCTCTGAAAGATCGACTGTTCCGGGGGCTCCAAGGTCTGGGCTTAGGTGGTGTTTTCCTTTTGGGAGCCTTTAGACGAGCAGTGAAAGTGGCCACAAGTAGGTTGTAATCTGAGCCGCGCCCAGCAACGGGAAAGGTCTTTACATTTTTTTGGATCTCCACCGTGTGTTTATTATAATTTAGTCAATTTGGTTTGAGGAAATATTGCCGGGGACTACATGTGTAGAGGCGTTTTGCATGGTATTAGAAGCAGGTGTTTATAATGCTTAATTTTCTTCCAATGCAAAAGTCAAGAAGTCTTCCTCTATGTTAATTTTTAATGCCGAGACCATACCTTCCTACAACAGATTTTGAGTGATCGTCGGTCTTACTATTTCCCAACTTTGCGTTCCAGTCACCAAGGATTATAGTGGTTTCCTGATTGGGTATTGATTGAGATGAACTCCCTATATGCTTATTATCAATTTATTATTACCTATTAATGCCTTATTAAAAGATTTAATTTAGTCTATGTGATACGAATGCTATTCCTATGCATTACCAAACATTTTACCTCCTTTGAAGGTTCATTTGTCGATACCATGCTTATTTGATTCATCTGTAGAAGATTAATTACATTTCATTTTAAATTAAATAAAATTAATAAATGTTTATTTTAAAACTGCCAATAGGTTTAACGATAACAATAGATTTTTAGTTGAATTTAATATAAAATATTTCAATAAATTAAAAGTTGTACATGAACACGATTTATTTATTAATAAAAAAAAAGTCTTATAATATAAAAAAACAAACGTATTTTTTTGTCTTTTTATTTATTAAAGTTTGTATTTGAACACGTTTTTTTTTATTAATAGTACGTTATTGTCGTACTCTGTGATTGTATTACATTAAGTGTTTTGTTTTTTTATTAATAAAAAAATAATAAGTCTTGTAAATAAGACAAAAAATATATAATTATGTTATTTTTATGAATCAAACCAAGTTTGTACCTATTCTGATTATTTTTTTCTAGATTTGAATGAATATAGGAAACTTTAGGTAGATAAAGTTAATATTTACCAAAAGTACATTGTTTTTTCAGTATTGTTATTATTAAATAGTATATTTGTAACCATACAGACATTAATTATTATTGTTTAAAAACAAATAGTTCATGTGAACATTTCGTTGCTCCTTAATTACTTTTGACATTTAACTAATTCCTTGGTATTAATAAGAGATATGGATGTCACATTTTTAATTACCTATATAATGGAAAACATCAATATCATTACCTATTACATAAGTGCTTTTGACAAATATTTAAATTGAAAAAAGGAGTAAGTAACTGATATGGCGCTAAATAACAAATTTGACACAGGGGAAAAATGGAGTAAGTTTAGTTATTCTCGCAAAATTGTTTGGTACTATAAAACATACTTTTTGTAATATACATTATTTTGTAAATAAATTTGGCTCAAACTCGAAAACTTAGTATTTTATATTTAAAGTCCATTTTGATAACTAGTGTAATATTTTAATTTTCTTATTTCTAAAAAACCATAAACTATTGAACTGACTTGAAAACAACCACCAATGCAATATTTTTTCTCCTTTTTTTGATGTTAAAATCATTCTTCTACGATTAAAAATGAAGCTTTTACTGAAAAATCTACTTTTTCGGGTTACGTCCTTTTCGAATTGAATGAGGGTGCGATTTGTTCATCATCATGATATCGTAGATACCGAACGAACTTGTGTGCGTGCGTAGCGTATATCCCCGCCCATTGCCGCCTGCGCGCGTACGCCCGTTTCGACCGAAATTATTGTTTTGGTGTTTTATTCATTTATAACGTGCATGAAATTGACACAAATTTACAATGTAGATTTTTCATGCATTTATGATATTAAATATGTGAACTCTAATGACTGTAATATTTTTTTGCAGCGTTACTAGCTTTAAATAGGAAAATAATTGAAAATATTAACATTGCATGTCTTAATTTGGCACAAATTTATTTATTGGCCTTAAGTAAGTGATCTGAGATAGGAAATAGTTATACAACCAATTGTATTTTTTTTTTGTACTGTTATTACATATTGACCCTATTTCAGTTTTGCTCTGGCCGAAGATGACACAAACTGGGTTTGTACACTCCGCAGGCTATCCTAGATATGATACCATAATTATTTTAAACTTTAAATTAATTTTGTCAGTTTTGATTTAATTATGTAAAATCAACCACAAACCATCGAATTGCGGAAAATGCAAGTGACAGATCTGACACAAAACGCAATAATAAGGTTCTTAGGTACGTCCGTGTCCACAGGCGAGAAATCAACAACTTTAGAGTTTTTGAAACTTATGACCTCATTTTAGCCCAGCGCTATCGGTCTATAAAGTCCTCTACATACTTGACGTTCGAAGTTTATTTAAATATCGTTCCATACAAAATTCAATACAAGGTGATTTTTTAGTCACCAGCCATATTGAAGGAGGTCAGAGTGCCTATGATGGCGAAAAAAAATCAGCTGTGTCGCAAAATGTTCATACCTATTCGATCAAAATGCGACGCGATTTGACATGGGTCCCCATCCCCATAGTAAAAGTTGATGATTATCATGGACACTCTGACCTCCTTCAATATGGGCTGGTGACTAAAAAATCATCTATATATATAAAATGCTTTGTCCTGACTGACTGACTGACTGACTGAGAATCAACGCACAGCCTAAACCGCTCATCGTAAAAATCTGAAACTTGGCAGGTGGACCTATTATATGACGTAGGCGTCCGATAAGAAAGGATTTTTCGAAATTCGAACTCTAAGGGGGTGAAAAAAGGGGGTAAAGTTACTATGGGACAACTTGATTCCTTGGTCCAATCTACTTCAAATTTTGCATAAAAATTGTTTAAGAGAATTGATAGAAGACGTGATTCTTATTTTATTGAAATTCTTGAAAAATATGTATTTTGTGGGTAATTTTCTTCGATTTGATATCAATACTCATACTCCTTAGTGCTTTTGATTTCAATTACATTTCATTTTGACATATTCGTGAAGTGAAGGATGTCATCTGTCATGTAATATTTTTATAACTTGTGATTAATCAAACCAAATGATTTCATAATGTCGTACTATTTATTCTGTTTGTGATCTCGGAAAAACAGCTAAAATTCTAACTATGTATAAAGCGGACTGAATCATATTCATCGATAATAAACAGTAAGTAATTAAATATTAAATTTTATAATATTTGACAGGGGTCAAGTCAATGGTTAAATGGCATATTGATATTGTCTCTTTCTCACTTATAAGAAATATCATTACGTCGACTCGCTCTATTATTTCGTAGTGTTGTTGTAGGGATGGTTGTAGGCTGAGGTTGTAGGTATTGAAATACCCATATACTTATACATTTTTTTTACGGAAGTGGTTGGAAAACAAGCTCAGGAATATGGATCATTTGATATTAGGTGATTACCGTCGACTATGGAGCACATAGATTTTAGGGTCCCTGACCCGTTGCCGACCTATAACAGGAAAAGACAGGATATATAACGAGAAATAGTATAAGGAAGGAGTTAGATTTTTCTTATACCACAAAGGTGGCAAACAAGAATTTCGGATATTTCACTCTCCGAACGAAACGCATTGCTGCTTCACATCAATATTCTGTGAAAGGGTGGTACTTCACCGGTCGGGCTAGCCTATTTCATAAACGCCCACTCCAAAGATTTTAATGAGAAGTATTTAAATATAAAAATAATCATGTATACATATGAAAATGTTTTGTCTTGACCTTAAAGACCTGAAATTTGGGTGTGTGATGTAGGCAACCGATAAGAAAGGATTTTTTGAAATTCCCACGGGAAAGCGGGATAAATGCAAACGAAGTTGCGCGGGTTTCTCTAGTCTATATATATAAAATGCTTTGTCCTGACTGACTGACTGACTGACTGACTGACTGAGAATCAACGCACAGCCTAAACCGCTCATCGTAAAAATCTGAAATTTGGCAGGTGGAACTATTATAAGACGTAGGCGTCCGATAAGAAAGGATTTTTCGAAATTCGAACTCTAAGGGGGTAAAAAAGGGGGGTAAAGTTACTATGGGACAACTTGATTCCTTGGTCCAATCTACTTCAAATTTTGCATAAAAATTGTTTAAGAGAATCATGGAGGATGTGATTCTTATTTTATTGAAATTCTTGAAAAAAATGTATTTTGTGGGTAATTTTCTTCGAGTTGATATCAATACTCATACTCCTTAATGCTTTTGATTTCAATTATATTTCATTTTGACACATCCATGAAGTGAAGTGTCATGTCTGTCATGTAATTATAAATTGTGAATATTCAATCATAATGTCGTCTATTTATTCTGTTTGTGATATCGGAAAAACAGCTAAATAGACCTGTAGCGCTAGGTTCTGATGTTTCAAAAACATTAAAGTTGCTTGTATTTCGCATATAGTTTTCGGGCCATTTACCCAACCTAATACATTAGTTTGTGTCATCCTAGGTACTTGCATAGGTAGAAATTTAGGTATTTGTCTTTTCGATCCGTTTTGGACGAAAAGATAATTAGAGATAAAAAATTTACTTTCATGATAATAACGAAGTACTAACTAATATACATAAGCATTTTGTGTCATCTCTGTCCACGAAAATCCTGTATATTTAATCAGTACCTAACACGTCACCCAACTAGCTCTAAAAAATATTACAATAAGTTAAATATATGTTAAGCGTTTCAAATTACTTATATCTGTTATTCAAAATATTTTGTGTCGAATTCATCCACGATATTTATTGATTATTTAATTTTTTATTACAACACTCTGTAAAAGCCACAAAAGAAAATGCAAGTTACTAAAGTTACGTCTATAAGATTATTGTAGTGTAACAAAACACTATTCATAATTTGTGCTGTTTTTATGCACGAAATCTTATTATTTCATTAAAAAATAACCAAACTTCGCGCGAAGGGCGAGCGCGGCGAAGAAAGCGGACGCGCGGGGGGGGGGGGGGGGGGGGGTGGCAAACAAAATTCGCAAATTATAGTAGCGGCACGCTATGATGACCGTTTTGACGTTTGTCCACTCATGAAGTTGTATTAATTAACAAATTATTTGAAGGAGCAAATTGCTGTTCTTTATTGTCAATAGTGACGTTCAGTTAGTCATACAATTTATCGAATGTATGATTTTAGGACACATTTATTTATTACATTGATTGATTTCTAAGCTATGTTATTAGAGTTCCGCGAACATTTATCCTTTATTTTTATATGGTGTACTTATTTACCACACAACTCGGCATAAGTTTTTTGAAATTTAAAGTGTGCATATAAAGTATGTATATTCATTTTCATTCCAATATTCAGTTCGTTCAAATATATTAAGTAAACATTTATATTTTTGTTTTATTAAACCTTTTTAATCATGTACATACTACTTGCAACAAAAACTTATCGATTTGATTATATTTTCTTCGAGAATAAATTGACATTTCACATCACTTTTGTAATACGTCAAAACGGCCATCATAGCGTGCCGCTACTTTAGTTGTGCGTAGCAGTTGTTCCAACAGGAAACGGTGATTATTTTTATCTCTATAGGTAGAAGAGGCACATATTTCGCACCCCCAGGGTAATAAAGACATAAGTGGTATTACGTCGAAATCCCGATTTTACCATATCTGAAAATACATTTTTTTTTTCATATTTTTCTTGTTAAATGAATTATTATATGCAAAACTTTGTTTTAAAAAAAAAACTGAATGTGTGATTTTCGAGAAAAAGGAATTTGTGATAAAACGCAAAGAATAAATTGACCAATAGGATACTGAAGATTATTATGCTTTTCGTTAAAATTTAATACCTATACAAAATAAACAGTATGTAATAAATATTATGATCTTATTCCGATTTGTCATTTATAATGCTAGTCTTTATAAAAAATAATTTTAAATATCGATTACCGCTTTTTTCCTCTAAGAATAATTTGTTGCACCGATTCACAACACTGAATACAGAGTACGGGGAGCCAACGGAGGCAACGTAAGGGTGAACACGTCTAGAAAGCAATTTTCTCTGATGATGTTCCGCCACCTGTTCCTATCTTCGGCGGCGTGAATAGCTCCATAAAAGTCGAGAGCGGTGCGGATTTGGCCAGACCAACGCATTCGGGCCCCCCTAGGTCTTCTATCGTCCCTTTGCTAGTGAAAATAAAGTCGTTTGAGGACGTCTTTACGTTTCCTGGCGATGTGGCCGAAGAATTCAAGAATTCTACGGAGGCAGATGGTAGAAAGCCTTGTAGATATATTGAGCTCTTTGAGTAATGATCCGTCCATGGGATTTACAGTAGTCTCCTCCATCCGCTTTCCTTGGGGTCCAGGAACGTGCACCAGGACGTTTTGTATTTATGGAGATGTTTCTTTCTACTCAAACTCTTTGTAGCTGTGACATAACATTCTTAGCCCAGGTAAGTGAAACTGTGAACTATTTTCTGGTTAAGCGCGCCAGTGACCTCTGGCTTCTGCGTACGGTGTACCACCATGATCTTAGTTTTTGCTGTTTATGGAAAAGCCAAGTTCTTCACTGACCTGTTCCATTCTGTTCAGTAAGGTGATCATCTCGCTTTCGTTGGCAGCTAACAGTGTGGTATCGTTGGCGTAACGTAGTAAGTTCGTTATCTTCTCGCCACCAATCGTGACTACCTTCCCAGTTTTTGCAGGTACACCTTATCAATGTATTCACTATAAACGTTGAACTAAATGGGAGTCAGTACCTGCCTTACTCTCTTAAAAGTCAAAACTGAAAGGTTGTGACGTCAGTTTATCGACTCATATGATTTCCTGTTTGTTGCAGTATAGTTTCTGCAGCAGCGCAGTTAGATGCGGCCGCACGCTAAGCTTCGTTAGAATTCTCGACAAAAGTTTCCAGTTGACGCAGTCGAAGGCCTTACCGTAGTCGACAAAACACATAATGTTAGGCGTGTTGAACTTTTATGCTTTTTCAATAATAATAAATAAATATATATATAGGGACAATTCACACAGATTGAGCTAGCCCCAAAGTAAGTTTGAAACTTGTGTTATGGGATACTAACTCAACGATATTATATTTTATAACAAATACATTTATAGATAAACACAAGACCCGAGGCCAATCAGAAAAAGTTCGTTTTTCATCATGACCCGACCGGGATTCGAACCCGGGACCTTCTGGGTGGCCGTCTGGCGTGGTAACCATTACGCCAAGGAGGTCGTCAATAAGTTGTTGGAGGTTCAGGATTTGTTCGCGTGTATCCTTTTCTTTCACAAATCCGGCTTGTTCTCGCTGCATTTGCCAATCCAAAAAACGTAAGGTTGCGATTGTTCAGTATGTGGCGCAAGGAAGATTTTGCTGCCATGAGAGATCAGAGCAAGAGTGCAATAGTTGTCGCATTTTCTGGTCGGCCTGACCAGTCTTTGGGCCAGTCGCCATGTCGCCAAGTGTAGGTGCATATTTTGTGCAATAAGTCGATGAACGCGTCGCCTAAAGCCTACAGTATTTCTGACGTAATGTGATCATGTGCTTTCCTCTTTTTTAATTTGTTTATTGCCGCTTTGATTTCAGAACGTAGTATGGGTGGTTTGGTTGCTGATTCGGAAGATTCCAATTCAAAGGCGTATCATTGTTGATAGCAGGTTCTTTATAAAGGTCTTCGCAGTAGCTACACCATCTTTCGGCTATGGGTTCAAGGTCGTGTATTGGGTTACCGCGAGCATCTTCAATCACCCAGGAAGTTTTTGGAGAGCGGGCGAACTTTCTTAAAGAGGTCTCTCGTGTGAAGTAGCCAATGTACTGACTGTGACGTCAGGCGGTGGGCATTCTTTTATCGTCTCTTCCAACGTGCTCTGAAAGATCGACTGTTCCGGGGGCTCCAAGGTCTGGGCTTAGGTGGTGTTTTCCTTTTGGGAGCCTTTAGACGAGCAGTGAAAGTGGCCACAAGTAGGTTGTAATCTGAGCCGCGCCCAGCAACGGGAAAGGTCTTTACATTTTTTTGGATCTCCACCGTGTGTTTATTATAATTTAGTCAATTTGGTTTGAGGAAATATTGCCGGGGACTACATGTGTAGAGGCGTTTTGCATGGTATTAGAAGCAGGTGTTTATAATGCTTAATTTTCTTCCAATGCAAAAGTCAAGAAGTCTTCCTCTATGTTAATTTTTAATGCCGAGACCATACCTTCCTACAACAGATTTTGAGTGATCGTCGGTCTTACTATTTCCCAACTTTGCGTTCCAGTCACCAAGGATTATAGTGGTTTCCTGATTGGGTATTGATTGAGATGAACTCCCTATATGCTTATTATCAATTTATTATTACCTATTAATGCCTTATTAAAAGATTTAATTTAGTCTATGTGATACGAATGCTATTCCTATGCATTACCAAACATTTTACCTCCTTTGAAGGTTCATTTGTCGATACCATGCTTATTTGATTCATCTGTAGAAGATTAATTACATTTCATTTTAAATTAAATAAAATTAATAAATGTTTATTTTAAAACTGCCAATAGGTTTAACGATAACAATAGATTTTTAGTTGAATTTAATATAAAATATTTCAATAAATTAAAAGTTGTACATGAACACGATTTATTTATTAATAAAAAAAAAGTCTTATAATATAAAAAAACAAACGTATTTTTTTGTCTTTTTATTTATTAAAGTTTGTATTTGAACACGTTTTTTTTTATTAATAGTACGTTATTGTCGTACTCTGTGATTGTATTACATTAAGTGTTTTGTTTTTTTATTAATAAAAAAATAATAAGTCTTGTAAATAAGACAAAAAATATATAATTATGTTATTTTTATGAATCAAACCAAGTTTGTACCTATTCTGATTATTTTTTTCTAGATTTGAATGAATATAGGAAACTTTAGGTAGATAAAGTTAATATTTACCAAAAGTACATTGTTTTTTCAGTATTGTTATTATTAAATAGTATATTTGTAACCATACAGACATTAATTATTATTGTTTAAAAACAAATAGTTCATGTGAACATTTCGTTGCTCCTTAATTACTTTTGACATTTAACTAATTCCTTGGTATTAATAAGAGATATGGATGTCACATTTTTAATTACCTATATAATGGAAAACATCAATATCATTACCTATTACATAAGTGCTTTTGACAAATATTTAAATTGAAAAAAGGAGTAAGTAACTGATATGGCGCTAAATAACAAATTTGACACAGGGGAAAAATGGAGTAAGTTTAGTTATTCTCGCAAAATTGTTTGGTACTATAAAACATACTTTTTGTAATATACATTATTTTGTAAATAAATTTGGCTCAAACTCGAAAACTTAGTATTTTATATTTAAAGTCCATTTTGATAACTAGTGTAATATTTTAATTTTCTTATTTCTAAAAAACCATAAACTATTGAACTGACTTGAAAACAACCACCAATGCAATATTTTTTCTCCTTTTTTTGATGTTAAAATCTTTCTTCTACGATTAAAAATGAAGCCTTTACTGAAAAATCTACTTTTTCGGGTTACGTCCTTTTCGAATTGAATGAGGGTGCGATTTGTTCATCATCATGATATCGTAGATACCGAACGAACTTGTGTGCGTGCGTAGCGTATATCCCCGCCCATTGCCGCCTGCGCGCGTACGCCCGTTTCGACCGAAATTATTGTTTTGGTGTTTTATTCATTTATAACGTGCATGAAATTGACACAAATTTACAATGTAGATTTTTCATGCATTTATGATATTAAATATGTGAACTCTAATGACTGTAATATTTTTTTGCAGCGTTACTAGCTTTAAATAGGAAAATAATTGAAAATATTAACATTGCATGTCTTAATTTGGCACAAATTTATTTATTGGCCTTAAGTAAGTGATCTGAGATAGGGAAATAGTTATACAACCAATTGTATTTTTTTTTTTGTACTGTTATTACATATTGACCCTATTTCAGTTTTGCTCTGGCCGAAGATGACACAAACTGGGTTTGTACACTCCCGCAGGCTATCCTAGATATGATACCATAATTATTTTATAACTTTAAATTAATTTTGTCAGTTTTGATTTAATTATGTAAGAATCAACCACAAACCATCGAATTGCGGAAAATGCAAGTGACAGATCTGACACAAAACGCAATAATAAGGTTCTTAGGTACGTCCGTGTCCACAGGCGAGAAATCAACAACTTTAGAGTTTTTGAAACTTATGACCTCATTTTAGCCCAGCGCTATCGGTCTAACATAGATCTCGTTTGACAACAAAACAATCCATAGCGCGACTTGTGGCGCCATCTGTTGGCCGATACAGCGCCCTCTATAGTAGAAAATTTATTTTCCCATTGGAACGACATACTTTCACGGGATAAAAAGTAGCCTATGTTGGGCTCTGTACCAATAACAATATGTATGAAAATTTTCATAATGATCGGCTGCTTCGTCAATCCGTGAAGAAATAACAAACAAACTCACTTTCTCATTTATTATATTAGTAAGGATAAAATAGCGGGAGTAAAGGTGCTATATTCATAGGCATTGGCAGTCCACAAATTGCGGCGCCACCAAACCACTTATTTCTATGTTCCTATGTTGGAATGGAAACCAGTTGGATAATAATCTGGTTCCTTATCCTCTGAGTCATCATTGCAATAATACTTCGGTTGAGGGTTTTCACGAACATTTACGCCACTAGCTGGCGCCACTTTGGCAAGAGGTCCATCCACAGTTATGGCCCGCAGTGCGATTCCGCGACGGCAAATGATGTCTGTCAAATGTATTAAATCCACGAAGTGCGTCGCGTAGGGCCCGCGCAAGAATCTTAAATACTACTACCTGTATTTAGGCTTCTAGGGCCCGCGTCGCGGATTTAATACATTTCATTTGACAATACGTCGCGGATCCGTATTGCACGTGAGCACAGGCGACAGTATATTTCGTCCAAAATTTTACCGCTATGTATGACGACTGCACTGCACTCATCTACGATTCTATTTACAAGCCACATTGGGTAGTGACGGTATCCGGTAAGGGATATAATATACGTGCAACCCTGTGCAACCAAACACCATAATAACAGATAAATATTTCCCTTTAGATGATACAGTTTCTATGTGCAATGTCGCAGTTTTGCAAATTAAGTTCCAATATGTAACCTAGTATCCAGAGCCACAACAGAGTCAAAAAAAAATAAAACTGACGTCTAGTCTGCTCTTCGTCTTCTGCTCAAGTCTGCTGTCAGTTTTTTAGTGTTGCCACCTAAGCATTCTTGATGTAAATTTTAGCATTATGTGCAGCTGTGGTGAAGCTATACTTTTTTTTATTATGTCACTATTTTGCAGGACAAGCCATTTTAATATTATATGATGTAACCACAACTTCACAACATGGACTACGTCTTACTCTTTAACTTATTAAAAATCGCTCTTCTTAAAAATAAAAATGAAAATTTTTATTTAAAAAACCTATATGTGGTTTTGGTACATTATCGAAGAGAGCTGGCAACATGGTAAGCAATGCGTGTCATGGTGGGTCATGTCATCGTCGTACTTATCACTTTTGGCACGTATGGATTTAGTGTATAGCCGATTTGTTAACGTGTTTAATTATTAAAAACATTAGTTTAATTTGTTTTTAAACCTTGTTGTGCGAAAAGTAATTTATTGTGTTTACGATACATTTAAGTTGAATGAGTAATTTTCAGTTTTCTATAGTAATGTACTCTAATTGAAAGCTATTTACCTACCAATAGTAAAAAAATCAGTAGTGCAGTATGATGGACGGAAATGATTTAACCTCTAATACCTCTAGGAAAAGTATTATTTCTCAGGCATGGACTCGTTTATCACAGGTATAATTTTTAGAAGAAAAATTTGTATTCCTAATAAGACCATACCTACCTATCCAATTAAATATAGTTCCACTTTACAACATGGCCTGTTGTAGCCCCTTTGACTGTATTCATAAATATCCATGACAAATAAAATTATGCAGATAAGTTTTTATTTTCAAACACATTCATAAACTCTAAAAAACTTATTAGTTGAAAAGGAAAAACTTAAACCATAGAAAATACCACTTGTAAATAATTAAATGGGTCAGAGAGTTGCCTTAGGTTGTCATATTTCTCTTTATTCCTTTTCGACAGACACACTGAACTCTGAATATTAACCCTTTAATGAGCTGTCCATACATACAGTTGTAATTGTTTTCATACCTTATGTCTACAACATATAGTTCAAAATATGTTGGCAAAAATTTGGCTAATGCCTTGGTATGATCCTGTTGAGCAAACAGTTAACTTTTGTTTTGTATATAGACAACTCAACACCTGAATGGTGTTGATCATAATTTTATTATTTTTATGAAATTGATGTTAATATTATATTTTAATATTATATGATTTGTTTCATTGATACATGAAGGTCCATACATGTCACACAGTAACATATATTATTAACTAGCTTTTCCCCGCAGCTTCGCTCGCCTTAAATTTATGACATAGATCTCGCTTGACAACAAAACAACCGATAGTGCGACTTGCCAAGCCAGCACCCTCTATAGTAGAAAAAATATTTTCCCATTGGAATGACATACTTTCACAGGATAAAAAGTAGCCTATGTTGGGCTCTGTACCCCTGATATATATACAAATCTTCATAATGATCGTCTGATTAGTCAAGGCATGAAGGAATAATAAAACCAACAAACTCACTTTCTCATTTATAATATTAGTATGATATTTTAATCTATACTATGCTTTTCGGTCATGTGATTCTTTTATTAAATTGTTACTTCGATTCACACATAAATTTACTTATGAGTCTCCCCATGATTACTGCAGTGCAGACACATCTCAGTTGGTAAATCTGATGAAAAGTAGTTTATTTAGGTGCCTGTAAGGACTTATAGTCTATTTATGTCAATAAGTGGCATAGAGATGGTGTTAAAAGTTAAAAACTAAGATATTGTAAATGAAATATTGTCTGACATAGAGGCTTTTTAAAAAAGGAACTATACTTTATTTAGGACTGAGTTCTGATATCTGACAGATAGTTTCACAGGTTACTGATAAATTTCAAGTAATAGAAATCTATAAAACTACTCTATTTAATATTGTTAAATAATATTATTTTCAGGTGTACCAAGGAACTTTAGATAAATTGACACCACATGCTAAAGGAAGATGGGCGGGAAGTGCTGTACTCTTACTGTTATTTATGCTTAGAATAATTTCAAAACAAGTAAGTTATTTTAATTTTTACACATAATAAAATTTATGCATTTCTAAAAACAGCTAAAAATAAAAATAAATGCAATTGACAATTTATTTTGATGTAGAATTATGACTTTGAGAAAAATGAAGTGTATAAACTAATTCCAAATTTAAAATGATGAGTAATAATTTCTATTAGTACTAATTGATTATTACAATCAAAGTACCTAACAGTGTATTGCACAAATGGAAGCTATCTTTTTTTCTTCCTTAATTAGACAATGACAACATAATTTCATATGACATTAACTTTAAAATGTTTTGCAACACAGTAAATGACTACTTCATTAAATATTAATTATGGCAACTATTAACGATATTGTTTCTGTAATAATTATTACAAGAATATATAATTTTTTTCAGGGTTGGTACATTGTCACATATGCACTTGGGATTTACCACTTGAACTTATTCATTGCATTCCTGACACCAAAAATGGATCCTGCCCTGGATTTTGACGGTAAGGGTATAAATAAAATAAATAAATATATAGGGACAATTCATACAGATTGAGCTAGCCCCAAATTAAGTTCGAACCTGGTGTTATGGGATGGGATACTAACTCAACTATATTATATTTTATAACAAATACATATATAGATAAACATCCAAGACCCGAGGCCAATCTGAAAAAGTTCGTTTTTCATCATGACCTGACCGGGGATCGAACCCGGGACTTCCTTGCTGGCGGTCTGGCGTGGTAACCATTACGCCACCGTACCTAAGGGTATAACTTATAAAAAATGCCCATTATTTATAAAAATTAGAGACAATTTTAGGGATTGGGGACTAAATTTCAAAATCCAGTAATACATTACTTTACAATTTTGAAAATGACGACCTCATAAATTGCCATTTAGCTTTTTGTGTCTTTATTATTACAATATGGCAAAGTAGCTCTTTTTGTTCGCCACTAATGTAAAAATAACATGTCTTATCACTTTGTTTCCATCCAGTCTTATCATCGCTGTTTCAATTTAAAACAATAGCAAATACCAGAATATTCAAAACTTTTTTATAAATCCCACAGTTCGGCAACACCATGAAAAAATTACTAAGAAGGAGTTGCCCTAAGCAATGTAGTCCAGCACGTTCAATTGGGCTCTGACGTCACGCATTTTTGGGCTGTGCGGGGGTGCGGCACAGGTGCGGGAGGGTGTTTAGACAGGTTAAACACCCTCCCGCGCCTCCTCCCGTCAGCGACAAGGTTGTTCATACGAACGGCTCATTGTAGCAACTCGTCTTAGTAATTTCCTCATGGGCAAAACCTTCATTTTCCTGACTCAATCTTTTCAAATCTGTAACTTCCCAATTCTTATAGAACTGTCGAATTTCGGCTTCCTATCACTTCTTCTACGTTGCCCATCAGATGGCACCCAGCTATGGCTACGCTTTTCCTGTGGTGGTCACCTATCCGGAAACACACATCTGAAATATAAATCTGCTTTGTCTCATTTGAATCTATACACTATACTTATGATAAATATTTATTTTTATTAAATATAAATATCTACTAAATAGTAAAAATGATTTTTACTATATTAAAAAGTAACTATCTGACGGTTAAACTTGAACCAATGTGAATGAACTTTGGTATGGAGATAAAGATTGAAACCCAGAGGAGAGGATTTTAATAGTAAAAACCAGTATAGCAGCATCCACGTGCAAATTATTTATTTATTTATTCCCAATCGATACATTATTATTACAGGTATAATTAAAGTCCCTAAATGGCAAATTTCAAAACAAATGTATGAGTAATAATTTCATAAGAATAATAATATTATACGTATTCAAAGTGTTCCTATGATATAGGTAACCTTGAAGTTGGAAACACAAAATAGTATCTAATATGTAAATAGTAGTATTTAAATTATTTTTATTTAAATATGTTCTAAAATTTTTAAAAATAATTTATGTAATTTATTTTGCAAGTAGGTTTACGGTAAATCGTATTGCGCGCTATTTTGTCGCTATTGTACGCGCCAACAACGTGACTCACAAGTTTATAAAACATTTAAAAATCGATTTCGTTCGTTATACACTTAGGTGTCAGTTTCGAACTTCGTTAAACGTCAGCTCGAGTCAGTCTTGAAGGCATTCAAGAAGCTACGCATACATTTAGCTATTTATTCTAATGTGACATGTGATGACGTGGGGTGCATCCCAGTGATCCCAGTAGTACCCCATACCTGGGGCCCGATTCTACTAACACAAATGCACCAATGGACTCTCCATGGTGTCTAAATCGTGTCTCAAAAGAATGCCTATAGTGTATCAGTGGAATTAGTTTTTAACATTTGTTATGGACTTCAACAATAAGTTAAACATTATGTTCTTGTTTAAGTCCATGACAAATGTCTAAAACTATTCCACTGATACACTATCGGCATTCTTTTGAGACACGATTGAGACACCATTGTGAGTCCATTGGTGCATTTGTGTTAGTAGAATCGGGCCCCTGTAGTTCTATAGAACTGTTGGGATATTCACTGGGATAGTACTGATCAGTATTAGTACTGATGGGATACGAAATACTAATATGAGGCCTCAACAGTTCTATAGAACTACAGGTATGCACTGCTGCTACTGGGATGCACCCGATAACGTGAATTGTGATTAGTTTTACATAAATATAATAACATATTTTTTTCAGGCGAAGACGATAACGGTCCCGCATTACCAACTAGATCCACCGAGGAGTTCCGGCCGTTCATAAGAAGATTACCAGAATTCAAATTCTGGCTATCAGTCACTAAGACGACGTTAATTGCAATTGTTTGCACGTTTATTGATGCTTTTAATATTCCAGTATTCTGGCCAATATTAGTCATGTATTTCATTACACTGTTTTGTATTACTATGCAAAGACAAATTAAGGTGAGAAAAACCAAGTAATACTAGTTACATTTAAGCTAAAACACGCAATCTGAGCGCGACTTGCGTTATATCCGACTCGCCTACAACTGAGCCCGTGCCGCTCCCGATCGTGGTGTGGTTTAAGACTGAGTTGTCAATTATTGTTATTTTGCTCAACATCATACCTAAAACTTCAAATCTATTGAGCTACTGCATTCGGGTCATTTGAACAAAAAAATTCAATTAAGTAACAATGAGGTATGAACTCGATCTGGTGTTAAATTACTGCTGTTGCCTATTGCATACTACTGAGACAAAACGCAGAAACTCGCTTCTATTACAACATTTCGTGGCTCGCAGGCGTCTCTTCTATTTGCCGCGCATGCAACTATCAGTGTCTCTGGAACTATCAGTGAGATTTGAAAAATTCTCTATTTGATAGCCCAATTTATGGGGAAGTTATAGGCCATAAAAGCCAAACAAAATCTGCCGTAGGTACTATACTCAACGCCAAGCTTCTGGCTCACAGTTTATAAAACAATTTAAAATCAATTATCGTTATGCAGTGAGTATTTAAGTATGAGTTTGTTTCATGATTGAACTTCGTTTTATATGCACACGCCAGGAGAATTGGCGTTCAGTATTCATATTCTGTGGCAAAATTAAGGACAGACGAAACCTGGCAACAGCTACATAATAATCATGGATAGACAATGAAAATACTTTATTTAAATTGCGATTATAGAGTAATGGCAAAAGAATGACCAATCGGGCTTGCTCGTGTATTATTACAGTGTACCGTTATCAAAACTGTTCTAGATTACATCAGCTAACAAGATAATTTTTCTGTTTCAGCATATGATCAAATATCGGTATCTACCGTTTACTCACAGCAAACCGAAGTACAAAACTGTAGATTCCACAGTCACTGTAAACTGACGGCATACATCATCAAGGAATTTTAGGAAATAAAGGAGGTCATAGTTAAATTAACTTAAAAACTGTTGTAAAGATTCTAGAAATACAGTTTTTTGACATGTTTCCTCAATTTTTTTAATTTATTTTAACAGTATAATATTTAATGAGCCTGAACAGAAGAAAACTATTTTTAATAATGATGCAATATGTCTTAATCCTTAAGTACATATATTATGTTAATTAATATACATGTTTTTTTTTAGAAATCTCCCCCATAATAAAACCTATATAGTGCAAAAAGGCGCAAACAGGAACTTCATAGGTTCGACTCCGTCCAAATAGGCATTGTGGAACTCATGGCTTATGGGCTACATTTCAAAAAGACCACGCGGACTACATGTAATTTCGTTGAAGCCTCCAAAAAAATAAAGGTCTACAGAAAAAAATAATCCATCCCTCGTTTACACAGGTACTGCAGTACCAACAGTTTCCGCAAGGCATACACCCAGGTTTTTTAGTCGGTATGTCCCTCGTTGGCTAAGAGAGGAGAGGCCGAATGACCCTCGTCGATGTGCAAACCTACTAACTACGAAACTACAAAAGCGTGCATACTTACTTCAATCCCGTTCACACCACACATGTACAGTCACGCGTCCTTGGCACAGTAAAATGACACTAATATGAACCCATCTTTAGCCTGAACCCGTAAAAAGCGACTGCGATGCGATCCACGATGATTTCGTCAGCAAAATGTCATTTGTTGTTTCTTCATTACTCTCAAAAAAGTATTAACTCGAAACAAGTATTAATAGACAAATCAAATGACGCCATCTAGTCCCAAACTAGACAAAACTTATACTGCAGATAGCTGTTAAATATACACAATTTACGTAATAACGTTTTTATAAAAAAAAATAGGTACTTATTGTACATACATAGATAACATACACACTAATCAAACAGACACTAACATGCACTTAAATGTTAGATTTACGCTGGAACTGAACCCGCGGAGCTTGGGTTAAAGTATCCATTGCTAGCCACTCTACCACGGGATCTGTCAATAGTATTTTTTTAGTTTGTATCAATAGTACCTATTCGTAAGTAAGTACTAGGTATGTAATTTCACTAATTTCAAAGATTTACAATGCTGATTGACATTATTAGCATAATTCTGCCATGCATACTTTTTTCCTTTGTTGAATAACTTTATGTAATAGGTATCAACACACACAACGCAGCACACGCAGCAGGTATCCCGACGATCGAACTGATGGATGAGTCGAACAAGTGAGAATAAATGCAATTCAATACTATTTGAACATTCATGTGATAACAGGTGGGGTACCTTACCGGTAACACAAATAAGATCTATGCACATATTTGAAGTTTATTATGGATAAAATTTATTTTTAAGTACAGTTTTAAAAGCAATTTACATTACATTTAGATTAAATAATAGATTGAATTTATGTAGAACATTGGAATTATGACAATTGGTGTCTGTTTTAAAAAAAATGATAGTTTTACCATTTCTGCTGTTAAAATTTTGTCTACTGTGATTGATTTCGAGGAGAACATCTCTGCTTTCACACAGTGATAAGACTTTCCCCGGTGTTAGTGTAAATCCCACATGTCCTTACTTATCCTACTTCATGTAGTAGGTACATGTAATAACTATTCTGTAATCTGTGTTCATGTGCCGTCAATAGCCCACAATATGAAAAAGGGCAACGTACCTAAATATAAGTATATTGCTTATATCCAACGGAATTTAAAGATTATTGTAAAATCGCGTGATTTGTAACAAGGCACGCGATTTTTCAATCCAACCCGTAAAAGGCAAACTGCATAAACTAAATAGTTTGTGTTTGTATAAATATTATTTATTCATTCATCCATTCATTAAAAATAACAATAGGTTTAGTATTAAATTGATCCAATTTTAGTTCGTGATTGGAGTAAGTACATAGCCGTATCTGGAGCATGTGTACGATAATAAAATGCTAACGCACGGAACAATGGTGATACCTTTATTTTTATCACCAGCGGCTATTTTTAACTTGGTTTTCAGGGGTACCCAACGATTAGCTTTGTAGATATACAATGCAGCTCTGAACTATTTTAGTCAACGGTAAGAATTTCTCGTAAATATAATTAATGTAAAGTATTTATGTAATAATGAACGTGTAAATAATTGGCTGAGAATCTATACTTACTAGTAGTCTATACTGTAGAAAAAATATTTGGTTCGTCTGTTTGTTTGTACGTACACAACTGCACATCTTCGAAGTTACTGAACGGGTTTTAATGTTGTTTGCACATGGAGATAGAGCTTGACCTGGGGTGTAATAAAGTCTTTATTTAATTAAAATCTGATTCCAGGAATTTAAAGATTTCACACAACTAAGTCAAACGTTGTATGGCCAAAACTCTGTAGTTTTCGAGATGTTTTTTTATTATTCCAGAATTCAACTTTAGAGTACAAACAATCTGCTAATATAAATTGACTACAAATGTACAGAAAGTTACAATCATCGACATATCTATAATTCTATACTAAAATATTATATAGCTGAAGAGTTTTGTTTGTTTGTTTGAACGCGCTAATCTCAGGAACTATTGGTTCTAATAGAGAAATTATTTTTGTGTTGCATAGTCCATTTATCGAGGAAAACTATAAGTTATATAACATTATGCTGCGACCAATAGGAGCGAAGCATCAGTAAAAAATGTTGCAAAAACGGGGAAAATTATTCATATCGCGAGTGTTTTCGAGAACCACGCGAACGAAGTCGCGAGCACAGCTAGTAATATATAGTGTATACGTGATATTTTTACCGTTTTTGCTCGATATTAATAACACGCTTGAAATATTCACAGAATATTAAGTTGTAATTCACTTTCAAATAAAATCATTAAATTAAAATCAATAAATATTTTCTAATTTAACACATTAGTACTTAAGTACAATAAGTAAAAAAATTTGAAGAATAGGTAGGTATCTCGTGTTTTTTTTCTATACCTAGCTAATAGTATAATTTTGATGTGATTAACAAATCGGACATCAACAGCTCGTGAGGGATTGCCTTAAAAGTATGATGATAATTCGTAGCCGCGGATCTATATAACATCCTAATCCTAACTAATATTATAAATGAGAAAATGAGTTTGTTTGTTTGTTATTCCTTTACGGCTTTGAATTTGTTTACTTTATCCCGTGAAAGTATGTCGTTCCATTGCTCCATTGGAAAAATATTTTTTCTAGTATAGATGGCGCTGCAATTGCGATGTCGGCCAATAGATGGCGCCGCAAGTCCCGCTATAGGTTGTTTTGTTGTCAAACGAGATCTATGTCATAAAATTAAACTCTGTAAAGTTGAATGCCAAACCCAGAACCAGAAGCAAGCCCAGAACAATAAAGAAAAATGACCTCTGCGCTGCTCTCTCTCTCTCCATCTTTTCCAACCAAACCAAAAGAGAAAGAAACAGTGACAATTCCTATTTCACCATCTATCCCGGTCCCATTCTAACTTACTAATTAGAAAGAGATAGATTCTGATGGTAAAAAAGTATCTTCAACGTCATAATTTCCTTACTTCCACCAGTGTTGTATTTAATTTTTAAACTCAATTACGATACGAATACAATGGTATTCGTATCGTATTCATAGCGGATGAAATCTGCATTTTTCTATTCTCACTTCTCAGTATTGATCTCCATTTTAATGATTCATATTTAACGGTAATATTATTAGTAAAGAAACATTTCAAATGATGTTCGTTTCATAAAATAAATGACCTATTGATTTTCACAGTTGCATTATCTAGTGAAGTGAAAGATCCGGTTCTGAAACGAACCGTAGCCGTGACTAACCAATAACCATAACTGTCTGTACAGTTTCTTATTGCACAAAATATAGACCGGTTTTTAAGAATAAATTACCTAAGTACTTGCAAAGTTTCCTGAAAAGAAAAATGTATTTTATTAGGTACCTTAGCTTAATTGGATTCAAATTCGACATCGTTAGCGTTAAAAAAATAAAATAGTACTTAGGTTTGAAGCTTTTTCTTGGTTTCGTTCCGATCCGTTTAAATTCCGAACTGAAACTGAACCGGTTCCGGTTGCCATCCCAAAGGCAGAAGGCTCAAGGCAGCCATGAGCCAGTGTTGTATGTATCTACAAACAAGGGCGGATGCGCGGCGGGTTATCTTGTTGGATTTAACTTATTAGAATCGTATTAGATCGTATAGCAGTGTGTAAAGTGAAATAAAATGTATTGAGTTAGTCCACAGAAGCAGCATTTATTACGGACATTATTAATCCAAAATTTGTGTGGTTTTATCGTAATAATAATCAAGCAATTAATTAAATTTTGGCAGTGGATTTTATTTAATGAGTGCACTGGCAACTGTTCCTGATATTGCCAGTGTTACTATTTTAATGATATTTTCAAAAGTAATAAAACGCGCTCGATATCCCTGTTTATTTTATTGACCACTCGCCAGATGTTTGCGCATTGTTTTCCAGTGCGCAGTAGTTTCTCTGTCGTGAAATCGGGATTCTGTTTTAGTATTATATCTATTCTGCCATTTTGAAAATAGTGGCGTGTATGGATTAGACCTAGTGTTTTTTATGTGACAAATATGTCCGGGAGCAATGATAAAGTGTCGACTACGCAGCGTATGATCCAAAGTGTCGCTTTCCCTCCCAGCCACAAGCTCACTGTATCGGAAGTATTCGATGAAAAATCTGGCAAGCCTCTTCCAGATGTACTGAAGCAACATTTTATCTTAGAAGGTCGGATCGAGGAAAATGCGGCTCTGCGAATCATCCAAGATGGTGCCACCCTATTACGATCAGAGAAAACGATGATCGAGATTGATTCACCGGTGACCGTGTGCGGAGACGTCCATGGCCAATTTTACGATTTGATGAAATTGTTCGAGGTGGGAGGCTCGCCCTCTTGTACCAAGTATTTATTCTTAGGTGATTATGTCGATCGAGGTTATTTCAGTATAGAATGTGTTCTTTACCTCTGGGCTCTCAAGCTGTGTTATCCGAAGACGTTATTCCTTTTACGCGGTAACCATGAATGCCGACACTTGACAGAGTATTTCACCTTCAAACAGGAATGCAAAATCAAGTATTCTGAGAAAGTGTACGATTCATGTATGGATGCATTTGACTGCTTACCTCTGGCTGCTCTCATGAACCAGCAGTTCCTATGTGTGCACGGCGGGCTATCTCCCGAAATCAACAGCTTAGATGATATTCGTAAACTAGATAGATTCAAAGAACCACCTGCATTTGGAGCTATGTGTGACCTGCTGTGGTCTGACCCCCTCGAGGACTTTGGAAATGAAAAAAATGCAGAACACTTCTCGCACAACTCAGTCAGAGGTTGCTCTTATTTCTATAGCTATGCAGCATGCTGTGATTTTCTACAAAGAAATAATTTACTGTCAATCATACGCGCCCATGAAGCTCAAGATGCTGGTTACCGGATGTACCGCAAAAGCCAGACCACTGGCTTCCCCAGTCTCATCACCATCTTCTCGGCTCCTAACTACCTGGACGTTTACAATAATAAAGCTGCTGTTCTAAAGTATGAGAACAATGTTATGAATATAAGACAGTTCAACTGCTCCCCGCACCCATACTGGCTGCCCAACTTCATGGATGTCTTCACTTGGTCCCTTCCCTTTGTTGGAGAGAAAGTCACAGAAATGCTGGTCAATGTGCTAAATATCTGTTCTGATGATGAACTGATGACAGAAGGGGAGGATGCACTGGAGGAAGCAAATCTCAGGAAGGAAGTTATCCGTAACAAGATCCGTGCTATTGGGAAGATGGCTCATGTGTTCTCTGTTCTTCGCGAGGAGAGTGAATCTGTTCTGCAGCTGAAGGGCTTGACTCCCACTGGTGCTCTGCCTCTAGGGGCACTCTCGGGTGGCAAGACCTCTCTTAAGAATGCTCTACAAGGCTTCTCTCCAAACCACAAAATCACCTCGTTTGCTGAGGCCAAGGGCTTGGATGCAATCAATGAGCGCATGCCGCCGCGGCGCGACGGCCAACGCACACCGGACGCTCAGGACAAGAAACCACATGTGAACAGCAATGCACACTCGTGAAGTGCTAACTATTACTTCTCTTCGATCCTTACTTTTTGGTCCACAATTATAGTGGTAGTGAAATATGTGTGAAGGAGACTCAGCTTTTGGAATGATATTTCACATTCATAATAACTAGGTGGATTTGAAGGGAATTGTCATAATAAATACAAAATATTTTTAAATTTGGATTTAACTTTTTTTCAATAGTTAAAGTTAAAATTTCTCTTAAGATATTACCTCTCGATATTTAACATAATATGTCAGATCTGCAGGCAACAAATTTATTTAGTCAATTAAATATTAAGGTATGCACATTTATTTATAATGCGCTGCACTGTTTCATTTTGGTAATGTAATTTTGAATTTTTCATATGAAAAGACATGATATTGTAATGTAAATTTATTCAGATTGTCTACTTATACTCTACATTGTTATCTACATTAGTGAAAATTAGACATGTCTATAATTTTCAAAGCATAATTAGCTGTGATATTAAGCGACGATCAATGTATTATTTAATAGCAATCCGCTAGTGGAGTACAGGCCTGTTCATTGGCTAATCATGCATTGAAATATGTAAAGTGAGTGGAGAGGTTCTCAGCTTGGAGGTGTCTTTATATTCTATTATAGTAATAAAATTAATTATGTACTATAGTGTGCAGCACATGTGTGTTGTTGCCGTGCGTGTGTGCTGTGTAAATATGCCTTGTGCGAACACACACGTTGTTGCAGCTTTAACACTTGAGATAAATATTATTCTCTTTAATATCTTTGCTACAAGTTGTACTTAATTGTATTTTATTGTACAAAATATATTAAAATTACTATCTATGAACTATTACTTAAAGTTAATTTATATTTGGGTGTATGCTGGCCCCTTGTTGCCTGCATGCAGCTGAACTTGTATGCTGGAACATCACATAATATTAAACTTCTTAGCCCTAATGTTTCGGTATATAAGGCGTAGTGGCTAGTCTAATTGCAGATTTTCTTACAGCTTCTATTCCAAAATTCACTATAATATTAGGTTTAATGACCTATGCACTGTTGGAAAATCTCTTTTGGTCTGCCAAATAATCATTAATCAATGCAATAAGTTTCATTGTGAATACTAAAAGTGGCTTACATCATTTTCAAAGTCAGTACTAAGTATTTTATCTCAATTCAGTGTGTAGTCCTTCATATGTTCTGTACTTTTAAATAAATTTTACCTATGTAAAAAACTAACAATATATTAATTTTATTTTGTACTAATCATGGGAAGTGTTGTTTTATCCTTATAAAAATATATTAACATTGAGCTCCATACAGTATGGTTTTAATAAGTTTTACCTTTTACCTGGCTACTAGTAGTTGAGGAACCATTGTATTGGTACCTACTTACGTAAAATATTCTAATGTATGTAGGTGTCGACCTACTTACTTTGTCTCAAAGGCTACATAACCATAGTTTCTATTCTGAAATAGCGCTCCACCTGCACCTTTTCTGGGTGAATGCTTCCCATGCGTTTGGTACAAACACATTCGACCTGTCCCGTTATTGCAGGGAGCGATACGATACACCTACCTTACATTACTTCAAGATAATAATAATATCTACTAGTCTTACAGTTAAAACGTTATAAGATACTGGTGAAAGTCCCAATTGATTAAAAAAAAGCTAGGTATGCATCTGTTGATTCCGTTGTAAATATTTTAACATTACGAATTATTTTTCTACTATGGGTCTTTACGCGTTTACCCACATAATTAATTATAGCAGCAGTCGGTGGCCCTACCATCATACTTGTTATCCAATGATGATGAATGGTCATCATATTTCATATCACCCTACTGCTGAAATAAGGCAGTTGTTCCACCAAAGGCGAGGAAACTAGTAACTAATCGATTCAACGCTATTTTCTAGGTCAGTGTTTTCAAGCTACCCACAGATCACTGACTTGGTTTAACGACTATTATCGGCCGACAACACTGCAACGTGTTAAGTAGCTCTGAGCTATAGGTACAGAAACGTTTAAATATTTTTTATACCGCTAAGGTGGCTGACAAGCAAGCAGTTACTCACTGCAGCCTATAGACGTTTCTGTTACCTACCATGTATCGCTCCTTTTGAATTAGGTAACCATGCTGTAGACACCGGAGAAGCTCTGCTCATAGGAGTTCATTCACAACTTTATAATTCGCGGAACAAAACCTCTGGAAATCATCTTGGAAACGCGTGGTACGGGCAGAGTTTGGCTCCAGGATGGATTCCGTCGATGGCGTACGCGGTGTGGTAGGTAAAAAGAAGATGGCTTATAGGCACGCGTAGATATGGGTTTGGCCGCCATAATCCATGCGCACCTATAATATCCACAGACATAATTATTTATTAGACTAGCTTTTCCCCGCGGCTTCGCTAGCGCTTAATTTTATGACAGCTCGTTTGAGAACAAAACAATCCATAGCGCGATTTGTAGCGCCATCTGTTGGCCGATAGCTCATCCCATACAGCGCCATCTATAGTGGAAAAAATGTTTTCCCATTGGAATGACATACTTTCACGGGATAAAAAGTAGCCTGTTGGATTTTGTACCCCTGACAATATACATATATTCAAATTTTCATAATGATCGGCTGATTTGTCAAGCCGTGAAGAAATAACAAACAAACAAACTCAATTTCTCATTTATAATTTTATAGTTAGTATGAGTATGATTGTCCTGAAAACCTTAAATTACAATGTAGGTAAATACTTATATCACGTTCAACTGTAAGATCGTATTCATTGAAAATACATGTCAACATTTTTAACTAATTACAGTCAAGTATCTGCCAAATAAACTCAACGCCTCATTAAACAGTGTCTTTGTCATCTAATCACTACATAATCTTCGTAAGCAGTCCGCTTACAAAATGATTCAAAAGGAAATTATACAAACGAGAAAACGAAAGTAACAATCAACATTTACAAGCTAATTTCAGTGCACCAGACAAAACTGTTTAAATGGTTACGGATTAGATCATCTCGTAAAGCAAACATTTATGTATGTACCTACGCGAAACCAAACGACCGTGTCGTTTGTATTACGTCTGGCTGTTTTTCTATTTCAATTTAGTAGGGTATTTATAAAAATCTAATATGGGCGTCACAGGCACAAAAGTTTACTATTTTAAAACTAGATGGCGTTGTATAAACTCTTCATATAAAAAAAATGAGCAGTGAATCTCAACAATTTACGTACAGTTACCATTGTAGTTCGGTACCCACGAAAAAAAATGTTTTTCTTCTCGTATTGACGCGTTATTTTTGATTTGACACTAGTGACCTGACCTACATGCTAATGTTACATACAGTTGAAGGGTTTCATAAAAAAAGTATCTTAGGTACAAACTTAACTAATTTATTTCATGTTTCATCAGTTTTTCATTTAAGTATAATTTTTTACATACAAATGAAATATTCAAGTCGCGTAAAGGCGGTACAGTGTTCTCCATAGCTTCTTTGGGCGTTGCTATACAATGCTTCATACATTTGTTTTCATCTATACAAATACAGACACCGTTTGCACTACAACGTTTTTCCTTAATAATATTATTGAATTGAGAAAAAGAATCACTTATAGTATTGATGCTATCTATTTTAGTAGTTAATATTAAATTCAAACTAGGATAAATGAAAAATACAAACAAAGTTAATGCTACTAAACACTGTATGGGTACTGCTGTAGACCAGTATTTTAGGGGGTAATAATGAATGTTGATATAGTGTAAATAGTAATCTGGCACAAAAGCCCAAATAAAGTAAATACCCAACATTGTTTTACTAAAGACATACATGAAAAACCCATAGAGAGATCTAGCCGGAGTTGGAGCTGGTGTGTGTTCAGGCATGATTAGTCTATAATTTTCAGTCTTTTGGAAATAAATTAATAGTTTTCACAATCAATATAATATTCTTGAGGAATGCATTGACTGAAACTCTTAACTTTTTCAAATCTTCTCCATGGAATTTTCTAAAAAAAAATAATATCAAATTGAAGATGTTTTACGGAGCAATAATAACATAATAAAATAACTCAAGTAGTTAATCACATACACATTAAGATTTATTCCATCAGTAGTGATATCTCTGTGGACTCCACTGCCCTTCAGCTCTTTATCAACTGCTAAGACTTCGTATGCTAATATAGCATGATCTGAAGATGCAAATGGTATACTCAAAGACCTGGAAAAATAATTTTCATCATGTCATTTTGTAAGCTGTTTCTGTAATGTACAAATAACAAAAAATTTTAGAACTTAGCATACCTCCGATTAAGATGACTACTGAATAACATATTAGAAATAATAACCTTTCAATACTTACACAATTTTATCACTTTCTTCGACCATTTTAAAACTATCAGAATTTTAGCATTATCATTTATTTGGTTATCAGATTACAAAATGATTACAATACAAACAAACGTTCTATGGAGACATCAGAAAATAGTACGTAACGAAATCGGAATAAGGAAATGGAAAACAAACTAACAAGACCACAGAGTAGAGATGAATGAAGATGACAGACCTGGCCTGTCTATAGTTGCGCGTGTTATGTTGGTATCAACTAATACAAATGTTGCTAGTTCTCGATTGTTACATAAGTCAGACGATCACAAACGTTACACAAATAACGTAACGTTATTTTTACGTTATTTCTGAGTTTTTACGTTGTACATACAAAGGAGGATTGGAATCATTGAATCCCGATTCTCAGAAAAATAATACTTCGACCTTATTTTGTTAATAATGAATAAAGAGACTTCAGCCGACAGAGCGCTTCGACTCTTGTGGATCTTCCACGTAGTTCGAAGCTGTACACCTTCGAACTACTGTGTATGTACACATACCTTACCTGTATGTAATGAAGACCAGCTCTGAACACTGTGGCTGTGGCGGTGTTCGTTTGTGACATAGTGACCCGTGGACACCATTATACTGGGATACACCGCATTATTGTAAGACGCGATGGTCCGCTGCAGGCTAATAATTTATTAGATCGGCCCCTGTTCATAGCACCTATGAAATTCTTGTAGTTTCTCTCGCTTGCTTTGTTTTGACACGGCATTTCTGAACTGTATAACTAGTATTGAACCATGCCTTTTACAACATTTAATAAAAACGTGACTTCGATATTTGGACTTCATAATTACACTCAATACCAATCATGTAAAAGATTTTATTAATATTTCAAACACATTTCACTATGTACAAATTACTTTGTAAAAATATTTATTCTTGTCTTAATATTTACTGATTTATTATCATAGGCAACACTTACAAAACATAATATAGAAAAACATAATCATGAAACAAATTATTATGAAAAATAGACATTTCATTACAAATTTATTCAATAAGTACATTAAATGAATTATGCACTCGATTATAATATAATAACGCACTAAATATATGCATACATAATTCAGAATTACAATAACTTAGTCAAATGGATTCATTTATATAAAAAAAAATATAATTGATAAAAATAACGACATGGCATAATCGAACATTCTTTATAAACTATATCATCGATCAGCCTAGTTTCATCGCGAATAAATAAACAGGAATGAGAAAAAAAGTCACTGGACATCAATCCGAAAAATAAAACAAAACGCATTAATAACATCCAACATAAAAGCCTACACAGTATTGGAAAGCGATATACATAGAATAGGCGCATAGTTATATAACAACGGCTATGAATGCCTCAGAAACGCGGGAAAGTCGTGCAGAAGAAATAGGCCGAACGATCGCGTTGCACCGCAGTCGATGTAGATCAATGAAACGTATCAATGACGGTGAAATATCCTGAAGCGAACTTCTTTAAAACGGATATAATATAAAAGTAATGTAGGTAACGTACAAATGTACTTTCAGACGGTATAAGGGGTTGGGGTTATTGGGAGAAGTGGGTTGGGTATGCGGTTTAGCGACGCGGGCCCCAGGCCGGGGCGGGCTGCTGCGGCTGCGGGGCGGGCGCGGCGCGGCCGGCGCCGGGCATGGTGGGGAACTCGTGCGTGGAGGCGGTGTCGGGCGCGCGCTGCTCCCACGGCCCGCCCGTCACCACGAAGCCCGCCGCCGGCGCCGCCGCCTGCTGCTCGGCGGCGGCCTCCCCGGTCAGGTCGCCGAAGTCGCCCAGGGACGGCGCGGCCGGCCGCTGGTATCGATCGACGACGTCTTGAAGCTGTCAGCGAAATACATGTGTTAACAAATGTAGCAAACGAAAAGGAAAGAGATGGAAAAACAAAATTCGCGTGTTTTAAAACGATTGTAAAGTTAAAAAAAGTAATGTTAAAATCATAGACTTAGTATATACTAGCGTACCTATAGATCGGCTTTGGTTTGATTAAGGCGAGACCAAACACAAAATACACAAGTGTGTGTGGAATGTACATGTGTGCAAGCAAGATATATAATTTTGTGGATTTTCTTTTTAGTTTGAGTTACATCCAGGCACTGCACAGATAACCATATTTAATCACGTCTAATTATCACCAAAACTACACTTAAAAACCATAAATTTTGTAAAAATAAGTGGGATTTGTTTTTAACACGACTGACGTCAGGCCGATACAGTCCGATAGCGTGTATAGGAAAATGGTATCGCCTATCTATCTCGCTCTAACCAACGTGTATGCTATGATCTATCCTTTTGCCTTGCCAATCTTACGCTAGTATATAATAAATCTATGGTTAAAATAGACTTAAGACATAATTAATATACTAACTACACTCATATAAAAAAATACTTACATATTCTTCAGCCAAATTGAGAAGGTGATCCTTCGCATCTAGAACATTGTCCTCATCGCCTGTAATAACGACAGTGCTATCGTCACTGCTCTTCGGGAACCGAATGTCGACTTTATAGTCGTCCATGATGCGCCTAATGTTCTTTCCTTTGAGGCCAATTAATCTTCGGTGTACGCGGGGATCGATGTCAACCTCATCACGGAATTGATTGTCCTATGAACAAAAGAATTATTTTGAAGAATGAAAGTTTTCATAGTTAAAAAAAAGCAAAGGGTCGCAAAAATTTATCAGCCATAGCCAGTGAACGAAGCCATAGCACAAGTTTTACTGAGTTTGGGCGACAAGACGAAGCTATGTAATTACTACAGAAATACTTTTAGTCATACAGAAACTACTATTTCATCTCACATATATGGTCAGTCCAGAACCAGTCATTGAAAACCAAAATTATCAATAACTGTTTGTAAAATAGTATAGATGTTTTGTAAAATAGTTACTCAAAATCTATACTATTTTACTAACAGTTCCAGTACTATAAAACTTACCAGCTGGTGAACAATAGCCATGATGGCTTCCTTAGCTTGATGAGCTTTATCTTCGTAACCCTGGATAGTAATGATGTCATCATCAGGCTCATTACGTTTAGGCAAGTTGATTTGTACTCCATAGTCTGTGCGAATCTTGGTAATTACCGAACCGCCCTTGCCGATAACGAGGGGATGGTATTCAGGGTCCACTTTGAATTTCAGCTCGAAAGATCTGAAAACATGTCAGTAGATTAATATGTAATTAACGTTAATGTTTATACTAGTCTGCTAATTTAAAATCGCAGTTTAGAGAGGGTTTTTATATTCACTACTGTGTCATTTAAAGATTTTATTAGTTAAATCTCCTCAAGAATCGCAGTAAAAAAACAGTGAACACAAATCATCCTTCAACTACGATTATTTTAAAGTTATAATAGTTTTATTCCCATTATTAAAAATAAGTAATTTTTATTTATTTTCCTAATTTTAGGAATTACGGTATTGCGATAGATTATATTTAGTATTGCCTAGCTCAAACCAATATCTCACTTCACTTCTTCAACTTATTGCACCTACATACATAGTAGTTTGTCAGTAATTTCTACGCAAACGAAGTCGCCGCCAGTTTGTAAACTAATAAATACCTGAGAATTCTGTCCTCATTTTCTTTTTCCATTTCTTCAATTTTGTCAGTCAATGCATGCTTGGCCTTTTCGACATTGGTCGGCGTACCAGTCACCTAAATTCAAACATTTATTGTTAATCCAGTGAAAGTAAAGATATGACCCAAGAGTTTTCTGAGCGTCGCGTCGTTAGGCGTTATCCAGACGCTATTAATTTACCGAGACAGTGAGATAGATTGTTGGTCCCAGATTGGACGCTAAGACGTTGCTAATTTAACCTGAAGTAACATGTCTTACTACGAGGGTCAAATTGAAAGTTCTTAGAAAATAAAAAACTGGGCAAAAATAAAAGTTATTGTTTTATTATATCTTTTCAAAATAGTGTCCCTTCACATCAATGCATAGATGCATCCGATGAAACCACTAAGCAAAGCAGTTTTCGCACTCGTCTTTATGGGTTTTTTCGATGGAGTTTTTGGGCATCGGTTAAATTATGAGGCCCGGGCACAAAGGTTCCTAACCGCGAACTGTTCATGGAGGATTCTGTGCACATGACTCATACCGATGCCTAAGCTTGTTCGAATTTGCTGATAGGTCACTCGTTTGTCATTCTCTATCATACGCCGCACAACACTGATTTTAACTTCAGTAGTCGCCGTAGAAAGCCGTCCCTCACGCAGATCATCGGTAAGAATAGTGCGACCACGTTTGAACTCATTATACCAGTTGTAAATTGTGGCACTGGATGGGGCTTTATCATGAAAGGCCATTCGAAGTCTATTATAACATTTTTGTTGACTTAAATGACATCGAAAGTCCTCAAATTGCTGTAGAAGTATCCTTTTATCATCATCTACCTTCAAAAATAGCTTGTTTATAATAATTAGATGTTAAACGTACTTTAACTATATCGCTGTTGTCGTCATTCGGTGGCAGCAGAATATGCACATCATAGGTCTGCATCAGCTCCCTCCTCTTCTGCCCAGCGAGTAACCGGTGCAGTTCGTTCGGTACTTCAACGTTAATCGTAATAGGCACCTAAAAAAAATTTCGATTCTCATTTATACTGTAAATATTAAAGTCGTTTTCTATAGATATCTCCAGTTATCAAGACACGGAGGCTCATCGCACCGACGCACTCAATCCAGTAAATGAATTTTTGACAAAAAACAAACAATTACCTGTTCGAGTAAAGCTTTCTTAGCAGCCTCGCAGTTCTCCGGGCGTCCCGTGATTTTGATAATATCGTTGGTCCCGGGCTCGGCACCCTCCTCGTTCCTAGCAGCATCGCTGGACTCCGCGGTTTCTCGTTCCGGGAACTTGATTTGCACGTCAAACTCAGCGGTGATATCCTTCACCTTAGCACCACGCGCACCCATCACCGTACGATGGTGCCTTTGTGGAATCACACATTCGACGGTAACCTGCAATTAACAGTTATTGTCAACCTTTTGTGTCGTACATACACAGATCTCAGACCAGTAGTGTTATTCATACAGGGCCCAGGGGGCAGTGGGATAATAAGTTGAAGCCAGTTGAAGGTAGTTTACCTTAGCTTCCAAATCTTCAATGATCTCGTTGATGCGCAGCTTGGCGGCCTCGATGCAGTCCTTGGGCCCCTTGAGCACGACGCGGTCGCTGTTGACGCCCTGGCGCGGGAAGGAGATCTGCACGCCGCCGCAGTCGTCGGCGATGCGCCGCAGCACCTCCCCGCGGCGCGCCACGAAGTGCCGGTGATGGCGCGCCGCCACCGCCATCTCGCCCTCCGCCACGTTGCTGATCTCCGCCACGGCCGCCTCCAGCTGCTTGCGGGCCGCCACCACTTGCTCCTCCCTCCCTATTATAAAGATGGCTTCCTTATCCTCGTCCTTCTCCGTTGGGAAGATGATTCGAGCACCAGTCTGCTCTCGTATTTTCTTAATGTTAGCACCGTTCTTTCCGATAAGGAATTTGTGGTGCTCAGGTTTGGCACGGACATGGGCAGTGTGAGAGGTCAGCTCGCGCTCGGATGCGTGAGCCAACAGTTGCTGTTTGGCCTTCTCGACATCTTCAATGGGACCTTTGATAACAACCTTATCGCTCTCACTATCTGCTGGGGGAAACTTAATTAGAACACCACCACACTCCTCCATTATGGAATGAATAAGTTTACCACCTGCTCCGATCAAAGAGTTATAATATTTAGGTGGTATTGTCACCTCCTCAGTCACTATGTTAGCTTTTTCATTATGAATCTGTTGTATTCTCTTGACTGCCTCCTCGACATTTTCGCGCTTGCCTCGTACTGTAATCACGTCGCTGTCGTCCCCTTCAGCTGGCAAATCAATTTGAGTTTGTGTCTCATCCCTGATTTTCCTCAGGTTCACACCTCCTTTGCCAATTATAAACTTATGGAACTGTTTGAAGATCGGAACTTCCTGTACATATGAAGACTCAGCGATTTCCTTTAGCAGCTTGTGAAGATACTTCTCGACCTTTTCAATATCTTCTTGAGGTCCTCTTAATTTGATTGGGCTTCTCTTTTGTCCTTGGTCAGGCAGGGTTATTAGAACCCGGTCAAATTTCTCACGGATTTCCTTAATCTTCTCTCCTCGGACTCCAATGAGAGACTTAATGTATCTATGATCCACATAGACTTCCTTTGTCCTCTCATTCTCCAATTTCATAACCATCTCCCTAAGTTCCCTTTCAGCATCAGCTACGCCTTGATGGCTTCCTTCAATACGAATCACATGGTTGCCTTCATTTTCAATAATGTTAATAACTACACCAGTCTCATCCTTCAGTCTGTTAACTGTAATAATTAAAACACGTTTTAATATGGATATATTCATAATTTTGGTATGATTTTTCGACAATTTGTGTGACATTGTAACTAGAATTTATCAGGAGTATACTAAAGCGGCCGTTAAATATATATAATAGTGTTACTTACTATTAGATCCATTCTTGCCAATAATGTGCTTGAAAAATTTAGGATCAACGGACAGTTCAACATAAGTAAGAGTTTCAAGCAAATTCTTCACAAAATCGTTGAGTTCAACTTGCGCGCGCTCCACCTCCTCAGGTGGGCCATCAATTTTAACTTTATCCTCAGAGTGCGTAATATCCACATGTACCTGTTACGAAATAATCTTATCAAATACAAATAAATAGACAATTATCATACAAAGGAGTATTTTATAAAATGTCGACATTTTTTATCCTTGAAATAAGACTATCATTTTCATAATAATATGCATTGTAAACAAACGAAAATGCCCAAATCTATCTGTAATACAAATATAATAAATATAACTTGTTACCTTAGAGAAGTCCTGAGTTATCTTTTTAATGTTTGAACCGTTCTTTCCAATGATGTATTTATGAATCCATGTTGGCGCATCCACCGTTGCAGTCTTCACCGAGTTGGCTTTCTCACAGACCTTGGACAGGGCTGCAAAGAATACATTATTATAAATGACCAGTTATTTAACTGACAACAATAACTTGGATTTGACTCATCCAATTTCTTTGTTCAATTTAATATGTAATTTTTAAATGGTTTTATGACACTCATCATAAGTATTAAAACCTATACGCGGAATGTGGTGTGTTATACAAAAAAAAACTACTTTGTGCGAAACATACAAACTGTGGGCCAAAGGCCAGTGAGTTTATGCTTGTGTTCGCGACAAACGGGTATATATTAACGCTAATCGTCGACCATCAAGTCAATCATTAGTTTAGCTCAGCTCACATATGTGCACTAGTTTTTAGTTTGTGGTGAACGAACATGTATGAAAAACTCGTAACTATGTGAACTAGGCGATAGGGGTCCCCTTAAAAATATTTTTTAAATTATCCAATTACAACTTCATTCGAATTTTTACTCCTACTAGTTTAGTAGATACGTGAATACACTTTATCTAATGTTATTGAATGATCAATAGTTTTACAACAGGCAATTGACGAATACAAATTCATTCAAACTTCGACTGATCAAGTGGATTGATTGGGACACTCACTTAACAACAATGATATTCTAAGTTTGGCATGTGGCACTAATTGCTACATCATTATGACACCGCACGCAGATTAAAATACCAGAGATAGTAATCATCAAAATAATTAATTTTCATTTCCAGCAGCAGCATGTTGAAGAATACGATAATAAAAATGTTTATGCTAGCTGAGTACCAATAATTTTAAGTAAATTTTATCTTTTATATGCAAGTATATATTGATTAGGGAATACAGATCGTTTTTACGTTCTTATAAAATACGTTCATATCACTTAACTCTGTTTTTACATATGGTCAAAACATGGTCATCATCACTTTATACTCCGCGATTATATATCGCGGAGTATAAAGTGATGATGAATTCCTCCAATCAATCAATTCAATTCCTCCAGAGCCTGAATAGTTTTTGTAAGGCATTTTGTAAGGTTAGTTAAGTTGGTCTGTCAATATGTTATAAACCGTTTTCGATTGCTAGTTCCTAATATTAATGCGTTCAAACTTTTTATTTTCTTTATATTATTACACTTGCATTGCACGTTACGCTTCATAGAATGTTAAATAAACTTTATTTTTAAGAATTTGATTTATAATATGTTGGTGAACAATAAATAAATAAATAAATAATAGAAATATTAGAGCAATAGTAAAAATTCATATAGAATCGTAAGTACTTACCAAGTCCAATCTTGTTATGCGGGCCGTGAAGCGTGATGGTTCCAGTAGGGGAGTCGGGCGGGGGCATCTCCACAGACACTCCGGTCTCCTTCAAGATTTCCTGAATGGTTGTACCGCGAGCTCCAATCACGTATTTATGCTGAGACTTGGGCACTTCAACTCGAACCGTAGAGCATTTTTTAAGCTAAAATAAATTGTCATTTTTTTATGTGACCTAGTAACTGTTTGTAATAGTAAAAAAAACATCAAATCAACTCCATTTAGATGAATCTTCCATAATATCATACTTAATATTATAAATGAGAAAGTGAGTTTGTTTGTTATTCCTTAATTGTTTTTTAAAATTTGTATACATATTGTTAGGCTAATATTTACGCGGGCGAAGCCGCGGGTAACAGCTAGTAATAGTATATTTTTTATAAACTATAACACAGAACAGGACATAAGATCAATATTTCAAGTTTGACATGATGTTAACTGTTTTTATTTATTTATTTATCATATTATACATTCTACGTCATTTACAGTTAAAATGTTATAAAAATGAAATATTTACCATATCTTCATAAATCTGTTCAATTTGGGCTTTAGCTGCCAGTACACCGTTTTTCTCTCCGGCAATGACAATTTCATCACTTTGCGTAGAGGCCGGTGGAATATGAATGCGAGCGCCAGTTTCCGCGCTGAGTGCTTGAGCGCGCTCACCGTATGGCCCTTGGATGAATGGATGATAGATCTTCGGTACGGTAATACGCTCAAGAGCCTTGCGCGACTACAATCAGAAATAAAAAAAATTATAAAAGCAAAATACATATATAATGCACCTAGTAATATCAAAGGTATCCAGTACTACTAAAATAAATACATACAATTTAATATTTTCATATCAATTTTTTTACACAAAAAAATCACCCAGGTGGGATTTGAACACACGACCCCCCGATATCCGGCCGAGTGCTCTTAAAGGTTTTAGGTAAAGATGTCTGTATTTTAAAATTAAATTAATACAATTAATACACTTAAGCAAAAATATTACAGTTAATTACTAATTATACGTCCCAATACATTATTTATTTACTATTAAAATCTGAAAAATATAGGTTTTAGCAACATTAGCTTATATTAATAAATTACCTGTTCTTCAGAGCAGACCCTAATCTCATGTTCAGCCTTTTCAATGCCCTCCTTGGTGCCAGTAATGGTGACAGTCTCACTGTTGTCGGCAATGGCTGGTACACTTATTTTGGTCGCTGTCAATTTTTCAAGTTCCTTCAGTTTTTGACCTAACTTGCCCAAAATCCAACGGTGGTGTTCCTTGGGAATCGAAATTTGCTTGCTTGCCTAGAATAAGAATACGTTTCTTTTTATAATATTATCATACAGGATATTGCTTACTAAGTGTGCGTCCGAGCATTTCAAAATAAGTTTCTTGTTGCCAATATGTGTTTCTAGATGTAGACATTAAATACGAAAATCTTTTATATGATAGATTACCTGTTGCTGGAAGTTAGTCAAAATCTGACGCCTCGCTTCAAGTACGGCACTATGCTTTCCAGTAATAAGGAAAGTAAGACTACCGTCTTTGCTTGTTGATATCTCGATATGAGCACCGGTGTCCTTGGTGATAGCCTGACATGTACTCAATGATTCGCCCTCGCCGAATGTATTCGCGTTATCCAACTTCCTCTCTTCATATGGCACGTGGAACACCTACAAAATACACTTACTTTATTTAAGTTAAATAACTATAATGATATTCTCCTTTTTAAATTTATCTATTTAAAATGCTTATCTGCCACCTTAGTGGTCTAAAAATACATAGTAACAAACTTACTGCAGATTATTTTTAATTTCATTATCATAAAATCGATGTAGTTTAAAATGTAGTTATCAGTGCCAGATTGCGTAATTAAAAATTATCAAGCGGCGCGCGCGTTCCGCTATCGAGCAGATCGTGCGTGGCTCCACGTTGGCAGGCGCACTAATCTGACACAATACGCACCTGCGTGTGCAGGGAGGATCCAACGCGAAGCTTATTGGTCACTTGTTGAATATTACGTTGCACCGGAGGCTGGGAGTGGGGCAGGGCGGGGAACAGGTCATCGTAAGCGTAACCAGGCCCACTATTCTCGTACCCAACGTTATTCATTTCTTCTCCATGCACCGGGATGTCAGGATGAACAGGCAGCATATCTCCAACCATCATGGATTGCTGATGCATCATTTTAAGTCTCCTCCAGCAGTCCTTGTCCGCGCCAAGTCGTTACAGTACTGCACGTAAAACGCGTATTGTGAACAATTGAAATAATTTTACAAATACTCAAGTATCAAATAGTCACAAATTATTATTTGCATCATATGTTTGAACAAATGTCTGCAGGCTATTATATAGGTTTATGGTTTCTTTAGTTAAATTTAAAATTCTTTAAATAAATACATGTGATCCACCACACGTTGAAGGACACACATACCACAACTATGTAAATTAAAACTGAGTAAGTTTTTGAACAAAAAGTGTTTAAATTTGATAAAGTTTCAAATATAATTTCTGAAAACTTACTTTCGTATGTTAAATAAATTGTGTTTCTTCCCGCTTCTTAATAGAAACGGCAAGGTTCAATAACCTTGCTCTATAGACTGTGCATGTGTGGATATGATAGGCCTAATTTATTTGCAATATAAAAATTTATACAGGGGAAGAATTTTTCAACATTATTTTCATCTCTTTGTGACAGAAAAATTTAAATTAAACAAAGAAAATATTTCTCTCAATACAATGTTTAAGTAACTATTAAGATGGTGCATCAATATGCCGTCAATAAGTATCTTACCTTATTAATTCCTTTCTTTGCCTTTAAGTACAACAACATTTTTATATATTTTATTATTAGGTATATATGTATTGTATGTACATTATAGTATTATATGTATGTATGGTAGGTTGAATATGAACATTTATATAATATATTATAGTAAGTATAGTAATATAATATTTAATTAAAGTTATTTTCTCATAAAGAAAATCATGTTTTATTTTCATGCCAAAATCAGTGCAATAACATTCCAATTACTCACCCACTTTTTGTATAAGTACACAAGTCATTATTATGTTTTGATAAGATATAGTTTTTTGTAGTTAAATTACCAAACAATTATACTCATTTTATGGTATGTTACTAAAGGAACATTTTAACACTGTTCACAATCATTTTATTTAAATTTGAAAAAAAATACACAGGACAATTTAAATTATAATAATTAAATTTAATGTATCTTTAGGAACTGAATAGTAATATTAAATCAAAGTATCCTAAAAGGACCACAGTGGGATCAACATGTTACAAAACATTTCATGTTAATGTACTGTAATGAGGTACATTACTATCTAATTGTTTCAATTGAAGTACAGCTGCTTGCTGGCAGGATTGTGTGGGAGGAACCCATTTTGTACTTATTTATAATACATTACATATAACTATTGAAATACATGTTCTTAATCAAAACAACTCGCATACTTTACATACGTACTCGATGTAAATTGTTGCCTATTGCACACATGCTTACTCTCTACGTCTATCTGTAGTTAGGTTGTAAAAAATTGTTTTATCAAAACCATGTGAAGTATTACAAAGACAAATATATTTAACGAAGATAGATATTTGCCAAGAAATCCTGAGAACTATGCTTATTCAAAGCTGTTATTTTATGTAAAGCCATGAGATCTAAAAAATATCGGCATCCAAATGGTGATAATACGTGTCACCTTCCAACACATTTGACGTGGAAGTCGTCTTTAAAAAATATAGTACTCACCGTATGTACTGTAGCAAATCAACCTGAAAGCTTATCCTTTCGACGCCACGGTCAGATTTTTTATCTCCTGTAGAGGAAAAGTCAACATTAAATGCAATAAAGGCAAAGAATACAGTAAAAATATTATTAAAACAGCAAACACATACCGAGAGCAGCCGCAAGGAGAAAGACGTAGCACAGATTATTAAAATGAATAATGCCAAACTGAACGAAAAAATGTAAATGTCAACTTTTGTCATAAGCAAATAAGGATTCCTACTCATGTACATGACACAAGCAGATTAATCTATGCTCTTGACTATGGTTACGGTCAATAACCATAAATAATACAAGCATAGAAGCATAAACTATTTCTCAATGTACACATGAAAAGAAGGATTGCCAAATTTGCCTACAATAAAAAAATAAATTAAAAAAAAAAGTTGGCAAGCAAGCAAGCCAAAACGAAGTGATTTTTTACAAATAATAATTCAATCTTCATATTTTACTGATAAATTGCGTTAATTAAACGAATTCCCATGTTATTATTATAATGGATAAAATACCGAGGACTCATGAAGGTAAGCAATTTAACTGTAAAATGTGTGATGTAAAATACGACAGCCATCTTACGACTCGTGTGCATTCGATAAATTGATTACAGTGTAAATTCAGTACCTACATACATTGCATACATTGTAACCTATTTTTTGCATAAATTTATCTGATTTGTATTAGATTGAATACTGTAGAACAGGAAACATAGAATAGGTGGTCCGCCCAGACATACATTTCTAGGTATCCAAGCAAGTTAATTTCTGGCTTGAGTACATCAAAATTGTTATTGAAATTATTCCTATATCAACTTAATTTTTAATAATTTATAATGTTTACAGCCATTGAAGCCCAAATAAGGGAAATACAATCAAAGAAAAGTGAATTACCCGAAAATGGTTCTAATAAAGGTGTATCCTTAGGGGAGACATACTATGATAGTGATATTTATGATAGCTCCGGACAAGGGGGAAAGTCCCGGTACGATGGGTATGTAACATCAATTGCTGCTAACGATGAAGTAGAAGACGAAGATGTTGAGAATGTCCCGATATCCCAGAAGCGACCAGGTTACACAGCACCGGCATCTTTGCTTAATGACATTGCACAGGTATGTAATATTTTTCACTAAAGCGGCTAACAATTTTCAAAACTATGTAAGAAAATGGAAATAGTTTTTTAATGTAATCTAGAATCTACATATCATTATATGCATACTTGTTACCATGCTAAAATTATCATAATTATTTAATGCTGAAAAATTATAAAAAATTGCCCAAGTTCTTTTGCATATTACCATGCTGAAATACCATTATCATTTTATTTCAGAACCTAGTGCCTACTAGTTGTTAAGTCTTTATTTTACAATAGTTTAAAAATTGTATTACAGAGTGACAAAGATTATGATCCATTTGCTGATAAAAGAAGGCCAACTATTGCAGACAGAGAAGATGAATACCGTCAAAAGAGGCGTCGGATGATCATATCTCCAGAGAGAATGGACCCTTTTGCAGAAGGTGTCTTTTCATTTAATAATTTATTATATATTACTTTATTGAACTATGATGGCTAATTACAGTAAAAAGGATTTCAATTATGACGAAATATTTCTTATTTCGGTCAAGTGAACTATGATGGCTAATTACAGTAAAAAGGATTTCAATTATGATGAAATATTTCTTATTTCGGTCAAGTTTACTCTGTCATATAAAATCTATAGCAAATAAATTATTATTAATATAAAACCTATAAATTTTTAATACCAGCAAGAACTTGCTTTTTTATAAACTATCGGCATTAAATAATTAATATTTTCAGGTGGCAAAACACCAGATATTGGCTCTAGAACATATACAGAGATTATGAAGGAACAGTATCTGCGTGCTGAAGAAACAGAAGTAAGTATAATTTCATAAATTTGTTGTTTAGGCTTATTCAACAAGACAATTTTTGTAAAATATTTTTTGTAGACTTGTATAAAAAATTGTTTTATCATATCATTTTGTTTATTTATTTTATTGTTTTATTTTCCAACTGTCCTTGGAAATGTGCATCTAATTTTACCTTCTAAATTTATTAGACTTCATTACATTCATCATCTAAACAAGAAGTTCACTGTTGGATATAGGCCTCCCCCAAACAATTCCAGTGCAACTGGTTAGCAGTTATTCATTACATTATTTAATTGGTAAATCTTTTTTTTTTCAGCTAAGAAAGAAACTTTTGGAGAGAGCAAGGGAAGGCACACTCAAACCCGTAGCCCAATCGAACGGAGAGACAACAAAAGCTCCTGCTTCGAAACGCAAGGGAAGGTGGGATCAGAGTTCTGATGATACACCAACTGTGAAAAAAGTTATTTCTGCAACACCCAGTTCCCAAGCGACACCATCCTGGGATCAAGAGGTAAGGTTTGAAAGAAAAATATATTATCTCAATTCATAATTGACGATATGATTGGATCAATTTTATTGTATTCTTGCTCATCTATCTTTTCTCATCAGTAGGTATTTTTCAGGAATGTCAATGAGCTTCCCTGCTTATTGTCATTCTGTGGTCTACCGACATTGTTATTCTTGGCTTTACAGGAGATGCAGTAGGAATGTGTGGTGGGCAACTCCCAATTACAATATTGAATCACCACAATAATTATTGAACACGCATTTCTTAATTTAATTAGTATGATACTAACTACTTAAATTGCTAATTAATAGTTATTAACAAATAATTAATTATAAAGTTAATATGCTATAACTAAATCTATTTCTAGCGGGGTGCCTGGGAAGAAACTCCAGGTGCTGCAGGTCGTGGTGGTGAAACTCCGGGTGCAACACCATCCGCGCGCGTCTGGGATGCGACTCCAGGACATCTCACGCCTGGACACGCTACTCCGGGGCGAGAAACGCCGGCACAACACGCTTCGCGACGTAATCGTTGGGATGAAACACCTAAAACAGACCGAGGTAAGTCTTTCATTTAGATCTTAATTTTAATGGTGTTGACAGCCACAAGAGGCTCTTGCATCTACTTTTCTCTTTGTCACTGTTTTTTCTAGAGGTGCAGAGCAATGAGAGGACAGTGGACTTATTTTCACCATACCGAAAATCCACGCGGAAGTTGCGGGCACAGCCGGTCTAATAATAACTCTGGTCATGCTTGATTTGTGGAATGGTAAAGTGAATTATTTTATGTGATTCTAATTTGCACTATTTTTCACAGAGACGCCAGGTCACAACAGTGGTTGGGCAGAAACCCCGCGCACAGACCGTGGTAGCGGCGTTGATACCATCCAAGAGACTCCCACACCTGGAACGAAGCGACGCTCCCGTTGGGATGAAACACCGGGTGCTACACCTGCCGCCGCGACGCCTACGCCGTCACACGCTACACCGTCACACGCTACGCCGTCTCACGCTACACCATCTCATGCTACGCCGTCACATGCTACGCCCACACCGCATACGCCGGTCTTCACACCAGGAGGAGTGAGTTTTGTGTTTACTCTATCTGCATGAGTATCTGAATCTTGGCTTTTGTGTAAAAAAAATATCTTATACATGTTTTTGTTATTGTACATATAATTAAAAATGCATATTATTTTTCAGTCCACTCCAGTTGGAGTGAAAGCAATGGCAATGGCAACCCCTACTCCAGGCCACGTAGCCGCCATGACTCCAGAACAACTCCAAGCGTACCGCTGGGAAAAAGAAATTGATGAGCGCAACAGACCTTACACTGATGAAGAGCTAGATGCCATGTTCCCTGCTGGGTACAAGGTTTTACCCCCTCCAGCCGGTATGTACTTGTTAATTTGAGTGAGCTTTGCTATTTAATTTTTTTTATGAGTTAATAATATTTAAGTTTAAACCTGAAGAAGAACACCATAGTCATTAATTAAAACTTTAGTTTCAGGACACATGTATTAAACAAAGCCAACCATGTGGATTTTTGACATCATAACGGAAACATTATACATGTGTTGTTGAATTTGAAATTTATAGAACATCTATTTAATACTCACTTTTTCTTTCAGATGAATGATGACAATAAGGCTTTACGGTCTCATGCCGTCGGACATACTGCCCGTTTAAGCTTAGCGAAATCCTCAGTTGCTGAATAATGTTTATAAGATTAGAAAAAAGCATGTTCGGTGTTTACTGACGGAATGGGACCGTGCACTGTGTTAATGTGTTGTATTGTTGCCCAGGTTATGTCCCGATACGGACGCCGGCTCGTAAGCTGACCGCGACGCCCACTCCGCTGGGCGGTACCCCAATCGGCTTTTTCATGCAGACGGAGGAAGTGGGGGGGTCGGCGGCGGCGGCGGCGCGGCTGCTGGACCCGCAGCCCAAGGGCGGCCAGCAGCTGCCCTTCATGAAGCCCGAGGACGCGCAGTACTTTGACAAACTGCTCATCGACGTCGACGAGGACACGCTCTCGCCGGAGGAACTCAAAGAAAGGAAGATTATGAAACTCTTGCTTAAAATCAAGGTACCTTGTTCATTTCACATTCTTCTTTCTGTTTAATCCTTATTTGTCATGTTATTTCACTCTTATCGGTTTTAATTACGTAGACTAATAATTGTTTTTTTTTTTTACAGAATGGTACTCCTCCAATGTGCAAAGCAGCATTGCGACAAATAACGGACAAGGCCCGCGAGTTCGGCGCAGGACCACTATTCAACCAAATTCTACCTTTGCTTATGAGTCCCACATTGGAAGACCAAGAACGACATTTGTTAGTTAAAGTTATTGACAGAATTTTATACAAGTTGGATGACTTGGTGCGCCCGTATGTTCATAAGGCAAGTACAATTGCTTCTTGTGTTTTCTACATTTTTATGCCTAACTTTTAACAAACCAAAAGTTAACAAAAACATAATTATATAATAAATCTATTTAGCTAATAATATTAATAAACTGAATTATTGGCATTGAATTTTCAGTCTTGACAAAGTTAACCTTCCATTTTCTTTCCTCTCTAAAGACTAATGGTGACTTCATCTTGAACTGGTGCAATCATAATTTTATTATCTCTTCCTAAATATAATTCATTTCTATATTATAATAAATAGCATTTATATAACAATGTTTTATATTTTTTTTAGATTCTTGTCGTCATTGAACCTCTGCTTATTGACGAAGATTACTATGCGCGCGTTGAAGGCCGAGAGATCATTTCTAACCTGGCAAAGGCGGCCGGTCTGGCCACTATGATCTCCACAATGAGACCTGATATTGACAATATTGATGAATACGTGCGAAACACGACTGCAAGGGCGTTTGCTGTTGTCGCCTCTGCATTGGGTAAGTGTTTGATATTTATTGAAAACACAGTTTTTTTTTAAATATACAGTCGACCATTTGTATCATGACCAACTTTAAGGCGCCATAGGTCCAGCGAGCCAAGCGCGAAGTCGACCCCGCCGCCCCGGGCCGCGCCTCGCGTCACGTTGCGACAACCGAGCGTCTTTTCTTATCATTGCGCACATAGTGTAAAAATATGCAGTACCGAAACTTTAAGTTTTCTAATTTGTAATAAAATAATAATTGCCTACAATTATTTTTTTATAAATATTGTTACGAGCGTGGGGTTCGGGATTTGGATAAAACACCGTTGACTTGTTAGAAGAATTTATTGAGCGATGAACAGGTCACAGATACACTCAACGTAGCCAAATCACACGAAGAATCGAAGTCCGTAGCGCGCTGAAGTCGTTGGTCCAATCACAGTAATCTTCCAAGTCGCAGAGTCGTCCGTAGTCCGTTGGTATCGCAAAGGTCGCAGGTTAACTCACTCTTGATTAGTCTTCGCAATTATCGCACCGAAAGCTCAGAATGAACTGACTGTGTCGGTCACCGTCGCGGTATTTATATGCCTCAATATACGCCTCGAATGTTCCCATTTTTTATGGCCCTTTTTTTTGTGACTTGTTTTCATCAAAACAACTTCAAGGTTAACACGACTTCTAATGTATAAGCCATTTTGTACCATATAGTGCAAACATTAAAGATTAATGTCGCCTGTACCTCTGAATTTTACCTGACTGCCTGTCACGCCTGTTTTGAATGATCACTTTTTCTCGATCCACGAATAGTTGTAAACAAGTGATTCCAGTGGCGACGCGAGACGTCGAGAACATTCGAGCACGTTCGCGACATTGCCCTCCTCTTAGAGATGCTCGTCCCGAGCATCATCGTTATTCCCGTGGTAACGTGCCAAGCGGTCGATGTGAACCACCTTTAGAGCTCCTCTCGGATGTCGTTGAATCCGGTAGGTGACGTCGTTTATCCGTGTTACCACTTTGTACGGGCCTTCCCATCTAGTCTGTAGTTTAGGTGACTTTCCATTTCTTCGTATCGGGTTATGCAGCCAAACTAGTGCTCCTTCTTCAAAGACACTGGTATTTTCTCTCCAAGGTGCACGAAGTTGAAGATGTCCTCTACAGGTGGATGATCCTTTCAGTGCAGCACATGTGGTACATTTCCGACACCAATCTTGCACGTCTGCTCGACATTTAAGCCAGTAGAACTTCTCCCGTAGCTTTGTCAAGGTCCTTTTGATGCCCAGATGACTTCCAGATAGGCCATCGTGTACTTCACGGAGAACGTGCTTGATCCTTTTCCTTGGGACTACCAGCTGCAGATGAAACTCTCTACCGTTAGGTTTCTCCCATTTTCGGTAAAGTATTCCGTCCTGCACGATGAAACTGTCCCACTGAGCCCAGTATGCTTTGGTGGTAGCACTCGTATGCCCAACTTCACACCATCGCGGCTTTTCACTACCACGTTTCTTCCATGCCACAATGAGTCGTATATCTTCGTCATCCTCCTGTGCTTCTCTCATTGAAATCTCATCTTCCCAGGATCTCTGCGGGCTTGTCCTTATCATTCGTACAATTTCCTTCTTTGACTCCTGCTTGACGCAGTGCTTGCACTCTTCTGGTCTTCTTGAGAGAGCATCAGCGTTCCCATGTGCCTTCCCCTTACGATGTTCAGTGAGGAAGTCGTGTTCTTGCAGTTGTCCAATCCATCTAGCTACTTGTCCCAGCTGCTTTGACATTTCTTCAAGTCGTTTCTCCAACTTGCTCAACCTCTCATCAAGCTTAGCTGTTTGAGGTTCCTCAAAACCTTTCTCCATAGTGTTTCTCCAAACAAGCTTAGCTGGTTGAGGCTCCTTCTTGGGACAGGTAGATTGTAAATGGCCTGTCTCTCCACATCTATAGCACTTAGGTCTAAATGTCTTCTTCTTCGGCAGGAACGACGTCCTTTTATCCTGCACTTCTTCAATTACCTCCCGTGCTGTGTGAACATCACGCCGTACGGTTTCCGCTCTAGGTGCCTGGCCGCTTGGAGCAAAGTTACTTGACGTGGTGGGTCCTGCAGTCTTTATTTGCAGAAACTTATTCTGCGGCCCATCGAAGTTCCTTTTCAGAGTTTCCATGTGGCCCTCCAGATTGGTAATCCTTTCATCTACTTGTTTCATATTCTTCTGTAGATTTTCCACCTTCTCTCGCTCTTCTTTATTTTCCTTGCGAATTTCCTCCTGGCCTTGGCGCATTTCCTCCTGTTTCTTGCGCATTTCTTCGTGCCCTTGCCGCAATTCTTCTTGCCCCTGGCGCATTTTCTCCTGCTTCTTGCGCATTTCTTCTTGCCATTGGCGCATTTCCACCTGTTTCTTGCTCATTTCCTCCTGTTCTTCGTGGACTGGTCGAACATCGCGCCGCAGAGCTTCCACTTCTAGAGCGTGCGCAAGGGCTTCTTTCAGTGAGGCATGATGGCGAAGCCCCACTGCAACCCTAATCTCCATGTCACTGATCCCTTCGACGAAATATCGGAGTATGGTCGCTTCCACCATCTTTGTGTTCATAGATGGGTAGGCCTTGCGGACAAGCTTCTCAATTTCCAAGGCCCACTGCTGCAGCCCTTCTCCCGGACGCTGAATTCGGTCCCGTAATTGAGCACGGAAGACATGCTCCAAATGTCGTTCGCCGTATCTGGCTTCAAGTGCCTCCATCAGTTCCTTAAATGTCCTCCCTGAGGATGGTAGCGCCTCCAAAACCGAAAGAGCCGATCCCCGAAGTGCCACTGTGAGAGCTGTCAAACTCTGTTCCTCCGTCCATCCGTTAGCATTGGCAACCGTCTGGAACTGCTGCCGGTAGGCGGTCCAGGATGTAGTTCCGTCGTACGATGGTACTTCCACTCGAGGCGCCCGGTTGCATGCAACAAAACCACTCAACATGGCAGGTCCCGTAGTCTCCACACGCAGAAGCTCCTTCCGCAGCCCATCGACATCCTTTTTTAGGGTGTCCATGTTGTCCTCCAGGTTGGTAACCCTTTCTTCCACTTGGTCCACATTCTTTTGTAGGTTTTCCACCTTTTCACCCACCGATCCTACGGCATGCAGTAATTTCTCTTGCGATTCCTCCTGTTTCTGGCTTATTTCCTGGCGCATTGCTTCCATCATCTGCATCAATCTACTGAAGTCAATGGCAGATGATCTAGCCTCTTGAGCTGGTGTCGAGGTCCGGTGAGTGGAGGTAGTGGATGGGGCATGCGTGGTTAATGTCGCCTGGTCCTGGTCGATGGGTGTGGCTTCGTCGATGGAGCCGGTAGGCGTGTCCCGATGGTCCACTGATGGGTCCTGCCGGGCAGTAGCCATGGCTTCCGCAGCTTCCTGTGCCCTCGTTCTGACGCCGGTAGTTTCTTCCCTCGGAGTCACTGGCATCTCCAAATCCCACTTCTGACACCAAATGTTACGAGCGTGGGGTTCGGGATTTGGATAAAACACCGTTGACTTGTTAGAAGAATTTATTGAGCGATGAACAGGTCACAGATACACTCAACGTAGCCAAATCACACGAAGAATCGAAGTCCGTAGCGCGCTGAAGTCGTTGGTCCAATCACAGTAATCTTCCAAGTCGCAGAGTCGTCCGTAGTCCGTTGGTATCGCAAAGGTCGCAGGTTAACTCACTCTTGATTAGTCTTCGCAATTATCGCACCGAAAGCTCAGAATGAACTGACTGTGTCGGTCACCGTCGCGGTATTTATATGCCTCAATATACGCCTCGAATGTTCCCATTTTTTATGGCCCTTTTTTTTGTGACTTGTTTTCATCAAAACAACTTCAAGGTTAACACGACTTCTAATGTATAAGCCATTTTGTACCATATAGTGCAAACATTAAAGATTAATGTCGCCTGTACCTCTGAATTTTACCTGACTGCCTGTCACGCCTGTTTTGAATGATCACTTTTTCTCGATCCACGAATAGTTGTAAACAAGTGATTCCAGTGGCGACGCGAGACGTCGAGAACATTCGAGCACGTTCGCGACAATATGAATGAAGATTATGAACAACTTTTATTAGGAACCAAATATGAAAAATTAAATAGACATGGTTTTCAGATGGTTTTGGGATGGTTTCGGGATGATTTTCAGATTATTTTCAGATTATTTTTGGGTGGTTTTCAGATGGTTTTTGGATGGTTTTGAGATGGTTTTCTGATGTGTTTGGGATGGTTTTTCAATAGTTTTCGGATGGTTTTTCAATGGTTTTGTGATGGTCTCAAGATGGTTTTGGGATTATTTTCGAATGTTTTTGGAAATTATCTGAAAATTGTAACTAAATAATGGGATTGTTTACTTATGATTTTAGTTATGGTTATTTATTTAGGTCTAACAGGAAATAATGATTGAAAAATCATTATTTCCTGTTGGACCCACTGCTACGCACAACAAATTTTGGCACAACTAAAAGTATTCCTGTTGGCACAACTATGGCACAACCAGATAATTGTCATTAAATAGTTCCCTTTGGTACCACAATTAAGTACATTCGTGTGCAACACTGTAAAAGAGGCATGTTATGGGGTGACTCAGGAATGGTTTTGGGGTGAGTTAGGAATGGTTTTGGGTTGAGTTCGGAATGGTTTTGGGGTAAGTTCGGAATGGTTTTGGGGTGAGTTTGGAATAGTTTTGGGGTGAGTTTGGAATAGTTTTGGGGTGAGTTTGGAATGCTTTTGGGGTGAGTTTGGGATAGTTTTGGAGTGAGTTCGGAATGCTTTCGCACCAAATGGCCTGATATAGTCGTCACATAGTGCAATCTTCCCACCTTTATTATAAATAATTTCAAAACATGATGAGCTTAGTAAAATAACAACTTCTTGTCTGTCCAATAATAAATCCGTTTGACATACACAATATCTGCAGTCGTCATTATACTCATCTCTTATTACAAGTATACAGTGATATCAAAGAATATTTTAGTATACTATTTTTAAAACGTTGCAAACGTAAGTCGTCTTTGTAGATATAGTATATCGTCTAATTCGCCACTTCCCTAAAATGTAATTTCGCCTAAAATATACATTATGTAGTTCAAACCCTTAAAGAAACCATCGGATAATAGAAAACTACCCCAAAACTGTGAATACTATCCAAAAACAATTGTAAAGCCATACCTATAAATCGAACCTATAAACCAAAACCATTCGAAAATAATCCTAAATAAAAGAATATCTAATTCATTCTAAAAACATTAGAAAATAATGTTAAAAGAATTCCTAATTCATCCTAAAACATTCGAAAATAATCCTAAAAGATTTTCTCATTCATACCATAAACCATCCCGAAACAATCCCAAAAACATCTTGATACCATCACAAAACCATTGAAAAACCATCCGAAAACCATTGGAAAAACATCCGAAAACCATCTGAAAGCCATTCAAAAACCATCCCAAAACCATCCAAAAATCATCTGAAAACCATTCGAAAACCATCCAAAAACCATCTGAAAACCATCCGAAAACCATTACGAAACAGCAAAAAAAGTAGTTGTGCCAACAGGAATACTTATTTTGTGCATAATAGTTGGTCCAACAAGAAATGGTTCCACACTGGTTTTCCTTTTTTTATTGCGTTTGTTACCCATTTTCACCAACAATTATTCTACGTAATCGAATTGCGAGCGCGGCGGTGATGGCGGAAAATTTGACACACGTCCGACGTCGATAAGGTCTGCGACCGGACTGAGTAACGCGAACTCACGCTTTGACTCCGTATTTTCGTGTATAAAATATGATATAAAAATGTCATGTAATCTTTCTAAAGTTATTTTGAATGAATTGACTAGTTCAATTAATAACTAAAAGGTTAATTAAGTTTCAAATCTTAAAACGTGTCAGAAGTAAGTTTAAAATAAGTTATTTGTTTTAAAAAAGTGGAATTTTAGATAACTTTTTTTATCGAGTGAAGTAATTCTAATTGTGTATTGAAGATATGATTTAACTAGACAAGGTACTCAAGAATACCTATTATTTTTTTGGTTCGATAATTTGAAGAACTTCATTTAAAAAAATTGTTTTTCCTAGACCTCTTCATAGGTATTTTACGAACCGGTAGCGTCTTAAGCTTATTTCTTACAGTCATTTCACTCCCAATAGTTCGAATATTGCTGAGTATACATTTCCTTAGTAACAATATTTTTTTAAACCTGTATTTTTTCCCTCGCTGTTGATATGATATATAAAATACATTAATATTTCAGGGATACCATCACTACTACCATTCTTGAAAGCCGTATGCAGATCAAAGAAGTCTTGGCAGGCACGTCACACAGGCATTAAGATTGTTCAGCAAATTGCAATTTTAATGGGATGCGCCATATTACCTCATCTAAAATCGCTTGTCGAGATTATTGAACATGGTATGTTATATTCTTCTTGTATGTGTAATAAATACTAATTTAACAGTCCATAAACTCCGCCGCCTATGTATGTAATGTGATATATCATTTTAGCCGACCGTGAAAGCAGTGCGGTTCTGGAATACGACTCGCATTGTATTTTTAGTTTGTTTCTTTTACGTAACTAGCTTACACTCACGGGTTTACTCGAGCAGTCCCGTAGCTCCCCGGTCGGTACCCGGTATAAAATTATATCTATCACTAACACAATCTAACTCAAACTTTATGTAAATCCATTTAGCAGTTGTCAGACAATTGTTAACGCAATTTATATTTTTTGTATGGATATTGTGTATTTCATGCTTTTTAGAATATGATTTCACAATAATAACCTTATTCTCTTTTACAGGATTGATTGATGAACAACAGAAAGTGCGAACAATCACAGCCTTAGCCAGTGCTGCCCTCGCCGAAGCGGCGACTCCTTATGGTATCGAATCCTTCGATTCTGTTCTGAAACCTCTGTGGAAGGGTATAAGGACTCATCGAGGCAAGGGTCTGGCTGCCTTCTTGAAGGCTATTGGATACCTCATTCCACTCATGGACGCTGAATACGCCAACTACTATACTCGTGAGGTGATGCTTATCCTTATACGCGAGTTCCAGTCTCCTGATGAAGAAATGAAGAAGATTGTATTGAAGGTTAGTTTTAATTGTTAATGTTTATTCATGAACCCATAGTTATTCCACTTACGAAATATAAGTTATTTCTTTTGCGGATAAGTCTCTTTGTTTTTTCTCGCTCATATTGAGAGAAGGGTTTCTCTCAATATGAGCGAGAAAAAACAACTTCAAATTGGTATCCATTCGAAATTTTTTTTTCGTTGTCATTTGCATTTCAGCGCCGATATTAATATCACCGAATGAGATTTATGTTTATTTTTTGTTTTTAATATTATAATTATTTGTTTATTAGGTAGTAAAACAGTGTTGCGGTACGGACGGTGTGGAGCCCCAATACATTATGGACGAGATATTGCCGCACTTCTTCAAACATTTCTGGAATCACCGCATGGCCCTTGACAGGCGCAACTATCGTCAACTTGTCGACACTACAGTGGAGATAGCTAACAAAGTAAGTAGTTCTTTTCCGCGTTTACACGCATGCGTACAACGCGACATGCAACGGTCACGAACACGTGCACAACTCTGTTGCTCGACAATTTGTATTCGCCTTTTTGGTATGCTGGCCGCACCTTGTTTGACACGTGTATGAATAAACCATGAAAAAGTTATTGCCAAAAAATCATATAGCCCAGTGTGATTACCAATAGTTTTGGGTCTGATATCATAATAAATGAACATGTAGATTATAATGATTATTTAAAAAAAAAAAATATATTATGATGTATTAAAATTATTTATTTCTACAGGTTGGTGCATCGGAAATCATAAACCGAATTGTCGACGATTTGAAAGACGACAATGAACAGTACAGAAAAATGGTTATGGAATCCATAGAAAAAATACTTGCTAATCTAGGAGCGGCTGATATAGACTCGAAACTTGAGGAAGCTTTGATTGACGGCATTCTTTATGCGTTCCAAGAGCAGACTACTGAAGTAAGTTTCATTATTTCTTGTATAATCTATTTTTTTTTATTTAGTGTTGGTCAAGTGGTCAGTAATAAATACTTTATTTCAAAGATAGGGACCCTATATCTATGCATGAACTCTTTTCGTCTTTGTCTCGTCGTTTGAATGGTTTACTATTTCATCATTAGTTTTGGTTGCTATGAATCATAATTACGACATTATTATACCTAGTTTATTTTATAATACTTATACAATAAAAATAATAATAATTTTAATTTATTTTAGGACGTCGTAATGTTGAATGGATTTGGTACTATAGTCAATCAGCTGGGTAAGCGAGTGAAGCCGTATTTGCCACAGATTTGTGGTATTATCTTGTGGCGTATGAACAACAAATCCGCCAAAGTGAGACAGCAAGCCGCTGATCTTATCTCAAGAATTGCTGTTGTCATGAAGACGTGTCAAGAGGTTAGTGGAAACTGTATTTTTTTGGTTTAATTGAGATATATTTTTGTCACTTTATGATACCTTTCAAAATATAGTTGTCAATTACCCTTTTAATACCCATAATTTATAGTAAAATGTATGTACCGAAAATTTTGATTACGTTTCTATTGGTTGGTACCATTGTGTCTTATATTATATTGACAGAGTGAGATGGATCATTACCCATCACACTCTATCAATACCACGGAAACGTGCAAGGGACGTACTCAGTTCTAGTTTGTTAAAAAAAACTTATAGAACTGTATTTTTTTGTTTGTTTTTACATTGTTTAAAATTACAGGAAAAGCTAATGGGTCATCTTGGTGTGGTGCTCTATGAATACTTGGGAGAAGAATATCCCGAAGTACTTGGTTCTATTCTGGGGGCTCTGAAGGCCATTGTCAACGTAATTGGTATGACGAAGATGACTCCGCCTATCAAAGATCTACTGCCTAGACTCACACCAATTTTGAAAAACAGGTAAGAGCAGAATATAATTTCAAGTCTTAATTGGACAAGTCAAATGTATTTTTTAATTATATTTAAACCTTTTTTTTTCTCTCGCCGCCGAACCAATAAGATTTGGTGACATTGTATGTATAAGATTCGATTGAGACAGCTTGGTTTCAACCCTGCATAGGACAAACATTTGTGTAATTAACAAATTATTGTTTTATGTGTATTTTCTATATGAATCTTGAAAAAAAAAAAATTTGTAAAGATAAATTTTTTAATAGTAATTAATAAAATACCCGTAAATGTTTACAAACATTCTACCGTTATTTATAATTTACAGGCATGAAAAGGTACAAGAAAATTGCATAGATTTAGTGGGTCGTATAGCCGACAGAGGACCTGAATTTGTATCAGCAAGAGAATGGATGAGAATATGCTTTGAGCTATTAGAGCTTTTGAAAGCCCACAAGAAAGCTATCAGGAGAGCAACAGTGAACACCTTCGGTTATATTGCAAAAGCTATCGGACCTCATGATGTACTGGCAACATTACTAAACAATTTGAAAGTTCAAGAGCGACAAAACAGGTATTTTGTTAATTTTATACTAATGATTGTTTTCGCAACAAACGTGGCGACCATGGTAGTCAACTCTATGATTTATGTGTCAAACTTGCTTATATTCTGCAACTCCCACTGGTTTTTTTATTCTACTTATACTACATTGGCTACTCAAGCAAGGAATTATTATTGTAACTATGACGATTTGTTAGTAGCACTTAGTCGTGACTAAGTTGTATCATTATGTTAATGTGCTGTATATCTTCTAAAAAAAATTGTAATAGGGAAACCAAATTAACTATTATTTTATTTTATTTCAGAGTATGCACAACGGTAGCTATCGCCATTGTCGCAGAGACTTGTTCACCATTCACAGTGTTGCCAGCGTTGATGAACGAATACAGAGTGCCGGAGTTAAATGTACAAAATGGAGTTCTAAAATCATTGTCATTTTTGTTTGAATATATTGGTGAAATGGGCAAGGATTATATTTATGCAGTTTGCCCACTGTTAGAGGATGCTCTCATGGATAGGTGAGTAAATAGATCTTTATGTTAAATATTTTCTTGCTGCCTTGAACTTATGTAAACAAGCATTTCTAAAACTGGACTACCATTTTTAATAGAATTGTATTATTTGTCATTGATTCAGTCATTCTTAGCATACTGAATTTGCTAAATTAAAAAATAACATACTATACAGAGTTCAAAGTGGGAATATACAAAGAGATTTTAGGAAATTTATTTTGGTAGAAATTATCAAACATCAACCAGTTACAACTGTAGTTTGCAATGTAAGGGAATAACAGATAAAACCACAGACTAATAATATGACACTTTGATTTTATTATTTCAGAGATTTAGTTCATCGGCAAACTGCGTGTGCGGCAATCAAACATATGGCGCTGGGTGTTTACGGGTTCGGGTGTGAAGACGCTCTCGTTCATCTACTCAATCATGTGTGGCCGAACATATTTGAAACATCACCGCATCTGGTTCAGGCCTTCATGGATGCTGTAGAGGGCATGCGTGTTGCTCTTGGCCCAATAAAGATACTACAATATGCATTACAGGTAAATTGTTTCATTTGACACTGGAGAGTGTCAAATTTTAAACTAATTTCATTAATTTTTTTTTTCATATAATTTGTCCCTTTAAATTTATATTTATTTATTTAATTAAATGGTCAATATTGATAAAAAATATTTTCTTATGATATAAGCTGAGTTACATCATTTTAGTCCTATCAGATCTAAGTATATTACACTTAGATCTAAACCGTCAACTCAACTTAAAAGAGCAAAAATGCAGTGATCACGTTTTTCTCTTCTTACAAAATTGCTTTTTTTTTTAGAGTTTTACATCTAGTTAATTAAGATAACTAAAGAAAAGTAGATTTGCAAGAAGTGAAAACGGTTTTACTGAATTTTTTGGTCTTTTGTATTGTCTCATTTTAGATCTAGGTGTGCGATTTTATTTCTTTATTTTCTGTAAATAAATACGTTTTCAGTTATATCTTTTAAAACAAAAATATTTTTTCTGTCTGCAGGGTCTGTTCCATCCAGCTCGAAAAGTTCGCGACGTTTACTGGAAAATTTATAACACGCTATACATCGGAGGACAAGACGCTCTTGTGGCCGGGTATCCAAGGATACAGAACGATCCGAACAACCACTACCTACGATACGAATTGGATTATATATTGTAACACAATTATAATTAGTATTCAGTCAGCCTTAGTGTTTGTCCATGTGGATTCCTATGACCCAGGTTACTAGTAAATTAGAAAATTTCATTAAAATCCCTCTTATACTGCATTTACATGCGCGCGTGTAAACATATTATGCGTTACCTGGTACGCAATTTCACTTCACAATTTATTTAACGCTGTATTTTGTGTTTGGGATGTGGAGTGAGATGAGGTTGAAGGTTATTATTTATGTACGTTTGTTTAAGTTCATTGGATTACGATTTCTCGATAGTCTTTGAACAAGGCGCGTGTGAGGTAACTTTTAAAGCCAACGCTTTAAACTCGCGCGGGCGTCCCGCCAACGTGTTTGTTTCGTAAAAATGTATGAGCAGCGCCATCTAGTACGGGCGCGTGCGGCGGGTTTTGACGAACAAAAGAACACGCCTGTTCCGTCCGCGCGAATTTTAGCGTTGGTCCTTAGTACAATTGGGACATAGATTTATATTATTATAAAAGATAAAAAAAATCTCGACCTGGGTCAACGCAGTTAACGGTATTTAAAAGTTAGTAGTAGACAACTCGTCTCTGGTGTCAAGTGAAGTTTAATTTAATACGAACACTTATTTTTCCTTTTTTATACTAAAATGATTTGTGGAAACCAAAAAAAAATTCAAGTTAAGCTATTCTCTGTTATAAAATTAATATAAAATCCCAATTTTTAACGATTTATGTCAAATGATGTAAACTTGTATCAAATAACACAAAATTATGACTTTCTAATTCCTAATAAAACTAATTGATTGGGAATCAAATCACTTGATTCCGTGTCGATATAGAAGCAATTTACCCTCTCCGACAAATATTTTTAAATCTTTATATCGTTATAAGTAAATGTAAACGTGATTGAGTTTATAAAAATAAATAGACATAAGATAATATTTTGGTTTTATTCATCTTTGAAGCATAAGCGGCTAGTTTTAATTTATTTGGTTACAATTGTATATTTTTAATACACTTTATAAATAAAGGATCAGTTTACATAAGTAATGAAATGACTAGAAAACATACTTTTACATCTATGCCAATTAACAAAATCTTAAATTAAAAATAGGAATGTCTAAATTCTTAAACGTCTAATGTCTTTTTGGTATAAAATTTTTAAATAAATATAAAATAAAATAGTCTTAATATCATGAGCAAAATATCTACAAAAATTGGAAGAGTATCACGAAATTATCACTTTAATCACGGCAATAATAAATAGGTTAGGTTTCGGAGGATTATAGACAGTTGCCCCTAGCGGATACATGTACAAGTGGTCCCGAGTGTACTTGTTGCCAGGCAATGCCAAGCGCGTTGTCGGTCGTCACGCCAAGCCGTCGGTGCAGTGTTCCATCCACACTTACTGCCCAAACTTCGTGATCGATACTCGACACATGTTTGAAGGCCATATCGCTCTCTGAAAATAATTAGATACCTATATAATAAATGTGCATGTTTATGACGATGTTTGTTACACTTTCGTGTAAAATGGATCACATTGCGCAAAAAGTCCTGCGCACAAAAAATAAGTCCATCGAAAAAAAAAACAGTTTGCTTCAATACGTGCTAACGCTGACTATGCACATTTTGTCTGCTATCTTTACGTGTATGTAGATGTGCGAAATCCGCACCGGACTTTTTTTTTAACTCTTTGTGCGCCGCAGACTCGGATCACACAAAATGACCCACATTTTGTGTGATCCGAGTCTGCGCCGAGTCCGCTTTTCATACCTGTTAAATATTTCCACTGCTTTCCATCTTGTTGTTTTTTCGTAATATCTGTCCTTATTGCCATAGTACCATTTGATAGTAACACCCACGCCGTATTATTCGTCAAGCACACGGACTTTGCAGCTACATGCGCTTTATGATTGAATGGATAGTTACTTTTAGATGTCTCTATTAATTTCCAATTAGATCCTCCGGGAGTATCTTTAGAAATTCCTTCCCTGTAATACAGTTCGCCTTTCCTTCCAACGGCCCAAACAACATAGTTACATGTGCTTATTGCTATTAATGTTTGGGGATTGTTTATATTCTCCCAATGAAGTCCCTGTAATTAATAAATAACATTTTTAAGACAAAATAGAAATTGTTAAATTACACTTTGTTAGCTTGTAATAGGATAGGATCTCATATGGATTAAATCTGTTATATTCGTGGAAAAGATAGAGAACTAGAATCTTTTTCAGTTCTAACCATTTCTAGAAATTATAAAATAGAACATGCGTCGGTAATTATTTCTATTTCGAGTGACTTATGACTACTACACATAATATTGCATAGATAAGAACTTGGTTCAGCAACTTGCAAAGTGCATAATTACCGCTGGTGTTGTTGTTGTTACTGATGTCCTATAAATTGCATCACCTCCCAAAGTGACGGCCCACACTGAAACTTCTTCACCATTACTCTGAAACAAATGAGGAATTTGCAAGGACATAGTGAGATAAGGGCAAGGTAGCACTAGAAAGCGAGGTTGCTAAGTAACTAATGCGACCGCGTGTATCTCTGATTATGAAGCATTGTATAAAGGTATATATCTTTTTATAAAGAATAATAAACTGGAATACATCCAACTTTGATGTTATCTAATGTTTCGACTAGTTTGCGCCGGCGGCGGCAGTGGTCACTCTCTATTCTCGTTTTATTCAATGTAAATGACGGATTCCAAGTAGAATCAAAGTTTAAAAAAAGAAGCTGTTATTTATTTAGGTAATTTATATAAGGTAAAATTAAAAATAATGAAACAAATGACTCCGTGGCGTAATGGTTACCACGCCAGACCGCCACCCAGGAGTCATGATGAAAAATTAACTTTTTCTGATTGGCCTCGGGTCTTGGATGTTTATGTGTATATGTATTTGTTATAAAAATCCCATAACACAAATTTCGAACTTACTTTAGGGCTAGCTCAATCTGTGTGATAAAACATTCTTTCGTAAAAGGTGTAACATACCCATAGAGATATATCCAATAATGCAGTACTCCCCACTCTTAACCAGGGGCCTTCAGTAATGATTTGTGCTTTCCTATACCACCGGCGCCGACGAACACAATCTGTGAAAATCTTTTTGCCGTGATACGGCGCCGGAAAATCTGTAGCGTACTGCCATCCCTCGCTATCGACACCACCAGGTGTATTGTAGTCGATCATCCACTCAGAGACCTATAAAATTAACACCTATCAAATAACATGAAACATTGATTGACCATTTAGAAAAATGTAAATTGATGAATCACTAATCAATTATTCATTAGCAGACGTTCAAGGAACTATTTCCGTATCAAATTTAATCTAAATCGACAAGCGAAAATACCTTTTCGCTTCATATTACCATATGCAGTTACTTTCGCATTTACTTTGGATGTGGGTGATATTAGGTTTCTGCTATTATCACTTTGTCATTCTCAAATAGATTAAACAATACAAACTTCTTACTCATCCTTTGATATGTTTATTTCGTAGACAGGATGCCTTTTATGACATTGATAATGAACTGAATATTGAGTATGATTTTATTACAAAAACCGTCTGATTAGACAAGGCGTATACTTACCCAATGCCAATGACGACTAATTAATTTTGTGTGCTCTCTAGTTCTCTTCTGTTTCCCTGTTATATCACTCCACATATATCGGTCAGTGGGCAGTCCTGTTGATGTATAGCCAGATAGAGGATTCCACCTTTGGTTTTCATATACACAATAGGTCTGTGTGTCTGTCATAGAATTAACACCTTCATTGCCATCTTGACCTGAAACATTAATATTTATCTTAAGCTGAATAGTAATAACATAGCTTATGATGGTTTTACAGTCATGCTGACCGTCAGCGCCGACAGGAACCGACATTATATATATTGTAGGGAATATTTCGTTCAGGCTGATTGGTCAGCACAGAGTGGCCATATAGCCAGACGTCAGAGCAGCTAACCGTTGACAACCAGCATGACTCTTAAGATATTATTATTCTATGTCTTATGCATACCTTTTAGGATGCCACCTCCCCATCCACCGGTGTAGATCCATACTCTGTGGTCGTGTGATATACCCCAAACTGCAGCACCCTGACAACACTCAACTCTCCGTAGAAATCCACCCATCATCCTCCATATCATTTCATCAGGGCCAATTATTACACTTGTTGTTGAATATTCCATTGTGTAAAGTTTCAAAGAACCTTGTACAGACACTGATGTTACACTCTCAGGGCTCAATCTGTGTTCAAAGAAGCAGTAAGTCTTGTCATTGACTATTATCCTGAATCCCTGTGTGTCACATTTTATTATAATACTGAATTCTTGCCCTGGAGCTACTGGCAACGGATTCCGCATTTCGGGTCCCCAACTACCTGAACTTTTTGCATTGCATACAACAGTACCTTCATCAAATCTAACATTGAAATGTAGAGGAATCTCACTAATTTCCATTTCAATTTTGTGTCTCTGTTTCTTTACTTCAGGGCCTTGAAGATTTATGTGGAATCTTTTTACATTATCATTCAGACACCCAGTCACTTTCAATGTGCTATCAGGTGGAAAATTATTATACAGATTTGTTGTAAAACCAGATAATAAATTTTTACCTAATACTTGAAGTTCTTTAGTATATGAACCATTTTGTTCATTATTAATTTTTGCAGGCATTGGGTCCCAATTCAAAATATCACCAGAACCAGTAACCGCCCACACCGAGCTTGTGGAAGGCCTTCCAGAGAGTTCATTCATTTGTGATATTATGCCTACTAAAACGCTAAGCCATTCTTCTTGTTCCATTTCAGAAATAAACTGTACTTTTATGTTAACTTTATTGTGCCGAGGAACAGATAAATTAATTCTAGGACATCCAGGTTCTGATGCAGTAAAAACACTGTTGACTTCACTTAGATTTAAAATTAATTTTATAGTACCATCTGGTTGGAATACTGATAAAGTACCTGTATTTTCTAACTGATGCCAATAAAGAGAAAGTATACAATCTTCAAAGGAATTGTTACCAGTCACCAGTCTGGCTTCACAGCTACGGGTCCAGCCTTTCTCATCTATAGCAACTCCATAATTAGTTAAATCCACATCTTGTAAATTATTTCTATTTTTTAATCTATCTAATATTTCAATGCGCCATTTGGCTGTTATGTCAGAATTATGTCCACTCTGAGAATCAGTAAACCAGTGTGGTACTTGCATGGTATCCATTGCACAAGCTCCGGCTTCTACAAAGGCCCAAGTAGTGTCACAGGTGCCCCAAGCTGTTTGACTAACCTCCTCATCAAAATACATTCCAGAATCAACATCAAAGACACTGCTGTCACTGTCTGGTTGAGCCTCCATACCCACCACAGAGCCAACACTGCGAACGGGACTCCAGGCACGTGGATTTTTTAAAGTTGTCTCATAGCTTTTACCAGTTAAATCAATATTTTCTATATTCACATTTCCTTTGGGGCGAAGTTCTTTTGGGGGTTTTATAGGCAGTGTGTGCTCTATAGGCGCTGAGTGTGATTCTTCCCAAGAATTACGTAAATTAATGTTAGTCTTAAGTTCTGGTGCGTTTTCATTTAACATACTAAGACTATGATGTTTTGCATTCGATGTTGATGAAACTACACTAGCTGAACTAGATGTGCGACTCAGCTGCATATTTGCCTGCACCATCCTCCACCTCTTACCTGTCAGTTCTGTGGGTGTGATCCCACTACGCCAATAAATGCATTTGTCAGACTCCCCAATAGCAAATACTTGGTCATTAATACCAACAGAGACATGCACCATATGACCTGTAATTTCTAACCAGCCACTTCCCATTGCTGCAGTTTCAGAATTTCCAGAAGCATTGCCATCAATACCTTTTCTGAACCACACCCTAGCATCTGAACTGACTGCCCAGACTGAATTATGTCCAACAGAAATAACGGACAGTTTAGTTTCAGAAGGGGACTTTACTTCAAGCCATGCTTCTCCTGTTGGACAATCTTTAGTTATGCCTTTTCGAATAATGGCTCGCCCAGTCCAGAGTAAAGCCCAAACCAATCCTGTGGGGCCTACAGAAATTTGTTTTATATCACAGTTAGGTGGAATGCTAATGTTGATCCATTTCAAGCCCTCTGGAGATGTAGTACTGACATTTGATCGATACATAACCCTTCCGTGAGCAGTAATTGCCCACACTGCCAGTGAGCCCGGTGTTCCATATGGTATTTGATTGCCCCCAATACATATATCAATAAAAGGTTCTTGAGTTGGATCTTTATGAAGAGGTGCTATAGCACACCAAGAATTCATAGCACTAAATTTTCTATATCTAATCCATTTTCTTCTTCTTACACATGATTTCCATTGCTTAACAGGTCCAAATTGTGCTGGGAAATCAACAGCATATGTCCATCCATCATGGTCTAATGGTTGTCCATCTAATGTGAGTTCCAGTTGCCAGTCTCCTTCCCACTGCCATGCCATAGATGGAAGCCTAATGTGGTCAATAGATCTGTCTTTTGTTCCATCTTGTGAAGAGAAGTGGTATCTGTCTGTTGGAAGCAGCCTTCCACTGAAACCTTCCAGAGGCAACCACCTTTCATTCTCATAAGATTCTTCTTTGACTCTAATTGGAATTTCTAAACCATGAACATGCAGGTATATTTGACGGTCGCCTCCCACCGCCCACAGATAATGTGGCACAGCAGATAAAGTTTTGAATTCCAAGCCAAGATACATAAATTCCCTCCAACATGATCCTGTAGTCGATAGCGCGTACACTTTACCTTCGTTATTAATGGAGAACAGCAGAGAGGTACTGCTTGACATATTAAAACTTTTTCTGCACCTTTGATTTTTGGTACTCAATCGTAGTCTATATAGGTACCTATTAATTTTAGTCTAATTTAACCAAACAAATGTAATATTATCATTTTAATTTTATATCAGGGATTAATATCGTTTTATTTTAGATCACGCACTGTACACATATTGTTTTAAAAATTATTATGTACATTAATAACTAATTGTTAGATTTAATTGATAATTATTTCACAAGCCAAATACAATGCAATACAAGCAATACATAAAGGAATCACACAGAACCATATTCGGTCGCAAATCCTGGTTTACCAAAATTTTACTTTGCTCATTAATAATGTCAATGAAGTCAAGTCAATGCACTGTGTATGAATGAATGACAGTGACAGACAGACAACTTCATACCGGTACAATTCATTCATTCACATGGATGTAATCCATGTTCATTCACTGATTTTTTTCCGGAAACGATCAAGTCAAGATCAAGATTTAATTTGGTCTTATAAAGAGTCTCTCTGAACTCCGGGGTAAAATCGCATCTATGGAAGGTGCTGCCGCCACCGCAGTAACTGGTGGGTGAACTAAAATTTCAACTATAGCTATGCTTAGTATGTTACCCTACCCTATAATTTCTGATGCCGGGTTTCCACGCTTGCCAAGGCTCGACAAGCGTCTCTAAGCACAAGCGTGTAAAGAGGGCGTTTGGCTTGTCTTGCGTGAATTTGTGATCCCTTGCATCCGATACGGTCTAGTGTCGGTTTTTGGACACAAATCAAAGGGCGCTTGCGGCAAGCGCTTGCGACGCGTCCAGGCGTCACTTCTTCTTCTTTTCGAATCAATGACTACTCACAATTTATATTAGGTTTGACCAGTACCTGGTAACGGCAACACCCTTGTCGGTTGCCATGAGAAGGTCCTCCCGAGTACACTCAGCTGGGCACATTGGGCACTATTAAGTGTGCCATATCTTGGACTGGGGCTCCACAGTCGCAGTCGCAGTTGATGTGGGATGGATCAATGATCACTTGGCCAGGTTATCCCGACAACGGCCAACCTGGGTCCGAAGTCTATTAAGCGACTTCCAAATTGGCCACTGTGATCTCGTGACGAACGCACGTCTAGTTCTGTCTTCAAAATGAGTTTATGAGTGGCTGGTTGAACGAAGAGAGTTTATCGTATTTGAAATAATGACCGAAACGATTATCTGGAACCCCAAAGAAGTTAATCATAATTACTGTAAAAAGAAAATTGCAGATGCTTGGAGTCGTCTTGCCGAGTAAATGGGAAAGCCAGTAAAGGAATTAAAAGCCAAAAAAAGAAATATTGATGACAACTTTTCGAAAACATAAAAAAAAAACAGGATTTTAACCGGTTTTCTAACTGGTAACTGGTTTTCTTTCCCAATTTCTTTTACCGATAGCCATTTTGCTTGTTTCCGAAATGGTGGTAGTTTATTTTCTTTAAAAACAAGTTGTAAATGACAAGAAAAAGTGCCTGTGAAGGTTTAATTTCTGAAATAAACGATTTCATTTCATTACAAAGAATACAAAAATACAAGTTCCGTGTCCGCCATGTTTGGATATACGTAGCACACTGATGCATTCACTTCACAAGCGCGTAAACGACTTCCAAATGCCAAGCGAGACGCTTGTCGAGCCAAGGCAAGCATGGAAACGCATCATGAAATATTTCTTTGTTAGCGCTCCAAAGAAGTCCCCCATCGAGGTTAAAAACTGCCTTTTGCTCACTTCAGATGTCGCTTTGTTGACTGTTCCAAACATTTGACAGCTAGCTGTCATTTTCCATACTATTTCTGTAAACATCATATTTCTTTTCCAAATAATTCCGCATTAGGACTATTTGTGCAGCTATTGATTGTAAAAATGTGGGGATCCATTTATTTCCCAAAGAAATAAAACGAAGAAAACTCTGGGAAAAAGCTCTTCGAAAGAAAAAATTGAAATCTAGTAAATGGTCTAGGTTATGTGCTGCCCATTAGTATAATAATTTTTAATATAATAATCTTCAGGTCTAAACCTGAAGATTATTATATTAAAAATTATTATACAGGCGATCAAAATTTACAGAGAATATTAAAGAAAACTGCTGTTCCCTCTATATTTTCATTTTCCAAAAGCATATCTGCTGACCCACTGGCTCAGACACTGGCACAAGAACGCTCAGATCGTTTGTTAAAAAAAAAGAAGTCGCATAAAACTGTCTTTTGAAACATCTACTGATGATCCAATTCCAGGACCTAGCGGGATCCAAAGTCAAAATGTATGTAATGCAAATGAAATGTCTTTTACTCATCCAAATCCTGGGCCTAGCGGGATCAAAACTGAAAATATTTGTGATGCTGATTTCAGTGACGAGAAATTAATAGTACAGAGTGAAATAGAAATACCTTTAAACCCAGCGGTTAAAATTTCAGAGTGTAATCAAGATAGTGAATCACCTAAAGTTAAAATTTCAGAGTGTAACCAACCTAGTGAATCACCTAAATCAAAGAGTACTCAAGTAAACTTCGAACACATTTATGGATCTATAGAAAGGTATAAAGACCAAGACAGTGTTATTGCTTTCTACACTGGATTTGAAACATATGCAAAATTCTATTTTGTTTTTTCAACATTGAGTCCGATGGCACATTTTATAAAGTACTATGGAAGTCATGTCAGAAATATTAGTATTGAAAATCAGGTTTTCTTGACTATGATGAAGTTACGTCGAAATAAATGCAATTTCGAACTAGCACAATATTTTCAAATCAGTCCGACAACTGTTTATAACATATTTATAACATGGATTAATTATATGGATCAACTTTGGAGAAAATTAAATATTTGGCCTGAAAAAGAATTAGTGCATTATTACATGCCGGATAGTTTTAAACAATATGATAAGAATACTAGTTATCATTGATGGAACAGAGATAAAGATTCAAAAACCTGGAAATCCTGTATCCCAGCAAGCATCGTGGAGTAGTTACAAGCATAACAATACATTAAAGGTGTTAGTAGGAGCCACACCTGGAGGATTGCTGTCATATTGTTCGCCTGCATATGCTGGCTCAATAAGTGACCGACAAACTGTAGAAAGAAGTGACTTGTTAAAAAAGTGTGAACCTGGAGATAGTATTCTTGCTGACAGAGGATACAATATTCAGGATATGTTCATTGGAAAAGATATTACTTTAAATTCATACAAATATGGCACAGTATGTGGTGCAATAACACAATTCCTGCTGACATAAGGACACTTCACTTCGTTAATTGTTTCACTGTGTAGTGTTCCATCAGGTGATGCCGCAAGGAATGGGTGTGTCAAAGATATAAACAAGCCACACCTATCGATTCTTTCGCTTAAAAAGGCCTCGTATTTTTGTAGAGCTACAGCTTCATACAGTTTTCCATGTGCTGTAGCTCTTGTGCTAAATTTTCTTGGAAATAAAATGTTATTGGCCAATGCTTGTCTTGTAGTTCCTCTACTGTGCAATACTGCATGGAAATTGCTGGCTGTTATTCTAACACTCCTTATCCGATGCCAATCCGTAGATGCATCTTGTAGCTTTGTTTGCACTTGAATGTCATCTATTTGCTGTTGGGTTATATTCAATAATAATAAATCCTCCAACAGCGAGTGTTTTGGACACTTTTTCAAGTAATCATGGTCTGTTTCAACAGCATACGGATTCGCAGGTTTGATTACTTGGAGATAAGCCATTTTACTACCAGTGGTAGAGGAGAATCCAACTGCTAGATTTTTTACATATTCTTCATAATTATCCATTATATTTTCCTGTGTAACTGGGCAATACAATATCTTTTCAAGCTTTTTCCGCTTACTAGGTAAAACATGGGATTGCATCGGGGAATCATAGAAAACTTTATTCGGTTTTTTAAATGTCATGTCATTAATTCTTCTGTGCACATTTTGTTCAAAATTATAGATTTAGTACGCACCATATATTCTATGCCATGGAGAACCGTAAAGACGTGCTTGCAGTATGCTTCTACTCCACTTCCCGCTGCACATTCACAGTGGCTCTCCACTATCATGCCACTATTATCAATTTTTAACAAAACAATATAAAGAAGCTTCTTCATTTGCGCTTTGCATTGCGCATGGAAATAAATATGATTTTCCTCAAATGCAACTCTGACTGTTATTAAGCTCCTACTTTCATACAGTAGTCTTAATCTCCCTTTGAGTGGTGCTTGAAACCTGAAACAACATGTAGTAAGTCATTAAATATCTAATTCTATCTAAAACATTTTTATTTATCAAGGGAAAATGAGGAAATCATGAATGTATGTATTGTTACCTGTCTGCAAACTCTTGAATGTGTAGTTTCGACAGTGGTGGGAGATTAGTGCTGGCATTAATATCTCGGAATTTATCCATGCTAGGAATTTCAGGAATATCATCCTCAAGTTCTTCTTCAACTCCGATAAGGTTATTCCTATCGTACTCCTCCAGTCTACAAAAATAAATAGAAATAATTAAAAAGAACACAACATCACCTCCAAATCATAATAATGCCTGTTAATTATTTACCTTTCAATTAATAAGGCTTTTTTGCCGGTGGTCTTTGCTTTCCGTTTCCGCAGTTCCTCTTTTAATTGTGCTACACTCCAGGTCGCATACATTTTTAACAAGATTTTTAACAAATTACTCTCCCATCAAACATAAACAATGAACCAATATGGCGGGTCTTGGAACAGTCAACAGTGACGCCACCTACGATGAGCTTTGAGTTTTTAACCTCAGATGTTTATTTACTTTTTAATTAAATAAATAGACCAGGTATGGTGCTACAAAGGTCCTTATGAACGTGGCCGAAATTGGAACTACAACTCCCGTTCATATTGTATGTCACTTTTTGACAGTTCGCCTTTGGCAAAATGTATGAAAATATAGGAAAATATGCCTAACGCCCTCCTACAAACGTCACTCCATGGACTTAATATACAAACAGGACTGAGCTCTGTAAGCAAAAAAACGAGCCGAACGAGATGCAGATAAGACAGGCTCTGTGTCTCTTTTTAACTGGGTGACTATATATTTTGCTTGCCCTGGATATCACACTGACTGACTGACTTGGACAACCATTAACACAACATTTTTTAACCATTTTTTTGCGTCACTCACGTTCATAAAGATGTTTGTAGCACTATATATGTCAATGGCTCAATACAATGGCTGCAGCTTTTTTTTAAATTTTAGTTCACCCGCTGGACGCCAAATGTCGCTGTTGCCTATGAAAATTGACGGTAATACTAATGTGTGCTCCTCCTGCACTTTGATTGAACTTCAAAGTTTGAATTTGAAGTGAAGTATTGTGAAGTATGAATATGAAATAATATGAATGAATGAAGTGAATGAGTGAAAATGGTGAATAAATAATGCAAAGGAAAAAAAAAATAATAATAATAGAAAAAATAATAGAAAAGTGAAGTTAATTTTGCTTGTAACATAAATTTAATTATATTTTGTGTGTACTGCTGTGTTTAGTTTTTATCTGTTTTATGAAATTGTTTATTGAGTTGGGAACAAGACCGATCTTACAAGTAGATAGCTGTAGATAGATAATAAATTAAAATAAATACAAACACCTACTTTTAGGTGTACCTAGGGCAAAATATAAAAATATTTTATTCGTATCAATAGAGGTTTAACAATGCCTAATTACGAGTGGTGAGTAACTAAATCATTATATTAAAATCCATGATAAAAACTATCTATAGAAAACTTGTTTGTTTGTTGCTCATAAAATTATTTTTTAATGTTTTCAGGACTTCTGGGAAAAGGCAGAAAGATAAAAAACCTGCATGTCCCAGTTTTGAAGTCTCTCATCATCCCTTGAAAACAACTGTTGTTTTTATGGTAAGGTTAAAAAAAAAATTCAATTACATATTATTAATTACTATAATCCCTACCCCAGGCGACTCTCTGACTGTGAAGTGATTCTTGACATGCTCTCAGATAGGATAAAATGTTTTTAATTTGTGGTAAATATCTATTACCTACTAATATTATAAAGGGGTTAGATTTGTTTTTTTCTGTTTGTGACAAGTAAACTTAATAACCACTGGATGGACCGATTTGAAAAATACTTTCTCTGTTGGGAAACCAAACTATCCCTGGGTGACATAGGCTATATTATATGTTCGAAAAATTAGGGATCCTTACTAAAATCCGTGCGAAGCTGAGGTGGGGTGCTAGTAATTTTTAGGTAAAGTTATGTTAATTTATCATCTGACGCTGGAAACATTGTTTGAATAGATATTATGCTTATTTGTATAAATACATAAATTTATTTTTTAACATTAAGTCCGCCTATTGTATCAGTACTATATGTATTGTAGTCAAATAAATATTTTCAGTAAGTTAAATAAATATTTTTATATTATTACAGAAGGAGAGCGTAAGTACAAGTAAAAGTTTAATGGAAAGTTTAAGCAAATTTAGTTCGGCGTTTGAAGAAGTTGACCCTTTACTACGATTTGAACAGATGAAGATGGATGACGTAAGTATTTTCATGACCACATAATAATTTACTGGAAAACAAAACAATGCAAGTGAAAGATACATGCTGTATTACTTTTTGATTTAAAAATTATTTATTCTCATAAGAGACAAAAAGTAGTCGCTTATATGAGAGAAAACTAACTTAATATTAACAATTCCGTGGTGAGGCTTTTTATTTTTTATTTTATTATTTATTAATTGATATGTTCAGGTTCGGGTGTACTAACAACCTCTTCTGATACACCTGACAGTTGCGGGAGCGTAGGGCTCTCACCGCCACCCGTGGTGAGGCAACACACTTAAACTGAACTTACAGTCTGTTAATTACAGCTACCTCATGTAAAGTGGAATAACTAAAACAATGACATTATAAATTACTAGCAGCTGCCCGCGGTATTACCCGCTTTTAATTTTATGCAAGTAGCGCCACCTACTTTATAAAACCCATTGTAATACTAACTAATATTATAAATGAGAAAGTTAGTTGTTATTTATTCCTTCACGGCTTGACTAATCAGCCGATCATTATGAAAATTTGTATACATATTGTCAGGGGTACGGAGCCCAATATAGGGTACCCCCTTTTTATCCTGTGAAAGTATGTCATTCCATTGAAAATAAATTTTTCTACTATAGATGGCGCTGCAATTCGCGATTGCCGGCCAACAGATGGCGCCACAAATCGCGCTATGGGTTGTTTTGTTGTCAAATGAGATCTTTATCATAAAATTAACCGCGAGCGAAGCCGCGGGGAAAAGCTAGTTTACTATAAAACGGGGCTTGAACGCGCACTTAAACTTGTTTTTTCACCCGACGACGTTTCGACAGAATTGCATCTGCCGTGGTCACGGGGAGACTGGAGTACTGCGGTGCACAGGTTGATGACGGCGGTAGAATGATGTTAAATTACCCACTGTGTTGTCAATAAAAATTCACGAGTTATAAAGACCCATGCACACACACAACGCTAACTGTATCGGCATTAACCGCAGACGTAACACCGTGCAGTTTAATTTTGTCCGGCTATTAAAAGTCCGGTGCTTTTTAATTTCTATTGCTTCTCGTACTATTCGTCTGTGGTAGTGACGGTCAGTCGATAGAACCTTGAGTTTGTGGAGTTCAATCCAGTGGTTTCAACCCAGATGCACCTCTGTCGAAACTTCGGGTGAAAAAACAAGTACGTTTAAGTGCGCGTTTTAGCCCCGTTTATTTTATAGTAAATTATAATGTGTTCAAAACGCGATAGTTTAAAATATACAACTACTTTATAAAGCTCCATTGACTATCAGACTTTTGACCAAATCCTACGGGAATCGCGTACTTTTCGGGATAAAAAGTACATACCAAATATCATAAAAATTGACCCAGCCATTTGGGCTTCTTCAGGCCAAACATACACACAAACTTTCGCCTTTATAATATTACTAGCTTTTCCCCCCGGCTTCGCTCGCGATTAATTTTATGACATAGAGCTCGTTTGACAACAAAACAACCCATGGCGCGACTTGTGGCGCCATCAGTTGGCCGACATCGCAATGCAGCGCCATCTAGAGTAGAAAAAATATTTTCCCATTGGAATGAGATACTTTCACGGGATAAAAAGATAGCCTATGTTGGGCTCTGTACCCCTGATACAAATTTTTATAATGATCGGCTGATTAGTCAAGCCGTGAAGGAATAACAAACAAACAAACAAACTCACCTTCTTGTTTATAATAGGTATTAGTATGATATATACATACATCATTGTGCAATGAAGCAAATATTAAAAATTAATTAATTTGAATTATTTTAAACAGGACTTATACCCAAATGAAATACTAGACAATGTTGTCAATTATTCAAATGCCTGGAGCTCGAGACGCACTACTATACTAAATAAATATACAACTGGTGAAAAACTGACAATTGTGAGCAGCTTCTTGCCCGGTGGTGAAAAAAGTATATAATTTTCAATTTGTTAACCTCATTATTAATGAATGTGGGTGCATCTCAGCAGTTTCCCATTTCTGTAGTTCTAAATAGAACTTTTAGGACAATAATATATAAAAAATGCTATCTCTTTGGATATAATATTATGATAGGAAAAACAAACTATACTGTAATAGGTATTCTATAGGATAATTTCAGACTAGTATCCGAACAGTTCTATAGAACAAAATCATGGGGAACCACTGAGATGCGCCCATAAATATAAATCAACAAGGGTTTTGAAAGAAAGAAAATGAAAATGTTTATTTTGGTACATCAAAAAAATTTTTTTCTTGCTAAAACCTAAGTTTTGGTAAAACCTATTTTGTCACCGTCATTCTTGAGGAGAATTTATGTAGTGTGAAAGAACACTTTTTGTTAACCCTTTACTGATCTACATTTATAAGGCTGTAAGAGATTTATTATGATTGAATGAAACAATGAATGTATGTACTGATAATGTTTTTTTTTCTTTTTATTTTATTTTTAAGTTAGTTCTTTTTCAGCTCTTATTAGACAGGTTTCCAATCTAAATGAGAAAGTTAAACATAGGTTGGAGCAGTTGGATGAGATTGATGAAAGTTCAATACGGAAGACTATGGGATTAAGCCAACAGGAATTTGTGTCGAAAATTAATATGCTTAATGATGAAATAAAAAAGGTAAGTTGATTATATTGCAGAGAGTGGCTCAGTTGGCAGTGATTCTATATTCAATGCCCAAGGGCATGGTTATGATCGCCATTCAGGACTAAAATAATTTATGTGATAATATCCAGAGAAACACGAGTTCTCTGGATATTTTCTATGTATAGTAAGAAATTATTATTGATGTCAATTGTTTAGTGCACACTTTAGACCAGACGGAAATGACTGAAATTATGTTTTATTATTTATTTTAAAATTATTTACACAGAATGTAGAGAGCATTCACTTTGGCCATATATGTTATGTTGATGCACCTGCATGCTCGTTTAGCCATCTCTCTTTCTCACAAGAAAATATTGTTTATTGCAGGCTTGGGATACAGAACAAAGGGTAAAAGCATTTAAGATTGTTATACAGTGCTCGAAGTTACTCTCCGATGTGACTGTCATGCAATTCTATCCCAGCAAATTTGTATTGATTACTGATATATTGGATACATTTGGTAATTTAGTATTCAATCGACTGAAGGGAAAGAGTTTTGGGTAAGTAATTTTAAACAAAATATTGACGAGTTATTTTGATCTTTATACAAAAGATTAAGGGGTTATTTTGATTTATACTCAAAAGGTTAATGAGTTATTTTGATCTGTATTCAAATGATTCATGTATGTTATTATAACATTGGAAAAAATATATTTATTATTCCAGAACAGAATGTAGCGGAAAATTAGAAGATATAAATCCCGCGCAAGTTCCAGAATCTGCTAGGGAAACCTGCCAAAACTGGTTATTCAAAATGGCGTCAATCAGGGAGTTACTGCCACGGCTCTATATGGAAATGTCACTATTGAAATGTTACCTTTTTATATCTAAAGATGAAATAAAGCCTGCTGTGGCGAGGCTAACAGCTATGATCCGAGGTATAGGTAATCCCTTAGTGGCCGCGTACCTAAGGCTATACCTTTGCCGTGTGGCATCCAAAATCTTGGGTAAAGATAGCGAGGAGTTTGCTTATAATAACTTGAAAGAATTTCTAGACGAATATCAACAGGTAATCATGTTTGTACGATATAAAACCACCCATAGCAAATTTCTTCAACATATCAAGCCATTAACGCCAAGTTTAAAATCCATTTAATTAATTTGACAGGGTTGTTGGCAGGATTGATTTCTTATTAATGTGTATTTATGAAAGCTATTTCATTAGAAATAAATATGTATGTAGTATTAAAGTTCATCAGAAATCGCTCCTAAGATTAAAGTGTCACCTTATAAATAAACTCCATGATAAATAAAAATACAAAATGTTGATTTTTAGATTTTCCACCCTGCCATGAAGAAAAAATATGAATCACAACTATTGACGATGGATAGATATCTAAATTTATACGTGCCGGCAGTGGACTGGTTCTTCTTCGGGACCCTCAACTCAAACAGATGCAAACTGACGCTTCTTGAGGAATTACTACAGAAATGCGACCAAATTGAAAACTTGTATGTATATTAGAAATATGTATTTTTGGTACACATACAATGAAGGTACTTGAACTTTTATTAGCTTGCTCCCGACTTTGACCGCACGACAGACTTTTGGGCGTCGTCGTAGCGTGATGTCAAATTGAGTTCCTTAATTGTCTGTTGAAGTTATTCAGAAAAACAGTTCCTGAGATTCGCGCATTCTCAAAAAATACCGACTGTTCAATTTATTGAGTTTATTACAAACACTACAGTCAACTAGTAATGTACAGGCAGCAGCATTAATATGTTATAACTTTTGTACCTACAAATTCTTCGTATTAAATAGTTGGATCATTTTTCAGTGAATTACTTCTATGCTGCATTGTGCTATCATTTGACTCTGCAAACATTACAAAGAAAGCTAATGTCATTTTGGAAATGATCCAGAGGTCGTCCGATAAAATGGGTAAGTTTTTAGCGCAAAAAAAAAACAAAGGTTGGGTGCGCGTCGGCGTCGCTCTATTCCGTCGCGCACGTCTTGCGTCCAACTCACACTCGTCCTTGCGAGTCTTTTGCATATTATACTTGATTCCTTCGAATGTAGGTAAAAGAATATGATCTGTTCATTTCTTAAATATTACTTATTTACAGTCCTGATGAGTGAAATATTAACGTTACTCGGAGAACACTTATGCTCTGCGGAGAACCATAGATATTCGTCGCCTGAAGCGTTGATACAAACATGGTGGAAAATAGCCGTTAACTTGAAGCCCCCTGTACAATTCCTTCAAGTTTTAGAACCGTGGATTCAGTTTGCATGCGTACACTTGTCGGTAAGATTTTTTACATTCACCCTAGTAATAATAAATACTTACTATAGAAGTAGTATTAAGGCTAAGAACTCACGGAGCGATTTTGTACCGTGCCCGCCGCGGTGGTGGAACTGCGGTTTTATTTCTAAACTCACCGATTATTTGCGTGGCGTCGCGATTGAGATGATCGCCCGCAAACTTGGGAGGCGATGATCTCAAGACGGGCGGTTACAAGACTAGGCAGTTAACGATCAGTTGACTTCACAGAAGAATTAAAAAAAGAAGACCCAAAAGGTTTTGGGTGCATCCACTGATTCAGGATAGAGATCGTTATAGATTATTTGTTACTCTTATTAATGAATTAAAGAAGGACAAAGAAAAATGCTTTAATCGCAGAGCGCGCGGGTGCAACCCGCCGAGGCTGCGGGTAACCGCGGCCCGCGCGTTTATACTAGTTGCCCGCCGGGGCAGCGGGAATCGCAAACAACCGCGCACACCGCGGGCGTAAAACGCGTCGTGAGATTTGCTTTAATTTTTACATATATATGTGCATTCTACAGAAGCTGCGGGCCCGTAACCGCGGCGGACGCGGGTGAAAATCGCTCCGTGAGTTCTTAGCCTAACGCTTCGATTTTGTTTCCATAATTTACGCAAACAAACTTACTGCAATTTCCACGAAATGCCCACACATTCTCATAGACAAAAATGCAAGCGACTGATCAGGTTAGGGTTAATGGGCGGAGCCTGGGGGCACTGACCACAGTCATCAAGAGTCGTCAAGTATGAGTTTTTAAAATGTCTTATGAAAGGTGCTTCCAGTATTTTTCATGTCGAAGAAAGTGGTATGTGTAATGATGCTTTGACTCAAGTTAAATTCTCTTTACAGACACAACATGTGAATATTATACTGAGAGGAACCATTCGGTACATGATCAAATGCGGCAGGGCTGCCGACGAGTTCTCAGGTCACTTCCAGTTTGTCATAAAAAGGATGTTAAACTCTATCCCAGATGTGGAGGAATTATTTTTAATGGTAAGTTTGCTTTATAGATTAGAAGTAAGAATAATCTACTAGTAGTTTGTTATATTTTCTCGTGTAACCCTCTGAATATGTTTTATATAATAAATAAATATAAACATATAGTACATATAGATAGAGACAATTCGCACAGATTGAGCTAGCCCCAAAGTAAATACAAAACTTGTGTTATGGGATACTAACTCAACGATATTATATTTTATAATAAACATCCAAGACCCGAGGCCAATCAGAAAAAGTTAGTTTTTCATCATGACCCAACCTGGATTCGAACCCGGAACCTCCTGGGTCTAGCATGGCAACCATTACGCCACGGAGGTCGTCAATTGTATTGTTGTGTGCGTTCTTTTTTAGTTGGCTAGTAAATGATATTTTTACTTTATAAACTTTACTCTTTTGTATTTGTTTTCTACTTAAGCATAAAAAAACTATATTTTCTCACGCACAAATAAAATAATAATAATACATTGTGTTTCAATACAGGATGCGTTCATGCCACTAGTAGAATTGGTTCAGACCTGTAACGCGCGCACACTGATGGCCAAGACAGTGCTGTCAATATTCTTCGCGAGATATTCAACGCACCAGATCGAGGATCATATCATTATCGGCAGCCTGATGAGACTATGTTGTATACTACACGATTCAATTAAGTAAGGATTACTTTTTTTTTCGTAAGGTTGATGTGGGTGGGACTGATAACAAGAATTTTAATTTGGGAATGATTTTGGTTTGATAGCTTTTATTGTATTTTGTCACTTTCAAAGTTCATTTAATTTTTATCAAGAATTGCACTGACAAAACAGGTTTTAGATAGAAGTGAAAAAAGTTTACTTAGAAAAGTATATAGAAATGTTGTTGTGCATTTGAAAGAGCAAAGTCCATTAATATATTTTTCGTTATATAAAGACGGAGTTTAGATTAACATTAGAAAAGTTACACAACTATTAATTTACAAACAAAACATTGATTACATAATTTTTCAGTGCCGTGACAGTGGATGACGAAATAAAAGCATACGCGGAATCTATCAATAGATATGTTCAAGCTGTAACATATCAGGACGACTTGGAGCAACAGCTGAACTTTTACGTGGAATGTCGCTCGGCGTTTATTAAATTGGACGCTGTACTTGTTACTTTGGTTCATGTTAGTATTATTTTTCTATAAATTCTTACTATACGTTGAGTTAGATTTAGAAAATTATACATAAGCGGGTTATGCTTATGCCAAGCAAAAATATTCACCACAGATTGAAACTAGAGAACATTTTTTATAAAAATAAAATTTTATCAAAATTAAAATATGTAATAAGTGCTTCCCAAAAGATACGAATGGTAAAAAAAAAATACATTGAAATAACTTCTAATTTATTAGTAAATTATTGAGTCATTCCCTTTCCATGAGTGTGAGGGGCTCGTGGTTGGGTGATCTTTGCCCAGCTATGAGACAGGTTAGGCTAATATTCAATTATTTATTTTATTTTAATAATGCATATACCTAATGCTCTAACTTAAAAAACGAATATACTTAAAAAAATATTATTAAGATTATTCAAAATAATTGATTGAATTATATTACTTTGTAGGCTGTGAACGCCCTAGCGGCGCGTGCTGGCGGCGGACAAGGAAAATGGATGCAACGTGCATGCGCGGCATACTCCTTCGTCACAGTGCCGTCCCTACACTGCACTCTTACTAAAGTGCATTTGTACCTACTTTCCGGTCAAGTGGCACTCCTCAATAATTGTATAGGACAAGGTTAGTGTATATTTATTGTAAAGGAAATTAACTAGCAGTTTTTGAGTGGTACCCTAGCTAATACTAAGAACTGGGGGCCGATTCTACTAACACAAATGCACCAATGGACTCTCAATGGTGTCTCAATCGTGTCTCAAAAGAATGCCGACAGTGTATCAGTGGAATAGTTTTTGACATTTGTTATGGACAAGAATAAGTTACACATTATGTTATTGTTTAAGTCCATAACAAATGTCAAAAACTATTCCACTGATACACTATCGGCATTCTTTTGAGACACGATTGAGACACCATTGAGAGTCCATTGGTGCATTTGTGTTAGTAGAATCGGGCCCCTGGTTTGACACACATAAATATAACCTGAGTACAGGATATTTTCATAAATAAATAAATATTTCTGGACGAATTATAAAAAGTCATCTAGTCCCAATCAAAACAAAGCTTGTAATATGTACTAGATAGCTGATAAATATCATATTTTTCATCCGGTCCAAGACAAAAAGGCAGCTAAGTTCAGGCACACAAGTCTCTATCGAAATTGCTATCTTTACTAATTATAAATCAATTACTAATTACATATTCTGTTTTGTAGCGGAGGCGAATTTCAAGGCACTAATTGGATTGATACCCGATATCCCAGAATATGTTTTAGAAGATGCCCAGAAGAAACCAACGAATATCAAAGTCGGAGGGATTATAAGCGACTTCTTATCAACTTTATTAATTTTACCTGTAAGCAAAAATACTTGAAGTAATAATGTAAACATGTATATTCTAGTCCTATATACTTCGTACAAGATTTCCAGTGAAATTCAAAGATTGTGTTTGGATTAGCTGGTCATAACTCATCCTCATTGTAGCAACATAATGTTGTGTGTTTTATCGCGTTAAAGTGATTAATACGCGCAACTTTGTTTGCGATTATCCCGCTTTCCCGTGGAAATTTCGAAAAATCCTTTCTTATCTGACGCCTATGTCATACAAACAATCCCAAGTTTCAGATTTTTACGATGAGCGGTTTAGGCTGTGCGTTGATTCTCAGTCAGTCAGTCGGACACTAAGTCATTCAGGACAATTGAGGACAAAGCATTTTATATATATGTATGTATAGATTTATATATCAAAGAGTGCAAACTTGCTCTAAATAAACTAGCAGAGGTAACGACGGTCACTATAGCATGGGTTCCAGGCCATCAAGGAACATTAGGTAATGAAAGAGCAGACGAGCTTGCAAGAGAAGGCGCCAGCTCGAGACCCTTATGACCGGAGCCTCAGCTTCCGATATCAGCCACCGTTACTAAGGGAGTGATAAACGAACTTATGGCACGCGAGGCACAGGACGCGTGGGCCGGAAGTAACAGCTGCAGACAAGCAAAAATGTTTGTTAAAGGAAAGGATCACAAAAGAACCCGGAGACTACTATCACTAAGTCGGGAAAGACTAGGCATAGTCATGGGCATCATTACGGGGCACTGTAGACTCAACCGACATATGTCCCTAATAGACAACAGCATAGACCCCGCTTGTCCTGAATGCGGGGAACCAGAGACCAGCCAGCACTTCCTGGCTGAGTGCATTCACTACAGTAGGCTCAGATGGGAGACTTTCGAAGCCGATAGGATCGAAGAAGGAGAACTATGTGACCTGGACACTGGTCGCATAGCGGAGTTCTGCAAAAGGAGTTTAAGGTTTTCTGGTGGGAGGTCATCGAGGCCACAGTAACAACCGTATCCACACGGGAATAGGGTGTAATGAGTCCATATAGCGACTTGAACACCCGCCTGTGCCCCGCAGGCGTCCCACCCTATAAGAATAATAATGTATAGATTTATGTTTATTTCTTGTCGATTTATATTTTAAATAAGACGATTATTTGGAGCTCTTGTGCGAAGTATAGTGGAATGGAATTTATATTATAGGTATTTATATACACGTTACATTTCAGTACATCTTACTATAGAAATCGTCAAGAGACCACACACGGCAATGTTAGTGTACATTTTTAAGTCTTCATTATCTTGCATATAAATTATAAAAAAAATAATCCGACATAATTATAATGTACTAGCTGACCCGGCGAACTTTGTTTCGCCTTAGGGGCACTACCCTACCCTACCCTATCCTATGTCCTGCTCCTGGTTCTAAGCTACCTCTCCACCAATTTTCAGCCAAATCGCTTCAGCCGTTCTTGAGTTTTATATAGTGTAACTAACACAACTTTCTTTTATAATACTTATATAGATACTTAATGGCTAATCTGACATTTAAAAATTATATTATGAATTAAAAGAATTCGTTTATTCAGAGATTAGCACTTTCTTACAGATTTTTTTTTGTGTACATTTTTTTAGGATAATTTAGACAGCAATTTTAAAGCTTATATATTATGCGGATTCATAAAAACTATAGAGAAGATACACTGGAAGAAAACGGAACCCTTGTACTACACGACACTGCTGCGGATACTAGATTTGCTATGTGAGATGACGCAGGAGAAATATACCTATCATATAGATTCAGGTAAGTTTTCACTGTAAATACTATGATGTGTGAGGTTCTGTTTCTTTAAATTATTTTTCATCGTTAAGAGTTGTTTTTTATTTTTATATAATACTATAAATTATTGTGTTCACTCTGGGAGGAAGTTCTTTTCGTGATACTGTCACCACACCTATTTCTTTTGTAAATAATGTATTTCATGGTAAACGTTGGTGGAAAGATATTTGTACAAGTTTTATTGTACTTGGTATTTTTTTTGTTTACTGTTTGTTGGTCTTAAAATAAATAAACACACTTCTGTCTTGCGGTTACGACACGGCACACTGTAATGATGTGTTTCATCCGCCTCCTCACTTCAAGGCAGTTAAGTTCAAAATTGCATGCACAATACGTGCAAATGAATTTCATAGTATCTAACCGCATATATATTTGTTTTAGTTATATCAAACGACATGCTATTTGGCTCTGAGACGGAATTCATCGAAGCCATAGACAGATACGCGACAAATATATGCCAAGAATTATTAGTCGTATTAAAAACTTTAGGTGACTCTAAGGAAACTAAGAAACAATATAATTTAGCTTTGGAAATGTTTTGGAGAGTTGTGAGGCGTGGAGACCTAGGAAAAGCTTCTATGATGAGTCTCGCTGTTAATTTGTGGATGTTGTCGCAAAAGTTACAAGACTCCAATAATAAACTCGCGGTAAGTTAAAAGTCCAAATTCCTTATTTGTTTTAACTAGCCTTTAATTTAGTTACTTACATCTAAATTAATATAGAGGCATGATAATTCTCCACTTGTATATCTTAAAGCCGGCACCAGATAAAGGTTCCTTATTTGAACACTTTGATTACTAATGTCACGGGAATTTGTACGAAGTTTGAACAAAACTATGGGCTTTTCCAAAACTTTGGCAAAGTCTTCTCAAAAAGCTTATCAAATAATTTGTCTGGCGACCGTTTAAACGGTGCATTGCACTGACTACTGCCAAAACAGTTCGCTCATTAACCTATTTACCGCCAAAGTTGATTATAATCAACAAGCCTATTTATACAGTCGAACTGGTTAGGTGAAAAAAATGACTGAAAAGTTTTTGGAAATAGCCATAGTTTTGCATTCGATAACTTTTTATGAGCCTGTAATGACCTACTATAGGGCAAATGCGTCTCTTTTATCCGAAGATTTATAAATTTATTGAAAAAAATGTATAAATGTCTTCTTGTTAAATTTATATAGAAATATTAATAAAAAAAATATGATTTTGTTACAGAAGTCAATGTTATCAACATTAGAAAAAACCTCGGATCCAGCTACTCAATCTTTGGTTAAAAAAATAAAAGAAAGTTCTACTACGTAGTCAATGCTCTTCTAAAATGTAAAATTTTGAGTTAATTTATAAAATAAATATCTGTTTATGTGCAAGTGTCAAATGAATATCCATTCCAATGATGACTATTGTAAATATTATTTTAAATAAATGATAAGATTTCTATATATAAAATAGTGTTTAAATTTGTTGATATATTTTTTGCTGTGCTCCGCTTTCGTTAATTTCAACAACCGGAGCAGAAAAACAGCTTCTATTTTATTATTAAGTTGAAGTTAAATTTACCAATGTTTTTTGCAAGTTTGCAATTAATTGTTCCAAGAGACATGAGGGTTCGTTCGATTATCGTAAATATTTGTATGCAATACGAATTTTATATTATTTTGAGTAAGTAGATAATAACGCTAAGTTTAAGCTTTATATAAAACTTATGCATCTCCTCTCCACGTGTTCGAATGTTTGTTACTCAATCGATAGAATGAAAGGAAAGACAATAAAACAACTGTGTTCGTAGGATAATAATTAAAGACGATATCCACTCGAGTCATCATATTAATTACGCTACGTAAGTAAACAATTGAAGACTAAATTGTAGGTACTTATTTAATTAAATCGCATTGCATCGGAAATGTCTCAAGTAATTGGTGCGTGGTAGCGGCAGGTGTTCTTTGGTGGGCCGAGTGGCTCGGAGGGTGACCCCAGTGGACCGCGGGATGGAGTAAGCGGACATTGTCCGGCTAGACACGCTTGAGTGCTGCGCGCGCTCTGTTGCACCGATCTTTCACCTTCGCAATATTGACGCCTATAAAACCTTGTCATTGCAATTTTGTGACGTTACTTTCATCCCGATTCAAGCGCGACATACAACTGGACAGTGAATTAGCGGCCTCAAAGAGATTTTATTTGGGTTTATACCCACATTAGAAAATGACCAAATTCATATGTTTGGTATGATAGTGTTCCATTTCAGTGTTATTTATTTTTAAATGTGTACAGTTCAGTTTTAATATTATTTTCTGTTACAGTTACTTGTGTGGGCGTTATGTGAAGTTGTTTTAGCCAACGCTGAGAATAACGAATTCGTCCAACCTTTGGATTTTGCTCCTATTTTTGATTCTGGAGATGCCGGTTCGTACCTTATGTAGAAATTAAAACTTTCGCAGCTCATAAGCTTTCTGCTCGCACGCATTAACTTCTATATGCATTATATTATATAAAGTATACTTATCTATTTAAATATTGAATTAGTATATAACAGTATGTATTTATTTAAAGTACCTATATAATAATATATCTATCACCTATTATATTTTACTATTTCCAGGCATATCTCCTTTGGCTTCTCAACCTATTGCCGCAGCGATACTTAACGTAGATAAAAGCAAATATCCGCAATTATTTGACACTGTTGTCAGTAGTTCTATTGATAACATACGCACAGCGTCACCTGTAGAGAGCGCGTTCTCTTCTGAAAGTTTTGGGTTCAATCCGATCGCTAGCAAAAGTTTCCATGCGCCAGTTAAATCTGCTAGATTAGTTGCACCACCGAGACAGCAACAACAACAGCCACATTTAGTTCCTATCGGACAGCAACTCAGTCCCTTGCGATATGATATTAGAACTGTGCACGACGCCGATTATAAGGTGTACAAGCCAGAAGAAAACGAAGAGGGTGAAGAAATATTAGCGGCATTGAAAAAAAATCCATCCGTCGCAGCATATTTCCAACCCGCCGTCACGAATGTCGAAGTATCTCATCCCTTAAAATATCGCAAGGAAGAATCTGCTGAAAGTTCCGAGGTAGAAAACTACAAGCCTAATCCTTATATTGCAGGACCGCCCCGTATTCGTCGATATACACGCGGCAGACAAAGAGAGAATCTGAAAAAAAAGAGCGAGGACCATGAAGACCCCTATGATTATAAAATTGACTACCTTTCGAGACCGAAGGCCTTTGACACGGATATTTACAGCAGCGCCTACAAAGAAGCGAAAGACCCCAATAAGGACTACGAATATCCATATGGCTACGACTCGGGATACGACCACAAAGAATATGAGAGAATAAAGTCGCTGTCTGAACAGCAAGCTGCGGATATTAAGAGAAATCCAGAAAATTGTAAGGAGGTTAAAAGAGACGATATGACATGCATGGTGTGCAAGGATTCTAAAACAGGAGGAAACTATGAATCTTGTTCGTATGTAGCAGAACCCAAAAATAATAAATATGCGTACTCCAAAGAAAAGAAATATGATAGCAATGACGAGCCCGATGAACCCGCTAGTAATCAAAAAGAGGAGCCGTCGAAAAAGCTTTCGAAATACGAAGACTCCAGCAAGGAAAGAGAGAGTAGCCATGAAAGTGAATCCGCGAAACCGTACGCTAGCTACAAACAAGAAAGTAAAGATGATAGTCCCGGAGATAAGTACAAATCGTATTATGTACACAGCTCTAAGCCGACACCCAGTGAAGCCCTGCGAGCAGCAGAGGCCGATAAGTCTGATGAAAACGTCGAAACCCTGTCTAAGCCTTACAATTACAAAAAAGCTATACCCGGTTTCTACAGTAACAACGAACCTAAAAAAGACGTAGAAAATGTACTGGCAGAATTCAAAAAGAAAGATAGGTCTTCCTGTAACAAGGTTCAAAAAAATGGCATGACTTGTTTCCAGTGTCTGGACAAATCTGGCCTTAAACATGAAGAGTGTATGTTTGTGTCTGAATCAGCCCCAAAGAGAAGTCATCTCGCTTATCAAGAACTCAAAGAATTCACATCCAAACCACCTACTTTAGAAGCAACAAATGTGGCTGCCGAAAGCCAGACTGTGTCGACCAGTGCACCACCTGCTCAAAAGTCGGCTGCTTATGTAGTAGCTAACAATAGTTATGGAAAAAAATTAAAAAGGAAGAAAGCTCCCCAAGCTTCGTTGACTTCAGCGGCTACGCACCAAGTGGCGACTTCAGTTGTATCCCCAACACAACAGGCCGTTGCACGACGAACTAAGAGAAACGTGGATGCAGAGGCTGAATACAAGGCTCAAATAGTAGATGAAACTAATCTAGCTCCACCAGAAGAGTTTGCGGGAGATAACTCAAGAGGCGCCTTTTGGGCTGACACTGTTTCTCGGTATAGTGCGTCTTTAGGAGTCACCCTTCCCAAATTCATGCTGTCTCGATCAGAGCACGAAGCCTCCTTTGACGAAGCAGTGGCAGGCGCGTAATGGCTATGATAATAATGAAATTTCTCAATCTCAAACGCATTATTAATAGAGCGTATAGATTGTAAAACGCTTTTCAAATAATGCCTGAATAAAAGGTAACGGGTAATAGATATTTGTTGCGTAACTAAGTAAGATTTCACTGATAGACGTGCTGCTAATCGGCATGAAATTTCAAAATAGCCACCACAACTGGGGCGAAGATTAAATAGAAAGTTTCAACGCGGCATTTGTTTATATTTTATTGAATATTATTGTTGTGATATTATACGATAATTATAACTATTGATTTGTTGATTGTACATACATAACAATTTAATGTTGTTAAACTTTGTATAAGGACTGTCGTTATATTTTATAATTTTGTTGTTAACTAGTTTTAGATAATTTGAATGAATATTAAATTGTATGTTTGTTATATTACAATTCATTATTTTCTTTAAATAGTATTACCCGTACAATACTTATGATCATAATTTACCAGATAGGCACTACATACATAAAACTCTCTTAAGGTCGACAAGCAATTCTATCTCTATCTACGAATTTAATTATTTTACAGCTTACAAACGTTTTCTGGAGTAGGTGCCTCGTTATTCGGGTCAGTAATTCTCTAACCTATGTTCAAGTGCAGAGTGCCGCACGAACATTGTAGACACACATATACCTAAAACAACAACGAACGAAGATAGTCTAATTTAAATGCATCAAGCATATTTTGAAATAAACTTTGCTCGATCAAATTCCTGAATGAATAGGAACATTTCGAACAGTACCTAACTATTTGTAGTATTTTTTTGTATAGTAGATATTTGATTTTGATAAAAATATTTTCAGTAGATGGCAGTTGAAATCAAGGTAAATTCTAAATAAATGTCTACCGTAGTTGTACTAGAAGTTACTTTTGCTATTCACAATGACTGGCACATAATACGGTCAGTGTCCCACATGTCGATACTGTTTTAATGTGCTATTTTTGTTGGTAATTGTCCAAGATACACACGTCATGAACAAATCGTCACGTCTACAACGTAGATCAGATTTTAAAAGAAAGTAATATCAGTTGTACTCAGCACATGAAACAGTTCACAGTACTGTGCTTATAAATAAAATTAGTACAAAAGCGGATCTCCTTGTTTATTCTATCGCAGTGCAATACAAGATTGGATTAAAACGAACACTGCACAACCTGGTTACTTTTCTGTGAATTATTGTTTAATTTGGGTGAGTAGATTATAATTTTATTATAGTAATATTATTGTTTACGTTGTCGCTCGTTGTACGCAATACCGGTAAGTGAAATTCATGAAAAGTAACAAAACTTCTTGAACTTTTATGAATATAAACTATAGAACTTATTCGATTCTGTGAAATAAAAAGACCATAATAGCACTAAATATTATAACAATCAATTGATTTATTTATCGTGTCAGCGACGCGACATCAAAAAACTGAGTTCTTGTCATTTTGCCAAGTTACCAATCGTATAAAAAATATACGATTATTGCGCAGCGATTTTCTATAGAGCTTCGCATCGTTGATTACTTCAAATCGGTACCTAGTTTATTTTCGTCATTGTGTTGTAGTGCCGAGTAAAATGGGTTTTGAATAAACTTTTCACGCACGTACGGTTTGTTATTGAGCCTATTATTTATACTGCCGTCCTATAATTTTTTTAAATTCCAAACTCAACGATACTAAGCCTTCGTCTGTCTCTCAAACACAAGTAGGTACCTATACAACAGATAAAATACCTACTAGTTATTTAATATTAACGGAAGAAAAATAGTAGTTACCTACAGTTAGTCAATGAAAGAGATGAGCAGACCCGTAAATATGATTTAAGTATGTGTTCTAAATATTGCATGAAGGGATTTACGAGAATTTTTCTTTATCAATATTATTCTTATTGCAAGTACTAGCCTATGTACTTAATTACTAATTTTATTACAAAATATCAAAAGTGCTTACATTATTAAATAATAAATTTGGCATGTGTTTTTAGGGTTCCGTAATAAACTACAAGGAACCCTATAGTTTCGCCATGTCCGTCGTCTGTTCGCGGTAGACGCTTAATGCTAGAAAAACCGAATAAAATATTTTTGATTTTGTAATTTGGTATGTATACACATTTATTAACAATGCTTAGGTACAAAGTGCTGGAAGAAAATGAAAAAAAAAACATTTTTTTGGGGTGCCTTCTCTACATGTATAGTGGAGTTTTTTCGCGCCCACCCCATGTTGTGAGGTATCTATAAATGGTGTGAAAAGATCATTTTTCGATACAATCCGTTTCGGAATTATTTAGGTACATTTATCGTGTCAATTTTCGTTTTGCACGGTGGTCCCCCCTCCTCTATCTCCGAAAGTCCTGTTTAGAAATTTGAAAAAATCATGGTAGTAGTCCATATGCTAAACCTTCAATGAAAACTATAACGGTTAAGTAGGCTCTACTACTTACTGAGTAATAGCCGACGAACAGAAGTAAAATTTCTTTGATGATAACTTACAAATGTGATAGATTTTGATATTGGATTCAACTGATAGGCAAGCAAAGCTCAGCAAATACGGAACCCTACATTGTGCGTGGCCCGACACGTACTTGCCCGGTTTTTTTCAATTTGATTGTGTAGATGTGTGTAAAACGGCCATACGCGACCAATAGAGTGCCTACATTACAGTGTTTCTATACTATACCAGGTCGATATCAAAAATGAATAAAGAAATAGTAGACTACGAGGAGGAGTATGTGGATGTCCGCAAGTTGCCGCTGAGGCCCCCACAGCCGGCCGCCCCGCCGGAGCGCGTGCAGCGCCGCCCGTGGCATCCGGTCATGTGGGACGACTCTATTGCTGGTGTTCCACAAGTAGAACCGATAGAGAAAGAAGAGGTAGGCCATGGTACAATACGTAGCTTATATACCGCGAAGGCTCAACGTCCACAAAATCAGAGATGAACGAAGCGGTGGTTATTTCAATTTCCATATTCAAAATAACGATCACGAGCAACGAAGACGACACACGTGACGGACGACGTTTACATATTCGTGCTGTCCGCTCCGCTCCCGCCAGTTTCTTTGATCGATGATGAGCCAAACTACGAACTTTGTATTTACATAATAACTTTGTAACAACCAAGGTATTTAAACATCGAAATGCAGTGGATCCCCGGTAATCCGGCCCCTGTCTAGTCCGGCACCCCCTGTAATGGTCTATTTCGAGTATTAGTGTCGTTATTGCATATTTTTTGTAAGTTCTATAGCATTAATTTTATAATAAAACGTAAGTTCTCTATTGTGTTGCTTTATTTACTAAATTTGACATACATAATGAAGTATGATTTGTACTTCAAAGTACATAAATATATACATATAGAATCTTATCATTGGATCTGTAATTTGTCCGATTACAAGATACTATTTTGTAAACATTTCCGGACTGCCTGCCCTGCAAAATGTTTGTCGGATTACCGGGGATCCACTGTGTCACTATTATAGCTCTTGTTCTCGACTTCGCCCGTCCTTTGTTTTGCTTGGCTTCTGCGGGTTTGGCTGCATGGGCCCATGGGCCATCAAATCCCAACCTACTTATATTATAAAGGCGAGTTTGTGAGCATGTTTGTTACTTCACGCTCATATAGATGGGTCAATTTTTATGATATTTGATACGTAGGTAGCCGATATCTTGGATTAAGACATTTTATCCCGAACAGTACGCGATGTCCATAGGATTTGATAGTCAATGGCGCTTTGCGCTTTAAAAAGTAGATGTCGCAGCTGTGCATAAAAACACACAAAGTTGCGCGGGTTTCGCTATTTCAAAATTTTCAAATTCTATTATTATTCTATATTGGCGTAACGATAACGGTTTATTAGTTATTCCCGTTATCCCCATGAAAATAAAATATTTTTCCTCAGTATTAGGTATAATGTATGTTACTAAAACCCTTTTTTAAACAGTCTGCTAACTCGACCAGAATTAATATTAAAAAAAATATATATCATCTCGCTAAACGAAATGCATATGCAGAAGTTTCAGGCGGAAGTTTTTCATTGAAAATAATATGGATTTCATTATGAAGTCACATGAATGCGAAACAATTTATTACAAAATTATAAACATTTAATGTCTTTTGGCTTAACACCAAAAATTCTCAAGAATGAATTTGTTTTTCTCACTGCAGAGTTATTTTAGCAATATTTTGCCTTGCATGTCATGTTTTAACAATTAATATTACAAATTTCCCTCTAAAATATAATGAACAAACAGAGGCCTTGCTCATATTAAGTCGACGGGCTAGTCTGTTTTGTTTCTTGCGAGATATTATGAGAATTATCTTTAATTCGGGGAAACTATTAATGTATGGGGTCGAGTCCGCCTGTCTTTGATTCATCTTATGCCTTTTACGCTTAAGTGCGGTTTCAAACACATTTTGTTTTGTATGTTCATATAGGTGTGCCATTACACCGGATTTGGAAATATAATTTAACATTTCTCTCGGTGTAACTTTATTTTCATTTCATGTCAAGACGCAGCCACAGCAGAATGTATGACGTCAATGTTTCGATTGGCAGACTTGCAAATTATTATTTATAGCTTTATGAATCGTGAAGAATCTTATTTTGATTTACAATACACCATAATGCTCGCATTGATCGCCGATTTTCCTCTTATTGCAGGCGGAGTCGGGGTTGCGCGAGTATCCACATAAACAACGCATCCGCAATCTTCGTCGGTTAATAGCAGATGGCAAAGTGAAACCCACGTCAGAAACATTAATTTTCTTCCTCTGTAATAAGTTCGCCATATCCGAAGATCGTCAAGAAAAAGTCTCCGTTTGAGATTTGTATAATTTTACTTCATATTTATTATATTAATTTTAGAAAATAAACTTTATGTAACCAAATAATACTCAAGATACGATAGACGGAACCGAATAGCTCCGACATCCCTCAAAATGTACAATGTGATCGGGGTTGTAAATACAAAAAATAATTTTGTAAAAATCTAGCCTTTTAACTTTAATGTTTCCTTATCATAAGAAATGCAGTTTATTGCAGTACCCTCGAATATTAACATAAATCTTTTATTCAATAATATTATTACAATCATCTGAGTCAGAATGTACAAAAGACGCCCGAGCTGGGCCGTCGCGGCCGCGGGCAGAGAGCGCGGTCAGAAATTCAAATCAAAATAGGTACATATACTTTATATTCCTCATAAAAATTATCTACACACAAGACTTGAATATAAAAACAAAGGGCGTCGGGGGCTGCGGTGGCTGAGCGCGCGCTACGTGCCGGGCAGGGGCGGCGCGGGCGGCGCGTCGCTGCTGGCCGCCGCCGCCGCCGGCGCCGCGCTCTCCTCCTCCTCCTCCTCCTCGGGGTCGAACTTCAGCATCAGCTGCTTGAACTGAACACAAACGCAAATTAAACTCGAACCAAACTTCGCTATGGGAGACACTATTGATATAGATACATACCTCTAGATAGTCGTCGACGAGCCGCCGGCAGCCGCGCTCGTCCAGTTCATCGTCGTCGTCGTCCTCGCGTAGCTGTGAGATAGTTGCCTTCGGCTCGAATATCGGCGCGTGCCTTCTGGACACCGCCTTCTCGTACACTTTTACGCTCTCCGACGGCGAATATTGATTGATTTTTCTGTATAAAATAAAACTAAATTATAAAAGCAATTCTTTTTTACTATCCTAAATTAGTAACATGTTATCACTGCTTTTCTAAAAATGAGTTTTTTACCTACGCATTTTGTGACAATACCTCTAACAGATATATTTTTTTAATACGTACAGTCAAACCCCCCCCCCCTCAAACTAAGTAAGAATTAAGTTTTTTCAAGTAATCTTCATCTCAATGTATTCAAACCAAAATTAATAAAACATTACATATTGATTACGTCTAGTATTCGATGAGATTTCGTTAAAATCTTTTTTTTTTTATACCACTAAGGTGCTGTCGGCCAAAAACTACAAGAGTTACCTTAAAACACTTACGGTCTTACTTATAAACGTTGCTTAGCGAGTATTTAGTTAAACACTGTTGTGTCACTGTCTGTCTTGATGAGAAATAAATGAAGTGTGAAAGTGACAAAACATTGTTTAACTAAATACTCGCTAAGCAACGTTTATAAGTAAGACCGTTAATTCTTAGTTTGTTTCGGGGGTCAGGTAACTTTGCAGCTGAAATACTAAATGGTGCTTACGCATCAGTAAATCCGTAGAGTTGTTTGAGATGCTGCTTGAGCACCAGCAGCAGCAGACAGCCCCTGGCCTGGCGCATGGCGTCGCGCAGCGGCCTCGTCGTCGCCGGCAGCCTCGCCAGCAACGCCTCCGCTTCTTCGTCGTCCTCCTCCTCCTCCAACTGCTCTTTTTCAGTCTCCGTATTCGTTTTGGTTAATCCCTTTTAAATTACAAATAACATTTAGAATAGTTTAAACAGACAAAAAACCTTTTTGAACGTTATCAGTACATCATAAAGGTTAAATTTGTGTTGGGTATTATTTTTAATTATTTAGAAGAAATTAAAAGATAAGGAAGGAATCGTACAAATACTAAAATTCTGATTCACAAATTTGAATTCCAATTTAGTTTTAATTAGGTTCGCTATGGAAGTTATTAGGTCTGTTTTAGATCAGAAGGGTGATGTTTTAGTTACTCACCTCACGAAAAAGCTGTAGTAAATTAGACCCTGACGTTGAAATGATAATATCAATGTGGTGTATAATAAAAAGTGGTTCGTCTTGTACTTGAAAAGGAAAATAGCTTAAATTATCTGCCAGGTACAACATTTGATCCAATGGAGCCGTCTGTAACAAAGTATAATAATAATAATATTTAATAAAAAATAAATGATTGAAAGAGAGTGAAAGAACGAAATAGAAAAACGTTAGGAATAAAGTAAAGAATATAGGTTTATTAGTTACTTCTACGATTTGGAGTGTGATTTACATTTATTATGAACAAAGTTACCATTACGCAAAAATAACCAATTCATGTCCCGATCCTAATCCCGATTCCCGTTTCCATAGGAATTTACAAAAAATCTAAAATTATTGTTGATTGTGATTCTCCTTTTTTATAAGGTACAAAAGCGTATGGCGCAGTCGGTAGGATACTTACGGAAACGTCGTCAAACTGTTTCAGTAACGACAAAACCAGTGCTCTTCTTTGCGGTCGCGTGTTGCGCAACAACGAGTATAAAAACCCGTTGAGGGATGTTGGAAGATCATCTTGGTCTTTTTTCCTACAAACAAATAATGTAACTCATTAAACAATAGCTCATAGAAAAAAGTAATAAACATCTATTTTTATAAATGCAACACATTATTTCGTTACCGTTCCCGCTATTATGCTAGTGCTAATATTGTGTATTAGTAGTACATACTCCATTAATATTATGAAAAATAACAAACTGTCAAACTTACTAGTCATCATTATGAAAACAGATCAAGAAAATTTATAATGACGATATAATATACGATATAATATAGTCACGGTACATCTTTTCCCCCACTGTCCCCTATCATAATAATAAACTAATAGAGAAATACAAATCTTACCTAAAACCTCGTATCACGTCGTCCTTTGAATTCGACTGTAAAATTTTCTGTAATTGATACGAGAGCTTAATGCCAAGCTGCGCTTTCATGTGGATGAATCCTGGGTATTTCTTATCTATTTCCTGAAGATGTTTGTCAGCGGTGTGAGATACCGTCACTTCAGTATCGGTACTCATTGATATTAAATATGGAACAATCTGGAAATAATAAAGTATGTTTCTAGCATAAAGATATCTAAATCTTTTGTCATTTCTTTTACCAGTGGCCATTTTGCTTTTGTTTCAGAAAAGATTAAGGCTTTCACACATAGCTGCAAATTCGCATCGCATCGCAAATATCTGCGAGCTCGCTTCGCAGTCATGTGGAGCCTTACGTCAATATTTAAACAAATAATAATTATTTTTTCAATTGGACTAGAGACATTGTCTGTGAAGGTCTGGTATCTGAATACATGGGACCCCTCAAATTGGGATAATAACAGTTTTCCATACCTGTACAGGATGCACGAGACCTTGCGCCAAAACGAGTTGCACAACCTTCATTGCGCTGGAGCGCACCACGGTGCTGACGTGCAGGAAAGCGTCTAGAATCTGTTTCAGGTACAGCTGTATCACAGTAGACGCCATGCCCGAGGACACGTCTCCCATCTCTTTCAGGTTCTCCAGCTTTGATCGTTTTGACCCTGTCAGTAAAAATAATAATGAACAGATTGCAAATGACAAAAATTTAATAACACTACGTTATTAAGGGTGAAGGGAAGTCATTTCAACTCTTCATAATCGTTCTAATATTTTATTTTATTTGGAAAATATATAACATACAGTTACAGAATATATCTAGTTAGTTACAGAATGTAAACAAAGCGTACTCATTTACAAAGTTTTCAATTAAAGAAATTATATCTTTCTGATTAAAGAAGTTCCAATATAGTTGTTGTTTTTCTCCTGGTACGATTATAGACTGGCGATAAATTCGACTGCTTTTTGTCAATATGTGATCAACGTTATTCTGGAACCCAGGAAATAGTAGGTATCATAGAAAATGCTTACATTCTTTATCTTGCCGGATCATCCGCTGCTCCTCTTCTTGTAAGTACATCTCAATATTTCGAAGTACATCAGCCTTCATTTCAATAGGTGCTAAGTCAGACGTTAGGAGTTGATGGTAGAATTCTTTCAATTCCGGCCTCAACATAAACTCGTAATGCCTTACGCAGACCGAGCCCAGTGCCTTGAGCGTGTGCGACACGAAATCCTCATCTTCTAGACCCACAAAGAACATTAAGTTTGTGTACACTTGTTCCTTGATGTCACTCTGAAAAAACAATACATCATTCTATTAGAGTTTGATATATTACAAACTAACGTAATTTAGAAATGTCATAATAGTAGTCGGGTCGCGGAGCACGAAGAAACCAGCTATCACCTATCCCTGTCGCCCTCGCACAAGTCCACGAGTGACGCTCACACAAGCGCAATGACTACTGGGTCATAGCATCTATGCGAGCAGGACGGCAATACAATCACGCGGGAGTAACAGAGACAGGCAACCACAGGTCAACGCACAAATTTCTTTGTGCACCGCAACCCCACTTTAGTATTTCGAAATTCTGTGTTTTGAATATATATTCAGGGAAATCAAGATAAACATACCGGCAAGCCTTCGATAACCTTGGCCTCTGTGAAGTCGAAGTATCTTAGTAGCAAGCCGACGATGAAGAGTGAGCGTCTGAAGTGCGGTCGGGTGTGCAGTGATCGCGTTATGTCTGGGTTCCGCTGCCAACTCTGTTTCCATTGAAGTAGTATACCTAGAACATTTTATTATTTTTTTAGCCATTCACATAAAGAGAGGTATATTATACGTGGAAAAGTAATAAGTTTACTGGTAGCTAGAGGTAAACTTCTGCTCACAGTTTATGGTTGACAATGCATTTAGGGTGAATAAAACATATTTTACTCACCATGATATTTATTGAAGACATCTCTAATAAGTTTGTAATTGTGCGTTAAGTTATTCACGATGGCCGCCAAACACGCGATACACGATGCTATAACAAGTTGTCCGCGCTGCAGGATCAGCTTCACGGCGTCTTCCTCGAGCTGCGCGAGGAATACTTCACTCGGATGTTCCATTAGAGGCACCGTTAGTTCCAACGTTGACGCTACCGTCGACATTATCTGTTGCTCGTATTGATTCTGAAAATGGATTGGTTAGTTATAATTCACCAAGTCTAACGGGCTGTACTAATGGTAGGTGGTAGTCATACATTTGAGCGAAAGCCGCTATCGTAGCTGCGAATGTTTGCCAATATTGCAAAATAAATATTATGTAGTTTATATACTCGAATTACATAAATGATTACCTGGCATTTTAAACTCAAATATGGTTGTAGTGTTAATGCATGATTAACTAGAAGTTGTGGCCTAATTTTCGCAAATAAATGTAGTGTTGAAAGACAGGCTAATATACGCTGAGACGATGCAGAACCTTAAAGTAAAAAGTACACGTTTAGTGACATATATTTTTAAAGCGAAAACGAGAGCTTTACATGTTAATGTTACAACAGTGAATTTACCTTCTGTACTGGACTCTTCTAATTGAAGCAAATTTTCAATAAGACAGTCCACAATCTGTTGACAAGCTACTAAGAGAGATTTAGGCGGCTGATAAATAATTTTTGTCGAATCTTCCTTGTCTTCTTTAGGTTTGAATAACTGAAAATAAAAGGTTATAATGTTTACCAATTCATCATAAAATAAGACAAAGCTATCAAGTACAGGATAATAAGTATAACTTACGCTCATCAATAGTTGTTGAAACCATTCTAATCCGATATCTCTAGAAGAAATCACTACATCTGTGATGTTAAGCACCTTCCTAGTGAGTGGGTCGGCGGTGGCTGCTGTCATGTCTAAAGTTCCAGGTCTGGACGAGTTCGGACAAGGAGTAAACCACATGTTCTGGAAGACTTCCATCACTAATTTCCGGATGCCCTCCTCGTCGTTCACCCGCCGGATCATCTTTACACAAATCTCGGGAATCTTCGGAAACTCCGGACACTCTATACAGATATCTTTTAAAATCTTGATAACACGTTTCCGTACGGACACGCCTGTATCCTGCAAGAATAAATTGAATTGAACAAAATGTCCTCTTACATGCGCCGCGTGCGAGGCGTCGCATGTATGCGAGGGCAACTCACCAGTATCCTAGTGGAGAGCATTCCGTAGTACTTGTCGATGAGGTCGGGGCGGCTGAGCACGAACTTGCCGACCAGGTCGACGGCGGCCTCGCGCACGGCCGTGCTCTGGTCCAGGAAGGAGCGGTTGACGCCGATCTGCATGTCGGGCCGCGCCAGCACCGCGGGGTCCGCCTCGACGATCATGGCGAGGCACTTCATGGCCTTCGTGCGGATCGCGATCGTGTTCTCGCACAGGATCACCAGGATCTTCCGCAGGTACCTGTCGAAGCTCTGCGAGAACGACCGCTTCGACGCCAGGTACTGCGATATGAGCTCCGCCCCGCCGTAGTCTATGTACGACTGCATCACTTGCACTTGCGCGCCGCCCTGGTACCTGAACGGCCTGATTTTCTCTAGGAAGAAGTGTTTCCGCCTCTCGATCGTTTTGTACTTCTCTGCGGACATTATGGAGCTTGAAGCGTGTTTCTTGTCAGCCTTCGACTCTTTGACGCCGCCGTCGCTGTCATCATCCGGCTCGGACTCTTCGTCGCTGGTTTCGTCTTTAGCGTAACGCTTCTTAGATTTATTTTTGGGCCTCTTTGTTGGGGACGAGCTTTTGGGTTGTACTACCAAATCTCGGTACCATTGAGTAATATAAAAATATCGAGCACAGTTCCACGCCTGATCTTTTTGACCGTTGATTGCTAAGTAATCAAGTAGAACTCTTTGTAGAAACTCTGTTCTCTCTTCGTCTTCATCAAGTCCGGAAGTTGTGTTCTAAAAATAAAATTTCGTTACAGAACCATAACCATAGACAAGCGTAAATATTGGTTAATAATACTTTATGATGAGAAACAAATATGTCACCTGTGTTTGATTGCCGTCTTTCTCTTCTTCCGCGCGAATGTCTCTCACGACTGCGTCCATAGTCGCAAGTTTTGCTCGCGAGTGCACGGTGTCCCTTCTCAACCTTGCTGCCACTAACCCCAAGTATTCTAGAGATGCTACCCTAACTGGCATTTCCATCGATTTGTCTGACATGTATTTTACCTAAGAAAATAAATTATTATGAATAAGTGATTCTAATTCAAACATAATGCAACGTTTCTACGCCTATTGGTTCAGTCGCCTCACAAAAAATAATAAGTTTCAATCTAAACTTATATAATAATTCCTACAAAATACATTACATTAATGTGAGCATTCACTTACCAGCATAGTTCCAAGAAGGCTCAGCAGCAGTTCAGTGGCAGGCCACTCAGGTTTGTTCACTGTGGTGAGTAAATCATGCACAAAGTTCTCAAACAGGGGCCTGAAGTCCACTTCTTCCGAGCGGCTCCGGCACTTGTTCAGGAATGACGTTAGGAATGTACCGCCGACACTGATTGCTGCCTCGTATTTGGATATGATTAGTAAATCTTTATCTACGTTCTGAAAGCAAAATTTAACATAATGGTTTGAAACATTTAGCTGTGTCCATGCCAAACGAGCACGGCTTACGGGTAACGCTTAATACTTCCTAATCGCTAGCCCCGCCAGATTTAGAGACCCGATATGATATGAATACATCGACATTATTACGAGCGTGTAAAATTACATAATTGATAATTAAAAATCTATCTCACATAAGAAACAGAAGCTGTAAATTTTTAACCTAAGAACAAATGTTATGTGACATGGATGTGCAAACGAATTACTTACCTTTTTATTTTCAGATTCTGAATGAACTTTATCCTTTTCTTTCTCTTGAGATTTGCACATCGTTTCAGGCAGGGTCACAACGCATTGCACCAGTTGAAGCACAAGCGCTGTTAGCATCTGGATATGTTGGTCAGAGCTCAGCTGGAACGATCGCAGGTTGTGCTTCGAACTGGGTATACGCGCAATTGATGCTAAAATATCTTCCAAGAGTAGTCGTCGATGTTGTTCATACTTTGTGAAAATCTGATGAGAGAATTTCAATGTCATCATCAAAATTTCCTAATACATGTAGCTATCTATACATAATTTAGATGATGTCACTCACGGTAGTGACGAGTTTCAAGGCGGAGAGCTGCAGCTCGCTGACGTTCTCGACGAAGAAGGGCGAGACGCCGACAGTGGAGGCGTGCAGCACCGTCGTGTCGGTGAGGTGGTGCGCGGCGAGCAGCTCGGCGAGCAGCGTGACGCACTCGTGCGCCGCCGTGTACAGCTCGCGAGCGCCGGCGCCGGCGCCGCGCCCCATGGTCGAGCGCCGCGCCGCCGCGCCCGCCGCGCCGCCGCGCCGCCGCCGCCCGTCCACTGCACAGGGCACACACACCACATATCATTACAACACAACCATACCCACTAAACAATCGCCGAACACCACCTGTTATCAAACATCACAGTTTACCTTTCTTTTTAGATGTCGTCTGGATGCTGTACACGGGATCGTATACACAGTAAATCGTGTTGTTCAGTTGAAATTTTATGAACATTATGATTCTATCTATAACATCTTCTAGAAACACACGCTTGGGCATACTGGGAGAAGTCATTATGTACAAAGCAGTCAAGCAAGCGTCTGACGCACACATCACCCTCTCTAGTGCTGATTCAATCCATATTTGTCTCATTTCTTCACTGTCGTCCTGGAAACATTTTACCAATTTGTAAAAAACTACATATTCATAAAAGGAAAGGCTAGGCTGACTAGATAACCTATGAGGTGGGGTGGAGTCAACAACAGCCAAAACCTCTGGATCTAGGACTAAATATTAAAAATGAAACGATTTTTGTATTTTCATATGAAAACACAGTGTTCACTGTGAAAACATGACCGCGTGGGAATACGACGGGCATTCGGTATCGACGAGCTAGTTGATAAATAAAATTAACCATTTCATTTGAGACATTGTAAATATAATATGCTTACCGGATCTCCTACGAGCGACATTTTTTCTGCTGCTCTTATATTTTTCTCCAATATACTTAACAATCTAACTAAGCGGTCTGAGGGTATAGCTTCCATAGCACTAAGATTCTTTAATTTTGCTGCTTCTGAACACAGCTCCTGTAGTTGGTAACGTGGTAATAATAACTCTTCAGGAATGTCAGTACCCTCTGAAAAACATATCAAAAATTAATAAGAAAATGAACAATCATTTTCATCATGTATCCCTCATAAATATTTTGGTCATTCACCATATTTTAGCCATGCCGTACGTTTCGTTACTGTCGTTAGTAGTTGGATGGACGCGTATTTTATTATTTTGATCGTGTTTAAAATATAAAGTTGTTTTATAATATTACTATGTGCACAACACGATATTTAGCGCCTCATAGAGCACGCGCTATATTATCATTTGATTGTTTCGAATACTTACCCATTTCATCCGTTACTAATATGTCGTCGTCAATAGTTTCAAACACTGACTCAATCAATTTGTTAAAACGCTGATACGTATTTGATTCCATGAGTTCGTCTATTGATAACATTTCTATTACGGGGACTAATCTTCTCTCCACTTTCCTAAGCTTCGGTCGAACTATAACAAAATATTATTTATTAGAGACAAATTATATTGTTAAAACATAGATTGTAAAAAAAAGTTGATGAATGGATTAGTTTAAGATCAAGGCGAATGACTTTCTAGGGGGGAAACTTGTAACAGACTGAAATGATGATGTATAAAATTGAAGGGCAGAGATGACAATTCACAATCAAAGATTAGAGATAAATTAGAAAAAAAAATACCGATAGCCGCCTCAGCTTCTTCCTTTTTGCTAGCTTCTTCATGTTTCCGTTTCACTGCCTCCCAATTTTTTTCTCTAGCTATATCTATAGCTTCCCTTTCTTTATCAACTGTGGATGTAGAATTACTGGATTTTGCTTTTAGTGGAATATTGTCATCAGAGTCAGACTCTAAAGTACTATTTTTTCTTGACCTCCCCTCACTTGATGTTTCATGTTTCTTTAATATTCCCTCCTATGATAAAAAAATAAGTCATTTATTTATTTTGATGTGGATTCATTTCTCAGAGTTAGCAGTAGTAGATTCCGCCAATCATAATGGATTAGGAAATGGGTTAATGCAAAGAAGAAGTAAATTTCATTTACTTACAGATAGACGTCCAATTTTTACAACAGGGTATCTGTTATTTGATGCGTTGGTGCTTTTGGTGGGTTCCTGTTTGTCGCTCTGTAGCGGCGGCGCGTACGGCGCACCCATCGAAGGCTGCGGTACGTGAGGCTCAATCCGCAGCGGCGATGGCGCTACACTGGCTTGCGCGGGAGACTGGCCTAGGTATTAACGAAAGAGGTACATAAATAAGGCATATGTTACAATAATTCAGTAAAACAACGTTTCAATAACTTCAACAAAAATCTTACCTTGTTCAAAGGCCTTGTCTTGTGACTGCATAATCAGTCTTTGCTGATCAGTTTCATTTCTTGGTGACATTGAAAGTGGATCCTTTTCTTCACCCAAGTTAGTATCAAAATTTCGGTTGTCTTGACCAAGACTATTATAAAAACCGCCATTTTGAGAATTGGAGCCTGACGTATTTGATAATGGGCTTGTGTATACATTTGATGAATTAGCACTGTTCCATAATGGTGAGACATTATTTTGGGCTGTAACTTGCATGCCAGGTCTAGATTGTGAAGGCGGTGAACCTATGTTAACGTGGGGAGAAGACTGACATGGCGGAGCTAACAATTGTTGATTTGGAATGGGTGCAGAATGTACAGCTGTTCCATGTGACGAGGGACTGGAGTGAACAGTATTAGAATAGTTGTATGAGGGTGATGGTGACATGCCATTATATTTTGATGCATGTAAGTGGTTTCCCCAATGATTTCTCTGTTGCTGATCAAACACATTTGGATTAACATGTAAAATTGCTTTTAACAATTCCGGTGTGGCTTGTTGTGGGCCAGGGCTGACAGCATTAGGTATTGTCTCATCCTTTAGGTCTCTGAAAAGGAAATGAATTTTGTTCATACATGATTTTTGTTTCCATGATGTTACTTGTAACAAAAAAAAAACAGTCTTACATATGCTGTACTGATGTCTGCATTAGAGATTGCAATAACAAAGAAACCAGGTTTTCATCTTGAGTTGCAAGCAGTATCGCTGCCTCTTCAGCAACTCGTGGGTGGAACAGCTGGGATTTGTTGTTTAAAGTAGATGGTAAGGGTGTTGGAAGTGGTAACACTGGTAATACTGAAACAAAACATTAAGCATGAAGTAAAGCAGATGCTGAAATTGGAATAATATTTATGTAGAAAGTTGGAAGAAGCATTTGCCAAACTGATGCAGTGTCGCATAAAGGTTATAAATGTAAAATTTTGATTATCTGAAATCTGACTAAATTATTTTAGCTAATTATATAACATTAAATCACAAATTATTATTGTCCATGACAGAGAACATGGACAAGAACAGCAGGAGACAGCATTATAAGGAGACAGTAGTGAGACGTTTTTGCCAAAAGGCAAACAGAATAATGTATTATTTTGTTTGCCAAAAGGCAAACAAAATAAATAATGCATAATATATTGTCACATTATGTTAAATTTCTAAAATTGTAATAATTTTATTATAGGCAATAGGCAAATTAATTAACTTCATTATGACAGGAAAGAAAGAAATAAAGTTCAGGTTATATTTTTCTTAATAAGATATTTTATTTCGTGATGACGCAATAAGGTGAATCTAACTAAGTCAAATAAGAATTCCCATTAGACTCTTGGTGGTGCTGCTCAGGTGTTGATGGCTCAAGCATCAAGGCATGACCCTTGTAAATTATGGGACAAAATAATTCATTTTTATTTGAGCACTGATCTTATATCATTTTAATATCTATATTTTAACCACTGCTTGGTAGGTTAAAATCTAGATATTGAATTAATAATAGTTTGATAATCAAATTGATTGCAGATACGATTCTGAATATTTGTTTTGTTTTCATGACTTCATAGTCTGGTTAACCAATAGTGAAGCATTTTGCAAATTTATATTCCACATGCATATTAAGATTTTAGAGATACAAACACAAAAAATATCAATTGAAACATTTTCTTATTCCCTATTATTATTATTATATATAAATTAAGATATACAAATCACACAGCTAGCCCCAAAGTAATTTCGAAACTTGTGTTAAGGGATACTAACTCAACAATACTATATTTTATAACAAATACATATATATTATTATTGTCACCGGAAATGTATGTAATCCAGAAATGTATACAATTCTTAAGAAATGTGTTATTATAAAAGTGGCCTAGCTCCCTTCCGTAGCTCGGCTTTTGATAGTCACAAGCTAAGCCTAAACTAACCCAGCTTTGTCTGGTGAACAATGTGTTTCAATTATTTTATTTACAGATATTTCTGATTCTCTGGGTTAGGTTAGGGATTTCAGGATTACATACATTCCCAGTAACATAAAAATAAACATCTAAGACCCGAGGCCAATCAGAAAAGTTTGTTTTTCATCATGACTCGACCGAGATTCAAACCATTACGCCACGGAAGTAGTTGGTATTTTATTATCAATCCTATAATATTAAAGACCCAATTATTTCTTAAGAATATATTAGGGGTCACAATATATTTGCAAAAAAATGTATTTATTTACAAAATATATAAATAAAATCCAATTGCATCACTAGCAAGAATGCACTAAGTGAAATAGTTCTTATAAGTAAAATATAAGCTACATCAGATTATTTTATTGTGCCTCTCCTTTCTGTCTCCAAACATCCTTAGTACTTAATTTTTCACAATAAATAGTCCAATTACCAACCATTGCCTAACAACTACCATGCCCCAGACCTTTTCCATCTTATATACACTTTTACCATTAGGTGTGACAGCCTAGTGTAATTACAATTATTATGATCAACATTAATTTAAAAACTACGTACTTTTACTTCTTTTGCGTATGATGATTTAGAAACCTATTGAAACTTGTATCTAAGAGAAGCCATATTTTTCTACAAATCCTCTCTTTATTGTCAGTAAATTACTCTTACATATGCAAACTTGCAGATAGTGGAGGAGTTTTGTTGTCATGTTGAGATATTTTTTTCCCGAGAAATCTGTTTTTTTTCATTTGGCCTATTTTGAATGTCAGTATTATTACACAGTCATGATCTTTAGTCCTAATAAAAAATATGTTTCTAAATTTATTTTACATTTAATAGAATGTAAGGCATTGTTGTGTAAAAACAGTAAATTTTGCAGTAAAGTGGAGTGCACGAGAATACTTACGGTCTGTCAAACTGGCGACACCTGCTAATGTTGTAACAGGGACACTTGGAATATCCCTTTCATTCATTTTGATGGTAATATTGTTATAAATTGTGTAATTTTATTTCTCCACATCCACAATCACTCTCCTAGAAGAAAAGAAAGTGTTTGCTGTTGTACTGTAACACGGACACCGTTTGAACTTGTTTGCGTAGTCACCGTTTCCATTTTCGTTTTACTTTCCACATGCGTAACACTTCACATATCAACTTGTAAAGATGATTTTTCTATTTAGTTATCAATTCTTATATTATATACGATTTGAGAACTAACAACAAATTGAGATATTGTTGTGAAAATGGGGCAGCCGTCAATTTGATGCTTTGTTGTGCGTTGTGCATCAAAACGAAGGTCAGCGCATCTAGCGACACTCCCAATAAAAACCACAAGAAAGCAGTTTGGAATAATCTAAACTGTATCCTGTTAAATTATATCTTCGAATACTCACTGAAACATTATGTTATCTATTATTATTTTATATAACCAGGACAAATCAAACATAATCCCAACATTTAGGTAATCAAGGAATAGTAAATCAATGTTGCCATGCCATAGTTGTAACTTTTATTCTAAATATTTTTAGAAATATATTTTTATTTTGTAATTTACAATCGCGTCTATGTAATAGTCTTATTTATTTTGATGATTATAACTAAAACAATAGAAAATTGTAACGGTTCTTTAAATTTAAGTGAAAATATTTGGACTTACCTTTAATAGTAGAAAATTGATTGCAATGTTTTTGCTATGAATTACATTTTATTTATTATAAAATAGAAAAATCTAACATGTATGTACGTTGTATGTATGTAAATACATATTTTAAATGATTTTATTTTGAAAAACAATTCCATAAAATGTTGCCAACTAAAATTAATATTTGGTTGCCAGGCCATGACCAAGGAGGTTAGAGTTATGGCGGAAACACACTACCGTGTCGGGGCGTGTCGTGTCGCGCCAGAAGCATATCGCGTTCATACATTTTATATGGTTAGGAGCACATTTGTAGGGCGTGTCGTGTCGTGACTCGCTCTGTCGTGGCGCGGACTGCTGGCCGCCGATTGCGCCACGGCGGTGGGGGGTTATGACGCGACACGACACGCCCTGCAAATGTGTTTCTGAACTATACCCGCGCGCGGCTCGTGGCGCGAACATGTGGATGCTTTTTTTTTTAAATTTGTTTTTGCAGCGTAATAATGAGTTACTAGGTACTAGATTCCTGATAAATATACTTAAAAACATTTTTTTGTAAATAAATACCGTTATACATTATAGAAAACACCCAGACAAAGGCAAACACTGCGAGCTTCTGTTCAGAAATGAAAGAAATAAACGTCTGGCGTTTATTTCGTTCATTTCTGAACAGAAGTGCGCCCCGACACGATACGTAAGTGTGCACACTAGTGGTGATGAATATAACCATTAACCATTAAAATTAACGAATAAAAAAAACAACCATTAACTTCAATAAATAAAAATATCATTAACCAATAAAAATATCAGTATCCCGATCCCGCCTGGCGGGCGCAGGCGCGATAGCCAGCCGGCCGCCGCCATCGCCCGCGCCGCCGCGCCCGCCGGCCGCCCGCGCCCGCCAGACGGGCGTTGTTGCTAAACCGTCACGGAGAGACAGGGAGACGAGTTGAAAGATTCAACTGCATTCAAATTTGAACCTTAATGTCTTCAAGCAAGGCTCAAGTTTAAAGAGACGTCATTTTTCTTCCCATTTTCATTGTGTTAAAATTTGTGACGTTCAATTGTAAACTCTTTAGCGCTTGAAATAAGACACATTAGTAAGAGTTATCATAATGATATTTTCAACTTATCATCCGCGTGGTTGTTTTTAATTTTAACCATTTTTAACTGAACGGTCGAACGTGATCGTGAATGGTTAATGATATTTTCAACCTATCATCCGCGTTGTTGTTTTTAATTTTAACCATTTTTAACTGAACGGTGGAACGCGATCGTGAATGGTTAATGATATTTTCAACCTATCATCCGCGTTGTTGTTTTTAATTTTAACTTTTAACTGAACGGTGGAACGTGATCGTGAATGGTTGATTTGATTACCTATTCAGTATAGATTCGAATTCGGTCATTTCAGTTACAACGTCACAACATAAGCAAGTGTAATTTTTTTTGTAGTTTGTGTTGTTGTTAGTTTTAAATTAAAAAGTAAAAGTGATAATTTTGAAAACATTTGCACATAAACTGTGAAGGCAGGTTACGTTACTTAAAGTACCTATGAAGGAAAGTTCGTTGAATATTTTAGACGTAATTTATAGTTAAATTTAACTCTCAAAATATTTCTGATAAAAATATTAGCGAATAAAAATATCGACACGCAAAAAATATCAACCAATATTTTCAACCATTAAAATTAACCAATAAAAAAAATTAACAATTAACTTTTAACCAATAAATAAATTCAACCATTAACGCCACCTCTAGTGCACACCCACCGTCACGACAGAGCGCGATACGACACGCCCCGACACGGTAGTGTGTTTCCGCCATTTGTAAATCCGTGGGTGGTTAGCCATAACTCTTCTTCTTTTTTTCACCACAGGCAAACATCTGGAAATGTTTAGTCGAAAACTTAAGAGAATAAATGACAAAAGCGCGCGCATCAGTCATTGCCCATTATGCCAAGCGTAAGCAATGTCATTTAGATATTGTATAGTGATGTGCCATGATTGATGCACCTGTGCGTAAATGTAATTATTAATTTAAGTACTTAATACGTATAGGGATGTAAATAAACATAATAATAAAATTGTTTTATTTTATAATTTTGGATCATTTTATAAGAATATCGAAAAAAATCGCTCAACTTACTTTTAGCATCACTTTACATATTTACAAAACCGTTATACACATTATTTAGTTGGATACATTCATAATGATTATCTAGTTAGGACATTAAAATGCACGGAACAAACGAAACTCCAAATTTTGGGCTCCCAGTCGGGCCTTTTAATTGCTATAGCCCCCCACTTATTTGCCAATTGACGGCTTTCCTTAAAATCTGCAATTAAATAATTAACCGTATTTAATTAAATTTTAAAGTGTGTAACAATTCAAATCAAACATTTTACTGTAATGTATGCATTGAAAGGTTGTAATCACTGACCTCTATAATACAAGTACGCTGGACTTCAGGTGATCCGTTTCGGTCAGCGCGGGAAATTCAAATTTTTTGGGGTTTTTTACAAATTGCATCTCAATCATTGATAGAATTTTCGTAAAAATTGATTTGACGACAACAAATACAATATATCTACTGACTAAATAACAAATAAATTATAAATATTAGCTCTTCCTATTATGAATGTCCACGATGCATCTTTTTCCCTATAAACGTGCATTATGCACATTCATGATGAGAAGAGCCAATATTTATAATTTATATGATAATATTCAGTAGATATTTTATATTTGTTGTCGTAAAATCAATTTTCACGAAAATTCTATCAATGATTGAGATGCAATTTGTGAAAAACCCCCAAAAAATTGAATTTCCCGCGCGGACCGAAACGGATCACCTTCATATTAACAATTTCAAAATGAAGCCATTTGATTTTCGCCATTTTGGCGCTGATAGCAGCGTGAGCGTCCATGGAACTAATAATAGAGATGGGACATATCCTTCGATAAACATTCGTTTATCGATAATTGACCGTGAAAGTCATTGTTGGGCCGTGCAATGTGCAATAAATAATGGTCGCAACGGTCATAACGTATACGCATCCTTCAATATACCGAATGAGAACTACATTCAACGTACGGTTCATTATTTTTATAGTACAAATTACATTAAATTAGAAAATAGTATTTGCCAATCTGTTTCAGCTTATCAAACTGAACTGTCACGCCTATTTCGAGACTGTTCATACTTGTGCTTACTGTACATACTCCCTAGAGCGGGCTCTATTTACTTGTCTTATTTATTTATACTGTAAGGTCGAAAACTTTTTGCACTGTTTGTTTTATGGCGTATCCACACGCTCGGTAAACAACGGCGAACAGCGAACACAAACAGCAAATACGAACGTATGGACAGCTGTTTGTCTGTGTTTACCAGTCTTCGGCGTCGGTGTCGGTTTTTGTACACAAATCAAAGGGTGTTCGACGAACATGTTTGCGATGTATCCACTCCACACGCTTGTGAAGCAGTCAGTAGTAATTGCCAAACGAAAGCTTTGTTTCCTTAGATTAATAACTAAGTAAATGGAGTAGGGTCATGCAAGCGCTCTTTCAAAAGTGAATCGCTAAACGTGTTAGAGGTTTAGGTTTTTGGAATTGTGACATTTTAAAATTGACAGAACACTGGCTGGTTATTTGATGCTTTCAAAATTTAGAGATGACATTAGAATATTAGTAGAATATTAGAATGTTTGAAAAGCTGTATAAATAGGGGAACATTTGAGAAAAATGTTCATTACATTCTCAGACTCTGAGAATCAGTACTTGGAGGTTTTTTGGAAGTATTTAAATCATGATAATGTCATGAATATATTATATGTATTAACAAATCTGAAAATTTGTCTTTATTCCAACATCGACATTCTACAACAGGATATGGGCCTTCTGATGTTGGAATAGAATACTGGAGTAATGGAAAAAGGAAATTATAAAATGGAGGAGAAAACGAAATTTTAAATCGATACACATCAAGAGGGGAAAAGAGAAATTGTTGTTTTAGAAATGATGCGTATCGATAGAGGAAGTTGGAGTAAAGTGCATTGGAGTAACGTGCAGAGAGATGAGTTTTTGATGGTAGTTGTTTTTCACTGGACGATGGAACAAATAGTGAGATGGAAGATAAGACATGAAGGTCTTGAGGATTATTGAGGATAGTAATGAGGATTGAGGATTTATAATAATGAGTTGGTTAGAAATTGTGAAGATATTTAAAGGAGGAGAGTTTTCGGACAATGGAGTGGAGAATTTGCAATAATTGGAAGAAGTCGATGGTCTAGTGAAAGTACAAGGAGTGGAAGTACAGGGAGTGGAAGTACAGGGAGTGGGAAGTACAGGGAGTGGGAAGTACAGGGAGTGGGAAGTACAGGGAGTGGGAAGTACAGGGAGTGGGAAGTACAGGGAGTGGGAAGTACAGGGAGTGGGAAGTACAGGGAGTGGGAAGTACAGGGAGTGGGAAGTACAGGGAGTGGGAAGTACAGGGAGTGGGAAGTACAGGGAGTGGGAAGTACAGGGAGTGGGAAGTACAGGGAGTGGGAAGAACAGGGAGTGGGAAGTACAGGGAGTGGGAAGTACAGGGAGTGGGAAGTACAGGGAGTGGGAAGTACAGGGAGTGGGAAGTACAGGGAGTGGGAAGTACAGGGAGTGGGAAGTACAGGGAGTGGGAAGTACAGGGAGTGGGAAGTACAGGGAGTGGGAAGTACAGGGAGTGGGAAGTACAGGGAGTGGGAAGTACAGGGAGTGGGAAGGACAGGGAGTGGGAAGGACAGGGAGTGGGAAGTACAGGGAGTGGGAAGTACAGGGAGTGGGAAGTACAGGGAGTGGGAAGTACAGGGAGTGGGAAGTACAGGGAGTGGGAAGTACAGGGAGTGGGAAGTACAAGTACAGGGAGTGGGAAGTACAAGTACAGGGAGTGGGAAGTACAAGTACAGGGAGTGGGAAGTACAAGTACAGGGAGTGGGAAGTACAAGTACAGGGAGTGGGAAGTACAAGTACAGGGAGTGGGAAGTACAAGTACAGGGAGTGGGAAGTACAAGTACAGGGAGTGGGAAGTACAAGTACAGGGAGTGGGAAGTACAAGTACAGGGAGTGGGAAGTACAAGTAAAGTACAGGGAGTGGGAAGTACAAGTAAAGTACAGGGAGTGGGAAGTACAAGTAAAGTACAGGGAGTGGGAAGTACAAGTAAAGTACAGGGAGTGGGAAGTACAAGTAAAGTACAGGGAGTGGGAAGTACAAGTAAAAGGAGTGGAAGTACAAGTAGAGGCACAAGGAGTGGAAGTACAAGTAGAGGCACAAGGAGTGGAAGTACAAGTAGAGATAGAATTTTCGTAAAAATTGATTTGACGACAACAAATACAATATATCTACTGACTAAATAACAAATAAATTATAAATATTAGCTCTTCCTATTATGAATGTCCACGATGCATCTTTTTCCCTATAAACGTGCATTATGCACATTCATGATGAGAAGAGCCAATATTTATAATTTATATGATAATATTCAGTAGATATTTTATATTTGTTGTCGTAAAATCAATTTTCACGAAAATTCTATCAATGATTGAGATGCAATTTGTGAAAAACCCCCAAAAAATTGAATTTCCCGCGCGGACCGAAACGGATCACCTTCATATTAACAATTTCAAAATGAAGCCATTTGATTTTCGCCATTTTGGCGCTGATAGCAGCGTGAGCGTCCATGGAACTAATAATAGAGATGGGACATATCCTTCGATAAACATTCGTTTATCGATAATTGACCGTGAAAGTCATTGTTGGGCCGTGCAATGTGCAATAAATAATGGTCGCAACGGTCATAACGTATACGCATCCTTCAATATACCGAATGAGAACTACATTCAACGTACGGTTCATTATTTTTATAGTACAAATTACATTAAATTAGAAAATAGTATTTGCCAATCTGTTTCAGCTTATCAAACTGAACTGTCACGCCTATTTCGAGACTGTTCATACTTGTGCTTACTGTACATACTCCCTAGAGCGGGCTCTATTTACTTGTCTTATTTATTTATACTGTAAGGTCGAAAACTTTTTGCACTGTTTGTTTTATGGCGTATCCACACGCTCGGTAAACAACGGCGAACAGCGAACACAAACAGCAAATACGAACGTATGGACAGCTGTTTGTCTGTGTTTACCAGTCTTCGGCGTCGGTGTCGGTTTTTGTACACAAATCAAAGGGTGTTCGACGAACATGTTTGCGATGTATCCACTCCACACGCTTGTGAAGCAGTCAGTAGTAATTGCCAAACGAAAGCTTTGTTTCCTTAGATTAATAACTAAGTAAATGGAGTAGGGTCATGCAAGCGCTCTTTCAAAAGTGAATCGCTAAACGTGTTAGAGGTTTAGGTTTTTGGAATTGTGACATTTTAAAATTGACAGAACACTGGCTGGTTATTTGATGCTTTCAAAATTTAGAGATGACATTAGAATATTAGTAGAATATTAGAATGTTTGAAAAGCTGTATAAATAGGGGAACATTTGAGAAAAATGTTCATTACATTCTCAGACTCTGAGAATCAGTACTTGGAGGTTTTTTGGAAGTATTTAAATCATGATAATGTCATGAATATATTATATGTATTAACAAATCTGAAAATTTGTCTTTATTCCAACATCGACATTCTACAACAGGATATGGGCCTTCTGATGTTGGAATAGAATACTGGAGTAATGGAAAAAGGAAATTATAAAATGGAGGAGAAAACGAAATTTTAAATCGATACACATCAAGAGGGGAAAAGAGAAATTGTTGTTTTAGAAATGATGCGTATCGATAGAGGAAGTTGGAGTAAAGTGCATTGGAGTAACGTGCAGAGAGATGAGTTTTTGATGGTAGTTGTTTTTCACTGGACGATGGAACAAATAGTGAGATGGAAGATAAGACATGAAGGTCTTGAGGATTATTGAGGATAGTAATGAGGATTGAGGATTTATAATAATGAGTTGGTTAGAAATTGTGAAGATATTTAAAGGAGGAGAGTTTTCGGACAATGGAGTGGAGAATTTGCAATAATTGGAAGAAGTCGATGGTCTAGTGAAAGTACAAGGAGTGGAAGTACAGGGAGTGGAAGTACAGGGAGTGGGAAGTACAGGGAGTGGGAAGTACAGGGAGTGGGAAGTACAGGGAGTGGGAAGTACAGGGAGTGGGAAGTACAGGGAGTGGGAAGTACAGGGAGTGGGAAGTACAGGGAGTGGGAAGTACAGGGAGTGGGAAGTACAGGGAGTGGGAAGTACAGGGAGTGGGAAGTACAGGGAGTGGGAAGTACAGGGAGTGGGAAGTACAGGGAGTGGGAAGAACAGGGAGTGGGAAGTACAGGGAGTGGGAAGTACAGGGAGTGGGAAGTACAGGGAGTGGGAAGTACAGGGAGTGGGAAGTACAGGGAGTGGGAAGTACAGGGAGTGGGAAGTACAGGGAGTGGGAAGTACAGGGAGTGGGAAGTACAGGGAGTGGGAAGTACAGGGAGTGGGAAGTACAGGGAGTGGGAAGTACAGGGAGTGGGAAGTACAGGGAGTGGGAAGTACAGGGAGTGGGAAGGACAGGGAGTGGGAAGGACAGGGAGTGGGAAGTACAGGGAGTGGGAAGTACAGGGAGTGGGAAGTACAGGGAGTGGGAAGTACAGGGAGTGGGAAGTACAGGGAGTGGGAAGTACAGGGAGTGGGAAGTACAAGTACAGGGAGTGGGAAGTACAAGTACAGGGAGTGGGAAGTACAAGTACAGGGAGTGGGAAGTACAAGTACAGGGAGTGGGAAGTACAAGTACAGGGAGTGGGAAGTACAAGTACAGGGAGTGGGAAGTACAAGTACAGGGAGTGGGAAGTACAAGTACAGGGAGTGGGAAGTACAAGTACAGGGAGTGGGAAGTACAAGTACAGGGAGTGGGAAGTACAAGTAAAGTACAGGGAGTGGGAAGTACAAGTAAAGTACAGGGAGTGGGAAGTACAAGTAAAGTACAGGGAGTGGGAAGTACAAGTAAAGTACAGGGAGTGGGAAGTACAAGTAAAGTACAGGGAGTGGGAAGTACAAGTAAAAGGAGTGGAAGTACAAGTAGAGGCACAAGGAGTGGAAGTACAAGTAGAGGCACAAGGAGTGGAAGTACAAGTAGAGGCACAAGGAGTGGAAGTACAAGTAGAGGCACAAGGAGTGGAAGTAGAGGCACAAGGAGTGGAAGTAGAGGCACAGTACAGGGAGTGGAAGTACAAGTACAGGGAGTGGAAGTACAAGTACAGGGAGTGGAAGTACAAGTAGAGGCACAAGGAGTGGAAGTACAAGTAGAGGCACAAGGAGTGGAAGTACAAGTAGAGGCACAAGGAGTGGAAGTAGAGGCACAAGGAGTGGAAGTAGAGGCACAAGGAGTGGAAGTAGAGGCACAAGGAGTGGAAGTAGAGGCACAAGGAGTGGAAGTATGGAAGTAGAAGAGGAATTGAAGGAATTAGGAAATGGAAGTAGAAGAGGAATTGAAGGAATTAGGAAATTTAAAGAAGATATTTTTTTTAATTTGATTGTTGATTGTTAATTAGTAATTTATAATTGGGTGGATTTGCATTATATATATATTTAGCTATGACGTAGGTAATAGTATGGGTTTTAAGATTTTGTTTGTTTGAAGATATTAATACACAATTCAGAGGGGATGTTAGAGGTTTAGGTTTTTGGAATTGTGACATTTTAAAATTGACAGAACACTGGCTGGTTATTTGATGCTTTCAAAATTTAGAGATGACATTAGAATATTAGTAGAATATTAGAATGTTTGAAAAGCTGTTTAAAAAGGGGAACATTTGAGAAAAATGTTCATTACATTCTCTCTCAGACTCTGAGAATCAGTACTGTTATTATATTTTGAGGATGGGGTTATAATTTGTATTTGGAGGTTTTTTGGAAGTATTTAAATCGTGATAATGTCATGAATATATTATATTAACAAATCTGAAAATTTGTCTTTATTCCAACATCGACATTCTACAACAAAACGCTCGATGACATGTCGGTGACATGCACTTGACGCTTATGCGGAATGTTGCCAATGGAGGTGTAGTTTTTAAAAAGCGGGAAAATAAATAGAGTTTGTTTAAATTTCTCAACTTTTATGTAACAAAATTTTAGGCATATGATATCGTAAATTCACAAGGACTTCCATTAGAAAACGTGTCACATACCTATGTAAATATTAGTAGCAGCAGCAGCAACTGTTTTAAAATTAATCTGTCGTAGCAATAAAAATAGTTAAAATGGGAAAATATTTTCACAATTGGGCAACACCGAGCATTTAAATAATACGTTTTAAAATATTGTTTCTTTTTCATAATTATCTACAAAATACTGTAAAATATTTAAAACTTTCCTGTGAAAAGTGATTTCATTTAATTTCTTTTGTTTTTCAGACGTGTTGAGAAACCGCCATATTTAATTTATTTTCCGGGAGACACATTTGGCGCGCTTTGACATCGACACATTATTTTTTCATAATTTTTTAACAGGGATAATTTAAGGTCTGGAGTTTTTTGGCTTTTAAATCATCTACTTATTGGCAGTTCCTAGGTCAATGATATCTCCACAATACAATAGTATTTTACATCCATGCATCCGATGCATCGTGACTTTCAAATATTGGTTCTGCTTGTTTGAATACCCCCACAGAACATTGAATTCATATTTTTCCGTGGTTCATATTAATGGACCACAGAAAAAATCAAATCAGACTAGCAGTAAGATGCGCGACCCAGTTTGCGGTCGCCATATTCTTGTTACTTTAAAAGTCAATAAAGTATATCATTTTATAAAGTCTAAATTTTACTTCCATGGCTAAAACAAATACAAAGGCAAGAATATCCATTAGGGAAGATACCTACTACGCTAATTAAAACTCATGTAAGTAACATAATACAGTGTAAATAACACAGTAAGGTGCGAAAGTTTACTTGTTTGCAAGTTTACTTAGCGCAAACTGTATTATGTTTAAAAATATAAATAACATGAAAATAAATATTAGCAAAAGTATGTATTGAATTATAGCACGAACAAAATTATTAAACAGTAAGTAAGTAATACTTATAGGTACTTAATTAGATTATTTTTTGTATCTACTTATTTCTATTAGGACAATGATTCTGCGACTCTTTTATTTTATTGCAGAGAAACCTGACCCCTCAAACGAAGTAAGAATTAAGTTTTCTCATGTAACTCTCATTGTATTTAAACAAAAATTAATAACAATTTACATATTGTCTAGTATTCGATGAAACGTTAAAATCTGATTAGAGTTAGGTACCTAAAAAAACGTAATTCTTACTTCGGTGCACACATGCATTATTCAATCAAAAATGTTAACACCCCGATTAGTCTGCTTTAGCAAATGTGCTCTACGCACTACTATGTGGTGCTCGACTCTAACTTCGCTTGTCGCGTAGCGTACAGACAGACCCCCTATTCTCGTAACAAAAACCGATCGCTGTCTCACTCATACGAAATAGGAATTGAACGGGACAGCGAGTGTGTTTGAATCATAGACAGAACATTCCATATCAGAAATCGTAGCAAAAACGCACACTATCAAATGTCAGTCACACAGACACAAATGGGTACTTTTGTACTGCTTGCTTGGCTACTTTTGTACGAAGAGTTTTGAAAATGTATTACACAGCATGACAGCACTCTACACCCATATTTTTGTCTATTTGTTATTATATTCACTAACTTTTAATTTAAAGTTACTTTTTAAACGAGAACAAATCGCCATCTTCCGTTTACTTTTACGTATGATACAAATTCTGTTTACCAAAACAAGGCACGGCTGTCAAATTGAGTAAGTGTGCGTTAGTGTTGCTATTGATGAAAGAAAGGGACAAGGTTATACCGAATTTAATTAGCTGAGAAGTGACAGCGATATTTTCAGCTTGTGTCTATGTGTATGTAAAATCATGTTTAGTCTGTTATGTCTGTGGTTTGAATCGAAATAATCGGTTTTAACGAGTTTAGAATCAGCCCCCTGGTTAATGTGGCAAGGGCCAGAGCCATACACCAAATAATCTTACCAAACATACTAGTTAGTATGATATCGTAAATTCACAAGGACTGCTTACTATTTGGACTCTTGATAATTTTGTTGCGTGTGACCCGGCTTGTATTTTAGACTTTGTGATTGATTGCATTCCTGAAGACTTGGCACTTGTATAACGGACTTTATAGTCTTATTATATAATTCAATTCAAAATATTGACGCAACAAAATGGAAAAAATGCATAAAACATGTCGAAGAGGTAATCGAACTGAAAATGAATGCCATGGACAGAAATGTAGAATACGTCGGAATAATTTATTTTATATTATGGCTATTAAATAATATACTTAATTCGAATAATTTAATTTAAAACATTGTTTTATTTTACCAATCTACTACGCCCCATTTCTTCCAGTTTCCAAAAATCATCGCATATGAATACACATTTACTTTAAAATTTTAAATTACTGTTTATGGCGGAAACACACTACCGTGTCGGGGCGTGTCGTGTCGCGCTCTGTCGTGACGGTGGGTGTGCACTGTGCACATTACGTGTCGTGGCGGGGCGCGCTTCTGTTCAGAAATGAACGAAATAGACGCCAGACGTTTATTTCTTTCATTTCAACAGAAGCTCACAGTGTTTGCCTTTGGCTGGGTGTTTTCTATAATGTATTTAACGGTATTTATTTTACACAAAAAAGTATTTAAGTATATTTATCAGGAATCTAGTACCTAGTAACTCATTATCACGCTGCAAAAACAAATAAAAAAAAGCGTCCACTTGTTCGCGCCACAAGCCGCACGCGGGTATAGAAACACATTTACAGGGCGTGTCGTGTCGCGTCATAACCCCCACCACCGCCGTGGCGCAATCGGCGGCCAGCAGTCCGCGCCACGACAGAGCGAGTCACGACACGACACGCCCTACAAATGTGCTCCTAACTATATAAAATGTATGAACGCGATATGCTTCTGGCGCGACATGACACGCCCCGACACGGTAGTGTGTTTCTGGCTTTACTTGACGCCCACTGACCGTTCTGTGTCCTTGTCTTTTGTATGGGATTGTGTGACAGAGAGCACGCTTTATTATCTCGTTTCGGTGGATAGAGTATAGTATGTTATTATTTAATTATTCTATAATATTTGAAAACAAATACTCATACTTATTTTTGTTATTTTGTCAAATAAGCAATAAATAAATAAAATAAATAAATATATAGGGACAATTCATACAGATTGAGCTAGCCCCAAAGTAAGTTCGAAACTTGTGTTATGGGATACTAACTCAACGATATTATATTTTATAACAAATACATATATAGATAAACATCCAAGACCCGAGGCCAATCAGAAAAAGTTCGTTTTTCATCATGACCCGACCGGGGATCGAACCCGGGACCTCCTGGGTGGCGGTCTGGCGTGGTAACCATTACGCCACGGAGGTCGTCAGCAATATATTATGTCTTATTAATTAATCCATCAAATGTCCAAGTACCTATAGATATAATAATATAATTACTTCAAAGTTTGTATAACATTTTATTACTGTAGCTATATTAATTTATCGATGTTGAAATACCGGCCCCATAAGTTGTATAATGGCAGGACGACTAATGAAGTTTAGGTTTTAGCCAACATCTTTTCTTTTGGAATATTATCATTGTTTAAACCACAGAGTAACATGAATAACCAGTATACCTTTCCGACATAAGAAATTTCTTATCGATCCAAAAATTAAAATAACGCAAAAAAAAATCGGCACATCGAATTAACATTCTTCAAAATGATTGTATCGATGTTTTTTCTACAGCTTTGTCTTGCTTTTAATGTCAACATTGACATTTCAGCAATGACAGACAATCTTGACTTGACTTCATGACTTCATTCATCACAGAGTACTTTTTAACATAAGAAAGGAAACATTCATCCTCACTTCATCAAATCCCTCCAATCAAATCAAAAAGACAGCGAGTGATCAAATTCATAGTGGTTCATTGACAGTTGCCGGAAAATATAAAAAATGAGTTTTTCCAATTTAAATTCTTTTTCATGGCACATGAAATACGTTGGTTTACCTCTAGCATTAGGGGTCACGATATATAAACTCTGCTCGTTTATATGTTTTCGAAAGCGCCGAGCTGCTTTACAAAAAAAGGTATTTTTTAATGTTATCTTTATAATCTTTGATCTTTCTGTGAACCTTGTATTTTATCTACATAATTTTAAGATGTGTAATCATACATGGAATTTTTTATATCCTTTTGCTTTACTCTATGGAGCCTTAGTTAGCTAATAGTTACGTAATTAATAAGATAAATCTTATTGGAAAGATAATCTACCACTATTGGTATCTTGTTCAGAGAGTCGCCTTTGGCGCACTTATATGCCTAATTAGAACAATAATTGCATTATACTTGCCTACCTGTACAACTTTACCCTTTCAAAATATTAACTTGTTTCTATACATAATAATGAAACTCCATTTTTTCAAAAATACTGCACCCCTATTTTTTTTCTGTTCTGCAAATAGTGTCTCATAAAACTTTGACTCACATTCCCTACTTCTGAAGCATTCCTTGACTAAAATAATAATATAATTCCTTAACAAAGTGTTAAAACATTATTAAGAATTAAGAAATTTTTTTTTATAGGTTGTTGTAATAACTGGTGCAAGCTCTGGAATAGGAGAAGCATTGGCACATGCATTCTATGAACAAGGAAGCAAAGTGGTATTAGCAGCTCGAAGGATAAAAGAACTGGATAGAGTCAAAAATGATTTGATGTCAAGGAAATTGGTAACTAAAATATTTCATCATTACAAAATTTAGGACCATTTATAGAAAGAAAGAAAAACATTTCGACCTTATAAGTTAAGCTAGATAAAACAAATATATAATAGCTTATTCTAAATTTTATTATAATATACTTATTCTATATTCCAAATGGACTTTCTATGCTTATATGGAACCTAAACTTCCACTCAGCATGTCTATAAACCAAGACATTCATATTCTGTGTAACCAGATACAAGTAACAGTAGTAGGCGTTAGGTAACGTCTAGGTGTGATAAAGAATACAAAGCTATGAATGACATTCTAATTTGAGTATGAAAGAGAACAATAATGTGTGATGGACCCTAGCTTGAATATTTACAAATAACACCTGCAAGTTTAGTTTAACTACACAATGTATATTATAATAAAATAAAAAAATCTAATGGTTACCAGCTTTTGTATGAGTACAGAGATAGAATCTGGAGGATATGATAGGAACTAACAGGACATTGTGAAACTAGTTCTCTTTAATAATTATATTCAGTGAAAAAACTGATTAATAGACCCTTTACTATTAATAAGAAATATGCATTATCTGTCAATTTGATGTCATATTAAGTGTGCAAATATTTTTCAGGATATTAAAACGGAAGAACCTATTATATTGGAGTTGGATCTTGCAGATTTTAATCAAATGGATAAATTTATTAAAAATGTAATTAATTCATGTGGACATATTGATATTTTAATTAATAATGGTGGAGTTTCACATCGAGCATCAATTCTTCAAACCGATATTAAAGTTTACAAACAAATAATGGATGTAAATTACTTTGGTACCATTGCATTGACAAAAGGTAATAATGTAGCGAGTAAGTGTTATGTAAGTATAATAATCTGTTTGAACACAAATATTTTATGTAACACTTGTTGAAACTTCACACATTTTCGTGTTTGCATATTTTATTTTGAACCAGAAATATTTTGTAGTCCGTTCTTCGTTAAGTAAGTGTATTCTTTTAACTGCATGCATATAACTGCAGGAAGCATGGAAAAAATTGGAGGAGGCGTTTACCCTTAAAGGGACCGTATTAACAACATACTAACCTAGTTATAAGCATACATGTAATGCAAACTAACGTACTAACTTCAATGCAATGTAAATTTAATAGGTACGGAAATAAAATGCCTAAATAAAAAAATCCTTAAACTTGTCCATGGGTATTAACTTAAAATAATATTACCTTTATACTTATTTTATTTAATATATACCTGCATCGTAAGGTTCAATTTTATAACTAAAAATAGTAACTTAGTGATGATTTTGAGATATATGACTTCAGAATATTTGCTTCTAAGATATCTCTTTTTCTTGATATTATTCATAAGTGGAAAGCTTTTTATTTTAATGTTATTTGCATTTGTTACAATATTGCTTTTCCAATTTTTTACCTACGTAAAAGACACGGCGATGCATTGGCGTCGTAAGGGTAAAAAGGTTATCGAACGGTTAGCAGTGTTACAGAGTGTCAAAGTTATTTTCGTATTATATTATGTAACTGAACGTTGTTTTTAGTACAATAACCCGGCGAAAAACCGCCGTATGATATAATGTATATAAAGAGTACATACAACTAATTGCATTGTAGATATAATATTTAGTTTAGGTAAAAAGTACACACAGTTTAATTGTTTTCACTTTATTTACAGCTGCACTACCAAAAATGATTGAAAGAAAAAGTGGACATATTGTATTCATAAGTTCTGTACAGGGACTCATATCTATTCCTGATCGTTCAGCATATGCAGGCACCAAGCATGCTCTACAAGCATTTGCTGATGCTCTTAGAGCAGAAATGCACCAGCATAAGATTAGTGTATCTATTATAAGCCCAGGATATGTTCAAACTGCTGTTTCACTAAATGCTTTAACTGGAACTGGAGAAAAACATGGAAGTAAGTATATTATTCATGTTCAATGTATATTTATGTCACAGGTGGATAGCAGAATCTGCTGTTCACCTTCAGTGCTATTTAAATTACAACAAATATTTCATTGTGAAACAGCGCATTCTACCATCCATAATCGCGGCAAAAGGTAGGCCCAAATGTAAACATTTGTGTGCACTGTGATGTCACACCCCTGACTTCGTCTCCGCGACCTAAAGTTCAATGTTAGCGTTCCTTCTCATAGACTGGCGTCACCAAACGTTATATGGCTTCTGACGTTAAATGTTAAAAAATAACTTATTTCTCAGTAACAAAAATAAATCATAATCCACTATTGTTGCAATGTAAATTTCAGTGGTTTGCACCTATTGTAATATTGTTTTTCTTTTCAGTTATGGACAAAGCGACAGCAGAAGGGTTCACGGCCACCTATGCTGCAGAACAATTCCTAAATATGATTGTCAATAAGGAGAAAGAAGCAATCCTAAGCCAGTTTATACCAAGACTTGCCATATTTTTAAGACATTCTCTACCATCTTTATATTTCCTTGCTATAACTAAAAGAGCTAACAAAACCCAATAATTTCATGAATATAGTGTCTTGAATACTTTCATCAACACGGCGATATGTATGTAACACCCATGCGGTAATAAAGAGTTCGCACAATAGGTTAGGCCGACTTGACGCCGCCGGCTCATCTCGATTGAATTACATTGAAATGTGAACTTTGTTCTAATATATTTAGAGTATATTTTTCTATGTACCAAATACAATGAGTTGGGGTTGATACGTCGTAATGTTCGAATTCAACAAATAAAGCTCACCAACTACATATAGTCATAATTATAAGTATATACTCACTGCAAAGTGTTCATAAAATATTACTTAATATGAAAAATGTTTATATTACTTCATGCATACTGGATTAACAATTTAACACTAAGGATTCTTTTTATCCCGGATATCATTACGGTAATGGTAACAACTGAATTTCTCGGGTAAAATCGCGGGCATCAGCTAGTTTTGTATATAATAGGGATATCAATAGGATAATGGTATTTATAATATTAAGTTAATGTATATTTATTATTTATGGTTTGAATTATATTTGGTCAATAAAAGAAAAGGGGATATCTTTGTTTTATTTTAAGAAGAAAGAATAAACGTATTTATAAAGGCGAATTGATTAAAGTAAATGGTAGCGGTAGGTATAACCATGAAGGAGATACTAGGAGAGGATACCTAGTATCTCCTTCATGGGTATAACGTTCAAAATTCAAAATAGTTTATTTGGAATACGGAAGGCTTACAAAAACAAAGAACACGATGACATCTGTAGGAGTATTAAACTGTGACACAGATATCAACGCCCTCCCCGAATTCAAGGTGCGCTTGAATTCCAATTAATTACATAGTAGGTAGGTATTTAATTTCAAACTAATCCTAATTTTAAAAATATGTTTTACATAGTGATTAGTGTTTTGTTTGTGTGAGTTAGTGTACGATGTATATGTGTGGTGTGGTGTGACGCGCATGTGGGTATATATGTGTGTGCTTGTACACTTTGCTAATTGCAAATAAGATCTTCAGAGTATAGGAAAGGGTAAGAAGATATTTAAGACTATTTTTTTTTACATGAATGATGAGTTAGTGGGTAAATGTTCAATTCTTTATTTAATTTATTATATAATTTAGAGCTAATGAAAGAATAATGCCGACTTGCAGTCTCTGTACGGCGCGGAGCAGTTTTGCAGACCTTGTCTGATCTTCGCTTAGAAGCCGCCAAGGTCGGAGCATAGATTAGTTCTGAATGTTTGCGAAGAGTGGTATGTAGTATAAAAAGTTGCCGAATATTGAGAACTTGACAAATTGGGAACAATTCGTTAGTAGTTCTTTCCAATTTTAGCAAATTAGTTTTGGCAGACCCTCCCCAAGATGTGAGACAATACGACAATAGATTGACCGAGAGCATAATAAACCGTTTTTAATGACTGAAGATCTAGTATATTTCTTAAAATTTTGAAGACGTATATAAGTTTCCGGATTCGAGAGGTGACATAATCTAAAAAAATACCTGTGGACCCACCAGTGGGGTATAGCGGTGGGACCACGGTTAAAAGAGGTTATTTGCTACTTCCAAGATAGGGATTTTTTTTGTGTGTGCGTGCGAGTACGTGCGTTCCACTTGAGCACACGCACACGAGCCAGACGGAGTTGAAAACGACCATGAACAGATGTGAGCATGGACGGTGAAAGAGGTCTGGGCCTGGGAAACATGATTGAATGCAAAAGGGATAAATTTGGTCTTTGAAATATTCAGAGTGAGAAGGTTGGAATCTAGCCAGCGGGCTTATTCGCTAATTTTGACAGATGAAAGTGATTAACACTGTAGTGATGATCACCGAGCTCAGTGACCAACCGAACATTGCGTTGATTTGGTATTCAGTATCGCTTTCATGTCACGTGATCTTTCGGTGATTTATGATAACTTTGAGTGCTTATCGACATGAAATTGTTACCACACTAGCTATTACCCGACTTATTTGATATCCTTGGTTACACGAAATAATTGAACGACACTAATGCCCACTTAGTTTTTGCGGCTATTACGTTCGCCACTTGAATTGTCAAAAATGTTAAGTGGAATTATGTGCAAGCGCATAACATTCGAAAAACATAAAAACATCCACTTAGACTGGATATTTTAGAAATAATATTTAGAAGTGCTTTTCTTTGAAATATTGTTAACAAATTATACCATGCTCCGAGTACAGTCTTGTTCGTTGCGTCGCGTGATTTGTTTGTTTGTGTACGAAATACATCTAATTAGCAAGGTGAGTAAAACTTTATTGAAATTAAAATTTTACTACATATGTTTATGTAGGTACTAGCTGTTACCTATAGGTATATAATTTTCGATTTTATTCTATTTTAGAATGCCGTCTAGCAGGCGCATCTCCCAAAGGCAGCTTGAGGTGTTGTTGGCTTTTGCAGAGGCCAACAAAGACATCGCCTTAGGGCGATGTACCCGCGGGCCTCAGTCAAGCCAAATAACACAGCGAGCCTGGGAGACTTTTGCCAACAAACTGAATTCTGTGGCAGACGGAGTCACTAAAACTGCCGAACAGTGGCGAAGGGTAAGTTAATTACACTGTTTTTGAATGTTGTTAAAAACCTTAAAATCTACCTTTTTTTTAACACCAACATGATATTTTTTACAGTACTGGGTAGAGTGGAAAGCGAAGACCAAGGCAAAGGGTGCAGATATCCGGCGCAATGCCTCAAAAACAGGCGGAGGGCCCAATAAACTGACACCCTTGAATGAGTTGGAGGAGCGCATACTCCAACTCATAGGTCGTGTATGTGTGGAGGGCTTGCCCGGAGTGCGGATGCCATTTCCTGTAAGTTACATTATCAAAGCATCTTATCAGCATATCTTAGTAATGAAACAGTTAATATTATAAGTCTCAACAAAGTTACAAGCCATTTTCAATGTGTATTCCTAATAATAATATTATAAATATGAAAGTTTGGATGTTTGTTTGTGGCTCAATGAATATGAAACAAAAACTGTTCTTGACTGAAATTTGACAAACAAGTAGATAATGCTCTAGAGCTTTATTATCTAAGTTATGTAATCTGTTGTTATGACGACACCACATTTGTGCATCTGACAATGTACATCATAACTATGTTGGCCAACTAAAAGGACTTGTACTTACTGAAATTGAACACATATATAACTATCTATCTTTATATGTCTTGTTTATTTTTAAAAATAAAGATGAATGTATTTGCTTCTTTACAGATTCCTTCTGAAACTCAGGAAACCCCTCCCTCTCAGCCTAGTACATCTCAAGTCACTGGCTCCACTTCCCAAACCTCTCCTTCAACTTCCCAAATGGAAGTAGAATGGTTGGAAGATGAAGATTTCCAATTGGAAATATTATCTTCTCAACAACCGCTTCCACAATCTTCACCGATCCCACTGACTTCCCAGACTGGTACTCCGTCAATACCAACACCCTCACCACCTCCACAGTCTTCGCAAACACAACCTCAGTCTTCACCTCCACATCGGCTACAGACTCCGTCCCCACAGCAACGACAGTCTCCACCCTGCACAGCCGGCCCAGTCTTCACCACGACTTCGTAGCCGACAACGTCGTAAGTCGACTTTTCATAATTGTTTCTCACAGGGTGAAGGAAATAACAATAGATCATTTATACATTATTATAATTTTAAGTCACCCATCATCATGTCTGTCTGTCAGTCAGTACAGGCTAATCTCATAAAATACCATATGGATTTTAATGAAATTTTCACTAATAGATAAGTAAACTGATTCATGAAGAATGTTCATTATACTTATAATGATGATGTTGAACTATAATGATGATTGTCAATCAAAGTCGGAAAAACATGCCTTTTGAGAGTTCAGTTGTCAAGTATACTTATTTCTAATTACTATTTTTTTCAGTCATACGCAATCGTGATGTGCCTCAATGGGCTCGCAGTTTAAAAGAGAGGAGAATAGCCATTGAGGAGATGCATGCGAGAGCGCTTGAGGCTTTGTCAGCTACACTGGAGAGAAGACTGGCAAACATTGAAGATAGGTTAAGGGAAATTTGTGTTAGGTTAGGATAAGGAAATACATAATTTTAGTATTCAAAGTTATGTTTTATTAAAGTAAAAAACCTTTTTATATAACCAAATATGTAGTTTCTGTACAAATTTCAATCCATTATTATTTATGTACTTATTAAATTTACATTGCATTGATGTTAGTATGTTAGTTCACATTACATTACATGTATGCTTATAACTAGTTATTAGTTTGTTGTTAGTACGGTCCCTTTAAGGGTAAAAGCCTCCTCCAATCCATGCTTAATATTATTATTGTGTGTGTATTAGTTAGTGTGTTTGTTTGTTTGTCCTTCCTTCACGTCCAAACAATAAACTGAAAATAGATGTGCTAGTACGGAGAAATCTACATCAAGAACTCTGCAGATGTTATTTAAAATGCTAGGAGCATGCAGCAAAAACTTATACATATTTACACTAATATAATAATTTACACTAATAAATATTAAACACTATCTTTCTCTCCACAATCTATTCACTAAAATGTCTCTTGCACCATCAACATTGGCTGGAACTGCAACAGCAGGTTGCAGTGGCTGATCATTTTAAAAATGCTAGGAGCATGCAGCAAAAACTTATACATATTTACACTAATATAATATTAAACATACACTAATATAATATTAAACATACACTAATATAATCTTAAACACTATCTTCCTCTCCACAATCTATTCACTAAAATGTCTCTTGCACCATCAACATTGGCTGGAACTGCAACAGCAGGTTGCAGTTGCTGGTCATTGTCCCTCTCAGCAAGTGGCAGCTCGGGCAGTGGAGTCCTTGAAGCATTAGCTATGTTGTGCAGCACTACACATGCATTCACTATTTTTCCACTCCATGTTGGATTATAATGAAGCACTCTGTGTGCTAACAAACATCGCCAACGTGCTTTTAAGACTCCAATACACCTCTCAACCGTATTTCTTACACGACAGTGAAGATTCGTGTAATACTCTTCGGGTGTCCCAGGAGCAGCTCCAAGAATAGGTGTCATCATGTATGGGCGCTGAGCATACCCAGAATCACCTATAATGAAAGCAAAGTTATGTAATTGACAACTGCTTTTTATATCCACTGAATATAGGCCTCAAAATTGAGCATTGCCAGATAATAGACAAAAACACAATCAATTGTAGGTGTTATGTATACTTAAAAAACAAATAAATTTTTGAAGAGGCATGAGATTTTTCTATGTAAAAATTGTTTTTTTTAATAGGATATTAGACCATACTTGAGGTAAAATTCAGCTTAATACCTCCACGGGTTCCTAGGAAAGTGTCTTAACAAACAGACAGACAATGAAATGATTCAATAAGAGCTCTTTTTCCTTTTGTGATATGGAACCCAAAAAATGACAGAAATAATTGGATTGGCTTATAATAAAATCTTAAGTAAATAATTTACCTAGTAACCAGCAGTGTTCCCCATTATTGTGCAGTTCTTCCATATATTGTTTTATGGGGGATTGATTCCATACAAAAGAATCATGTGCTGCCCCACCAAATGATGCATCAGCATATAAAATATTTAATTCCATGTCACAAATCTGTAAAAAATATAGTTTTATTGCAGTAACACATATTATTATTATTTATACAACATACAACAGATACAACTAACTAAGCCTGTATACTGTTTTGACTAGCTAGTCTAGAATTATGTATTCAATTGCTATGTAAACGATGCTTGAACAATAATATGTATACTGTCCACTGGCCTATCCCCTCTCATCTCATATGTATACTGCTAAATGTGGTTATATGTAAATAATAAAATAATAACAAATAAATTATAATTATATTAGTGTACATTACTTGTCATTCTTATATTAAATCTTGATGCTCTATAACCCCACTAGGAAAAATATATGAAATCAAATATCTATGCATTTATTTTATAAAGAATTAGAACACTTACTATTAGGACATTCAATGAATGATAACTTTTCCTATTAAAAAAAGTTTCTTCATGTTCCACTGGTCGTATCAATGCTACATGAGTACCATCAATACACCCAATTATTCCAGGGAATCCAAACTTTTCCATAAATCTGAAAAGATAAAAGTATTTATCATAGGTATCAATAGCCACAAAAAAGATATTGAGATTGCTGATTTTGTAATTTGATATTGCAATATTTTCAATTCTTTTATTAAGTAATTGAATAAGTATTTTTTGTAATATAATAATATTTACTTTGCCATTATATTTTCCCTTGCTTCACGTGTAAATGGAAATTTTATGTGATTCCTCAAGATGTCCGGATTATTGAGTGCGTTGGTGACCTCATGCAAACATCTACTGAAAGTGGGTTGGGACATGTTAAATAAATAAGATGACCCAACACTCTTTTGATACGACCCCTGGGCATAAAAAGATACAACAGCTAACACCTAAAACAAAATCAACCAATCAGTTTGATCACTGTAAGAAAGAGAATTTACATACATTTGTTTACATTGCATACTTAAAATATTCTATTGCATCTTCAAAATTTTAGTCCACTTATATTAGGTAGGTAAGTACTATACAAATGTCGCTTTTGTGCAGCCTTGCATGGTAAGAATGCTGCTTATAGAACACTTATTGGCATCATGTATAAAACTTACTTTGAGCTTGTGGGGCACTCCAGTATTTCGCCGTCGTTGTGTCATATACGGGCGAAGCTCCTCGGATAGTGTTATGAAGACTTCCTTGGACAAGCGAAAGTGAGCCTCAAATTCTTGGTCCGGCAAATTCATGGGATCACTCAAAGTTCGCCTTGCTCGACGATCTCTTCGCAAGACATTCATTTGTCTCTTTTCTTCAGCGATACCCAATAAATACGCGCGTGACATTATCTAAAATTTGCAATAAGTAATGGCAGATTAATAAGTTATATTTAACTATAATAAAGTTAACTTTATATAATAAAAATTAGATTTTATTTACATACTAATTATTCTATTTCACTTTGTTCTTTATTTTATATTTGTTAATAACAATCACAATAAACACAATCGTATAATACTTACTAAATTAGCGATTATTATGTATATAATATTACGGTGATGATCACTTTACTCCATAAAACACTGCTATCCCACAGTGGTTTTCACTTCTAATTTGACAATTTGAGTGGTCCACTGCTATACGTCAAAATCATGTACACCGAGCTTACTGAATACCAATTATTGAAAGTCGATAACCTACAGTGGCTATCAAACGTCACTAGTGATGTCACTGAGCGGGACGCCATTTTAAAATTTTTCAGTTGCGCACCGAAGTTACGGAATACGAAATGTGTGGTTTGACAGTTGGTAGTTGGAAACTATACTCGGTGATCATCATTTTAAACTGTCATTCGAGTTAGCGAATAAGCCCGCAGGTCATCACATGCTTTAGTGCAAATTCTGCGTTCAATTTAGTGTCGTGCCAGTTCCTCCCATTTATAAGTAGAGCCGTATCATCTGCGTATGTGATTATTTTGCAATTTGGGATCGACATTTGACACAGTTCGTTAATATTTATTAAGAATAGGGTAGGTCCAAGGACACTACCTTGAGGGACTCCAAAGGCAATAGAACTATCACTACTCAGGTAGGAATCAATTAAAACGCACTGTGTATGGGTAGTCAGGTAACTGCGAAACATGTCCAATGCGATTCCTCTAATACCAATTATCTCCAGCCTAGACAGTAAGATGGGGATGGAAACAGTGTCAAACGCTTTAGAAAGGTCTAAAAACGTTAAGATTTATTAGCTGGTGTAGGGAGGGTATTCGATCCAATTGGAATCCTATATCTCATACAACGTCCACACGTACCTATAGCTCTTATTTCAAGACCAGTGATTGTTCATTGTTGGTTCGCATCCTATATGAAATTTGGTTTTTGACGTTTGACATTTTTGTGTCAGTGGTTACCACCTGTGAAGTGTTGAAAAATTAATGTCCACCCACCTTAGAGAAAGGATAAATAGAGTTGTCATCAGGCGTATACCCGTAAGGGAGAGAAACAAAGTACATTGATTACGTAGTGTTACCAGAAAAGAGAATATTACCCCATGATTTACCCCATGTTTTTTTTATATTTTTATATACGATAAACTAATAGGACTATTGATGATTTGCGATGTATTTTTTCTTATAATCATCAATATATTGAGACTTCGATTTATACTTGTTTGTTGTTAACATTGATACGAATTCAGGCGTAAATACATGAACAGCTTACGAAAACATAAGTAAAGTAACACATTGTACGTGCCTATCAAATTTTAGAGTTGCCCTCGATCATCTGGGATCCCATCATCAGATTCTGACTTTGTGACAAGTGATGATGGAAAAAAAAACAAATGGTCTAATCCATACCTACAATACTTAAAGAATTATGCTCTAACTCCTATCCGTTTAGGAGTTGTACCTTCCATCATCACCTCACCAACATGGGATGATGACTTCCAGACGTAAATAAATAAATAGCTTACGAAAACATAAGTAACGCGTTGTACATGCTCATAGAATCTGAGGGTTGCCCTCGATTTACCTGGGATCCCATCATCAGATCCTGATTTGGTGACAATGGGACCAAGTTGGGATATGCACTTTCGAAAAAAAAAAGATTAAGAAAATCGGTAAAAAATCGACGGAGTAATCGGCGGACATACAAAAAAAATACACAGTGAAACTTAGAACCTCCTCTTTTTTTGAAGTCGGTTAAAAACTATATGTGTGGGGGGGGTTTCTCGTCTGTACAAGCTTGTTTTAAATAGATATTATTTTTAATTTAAGTTGTCACTATTTTACCTCAATTGTGGGTAATATTGCATGGGTAAATTCAAGTAAATTGCTGGTATCCCCAATACGCGTGGTACCCGACTAAATTTAGGAGACACAGGAAAGTGGCCGCCTGGCTTCATTTTACTTACCTACTTAATTTGGGTGTATAATACTACAAAATACGATTATTTTCTTGAACATTTACGTTTTAATTCGTTATTTCTGTACATTGAAGCCGTCATTTGAGTCTTAATAAATATTATCTGTATTCATTTTTATCAATTAGGGCCGAAATAAAGTCTAAATAGTGTACTTACGAATGAAAGGTTATGTTGTCGATTTTACGTTCACTGCGGCTATTGCAGCCTAAAACACTACAATGCACCATAGTCTATGAACGCAAAAACACAAAGCAAATCACAGATTACAGTTTTCACCTTGTTTTCACCCTGAAAATTCAGATTTTGAGAATTATAGAAAACCGCTCTCGTTAGCTGGGCACAGTTAGCGACTGTGCCCAGCAAAAAAATAGTATACGTCGATAAGGACAAAAAATGTTTCTCTAGCTCTTTTTGGCCTTGGGAATATTGTATTTACTCATCTCGCTCACTCCTACCGTGTCGCCTCTATTCATCCTTTCTCTAAGCCACCCACAGTTGTAGAACGGGCACTTGCAGGATAGTGACGTAGACAGCGTTCTAGTGTATTTGGAATGGATCATAGACGTAGCATAGGATACTGGCGGGGCGCGGGTACTGCATTTACATACAATACATCTCATCGGAGCGGCTATACTCTATCCACCGAAACGAGATCATAGGGGAAAAATGGGCTGGCATGTGATTGGTGTAACAATAACGCTCAACGGCTGTGTACAGGTCGCAAGTTTTTTTAGTTTGTTCGTGAGACTCGATGAACGTTTTAAATAATTCAATTCAAAACATTGACGCAACAAAATGGAAAAAATGAATAAAACATATCGAAGAGGCAGTGTATCCCAATGGAGAAGAACCGAAAAATAATGCCATGGACAGAAATGTGAAACAATGACCGAATCATTCATAATATTGTCGGAATAATTTATTTTATATTACGGCTATTTAATTAAAATAATTCGAATAATTTAATTTAAAACATTGTTTTATTTTACCTATCTACTACGCCCAATTTCTTCCAGTTTCCAAAAATCATCGCATATGAATAAACCTTTACTTTAAATCTGTTTTGACCCCCACTGACCGTTCTGTCCTTGTATTAACTCATTCAAAAGACATTTGGCTTCAAGGACCTTCTGCTCAGAAAGCGTCTTTTGTATGGGATTGTATGACAGACAACGCTCCTATATCTCGTTTCGGTGGATAGAGTATAGTCATTCATGATATAAACGCCTGTTGTAAGAAAAGAGCAAATGTGTAGATTTGATATTTTATGCAGTACTTACATGATTTATATTCACACGTAATATGACGTGAAACAATGAAATTAGAACTTAAATAAAATTCAACCATTACTTTAAAATATTTTATTATAATGCCAACAGTGACCAAACATTCACGTCACTGTTACCATCATTTTAACAGAACTCTCAACAACCTATTATATTTCGATAAACTAAAAGCAATCTTATCAATTTAAATAGAGAAAACATTTGTACAGGCTTGTTCATCTAATACTACACAATTAATTCATATTTTTACAGATAGCTCCCTACAACAACCTAATTATATTAGTTAATCACTGAAAGACAATAGCTTGGCTCTATCAGATTAGTAGGTAATAATCTGAATTATTTCATAATTAAGACTTTAACCCCTAACTAAGCAGCGTTATATGGGATCATTATTGTGACATTATAGTTCTTCTGCCTGGTTAAGAGTTAAAGAGTTTATTATGCTACTAGAAGATAAGGATTTCTACTTAAACGTATTATATACTCTCCATAGGCAGATGGCGGCCGCAGTGATTGATATTGTGTTATGTAATAATATTTTTCTTCTATTGTCAGTGTGTACAAGTACAACTGGTGATGCTGATGTGAGATCGCTCAACAGTGGTAGTGTTGCGAGATGTCGACGGTTCTTCTCTTCTTGATATTTGCAGCAGGGATCCCATTGCCAGGACAATGTGTAGCAGCCGGCACATAGAACTGATACTATCCCAAAAGGTGTGCAAGCTAAGGAACTCCATGTTAGGCCTGCAATAACATATAACAATTTATTAATTATTATGCAGCATTATTTACACAAATATTTTTTGAAATTAATTTATACAGTATTTTTAAATATGAACGGAGACGGGAAGTCAAAGTGTGTGTAAGATGAAAGATGTATTATTTTATTTTCTTTTACTGGCTTGGTAAAATGTGTAACTGTTAATTTGTTTGATATATGCTAATCTTTGAAAGTGCAACAGCCAACTTCTAATAACAAAGTAGTAAGTAATTTTGCCTTACGAGTCATTCTGTCAATTTATTATATCCTTTTTCTGTCATAATTTAAGCACTCGTTAGAATTAAGCAATACTGATCTCTGCCCAGAAGGCGACTATGATTTAAAATTTACTCTTATTACTACTTAGTACTGTAACTGTAAAATACCTAATATTGCCAAGATTAAGAATAAAGGGGTAAAGTTCATTTACTTCTTTTTTTGCATTACACAATTTAATAAAATATTGACGTTTCTACCAATATATTGCAACTATTTTTTTATCTGATTTGTCCCTTCAATATTTATATTAATTTTATTCTAACAATGACTGATTAAATTACCTGAAGCGATGCTACAAAGCCCACTATAAACTGAGACTTTATGTAAGAGGTTTCCTACATAGATCCACCGAGCTGTTTCTTCGCCCAGAGGCTCTGGTTCTATAACTATTACGCTCACGCCGGCCTCCAGTGCTCTTTCCAATTCCATTTCAAATTTAATGTGAGCATTTTCACTATCATAAACTTCTCGTATGATTGCGACACTCGATGGCTTGAGATCACTACAAAACAAAGACCATTATTAGAATTTGCTACACATAAATATAAGTAAAAATGTATAACGTTACCCATAGTTACGATAAAGTGGTAAACACTAAAGTTTAAAATATTAAATCATTAATAATTCGTAAATTTTTAGAAATCACTTTTATTTTATTTACAAACCTGTCACTTTCATCACCTGCCATTTTAACTATAGACAAATATAGAGTAACTTGTAAGTGTTGAGCACAAATTAGCTGAGGATTTTAAATCGATCAACATTAATCGATTCTGATTTTCACTGGGTTTGCAAAGTTTGTATTCTTATATTATTTCTTATATTTAAATTATTTAAAATAGGTTCTTTTCGTTATGCACGCATAAAAAAATGTATAATGGCGGAAATAATAATCGAATAATGTGACGTTGCCACAGTGAACAGAAGAAGATTAAAGGCGTTATTTAGCGGGAACTAAGGCGGGAATTTTCAAAAGTTATTTCTTATTAATTCATAAATTACTTTGATTACAGAGTCGTTTTGTTTTAGGTTTTACCTAAACAAATTGGCGAAGACTGCACATGCACAACTGTCTTTTAAATTAGGTACTGCTTTTTCTCTTCATTCATTTCTGAACAATTAATACCAATGATATGAGCTCATTTTAATAATGCTATACACTGGTAGTGGCTCGTAAATGGGCAGTAGGTCCATACCACGCTCTTACAGAATATCAACGTGAAATAGCGGTGACATGCCGCTGTGTTTCGTACTACGAGTGAGAGAGCCGGAACCCTAATACCCATTCTACTTCTGAATTCCTCCCCCCTTCCTTACTTTTTTTTCCTTCGTAGCTAAGTGGGCAACGCATAGAAAATTCTTTGGATTTGGAACTTTTGGAAGTTCATAAGCAGTGGCGATGGCTTACCATCAGATAACCACGTAGTTAGTTTGTCCTCCTTTGTCATAAAAAAAACTTAAAGGTACCGGACCGGCTCCTTTAAATATTTATGAAAAAGACAAGCGGTCTACATAGGTATTAGGTACCTAACTACATACTTAATACTTACTTACATAATTAAGATTATTTTTTAATAAACTTACCACGAACTCTTGTTTTACCGTCACTCTTGTGTTAGTGAGTAGGTATCATGCAATAGGTAGGTACTGCGGGTATTATTAATGATTACTAATAATATTTTTGATGAAATAAGTATTTTTCTCTACACTAACTGTCGCCCACCGGTTACCACTCTAAAATCCGCTTGCCTGTTTAGGTAAAGGTGAATGTTGCAAACCGAGTTTCAAACGAATGAATAACTAAAAACCGAATCAGATGGTTTGGATATATTAAATTTTATTACCATTGACATAATGTGCAATATCATTTAACGAAGTTGCGGCGCTTAAGTTTCTTTTATTGTCAACGCATTGCCGTGTTTAGTGTTAAGCTAACTTAAAAGGCGAGTGTGGGTGCAAGGCTGACCTTATAGGTGCTACCCACAGGTTTTGTTAAACATTTGTATAATTTCCCGGCATCCCACGCTCAGTTGCTATTATCGCCATAAGTGATATTACAATAAAAAAGGCTAATGTAGAATTACAAAATGCTATTTCCAAAGCCACTACATTACACGTTCAGTCAGCCAAGTCAGCCAAAAGGTAACCAGTGTAGAGAACTAAGAATAAAGATTTTTATGCGAATAATGTTAGGTACGTGTCATTATGAAACTTTGTAAGCTATATTACATAAAATGCTTTGTTCTGTCCTGACTGGGAACCAACGCACAGCCCAAACCGCTGATCGTAGACACCTGAATCTTGGAGGGTGTATCGTGTATGGTGGTCCGATAAGAAAGGATTCCCATTAATAAATAAAACTTCACATTGGAAACTTAAATCTTATTTACGGCCAACTCTTTCATTGGCTGACTGTACTTACACAACGAATTCTTTTATAGTTGTTTTTTTTAACACAAACTATCTAGGCTATGCATTGAGCGGTTCCTCTACTGCATCACGTGAAGCGCCACAGCCTGAGAAACCTAACTAGTTTCTAGCTAGCCCTTCGTCCATTACCTACAGACTATTATGTTGTTAATTAGGAACAAACACTTCAGCATAGCTTGACATGCGGGTAAAATTTAGAGAGGAAAATACCTTTTTTTGGTTTGGTAAAACGTTTCTTTTACAATTAATACCTATTGGAATTTTTGAGACTGAGCCGTAGGTACAGAAGATATTTTCATAAACTTATCTATATATATAAAATGCTTTGTCCTGACTGACTGACTGACTGACTGACTGAGAATCAACGCACAGCCTAAACCGCTCATCGTAAAAATCTGAAACTTGGCAGGTGGAACTATTATAAGACGTAGGCGTCCGTTAAGAAAGGATTTTTCGAAATTCGAACTCTAAGGGGGTAAAAAAGGGGGGTAAAGTTACTATGGGACAACTTGATTCCTTGGTCCAATCTATTTCAAATTTTGCATAAAAATTGTTTAAGAGAATTGATGGAAGAATGGATTCTTATTTTATTGAAATTCTTGAAAAAAATGTATTTTGTGGGTAATTTTCTTCGAGTTGATATCAATACTCATACTCCTTAGTCCTTTTGATTTCAATTACATTTCATTATGACACATCCGTGACGTGAACTGTATCATTTGTCATGTAATTATAAATTGTGAATATTCAATCATAATGTCGTCTATTTATTCTGTTTGTGATATCGGAAAAACAGCTAAAATTCTAACTATGTATAAAGCGGACTGAATCATATTCATCGATAATAAATGGTAAGTAATTAAATATTAAATTTTATAATATTTGACAGGGTTCAAGTTAAATTGGTCAATGGTTAAATGGCATTCATATTGATATTGTCTCTTTCTCACTTATAGGAAATCACATTACGTCGACTCGCTCTATTATTTCGTAGTGTTGTTGTATGCTATGAGGTTGTAGGTATTGAATTACCGATATACTTATACATTTTTTTTTACGGAAGTGGTGGGACAATAAGCTCAGGAATATGGATCATTTGATATTAGGTGATTACCGTCGACTTTGGATCACATAGATTCTAGAGTCCTTAATTGCGGACCTATAACAGGAAAAAACAGGATATAGCGAGAAATAGTATAAGGAATGAGTTAGATTTTTTTTATACCACAAAGGTGACAAACAAGAATTTCGGATATTTCACTCCCCGAACGAAACGCATTGCTGCTTCACGTCAATATTCTGTAAAAGGGTGGCTCTTCACCGGTCGGGCTAGCCTATGTCATAAACGCCCACTCCAAAGATTGTAATGAGAAGTATAAAAATAGAAAAAAAAATATCTATACATATGACAATTTTTTGGGTGTATTCTGAAGTGTGGTGTATGATGTAGGCAACCGATATGAAAGGATTTTTTGAAATTCCCACGGGAAAGGATAAACGCACACGAAGTTGCGCGGGTTTCTCTAGTCAATCAATATTTTCCTAAAAAACTGAAGAATGTTGAAAGTAATTTATTCGGTAGATCACTGTCCTTTGTTATACTATACTTAAATATTAGCCAAAAATGCGTAATTATTTTGCATAGTTGGAAAATTGTCCCCAATAAAATATTTGGTATTTGTTCACCTGTACCCGTTCGAAGTAAGCACAATCTATTGGCGAAACAAATTTTTATCGGTAGTTGTTCCAATTCTTCCGAATAGATAATTTCCATAAAATCTGAGTACACAATTAATACTAAAATATGGAATGTTAAAAACATTCTCATTTATTTGTGAAGGTGTCGAAAGTAGGTATATTTCTATATTATTTATTAAAGGTATTTATGTAAGTCAAACTCAAGTAGATACCTAACGTATAGCTAAATGCTTTAGAAAAGTTTAAAATATAATTAAATGAATCGTTTTACCCGTCACACTCTATTATGTACCTAACAACGTTACAGATATAACGGTTTATTGTGTAGTTTTATTTTATAATTATAAACTACCGATAAGACTACTCGGTTACACTGGTTACACACCGAATATGTTCATAAACATTTTGTGATTGCAAATATTGCTCTATTTCGTCAAAGACCTATATAATTTGTAGTTCACAGATGCGACATAGTTTCTTAGTATTTGAGTTGTTTGTTTCCGTGTAAATAATATATAACTTATACATTTGTTGAATCGATTAATATTATGATAAGAATTTTGATGAAAGATATCTATTCCTTTAACTTTTTAACATACTACAAACTATCTTTTCTATTTCTTGTTTTGCTAGCCCATTACGTATCGTTTTTTTTTTTTACCCTAATATCGTCTTGGAAAGATTTCTGTCAGCGATAAGGGCGCCTTGTCGTAAAACCACTAGTCTGTAAGTTGTTTTTTTTTTGTCTGTGTTTTGCAAATAAACAATATCCTATCTGTCTTACTTAAATCTTTTAGTTTTCTAATAAGACGATTGATGCTGAATCGTGAAGCTTAAGAATTCTGACTACGCTGTTATTATGTTTGTTGAAGTGGTGGTATACTGGATGCGAAGTGGCTGGCCCCATTGTGGATGGTGTACGTTGGAACGGGCGCGGGTAATGAACCCGGCCATCCGCGGGTTCCACGAGCGCTGTGCCGGCGCGCCCGAGCCTCGGCCCGCGCCCCGCTACGTCTCGCCCTGTGCTCACGTTCCTTCGCTACCTTCGGGCTCTTCAACGTCAATAACACTTTTTATGTACAAAAAAGGTATTAGAAACAGGAATTTACATAAGGGAACAACAGTTTTAATCTGTACTAATTATAAAAATAGTTTTGAACTAAGATTAGTCAACATTACGTTTTTGGTTTATTTGTTCTTTTATTAGATACCTATTGTGTTATGTAATATTGAGATTTAATAGGACTATTTACTTCTGTTCGCTAGGCGTATAGTCATCAATCATACGTTGTCATTTTTGTCTTATTTATGACATATTATTACACACGATAATGAGTTATGTCTCATAATTTAATGACTGATATTATTTTTTCGATCGTAACCATTTTTAAAAGTCTCACTCACAGTCACACGATTTTGATATTTGGTACTTATAAGTATAATTTGTATAAAAGTTTGTATATAAACAAGCTAGTGCCAGCTTAGGTATTATTTAGTTATAATCTTATTATATTATGATGAAATGGGCTAGCTCGACCCCCCGGTACCACCCCCCTCACAGAATATCGACGTGAAGCCGCAATGCGTTTCGTTCGGTGAGTGAGAGATCCAGAAGCCCAACTTCTTCCCTATCCCCTCTTTCCCCCTCCTTCTTTCCCTTCTCTTCTTCCTTCCTTTCCTCCAACCTCCTTGGTGGACAACGCATTGGTAGCGCCCCTGGTGTTACTGATGACCATAGGCGGCGGTGACCGCTTTCCATCAGGTGGCCCGCTTGCTTGTTTGTCTACTGTATGACATTAAAAAAATTTAATATAAAATAATACAAAAAAATTTACATAATGTAACTACATTACATTATGTACATTACATTATATAAATGTAATTGATTGTAATTTGTTATGATCCAGAGATAAAAAAAAATGAAATGCTCTTATTTATGATCATTATTAAATACAGAAGTGGTTAGTTTATTTTATTTTTGTTATAAGTACTTACAGTTACATACGCTTACTTAAATCTTTATAGTACGGTTAATCGCAAGGGTAAAGACATAAAGCTTTAACTGTATTATACGCTACAGTTGCACAGTCAGTGATTGTTAACTTAAAAACATTTATATCATTTAACTTGCCACATTCATTATATATAATTCAACAAAGCATAAAGTTTGTTCGTACAAAGTTTGATAGTAAACGGTAATCACTGGAGTATGACCGAGAGTGACCACAATGTGTTTCAAGTTAAATCGGTTAAAGGCACAAGTAAAACTTATGAAAAGTGTTTTAATATAGTGTGGTTAAAATATACTTTACAATCCTATAATACTGGGTCATTTCATTTATTTCTGAAAATACAACAATAAAGACTTTATCTTGGCTTCTAGACTTCGTGTATCTCATTTTGACGGGTCTCCCATCAAACGAAGAGGGGTCATAATTATTATACTTGATAGTTTTAATTCCTTCCGATGTACGTACATACATATAAGGTTGCTGGTTAGAAGGTATCATATTTTATAATCATTATACGCCTATTTAAATCTCCCAATCACAAAATAATGGGAGATGCAGATTAAAATAATGAATGCATATTACAGCTGTTCTTACGGGCAGCGGGCCATGTCTAATGGGAAGTGCAATAAAATTGGATCATCACGTTTATTCTTCCTGTTGTTAAATTGCTGGGCTTAAAGAGGCTGGGACCGTTATGCTGGTGTACGAGAGGAACGGAAGCAGCCGTATCCTGGGCAATAGTACGGACGTGCATATAATCAATGCTGTAATAGACGCTTGTCCCTGGAGGCTCATGGCCTCGCCCGTGGCTTTGAATTCCTTTGTATCTAACTGTTATTTAAAATCGTATTTATTTAGCATTCATATAAATTTATTAGTTACAATTTAATAATAAATACGTAATAATACCCATCATTTCCATTGTATCTGAAGTACAGTAGAAATTACAGTTCGGGGAATTACTACACATAGATTTTCTATGGTAGAGATACGTAACTACCTAATCCCATAGATTGGCCGGATTTCTAAGTTATTAGGTGTACGTTTTGTAAAACTTATTACTCAAGTAATTATACTGATCAAACGGCGATTTAAGCCATGATAGGAAGTTATACCTAGAAATATTTACTTACAAAGATATTAATAGTTTATTACATCATATTTAACAGATCGGCTACTGAAGTCTACTAATGATAGATAATTATTTTATGTGGTACCTGTCTATTCGTTTTTCTATTAAATTAGTTTCTGTTAAAGGTTTAATTTTGTAAGAGTTCTCTTTTAGAATAGAGTCTGTTTAAATTAATAAAATATTCCCACAATAATAAAATAAACATATTAGCGGCCGTTTACTAAAAGATCCCAATAAAATAAAACAAAATACATTCGATGTTACCCGGGGGTAATGTACCTTTTCAACAGTGAAATAATTTTTGAAATCGGTCTAGGAGTTTTTGAATGTTTAGTTTACATACAAAAATACAAATCTTTTTTTTTATAATTTTAGTAAGTATAGATAGAGTATTTAACACTATGTACAGTGTGGTGTGAAGTATGCGTACCTACGTAGATACACCCACTTCGCATTGCGCGTATCCTCAAGTCCCAGGTCGCCACGGTCACCGAGCACTGTGACCTTTCGTTAATATCCAGCTAACGTTACGTAATTCGCATTACCATCAACTTAATAAAATCTGCAATTCACTATCTGACAGGACATATTGCTATGAATTATTTATTTTTTATTAGCATTATGCTTGACTAGTGTCTTTGTTGAAATAATTTGTTTTATAAATATACAAAGCATATAATCGCTGACTAAACAGGAACTCACGCCTACAATGGCTACAATCTTGAAACTTGCCCGGTTGTTTCTTACAAGGTTTTAGCAAATCAAAAATTCATTAACAACGAGAGAAACTGAATAACCGACAAGTGATTCATCTGTGAAGAAAATTACATGTAAGTACTTATTTACTTCCATAAACAGCTATTTAGTACCTACCTATAGTGCAAGGTCCATCTATTTAGTTATAGATCACACTATGTTGTGATTATTTACAAAGACCCATTTAAACTCAGTCAAACTACAATATAGAGTAATGACCGCGGCGGCAAGGCACGAAAATGTCTTGAATAAAGAGAAGTTTACCTTAAACAATCCAATAATGTGTATATATAACTGTCTGCATACCTACTAAGCAAACATTATGTTCGTTGTTCAATAGAGACATTACAACAGTATTTATTGAGTTATAGACTGTTAAATGTATTGCGTTGTAATAGACAATTTCTGTTCGTTCTTATAGTATGCCGTTGTTCAAAACCACAGTAGATCAAGAACAAAACGGTCTCTAATGACGAGAAAGATCCGTATCGGAGCTTTCTATGCTCCGCAGCGTAATCTCGGCGTGATAACCTTCTGTTGATTAAAGTACTACGATTTATCTGTGATGAAATCAGCGTAGCGCCGGTTTCCTAATAATGTTTCATTGTAATAATAATAATAATAATAATAAAAACTTTATTTGTTCTCTCACACAGACAGATTTACATTATGTGCTTAGTTTCTATAACAAAGTATGAAAGTAGAACTAATCTATGTAAGAGACTGGTGTCTGTACTAGGAATACCTGTATGACAGATTACCAGCCTCTCCATCTCCGGACCAGGTGAACAAAAATAATAATTATGATTATGCAGTGCATAATATGCACTTTTTCTTGTAACTTAAAATTTACCTAGCTAATTTATGAGTGGTACAATTATTTGGTTACACAAGAAAGAATGAAGTATGTTTTAGTGTTTGGGAGCATTGAGGTGTGAGTGGTGTGTGATGTGTTGATTAGAGTATTTGTGTGTGTGTGTGTGTGTGTGTGTGTGTGTGTGTGTGTGTGTGTGTCTTGAATAACTAAATGGGTGAAATAATAAAGTTTATGTTTGTTACTATAGGTGCGCTAAGGAAAGTTCGTTAGGAGGGAATTATGAGTAGTTTTTCTGTTTCTTCATAGTCGAGAGTTCTTAACCAGGTAGAAGTAGTTTTCTTGCAGTTATATTTAGTAAGGCTATATATTGGGATACTTTTATTAATTTTGTTGTATAAATACCGTCCGAGAAAACCAAAGAACCTTCCGGACAGGGTTGTGTTCCAGGAATTAGTGTGCTGGACAATTTTGTGTTTTAGTCGTTTGGTTGTGCTGATTATGGGATCAAAAATAAGTCTGGTGTGTTGTCTTAGGATGGTATTGAGGATGAATAACTGCCTCACTGTGAGTACGTTGGCCAGAGAGTACAGATCCTTTGTAGGATAACGAAATGGTAGGAAAAGACATACTTTTAAAATTGCTCTCTGAGCTCTCTCGAGTTTTAGCATTTTGGTTTTGGTAGTGCCACCCCACACTGTAATACAATAACTTAGTATTGACTGAGATAGTGCTGTATAAACCATTTTTACGACTATAGGGTCAGCGACGTGACGCAGATTTTTGAAAATGTAGATTAACTTTCGGGTTCTGGTAGTAAGGAGATCTATATGTTTATTAAAACTAAGCGTGTTGTCTATCAAAACACCAAGATACTTAATATCGGAGGCCAAGGTAATTTGATTACAGGAGCAGTTTTGGCTGTTGCTACAATAATGAGCTCGTATAGAGTAATTGTCATGAATAGATGTATGAATATTTTTGATGGAGAAAGGTATATATTTAGTTTTATCGATATTCAGTGTTAGTGAGTTCTCGATAAGCCAAGAATAGACTCTATTAAAACCCGCTTGTGCAAACTCATACGCCTGTGCCCAAGTGTCACCATGAAATATTAAGGCTGTGTCGTCGGCAAAGGTTATTATTTTGCCATTTGTCAATTGTAGATTACACAGGTCATTAATAAAGGCGAGGAAGAGAGTGGGGCCCAACACGCTTCCCTGAGGTACACCGCGGGTTATAGGTAAGTCAGAGCTAATGAACTCGTCAACTCTCACTCTTTGGTGTCTATTTGTCAAGTAGTCCTCAAGTAACTTGTGTTGAGTATCACGAATACCCAGTTTTTCGAGCTTAGTCAGTAAGAGTGGTGTAGATACAGTGTCGAATGCCTTTGCTAAGTCCAGAAATATCCCAATTACTTTTTTCTTCTTGTCCAGCTTTGTAATAATACTGTCAGTTAGGTCATGTACTGCGTCGTCTGTAGATTTATTAGCTCTGAAACCATATTGGGAACCAGAAAGAAGCTGCTTGGATTCAAGATACCCAACAATGCGCTTATTTATCAATTTTTCATTGTGTGACGGATTTGGTATTTTACTTATCATTTTGTGGCCAGCGGCGGAGCCTTTAATGCTAGACTCGCCGCACTCACACTGCTCAACGGGAATTATATTAAACTACTGTCTGATTTAATTTCATTGCTGCGACGTGAAATACGCGCCTTTGAATTCGAATCCATTTTTATTGCCTTCTCACCCGGAGGGCGTATACTTATAAATGATTCGAGATTGTATAGTTATGAAGTTTATAAAATGTTTTTATTATTGGATATGATTATAACATTAAATTACAGGACGATCTGTTTATTACAACCATTAAATAACCGCTTATTCGATAATGTAGTGTGATTTAATTATTTATTACAAAAAATAATATTCACAAGTGTTCTCATAAATCTTACATTGTATTATCTTGTATATTTAGGGTTTCCTGACATTTATGTAACAAGAAAATGTCTTATAAAAGAGAACAAAACAAAAGTTTATGTCAACTACGTTTTTTATATAGATAGTTTTGTTATAAACACGGGGTGGAGACCTGGTGACCTGAAATACGGGCTTTAGCCTAGCTTAGGCACCAGTCTTCCACAATAAACAGTTGCAAGGTAATTCTGTAATAAATATACCTGGTAATAATTATTGTATTGTACAGTTGCAATTATTGTGTAGTGATACTAGTGATATAGTGTATATTGCAGTGGCGAAGGGTGAAATTTTACTCAGGGGAAGCCGAAGCAAAAAAAAAAACAGTGTTATCTTACCACAGGGATGGAGAATTCCCAATACCATATCAAGTCTTGAATCTAAGTTGCAAATTATCCATTATCATACATAAAAGCACTGATATAATATGGAAAACCAAAACAGCGTTTTAAGTTTACAACTACCTGTGAGCCACGAATACTTTTCATACAAATTACAATGAAAATGTTTTGTAAAGCCATCTTTCCGTCTATAATCTATTTTCATAGAAGGGCAAGCACGGCCGCGCTGTATAATATCTTTTTTATTTTCAAAACTGTGTGTTTGAAAGTTATTATCTAATAAAAAGTCTGTGAGACAACAACCCACGTCTAAAATTGCAGCCATTACGAATGTAAACAAAACAGACTAAACCAAAATAAATAATTAACTACTTACACCTGAATCCGATAAATTCTATAACTATAACACAATTCACTCCGACCCCTGTCCAATTCACTCTAATCTATTCAAATTTACTAAATTAACAACAAACAAATTAAAAAAACTAACAACAACACAAGCGAAAGCACCGGCGAAAGTGAATTGAAAAAAAAAAAGTCATATGTTTGACAATTACAACGCGACAAAATTATAGTTGTTTTATTATTCAAGCACTAAACACATAATTAACTATATTTTTTACTTCTCAGGTTAATACCTCTGTTTATCTTTGTCGCACTAACGTAATCTGATATATGCCATCCTTGTCGTAACTCGGCGACTACCGGCTTAATATGTTCATATGATCGGCGTGAGAAAGAGACCGCGCTAGGAACAAAATGTACGCGTAAGAAAGAGACAGCCGCTCCTAAAACTGTATGCGGCTACAACTCGGGAATTACCGGCTTTCGACGCATAGGCTAAGCGACGTGGTGATATTGCTATTTATTATTGTATAGGCGTTTGGCGACGTGTGATATTGCTATTTATTATTGTATAGGCGTTTGGGTATCATTATTATGTATGAAGCGAAATCATGTTATTAGCAGAGTCGATGCTGTTAGATAATTCACTATTTTTAAAAGGGAAGCCGACAGGAATCGTGTTATTAGGACCCCTCGCCACTGGTATATTGTGAGGGAAATATTATTTTTAATTATTATAATATTATTATTTTGTAGATGTTTACATTTGTTCCCACAGTCCATTTAGTAGTTCCTTTTTTTTACATTTATTATACATTCTAAAGGAACTAGTGAGACTTTAGTTCCTTTTGTGGTAGAAATTCCTTATATTCAAACAAGAAAATTGTTCAACTTCCTTTCTTCAAAATATATGCGCATAATATAATCACATGCACAATATTATGCAATGTTTTCGTCCTATCTTACAACACGTTTTCGTTTCGCTAATATTTTATGTGGTTTTCTTTGAAAGGTGCCCCAACGCGCGACGTCTGGGACAGTGTAGTTACCATCTGCTTAAACATGCGAGCAGAGCGTTGAACTTCTCGGCGTAAACCCACGTTTGACGGAAACAGGTCTCTCGGCTCGGTTTGTTTAATTATGAAGAGCGCTCGCACATAACGCAAGTTTTTGTTGCATGCTGGCTATATCTAACGTCTTTTTAACAATAAATAATATTGAAAAGGAAATTCATTTCGTTGTACTGCGATCTATATAGCAGATAACTTTTGAATATTATTTACTGAGACTCGCAAATTTTTTGAAGTATAAAATAATAATCTTTTGTAAAAAAAGATCTAATTATGTGTTATATGCATATTCCTTATTAACTCAATAGATATAGGTATGTTAAACACATTTTAACACACTCGAGTGAAGTACCATGACGAATTGTCAACATTTGGTTGCAATGATTTAATCTAAAATTTCCCAGATTTCTCAATGAATAAGGAAAACCACAATAGAATATTAAGTATTTTCAAATAGATCTGTAAACTTCAAAGACTATACTACAATAGGTAACTAAATAAGTATATAAAATAAGTATATAAATAAACCAGCAATTAGAAAAAAATGTAATTGTATACCTACGCCATCATTTTTTCTATACTTTACTGGTATTTCTATATAAAAATCAATTCAAGACTCCTTTGGATATCTAGGACTCCTTTATCACAGACTAGCACTCCGTCCCAGCTTCGCACGGGTTTACACGGAAATATATTTACAGGAATGTATTTTCCCAACGCAACGGTGAAATAATTTTGGTCGTTCAAGTAGTTTTTGAGTTTATTCGTTACAAACAAAAATAGAAATCTTTCCTCTTTTTCAATATTAGCATAGATAAATACGAGTAGCAGTGATTACTTATTACCCTGCCTAAAATATATAAAAAAAGTTAACGTACACTATATTAAAGGAGGCAAGATAGTGTTAAATGAATGCTGTCCTACATTCGTATTCGAGCGACGACAGGCCACGAAATAGCGGTCGAGGTCCGTCGCCCACGTCATAGACGAACTGAACATATTGCAACCGCTTGTTGACTCGAATCATATCTCGATTATTTCTGTGTTTCACCTTGTGTATGCTTCCGTCATTCGTTTTGCTGACATCATCGGTAGCTTAACCCGTCTTGTGTGCAAGCTGTGGGTCTATTCTCGAAAACAGTTAAAATCCTAGTTATTTGGAGGAGATTAAATCAATATATAGGGACACATCACACAGATTGAGCTAGCCCCAAAGTAAGACTTGTGTTATGGGATACTAACTAAACAATACTATATTTTATAACAAATACATACATAGATAAACATCCAAGACCCAGGTCAATCGGAAAAAGTTCGTTTTTCATCATGACCCAATCGGGATTCAAATTCAGGACCTCCTGGGTGGCGGGCCGGCAATTTTTTTATTTTTTTTATTTAATCATTCATTTCAGGCAACGAATTTAACAATGAAATTATGGCCCATATAATAAATACCAACAAATGCAATGTAACCATTACGCCACGAAGGTTGCTTTGGCAATGAGACTGCCTTTACTACTTTTCTTGCCACTACGAACTATTTTATTGTTATACTAGTAAAACTCGTGCAACTTCGTTTGCTTGTATCTCGCTTTCCCGTGGGAATTTCGAAAAATCCTTTCTTATCTGACGCCTATACAAAGTGGACCCTCCAAGTTTTAGGTCTCTACGAACAGCGGTTTGGGCTGTGCGTTGATTCTCAGTCAGGACAAAGCATTTTATAAATAAAGATTCATTTTGGTGCATTAAAGAATATAAATCTAGTCTCAATATTAAGTGCTATCTCGCACATTTTATATTTGTGTGAGCAAGATAGCGTTTTAGATTAAAATTAGATTTTAACTGTTTTTATTAGCCGAATAGACCCGCTTGGTAACGCTTAATAGTTCAAACGCTGCGCTGTTGTCATTAAGCTTATGTAATCGTTTGCAGTGCAAAAAATTTATATTTACACTGTTAAATTATTATGTATGTTGTGGATAATCATCGCTAATGTAACATTTTTATTTTATTATGAAGCGGTAAAGCTGGCGTACCTATATGTAGATAATCTCTGAAGCCATTGACTTCGCCATTGACATGACATAAATTCTAGCTACTACAAAGCTGTCTGTCCAATACCGGACTGGGTAAAAGATTGTAATCTTTGCTTTCCGTCAATGTGAGACGTCAATTGGACACCTATTTCGAGCGCTGTATATGGCTGGTTTGAGAAGGGAATAGAGTCTACGTCTTCCACTCAATAACAAACTGAGATAAATGTAATATTGAGTAACTTCAGAGCCTTTTCACTCTTTTTTCCATTATCTTATAAAGTATCCTAGAAAGATTTGTTACCAATACTGTTTATGTAAACATCTACTTTGTTAGCGATGGTTTGGGCGTTAATATGCAAAAATTGTTGAACAAGAGTAGAAAAGTCTTATCAAACAGCGCTGTTTGTGTAAAAGATACGTTGTAACAGCTTCTAAGGAGCGGCGTAGAGACGATTTTATTACATTTTATGCAAATTTTGTTTTTTAGAGACCAACGTCCTATTGCAGTGATGGCTGCGAATAGCATTGACTATGTATTTTATGGTCCATAAGTGGAATCTATTCAAATACATACGACGAGGACGGGTCTACTGGAATGCTGAGTCTAATAGTTTTTCGATGCAGATTTGTAAAGCTATCATTAAAAGCGTAAAATACAATTATTACATTTACATTCTGATTTAATATTGTGTATGTATAAATAGCTGACCTGCGCAATTTTATCTGCGTTTTCCCTTTTTTACAACATTTTTCATTGATGTTAAACTCATATTTGGTCATTACAAATTTCCATACAATCCTTATCCTTACTATAATATTATAAATGAGAAAGTGAGTTTGTTTGTTTGTTTGTTTGTTATTCCTTCACGGCTTGACTAAGCAACCGATCATTATGAAAATTTGCATACATATTGTTAGGGGTACAGAGCCCAACATAGACTTTTTATCCCGTGAGAGTATGTCTTTCCAATGGGAAAATAATTTTTCTACTATAGAGGACGCTGTATAGGCCAACAGATGGCGCCACAAGTCGCGCTATGGGTTGTTTTGTTGTCAAACGAGATCTATGTCATAAAATTAACGCGAGCGAAGCCGCGGCGAAAAGCTACTTTCTTATAAAATAAATATTTTCGGGCGAATGACACAACGCCATATAGTGCCAAACTAAGCAACTAAGCTCATAGAAAAAATACCTCGTACCTATGGAGCAGCTAATTACTAAGAAGTAATACGTTTTTATACTATTGGTATGGAAGAGCTAATTACTATTAAGTAATACGTTTTAGTCAGATCGCATCGGTATGCCGAAAGGTTATATATAAAGTCAATACTTTTTATATAAAGTCAATACAGGCTGCTAATGAATCCAATTAATTACTTACTTCATTAAATACGTAGTAATAATGATTTAGATGTTATTTTAATGTTTATATTGATGAAACTCCTGTGGTAGCACGCACATATCATATATTTTGTTACTGCGTACGTACACACACAATTAATTAAAAATACTTGTACTTCCCTAATAATTAAAGATGAATATCTAACGTAATAATTACCATATAATAAAACAATAAACATTATTTGCCTGTAGCAAGTTTAATGTTATAAATGATTATGAAAAAGTCATTATTATTCTTATATTATGTACTTGCAGTGACATCTTTATGCATGACTGTCGTGGTAGTGGATTTCTTGTAATATCGTCGTGGGCCATTATGTGGTGGTTGATGTCATGGCAAGTCAGTGTTTACATTGTGGAAAGATAGTAATCTACAATAGTTTATAATAATAAATAGAATAGGCGACGTACTTACTTCAATAAAACCAAACCAAACATATTATTGTAAACATAAATGATAAAAAATAAAAATTTAATCTTATCTTGCTAGCCCTGCCCAGTCCATTAAATAATTCGTTACCTTTAGGTTTCCTTGAAAAGATTGCTGTTAGCAATAAGGCCGCCTTGTTGCAATTTCACTAGTCTGTAAGTTATCTATGCATTCTGTGTCCTGTTTTTGTGATTTGCAAATAAAGCACAAATGATAATGAACCTAAAACTAAAAACCTTAAAAAACATAATAAAATAACTAAAATACTTACTATGTACTACTTACTTCAATTGGTTCAGTGGGGCAATTCACGTAACAAGAACCGATTCTAGTTCGATTCAACGACACTCGCTGTCTCACTCATACAAAAAAGGAATTGAACGGGACAGAGAGTGTAGTTGAATCAAACTAGAATCGGTTCTTGTTACGTGAATTGCCCCTCTGGTCCTAGTGCAAACTGTTCGCGTTCTAACAGTTTTTAATTACATAAATAAATATTCCTGATGAAATTACAGAGCATCATCTAGTCTTAAAGTAGGCAAAGCTTGTACTATGAATAATAGACAGCTGATAAAATCCTCATAAATGCTTTTTTATAAATAAATTTAATCAAAAACATCCAGACCAACCAATATTTGCCTTGTACGGGATGCGAATGTAGAACCTCTGAGATAAAGCTGCTATTGCTAGCCACTCGATCACCAGACAAACAAACAAGTAAAAATAAATACTTACTTAGGTGTTATTTTTAAATCTCTGCTCATAGTTCTTCTTCTTCTGACGAAAATATTTATTTTTATGTGCTTACGGCCCGCATGATGGTAAGCATCACCGTAGCCTATACACGCTTGCAATGTGAGAAAACCCCTCCCCCCCAAGTGGAGCTCTGGAGACCTTACCCATCGTGGGAACACAACATGGCCGAGACCAATGCTATTTGGCTACGATCTTCTGTAAGGTGGAGGTCCTTCCCCAGACGGGCTGCTCCGATTTGAGCGGATTATCCGCTGTGCCCTACCTCTGTTATGATGAAGCTTATTTTATTTCGTCAGAAGACAAGTTAGGGTGCTCCAACATCCTTAATTTATAAGATGTTAAGATCTAGCATCGAGGAAGTTATAAGAACACAATAATAACATAATTAAAGTAGTCTTCTAACGCACCAGCACTATTATTTCCAGTCTATTATTATATTATCACGATTTTGCTATTGTATTCAGATCTCGGATTAGTTACAACAGGATTTGTTTTATTGCCTACGGTAAAACCAGCCCATTTAGTTATACTAGTTCAAGATTTAGATTCAAAAAGTTTAAGATTCTGTATATAATCTAACGATACCCTACCTAGTAACAAGGAACCTTATAATTTTACCATGTCCATATAAACTACAGCTGCCTAGTGTCTAACATAGAGATGCTTAATTATGGAAAATAACATATTAACCTATGCTAACAAAGTGGTAGAATAAAACCTTGATAAATATTTTATTGGGGTTCCTTGCCCTACTCGTAAAAAGTTTCACTATAATCCATTACAGGTCACTACGAAAATACAAAGGGCGGCATTCTTATTTGTAACGCATTATCATAGAAGTGAAATGAAATGTGGTGCATTACAAACATATGTAGTTAATTATGGCGATTAAAATACTATATGAAGTCGCAGAACATAAAATTAACGTTTATAATTACTTTAATTTGTAATGATGCCATGTATGGTAAACTGGTAGCTAACAATCATCGATTTAATGACAGCATAATATGAGTATGACATCATTACTGCGGTTATAGAAAAGAACGATGTTAATAAAATCATAAACTTATGTAATGTATGAGGTAATCTCAGGACATACAACTTTTTTTAAAATTGCGCTAAGTATATAAATGTTTAGCTGACGCCGTTCAACTTCGTCGAATTCGATTAGCGTGTTCAACCAATATAACTCTGCTTTATTAGGTTTATACACATATATTATGGATTCGGTAATTGAATAAAATTATTTTTTTTTTTTTTACCTACATATTCGAAGAAAAAAATATCTAATTGAACGTAAAAACCCCATTAAAATTTTAAAATATAGGTTAGAAAGAACCATTTCACGTGTAAACTTTAAAATGATTCCTCCCTACTCTAATAATTTTCCATTTGTTAGCTGAAACCTAAGATACATGTATCCGACGTTCTCTTGAAACTCGGAAGACTTGAAAGTAGGTAAGTATAAATCCTAGAGAATTACTAACTTTGCTCTGTACTTCAAGATTTGTATGTACATCTGCTGTCGCACCGTACCGTGCCTCCTATCTCGCACAGGTTATTCCCAATTCGTCTGATAGACAAATTACAGATTTGTAGTACCTATTACTGAAAGCAGTCTGTATTGACAACTTCGTTTTCTAATAAGAAAATTCCATTTTTTTTAATGTATGTTAATAAAATGTCCAAGTCCTTGAACACAGAAAGTTGGGAGTAATGTGTTAACGCATATTATTATATTCCCGTAAGTCAAAGTCAAAAATACTCACGTGCACTTAGACACGTCATTTGCAATGAGAATGAGAGTTTTAAATATTATTGTTTTGTTTTAAATAAATAAGTTCTCTAATAATTAATTAACATTTTTGCTTGAGAAAAATCTTAAAAAAATTAATGTTAATAAAATGTCCAGAAGTCCTTGTACATAGAAAGTTGGTAATAATGGGATTACACATAAACAAAATGTGAGCTAATGTTTTATTTTCTGATAATTTGGTCAATGTTTTCTTTGTTAAAAATAGATTATGTAGATAAATAAATTTCTTTATTTACATCCAAGGACACACAATTCATATTAACAAAAACAGACCAATAGTACTTAAAAAAAAAAAAAAATCTTAACAAAATGAAAAACCATAAACTTTGATATAGGCAACCGTAAAGAAAATTATATGTAACATTCCCATAAGCCGAGTGGAGAATATGCCGTCCGCTCGCTGCATCGCTGCACGGGGCCGCGACTCGCTACACTAATTACTCGCGGTAGATTGCACCGGCCGTTGCACCGCAGCTTATGCATTATGCAGGTACTATTCATATCTGCCCTTTCTGCTAAAACGGACCCTCAGCGGAACGCGTGTTTGGAATCGTTCACAATGTTTATTCCTTGGATGTTATTTTTAGTAAATAGTAATAGTTGTAGGTTTTATTAATGTGCTATGTTGAGTGGTTAGATTGCGGGTTCATAGTTGTTACGACCACTCGGAAAAAATGACTAATATTATAAATGCGTGTGTTTATTTGTTTGTCCTTTTGTCACGTCGAAAGTAAAGAATGGATTGACATGGTTAAGGTCTGGAAAGGACATAGGCTACTTTTTATCCAAGTAAAACATCTTATTCCTATGGGAAAAAATTAAGTAAAAAAAAACTTTTTTTTAAACTTAGCTAGTTACTTATATTTGTTAGAGAAATAGTTTCGAGTAAAATACTAAGGTATAAAATGAAGTGATTTTAAAAGTGTATCTCAAATCACCTAAGCTTTCTTGTTATCAATTTCAACGTGACCTCTCTAAGCAATGACTCAATACATTTAAGCCTGCGCTGTGACAGCCTTGGCTGTTTATTGCGTGCCGTGACTCTTCTGCTAATGAATACCTAAGAATGGCCATGTTTCCTTTAAAGTAATTTTAACTGATTTCAAGTGAAGTAATTTTTTTTTTCAACATAATATTTTTTGGTCAAAAGTCAATATAAGTACAGTCACCTCCATAATTATGTAATAATTTTAGTACTTTGTCACTTTCGTATATCATTTCAATTACTTAAGACATTTGAGTGAACATGTCAACAATGTTATAGTGACAAGGTACTAAAGTGATTACATATTTATGGAGGTGACTGTACAGTATATTTAGGTACAGTCAGATGTTGTATGATGTACTTTGTCACTATAGCAAGTTCGTACAAAAGTCTCCAGTAATTAAAATAATAATAACAAAAGTGACAAGGTACTTTTCCTGATTACATTTGAAATAATTATGTTAGTAGATTTAGAGGAAAAGGTCGTTGATGTCTTTTATATGAAAAGGGATCGTGTTCCAGTTTTGAGAAAATCAAAGTCTTATTATTTCAAAAATAATCGTTGATGTCTTTTGTATGGAATAATGTTATTTTAAGGTCAGTCTATTCTTATTGTAATTAACTTCAATTCAAAGTAGCTTCGGCATCATTAATTCTATGACATCTAGAGAGAAGGACTTCTGAAGGTGATTCAGTTGGGTCATCAGTAACATATTAAAATAAATATGTTTGCATTATTTCTTTGTTTCCAAAGTTCGTCTATTTATATATTGTTTTTGTAGAAATATGAGATTGATGGCCAAATTTAACACGTTTGGGTATTTAAACTACATTTTTCAAATAATAGACGGATTTATGCGACTTCGTCTGTGCGTTTTTTTACCACTAAGGTGGTAAACAAGCATACGATCCGCCTGATGGTAAGCAGTTACTGTAGCCTATAGCTCTGGAGACCTTACTCACCGTAGGAACACAGCATGGCCGAGACCAATGCTATTTGGCTACGATCTTCTGTAAGGTGGAGGTCCTTCCCCAGACGGGCTGCTCCGATTTGAGTGGATTACCCACTGTGCCGTACCTCTCTTAAAATTATTCAAAACAAGGGTACATTTAAGTGCAAAACACAATGCAGCATGTTAAGTAACGATGCGAGACGTCGCGCCTGTTTATATAATAAATTAAGAGAGGTAGGGCACAGCGGATAATCCGCTCAAATCGGAATCAGTCAGTCAGTCTGCTCAAATCGGTATTGCAAGCGTCCATAGGCTACGACTGCTTACCATCAGGCAAACATGCATACTGGCTGTATGTATGTTTGCCACCTAAGTGGTATAAAAAAAAATATACAAGGGTACATGTAAGTGCACCGCCCGAAGACTTGGCACTTGGTCTGCAGACAGTTCAGGCTAATTATTCAATACAAGGGTACATTTAAGTGCACCGCCCGATGACTTGGCACTTTATCTGCAGACAGTTTAGGATAATTATTAAATACAAGGGTACATATATGTGCACCGCCCGAAGACTTGGCACTTTATCTGCAGACAGTTTAGGATAATTATTAAATATCTAGCTGCCCGGCCCGGCTTCGCCCGGGTACTGTTTCGTTTCTTTTTCAATCTTTCTGAGAGATTTTCTTAATATTTTTTTCCGTATGAACCTTGTACAGAGTATTAGAAAACTACAAAAAAAAAATCAGCCAAATCGGTCAAGCCGTTTTCATGGTATGTCGTGACAACGGAAAACGGGTTTCATTTTTATATATATATAGATAGACAAGTGTACATATAAGTGCACCGCCCGAAGACTTGGCACTTGGTCTGCAGACAGTTCAGGCTAATTATTCAATACAAGGGTACATTTAAGTGCACCGCCCGATGACTTGGCACTTTATCTGCAGACAGTTTAGGATAATTATTAAATACAAAGGTACATATAAGTGCACCGCCCGAAGACTTGGCACTTTATCTGCAGACAGTTTAGGATAATTATTAAATACAAAGGTACATATAAGTGCACCGCCCGAAGACTTGGCACTTTATCTGCAGACAGTTTAGGATAATTATTAAATACAAAGGTACATATAAGTGCACCGCCCGAAGACTTGGCACTTGGTCTGCAGACAGTTTAGGCTAATTATTCAATACAAGGGTACATTTGAGTGCGAAACACAATGGCGTATGTTAAGTAACGATGCGAGACGTCGCGCCTGTTCAAATCTAAGTATGTTACCGGTCCGAGATGCGTTGCGTAAGCGGCGGTTTCGACAGCGGCGGATATGGCACGGGGCCGCTCTTTCGTACACCCACTATATTTGAACAGCACGCTAAACGCTTAGGCAAACACAAATAGAGCCTAACTCACATTTTTTTTATTCACACGTCCATAGAGCTGGCAGTCAAGTATTTACTTTTTGTGGGAAAACGTCCATTGAGGTTTAAATTAAGATTCTTATGATTCATATGGTGGCTTTCTTTTTGCCAAACATTAAAAGTTAGCTCGCAGAAATACTCACTTAACTTACATTTTTTTAAACATAAATCACTTTACTTTTTTTAGGAACACGTCCATAGAGATCTTTGATTCATATTGTAAACAGACGACGATGGTTTTATTTTTGCCAAGCAAACATCAGAAGTCAACTCGCAGAAATACTCACCTTTACTTATTTTAATTTTATTCACACGTCCATAGAGCAAGCGCTAATATATTTACCTTCTTTCATGTTCATAGACTTTTTATATAAGATTTTTATGATTCATATGGCTTTCTTTTTGGAAAACAAACGGCAGAAGGTAAACTTAATTCTGCAAATGCTAATGACACATTAAACATGACTCTTTCATTACCACCACACCGTTGTATCTTCTGCGGAACTAAATACAGAATACAGTGCTACAAGGCTATTTATGAACGTGGCCGAAACTGGAACTACAACTCCCGTTCATATTGTATGTCACTTTTCGGCAGTTCGCCTTTGACAAAATGTATGAAAATATGCCACAGTGACGCCCTCGCACAACTGTCACTCACGTTCATAAATATCCTTGTACAACTGTACTTATTAGTTCTCATGTTGTACAGATCATCAATGGCGACCACAGACTGACAATAATCTGTCATTGAAGAATACCTTATTGAATATTTGCAGGCCATATAATTATTTGTTCCGACAATACTGAAAGCGAACCGCTGGACCACCAAGGCTATTCGAATCATAAATTAAAAAATATTACGACGAGTCGTTCTAAGTTCTTGGTATTAAATATTTATTGTATTTTAAAATTTTAAACTCGTCACTCAATACTCATAAAATGCGTTGTTCTGAATGTCTGACTGACGAATCAACGCACAACTTAAACTATACATCGTAGAGACCAGAGTGCTCAGTACGAGTTTTTTGGTCACATTCGAACGTGTTAACGTTTACAAGCCGACAGAATTGAAAAAAAAGTTTCGTATTGTCAATTTACCAGACGCGTGTTACATATTCAAATTAGCCGGGTTGCTCACTTCAAAATGTGAGCAAGTAAGACATATAATTTTGATAAGTAACACGCGCCTCATAAAGCATCATGAGAATTCTTTTCTATTTGGTAGGTTTATTTACGTTGACGTGATCGAATGTGACCAAAAAAACTCGTAAGCACTCTGAAACATGGAGTGTATGTTTTTTGCATGACGTAGGCATCCGATATAAAGATTTTTCAAAATTCCCATGGGAAAGCGGGATACACGCGTTAGTAGTAACTAACTCACTTGACTATCAATAATAAACAAAAAAAAATAATATTAAGATGAGTCGTTTTATGTTACTTGGCATTAATTTTAGAATTTCAAACTTGTCGATAGTAACTAATAATTTAAGTGTCATCTTAAATACACGAATGTGTTGATAATAACTCGGGATACCTATTAAATATTTTTTTGTGTAGGTATAATATTAAGTTCGATGGCCAAGGTCTAGCGCGATGATCTTGAGACCGATAATTGTGGGGATACCCGCCGTTGAATTCCTGATAATAATTATCGACTTAAATTATAGGATGGCCAAAGAATACGAGAAAATCGTAACAATCAGCTTTGAATTTTATTAGTTATGTTTGTGACGATTCGAAAGAGGCCTATTTGAATAAAAAATGTTGACTAAACTTCATTTAAAGCAATTGTAGTATAGAAGCTGAATGCAGTTCTCTCTCTAGACTGTGCATAGAAAATAATTATACCTAGAGGGACAATTTATACAGATTGAGCTAGCCCCAAAGTAAGTTCGAAACTTGTGTTATGGGATACTAACTCAACGATATTATATTTAAAACAAATACATATATAGATAAACATCCAAGACCCGAGGCCAATCAGAAAAAGTTCGTTTTTCATCATGACCCGACCGGGGATCGAACCCGGGACCTCCTGGGTGGCGGTCTGGCGTGGTAACCATTACGCCACGGAGGTCGTCAAAAAATATTCTGTGAGTCCTAGAGATTAACACTTCGTTCGAAAATCCAAAGTTACTCGTAATAACCCCGGCATAAATAATTGGCCGATTTTTTTCAGTGTTAACACTAAGTACCTATTTTGTTTATTAGCGGTTGGCTGCCCAACAAATCCGCAAATTAGAATTGTTTTTCTGTCCATCATTACTCGACTCGAGCCAATGCCTCGGCATATTATATTATTTTTTCCGTTCCTCAGCTATTGTTGATTCGTCTGTGTCATCATCGCCGAGGTCTTTGGATGATATCACTCGTCAGCAAACCTTCACATATTGTTCATATACGATTACGTATAGCATTGGCTTTAAGTGATTTTCGATTATTGATTTATTCAATAATGGCCGCTCGCATTATATTCTTGCAATACAATTCGACCACGCAATTCCAATAGATTTTTACTTGATTTCGTTTTTTGGAACTCTTTTCGCATAGAATATCTTATAGTTACGTGACAGATTATATCGTTATTCGTTTGCATGTATTTATTTGCAGCAGCTCCGTCTATATCTTTTGACCAAATCCTACGGGAATCGCGTATTTTTCGGGATAAAAATTATCCTATGTGTTAATCCATAGTATCAGCTACCTACATACCAAATATCATAAAATTGGCCCAGCCATTTGAGCGTGAAGAAGTAACAAACATACACATAACTTTCGCCTTTATAATAATACATACAATAAATAAAAAATGACACAAAACAAACCCGTGATCGAAAAAAAAAGAAATAGACACGGCTGAAGAGCCGATAGCACAAAAGGGTCTTTTAAGAATTGTAATAAAATAGTCTCCGTGCTTCGGAGGGCACGTTAAGCCGTCCCGGCTGTTGTCGATCGATGACAGTCGTTAAGCCAAGTCGGTGGCCTGCCCGGTTTGAAAACACCGGCCACTGCCAATCCGCATTAGAGCAGCGTGGCAGAGTACGCTCTAATCACCTTCGATTGAAGGGAGACCCGTATCCCAGCAGTGGGATAATTATGGGTTGATATGATGATGAATAAAATAATATAAAGTAACATTTGACTAAAACAATAACCTAAAATAAATGAATATACACACAGCCAATCTTTACCTCTATACTAACAATTCATTATTTGCATTATACTATTGACTTGACACAGATACAGTGGGTCAGCGAAGATAATAAAATAAATTGTGTTGGTGTTATTTTACTACGTGACTATTCATTTTCATTTATATATGACCTTTGCTGCCGCTAATACTGCTAATTATCATCATGCGACCAAGCTGTTTTAATCTTCATTACGTTGATTTAAGATTTTTGTTATTTTTTTATGTTTTATAAGGCATTTAATACACTGTAGCTATAATAGGTTATAAAATATTTGTAGTCAGCTCAGACTCCGTGGGCAGCGGCTTCGGATTTCGATACTTGCATGGAACAAGATATTATGTTCAATAAAAAACAATCTAATTCAACACATGTTATGGATATGTCTGTTTGTTGTCAAATCAGCGAGTCTATTAACGTAATAAAAATAGTAAAATTCTTGTCTCAATCTCAAGCGCGCCTGTGATTCTAGATTTTAAATGTTTTTGTTACGAGAATAGGAACACAAGCAAGTGTCCACCCTTGTTTATTATGAGAATGGGCGCAAAGTTTATTTAGAGAAAATAAATAATATTGAAATATAGTTAATATAGATTTTAAATCATGAACATATTTCCATATATAAATTTCATTTCTTAGAAATCGGTAAGAGACCATACGCGATAGCCATAAATTATTTGCTGCTTTATCAAGCGTAATTAATTTATTTCCTTAAGGTACCTACTAAAATATGCACTGAGATTAAAATGAAATAAAAAAAATGAATAAATATATACATATCACAAATCACGCAGCTACCCTCAAAGGTAGTCCGAGACTTGTGTTATGGAATACTAACTCAACGATATTATATTTTATAACAAATACATATATAGGTAAACATCCAAGAGCTGCCGCCATCCAAGAGAAGAGCCCGGCCAATCAGAATAAGTTCGTTTTTCATCATGACCCGTCCGGGATTCGATCCAGGGACCTTCTGGGTAGCGTTCTGGCGTGGTAACCATTACGCCACGGAGGTCTACACTATTACAAAATATATTGTGTATGATAATATTATTGTCTCAATAATTACCAACTGCACAGATTATTAAAATATAACGCGCTATAATATAATACTATTACAAATTGTGTATGATGGTCTTAATAATTACCGTCTTAAACTGTTGCAATAAGAGTGAAAAATAAAAAGTGGCAAGAATGATTGTAATGCAGTCGGGGCTAAGGGAATTAACGTTCCAAGAATGTTGACAGAACGGCCGCCGCACTCCGAGTGCATCATCGCTGGCCCGTAAAGTTCCTTCGCTGCCTCCGAGCCTCGGCCAGAACAATAGTTCGCTTTACAGCGCAAAGTAAAGAAAAAAAGCAAATATCATGGTGTTAAACAGCGGAACGTGTACATTGAGTTGCTTTTAAGTTTATGCAAAAATCAATAACATAAAATGGGAGTGAAAAGTGAGTCACTTAAGCTGTAAGCTGTGTAAGTAAGCAAACCAATTTTAAGTAAGCTTATATACTTTGTATATCCATTATTAATAAGTACACTGTAAATCCCAATATATTTTTATTGACTTTTACGTGGCACGGGTTCGCTCGTTAATGTCATCTTATCTACATAAATGATAACTATTTAAACCTTTTCTTAAAGCTGTACCATCTAGTGATGAAGTTCAGTGTCTATTTAAACTTTAATTGGTATCTCGTTACTATATTTTCCTAAATAAAATCCTATGTTTTGAACTCACCGTTCATAAAAATCAACAAATTCTTAACAATTTTCTTTTCTTTTCCTAGTGGTGATTTTGCTTTCCGAAGTGGTGGTAAAATAAATAAATGAAATAAATCGATAATTTTTTTAATAATAAAATTAATTATATAATGTGCTTGTGAAGGCCTATTCTCAGAACAAACGATTTTATTTTCATTTTCAAATTAAAAAGAAAAAAAGTTGGAAAATAAGTATTTTTAGTAATTCTTTTTGCAACACAAACATTCCTTTTAGAGCGGGCGCTGTATTTTATTCAATAAAATTATGGTTGTAGCCTGTTTATAATTGGTCATAACAAATGTCCATGAATAACCTCATGTGACCGGTGAGACCAACGAACTAATTGGTGTCCAGGCAAATATACTTTTAAAGATAGCGGTTCGTCCGCCTAATATATTTGATATTCTGAACCATCGACGAATAATAAGCCAAACCAGTCGAAAAGTGACATCACCTTCCTGTTGAGGCCATGTCCTTTACGGATTGTGTGTTTTAATATAATGATGTCTTTAATTATTACCTCTTAGACTTGGAACAGGATATAATAACCAAATATCTGACTTAGATGACATGTCACAACTTTTTTGCGATGTTAAAGACCTCGACTTACATGTAATGTTTTTAGTGGGATTATTAAACAAAGTACCTATGTCATTGTACCAGAAAAAATAAGTCAGGTCCAGACGCAAATCTAGAAAAGGTAATAGAATATGATTGTGTAGAACTCATCTACGACTTACTGAATTTTTCATTAAAAGTAGACGTACGTTAAAGGCTCTTTGGCTACTACCTTCTGGGTTTACAAAAGTGACCTTAAATGTATGTAATTGTTACAGAAACCTATTCTTGTACAAGTAATTTATCTATCAGTAATCTTTTAAGCTGTTCTAAACTTTAATTTGTGTTCTATTGTTTAGTTTTTTAAGGCTTAATAAGGCGCCACGCATGAACTCGCGCGCCGACCCCTCATTACGGCGACCTTGCCGGCGAATCCAACGGCATAATCACTTAACCACTACAGCCAGTAGCTAAATTAACTATTCAATACTTAATAATCACTTAATTTAATGGAAATAATAATGTTCAATCGAAAACAATAAATTATAAGGATGTGTGGTCGATTGGTACTATTTGCAATTTAAAAGCAACATCTTTATCCCTACTTACTTTTATTATATTTGAATGTCGTAAACAAACCAATAACTATACTCGACCTCCGTGGCGTAATGGTTACCACGCCAGACCGCCACTTAGGAGGTCCCGGGTTCGATCCCCGGTCGGGTCATGATGAAAAACGAACTTTTTCTGATTGGCCTCGGGTCTTGAATGTTTATCTATAAGTATTTGTTATAAAATATAATATCGTTGAGTTAGTATCCCATAACACAAGTTTCGAACTTACTTGGGGCTAGCTCAAGCTGTATGAATTGTCCCTATATATTTATTTATTCTATCTGTATAGTTAGTCTATTTACTCAGTTGAGTCAATTTTGAGGCAACTTTCACTGGCGCATAATTTATAACGATTTTAGTTAATGTTGTAGCATTGGCTGTAACTAGCGTCTGATAGTTTAAGAATTGAATAAAATATTTGTAGCTTCAAAAAATAGTTAAATTAGTTTTCAATAGGCGGTGTATGCTGTGTAATTTCATCCGATAATCAAAATAAAGAAACAACTAAATTATACCTGTATTTATGCAAAACGACAAAATGAATTGTGGTTTTTATGGCCCACAAACAACCGGTTATATTTGCCAATTGTCTCTAGTTTATGCATTGGAAATTACTTTAATATGGCATTTCATTTTTGGTATACTTTTTTAATTGTTCTTAACGTATCAATACGTTATTATTAATACAATATATCATAACGTAAACTGACCGGTAGTTGACGACGCACGATATTACCGTGTTACATTTTCAGTGGAATTTCAATTTAATACTTTTATATTTATTACGTATACAATAATAATTTGTACTACATAACGAAAGAAAGTGCTTGTGAGTGTGCCCACATTCTTTTGAAAAAAAGAAAAAATCGTTTTATTACTTTTGTAGAATTTCTTACGTAAAATAAACACCAATTAAAATGAATATGAATTTAAACGAACTTTTTCTGATTGGCCTCGGGTCTTTGATGTTTATCTATATATGTATTTGTTATAAAACTATAATATCGTTGAGTTATTATCCCATAACACAAGTTTCGAACTTACTTTAGGGCTAGCTCAATCTGTTTGAATTCTCAAAAAAAAAATTGTTACTAAAAATATACCTGACAGTAGAAATGAGACCTTCGTATAATTATATTGTATATGTTGTTAGGTTCAATGCGAGTGACTGTCGCCTGATAGTTAGGTGTTCGGTCAGTCATACCACTCTCCTTTTACGATTATATTCATACTGGTTATTAAGTGCAATGCGGCCCGTGTGATGCATATTGTATAAATAACTGTTTTTCTCATGGGAATCGGTTGTATCTCTGAGAAAAGTTGATACTCCAAATTATAAAACTGTCTCTGTAAAAAATATGTCGATATATTTAGGTCCCGTAGAAGGACAAATAAACACGCTTACATATTTACAATATAAGTCTATAAGACATAAAATTAAATAATCTATGTATCCAACATAGATTAGGTATGAATAGTCTATCTATTATTAGAAAGTTAGTTATGAATCAATTATGAATAATTTTATAGAAAATACATGCATGGCTACGCACAGACGAAACGAAGCAAGTATTGTCTTATTTTAAGTAAATCACGAATGAAGACCACGGCCATCACAGATTTAGAAACGAGAATTTGGAAGCGTGCTAAAATATTTCGGTCACCACTGTATATGTTTACATTATTAAGTAGGCTCAGTTAAGATGAGAATGGCAAAAGATACGCGTATTGAATTTTATATTATGTGTTCTAGTTTCTAAATCTTTCCGTAATAAATAACATTCTGCCTCATATTAACTAACTTACTACTTAGCTGCGTGTGCATGCGATTTCGTCTTCGTGGACGATTGATAAGGGCGAAGTAATGTGCTCTTTAATTTCTTTATTGTTTGTTTTGAATTACACAAATGACATCCATACTAATATTATATATGGATTTGATTGTTTGTTTGTTTGCATTGAATAGGCTCCGAAACTACTATACCGATTTCAAAAATTCTTTCACCAGTAGAAAGCTACATTATCAGGGAGTGGCATAGGCTATAGCATTTCCCGAAATTCAATGGGGTTCCCACGGGAACTGGTCCGGAACTTCACGCGGACGAAGACGCGGGCAAAAAAGCTATAGCCTATATAGAACACTTGCCACTGATGCATCAGTAAATACCATGTTCTAAACAGTAAACCGATTTCAATACAATTTTTTTTGGCATAGATAAATATGACTACAACAACGTCAATATTGCATTATTTATCATCTCGGCTACAAGAAGTCTTTATATTTTACAGCTTGATTTTGAGTAAAAGATAAAAATCTATACATATAATAAAACAGTAGACTCCGATATGTCTGTACATTGGACATATTTGGCAAAAATGGAGAGGAAACAGTTAGAATAGGGTAATAAAAGCAAGAAAAAAAAATTTTTTTTTGTCTGTTTGTCTGTTTGAACGCGCAAATCTTCTTAGTTACTGAACGGATTTTAATGCTGTTTTCACAGAAAGATAGAGCTCGGGATGGAGCAGAATATAGGCATTTGTTTTATTTAAATCGCATGTCAGGAAAAGGAGTTATCTTTATTTTAACATTTCATGCGGACGAAGTGTTATATAAAAAAGTAAGTACTTATTTTAAACAAATAACATTAGTTTTATTATCCTACTTGCATTATTGGAACTCGTTTAGAATCAGCGATATAATTCCTCTTGTAAGATGAAACAGAGAGGTGTCATAAACCGGTTCAAGTTTTATTATGCAACATCCGATTGCCTTTCTTTATATAGCTATCTATAAGTGTAGTAATCGTACTTCGATTTCATATCAATTCACACTAAAATATCATTTTATATAAAGAGATATGCATAATAGAGCAACGATATATTTTACTGCTCCTATGTAATTAATAAGTTGTAAAATTAGCCTAATTTATTAAATGGTGGGCAATTAATAATTTTGATGTAGGTATTTATTCTTGTCACCAAACTTTGACAGGTAATAAATAATCATTTAAAAGTTTATTCCTATACGGAAACCGAACCCTGATGTCATAGGGGTACCGGGTGTACAATAAATTCAGCTCGACCACTGAAGTTGTTTAAACTTGTGACGCGTCGAAGATTAGGAAGGATTAAATAGGCGGTCAAAAAGATCCAATTTCCACGTTGCTGTAAAGAATATTACATATAAGTAAAAAATATGACACTACTAACAAATAATGTGATTTCAAATCCACAGGAGTGAAGTGAGATGTTTCTTGTTTCATGTCACGTTGATTGCGCTTGTATGCGGGACTATTGACCCCAACGTTACTTTTGGCATGCAGACTAAGTCCGCTAGGGCCGGACTCTGAGGATGCACAAGATGGCGCAGGGATCAGGGGAGGCGGAGGGAGCACCGGGGAGGGGGAGGGACCCCGGGACAGGTCCGGCGCCCGCCGCTTCGCCCGACGCAGGCGCAGGCCGAGCTCTATTTTTAGCGCTGTGTCACCGATCTGCGCCTTCGCGTATAAACCTTTGCAGTGGTGGTCGTAAAGGAAGCACGACAATACAATATACCTAATGCAATATTTACGCCTTCAACGCCTGTTTCATTGGCACTAAAATTGTTATGACCGAATGTCATAATCATTACTTTGTCCTCTTTTTGTACTTACTAGCCGTTTACGCATAATAAAATTGCAAGTATGTAATGTTTGGTTATATTTATCACCATTATAAAAACCTATATATATCGGTGTTTAAACTGTTACACTGAAAAAGAATTATATGATCATGCTGATAAAATATGACATAGCTTTATTGCGAAGGTAATCAATATTATACTAATAATATATAAGTAAAATAAAAATAAAAATAAAGGAATATAAATAAACACAAATAGGTGTGTCTTTGTATCTCACTATTGGGTTCATCTCAACACACGTTTACTTTTGCAATATATCGACTTTTCCAAGTAATCATTAGATTGACAAATTAAGATAAATCAGCAGCAGTTTTTCCTCAAATGTTGTAACAAGACTGCCTACCATATTTACTAGTTATTACAAGTTCTAGATGTCTGAGACACTACAAGGATACTCGCGTGTTGCCAAATGTGACTTAAATGTATTTTATAATAGTACTTATGCAAGTCTCATAATATTCTTCCAAAAATACAGTAATCCAAGCTTTAAATCTAATAAATCTAAAAACGAAAACACAAAGTTTTAGAAAAGCAAGCGTATTTCGTCTAACATAACAACCTCTACTTTGGCAAACAATATTCATGCGAAAATAGTATCCTGGATTTACGTAAATACTAAATAAAAAGGAAAAAGTTGCTCAAAAACGCAGCTATTCTCGGAAAATTGCTGCATTAGGGAAAAAGACATCTTACTAATTTAGCATTATCAGTGATATTTACATAATTATTGCGTTGTGAAATTGAGATGGGCATGCATGACGCAGTGACTTAATACTGCGATGCAACTTGTGGTTCATCATTAAATGTCAACGGATTTCAGAAACTTTCTGTTCAAGGAATACCTTAGCATTTAATGTTTTTTTTATAGCTTTCACGAGGGCTCTTCGCGATGTAATGTGGTGTGGAGCAATGAATTATTCTGATCACGCACGTCGACCTAACAGTACGAAGCTAGTCATGATGTCATTGGCATATCATGATTTGTGTCCTTTGGTAGCTTATATAATTGTGCTTACGTCATAATTACATATTCATTTATTTCATGTGCGTTAGCTGATTAGGCTGATTTTAGAGTTGCGCTGACAGCACGCTGATCGTCGGCGTTGACAGCCGAAAATGTATGAACTAGGATGCGTTTTTGAATGACGTGCAGTTATCAGCGCGGACGGTTCATATGTGTTGTCAGCGCCGACGGTCAGCACGCAGTCAGCGCGACTCTATAACCAACCAGCTTTAACTAGTGTCAGTATTTTCAGGACATCAACGGTCACTGACATGACCCAAAGATTTTATCGACAGTAATCAGAACCGGCTTAACATGCCTTCATGTACGGAGACGAATTTATTTATTTATTTATATAAATTGCACATGTAAAGCTTAAATGTAAAATTTATGTTACTTACGAACCCTGGAATGGGTTTTCAAATATATCCAAATATTGGTTGTGGACATCGCCTACCTGATCATTTAGTTTTCACACGCACAGTTTTGCAATCTAAATCTTATTACGTAGTTGGAAGGTCGGGTAAGGAAGTGGTTTAAGTATTAATTACACTTTAATAATTATATTAAAATATTTATAAATTACTTAGATCTTATTATTTTAATTGCGTGAACCTTAACATAATGAGCCACTGTACATGACTATATATAACAATAACACACATTAATCATAGATATCTACATATATTATTACAGGTTTTTTTTTAACTCACCACGTTCTCACGCAATTCATTTGCATTTAAAATCCAATATACTTATACACCTTTTTCATTAATTCCTTATAGGTTATAGGTTTAAGAGAGGTAGGGCACAGCGGATCATCCTCTCAAATCGGAGCAGCCCGTCTGGAGAAGGACCTCCACCTTACAGAAGATCGTAGCCAAATAGCATTGGTCTCGGCCATGTTGATAGCCCCGGTATTGCAAGCGTCTATAGACTACGATGATACTTACCATCAGGCGGGCCGCATGCTTGTTTGCCACCTATGTGGCATATAAAAAAGGTTCTACTTACTCAGCCCCGATGGACTCCGTTGTGAACACACAAGTGGAGTTGGGCAAAGATGAAGAGCGCACGTGCAGTCGTGCAGTCATTCAGAAGATATGCAAAACATATATTTCGGCGATTCTTTTTTATATAACTACATACAAATTGGTTATTTACAATGGGGTATCGTTATTTCCTCTTTTTTTGTTTAGACTAATACAGTAGGAAGTATTGTAATACATATAATAAATGAAGGTTCAAATATTATTATGACGAAATTTTCCTCTTCTCTGAACATCTGTCGTTCATAAGTTAATGTTTATATTAAGTAAAAGTATATTTATGTACATTCAAATAAATACGGTACAGGAAAGCGAATTCCATTTTCGGTTCACACCATCCAATTCCCGAAATCGATACATTGCCGATAAATTGTAATGGTCACAAAAAAATATGATTACATTCATATTTGCCCACTCTGAGGTCAATAGCAGGAATCGATTCTTCAGAGTCCATTTTCTTTGATTATCAATTGGACACACAACTTTTGAGGTAACTCGTATCGAAATCTCTATATCGTTTAAATCAACATAAAACCACTTTTTCTGACAATATCATTTGCGGGTCTTTGTTCTTTTAAGCGTGAAACACACAAAGAACAGATGCGGTTTGGGGACGAGACGTGGGAGGGTTTATCATGACGACACTAATAACAAGTGTGTGGATCGGACGTTGGTCGACTGATGTTCATATAAAATGTTGCGCCCGCTCCGCACTCGAACAGTATCTCTGTGTGTTTCGCGCTAAACTCAATAAAATCAAAAGTCTATTTTAGTTCTTTATCATTTATTGATATTCTCAAGTCTGATGAATGTTGATTTTAATTAATGCTTTATTTCACACGAAATCTGAATATTATTATCGTAAAGATAACCGGATAAAGATATATTTTTAAAATGAGCGCCAAATATACAGCAAGTTTTTGAACTCCATCTAAGCCCTGAATTCTGGTAACAATATTTACCTAATCTACTTGAGTATTTCAATTGACTTAGTTGGTTAACTCTACGTCGTGCGCCAAAACTGCATGCTTTTACGGGAGTCGGATCCACTATGGGTACGATTATGCGCCGATATTCTCACAGAATATTTTATATCCCCGGTCAAACTAGCCTATTTCGTAAATCACTCCATAAATAATAATATAATTTTCAATTAGATGTATTTAGATATAACGGTAATACTGATTGTAAAGTAGATACTCACTTAGTATGCACATCGAGTCGAGAAAGAGCTACTATGTTGGCAGTAGACCAAAGATGGAGCGAGGAAACGTTGGAAAGGGGGCAATGGTGGTCGTATTCCGATTTGAAACGTTGAAATTAAAGGCATGAATTCACTTTGATTAGTGCGAGTGCAGGTGATTAGTAATTTCGGGTGAATCACCCTCAGTACCAAAAATTCTACTACCTAAATCTTTTGCATCGTAGTAATTTGAGGGTGAATCACACTCAGTTACTAATCACCCGCACTCGCACTAATCAAAGTGAATACAAGCTTTAAGTGCTTGCGCCCACGCCACACTTCACTCCGCTACTTAAATTAACAACTGACTGTGATCTGAACAAATGACCGTAAAGTAACTGCTTTTTGCTGTTGAATCTTTGTAGTCACAAAGTCATTTGTTACGAGAGTCTTAGAAAGAAAGTGGCCTAATTCAAAATCCTACGTTTATGTAATTTTGCTATAATTTGACTCCTTGCTAACTACGTCACGTCCATGTGTGGTATGAAATTGCATTTTTTTTTTGTTGGATTCTATATAATACGCTACTATTAAACCAGTAATAAATTCGGTGCTTTGATACAATGTGAAGTTATTATTACATTATGAATGAGAGAGTTACAAATTACATCGTGCACAATATGATGCCAAGAATAATAAATGCAAATTAATAAAAATGTACAAAATACCATAAATCATACTAATGCCGATTAGTATGAATGAAAGTTCATATCGACGAATCAAAGGCGACGCAACGTTGAGTAACCGTATAATTTGTAACGTACTTAATTGTCAAGGAGCTTTCAATTGTAAGTTTCGCTGACGCCTACACGGATGCTGAATTTCGGTGTCAGTCGGTGACTATCGGCACTTGACTGGCATTCGCGGCCCACACGCCGCCGAGTACCCTGCCCACGGATACATTACGCAATTAATATGATATGCGATCAATACCCCGCAATCCATTTTCCCGTACATCTAGATTAAACTTACCAGGAATCGACGACCGGTTTTGCACAGTTGTTATACGACATACCTCCTGCTATAATGGTTACGGCTTCGATCTCCGTGTAATGTTAATTTTTGTATGCACGAACATGTTTTTTTTCTATATTGGGCTGGGTTTTTTTTCTAAAAAAATAATTTAATAAAAAAAGTTAGAGGCAAAGTCCCTGACTGATCATTAATCTATTATATAAATTTTTTACAAATTTACCTTTGGGACGTTGAGCTGGAATAAGTTGCATATTGTTTAAATTAATACGGGATAGCGGGATACACGTAAATAAATAAAATACACTAATAAATACAAAAATTGTCAATGTATAAAGTTATATGTTTTAAAAAATCACCTAAATCGCAACTGTTATAATTGTAAGTAATATTCTGATACAATCTGTCTTAAATTAAATTGCTATTGTTACGCAATTAAGTAAGCGCTGAACATTGTTTTAATGTTATTTAAGTATGTCAATGAGCTCGTTTTGGATTAATATTTTTACAGCTTGCTAAAATATAACGTTAACTTTCAACCAGACAAAAGAATTACATTTTTTTAAATTGTTTTTGATCTTTATTTCTTCCTGCAGCATCCCAGTAATAAGAGACAATTTACGTCTACTATAGCGAAAAATTAAAATTTAAGGAAAATATTACAACCATGGAAATTTCACTAAATATGGACAGAAATCACTATCCAACAGACATTAAATATATGTCTGTCAATGTTAAACTAAATAAGATTAAATAGTTATCTTGAGATCTAATGTCGAGTTCATATGCGTTTCTGCAATAGCCTGATAACGTAATAAAACAAGCCAACGACAGTGTAAGAGGCAAGTTATATTTAGATTACTAGTAAGTCATAATGGAACATACAATCTTGGACGGCAACTATAGTTGACTCTAAATATGGTCTAAGATGTATGACATGCCATGATAATAAAATATTAAAAATATAAAATTGATAGAGAAAGTGTTGTAGACTGTTTGTTACATTTCACAGCTACTTGCTAAATGTAACACTAAAATGTTATGTTAATTAAAACAGAGAACTTATAAAGGATGTACCGATATAATTTACTATTATTCTTGTCAATGATATATTATTTTTAGCATTTAATAAGAATTATTATCAAGCTATATGTGCCATGATTACATAGAAATATTATGAAGGCACACTAGGTGGACAGTACGCAATGTCAATTACATATTATAAAACCTCTTTATATTATTTATAAATCGTGATTCTAGAATTTGTACAAAACTTGTATTTAACAGTGAGATCACACTCTTGTTAGTTTTTATACACGAAATTTTTGAGTGATTCGTCACGAATACGTTCCTCCGCACGCGAATAACATTGAATAATTACTTTCAGATTATTTATATTCCATAGATGACACATCCTTAGTTAAGTTCAACGTTTTTGGCATAAACTCCATATACGAACCGTGATTATCATCAGTTTCGAACATTTTTATTCCGATAAAATTTCTATATGGTAAAATCGATATACAAGTTTCCTAATACATTTTCCACCTCCACGAGAGCTCATGATTCATTTGTTGCCATTTTCAAACGGAGGAGGTTTTATTATTCCGGTTATTATTTTTCCGAAGACGGACGGCCCGAGTGAAGCGGACTGCCTTGATATTTGGACGCTGATTTTAAATGTCACAGCATAGCGGTGTAATAAGCAAAGGCTGCGAGGACTGTCGTCGGCCGGTGACGTATGCGGCTTGCAACACACGGAGAAAGTTGCACACGACTGGCGAAATCACACCCACATCCAGTGTGCCAAATCTTCGAGAAATACCCCCTCACTGCTTATATGGAAACTCAATGAGAGAGATCAGTAAAAGTTGTTTCGGTTCGTAAACAAAATATCGAGTCGCTCGTAGGGTTCGTGAGTTGATCGATCGAGGTTTATTCAATATTTCAATGCTCTCTATGTCGGAATTACGTCATGTTGTTCGAGTATCCTTGTATTTTAGGTACGGCCGAGTTCGTCAATATGACCTTTGCTTACTTTGTACTGTATTGAAAATAATAACTTTAAATAAGGTATTTAATATAAGATATATGCCATAGATTGGTTTAATTAGAGCAGTAAAGGTTGTTTGCTTTACGATGCTATGGTTTGCGATTTTATTGTGTATGAGGAAAATAACTGTTGCACGCAAAGTTTTATGAACGACACTATAAATAACGGCCTATATAAGATAAGAAGACGTTAGCAAAAGACATGTGTCCTGTCGTAATAATGCGATGTGACGGCACTCCACACACACCACAATATGGCATAAGATTACGTGGACACGTATAAGACCTTGCGATGGCTGCGAGTGGGGCCGACCGTGACACTGACGGCGGGTAATGATCAATTTTGTATGAAACCATAGAATGATTTGGTAGCAAGAATGTTTCACGCAGAATGTACAATTCGCAATACGTCCACGTTTACTGTAGGTTTATCTTAATAAAACGTATCATGATAGACAGAATCACATTAAATTGGTATTCAATATTGGATGACGAATAAATCCGTGTTTAGTGACGTTGTGAAAAAGTAAGTTAGTATATTATAAATACAATTATTATAAAAATGCATATTTCGTGTAAATAAATTTTCTTAAATTTTCGCAATGATATTCTTACACGCTTGTACATTTTATTGTCGAGTATTATTTCTGTAAAATTTAATGTATGCAACACGACAAGTATATTGAATGACATCGAGTATGTACATAAGAAATACATAATATTACTTGATGATAAATGATGTTGACTCTATATTTGAAAAGCCAATAATATTCAGACTGGTTTACAATTTTATTGAGTTTTAAATGAATCATGGAGAATTGACGATACATTTTACTACGAATCTAACCAGTCAGTCCATACGTATGACAAATGCTTTTTATAATTTAATATTATTTTTTATATCTCTGTACGAATCATTGTCGAGTTTCGGCTCGCAGTTAGCCTGCCCTCAGTGCGAGTACCTGGCACCGTTAGCCGGTCACCGCTACGCCGCACACCGCGCCGCGGAAACGACTACAACATTCAAACCGTTGGGAATTAGAAATAAGAACGGTTTATACAGCTTGCTAAAGTTAAGGCACTTGTGTACATCATTTCAACTTTTTTACAATATCTTCAGATAAGAACTTTACCCAAACTATCCACTACTATATATAGGGGTCTTTAAATCTAAGATTAAATAGGTATTTTCTAGGTGAGCGTGTTACATCGTAGACCACAGCGATGCTTACCATCAGGCAAGCTGTGGTCAAACGCAAACCTGTTTTCTCTCGTAACTTTTACTGTTTACTGTATTACTCGTTTGTGTATTGCAAACAAAGATTATTCTATCTATCTATTTTAGGTTAAAAAAAAATTGAACATATTGTTTAGTTATTTACAAAAGAAACAGGAATACTAAAAGTCCATTCGATAATAAAAAAACATAAAGATGACAATAAAACATTCCTTAGATTTAAGGAACTTCATTATGATTCCTTCATGGTATCAAAACATTGTTGAAATACATTATTATTAATTAAAAAACAAAATTTCAATAATTTAAGCTTTTCTCGCGGTCTAGCCAGCTATTATTTTGGTAGCGCCTGCCAGTGGCTGCCAGTACCGAAAGAATGCCTCGCCTTAAAAAGTAATGGTGTATATGCAGTTACAGCAGTCAATTGTCATAAATTCATGGAAGTCGTAAGTTACGCGACGGTCACGGTACGTTTGTGATGACTGTTCGAATCTTTGGGACTTGATGTAGAAGTGTAATGAACTTCTGCTCTCAGTCGTTGGTACTAACAAATGAAAGAGATAACCAGGGCCGTGAAAGTTTTCTAGATACAGTGAGAGTTTGTTAGAGGTAGGGCACAGCGGATAATCCGCTCAAATCGGAGCAGCCCGTCTGGGGAAGGACCTCCACCTTACAGAAGATCGTAACCAAATAGCATTGTACATTGTACTCCATTTGTAGGGGTTGGGAGAATTGGCAACGCGTGAGTGATATCCCCCCCCCCGGTTTTGTATGCGTCTATAGGCTGATGCTTACTATCAGGCGGGCCGTATGCTTGTTTGCCACCTTAGTAGTATAAGTTTTAATCCCCATTTATTCCAATTTTCATTTTTCAATAATGTTCGTTCTAATTATACTATGTAACTACAAAGTTTTGCAATAATAATAATAACTTTATTCAGCAAAAATGTAACAGAGTATTATAGGAGCTGGTGGTTCCATTTAAGCTAAACATTGCTTGTGTTTGGGACCACCGCTCTTCCAAGGATCGAATTCATTGTAACAGTGTTCATAATAATAATGTACTGTTAAGATTTATAACGATACTTACGATTATTAGCATAGACATGTACTTAGTTCTTTATGTTTCACATATTGACTGTACAAGTACCATTATTTTACCCATTTTAGTCTCCATGCTGATAATGATATTTATCTATGTCTGTATTTATCTATGACAATGACTTGGCACGCGACCTCCTCCGTGGCGTAATGGTTACCACGCCGGACCGCCATCCAGGAGCTCCCGCGTTCGAGTCCCGGTCAGGTCATGATGAAAAACGAACTTTTTCTGATTGGCCTCGGGTCTTGGATGTTTATATATTTGTTATAAAATATAGTATCATTGAGTTAGTATCCCATATCATAACACAAGTCTCGAACTTACTTTTGGGCTAGCTCAATCTGTGTGATTTGTAAAAAAAATCACATTTCTTATTGTGGTAACATAATGTAGTGTGTTTTGTTAAAATAAAGTGATTTGTGCTTGATTCGTGTTTATTTCAATATTTTAAATCTGACTATTTTGTGTCAAATATATTGGAAAGGATTTTAAAATAGTTATTAACTTCACAAATCCAGAAATCAAAGAAAAACATTAACAGTCCGTTTATATTGTAATAATGTTTCGGTCGATTTCATTAACTCGCAATTTTCAATTTTTTGTTAAGGTATGATTAGGTTTTCAGTTAATTATCGTTATTGCAACATTTTAACAGGAAATGATCGTCGGAGCGCCGCCGGGAATGCGGGCGCGCCTCCAGTTCCCGACGGAGCCACGAGTCGTTTAATCCGCAGTACATAGACTGCTTACTTATACTTGGATTACCAGTTATCTGTGAAACTAACATTACTTTGTATTTATCTTTTCATCTCACAGATTCATCTAAGTATGAATTAAACCATTTTTTCACATCTTTATCTTTGTTTTTAGTACACCAGATAGATTTTGTAACTTACTGTGGGAATCAAGTATTCAAGAACTCATTCAGTTTTGAATAATATTTTTACTTTATATATTTTTATTTTAATACCAGTATTGAATATACTTTGTTAGTATTGTAGGGGCTCCTACTTTAAAACGAACACGCAAGTTAAGCAACGTCGACCATAACCAGTGTTTGGATGAAATGAAATCGTTTATTTCAGAAATTAGACCTTCACAGGCACTTTACTTGTCATTTACAATTTGTATATATGTATAAAGAAAATAAACTACGTTATATACTACCACCATTTCGGACACAAGCAAAATGGCCACCGGTAAAAGAAATGGCGAAAGAAACCCAGTTACGGCCTTTTTTGTCATTTAGCAATTTTTCTTTTTTTATTTATTTATTTTTTAATTTTTCAATTTTTTTTTCTTTCATTCGTTTGTTACAATGTATAAGTAATCTTGATGGGTTTCGTTATCGAGCTTTTCCGTGCTTCGGAAGTCACAGGATGACGATGGATGACAGTTGTTAAGCCAAGTAGGCCTTGAGATGGCTTGAATCCGTGTTTCTTCAGTGGGATGATTAATGAGTTGATATGATAATATTGTAGGCAATAGTAGTGACTTATTATGAGGTGGGCGTTATGAATTATTAACCTTAAGGTCTTAGCACGTGACGTAACGAAAATAATGTTGTAATTGTATTTACTAAACAACTTACCACTTCTACTGGGCATCTTAAAAATAATCAGTTCTTTTCTTCCTTCTTTAAAAACAAGGATTAACTAAGTTCTTTAGAAGAATTAAATGAAGTTTGAATGAATTTTTTGTTTAAATAAGAAGGAAAGAAACTATCTTCTACATACTGTAAGTTGTAAGTTGCTTACAACTTACAGTATTTAGAACACTTACCAGTGCTTAGAAGATAAGTTTCTTCATACCAGTGTTAAGTTTTTTATAAAGGAGGTGATACAATTTCCTTAGTAGAAAAACCCACAATAAGCAGGCCAACCATAGATGGAAATTCCAAAAATACGGACTGACGTTTTCAACCTTATTATAACCAGTAATGTCTTTTTTGACAGGATTACGTGTTTCGTTGTTTCAGATGGACACTTTCATAGAAGACCTGAAGATTTTAATATGAACATTATGAACACCTACAAACCTTTATGGGCAAAAAAAAGTGTTAGCCACCCAATAGAGAGATAGTGATAGTTTAGAACAGTATTTATAAATATCCTCTAAAATCTGGAATACAAAATTTTTGCACCGGAGCCTGGGTTTGTTTTGGATCACCTCTTTTATCCTTGGATATGTAATTATGTAATGCTCTCTTCCTCTAAGAATTAAAAGAAAAGTTCAAGAATTAAAAGAAAAGCTCAAGAATTAAAAGAAAAGTGCGAGTCATATTTACGGCCCTGCTCACCCCTTTCATTAGCAGATTGCACTTCTCCGGTCAAATTAGCCCATTTCATAATAGCTCTACCAATCCAATTTGAGGTTCTCGAACTATTATTATCCTAAATCATAATTTCAAAGATACCTTAGACAAAAAATGAAGGCAATGTCAGTGTCCTGCTAGGTTACTCTTGAAACCAATCCTGAGCGATCGGTATTGGATGTTACGTTTAGGCACTCTTGAGACACTATACTTTAACTAAACACTAAACCAAATGAAATCGGATTGTTCACTAACAAATTAGTAAAGTATAAAGTTTCAAGAGATCTAATTAGGATTTGCTGTTAATTTTAAATCGAAATTATACAGAACTGAAATTAAAATTGCGATTTCCTTGCGGAGTAACCTAGCTGTTTTAGATGGAATAGTTGGTCCAAGGCAGGAACAAGATGGGCGATGGCTCGCCGACCTCACGACTCCGCGTCACGTTTGCACCACGAGGCGCCTCGATAAATCAAAATCAATATTGTTGTTTACAGCGTCACAGGGAAATGGCCGTAGTGACGCCACTATTATTATAATGAGGGTAGTAAAATATTGTAAGTGTTGAGGTGATACAAAGTTGTTTTAAGGAAATGTTGTCTGTCGTTATATAATATATGGAGTTGAAGTTCTTATGTCTCATCTTTTTTTTTATTATGACTTTTTTACTTATTTTGTAAACATATGTTTGGTTTTGACATTGTATTATTCTCCTCCAAGTTTCACCTATTACAGGTTTACAAAAAACTACAATTAAAAACCTAAAATAGACGTTTAAAAATAAAAAATAAAATAACAATCAAAATGACAAAATAAAAAACCCATATCAATTTTAATTCTATTCAAAAGTGTAAATAAAGTAAACATAAAAAAAATATAAATAAATATTTTTTTAAAACTAATTTACCATTCGCCATACCGCCACCCAGGAAGTCCCGGGTTCGATCCCCGGTCGGGTCATGATGAAAAACGAACTTTTTCTGATTGGCCTCGAATCTTGGATGTTTATCTATATATGTATTTGTCATAAAATATAATATCGTTGAGTTAGTATCCCATAACACAAGTTTCGAACTTACTTTGGGGCTAGCTCAATCTGTATGAATTGTCCCTATATATTTATTTATTTATACACAAATTATACCTAACCACTTTACAATTTACATTGTAAAAATTTAAATTTTCATTCGAGTGTGGTTCCTGGAACCGTGCGCGTTGATGTCTAAAGTATGGGACAACGAATACCACAATTACGTAGTACAAGCTTTAACCTCATTTAACTTATACGCTTTTCTTTCCATATTAAACATACATAATACATACTTAGTAAACAAAATGTCTTCGTTTTATTGAAGCGAAATCATTGCGGTTTAACCACAACCGGTAATTATCTACGTAGCCGGTGGGATAATCATTTTGTAATATTAAATTTTTCGTATCAGCCTTATAAACTTTACGAACTGTAGAGAACATTGGAGACGCCATTTCGTTGGCCTTTTTTACAATTCTCGGCAAATAGTTATTGGTCTTTTTTACAATTCTGACACTCAATAGGACGCTAAGAGTTAAAATAAACAAAATGTGTATTTAAATTGGCCGCGGGCAAACTGCGTGTCTGTCGTGTACCTTTTTGTTCCAGCCGTGCATTCGGCCGACATTGTGTGTTATTGCTTCGTATTCAATTTTGCCTTTATCGCTGCGCTTCAAATTGAATATGTTTAAGGCGCAGACGAAACACAATCGAATTGTGGAGCCATTACTTCAATTGTGTTTTTCAATGGAACAACAAAAATAGATGTAATTGGTCTAGAGGGAAAAAACGACAAACGCTTATTGAGCCCGCCTGCCTCGGCCGCTCTAAGAGATGTTAATAGCCACACAGAAGCTATACACGTTTTTATGTGCATACGTATCGTAATTGACTGTACAATTATCCACAGCATCGGATGTTTCCCTCCATTTATTGTTTTAATTTTGCATTTTACATTTAATCCCATTTCCATTAAATTCCTTTTTTGGTCGCCAGACGTTATTTAATAACTATAAGATATTATTATATCGAAATAGATTTTATGATATCGTACTGTGAGAAACACTGCCGGTTTAATGGATTTCTTGTAAGCTATAATCTTTCAAAGGGCGTTAGTGCAAGTGCAATGTAAAGCAGCAAAAGCTCGGGCACTGGGAATCGCGTCCGAGGGCGAGGCTGCTTGCAGCGGGCGGTGGGGCGCGGGGGGCGCGGGGGGCGGGTGCGCGCGCGCCGCAGCCTGCGCCCGCCGCGCTCAGTCATTGTCCGACCAACTCCGCGGTCGCACCGGCCGACGCTGTCACTGTTGTCGCACGAGTCGTTAAGCGGTCGCTCCGATCGGAGTGTAGGTGCATCTGAAGTGTGGTGATAGTGTATTTTTGGCCATATAATCAATAGTGTATCGCTACAAAGTATCACTTGTGGCTTGCCCCGGAATTGTCTGACGGCTGTTCGCCGGCGAGGGAAGGCTTTACCGGGAGGAATGAGCCCCGTACACCACCGGTCCCGCACTCACCGATGATCTCAAGGTTCGAATCTGGTTGTTTTCACATACACTCGCCGCACTGTGTCGCAACTTCGCACGACACGACCCCGCGACCGCGCTCGCATTCTCTTTTACAATCATACCATTCTGATCTCATTCCAATACCATTCTACTTGAACCCGCCTTTTGCCAGCCATTCATTCCTATTGTACTACAATCTGAAAGTAAACTTACGTCTTGTGAGACTTCTAATTGGATTGCAGTACTCCAATATGAAAATGTACTTGGAGTAGAGTGCAAGGACCTGGCTTCGCGACCATTTCACATGTTTCTGCGCTCAATAGGGTTAATCTACATTTTATCTAAGACATTACCAATAGCTTAAGTTAAGTTTAATATTATTCAGATATCATTGAAATAACATTGATTAGTTTACTTACGTAAAGTCATATGTAAATAAGGTTTAAAATAAGACATGAACTAATAACGCCAATCACTTGATATCTTAACAAGTTGTATTATCTCATTTATAAAAATGAAAGTCTCCGACTAAAGGACTCATTAGCGCTCAGCTCATAATCTTGAATCTAGAAAGTTGAAATTGTACTGAGTATGTATACGATTGGAAATTCCCATGGGAGCGGGAACGATTGAATTTAGTTAAGGACGCGTTATAAATATAAATCACCATTTTAACCTTGTGAATAATGTCACAAATAGGTATTTAAGTTAAAATGAAATCGATAAACACGACTCATACTAATCTTTTAGCGCCCACATGATATTTGAATTCGGCCTCGAAACATGATCAGTGTAAAATGTCACACTGTGTCTTGAAACAAAGATTTGTGGTCGAACCAAAAAAGTTTTTTCATGGGATAAACGTACAGCCAGTCGAAGTAAATAAAAAAGCATATAGGGACAAATCACACAGATTGAGCTAGCCCCAAAGTAAGTTCGAGACTTGTGTTCATCAGAAAATGTGTCAATCAGAAATCCTTTTTTGGAATTCAAACCCGGAACCTCCTAGGTGGTGGGCCGGCGTGGTAACCATTACGCCACGGAGGTCGTTATATATGATTCAAGTTTCCTAAATATCACGTGAAGAGATTTACTCGGATTTTTTTAGTAATAATAATAAATAAATATTCTTGAACGAATCACAACGCCATCTAGACCCAAACTAAGCAACTAAGCTTGTACTATGGGTACTAGATTGCTGATAAATATACTTAAATACTTTTTTTTGTAAATAAATACTTATTATAAATAGAAAACACCCAGACCAAGGCAAACAGACATGTTCATGCACACAAATGTTTACCTTGAGCTGGAATCGAACTCGCGACCCTCAAGATTAAGTGACTATTGCTAGCCACTCAACCACCAGGCCTGTCAAACAACAGAACAAAGTTTCGCAACGATATTAACATTATTAGCATAAAAGTCTTTGTCCTAAGTTCTCAAATCTGGTTATCTCTCTCATTGGTTAACCATACCTTAAGGAATAGGGTCTTAGACCTTGACCAAAGCAAAGCAATGCGGGGTCATCAAACTACGGAATAAAGTACCATATCCAGTTCAAACTCTAGTCCGGTTCCTGTAGGTACTTTTTACATGCAGATACTCGATATGAAATAATATAACCACCTTGATATATCATCAAAGAGGTTTCTAGAACATACTCCGCCACGCTGGCAGTAAACATTTATTTAAAACTAACGGCCCGGGTTTTATTTTTCCTAGTGACAATAAGATGTTTTTCCGGGATAAAAAGTAGCCAATGTCACTCTCCAGACATTAAGCGATCATAAAAAAAAATACATGTCAATCTCATCGTTATTTTCAACGTGAAAGAAGGGTAAACAAACTCACTTTCGCATTTATCATATTAAGTACGGATATGGATATATAAAATAGACTTAATTTTATTTTCGAGCTTGTCATTTTAAAATTTAGACCATGTACATAATACTATTAGGAACATTGTGCAATATCTGTCTGTACGTAACGAAAGCTGCATAGATTTACTACGCGGCGTGCACCTGAATACATACGTAAGTTGTAACTAAGTAAATAACATTTAGATATTACACAAGCGTTCGAAACCTGGTTAAAGATGAACTCAGGACGATTTTCACCTGATGCGTGTTGGCCCACATTGCATAAAAACAGAGAAATTGTATCTTAAAATTAAAATGTTAGAGTCTATAACTGTCTGTAGGTATGCCGTTTCATAGATTCCTGTATGTCATGCAAATTATGAATTATATGCACAGCTGACAGATGAATTTATTTAGAAAAGAATGAGATTAAAACAATTTGTATTTTTTTTTATACCACACAGGTGGCAAACAAGCATACGGTCGGCCTGATGGTAAGCCGTCACCGTAGCCTATAGACGTAAGCAATACCGGAGGTATCACTCACGCGTTGCCAACCCTCCCAACCCCCCCAAGTGGAGCTCTGGAGACCTTACTCACCGTAGGAACACAACATGTTTAAGATTATATTAAGAAGAATCAAACCTATAAAAATATAAAATAAATTTAGGATCATCCGCTGTCGTCTATGGGCTTCAAAATATATGTATAAAACCAACGAGACAAAAAGTTAAGAGTATTATAAATTATTTAAAACTATAATTTATACAAAATTCCTTAATGTAAGAATAGATGCCTCAGGAATCATATAAAATGTCTCTAATCCAACGCAATCCCGTAGACGGGGAACTTAAGTACGCACAAAACCTGTTTGGTTTACTAGATGGCGCTTACGTTACGCAACCATAAACCCTTATTGGGAGACGAGCTGATTTCCCACCTCGCCATCCGATCTTGTACACTTGCACACCATGATGTAATCAATGCAAATTTGCCAAGTACCCACAATGACCCCAATAAGATAATTAAAGGTCGATGAATAAACATTTTTATAAATCCTGTACAAATTAGTACCAATCTTAAATAATTAAATATAATTAAAGAAAAACATATTTTTTTATTTTCTTTTACAATAGTGCTAATTCTGTTGTACATTAAACTACAATAATGTGTTGTTGTCCTTGCTTGGTTTACAATTAGTGACATGGATAGCAACACTTATAGTCCTGTCAAAATTAGTTTAGTCTAGAGAAATGTACAACAAAATTAGCACCAATATTAATTTATAAGTTACAAGTTGTTGGTGTCTCTTTTTAGGTAAAAGTATACCTTTTATAATGAACTCTGCTCTTTATTGAGTAACAACATGATGTCAACAGTCTTGTTTGCATAAATCCTTAAAAATTGATGTTCGTCAGGAATAAAATTGTTTAAAATGTTCTTTTAATTTTACGCATTTATTCTAACAAGATTCCAATACTTCAATTTATATTAATCTGTACTTTACATAATTTGTTTAAAAATATAATTTGTGTCGTGTTTCATAGTGCAATCGAAGTTTGACATAATTTCGTTTACAATTATTTATTATGATCAAACCTGATCAAACGTCAACACGTACAATAAAACTAGTTTTACAATTGCTCTAAATTATGTCTTTTCAATCGCAAAATAAATTGGAAAGTTACTTAATAGCAAAACATCTCTATCACTGTGACATACATTCAAAAACGATACATTTATAATGAATTAGAGAAATGTTATCCACGTTCTCAATGTTATTACGGCGGTAACCTAGATGAGCTATGAATGCCAGCGGTAAAACGTGCGAACCACCGCACAGTGCCTCACGGTGCCGCTACAGTTAACTTAATAGTCCCACTAGTCAGTTAATCAAATAAATAAGAAAAACAAGCAAGTCTTTATAGCTTTGCTATTGCTCTATTAGAAGTCTATCAAAGATATATTATAAATAAACGGCTTCGCCCGTCCATGATTTGCGCTAAAGGATCATGACGTAAGTAAAACAGTATATATTATAATCTTTGTCATATTTCAAATCAAGTACGTTAGAGATCTAATTATTGGAACTAAGGCCTCATTTAGACTATCGACAATCTAGTGGGAGCAATAATTTGTCCTTCGAAAATTGTAAGCAACTGTTGTTTAGACGATGCATGTCAATTATTGCTTAGACATTATTGTATGCCACCATAGATTTAGTATATACTAGCGTACCTATAGATCGGCTTTGGTTTGATTAAGGCGATACTAAAAACAAAATACACTAGTGTGCGCGGAATGTACATGTGTGCAAGCTAGATATATAATTTTGTGGATTTTCCTTTTAGTTTGAGTTACATCCAGGCATTGCACAGGTAACTATATTTAATCACGTCTAATTAACACCAAAACTACACTTAAAAACCATAAATTTTGTAAAAATAAGTGGGATTTGTTTTTAACACGACTGACGTCAGACCAATACAGGCCGATAGCGTGTATAGGAAGAATGGTCTCGCCTATCTATCTCGCTCTAACCAATGTGTATGCTATGATCTATCTCTTTTGCATTGCCAATCTTGCGCTAGTATGTAATAAATCTATGTATGCCACAGGCAATAAACTGGCATGGTCTAAATGAGCCCTAACTCCTATCAAATACATTTTTTTAAACCGATGGTAGTACTAGAGATTGGCGCATTCAAACATAGACATAAACTCTACAGTTTTATATTAGTTTGGACAAAAAGAAAGTTGTGTTTGAACAATGGTTTCAAGCCCGCGAGCGTCAAAACAGCTGTATGGCCTTTTTGTTATCCTAATGTTAACAAATTTCAACCTACGCTGTTCATTTAGTTGTACATTTAGTTTCCAAGTCCAATATATAGCATGTATTGTAATATTGTTGAATCAAATCATAGTTTATGATTACGATAAACGTTATTATTCTATATTCAGTAGGTACGCATAGTTATTAGATTTTATTGCCAGCTAGGTACAATACTTATTTAAAGAAAACTTTATTAGGAATAAATATCATACAAACAAAATATAAATCTTTATGTCGTGACTTTAAAATTAGACAATCGCCATTCGTTATATAAATTACAAAACTATGGACAACTGCAGTGAATGTCGGATTGTATCAGGAATTACTTTCACGTCCGCTGCACTTATACAACTTACCGACTGTAAGCTTTGAACAACGCTCGATATTTCTTATTTAGAAATTGTAAAAGTTTAGCCGAAAGAAAGTAGAGGAAATATAATAAATCAACAGCTGAGAGCTACGTTTGTTTCTTTTTTGGACGAATCCCCTGGTGAAGGTCTCACACGGGTGTTATATAACGTTATTAAATAAATTGTAACTTTCAGTGTAGGATCAAATCATATACTGATGATGATGAGATGATTACCATCAGGCGGGCCGTATGCTTGTTTGCCAACTTTGTAAACATAAAAAATAAAAAACAAAAATATACCTGCCCATTCCATAGCGTAATTCATTTTTACTGTAAATTCAAATTCAAATTAAATTTATTTTGCTTGAATACAGGTTACAGAAGAGGTTTTAAGTGGTATTGTACTTACATACATACATAGTTTCTATGCCATATTCTACCATTACGGTATGCAAAAAAAAATTGTAAGGTTGCCTTGTAATGATTCCTATCAGCAATAAGGCCGCCTTGTTTCAAAAACACTAGTCTGTAAGTTGTATGTACCTTCTGTTTTTTGTAATTTGTGTGTTTGCAAATAAAGCATATTCTATTTATCAAAAGGAGTCCCTTTAGGTAAGGTTCCGAAGATACTGGCAGCGTTCCCCCTTTGAATAGCTATTTATCTATTTATCATATGTTTTAAAAATGTTAGCTTATGTTACCCCCAATAACACCAGTGTGGGAGCACGTTAACATTCGATGAATATTTAGCTATAAAATAGGTTACAGGTAAAATTATATTATAATAGAAATGTTGAGAAAGAATTATTAGCATTTATAAACCATATATTTTATTTTCTTCTTTATTATGTCATTTTGAAATCTTAAACATATTTGTAATCCGCCTTTTCGGACTCGCCGCTCTACTCCAATTAATCATTTAATATTTTATCATAATTTGAATCTTAGTAAAAATATATTTAAATTAATCAGGTTCACACTATGAATGTTAATATCATTAAAGAATCTAACCTTGATTCATTGAATCTGAGATAAATGTTAAGTAGTCCCACCTTTGCCGGACCGAGTTTATTCTAGTTTTATCAGATGTTCAAGAATGACTTATTTATTAGGTGTATTTGCGACGAGTTTGAGTGTTTGTCGTTAGACAGCTGTTGAGATGTATTTTTCAGGATTATAGATCCTATATGTTATACCATTATATGGAATGGAACTATTTGCATAGATATCTATACTAATATAATAAAGAGGAAAGATTTGATTGTTTAAATTAAATAGGCTCCGAAACTACTGGACCGATTTCAAAAGTTCTTTCACCAGTAGAAAGCTACATTATCAGGGAGTGACATAGGCTATAGCTTTTTTCGAAATTCAGTGGTTCTCACGGGAACGGGTCCGGAACTTTACGCGGACGAAGTCGCGGGCTTGCTTGCTTGCATGCTTTTTGCAGTATTAAAAAAAAACTTGAATCATATCAAAGGCCCTGGATTAGTCTACTATATAGTCATTATAAAGGATTAGAAAGGCAATATAATTATGATCATTCGAATCTTAATATTGATGACGCAAATAATTTTACTTAGATACTTATTTCAAGCAGGAAACGTTCGTTTAATGATTAGTAAATGGCTTACAAACGAAAACGTATAAGATTTTTTTATTGTAATCCATTATTACAATTGGAATTCGTATTGAGAAGAAGTCACGCTTAATAATATTATTATCATTAATCACTTAACGCAACAGCGAAAGCGTGATTTTTATTTTATTTCTAACATTTGATCGTTAGATGTAACTTCACAACTGTTAATCTTAATAGGACGATAAATCACCCTGTAAATTCATTTGATTGAGCACTCGACCTTATAATTGGGCGGTATTCAAGTTATTGTTCAGTTTAAAAAACTTGATTATTAAACTTTCTTGCTCAACACGAACACAGATGAAGATTTTTTTTTCTGAGAACATCTCCATACCATAGAGGGACAGCCTCTGGCTACAAATACAGGTTTATGTCGTGAGGATAGATCAAATTTTGATTGTATATCTTGTAAATATTGTATTGTATTGGCACTCCAACACAATACAATATTTATTTGTATTATTGTTTTACAAGTATAGTATAATAGGAATTTTAAGTTAACAGTCACTACATTAATAGTTCATAATTATAATTAGAACGTCTCACTGCAAGACAAAGACCTCCCTTCTGCTTTTCCACTTTTTGTCATTTTAATTCCTTTTCAATATTTACTTGTGTGTATATGATTTCAAAATAAGTAAAATTTACTTTACTATTCAAATAACAGTCTGCTTACTATCAGGCGGACCGTGAGCTTGTTTGCCACCATGGCATGTAAAAACGATAACAGCCTTAAGGTCTATTTATGACGTGGGAGATCAAACGCAATTCTTAATGCAGAGTTAAGTTGTAGGTCGCATTCCAATTAGGCACAACTCCCACGACACAGAGCAACCATAAAGTTGTAGAGGACTATGGCGCTTGTACTAGGTTTCCGAAGAATTTATTTTATTACAGTCGCAATAGACAGTAAAGGCCAATTACGTTATATAGCTAGATTGGTTACTTTAGACGTTCACATATTTCACTTGAAACAAGTAATAAGGAGAGATTGGCAAACGAACATGCGGGTCACCTGATGGTAAGTGATCAGATCACCGCCGCCCTTGGAGTACGAACTAGGGGAGTCATTGACCCGTTATCTACCTTTAACAAAAAGTAAGAGGGAATTAACATGAAAAAGGTTTGAAGAAAAGAGCTGATGGTCTTCAAACAGCTGACTAATTTTTTTTTAATCATAGTATCCTGACTTGATCGAGACTATTGTTGACTATGATTCAAACAAAAAGTATCTGAATCAAAATCGGATTATCCTTTCGGAAGCTATGATGTAACTCCTCTATTTTTTGGATTGGGTTTTAAAACGCACTGAGACGCGACCGTAGAATGTAATTTTATTTTATTTTTTTATTTAAAAATTGTTGAAAATCAGGGCTTGTTTTTTTACTATGAAACAATTTTGTGTTTTTGTATGCTGTCACACACAGTATCATAATGATACATCCATATTTCGTTAATATAACTTGGGTAAGACAACAGCACTGATATCCGTAACGCACAGCCTTGGCTTTTACCATACATGAATATTTAGTTAACAACAATAACAATTTGGTAGTACTTTCAATTTTCCGAGTTTGGCCTGTGATTATTATTTTGAAACTAATTTATCCGAGACGTTTTCAATGTCCTAACAAAATAATTATAGAATCGAAAAATAAATATTTATGAAATATAAAATATTATCGAAAAATATTTCTGTTAAGAGTAGTAATAGTAAATAAAATGTAATATTACTGTTAAAATTAGTCATAGAAATATTCTAACACTATAAGCATAATGTCGCATCAACTGTTCCATAGGGCTACTTACTGACAAAATTGTTTAGATCTATAAAGTGATAAGGTTGCCGTAAGAGTAACTGTTACGTATTTAATGACGAGAAAAGATTGTACTTATAAGTAAAACTAAATATATTCTCGAGACGACGAGTCACGACCCACCAGGTTCAAGCAAAGTTCAACTCACTCCTTTCCCCCTTAAATGTTGAAATTCCCGTTTATTCATTTCTATGTAGGATTTTAGGTTAATTATACACAACATCAACATCCAATCGTAAATGCAGTACCTAAGGATCTATTAGTAGTATTTATGTCTATTTATGTGAATGCGGATGGAATACATTTTATAGATCGTGCAACAGAATTAAAATTTAAGTTTTAAATCTTCTTTCTAATGTTCATTAAAAATATAATATTAGCCATATTACTACCGTTATCTATGAATTGTCCTATTTTATTTAGTACTAGTAAATCCCTCGCAACTTCGTTTGCGTATATCTCGCTTTCCCGTGGGAATTTTGAAAAATCCTTTCTTAGTGCTCCCTTACAGTTTAGTCTGCGTTGATATGTCAGTCAGTCAACTTCTCCTTTTATATATATAGATATAAATTAGGTACGGTACGGGTACCTACTCACTGTGGTTTTTCTGTGAAATTTTAATTCTGGACGTTTAAATTAGACAATACTACACATTTGGTACTTATTATATTATGACATCAATACGATAAGGTTTAGTAATACTCGTGTCTCACAAAATGGGACTAATCTGAAACAAGGATGTAAAATTGATCAGCAAGGGTTTTAGAACTTACTTTGTCACTTTCGCACTTGATTTAAGAGAATTAAATCGGTTAAGTACGGTTTTTACACCCTCATTGATCTTTGATTATCAATAAGCAGGTAAATGTTTAGTTATGCAGTACAAGGAAATCTTAACTTAGTAATATCATTTTTTCACACATAAGTTTTCCGAATATTGTAAAATAAAAGTGAAATTGTTAGAGATAAAAGATATTCGGCGAATAGTGTACAGTAAATGTTCACTGCGAAGTAGTTATTGGTAGGTAAGGTAGATTGCACCCAAGCGTGGCGCTAAACAAATGCTGACTCCAAGGCCCCTTTGTTCTAACGCAATCTTCCCACAAAGCAGTTACTTGTAATCAGCAAACGGATCAAGTAGGTTTTTTTCTTACATTTCGAAATAGATACTATTATTTACCACGTCGAGGCTTCACACGGCATCTTTAATGTTAAGTTTGTGATATTTTATTCTTATAATTAATTGTAATAAAAAAACTCCAAAACACTAACAAGATACCGTTTTTGATGTTACTACATAAACAACAGTCACGTATTGTGGACCAGGAGCCAATCGTGATAGAATCGCTCGCTTCCATATATGTCTGTCCATTATACATTATTACAGTTAAGTATATGAGCTCCAAAGAGTGACAATAGAGACATAATAAGCAGTAGATGTCTTTCACAATAACGTTTCAATTATTTTAACAAAAATTTCTTGATATTATTGCTTTCTTCATCGATCCCACATTTTCTCAGTCTACATAGTTAGATTCTTAAAATATCATATGGTTTAAATAATACTGCTTAAACTGGCAGGATAAATGTGCAAAAATCGTGATTTTTACACTATTAATAAATACATATATTTTGCAATATTAACATAGTGGGTGGAATAAACGGGCGTTGTTGATAAAAACTGTATAGTTATGAGAACAGGTAGGGTAGGGGTTGGTAATTATAGCACAGATGGTAATGGCGCTAGACCGCACCTGTCAGCCCACAGCCCACGACCCGCGCTCCGCACACGGGGGCTCCGACCATAGAGTTACGAGGAGCGAGATACGCAGTAAATAAAAAAACTTCAGGTATAATATTGTAAGTTGAATAAATTTTATTAATATAAATATTAAATACAGGGATTTTAAAAGACATAGGGTTCTGTTTCCCAGAAGAATTTAACACAAAAATATTATGTGTATCGAAAAAAAATCGAATTAGCTTTGCAACAATTTGTCTCTCGATTTCTTTCACTTTACGGTGAATACTTTTCGAATTACAAAGTCATCATTTATCTTTAATATTTAAGTTGAATACTCTATTCCTATTATGTTTTAAATTTGTGAACCAAATAATATTTCAAAAATTATTGCCTCTATAGAAAGTTTATCATTTTAGTAATGGAACTGTCTAGAAAAGCTTATGTCATAAGTCTAAACCATGTCTAAACTACTTCAAGGCGCCGTTCTCACAATTAGCGTTAGTTCTGCGTATTGCTCGCTCTGTGGCAGTACCGTCGACCGGCGACATTGGCCCGTTATGTCATTCCGTAATACCACTAATGCTGGAACCCACACCATATTCTCACGCATCAATCTCCCATATGTGAGAATTCCTCACACATATTTGTATCCATTAGGTCTCATGTCATCATGGGACTGTAATGTTGAATAAATATTAAAAGTTACTTGGAAATAAGTTACCTTGGAATGTTACTGTACAACTTGACTGATAAATATTTTTTTATTATGCCTCTGTATTTGCAAAGGAAATCGTTTATTTAGATACTGCCATAGATAATACTCTAGCCATAGATAATAATTTATATGAATAATTTACTTTACAAGATACAGCACTTAATTCATAAAAGAACAAGAAATAAAAATACTTTCAAGAAAGACTAAAATTATACAATTGAAAATTTTATGGTAATTAGTTTCCGATCATTCAGGAATTTAAGTGAGCATTATACCGTAACATGATGACAATAAATAAAATAATTTTCCCCATGATAATGAACTTTTCAATGTCAACGAAAGTAATTGAACATTTATTTAAATTAATGAAACTACGAACACATGTAATATGTATATGTGTACGGCAGGTTACACAGAGCGACCTTGGCCCAATTACTTCTATTGTAATGGATGCACATGCACTGTGATGAATGAGGATAGGTGTTAACGCCGGTTGGGCGAGTTACCGGCCTCTACATTCAACTCTATTGTTTGATGTCGTACAGATACATAAAATACATGAATGTGTATACTATGAATATTTCGGACTTCGATATTGAATACTAAATGATGATAAGTTTGATAACCTCATTACTTAGTACACTAACGTACGCCGGCAGTTTCTGAGATAAAAACTACGCTATGTGTTGATCCAGGGTATATATTACTCGTGTACCAAATTTTAAGGAAACCTATCAAGCCGTTTTTGTGCACTTCCATATAAACTTTCGCCAGCCGGTCATACGGGCGTTTGGGGGAGGTCTATGTCCCGCAGTTAACTTCTTTTGAGTTGTTAAACTGAATGTTACATTACCTACAGACAGTCCTATTGCCCAGTATGTCGTGGCTCGATAGTTGTTTGTTATTAACGTTATCTGACAATTAGCCAGTTTCTGAAACGATTTAAAAAAAAGTTAGTTTGGAAAGTAGAGGGATAGCCTCAAATGCTATCAGTGTTCCGTCTTATCATTAGCATGATGAAATTTAAAAAAAAGTTATTGTTTGCTATTTTAATATTTTCAAGTGAATATTATCTGTACCTAGAAATGTTTAACATCGTATTTTTTTATATAAATAAGCATTATTCGTAATTAAAACATCTTTTTATGTGCTTTACCTCTTTTAATACTTAAAAAAAAACAATTTGAAATGCTCATGCACACAAAATTAAATGTATTATGCGGTTGGAACCCGCGAACATTGGAATAAAGTAAGTTGGCTTTCCATTCGACTTTGGTCGCCCAATAAAGAACAATGGATGGAACATTAGTGTGAAAACGAGTTAGTTAACTTTAAAATAATATCAGGGAACGCGATCTGGTGAACGTATAGTTAACATAACCTTTTTCAAAACCGGTCTGAAATACATCAATTACATACTTGCTTGTTTTTGAGTTGATTGTGATTATAAGCGCTTTTTTTATTTATAATGACGTGTATATGAAAACCAATTTATTGAACATTAATTTGAAATCATGATAAATAAGTACGGCACTTTAAATAATGTATTACTTATATCAAATAGCAGTAAATCACTCGAAAATGCATTTTTTTTACTATGTATACATACTTTAAAATAAATTTATTTTAACTATATACTTTATATTACAAGTAAAGTATTTTTAAGTACAGTCCGTGTTTTTTCTTATCGGACAGTGGCAATTATTAATAAAAACGTAAAACGGATCGTTGAGATTTCCGCATGCGGCGAGTAAAAAACCAGTGTTTTACCGTAGGGCAGCAGTGAATAATAAGCAATGTTATTTTTTAATGTAACGATTACGTATATGTTGTGTCTAGATTTTTGTAAGTCCGCCAACTAATGGCTGCCTATGAACATCAGTAACACCAGGGGCGCTAAAAATTCCTTGTCCGCTTCAAGGAAGTGAACAGGGAAAGATGGGATAAGAAAAAAGTTAAGGAAACAATTTGGACTGAACCCTCAAGCGCCTCGCTCGAGCCGCGGGTAACAGCTAGTATTCTATAAAAAGATGGTACTTTCCCGCTTGAACTAGCCAATTTCATAAATGCTCTACCACTACAATAGCAGTACTCTAATAAGAATATGATCATTATTAGTACAGGAAAATACTATGTCGCTCAAAATTCATGACAGTCATAGAGACGAGACAATACCAGCCTCCTTACTCTTGAAGATAATTCCGCACGATCGCCATTGGATTGTTAATTTTAGATACTCTTTACAGCTAAACTAGCGCTATCTAAATACTAAACTAAATGAAATCGGATTGTATGCTAACCAAATAGTTAGTAAAGTATAAAATTTCAATGGTACGAATTAGGATTTGCTTTTAATTTTGCATTTGAAATTATACAGAATTGAAATTAAAATCGCGATTGCTATGCAGAGTAACCTAGCTGTTCTGTCTTTACTCTTTTTAAATGATTTAAAGCTTTTTACGATTGTTAAAAGTTGGATATAAAAAAAACAGTATAAATATATTTGAATAGCATCGGATGTATCGGCTTTTAGTAAGTATCAATATTTTTTCTGAAAATAAAATATAGCATAAGTCACTTGGGGATAGCGTAGCTTCCCAATGATGAAAGATTATTTAAGATAGGTACAGTAGTTTTTAATTTTATTCGTTATAAACAAATATACAAATCTTATCTCTTTATTATATTAGTATTAGTAGTAGATTTAGATTTCTGTGCATGATTTTTCAATTGAATTCGTGATTATGTGAAATGTACAAAGAGCATCGACGGCCATCGATAAAATAATGATTCATTTCTGACAATATGGCGTTTGCGTGGCTACAATACAATGGACGGCATCGTTGGGCCTATTTGAGTATTCCTGACGCGGGCGTCGGTCGCCGGTCGCCGGCCGCCGCCGTCGTGCGCCCCGGAGGTGTGCTACCCCGCATGACAAAATTATTCATACAGAGACGCAGCTTTATGCAAGTGTAGCAATACCCTACATCATCAATAAGAATTTTCGTTGAATCTGACCCCGATGACGTTGTTGTGTGTTTATTATCACGAAATGCTAATTTTCCTATCACATCCAATAGTATGTCTAAATGAAATCTTTGGGAATAAAATCTGTAGTTGAACGCTTTCAAAAAACATAAATCAAAATTTAAATAACTAGTAGACATCCGAAGAAAATAGAAATTAAAAAAATCTCATTATTAACTAGGTATACACTAAAATAAAAAGAAATAAAAGATTCTAACATCACTGTACCAAGTTTCACAAGAGATTTTGTAATGTTTTTTACCTACATTCCGTATGAAAATTCCACTCTGTATACATATTTGCCCCTTGCCTCACCGGAACTTCGCGCAGACACGAACCGCTCCGTCTCCTTTTAATAGATGTTATCGTTATCGGTACACGTATGACGTGCTGTCACGTGCAAGTGCAAGAAATATGTGGAACTGGCCCTAGCAACACATTTAGGGTTGCCCATCTATACATTTTTCCTTGAAATGGGAGCTTATCGAGTTTTTAGAAGATTTTGTTCATAGTCTGAGTTCTAAAGTTTTCAAATCATACATAAAGGTATTATCGGTTTTATTACCCCTATTAACGGTTAAATTAAATTAAATAACGTTAACTTTGTTTTCAACATACTACATTATGTTTACCGTTTCGTAACAACACTAACAAGTATAATTTTATAGAGTGGTTAGTACTGGGGAAGTACTAATTATGCTCAAAGAATATGGTCGTGAATATAGGTAATTTAAAAATCTACTGTCCAATTTGACATCTCCTTTTTTGAAGTCGGGTACGAAGACGTGCGATGTTCGAGGTTTTTACGTTTCTTGTACAATATTCTTAACCAGACTATTAGAAGTGCTAACCCTAACATAATACCCAATCAATTAATAATAATTAGCATATAGTAAGGACTTAATATCAATTGATACGCCCTGTTTGCAAAGCCTTCGACTTGTAATTATGGATTGAGTATTTTACCCTTATTAACTTATCTTAGAAAATTAACCACCTAGATGAAACATCATTTTGAATTAATCTTAAGGGAAGGTCATACTCAGGCTTTTAGGCCGACAGAATGAAGATAAGAGAGGTAGGGCACAGCAGATATTCCGCTCAAATCGAAGCAGCCCGTCTGGGGAAGGACCTCCACCTTACAGAAGATCGTAGCCAAATAGCATTGGTCTCGGCCATGTTGTGTTCCTTCGGTGAGTAAGGTCTCCAGAGCTCCACTTGGGGGGGTTGGGAGGGTTGGCAACACGTGAGTGAAACCCTCGGTATTGCAAGCGTCTATAGGCTAAGGTGAAGCTGACCATCAGGCGCGCCGTAAGCTTGTTTGCCAACTTTAAATGGCTTAAAAAACACCGGCCTCTGCCAATCCCCATTGGCAGAGTACGCTCTAATCACCTTCATCCTCTAATCAGCAGTGGGATGATTATGGGTTGATATGATTTGAAGAAATAAACGGAGAGAGACGTGTCACTGTACAACTAACTATTATTTACATAACCGACACTACTCGCTCGACAAATTCGCAAACTGATCGGTGGGTGTTTTCAAAAATTAATCCCCACTTTACACGTAGGGGAGGCTATAAACATTTTTAAGATTTACCACTTCGTTCTTCTACTTTATGTGTAAACATACCAAATCAAATAAGCGTCGACAGACAGACGGACATGGCGAAACTATTTCCTTGTTTACTAAGGGACCCTAAAAATCATCAATTCTCATCAGCAGCCACACTAAAGTAATTTATTATCCTTTCATTAGTGCGCGTACACTACGGAAATCCGTTTCAGAAGATTATTAGGTAAGATGACTGAATGATGATGAATCATCAGTCATATATTGTTATAGACATTGGTGAGTCATTGTACGTTGGAAAACCCATTTTTATTTGGGATTCGGTAAACTATTTGATGCAAAATTTGCTCTATTAAAAGAAGAAAAAATAATTATCATCGTATTCTTTCCGTGCGCTTTTATAACGGCTGATAAGTGATAGATAACAACCTTATTTTACTCTGGCCGGTTTATCACAATTTGCATGACATAATATATCTTATAATATGAAATGATAGGTTAAGCTATAGTAAATAAATAAAATATGAAATATTAGTAGTACGAGTGTAATTCGAACTAAGTACTAATATTTCATATTTTATTTATTCCTATTCTAGCTTCTTAATAAGCAAAGCCTGTATGTACTATATTTTCAGTTGATATCAATATGACTATTTGATACTTAGATGTTTTGTTTAAAACACAGATATGTATTAAACATGTTGATTATACAAAACATGCAACAAAATGTTTCGCATGTATGGAATCCGAAATCGCGACACTTGGAATAAAATACGCATTAGTACTCACGCAACACGTAAAATAGAAATAATGATAGGAATGTAAAAACGACAATGTTGCGAATTGCTGCACTTCCAATGGTTGATAATGCATTTAGCAAGTCCGCCTGTTGTATCAGTTTTTTTTTGTATTGTGGTCAATAAAGATAATTACTTAAATAAATGTTTTTCGCGATTTGATAGAAAAAGTTACAGCACAATAAATGTAGGACTAATTGTAATAAAATTTCTGAACCAACAATTTTAAATATGGACTTAAAAAAAAAAATTCAATTGTATATTTATTGTCACTTTTATCATTACAGTAATATATATTCCTTATTCTTAACTTATAATAGAGATACAAAGTTTTGAGAATCGTAGTTCTAATTTGGACTTGTATTGTTTATGGTTTGAAAGAAGTCATTAAATAATCAGAGCCGGTTGTGAGGATTTTCTCGCTTTCTTTTGCCATCCCTATACATTTAGGCTATATATTTTTTTAATATCCTTATATATCCCTTGCGAAGCTGGGACGGGGCGCTAGTTCCTTATGCGACAAACGGAGTTATTGTGTCATGCATAACAAATGACTTGTGACAATCGCAAATATACCAGTACTGCTTTGGAAACAGTTGTGTACCGCTAACCTTACTACTGGTACCGTACACGATACGGCTGCCACTCACCTTAAATGATTATTGACGATAATACGGATGCAATTTTCTGTTCAACTGTCCACAACAGTTCTTCATCATTGATCTATTTATAGTTTTAAACAGTTTCAATATTTTTTTCATATTGTGAGTCACAATATTAAAAAAATTGAAACTGTGTATTGTGACCATATATTGGTCACAATATTGAAACATTAAATTGATGTGAGATATGATTTTGTATTTTATTTATATTTATCGAGTGGTAGAGCAGTTATGAGCAGTTATAAGCTCAGGGAAGTATCAACCTCTCACAGAATATCGGCATGAAGCAAAATTGCATGAATGAGGGATTCCTTTCTCATATCTTTTCTTCCTTTCATCCATACATTAGTAGCACTCCTGGTATTAATGTTTATACGCGGCAGTAACAACTTGCCATCAAGTGGTCAACACTTTCAACCAAATGACGACCTCCGTGGCGTAATGGTTACCACGCCAGACCGCCACCCAGGAGGTCCCGGGTTCGATCCCCGGTCGGGTCATGATGAAAAACGAACTTTTTCTGATTGGCTTCGGGTCTTGGATGTTTATCTATATATGTATCTCTACATAGTATAAAACAAAGTCGCTTTTTCTGTCCCTATGTCCCTTTGTATGCTTAAATCTTTAAAACTACGCAACGGATTTTGATGCGGTTTTTTTTAATTGATAGAGTGATTCAAGGGGAAGGTTTTAAAGTATCATACATTCCAAAATTCCCACGGGAAAGCGGGATACACGCAAACGAAGTTGCGCGGGTTTCGCTAGTTTGTTATAAAATATAATATCGTTGAGTTAGTATCCCATAACACAAGTTTCAACTTTGGGGCTAGCTCAATGTGTATGAATTGTCCCTATACATTTATTTATATTTTATTTATTTATTTAACGTTTATTATTCACTGTCCAATAATAATGAGTCGCATAAAACTCATGACGAACTTTTGGGATAAGTTCAGGAGGCACACAAGTCAACCATTTATTGCTCCATCCATGCCCATGAGTCATATATGAGTCATAGAATAATTAAAATTAAAAAAACTATTTTAATGAAATATTTTTATTAGACCAAATGGCTGTTTTAGCCTTACAGAAAAAAAAGATGGCCGTGTGGTAGTTGTAAATTTTATTGTATGGGGACAGTCAAGTTGTACCGTGTACAAGCTTTAATAAACGTCAAGTTCACAAGTAAAGATTACCGTGCAAACCAATAATCTATTGTTTCTTCGAGATTCCAGCGAGCGCGTATAGTTTTTCTGGTTATTGAACCGGTTACGTGTTGCTACAACAAACCAAGGACATTTAATGAACTTTCTAAGTAGAGTTTTCGCTAAACAATACACGTTCATATTGATTATATCGACTTTTAACAAAAAGTTTTTATATTACTTATTGAAGATATTTTATTACGAGATATGAGCCATCTCGCTCTTTTTATGTTTTGTATGAGCATAGAGCTTGAGATTGATAATAGATTTTAATTGTTTTTGTCAGGAGAATACGCCCTCTGTTAAAATTTAGGTAGGCAAATGATATGATCGAACGTCATGGAGCCTAGGAGTCTATCTGATTTAAAGGTTGATTGATAAGTTTTGGAAACATATTTGTATGGTCGAACGTCACACATGTAGGTATGAGTCTAGATAGTAGCAAATGAGACAAGTATAATTAAATGTTAATAAGTTATTAAATGTATAGTTTGAGTGGAAGAGCATTCGTAAAATGGCTCTATCGTGGAAGTAACACTTACCGAATATCAACGTGAAATAGCAATGCGCTTTGTTCGGTGAGTGAGAGATAGCTAGCTTGTTTGTTTGCCAAATGACAAAAAAAAAGTTCTCGTGGAGCTCTTTACGGTGTAGGTACTTACATTATAATCTAGTACCTTTCATATTGTTCACATAAAGAACAAGTCATAGTTAATGATATAAATTTGTATAATGCTACTTTTCAGCTTAAAAGTACAGAATAAAATTAAATCTTTGATAAGGCTAGTAAAACAATGCCACAATAAGCAAAGCTTGCAACTTGTTAACGTTTTCTTGAAACAAATGGACTGGCGGACAGTGATAAGACACAATAATGGTGAATCGTTTCTCAGGAGAGAAACTTGTATGTGCATTGTTTGAAGCCTACTTTCTGTAGGCCGGCGATAGTCGGGCGCGTCATCGCGTTGACGCGTCGTCGCCGTCGCCCGCGTCTCGTGTCGTCGTGTCGTGTCACCGCCAGCCGCCAGGCCGACAACATAATACCCAATTATATATTTTTTTTATAGAGAAACTAGGTATTTAAATAGGTAACTTACGCAGGATCTAGATATTAATAGCTATTATTAGTCTTTAAAATTGCCACATCGATTACATGGCGGTTTAACGACTATTTTCTTATTATGTTCGACTTCGATGTGATAAATAGCGTAGTTAGTTATAATTTTAGTTCACTAACTAATTTCCCTAGATATATCCTAGATATCCTTACAGATTTGTGAGGATATCAGTAAGGGATAGGAATAATAGTGATAAATATATTTTAATAAATAGGGACTCTTTTATTTCTAATTAAGGTGAAATAATATCAATCGCGGCGGTAATGAGATATTGAAACATGCATTTGTCCGAGTAACAGCTAAATCATAGTTAAAAAAATCCACAGACTTTACGCAGTACGCACGAATCTTAGTACATTGAAAATGTACCATAGAGTGGCTAGACATTTATGAGCGACTGTACGTTATAAACATCCTGTTAGGTAGCGAGTCTTTATCGAAATATCGTAAATGTCGTTAAATGTATTAAATTGTAATAATAATGTCATTATTTTTCCAAACTTTTTCGATTAAAAAAAAATTGTTAACCCATTTTCAAACTTTCAACGCATGTCTCTCGATAAATTCCGCGCCTTTTGAGCCCTCGTCTCACCCCGTAGCCCTAAATTTCTATAAGTTATCGCAGATTTTGTGTATTTTGTGAAATCGATCCCATAAATATTTTCCATGTTAAAATGTATCATCAAATACATCGATGAGCGATCACATTTCACACATGATGTGTACTTTCGACAAGCTTTCGACACTGTAGACAAGTGCACTGTGCCGACGTCGCCACGCTACGCGAAAGTGAATGGCGCAAACGCCGCGCCGGCGGCGCGCACAAATTTTACCTTTGCATTTATACGCCCGCGCGATACCACATTCGAACACGCGAGTAACCTGCCCACATCTCAATTTAGTGACGTAATATATTACAGTAGTATTGACATGGATGATTGTGCGAAATTGAATTTTAGATTGGTGCTGTTTAAAATACTTTTTATACTACTTACTCATTTTCACTTTACACATGAATGTTTTCTCTTTCATTGAATATTTACATGAATAGTCATTGTTTCGAACTAGGCCACGCTGTCCTGTCAGCAATTGTAAGAAATATGACAACGGAACGAAACGAATATTTTTTCTTTTAAATCTTGAAGTTTTTTTAACAGTTTTTACATATTTTTGTTATTTATTGGAATATATATTGTAATATTTGTTATATGTCGTAGGCAATTGGTTAAAATTGTTGACATCCTTTCAGAGTTAAAACAGATACTAAGGTTAATCCCGGTTTTGTCACATACATTAAAATCGAGTACCTACGTATATCCTTTTAAATTTTCAACATAAGTGGGACTTCCAGGGTAAAACCACAAAAATATATAATAACCACAGAACTGGGAACTGGGAGTATGGTAAAAACTATCTAGATTATTTTATCTGTTTACCAAAATTCTGATTCAAATTCTGAACAAGTTCCAATTCGATTTCAGAACCAATAAATCAGTGTAAGCTTTCGATGTATCTTATCGTATAAAAACAGTCGTTTGTAAATAAAATTAACAACTGTATAACGTGCGTAAACATATTCGAGGTTCCGGAAGATTAAATTGAATAGTTTACATGTTGATTAAATAAGTATTCAGATACAGTTATATTTATGTACACAAATCACATACTTGTTGTAACGGGTTGGTCTAAACTTGGCTATGTTAAATAAACAAAACTAAGTGCCCACTTATAACTTAACTATGTACATTAACTGGCGTTAGTATTTGTTAGGCAACAGACGTAAGTTTAGATATTGTCTACAACATTATGCGCATAGTCCTTCTGCTTTACATACACTGGGCGTCAAAAATAAGTAGTACAGTTTTAATATTGCAATATCTATCTCCTAAACTACAGAAGCTAGACCTTTGAAATAAAAGAAAAGTTAAAAGACAATTTCATTTCATTTAATAAAAACTTCATGCATAATATCGTCTTTTACAGATTGATTTTTATTTCAAAACTCTAACTTCTATAGTTTAAGAGTAATTGCAATTTTAAAACTGTACTACTTATTTCTGACGCCCAGTGTAGTATAAAATGAAGTCGCTTTTCGCTCTGGGTAGGTCTGGGTAGGTAGTAGGTCTGTCTGTCCCTATTTATGGGATGCAGGAACAAACTTTATGAATTATATGATCTAAAATCAAATACTAATGATCCGAAACTACTTGATTATGTTAAGAATTATTCAAAATTGTTTAAGAAAGTCTGCAACTCTGCTAAAGCTATTTACTTGCGCAATAAAATTATTAACTCTAATAGTAAAATCAAAGCAACTTGGAACATCATTAATAAAGAGACTTGCAAAGTTAAACCACAAGATAAAGAATTTTGTTTAAAAATAAATAATACTATTGCTAAATCAAATAAAGATGTGGCTGACGTCTTTGAAGCTTTCTTTTCAAATATAGCTGTTACAACAACAAAAGACTTAAAGTCTAGCACTCATCTCGCTAAATCATTACTCGAGTCAAGTGTTGAGGTATGTAAAACCGATTTTAACTTTAAATATGTAACTCCGCTTGATATTATAAAAACTTTTAAAACTCTTAATATAAAGAAAACTAAAGATTTGTGGGGAATTTCGACTGACCTTCTAAAAACAATTATAGATTCGATTTCACCTGAGATAGCTTTTATATTCAATAAATGTATTGATGACGGCCAGTTCCCTGATTTGATGAAATATAGTAAAATAATTCCGTTATTTAAAGCAGGTGATAAGAGTGATCCATCTAACTTCCGTCCAATATCTATTCTACCTGCACTTAGTAAAATTTTTGAAAAAATTATATTTCATCAGGTGCTTTTACATTTTAACGATAATAAATTATTACACGAAAAACAGTTCGGTTTTACAAAAAATAAAAATACTACTGATGCAGGGGTTGCACTTATTAAACATATATTTGATGCATGGGAGAATAAACAAGATGCAATAGGTGTATTTTGTGATCTATCAAAAGCATTTGATTGTGTCGATCATCAGATTCTATTATTAAAGCTAAAACATTATGGTGCTTCAACTAATTCGTTACGCCTTATACAGTCATATCTTACGGGTCGAATACAAACAGTAAACATAAATGGAACTAATTCTTCCGGTGCACCTCTTCATATGGGAGTGCCCCAGGGTTCTATATTGGGCCCATTATTGTTTCTGATATATATAAATGATCTGCCTTACTTTGCTAGGGACCTATGTGAAATAGTATTGTTTGCTGATGACACTTCTTTGATTTTCAATGCTGACAGGCATAAAAACGTATCTGACGATGTAAACAATACTCTTTCTCGGGTCCTTCACTGGTTCACTACCAATAACCTTTTATTGAATTCAAAAAAGACCAAATGTATTAAATTTAGCATGCCTAACGTAAGGCCGGTAAATAGTAGCATTAGTGTGAATGACGAATCCATAGATCTAATTAGTTCTACTACTTTTCTTGGGATTACCGTGGATTCAAAACTGCAATGGGGCCCACATATTACGGCCCTGGCAGGAAGACTTAGTTCAGCAGCGTATGCAGTTAGGAAAATTAGGCAGCTTACTGATGTTGGAACGGCAAGATTAGTGTATTTCAGCTATTTTCATAGCGTAATGTCGTATGGTCTACTGTTGTGGGGCTCCGCTGCCGACATTCAGACTATCTTTGTACTTCAAAAAAGGGCCATTCGTTCCATATACAACCTTAGACCACGCGACTCGCTTAAGGAATTATTTAAGGAGATTAACATCCTAACCGTGGCGTCCCAATACATTTTTGATTGTATTATGTATGTACGCAAAAACTATGGTGCTTTTCTTAAAAATTCAGACTGTCATAGCCTAAACACCAGAAATAAGCATAAGCTTGCCGTACCAAGCCTCAGACTTCATAAGACTGGTAATTGTTTCATAGGTATAAGCATAAAAATGTTCAATAGACTGCCACAAAGTTTTATAGATTTGCCTCTACATAAATTTAAATCCACGATTAAAAGTTGCTTAATGAAAAAGGGTTATTATAAAGTGGAAGACTATTTTAAAGATAAAAATTTGTGGTCACTATAATTTTTCTTTTCTTATTTTATATTTTTTTAAATGTATAAATAATAAAAAATGTTAAAATGGCTTTAAAAAAAAAGGCTATAGTTGAGTTTCTTGCGGCACTTCTTCTCAACAGGCCATTCACGTCTGAAGTGCTAGTAGGGTAAAAAAAAAAAAAATTGACGTGTAAAAGTATTTCTTGTTTGATTTTATTTTATTTATGTTTAAATCTTTAAAACTACGCAACGAATTTGAGGGTATTTTAATAGATAGAGTAGTCTTTCAAGAGGAAGTGCATGTAAGGATTTTTCGAAATTCTCACGGGAAAGCGGTATAGATGCAAACGAAGTTGGTTGGTGGAGGTTTTACTAGAATATTATAAACTAGCGATCCGGCAGCTTCGCAGGGTTTTAATAGGGTTCCCAATTTTTTTTGGTAAAATAAAATAGAGCCTATGTCATCCGGGGATAGCGTACCTTCCCAACGGTGAAAGAATATTTACCACGCCAGACCGCCACCCAGGAGGTCCCGGGTTCGAATCCCGGTCGGGTCATGTTTAAAAACGAACTTTTTCTGATTGGCCTCGGGTCTTGGATGTTTATCTATATATGTATTTGTTATAAAATATAATATCGTTGAGTTAGTATCCCATAACACAAGTTTCGAACTTACTTTGGGGCTAGCTCAATCTGTATGAATTGTCCCCATATATTTATTTATTTATTTATTTAAAGCTTGGATGATTTTTATTTATTCACAGACAAAGAGCACAAAAAAATTGGGTTCTCTTATGCCCGTTTCCGATAACAATCTCTAACGTAGGAGGTTTGTGATAGACTTTTTTACATTAATAAGGGCCTTAGCCCACGATGTATTTTTATGCGCAGACAATTTTAGACGCGTAGTAAAACGCACTACATGTTTTAAGGAGACATTCGCCGTCACCAGTAAGAACCAACTCGCGATATGGGATATATGGATGGGATATCTATACATAAATAAGCCGATGCCCGCAGTTATACCCGCGAAATCCCCGTTTTCCTATCCCCGGACTGATATCCGGGATAAAAACTTAATCCAGGCTCTAGTGTAACTATCTAACAAACATCCAAACGTCCTCACAAAATTTCGCATTTTTAAGTAAGGATATTGATTTATACGGAAGCGTAGACTATACGTCTAGAAACTAATCTTAAACAAAAACTTGCAATTCCTAATATACTCACGTTTTTGTGTTTAAAATTCTGCATTATTATTGAGTTGGCTTACCAAAACTACGTGTTCTAAGGTCAACATAAAGTAATGTTAGCGAATATTAAATAGCTCTAGGAACATTGAATGCATTTTCAATACCGTATGCATAATTTATATTTGCAATTGAGATAAAGTATTCACTGTAAATGTACTAAACTGGTGGTCAGTTTAGCTTCAATATAGTACTTATACATGTATAAGGAATTCAATATTAATTTCATTGTACAGTCTTTTGTTTAGAGCGACTCGTACGCCTGCCTGAATTCCATCTATGCAATAAAAATTTCAGTTCAGCAGACACGGTCTCTAGGTTTCTTTATTTTTTCTTCTCTCTCTCTCTTTTTTAAGGTTCCGTAGTTTACGTAGGTTACGTAGTTTTTGCCAAGTCCATCTGTCTACACATGTCATCGACAAATTCGTACGAACGGACATGGCGAAACTATAAGGGACGACGCGACAATTTTCGCGCTGTACGGCGACCGCGCGCAAATCTTCGTGTCGTCAAAACGCTGTTAGTTTACTACGGAATTCTTATAATAACACTATGTAAAGCATGCGGTGTCAGCTGGCAGCCGGCCTCGGAACTTCCGAAATATGACACCCCGCCCTCTCACCACGAAAAAACTAAAAAATATTGGTCTCGGCCATGTTGTGTTCCTATGGTGAGTAAGTACTCCAGAGCTCCAGTTAGGGGGGTTGGGAGGGTTGGCAACGCGTGAGTGATACCCCCTGTATTGCAAGCGTCTATGCGGGCCGTATGCTTGTTGGCCAACTTTGTGATATAAAAAACTTCAGAAATAAGAATGGAAAAATAACATTTATGCCAGCCCAGTCAGTTATAGGCAATTTTTTTAATTTTATTTATATGTGGGGACAGGAATCACAAGTCACATTTATACACTAATACATAATACATGAGATTTTACGTTATTTACCAATTACGTATATTGAAAGAATGTTATGTGAAGTAGGTCATTCAAATTTTCCATGCCGTAAATGGACTATGTGACGGAATACTTGCAATTCAATAGATGTAGAGCAGACTATGGTAGATCGCGTAATACGACTTAGTATTAGATAGTGTCAATGCAAATGAATTTGTTTCCTTAACCTATTATTATATATACCTGCGTGCGTTTAGAACTCACAATATTTTTAGAAGAATTACATTTTATGCAATTTAGACGTACCTACATAAAGAGTTTTTTTGCTTAATTGCCAGATAAAATTTGTCAAAAGCTAAACTGCCTAATGGTGAGTGACACAAACATGTTTTTATCTGTTGCTGCCAGTATCTTCGGAACCTTGCCTAAAGGGATTCCTTTTAATAATATATTTTATTATATTTTTTAAGGTTTTTAGTTTTAGGTTCATTTGTATTTTAAATATGACTGTAGTTTGTAGAGTAATTTTCTAACTAGAAACTAGTAAAGTGCATACATATTAATAGAAAATAAATGTCAAGATGTCAACACGTTTTAAAGTTAATGATACATTAACTTCTGGCTGTCTGAATGCGCTTTGTGTGTTGTAAGAGCAAGAACGAATAAGTGATCAGTAAGTCTTTTATTACGTAAGTCTAGACGATAATAACGTCGAAGCAATAGATTACAATGTTACAGACTTTGATTTGAATATCATTAGTCGGCCATATTAATACAAGTACCAAAAACAGTAAAGGCTCGACTTCGTAAGTTAACGACCAAAATACCGCTCACACAGTTATCTGACCTCGCACAGTAGCCTTCGCCTTTGTCGCTAGTAATTATAAACGGAAACTTTTTTGCTAAAAGTATTAAGTATTAGCAGACATTCACTAGACAATACCATCTGTTTCTCTATGGTTTTATTATCTAGCTTCTGCATACTGCTTCACCCGCAAATTCTCTTAAGCATAGACAGCTCATAAATCTTTCTCTCGAAGATTTTTTCAAAACAAACTGCAAGATCTCTTGATTAAGATTGAGATCGTGGCCAAATAGATAGCCATTAATCTCGGCCATGTGGTGCTCCTACGGTGAGTAAGGTCTTTAGAGCTCCACTTTTTACAAGGTCGGCAACGCGCGGGTGATACCCCCGGTATTGCAATATGGTGACTGCTTACCATAAAGCGGGCCGTATGGTTGCTTGCCACCTAAGTGGTATAATTTTTTTTTAAGTTGCATAAAAAAAAAAAATACGTACATTTTAACTTTTTTTTTAAAAAACAAAATGCAATATCTCTTGAATAATGTACCTGTTCAATTAAACAAACTGTTCAGCTTTATACATACAGATACAAATATCATACCTACATGCGTGCAATACCGCTATTTTTAGTCCCATACCAAGAAAAATACAGTAGATTTGTATTCTATTGAACGAATGATTAACAAACAGTGAAAGTAAGTCAATCTAATTTGCAGATTATAACACAAAAACACAAACTGAGTAATGTATTCTTGATTTTTTCATAATTGTATTTTATTTTTATAAGCTTCGTCTATTTGAAATCTTAAATCATATTTTGTACAGTCAACAAATTAAAGAAGTATATACACGGCAGTAAATATAACTCAAGTTTTCTGAAGGATTTAGCCGAATTTCTATTTATCCATAGTATTCATATTGTACTATCACTACATAGTATAAAACAAAGTCGCTTTCTCTGTCCCTATGTCCCTTTGTATGCTTAAATCTTTAAAATTACGCAACGGATTTTGATGCGGTTTTTTTAAATAGATAGAGTGATTCAAGAGGAAGGTTTTTATGTATAATTCCCACGGGAAAGCGGGATACACGCAAACGAAGTTGCGCGGGTTTCGCTAGTCTAATTATAAAGTTTCTTAACGATGCTTATAATATCTGTATTCTAGTGTCAAATAAAGGAATGGGGGTTAATTGAAAATCAGCGCCGTATAAGTTTTTCAAACTTGTCTGGCACCATGCTGAATTTGACCCCTTTTCTGTGCGGCTGTGAGGCCATGTAAAGGCCATTTTTTAGGGTTCCGTAGTAAACTACAAGGAACCCTTATAGTTAACAATGTTAACAAAGTGCTGAGAGAAAATTTGGAAAAAAAAAAAATTTTTTGGGGTGCCTCCCCTACATGTAAAGTGGAAATGATTTTTTTTTATTAAAAAGTATTGGAAATAAATGACATCAATTCATTTGTTGCCAATAGTTTTTCAAACCAGTGCGATAAAGGCGTGATTTTATATCAGGAACATGATAGTTTTTAAAAAAAGGACAAGCTTGAAAAAATGTAGTGTATGTAATGTAGGATATTGTGCAGGGTGTAAATTGCTATCTGTAACAACACTTTCTCCTGTACTTTGCCTATTTTTATGCAATAAGTAATAAAAAAACTCATAGATTTTTTTTCTTGTTACAGAGACCATGCATATAGACACCTTACCGCTTGTGGTTTGGACGCTCTTAGTCACAACGACACATGTAAGTAATAGTTATTAAACACTTTTATTAATAAAAAAGATAAGCCAAGGAATAACTAAAACCTGTTTTTCTACTGACATTGTTGAGAAAATTAAATTAAGTAGTGGTTAAACATTTTTTTCGTTAAGCCTTGGCTGATTTTTGTTTGTTTATTAATTACTAATACATTTTTGGCACTTTAATGTTACATTGTGAGTGTTACACTGTATCACGATTATATTTTGAAAAATATATTAAATAGTTTAACTAATATTTTCTTTTTTAGATTTTTATTTTCAGCTACTGCACTATGTTATCTTATTTATAACTTATGAGTAGATTTTTGTGTACATAAAGGTAGAGTTGCAGACTTTATCAACATTGTTTAATAATGATTTAATGACATTGTTTCCGTAAATAAACTTTTAACTTATATATAAATAATAAATGAAAAACTAATTAAGTCTGCTATTCTATTTTGAATTAATAAAAATTGTTAAATATTTTCACAGGTAACGACACAAAGCCAATATGGAATAGGTTTAGGAATAAAACGAGAAGTATTTTTCTTAAATTTAGAAGACGGCTATTTTGGCTGTCAAGTAAACGAATCAACACAAATATTACAATTATACGAATTATCTAAATTATGCGACGGCGTCCCAGATTGTTATAAGGCGTCCGACGAACTTAAGACAGAGTTAAAATGCACAGGTAAGGTTTTTCCCCATTTTTTATTTAATTTAAAAGTCAGCAATGAGATATTTTGTAAATAGCTATCTTTCTTTACAAAAAAAATTATTAATATATTATCTTGATCTCTTTTGAGCTGCTTGTTGACGTAATTTTGCACATGTCAAATTGAATGAACACATATTGAGCAATGGTGTCCACTGCCAGTATTTGCATGGGATTCAAAATATCCCTCCGTGATATAGAGGACACGTTAAGCAGTAGGTCCCCACTGTTGACAGTTTTACGCCAAGCCAGTGGCAGTTGAGTTGTTATAGTGTCATCAAAAAAATTGCGGGAAGCACAGGAAATGATAATGATGGTCTTGATCTCTTTTTATAATATCCATCTACATTTACGTTATTTAAATTAGGCAAAGATAGGCACAGATGCTTTGTTTGTGGAGATCAAAATTCAGAATTCCTTTTCTACCGCAGTTACAACGCTCCGCAATCGAGTTTCACTTAATTTGCCATCTTTCTACGTTATTATAATTATGCATATCAAATTGCCATCTCAAGTAGCTGGGTAGTTTAGTAACAATTCAATTGTTTCTGTTTCTTTTAGTTTTTATTAAAATCGTTGTCAGATTTATACGTAGTTAGTTATTTAGTTTTTATCCTGGGGAGTAAATGAGAGTGATTCTCAATTAGACAATTGGATGTAAACAGCTATGAGAAAATTTATTGATATTTAGGAATCAAATGGCACAAAATAGTCTATCACTAGAACCTATAAGGGTTCTGAGACATAGCGATAGGAATTTGTGGTGTCAATGTCAATCACAACGCTCTCCTATCTAAAATAAATAAATATCGCGATGAATTACACAATAATTATTATTTTAGATGACTGTACCAAAGAAGATGGCGCACAATGTATAAACGGTGCTTGCTTAAACGGGGTGTGCCATTGTAACGATGGTTTCGGTGGTTGCAACTGCCAGGAACCTGGTATGTATATGTTTCACTAAATAGTATAATAAATAATAATTTCCGTTTTTAAACAAATCCATTAACACTAAAATATATTTTTCAGATGTAAATGAATGTAAGGATAGGCCATGCGATGTGTTCGCTCACTGTACAAATACAGTAGGCAGTTTTCAATGTTCATGCTTCCCTGGTTACGAAGGCGACGGATTTACATGCAGAGGTTTGTTTCTCAGTATAAAATGTCTTATACTCTGTCATTTCATGTCTATTTACTATAGTTATTTGATTTATCGACTAGCTTTACGATACTTATAAATAATTGTTTAAAAATAACTTCTCCATATCCCTGGTTTTGAATGTATAGTGTCATTTTAGTGTGAAATTAGATGTGAATGAATGAGCACTACGAACATTAAACTCAACACGAGTAGAACTCTCCAAAGAAACAAACATTAATGGTATCAAACTGTTCATACCCAGTACACGACCCAAGATTTATTGGTTACTAACTAACTGGATCATTTCACATGTAGCAGGGGTGGCTCATTAAGTAGTCATGGAAAATGTTATTACGGATGGAAGTTGTAATTAACTGGTGTTTTATTCCGTGACAGATATAAATGAGTGCGAAGACCCGGCGGTGGCGTCCCGTTGCGTGGCGAACGCGGAGTGCTGCAATTTGCCGGCGCATTTCATTTGCAAATGTAACCGAGGTTTCGAGGGTGACGGCGAAGAAGAATGCAGGGGTAATTATAGAAAAGTATTATAATTATAACGAGATGTTCCGATTAAGGGAACTCTATAATTTTCTCAACGGTCTATTTAAATTAATTATATCAATAACATTAGAAATTATTATTGCCATGAAGAATTTTACAAAAACATTGAAGTCAGGCGTTTATTTTTTTGTTACATTTGTATCGTATCGTAGTGATGGCATAAAAAATAATGGACTTTTATTAACATTGTAGACATTGACGAATGTCGACGACCTGGTGCGTGTGGTGCTAACGCAGTCTGCCAGAACTACCCAGGAAACTATACGTGTGTGTGTCAAGCTGGTTACACCGGAAATGGGTTTGATGGCGTAAGTACGCACAAGTTTTGTACATCAACGCGATACTTTGGTTGTGAGTTTCACGGTAGATTTAATTTTGATTTTATGCCACTCTAATAGCTACTGACAGCATAAAAATTATTGTATTTCCTGTTTCAAAGTTACATTTGCGATCGTATTGTGTGAAAATGCACTGACTAGAGAAAACTCAATACTTACCTAATAACCTGTATCTCTGTATTTCCAATGCGGAATGCATACAAAATCTGTGAAACAAAAGGTCCACGACAGGTGAAGTGTGTAATGTACATTCTTATATATAAGTACCGTAGTTTCTTATAAGTACATAATATTAATATGAGACGACGTTATTAGTGTGTGGATGTGGACGAGTGCGCGACGGGGACAGTGTGCGGAGTGGGTGCCCTTTGCCGCAACGTGGCCGGCGGCTACGAGTGTTCCTGTCCGCCTGGCTACGAGGGCGACCCGCGCGAGGCCTGCCGCGACCACGACGAGTGCGCGCGCGCTTCCTGCGGACGATCCGCGCATTGCGAAAACCTACCAGGCGCCTACCGATGCGTTTGCCCACCAGGTTTCGAAGGCGATCCAGACGTCGAGTGTGTTGGTAAGATACGGGACTAACGCGCCAGTAGGTGTGACGATCGCTAACCTATTCTTGTCTCCTGTGGTCTAATGCTTTGTTATCATTTAACTTGGAGGAGAATAACGATTCGCGCTGGTCACTACCGCATTTGGACGCGCGGTAGCTTCACGCTTTCACTAACTTAACAATATTCATATCATTTAAAACATTTATGGAAAAATGTACCAAGTGATGAATTTCAGCCGTATCGTTGGCAACGCAGGAATCGTCGATGATACTTCTTTAAATCGGCATTCGGCATCAGGAAATACCAGCTCTTCGATGAACGATGTGTTGCTCTTTAGGACAAGTTGTTTCTCTTTTCACTACACTTCTTCGACTTCTCTAACAATGTTTCAGTCGTTTCTGTTTCTTCTTTCTTCTTCCTAGTGGCTGTCGGCGTACCTACTGCGTGTGTATATATCATTGACCACGCAGGTCGATATAATTAGAGATGCGTTATTTGTTACACCAGACGTGGATGAATGTAAGAGTAGCGAAGCAGTGTGCAGCAAACATGCAGTGTGCACCAACACACCCGGCAGCTTCGTGTGCGCGTGTCAGCCGGAGTATACCGGTGACGCGCGCGCTATTGACGGCTGTCAGGATGTCGACGAGTGTCAGGCGCTGGAGCGCCCGTGTGGAACCCATGCTATCTGTGAGAACGCAGCTCCAGGATACAATTGCATCTGCCCCCAAGGATATAGAGCGAAACCAAATCCTCAAATTGCCTGTGAACAGGTACAGTAGTGCTTCGTGAATTGAATTATTGTTCTAAGAAACGATTTATTTTCATTATTTATTATTGCAGGTTGATGTAAATACTCTATGCAAATCCAACTTTGACTGTACAAATAATGCAGAATGTATAGAAAATCAATGTTTCTGTAAGAACGGCTTCGACACAAAAGGTTCTGTTTGCGTTGACGTTGATGAATGTGAAAAACAACCGACAATCTGTGGAGAAAATGCTTTATGTATAAATACACTGGGCGGATTTAACTGTGAATGTGCAGCAGGGTTTGTTGGTTCTCCACCACGTGCTGGTTGTCGAGCGCCATGTGAAGACGTCAAATGTGGTGATCATGCATATTGTAAGCCAGATGGTACCGAGGCTTATTGTGTTTGTGAAGACGGCTGGACATTTGATCCAAACGACATAGCAGCCGGCTGCATCGATATAGATGAATGTGACGCAGCCCTTGGTCCTGTTGGTCGTTGTGGCACTAATGCTCGATGTTCAAATACACTTGGAAGTTTTATTTGCCACTGTCCTGAAGGTTTTACGGGAGACGCATATAAACAATGTTCTGATATAGATGAATGTCAAATAGATGGAACATGTGGTTTGGGAGCAGATTGTATTAATAAAGAAGGTACCTTTATATGTGAGTGTGCCGAAGGTACGATACCTGATCCAGATCCTAGAGTTCGTTGTACTGAAATACTTTCTTGTAAAAACGATAATGCTTGCCCTGGAAATGCATTCTGTGACTCTAACTCTAGATGTTTGTGCCCAGAACCAAACGTAGGAAACGAATGTCGACGTAAGTTTGTTTTTGATTGTTAAATATATTTTGCTTATCTGCATTAACTTAAAATATAACGAAATAATTGTTACAGATCCCTGTGAAGCTTTGCAATGTGGCAGTAACTCTGAATGCCTATTAAACGATCAAGTTGCTTTATGTACCTGTCGAAGCGGTTTTACGGGTGACCCTCTATCTTCAGGTGGATGTCAAGATATTAATGAGTGTGATGTAAATCCATGCGGTCCAGGTGCTGTTTGTAAAAATTTACCCGGTTTATTTCTTTGCGAATGCCCTGGTAGTTTTAGCGGGGACCCTTATGTGGATGGTTGCATCCCCGGAAAAATGCCTAGTGAATGCAGTAATATTAACCCATGTCCCCAAGGCGAACAATGTATTTTACACGACGGCGAAAACGTTTGCATTTGTTCCCAAGGTTTCTCGCGTAACAAAGAAACCGGGCTATGTGAAGATGTTAATGAATGCACACAATATGGCCGATCTCCATGTGGCCTGAATGCAATTTGCAAAAATTTACCTGGAAGCTACGAATGTAAATGTCCTATGGAATATAGTGGAAATCCATACAATCTTTGCGAAATGTGCAATGATATTAGTTGCCAATGCCAGCCGCCTTACAAACTGGTTGACGGAAACTGTGTTCTGTCTGGCTGTAACAAAGAAAACAAATGTGGAAAAGGGGCTGAGTGCATTATAATTTCAGACGGTGTCAGTTATTGTGCTTGTCCCGTTGGTTATTCGCAAACTGCAGACGGTGCTTGTGAAGATGTGAATGAATGTACGTCAGGTCAACCAGTTTGTGGATTTGGGGCAGAATGCGTTAACACAGTTGGTTCTTATATATGCAAATGTCCGCCAGGTTATGGCAAAGATCCGATATCTGGACATTGCACTTTGAATCAGAAACGATGTATAAGTGATTCTGATTGCTTTCCAAATGAAAAATGTATACAGCCCGGTAAATGTGTTTGTCCCCCGCCATTCTATTTAGACGTCACGGATGGTCAAAAGTGTAAGAGTCCCTGTGAGAGGTTTACTTGTGGAATTAATGCAAAATGTACACCGAGTGATCCCCCAAGATGTCTATGTATGACAGGATATGAAGGCGACCCATATACTGGATGCACAAATAGGAATGAATGCCACAGTGCTCCGTGCGCTTATGGTGCAATATGTCATGACAAAAAAGGTGGATATCAATGTGTATGCCCTCAAAATATGGTTGGAGATCCCTATAAAACTGGATGTAAGTTTTATGACCATTTAAATTTTAAAAATATAAACTATTGTAATTTACAACAGATGGCGTAATTTTATTACTTTATTACAGGTTCTATGGAAGAAGGTCCATCTCAAAAACAATTATGTAGCTCTGACAATGAATGCCCCAATAACTTAGCTTGTTTGAATAGAACTTGTCTTTCGCCGTGTATTAGTGTGTCTTGTGGCTTAAATGCGTTCTGTGAAGTCGATAATCACGCGGCGTGGTGTCGTTGCAACCCTGGATATACTAAACCTGAAGGAGGAAAATGCATATCAGGTATAAACAAATTAGACACATCCAAGAAATAAAAAAAAGTATTATCAATTTACTTCATTAAAAAAGATTTCGACAGTCCTATCAGATATAACAATACTATTTTTAATTTTAGGATGTGATACATACTCATGCGGTAGTGGTGCCCAGTGTATTATATCAAAAACAGGCCCAACATGTGTTTGTCCTGAGGGAATGGTCGGCAACCCATTCCCGGGTGGTGCTTGTAGAACAGATATTTGTGGATCCGGGATTCCGTGTGAAGAGCCATTAACATGTGTAGCTGGCCGCTGTCGACAGCGATGTGACGGCGTCGTTTGTGGCGTTGGGGCATCATGTGATGAAGAAAGTGGCAAATGTGTTTGTAATGCATTTTTTGTTGGAAACCCTGACTTGTTATGCATGCCTCGTAAGTATAAAATCAATTAAAATATTTATAGCGTATCTAACTCGACCTTTTTCATTTTAACATATAATATTTTTAATTTTACAGCTATTGCTCCGCCAGCCTGCGACCCAGGATGTGGTGACAATGCACATTGTATTTATGGACAAACAAATGCATGCAAATGTAACAAAGGATTTACTGGAAATCCCTACTTGAAATGTCTTCCTCGTAGACAATTAACTTGTGCTAAAACTACTTGTGGTCAAAATGCTGTTTGTCAACAAACTCGCTCACATATTGAATGTTTATGCCCTCCTGGATACATAGGAAATCCTAACATACAATGCACTGACATAGATGAATGTCGTTCTAAACCTTGTGCCGAAAATGCTATTTGCATAAACACTCCTGGCAGTTTTAGCTGCATATGTAAAAGTCGTTACGTTGGCAATCCTTACGAGCTGTGTTCTCAAGTTTCTATTTCAAAATGCGTGGAAGGTAGTATATGCACCTGTTCTCATAATGCGACATGTCCTGATGGTTACATTTGTGAAAAATCAAGATGTATAGATGTTTGTCGCACATTGATGTGTGGACCAAAATCAATTTGTGAAGATGGTACTTGTCAATGTCTGCCTGGACACTTTGGCAACCCTAATGATCTACAGAGGGGATGCATTCCTGAAAATAAATGTACAATGGACAGTGATTGCAAAGATTCCGAAATTTGTTTCCAAGTAGCTAAAGGAATACGTAAATGTGTGGATTCATGTAGTAAACTACAATGCGGACCAAATTCTTTATGTATTGGTGCTAATCATCAAGCCCATTGTATATGTGCCGAAGGCTATGTAGGAAAACCCACCGACATAAAAACTGGATGTCACTTAAAACCAAGAGAACCAACTGAAATTGAATGTAGTGAGAATAATGATTGTACCGAGCCGGAAGTTTGTGTATCAATTGACGGTGCAATAAATAGATGCGTAGATTTGTGTTCGACAATTGCTTGCAGTGCAAATGAAGTCTGCCATGTAGTACATAATAGCCCTGGATGTGAATGTCGGGATGGCTTTTTATGGAATCCTATAAGTTCTACTTGTGAACAGCCATCTACTCCAAATTGCAACGTTGACAGTGATTGCGATGATAACAAATCTTGTCAAAAAGATGTTCTTGGTGTAAAAAAATGTGAAGATTCTTGTTTAATATTTACATGCCCTTTGAATTCGAAATGTATATCAAGAAACCATAAAAGTCAATGCGAATGTTTAACTGGGTATGTTGGCAATCCAAACGATCGTGATGGCTGTGTACCTTTAAACAAAAATCAATGTACGGATCATGTACAATGCAGAGAAAATGAAATCTGTAGAAGCGTGGGAAATGTAAACAAATGTATACCTGCATGTCAACAGTTAGTATGTGGTCCGAATGCTGTTTGCGTAACAAACAACCATGTAGCGAAATGTCAATGCCCCTCAGGACCATTTACAGGAAATCCTAACGATTTAGAGAAAGGATGTCAATCTGTACCATGTATTTACAATTCAGATTGCCTGTCTCATCAACTTTGTAACCGTATGACCCATACCTGTATAAATGCTTGTGATGAAGATTCTTGTGGTGAAAATGCAGTGTGTATATCAGAAAATCACAAAATTAGTTGCCAATGTCCAAGTGGATTTAAAGCAGATCCAAAACCTGAAATAAATTGTAAAAAAATAGAAGTATGCAATCCTAATCCCTGTCATGTCACGGCAGTATGTGAGCCTCGACTCTCATCTTACATTTGTATATGTCCTGCGGGACTAATAGGCGATCCAAATGCAGAGGGTTGTAGAGTACAAGGCGAATGCCATAATGGCGATCAAGATTGTCCACCTGAAGCAGCTTGTATAAAGGGACGTTGTGTTAATCCTTGTGATGGAGCCTGCGGAATCAACTCTTTATGTAAGATAGTTGACAGAAAAGCAATCTGTATGTGTCCTGAAGGATATGAAAATACTCAAGGCGGCACTGCATGCAAGAAAAAAGTATTAGAATGCCTAACTGAAGCAGATTGTTTGGGAGATATTTGTTCAAATGGGCAGTGTTTCACAGCATGTAGAAATTCAAAGCAATGTGATCCTGGCGAATTATGTATGAAAAGTCTTTGTACTACACAGTGCAGTAAGCATTCCCAATGTGGCATTGGTCAAGCCTGTGTAGGAAATCAATGTTTGATTGGGTGTAGAAATAACGAAGATTGTCCTAGCGATGAAGCGTGTCTGAACAATAAATGTGTGAATCCATGTCTTGCAACCAGAGTTTGTGGTCCAAATGCAATTTGTTCTAGAATAAATCACAACACTAAATGTGAATGTCCAGATGGATTTGAAGGTACGCCAACTCCGCAGCAAGGATGTGTCCGTAAATCTAGTTCATGTGTGCGATCATCAGACTGCCCACCTGATCATATGTGCATTGGTCTTTTATGTCAAGTACCATGTCGCGATAACACAGGTTGCGCTATTGGAGAAAAATGCAGTGATAACAAATGTCATAAAATTTGTCATTCCAGTAGCAATTGCTTGCACAGAGAACACTGTAGCTCCGGGATATGTATACCAGGATGTAAAACTGATTCTGACTGTTTAAATAATCAAGTATGTAAAGCGTCAGAGTGTCAATGTTTACCGGGTTATGAAATGTTTAACAATGAATGTGCCAATGTAAACGAATGTGTCAATATTCCGTGCCATCCTTCAGCTCAGTGCATAGATACACCAGGATCCTACAAATGTGTGTGTCCTGCGGGTGCTATAGGAGACCCAACTTTAACAGGTTGCTTATTGCCGAATCAATGCCGCAGAGATAGTCAATGCGAGGATTCATTGGCATGCATAAAAGGAAAATGCACGGATCCATGTCAAAACAAAGCATGTGGTTTAAATGCTGCATGCTCAGTAGTGAAGCACAGAGTTACTTGTACTTGTGAAAAAGGATATTTAGGGAATCCATTCGACAAAAACGTCGGTTGCTTTAAAGTAGAATGCATTGATAATACGGATTGTTCTAATGATAAATATTGTAATGAAAAAAGTAACAAATGCTCCGGTAAGTAAAAAATAAATTATTTTGATTTTAAGAAAAAAATTACACATTCTTAAATTTATTCTAATTAAACAATTGTTTACAGATAAATGTGATGAATTTACGTGTCAAGGAGGATCTTGCAATATTCAAAATCATCGACCAGTCTGTAAATGTTCAGGAGGTTATGACTTAGTAAATAACATTTGTGAAGATATAAACGAATGCTTGAATAATCCATGTTCTTTGAACGCGAATTGTATAAATAACCCAGGATCTTACTCATGTACCTGTGTTAATGGAACTGTTTTAGAACCTAATACCGGAACTTGTAGAATACCAGGAGATTGTATAACTGATCAAGATTGCAATGAGAAAACCAAATGTTTAAATAACTATTGTGTAAATCCATGTGAAAAAAATACCCCATGTGGGGAATATGCTGATTGTATCGTAACTAATCATAATCCCGTATGCGAATGCCCATCTGATAGTCATGGAGATCCATATACAAAATGTACTAAACTCGAATGTATTAAAGACACTGATTGCCCAACTGAAGAAGCATGCGTTAATTATAAATGTAAAGATTCGTGCAGTATACCTCGTGCTTGCGGCAGAAATGCCGGTTGTTTATCAAGAAATCACATAGGGCATTGCTCATGCTTACCGGGATACACAGGAGATCCTGTCCTCGGTTGTGCTCCAATTCAAGATTGTACGGATGATACTCGTTGTCCTTCAGGGACCAAATGCATTGGCCACTTTTGTGCTGGTAAGCGTTATTCCAAAGTATATTTTTTATCGAAATTATTTTCCAGTATTCTAAAACTTCATATATGTTTGTACTCGTATCTAGATCGATCTGGTCAACTTTCCATCTGTAAGTAATTTAAAAAAAACACTAGATATTCATTATGTTATTGTTACAGGATTATGTAAAAATACAAGGGACTGTTTAAGTGATCAAGTATGTATTCAAGATACCTGTCGACTTACGTGTGATTCCAATAATACTTGCCCAGAATCTCAATTCTGTTTAAATAGTATTTGCGTTAAAGAAATTCAATGTATGTCAAATGATGATTGTGCTGATGAAGAACAGTGTGTTATTGGAAGAAATGGCGACCCAAAATGTATAAATGTATGTGAAAAACAACCATGTGGAAGACAGGCTAGTTGTGTTGGTAAAACTCATCGTCCAATATGTTCCTGTAAAGAAGGCTTCTTTGGAGATCCCCTTCAAGGATGTAAGAGAAAACAGTGTGAAGCTGATACTGATTGCACTGATGACAAATTGTGCGATAAAAATATTTGTAAAATTGCTTGCCTAGTGGGAAATAATTGCGGAGAAAATTCAGTTTGTTCATCAGAAAAGCACAAACAAGTTTGCTATTGTCAGCCAGGATATACTGGAGACGCTTCGAAAGAATGCACAAAAGTAAATTGGTGTGTTTCGAATCCTTGTGGCAACGGAGCCGAATGTAGGAGTACTAGAAATCGTGCCGAATGTTTATGTCCATCTGGAGCAGTAGGTGATCCTTACGGTGAAGGATGTCGAAAATCACAAGAATGCCGTTTTAATCGAGACTGTCCAGCTGTTGCTCGTTGTACTGTTGTAGATGGCATTAGAAAGTGCACAGGTACGAACTTTTATACTAATAATTTTTTAGACTAATTAAGTTCAAATCTAAACATTACTGGAAATCGTGTACATTTTTTTGTAATTTGCAGACGCATGTGAAAATATGAAATGTGGACTGAATGCAGAATGCATAGCTAGTCGTCATATAGGGCAGTGTAAATGTAAGCAGGGATACACAGGAAAACCCGATTCTGAGAAAGGATGTCGCCTTCCGGAAATATCATGTTCTCTTAGAACTGACTGTTCTGGAGACCAATATTGTCACAAAGGACTTTGCAAAGGTAATTTCAGAAGTTAATAATCTAGTCTAGTCAATGCGTTTTATATTAATCTATATTAAATAAATACATATTTATACTTTTTTTTTTTTTACTTTTAGCATTATGTTTAGTAGACGAAGAATGTGATTCATCAGAAAAATGTTTCAATGGACAATGCGTAGATCCATGTCAAGTAGAAAAATCGTGCGGTTTAAATGCATTATGCCGTTCAGAGGATCATGTACTTCAATGCAGCTGTCCATATGGATTTACTGGAAATCAAGATGTAGAATGTGTCAGAAGTAAGTTTTTACATACTTTGTTTTTTTTTGTTGATTGTATTGTATTAATATAAACATTAATTTATATCGTAATACACTTCAATACTAGTACCTACAGAAAGCAAGATTCCGTAGAGACTTAGAATAAAAATATCCTAAATCAAATCATAGGTAAGGACAGTACGGAATAAAATGGAAAATATTTAATTATTATTATTATTTTTAGTGCCACGATTATGTGGATCTGCCGGCGAATGCGAGAACGGTCATATGTGTCAGGATTCAATGTGTCTACCTCGTTGTAATGCAGATGAGGAATGTGCTTTAAACGAAAGGTGTTCTCGAGGAGCATGTTTGTGTAAGTTTTCAATTAAATTTTTGTTATTTTATTTATATTGTAAACTATTAAAATAAGTAATAATTATTTGTTTTCTTGCTGTAGTGACTTGCAGAGTGGACAACGATTGCTTCCTTGGTCACATTTGTTTGGGAAATAGCTGTCAGTATGGTTGTAGACAAGATGAAGATTGCGGACCAGATGAATTTTGTAGAAACAATTTCTGTCAAAGTCCATGCGCCGGTGACATCAATCCCTGTGGTCCAAACGCTCTATGTACTGTAGTAGAAAGAAAAGCAGTGTGTTCGTGCCAAGAAGATTTAATACCGAATCCAACACCTAACATTGGCTGTGTTCGAGCTCCTTCGTCACCTTGTCGTAAACACATTGATTGTGCAGAGGGCTTGAGATGTGAAGACGACCGTTGTCGACCCGCTTGTAGTGATGAAGGCTCTGAATGTTTACAAGGAGAAAGATGTTTTTCTGGTGTTTGTCGTTACGCCTGTACGTCTGATGATCACTGCTCCGATGAAGAAGTTTGTGATGGACGATTGTGTGTTACGGGATGTAGATCAAATTCTCATTGCTCAAATGACCTGGCTTGCATATCTGGACAATGCGTAAACCCTTGCACAGAGCCGGCCACGTGTGGTGCTAATGCCTTATGTACAACGAAAGATCATCAACCACAATGCTCATGTCCTGTGACGTTAGTTGGTGACCCAAAATCTGTTTGTCGTCGAACAATATCACCTTGCGACGCAAATAAAAATTGTCAGGAAGGCTTCAGTTGTTATGGAGACACATGTCATCCGTCTTGTAGAAGGTAATATCAATGAACGAACGCCGCCATTTAAATTACTTTTAGTCTAAAAAAACAATAATACTGTATTATAAGTTATAATAATATTGAAATATCTAATAATTATATTTACTATTTCAGTGACATTGTTTGTCTATCGAATGAAAAATGTATCAGAGGGATTTGTAGAGTAGTCTGTAACAGTGACGACGCATGTAGTGAAGGCCATATTTGTGAAAACAGAATATGTAAACAGGGTTGTCGGGATGACAATGCATGCGATGTAGGCCAAGCGTGCTTAAACGGCCAATGCAAAGGTAAATATAACTTGAAGTGGTAAATAATATTAGAAGCGTTAAACATAATGCAATCTAATAAATGAGTCTTTGTTTTCCACAGATCCTTGTAAAGAGAGTACAACATGCGGTATATGTTCTGATTGTAAAGTGCTCAATCATAGAGCACAATGTAGTTGCTCCAATAACTATACTGGAAACGCACTCGTGGAATGTAAAAAGAAAATATTGCCTTGTGATGGTTTTTGTCCATGTGATGACAGTGGGTACTGTACTTCGCTATGCGAAGAAAACTCCGATTGTTCTTGTGGAGAAAAATGCTATAATGGCGGCTGTCGCAGTATTTGCTCACCAAGAAATAAATGCCCTGAACGTCAGTTGTGTCAACGTGGAGTATGTGTTCCTGGTTGCAATAACGATAGAGATTGTGGAGATGATATGCAATGTTCATCAAAGCTATGCATACCAGCTTGCCGTGAAGATACTTGTGCTAAAAATGCTATATGTTTAGCAAGCCGACATCGCGCTATATGTAGTTGTCCAACCGGATTTTCAGGAAATCCCAAATTAGAATGCAAGTCATATGATTGTTTACAACACGAGGAATGTGGTGCAGATGAAGAATGCCAGACCGACGGAAAATGTACCAATGTCTGTACAGGAGCTTGCGGTATTAATGCCATTTGTCGTCCAGTAAATAGGACGCCGCAATGCTCATGTCCACCAAACTATATTGGAAATCCACGAATTGAATGCTCTAAACCCCCAGCCGGAAGTTGCTTACGTAATCCATGTGGAATAAATGCTCGTTGTCGTGATTTAGATGACGGTAGTTATGAATGCACGTGTCCACCGAAATGTGCTGGTAACCCACAAAAGCAATGTTTCTGTGGCACCATGGAACCCTGTGCATACAAAGCATGTGGAACAAACGCTCAATGTCGGATAGGACAAAACGGGGCACCGCAATGCTACTGCCCGCGACATTACCCTAACGGTGATCCGAATATAGAATGTAAGTAATGTAACTGTGCTTTGTGAATAAGTAATTATTTATTCTAGAAACGTAACAGCAATAATTTTAATAAGAAAAATTCGTACAATTATTTCACGAGCATACTTACCATGCTGTTGGTTCTAGTAGACTTCTAAGACTTTTTTGCTCATTAGGTGTATTTGTCAATGTGAATCTTGACACTTTTTGTGGATAAATAATTAACCAGCAGTTAGAATAGTAATTCAATTTAAAATCCAGAAGTATCACAATTTCCATATTAATTTTAATTTCTGAGCGTGTTCAAGAATGTTTAGCAGGAAATTCAGTTCCAAAATATGATATTTTTCAGGTGCCCAAGAACGAAGTGTTGTCGATTGTCGTACGACTGGGTGCGGGGTAAATGGGGAATGTTTGCGAGAGGGTGCTGAATTTGTTTGTCGTTGCATCCCTGGCACTGAAGGTCAAGCTGATATCGAATGTCACACCAGTGAGTATACATTTAGTTTAAATCATTCACCTTGACACCATGTAAAAATGCACTATGGTTAGTGAAAAATAAGTAAGCAACTTTAATTTTCTACAGATACAAATAGTATGTTAAAAATATTATTTTCATAACGACTATGTTAAAATATTCACCACTGTAAATATCAGATCTTGTATAGCAAGTTAGTCGTTAATTAGGGTGCAGGGGCCAAAACTTATTGATGCAATAAATTCAACTTTCTGATCCTGATTTGTCAGCATCACTTATCTCTTATCTGTTAGATAATAATTATGTATTTGTTGGACATGGTTTTAATTACACTTTTCACAATTCTTTTAAAATGGAGAGATTAGTGAAAATTGAGAACGTAAAACTTATTTAGGTCTTTAAAATGTAACATACCTGTACCTGCGCTATAATGTTATGTTGACATTAGTGGAAGCATTCTCACCGTTCGTGCTTGATTATCAAACAGTCAGTAACATTTTGTTCGGCTTCATGTACATATCGCTTGTATTATATTCCGTTATATACATTTTCTGGTCATAACTATCAGTTTCAAAAAGCATGCACTGTCTCGTGAGAAAGTTTCCTCTTCGCGGCTGAAGGTACCGCTCTTTCGACTCTGCTTTCTTCTTTCACATCTTCCTAGGTATCGAATGCACGAGCGACAAGGACTGCCCGGTAGACAAAGCGTGTTTGAGTTTACACTGCGTGGACCCTTGCACCGTGCGCGGCGTGTGCGGCGAAGATGCGCTCTGCGTGCCCTTGATGCATCGGGCGCAATGTTCATGCCCGCAGTGCTACGTGGGTAATGCCAGGCTCGCGTGCCAAGTGGATCCAACTTGCAAACCATCTTCAGACCATAATATGACATTCACATGTTCTGAAATCAAGTCATGTCCGTCTAAACTAGCTTGCGATTACAATACAAATCAATGTCGCAATCCTTGTCTTGGATATCAAAGTTGCCGAAGAAATCAAAAATGTGAAGTACGAAATCATACACCCGTCTGTGTATGCCGTAACGGTTTTGCTCTTAATGAAAAGGGAGAACTGACATGCGCACCGGAACACGTGGAATGTACGAGGGATGAACAATGCCCATCGAATGCGGTTTGTCGCAATTCTAAGTGTGTGAATCCGTGTTTGGCTTCGAGAGAGCCCATGTGCCCCAAAGGAAAACAATGTGAAGTGCTGGAGCACCGCGTTGTATGTGTATGTGTTGAAGACTGCCACCCAACGGTGTCGATATGCTTAAGAGACAACGGTTGCCCACATAACTTGGCATGTAAAGATTTTCAATGCAAAGATCCGTGCAAAGGGGCTTGTGGTGGTGCTCCATGTTCTGTAGAAGATCACCACCCCGTGTGCAAGTTCTGTCCCAGCGGATTCACACACGATGAGAAACATGGCTGTATTAAAGGTAATAACACCGTCATCACAACATTCAAGTTTAGTACCATTTAGTATATTATTAGTGTCTTATGATTCTTAATAATCTTTTTGTTGTTCTTCATATTACAGGAAATGTTGATTGTATCTACCTTATGACTTCACGCGGTTCTTTCGCTGTTCTTTTCTGTTTCTAGCATGTTCATATTTATCTTTTTTCCCACAGTTCTTATCAGGTAGTTTCAAGCATGGTATTGAATATTTGTGTACATACATAATATCCGTGTTGAAAATAACTTCACTCTGACATTTTGGTGGAGGTTGCGCTTACCTTACTTATAATGCTTCCAGAGCTTCGGCATTAATACGAAATGCAACAAAACTGCCACGAGACAGAGTTTGCAGAAATAATCAAAATGCCTACTTTTATTTTATTACAATTTATAAAAATGTTTTTATTATTACAGTTGTATCCTAACATTTTGATATTTGTGTTTCTGTAGTATTATTTGTGTTTAATTATAATTTATGAATATTCTTATTTAATTTTTGTAGTAGTTGTTTTGAAATTCAGAAAACATACCGTATGGAGAATCTATTATTAGAAGCTACAATTTCAGTGCAATTGATTAGAAATTATCTTATCAGGTGTTTCTAAGGCTGCACTTACACAAGCAAAGTGGAACCAATATAATAAAATAAATTGTATAAATTAACAGATACCTTAATATTTTCTCCATGTTTATTGCTATTGTCTGTATACAGCTTTGCAATGTGGCGCCCATGAACATTGCGCGCCGGGCCTGGCTTGTATGAGCGGACACTGCGCTGACCCATGCGCTAGTGGTGGACCTTGCACACCAGGACAGCACTGCGCTGTAGTTGACCATCAGCCTGTCTGCTCTAAAGGTACATAAGACGATCTGTGAACTGCCAGATTGACACTTGTGAGTGTGGTTGTGTAGCTATATCGAGAAGAAACTTGTAATTCTTTGAATGATCTACTTAGGCGAGTTCAAAAAACGATACCATACGAATGGTTATTTATTTTAGGAAGACTTTAAACAATAATTAATATGGGAAAAAATAACACAGTTGTCGATGATTTATCGCCACATTATAACAACAAAGAGGTCATAATTTATAGTGAGATCATACTAATATTTGTAGACAACCCTGATAAATTATATTATACCACATATATTATACAGAACAATTTATAATTCGACGTGTATCCGGAAGTGTTATTGGGGGTATTATAATTTTATATTAATTGAGAAAAACAGAATCGTGGTGGTGCTGTTTAGAACTATTAAGCCTTTGTCGCTTCTGAGCCACATCATCATCAACGTTTAGATACATATTACATATTAATACGTTTTTTGGTTTTAACAGTATGCCAATGCCAAACGTCATCGGACTGCGCAAGATACCCGAACACTTACTGCGATGGTTGCGCTTGCATACAAGGTGAATTAGAATAAAATTAATTGCTTAAGTTTCAGATAGTTATTAGATAGGAGTTTGAAAAGGAAATCAACAGTCAACATTGTGGATGTCGTGACTTGAAACTAATTTAAAAAAGATAATTAATTTTAAGCGAATACTTGTCGAACTTAAGCATCAAACTTGCTATGATTTTCTTTTGTATATATTTTTTTATAGTCTCAGCATGCTTGATGGCTCTAACGAATATTTTTGTTGATTAAATTAAATGTTTTCATTAAAATATAAATCTTTATATTGAAAATAAAGTTTAAGTAAGAATGTAATGAGTAATGATCGTTGTCTAAAACTTATTATAAACGATTATGTAGATAGTTATATTAAATATTTTTAAAACATCATTAAAATCTTAAAATACTATTTCATTAAATTAATTGTTCAAATGAATAACACTTATCCTTTGTACAGGCAAACAACCCACAACAAACTGTGCGCACTGTCGTCCTGGAGTACCCTGCGATCCATTTTCAGGCGCCTGCATGGAACGTAAGTATATTCATATGTACATACGAAATTTGACAATAAAATTTATTAATAAATTATTTAACAGTGCTAATGTATTATGTAACTTAGCTAACGTAAGATATGGTGAACATCCATCCAAATATTTGTTGAATCTTCTACTTGTATTTAACTTATACATGCCATTATCACATAAATAGTGGACTTCTACTACAACTCTAGAAAGTTCACTGCTATATTTATTGTGAATAGCAAAACTAACTCCAGATGAACTGGTTATTGCTATAATTATACCGTACCATTTGTCCGATAAAACGCCACAAAATACTGGCCATATCACGGCAGACCCGGCCGGCAATAAGAAGTACTCAAGCATATCATGTAATTATTATCTATCTCGAATTACTTTGGGGTAGAGTTCTATCCACAGGACCTGGAATCTTTGTATTTATTTATTGTAAAGGTATGTGAGTGTTCTCTGATGTATACCTACGGTTTTAGGTTGACGAGGCTAATATTGAAATGTTAAAACGATTGTGTTTTAAGTTTAAATTGTGTTACATTTAAAATTGTTCCAATTATTTGTTTTGTTAGTCTCGTCCACCTGAATTCGTTATAAATTTCAATTTAAAGCTCTTCTTGGTGGTTCGCTTTCGCTTGATTTCATACGACATATAGCATGATCATCAAACTGCCTCTTACACTCTTTTACTATTTACTATTCTATCATTTCTCAATTCACCTATCAAATACGTACCTATGACACAAACATTTTTATATATTACACAATTTACTCATTTTCAATAAATCTGTCATAATGAGATAAAGTTGCATATGATTTTATTAACGATTTTATTATTCCATTCCTATTAACAGATGATGGATCTAAAATTATCCCACTAACCGAAACATACTCCGACATTACTACGACTACATTAGAAACAGATTTTACTACAGACATGTCTTTTACGACAAAAGGTACTATGACTAAACCAACTAATATTAATACATCAATCAACGAAATAACTACTACTGAACACTTAAATTATATAACAAGTACTTTATCTCCCACACAATCAACCAATGAAGAAACGACCTTCACAAATATATCAGATAAGCAAGAGGAAGAAAATGTTAATTCAGAAAGATATACTGACACTACAAAATCTATACAGACAACAGTCGAAATTGGAAAAAATACGCAAGCAACTACACCACATTTCGTTGCTACGACGCAATCAAATGTTATTACAATTACCTCAGAATCTTCAGATGAAAGTAAATTAAAATATTCTACTGAAACCATCGATTTTTCTACAAATGGATTAACAGAGACAACAGAAACTAGCATCACAATTGCAAACGAGGACACTGTGACTAAAGTAATCCACCCATATACAGAAAATACCGATTTAGATCATCCGAAGTTAAGCACCGAGGAACTTGTACAAAGTAGCAGTACAATGCATGTTGAGAGTACTGTTAAACCTATTACAAAATATCCCAAAGAAGCAAACGAAACATCAACTCATTTCAACGAAAATAAAAATACAAAAAATCCTGAAAACCAAAGGCAATTAAACAGTAACTTTACGATAACCCCAATTGGTATGTCTCATACAAAAGCAAATAATTCTGTGGATGTTACTAAAACAACTTACAGCATTCCGTCGGCGGTAACTCCATCAACTTTTACCACAACGTCTGATATTACTGAAATTTCGTCTAAACATAACAAATTAAGTACTGAACCAGGTGACATAAATACTGTCACAGATTTACTGGAAAATAATATTACCAAATCGACAAATCCCGGGTTTTTATATATAAACTCTACTACAACTGATAGTCCTAAAAATACAATTGAAAATAAAGAATCTGATAATTTATCAACTGAGAATAATTATGCCGTCACAGAAGACTTTGTAAATTTATCATCTACGACATCGTCACATACCACGATTCGGTTTTCAAAAACTCATACAAGTACCTTTGAAGATGTAAATATGTCTACAGACTCGCAATCATTTCCAAAACACACTAATATAGACCAAACTGTTCATACACTAACGACACCATTATCAACTGAAACTACAACAGTCGTAACTAGTCTCGAGCAAAAAAAGAGTACAGAATCAATTTCAACGACAAGTGAAACATCTACAATATCAGCAACCTTACAATCATCGACTATATACACAAAAGAAAATATTACAGATAGTATTACTGATACTACACAGAACATTGAGCTACCACAATCTAGTATTGAAGTTCAGCATACTATAGACCAATTAAACACTACTACATATTCCACAATTTCTACCACTTCTTCATATACTGAGGAAAGATATAGTGAATCAACGTTAAGTGACAAAACTATCGATTTAAAAGTAATTGGCATTGAAAATCAAGGAAACTTTACTACAGTTAGTATGAATAATACAACAGAAACAAATATCGACAGTAATACTTCAACGAATCAAGACAATATGTTTTCTTTAGTTACAAATACCGATGAATCAAAAATAACTACAGTATTTAATTTGTTAAGTAACCCCACAACAGTTAGAGATATATCTAACCCTATAGAAAATTCTTCAATAACTACTCCCAAGTCTGGAATCACACATTCCACTACTTTTAATCATGAAGACAACAAATACGTAACCGAAACCGATAGATCAGTCTCATCCAATGCTCCTGAAACTTCAACCGTCACACAATTAACTAATTTCGAATCTACTACTAATAAGGAAGAATCTATCACATTGATGTATAATAGTGAGCATACTTCTATTGATCCTAATAACTCTGATTCTGTTGAAACCACAACACCAATTAAAACTACTGTTTTGCAAGCAGAAGCATCGAATTTGTATACAACTCAAATTCCATCTACAATACAATCTGATAACCAAGTAACACTCTTAGATAAAAGCACAACTGATCAAGTTACAGAAGCAAAAACTATATCTATTATAACGACTAATAGTGACACTACATCATACATTAAATCAACAGATTCGACTTCATCAAACCTAAACAAAATATTTACGTACAGTACAACTGATGAGAAAGTAACGACGTCCGATTCGATTCTTACTAGTACTATACTACCTTTTACTAATCCATTGTATGAAGAAACTACTACCATGATTCAAGATTCTACATATTCAACAGAATCTAAATCTACAAAACTTTTCTTATCTCCTAGTACGCGTACTGATCAAGATACTATTAAAAATACTACAGTTTCCAACACACTCGAGACAAAGGAATTTGACACCACGAAATTAATAACAAATAGAGATAAAAATAAGCAAACTACCGATTCAATGATTTTAACGACCACAGCGAGTAGTACAATTTATAACAATAAGGAAATAGAAACCAATATTGTCGACGACCGTTATACTACTGTATCTAATTCACAGCAAACAAAAATCGTTGGCACTACCTATGACATGTTAAATTCTCAGAAAGGATTGGGCGACAATTCTCAAGAATTATCTATTGACAGTACTACGACAACTAGTCACCACACGAATAACGACATTATAACACTACCTTTACTTACAACTGATGATTTAAATACTCCAGTTTTTACTTATACCACCGGAATATCTTATAATGGTTCAAACGACATTACTACTCCAGGTGAAAATTACGACACAATCTCAATTAACCAACGCCAAGATACCACTCCTACAAATCGTGAAATAACGACTAACTCAATAAGGAAAATAACTTCAACAGAAAAAACTGGTACAGGTTCTTATATGACTCTTAAAACAATGTCATTAAATCAAGAGACTCATCAAGACACAACAACTCCAGTCAATGGTGAAATATTTACTAAAGCCATCAAATCTACACTTTCTTTAGAAGAGGGAACCACCAGTTCTGGTTACGACACACACAAAACAATGTCAATTGAACAAGTAACTTATACAGTACCTACTTCTCGAGACATATCATATACGTCTACGGCACAAGTGACTCCGTCGATAGAAACAACTACAAATTCTTACGAGACGCCTGAAATAATGACTACCAGTCAATTAAAAAATCAAGATATAACTACTACTAGTGAAGCAATATCAACTAAATCCAGTAAATCCACAATTTATTATGAGACACATGAAACAATGTCAACCAGTCAAGAAACTCATCCAGATACAACAACCCCAATTGACATTGTTAGTTCTACTGGATTTATAACTTCTCCAGTAGAGGGTATGACAAGCCCTAGTTATCAGACACATGAAACTGTAACACAAGCAACAAATCAAATTAGTGACCACGATGCAACAACATCTACAAATCTTGAAATATTGACAAAATCTACGATTTTTCCCATTGAAAGTAGGACAGACTTTGATAAGACAGAACAAACAATGTCCACCACAAACAAAGTAACAACTATAAATTATGACATAAATACCAAGCCAAGCGGACCAATGACTTCATCGACTGACTCTTATGAGACACAAAAAACAAAGTCAACCAGTCAAGTAACTCATCCAGATACAATAACACCAACAAATGGTGAAATTATAACTTCCGATGGATTGACCACATCACGCGTAGAGAGTATGACAGATTCTAGTTATCAGACACACGAAACAGTAACACAAGAAACAAATCAAATAGATGACGACGATATAACATCATCTATAAGTCCTGAAATATTGACTAAATTTACGACTTTGCCAATAGAAAGTAGGACAGACTTTGATTATAAAACAGAACAGACAATAGCTACCGACATAGTAAGTGATCAAAATACAGTAACAACTATAAATCATGGCATAGGTACCGAGCCAAGTGAACATACGACTCCACCGGCAAACTCTCATGAGACACAAAAAACAATATCAACTAGTCAAGTAACTCATCCAGATACAATGTCACCAACAAACGGAGAAATTATAAATTCCAATGGATTTAACACATCAGTAGTAGAGGGTATGACAGGCTCTAGTTATCAGACACACGAAACAGTAACAAAAGCAACAAATCAAATAAGTGACAACGGTATAACCACATCTATCAACCCTGAAATCTCGACCAAATTTACGACTGTGCCAATAGAAAGTAGGTCAGACTTTGATTATAAAACAGAACCGACTACCGACGTAGTAACTGATCTAAATACAGTAACAATTATAAATCGTGGCATAAGTACTAAGTCAAATGAACAGACGACTTCACCAGCGAATTCTTATGAGACTCAAAAAACAATATCAACTAGTCAAGTAACTTATCCAGATACAATGACACCAACAAACGGAGGAATTATAAATTCCAATGGATTTACCACATCAGTGGTAGAGGGTATGACAGGCTCTAGTTATCAGACACACGAAACAGTAACAAAAGCAACAAATCAAATAAGTGACAACGGTATAACCACATCTATCAACCCTGAAATTTTGACCAAATTAACGACTGTGCCAATAGAAAGTAGGACAGACTTTGATTATAAAACAGAACAGACTATCGATGTAGTAACTGAACAAAATACAGTAACAACTATAAATCGTGGCATAAGTACCGAGTCAAGTGAAGAGACGACTCCACCAGCAAACTCTTATGAGACACAAAAAACAATATCAACTAGTCAAGTAACTCATCCAGATACGATGACACCAACAAACGGAGAAATTATAAATTTCAATGGATTTACCACATCAGTGGTAGAGGGTATGACAGGCTCTAGTTATCAGACACACGAAACAGTAACAAAAGCAACAAATCAAATAAGTGACAACGGTATATCCACATCTATCAACCCTGAAATCTTGACCAAATTAACGACTGTGCCAATAGAAAGTAGGACAGACTTTGATTATAAAACAGAACAGACTATCGATGTAGTAACTGATCAAAATACAGTAACAACTATAAATCGTGGCATAGGTACCGAGTCAAGTGAAGAGACGACTCCACCAGCAAACTCTTATGAGACACAAAAAACAATATCAACTAGTCAAGTAACTCATCCAGATACGATGACACCAACAAACGGAGAAATTATAAATTTCAATGGATTTACCACATCAGTGGTAGAGGGTATGACAGGCTCTAGTTATCAGACACACGAAACAGTAACAAAAGCAACAAATCAAATAAGTGACAACGGTATAACGACATCTATCAACCCTGAAATCTTGACCAAATTGACGACTGTGCCAATAGAAAGTAGGACAGACTTTGATTATACAACAGAACAGACTACCGACGTAGTAACTGATCAAAATACAGTAACAACTATAAATCGTGGCATAAGTACAGAGTCAGATGAACAGACAACTTCACCAGAAAACTCTTATGAGACACAAAAAACAATATCAACCAGTCAAGTAACTCATCCAGATACAATGACACCAACAAACGGAGAAATTATAAATTCTAGTGGATTTACCACATCAGTGGTAGAGGGTATGACAGACTCTAGTCATCAGGCACACGAAACAGTAACGCAAGCAACAAATCAATTAAGTGACAACGATGCAACGACATCTACAAATCTTGAAATATTGACCAAAACTACCGAGGCTACGACTTCATCAATACAAAGTAAGACAGACTTTATGTATAAGACGGAATACACTATTTCTACTAAGAAAGTAACTCTTCAAGATACAGTAACAACTGTAAATCTAAAAACATTGTCAACCGATCAAGTAACTCATGAGGATGCAACAACTCCTGATAGTCATGAAATAATGCCCAAAACCACCACTTCGTCAATTGAAAGTGTCACTAGTTCTGAGTATACGTTCCAAGAAACAATATCAACTATACAAGAAACACGGCCAGATGCAACAGACCCATTACATCCTGAAACAATAACTACATCTAGCGAATACATGTCAACATCAACAGAAGGCATCACACTGTCTGAATTTGGGATAGACGAAACAATTTCAACTAATCAAATAAGTCACCAATACACAACATCAGCATATGACGAAGTAAAGACTACAGGAAAAGATTACCAACAAACCATGTCAGATAATACAGATTCGGGTATTAATTTTGAATCTACTGTAGATAATATTGTTACTTTATCACCCGAAACTACAACTACATCTACGACCATTTCTAGTGAATTAACTACAAAAGATGTATCAGTAGACAATCAAACGCCTTCAGAATACACATACCAAACTGTAGATGAATCAGCAACTGCATCAACAATCAAAATGTCGGATTTACCCGTTATGACATCAGATAATACACAAAGTACCCTTTATTTTAGTAGCACGATTCCCACTTCAACGACGATTTCAGATATTGTCACTGCTTATGTGCGACGCAATTCATCCACATCATTATCACCTAACCTTAGCACTTCGACAGATAACTCATCTTCTAGAAGTAAAGACGTTGACATATCTGCTTGGGATGATTCTACGCCCATTATTGACTTGACTGTAACTGAGACTTATAACCTTAACTCGGACACCAACATTAACACTAAATGTAAAGACAACTCACACTGTCCGACGGACAAAGCCTGCTTGAACGGAGTATGCCAGAATCCGTGTGCGGATGCGCCCAATCCATGTGCACAGAACACGCCTTGTAAAGTTGTCGACCACGCTGCTGTTTGTGTATGTGACGAAGCCGCTGGGGACTTCTGTAAAAGAGGTATAATTTACGGTATTTTGTTAATAAAAATATTTTCAAATAAATGTTGTATAAAAATAAATAATATTAAGGAGAGTGTTTTATCGGACAAATGAGTACTTCCAAGATTATATGTATAGGGTATACAGTAATTATTTGTACATACACAGTAATTAACTTCTAAATGTAACACTTACTAATCTTTGATTAACATGTAATATGCTAGAGCCACCTGGGACACTAAAGAAACCGGAACCCTGTCATTCTGACCGGGACTGTATAGAGACTGAAGCTTGTTTTATGGGATTATGTCATAACCCCTGCGAGTTTGATAATGTGTGTGGCATTGGAGCCAACTGCCAGCCAGTAAAACAGAGGCCCATGTGTTCGTGTCCGGCGGGGCACGATGGAAACCCCGCCATTAAATGTGCACCTAAAATATGTAAGATCATTATAACATTGATAATATTATATTAATAGCTCATTATACATTACTTTAAAATGTTTAACATAATGTTTTCACAAAATTTTGTGTTTATCTATAGTCATCATAAATTAATAACTAAAATATAATTTTGAGGTTCTGGAATAAAACAAATTGTATATATTTTAAACTATTAATAATTCTTTTACCAACACATAGAATGTACATTGAGAATTTGAGATACATATAAATATGCACCTTAGATCTGTATAATACATAAATATTTTAAATTTTACTCAGTTGGTTGCACTCGGAATGAAGATTGTTCTTTGACTGAGGCTTGTATAAATAGTGCATGCCAGCACCCATGTGCCATACACAACCCGTGTGCACCAAACGCCGTCTGTATAAATATAAACCACGGCTCGGACTGCAGCTGCGCCGAGGGCTACCAAGGCAATGGATATGTCGGATGTGTGCCAGGTAACAAAAAAATATAACTATCATTATAAGAATGATCCTGGATATATTTAAATCGGACATTTACTAATCTTATTATATCTTATTTTTTAGTAGTCAATTCAGGCTCTGTATGTCAATATAACGCTGACTGTCCACCGCAGTTATTATGTGATAGATTAAATAGAGTATGCATTAGCCCCTGTGCAATTGATTCATGTGGAGAAAACGCAGAATGCATACCGTCTAACCATGGAATTGAATGTAAATGTTATGCAGGCTTTACAGGCAATGCTTACATAGAGTGCCTGCAAGGTGAGAATAACTTTGTAATTTTAAAGTAATGATTCTTTCAACAGTGCCTTTTTGTCTGTTTCTACATTTGTTTAAAATACACCTGCATCCGAAATGGCAACCAAATTCAAAGTATCGACTAGTTTTCAACTGCTTGTTTTTTTTCTTCGTCTAGCTTTATTTTATATGGGGGACGAGCGCGATGATTCCGCTGCCCTCTAATGTCGAAAATCTGTTTTTTTTTCATAAACATTTTAAAGATTATTTTATATTGAAGTAAAATTTGATTTGTATAATAATTCGGTAAAAAATGAGAAATATAGTATTTTTTAATATTTAAATTTCAGTCCAAGGTTGTCGATCGGATAATGAGTGTGGAAACTCAGAAGCATGTATCAACGGAAAATGTAGTTCACCTTGTCGGTGTGGATTAAATGCGGTTTGCGACGTGTTAAACCATCGGGCGTCTTGTAAATGCCTTCCCGGATACACAGGCAACCCTACAGCTGGTTGCGAGCCTCCGTCTAATCCATGCATACCAAATCCTTGTGGAACAAATGCATTGTGCGAAAGCGACCATGGTGATCCAATCTGCTACTGTCCGAAAGGTTTAACAGGAAACCCATTCCAAAGCTGCAGTAAGTACAAATTGGAACTATTTTGTTGGAGGACCAAACATACGGCACTTCATCTTCATTTCATGTTTCAGATATTTATTTTGTTATTTTTTGTTTTAGTTCCTGAAGGCAACGAATGTGAACCAAATCCATGTGGGCCAAATTCTGGCTGCAGACTAATAGACAATAAACCAGCCTGTTTCTGTTTACCAAATTATGAAGGAAATCCTCCGAGACAAATTTGCAAAGCACCCAACAACCCATGTAACCCATATCCATGTGGACCCAATACACAATGTACAGTTTTGCCTAACGGTTTTGCGAAATGTACCTGCCTTCAAGGTTATGTCGAGAGCCCCAATACGGTGCGAGGATGTGTTGAAGCACGCAATCCATGTAATCCAAATACGTGTGGCAACGGGGCAAGGTGTGATCCAAATAGAGTTCCAGCTTGTTACTGCCCCGATAATACCATCGGAAATCCATATAAATCGTGCATTCATCGACCATATCTACCTCCGAATGGTCTTTGTCAGCCAGGACCTTGTGGGCCTAACGCCGATTGTTATGTAAGCAGCAATACTGAAATGTGTTTCTGTAAAACTGGTTTTGCTGGAGATCCGTATACAGGATGTCAACCTAGACAGAGTCCATGTACACCAAACCCTTGCGGACCACAAGCTATTTGTAACGTCAATTACGAAGGTCAAGCATTATGTGCATGTCCTGATGGAAGTACAGGTGATCCATACGGACGCGATGGATGTCATTCCCGAGAATGTGAAGTTGACGACGAATGCGAATTGAACAAAGCATGTATTGGTTATGCCTGCCACAACCCTTGTCCCGGCGCTTGTGGCTTAAACGCAAAATGTCACGTAGAATCGCACCGACCAGTATGCGTATGTGAAAATGGACTGATCGGAAATCCTTTAATTTGTTGTTTACCACCTGAAGATCAGAAGTCTGTAACACCATGTAGTAAAGTACAATGTGGTATCAATGCTATCTGCCAAGATGTTGGGGATAGAGCATTATGTTCCTGTCCTCCAGATTTTATTGGTGACCCCACAATTGAATGTAAACCAGAATGCATGCTCAATTCAGACTGCCCTTCAAATGAAGCCTGCATCAACAAAAAATGTATAGATCCATGTTCTCTCAACAATGTTTGCGGCATCAATGCTGTCTGTTTATGTTCTGATCATACAGTGTCATGTTTATGTAAGGATGGATACATAGGTGACCCGTTAACACAATGTATTTACCGACGTAAGTATAAGATACTAAACATTATTTCCAATTGTTATTTTGTTGTTTCATATTTTATAACAGTTATGTTTATATTTTTAGCTATCATCATTACACCAGACAATACAACTGTGCAACCTTGTTTTCCAAACCCCTGCGATCCTAACTTTTATTGTGATACATATGGTGATCAGTTTGCAATTTGTGATGCTTGCGTCGGGCCCAATGCGGCACAAAATCCTGCCTGTAGACCAGAGTGTGTCATGAACTCTGATTGTTCATTCGATAAGGCTTGTTTAAGAAACAAATGTGTTGATCCTTGTTTAGGATCTTGTGGCGTAAACGCAGAATGTACCGTATATCACCATGATCCTATTTGCCGCTGCATTCACAATTTTGAAGGAAATCCATATGAACATTGTAAACCACCCATTCACCGTAAGTATAATACATTACACCAAATATTATGTTCTTGAAATTGAAATATAGGTACCTACACAATAAAATTTTCGTTTGTTTTAGCTATTGAAGGAGATAAATCATGTGACAACATGCAATGTGGAGCAAATGCCATCTGCACCGATCTCAATGGCGCATTAACATGTCAATGTTTGCCAAACTTCTACGGAAACCCATATTTATCATGCCGTCCAGAATGTGTTATGAATAGCGATTGCTCTCCAGATCACGCCTGTATAAACAACAGATGCGAAAATCCATGCATCGGTGTTTGTGGTGTTGGTGCTGTATGTAAAACGGTAAATCATCATGCCGTTTGCTATTGTGAACAAAGTTATACAGGAGATCCTTATGTAAGATGTCAAACAATACCATTAGTACCTCCCGTAATGACTACTTGTGACCCATCACCCTGTGGACCATACAGTAGATGCCTTCTATTACCAACAGGCTTTGCGGTGTGTTCTTGCTTACCGGGACATAAAGGTGTAGCACCAATGTGTCAACCAGAATGTGTGAGCAATTCGGATTGTCAACAAATCGAAATATGTGTTAACCAACGCTGTTCAAACCCATGTCATGGTAGTTGTGGAGTAAACTCAGAATGTGCAGTTGTGAATCATAATCCGATCTGTACTTGCGGTCCTGGAAAAACTGGAGATCCATTCGTCGTATGTTATTCATATGAAGAATCAGTTCCGGAAAATCCCTGTGTTCCATCACCATGTGGTCCGAATTCGGTTTGTGAAATAAAATCGAATCATCCAGTATGTTCTTGTCGTCCTAATTATTCTGGGACACCTCCTTACTGCAGACCAGAATGTGTTATCAGTCAAGAGTGTCCTTCAAATCAAGCCTGTATCAATGAGAAATGCGTAGATCCATGTCTGCGTGCCTGTGGAAATAACGCAAAATGTAACGTTGTGAATCATACACCTTTGTGCAGTTGTTTAGATGGATACAGAGGAGATGCATTCATTGGTTGCATTGTAATACCTAAAGAAGAAACACCAACACCATGTCATCCATCCCCTTGTGGCGAAAATACTATCTGTACTGTCGTAAATGATGCACCTCGTTGTTCTTGTATTCCACCCAATATAGGAAATCCATATGCTGGCGGCTGTCGACCAGAATGTACCATAAATTCGGATTGTCCAAACCATTTGGCTTGTTTATCAAATTACTGTCGAGATCCATGTAAAGATTTATGTGGCGTGAATGCAGAATGTACAGTAACAAACCATGTTCCAGTATGTACTTGTTTTAAAAATTATGAAGGCGATCCATTTTCTTCTTGTCGGCCGAATTCACCACCACGTGAGTAGTCTTTGGACTTTTATTTAAGTTGTGAATCTTTATATTTATAATTTTATCTTAGGAGTCGATTTTAATTTTGATGTTTTTGTAGATTTAAAGATTATCAATATCTTTTTCATTTAATCTATTTTAATTATTGTGTCCCCTTCGATTGAAGGGAGATCCGTATCCCTGCAGTGGGATGATTATGGGTTGATATGATGATATGATGAATTATTGTGTCAATTAATAATCATAATTATTTGTTTTTATAGCAATACCTTACCCATGTGAACCATCGCCATGTGGACCAAACAGTGAATGTCAAGTGGTAAATGAACGGGCTGTTTGTTCATGTCGACCTGGATATCTTGGTGCACCACCCGCTTGCCGACCAGAATGTGCCGTTAATTCAGACTGTCCAGTAAACAGAGCTTGCATAAATCTGAAATGTAAAGACCCATGCATCCATAGTTGTGGAATGGACGCGCAATGCCACGTTGTTGGACACAATCCAATATGTACCTGCCCTGAAAATTTGCCTGAAGGAGACCCATTCATCAAATGTTACAGAAAGAGTCAGTATAATAACGATTTATTTTAATAAAAGACGCATTGATTAATTTAAATGAAGAATAACTTACAATTTTTGTTTCAAAGGTATACAAGTAACACCTGCTCCCGATCCGTGTCTGCCTTCACCCTGTGGACCTCACTCAACATGCCGCAAAGAAGGCAATAGAGCGGTTTGCGCATGTGATCCTGGTACTCTAGGAGCACCTCCTGCATGCCGCCCACAATGTGTCATCAATCAAGACTGTCCACTGGCGCTTGCTTGTCTAGCCGGCACGTGCGTCAACCCATGTGTTGGTTCCTGCGGTTTCAACGCCCGCTGTACTGTACAGAATCATCAACCTATATGTTCCTGTGACGAAGGGTTTACCGGAGATCCCTTCGCCGGATGCGGTCCACAAGAAGGTATGCGGATAAATCAAATTACAAATCAACTGCATTCACCTGCATTCACCTTATTGCATGAAGTCTTAAGATTACGCATGTTTTATGTTAGTGATAGCATGTTTTGTGTAAATGTATTTTCAGCTCCAAAAGACGTACCACCTCAACCTTGCAATCCATCACCTTGTGGACCTAATGCAAATTGTCGAGAAAAGAATGGTGCTGGGTCATGCACATGTGTAGATAATTTCTTTGGGGATCCATACTTGGGCTGTCGGCCAGAATGTGTTATGAACACTGACTGTGATGTAAATCGATCATGTTTTAATAACAAATGTGTGGATCCATGTTCTGGAACTTGTGGACAGAATACTGATTGTAGAGTTACAAATCATGCACCTTCTTGTTATTGCTTGCCTGGATATAGTGGAAACCCTCTTCATGCATGTATTCCTGTTACGAGTAAGATCTTCTTTCTTTATATTTCTTTATATTTTTCTTTATTTATTTCGAACTGTACTTATTATTCTTTCTTATCTCTTTTTTCATATTTACTTTAGCGTCAGTGGAACCTTTAAATCCATGTCACCCTTCACCATGCGGACCCTACAGTAAATGTCGTACGTTTAACGGACATGCTGTGTGTACATGCCTTGATATGTGTATTGGTTCGCCACCGAATTGTCGACCAGAGTGCATCGTTAGCTCCGATTGTCGACCTGACAAAGCATGTATTCATCAAAAATGCCAGGATCCGTGTCCTGATATGTGTGGTATAAATGCGCAATGCCAAGTGGTAAATCACAATCCTATATGCAGTTGTCAATCAGGTTACACTGGTGATCCATTCGTCAGATGCGTTTTTGAAGATAGTAAGTTCATTTTCAATTTATTTAGTTACATTTTATCAATATAATAATAGATCATACTGATAGCAGATGAAATTAATTGTTATTTTTTTAACAGGGCCTATGATACCAATAAATCCGTGCACTCCTAACCCATGTGGTCCACATTCTCAATGCAAAGAAATTAACGCGGTACCCGTGTGCTCGTGTCTCAATAATTACGTAGGTCGTCCGCCAAACTGTAGACCGGAATGCGTAATAAACGTGGAGTGTCCAGGAAATTTAGCGTGCATATCTGAAAGATGTAGTGATCCTTGCCCTGGGTCCTGTGGATTTTATGCAACTTGCACAGTAGTTAAACACGTGCCCATATGTTCATGTGAGCCAGGATATAGTGGAGATCCTTTCTCTGGATGCTCAATTATTCCACGTAAGTTACATACATTGTAGATCATAAACGTTATAAATATTATAACGATACAATTTTATATCTAATTCACCTATTAAATTAATTTAAATGTTTCATAGAAATAGAATCTCAAGATGCTAGTCCATGTGCTCAATCTCCTTGTGGAGCAAACGCAGTGTGTAAAGAAAGGAATGGTATCGGATCATGTTCATGCTTACCGGATTATTATGGTGATCCTTATGTGGAATGCAGACCAGAATGCGTATTAAACTCAGATTGTCCTAAAAATAAGGCCTGTGCTCACAATAAATGTCGAGACCCTTGCCCTGGAGTGTGTGGAATGAATGCTGAATGTAGAGTTAATAACCACGCTCCATCGTGCGCCTGTTTACCAGGATATGAAGGAAATCCGTTTACATCCTGTTATATAAGTAAGATAATATTTTCATATACAGCATTCTGTTAAATATTTGTAGGTCTGCATATACAGTCTTTTGAATATTTATTATTGATTTTAGACGTCGTTGCAACACCTATCGATCCATGTTTACCATCGCCGTGTGGGCCTTACAGCGTTTGCCGCATCAACGAAGGTCATGCAATATGTTCGTGCCTGGAACAATATTTCGGGTCACCTCCATTTTGCCGACCTGAATGCATGGTCAGCAGTGACTGCATGCCGAATAGGGCATGTTCAAATGAAAAATGTGTCGATCCTTGCATTGGAGCGTGTGGAAATAATGCTAAGTGTACAGTCGTTAATCATAATGCATTATGCAGTTGTCCACCAAATTATATTGGTGATCCATTTACACAATGCACTTATCAACAAAGTGAGTTACATTTAATTAATATTAACAAACTAAACTAAAACACATTCAATACAATATTAAACATAGTCAACTAAATCATAAAAAAATAACAATATTAAAATAATAATATTTTTTATTTTCCTCAAAACGATAATTTTTATAAGTGATCAAAATAATAAACTTTTAGAACCGCAACCTTCTGGAAATCCTTGCGTTCCTTCGCCGTGTGGACCAAACTCACAATGTCGAATAATAGGAGATACACCCGCCTGCTCTTGCCAGCCAGGGTATATTGGACGTGCACCAAATTGTCGACCAGAATGTATATATGACGAGGAATGTCCTAGCAATCTTGCTTGTATTCGTGCAAAATGTGTCAGTCCATGCGAAGGCTCTTGTGGATCAAACGCGGAATGTGTAGTAATTAATCACAAAGCTGTATGTCACTGTCGTGAGGGCTATAGTGGTGATCCATTTAGTGGTTGCCGTTTCATAGGTGAGTTAAAAACTACAAACGATACTTTTTTTAAAGTATTTTATTATCGAATATCCCACGACAATAACGTTATAATTTTTTAGTCACAGTTCCAAGCGAAGATGAAATTACGAATCCTTGTAATCCATCACCATGTGGGCCTAATTCAGAATGCAAAGAAAGAAATAATGCCGGGTCCTGTACTTGCCTGCGAGGCTATTTTGGAGATCCTTATTTAGGATGCAGACCAGAGTGTGTTACGAATAATGATTGCTCACTGGATAAAGCTTGCTTAAACAACAAGTGTGTGGAACCTTGTCAAGGAGCATGCGGTGTCAATGCTCAATGTACTGTAGCGCATCATACCCCTGTTTGTTTGTGTATTGATGGATATGAAGGAAATCCTACAATATCATGTCTACCAGAAAGGAAACGTTAGTAAAAATAATTTCATTAATAACTAATGACGGAGAATTATCCGAAGTATCTTTTATTCCTTTAGTTTCATCGATTTTATCTTATCTTAATGTATTGATTTCTATTTAAATGCGTCAATTAAAAATTATTTATTTGAATTTCTAGTTTTTAGAAAAAAATAACAGTATATTACTAAACATTGTTCTTATTTTAGCTCCAATAGCGGATTTTAATCCATGTATACCGTCACCGTGTGGATCATACAGTTCATGTAAAGTAGTAGATGGTCACGGAGTTTGTTCGTGTCAAGAAGGTTTTATAGGCTCCCCACCAACATGTCGTCCAGAATGCGTAATTAGTACAGATTGCCCTCAACATCAAGCATGTATTAAACAAAAATGCAGGGATCCATGTCCAGGCACTTGCGGTGTCAACGCAAGATGCCAAACGATAAATCACAATCCAATCTGTACATGCAAAGCAGGATTCACTGGAGATCCTTTCGTTTCCTGCCAATTAGAACCAAGTAAGAAAGCGTCCACGTTCCGAAAAAATAAATTTAACATAAACAATGAAATGTGTTACTTATTATTCAAATAATTCCTGAAATTTAGTGTAAATTTTATTACTTTAAATCTATGCATGCTTATATTCTATCAATATTTTCACTTGACTTTATTTTCTTATTTTTTCATGTTCTACTGTATCTTTTGTTTCTTAATCTACTGTGTTTTCTTTCTTAGAACCTATTATCACTGGGCCTAAAGGAAATCCATGTGTACCTTCCCCATGCGGTTCACATTCTCAGTGCAAAGTAGTTGGAGAAGCGCCTGCATGCTCATGCTTACCGAATTATATTGGTGTTGCTCCGAACTGTAGACCAGAATGTTCTATAAATGCTGAATGTCCTGGTAATCTTGCATGTCAAAATGAAAGATGTGTAGATCCTTGTCCTGGTTCTTGTGGTTTCAACGCGGAATGTTCTGTAGCAAATCATATCACTCTCTGTAATTGTGTACCGGGATATACTGGGGATCCATTTCGTGAATGTTCACCAATTCAAGGTAAGTTTTTGCTTTCATTTGTTGTCTATAGGGCTGCCTACATAAAACATGTAACTAATATAAAACTATTGTTTTATAGACACAACCCCACAACCACCAAATCCGTGCAACCCATCGCCCTGTGGCGCTAACGCATTATGTAAAGAAAGAAATGCAGTTGGTTCATGCATATGCTTACCAGAATATTTTGGAGATCCGTATATTGGATGCCGTCCAGAATGCGTATCCAACTCAGACTGTGACCGCAACAAGGCCTGCTCCAACAACAAATGTAAAGATCCATGTCCAGGAGCATGCGGCATTAATGCCGAATGTCGTACTGTAAATCATTCGCCAACTTGCACCTGTCTATCTGGACACACTGGCAATCCATTAGTTCAGTGTGATTTGGAAGGTAAATTTACTTATCTGTAACAAAAATAACTGTAATTACTGGTAAATAGTTGCTAAATGAATGAACCGGTACATACCTATACGTGTATTGGGTCTTACAGTATCCTTCTCATAATCTACATAACTAATATAATTACGAAGAAGTCAAGACTGCAAGAAAATCCTTGATTTACACACTTCCTTAGACGACTGATAATTTCAATTCATTGTTTTTTTCTTCTTCAGAAAAATCGATTCCTCCTGTGGATCCTTGCCAACCCTCACCATGCGGTCCGAATAGTCTTTGTCGCGCAATAAATGGGCACAGTGTTTGCACTTGTGAAATTGGCTATATTGGTACACCGCCATCTTGTCGACCCGAATGTATAGTCAGTTCAGAATGTCCCCAAGACAAGGCTTGTGTAAACAAGAAATGTATCGACCCATGCCCCAATACTTGTGGACTTAATGCTCGCTGTCAAGTCATCACACACAACCCTATATGTAGCTGTTCACCTGGATACACTGGTGATCCATTCACTAGATGTGAACAAAGTGAGTCTGATTTCATTAAAAAAACTGTTTATGCCCAAATAAAAAATAGTAAAAATCATTTTAAACATATTATTAAATTTCAGCTCGAAATGAACCAAATCCAAAAGATGTGTGTGTGCCTTCACCCTGCGGTCCGAATTCCGAGTGTCGGGTCATTGGAGATCAAGCTGCTTGTTCCTGTTTACCAAACTACATTGGAAGAGTGCCTAATTGCCGACCAGAGTGCACGATTGATGCTGAATGTCCCAGTAATACTGCATGTGTTAACGAACGCTGTAAAAATCCTTGTCAGGGCGCTTGTGGACTAAATGCAATATGTTTGACTGTAAATCACAGACCGATATGCAGCTGTCAACAAGGATTCACTGGAGATGCTACGAAGAATTGTATAGTAATAATTATTTCACGTAAGTTGGTTGATTTCACTACTATTTTTATTAGTGTAGTATATTTACAATATGACTTAAAATTATATGTTCTAATTTATTTTGCAGCAACGGAGATGACAACTTCAAGTCCCTGTAGTCCATCTCCATGCGGGCCAAATGCAGAATGTCGAGAACGTAACGGTGCAGGTGCATGCGTTTGTTCTGACAATTATGAGGGTGATCCCTATAGTCCTCAAGGTTGCCGTAGAGAATGTGAAAGTAACGATGACTGTGCTCCAAACCTTGCCTGCACAATGTTCAAATGTATCGATCCTTGTCCCAAAACTTGTGGTCAATTTGCCCAATGTTCTGTGGAGAATCACGTTCCTGTGTGTTCGTGTCCAAGAGGGTTCTCTGGAGATCCATTCTACGAATGCAAACAAATTATTGCACCTCGTAAGTCAATTTTTTTTAAACAGATCGGTTACTTTATTTCTGCGAGTGTCTAGAAAAATATAATTAACCTGTTTATAACATTTTAGCTGCTACGCCACCAACACCACAAAACCCATGTGAACCTTCACCGTGTGGTCCCAACAGCCAATGCAGACAATTTAATATGCAAGCTGTTTGTTCATGTTTGCCAAATTACATCGGATCACCACCGTCCTGCAGACCACAATGTATTGTCAACAGTGAATGCGATGCTTCGAAGGCCTGTATTAACCAGAAGTGCGACGACCCTTGTCCGAATACATGTGGACTAAGAGCTCATTGTTTAGTCAGAAATCATAATCCAATATGTACATGTCCAGCAAGCATGACTGGTGATCCATTTACACAATGTTACGGTAAGTTTAATCGACTTTTCTAATAACTATGTACCATGAATTTTCAAGAAGTTCATAACGTTAATAAATTATACATTTTACAGCCATTCCAAAACTACCGGAGCAACCATCTTGTACTCCGTCGCCTTGTGGTCCGCATTCACGCTGTCAGTTACTAGCAAGCGGACCAGCATGTTCATGTTTACCAGGCTATATTGGGTCGCCACCTTCATGTCGTCCGGAATGTACTATTAATTCTGAATGTCCCGCTTCATTAGCATGTGTACGTCAAAAATGTGAAGATCCATGCCCTGGTTCTTGTGGAGTCGATGCCAATTGTCATGTTATGAACCATGTTGCTATTTGTGTCTGCAACGAAGGATTCACTGGGGATCCGTTCTCTAGATGTCAACCAAAAGAAAAAGGTATTAAAATATTTTACTTAATAATTAAAACTTATAATAGTAATTTACTAGTAAGGAAACTAACTACTAATGGCATTATTATTAAATAAGTATTTACATTTTCAGATCCAACTCCACCGATATCTTCTGATCCATGTGATCCATCACCATGTGGACCAAATGCTCAATGTGATAATGGATTTTGTACATGCTTACCAGAATATAGTGGTAATCCTTATGAATCATGTAGACCTGAATGTACTGGAAGTCAAGAATGTTCAAGAGACAAAGCTTGCTTTAGAAACAAATGTCGTGACCCTTGTCCTGGTGTATGTGGACAAAATGCCAAATGTGACGTCATTAACCATATTCCAACTTGCTCGTGTCTAACGGGTTACACTGGTAATCCGTTTACTCACTGTACTATTATGACAGAAAGAAATGTATCACGCGACCCATGTCATCCTTCGCCATGCGGACCCAATAGTATATGCAGAACAAGCGATAACACAGCAGTATGTGCATGTATCGAAGGATTCCAAGGATCACCTCCATCGTGTAGGCCGGAATGCATTGTCAGCTCGGAATGTCCATCTACTAAGGCTTGTGTTAACCAAAAATGTATAAATCCATGCATTAACGCATGCGGCGTCTCTGCTCGTTGCGAAGTAATAAATCATAGCCCTATTTGTAGCTGCAATCCAAGTGAAACTGGTGATCCATTCAAGAGCTGTCATCTTATACCTATTGCTATAGAACCAGTGGATACGTGCAATCCATCTCCTTGTGGGCCAAATTCGATATGTATAGAAAGAAATGGCAAAGCCAACTGTAAATGTGTTGAAAATTATATCGGACAGCCACCTAATTGCAGACCAGAATGTGTTATCAATCCTGACTGTCCTTCTAATCAAGCATGTATCAGAAACAAGTGCGTTGATCCCTGTCCTGGCTCATGCGGCGTAAATGCTGACTGTATTGTTGTTAGTCATATGGTTTCTTGTAGTTGCAAAGAAAAGTTCACAGGAAATCCATTCTTACAATGTATACCACAAAAAGGTAAAAACTGATTTAATTGTGTAATTTTTTATTTAAGCACTTTTCAAATGGATTATTATGTTTACGTTGATTTATATTATTGTTGCAGATGAAGTAGTTCAACCTTGTGATCCATCGCCGTGTGGTGCCAACGCCATTTGCAGCCAACGAGATGGTGCTGGGTCTTGTACTTGTTTAGAAGGATATCAAGGCAATCCATATGAAGTTTGTCGTCCCGAATGCGTTCTTAGTTCCGATTGTTCAGCTGATAAGTCATGTATACGAAATAAATGTGCAGATCCTTGCCCAGGAATATGTGGTAATAACGCAGAATGCACAGTCATCAATCATGTGCCTACATGTGCCTGTTTCAAGGGATACTCAGGAAACCCATTTGTACAATGTGTCGCGGAATTACCGAAAGACGATCTAAAACCTTGTCAACCGTCCCCTTGTGGTCCTAATAGTATTTGTAGAGAAAATGGAGGATTAGCATCTTGTGAATGTTTACCGGAGTATATAGGTGCTCCACCAGATTGCCGACCTGAGTGTACAGTTAGCAGTGAATGCCCACCAGATCGTGCGTGTCATAAATTGAAGTGTGCTGATCCATGCCGAGGTACTTGTGGTATTGGTGCCCATTGTCAAGTTATCAATCACAGTCCATTATGTAGCTGTCCAGCGGGTACTAGCGGGGATCCATTTACAAGATGTAAAATTAGAACTGAAGATCAAGTGACTAGCACCAAGCAACCAGAACCACAACCGTGTCAACCAAATCCTTGTGGTCCATATAGTGAATGTCGCCCAATTAATAACATTCCATCTTGTTCCTGCCTTCAAGGATATATAGGGGCTCCACCAAGCTGTCATCCAGAATGCCTCGTAAATACAGATTGCCCATCACATCAGGCTTGCATAGCTGAAAAATGTTCAAACCCATGTGAAGGATCATGTGGATTCAGAGCTGAATGTCGTGTCCATAATCACATACCAATATGTAGTTGCCCTGCTGGCTACTCTGGTGATCCATTCATACAGTGTACGGTAGAACTAGGTAAGAAAATATGCTTAAGACCTGTAGTATACCAGTCAACTGTACCTATCATAATTTCCAATGTATAATAATTATCTTATAGTTACACAGTTTCAAGATTCTCTTCATTTTTTCAGTTGTACCAACACCATCTGCAGATCCATGCAATCCTTCCCCATGTGGAAGTAATACCGTATGCGACGCAGGCGCTTGCACATGTGCTTCTGGATACTTTGGCGATCCTTATTTGGGTTGCCGACTGGAATGCTCTACAAACGGCGAATGTGCGCCTACCCGTGCCTGTCAAGGAGGAAAATGCATTGACCCATGCCCTGGCGCCTGTGGTACCCTTGCAACATGCTCGGTCAATAATCACATTCCATCTTGTACGTGTCCACCAGAAACAACAGGCGATCCATTTGCGTCCTGCCTTCCTTTGATACAAAAAATACCTGGTAAGTACTAGAATATCTATAATATCCAGATAGTAACTACTTTTGTATAGCTCATTTTATACAGCTGTACAAGAGTACATGAGTCAGAAAAATTATTCATACGTGTATTTTTACTAAATTAAAATTTTCAGGACCGATATCACCGTGTTCGCCTTCTCCTTGTGGTCCATATAGTGAATGTACAGTGAGCGGAAATGGAGCAGCAGCATGCTCATGTCGTGCAGGGCATATCGGTTCACCACCAACATGTCGTCCAGAATGTCTAGTCAGCTCCGAATGTAAATTACAGTTAGCATGCGTCGACAGACGCTGTCGAGATCCATGTGAAGGAGCGTGTGGTCGTGATGCACGTTGTCAAGTTATAGCCCACTCACCTATTTGTACTTGCAATGACGGTTATACTGGTGATCCATTCACATATTGTTATCCCACACCAGGTATTTTACTTATTTCAACCAAATAAAACAGAATTAATGTTTATTTACTGTACTTTTTTTCTAATTAGCTATTATTTTTCTAGTGGCACTGCCCCAACCAGTCGATGTTTGTCAACCATCACCATGTGGACCAAATTCAATTTGCATAAATTCTGGAGAAACACCAGCCTGCAGTTGCCAACCCGCGTTCATTGGTGCTCCACCGAATTGTCGACCTGAATGTACAATTAGCGCTGAATGTCCAGCGGTACTTGCATGTGTCAGTCAGCGGTGCAAAGATCCTTGCATTCAAGCTTGTGGCCCACGTGCTATATGCTCTGTTGTGGACCATCGTGCGACCTGTGCCTGTGAACCTGGTTTACAGGGTGATCCTTTCCAGGGTTGTTCAACGCCAACACGTAAGTTTAGCTTTATTAATCATCTTTGTCACCCTTCAAAAAATGATACTGAAGAATTTTGTCCTAATATAAAATGAACATTGAACATATTATTCATTGTACTTAAGGTAAATAAAATTTTATATTGACAATCACGCTGCCAAAATAAAAATTGTAAGAGTTAGATCCTGAAAATGCATGTAACACTCTGCTTTGCCAAGCGTGATAAATCATGCTTCAAGGTGAGCTCATTGTAAAAAGAACCAATAAAGTCACGCCTCACACGGTTTACTAATGTACAAAAGAATATGTCTGCAGATGTGGCTTTGCTACGAAATTTTGTGACTACCATGCCAGCCGCCTTATTATCGGGTAATTTCACAAATGCAGGACCTATTCATGCGCTTCCAACATAAGCCTTCGGATACGGACGGTACAATATAATTTTAATCATTTAGATGTCTGAAATGCTTCCAGAAGGGACGATAACATATTTTAATAACTTTTATGTGATAATAATGCCTTTGCTTACATTCGGAGCACGCGGAGATAACCTAGCACTTACAGTAAGCTTAGGTCGTCCGCCGTGACGGCCGCTTTGGACGGTGCTGCTAGAGATAGTGATGCTGTCCGGATTGAGGAGATGATTAAATGTCGCCGGGCCGAGTAAGCTTCGACTAACGCTTCGGACCAAGGAAGTGCTTCTACGGTGACTGACAATTTTTTGGTAAGTGATTTCATTTTTTTTTAAATAATATTGCAGCTCCATCGAAGGTTGAAAACTTAAATCCTTGTGATCCATCGCCTTGTGGCGTAAATGCTATATGTAGAGTAGAAGGAAATGCTGGATCTTGTACCTGTTTACCGGATTATTTCGGTGACCCATATCAAGGTTGTCGTCCAGAATGTTTAACCGACTCAGATTGTCCATTAGTCTCGGCTTGTAATCGACAAAAATGCATTGATCCATGCCCTGGAGCATGCGGATACGACGCGGACTGTTATGTAACTAATCACAAGCCATCGTGTACTTGCAAACCTGGTTATACTGGAAATCCACTTTCGTCATGTTCTGTCGTACGAGGTGAGTAAAGAATAAATAAAATAATAAATATATAGGGACAATATATGAGGTCCTAATTTATTAATGAACTTTCTTTTAACACATGACTATATAGGTTACATATGATCGTTTACGCAAGGAAATAATGATCTAGTATTCAGTAAAAAAATTTTTTTTATTGTATTGTAAGTAGTTAGAAAAATTTGCTTACTACATAAATTCATCAATATTCAACTATTTTGATATGTGAGACGCGTTGAAGCGCCCTTCGCACTGCACCCCTAAACCTTTTTTTCTACTGACGGATAGCTGCTACAAGAGAGGCGCATTTTACCGAGTATTTCTGAATTTAATGCCTTTTTTTTTACTGAATACTAGACCATTATTTCCTTGCTTAAACGATCATATGTAACCTATATAGTCATGTGTTAAAAGGAAGTTCATTAATAAATAAGGACCTTATATAAATATAATATAATATGTATAAAGACACAAAAATATATATTTATATTTTTTAAATTGTATTGCCTTTTGTTGTAGGTAAGTTAATTATTAGTTTTTATTTTCAGAAAATGATGTTATTGACGCATGTAATCCTTCTCCATGTGGCGTCAATGCAATTTGCAAACAACAAGGAAACGGCCAACCCATATGTTCTTGTATGCTTAATTATATGGGATCACCTCCAAATTGTAGAGCTGAATGCACTGCGAATTCTGATTGTAAACCGAATAGGGCTTGCCTCAATCAGCGATGTGTAAATCCTTGCCCCAAACCATGTGGACAAAACACAGATTGCAAAGTAATCAATCATAGCCCTGTGTGCTCATGTCGATCAGGGTATTCTGGCGACCCATTCATTAGATGTGTACTAGCATTGCGTAAGTATATTTTTAATAACAAATTTTTTTAATGAAAATAAATCCCCAACTAATGTTATAATGTATATTTTTTAGAGACATCTCCAGTTGAAGCACCCTCAGATCCTTGTACGCCCTCACCGTGTGGTGTATATTCAGAATGCCGTAATAACAACGGACTAGCATCTTGCTCGTGTTTACCTTCTTATATCGGTTCTCCACCATTCTGTAAACCCGAATGTGTTGTACATTCAGATTGTCCTAGTGACTCTGCGTGTATAACCAATAAATGTGGAAACCCTTGCAAAGGCTCCTGTGGTTTATTTGCAAAGTGTTTTGTTAATAACCATGTACCAGTGTGCATATGTCCAGATGGATTTATGGGTGATCCTTTCAGCGAATGCGTTCGTAAAATTGTGCCAGGTAATATATTGCAATAAAATTAGCAATACTTAAAAGTTAAAAGTTTATTATTATTAATTTCAAAAACATTTCAGATAAAGCTCCTGTGCTTGCTGTTGATCCATGTAATCCTAGTCCTTGTGGATCAAACACTATTTGTAACAATGGTGTCTGCTCATGCCTTCCGGAATATCATGGCGATCCTAATCTCGGCTGTCGACCAGAATGTGTGTATAATACAGATTGTCCACAAGACAAGGGTTGCCAAAGAAATAAATGTGTGAATCCCTGCATTGGCACTTGTGCACTGAATGCTGTTTGTGATGTCATCAATCATACGCCTATGTGCAGCTGCCCTAAAGGCATGACTGGTAATGCTTTCGTAGAATGCCGACGTTCCACAGGTAATTATAGGATGAAAATTGACAACAGCTTTTAAATGTTTCATTATCCCTCTCAATGATATTTGTAAAAATTGCAATGTTTTATTATAGGTGTTTCCGTAAATCCATGTAACCCATCACCATGTGGACCGAATAGCCAGTGCCGCCAATCTAACGGACAGGCCGTTTGCTCATGCGTACCTGGATACAAAGGAAGTCCACCAAATTGTAGACCAGAATGTGTAGTCAGTTTGGAATGTCCACTCAGAGAAGCTTGTAATAATCAAAAGTGTGTTAATCCTTGTATCGGAGCCTGTGGTCAAGGAGCTACTTGCGACGTTATCAACCATAACCCAATTTGTACATGTCCTCCTTCGTTTACGGGAGATCCATTTATAAGATGTACATTCCAAGGTAATTTAACTTCGAATTAGCAAATATTTTATGTACCTACATATTTTCTTGATTCCAGAATAAATATTTTATTTCATTTTTAGAAATGGATAAGCCTCAATTAAATCCATGTGAACCATCTCCATGTGGACCACATTCTGTATGTAAAATAAGCGGCAGTAATCCAATATGCGCATGTCTATCAGAATTCAAAGGATCACCTCCTAATTGTCGACCAGAGTGTATCAGCAACAGTGAATGTGACTATAGTTTGGCATGTATGAATAACAAGTGTTCAGATCCATGTATCGGCACTTGTGGATCTAACGCAGAATGTAGAGTAGTAAGTCACTCTCCAATGTGCATATGCCGAGATGGTTATACCGGAGATCCATTTTCATATTGTAGTTCACAACCTATAATGGATGAAGTTTTAACACCTTGTAGCCCGAGCCCTTGTGGCTCAAACGCAGTTTGTAGAGAACAAAGAGGTGTGGGTGCATGTCAATGCTTAGAAGGTTATACTGGGAATCCATACGAAGGTTGCCGACCGGAATGTGTTGTCAATTCAGACTGTCCACTTAACAAGGCGTGCTCAAGGTTAAAATGTATAGATCCCTGTCCAGGCACTTGTGGTTCCAATGCATTATGTCAAGTCAGCAATCACATGCCAACATGCCTTTGTCAGACAGGATATACTGGAAATCCTTTCAGCTATTGCTCAATTATGCAAGAACGTAAGTATTAAAATATGGACAGTTGCATAAAAAAAATATTTAGTTTGTTCAGCAATTTCCACTTAGGAGATGATGCATCTTTTTTCAAAGAGCCCTCGAATATTCGATGATTGGAAGTGCAATAGAAATATTGCACCTTTTTTTATGTAAAAATATCGCTTACGTAGTTTTTGTAAATCAATATTTGTTTTGGTGCCATATTTTATTTATTATTTTATTCGGCTAATTTTAATCTATGCCTGTTTCTAACTTTAAGCTCAAATTGTGGAGACTAATCCATGCAGACCATCGCCATGTGGCGCAAATAGTCAGTGCAAGGAAATCAATAATCAAGCAATCTGTTCTTGTATGCCTAATTTCGTTGGAGCACCACCCAGTTGTCGACCAGAATGTGTAGTCAGTTCGGAATGTCCATCACATTTAGCTTGTGATAATCAAAAATGCACAAATCCTTGTGTTGGAGCATGTGGAGAGAACGCAAATTGCAATGTAATTAATCACAGCCCAATATGTGTGTGTAAGCAAGGTTTAACAGGAAATCCATTTACCAAATGCTATCCCATGAAAGGTATGATTTTTTATTTCCATAATAAGGTCATTTCTATTTTATCATTTCACTTAATGTATTACGTATACGTAAATTATTATTTTACAATTTCAGTATCTCAGCCGCCTGTAATAGCACGTGATCCATGTACACCTTCTCCTTGTGGCTTGTATGCTGAATGTCGCAACATCAGAGGAGCCCCGTCATGCGCCTGTCTACCACAATATATAGGAAATCCACCAAATTGCAGGCCTGAATGTACAATCAACTCTGAGTGTTCTAGCAATCAAGCATGTATAAATGAACGCTGTCGGGATCCATGCCCTGGTGCTTGTGGAATAAATGGTCAATGCACCGTTTTTAATCACATTGCTCAATGCAGTTGCTTTGAAAGGTATACTGGTGATCCATTCACACGCTGTGTACCAATGCCTGAAGAAGACGGTAAATATACATTATCATAATGTTTATTTTTTAGTAAATTGATGCAATGTCGGGTCTCGGGTGGCATCATTCAAAATTATTTTTTTTATTTCCAGAAAATGTTAAACTTGATTCTTGCAATCCATCCCCTTGCGGTGCAAATGCACAGTGTAACAACGGCATTTGTACATGTCTGTTAGAGTATCAAGGAGATCCATATATTGGGTGTCGTCCGGAATGTTTAACAAGTACTGACTGTCCACACAATAAAGCATGTTTGAGGAATAAATGTGTTGACCCATGCATCAACGCTTGTGGTAGAGACGCCATTTGTAGCGTTTACAATCACATACCATTATGTACATGCCAGCAAGGTTATTCAGGAAATGCTTTCTTAGAGTGTCGAAAAATAATGGCAATTGAAGTGTTGAATCCATGTAGTCCTTCACCATGCGGTCCTAGTAGCCAGTGTCGCGAAGTTAATGGTCAAGCCATATGTACTTGTTTACCTGGATATGTCAGTGCACCTCCAACCTGCAGACCTGAATGCGTTTCAAGTGCAGAATGTGCTTTAAATAAGGCTTGTTCTAATCAGCGCTGTATTGACCCATGCGCAGGAAATTGTGGCACGGGTGCTCATTGTCAAGTAATAAATCACAATCCAATATGTTCCTGTCCAGCTGGTTACACTGGGGATCCATTTAACCGGTGTATTTTAGAAGGTAATTATTTTATAATTTATGAAATTTATGACGAATATCTATCAATATAGTAGTTTAGGTTTAACATAATGAATCTTTTTTTCAGACGTGCAAGCAATCTATGTGAACCCTTGTGAACCCTCTCCTTGTGGACCCAACTCCGAATGTAAAGAAATAAGCAACTCTCCGTCCTGTGCTTGCCTTTTAGGTTTTATTGGCAGCCCACCAAATTGTCGCCCCGAATGTATAGCTAACTCTGAGTGTCCAAACGAATTGGCATGCATCAATAATAAGTGTAAAGATCCTTGTCCTGGTTCATGTGGAACTGGTGCCGAGTGCAGAGTTGTTAGCCATGCCCCTCAATGCTTTTGCTCGCCGGGTTACACTGGAGATGCATTTATAGGCTGCAATATTATAAACATTCCTTTAACACCTTGTTCACCATCGCCATGTGGAGCTTATGCTGTCTGTAAGGAACAGAGAGGAGCCGGATCATGCATGTGTCTCCCAGAATTTATAGGTGATCCCTATGAAGGATGTCGACCAGAGTGTGTTGTAAATTCAGATTGTGCTAGTAATTTGGCATGTACACAAAATAAATGTAAAAATCCATGCAATAATATCTGTGGTAGCAATGCTATGTGCAACGTCATCAATCACGTCCCCCGATGTGAATGTTTAGCAGGTCTAACTGGAGATCCGTATCAAAATTGCTACGAGAAAGTCGCAGGTAAATATTCATTTATCTTTCAAAAAAAGTATTTCAAATCGTGCGCATACTAATTATGTTGTTTTTACAGATGTTGCAATTAGTAGAGAACCATGTTCGCCTTCACCGTGTGGTCCAAATAGCATATGTAAAGTTTCAAATGGTCAAGCAGTTTGCACCTGTCAAACAAATTTCATCGGCACTCCACCTTCATGTCGACCAGAATGTCTTGTGAGCTCAGAATGTAATCAAAACCAAGCCTGTATCCGTCAGAAATGTAAAAATCCTTGCGAAGCAGTATGTGGACAAAACGCTGAATGTAAAGTTATAAATCACAGTCCAATTTGTACTTGTCGATTAAAATATACTGGTGATCCTTTCAGTAGATGCTATGAAGTCATAGGTAAGTGTTATAAGATTAAAAATATATTTTCAAAATGTTCATATAAAATAATCAATGTATTAACATCGCCTGTATTTGATTTTGTTTAGTTAGTGACGTGGTTGTTCCGACAAACCCTTGCGTGCCATCTCCATGTGGGCCGTTCTCTCAATGCCGCGACATTGGAGGTACTCCTTCTTGTTCCTGTATACCACAGTATATGGGCAGCCCACCGAACTGTCGACCTGAGTGCACTATAAACACAGATTGCCCCAGTGATAAGGCGTGTATTAATGAACGGTGTATCGACCCCTGTCCCGGATCATGTGGCGTAAATGCCGAATGTCGAGTACAAAATCATGTGTCTATTTGTACTTGCTTGAATGGTTACATTGGAGATCCATTCAACAGCTGTTCATTAAAACCACAATCAATCGGTAAGTTTAATAAAATTCCATTAACAGAAAAGATATCACATAACATTTAATACGGCTTGTTATCTAATAATAATAAAAAATAATTACTTATATTCTCACTAGAACCAGTGGAATCTGATCCATGCAATCCATCGCCATGTGGATCAAATGCAGAATGCAACAATGGTATTTGCACGTGTCTACCAGAATATAACGGAGATCCATATTTTGGATGTCGACCAGAATGCACAATTAGCTCAGAGTGCCCTATAAACAAAGCGTGTGTAAGGAATCGATGTGTAGATCCCTGCATCCAGACATGTGGAAGAAATGCCGTTTGTCAAGTTGTACAGCACATGGCCGTCTGTACATGTCCACCACAAACCACAGGAAATGCTTTTATTCAGTGCGATCCTAGCAGTGAGTATACAAAAACTCGTTCATTAGTATACATTACGTTCTTTACCTATATTGGAATATTCTGCTAAAATATATATATTTTTATTTATTTCAGATATAATGCCTGTAAATCCATGTTTTCCAAGTCCATGTGGGCAATACAGTCAATGTAGAGAATTTAATAATCAAGCTGTATGTTCATGCCTTGCTGGATACCGAGGCGCACCACCTTCTTGTCGCCCAGAATGTGTAGCAAGTTCTGACTGCCCACTTGATAAAGCTTGTAGTAATCAGAAATGTATAAATCCTTGTCAAGGCGCTTGCGGAGTATCTGCTTTATGTCAAGTAATCAACCACAATCCACTATGCTCTTGTCCACCAAGCCTAACAGGAGATCCTTTTATGAGATGTGTTTCTATGCGTACGTTTTACTATTTATAACATATTATTTTATTTTCTTAAGTATTTCTTGTTTTACATATTATTACAACTCGTAAATTTTTGCTTACAGTTGTTCCACAACAACAGGTTCCGATAAATCCTTGTCAGCCTTCTCCGTGTGGTCCTAATTCTATATGTCAACCGACCGGTGGTGAAATACCGACCTGTCAATGTATGCCAGAATTTATAGGATCACCTCCAAGTTGTCGTCCAGAATGTGTGGCAAATAGTGAATGTGCTCCGCTAAAGGCTTGCATCAACAGAAAATGTCAAAATCCATGCGACCAAGCTTGTGGTACAAACGCTGAATGTCGAGTCGTAAGCCATACACCGATTTGTATATGCCCGGAAGGTTATACTGGAGATGCTACTGTACAATGTATTACGAGCAGCGTAATAAGCATGGAACCGCTGTCACCATGCACGCCGTCACCTTGCGGTGCCAACGCCGAATGTAGCGAACGTGCTGGCGCTGGTGCTTGCACATGTGTTGCTGGATATTTCGGCGATCCATACCAAGGCTGCCGACCCGAGTGTCTGGTTAATTCAGACTGCCCTAGTGATAGAGGATGTACGAGGAACAAATGTATTAACCCTTGCCCGGGTACTTGTGCAGCATTCGCCGATTGCACTGTTGTGAATCACTTTCCATTATGTACTTGCCAAAATGGTTTTACTGGTGATCCGTACAGACAATGTATAAGAAAACGTAAGAAAATGTTTCGTAACTGTAATATTGAGTACTTCTTTTGCATTTTTATGTATATTTTGGTGCAATAAATAGAATTTATTATTATTATTATTTTAATGTTGGTATTGTATTTTGTACTATTTAATTTCAGCTCAAGAAGACGTAAATGAGACGCCTTGCCAACCGTCACCGTGTGGCCCCAATAGTCAATGTCGTGTTGTGAATGGACAAAGTGTATGCTCTTGTTCTCCTGAATATAGGGGATCTCCACCTAATTGCAGACCTGAGTGTGTTGTAAGCACGGAGTGCCCTACAGATAAAACGTGCAAAAATCAGAAATGCGTATCTCCTTGTCCTGGACCATGCGGACTGAATGCCGACTGCAGAGTCATAAATCATAGTCCCATATGTACATGTCAAAAAAGATATACGGGCGACCCATTTTCTAGATGCAACCTCATTACAGGTAAGATAAACACATGCCTTTACTTAATTATTGTAACTATAACGTAATTGCACAAAATAATTTTGGTATATAATTTTCAGCACCTGCCATAGCAGCTCCACCTGAGAGAGATCCATGTATGCCATCGCCTTGTGGTCCTAATTCGCAATGTCAAAATCTTCGCGGTATTCCGTCATGTTCCTGTTTACCAAACTTCGAAGGCAGCCCACCAAACTGCAGACCTGAATGTACTATAAACGAAGACTGTGCAAGTAACCTTGCTTGTATGAATCAGAAATGCAGAGACCCATGTCCTGGTTCTTGTGGACTCAACGCTAACTGTCAAGTCATTACTCATATATCAGTGTGTACATGCATTGAAGGTTTCACCGGTAATGCATTTACACAGTGTACTGCTTTACCACCGCCAGGTAATTTACTTTATAATAAGTATTAATACATACTTTACATACCTATAAAAAATTATATATTTTCATAACCTTTTTTAATGTGTATTTTAGAACAAGACGATCCCTGCAATCCTTCCCCTTGTGGATCAAATGCAGAATGTTTCAATGGACGATGTAACTGTCTAGCAGAATTCAGAGGTGATCCCTATTCCGGATGTCGGCCCGAATGTCTGCAGAGTTCAGAATGTCCTCGCGATAAAGCATGTATAAGAAATAAATGTCAAGATCCTTGTCCAGGCACATGTGCTTCTAACGCTCTGTGTAATGTAGTTAATCACGTACCAATGTGTAGTTGTCCTGAGCGTATGACTGGAAACGCATTCGTTGAATGTAGACCTGTTTTAGGTAAGAATTTTCGTGTGCATAATTAATATTATTATTTCTAATTTTTCTAATAAATCCAATAATTTTGCCACTAAACATACTTTTTACTAGACCAGTATTAAACTTGTCAATGTATTTTTTTGTAGATCAACCTGTGCATCCTTGTCAACCTTCTCCTTGCGGCCCTAACAGTCAGTGCAGAGAAATAAATGGACAAGCTGCATGTTCTTGTGCACCAAATAATATCGGGTCTCCTCCTGTTTGTCGTCCAGAATGTACTATAAGTGCAGAATGTCCTCTAAATCAGGCGTGTAGTAACCAGCGTTGTGTAGATCCATGTATTGGTTCATGTGGAGTTAACGCAGAGTGCAAAGTAGTAAACCATAATCCAATTTGCACATGCCCTGTGTTCTTTTCCGGAGATCCATTTTCAAGATGCTTTAGATTACGTGAGTAAAGTAATGATTTATCCGAAATAATTAAAACAAATAATAATAGAATAACTAATGATAAATCATTTATTTCACAGCCGAAAATTTACCGGAGCCAGTAAGACCGTGTACCCCTTCGCCTTGTGGTCCGAACTCTATTTGTAGAGAAATTAATGATGCACCTTCATGTACTTGTACAGAAGGCTACCAAGGACAAGCACCCAATTGTAGACCAGAATGTACAAGCAACGAAGAATGTCCTATGCACCTTTCATGTATTAATATGAAATGTAAAAATCCTTGTGAAGGCGCATGTGCTTCAAACGCAGAGTGCAGAGTTGTTAGTCATTCACCAATTTGTCTTTGTCCCGCTGGATTTACTGGCGATCCATTCTTTGGTTGTACAACTGAACCACTCTACTCAGAACCAATTACAACTCCATGTTCTCCATCTCCATGTGGAGCCAACGCAATATGCAGGGAAAGAAATAACGCCGGTTCATGTATGTGTACCGAAGGATACATAGGAAATCCATACGAGGGTTGCAGGCCAGAGTGCGTTGTTAATACGGACTGCGCACCAAACATGGCATGTCAAAATAATAAATGTGCAGATCCATGCCCAGGAAGCTGTGGTACTAATGCTGAATGCCAAGTTGTTAACCACGTACCATTGTGCACATGTATTAATAGTTACACAGGAGATCCGTTTAAATATTGTGTATATCAAGGTAGGTTTTAATATTATCAATACATTATTTGTTACAATAATAATAAAAATTTTTCTTACATACTTACATTATATATATAATTTTATTTTTTAGAACCAGTGCAGGCTATAGCAGTGGATGTCTGCTATCCTTCACCTTGTGGTCCCAACAGCCAGTGTAAATCCATTAATGGCCAAGCTGTATGCTCTTGTCTTGCGGAGTATGTTGGGTCTCCACCAAATTGTCGCCCAGAATGTATTGTTAGTTCCGAATGTCCTCAAGACAAAGCCTGCGTACGCAACAAATGTGTAAATCCATGTCCGAAACCATGTGGAGTGAATGCCAATTGTAAAGTAATTAATCATAGTCCGATATGTTCCTGCAGGCCGTCATACACTGGCGATCCATTCACGATTTGTAGGCTGTCAATTGGTATGTTATAGTTCCAATGAAATAACGCGATGTTTTTTTTTGTTGTTATTTGTATTTTAATAATTTTTTTACTTTCAGTTGAATCACCCCCAGATGTTCAAAATCCATGTGTTCCATCTCCATGTGGCCCGAACTCTGAATGCCGAAATATCGGCAACACACCATCTTGTTCTTGTTTGCCTACTTTCATTGGAACTCCACCTAACTGTAGGCCAGAATGTGCTATCCATGCAGATTGTCCTAGTGATCAAGCTTGTGTAAACTCCAAGTGTCGAGATCCATGCCCAGGATCTTGCGGCCTACAAGCGACGTGCATTGTTCTTAATCATATACCGATTTGTACCTGCATAGAAGGATATATTGGTGATCCATTCACCAGCTGTACTTTGAAGCCCTTGGAAGGTACAGGAATTTTTATTACAAAATATTTTGTTTTTATATTCTTAAAATTTCAAACTATAGGAAAGGTGAATCAGATAAGTTCCGATGAGAATTTCAAAAATGTTGAATCAAATCAAGTCAAAAATGTTACGCAAATCAACCATTATTAAATTTTCAGTGGAACCAACAGTTGTAGACGCTTGCACGAGTATACGCTGTGGATCAAATGCAGAGTGCATTAACGGGCAATGCCAATGCTTACCCGAATATCAGGGCGATCCATACTTCAATTGTCGACCTGAATGTTTATACAGTACCGATTGCGACCAAACCAAGGCTTGCATACAGAAGAAGTGCGTTGATCCTTGTGTCGGGGCCTGCGGACAAAACTCAATTTGTCAAGTAGTTAACCATATTCCGATGTGTAGTTGCCAAGCTGGATTTACAGGAAATGCATTTGTAATATGCAGTCCAATTAGAGGTAATTATTATTTATGATCATACATTTTTGTATTATTCCATATAAATGTTAAGTTCCAGTTAAGTAAGAAAGAAACACGATTTGCATAATCTACTTATGAAGAAATCATAAATTTTGGGGAAGGGGAAAGTAGAGAGGGGATGAGATGGGAGTAATTTTTACGTGGATAGAGTCGCGGGCACAGTTTAATGTATAAATATCTAAAAATAACTTTATTGTTATTATTTGCCCTTTTTATTAACTTCAACTTTAGTCTTCCTACCACCTTTATGCGGATGATCTGCAGATATATCGCCACTCCCACATTGATGATCTATCTGCTAATATCGATAGAGTCAATAGCGATCTAGCAAAAATTTCCGAATGAAGTAAGTAACTGTGGGGCAATTCACGTAACAAGAACCGATTCTAGTTCGACTCAACCACACTCGCTGTCCCGTTCATTTCTTATTTTGTATAAGTGTCGGTTCTTGTTACGTGAATTGCCCCACTCGTCGTTAATCCGAACAAAACCCAATTTCTTGTAATTTTTTTGTTAGGTCGTTGGGAAGAAATCGCTTAGCGATGAGACCGCCTATTGTACCGTGTATTACCTAAGTTTATTGTATTATTGTTTTGGTTTGGGGAAATAAAGGTTTTGTATTGTATAGTAATGATTATAACATAATTTTATTTTCCACAGCACCCCCAGCTGGAAATCCCTGTAGTACTGCAATTTGCGGATCAAATAGTCAATGTCGGGAAATTAATAATCAAGCTGTATGCTCATGTCTGCCGGCATATTTGGGAGTACCACCATCATGTAGACCAGAATGCGTTTCTAGCGCAGAGTGCCCACAAAACCAAGCTTGTATGAACCAAAAATGCGTCAACCCATGTATAGGTACATGTGGGAGAAGGGCCACGTGTGAGGTAGTTAACCATAATCCTATCTGCGCTTGTCCATCAACTTACTCTGGAGATCCTTTTGTAGAATGTACATTTGTATCAAGTAAGTATCATTATGTTTTTTTATCATTACGTAAAGTGGTAATTTCATTCTGCTCATTTTTATGACCTATATATTTACATCTTATTTCAGATTCTCCACCTATACCAATCACTCCATGCCAGCCTTCACCGTGTGGTCCTAATTCAATTTGCCAGGATACAAATGGAACACCTTCTTGTACTTGCATGCCTGAATTCCGTGGACAACCACCATATTGCAAACCTGAATGTATCAGTAACAGTGAATGCTCATCACATTTGGCATGTGTGAACAGAAAATGCCAAGATCCTTGCGTTCGAGCATGTGGATCGAATGCCGAATGCCGCGTCGTGAGCCACTCTTCGATTTGTGTATGTCCACAAGGATATACTGGTGATCCATTTACACAATGTGTACTACAAACTCCTACAGAAATATTGACACCGTGCTCACCATCACCTTGCGGCCCAAACTCTGTATGTAGAGAACAGAATAAAGTGGGATCTTGTACTTGTAACGAAGGTTACTTTGGAAATCCATATGAAGGCTGTCGCCCTGAATGTGTAACTGATTCAGACTGCCCCGGTAATAGAGCATGTATTGGTAATAAGTGCCAGGACCCATGTTCAGGTACTTGTGGAATAAACGCTGAATGTACCGTAGTAAATCACTCACCATCATGTGCTTGTATCACGGGCTACACAGGCGATGCTTTCCGACGATGCAACTTTATTCCACGTAAGTGTAAAATAGTGTAAATATTTGTATAAAACTTGGAAACACTTATTTAGTACTAGCTGTTACCCGCGGCTCCGCCCGCGTGGTCAAGCGAAAATGCCAATATGTTCGTTCCTGTGCGAATTAAAAAAAAACGGCTTTATTCTTATTATTCCGAATCCTGTTGGAATTTTAAAAAATCCCGTTTATCCTTGTCTACTTTATAAAGAGAAGCTTAATACAAAATCTAGGCGTTCTGGGTTGAGCGCCCACAATAACACACGTGCAATCCTATATATCCCATTCCCGTGGGAATTAAAACATCCCGTCTTTATCCTTGTTTACATTATAAAAGGAACCTCTATACAAAATCTCTGCTTTCTATGTTGAGCGCCTGCGATAATACACTTACAGTCCTATTACTCCCTTTCCCGTGGGAATTTTGTAAAACCCCATCTTTATCCTTGTCAACATCATAAAGGGAACGTCTATACAAAATTTCAGCTTTCTAGGTTGAGCGCCTGCAATAAAACACTTGCAGTCCTATTACTCCCTTTCCCGTGGGAATTATATAAAACCCCATCTTTGTCCTTGTCAACATCATAAAGAGAACCTCTATACAAAATTTCAGCTTTCTAGGTTGAACGCCTGCGATTATACACTTACAGTAGTATTACTCCCTTTCCCGTGGGAATTTTAAAAGTTCCTAACACTTATAGTTTAGGCCCTGCGTTGATATGTCAGTCTGTCAGTCAGCTTCTCCTTTTATGTTTATAGATGATAGAATCTTCTCTCAGCTAGATTGAGCGTCCCGGGTAAAACACGTGCAGTGCCATTATTCCCGTTTCCATGGGAATTTCGCAAAATATAGAAAGGAACCTCCATGAAACATTGGAAACTTGGAAGCACTTGCAGTTTCAGAACACGTAATGATTCAGTGATTTACACGTTCAGTCCCATTATTCCCGTTCCTGTGGGAATGTCGGGATAAAAGATCAAATTCTACACGTGAACCAAATTTCATTATAATCTCTATAGTAGTCAGTGATTTATACGTTAAGTCCCATTATTCCCATTCCCGTAGGAATTTTTTAAAAGAAACATACACTAAATGTTAAGTTGAGCCAATCGCTACATATTAGTGAAAACCGCATCCAAATCGGTTCAGCCGTTTCTGAGATTAGCGTATGCAAACGTACATACAAACATACAAACAGACGGACAATATTTTTCGAAATTCTTGTTCTATTGCTTATTCTTCATCGCCCTAAACAATTTTTTTGGAAATATATTCAATGTACAGACAAACTTTTTTTACACTTTTATTATACCTATTATAGATATAGATAGTTAGTATTATTACGAGTATTACAGTACTACTGTTTTATTAATGTGTGGAATAAACAAAAACGTTTAATTTTTATTTTAGCTCAACAAACTCCGATTAATGTGTGTTCTCCAAGTCCTTGCGGTCCAAATAGTCAATGTAAAGAGTTGAAGGGTCAAGCTGTATGTACGTGTCTGCCTAACTACATGAGTCAACCACCATCGTGCAAACCAGAGTGTATATTAAATTCAGAGTGTCCAATGGATAGGTCGTGTGTGAATCAAAAATGTGTTAATCCTTGTCCTACCCCATGCGGACAACAGTCAGAATGCAGAGTAATGAAACACAATCCCATCTGTAGTTGTAGACCTGGGTTTACAGGAGATCCTTTCACAAGATGTTATCCTAAGCCAGGTAAGAATGATTATATTTTAATCCCAAACACAATAAAATTATTAAGACCAAAGCACATTTAAATACGCATATGAATTTTTTTTCAGAGCCGCAAGTCGTAAATGAACCGCTAGACCCATGTCTTCGTTCGCCCTGTGGCGTTAATGCAATTTGCCGTAATTTCGGTGGGCAACCCTCTTGTTCTTGTTTGCCAGGCTACTTTGGCAGTCCACCGAACTGTCGTCCAGAGTGTGTAACTAATCAAGATTGTGTCAGTTCACTCGCTTGTATAAGAGAAAAATGTGCAGATCCTTGTCCTGGGTCCTGTGGGCTTAACGCGAGATGCACCGTCATTAATCACGTTTCAATTTGCACATGTCCAGACGGCTTTAAAGGAGACCCATTCACCTCCTGTGTATATAATCCAGAGCCAGGTAAATAAATTTCTTACAAATCCAATGAAACAATATGAAATAGACTGATACAAATTGAAAACATAATTATAATTTCAGAGCCCGTTCAAGCCGACGCTTGTAATCCATCTCCATGTGGATCCAATGCTGAATGCAACAACGGGGTGTGTACATGTATAGCTGAATTCCGAGGTGATCCATACATGGGATGTCGACCTGAATGTACAGTCAGTACAGATTGTCAGAAAAATCAAATATGTCTCAGAAAGAAATGCGTTAACCCATGTCCTGATCATTGTGGTGCCAATGCGATATGCGAAGTAATCAATCATATTCCAATGTGTAGTTGTCCTCCAGGGTACAGTGGAAACTCATTTGTATCCTGTAATATACTAGCAGGTAAGATCTACAAAATTTTACAAATATCCTTTTTTTTTTTTTCATTTAAATCTGTGCTCTTTTTCTTACGACACTATTTTTTATAGATCCAGTGCCGACAAATCCATGCAATCCTAGTCCTTGTGGACCTAACAGTCAGTGTCGAGAAGTAAATAATGTCGCAGTATGTTCTTGTATAAGTGGGTACTCTGGGAATCCCCCGACATGTCGTCCTGAATGTACAACTAGCGCCGAATGCCCTCTGAAACAGGCTTGCAGTAACTACAAATGTATCAACCCTTGCCAAGGAGCTTGTGGTATCGACTCATTGTGTGAAGTTGTTAATCATAATCCTATATGTTCATGTCCTCAAGGTTTTACAGGCGATCCGTTTAGAAGATGCCTTCCTCAACGTAAGTGTTGAAAATATTTGCAACATAAATAACATAGCTGCTATAAATGTATGTATATGCCTAGATATAATAATCAATGAAGTTTTATTTACAGCTGCAATTCCTCCTGAAATAATTAATCCTTGTTTACCATCACCATGTGGACCAAATTCTATATGTCAATCAATTAACGAATCACCAACTTGCACTTGTATGCCCGAATTTATCGGAGGTCCGCCAAATTGTCGACCCGAATGCACAAGCAATAGCGAATGTCCTAATCATATGGCATGTATCAATAACAAATGTGGAGACCCATGTATCGGTGCTTGTGGATTAATGGCGCAATGTCGAGTGACCAGCCATACGCCGAATTGTATGTGTCCACCAGGGTACTACGGAGACCCATTTACATCATGTGCTTTAGAACAACTAAATACACCTGCAGAGACACCATGTAGTCCGTCACCATGCGGCAGTAATGCTATGTGTAGAGAAAGAAATAATATCGGTGCCTGTGTTTGCTCTCCTGGATACTTTGGAAATCCCTACGAGGGATGCCGACCTGAGTGTAGCGTTAATACTGACTGTCCGTCTGACAGAGTTTGTCAACAGAATAAATGTCAAGACCCTTGCCCTGGTACTTGTGGCAATAATGCTCAATGTCAAACTGTAAACCATGCGCCGATATGTACGTGCTTCCCAGGATATACGGGAAATCCATTCCAACTTTGCACCATTCCACAACGTAAGTAGTTGCTGCATTATGTATTCTTTAAAGTCGCGAACATACTTGATAGTATTTAACACATGTATTTTGTTTTAGCATCCGAAGCACCCAGTGATCCATGCGCACCATCGCCGTGTGGAGCAAATAGTATATGCAGAGTTATAAATGAGCAAGCTGTATGCAGTTGCATACCAGAATTCCGCGGTTCGCCGCCTAGCTGTAGGCCCGAATGTGTCGTCAGTGCTGAATGCCCAACAAACAAAGCTTGTATATCACAAAAATGTAACGATCCATGTGTAGGACAATGTGGTCTAAATGCCCAATGCCATGTTATTAATCATAGTCCAATATGTTCTTGTAGAGAACGATACACAGGTGATCCATTCAGCCGTTGTTATCCATTGCCTATACCAAGCCCAGTAGAAGTTCCTAAAGACCCATGCCTTCCATCACCATGTGGACCTTTTAGTGAATGTAGAGATATTGGGGGGATTCCTTCTTGCTCTTGTCAAACGAATTATATTGGCGCCCCACCTGGCTGTCGACCGGAATGTACCATAAACTCTGACTGTCCTAGTAATCTGGCTTGCATTAATCAAAAATGTAGAGATCCATGCCCAGGTTCATGCGGACTAAATGCACAGTGCATAGTAAATAGGAATATGCCGGTCTGTACTTGCTTCGATAATTATGTCGGGGATGCTTTCACCGAATGTAAACCACAAGGTAACTTTTTATTGGAATTATTATCAATTGTGAATATATGTAGTATGTACCTATTATAATAAAACATCAACGTTATGTATGTTTTTACAGCTATGGATGTACCCGCTGATCCATGCAACCCGTCACCCTGTGGCGCTAATGCTGAATGTAATAATGGAGTCTGTACATGTATAACAGAGTATCGAGGAGATCCATACGTTGAATGTCGACCCGAATGTGTACTTAGTTCAGATTGCCCTCAGGATAAGGCATGCCTACGAAATAAATGTGTAAACCCATGTAACAGTGGCGTGTGCGCTTCTAACGGAATCTGTGAAGTCATTAATCACATACCAATGTGTCGTTGCCCTGAGCGTATGACAGGAAATGCTTTTATTCAATGTGCTACAACTGTAGGTAAGTTAAAACTCAAAAATATTATATTCAATAGACATTGTTAATAAAACATCAGTTTATACACTCATTATATCACTATTTGTTACAGTTGTAAGACCACAGCCATGTCAACCTAATCCTTGTGGGCCTAACAGTCAGTGTCGCGATATTGGCGAACAACCTGTATGCTCGTGTCTACCTGACTTCATTGGAAGTCCACCATCATGTCGGCCAGAATGCATCGTCAGTACCGATTGTCAACCTAGCGAAGCTTGCAGCAACAGAAAATGTATCAATCCATGTCAGGGAGCTTGTGGAGTTGATGCCAAATGCCAAGTCATTAATCATAACCCGATATGTTCCTGTCCACCATCGTACACTGGAAATCCATTTGTCAGATGTGAAATTCCACAATTTGTTCCTGAACCTGTTAATTCTTGTATTCCTTCACCATGTGGACCTTATTCAATCTGTAAAGAGATTTCGGGTACTCCCTCTTGCTCATGTGCCGCCGAGTTTATAGGATCACCACCGTACTGCAAACCGGAATGTGTTAGTAACTCTGAGTGTCCACCACAAAAAGCTTGTATAAACACAAAATGTACAGATCCATGTGTCGGATCATGTGGATTAAATGCCGAATGTCACGTAATAAGCCATTCGCCATCATGTTCTTGCCTAAACGACTTTACTGGAAATCCATTCTTTGAATGTCATAGGATTGAAATGCCTCAAGACGTTTCTACACCATGCCAACCATCTCCTTGTGGTGCGAATGCAGCCTGTAAAGAATTCAGAGATGCTGGATCTTGTACTTGTTTACCAAATTATTATGGCAATCCATATGAAGGCTGCAGACCAGAGTGTGTTATAAACACGGACTGTCCATCTAACAAGGCTTGTGTACAGACTAAATGTCAAGATCCTTGTCCTGGCGCCTGCGCGCCAAACGCCTTCTGCCAAGCTGTTAACCATGTTCCAATATGTACTTGCGAACGTGGATACAGCGGTGATCCTTTCCGTCACTGCGTTCTTCGTAAGTTTCTTTATAATTTAAAATATTGTTATGAAGTTAAGTAACGTTTTTATGTAAATGACATTTGTTATTTCAGAAATATCAGATGAACCAGTGAACGTTTGTCAGCCATCTCCATGTGGACCTAACAGTCGGTGTCAAGAAGTCAACAAACAAGCCGTATGCTCGTGCTTACCAAACTACAGCGGGTCGCCACCGGGATGCCACCCAGAATGCGTTATAAGCTCAGAATGTTCTACAGATAAAGCATGTATAAATCAGAAGTGTAAAAATCCATGCCTTGACGCATGTGGAATCAACAGTGAATGTAGAGTTATTAACCATAGTCCCATATGCATGTGTAAACTCCGATACACCGGTGATCCGTTCACTAGATGCTATCCTGTCCAACGTAAGTTATCTATATTTTATTTAATATTTTAGTGAACTTATGGAAAAAATATAATAATATATATATAATATATATAATAAAATATATCTCTGATTTTGTTTGCAGCTCCCGTTTCAAATTCCGTTTTGGAACCATACAAAAATCCATGTGTTCCTTCGCCGTGTGGACCGAATTCCATATGTCAAGATGTTGGCAATGTACCATCTTGTGCATGTATGACAAATTACATTGGAAGTCCACCAAACTGTAGACCGGAATGTACCATTAATGCAGAATGTCCAACGTTACAAGCATGTATCCAACAAAAATGTCGCGATCCTTGTCCAGGATCTTGCGGAATCAGTGCACTTTGTTCCGTATCCCGACACACACCAATATGCACATGTCCCGACGGCTATACCGGTGATGCTTTTACCATGTGCACGCCTAAACCACCTGGTAAGGATAATGTTTATTAGTTGAAATAGTTTTTAATTTTTGTACTCAATAGATTAACTAATCTCTTATATAAACTTTTTAGAAGCTGATGTTCCAATTGATAAATGTAACCCATCACCCTGTGGTTCAAATGCTATATGCAGAGACGGGACTTGTTCTTGTATTGAAGAACATAATGGGGACCCATACGTTGGCTGTCGACCAGAATGCGTAATCAGCTCGGACTGTTCAAGAGACAAAGCTTGTGTTAAGAACAAATGTGTTGATCCCTGCAGAGGAACTTGTGGCACAAATACTATTTGCGACGTAATAAATCACGTCCCAATGTGCAGCTGTCTTCAAGGAATGACTGGAAACGCTTTCTATAGATGTGAACCAATTAAAGGTGAGAAACTAAGTTCAGATTCATATATTTTTTTAAATAATGGATTATAAGATTTTAGGGATTATAAGATTTATTAAATCTTACTATGTATTTACTTATTGTTACTTTTTAGTACCAGCGGCAATAAACCCATGTCTTCCATCACCTTGCGGACCTAACAGTCAATGCAGAGAAATAAATGGACAAGCAGTATGTACCTGTGTGCAAGGGTCCATAGGTAGTCCACCGCTATGCAGGCCTGAATGTATAGTGAGCTCTGATTGCGCCCCTAACAAAGCGTGCAGCAATCAAAAGTGCATTAATCCGTGCGTGGGTTCATGTGGCGTGGCAGCAAAGTGTGACGTCGTAAAACATAACCCGATATGCACTTGTCCGCCGAAGTACACTGGAGATCCATTCCAGCGTTGCGTACCTTATTGTAAGTATTAGAAACAAAATAGACGTATTATTATATCGAGTTTGTTAAATATTACAACTTATATTTCTCATTGTAGCACCTCCACTTGCTGATGTAACACCTTGCACACCATCGCCATGCGGACCAAATTCCATTTGCAAAGAAGTCGGAGAATCTCCATCGTGTACCTGTATGCCTAATTTCTTTGGCTCGCCGCCTTACTGCAAACCCGAATGCACTAGCAACAATGAATGTCCGTCCAATAAAGCATGTATTAATCAGCAGTGTAAAGATCCATGCGTAGGAGTTTGTGGAGTTAACGCACAATGCAGAGTAATAAGCCATTCTCCGACCTGCTTCTGTGAAAACGGCTATTCTGGTGATCCGTTTACGAATTGCGCATTACAACAATCGCCTCCGGAAAAAATATCTCCCTGTGAACCATCTCCCTGCGGAGCTAACGCCGTTTGTAAAGAATTCAATTCTGCTGGATCTTGTACATGTATATCGGATTATATTGGAAATCCATATGAAGGTTGTCGTCCAGAATGTACCGTGAATACTGATTGCACTCCAAATACAGCCTGTATCCGTAACAAATGTCAAGATCCATGCCCTGGAACTTGTGCACCAATGGCTACATGTACAGTGGTGAATCATTTGCCTACATGCAGTTGTTTGTCAGGATATTCTGGTGATCCTTATAGCAGATGTGATGTCTTCAACGGTACGTATACACAATAAAAGAAAAAATACTATAAGGTGTGAATAGGAAATGTGAAAGTTAATAAAAATATTTATTGCAGAACCACCTGAACCTTCAACGCCTTGTGTGCCAAATCCTTGTGGACCTAACAGTGTTTGTCGTCCTGTAAATGGCCAAAGTGTCTGCTCCTGTATGACCAATTACATTGGTTCTCCTCCTGGTTGCAGACCCGAATGTATAGTTAGTTCGGAATGTTCTGCTGATAGATCTTGTATCAACCAAAAATGTGTGGATCCATGTCCTGGTCACTGTGGCTCTAACACTGAATGTAGGGTTATCAACCACAGTCCCATGTGCTCTTGCAGACCAGGATTTACAGGAGATCCATTTACTCGATGTTATTCACAGCGTAAGTACACTAGTCCACTAATACATGGAGTACATATTCTTTATTGCAATCAATATCCAAAAATCTTATAATAGCAAAGTCAAGTATAACACTGTGATCCACAGTAAACAATGTGCCATATAAATGCAATCAGTCTAATCTATACTATTTTAACTATGTGAATTATTATTTATCACATTTGTATAATTTTAGCTCTTCCTATGCCAGTCAATGAAGAAATAAACCCATGTGTGCCAAGCCCATGTGGCAATAATGCAATTTGTCGTGACATTAATGGATATCCATCTTGCACTTGTCTACCAAATTACCAAGGTCTTCCACCAAACTGTCGACCCGAGTGTGCAATAAACCAAGATTGTCCTTCGAACCAAGCTTGCATGAACATGAAATGTCGCGACCCATGCCCTGGAAGCTGCGGATCTAACGCAATATGTTCTGTTGTTAATCATTTCCCTGCATGCGCTTGCGCACAGGGTTTGACGGGCGATCCATTTACTTCTTGTTACGCAGAATATCCTATAAAGGGTAAGGACAATATTCATAAATCTCGCAAAACTACAATTTATTGTAGCCCTTATTTGTAAATAATATAAAATCAATTAACCATTTTTTTTCGTTATAGATGAGACTCCAACAGATCCCTGTAACCCATCGCCTTGTGGATTTAACACAAACTGTAGAGACGGTATTTGCACATGCCTGAACGAATACTTCGGGGACCCATATCAAGGCTGTAGACCAGAATGTGTAACAAATATGGATTGTAGTATGGATAAGGTGTGTTCAAGAAACAAATGTTCAAATCCATGCCCCGGCTCTTGTGCACCTAGTGCCCAATGTAATGTTTATAACCACATACCAATATGTACATGCCCTGAGGGAACTTCCGGAAACGCCTTTATTGAATGTAATAGAGTCGAAGGTTGGTATATTTCATTTACATAAAAATATTTTCGAATATAAGTGTTTGAAATTGCCGCAATTTTTATTGTTTTTCTTTTCTTTTCAGGTAAAGTTGAGCCCTGTAATCCCAGCCCATGTGGTCCAAACAGCCAGTGCCGTAACATAAACAATCAAGCAGTATGCTCTTGTTTACCGACATTCATCGGGAGCCCGCCATCATGTCGACCCGAATGTACTATTAGCGCTGAATGTCCATTGAATGAATCCTGTAACAATCACAAATGTATCAACCCTTGCAGAGGCACTTGTGGTTATGGGGCAAAATGTGAAGTTGTTAATCATAATCCGATATGTTCTTGTCCATCTCGATATACAGGAGATCCATTCTCAAGTTGCTACCCAATTGGTAAGTTTTGATATTTTCATAATAATGATACGATACAATATGTTAGTATTTATAATGACATCACTATTAATGATGTCTTTTAATTTCAGTGGAAGCTCCTATAATAGATCCTTGTACTCCTTCGCCTTGTGGCCCATACTCAGTATGTAAAGTGATTGGTGAATCACCATCGTGTTCTTGTCAAGGGGACTACATTGGATCTCCGCCAAACTGTCGACCAGAGTGTGTCAGCAATTCCGAATGTTCATCCAGTCTCGCATGTATTAATCAGAAATGCAAAGATCCGTGTCCAGGAAGTTGTGGATATAATGCAGACTGCAAAGTTATAAGTCACGCCTTGGTTTGTTCATGTCCATTCGGTCAAACCGGAGATCCTCTAGTTTCGTGCATTCCAGTTAAAGGTAAATAATTTATTATTTAGAGCTATGTTCATTTGAATTTAATGACTAGTTCCATTTCAAAATTTGACAAAACTATTTCTTTCTATTTCAGAAAATCAGAACGCAATAGACTACAGTTCTCCCTGTGAGCCTTCACCCTGCGGACTGAATGCAGAGTGTACTGAACGAAATGGTGCAGGAGCTTGTAGATGCGTTGAATCGTTCTTTGGAAACCCATATGAAGGATGTCGACCGGAATGTGTAATAAATAGTGACTGTCCGCCCATGTTAGCTTGCGTTCAAAGTAAATGTAGAGATCCTTGTCCAGGAATATGCGCGCCAAATGGAATATGTCAAGTCGTTAATCATCTACCATCATGTTATTGCCCACCGGGTCTTACAGGCAATGCCTATTCATTCTGCACTGAACCTGTGAAAGGTAAATACAATACACAATATTATTTATTTAACAAATTAAAAAATATGTCAGAATTTGATTAAACGATAAGGAACGAACGTTAATTGGAATATGTCATACAACAACCACATGCCTTTATGCCATTCATACCTCTAATTTATAATACATGATTATTTACAGATGAAATTGCTCCTAAGCCATGCACACCATCTCCGTGTGGACCTAACAGTATCTGCCGAGAAATTAACTCTCAGGCCGTATGTAGTTGCCAAGCAGACTTTATGGGTACTCCGCCAAATTGCCGACCAGAGTGTACAATTAACAGCGAATGTTCCCGCGATAAGGCTTGTGTCAATAGAAAATGCGTTGATCCATGCTTGGGTCAATGTGGCAGAAATGCTAATTGTCGGGTTATATCACATAACCCTATATGCTCCTGTCAAGATCGCTTTACAGGAGATCCATTTACAAGCTGCATACCAAGTAAGTATAGCAAGATGCTAAACGGTACCAAAATTAACATTTGATTTTTAGAGTTCTGTAGAAAACAAAGAACCCTTATAGTTTTGCTATGTCCGTCTGTCCGCGGTCTAACGCAGACGATTAATACTAGAAAGTTGTAGTTCAGCATGTTTACTCATATTAACTATGACAACAATGTGGTAGAACCAGGTAGAACTAAAACTAGAATAATATTTTCTTTTATGAAATCGTACAAATACACTCTGCGAGTCCCGGCAAGCACCTGGTCCACCAGTTTAGAAAACTAAACCTTTTTTTAAATCTATTGATATTACAATAAATAATATGAAAATAATATTTTCAGTGGCAATACCATCTGCTCCTGCACAACCTGCAAATCCATGTGTACCGTCACCTTGCGGGCCAAATTCGCAATGTCAAGAATACGGGGATACCGCTAGATGTACATGCCTCCCAACATTCATAGGAACTCCACCTAGATGTAGACCTGAATGTACCATCAACTCCGAGTGTAATGCTATACAAGCCTGTATAAATAATAAGTGCTCCGACCCCTGCCCTGGAGCTTGTGGTAATAATGCACAATGCAACGTTTACAACCACCTACCAATTTGTTCGTGTATGGCAGGATTCACTGGTGATCCCTTCAGCAGTTGCATTCTTATGCAAGGTAAATTAATTGTATTCATTCATACTTAAAATTATACAATAATTTGGAAAATTAACGTAAGATTCATGTCTATATTTTTATTATTTCAGAACCTGAACCAGTTAATCCTTGTTCTCCATCGCCTTGTGGTCCTAATGCTATCTGTCGAGACGGTATTTGTTCGTGCTTAGATGAATATCAAGGAGACCCTTACTTGGGTTGCAAGCCAGAATGCGTTTTGAATACAGATTGTCCACGAGATAGAGCTTGTATGAGGAACAAATGCGCAGATCCCTGCATTGGCACTTGTGGAACGGACGCAATTTGTGAAACTATTAATCACATTCCCATGTGTTCTTGTCCTTCTGGTTTCACTGGATCTCCATTTTCATTCTGCTCAATATTAAACGGTAATAACGAATTATGAAAATACTCAATAGTTCATTAGTATTTATTCAACAAGAATGTAATAGTTTTTTTAGGAGCTCATTCATTTTATTATACGCAATCAAATACGTTATTGAATTATATTCATGTGAATGTGTGTTTCCTTTGTATTTTTCAGAACCACCAGTAAATTTATGTGAAACGTCACCTTGTGGTCCATATAGTCAATGCAGAGAAGTAAATGGACACGCAGTGTGTGTTTGCGTACAAGGATATATTGGTAGCCCACCAAATTGCCGACCGGAGTGTGCAGTTAGCTCAGATTGTAAACTGAATCAGGCGTGTTCTAATCAAAAGTGCATAGATCCGTGCCCTGGCGCATGTGGTCGAAACGCTCAGTGTGTAGTTGTGAATCACAATCCTATATGTTCCTGTATATCTGGTTACTCTGGTGATCCATTCTCCATTTGTCAAATAATTCGTAAGTATCTTTGTACTTCCCTTTAATGTGAATAGTACCCGTAATCGCGGAGAGTTGCACTAAAATACCTTTCTATTTACTTTTAGCTGCTTCCCCACCAGAAAAAGTAAACCCATGCTTACCTTCACCGTGTGGACCCAATTCGCAATGTACTGAAAATGGCGATAGTGCTGAATGTCGATGTTTAGCAGAATTCATTGGTTCACCACCAAATTGTCGTCCTGAGTGCACAAGTAACACCGATTGTTCGCCAACTACGGCTTGTCTTAATAGAAAATGTCGTGACCCTTGCCCTGGCTCATGTGGTGTTAACGCTGAATGTCGAGTAGTGAGTCACACGCCCATATGTTTATGCAGAAACGGCTTTAGTGGTGATCCATTCATCTCCTGTAATCTTGAAATAGCCTCTGCGGTAGAAGAGCGTCCTACGCCTTGTGTACCATCACCTTGCGGGGCAAATGCAGAATGTAGAGAACAATACAATGCTGGATCCTGTATTTGCTTACCGGGCTACTTTGGAAATCCCTATGAGGCTTGTAAACCGGAGTGTATACTTAGTTCAGATTGCGCTTCTAATATGGCATGCCTTCAAAATAAATGCAGAGATCCTTGCCCTGGCACCTGTGGCTTGAATGCACTATGTAACGTCATCAACCACATACCCAACTGTTTATGTCCAGATAAATTTTATGGAGATCCATACAAAATTTGCACTTTCCAAGATGAACGTAAGTACTCGTATCAATACATTAGTTACGAAAAAACTATTAATATTATATAAGCTTATTATCACATTAGATAGGTACTATTATGTGACAGGCCTAATTGGTCGAGTGGTAGTAGAAATATCTATTTTATCACAAAGGTCGTGCATTTGAATCTCGTCCAAAACAAACATTTGTGCGCATGAACATGACTACTTGTCTTCGTTTGCAGGTTTTCTATGTATTCATAATTTTTAAAAAACACGATGGCGTTGCGTAATTTATCCAGAATGATTACTATACCATATGTAAAATAAACTTATTTCTTACAGCGGAAACCGATCCTTGCAAACCTTCTCCATGTGGACCCAATAGCAATTGTAAAGCACAAAATGGATTAGCTATTTGTACATGTCTAAGTGGATATGAAGGTGCACCACCATTATGTAGACCAGAATGTATCTCTAGTTCCGAATGTTCACTAAACAAAGTTTGCCAGAACTTAAAATGTATCTCATTGTGCCCTCAAGCATGTGGAGTTAACACTGACTGTCGAATGATAAAGCATAACCCTATATGTACATGTAAACAGGGTTATACTGGTGATCCATTTTCAAGATGCTATATTTTACCGGAACCAGAACAGTCTCCCCCAGAAACCAAACAGCCATGTTTCCCTTCACCCTGTGGATTGAATGCAGAATGTCGTGATATCGGCGGTTTCCCGTCATGTACTTGTATACGAGGATTCTTCGGAAGCCCACCTAATTGCAAACCAGAATGCGTAGTAAATACAGACTGTAGCAATGATAAAGCCTGTATCAATATGAAATGCCAAGATCCTTGTCTTGGCTCATGTGGATCAAATGCAATATGCAGTGTTATAAAACATGTGCCAGTTTGCTCTTGCCCTACAGGATACCAAGGAGATCCATTTTCATTCTGTAATCTCAAACCTCCAGGTAATGTATTATTACTTGTCAAATAATTTAATGTAAATGAATATAACACTTTGTAAGCAATTTTCTTAAAACATACTTTTTTTAGAAGTACCTCAAAACATTGACCCATGTCAACCGTCTCCGTGCGGGTCCAACGCGCAATGTAACAACGGTGTGTGTACCTGCTTGCCTGAATATAATGGGGATCCATACTTTGAATGTCGACCAGAATGTGTTTTGAGCACTGATTGTCCCCTCAATAAGGCTTGCTTACGATCCAAGTGTATCGATCCTTGTCGTAACATGTGCGGAGTCAACGCAGAATGTAATGTATACAACCATGTTGCTGTCTGCAGCTGTCCAAAGGGAATGTCTGGAGATGCCTTCAGTCAATGTATAACTATCGAACGTAAGTATTATTATAATTGTTTTATACTATTTATATTTGACTTAATCATTCAATCATTTCCAACAACCTACAAAATCAACACTGTTTGCATTTGTTTTTTTAGAACCTGTAACAAGACCTTGTGAACCATCACCGTGTGGTCCAAATAGCATATGTCGTACAGCTAACGGCCAAGCGATTTGTGCTTGTATTCAAGACTTCATAGGAAACCCGCCTAACTGTCGCCCAGAATGCATACAAAGCACAGACTGTTCACCATCTCAAGCATGCATTAATCGAAAATGTCAAGATCCGTGCCCTGGTTCTTGTGGACATAATGCTGTTTGTATTGTAAATAACCACAACCCAATCTGCAGCTGCCCAGACAGATACACCGGTTCACCGTTCAGCCACTGTTATGGTAACATTTCGTTAATTTTATAATAACGTATATAAATTTTGAATTTAAGGCACTTACGTAAAAAATTATGTTTTCAGTTGCACAAATGGAAGAGCCCGTCAAAAACCCCTGTATTCCAACTCCTTGCGGTCCAAACAGCTTATGTACAGTAACTTCAGGTGGAAATTCATTTATTTGTACATGTCAACCAACATTTGAGGGTAGCCCACCGCAATGTCGAAGAGAGTGTGCTTCGAACGATGAATGTCCTTCCAATAAGGCATGCATTAATTACAAATGTGCAGACCCCTGTCCTGGATCCTGTGGCGTAAATACGAACTGTGTAGTTCGTCTTCATAGTCCGATGTGTTCCTGTCTAAATGGATTTACAGGAGATCCCTTCACATCTTGTCACAGCATACCACAGGAAATAGAAACAATAGACCCATGTAATCCAACACCTTGTGGTACAAACGCACGCTGTAAAACATCTGGTAATGGTGCAGCAGCTTGTATATGCGATATGGGTTACTTTGGAAACCCATACGAGGGCTGTAGGCCTGAATGTGTCGTGAATACTGATTGTCCATTCAATCAAGCTTGCCAGAAAAATCTATGTAAAGACCCATGTCCAGGAGCCTGCGGATTTTCAGCAATATGCCAAGTAGTTAATCACGTCCCATCTTGCAGCTGTGCACCAACTTACACAGGAAATCCCTACGAATATTGTCATATCATTATAAATGAACCTGGTAAGTAAATGTTACATTAATTCAACATTTTATTTTACGTGTAATGTACACGACATGTGTAAACGTCCGTGTTTTCATTTTATTTTAGTGCCATCTTCGGACCCATGTGTACCAAATCCATGCGGAAGCAATTCGGTTTGTAGGAACAATAATGCCCAAGCGTCCTGCTCCTGCATGCCAGATTTCTTTGGAGCTCCTCCAAATTGTCGACCAGAATGTATCGTTAGCTCAGAATGTCCCACAATAAAGAGCTGTGTAAGGCAGAAATGCGTTGATCCATGTGTTGGTACTTGCGGACAAAACGCTGAATGTAGGGTAGTAAATCATGCACCAATCTGCACTTGTCGACAAGGATTTGAGGGAGATCCGTTCATAAGATGTATTATCATAGAACGTGAGTATTTTCATTCTATTTGTTAACAAATTTACATATCAAGTGGTCATTAAATATTTTAAGTACATATTTATTTTTTTCTAAATATAAATTAACGTTTACAGGAATACCAGTTGAAGCTGAACAGAATCCGTGCGTCCCTTCACCATGTGGACCTAATTCTCTTTGCCAAGTAATAAATAAATTATCGATATGTTCATGCATGGATAACTATATGGGATCACCACCAAATTGCAGAGCAGAATGTACCATCAATTCTGACTGTCCCAGTAGTAAAGCCTGTATAAACCAAAAATGTCGCGATCCTTGTCTCGGAGCTTGTGGTCTGCAGACAGAATGCCAGGCTTATCAACACGCAGCGATGTGTAGTTGTAGAGAAGGTTACACTGGAAATCCATACCAAAGCTGTTACTTCCAAGAAAACATAGGTAATTTATGCACTCATACATATTATAACTATGTCATAAGATAGTAATCGATAAAATTAAATATAATGGTGACCCATTATTTGATGTACTCATATTTTTTTATATATTTTCAGAACCTGTGCCTACGGTATATGATAAATGTAACCCAAGTCCTTGTGGAGCAAACGCCGACTGCAATGAAGGGCAATGTACATGTAGAGCGAACTATTTTGGAAATCCATATCTTAGTTGCCAGCCGGAATGCACGCATAATTCCGACTGTGTTCAAAATAAGGCTTGTCTAAACAACAAATGCGTAAATCCCTGTAGTAACCTATGTGGTCAAGGTGCTATATGTGATGTCTACAATCACATACCCATGTGTAGTTGTCCATCAAATACAACTGGAAACGCATTCTTTTCTTGTACGCCGATAACTGGTAAGTATATTTTGACTTCTGATCTTAACATACATACAATTAACCTAATTACCTCTAAATTAATGAAATATTTTCTGCCCTTTAGTTGTCAAGACAAATCCATGTCAACCAAATCCTTGTGGGCCATATAGTACTTGCCGTACCATGAATGATCAAGCAATGTGTTCATGTTTGATCGGTTATATTGGCGTACCGCCATCATGTCGACCTGAATGCTTAGTGGATTCCGATTGTACAAGCCTTCTAGCTTGTTCGAACCAAAAATGCCGAGATCCATGCCAAGGATCGTGCGGATTTAATGCCGAATGTAGGATCCACAATCATAAACCAATTTGTTACTGTCGAAACGGATTTACTGGAGATCCATTTACACAATGTTCTCCGGTTTCTTGTAAGTACTACCTTAAGAATTAAGTTAAATTTTTTTATTCGAATTATTATTAACATTGAACTTTTATAATTAAAACCATTAATTGAAGATTTAATTAACATTTTTACAAGTATTGATGTTAATAATTTTAATTAAATATTTTATTTCGACGTGTAATTCAACTGTTATAGTATGTTTAGGAATATTTAGAAGTATGAAATTACTTGTAATGAGATTATAATGGGAACCATTATGTTCTAGATGTACCACCACCAATTGAGCGAATACCATGTGAGCCATCGCCATGTGGACCCAATTCGATATGTAGAGCTGTAGGCAGTTCCCCATCTTGCTCCTGTATGAATGGCTTTAGTGGAAACCCTCCATATTGCCGACCTGAATGCGTAACGAATAGCGAGTGCAGCTTTGACAAAGCGTGTATTAATAATAAATGCACCGACCCGTGCTTAGGAGCTTGTGGACGTAACGCGGTATGCCGAGTAGTGAGCCATTCACCTCAATGTTTATGTCAATCAGGATTTGAAGGGGATTCCTTTGATCAATGCAAACCTATTGCTGGTAAGTTTTACGATCAGCGTCTCTAAGCATCATTTGTTAACTCGAAAGCGGAATCCGAAATTGCAAGCAAATTTTGGCATCTCACCGCGGATTCCGTTTTCGAGTTAACAAATGATGCTTAGGGAATACGGCTGCAGTTCTGTGATAAAAAAAAGAGATTATAAAAAAAAAATATTGATGAATGATATCTTTAGTTCCAGCGCCCAAACCCGTAGAACCAGCTCAACCATGCGTACCAAATCCATGTGGTTCAAATGCCATCTGTCAAGAACGCAATAATATCGGAAGCTGTACATGCCTGAGTGGTTACTTTGGCAACCCATATGAAGGATGCAGACCAGAATGTCTTCTTAGTTCCGATTGTCCAGAAAATCGTGCTTGCATAAATAATAAATGTCAAGATCCTTGTCCTGGATTGTGTGGCACAAATACCCAATGCCAAATTGTAAATCATCTACCACAATGTATCTGTGCATTCGGATACGTGGGTAATCCTTATGACAACTGTGTATTACGAGAAGGTAAAAAATATGTGATACCTACTAAAATGTTAATACGAACTTTGATTGTCTTAATACGAGTATTATGTAAATATGTAATATTTTTTCAGAACCAACCGATCCATGCACTCCATCACCATGTGGACCCTATAGCACTTGCAAAACTATAAACAACAATGCCGTGTGCTCATGTCTCTCAGAATATATTGGCAACCCACCAAATTGTCGTCCAGAATGTCTCACAAGCGCTGAGTGTTCGCTTGACAAAGCATGTATAAGACAAAAATGTGTCGATCCTTGTATTGGAAAATGTGGAGAAAATGCACAATGTCGCGTTCATCACCACAGTCCATATTGTACTTGTCTACCTGGATTTGAGGGAGAGCCATTTATCAGATGCACAAGGGAGAAAACGCCTATATCACAAGTAGTGAATCCATGTGAACCAAATCCTTGTGGGCCCTATTCGATATGCCGTGATACAAATGGTTATTCAATGTGTAGCTGTCAACCAGGTTACATTGGAGCACCTCCACGATGTACTCCCGAGTGTACAATTAATGAAGACTGCCCTAATAATAGAGCTTGCGTAAGAGAGAAATGCGTAGATCCATGTCTGGGGTCTTGTGGCGCTAATACAGATTGTCACGCTACGAACCATCTAGCTATATGCACTTGTATGAAAGGCTACCGTGGTAATTCATTCCAAGGTTGTTACATCTATAACGGTAAGCATAATATTGACATTGTCTTTGTTATTCTTTTTTTATTTCTCTTAATTTTTTACTTAATTTTTTTACATACTTTATGTGCAGATCCAGAACCCCCAACGGTTAATGACCCGTGTTTACGTTCACCGTGTGGAATAAATGCGATTTGCGATAACGGGACATGTTCGTGCTCTACCGGATATCAAGGCAATCCTTACATTGAATGTCGACCAGAATGTTCAACCGACAGTGACTGTCCAAAGCAACTAGCCTGCATCAATTACAAATGTGTAAACCCATGCATAAACGCCTGTGGATCTGATGCAGTATGCAATGTCTACAATCATCTGGCCATATGCGAGTGCCCAGCGCCTTTGCAGGGTGATCCGTTCCTATCATGTCGACGACCAATAGGTACAGTATAGTCCTATTTGTTGTATTATGGAGGTGCACCCATAAAGAAAATGCAATAATTTCATGTTCAAAATTATTTTTCTAGAGCCGCAAATATTAGACCCATGTACACCGAACCCGTGCGGCCCTAACACTATATGCCGAGCATCGGGCACAGTGGCTCACTGCTCGTGCCTGCCGGCGGCGACGCGAGAACCAGGCTGCAGGCCCGAGTGCCGCGCCGACTCAGAGTGTCCACCTCAACTTGCATGTCGCAACAATAAGTGCCGCGACCCATGCCCAGGGTCTTGCGGAACTCATGCAATTTGTCATGTCAACTTACATTCCCCCATTTGCAGTTGTCCGTCTAATTTCGTCGGTGATCCATTTATTAGATGTCTACCAGGTAATACGATTTAAATATAGCAATTAACTGTATTTATAATTAAAATGTATGTACAAAAATGTTTACTTTAACAGCTCTCGAGACGGAGCCAAAGAAGCAAGCCTGCCAGAATTGCGGTCCAAACGCGGATTGCATCGATGAGCGATGTGTCTGCAGATCCGGCTTCTTGGGATCACCTCCGCTCTGCCGCTATGAGTGTCTCAGTTCCAGCGACTGTGAATGGCGTCTCACTTGCATCAATAAGCGTTGTGTGGATCCTTGTCCCGGTGCTTGCGGTTTCGGCGCCAAGTGTACACCTGTAGCTCATGAACCACAATGCAATTGTCCCCAGGGCACTACTGGAAACCCTCTTATAGAATGCCGCCCCGACATTATCCGTAAGACAGACTCACCTAAAAGAATAGCTTGTATTGTTCAGATTCTGATGTTCGCTATTATTTGAAATTCTAGGTAAAGGGTTGTTCGGCAAATCTATGTTTTCGCTTTTAAGACTTAGGCATGGGTTTTACTAGTGAAACTAGACGAGCCGCGACTCTTCGTTACTGAGTTCCGTTCTGTTTAATGAGACGTGACATAAAATAATAATAAAAATGCTTGTCATACTTGCTACGTCGCAAAAGTTATTAAACCAATTCTGATAAATTAATACTATTTCACAGCGAAACCAGCAGATCCTTGCAATCCATCACCATGTGGACCTGGAGCCATATGTCGCACAAGAGGCATCGGCGCGTCATGTGAATGTGAGCCTGGCTTACGCGGCGATCCCTACACAGGATGTCGTCCAGAATGTCTCGCTGACTCCGACTGTTCGCCGACGCGGGCGTGCTTGCGATCCCACTGTCGAGACCCATGTGTGGGCACCTGCGGTATCGGTGCCGACTGCGAAACTGTGAATCATATACCTCTATGCTCATGCCCTCTAGGAACTCGTGGAAACGCTTTCGAAAGATGTGATGTTATAATTACTCGTAAGTAATGTTTTCTCGTAATTTCGAAAATGAGACTAGTTCTAATTCATTAATTCAAAATACTGACTAATTTCTTTTTCTTAACAGCACCTCCATGTAGCCCATCACCATGCGGCCCGGGCGCGATATGTACTGTATTGGGCGACCGTGCCCAGTGCTCGTGCCCTGTAGGAACTAATGGCGATGCTGCCAGCAGTGGCTGTCGTCCCGAATGCGTGGTCAGCAGCGAGTGCCCACGTGACCGCACCTGTGTGCGCAACAAATGTGTTGATCCCTGCATTGGCGCTTGTGGAAACGGAGCTATCTGTAGAGTCTTTGATCACGCTCCCATATGCTCTTGCCCACCATCTTTGACTGGTGATCCCTTCATTCAATGTCGACCACAAAGTACGTAATCCAAAAAATGCTAGTTGTAATGTCAATTGTCATTATCTATACATATAATAAAATAATGAACCCCAGTATTGTCTGAACATATTTGGCAAAAATGGATAGGGAACAATAAAAGAAAAGTAATAAAAGCGTATTTTTTTCCGATTATCCAATTCAGCGCGGGCGAATTCGAGGGAACAGCTAGTTATATATAAATATTATTCATCCAAATTAAATTGACAGTTTTTGTACGCTTTTTCAACAATTTTACTGACAGATTACAACCAGGACTTAGGAAACTAATTCATATTAACTATCTTTCTAGCTACACCGCCAATAGACAAAGTGGATTATGATCCTTGTGACCCCAACCCTTGCGGACCACGCGGAACATGCCGTGCAGGAATTTGTACATATCCAGAATGCATAGTAAATGATGACTGTCCAGGTGATAGAGCCTGCGTCAATAGGAAATGTACTGACCCATGTGTAAATGCCTGTGGTCTTAACGCTCTGTGCACAGGAATCAGACATAATGCAGTATGCTCTTGCCCTGTTGGATATACTGGTTTTGCCCTTGTGAGATGTGAACGAATCATCATCCCGACCCCAGCTCCACCTGTGCCAGAATGTGTCAGAGATGATCAGTGCGCGGACAATGCCGCTTGCATTGACACACGTTGTTTACCTGTTTGCGGACCCAACAATTGTGGAATCAACGCACGTTGTTTAGCTAGGCAACATAGAGCACGATGCGCTTGCCTCCCTGGATATGAAGGAGATGCGTATAGAGGATGTTACTCAGGTATATTTTTAAACAAATTAAGTGTGTAAACATAATTATAAATAGAATTGATTTCATCTCTGCCCATAAGAATTAAACATCAAAACTGATTTAACTTTTTTCCCATTGTTACAGTTGAATGCCATTCAAATAACGACTGTCCTGACGATGAAAGTTGTGACAACGGATCTTGTTTGAAAGTATGCACTCGCGTACGTTGCGGAGTGGAGGCTCATTGTCTTGCGAGAGGTCATACTGCGTCGTGCGAATGTAACCTGGGCACCCGAGGAGATCCTTGGACCGCCTGTCGTAGAGAAGAATGTACCAACGATGAGGAATGCCCTGTATGGCTCGCTTGTAGACAAGGAGCCTGCCGCGACCCTTGTCCAGGCGCCTGTGCCCAAGGAGCAATTTGCACCGTCATCAGACATGCTCCCAATTGTGAGTGCCCACGCGGTACTCAGGGTAATCCTAAAATAGAATGTCAACCAGGTTTGTACAATTCCATTTGCCTACACATAAAATTACTTTTTTTTATTTTTTATTCTTGGACGAACCACACAACGCCATCTAGTCCCAAACTAAGCAACTAAGCTTGTACTATGGGTACTAGATTGCTGATAAATATACTTAAACTAGCTTCCGCCCACGGCTTCGCCCGCATGGCCTAGTAACAATTAGAATATTTTCCTTCAGAAACAAATTCCGACCCGGCACGGCCCGGTACGGTACGGTTCCATCCGGTCCGATCAGGTCCAGTCGGTCCCCCGAGGTTTCTCAGTTTCCCGTGGGAATTTTTAAATATCCTTTCTTAGTACACCCCTAGACGTCGCCATCGTAAGGAACCTACAGTCCAAATTTGCAATCTCTAGACTCACCGGTTTGGGCTGTGCGTTGATATATAGTTAAGTCAGTCAGTCAGTCAGTCAGTCAGTCAGGACTTTGAATTTTATATATAAAGATACTTTTTTTGTAAATAAATACTTATACATAGAAAATACCCAGACCAAGGCAAACAGACATGTTCATACACACAAATGTTTGCCTTGCGCAGGATTCGAACCCGCGGCCCTTGGGATAAAGTGACCATTGCTAGCCACTCGACCACCAGACCTGTCTATTAATAATGTATTTTTCCGTATTTGTGCCAAGATTTCATTCAAACCTTTTTTCAGTGTTGGAAACATCAGAATGTCAAACAGACGCAGAGTGTGGTCCCGATCTAGCATGTCTGCAGGGCAATTGCAGAAATCCATGTGAAAACACATCTTGTGGAACACGGGCTGTATGTCGCGTCGCAAACACATTGCCGTTCCGTACGCTTGTGTGTGAATGTCCTAAACCACTAACCGGTGACGCATCAGTTCAATGTGATCTCAGTGAGTATTTGTAGTATTTTATTTTATTAAAGAAATAATCTTCATTCATATAATAATCCAAATGTGTATTTCAGACTGCAGGATTATTCAAGAGCGAAGTGGAAAAGCGCAAATATATTGATTTCCTGATCAAATCATTTTTTTCACACTTTACTCTCACTTGTAAATATATATAGCAAAATAACATAATTATATTTGTCCAAGGGTGTCCATAACATTATTTTTAGTACAAGAGATAGGTATGCCTGTACTATCTGTATACACAAATGTAAATAATTTAAGATAACTTAGAAACAGTCATAATTTTGAAAGTCAATTTGGCAGAGGAAATTTTGGAACACAAGTTTCTAATAAAGTCTTTACGATTTCACTTTTGGTAACAGTGATTTCAATGTAGTCGGCTATACAGGTAACTTTCGTGAATAAAAATAAAAGAAAGTCATAATGTTTTAAATAACTCTATAGGAGGCGAATGCGCTCAAGACTCAGATTGCGGTGATATAGAAGTTTGCACGAATAAACGGTGCGTGCACGCGTGCGAGCAACCATCAGCGGCTTGTGGTATTGGCGCAGAGTGCCGAGCAGCTTCCCATAGCGCTCGTTGCCTGTGCGTACCACCGCTGCAGGGAGATCCGCACCGCGCCTGCACCGTGCCCAATGGTCAGTGAATTTAATATTTGATGAACATGTCAAACCTTTAACTGCACTTCAACTTATTAACCTGATATTTTGTTCTATTCTACAATATCAGACTTTACTATGTTCCGTAATGATTTTGGAAAACAAGATAGCAACTTTAATTTTAGCATTCCATCTTACGTCTTACTAAAATCAGATCCCTATTGATATATGTATTCAAATATTTACCTTTAACTGAATAGTCGGACCTACTGCTGAGTGTACGGCGGACGAGCAATGCGGAACATCAGAGGCGTGCGTGGCACGTCGTTGCGTATCCGCTTGCGCCGGAGCCTGTGGTAACGGCGCATTATGTGAACCTGCGCAACACCGAGCGCGCTGTCGCTGTCCACCCGGCACAGCCGGCAACCCTGCTGTCAACTGTTATACCCGTAAGTCAATGAAACAAAATAAGAAAACTAGTGATATTACATAAATCTCTATCATATTCTAACATCACATATTTATCTTATAGCCGAATGTACTTCCGACGACGACTGCCCCTTCGATAAGACCTGCGTCAACAGTTACTGTCGCGATCCATGTGCACTCGGTTCGCCATGCGGTAGAGATGCTATATGTGAAGCTGTCGCTCACGTGGCCACCTGCCACTGCCCCGCGGGTACTCAAGGAGACCCGCGACGTACCTGTATTTCAGCCGTCTGTCATTACAACGAAGACTGCGATGACACACAATTATGTGATAGACTTAATCGTATATGTCGACCTGCCTGCACTGATAATGCTTGCGCCTCTGGAGCACTCTGCACTGCCCGAAGTCATAGACCGATTTGCAGCTGCCCGCCGGGTCGCTCTGGTGACCCTTACCTTCGTGGTTGCGCTAAGGAAATCACAACTGAATGTACCACGGATGCCGACTGTGCAGCGCCTTTCGCTTGTGTTAACAGTCGATGCACTGATCTCTGTCTTGGCAATCCCTGCGAAGCCGGCCTTCTATGTAAAACCGTCGACATACTACCATTAAGAGCAGTGGCGTGCGTATGTAAGGATGATGGACGCGTTGCTCAAGGAAATGGTTGCAAAGGACCACCTACGGCCGAATGTACAGTCAACTCCGAATGCGCGCTGAGCCAAATTTGTCGCCGTGGAAGTTGCGTTGATGCCTGCAAAGCTGATCCTTGTGGACTGAACGCTCTATGTGAATCAAATGACCATGCTTCTAGGTGTAGTTGCCCAGAAGGTTACTATGGAAACGCAAGAACTGAATGCAATCCAGGTATTGTGCCACATTACGGTGTTTTTTTTTTTTAGATAATACCTCCGTGGCGTAATGGTTACCATACCAGACCGCCACCCAGGAGGTCCCGGGTTCGAATCCCGGTCGGGTCATGATGAAAAACGAACTTTTTCTGATTAGCCAGGGTCTTGGATGTTTATTTATATATGTTTTGTTTAAAATATAATATGGTTGAGTTAATATCCCATAACACAAGTCTCGAACTTACTTTGGGGCTAGCTCAATCTGTGGAATTTGTCCCTATATATTAATTTATTTATAATGTATTCTACAATAGTTATTTATAATATAAACATGTTTGTTTTCAGAACCTAGAAAACCATCAGCAGAATGCTATAGCGACGACGAGTGTCATTCAGAACGCGCATGTATCAATCGCTTATGCGTAAACCCATGCAGCGATTCATGCGGTCCTGGTGCTTTATGTAGAGTCATCGACCACAAACCCCAGTGCTCTTGTCCGAAAGGATATAGTGGAGTAGCTACTATGCAATGTATACCACGTAAGTCTTACTGTTTTTCCTTAGTCCTAATGTATTATTTAAAGTGTACTAAAAACAATTGATTAATATTTTTTTTATTTTTACACTTTTTATATTGCATACAGCATCAGAGGGTTCCGTGGGCTGCAAGGCGAACTCGGAATGTCCGCTATCTCAAGCCTGCATTAACGGCGCATGCGCAGACCCCTGCTCATGCGGCTCCAACGCACAATGTACCGTCGTCAGACATCACCCAGTATGCTACTGCGAACGAGGTTATTCCGGCAACCCATACACTGGATGCACACAAGGTAAACTTAATATTACATCTAAACAATTATGTCTTTAATCTTATAACATGTCCTTAAAACGATCAATGTTATGCTTTTGTTTTAGTTGGCTGCACCTCTGACTCTGAATGCTCCGATAGCGACACTTGCTATAATGGCGCGTGTGTCAATCCTTGTGTGATTGAAGCGCCATGTGCTATTAGCGCAGAATGTTATGGCCAATCTCATCGGCCCAACTGCCGCTGTCCATTAGGAACTACAGGAAATCCGTACACTAGATGTCAAGTAGTAGAATGTCAAATAAATAATGACTGTAATGACGACAGCGTTTGCGTAAACGGAGTTTGTCGAAATGCGTGCACAACTGATGGCCTAAATCCCTGCGCAAACAACGCTGAGTGTTTTGCACGCAATCACGCCGCTTCTTGCAAATGTCCTTCAAGCTTGCCTCTTGGAGATCCTTTAACAAACTGTGAAAGACTGAACGTAGTCGGTGAACCTGAATGTCGACTAGATAGCGATTGCCCAAGCGGCCATGCATGTCTTAGAGACCAATGTCGTGAAGCTTGTAATGAACTGAAACCATGTACTGGCAATGCACGCTGTACCGTATCCGACAGTGTACCTTTCAGAACCTTAATATGCCGCTGTCCAGACGGATTCACACCTGATGAAAGAGGTTCTTGTAAACCCGCACAACTACCACCACTAAGCTGTTCTTCAGATCATGATTGCAGTGATCAAGAGTCTTGTGTCAATAGAATTTGCCGTAACCCATGCAACTGTGGAAATAACGCCGAGTGCTTTATTCGTGACCACCGCCCTGTCTGCTCATGTCGAGATGGCTATGACGGGGACCCTTATCGAGCTTGTCGCATTGTCGGCTGTCGAACAGATTCAGAATGCGAATCCCACGAAGCTTGCGTCAATGGCAATTGCATCAGTCCTTGCTTGCTAAACAGTACTTGTGGTCCCAACGCCGAATGTTACGTTGAAAGAAATCAACGTCTGTGCCGTTGCCGCTCTGGTTTCGAAGGGGATGCATATAGAGGCTGCGACGCAATAGAATGTAGATCAAACGGTGATTGTCCACAAAGTAAACAATGTCACGCTCACAGATGCATTGATCCTTGCCTGTCCGGAAACATATGCGGAATCAATGCATTATGTCTAGTCAGAAATCACAACGCTGTATGCAAATGCGAACGAAGTTTCACTGGCAATCCATATGTGGAATGTAAACAAATTATCGCCGAATGTTACGTGGATGCTGATTGTCCATCGAAACAGGCATGTCTCTCTTCCAAATGTGTTAATCCATGTACAACTCTCCATCCATGCGCAACACCAACGCGCTGCGAAGTATCACCCACTCTGCCAGTCCGGACGCTACTATGCACCTGCCCCCCTGGCTACGTTAGCAGCGGCGGTGGCATGTGTCGCCCTGCTACTCCATTTGCCGATGTCGAGTGTGAAATAGACAAAGATTGCACTTCAAACCATGCTTGTATAACATCGATTTGTCAAAACCCATGTGAATGTGGTCCGAATACCGATTGCCAAATACGGGATCACAAACCCGTGTGCGCTTGTAGACCAGGTTTTGTAGGTGATGCGCGATTCGGATGTTATGAGATCTTATGTCAATCTGATTCTGAATGTTCAAGCGATGAGACATGTATAAACAGTCGCTGCGTACCTGCCTGTTCCGTTGAACCTGATGTGTGCGGAGAATCAGCGGAATGTTACGGTGCTGACCATCGCGCCTCTTGTCGCTGTAAAATTGGCACAATTGGCAATCCATCCATTGCTTGTACACCTATTGGATGTCGGGCCAATTCAGATTGTCCACCAGATAAATCATGCATTAATGCTAAATGTGTAAATCCATGCCTAGAAGATACTTGTCACGCACCAGCCGAATGCCGAACACATTTGCATGAAGTACACTGTGTATGCCCACCTGGTTATCAAAGCACAGAGACTGGTTGTGAAAAAACGAGAGAACCACAATGCATATCTGATATCGATTGCCCATCTGGAACTGCTTGTCTTAACGCCAAATGTGTCAACCCCTGCCTTGAGACAAAACCGTGTGGAACAAACGCGGAATGCAAAGTCGTAGACTCACTTCCAGTCAGAAAAATGGTTTGCGAATGTATACCAGGATATCGTGGAAACGCGCTTATCGAATGTACACCTAACAGAGGTAAGAATTATATAATATAATATATTTTAAAATGTCTACTATTTAAATGTTATTGTCACACGTAATTCATGGTTTTTTATTTCTTTTTAGTGCCTATTGCCAAATGCATCGATGGACAGGGAGTAGATGTAAATGGTGAATGTGTCCCATGTCATGAAGATGTCGGCCGCGTAGTAGATAGCCGTGGACGCTGCGTGTGCGACTCTGAGCGCGGATTTACTCCACGAGGCGATGAGTGTGTGCAAGCCGGCTGTCGCACCGATGACCAGTGTGATGACCGGTCGCGATGCATCAACAGCGCTTGTGTCGACGCCTGCGCTGCCGAACCTTGCGGAATCGGTGCCTACTGTAATGCTTCCAACCACCGCTCTCATTGTTATTGTAAACCCGGTTATTTCGGTAATCCACGAGTACAATGTAACACAAATCCAACACCGCCAGACCATAATTACCGCACAGATTTTCCAATACCAGAAATGCAGGTACACTGCTTAGCGAATGGTGTGCGTGTTAGTCTAAAAATTAAAGATTTCAATGGAGTTCTGTATGTGAAAGGATATAGTAAAGATGAACGGTGCCACCGTGTTGTGCATACCTCAGAAAATCAAGAAAGCCCAGTGGACTTTACCGTACACTTTGGAGATTGTGGCTTGGTGCACATTAACGTAAGTATTTCTACTTTCTTATTTAGTAACTTGTTTAAATAGTAGTAATTTAGTAAAATTTATACATATACATATATTTTGGTCTTACGACTTTTGTTGTGCTCAATATTTATGAATATAATTATCGCACGTCATTGTCAAAAACATTTGTAAACGAAATGTACCTATATTCCATTTATAACTTCTCTTCATAATATGTAAGTAACGACAGATGGACAAATTTTTCATTAAATACATTTATTTTTTCATCAACAGGGCCTGGCAAGCTTCGTGCTTGTAATGCAGAAGCATCCTAAACTAGTCACTTCAAACGCTAAAGCGTTCCACATTAAATGTATCTATCAAACTGGAGAAAAGAATGTTACATTGGCATTTAACGTGTCCATGTTAACAACTGCTGGAACGATCGCTAATACTGGCCCACCGCCCACCTGCTCCATGCGAATCGTCACTCGCTCTGGTGACCAAGTTAGCTCTGCTGAAATCGGAGAAAACTTGGTTCTACAAGTCGACGTCCAACCATCAAGTAAGTATTATTTGAAAGTTTTTAATATTAATTATTGATTAGACTTTTAATTTATACATTTAAAATACACCCCATAGGTAATGTTGATAAAGATGATTCAACCAAGAGAATTCATATTATTTTAACTTTCCAGGTATATACGGTGGATTTGCGAGAAGCTGTATTGCGAAAACCAGTGAAATATCAACAAAAGCAGAAAATGAACATATCGTAACAGACGCAGACGGCTGTGCCACCGATACGGCCATTTTCGGTGAATGGGAACGTAGCGAAGACGGTAGTGCTCTTCGAGCCTCTTTCAACGCTTTCAAGTTCCCGAGCAGCGATAACATAAGATTCCAATGCAACATACGAGTTTGCTTTGGTAAATGCCAGCCGGTAAGTTGTGAAGATGTCTTCAAAATCTAATTCATTTAAACTCAACCAATATACCTAATAATTATTTTAAAATATGAACAGGTCAACTGCCGCGGATTCGACGCTTTCGGAAAACGAAGAAAGAGAGAAGCAATCGACAACGAAGTTCCTCTATTAGGAAACGAGGGACAGACGCGAGAGGAGGTGACGGTCGAGTCCAATCCTATTGTGACACTGGAGAAGCGCGATGCGTCCCGAGTGGCGCGACAGCGCGACGGATCCGGCGCTGCGGCATCGCCCAACCAGAACGACGTGTGTGTGTCAGCGGCCGGGCTGGCTGTAGCGCTGGCGCTGACGGCGCTGCTGGCGCTGGTAGCGGTAGCAGCGGCCGTGGCGTGCTGGCTGGTGGCGTGGCGCCGGGCGCGGCCGCCGCCAGCGCCGCTGCCGCACCCGCCTGACTTCCCCAACCCGCTGTTCCAGCGCTGAGCGCCGACCGCGGTTCGCTAGTCCGCGCCCCGCTCCTCCGTCGGCGCCGGGCGGTGTCGGCTCTTCCTTCTCTCACTCGGCTTCATTCTGAGCGCGCCGCCGGAGGACCGCGGGCGAGGGCGCCGCGAGCGCCCCCCCTCGCCGCGCTCGCCGCGTCCTACTTTAGATTTTAATAATTTTATATAATATTTTGTAACGTTTCTTTATTTAACTTAGAATCGTCGCCTCCTTCGAATTTTGTGATATTCATAATATAAATATTCGAAAACACCATAATTTTATGTAATTAAATAAAACGAATATTGTTTATATTTTAGTATATAAGGAAAAATAATAACATTAATAATACGCATGTGTTTTACTATCGACCTTAAACGAAAAAAAAGGCAGTTATATAACTACATCTCAGCGACGAGAACTCCACAGCTCGATATAGGCCACCCCAACCAAACGTTTCCAGTATGATCGGTAGGAAGTGGCCTAGAATATAACTGTTTTAAATAAATAAAATAAATCTTTATTTCCTTACACAGCTTAATTCCTTGTTTTACAAAAAAGGACAGATTTTAACAACAAAGTGAAATAACAGAAACTGAACAGAACTTTTTTATTTTATACGGCAGACAAACAGGCAAGCCACCTGATGGTAAGTGGTCACCGCCGCCTATGGACTTCAGCAACACCAGGGGTGCTACCAATGCGTTGCCCACCTCTGACGAGAACTCTAATGTACCTCTTAAATAGTCCCATGTCATAGTCCGTAAACTTGATTACGATACATGCACATCACGTCCGGGAATTTAGTTATTGTGGAATTCAAAATCATTTTATCTACGTCATTTTCTGCTACAGCGGGTTTGTACAACGAATCGTATGTATTTTTTAGTGCGACTGTAGTTGTGCTTAGTTGTACCACTAGGAACACTTATTTATGATAGCGCAACTAGTTGTATATACCAGTTGTATGAGGAAAACGGGGTTATACCCCCGTATAGTAGAGTAAAATATAAAAAGGCAATTAAGTCGTTATTCTCCTAGAATTCTGTCGTCATTTACGACGTGAGTGCATAATTTATATTTCTATGCACGACAATGGTCTTCACACAGTCACAACGCACGTGAAACAAACATTATTTTAAAGTGAAAACTTCTTTAGCGGCGCTTGTCACTTTTTTAGATGGGTAAAAAATGTTAAACTCGCGTCAGATCCGTAGCCTGATCGAAAAAGCGTAAGATTCCCTAACCATTCCAAAACATTCAAAAATGCACAACGTTGATGTTTAAGTTTTCACTTCTGCCGGCACTCCCGAAGTGAAACCCGTCCTATTTTTATACCATAAAAGTGGCAAACAAGCATACGGTCGGCCTGACGGTAAGCCGTCACCGTAGCCTATAGACGATTGCAATAACCGAAGGAATCACTCACGCGTAGCCAAAAAGTGGAGCTCTGGAGACCTTACTCATCATAGGAACACAACATGGCCGAGCGAGACCAATGCTATTTGGCTACGATCTTCTGTAAGGTGGAGGTCCTTCCCCAGACGGGCTGCTCCGTTTTGAGCGGATTATCCGCTGTGCCTTTCCTCTCTATCTCTTTAATGCACATCACCCTTCCACCATTCAGATCCATCTTAAAGTAGAAACATAATATTGATATGTGTGTTACGCGAGCGTCCCACAGGAAGATCGCTGAAATAGCACCACATTGCACACGGCACTATGTATTTTCATTAAACATTGTGCAATTGAAGTAAAGTGCTGATGCAGCGGCACGTGTAAGCCGCGACGCCCCGGAGGCCGCCGCGACAACCAGACACTTGGGCTTCACACTTCGACCCGACGTCGTGTATTTTTAATTATAGTTTTATTTCTTAATTTTTTACTTTTGTAATTTTTGACTCTAATAAATGAGTTAATAAAATTTTGGTTTTTTTTTGAGACCTCCGGCTCGCTAGACCATATTTGGCGCAGTCGACTAGGGGCTCGAACTAGGCGCGCGTGATTTCGCGATCAAGATTTCCGAAAGAATTACAGCCCGTGTCCCGCGCGACTAGCTGATTCTTAAAATCTTCATCGAGTCCACCTACATCCCTACGTGTCCAGCTGAGGGCGGAGGAGATATCCAGAAATCGACATCGCTCAAGAAATTCCAGGTATCGAGAATATGATACTGTAAGTACATTACAATTTATTCGTAGTGTTGCTTTCCTTATTTCCTAGTAATCTTAATATAAACTCCCAAAATTTTTCATCCTCGTAAATCAGCTCGTAGCTCTGCATCTCGGCAGGCTAGAGTCACTATAGTAGATAGGAATAGAGATATAGATATAGAAAACACTAGTTTAGAAATGGCTCAACAACCACTAGCTCAGTCGGCACCTGGCCAAGCTGACCCGGACACCATAATTAAGGCCCTACGATTGGCGCCTGAGTTTGATGGCAACCCCCACACGCTACCAAGGTTAATACAACTATGTGATCAGATAGTAGGGGCTTACCAATCGGAAGATAATCATCTTACTAATTTATTCTTAATAAATGGCATATTAAATAAGATAAAAGGTACTGCCGCAATGACTATAAATTCCAACGGCATACCATCCGATTGGTTAGGCATTAGAAACGCACTAATTAATAATTTTAGCGATCAACGAGACGAGACCACTCTGTATAACGATTTGGCTATGCAGATTCAAGGCAATAGTTCACCACAAGAGTTCTATGATCGGTGTCAAACGCTTTTTAGTACAATTATGACGTTTGTCACTTTACACGAGACTGTACCCACAACCGTAACTGCTAAAAGAGACCTGTATAAAAAATTAACGATGCAGGCCTTTGTTCGCGGACTTAAAGAACCACTAGGGTCTCGTATAAGGTGCATGCGCCCCGAGAGCATGGAGAAAGCATTGGAATTTGTACAGGAGGAACTTAACACTATTTATTTGCAACAACGCAATGAAGGACTTCCTAAAAACGCGCAGAGCACAGCTGCTCCTAAGCCTATACAGATGCCAATGCCACTGCCACAGCCTCAGATTCCCCAAATTCCTAGAGCTTTTACATTTGGACCCATGGCGCAACAGCCACCACGCCAATTTATTAACACTCACCAGTCACCCAGGCCTAACCCGCAGTATCAGCAAAATCAGGTTCGTATGCCTTCTCGCACGCAGCAGATGTTTGCAGCACCACCCCGTAATTACAATGCTAATAGTAATATGTTTAGATTACCACCTCGATACTTTAATACTAATAATAACTTTGGACCCCGCCCTATGAGCGGAGTAAATCATTACACCCCCAAAGTATTACCGCCGAGTGGTCACGATTGGACCAAGCATGGGAATCCGCCTCCCACTAACTACTTCAAGTCTCGAGATGTGAATTTAAACGAGTGTTATACATATGAACCCGATTACAGCTATCACCCAACTTACTATGAACCCGAATATCAATTAGTTGACTATAACAATTATAACTACACTGAACCTACTGACTATGACCAGACTAACTATAATACATGCGAAGAAACCCCTTATCTCGGGACGGGACAGGAATTAATTCATAGTGACCAGATTAGCGAGATGCAACCCTCGACTAGTCAGGTTGAGGATTTTCAGATAAGCAGCCTTATAAAAAAGTTAAAATAGAGGTTAATTTGCAAACACAGAGGCAGTTGCCTTATATACAAATCATGCAACCACCTCTTAAGCTACTATTAGATACTGGTGCAAATCAGTCATTTATTAGTCCCCATGCCGTGGAAAAATATTACCCTCACGTACCACTAGATTACGACCCCTTTGAGATAACCAATATACATGGTACTTCCAGAAATAACCACTCTGTGACCATACCTTGTTTCCAAGAATTTAATGCTCCTGGCGATATCAAGCTGTTCGTATATAAATTCCATAACCACTTCGATGGGTTGATAGGCCTGGATCTGCTTACTCAATGGGAAGCAAAACTAGATCTTAAAGACCTAACTCTAATGACCAGTAACGCTTCAAACCCCATAAAGATGTATAACTCGCGGAACGTCAATCTCTACGAAAATATCATTCCCGCGAAATCTTCTAAGTTGCTTAAACTCCCTATTAACGTAAGCGACGGCGACGCCTATATACCAGAACAAATATTGTGTAATTGCATAATACACGATTGTATAACTACTGTCAAATGCAATCGCGGCATAATTGAGATCGAAAATCCATCTGACCATGATGTCATATTATCCTTAGACCGTCCCGCGGAGGCTGAGTTATTTAGTGTAGAAAGTAATGAAGTAGATGAACAGCCTTTGTCTAAGCGCACTCAAGAGGTACTATCACGCTTGCGCACTGATCACCTCAATCCCGAAGAGAAAGCTAACTTAACTAGACTCTGTGCCCAGTACTCTGACATATTTTACAACGAACCCCTAACTTTCACTAATAAAATTAAACACTGTATAAAGACTACTGACGAGGTTCCCATATACACTAAGAGCTATAGGTACCCTTTCATTCACCGCAAAGAGGTTTAAGAACAGATACAAAAAATGCTAGATCAAGGGATAATACGTCCATCGGAATCTGCATGGAGCTCCCCTATTTGGGTAGTCCCCAGAAAGATGGATGCTTCCGGCAAGCAAAAATGGAGAATTGTTGTCGATTTTCGCAAATTAAACGAAAAAACTATCGACGACAAGTATCCAATTCCTAACATCAATGACGTACTTGATAAATTAGGTAGATGTCAGTACTTCACAACCCTTAACCTCGCATCAGGGTTCCACCAGTGCGAAATGAACCCCCATGACGTACCCAAAACTGCCTTTAATGTAGAGCATGGCCACTTTGAGTTCTTAAGGATGCCAATGGGATTGAAAAATGCCCCGTCCACCTTCCAGAGGGTCATGGACAATGTACTACGCGGACTTCAAAACGAGATTTGCCTCGTCTATCTCGACGATATAATTGTATTTAGTACATCCTTGCAGGAACACATTCTCAACCTTGAAAAGGTCTTCCAGCGGCTTCAAGAGTCAAACTTTAAGGTCCAGATGAATAAATCTGAGTTCTTAAAACTTGAAACTGCCTATCTAGGCCATGTAATAACTCGAGAAGGTATAAAGCCTAATCCAGATAAAATCGCTGCCATAGTCAAGTACCCAATTCCTAGGACTACCAAGGAGATCAAACAATTTTTGGGACTTCTCGGATATTACCGAAAATTCATCCCTGATTTCGCCCGCATTACAAAACCAATGACACAGTGCTTAAAAAAGGGCCAAAAGATCTCAATAGACAATCCTTCTTATGTTAAATGTTTTGAGGCATGTAAGAACTTACTGACAAATGACCCCATTCTACAATATCCTGATTTCGAGAAGGACTTTATACTGACTACTGACGCTAGTAACTTTGCTATAGGTGCTATACTGTCTCAGGGACCTATAGGGTCTGACAAACCAGTATCATACGCATCTCGCACCCTTAACACCAGTGAGATAAATTATAGTACGATAGAGAAGGAGTTGCTAGCCATAGTATGGGCCACTAAGTATTTCAGACCGTATCTGTTTGGGAGAAAGTTTAAAGTAGTAACCGACCACAAACCACTCCAATGGCTAATGAGTCTCAAGGAACCCAACTCGCGTCTCACTAGGTGGAAGTTAAAGTTAAGTGAATATGACTTCTCTGTCATATACAAAAAGGGCAAGTCTAACACCAACGCCGACGCACTATCTAGGGTCGAGATACATAACGAAGAGCTAGAATCTCTCTTAGATGATTTACAATCTATAATAGGTAACGCTTCAGAACAACCCCAACCACAACAAGGTTCTACGACCGCAACAGTCCACACTAGCGAGGAAAACCCTATACTAGAGGTCCCCATCACAGATGATCCTCTTAATAAATTCCACCGCCAACTCGCTATAACACTTGTAGGCGACATAAAAAAACGGCCTGTTGTATCAAAGCCATTTGAAACTCATACCCGTGTCTCAATTCAAATCTCACAGTCCAATCTGGAACAAGATGTTATTAATTCCATTAAAGAATACGTCAATCCAAAGGTTAAAACTGCTCTCTTGATCAATCCCCCAAACGCCATGTATTCGATTATACCTATAATCCAATCTAACTTTAAAAACTCATCTATGAACCTCGTACTTTGCAAACACGAGTTAGAAAACGTAAAAGAATACTTAAGGCAACAAGAGATAATTAGTAACTATCACAACGGTAAAACTAACCACCGCGGTATTAGTGAATGTTACCTCTCTCTTTCACATCGTTACTTCTGGCCTAAGATGAAAGAACATATTTCCAAATTTATCGCCGAATGTACTATCTGTGGGCAAGCGAAATATGACAGGAACCCTGTCAGACCACAATTCAACCTTGTACCACCTGTGTCTAAACCTTTCGAAGTGATCCATATGGACCTATTCACTGCTCAAAATGAAAAATATTTAACATTTATAGATGTCTTTTCTAAATATGCTCAAGCGTATCCTCTTAGAGATGGAACAGCACTCAGTATCTTACAAGGTTTTCTAACGTTCTGCACTCATCATGGCCTTCCGTTAACAGTAGTAACAGATCAAGGACCTGAGTTTAATAACCAAATCTTTGCGGAATTCGTTAGGTTACACAAAATAACACACCACAAAACACTGGCCCATACACCTAGCGATAATGGTAACATCGAACGGTTTCATTGCACCCTTCTTGAACATTTGCATATCCTTAGCCTACAACGTAAAACAGAACCCATAGTCAATCTGATACCGTATGCCCTAATAGCCTATAATAGCTCCGTACATAGTTTCACGAAATGTCGACCGTACGACTTGATAAATGGACACTTTAACCCCAGAGACCCTATAGACATAGACGTTACCGGGCACTTAATGCAACAATACTTACAAACTCATAAAGACCGAATGAGGACCGTATATGAACTAATACATGACCTGTCCGCCGCTGAACGCGCGGCTATAATAGAGAACCGCAATAAAAACCGGGAACCTGAAATAGAATACCAACCCCAACAACAAGTCTTTATCACTAATCCTGCAGCCAGCCGGCAGAAAACAGCCCCTAGTTATACACAAGACACCGTATTAGCCGACTTGCCTATACACATTTACACCACCAAAAAACGCGGTCCCATTGCTAAGGCTAGATTGAAAAGAATTCCCAAACCAGCTAAATTGTTACAGACCACTACTCCTAACGTTGACCCTGGCCCGAGCACAAGAGATCCAAATTGACAGCCTAGAAGACGGACCTGGACTTCTACCTTTCAAACTGGGACCAACTAGACTAATAACACACTATCATTCTTTCCTTCAGTATATAGAGCTTGATAGCATAAATGATCATATACTTCAAGTGAAAGGCCAGATCCTAGAACTTAAAAATAGGTTACCTAACGATACATATATACTATTTGAAAATCCAATTGATTACTTAAGCTTAAAATTAAATAAAACTTCATATGAACTAGATAGCCTAGAACCTCATCGTTCACGGAGAGGTCTCATTGACGGTTTAGGATCTATAATAAAAAGTATAACCGGTAACTTAGACTATACAGACGCTATTAACTATAATAATGTTATTGAGGCTCTTAAAACTAATCAAGATAAATTAATAGGTAATCTCAATACACATATTAGTCTAAGCAAGGAATGGATGGACCACCATTCAAATATCTTAGTTAACCTAGTGGAAAATCAAAAGAAAATTAACTATACTCTACAGATACTTCTTGACAACGAGGTACACCAACGCAATAATCTAATTAAGTATGCTAAGTTAGCGCAGCTCTTATCTATTATTACTAATAACGTAGATGAGCTGTCGAACGAATTACGTAGAATAGAGGATATATTAGCATTCACCCGCTCATCAAATGTTCATCATTCAATGTTAAGGGTGGATATTTTAGGTAAGATTATTAAGAAGCTTAAGGAACTTTATAGTAGTAACCAGTTATTAGATATAGATTTAAGAGACTATTATACTATCATCCAAACGGGCTCATATTATACAAATAGGCAAATCGTTATAGCCTTTAAATTCCCAATTCTCTCAGCAGAGGTCTACGAACTGTATAAACTACCAATAGTCCCCAACCAATATAACCAGATCCTTGTACCTCCTCATCCTTTACTAGCAACCAACGGTAAAAAGTATATGTACATAGAGGCTGAATGCCCGAAGATAAAGTCTCGATACCTGTGTCAAACGACCACTTACCAGCAGATGAGGTCAGACTCCGACTGTATCCAGACTCTTATTTCCGGACAGACCCTGGATCAAGCCTGCCAACAGATTACTATAACACTTACAAGGGAAACACTGGAAAAACTAGACGTCAGACATTACATCATCACTCTACCGCATCCAACTAAAGTACGACTTACCTGCGACCGGGACGAATTCAGAATCCTGCACCATAGCCATCTAATCACCATACCACAACGGTGCTCAGTACATACAGATGAATTCACCATCTACAACGTTCAAGATCGAGTCGAAGGACAACCTGTCAAGATATTTAACATCCCAGCTAAGCCAGTGCTACAATCTTCACCTGAATCAGCGCTCGTCCTGAACTCCTTAAACCTGGAAGGACTACGAGACATACAAGACAAAATCTTATCACAAAGAACTATGAAACAAGATGAAGGGAGCACAGCATCCTTGTACCATACAACAGTACCACTATATACGATCCTGAGCATCATCGCAATTGCGGCTGCAGCTGCAACATATTATAAGAAATGTATTAAGGGAAGACAAAACCCCGAAACACATAACCAGACAGCGGAGATTGAAGACCCTTCAACTAACACCGCAGCAGTATACAGCATCCCGAATCCTGTGCAGAGGATCCCGAACGCAACATTTTCGCTAAACGCTCTAAAATAGTTGCGATTCTGAGGGGGGAGGTGTTACGCGAGCGTCCCACAGGAAGATCGCTGACATAGCACCACATTGCACACGGCACTATGTATTTTCATTAAACATTGTGCAATTGAAGTAAAGTGCTGATGCAGCGGCACGTGTAAGCCGCGACGCCCCGGAGGCCGCCGCGACAACCAGACACTTGGGCTTCACACTTCGACCCGACGTCGTGTATTTTTAATTATAGTTTTATTTCTTAATTTTTTACTTTTGTAATTTTTGACTCTAATAAATTAGTTAATAAAATGTTGGTTTTTTTTGAGACCTCCGGCTCGCTAGACCATATTTTAATGTGACGTCTTATCGCTCTACGTCATCAGCATCACTCACCACACACGAAGAAATTATGTGTCTCTAGTCGTACTAGCGCCACACCACATTTTAGGAAAAATGCCAACGTTACCAGTTTAGGAGAAATACGGTAGGTGCGCTGTCATGACTGAAGCGGTGACGTTCCGTGGTTCCAGAGATAAATTTACGACGTTAACTTTCTGTCGACGCAACGCTTGTTTAGATATATACTTGTAATACATTGAAAACGCCCAGAATCGACTCAAACACACATGCCATCAAATAAATATTTGCCCCGTGCGAGAATCGAATCCGCGCCTCTGGTACCGAAGGTAGAGTCACACACAACCAACGTGCCACCACCGAGCTGTCAAAACATGTACGGCATTACTGAGTTCAATCACTATATAGTCAGTAATCTATACACTGGAATTACATATTATTTGAGTTTAGAGCAAATTTAAAAGAATTAGGAATATGTATTCAGTTAAACCCTGATGGATCAAAATGCAAGACGTATCACGTGACCATATACAACTCATGATTATGATCTATAATAACGGGAAGTAATAACTCTATTTGCAAAAATGTGAGCTTTTGTTGTTAATTAAATAGTCATGAACGTTCATGATTATTTCTTCAAACGTTTACGACGACATAATATAAGGTATACTTAGTATGAATGGACTTGTAAATTGTACGTGATAATGAAGAGGGAACGAATGGGAAATTAACAATTTGTAGGGGGGACACGAGCTACGAAGATGTACTAATACGCTCACATATATTGTTATTACCCATTAGCCTTTAAACGAGCGAGTGCGAATACCGAGAATTTAGTTTTTTAGTAATTTCGATTCCAACAAATGTCACCGGATTTAATACCAAGCGGTAAAAAATATACTCCAATAGGGTAAGTACAAAGTGACTTCGCGGCATTTTTTATAAGCACACAATGAATCATGTGCCGAATACACAGCTTCGTACAAAGGTAGAACTTAGCACTTTTTCCTTGATATAAACGAATTTCTTCGAATGCTGTATCTAAAATGTTTATGTTAAAATATATCTTAAATACCTACACGTAATAGATACATAAACTGTAACTACATAATTAGGTACATATAATTAACATGTAATCATTTTTTTAAAGATTGAAACTTATAACAAATATTTAACAATTATAGTACAAGGCCAATAATATCAATGTTTATTGTTCATTAATGTGATAGCAATAACTAAATATAACTACATATAAATCTTTACTATCATTATTTATAATGACAACATCTCTCCAATGTTAGAAACAAAACTAAGTAGATATAGTGAATCATTTAGCTACAGAATTTTGAATGATTGGCTGGCATAACCCTGAAACTCGACAGGCGCAGGCGCAGCGTTCACAAACGCCGCAGACGGAGCGCATGCGCGCTCCCCCCGCCAGCCTCCTCTCTCTGTATTCGCTACTCCCCACCACTGAAATCGCACTTTGTTTACCAATTGCTACGATTGACGAACTAGTCGGTCCGCCAACTAAACAGGCGTAACTCGTTCGCCTCTCATTTTATTCACAGTCGCGCGTCGCCAGCGACGCACGCGACTAAATTCTCCGCGTCATGACCCTGTGACGTGATAGTATGAGTAAAGCCCAAACCTCGGCGGAAGCCGCCGCACCCAGCGTGGCGATCCACGTGGAGCACTATGACAGCCCGGGCGAAGAAAAGGCAAAGCTTCTCGGCCTGCATGCACCACCGCCGATCGTTACGCCCTCTGGGCAAATGCGAAAAGTGAAGAGCTTCACTGATACACACAGACTCCACGATGGGGGACCCGCATCAGGAGCAGCCTCAGCGAGATGTCTGCGACCCTATGAAAGAAGTGAAGTGAACACTTTTCCTGAAGGATCGGAATATGGGACCAGCCATTATGGAGCTCCTTCTGTGCGATCCTTGGCTTCCATCGGAATGGGTTGTACGGATGGAAGGAAGATGGTTATCAAAAGAGTGCCAACGTCTCCTACGGAATTGTTTCATCTAGTGCGTCCTCCTACGTGAGTATCACAACGGTGCACACATCCTCTCACTGGCAATTATTCAATTGACTTAACTCAACGACTTCTCCATATCCTGCAGCCATTGTTACTTGAAATTAACAAATAGTTCTATTAGATATCTACTTCGAAATTAAAATTAGGTTCTACATCTTTTATTGCAAGGAAATATTATTTTCATTTCCAAATGACCATGATGATGTAGTGAAATATAATAACGCTATATAAATTCACAGCACATAGGTTAGGAGAATATCTACTTATACGTACATATCTAGAATCTAGCTGTTACAATCACAAAGATTAGCGATTATTAAGATTCTGATATCCTATATCATAAATTACTATTATATTTTGTGGGTGGAGTTTTTAAGTCAACATTAATACGAAGGAAAAATAAATGAAAAACATAATATTTTTTGTAGGATAGTAATATAACTTTTTATAGTTTTAAATTTGACAGTTACAAAACTGAATAGTTTCCAAAAATAAGTAATAACATTGCTATGAGACAGTGTATTGTATTATAGAGTTGTGATTTGCAAACCAAGCACAGCGATTGCATAAGTTGACCTTAGGTTATCTCGTGTTATACCCGACACGCCGTGATGTGGGGTTGTTATGCAAGTGTGAAATGTAATTAACTTATAGGTATATTGATTATTATGATGTAAAGTGCAAATTAAGTCAGTCTACATTATCTACACTCATTTATAAGGTAACTCTCAAAATCCATAATGACCTAATAACATACGTTAACAATAATAGATAGCTTGTCTGTGCTCATTGATTACATAGCTCCGTAAATACATTGTAACATATTTAGTGTTTACATAGTTAGTCTTTTGCGTCAATTGATTAAATACAGATTTCTTTGTAACTTTATCAAACTAGAATATTTATAATTTGTCGCCAAAATTTTCGAAAATCTTAGTGTGTGTTTTGGCCAATGCAACTGTCAAGTGTTCCACAATTAGTATATAAACCAAGCTTAATTTAGACGAGAATTCCTATCAATCAATCTTTATATAACAAAATTTAAGAGAAATAACTAAGGGCAGAAATAAACACCTTTTTATTAAATTTTATTTATTCAGAAACGATTTATGATCTTATTTAATTAACTATTTATCTTTTTTTTACATATTTACTCCAGTTATCTTGTTGGTTAAGAATTACAATATAATTTTGCGTTCAATATTGACTGTTGTCTCTAGCTGGATGCTTAAACAAGCCTATCAGTAATTGCAACGTAAGTTCGATGCACGTGCTTTAAAACAATGATATGTTATGATAAATCACTGCAAATTCAATAAATCATTTTATCGCCATTTTACGCTGTCAATAGGATATCGAATCATTAGCATGATACAAGATAGAAACATTGAACTGATATTATCCATGTATGTACGTACCGATGATGATATGCGTATGCGCATATTCTGTATAAATTCATAACTGAACATTTGTGTTTCTAATTTATTATTAATTCATTATTTTAAAAGCAGTGTGAATTAATTTCTTAACGTAGTAATGATAATATTGCTGAATAAAAGATAATTCCGACAGAATTTCGCAAATCTTCCTGTTTAGACTTTTAATATCAACATTTTATTTATATTTGAAAAGATCTATCAATGTCAATGTTAGAAATCATAGAAGTCCACCGAAAAGTCTTAACAAATCTTATTGAGATGTACATTTTTATATCAATTTTTATCTGCAAGTCGGCGATGTTACTTAAAAACGCTTAAAGACATGTTTCTTTTGAGACAGCCTCAATCCTATGTGACGTAGGATTATAGGGAGTAGGCACATGACCTTCATGCCGGGACATGATAACGTTGCAACGATATCTGTTCTCTTATATCTCGCACACGGATACTACGATTGATCGTGCGGTTGGCCTTATCAGCCTACTTGATAATCATTTTTAAAATACGTTTTATACTTAGTAGTTGACAGCTACGGATTACTGGTTTAAAAAAAGTTGAAATGTTTGTTTGTGTGATAATAAAATAATTTGTTTTGTAGAATAATGAGTGTGATTGTTTAGATAGGTTATGCTACTTTAAAATTTTCTCATCTCTCTCATCCATCTCGCATATTTTCCAACTTAAATAGACAATTTAAAAAAAAACATTCAAAAATTATTAAAAAGTAAAGGTCATCCGTTTGGTACGATGTCACAGAAACGTTAATACACATCAAACTCATAGCAACAATATTTTGAGACTATGTAGTGCTGTTCTGGTCTCGGAAGACTTGGTCTCTGCGCAACTATAACGGGCAAAAAGCGAGCAACCGGCAAGTGCGTAACCACCATTATAAACTACTAGTAAAACCCTCGCAACTTCGTTTGCGTAAATCTCGCTTTCCCGTGGGAATTTGGAAATATCCTTTGTTAGTACACCCCTATAGGTCGTAAGGAACCTACATTCCAAATTTGGACCCAGCGGTTTGGGCTGTGCGTTGATATATAGTTAAATCAATCAGTCAGGACTTTGAATTTTATATATACCTACCTATATATAGGAAGTCACAGTCGCCGACGACCAGCTGACATGTATCTCCCTGCCTTTTACCCTGCCCCCTAGATCATTACTGCCGTGATAATAAAGCTATGTATGTATATGTTTTTATTCATAAGCAACGGAAATTTATATTACGCGATAATATGTTCCACACATGGCTTCCGTCGCCAGTTTTTATTTTTATCCAATATTTCCGATCCATATTGTTTCATTCCAGCATGACGCTGGATCTTATTGGTATCATTTCCGTAAATAGAACTTCAAAAACTGTTTTATAATTTACTCATGATCTCCGATTAGCCTATTTATAACATAAACACTGTCAAACCCATACATTTTAAAAAACTATCAGTTTGACTAATACTAATACTAAGCTATCTCCGCCAGTGTTATTTAGAATGGTAGAGCATTAATTTGTAATGGTGAGCATTTATGAAATATGCTAGCTCGGTCGAGTGAGCTAGATATCGACGTGAAGTAGCAATGCGTTTCATACGTCAGAGATCCGGAAAGCCAACTTTTTCTATCTCTTTTCTCCCTAATCATTTCCAATGATTTTATTCATTGCAAAGACATGGTGTAAATAAGTTGTTAACATTAAAATAAGAACCAGCATGCTTTGTCAAAACATGACATGCAATGTATGTTTGAACTCTAAAAATAAAACAGAATATCACAAATTATTTAAACACTATTTATATCACATAAGGTAGATTGTTCACTCAGAGGAACTGCATGTTAACTATGATTTAGGTATTCAACAACACTATAAAATGTTTTATTATTCAACAACCATTGAAATAATTTAATTTAAACTCTACTATAACTAAAACTTTTGCACTTTATGTAGATAAGAAAAAAAAATTTGAATTTTTTATTTTTTAATAAAAGAAATTTATTAATTTTCGGAATTTTATTAAATACTAACTTTTCTCAGCGGTTAATTTTATAACATACATCTCGTTTGACAACAAAACAACCCATAGCGCGACTTGTGGGGCCATCTGTTGGCTGATAGCACATCCCATACAGCGCCCTCTATAGTAGAAAATTTATTTTCTTATTGGAATGATATACACAATTACACATACTTAGTTTCACGGGATAAAAAGTAGCCTATGTTGGGCTCTGTACCCTCTCTGGGCAATATATATACAAATTTCAAAAGTGTGATAAATGTAAATGGTGAAAACCGTATTTATTGCAATAAGGTTAGGTGGGGTAAGATAGACTTACTTTATTGTGAATTTACTAAATTGGGTTTTATGCAGAAATTGTTTGACCTAGAGTTAAATTAAATATACAGGGATCTAAAATATAAATTAAGCTTTAAGATACTATGAAGTTTTTGCCACAAAATTCATTAAAAACAGTCATAATAAGGAAAATGAAAAACCTGTAAACTGGTAGTCTTGCCCTGCCAATCGGGGTATGACTACCAGTTAGTTTTTTTTTTTGTTGAAATGTTTACTTTACACATTTTTTCAAAAATAGGCACCTTCATAAAACGATAACGAATATTTTGAATCGTAGGTACTGACCTGACCTGACCTTAAATAAATAATGATCGGCTGATTAGTCAAGCCGAGAAGGAATAACAAACAAACAAACTCACTTTCTTATATTTTTTATATTAGTAGGATTGTGCTTCCTTTTCTCGTAACGGGCCGTGGAAAGGAAGCATCGGCAGCATCGGTAACACCTCTGGCCGTGGTGTTACTAATTTTCGTAGGCGGCGGTAATCTTCATTTTCATAGTTACCGTTTAGGCACAAGTTAGTTTACATGGAAATTTAATTACTCCACCTTAGGACTTACGGATAAAGCCTTTGAGCTCTATGACGTCACGTATTCTACCGTCATTTTCGGCCATCCATCTTTAATCCAAACATCTTCTAGTATCAAGGTTATCACATGTCGTGCGTGATTAAAAGTAGACGGAATTTTTGAGAGATATTATAATAATCTTAGTCTTATTATAGCAAAATAAAAAATAAAATGTTTTATTCTTTCATAATATTCTTCTAATAAGTTAATTTTATCGTAATAATTAAACATTTCTTGCGTCAGAGTAAGACAAATGACCTAACGGTACACTTTTATTTTTAGAGACGTGAAAAAATCATAGTACAACCATATAGTCAATTTTAAAGGAAAACTATTAGGTTAAGTGTTCTTTACTGGTTACTGGATAGCCGATAAGCCGATGTTAGTCGATGAACTCATAAAATGTATTTTGTTTTATGTTTATAAATGGCAAAGAATATGACAATGCTTGCACTACATAGAATAATGGAAAAAACTTCCGTATTTGCTTCCCTTTACATGCTTGCAGACGAAGCAAACATAGAAGCAAATAGGTACGGAAGTTTTTTTTTCTATAAATAAAGGTGTAAAAAAGAAGTGAAGTACGTATGTTATTTTATTAGATGGTTAATTACAGGCAGTCTATGTAGACTGACTGTACTTACCTGTAAGACTATGTAGTCTCTATCTTGAACATGCACAGTTACTATAATTAAATTTTAAGAAATCGTTGGGTAATTTCAATTTCTCACAATGAGTCTATTCCTGTGATCGTTATCTTTTGAGTATATTTCATTAGTTATGTCAACAACATGTCATTTCAGTTTAAACCCACATCACAATATGAACATGTTTATCACAGACATTTAAATTGTTTGTATAATATTTAACGTATTCGCAGTTTTATTTGTTAAACCCAAATTATAATCAGTCTCGCTAATTTTTAGTTTCCGAATTTTAATCTGGATATTGCAGCAATCACTCACATGCCATTTGAAACGGACTCCGTTCTTACATAAGATAAGATTAACATAAACTAATTAAGAGAGATCTCACAAATGAGTACAATAAGAAATAATAAACATTGGTATTAAACTTTGTGTCGTTATACTTAGTAACGATTAGTAGTAAACATACAAAGAGAATCAAACCGGTGGACCTATATTTTCGTACCAAAAAAAGTAGCTTAAATTCATTCGATCCCGATTTCACCATCATAAAAGACATTCTTACGAAGTAAGTGTATCCACATTATATCCAAGTGCTAACAAATGCTAAAAAACTATTCTCTTAGCGCTTTTGATTGAGAGAAAAATGCACTGAAAGACATAATAATGTCAGTTTCCTTTGTGTACTCATTATAATAAACGACAGAATAAATAAATATGTGTACTTAATCTATTATAAATTTACTTTTGCAGACCACCTGATGAAGACACAGCGTCCCACGAAAGCTGCGAGGAAGAGGAAGAAGATGAGGAAGACCATCATCTGAAGCCCCGAAGGCCGTTCTGGGCCAACAAAATACAGTTTGTGCTAGCCTGTGTAGGGTACTCAGTGGGTCTCGGCAATGTTTGGCGGTTCCCGTACCTATGTTACAAAAGTGGAGGTGGTGAGTATTATACATTTAACAATAATCCTTTGGAAATGTATTTTAATCTATACTAATATTATAAAAAGAAAAGATTTATATTTTTGTTTGTAACGAATAGACTCAATTATATCTATATAAGCAGCTATACTATCCGCGAGTGACAGCTACATTTTTTTTTTAAATAGGGACCCTTACAAAAACCCGTGCGAAGCTGGGACTGGGCGCTAGTATTTAGATAGATTGTAAAGCTGTAGCGTCCTGTTATTTATTCTTTGTCGTGCCAGTATAACCAAATACTTTTGAAGACTAATACGCACAGCTCTTGACGTTTCTCATACAATGACTTGGCAACCTCCGTTCACCTCATGCCGCTAGGGGCGCTATAACATTTTGCATACAAAACGCACAAAAGTTTTGAAATCGTTCACCTCATGCCGCCCTCATGCCGTAGGGGCGCTAGTGTCGCGTCTTGCCCGAATTCTTCCGAAGCTGTGGGTATTAGTCTTCTATAGTATTTGGTATAACCAAGGTTTATCCAATACACTGCCATTGCGAATCATCACTCTCCATCCCTCTACGAAAATATCACCGTGACGCCCATAATCATCACATGACATCACAGTCATCTGTCAAAAGTCGTTACCGTTGTTCTGTTTTATCGTAAAACATTGACATTGATACTCATGTGAATAATTATCAATAAATATCGGGTTTTATGCATTTATATAGGGACAAATCATACAGATTGAGCTAGCCCCAAAGTAAATTCGAGACTTGTGTTATGGGATACTAACTCAAGGATACTATATTTTATAACAAATACATATAAGAACCTTTCGATCAAGAAACCGAACCAAGGTGGCAATTTTCGAGAGAACATCGAACCGTTGTACGTGGCGACTCGGAATAACCATAGATAAATATCCAAGATCCAGGCCAATCAGAAAAAGATGGTTTTTCATCAGGACACGACCGGGATTCCAACCCCGGACCTCCTGGGTCTCGCCACGGAGGTCGTCAAGCTCAAGCAAATGCATAAAACGCTACTTTTTGGAACTTACTCTATATTTTTATACTTTTTTATTAAAGCATAATAATTATGCATATTTCTATAATTAAAGCCCGTTTTTGCAGAAATTTCTACAGAAATCTCACCTTTCAAGTTTTGCCTAGTAAATTTGCAACAGAATTAGTTAACGATAGGTACTTGGAGACAGTGGCGTGCCTAGGGTTCAATAGCAAGGCAAGCCAGATAGGTAGGTACTCATATTTTTTGAAAGAATTGATGCTACATATTCAAAGTTTCATAGAATACAATTATGTAATCGATTTTTTTTATATCTTAGAAATCGTTTCGAGATTTAAATTAGGTAAATATAAAGGAACAATTCATACAGATTGAGCTAGCCCCAAAGTAAGTTCGAAACTTGTGTTATGGGATACTAACTCAACGATATTATATTTTATAACAAATACTTAAATAGATAAACATCCAGGACCCGAGGCCAATCAGAAAAAGTTCGTTTTTCATCATGACCCGACCGGGGATCGAACCAGGGACCTCCTGGGTGGCGGTCTGGCGTGGTAACCATTACGCCACGGAGGTCGTCGTCATAATAACAATTCGAATCGAATTTATTTCTAAAATTATGCGTTATTTAATCCAAGCGAGGGATTAGATTTATAATATTTTTGAAAAGGCAAATTCTTATTGTGCATAATGCACAGCACAAAATAGTCAATAACTACCTATCTATTAATCTTTAAAAAACACTGCGATTGTGGTCATTACGTAAATACATGATTGAAATATCGAGTGAAATAGAGATATCATTTTCAACAGTTTTCAACCTACAAATTAATATTACCTGGTGACTTACAAACGCATTCAAACGACTTTGCTCCATCACAAGAATTACAACGTATGATTATTTGTAGGTACAGAGAAATATGCGAAAATTCTAGTATATTGCACCATAAACAGTCATTGCTTGACCAATTAGGTATATTACCAAGCTTTGGTCTCTATGTAGCTCTTAATATTCAATCAATTTTTTACAGACTCTAGGTTCTGGCATTAATTTAGGAAGTAGATATTTCAGATAGTACATGTATTCTCAGAATCTACTGTACTGTGAATCACTATAAATATCATTCTATTAGGAATGTATAAAAATGATTGTTTTCTCATACTTATCAACGTATCCCACACATTATCAGCGATAAAACTTTTTTTACAGGACACTCCTGCACTTTTGATATTTATGGCTAATCTATATTTACATTCGTTTCCTGATACTGTAACGACAAACTCTTATCATTTTACTGCAAAGAAATTTCGCACAACTATTAGATTATTTTTACACCGAATAGGTGGAAAAATAGCAGTACGAATATATGACGTCGACTAAATGAACTAATTAAGTTGACAAAACGATCGTGATCGTCGTGACATTGCGAACAAATTACGTGGATATTATGCTCTCATGGCAAATTTTTATTTAGCGGCGTTCAAATTAAATATTCACGAAATTGTAACATAAATGTCGCCTGCCTGTTAATTAAAATAAAACCAGGCAAATGAATGTTGGACCACGCACAGTGTAGGATTCCTTATTAGTGCAATGTCATATTATTTTATTTCATTTTTGCGTTTTCATAAAAGAAATTATTTTTGAAAGTTCGTCAACTATTACTCGGTGACTAGTACTTAGCCGAGATAGTTTTCCATTTATATTCACAATATGGACTGGTGTCATGTTTTTTTTTTTTTTTTTCAAATTTCTAAACAACAGTTTCGCTGGTAGAAAATGTCTAACAAAAAATTGCAAATAATTTGCAATCATTATATCGAAAAATTATTAAGAGAGCTACCTAATGACATGGCACACCTAGGGCTGACCGTAGGGGAAATGAGAATGACTTTAGTAGGAAAGATGCACCTTGAACTCAGTCTGTGAGCTAAGCTGTGGAAGAACTTTAGTGCGGTCAGTTTCGGAAAAATGTAGAGCTTGCATAAGGAACTTCTTACACTGTATAAAGGAATCCTAAAAAAGAAAGTCGATTTGAGAGTAAACCTTATCCATGCCTAAAATATTTTTTTGGTTTACTTTCATAATAATCTCATAATTGGCACTCCGAAATCTAAATAGGTGTGAAATTATAAAATACACACATGAGTTCGAAATCGTGATTGGGTGTTGTTTGTGTCCCTTGTGCTAAGTGCGGCTTATTGTCACAGAGGTACCAACTCGAACGTACAACAACGCCGCGGTGTGAATTACATTTGATGTTATCGGTAAACTGACACCGAGTATACATTTGCTACTCTCAACTAAGATATCATATGATTTATTACTTATTTTAATAAGTATTTAAGGTTCTTTCACTGTACAATATTTTATATTTACACATGTTCATTAATTTAATCGGAAAAGAAAGTACTTGATACGTTGGGTACGACTAGACAACCTTCCCGTTAATAAGCTTGTATTTAAAAAATATATATTAAAAGTAAATTAATCAAGAAATAGTATATACCTTTTTGAGTTACCGAACATATGATACAGAGGAAGCACCCAGACTAAAGGCAATGCACTAAAGTTTACCAAGTGAAATAAATGTCTAGTGAGTCTGTGGACCGAATGTAGAGACAAATACCATATGAGTGTTCCAAGATATTACTTGTTAGCCAATAACTTAGGGATAAATAAATCGGATTTAATTTATTACGTAAAGGATTAAAATGCATGTATCAGAATCAATCAAATGCAAGATTGATACGTAATCATAATAAATATCTACTTAAGTATTATATAAGTATTAGTTATTTTAAAATCATAATCCAAACTGAAGTGCATAATACCATTTTTTATTTTTACTTATAGCGGTTGTTGCATTATTGTCAACTTATTTTCAGTGCAAACTTCGATCTATCTATTAATTTAGTCTAACGGATTTCCTAGTTTTAACTGTGCGACGTTGTTTTCCCGGGAAAATTTTAGAGTAATACTATCTTAATAATGGACGCTACATTACGCTAAGACAAAACATTTTTTCATTCATAATATAAATAGGAGTTTATCCGATGGACTCGCTGACCAACGACGGGTGTGGTTCTCCAGCATTTCGGGGGTTGTGCGGCGGGTTGACACCTCGCCCACGTAAAACCTATGTTGCTGGTGAAGCGTATCCCGTTAGCGCTTCACTAGCTATAACGCAATAAATTTGCGCAACATTGTCAAAAAAAAAAATAGGAGTTTAAGGTATGTAAATAAACTAGGGGTGCATGGCGTAACGCGATGCAAAGTTGAGCTGAGCGAATGTTGAAAGTTTTGGCGCCAAAAATCAGCTTTATTGGTTTTGGCACATTTTGGCACATTTTGGCACATTTTATTTTCATTTTTATTTTTTTAAAACCTTGCCACAAACTGTCTCTTAAGATGTGCCAAGTTTGGTTCTAATTGGTGGAGTAGTTTGGGAGGAGAAGACGAACAACCAAATGAGGAGAGTCTGGTATGGAGAGCTTCGCTCGCCTTCGGCTCGCTCAGCTCAATTATACCTTTGAGAAAAAACATAGTAATTATCGAGGTATCAGCAGCGGTCACTTAAATATCTAATCTAAAACGGATCAATTAATCGCATGACACGTTACTTGTATCTTGTATTGTATGTAACCCGAAAACCTTTTATCTTTTCATAATGTGCTCAACTGAAATACGGAATAGTCATATTTTATGACTGTATTTGATCCGCCAACGAACGATAAAATACTCTTGAAAAATTTGTCACATTCTTATCATAGTAATGACTAATAATTTTGGCAATTGATAAGGAAAAGGGCTCGACTAATATAATAATAAAAACCTATGGCATATCTAAACGTGATATAAATACCTTTGGTAACCAACTAAGTTTTAGAACTAGACCATCCAAGACAAGACAAGACACACACAACACACATTCTGCTGTCATTCAGCCTCTTAATTTCGAATTAATTTTAAAATGATGGCTATCTTAACATAGTAAAAAAAACGTTTCCCTGTCTGTCTGAGCCCATATATGCTTAGATCTTTAAAACTACGCAATGGATTTACATGCGTTTTTTTTTTATAGTTATAGTGATTTATGAGAAAGGTTAATGTATAATATATTCCGAAATTTCCACGGAATAGCGGGATATACGCAAAAGAAGTTAATAGTAGTGTTATTATAAATTACATCTATTGACTTTTTCAATGCCACATGCTTCGTTTAAATGATCCTTAAGCAAATTAATACGCTAATTTAATAGTTCCTGTAGGTCAATTAAGATTAGCTAGAATTGTCCTGGAGGCAAATATTTCGAACTCAATCGAATGTGCAAAGAAGGTCTTTACTCTTTACATTGCTCGTATAATGCCAAATAAAGACTACATTTATTCAATTAACGACCAGATTCATAGTTTCTTGATAAACAATATCCATCTGTCAGATATCCGCTTGCCACCATCATCGTGGTATAAAAAGAAAATACAAATTATCGATATTTTATAGAAAAGCATTTCAGTTAAGTTTTTACTTTACTCAGACTCGCTGTTGTAAAGTAAAAACCGGACAAGTGCGAGTAGGGCTCCCCCACCCCACCGGGGATTCCGTACGTAGAAATCATTTTTTTTTATACCACTAAGGTGGCAAACAAGTTTAAGGCCCGCCTGATGGTAAGCAGTTACCGTAGCCTTTGGACGCTTGCAACATCGGGAGTATCACTCGCGCATATATCACTCCATAATAAAGTCTAAAGAAAAGACCTCGGCGGGGATCTCATTCCACAGCTTCAGCACTTCAGCGTTCGTGGGAACCACGCAGTACGCGACCATTTTGGTTCTAGCGTGTGGAGAAAAATGATTCACTTCTTACATCAACTAGATAATATATAGACTTCCTAGGTAATCTATAGACTAACGACCAGGCATACAGTAAATTCCATAAAACAGGTTCTAATTTGAATAAAAAATTCTAATAATCCTATTTTTGGGCGTGGGGTCACAAGATAAACCTAACGAAACTACTGTCACACATTCCGTTTTGGCGTAGTTTCGTTGCTCTCTAGTGCTAATTCGGAGAAACGCGTTTTCCTAGTTAGAACTAGAATTAACAAACTGCGACAAAACGGAATGTGTAACAGTACGTTCGTTAGGTTTACCTTGTGACCTTGGACGAATTAACCACCTTGTGACCCTACACCCAGCAATAGGAGGCGGGGTTCCGTCGACAGCTGTAATGCTTCCGAAATCTAACAAGATTTTTTGTAGAAACATTTTAAACAATAATTTTGATTACAATTATGACACCTTGACGGTATTTATCATTGTAAATATTTTTCATTGAGATTAAATTATTTCTCTCTGAAAACAGTGTCAGATTTGACGAAGACATACTATGTAAAGGCCAGTACGTATATGCGAGCATTTCTTGAAATTTTCCATGAAATATGTACCTTACCTTCAACGCGCATTATTCAAATCGCATTTTTTTTAAAAACTATTAAAAGCAGTTTTGGTTCCTCTCATAAAATTTTTGGCAAATAGCACTAAGGCGCTGTTTTATTGTTGAATAATAATATGTTACATGTAAACTTACCTTCTATTTGTATAAAACTATTTTTTTATACGAATATGATACTTTTAAACCAATTGGGTGTTTTTGTGCCCGTGCGCAGCGATAGAATTGCGGCTTTATTCACATTTGTGTCATTGTGACGAATAACCACGTATCTCGTTTTGAATATAAAGATAATGATCTTCAATGATGAGGCTCGAAATCGACTAGAAATTGATAATCGTCGTGTATTCAATTTGATAAGTTGAAACTGCATATCATAACTTTTGTTACTGAACACTTGGGAGCCGGGTATATCAGATACTGGTCTGATTTTAATCGTATCACATGATCGCGTATCATTACTCATACAAATTAGCGTCTATACTCTATGCTATATCAATGGAGCATAGTGTAGCGAAGATTTGAAAAAGCGAAATGCTACAGTATACTTCGCGAAATTTTAGGCATACGAATGTAGAGGGGGGGCATTTCGTCTACTTTTCCTTTATCTCCTTGTACAGTAGCACAATTTTACAACATTATTATATGAGATGATCACTTCTGTAAATTAAATTCACTTACTACAACATTTCAAACATAACGTCGCGGTCGCCATCTTACTATTGAACTCTGTCCTCTCATTCACACAATCGTTCATACTCTTCCCTCATGTACGTTCGTAATCGGCATGAATCACGCAATCACCGCTCTATATGTATGTATGTAATACTGTGGCAGGCTCCTGTCTATGAAGATGTACAGTTATGGACAGTGCAAAATATTATGTTTCTACAAAAACGCTTAAAAAAGATATCTATGCCTACATGTTTAGTTAATATCTGTACATAAGTAGGTATAAGCCTTTATGTATGTTTAACTGTAAAATTAAATAACATTATCAAAACTAAATTAGACAAAATATAAATTATAGTGTGCGTTCCGCCACTGAGTTACCAAGGTAACCTACTCGAAAACTACAGTTAAGTTTAATCTTAATATTTTAAATACCAAATTTTATACGGATGGATTTTATGAATATATGAATGTTTGTTATTCACACAAAAAAGCAGGGATTTTTTTGTGGAAGAGCCAACTCACACACGTCGACGAGAATAGCAGTGATATGTGTTCCGTACAATAAGTCAGAGGTCCCGTAGCCTAATACCCGTCCGGATTCGTACTTCTTGTTTCCTTGCCTGTAATTTTTTCATAGGTGGGCAACCCAACCAAGATTCTTGTAGTCGTGGATATTCATGGACAGCGTTAATTGCTTACCATGAGGTGATCCTTAAACTCGCTTGTCCTCCTGTCATAAAAAAGAGACCAGTCGGTCGATAAGCTGTTTCTTCGATATACTTATATTATTTTCTGTTTTGTTACAGGCGCATTTCTTATTCCATATTTCATAATACTCTTAGTATGCGGAGTGCCCATGCTGTTCATGGAATTGGCCATAGGCCAATACACAGGACACGGACCCATCGGCGCACTCTCACAAATATGTCCGCTCTTCAAAGGTATGCACGTCATAATATAATCTGTGTACTTTATCTGTTAGATACAACGTTCATATTTTTATTAACCTATATCAACATTATCGTATAATTAAATGTGAAACTACACGAATTATTTCACTTGTTGATTCAAAGTACCTATTATTTTTATCTCCTTTTACAACTATTAATTGTGTTCTTAGTTGTGTTAAAGTTCATCCGAGTTCAGTTAGTACAAGATCAGACGATATCAACTCAATCATTCAATCAAGTTTGAACTTATACTCAAACTTGTTTTTTAATAAATGGGCTTGCAGCTCTTAAGAAATTTGGGTTACTATTTCACGGCGTATTAAATAGTTTTATCACTGAAAAATTTACCAGTATTTTCGCTCTAATACTAAATGCACAATATTTACATGTGACTTGAAGGAAAATGTAACTTATGCATGTCATTTCTGCTACAGGTGCCGGCCTTGCAAGTGTGGTGATCTCGTTTCTAATGTCTACATACTACGCAGTAATAATAGCTTGGGCTATTTATTACTTCTTTACCTCTTTCAAGTCTGAAGTACCTTGGGCGAGTTGCTCGAACAGATGGAACACACCACAATGTTGGGTGCCGCACCATAATCTCACCAAACCCAACGGCTCACAAACGCCAACCGAACAATTTTTCGAGTAAGAATTATTTTCTTTATTATTTGCTTATAACTTTATTTGATTAGATGATTTAGAGTCTATTCACAATGCCTTACTAATTTTCAAGTAATTTATCTATCAATCAAAGACTATTCTTTTGATAGATACGCTATCTGAGACTTATGAGTTTATTGTCAAATTGGGCTTCTTAGTAAAAAGTGTTTATAATTTATTACGTCAACTAAAACAAGTAATTAGTTAGAACCTACTATACTTAAATACCTATATCGCTTTATAACACTGTACTAATACAATAGTTTGAAGTGAAGAAATTGATTGGTTTCAGGAAAAAGGTTTTGAGCATGAGTAATGGTATTGAGTTTCCTGGGGGCATGCGGTGGGAGTTGGCAGCTTGCTTGGTCTGTGCTTGGGTGTTGGTGTACTTCGCCATTTGGAAAAGTATCAAATCTTCAGCCAAAGTCCGTTACATCACGACAACACTGCCTTTCCTCCTGATCATAGTTTTCCTTGGCCGATCGTTAATGCTCGAAGGCGCAGATAAAGGACTTAGATTTTTCTTCAAGCCAGAATGGGAACTTCTAAAGCAATCGAGGCCTTGGGTGAATGCTGCATCTCAGATATTCAACTCTATTGGAGTGGCATTTGGATCTATGATAATGTTCGCCTCGTATAACCGATTCGATAACAACTTCCTTCATGACACCCTGGCGGTGTCACTCATCAACGCTGTCACCAGTCTCATAGTAGGGATATTTACGTTCGCGACAATCGGGAACATTGCTTTTGAACAGAACACTAGTGTTAAGGATGTTATTGCCGATAGTAAGTACTTTTTGTTCAAATATTATTTTTAACATTTGTAAAATATTTTATACTATACGTATTTTAAAAAAATATATTTTTGTCGAAATAATTAGTTGACAGTTCTTATTAGTTGGACATATTTTTTAAATTCTAATTTGTAATTAAAATTTATTTTTATTTTCAGGCCCGGGTTTATTATTCGTGGTTTATCCGCAAGCAATCGCGAAGATGCCAGCATCGCAACTATGGGCGGTGTTATTTTTCTTTATGTTTCTTTGTCTTGGACTGAACAGTCAGGTAATTTAACATTTAACTCTTTGACGTATCCCCATTCAATACGAACAATAGAAATTACTAACAATTTTGTGAACAATCGAGTAAATTGCCATAACGCTTGCCATGCCCGACCGGATAGGTAGAGGCCAAAAAGTGTTTCAAGAAAAATAAAAGCAAGTGATAAATAAATTAAAAGTTTTTCAGGAAAAAAAAAACGATTGAAATAACACTAACTGAAAGTTAGAACACATTATTTTAAAGTTATTACACATTACCTCTCAAGCTATGTCTTTTTTCTACCTTAACAAGACAATGACATGAGATTAAATATGTCATTAACTTATGTTTTTGTGCAACTCACTACGAGCATTTTATATAATACGAATACAAATATTTGACTCTGTGAAGTACCAGATAAATTTGGAATTTAAAATCCAAAGACCAATATGAGAAAGGGGGCAATTCCATTCGCAAATAAGTAAAAATTAGTTACGTTATCTCATTTATATCTTATTTGATGTTAGCTGTATTTATTTATATGTTTATCTCTTTACAGTTCGCGATAGTTGAAGTGGTCGTGACGTCAATCCAAGACGGTTTCCCCGACATGATAAGGAGGAGGCTGGTGTACCACGAATTGTTGGTGCTGTGTGTGTGCGTTGTGTCTTTAATATTTGGACTACCGCATATTATACATAGCGGGATATACGTGTTCCAACTAATGGACTACTACGCTGCATCGCTCAGCATTACATATCTCGCGTTCTTCGAAGTGGTCGCTATCGCTTGGTTCTACGGCGTTGGAAAACTATCACGAAACATCAAACAGATGACAGGTGAGCGAGAAAAGTTAATGTCACGTAAATACATCACTTGGCTTTTCCTACGTAGAATAAAATATATATTCTTGGACGAATCACACAACGCCATCTAGTCCCAAACTAATCAACTATGCTACTATGGGTACTAGATTGCTGATAAATATACTTAAATACTTTTTTTGTATATAAATACTTATTATACATAGTAAACATCCAGACCAAGGCAAACAGACATATTCATGCACACAAATGTTTGCCTTGCGCAGGTTTCGAACCCGCGGCCCTTGGGATAAAGTGACCATTGCTAGCCACTCGACCACCGGACCTGTCTGAGAATAAGTTACTTACATTACTACGTTAGTTTTACCGTAGCTTGTTTTTCGAAAATTTATCCATTTCAAAGTACCTATATTAAAATTCTTCAAAATTGGATCGTCGTCGGTTTAGAGGCCTAAGGTTTAGATATTCGCAGACGTGACAGTTATTCCAATATAGATAAACAATCTTATTGGAACTGTACAACCAGTCTATGCTAATATTATAAAGAGGAAGTTTGTTTGTTGGTTTGTTTGTTTGCATTGAATAGGCTCCGAAACTACTGGACCGATTTCAAAAACTCTGTCACCAGTAGACAGCTACATTATCAGGGAGTGATATAGCTTTTCCGTAAATTCAATGTGGTTCCCACGGGAATGGGCCCGGAACTTCACGCGGACGAAGTCGCGGGCAAAAAAGCTAGTCAATAATTACCAAAGTTCACTGAGAAAGTTCTTTATATTTTTGACTTTGTCAAATAGACACTTCAATATTATTTGCATTTTACCTATAGATATCCAAGAGATATCCATTAAATAACTCAAATAATTATAATCTTTATAAGATAATGCGGACGAAATGACATCAGTACACTAAAAATATCCGTTGTGCTACTTTCGTAAAAACCATCCATTTACGTCCTACGCTTTGAGCGCACCGTTGACCGTATGACACATTTTTGTCCATTGTCGCATCACCGCTGTTTTTTCCACATACCTCGCTTATATTACATTATTTAAATTACTTTTTAATGACGTTCGCTAAATAATTAATCTTCTCACAAGTTGATGCCTGATTTTGCTCAAAGTAATTACTGAAAGATCCCTATGTTGTTCACCAAAGCATGCCTAATCTACATCAAAATTCGTTCAACGTTTGTTGAACCCCTTCATAAAAAAATGGTTAGACGTTGAAAACTAACAAAAAACGGAGTCAATAAAGTTCTTTCAATGACGAGTGATTAAAGAAACTCTTTCGTCGACTATTTAAAGAGATATTTTAATATTTATTTATTTACATACAATAGGCCGACGTAATGCTAAATTGTATTCTCTACCAGTCCCAATATCAATAACCAGTAAGTTTCTAAAAAATACATGTGATTGATTGCATTCTTGATATAGGTACACTTTTTAAAATGTTCCGTATCTAACGGGTCCCAAGGGAACCCTATTACCCTACGTTGTCCATCTTCCATCGGGTTGTAGGTATATCATACTCTAAGACAAAGTGTGTATTTCACCATTGCTGTTATAACAAAAAATAATAACAATAATATAAATTATCTTGTCCCCCTTTTCCGACGCGAACTTGACCGGTTTTACTTGCTTTCTGCCCTACTATACACAATGATAAAAAAAAACAAAACACAAACACGCCATACATATCTTAATTGATATTTACATGGATTTACGTACAAGTGGAGTTACATTCAAATACAATATTGTTGTATATTTTTACATCCACCATGTGGTCCGTGCTCGCCTACACATACAATTTAAGTAGGTCACAGATAGCCATAGGTACACCATCATACACAAAGCATAAACAATAAGTTGCTTATATTTACAAGGTTATTATTTTTAGTAATATCCATTGTCTAATTTGTTCATACGTACCTTTGGTGTAAATGAGGTTATTCGACACTATGAACTTCCGCTTCATTATTACGGCTGTCATTCAAAAATAAGTCTGCAACAAATTAGATTTGCCTATGTATTATGAAAAATATGATATACACCGCCAGCCGTATTTATGCAGTCCCATTGTTTATGTTCTCTTAGAAAGTTTAGAAATAAAAAACTCAGAGATACAACTTGTAACATAAGCTGTTTGGTATTTGCCAGACAACCATCGTTCAAAAACAAATACAATTTAATAAATAATAATGAAACTCATAAGATCAAGTACAAAATCAATTAATCATATTGTATAGTGTGTGATTCAAAAAATATTAAATACGTAGATATTTAATTAATTTATCAATACCTATAACATCAATGTCATAGAGATAACGTTAACATTGAACTAAGGTCACACCGTCATTTCAGGTCGTTATCCTTCGCTGTATTTCCGTATATGCTGGTTGCTGGCCACACCAGCGTTGCTGCTGGCACTCTGGGTTGCCAGTCTGGTGGACTACACTCCGCCGGGATACCGCCAGTACCAGTATCCTGCGTGGGCGCAGGTCCTTGGGTGGACCATTGCCTCCCTATCACTGCTCGCCATACCAGTGTACGCCGTGGTTATCGTAATAAGATCTCCAGGAAAGAATTGGAGAGAGGTACCTATTAAATTAAAAATTTCATACCATACCCGGGCGAAACCCGAGCACTTCGTCCACTATCCCATGGAAATTTCAAAAAATCTTGTCGTAACTCTTGTCGAAATCATAAAGAAACAGTACAGCTCAGAAGGTTCAAGAGTTTGAGCTGAGCATCTCGGACACTCTAGATTTTTATCTTTATGTATATTACCTAAAATCTATTAAAGAGCTCATGTGCTCAGATAAACAGACGTTATCCTGAGCTGAAAATAAAACCGAGAATCCCTATCTACCCGGTCCAGTTGTAAATTTAAAACATCGAAAGACTCGGGAGGCAGATAAAAAAAATTGGGCACAGGAAGGAGTACGATGGCTTCTTGACGATGATTTATTTGTACTTACACAGTGAACCGAACCGAACTAGTAGTTTATCAAGTAAATTCATTTTAGCACGGCTCTATTTAAAAATACTTACGTCGCCAATATATCGACAGGCTAATGATAAGATAAACATAATACATTTTTTTTTTCCAGAAATTACGTAACTCGATACGGCCAATCTCCTTTTGCGAATGCGGCGTGAATGGTTGCGACATTTGCGGCTCGGAATCCGACCCTCCAGAAGACAAAACTAACATCAACTAGTCTGCTTTAGCATTAGTCATAGCATAGCGTTTACAAGCCCTGTACAATATTTAAAAAAACTCACACAAACGCTTACAAGTCGTGATACTTTAAAGTAACGTATGATTCACTACTTTCAATATTCTGTAGTGTAATTGGCGGGCAATAGAATGGTTCTAAAAAAATTGGCTTAAGTTTTATTTACGGCTCTTAACGCGCTGTCATAAATACAATTAAGAAGCAAAGATGAATGTTTGTTATTCTACCGTAAAATTTTGTCAAAAGGTAGACCCGCACATAAAAATGCAGGATCACCAACAATGTATGTTGACGAAACAATGTGACGTTAAAAGATGTTTAGCCCATATGATAATCATTAATTACAAGGCAGAACAGAGCTGGCTGAGGCACTCGACCTAAAACAATAGTATGTCGGTGACACAGTTAGCGACACTCGACGGCGCACTGAGCAGCTACTCGAGATAACAGTCATTAAGGTATTGTTTGTAAAAACGTACGTAATAAAAAATATGACGGCAGATAGACGGCAATTTATCAACAATTAATTTTATCACACCCATACCGCCAGTAATCAAAAATTACGAAGGTCGCGCACATGTGGACGTGAAACACACTAAGCATTGGTGTGGTGTGATTCGAGCGCGGGCCGCGGTTTTTTCATGAATGTCATGTAAAAAGTATATGCAGGAGCCGCACTTATCCTTTGTGTTTCGCGCCTAAACAGTAGACAGGTGCCGTTGTAATACCTACTGAAAGTACGTAACAACTGTGATTGAGAATAACTGTAATGGCGGAAACACACTACCGTGTCGGGGCGTGTCGTGTCGCGCCAGAAGCATATCGCGTTCATACATTTTATATGGTTAGGAGCACATTTGTAGGGCGTGTCGTGTCGTGACTCGCTCTGTCGTGACGCGGACTGCTGGCCGCCGATTGCGCCACGGCGGTGGTGGGGGTTATGACGCGACACGACACGCCCTGCAAATGTGTTTCTATACCCGCGCGTGGTTCGTGTCGCGAACAAGTGGACGCTTTTTTTTTAAATTTGTTTTTGCAGCGTGTACTAGCACACTAGAGTTACTAGGTAGTAGATTTCTGATAAATATACTTAAATACATTTTTTTTGTAAATAAATACCATTAATACATTATAGAAAACACCCAGACAAAGGCAAACACTGCGACCTTCTGTTCAGAAATGAAAGAAATAAATGTCTGGCGTTTATTTCGTTCATTTCTGAACAGAATCGCGCCCCGACACGACACGTAATGGCGGAAACACACTACCGTGTCGGGGCCTGTCGTGTCGCGCTCTGTCGTGACGGTGGGTGTGCACACTTACGTGTCGTGTCGGGGCGCGCTTCTGTTCAGAAATGAACGAAATAAACGCCAGACGTCTATTTCTTTCATTTCTGAACAGAAGCTCGCAGTGTTTGCCCTTGTCTGGGTGTTTTCTATAATGTATAATGGTATTTATTTACAAAAAAAGTATTTAAGTATATTTATCAGGAATCTAGTACCTAGTAACTCATTATCACGCTGCAAAAATAAATTTAAAAAAAAAGCGTCCACTTGTTCGCGCCACGAGCCGCGCGCGGGTATAGAAACACATTTGCAGGGCGTGTCGTGTCGCGTCATAACCCCCACCACCGCCGTGGCGCAATCGGCGGCCAGCAGTCCGCGCCACGACAGAGCGAGTCACGACACGACACGCCCTACAAATGTGCTCCTAACCATATAAAATGTATGAACGCGATATGCTTCTGGCGCGACACGACAGGCCCCGACACGGTAGTGTGTTTCCGCCATAAGTGTGCACACCCACCGTCACGACAGAGCGCGACACGACAGGCCCCGACACGGTAGTGTGTTTCCGCCATAAGACCTCATAACAAACTTTACATTCCAACATTGTTACATTTAATTTAAGGACTCTACAATAAGTAGCCATTGTTTTAAAATAATTTATTCATAAACTTTGTTTTTATTGAGATGTGTGCTTATGTTAGATATTTTATGAAAATGATGTGATCAAAGACATTCCATTAATCGTCATTTATGTAGGTATCATGAAGTGATAAAAACGAATAAAGCCTATTTACTGATAAATCGAGAATTTAAATTAAGTTTTAATTGTGTAAGTTAATTTAAAGCAATAATAATGGTTGTGTTGAAATTATTCCTTTTATTAAAACCATGTACCTAGGTTTTGACAAAAATATCTCCGCATAGCGAGAAAATTATTCCAACCAAATACTACTACAATACAATCTCTAATATTCTATAAAAACTATGAGTACAATACAGTAATACAAATTAAGAATATTATGTAAATATTTGTGATTGTACATAAACATGTGACAATTCTGTTACAAATTATTCTAAGATAAATAAAAGAAATTTAAATTACATTTTGTTTATTTTATTTATTATTAATATAATTACAATATACTACTAACTACTTTTACAAAATATTATTTCTTTTTTCTCTTGGGACTTACTTGGATGGGATTACCATCTTCATCACTACTCTCTTCATCTTCTATTTCTTCACCTGAAATAAATTAAAATCTTATGAACCACAAATTAATCAAGTAAAGTTGTGAAATAAATAAAATAAATATATGGGGGACAATTCATACAGATTGAGCTAGCCCCAAAGTAAGTTCGAAACTTGTGTTATGGGATACTAACTCAACGATATTATATTTTTATAACAAATACATATATCGATAAACATCCAAGACCCGGGGACAATCAGAAAAAGTTCGTTTTGCATCATGACCCGACCGGGGATCGAACCCGGGACCTCCTGGGTGGCGGTCTGGCGTGGTAACCATTACGCCACGGAGATCATCAAATGCAACTACAATTCTAATTTATACTAATATTATAAAGAGGAAAGGTTAGTATTATTGTTAGTAATGAATAAACTAAAAAACTAATAGATCAATTACAAATTCACCATTGGGAAGCTACATTATCTTCGAGTAACATAGACTATATTATATATTTTTTTAATTAGATCCTTTCTTAAAACCTTTAAGAAAGGTGTATTTTGAATGGTTAATCCACTGAGGTAACATAGTGTATACATGGACCTAGAAAAAAAGTTGGACACCATTACTGAAACTAAAAAGTGAAGCACCCATAGTAAGCCACCTCGCGTATACGTACGAACCGACCGGCTTACTATGATGTGAATGTGTGCGTGCCGGTCAGCCATTTCACACTCACACATAGTTACGCCGCCGCCATTAGGATGCTTCAATTCTTTCTTAGCCAGATTCCGTCCGCCTTTTTTTCTAGGTCTATGTATACACTATGATACCTCAGTGGATTTACTAGAAGTTTGGGTAAGAGAGCCTTCTGGACAGGAAAATTACAATAATAAGAAATGTATTAAGTTGAAGTGCACAGTGATGCAATAGGCCGCAGCTTGCCATGGTGCGAAAGGACGTCACATTGTGCTGATGCGATATTAGATTGGGCACGTAACTTACCTAGTGTATGTGGGGATGATAACACCTATGTACATTTTATGAATTAATAATCAAAAATCTAAATGCGCAATGCAAAAGTGAATTACAGATTTTTAATGGTTAAGTTTCTCTTTCTAACTTACTCAGGTCATCTGGATCTTCAATCAATTTAGTCAAAGCAGCATTTACAAGTTGTCTGAATTCATTTAAGGACTCTATCATTTGTGCAGGCTGTGTATCAGATTCCTTTTCTATAGTCTCAACAACTTTATTGCCTTGGCATATAACTAATTTTAATTTGGGTAACATATCTTAAATAATCACAAGTTAACTATATTTTTTATGTTTCTCAAACACAAGTTAAGTTTATTTGAAATTAACAATATACAAAACAAAATAAACACAACATAACCTAACCTAAACCACACATTTTATACTGACACTGACATTGACAGCAATGACAGACAGCTGACTGACATTGTCATTGCTTCGATTGTCCGCAAGAAAAAAAAGCTTTTCCTCTTGTTCGTGAAGTCTTGCTTCCTTCAAAGTCTTTGATATTTCGTGAGGTGCCGTTAGTTGGATAAACCATGGAAGACGGACAAGGCAAGTTACTTTGGGAAAACTTAGGCTACCACTTTTCAACTTTAAAAATGTAAGTTTCTTCTTCTTTCTTAATTAATGGCGTTTCTGTCGTGTCTTAGCGACACATAGAAAATTTCGCCAATGTCGAGTATTTTAAATGAACACTTTTTAACAAAAAAGTACGTACACTTTAAAAGGGCAACGTGGTACGGTGAGGATCCGAGGTCGCCATCTTGACGACCTTCGTTGACAAGGCGGCGATCTCGAAATGTAAGTTTCCAAGTGCTGGATAAAAGAAACTATTTTGACAATCCTTTGACAGTGACATTTGACGTTTGACATACTAAATTGAAATCAGCTGATTGAATGGCCGTCGCGCCTGATTGATCATCTCTACCGTAATCTTTTGAAATCAAAGCAAAAACTAAATACACATTCTGTGCCAAAAACATTTACTGTTAACCACAATGTAGCGTTATCGTAATAATATGCGTGAATTTGGAAAATTCGGCCCATTAATAGGAGCCATCGACGAAGGAACATCAAACGTAAAATTTTTGGTATGTTCTTTTAACTTTTTATATCAAAAGCCTCGATATGTATGCTGCCCTGGTACAGCCTATAATGCTAAGACGTGTCTCTGGCCCTAAATTCCATTCAATCATCATCTCAGCCACAGGAAGTCCACTACTGGACATACAATAATAATTTTTAATTAGGACTGCAAAATGTCATCGCATCTGCATTTAACCGCACACAAAGTGCAAAATTACCATCATGATGCAATTTTTATGCATACCAACCTAGTATATAACTTTACCAGTCAACTATATAGGCATGCAGTAGACTTTATTTTAACGCAGAGTGGTCACACAAAAACAATTAAAAATTAATTAAGTTGTAATAAAGGTTAATGACTTTTACACTCTGATCACTGCTATTATTTAAAATAATTACAGGTATTTGCTGCGAACACATCTGAGGTATTAACTTATCACCAAGAAACTCTAAAGAAGTTTAGCCCTCAAGAGGGATGGGTTGAACAGGACGCTTTAGAAATTCTTCATGCTGTGTTGGAATGCATTGAGGTAAAAATGTTTTTTTTTATATGGTACATATTTAATCTGTTAGTTTGCTATTAGATCCCATGTTTATATAGGGTTAGCTGTGCTTCAGTTCAAGTTATATAAATAATAATATTTTCCATTTACTTCAGTTCAGTCCTTCCATCCATTCCAAATTACAAAGGATCGGTATTCCACAATGTAAAGCAACTTACTACCATAAAATAAAAGGAACTAATTTCTATAATTAAATTAAAGTCTATAATTCACTTGGGGGGGTTGGGAGGGTTGGCAACGCATGAGTGATTAATTGCAAGTATTACAAGCGTCTATAGGCTACAGTGATGCTTACCATCAGGCAGGCCGTAGGCTTGTTTGCCACCTTAGTAGTGTAAAAAAAATTAAGATATCCAATATTTCCCACTATAAAATAACTGAATAAATATGAAAAATTAATCAAAAAATAGTTTAATAAACTTTATTATTTAACTTTTTCTTTAAGGTAACTGTAGATAACTTAATGAAATTGGATATAAATCCTGAAGATATAGTTGGTATAGGTATTACTAACCAAAGAGAAACTACAATTGTTTGGAACTCCGTTACTGGCCAACCTCTTTACAGTGCCATAGGTGAGTAACTTTTGCAATGTTGTAATTAGAAAATATTTGTAAACAAGTTTTCATTATGCCTCAGTTGATCTATGTTATGTGTACTTGGTACTAAAACACAGTTCTCCCACGACGGTACCCGAGACGCGACTGGAGTCGCATGACGTCATTGGCCAAAATACGAGATATTAGAAAAAGAGAGCTACAAGTCGAATTGAAGCAACGCCATCTACACATCGTTTCCAAATAGTTTTTTCGTACATTGTACCTAAAAATTCACTTATTTTTATTTATTTTGGTAAATGACATCATGCAACTCCAGTCGCATCATGACTTGGGTACTGTCGTGGGAGAACTGCCTTACTGTAGTTATCAACAAAATTATTTGTTCTGTTTCAGTATGGCTAGACGTAAGAACTGCCAAAATAGTAGATGAATTAATAAACACAAAAGGAGCGCAATGTGTGAATGCAGTTACTGAGACTAGTGGGCTTCCATTATCAACATACTTTTCTTCAGTAAAATTAAGATGGCTACTTTACAATGTGACAGATATCAAAGATGCTGTTGCCGCCGGGGAATGCATGGCCGGTACTGTTGATTCCTGGCTTATATGGGTAACTGTTTTATTTAATATCTCAACACTGAATAATAAATACTTGAAATTAAATAGTTTGCTCGAAGACTGATTCGTTCTCTACCAATATACAGCTTCCATCATTAGTAATCTTTTTTTTTATATAGGGACAATTCATACTGATTAAGCTAGCCCCAAAGTAAGTTCGAAACTTGTGTTATGGGATACTAACTCAACGATATTATATTTTATAGCAAATACATATATAGATAAACATCCAAGACTCGAGGCCAATCAGAAAACGTTCGTTTTTCATCATGACCCGACCGGGGATCGAACCCGGGACCTCCTGGGTGGCGGTCTGGCGTGGTAACCATTACGCCACGGACGTCGTCGAATTACAAATTACAAAATAAAATAAACTGAATAGTTCGTTATTTTGTAGAATGTAGTTCTAAAGAATTATTAAAATGACCAGTAATTGAAATGGGGAAATTTGCTAAATTATTTTAGATAACATTTAGATAAATTTGATTCGAATATAATTTAATGCGAGGAAGGCAACTCTTCTTTATGTAAGAATGCCAGCTATGCCTGCACATATACTGTATCAATCAAATGTAAAGGAGAAACTTTGGAAAATGATAATAATAGTATTTTAATATTCTCAGAACCTTACAGGAGGCAATCATGGAGGGATTCATGTTACAGATGTTACCAATGCGTCTCGTACGCAACTTATGTCACTTAAAAGCTTACAGTGGGACAAAGGCTTATTACGTTTCTTCGATATACCACTTCAAATACTGCCAAAGATTAGAAGTTCTTCTGAAATATATGGATATATAGGCATAGGATCTCTACTTGGTGTTCCTATTGCTGGGGTTAGTAGTGATCATATTTTATTACTTGAAAATTACTTTACTGATTGACTGAATAATTATCTTCACATAACATGACACAAAGCGCTTGAATCGAACATCCCTACTGGGACTGTTAACTCTCGCGGCCGGCACGTCTTTTCTGTTTATTCTAAAAAAGTCGCGACGGCGCCTCGTCTGTGCCCCGCCTAGGGAACAGGCAGATAATAATCATTGTATAAGGTAATTAATTTATAAACATGTTTTTAGTGTTTGGGAGACCAACAAGCTGCCCTAATAGGACAAGGATGCATGAGATTCGGACAAGTCAAATGTACTTTTGGCACCGGATGCTTTCTTTTGTATAATACAGGTAAAAATAATATATTTTGTGTACTATGAAATAATTAGAAAATAAACCCTATCCTATTTTAAAATTTATTTCATTCAATTTCAATTGCACAACATTACAGAAAATCCAAATCCAAGTGTACAATGGAAAATAACGATTAGAATATTAATATAAAAATAATAAATAACTTGAATTGATTAAAAATAACATTCATCAATCTCGTTCACAAAAAATCTAATATTTATCTTATGTTCTCTGAATTTCAATTGAAGTCCAAAATCAACTTGTAAATCGGACAACCAGGCAACATAAAGTTATTATTGCATTTGTAATATTGACATTGATAATTTTCAGGTGATTCAATAGTACATTCTCAGAATGGACTGCTAACTACAGTAGCGTATAAGCTTGGACCAGACTCACCGCCGGTGTATGCTTTGGAGGGCTCAGTCGCAATAGCAGGTTAATATAAATATTATATTTTATCTCTTAGAATGTAATAGGTGACAATGTTACACTTTTATTTCATTAAACAAAATTTTTCATTTTAACACGATTTTTATTTTACAATATTCTCAATTTAAGATACATATTTAATTTAAGACCTATATTGTACACTTGCTAATAAATAATTGAATTGAACTTGCTATGCATAATTATGTTCGTTTAATACCACAGATATATATAACACTATCTCTGTGTTTAATACAGTTAGTTAAACCAGCGTGTTCAGCAGCTCACAAAATAAAAACCATATCGAATCCAATTGTAAAGCAAAGGTCCATTTGCACCATTTATAATTTTGATGACTTCAAGAGGTACAGATTAATTTAAAATATTCGTTTATGATACAGGAGACTCAATACAGTGGCTTAAAAATGGGTTGGAAATAATTGATGATGAACAAGAGAGCGAGTTTCTGGCCGCTGATGTGGATGATGACGACGACGGAAGCATTTGTTTCGTGCCGGCATTTAATGGCCTTTACGCGCCTCATTGGAGGAAAGATGCCAGGGGGTATGTGCATGTTGTCTTACTACATTATACCTAACTTCCTACCTAATATATTTTTTATGTATTCTTGAAGTATTCTTAGCACAAAATGAGACAGATTTAAGAAGTTTGTTAAGTGGAGTTTCATTTCATTTCATATCTTTTTGGTAACTTTTACAAAATTAAAAGAACGCCTCAGACGTTTTATATAACATGCATTTAAAGTATGACAGATTGCTGTATTTGTTCCCAACTCATGATTTAGATTGATATTTTACTATAGAAGATTGCCGTCTTTGTAATGATACAAAAAATAAAACGGTCTTATTCAGAATTAACTCATTATAAACTCTTATACGTAAATGCACCACAAAAGCACTAAAAGGTAAGTTCTATTATATGATACCTATAGAACAATTGTAGATATGTCCCTTTACGTAACATACGAGGTTGGTATAAATTTTTAGCATATTATGCGGGTTGAGCAGCAGAACGCGGCGGGAGCACGTGGTCCGCGCGGCGCTGGAAGCCGTGTGCCAGCAGACGCGCGCAGTGGCTGCTGCCATGCGAGCCGACTGCGCGCCGCTGCATCGACTGCTCGCCGACGGAGGCATGGCGCAGAATGGACTGCTCATGCAGATGCAAGCCGATGTACTTGGTATACCTGTGGTGAGTTGTACCTATTATAAATAAATTTAACAATAACAATACTTTTTTTTCACTTGTACACTAGCGGTCCGGACTTCAACCGGGTGGAACAATTTAACTATCTCAAATATAGTGATATGTAAAAACTTTGAATATAGGAATAATGTACCTTTTACACTATGTTGTGTACACATTATAATGTGAAACGAAAAGAAATAATTTATTTAGAGATGTTATAGTTGGGTATTTTTATTAAATAATAGTTGCAGGTATGCGTATCAAATATTATAGCGTTAAGGAGGTAGTTATAGATGGACGGCTGTTGCATGAGTCGAATAAAGGAACCTATGAAATACGGTCGTGTTATTTCGACTCCCACTCCTCACAGATATAACAGTGGCGACGAGAAAATTGGAAACGTGTAAATTTTGAAGATGTCGAAAGTTACTGTGGGCACGTTGGGCTCTTTCAACCACGAAACCCAGGAGTGGTCGCTTTACAGGGAGAGGCTCGAACAATGGTTTCTAGCTAATGATTTTATAGAAGAAATAGACAAAGCCGGTACCAAACGTCGCGCCATTTTGTTGAGCAATCTCGCCGAGCCGACATTACAAATTGATCCGGGATCTAGCACTACCGGATCAAGTGGGCGTGCTTTGCTACGAGAGAGTCATCGAGCTATTCGACGGTCATTTCAAACCAAAGAAATGTACTTTTGCGGAGAGATACAGATTTCACAGTGCCACGCAACACGTCGGTGAAACTCTGGCGGAATGGGCGGCTCGCGTCAGAGGGCTCGCCATGCATTGCGGGTTTGTGTCAACCCACCTGGAGGAACAGTTGCGAGATCGATTCGTCCTCGGTATGGAGCCCGGTCCAGAGAGAGATAAACTTTTCACAAAGGATATTTCGACCTTGACTTTGAACAAAGGGTTGGAAATAGCTGAAGGAGTACGGAGCGCGCGGGCTGGGGCTCAGGAAACCCTGCGGAGTCAGGATACTGTTTCGCAACTGCAAGTGATGAAGGTGGCAGCGGCGCCATCGGGCGCAGCGAGCTGGAGTCGGCGCGGCGGAGGCGGCGGCGGCAGCGGGGGCGCGCGCGCGGGCAGCGCGGGCGCGGCCGCTCGGGCCGCGGGCAGCCAGCAGGCCGCCAACCGCTGCACGGCGTGCGGTTACGACGGTCATCACGCGTCAAAGTGTCGTTTTGCGCGTTATAAGTGTAAGAAGTGCGGTGTTCAAGGGCATTTACGGCGTGTGTGCAATAATCAATCGATCGGTCGGCAACATTATGTCGAGTGTTGTGAGGATGATGATGACGATGGTAAGCATTTTTTTTGTCATAATATTCGCAGTTTTTCTGGCGAGCCTATGCGGGAATCTGTCGTGGTTAATGGATTAAATATATCTTTTGAAATTGACACGGGTTCCGCGGTTACCGTCATTTCCGAGCAGATGTATAAGCAATATTTTTCAAATCTAACCTTAAAAGTGAGTGACGTGATTTTGCATGGCTACAATGGTGACAGGTTAGATATTATAGGGAAGTTGAATTTGCATTTTAACTATGCAAATAATTCAAAACAAATTAGTGTCTATGTAGTGCGTAACGGAGGGCCGCCTTTGTTAGGTCGAGATTTTTTATCTAGTTTTAATTTACAAATTTGTTCATTAAATAATTGTAGTGACTTTATGAAAAACGTTAATGATAGATTTCCGAAGCTTTTTTCAAAAGACTTAGGTTGTTTTAAAAACATAAAAGTAAACTTAGCTCTTAAGCCAGATTCGAAACCAGTTTTTTTTAAGGCCAGGCCACTCCCCTTTTCTCTTTACGAGGGCGTTGAAAGGGAATTAAATCGTCTTGTCGAGGCCGGAGTTTTAGTGCCAGTCAAGCACTCGGAGTACGCCAGTCCCATTGTACCCATTTTAAAACGTGACGGGTCTATAAGGTTATGTGCCGATTATTCGGTTACCATAAATATACAGTTACATGTCGACAAATACCCGCTACCTAGATACGATGAGCTGTTTACTAAGCTACATGGGGGTAAATATTTTACTAAACTGGACCTCGCACAAGCCTACAACCAGCTGTGTCTTAATGAGGCATCTCAAATGCTCACAGTCATCAACACACATAAAGGTTTATATAAGTTTACAAGGTTAGTGTTCGGGTTGGCCAGCGCACCCGCTATATTTCAAAGAACTATGGAAACTTTACTCGCGGGGTTGGATGGTACCCTGTTATTTTTAGATGACATTTTAATATGCGGAGAAGATAGGGATCAAATGCTAAAGCTATACGAGGTATTTCGAAGGCTTCAAGAAGCTGGTGTAGTTTTAAAAATGGAAAAATGTTCATTTTTTCAAGAATCAGTATCATATTTAGGTTTTGTTATTGATCGATACGGTATTCATAAATCACCAGATAAGGTTAATGCCATATTACAATCACGTGTCCCTACCAATATAACGGAAGTAAAATCATTTTTAGGTATGGTGAACTATTACAGGAGTTTTATAAAAAATGCGTCGGCGATATTACACCCCCTTCATGGTCTACTCCAAAAAAGTGTACCATGGTCATGGACCAGGGAACAGGAGGAGGCCGTTACGAAGATTAAACGAGAACTAGCATCGGATACAATTTTAGCTCATTTTGATCCGAAAGCTCGGTTAATTCTAACTGTAGATGCATCTCCCACGGGACTCGGTGCTATTTTGTCCCAAGTCGAAGATGGAGTTGAAAAGCCTATCTCGTATATGTCTCGTTCTCTCAATGCGGCTGAAAAAAATTATAGCCAAATACAAAAAGAAGCTACGGCTATAATTTTTGGTGTTAGGAAGTATCATCAGTATTTATACGGCCGCTGCGAACCATTTATTTTAAGAACCGACCATAAACCCTTAATATCTATATTCAATCCGGAAGGGTGTTCCGGAAGTAACCGCGAACAGACTGCAACGTTATGCAATTTTTCTATCAGCGTATAATTACAAAATTGAATATGTGAGTAGCGCTCACAACAGCGCAGACTATCTCAGTAGGGCGTGTGCGCCGCCCGCGGCTGCATCGAAACAGCTGAGCGATGACTCAGCGTCAATAGACAGGTCGGCATACGTACGTTTTGTATACGAAGGAGATCGGTTTTTATCGGTGTCCGAGATTAGCGAAGCTGTTAAAACAGACAATGAAATGGCTGTTGTTATTAATTATTTGAGTAATGGGTGGCCAGATAAAATACACGATTCAATATTAAAAAATTATTTTAGTATTCGAACAGAATTAGCAGTGGAATTAGGTTGTCTTATGAGAGGTCACAGATTAGTAGTACCCAAAAAATTACGTCACAAAATATTGACTAGAGTTGCATAGGGGTCATTTAGGTGTCACAAAGATGAAGGAAGAAGCAAGGGACAGATTCTGGTGGCCGGGCATGTCTATTGCTATCGAGCAATATATTGGTGCTTGCGCGCCGTGCATCTCGCAGCGCGCCGCGCCCCCGCGCGCCCCGCTCGCGCCGTGGCGCTATCCGGCCAAACGTTGGTATCGCGTTCATTTAGATTTTTTGGGACCTATTAATGGGAAAACGTTTTTAGTGATAGTGGACGCGTATTCTAAGTGGGTCGAATGCTTTGATGTGTCATCAGGGTATGGTTCCAGAGTAGTCATTGATAAATTGTCGGAGGTCATGGCTAGGTTCGGATTGTTTCATACTATTTGCTCGGATAACGGTACCCCGTTTGTTTCACATGAATTTAAACAATTTTGTAATCGTAATAGTATATGTCATTTAACATCTCCAGCTTACAATCTTATCAGCAATGGCCAAGCTGAAAGCTACGTAAAAATAATTAAAAAAGCTATTAAATGTATATTATGCTCAGGTTCAAATTTGCGCGACTTGAATATTAAATTACAAGAATTTCTGTTATGTTATAGGAATTCCAAACATACAACCACGAACAGATCGCCCGCAGAAGTTTTATTCGGCCGTAAATTAAGATGTAGATTGGATCTTTTAAAACCTACAACTTCAACGCCATCCGATGCATCACTCGACACAATTGTTAAAGCCAAACAGTGCTTGCAGAGTGAATATTACAATGGAAAACGTAAAGTTCGGTTCACGGTGGGCGATGACGTTTTAGTTAAGTTGTACAGTCAACAAAAACAGTGCTGGAAGCGAGGTGTAATAATAAAGAAAAATGGAAATGCAGTATATATTGTGCAACTGTGTGACACCAATCAGACTGTAAAAAAGCATGCTAATCAGCTGTTGCATTATAGAGGGGGAGAAGAGATGAGAGATGAATTGGAAAACACTGTTTCGGTTTTCTTGACCCCTACAATTAGCGAGGCAAGCACCGCCGTACCACCTTCGCCACCGTCAGCTGCGAGACAAGATGAAGCGGCTGTAAGTCCCGTTATAACCAGCGGCGGCGATGAGGTGCCGACCTCAGAGACGGCAGTTGAGCGTGAGGAGTGTGCTACGCCTGAACTAGCCGAGCGCATCGCCCGGCCCAGGCGTAATAGGAACCCCGTATCTTATAAAAAGTATTTTTAAATAAAGGTGGAGGGATGTTATAGTTGGGTATTTTTATTTAATAATAGTTGCAGGTATGCGTATCAAATATTATAGCGTTAAGGAGGTAGTTATAGATGGACGGCTGTTGCATGAGTCGAATAAAGGAACCTATGAAATACGGTCGTGTTATTTCGACTCCCACTCTTCACAGATATAACAAGAGACTAGACCTTCACAGGCGCATTCTCTCGTCGTTTACAATTTATAGTTGATCCAAAACTACTCGCTAACTACATAGTGCTTATATACTGATCAAAATACTAATTAGTCAAAACAATTTCACTCAATTTGATCAGCCTCACCTAGTAATTGTTTGCTGTACAGATACGGCCCCTGATGATGGAGAGCACGGCGCTGGGCGCGGCGATGGCGGCGGGGCGCGCTCTGCGCGTGTGGCCCGCCTCCACGCCGCACCCGCTCTCCGACACATTTTTACCAGCCATATCAAGTGAAGGTAAAGTTTGTTCTTTCTCTAAGGTAAGGGACCGTCTCCACGAGCGAGAGAAAGAAATTCGCCGCGATCAAATCGCCGTGTGAAGTCAATGTATAGAATTAGGTGGCACGGCGATCGACGCGATTCTCTCGCTCGTGGAGAGGGTCCCTAAAGGTTTGTTGTCTATAGAGCTTAAGGCTACGTTTTTCGAGGGCTTGATAGCTAATAATGGAATCGTTTATACAACGAATTGAAGACAACTGAATAATATTAATTTCAGTTGGTACTTACTTGTTTTCAGATAGAGAAATTCGACGAGTACGGTGGGAGTCTGCCCTAAATCGTTGTATGGGCTGGATAACGGACAGTAGTAATGAACAAAGAAAAATTGAATCAGGTAAAACCTCTACTACTGAGGTTCCATTTTACAGGTTCATCATAACTTCCAGTTAGCTTAAGATAAGTTTATAAAAAATCATGAAAAACTGTCAATATCAAGAACCTATGAAACTGATCCTAAATGTTGAAAATTATTATGTATTTGTATTAGACGTCATATTTTATAGTTTACAAACAAGTTGATACCTAATCAAAATACCTTTATATGATTTACAGCCAGTTGAAAAATGAAACATTTTGAAATAAACTTAATGACACATTAATCTCACAAGCTGTCTCTTTTTTCTTACATAATTTTACAATGACAGCATAATATTTAATGTATTAACTTAAGTCATTTATAATGTTACAATTCACTGTAAAATACTAAAGACTATAATGTATTTATTTTCCAGATGAACCAAATAATACAACTGCGGTATTACCATCTGGGCTGTTTTTCCTGGGCACCGCGCTCTTAGTAATTTTAGCTGATAAGTTGAAATAATATAGTTAATGCCAAAATGCGTTTAGTCAATGTTTTGCGGGCTCAACTCAAGTAGTCATTAGAAAAATACTTCCAAATATTTGTTAAAAGTATTATTTGTTAATTATTGTAGATAGCTGCATATAGTGTATTTGCGCTAAGAACTTTGTGAACGTGCTGTTATAATATTTAATTTACAATGAAGTCAAGTCTCATACATTGAAAAGTATCGTAATTTTATCTCGACTGTTACACACATCTGTTCACAAGGAATGGCCTGTGCAAACTCTCTATTTTGAATTCTGTTAGGAAATTGTATATTTAATGCGACTAATGAAAATAAACCACTATTTCACTTATTTTCTTATATTGGACTACGACACATTATTTTCTTAACGCAACTGAACTATAGTTATTTTGTTTTAATAAAATCATGAAATAAACAATCACTTTTTATTATATCCATATTATCCTGAATGATGCATCAACGCACAGCCTAAACCGTCAGCAGTTTAGGCTGTTTAGGATGAGTCGTAGAGACCGAAACTTGGAGGGTGGGTTCTTTTTATGACGTAGGCATCCGATAAGAAAAAGAATTTCAAAATTCCCACGGAAAAGCGGGATATACGCCTAAGAATTTGCGCGGGATTCGCTAGTGTACTTATATAAGAATATCGCTGGTCGAGTGCCTCGAATTAGGAATAGGTTCTATAGATTATTTTTTTAGGATCGCATTACCTTACCATTCTATGGTAAGAAAAGAAAGAATCTATTATAACACTGCAAGAAGAAATTAATTAAAAACTAATAAATTGTTATTCAATTTTATTTATTTTTATAAAATAATGTTCATAATACAGCCAAATGAAATTAAAAAAAATTAATGACTACAGCCAGTAGCTTTTTTAAATAAATAATCACAGAGACTAAAGAATCTGTGTGATTACAAATTATGTTTTTTTGATATAAACACTGATAAAAACAAAACAATAACATTCCTATGTAAAGTGAATGATCTCATACAACATTATCAAATGCTTATCATTACTTCTGTCCACTTATTATTATGCACTGAATATTTTTTTTTTTTAAATTCAGTCTCACATTAATGCATGATACAGGACGAGAGCGAAAGCCCCGCTCCCGTGTGTGGCACGCTTAAAGTTTTATGAATAACGTTGATTTAATAACTTCTAACTTCATTGAGTATAAATAATACAAAACTTTAAAATACACAGATACAACATCCAGATCAATCTTTACTTTGTTTTCTTATCCTTTGATGACCGCTATAGGTCGTAGTTTCACCGTCTTCTTACTTATACCTGCCGAGTGACACGTATTTACAACATCCGTTACATTTTTGTATGATTCAGGTGCTTCTTCCATCACTAATTTTGGTGATGCCACTCTTATAGAGATACCTAATGTCTCCAGTCTATTTAGCACTTCCTTGTAATCTATATTTCTTCTAGATTTAGCACGGGACAAAGCACGACCCTAAAAAGAAACATAAAAAAAACTATAAAGAGATGGCTTGCAAACCTGTCTGGGTAATCAACATAGCCTTTAGGAGGCCCGTAATGTTAAGATCCTCCATTAGACAACAAGCTTGAAGCTTGGCACATTAGGAACTATTCTACCAAGGTTGCTTCTCAACCTCGCGAAAAAAAAACGAAGCATTCAATTAAAAGCATGTAAAACCAATAGATAAAATTGAAAAGGTATTTAGAAGTATACTCACAGCTCCGTGACATGTAGAACCAAAGGTTTCAGTCATGCCCTGGTGAGTACCAGTAAGTACATAACTGCAAGTCCCCATTGTACCACCAATCAGTACAGGCTGTCCTGTCAGCTGATAATCTACTGGAATTAAAGGATGGTGGGGTGGGAATGCTCGAGTGGATCCCTAAAATAAAAAATAAAAAGTTTCATCTTTACATAGTATAACATGAAGTCTCTTACGCGGTCTGTCTGAACCTTATGTATGCTTATATCTTTAAAACTACGCATCGGACTTTGATGAGGTTTTTTAAAGTAGATAGTGTGATTCAAGAGGGTGGTTTGTTATGTATACTTCGAAATTCCCACGGGAAAACGGGATACACGCAAACAGAGTAGAGCAGATTTTGCTAGTTATAAATAATATAAAATTATTATGATTTTTTGAAAGAAAAATTTCACCTTCTCCCCCCAGGTGGGATTCGAACCCACGACCCCTCGATATCCGGCCGAGTGCTCTAACCACTGAGCTACCGGGAAGGTTAGTAATGGGGGTGAAATTTCTCATTCCTTTTAAACTGCGTAAGTCGCAGAGCACGCCATCTACCTGATAGTTTTACAACCAAGCAGGGTTCGAATCCCACCTGGGGGGAGGAGGTGAAATTTTTCTTTCAAAAAATCAATTTCAAAAATATGAATGGCTAGTTGCCTAACAACTATAAATAAAAATCATAAAAATTATTATGGTTTTGTAGAATCGCAAAGAAAACTAATTTTGACCAACAAATTGTGGTTCCATAAGACATAGAGACATCAGCAATAACTTTATTTTGCTTATACTATAGGCTTTCCAGTAGTTGTTTATATCTTTAGTATACCATTATTCTTCTATGAACCATACTATTCATATCACTACAATAAACTTACCTTTCTATGAACAAGAAGTTTTTTAACTTTCCCCCCAACTAAATGGTCCTCTATTTTTGCAATGTTGTGAGATACATCATAAATGACATGCATATCCAAGTCATCAGGGGCCATTTTAAACTGTTTAGCGAAAGCCTGGCGTGTTAGGAATGTCATTGAACTCCTGTTGACCCAGGCAAAATTGGCAGCAGCAGCCATAGCCTTTAAATAATCTTGTCCTTCAACAGAATTTATCCTTGCACAAGCCAACTGCCTATCATTGGTTTCAATGCTATCTCTTTTCATTGCTTTTTCCATTTGGACAAGAGCATCAGTGGCTACTTGATGGCCAAAACCTCTACTTCCGGAATGAATCATAACACAGACTTGGCCAATTCTCTCTAAACCCATTTTGCCAGCTGCATATTTATCATATATTTCATCAACTACTTGGATCTCAGTGTAATGGTTGCCAGCCCCTAGTGTCCCAAGTTGGGGCAAACCCCTTTTCTTGGCTCGCAAGCTGACTTTAGAAGGATCAGCATTCAACATGCGACCATATTCCTCACAGTGCTCCTTGTCCTCTGCCCACACATAGCCCTCTCTCAAAGACCAATCCATTCCCATTTCTAAAGCTTCTTCCATATCACGAGCATTCATTGGGATTATTCCTTTTGAACCAACCCCAACTGGTATGTGGTCAAAAAGACTCTGCGCTAGTTGCTCCTAAAATGGGGAGAGAATTTATTTAATGATTATGTAAAATGAATTACAACAAATAATTAAAACTATATTTGAGAATGTATAATGAAATTTATGCCTCCCACAGCTTCAGAAACTATTCTTTATATTGAGGTTTTAAATATCATCCATTGCGTAAATTGAAGAAGCAACAAATATTCCTACTACAAACCTTTATTGGTTGCACATCTTTTTCATGTAGATTAGTTCTTAGAAGGCGCACTCCACAGTTGATATCAAACCCCACACCACCAGGTGATACTATTGACTTGGGATCATCCATATCAAAGGCAGCCATATTACCTGAAATTTTCATAAAATTATTAATATAACTGATAGAAAGATCATTTAGCATAGGTTATTTAAATTCTCTTCTATTTGTATACTGCACAGTAATAAATTAAAGGAGGTGATACAATTCCCTTAGTAGAAAAACCCATAATAAGCAGGCCAACCATGAAAGGAAATTCCGAAACTACGGACTGACATTTTGCACTTTATGCTAACTAGTAGGTAATGTCTTTTTTGACAGAACTACGTGTTTCGTTGTTTCAGATGGACACTTTCATAGAAGACCCGAAGATTTTAATATGAACATTATGAACACCTACAAACCTTTATGGGCAAAAAAAAGTGTTAGCCACCCAATAGAGAGATAGTGATAGTTTAGAACAGTATTTATAAATATCCTCTAAAATCTGGAATACAAAACTTTTGCGCCGGAGCCTGGGTTTGTTTTGGATCACCTCCTTTATTGTAATGTCATAGGTCATATTATACAATTTGTTTTAGTCATATTTTCCACTAGTTAATAAAACTATAGTAGTACAAATATTGTGCAATAAATTTGTGTATACAATACCCTAACTTATTGCACATTATAGTAGGTATACCTACTTGATTTCATAATGCTACAATTATCAGGTCAAGTTCTGTTCTACATACTTATCGGAATCATTCTGGGTAAACTAGAAAATGTATAATTTATTATTTCCATACCTATGGCAAATCCATATCCCGAGTGTACATCTGGCAGGCCGACCGACCGGCCCACTATGCCCGGCAATGCAGCAACATTTGCGATCTGTTTCACCCCGGGAAGGAATCCACCGGTCATTCCCGGCCTACATGCGTTCTTTAGTTCGTCTAACATCAGTTTTTCCAGTGTACTATTGACGTAAAAGACTCCTTCCACATTCATGTTAGGTTGGAATCCCTTTTTGATCCTCCAACAATATGGGTTGATTTTTTCCAAATATCTGATTTCCTCATTATATTGCCTTACAACCATTTTTTTGTAATAATTACAAAGTTACACAATACAAACTATGCACATACAAAATATTTCTCACAATGAAATTTTATTGAAAGAAATCAGCAGAGCAGATTGAGTAAAAAAAGCTAGCTAGCCAGCGGGATGACAGTTAGTACAAATACTATAGACGAGTTCACCTCATGCCGCTAGGGGCGCTATAACATTTTGCATACAAAAGTTTTTAGGAAACACACTACCGTGTCGGGGCGTGTCGTGTCGCGCCAGAAGCATATGGGCATATTTTTATTTTTATGTACCATGATGTAAAATGAGGCTAAAAATTGAAAAGCTATTAAATCATTGTTTTTCGCATTCTGGATCATCTATGAAGCCTTATTTACTGAAATACTGAAAATTTTTGATGAAATACCCACGAGATTCATTTAAATAGAGATTTTACTATAGCTAGGTTCCAAAATTTCTTCCAGTCCGTTACCACACAAATTAGATGATAAAACGTGAATAATGACAAAAAAGGTATAGAAAATGTTGTGGTTTAGTAAAGCAACAGTTCCTCTTTATAGCTTTATCATTTCTTTTTAAAAATGTTCGTATAATTTTAAAATAACAGCACATTTCTTGCAGCTCCGTTACCGGGTCGCGGAAAATGTAGTATTTTTTCTTTGCTGTTTAAAAACTGAGACAAGAAACTAAGTTTTTCCTTTTCTATATGAAGCGGAAAACAATATTTTATGATATACATAAGAAACTTGAAGAATTAGCCCAGTAAAAATAAAGTTATGATGAATTAATTAACATTTATTTTTCTGAAAATAACGGAAAGAATGGTAACGGAATTCTAAGGCAATATATAAAATGTACCAAATGGGAGTGCGTTTTTTTTATTTATACCACAAAGGTGGCAAACAAGCATACGGCCGCTCTGATTGTAAGCCGTCACCGTCACCTGTAGTCGCTTGCGATACCGGGGGTATCACTCACGCGTTGCCAACCCACCCATAGTAGTTTAATAGTCACTCACAAAGTAATATTTTAAGGAGAATTTACAAAAGAGGACAACTATGATACAAACAACCATAAGGAACTTCGTTCCAAAAAAAAACTTTACATCCCCGACGGTTTTCCTCCTTATAAGATATAAGAGCCCTTCATAATAACATAAAACACGTAATAATTTCAATTATAAAAAAATAAAAAAAACTGTTTTAAATAATTAATTACCTAAATAAATTTCCCATTTTGAACGCGGCTTTATGCATCTTTACCGTTACTTTTTGCTTTCCATGCATAAGTTACTGCCAATTCAATAACGGATAAGATAGGTAACGATAATTTCTCTTGTAAGGAAATACGAAAAATAACCAATTTGTACAAATGGTGTGAATACTGGCTTACTATATTCATATTCCTGAATAAATATTGATGCCTAATTAATACAATATCTTACAATAAAACTACCGAATGGTATCAAAATATGAAGACTAATCTGTGATATTGTGGAGAACACAAGGTGTCCACGCGCAGAACACGACCTTTCACTAACAGATTTTCACTATTCCTGACATATCTTTGACAGTTCTGAGTGTTGCCTTGTAAAGAAAAATGTTGCAACTTGCAAATAAAGTAGTTTGTTTGGTAGTTTTTTTCTCTATATTGGAGAAATAACTAAAACAATTTTGGTAACGTATTACAGGAATCATTTTTTTCTGAATTGTTTAAACTTGTTTTTAAGCTATTTTAATAGCTATTATTGTGGAAATGAGGTTCAATTTTGAAAATTTACACTTAAGTCGTTATGAAATGAGAAACAACAACTAAAATAATCGGATACAAGCAACAAAAAAATGACCTTAGATTTCGGAAAAAAAATTAGACATACTAAAAATAAGGTATTAGCTGCCTTTCGTTACCAATATCTTTATAATTTGCTAGGTATTTTAGAAGTTTCCTATTTAATTTAAAGAAACTTATGATTCAGCTACCGGAATTTGAAAGTTTCAAAGGTTTAACTCTAAAGGATAAATTTCTAGAGCATTTCAAAAACATCTGACACGTCAAAAACCAAAGGTACATAAAAAAAAAAATATGCCCATATATCGCGTTCATACATTTTATATGGTTAGGAGCACATTTGTAGGGCGTGTCGTGTCGTGAACTCGTGACTCGCTCTATCGTGGCGCGGACTGCTGGCCGCGGATTGCGCCACGGCGGTGGGGGGGGGGGGGTTATGACGCGACACGACACGCCCTGCAAATGTGTTTCTATACCCGCGCGCGGTTCGTGTCGCGAACAAGTGGACGCTTTTTTTTTTATTTGTTTTTGCAGCGTGATAATGAGTTACTAGGTAGTAGATTCCTGATAAATATACTTAAATACATTTTTTTGTAAATAAATACCATTATACATTATAGAAAACACCCAGACAAAGGCAAACACTGCGAGCTTCTGTTCAGAAATAAAAGAAATAAACGTCTGGCGTTTATTTCGTTCATTTCTGAACAGAATCGCGCCCCGACACGACACGTAATGGCGGAAACACACTACCGTGTCGGGGCCTGTCGTGTCGCGCTCTGTCGTGACGGTGGGTGTGCACACTTACGTGTCGTGTCGGGGCGCGCTTCTGTTCAGAAATGAACGAAATAAACGCCAGACGTTTATTTCTTTCATTTCTGAACAGAAGCTCGCAGTGTTTGCCTTTGTCTGGGTGTTTTCTATAATGTATAGTGGTATTTATTTACAAAAAAATGTATTTAAGTATATTTATCAGGAATCTACTACCTAGTAACTCATTATCACGCTGCAAAAACAAATTAAAAAAAAAAAAGTCCACTTGTTCGCGACACGAACCACGCGCGGGAATAGAAACACATTTGCAGGGCGTGTCGTGTCGCGTCATAACCCCCACCACCGCCGTGGCGCAATCGGCGGCCAGCAGTCCGCGTCACGACAGAGCAAGTCACGACACGACACGCCCTACAAATGTGCTCCTAACCATATAAAATGTATGAACGCGATATGCTTCTGGCGCGACACGACACGCCCCGACACGGTAGTGTGTTTCCGCCATAAGTGTGCACACTGCACACCCACCGTCACGACAGAGCGCGACACGACAGGCCCCGACACGGTAGTGTGTTTCCGCCATTATCGTTGCACGCCGTAATACAAAACGGCCCTGCTTTTAAAAAGGACAAGCTGTTTTGTATAACGGTGAATTACGCAAAACGCCTGCGACATATATATTATTGTATTTGTTATATCCAAACCAATTTTCACGAAAATTCTATCAATGATTGAGATGCAATTTGTAAAAACCCCCCAAAAATTTGAATTTCCCGCACTTCCGCGGACCGAAACGTATTATACCACCATAATAACCATTGAGTCCCCAGTCTAGGACCAAGTATAAGAATGGACAGATTAAATTTTAGAACGACAATGAAACTGTCTTTGCTCTCTGTCTTGCTTATAGCAACATTCAGTGTGAAAAAAAGAAACAAACATAGACAAACATCACCGTCTAGAACGTCAGCGTGTCAACTTTTGAGACATTTGTTTGGTAGCCGCTTGGATATCAAAGCTCGTGTTGGATTTTTTGTGTTTTGAGGTGATAATTGGACTTTTAATAAAGAAAAATTGTGATATGGATTTTCGTTTTGAACCATAGCTTGCGTAGCCATTGGTTGTAAGAGTAGAATGGGTGTTACAACGGAAAGCGATCAAAGGATATCTTTTCATAGGTAAGTTATCGACTACATGATTTATATTTTTTGTGCAGGAAATACATTACATGATCGGTTTTTGTAAAGTTAATTGAACCCTAAAGACGATGCAGACGCATAATTTCAACAAACCCATTACTTTTATACAAAGATTTGATTTTAGACATTACGTTTATTGAGCTTTGACAGATGATGTACCTTAAATATTGTAAGTAGAGTTGTCACATTGTATCGATAAAATAATAAATTGTATGCGTTTTTATTAAGGTTTAATTTATTCCTAGTTCTCTTGCCAATTGGGATGAGGGTTAGTTAGATAAGAGTAATCAAAGTAATATAGATCTTGTGTTTTTCAGGTTTCCTGACACTAATATAAGAAACAAGTGGATTAAGAACATAAAACGAGATAATTGGACACCTTCGCCATATTCTCGCCTGTGCTCATTACATTTCGATGTATCTTGCTATCGGGCAGGTAATTTAGATGAACACGCTACGGAGTATTATGTGACGTTTAATCATAAACATATTAGAAATCATTTTAATAAACTAGTCTTATTTAGTGGTCAGTAGATGCAGTAAATAACTAAGCATCAAGCACTTTAAGTAAATTCCTGTAAGTCTTTGTTTATTGTTTTTTGATCCCTAGTTGATTTTTTTTAAATAAGAATTGTTAAATTGGTGACATTATACGGATTATTTAACAATTCCTATTAGATATTATAATTATTATTACATGTGTGTTTAATGATTACAAAATGATCATGATTATGATGTATGATTTTATTTAATTTAAATATTTTGAATAAAAACCTTATAAGTACCTATTTGCTTTATTTATTCTTCACCCGCATTGAGTGTAGGTAATCTTTTTATTTGGCATATTTAAAAAAAACATAAATACCTAAAAGTTACTGATAGATGAGTATTTGACATTCCTATCGATAGGTGTCGATAGTGTGTATTTAATTGTTAAAGAATATTTCTGTCAGCAATATTGATTTATAGCTGGACTGGGACTGAATAAAAAACATAGACCAACCCTTTGAGCTGCTTATCTTCCCAGGGTATGTCGTAAAAGCCGACGTGATCATACCCACTCCAACATCGGACTGTCTATGGGGGATAACGATAGGAATGTTCGTCATTGGTAATCTTGGAACGAATATCAGGTTGCTGTGGTTTGACTAAATGACTTATGGTTCTACTCACCCCGATAGGGAAACTAGGGGGTTATGCATCTGTTTCTGTCTTTAATCATTTGATTTGTCAAGTGTTCTCAGATCTTAAAAATGAACATTAAATATTAAATCGATATTAGTCGATAAAGACACGGCACATCTCTAGTGATCCTATATAAAAAAACAAAAGTTTATATAGCATACTGGCTTCATGAGCACAAAAGACGTTATAGACATTGATATATCTATCTCTTTTTTACTTAAGACGGCACATATTAGTGTGAAAGACAATACCCATGTATTTCTTTCGTCTAAAATACAATCCGTCCATTCTTATACTTGGTCCTAGTCCCCAGTTTACTAGACTCTCCTGCCATTTTTATGTTGGTAATCATGCTTATCTGTCACATTAGTTTTGCCAACTGTCAATGTCACCAATCAGCATCTGGTGGTTTCGTAATCTTGAATTTTTCATAAAAATATTCTCGTAAGCTTGGTTATTTAAAAAGACGACGAGAATAATACATCGAAATAACAATGGCTGCATTAATAAAACTCCGAAATATGCCTGTGATGCAACGTTGTGTTTGGAATCACTACAGCAGAATGTGCCGAAATATTTCCACTTCTAAAAAGAATAGTGATACAGCAACCGCGACATGTGAACCGCCAAAAGCACCTGAGAAGTCAAATGAAAACTGGGTGAGCTACGGATTTGATTATACCAGCAAGGAAGAGGATGACAGTGCTCATCATGCGTCGTTCTTCTTCTCTGTCTCCTTGTGCTTGGTGTTCGGCGGTTTCCTGTGGGGCTACGCTCCTGACAATCTAAATAGAGACTGGGCTCAACGGGAAGCATTCTTAGAACTCCGTCGCCGTGAAAAAGCTGGATTACCACTAATTGATCCTAATTATGTTAGTCCAAGTTGTGTCCGCCTCCCTTCTGATAAAGAGTTAGGGGATACGGAGATTATTATTTAATTTATTATTGGTGTTATATCAATATTAAACTATGTAGGCAATATTCTTGGTAGTAAATCTGTTTACCATATTTTTCCGAATTTTGTTTTGTATAAATTAATTTGTATACCTTAATGCTTTATGCTGTAATATAAACTGTATCGAGCATGATGTTTCATTAAAGATACAAATACTTAGCTAGCATCACCTCAGCATTGATGTACAAACCACAGATTTGTATACCACAAGTGTTAATCTATGTTTTCCACTATAACTAATTAAAAATGTTATAATATTAAAGTAGCAACACATATTGAGGAAAATTATGTATCTTTGCAACATTCTACTTTTCATCTCCTATAAAGATTTTAAATACTGCAATAAATTGTACATAAATTAGATGATAATTCTTTATAAAAATAAAAAATTTGGGATTATTGTAATTACTGTTTTATTTCATTACTGCTCTAAAACATAAAAAAAGAAAATTAATCAAAATCTTTATTTTTAAAGTAGTTTTTACATTAATATTCTTTTCCAATGAATTCTTCAAGTGCCTTTGAATGGCCATTTTCTAAACTATTAAGCCCACCATTCACTACACGAGCCCGGACCCGACTCGCAACCCGGACCCGACCGCGACCAATCCGGCGTTGCCCATACACTGCACGAACCCTCCGCCAACCCTCCACTCGAAGTGTGACTTTGGTGAGCCCTACACGTGTATTTATTTAATATGCCGCCTGTACTATCTAAGAAAGCAAAAGTAGCTTTAATCGTCGGCTTTGCTTTTCCTTATAAAGATAAATAAATTCTTCCCAAAACGGTTTGTTATCGTCGAAAGACATATTTGAATTAAAAATAAACAACGAAAAAAAAACAAATAAATACGAGCGCAGCGCGCAGTCGAAGTTCGACACTGACTGAGTCGGCCGACCAATCTGCCTTGCACACACAGCCGCGGATTAGTCGGGTCGGGCGAGGGTTCGGTAGGAGCTCGCGGCTCGCCTGCGAGCCCGACGCCAACCCATTTGACAGTCTGGCGGACCGGTTCGTCGCTTCCATACACAGGCGGATTAGTCCGATGGCCGACCAATCCGCCGGACCAATCTGCGTGTGAATGGTGGGCTTTAGAGATATCATAAAATTCTGATAGCTAAATTTGCAGGTTCCATTCATGTGTAGTGTGAATATTTTTTGTAAAAAAAAATGTATTTTTTTAATCATTCTCACACTGTTTATTACCTCTAATATGATATTGGACATATTGGCTATGCATGCTTGAAAATTCACCCTATATATATAATCTAAAGCAGGATAACAAACACTGAAATGTGTAGAATATAAAAATATCACATCACATGTATTTACTGAACTGTTTATTTGTAGTGTACAAAATTTGTATATATTCATGAAACTAATTTCTGGGATAGAAATTTCTTTTAAATTCAGGATCAACAGTTTTTAACCTGAAGTGGTTACAGGCAGAATTACTTTCGAATTAATTTCTAGCAAGTAATTACTCTTTAATTTGAGAGGTTGTACCTACAATTACGTTACGTACAAAAAAAAATTAAGCTGGTTATTATTTTTAAAATATTGCTAATAATTTTCGTGTAGGCGTTTTTCAACCTTTTCGCTTTTACGCGTGAGAAAAATATACCCAAATAAAATGGTATTAACACATAAGCCAAAATATTTAACTTTCATATATTTCGATCCGATTTTTTTTCGTATTTTTTGGGCTATTTTTAATAAGTTATTGTATAATTGAAATCAGCTAAGTAAATAGAAAAGCAATTGAAATGGTTTTCGTGTTTGTTCTCCTGTTTTTTTGTTTTGCAATAACTGAAAATCAATAAACAAGAAAAATAGATTACAATATAATACAATTGACAAATATTTTAGAAATTAATAAAATTCGCATTTGTTATTTTTAATATAATTTATTGTCTATTGTGACGTGCAAATAATATAATAAATCCAGACTACACGATCTACACAATCCATTAATAAACTTCTTCATAGTAATTATTTACACCTACAGAGTTTTAACACGAACAATTTTTCCTCCTGCTATTAAAGCATAAATATTGTTATATGAATTTGCAATTGCATTAATACAGGCACCCAGGTTAACTTCTCCAGCTGGCTCTAGTTGGTCTTCAGTTATCTTCCATCTGCGTAAGCAGCCGTCCCATCCAGCAGTCCACGCATAGTCACCACTGACTGCCAAGCTTGTCAATATCATGTCGCTCACCTAATGTATATGTTGAGAAATTATTTATAAGTAGGAACTATATATATAACTATAATATTATACTTACTTAACCCAACTTTTGAGGAAATCAGGATACGCTCTTAGAAATTTATCAAAGACTACTATAAGACTGTAAGACATAGCTCTCAGAAAATGGGCGTACAACAGCTAACACTGAGTAGGTACCTATTAAATTATATATATATTATATTACTAAATATTATATATACATCTAAAAATTTTACTATCGTGAAAAGTCTATATTCGTAGATCTTATAACATTAGAGATGTGATTAGAGTTAGCTACAATACATAGTTTGATTTATTTACCTACTCCTACTCCATTCTCTATTGTAGTAGATTGTCGAAAAATTAGATTTTTATAATCAAAAAACCGCGCCGCAACTTTTCCGGGCATATACTTTCCTAATCTAAACTTTTATTTGTACGTGCTCCGAGTTCTTTTAATCTCGAACACTGTTTTGATACGAACCTTTACTTCATGTAATTGTTTGAAATTAGAGTCAACGGAAGCATCATGCAGCCTCAAATTATTGCCTCCTCTAGCAGTAACAAGCAGCCGCCTGCCGGCTAACCGCAGCGGCGCGCGACCCTCCATCGTATGTCTGGTAGTAGATCTTGTTTTTGATTCATCTGAAATGTCTACAAAATTAAAAAAACTCTACATTGCAAATAATTCTTCTTGAACACAATAATTACACCTCGTTTCAAAAATGTAGTCAGACCTCTTTGACCTTAGGTACCTGGTCGAATTTCTGTAACAGTTACATCGAGATCCCTCACAGTGAATAAAAATGGGGCACTGAATGCCAAGTCTTTTACTTCCTCCAATACGTTGTATCTGGTTTTCTCTATATTATTGTCGAATATAAAAACCTGAAATTAATATTTTTCATATTTTACCTAATGAAAAAATAATAAAGCATTTGTCAACTTTTAACAAGTCTTATGAAGAACAGAAAAAAAACATTCCTAGGGCATTCTACGTTGTCACCAATAGTCACCATGAATTAAGTAGTAGGTACTCGTAACTGTTACATGGTTTTAACTTAACAAAAAAATAAGTAAGGTAGGTACTACCTCAATAGCTTTTTGTCACAGAGGGACATGAAAACCAATTAGGTACTATTTGCTACATGAACATCCTCAATCTCAGAAAGTACAAATCAAATCAAATCACAATACATGCATTATGATCGAGCTGAATGTTAACACCGGTGTGAAGTTAGCGGCCAAACTTAGCAGCCGCCAATAACCCGACCAAATTGAGAAGTCACTTTTTTCTTTTAAACAAATTGACTCAGAAAACCGCTAAAACAGCTACGGACGCCTAGGTTCACAAACAAAACATGTCTAACATAATAACAAATCGACTACAAACATTAATTTAGTTCGGCCGCGGTACTCAGGAGTCAAATCACTTTTGGGCACAAAAGCTAAGAGACTGGGCCAGCAAGGAGGTTTCGAAATATAGCTTGTATTGCTGGATACACCTGCTACATAGCTGCAGTGAGCAAAAGGTATCACCCGTTGTTTAACGGGGTGAAACGGGGTGAACAAGTCATGTTCATGGCGATTTTCAGAAAACTAGCAATTTTCACACATTTTCAACCAGAAAGACGGCAAGCAAGGGGTTTTGGACTTCAGAATTATTTAACCAGTCCTTTATGCAATATCAAGACACAAGTTGTCAGTTGGCACTCAATCTTTTAGAGTATGCAAATCTAGTTCAAATAAAAAAAAACAAGATTTGGCTGCTGACTTCCCACCGGTGCAGAACGGCAAGCAAGGAGGTTTAGAACCATGGTTTGTATTGCTGAATAGACCTGCTACATGGCCGCAGTGAGCAAGTAGTGGCACCCGATCTTTTAGACTATGCAAATCAAGTCCAAACAAAAAATTCAAAATTTTCTTCTAAAAATTTATTCTTGCTTGAAACACGCCATGTAGAACGGCAAGCAAGGAGGTTCCGAACCATGGCTTGTAGTGCTGAATACACCTGCTACATGGCCGCAGTGAGCAAGTAGTGGCACCCGATCTTTTAGACTATGCAAATCAAGTCCAAACAAAAAATTCAAAATTTTCTTCTAAAAATTTATTCTTGCTTGAAACACGCCATGTAGAACGGCAAGCAAGGAGGTTCCGAACCATGGCTTGTAGTGCTGAATACACCTGCTACATGGCCGCAGTGAGCAAGTAGTGGCACCCGATCTTTTAGACTATGCAAATCGAGTCCAAATAAAAAATTCATGATTTTCTTCAAAATATTCATTCTTGCTTGAAAAGCGCCATGTAGAACGGCAAGCAAGAGAGTTTCGAACCATGGCTTGTATTGCTGAATACACCTGCTACATGGCCGCAGTGAGCAAGTAGTGGCACCCGATCTTTTAGACTATGCAAATCGAGTCCAAATAAAAAATTCATGATTTTCTTCAAAATATTCATTCTTGCTTGGAAAGCGCCATGTAGAACGGCAAGCAAGAGAGTTTCGAACCATGGCTTGTATTGCTGAATACACCTGCTACATGGCCGCAGTGAGCAAGAAGTGGCACCCGATCTTTTAGACTATGCAAATCAAGTCCATAAAAAATTCAAGATTTTCATCTAAATATTCATTCTTGCTTGAAACACGCCATGTAGAACGGCAAGCAAGGAGGTTCCGAACCATGGCTTGTATTGCTGAATACACCCGCTATATGGCCGCAGTGAGCAAGTAGTGGCACCCGATCTTTTAGACTATGCAAATCAAGTCCAAACAAAAAATTCAAAATTTTCTTCTAAATATTTATTCTTGCTTGAAACACGCCATGTAGAACGGCAAGCAAGGAGGTTCCGAACCATGGCTTGTATTGCTGAATACACCCGCTATATGGCCGCAGTGAGCAAGTAGTGGCACCCGATCTTTTAGACTATGCAAATCAAGTCCAAATAAAAAAATCATGATTTTCTTCAAAATATTCATGCTTGCTTGAAAAGCGCCATGTAGAACGGCAAGCAAGGAGGTTTCGAACCATGGCTTGTATTGCTGAATACACCTGCTACATGGCCGCAGTGAGCAAGTAGTGGCACCCGATCTTTTAGACTATGCAAATCGAGTTCAAATAAAAAATTCATGATTTTCTTCAAAATATTCATTCTTGCTTGAAAAGCGCCATGTAGAACGGCAAGCAAGAGAGTTTCGAACCATGGCTTGTATTGCTGAATACACCTGATACTTGGCCGCAGTGAGCAAGTAGTGGCACCCGATCTTTTAGACTATGCAAATCGAGTCCAAATAAAAAATTCATGATTTTCTTCAAAATATTCATTCTTGCTTGAAAAGCATCATGTAGAACGGCAAGCAAGGAGGTTTCGAACCATGGCTTGTATTGCTGAATACACCTGCTACTTGGCCGCAGTGAGCATGTAGTGGCACCCGATCTCTTAGACTATGCAAATCTAGTCCAAGTAAAGAAAAACAAGATTTGGCTGCTGACTTCTCACCGGTGCAGAACGGCAAGCAAGGAGGTTTCGAACCATGGTTTGTATTGCTAAATAGACCTGCTACATGGCCGCAGTGAGCACTTGCTCTTTACTTATTACTTAATAGCACCCGATCTTTAAGACTATGCAAATCGAGTCCAAATAAAAGACTCTACATTTTCCTCTATATATTCATTCTTGCTTGAAAAGCGCCATGTAGAACGGCAAGCAAGGAGGTTTCGAACCATGGTTTGTATTGCTGAATAGACCTGCTACATCGCCGCAGTGAGCAAGTAGTGGCACCCGATCTTTAAGACTATGCAAATCGAGTCCAAATAAAAAATTCATGATTTTCTTCAAAATATTCATTCTTGCTTGAAAAGCACCATGTAGAACGGCAAGCAACGAGGTTTCGAACCATGGTTTGTATTGCTAAATAGACCTGCTACATAGCCGCAGTGAGCAAGAAGTGGCACCCGATCTTTTAGACTATGCGAACCCTCCTTGCTTGCCGTTCTACATGGCGCTTTACAAGCAAGAATGAATATATTGAGGAAAATGTAGAGTCTTTTATTTGGACTCGATTTGCATAGTCTTAAAGATCGGGTGCCATTACTTGCTCACTGCGGCCATGTAGCAGGTGTATTCAGCAATACAAGCCATGGTTCGAAACCTCCTTGCTTGCCGTTCTGCACCGGTGGGAAGTCAGCAGCCAAATCTTGTTTTACTTTACTTGGACTAGATTTGTATAGTCTAAAAAATCGGGTGCCACTACTTGCTCACTGCGGCCATGTAGCTGGTGTATTCAGCAATACAAGCCATGGTTCGAAACCTCCTTGCTTGCCGTTCTACATGGTGCTTTTCAAGGAAGAATGAATATTTTGAAGAAAATCATGAATTTTTTATTTGGACTCGATTTGCATAGTCTTAAAGATCGGGTGCCACTACTTGCTCACTGTGGCCATGTAGCAGGTGTATTCAGCAATACAAGCCATGGTTCGAAACCTCCTTGCTTGCCGTTCTACATGGCGCTTTTCAAGCAAGAATGAATATATTGAGGAAAATGTAGTCTTTTATTTGGACTCGATTTGCATAGTCTTAAAGATCGGGTGCCACTACTTGCTCACTGCGGCCATGTAGCAGGACTATTCAGCAATACAAACCATGGTTCGAAACCTCCTTGCTTGCCGTTCTACATGGCGCTTTTCAAGCAAGAATGAATATATTGAGGAAAATGTAGAGTCTTTTATTTGGACTCGATTTGCATAGTCTTAAAGATCGGGTGCCACTACTTGCTCACTGCGGCCATGTAGCAGGACTATTCAGCAATACAAACCATGGTTCGAAACCTTCTTGCTTGCCGTTCTACATGGCGCTTTACAAGCAAGAATGAATATATTGAGGAAAATGTAGAGTCTTTAATTTGGACTCGATTTGCATAGTCTTAAAGATTGGGTGCCATTACTTGCTCACTGCGGCCATGTAGCAGGTGTATTCAGCAATACAAGCCATGGTTCGAAACCTCCTTGCTTGCCGTTCTGCACCGGTGAGAAGTCAGCAGCCAAATCTTGTTTTTCTTTACTTGGACTAGATTTGCATAGTCTAAGAGATCGGGTGCCACTACTTGCTCACTGCGGCCAAGTAGCAGGTGTATTCAGCAATACAAGCCATGGTTCAAAACCTCCTTGCTTGCCGTTCTACATGGTGCTTTTCAAGCATGAATGAATATTTTGAATAAAATCATGAATTTTTTATTTGGACTCGATTTGCATAGTCTTAAAGATCGGGTGCCATTACTTGCTCACTGCGGCCATGTAGCAGGTCTATTCAGCAATACAAACCATGGTTCGAAACCTCCTTGCTTGCCGTTCTGCACCGGTGAGAAGTCAGCAGCCAAATCTTGTTTTTCTTTACTTGGACTAGATTTGCATAGTCTAAGAGATCGGGTGCCACAACTTGCTCACTGCGGCCAAGTAGCAGGTGTATTCAGCAATACAAGCCATGGTTCAAAACCTCCTTGCTTGCCGTTCTACATGGTGCTTTTCAAGCATGAACGAATATTTTGAATAAAATCATGAATTTTTTATTTGGACTCGATTTGCATAGTCTTAAAGATCGGGTGCCATTACTTGCTCACTGCGGCCATGTAGCAGGTCTATTCAGCAATACAAACCATGGTTCGAAACCTCCTTGCTTGCCGTTCTGCACCGGTGAGAAGTCAGCAGCCAAATCTTGTTTTTCTTTACTTGGACTAGATTTGCATAGTCTAAGAGTTCGGGTGCCACTACTTGCTCACTGCGGCCAATTAGCAGGTGTATTCAGCAATACAAGCCATGGTTCGAAACCTCCTTGCTTGCCGTTCTACATGATGCTTTTCAAGCAAGAATGAATATTTTGAAGAAAATCTTGAATTTTTTATTTGGACTCGATTTGCATTGTCTTAAAGATCGGGTGCCACTACTTGCTCACTGTGGCCATGTAGCAGGTGTACTCAGCAATACAAGCCATGGTTCGAAACCTCCTTGCTTGCCGTTCTACATGGCGCTTTTCAAGCAAGAATGAATATATTGAGGAAAATGTAGAGTCTTTTATTTGGACTCGATTTGCATAGTCTTAAAGATCGGGTGCCACTACTTGCTCACTGCGGCCATGTAGCAGGACTATTCAGCAATACAAACCATGGTTCGAAACCTCCTTGCTTGCCGTTCTGCACCGGTGAGAAGTCAGCAGCCAAATCTTGTTTTTCTTTACTTGGACTAGATTTGCATAGTCTAAGAGATCGGGTGCCACTACTTGCTCACTGCGGCCAAGTAGCAGGTGTATTCAGCAATACAAGCCATGGTTCAAAACCTCCTTGCTTGCCGTTCTACATGGTGCTTTTCAAGCATGAATGAATATTTTGAATAAAATCATGAATTTTTTATTTGGACTCGATTTGCATAGTCTTAAAGATCGGGTGCCATTACTTGCTCACTGCGGCCATGTAGCAGGTCTATTCAGCAATACAAAACATGGTTCGAAACCTCCTTGCTTGCCGTTCTGCACCGGTGAGAAGTCAGCAGCCAAATCTTGTTTTTCTTTACTTGGACTAGATTTGCATAGTCTAAGAGATCGGGTGCCACTACTTGCTCACTGCGGCCAAGTAGCAGGTGTATTCAGCAATACAAGCCATGGTTCGAAACCTCCTTGCTTGCCGTTCTACATGATGCTTTTCAAGCAAGAATGAATATTTTGAAGAAAATCATGAATTTTTTATTTGGACTCGATTTGCATAGTCTGAAAGATCGGGTGCCACTACTTGCTCACTGCGGCCAAGTAGCAGGTGTATTCAGCAATACAAGCCATGGTTCGAAACCTCCTTGCTTGCCGTTCTTACATGGCGCTTTTCAAGCAAAAATGAATATTTTGAAGAAAATCATGATTTTTTTATTTGGACTCGATTTGCATAGTCTTAAAGATCGGGTGCCATTACTTGCTCACTGCGGCCATGTAGCAGGTCTATTCAGCAATACAAACCATGGTTCGAAACCTCCTTGCTTGCCGTTCTGCACCGGTGGGAAGTCAGCAGCCAAATCTTGTTTTACTTTACTTGGACTAGATTTGTATAGTCTAAAAGATCGGGTGCCACTACTTCCTCACCGCGGCCATGTAGCTGGTGTATTCAGCAATACTAGCCATGATTCGAAACCTCCTTGCTTGCCGTTCTACATGGCCCTTTTTAAGCAAGAATGAATATTTTAAAGAAAATCTTGAATTTTTTATTTGGACTCGATTTGCATTGTCTTTAAGATCGGGTGCCATTACTTGCTCACTGTGGCCATGTAGCAGGTGTATTCAGCAATACAAGCCATGGTTCGAAACCTCCTTGCTTGCCGTTCTACATGGCGCTTTTCAAGCAAGAATGAATATATTGAGGAAAATGTAGAGTCTTTTATTTGGACTCGATTTGCATAGTCTTAAAGATCGGGTGCCACTACTTGCTCACTGCGGCCATGTAGCAGGACTATTCAGCAATACAAACCATGGTTCGAAACCTCCTTGCTTGCCGTTCTGCACCGGTGAGAAGTCAGCAGCCAAATCTTGTTTTTCTTTACTTGGACTAGATTTGCATAGTCTAAGAGATCGGGTGCCACTACTTGCTCACTGCGGCCAAGTAGCAGGTGTATTCAGCATTACAAGCCATGGTTCAAAACCTCCTTGCTTGCCGTTCTACATGGTGCTTTTCAAGCATGAATGAATATTTTGAATAAAATCATGAATTTTTTTTTGGACTCGATTTGCATAGTCTTAAAGATCGGGTGCCATTACTTGCTCACTGCGGCCATGTAGCAGGTCTATTCAGCAATACAAACCATGGTTCGAAACCTCCTTGCTTGCCGTTCTGCACCGGTGAGAAGTCAGCAGCCAAATCTTGTTTTTCTTTACTTGGACTAGATTTGCATAGTCTAAGAGATCGGGTCCCACTACTTGCTCACTGCGGCCAAGTAGCAGGTGTATTCAGCAATACAAGCCATGGTTCGAAACCTCCTTGCTTGCCGTTCTACATGATGCTTTTCAAGCAAGAATGAATATTTTGAAGAAAATCATGAATTTTTTATTTGGACTCGATTTGCATAGTCTAAAAGATCGGGTGCCACTACTTGCTCACTGCGGCCAAGTAGCAGGTGTATTCAGCAATACAAGCCATGGTTCGAAACCTCCTTGCTTGCCGTTCTACATGGCGCTTTTCAAGCAAGAATGAATATTTTGAAGAAAATCATGATTTTTTTATTTGGACTCGATTTGCATAGTCTTAAAGATCGGGTGCCACTACTTGCTCACTGCGGCCATGTAGCAGGTGTAGTCAGCAATACAAGCCATGGTTCAAAACCTCCTTGCTTGCCGTTCTACATGGTGTTTTTCAAGCATGAATGAATATTTTGAATAAAATCATGAATTTTTTATTTGGACTCGATTTGCATAGTCTTAAAGATCGGGTGCCATTATTTGCTCACTGCGGCCATGTAGCAGGTCTATTCAGCAATACAAACCATGGTTCGAAACCTCCTTGCTTGCGGTTCTGCACCGGTGGGAAGTCAGCAGCCAAATCTTGTTTTACTTTACTTGGACTAGATTTGTATAGTCTAAAAGATCGGGTGCCACTACTTTCTCACCGCGGCCATGTAGCTGGTGTATTCAGCAATACTAGCCATGATTCGAAACCTCCTTGCTTGCCGTTCTACATGGCCCTTTTTAAGCAAGAATGAATATTTTAAAGAAAATCTTGAATTTTTTATTTGGACTCGATTTGCATAGTCTTAAAGATCGGGTGCCACTACTTGCTCACTGTAGCCATGTAGCAGGTGTATTCAGCATTACAAGCTATGGTTCGAAACCTCCTTGCTTGCCGTTCTACATGGCGCTTTTCAAGCAAGAATGAATATTTTGAAGAAAATCATGATTTTTTTATTTGGACTCGATTTGCATAGTCTTAAAGATCGGGTGCCACTACTTGCTCACTGCGGCCATGTAGCAGGTGTATTCAGCAATACAAGCCATGGTTCAAAACTTTCTGGCTTGCCGTTCTACATGGCGCTTTTCAAGCAAGAATGAATATTTTGAAGAAAATCATGAATTTTTTATTTGGACTCGATTTGCATAGTCTAAAAGATCGGGTGCCACTACTTGCTCACTGCGGCCATGTAGCAGGTGTATTCAGCAATACAAGCCATGGTTCGAAACCTCCTTGCTTGCCGTTCTACATGGCGCTTTTTAAGCAAGAATGAATATTTTGAAGAAAATCATGATTTTTTTGTTTGGACTTGATTTGCATAGTCTAAAAGATCGGGTGCCACTACTTGCTCACTGCGGCCATGTAGCAGGTCTATTCAGCAATACAAACCATGGTTCGAAACCTCCTTGCTTGCCGTTCTGCACCGGTGGGAAGTCAGCAGCCAAATCTTGTTTTTTTTTTTTGAACTAGATTTGCATAGTCTAAAAGATTGATTGCCAACTGACAACTTGTGTCTTGATATTGCATAAAGGACTGGTTAAATAATTTTGAAGTCCAAAACCCCTTGCTTGCCGTCTTTCTGGTTGAAAATGTGTGAAAATTGCTAGTTTTCTGAAAATCGCCATGAACATGACTTGTTCACCCCGTTTCACCCCGTTAAACAACGGGTGATACCTTTTGCTCACTGCAGCTATGTAGCAGGTGTATCCAGCAATACAAGCTATATTTCGAAACCTCCTTGCTGGCCCAGTCTCTTAGCTTTTGTGCCCAAAAGTGATTTGACTCCTGAGTACCGCGGCCGAACTAAATTAATGTTTGTAGTCGATTTGTTATTATGTTAGACATGTATTGTTTGTGAACCTAGGCGTCCGTAGCTGTTTTAGCGGTTTTCTGAGTCAATTTGTTTGAAAGAAAAAAGTGACTATGCAATTTGGTCGGGTTATTGGCGGCTGCTAAGTTTGGCCGCTAACTTCACACCGGTGTAGAACTTTAAGGTTCCTATATCAGCACCAGTCGTGGGTATCTCGGCCACCTTTTGTCCTTCCCTCGTCCACACCCGGATTCCTCCGTCATTCGACGAGGAATAAATTTTGCCATCGCCGGATGTCAATGCGAACGGTTGAGCTGCATGAGCTGGCCAAGATGCAATTTGGACTAAATTTTCATCGAAAGACTGTAAATAAATTACTATTAGAATAATCTAATAACTTGAAACCGCAGTCTTTGTATAAGTACTTATACTACTCAAATTATTTAGTTTAGCGCACATTCAGCCAGTTTCTGAAATGCACAAAGTTAATGACACATTAAATTATACCTTTCACTGTCAAACTACAGTCGAAAAAAGAGATGGCTTGATTGAGACTCAATGTAGAATTAAAATGCGTTTCAGAAACCGCTGTTTATCAACTTACTGTTATAGACCCATCCTCAGTTCCCACAAATAATCTGTCGTCCCAAACCGCCACATACGGCTCCGAATCAATTTTTATTTCTGAATCAACTTTTAGAGACATAATAATATAGACTAGTAGGTACGTGCTTCCTACAGGAGAATGATTTAGAAACTGCTAACGATATTTACTACTTCATTCAAGCCCAAAATAAACTTTGGCGTCGCGTCGTCGTTCGTTGAACTGCAGAGCAGAACATTCTAGATAGGTACGTTTAATTCGTAAGGAATCCATCAAAATTATTTCACCATATCTACGTAGCTAAGTAGATTTCTTTCACATACAAATTAAAAGAACTAACAATCATCCAAATTTCTTTGTGTATGTTATGAGAGCAAAGTAATTTCGTGATGTAATAAAAATGATACCTAATAATAAGTTAATAGCGACGACCGACGTATACGTAACGTGAATCATTTCTGTTTATGTCAGGTAGTTATAAATGAATTACATATTTTATCTATTAAAGATCAAATAATCCGTGTCGCAAATTTAGGTGGCTTGAACTCATTCTGGTAGCCATAAAACCGCAGGTCAACTCAGTGTCAGTTTTATATGCGATTTGTGTACTAACTGCGCAATATTACGATCACGAAAGATGGTTTCATAATCAAATCGCTCATAAACCGAAACAATAGGGACTCGTAACACAGGAGTACGAAATTGGTTTGTCCATTTGAAAATAAGGTCTGCCAACCCTGGCAATACGGAAGCGATTACAAACAATGCGATGCGTTTATTCATAGTCATCGCATGCGAAAGTGAAAATGTCGGAACACCATAGCACCGATTAAAATAAGTGCCGTGGGATATGCGAGGATTCAATAGACATTTATAATGTTTTATGTATGTAATACTTTGTACTTAAGTAGAGCAAAGTGTAGGTGTGTTAACTACATTTCTTATATCCGACTACCTGTCTGTCCAAACTTATATCCGAAAATGACTGCAATGAAAATCGTTAAAATTTTACAATAAGTGAGGTGCAAATTTTCATAGAAAAGCAAATTGTGGAACGGCGCGGTTTATGGGTGTAGTGAAAACGCCTGCTCTCAGACTGGGGCCCAATGGAAAAAGCCAGCCAGGCTTCTCACATTACATGTTCACCATTACGTACTCATGGATAAAAGTAAATGCCTAAATTATTTTTGTGAAAGGGACAAAGAAACTAGTGATCCAACCACCATTTACGAGTATGTTGGCAGTACCTACGCCAGTGCTGTCAGACTTTTACGAAATGGGGTAGGGAGAAAGGAGGAAATAAAGGTGTGAAAGGTTTGTATTACTGTCCTAGTAGAGTCAATAAACAAATTGCACACAACTACACTATCTGATTCTACGTTAGGCAAGGCTTCAATCTGATTGTGTTATACGATCATTTATTATTTAATACATAAAATAGATACCTATATTATTTATAAGAAAATATATAGGCGCAAGAAAAACACAAATTCCAAAATATTGGGAATCTTCACATGTTTGTCCTGTCCGAATATTGAGCTCGCCTGTCTTTAAGCCTTGCACCTTAAATAAAGACATAATAAATTGAGTCATTCTCTCAATGGACCAATACTTGTTAATTGTAGGCAGTAATTATACGATCACGAGACAAGCGCACCACACATAACCACTGTATCTGCTGTAAAGCCAGATCAATAACGGCAACCTCAGATTGACAATGCAATGAAGCTTAGCGTAGGGGGTCTTCCGGGTGAGAAACTACAGCTATCTTAGAACTCACAAGAGAAGATATTAGACGGAGTAGGAAGTATAGAAAGGACTTCCCTTAGCTACGTGAGAGACAGCAATTCAAACTTAAAGGCATCTTAGGTTGAAGAAAGAAAATTTAATTATAGGACCTACCATCTTTTTATAGCCCAATTAATTGATGAAGGTCATCAACATCGCAATAGAACAAAATCTAGGGCAAGTGATGCCGTGGGTAACAACTAGTAAATAAGCACTTAAAAATTGTCAGTGCAATATTTTTTTAGACATTTTGCATAACACACATCTATATAGTTACTGTCTAGTGGCTATAAGTGATCACTCGACATACTAGATGATCAATTGAAAATAGACAGTGGACTACGTGAACAAACACTCGTCATACTGAAGCGCAATGATTTTACAAGGTTCAGATTGTTCATTTACATTAAATACTTACCTACTTTGTTAATTCGTGTATGGAAACCACTTATACTCAAGTCTAACACAAATGTGTCATGTCCAGAGATCAAACGCGCTGCCCTACCTACGGCACTGGAGGTAGAGTCATTTCATTTCACTCTCTTCGATGATTTCTTATATGATACTACGATGATTTCTGAGGCCAGGAGTCGAACGACAATCGATTCTAATATAAGGGGGAATAGGTTCTGATATCGTTTGTTTCTGAATGGCGTGTGTAAACTCACAAATACGTAAATAATTATGATACGAAATAATTAATTAATTCCTCAAGATATATACTTATCTACTTCAGGTTGATGAAGGTAAATTTACTTTTTATAAAATAACATCATTACTTTAGATATACAGTCCGTAGCTAAGCTAAGGTACTGCTGCCACAGATATTGTAATACTTACAGTAGGTACTACAGCCAACTATAATTATCAGTTCCAGTATTCATTGAGGGCATTTTATGCAATTGCAGTTTTGAAAACTCTTGTGTAATGTGTCTCTGAATAGTATTCTGTAACCGAAATTACCATTTCAAGCATGATTCACATGTTTTCGCTTTTAGCACGTCACTAATCAGGGTCTCTCACGTGGACACTTGTTAACACCCTTACGAAATACTGAAAATCTACAAGAATTTTCACGTTAGACGCCATTATGCAATCGTTTGTAAGGCTAAATACAACAGAAGGCTATTATAAAAACCTCTATTCACACGAAATTATGGTTCTGTGAAGAAATTATAAAAACACAAATTTTTTATTAATTGGAATGGGCTAGCTCGACCGGGGTAAGTACCATCCCCTCAAAATATCGGCGTGAAGCAGCAATGCGTTTCATTCGGTGAGTGAGAGATTCGGACGTCCGACTTTATTTCCTCTATCCTTTTCCCTTCTCTATACGTAGCTTAGTAGAGCCCCAGGTGTTACTGGTGGTCATAGGCGGCGGTAACCAATTTCAATCAGGTAGCCCGTTTTGTTTGATTGTCTGCCGTACGCTATGACTTAAAAAAAATACAGGGGGTCTAGTTCGATATATCACAAACTACGTTACAAATCACATTTTCATTATAAAATATGTACAATTTTATTTTTAAATAACGATATGCATGCACGAATGATAAATCGCTCGAAAATATGCTAGAGGACCTATCGAAAAACTTTATAGTTATTTTAATTTATTTACATGGTCGCCAACTTAAATTAAATCTGTGAAAATGTAATGTAATCTATATTAGGTACTTAATGTATTTTTTTATAGTTGACTATAATTCCCTGAAAAATCACAAGAACACAAGATGAAATTAAATGAAAACCCATTCAGTATAATTATAAAACATTTAATAGTATAAAATAATATATTTACAAACAATAACATCAATTTGATGCAATTTACAATAATAATGCAGCACAGTTGCACACAATGCCAGCGGTTCACAGCACCTTCCACCCTCTAAACAAATACACAAATTATCAGGCTATGCTATTCGCACATTCCATTCAAGGCTATCACAGCATTCCTACGTTTTAGGTACTAGAAACGCTAGCACGATGTAGCTGTAATCGAACTAACATTAAACCATTGCTAAATGATCGACAATCACCGAAGTTTATCGTTGCGTCTTCTCATCGTCGCGTAGTCGGTCAATTTACGTAAGTTTGGTTTCACTATTAAAACACTTGTTTTTATATTAAGCATGTATGCTTATTACGTAAACATCCTGTAATTTGTACGGCTTGATTACAGCCTACACTTGACAGCAGCTAGGATAGCAGCGAACACTACTACAAATTAAGCTATCTACTTAACACAATGTATCGTTATATTTGTCGGTTTTTGGTAAATATTTGAGAGGGGTCGGTCGCAGCTTGGGTCGGTAGAGTTCAGTAGGAGCTGCCGCCGGATGGGGCTCCGTATTCTGAGGAAGGTGCAGGAGCAGGGGCTCCGTATTCGCCCGATGGAGGCGACGCCGCAGGATAGCCACCTTCTTGTTTCTGAAACAGCGAACATTGGTAAAATCTTATAATAGTTGAACATAATTAAATATGCGTTCAGAATTTAAGTGCGCAAATTTCTGACACTCTCGGAAGAACATTAGATAGATTCCGGAGGTCTGCACCGCCAGAACCAAGTCAGTGACCGCCAGGTGGCTTCAAAACACCGATGCCTGCTTGCTTACTCACAGTTGAAACCAATTGTGGGAAGAAAACCCCCAGGACTCATACGAATGCTGGGCAAGTGCTGTAGTACATAAAGCTGTGTAAAAATGAGACTGTATCAACTGACCTAAGACTAGTACAAAAAACTGTGACGCGGCATACAACCACACGAACTTGCGAATTGATGCTTTGGTAAATCAAACCGTGGAAGGACGATGCCTTGCTGCACGAATTCACATCGCAGAGATTCATGTCCTGCGTCGCAAACTTTTGAATTTTCATTACAGTTTTGTGTGCGATTACTGGGTAAATCGCATGATATATCACATTCTATTTACCATGCTAGAATTGACTATGAACATTTTTTTAAATAATCTAACATACTGTATGGATAAAATTATGTGGGCAAAATAATATTCACCTACTTCCTACACGATTCACGTAACATTACATTATAATGATGCGATATACTCGACAGCTACTTTCATGCACTTACTGTATTCTTCGGATTTAAAATGGAACATCAATTATAATGCTATTTGCATGAAATAACCATCATTAAGGTGTTAATGCATTATTACCTAACATTCAAAGGCATAAGAATGAATTAAATAAGTTCTAATTGATTTAATGTTCCGTGAGAGCTTAATCAACACTTCATTAACCAATCAAGTTAAATTCTTGCTTCTCTATCAACTCTATAATCTAACACATGACTATCGACTACTCCTGTTAAAGTTAAAAGCATCCAATGAGGTGTTTTTGGACGTTATTCCCAAAAAAAATACATCAACCCTATAACATTTACAATCAGCGGTTACTAAGTAATATTGCCCAATACCTCGGGAAAATTGCGATCTAGATCCTGAGCTAATGTAGGTTCCCACATAACAAAAACAATCAGCAACCCGTTCAACGGTAATGACGGAAAACGTCTGCAATAAGATTGCGTTACATCGCGCGGTTATTGTAAGTTATTCCGAGGATGGTAGTCACCAGTTGCGTCAATATAATGATGATGGCAGGTGCACTAGACACGACAGGTCGCGGAGTTGCTTCCTGAAGCACTCCAGGAAATATGAACCGCCTTTCACGTAGGTCGCAGAGTCGAAGGCGCATCCGAGTGACAGTAATCTGATTATCCATAATTATGTCATAATTTTATGTAGAAAAGTATCTACGCTATTTGAAATTTCTTTTGTTTTATCCAAAAAAAAGTTTTTTTAGCCCTCACATGTCTCACTGCTGGGCAAAGACACCCCTTTCTTTTTTCGTATATCCCACGGAGCAATCGCCAAAAATAGCACTACGTAGGTAATTGAAGTGTGACTAATGGTATGTCCGTCTATCTAATCATAATTATTATGTAATAACTATAAGTAGGTACTTATCTATTGTCGAATAAGATGAGTACGTATTGTCACATAAGTATTGTACGAATGCGATGACGAAATAAATCTTAAATAGAGCATAAAATTTTTCAATTATTAGGAAACACGCAAGAAACGATTTTCACGAAAAACAGGTAAACAAAAAGATCAGACGTTTCTTCTCACTCATCTTGAGTACGTATTGTCACATAAGTATTGTACGAATGCGATGACGAAATAAATCTTAAATAGAGCATAAAATTTTTCAATTATTAGGAAACACGCAAGAAACGATTTTCACGAAAAACAGGTAAACAAAAAGATCAGACATTTCTTACATCAATAGGAAATTGTCACATTCGACAAAAATTGTACTTGGAGCAAATTATTATGAGTAATATAAGTCCTTCTGAAATAACAGTTTACAAGATAATTTGTAGAGATTAAGATCAGTACCATCAAACTAATACACCGATTAGGTGATACATTAACTAAGAAATCTAAGTAATAGTACCTGATTATTATTATTTTTATTTAACCAAAACGAGTTGACTTCACATCCTCTCAATTGAAGTAAGATCATAATCACCTGAAAGTACTTAAATCAATAGCTACTAATGACTTAAATCTCAATTTATAACTTACCTGAGTCTTGTATCTGATGAAGTAAACCTCTGGTTTGGCGGGTTGCGTTGGCGCTGGTGTCGGGATCACGATCTCGGGCTGTTCCTCTGGTTTCTTCACCAAAACGTAGACTAGAGTCTTCTCCTCGTTCTGAGGCTGCAGAGGAATTACTGGCGCGGTTGGGGTAGGAGGAGTTGGCGCCTTAATGAACACAATCTTGTAGTGTTTCTGTGGTGGAGGTACGTATATGGGCTTGCGTGGTGCCTGGTACTCATTGTCTGGGGGTGGTACATGTACGTATACATGTTTGTGCACGATGGGCTGTTGTTGGGGAGCACCGTATTGCGGCGCTGGCGCACCATAAGAGCTGGAGGGCGCGCTGTACGAACTGGAGGGCGCGCTGTAGGAACTGGAGGGCGCGCTGTACGAGCTCGAGGGAGCCGAGTAGGATGATGGCGGTTCCGGCCGCGCCACCACGCAAGCGACCGCCGCCGCCAGCACCAAAGATCTCAGCACCTGCACACACAAACCAATATTGGAATCCCTTCAGAATTATCATTAGGACGTTGCACTTTTAACACTGTTCCTAATATATTTAATGTGGATTAATCACTGATTATGAATTGCATCTCCTTCGGTGTCACCAGATCACTGATCCATGAACTTTTTATGTCACTGCAGTACATCACAGAAACCTACCGTTTTATCACACATCCTGGTATGTTTGGACGCAGTCTTAGACAGTGTAATGTCCAGTGACCAGGCGCCACCTGTGTTTATAAGAGATGTGCGCTCCATATCCGGGGAGGGGGCACTTTCGATGGTATACATACTTTGCGCAATACGATGGGGCTCACGCGCCGCCCTCCTACCAGCCATGCACCGAACATAGATGCTCGAAGGTAAATCTCAGAATTTACTTTCATCCTTCGAAGAGGATTAACACGCTTCAAATATTTTAAACTTCATAACCATACAACATTGGAATTTCCCAAAATGCAAATGAAAAGTATCGTCTAGAACATCATTTTTTTTGCACATTAAAAATACTTACAATAATATAAAATAATTTACACCTATTTAATAGTAGGTAACCTATTTGAAAATATTTTACGTTCATATTTTAGAAAAAAATAAAATAAAATAAATAATTGATCAGTAAAAATGATTAAATTCTATACAGAACATTTAGTTTAATTGTACTTTATTCATTCCACAGTCAAACCGTAAGATTTCATTATGCAGGAATCGAACCTGAGATGACTAATGACTATACCACAGAGGTCGTTTTTCTAGCATCATCATAAACACTAAGAAAGGACTCTAGTAACAAATTGAATTAGAGGTCAACATTGAAAATAATTGTTAGTGAATTAATGAATGTTTTGTTCCTTGACAAAATGTTCTTGCAGATTAACAAAAAGACATAACATTTCGAAATGACTTGATGTTTACTAATTGTTTGAAATGCAGATAATAACCATTCCTTCAAGTCGTAAAGTCGTAGAGGTCATTTCTATAATAAATTCTGAAAATACGGACGTACGACATAACCACAAAATAACATTTAAATTCTGCATAGTAAGTACGTCATTTATTATTTTTGTTTTTATAGATAGTTAGATAATAAGCTAACCTTTTTTTTTATGAAAAAAATCATCCCCAACCTAAGTAGGTCGAATCTTACTTTTTTTTTATTTTTTATCCATTGCATCTCTGGTGCTAATCGCGTACAGTCAGGTGCAAGTCGAGCTATACACTTGCAGTACAATTTTGGCTCTTAAGACATAGAACTTAAGAATGATACAAAGTCCGATATGTAAAGGTTAACGTGCTCTTGACTGTATATAGGTGACGGCAACAATTTTCTAGTTGTACGCTTGTTTGTTTGCTCGATGACATAAAAAATCAAGCGCTCTTGGTTTAAACTCTAGTTCTCCCGATCTCGTTCTGATAGTTGTATTGTAAAAGCGCGTAAAAGTAAAAACTATTATTTTGCTTGTCTGCCTGCAGTATGACTTAAAAAAATTCGAAGTGCTTTAGTTTAACTTTTGGAATTGATCTAATAATATTGTTGCATCGTATACGTGTAAAGGTGAAAAGTTGAAATCACAGTAAATGTAGGTGAACGTCGAATGTACGGGCAAGGTACGCGAGTTCAAATGTTAATTTCAGGCTGGCCGAACCCATCCTTTCTTCTATCGGCTCTTTAGCAACCTAGCACTTACCGGCAATCACCAGACACGTTACACACCGCATCACTTGAATTACATGAAACATAAATAAATATGTTAATGACGACGTGAAGGTATTTGCCGCTTTAATAAATACTTATGTATTATACAATCAGCTATCTTATTTTGTGCAAATACTCACTGCATTTTCGTTTATTAGGGTTCCGTAGTAAACTACAAGGAACCCTTATAGTTTCGCCATGTCCGTCTGTTCGTCTGTCCGTCCGCGGTCTAGCGCCTAGACGCTTGATGCTAAAAAGCTGTAATTTGGTATGTATACTCATATTAACAATGCTAACAAAGTGGCAGAACAATATTTTTTGAAAAATGTTTTTTTGGGGTGCCTCGGGTACAGGTAAAGTGGGAATGATTTTTTTTTTCGCACTGACCCCATCAATTGGGGTATCGTTAGATAGGTATCTTAAAAACATTGAGGGTGTGGGAAGATCATTTTCCGATACAATAATCCGTTTGCAAATTATTTACAATTAACGTGTCAATTTTCGTTTTGCACGGTGGTCTATCGGTCCCCCTCTATCTCTGAAAGTCTTGAGTTTAGAAATTTGAAAAAAATCATGGTAGTAGTCCATATAGGAACCTACAAGGATGAACCTACAAGGAAAACTATAACGGTTAAGTAGGCACTACTAGTTAATGCGTAATAGCCGACGAACTTATGAAGTAAAATTTCTTTGGCGAAAACGTACATACAGTAAATGTCATAGAAAATGGCATTGTACTCATCTGCAAGCAAAAAATACGTAGCCAATACGGAACCCTACATTGCGCGTGGCCCGACACGTACTTGCCCGGTTTTTTATAATGGTTCTGTTTGGTTTTGCACGATGAATGTTGCTTTTTCGCAACCGCTGCGCTGTATTTTCTTCAAAAATCAATCCAGACGTTTTTGCATGACAACTAGTCAAACGGTACTCTATTTCTTCTCATATCTTTTTCTCCGAACGTCATAATGCATCACATTTACTGTGCATCTTCTGTATCTAAGCATAATGTTAATTTATCAGTTTTGTTTCATCAACTCATTTTTTCTCTGAAAACGTTTGTGTCATGCATGACTATTTAAGGTGCTATTCAATCAATAGATTGAATCTGAAGATGACTTGAAATTTACAGCAGGACCTCATTGGCGCAGGGAAGCTCTAGGTAGGTAGAGCACGGTGGTAGAAATTGAAGGAGGCCTTTGCCCGAAGGCACGTCGAACTAACTAAGGGATCTCTTGTGAAAGTCCAAAGTCCAAACAAACAAGTGCATTTCGTGTTTTAACTTGTGTTCAACAAAAAAGGCTTAATAAATAAATAACTTGATTGAATTTCCTAATTTTTTACGCTATAAATAAGTGTTGATTAAAACTGTATAATGCGTGATCAGTTCGAATTACAGAAATACTGATGATGAATGAATTATTCTCTTACTTGCCTTCTCGAGCATTATGAACATAAAGTTAAAATATTTAGTGTAAAAAGTACATGAAGCGATAAGTTACAGCCTTGAAAATGTTTTGTAGCTTTATACGGTGTGATTAAATAATTTTAATTTCAATGTTTATGTTTCGGAATATTCTTTGATTGAATCCGTGCAATTTCCTTTGCGTTTATCCGTCTTTACTCAATGGAAATTTAAAAATGGCAAAACTTCAGGTCTCTAGGTTACGTAGCACCTATCAAGTAATCTGTAATCTAGGTCTACGTTTGAGGTGGTTGCAGCGGAAGTATCACAGTTCTGCAGTATCGCATCCCACGTGCATTTTTTGGACGAAACACAGAAAAAAATGTTTGGGTGGGTGTTGATCACTTTCTTTTTCGTTAATAATAAGACAGTTTTTTCAAGAACCGACGAACTATAAACACTTACTACAATAGTCTGCTACGCTCTACTAAAATAGAGTGCTCCATCTTCATGTGTTATCGCAAGAAAACTTTCGTATACTTTCTTGTTATTTATATTACTTGAGTATGTCTACTTGCAAACGCACACAGCATGTGCGGTCGTATACTTTGCGGCATGAAACTACAGTTTTACGTCGTTTAGATCGATTCTATGGCAAAGTTGACCCCCTGATCTAAGTGAACCCTATCCCCAATGTAGAAATACCAGTTTTCCTTGGTAAATTATTGAGTAGGTAAATTGCCAGATGTGTTTATTAGCTCATTTCATATTACTGTAATAACGTGCTGTATTATTACAAAATCTAGCCTCTGTGTTTCTAAGCTGGGATTACTTCATTAGTTCTTAATTATTGAATTTGATTTAAAACTCACAGAGACCCTGGAGGAGCCTATCAGATAGACGTATGTTACATGTTACATATTAAAAAATACTTTATGCAAAAATTTTGCATCAAATTTATATTAAATATTGCAGTAGTTGTTACAAATATTTAGTGTCGTAAAATGTGAAATAAGCCAATTACCGTAAATTCAATTTGCCAAATCATCAGTCAATTTCTTATCAATGTTTACAACTGAAGCAATACAACTAGGTAGGTAGTTGTTGTAAGTTTCCGTGTTTCGAATATTGATGTTTTGCTTGATTTTAAAGAACGGCGTTTCTCATGGGAAAGGTCCCATGAGAAACGCCGTTCTTTAAAAAAAATGTTAAATGCACTCAGTTACAACATCCCATATAAGTATTTAAACATCAGACGAAACCAAAGCAATGATGCATTATTTGAAATAATTCATCACAATTACTTTCATACTTTCAAACCATGAGTAACTTCTTTATATTAAATCGTTTTGTTTTGATTTATTGATATAATGAACAAAAATTTCAAAGATTTTTTCTTCAATATTATATAAGGAAAAAGTATCGGCCAGTTTGAGTGTTGTGCTTGTGCTGCCTGAAAAGGGAAAGGTTAGTCCAGAGTAAATGTTTACACATTTATAAGCTCCTCATTCGTCCTTTATGTACCCGGCAATGTGCCGTCTCGTGGTCTTATTTTCATTGATTGTTACATGAATTGGACACATTAAACAACGCCTTCTCAGTCTCGCAGTTTGGTTCCAGATGCACAACAATCAGACGTTACTATTTAACTCTTAATATTTCCAATTGTGTACATTATACCAGGTTTTTACTATATTTTGTGCATGAATATTCGCCAGTGATATTAAAAAGTATTAAAACAATATAACAATTATTTAAAGACCACGAAGATGCATTCAAGAAGTTATATAAAGTATAAGGTGAGATTTTTTTTAAGAAAATATTTTTGAAAAACATATACGTGGTTACCGTAACCAAGAATATTATACGAGTTGTGTGATATCTCATAGGAATAAAATCTTTACACTGTTTCACAAAATACGAACGGTTTAAGACCATAGCGATATTACTCTCATGATACGGTAGAGAACCGATTTCACGTAGCTATTATCAACATGAAATGGAAAATGTTATTTGCGATGAATGATTCATGCAATTTTTTCAGTAAAAAGTAAATATTTATGCATTTTTGCGTAAACTACTTTTTATTGTCAGCTATTCAAGTCTCACTGCCGTTGAAAAGCCTCCCCTTCACGCTTCCAAGCATCCTTGCCGTAAAAATGCTATAGTTAACAAAATGTGGCCTTTCTTTCTAATAAGTACACATTTCATAAATATCGTGTACTCATAAAAGTGGTCTTGCAATATTTATTTAGTGAACCGTGAAGGTAGACTTCTGTACCAAATTAATTACACACGAAAGGTAACTGCGTCTAGAGTATTTTAATCTTTCACAAGTTTTGCATTTCGACATGTGATGGTCAAAATAGAAAAAATGACTACACGAGTGTAGGATAATTAGCCGCATCACGAATAACCTTTTGACATGCTTTGCTTCGGATAGCTGGGTATAATTGCGTAATTTTTACAAAAGTCTGAGAAAATCTAATTTCTTTAAATATAGTCTCAGACGCTGTTCCTTTTAAAGACGGTTAGTGAAAACGTACATACTCGATGGTGAAAACATACAACGCAATTTATGAATAAAAACCGATAAGAATTCTCGTATTTTATTTGGTATAAGAAAACTTAATAATTTTAGAAGTGAAAACTTCTTTAGCGGCGCTTGGCACTTTTTTAGGTGGGTAAAAAATGTTAAACTCTCGTCAGATCCGTAGCCTGATCGAAAAAGCGTAAGATGTTTAAGTTTTCCTCCGAGTGCAACTCGTCCTTTTTTTGGTGAACACACGCGGAAAATTGTGAAGCTTTTTTAACACTCTTTCTTGCACATAGGTACTTATCTCTTTTATTAGGCACTTACAGCTTGCGATTCCGCCCGCTTATTAGGCACTTACAGCTTGCGATAGGGTACTCGCGGTGGTTAATGAAAAAATATAAAAATCGGTACAAAATGAACTCTATGTAAAAATAAACATAGTTAAACTGATTTTGAGTCATAAATTTACATGATTGATTTATAATATTAAAATTAAAAATTGATATTTTTAATCTGTTTAAACACGTGACTAAAAACACGAGCCGCCATGCTGTGACGTCATATTGTCAATAATAATTTGCCACCTGTCAACCCAGTCGTAAACTTTATATTTCCGATTCGTCAGTGCTCTTCGTCAAAATTATTCAGTTGTTATCAACTGAATAATTTTGACGAAGAGCACTGACGAATCTTTAAATTTAGTATTTATATACTAAATTAAAAGAAGCTAAATACTATTAAAAACACGAAATGGAAGCCGGTTTCGTAAAAGCAGATAGTACGAACTTACCAAAAATCGACACGATGATGGTTGCAAAGTTCTTTGCACGTAATACAGATTTCTGTTCTGCCGAATTCCGGAATGTGAAAACATCTTTGTAAGTATTACCTTTATTATGTTGTTTTTAATGAAATAACAGCTAATTTGTAGAAAAATATCGGAAAGTTATAGGTTATGTTTTGTTTTTCAAATGTTTTTATTAAGACTTCATTATCAAGCTTTGTTTACATGCCGAAATGACGTCATAAACATGGCGGACAGCGCAGAAGCCTGTTTTCGCGGGAATAAATATATTTAAAATTTTGAAGTATTTTTATGGCATGAAAGCGGGTTTATTTCGCCGAAATATTTTTTTTTGGTGTCTTTTAACGATGAAACGAACATAATAGAGTACTTTGCCAAACAGAGTAGAATACCCTATTCCGCCCGCGAAGACTTTCGGTAAAGGCAAAATAAGTTCCCTCCACTACTCCCAGCTCTACTCTCTCGTTTCCTACCCTTCCCCTCCCCCTCAACCCGTCCTTGCCCTTCTTCTCCCCATTCCCCCTCACCGGTCTGATCCGGTTCCTTTTCACCCTCTTCCAGGATGAAAACTATTCTATGCCCTTTCTTGGTTTCAAACTATTCAAAAATTTCATCAGATTTAGTGGTTTTAACGTGAAAAGTAACAGACAGAAAGACAGAGTTACTGACTTTCGCTTTCGCATCACCCCTCAACTAAACCTAATAAAATCGTCTTGATCGATCTCCAGCAAGTTTTCTATTCCTATCGCTTACTCAGAAGGCCTAGACTCCGGACTAATAGAAGACGTAACTTAATGAATCTATATAACGCTTGGCGCTTTCCCATAGAAAATTGATGTAGGTAATTTTTAAATTAATTATTCTAAATATATAACTTTCTTTTCTTTTCATAACCCCATATTTTGTACTTATAAAAAAGTAATCTCATGAGTGCTTACCGATTACAATAATTTTGTAATCGGTGATGTATGTGAACTTAAAAACCCTAAGCAGTTAAGCAGGTACAGAAGGAAACTGAACGTAGATTGCGAAAAACATGATCGTTACATAGAATTTACCCACAAGCCCACCACACAAGATAAGATTCAATTTAATTTTGCAAATATCTTACGTACACATGTGTGCAAAATATTATGTACAGACAGTCGACAGCACATCAAACTGTCAAAATTTATTCCAAAAAAAAATTAATTTTACTTTCATGCATAAAGTTCAAGGTTGATTGCTGTTATATTTGAAAGGCTCTAAGTAAATATAACGAAATTACTAAGTATTTGACGTAATTAGGTTTACAGAACAATATGTTAACTTTTTACTTGAACCCTCAATCCTCGAGGAAATTATAGTCAATACGAAGTGATTCAATACTTGTGCATCTCTTAAAATGCTTAACCGCGTGCAGTATAAACAGCCGTTTAATTGGTTGGAATGTTGTGGACGCATCATGGCAATGGCTGGCCAGTCAACACCATTAACCGAGTACGGTCCGGAACCATCTGGTTTGAGGAAGTGTTGGTAGCAGCAAACCGGCCGATTCCGCTTCTCGCTGGTCGCGCTTATCGTTAATCGTCACGTCGTCAGTAACAATAATGCCCGCATATACGTTAGGCAAATTAAAAAGTTTATTTCTTTTGAAAGGTTCTCACATCACCCCAATGTTTGCACGATTAAGTGCAAATCAAGTGCACAATTTAATGTCATGCGGCAATTTAAAAACATTTGTTTAATGACAGTATTGGTAGGTACTAAAATACCGTTCTAGAAAACCTTAAAAATGTAAACCTTAACCAAAAAAATTCAGTATCAGTTCAAGATAGGTTAAATGATTCGTATCAAAATAAAGAAAACCTTTACTGCTGATCTTCAACCTATTTTCCTCTCTAAAAACTATATTAGTACGAATTTTCAATACGAGAACATAATTATTTTTACAGTACATCTGAAACGATATTGAAAGGATATTACTTAATTGTTACTGTGGAAAAAATTTATTCAACTTATCAAATTAAATAAAACTTTAGAATTACCTACTAGCATCGAGTACCTATGTATCATGAATGTATTACTAGTAAGGATCTGTATTTTTAATAGATTGTTAGCCTATTTGTCAGCAATGATGAGCTGACGAACCTAGAACGTTTATACACTAATCATTATGAATCATGGGAACGTTTAAATAACAGCATCTCAAGGAAGGAAGCACTATCTCATTGAAGCAATATATAACAACTTATTTACATCGTGACAATGACATTAATTGTTTCTTGAATTACTAGACACGTTTCGATAAATTACTTAGTGAATAATAGACGTAGGTGGATAATCTTCTAACAATTTAAAATCAATTGAAACACGTAATTTTTGCTAATTGAAAGAACACGAAACTATTAAATAGTGAAAATTATTTTATTTATCACAGAATACGCTCGCGTATAAGGCTGTAAACATAGAACCTCTCACCTTATGACCAGGTGTTATGCAATTTTACTGGCTCCGTACATTCCATACGAGGTACTTATTCATAATTTTAGTAAATGTGAATGATAGAATAACATTACGATCTTTAAAAGTAAATAGCTACGTATTTCTAAAGAACACTTATGATTGAATAGCTGACGGCGGTTCATTTTACTTGGATTCTAAAACATAGGTAGTAGCGTGGTATTGATGGTTTTGAATTCCCACGGGAAAGCGGGATACACGAAATTGTGCGAATTACAAAATGTCGATTAAACTTTTGTTTGTCAAACTTAAGTTTTTGGTTTGATCAAACTTAAGCCAACAATTCACCGTGTCATCATTCAATGTGTATTTTTGTTCCACAGAGTAAATAAAATCTTGTGTTACATAATTTGCTAATCATCGAAGTCAATATTTGTAGCCATACGCATCTTCAACATACCAGCACTCTTACGCACTAGCAATTCGAGGTAGTGGTGATAGCGGTTCATTAGTAGTAATATGCAATTCCGTGGCAGTTAGATGCGTACAAAACAAACAAAAAGCGGTTATAAACTAGAGGTAAGGTACGCCTCCGAATCTCCAGAACTATCAATAGAATTTTTTAAATATTTTACAATTGATAGCCTGAGTAACCTGAGTTTGTACGAAAATCGAAACTATTGCCTTTGAAATCTCAAGAAATAAGGGTAAAATATTAGGGAAAGCCGCTTACTATGATGGAAGTGTTTGGTTAAGCACCATACGAGTACAGAGAGTTTATTGTACAATTAAAAGTATTAAAACATTTTTCTTTTAATTTCAGGTATTTTTGTTACATTTAATTTTGGCATGGAATTTGACTCAGTCCACTGTTGACGCAGCGGTGAGCACGCAAAAGTACAATACATCTAAAACAAATGTGACATTTATAAAAAATGATAATGCTGTCACTGGTATTTTTGGTTGGGAGGACTACTGTGTCCTGGCCACTATGTTGGTGGTTTCCTGTGCCATCGGCGCCTTCTATGGATACTTTGGAGATAAACAAACAACTGGAGATGATTTCCTGCTCGGTGGATCATCCATGGGTACATTTCCAATGGCATTAAGTCTGGCGGCCAGGTAAAACACTGTTACTTAAATTAATTGTATAGCAACTTTCACACACAATATATGTTTGTCTTGTACGGAATTCGAACCAACGACCATTGAGATAAAATAATGGCTAGCTACTCGAACACAGGTCATGTCAAAAATTGTCTAACTATTATCAATAATTTCGCGAAAAATCATAAAACCAGTTTCTGATACGCATTTTAATTCTACTAATTTTATGTCTCGAACTATCTCTTTTTTTCTTCTTTAGTATGACAGTGACAGCTATAATTTATTTTGTCATTAACTTTAAGAATGCATTTAGAAACTGCCTGAAATAATAGTATTTTGTACAAACAGAGACTGTTTACGTTTCAACATCAAACGTTTACTAATTTTATTTTAAGATTACCTGCAGCAATCTTCAATATTTTTATTACTTTCAGTTTCATAACTGCCATCGAGCTATTGGGTAACCCAGCTGAGATGTACATGGCTGGCGTGGGCTTCTGGATGATCTGTGTGGCCTTCATCCTGGTAGTGCTAATCGCTAGCGTATTCTACCTCCCAGTCTTCATGAGGCTGCGACTGACGTCTTGTTACGAATATCTGGTAAATAAATATAAAGTAGCGATAAGTGATTTTTTATGACATGCGGCAGACAAACAAATATATGACTTGATTGGATGTGGTCACCGCCACCTATAAACAACAATAGGGAGAATAAGGATAGGACATGAAAAGAAGGTCACCCGTATCTCTGTCTCTCTCACCGAACAAATCGTGCTGCTTTACACCGATATTCTGCGAGAGAGTGGTACTACCCCGGTCGAGACACCCTATTTCACAAATGCTCTAGGTACTACTACAAAAATGATAAGTTATGTATATTTCTGGTATGGCTATATCAATTTATTATTACTATTATTAATTACGACGAGGGCTGAAGATCATGATTTTCTTTATACCACTAAGGTGGCAAACAAGCATACGGTCCGCCCGATGCTAAGCAGTCTCCGTAACCACTCGCGTAAAAAGTGGATCTCTGGAGACCTTGCTCACCATAGGAACACAGCATGACCGAGACCAATTTTATTGAGCAGATTATCCGCTATAGTGTGCAAAATAATGTGATTACTAATTTTTAACAAGTGGAAGTGAATAACATTAAAATTGTTCCAGGAAATTCGCTTCTGCAAGCCTGTCCGCGTGTACGCAAGCGCCCTTTACTCCATTCAAATGATATTGTACACGTCTGTGGCGGTGTATGCTCCAGCACTGGCGCTATCTGATGGTGAGCGAATCATGTTTTTCATTGCCAATTAGCGCGACATCCATTAGCAATGGAAAGGAATTGATCAAGGCACGAGGTTGCGGTTATACCTCCTTTATAAGGTTCCGTAGTTAGCAAGTAAAGCGTAGCAAATACGGAACCCCATACTCTGCGTGGCTCGCCACACACTTGTCCCGTTTTGGATAAACGAGACATCAAACCACATATTTATTAACTCAATAATAATGAATTAGCACTGTCCATATGTATGCGGCAGCCTAAAGTGTCGATACCAAATAAGGACAACTTTTAAAAGAAATTGGGAGAGGAAAGACATAAAGTTGGGCCGAAAGTCTTCATCGATCTTCATGATACTTGCTCAATCGAGCTAGTCCTATTCATAATGGCTCTACAACTCTACAATGATTTACGTAGTGGCTAAAGAAATAAGTAGTAGGTATGATGTTTAAATGACAGCACACCAAAACCACGTTTTAATAGATAATTGGCAGCCCTTTTACTGCAATAAAGACTGTTAGTTCACTAACACACATATTTTATACGCCCTTCTAATGACACTCATAATGTAAAAGTACCATCACTTATTTCGCATGAAACCAGTATTCGTCAATACTCATAATACTCATAATCTTACCTTACGCTAAGTATCTTCGCTAAGTCTATTTATGGAACATTTCCGTACTTCGGCGTATAGTCTATTTTAAATCTAAGTACTTATTCTGAATTTTATAAACAGACATTATAGAATCAGGGCTGTTTTACACGCGAAATCCCTATTTTAAATTATTTCTACCTCCAGCTAAAATATTTTTTCAATGAACCAGTACAAGAATTGTAGTTCCTGAGATTAGCTCGTTTAGCCAAACAAAAGTATGTCATTCCAATGGGAAAATATTTTTTGAACTGTAGATGGCGCTGCAATTGCGATGTCGGCCAACAGATGGCGCCACAAGTCGCGCTATGGGTTGTTTTGTTGTCAAACGAAATCTATGTCATAAAATTAACCGCGAGCGAAGCCGCGAGAAAAAGATAGTGTAGTTTTGTTTGAAAGTTACTGTTGGACAGAGCTTTCGGCAATATATTGCAAATATGAACGCGGCCTAAAACATGCGAAGTTCTTTTGTTTTTTGTTTCTGAACCCCAAACTATCTCTATACCAAATTAAATATTAGTTATCACGACAAGAATGTACTTTTTCATCTAAATCACAAGAAACAAAAATCAAAAAGGATTTTTGTTTGTGATATTGGTACGGATTATTGCATTGTTTGAAAGAATGCTCTGACCTAAATCATACCAAATTTTGATTACTTAAGTATACCGCAGAGTCACATGGCGAACACCACTAAAATAAATTGACCCTTCTTTATAACTATAATTTTCTATAGGTCAGTAGGTCATCCATGTCTGAAGTTCCATAATCTATTTTACTAAGATCGCTGTCTGCTAAAATTTTAGTCTATATTTTAGTTTCTAGAGAGTCAAGCTAGACAATCAACAAAAATTTCTGTCTTGAAACATCTTACGTTATAACATTCACAGCTATGAAGGTTTTACAGATTCCTGACTTCATTAATTTGTTGAAAATTTCACGTCACAACTCTCAATCTAAATATATCTAACTAATAGGTCATTTGACATTTGTCAGGCACTTATGAGATCGGTCCATAAAGTCTTTCTAACTTTGAATATTTTTTTGCGAAATTCTTCTATTGCAATTCAATCAAATAGCAATACAATTATTACGGCAAATGGTGGTACTTATCTATCTAAAAAATTATTTACAATGTATTGTAGTATCAAATAATAACCAGTTACATTTCTTCACTGAAAAAATTGAGATCGTAATGGGGAAGCGCGTAAATGATAAATGGCGTAATTGTACTGTAATTAGCAAAATAGCTGTAACAATTATAGTTAGATGTATGGCTATCATTAACCTCTCTTACATAAGGCGTAGACTTATTCAACCTCGAAGGTTTTATGTCAAAATTTTCCAAATGTATTGCGAATATAATCAAAAGCTATTTTTAATAGAAATATACAAATCAATTTATTGCTGTAATTTCGACAGAAATAGGGCGTTACTTATGCCACATCAGAAAAGCCAGTAAGGTTTATTTTCAAGTTTATTTTTTGTTTAAACGTACTATCTAACCACCAACATGCATGCAGAGCCATTCATTCAAGACGCAACTTTGCGCAATGATCAATTTTCTATTAAAAATATAGTTACGAGTAGAATCCAAGTCAACCAATCTAATAATGTACAATGGCCCTATTTTGAGTTGTTTTGCTTTAGATGTGTGTCATCGTTTGTTTGTGTAATGCCACTGTAATGGTAACAACTCTATTACATGTGCAACACCGAATATCAACCTCACAATAAATTCAAATCACGTGTGGTGAAATAAAAGTAATAAGTTGCGCAATAATAGTGAACAACGCCATTCGACCCCTCTCATTTACATAACTATAATAATTTTATTGGTATTTCTATCGGTAAATCTGTTATCTATTACAAAAATCGTCTGCCTACGTCTAGACACTTTAGTGTCCAACTTGCACTAATGTGAAGACTCGCGCAGTAATTTTACCGCGGGCACAGGTGGTCAACTCCATATAAACTAAACGTAGTTCAACCCTAAATAATATAGATGGCGTTAAGTGTATCGATTGTAATTGAAGAATAAGTAAATCCAAAATAAAGTAAAATTACGCACTGAAAACAATATTTTAATAGTTTTTATAATTTTATAATGAAATACAATCCTGAAAATAGCGAAGAATGTACTGTAAAATAGAATTGGTTAATTTTGTTTCGTAATTTATTACTAAATATTTTACTTGATGTCACAAACTCACAACAGATGTCGCTTTCTTTAAAACAAAAAGATAAAGATAGGTTTAATCAGCCACAGATAGATGGCGCTAAATTTAATTCTTGACAAGCAAATCAAATTATTATATAAAATAAAATAAAATTAAAAAAAATCTTTAAGTACCTACCTATATATTTTTTCTTTTAATTTTTAATATTTGCATTGTATTAAACACTTGATTTACTAGTACTTTTCTTTTACAAAATTATCTCATACTTACCTACCTATCATTTTGCGTTTTGTTTTACAATTTGTAAGAGTTTTTTTATCTTTCAAAATTTTAATAATATTTTTAATTTTTCAAAGAAGACTTCTTTTTAATATAATTGTGTTAAATTCGTAAAAGTTGGTATGTATATATAAGTAGGTAAGTACCTAAGTAGTAAGCATTGAAGTATAATGTACTGACGTATTTAATTTACGGACATATTCCTGTATTATGCGTGTATGTATATTGTATATACATATATATATACCTACAATAAACATACACGCATAATAGCGTAGTCGTCCGCGGAGTGACGTAAACAAAAGCACAGTATGTAGAAAGCTTTTTAAATAATTATGTACCTACTAACAACGTCATAATCACGAGGCGCGTGCGCCGTTGCCACACGGCCACAACGTCATCATGGCGCGAAGCGCTTGCTTGCTACGCATCGTTGCCACACCGCCTGCTTCTGCGTTCGCGCGCTCGGTTTATCTCTGCGTGGAATGAATTGATGCGCGTAGCGTAGTTGCGCAACGCTGGTAGGTACAGTCACCTCCATAAATATGTAATCACTTTGATCCTGGAGAGCGAACAGTGAATCGATTTTGTCAGTTTTCACAACTTTTTCGAAGTTGCATATTTGAATTCAGACTACCCTAACTAACATTACCATACAACATACCAAAAACGCAGAACTACATCACGCTTTGCGAATTTAGCCTCGTTTTTTGTATAATTCCAACAGCCTAATGATCCTAAATAAATTTCTAATCCAATCTAAAAACAATCCAAGTCAGGTGCACGTCGAGCTTTATACTTGCAGTACCAACATTTATAGCTCTTATAACATAGAACTTAAGAACGGCACAAAATCCAATATAAAGGTCGACGTGTTTTTTTATACCACTAAGGTGGCAAACAAGCATACGGCCGCCTGATGCCTCTTGACGGTACGTGTACATAGATACATACATCTTACTACTTTAAATTACAAAATCGTCCGAGTCGCATAAATCAAAATTTGAAAGTAGTAAACTCGGACACGGATCAGTTTTTTGTATCCGAGTTGCCCCACTTGACTATTATAATAGAGTCGGCAACGCATCCATAGGAATCATCTGATACGGTATGTAACCGTTTGCCACCTTAGTGGTATAAAAAATATTTTATTTTTAATTTACTTTCGCATTTATAATATTCGTAAGGACAAGGACTACTCAGATCTGCAGACTGCGCCTGCGCGGCTTTTGTGGTGCGGCATTTTTGTTGTTATATTTTGTTTTTTACCTTGAATAAACGATTTAAAAAAAACGGGCAAGTACCTGCCGGGCCACGCACAATGCAGGGTTCCGTATTGGCTACGCATTTCTTGCTTGCAGATGAGTACAATGCCATATAGGTACTATGAAATTTATACGTTTTCGTCAAAGAAATTTTACTTCATAAGTTCCTCGGCTATTACTCGGTAACTAGTAGAGCTTACATAGCCGTTATAGTTTTCCTTGTAGGCCCAAAAAAAATTATTTTTCAAAATTTTGTTCTACCACTTTGTTAGCATTGTTAATATGAGTGTAGGACCGAGGACGGACAGATGGACATGGCGAAACTATAAGGGTTCCTTGTAGTTTACTACGGAACCCTAAAAACTTATTTTTGAAATATCAAAAGTAGGTATTTACCTACATATAACTATTTGCAAAACGGCACGGCAATATTAGCTAAAGATTCAATCTACAAGCCGAATACGACGCGACGCGACGACGATGACGAGCGACGGCGCGATGCGGCGCGGCGCCGTCGGCGGCGGGCGGGGCGGCGGTACTGTGCGGGCACGCAAGAAGCCGTTCGCGCGGTTGCCTCCGTCGTCGAGCGCCTCCCTCGCCGCCGAAACGCATTTCATTCACCTTAATTTGCACTCGGTGTTCTAAGTAGGTAGATACATTATGGGTTAAATAGATAGGCAAAAAGCAGAAACAAAAACATTGTAAACGACAATAATAAAATTGACCATCAAGTAGATACTATACTACCTATTTACACTAACTTTTTAAAAATATGGCATTGCCCGTAATTAGGTAGGTATCTATACTTACTTTCTACTTATCGTAAATATGAATTTACCTGATGCGTGCAAGATGTACGATTACATTAATACATGTGTAATTTAAGACGACCTCCGTGGCGTAATGGTTACCACGCCAGACCGCCACCCAGGAGGTCCCGGGTTCGATCCCCGGTCGGGTCATGATGAAAAACGAACTTTTTCGAATTTTATTATTTAAGTAATAAGTAAGTACATACCTATAAATTATTTTGAAAAAAAAACGGATTAGTGCTCTGATTATATGACGGCACTACTGCCATCTATTGGTTCGACTGTAAGCGCAAAAGCATTTTAGTTGTCTGTGATGTTTTTTTCGGGCGACATCTAGTTTTCCATTTTGGTACTAAAAATTGCCCGAGCAATAAGCGCACTTAGAACGGCTACGTTTAATGTATGGAGTGAGCTATCTGTACTGTTAAGTATTATAATATCTGTGCCGCGGGCAATCATAATCATTTCAGTATGGGACGTTTTTCTCATCTCATACCCACCAACCACCGTGTTCTACACGATTCATGTCGGCACAGTTTTTGATAATTTGTTCTTAAAATGTCAAGACAGACGTAATAAAGTAATCTACGTCTCAAGACAAGAGTGATTGCCAAACGGAAAAAAAGTATCAAGATTGTCTCAGATATACTTACAAAAAATTTTGGATAAGGATTCTGCATTTTATCAATTTATCCTTCTCTTTCATTTACATTTTAGAAATAATATTTCCAAAACTTCCTGTCCCTTCCGCATAAAAACCCATCACGTATGTAGCGTACGTTAAACTTATTTAATTACCCAATTTACTTTGTCTATATGAATAAATTATGATCTTTATTAGTTATAGATGCAATAACACTGTAGGATATTTCATAAAATGTCAATAATGACCAGCGAGTCATAAAATATTTATCCTTCCAATGTATAGGTCACTGTGTTACATTCATGGCACCAATGCGATACATCTTAACTGACACATTATGGCATGAAGTTTATGCAATGGGATGGCTTAAACAAGCCATAAAAATAATTCATACAGTCGATACACGTACAATTTTATGGATCCACAAAAGGTTACATTTACATCTTTTCAATATAATTATTTGTAAGTGTAAAGTCTATTACCAAATGCGCGTGTCCTTTGACATCAAATGACCATACATTTTGGGATGGTAGAGCGTGTGAATTCTAACACTACCCGTTTCGTTCACAGGTGGGCGCTTGCTTGTTTGTCTGCCGCATGACATAATAAAAAATATAATTTATTGACGGCGATGACTTCGTTGCGCGTTTCAAATTAAACATACACGCAAGTTAAGCAACAACGGTTCCAGATAGTATCCTGATGGGTTAAAACTCTCGAGTTCCTCGTTTAGATAAATGATGAATTGATGACGAAAATTATATTATTCATAAATGTGTAATTTCACAAATGCAGAATACGTTAGCAACTGATCATAATTTACATGCATAAGTAACAGATGTCACAATATGGATTGTGATTTATGTTCCTTCTGTCATTTCACTAAAGATGTCTTTAGTTTTTGCCTCAAAGCTAGAATTGCAGAATGTTGATAGCAATTACCAGTACAATATGGTACAATAGACACAAGGACACATTACAAAATTATAACACATTAAAGAAAAAATTAAACTACAAAGTTACAATTTCATGAAATCACCGCTTATTTCATGCTTTACAATAGGCGGAAACATCGTCACAAAGTTGTTAAAATTCGATATAACCTAGATGTTCTAGTCTGTTCTTATTGTCCTTCAAAAAAAAATTAATACGTAAGCATTGTAGTAATATTTTAAATTACTGGAAAAACTGTCTGCAGTTGGCTACGGATATGGGATGTGGAAAGAATGCTAACTATGCTAAGGAGAAGAGGCTTCTGATAAGTTTTATTCTATGATGATCATTTAATAATCTCCTATATTGATTACTTACTGAAGTAAGAACTGACTTTGTGACTGAATATAATTAGAAATAAATAAATATATAGTTAGGGACAAACAAATCACACAGATTGAGCTAGCCCCAAAGCAAGTTCGAAATTTGTGTTATGCATGGGATACTAACTCAACTTTACTATATTTTACAACAAATACATATATAGATCCGAGGTCTATCAGAAAAAGATCGTTTTTCATCATGACCCGACCAGGATTCGAACCCGACCCAGACATTCGTTTAACACGCCTAACATTCAGTATGTTACAAAGTACTCTGTGCCTAACATTACGAGTTCCACAAACTTAGGTACTTACTCTAAAATAGTTATTAATGTTTCTATGAAAAGTCCGTTATGTTTCCATCTCAATAATTTTGTTGTTTTGATCAGTCACGTCGCTTAAAAAAGACATAAAGTTAATGACAACAAATTGAAGTAGTACCTATTTTGTTAACGGCGCGTTTAATTTGAACGCCTATAGAATTTCATGGATATGTAAAGGTTATTTATTTATATCTCAAATAAGTATTAAAACTGTTAAAGTTATAACTATATTCGTGCATGTTACTATTTACAATTTTTCTCAGTAATATTAATAATCACGGTAGTTTATATGAATGAATGAACATGTGTCTTTCTCGTAAAAACGGCGTTACAGATTTGTCTGAAATTATGTACACATGTGGCGGGCATGTAGCTTAAAATATAACTTATAGGATTAGTACCTATTAGTCTTAATGCCGGAAATCAATCCGATAACGGGAACAATGATGCTCCGTAAGTAAAACCGCGAGCGTCAACTAGTCTTTTACAATACGCAAATCTCTGGAATTTCCAATTAGATTTCAAAACAAACTTAATAAGTAGTTATCTTGTGACATTATAAAAGCTAACAAGTAACTATTGTAATAGTTACGTTCATTTTTGTTTTATGTCCACACACACGCACGACTATAATCCAAAATAATGTTTTTAATTATTTTACAGTTACGAGACTGAATACATATTTGGCTGTGTCGTTGGTCTATGCTGTGTGCATATTCTACGCATCTCAGGTTCGTATTGCTCAGCTTGCGACTAGCTGACTATTGCTATCAGTGATATGTTACTAACTAAAACCTCATTGATTGCTATAGATAGCACTGCAGTCATTGCAAATAGAAATCCTTCATAATATGAGAGACAACAATTTGAAATGGCATGTAATGTACAGCTATAAAATCTTATGTTTCTAAGTACATAGTCAATATAAAATAAAAGGTAGGGGCCGACTGGCGACCTACGACTCCCTCAACCTCTATAAAGACACGACGAAGGTTGGTTAATTAGCACTTTTTGATGGTTACTTACGATAGAATAATTATCAAGCAATTTGCACACTATCAGGTGTTTATTGATTGTATGAGGAAACAAAATAAGATACAAAATTCATGTCAATTTGACAATAAAAAAAATTAAATTATTAAAATCGACTCCACAAGGATAACTGTGTCAATTTTCAAAACTACACGTATTATTTCCCCTGATTTTATTAATTTTCTCGGACTATAACAAATATCAAGACACTGTAGCTGATCAGTCTCTTAACAGTCTTCGTAACTTCTCAAAGGCTCTCTGTATTGGAGAAGCTACGTAGAGGTGGTGGTAGAGCCCCAGCAAATCATGGCCGAAATACTGATGTCAAAATGTGAATCATACAAAGAACTGCGGAGTAACTTTAATTCTACGCATTAAAAAAAATTGCAAGAAAAATAGGTTGATCTAGTCAGTAATATAGTATAGGTAGTAAGAGTATAGTGATTGAAGAAGCAGAATAGATTTGCCATATAACAAAGAGAGGTTTTATAAAACGACCTTCTAGTAGTGCTAGATAACAAGTTCCCTAATATCTGTAGTAGGTATTAAAAAACTTGTTTTTCTAAAATAACATAAAGTTCAAAATTGAAAACTGTTACCTATTAATAGCCCAGTCAAAATAGATACTCGAGGTTGCAATAATTCGCATAGAGCTGAAAATTGGTATAACTGTTAAATACACTATTACAAACAATATTTATTATCTACACTTTAACAATATTTTTGAATGTTCTACGACTTTCTCTTACGTGTTTTTGATAGCATTTGCCGTTTACGCAAAACATGATGCATTTGACCTTGAACTTTTTTTATTGCTTATTTTTGAGGCTTCATTTTTAACTACAAGACTTGCTAATTTTCAGTTTAATACGAACTGTAACCTAGTATTTTATTTTTAAAAAACCATGCATGTTACTAACAAAAGCTTCACTACAAACAAACTCCGCAAAACCCTCCGAGGATACCCGTTTGGCCTTCCTCTCTAAGTGTCGCCCTAGGCCAAGGTGCTAACTTCGTCTGGGACGACCCTATGCATACACTGTAAATTCTAAACGATGTAAGCCTTCCACCCCCGCATCTGCCCGGTGTAAAATCATAAGACCCACAGCGGTCTAGCTACAAGTAAATGTCCGTAAAAAAAAAATCTGGGTTCATTAAATATAATTCATCTCGAAATGAACACATAATAATATACATGTAAAAAATTAAACGTTAAAATTACTGCTTAGGGTGGCATGAAAGCCGTTATCATGACAGACGCCTTTCAATCAGCTGTGCTTTTGCTGTCATTGGTGGTGGTGCTGGTTTTGGGAGCGGTGAAGGTCGGTGGACTTCAGGTCACTTGGGAACACGCAAATCGTACGCAGAGACTGGAATTTTTTGAGTAAGATTTTTTATGATTGTTTATCGATCTATCGTACCATGATGTCTACATATATGTCTACATCATGGTACACATCCAGCGGGTCGCGTGCAATTTCCGCATCTAATGCTGGAAACTAACACGTCAGCACTGACTGCCGGTCTAGCACCGTTTCCAGCATTTGCATGGATCTACGTAGGACGGACGTAGATTCATGCAAATGTATGAACGCGTATACTACTGCGCTGATGATTCGCATAATGCGCATTCATACTTACATTTGCCATAAGGATAAGAAATATTGCTCTTACGTCTGGCCAACAACGCAACGTCAAGGTTGACTGTCGGTGGAGAGTTTTCCTTTTTTTTCGAATTTCTTTTTCCCTATAAGTCCCGTTTAGAAATGGAAACGCAATAAGACTCTCATAATGGCTATTCTTAATTTATATACGAGTATCTATGTATGGACAACGCCGCGTAAGCGGTGATAGTTTACAGTATCCGAATAAACAGCTCGCCTTTCGCATGTTTTTTTTGCGTTTGAGTAATTTGCCTAACATCTTTTATGATTATTTCATAGCCCCGAGCAAGATGTTGTAGGTAAACTTAACAAACCATTTAATTGTACCTCATGAGGTCACGATTCTATTAGCTTTCTATAAAGTGAAATCTATGCATGCCGAGTTACAACTTGTTACGGTGCTATTACATATAACGAGTAAGGATATTACCTATATATTGATGAACTCTGATCGAGTAATGAGAATGCTTACTGACATCAGTGGGGCATGGGTTTAATGATAATAATAATATAATAATTTCCATGGAGTTGCAGACTTAATAGTAGGTATTTTATAGTAGATATGATAGAAGTAAAAATCTGTTCCTAGGCAGATAGTGCCGGTATCTCTCATTGGCCCAATGAATTCCTGCCACTTCCCAAAGCAACAACAGCGGGATATTGGGAATTATGTATGGGAAATTAGTTGTTCAAACTGGACAATCGAAAAAACGTCTTCTGAGCATTTTATTTTCAAACAAACGTAATTAAATCTCCAGTAGGGAAAGCAGCTGCTGCTGTAATGCATTTTCCTGACTATAAACGAAATGAACTTGGTGTATTTACATTATTAAATGTTTTCAGCATGAGCCTTGACCCAACGGTGCGACATTCCTTCTGGTCGGTGGTGATTGGCGGGACGATGTATTGGCTGAGCATGTTCTGCGCAAACCAAGCCACAATACAGAAGTATCTCTCAGTAGAGCGCATAAGCCAGGTGCGAGTAGCGCTGTGCGTGTCGGCCATAGGACTCATAGCAATTTACACCGTGAATTTCATAACTGGCGCCGTACTCGCAGTTCATTATGCTGATTGCGATCCGATTCAGGTACTTAAACTTTTAAAGTATTCATTACTTGCGATGTGATGCCTAATGCATTCGAATTATATGGGATTACAAAATATTCGTTCAATAACCACCCGAATCACGATCGTGCTATTTAACTAATAGTGTTTATGTCACTAGTATAAATACGCATCTAATTAGGAAACAGACCTAATTTTATAAAATTTAAGGGTTCAAAATAAAAATGTTATATTATCTGATTTTTAATTGAACTCTAAGTACCTAGTGTATAAAATACACACGAGGAGAGTTATAAAAAGTCTAGATGAAGTTTTCTTTTCTTATCACACCGTAAAATGCCCCCATTTCAAATCAGTCACAAAACATATGGTAAAAGATATGGCTATCTGATAAGAGAGATAGATTTTCCTTATAAGAGTCCTATTACAACAATATGTTTTTCATAGGCTGGTAAAACGAATGCATCTGACAGACTGCTCCCATTATACGTGGTGCAAGAGCTCGGTAGCGCCCGCGGAGTCCCGGGATTGTTCGTCGCTGGTATCTTCGCAGCCAGTCTTGGGTGGGTAAACTACATATTTTCCCATGCTTAAGTACTCACATGTATAAGTACATTTGAAACATATTAAGTAAGTACATACAGGAATATATACCATATTGAAATCATACTTCATACGCGAGCGAAGCCGCGGGGAAAAGTTAGTATGAAATACATAAAATGAAAGTAGGTACTTACCTACCTAACTATCGTTTGATTTCTTATGTTACGATTGTAATATTGAAAATAGATTGGAGATAAGGAGTCGTTTCGATGATCTAATTAATTAACAGCATATTTATTTTTTCTATATTCTTGCAGTACAGTAGCGTCTGCTTTAAACTCTTTGGCGGCTGTAGCTTGTGAAGATCTAGCGACTGGATTGCTTGGTATAAAATTACCAGAGAATAAAGGAGCCACTGTAAGTTACAGTATCGTACACAATTTTCCTAGTCTAGAATACTCTAGAGACGATAAATCTCAGATGCCCTAGGCCCTGGACAAATGGCATGTAAAAAGGCTTGCGTCCACAGATCGGCATCGTACGTATCGGACGCATCCCTTACGAAAATTCATTCGTTCTATATAATCTCTGTGTTACAGACAAAGATTCTTTCAACTCGAATATGATGAGATGAGACGAGACCGATCGATGAATTAGCAGCGTTTCCCGAAGGGTTTCTTTTTGAGTACTCTTTGACTTCATAACGTCGTTTAAAAAAAACAGCCTATTGTCTTCTCAGATCGCCCGTTGGGTATGCGTGGCATGCGGCGCGCTATCGTTCGCCCTGGTGTTCGTGGTGGAGCGGCTGGGGCCTGTGCTGCAACTGGCACTTTCCTTCAACGGCATGGCAGGCGGCGTGTCTCTAGGACTCTTCTCGCTCGGAATGTTTTTCCCGTGGGCTAACGCTAAGGTTATATTAGATATTACTTAATATAATACGTATCTTAAGTGTTTAGTAAAGTAGATACATAAATACATACCTATAGCTTTAATACTACTTACAATAAGAGCAGCAAAGCCCTCATAAAATTGCGGTTGTGTTATAGGGAGGCTGTACTTTATGTTTAAAAAGGTAAGTAGCAACCAGTATCTGAAACACATTTTTAAAGTTAATGACACAAATAAGATAGTTTGAGACTTAATGTGTAATTCAAATTCAATTCGTTTCAGAAACTACCTAGCTGAACCAAATAGAACCTATTATTTTTTCAGGGCGCTATCGTCGGTGGAGTGTTCGGCCTATTAGTGGTGGTGACAGTCGGCGGCGGAGCACAACTGACGCAGTTGCCACCCCCTCGTCTACCTGCATCCACAGCTGGTTGTGTAACAAACCACACTATGCATATCGCCATGCAGACTATGTAAGATTTAACTAAATTCCACACACCTCAAGACTTTTAAAATGTAGGTACATGACATCTTCAGCACGTGTGAGTTGCCCTTGCATAGGTAACTACTACGTACTTATAGGGTCTGTTAACAAAAGAGCTTATTGACCTCTTTGAGGTGCTCGACAGAGCCGTTGTGCGTGCCGAAACTGAATGAAGTTTCTAATGTAGGTACCTCCCAACAAGCAAAGTAATCCTATAAAGAAAGATTATAAGTTTATCTTTACTAATAACATTCTTATACTTAAAGGCACTGTTGTAGAATATTTTACTTATAGGTAATAGCATTCGACAAGCTGTAATATACTCAAAAGCATTAGTTTTTATATCTCAGTCTTATAGTTTGCTACAAGACTAACGCTCAGGACAATTACGGGATACTTTTACTAATAATAACATTTCACAAGCGTAGATATTCTCAAGACTACTTGTTTTCATTTTACAGTTTTCTAGTTAGCTACAAGATTATCTTATAAAACGCATATAGGAATAAGTATCCTATAATTGTTTTGAGAAAGACCAAATACCCCTAATAATATTTTGATCCTATAGTAGCATTTTGTAAGAGAACAAGATATTAACGCCCACTAAGCTGAGATTGTTATAAGTTTGCATTGTAATAGTCTTAATCGAGGCTCTTTCAAATGTAATACTTATCTAGTGCTTAATTAGAGTGATATTAGATCAAACAACCGTTTATGCTACTAGATCATAACTTTATTAGTAAACGGCAGTCATTTTGGTCTAGATAATTCAATTGTTCCGACTTAAGTTACATTCCGTGAGGAACCCTAATTAGGGTTCCGTAGCCGAATGGCAAAAAACGGAACCCTTATGGAATTAGTCATGTCTGTCTGTCTGTCCGTCCGTATGTCACAGCCACTTTTTTGGAAACTATAAGAGCTATACTGTTGAAATTTGATGAGTAGATGTATTCTGTGAACCGCATTAAGATTTTCATACAAAAATAGAAAAAAAAACAATAAATTTAGGGGGTTCCCTATAATTAGAACTTAAAACTAAAAAATTTTTTTTTCATCATACCCATAAGTGTGTATCTATGGATAGGTCTTTAAAAATGATATTGAGGTTTCTAAAATCATTTTTTTCTAAACTGAATAGTTTGCGCGAGAGACACTTCCAAAGTGATAAAATGAGTGTCCCCCTCCTGTAACTTCCAAAATAAGAGAATGATAAAACTAAAAAAAATATATGATGTATCATGTACAATACCATGCAAACTTCCAACGAAAATTGGTTTGAACGAGATCTAGTCAGTAGTTTTTTTTTCATACGTCATAAATCGTAAACCGCAATTGCTGCTACGGAACCCTTCATGGGCGAGCCCATATTAAAATAAAAAGCGACCAAGTGCGAGTCGTGCACTTGGTCGCTTTTTATTTTAATATGGAGGCAAGTTATCTGGATTGAAATTTACCTATAATTGTTCCATAACATACTCAATGCAGAGTATTATGAAAACATGGCCAATGTTCGTAAGAATTGTCGAAATATTTTTTTAATAATAAGTATGCTAAGTGCTATTTTTCAAATGGCGTTATGAAATTAACCAAATTTTGAAACACATTTAGCTACAATAAAAATGACTTCAGTCACTCTCTATATTTACAACATATTACTTACTATACTTACGTTTTATAATATTATAAATTATACTAGTTTAACTAATAGAAAGTATAGTTACGTTTTTTATCACAAGTATTTTTTTATCACTTGCATCCGTATCAACCAGCAAACAACAAAAAAACTAAAATGTGCGCCTAACTAATAAATAAGTACCTACATTACTAGCGCATTATAAACAAGATTGTTTTAGTCAGATACTAATAAGAGTGTTTGTGCTTCTAAATGTGTAGACTCAGAACATTATAGAAGAAATCGCGCTTCCGTAAGTATATTATAGGACTTAGTGAGATTCTGTAAGATGATTATAAAATCGTTATAAGATAATAATGCTCCTATAACTGCGCCCAAATCCAGCTTTGTAGTAAACTACAAGTATCTTATGAGTAGAAAAGGAAGCAGCCTTGAAGGACATTATAAGTACTGATTTTGCTAGTTGGGCTGTTAGATACCGTGTAAAATAATTGATTCATCATATTATTATCAACCCATAATCATCCCACTGAAAAGATTCAAGTGATTACCTATACCTTCTTTATTTATTTATTTATTTATTGCATTACATGTGACACATACATTATATTACTGTACATAATACATAGCAGTTATCTACATGCACCTTTTAAGGCATAGCAACTTGAGTAGAAAAAGAGAGGCAGACATTTAAATTAGTTTATCTTCCAGATATTCATTGACGCTATAGTACGCTTTATTAATTAGCAATCGTTTAACTGATTTTATAAATGAGTTGAATTGATCTATCGATTTCATTCTAGACGGTAGGTGATTATAAATTTTTACTGACATTTTACTTTACATAGTACCTATAAAATAAATGTCGCTTCCCGCTGTCTGTCTGTCCCTATGTATGTTTATATGCTACGTACTCGATGGCTTAATATCTTTAAAACTAGGTACGCAACGGATTTTGATGCAGTTTTTAATAGATAAAAGTGATTCAAGAAGGTTTTTATGTATTTTTATGTATAATACACATACACATTCCCATGGGAGAGCGGCATACACGCAAACGAAGTGCGCTGGTTTCGCTAGTAAAATATAAATACTTAATTTGTAGATGCTTGAGATGCTTCGTTTCAGTTACCTATCCTAATAACTACTTATATATGTTACAGTGAAGCACGTGACGATTCAGTTTTCTGGTTATTTCGTGTGTCATACCTCTGGTACACGGGTTTGGGGTGCGGAGCGACGTTGATTGCGGGACTCCTCGCCTCCGTGTTTACTGGAGCTACGTCACCTGCTGCAGTGCCTATAGACCTCATCTCGCCACCTATCATGACGTTACTCAACTCACTACCTAACAGGATTAAGGCAAGTCTTTTTTTGTCATACATACAGCAGACAAACAAGCATTTGGAGCTATTGATAAAAATGGTTACCGCCGCCTATGAACATCAGCAACCAGAGGTGCTACCAACAAAAAAGGAATTAAGTTTAAATAATGCCAATCATTTCTTACTTTTCCGTGTCATGTGATTAAAAAATATATACCTAGATAAGATAACCAAACTACCTATACCTTGTGATTTGTGATATAACATTTCATTTGCATCGCAGTTTTAATTATATTTTATTTTTGATTAGAAAGCATTACACGTGCCAACGAGGTGCGCATCGGAGCGTAGACGGAGTTCAAGCGTGCGCCCACCTAGCTTTACAGACGACAAGGATACGCGTAGAAGACGCAGGCTCTCGGAAATGGCTGGAGGAGTGTTTTACAGCGACGGTCTCGCTCTAACTCAGGGACATGACAACCCTGCTCTAGGAATGGATTCGGAAAAATCTCTGTCAAACGACATTAATATTAAACTAGAACCAATTAGCAATAACTCCTCATGATGGGAACAGTGTGAATGTTTACGATTGTATATATGTGGAGATGGTGGAGTGAGTGACTGTCCAATTGAAATAACACAAGTACATTTTGTGCCATAATGTCGGTCGACTTCCGGACGTTGTAGAAGTACGATAAGATTAATTATAAGATAGACTATTTTTACAATTTAACTACTTATTTAATTACCTAATCCAAAACTTTGTTATTTATTATATTTTCAAATAAAAGCTAGAAAAGCTGTTTTTGTAAATTATTTATTTTTCAATTAAAATTTACGCTTAATAATAGTTTGAGAAGGCGTAACACAATGAAACAAATCGTATTCATCCAATTTAGGTGACATAAATACTCATGTAATTTATAAATCTGTCAACAGAATAATAAAGGCGCTATTCATACGCAGAAATAAACAAGTCAAATAAAATTATATTGCACAGCATTTCACACGTCCGGCTCTGGCTGCCCTCTAAATGATTGTACATGATTTTGAACTTAATAATATAAATTAACTATAATTGAGAAATAAAATAAGTGAACTCTGCTTAACAATATAAAAAGGCCAACAATTTCAATTATTTCACGATAACAAATCCTGCTGCTGTTGAGACTGCTGCTGGTGTATTTCTTTCATTGTGGAAACGGGCAGTGTGGCACTCACGGTCAGCGGCGGCATGCCCGGCAACGAGACGGGCGTCAGCACGGGGATCCCGCTCGTGATAGGCGGGGGTTGTATAGGCGCTTGGGGGAAATTACTCATATTAAACGTTGGAACTAAATTTGGTGTACTGGATGGATAAGGAGGGCTCTGGGAATAAACACTCGGCTGCACAACAGTAGCCTGTGGCTGGCTATAGTTAGGCATCATAGGTATGTAAGGTTGAGGCTGATTCATGGGAATCCCAGGTAAATTTGGTAAAGGTGCAGGCGGTTGCATATTGGAAACCGAAGGGATACTTCCAAGATTAGTTAGAGTAGCATCTGCTAAATCTGCAAAGAGAGAGAAAATATTCAGTTAATTATTGGCTTGAGAAATATAAATGAAGCCAACAAAAAGGAGGCGTAACAGATACATTACAGAGATACACAACAGCATCATGGTACAATAATATACTGCGCCTGGTATACTCTTTCCGTGTCTATGGCCCAAGAGGCCCAAGACTATGTCATGATCAGTGTGACATATTCAACTGCACCACAGCTGATGACGTAAGCTTGGCCCAATCACGTGACCTAGCTGTCACAAGAAGAGAGCACCTTGTTCTGTTGTACCATGCTTATCAGTATACCAAACATACAGGAGAAACATTGACAAGTAGACGTACTCTATGGTATTCTATTTCACGAAGAGCTATGAATGTTGTAAGGCGCGTATGTGCACATTACTTTAGTATGTGAACATCACAACATTTATACCCAATCGCTTTAGTGAAATAGAATATCTATATGGATGTAATGTACATTATTTTATTTAATACTCACTGCTAGAATAGGCAGCAACATTGGCGACCATAGATTGTGCATGGGAAATTGGTTGTTTCTGATTCGATTGAACAACATATTCTTGTGATGTTAGTTGAGTCTCTGGAGGATTGTAAGCAGGATTCACCATTGGAACACCTGACAAGAACGGTGGCGGAGAATTCTGATGTTCTGTAGGAACAGTTGACAGTTGAGGTGGATGCATTAAAGGCGTTTTCTCTTCATTTATATTTAAATTTTGCATCCCTGCAGCTACATTTTGCTGGACATTTGGTGCTTGTGATGGTATCTGAAACAGAATATAATGGATATCATTAATATAGGTTGTGTTGTTTGCTGGCTTATATTTCACTTGTACTAGTAATGAATGACTCAATGCAATGTTAACATTACTTTCAGTACAATCATATTAACCCTTTCTTTACCATTGTCTATGATTTAACCAAATTATACACATATTATCTAGATTAAAACAAATTTAATTTTTTATGTAATTATCGCACTTGTCCTATGTATTTTTGTTATAGAAATCCGTGGAGCAGAAAGGGTTAAAAGAGATTATCTTTAGTGCTATTTCAAATCCAACAGTCAACATTATCTGTCAAGATGTATTCCTAATGCCATTGAACTAAATTCTTACTCTACTTTTGTTGTTAACTGTATTAAAATATTCACTATTCTCCTGGCATGTGCAGTCATAAAATGAAGTTCGAAACTAACACTTATTACTTAGTGCAATAACAACAATTGATTTTCAATTGTTTTATAAACTGTGAGAAGCTTTGGTGTTGAATATAATATTAAAAAACACACCTGTGGAGCAGCAGGGTATGATGGTTGTATATTAGATTGTGGCACACTTCTGATAGGTATTCTATGCAAGTAACCATAACCTATCCCACATCCAAGGCTGCCTTCTCCACCCCAGCTGTGATTTGGAGTAATTTGAACTTCTCGACATGTATCATCATTGGCATTGTAAACATACAGCTTCAAGGATCTACCCTCGTGGGCCTCGATGAGAGTAAAGAAATCTTCGCTCTCATGCATGATGGAGTCTGCTCCAATGATGTAGTCAGAAAATGGTCTCAGTCCAGCAATTTCAGCTGGTGAGGATGGATGCACTTCCTAAATAATAAAAATAATAAAATTATTTAAACATTCTTAAAATAAAATAATAGAGTAGTTAAGTATAAGATGACAAATTTTAAATAAGTAGGTCTGCATTTTTTTTAAGTACCAGTTAGCCTATCAAATAAAATAGTAAATTTTTTTTTAAAGATAACTTACTTTCTCAGGAACTTGTGAAACAAGCCGTTAATAAAATATAATAGATGCTTTTATTAAATTTATAATACATAAAATGATTTAATTTACAAGTTAAGCTTAACAGGGCTTTTCTTTCTTTTTTTATCCAAATAGGCCTATTACAAACTCTTGCAAATAAAAATGTCAAATAACAATTCAGGAAATGAAAATGTACAATTTGTTTAAATATTGTGTATTTACATAAGAAAATACCAGTATGTGTACTTACCAACACATGCCACACGTTCTCATTGGCCCCCTCAAACGAGCAGAATTTAATACTAACGCCAAGCAAACCCTGGCCGCCCCAATTAGCGCTCGGCGTTATCATAACTTCCCGAACCGATTGACTCTTACTGCTGTATATTAACATTTTTATTGTTTTGTCAACATTGTTTTTCAATAACTCCTTTAAGGTGTCATTGTCTTGGTCTAATCTAGTATTTTCTATGGCTACTATAAAATCAAAAAATGATTCTAGTTTAGCCGTTTGTCCAGGAGAACCGTCCTGTACCTGAAAAACATAAAGTTGATAGTCAATTGACGTGTCTCACAGTTCACACACCGAAAGCGAAAATCTGTTCATACACAACACCAACCCGTAAGACATGATATCCTTCGGATCCGCCTCCTGGAATTTCAGTACTATGGGAGGAACCCATTTGATTCTGGAAGTAAGAAGTTAAACTAATTAATTTTATCTACACTGCGATGACAAGATACAAAAATTAGAATCACCACAACTGCAATATTTTTGACGTTGACATTTCCCGTACTTTACGTGGCACATCACCATCAACCATAGAGAAAATTTCCATATTGGAAAACTCGTAACTTTGCACAGTTTTTAATAACGGCTACAGATTTGATATGATAGCAACACCGAATTGCCAAATGTCATTATGTCTTTCGCATCGGATATGACACTGCTGTCAAATGTGACTTGATCAGTCAGAAATTTAACTTTTCCAATTCATTTCCATCTCCACCCAAAACATATTTTATGAATAAATAAATTGGTAAACAGTGCTTTTCGAAAAGATAAACGCCATGATTTAGTTAAATGTGCCACATTACGTCATAACTGTATTATTCATTACAAAACAACAGCGAACAAGTAAATTGCAAATGCACCTTATATTCGTGTTACTTCATATCTATTAATCAAATTAATTATTGCCTGTTACCAGTGTATGGATACATAAGTTACCCAGGTATTGCTTGATAAACACTTCATGGCCATGAGCTGCGGTGGTTTAAATGTGTCAAAGTTTAATGTGATATTGATTGATAAATTTATTGAGTTCAAAATGAATAGTTTGTATAGACAATAGTCTTAAAAAAACTTAAAAATTATTTAATAAAGGCAAAACTAGTGGTCAAATCACCGTCTTAAGTATTAAGAAGACTCATGGTTTCATGTAGTTATTTAGAAATGTCCAAAATAACAATGCATTAGGACTCGAATCAGGCCTAGAGTTATATTTTCTGGATATGTTTTTCTTACAGCTAACTGTACATTAAAAGAAATGGCTGAATGGAAGCACTTAATAAATGAATGGCTCTCTGAATATGCAGCTCTGCAAGAAAATGAAATAAAAAGCTTTGCAGCGGAACATGAACACAACCATGAGATTGCCACAGCACTGTTTAATTTGTTTTATATGGAAGAGGACTCTGAATTACAACCAAATATTAGTTCAGAAAATGAAGATGATTTTGAACAAGTACGAGTTTATAATTCTATTTAATTTAATTATCAATTTTATATATTTTACTCAATTATTGAATTTAAATCAGATTTGAAGTTGGTTAGTCACCACAGTGTTGTGGGTGTTGAGTGTTGGAATAGAAACAGAACTTCACATAACAATCATGTATTTCTTTATACTTCACTACAAATACAATTTAATCACCCCATTACTAAATAATTATCAAGATTTACATTTTAAACATGACTAGTCTTTACAAATACATATTTTTTCTAAAATCTAGTAAATGTAAGTTTTCTAATAAGATGTCATAAAACGACTGAATCTAAATCAACATCATATCTGTCTAATTTCAAAGTGCTCCAATTTTAAATCTTTCTTCATATCAAACTTTTTATAACCGGCCAGTTACAATACATTACCAATACAATCCTACAACACACAGTGGCTAGTTGCCAAAAACTATTAAGAGGGTGTACATTAGAGGTGGAAACAGGTCTTTCGTGAATTGCGCAACATAATCACATAAAATAAAAATTCATACATTTTTGTTTCAGTTCAATTTCAAGAACGTTATGGGTTTTGATTAGTAAATGATATATTTTGGATCAAGTTGACTACCACTGCTATACATTATTGTTGTTTATTAAATATAAAACTGTCATTTTTATTCCAGGTGCTAGAAAATGTTTGCACACAATTATTCAGTTTCTACAGATCAAAGGAAGTAGAACTTCAAAGGTTTACTCTGCAATTTGTTCCTACACTCATATACAGTTACCTAAGCTCTGTTGCGAAAGGCAACAAGAAACCAACTACATGCCGCTGTATAGAAACATTACTTATAGGTACATAAATTAACTACTAAACATAGTTGTCCTCCTAAAAAGGAAACCAGTTCCTTTCACTGAATGATTTATATTAGAGATGGGCCGACTATGACTTTGGCCGACTAGCACTTAGCCGACTAGTTGGTTAAAAAAATAGCCGACTAGTTGGTTAAAAAAATAGCCGACTAGTTGGTTAAAAAAATAGCCGACTAGTTGGTTAATAAAATAGCCTACTAGTCGTCCAAGCAGATTATTCTTATTGGTATTAGTTCGGGTGACATTGGCAGCGTTGTAGTTTCTTGAGTGCCTCGCAGGTCGCGTACGCCATGCGATCGTGTTATAACAAGTTTTTTTTTTGTTTACTTACTTTGCGTTTTTTCATAGTTGTCGTTGTTGTTAATTGTTTTTATTTCGAAAATAAAGTTATTAGTGATTATTTATTAGAGTAAATACAACATGTCGAAGAGAAAAGCCCAGGTTAGGATTTATTTCGATGACTTTGATAGTGATCCTATTCCAAATTATAATCTATCGATAAGTAAGACTATTGCAAATTGTAAGGCTGATTCTATAAAAATAAACATTAATTATTTGTATTTAGATTGGTTTAAATCTCATTTTTAACCTAGTTTTCAGATTAAAAGATTAGGCCGACTAGTCGGCGTTTTTGCCGACTAATCGCTAGTCGGCTTTCCCGACTAGTCTTAACAGATTTTATATAAATTATACAAGAAAAATATTGATTAAAATAAATAATTACATTTAAATATAATACTATGCCATTACTTACTTGTTTTTTATGTTTTGTTTACAGGCTTGTACAATTTTGAAGTAGTTGACGAAACAGGTAAACCAAAAGTGGTTTCGTTTAGACTTCCGTCATTAGCACAGCCTTCTATTTATCATGAGGTAAGCATATTTTTTTTCTTACACCAATTGTTACCTTCAGAAAACTAAACAAAATTGTCTTATTACAGCCCCTGTCGCTAGGACCACAATTCTTGACCGAAAATGCTTTACGAAGGTGGGAAGAGTGCAATACAAAATTAGTAAGCTGGGGCCCATTAGCTCAAGTGGATATCCTTAATGCCCAGAATCGATTGAAGGTCATGGCAGCACTCTACTTCATATACAACCGTCAACTAAGTTTATTACCGAAACTTGCATTGAGACATTTTTGTATTGCAGCTTCAAGGTATTTGATGCATTTCTTTTTTTTTCTTTTTGATGCATTATTATCAGTACTATCCCAATGGCAAATGGCCTATTACATCCCATCCATCCATGACTTCCTCACCAGTTACCGCTCCTTAGCAATCTGAATAGATGTCGTCATCACTCGAGCTTCTCAATCTACCACATTGTCTGCATTATATGACGATGAAAAGGTGACAGGAAGAGTGTCAGCTAAAATTCATAATTTTTCATGTACAATTCATGTACTAATCGATTTATTTATGTTATCAAACTGTCTGTATGCTTATCATTAACAAAGGCTTTTTAATAAATTATTTTATAATTAATTTCCAGAATAGTCACCCAGGGGTTCCATAAAAATATTGGTGTTTCATCAAGTAAACGTAAAAATACTCCCAGGATTCCTGTGTCATCGAATTTTCTGCTAGAAATGATTGAAGGGGCCTACTTTGCTATGTTTAATGAGTTCTACACTTTGGCCTTACAAGCTGTGAAAGACATTGATCAGAGAGCTCAGTATGAACTATTCCCTGACGTGATGTTGGTAACCAGCGCTGTCATGAATTCCCTTAAAAATAATTCATCAGGTAAAGGAAATGAATATTATTTCATTGTATATTCATTATTTACTTGGCCTGCCTGCTTACCACGGCCTGTACCAAAATAATCTTTGAATGGTTACTGGTAGCTTAGTACATAGTAAATGTCAACAGGTTAAAGCAAGCAAATAAAAACGTTCAATAAAATGAATAAGATAAAATCGTTAAAACTTTAATTGGAACAAAAATAGAGAGAATGTATTTTTTTTTTGCATTTTTTATTCACAGGCCAACCATGTGACGGTCCTATGGGAATCAGTGTGGCATTGTCACCAGCCACTACAACCGTCACAATGTCCAAATCAATGATAACCAATGCATCATTCCGTACTAAGAAATTACCAGGTGAGCTCATATTCTCAAATCTTATTCTTCAAAATAAAGCTAATATTGGTAAATTTACATATTATATACCTATTCGGTTTCATAATAAAGAGCGGCGTATGCCATACGGCGACGCAAATGCTTTGAATTCGTTGTCTTTCACAAATCATGTTACTGTTAATCATTAAACATACAATTATTAAAATTTATTTTAAATACATCTATTATCCAGATAATCATGACACTTTGAGCTTGCTGCCTACCGAATGCTCATCATATAGTAACAAACATAGTTTTTCAATCAAAGAATTCTTCCTTTGCCATAACAACGTACATTCACCAACTGGCCGCAAGCCAAATGAAACAAACATAAATGGCATAGTAAAGATATTTCCTGGGGAATACTGGAAAATGGCGTCGATGGTGTCCAACACAGTAACAGATCAGTCTGATGACTCAGATTGAATGTTATAATTGTTTGAGGAAATGTACAATCTTGAGAGTGTACAAAGGCCAAATTGTTTATTTATTAAGTAGAACAACAAAATAAGGTGACATTCAAATATTTAATCAGTGAATGTCCTAACAACCAATTCTATATAGTAACACATCACTTGCACTGGTCTTAAAGCGCAAAACACAGAGAACACAGGTAATCAAATTACGGACCGCCAGGTCATCAAATCACGGACCTCGTCTCCTGCACATCAAATTCTCGCTCCCTGAGCTGTGTGTTTTGTGCTCAACTCTCTCCACTATAGGGACACATTACGCAATAACTATGTCAAAGTATTTTTTTTATATATTGTTCAGACATTTGTTTCTCAGCTTCGCTTAGACTTCACAAGTTACCTATATTTCAAATATTTTAGTCATATTTATTTTAACTTGCAGATCGAAAAACTATTTTATTTACAAAATGAATAAGTAATTAAGCACTTATGTACAAGTTAAACATAATAACTTATTGACAAAGCCAATGTTTCTTGATTCGTAAAGATTTTCTTTCAATTTTTGATGACAGGTATGCAAGTGATCGAAAGTCTAAAAAATACTATTTTATAGAATATTATTTTTATGTTTAACTAATGTACCTAAGTACTCGTATGTAAATAACTATGCGCAATTATTAGTTGAATTATAAGTTGTTGTCAATAGAAAATAACTTTTTAGCTGTAGTTTTGCCGACACTAGAACAGCTAGATACATGAGTAACTGTATAGTGACATTATCATTTCATATCACCAAGATCCATAAGTAGGTAAACACAAAACACGAAGTCTGCTGATATTCAATTTTAACCGACTTCCTAAAAGGAGGAGGTTCTCAATTCGTCTGTATGTTTTTTTAATTAGTCACATTCGTTAATTTAATATTATATACTTCTTAAGGTGACAGTGACAAAACAGTGAATAAGTACGCCCTCGTTATATATTTCCAGTAATAAGGGGAGTCAAATACAGGAAATTTAATTGAAATTATAAGAAAAAAAGACATTCTAGAACTGCTCCATAAAATATTAGAATATTTTTATATATTTTTTTATATGCTTAATGAAATTAACCAACACAATTTTATTTCTCTTTTTAGATGATATTCCCATACAAGCCGGACAGGTAGTGCCCACGGAGTCAACAGACATGCTGACTTCGATTACTGAAGAAGGCGAGGCAGATTCCACGCCGATACAACGCGGCGCCGGAATACGGAACTCCAAACCTAAATTGAGTTCATTCCCAGTGCTCGGCAAAAAGACTAAAGATAAAACTGTACTAACAGCGGATAAAAAAGTTACTGTTAAAGATACCACAAAAGGTATATGGAATTCACTTAGCGGTGGTGGTGGGGACATGGTAGATTCTGTGCAAAAGTCGGGAGACGGTCCCACCGACACTAATGGTAGCCTAAAAGAAGAGAAAATTTCCATGAGTTCTATACAAAATAGTACCGAGACCTCTGACTCGCGCTCACAGGTGACTACGGATTCATTGGACTTGGAAACCACGCCGCGCTTTGCGGCCATGCAAGTCAGCTCCGTTTAAATACACTCCATATTCCTAAATGTTGTAATGGTCGTGATAGATGATACGTCGGGTTGAGTATTATTAATGTTATAATGGTTAAAAATAGTAAAATATTTTAAAATAAATATTTTAAGAATGGTGATTGTGACGAAGTAGAATTGTAAATGTTTTTGTGTGATCGAAATAATATAGAGGTTACGGTCCATACTTTCAAGAGAAATATACAAACTCGACTAAACTGTTTCAAAGTGATATTCTAATGCTAACATTTGATTACTTTCGAGTGTTATCTTGAACTCTGTTACATTTATTTCAGATTTTTACGTTGTGTTAAATATTCAATAAAGTTATCTAATTATATTGGCTGTAATTTATTTGCAAGCGACTTGAATATCTCTGTAATCAACCAAAGTTACTAAGCTTCCTACATACATCTACTAATTACTCAACACTAGAACATTTTCTTATTGGTAAAACAATGTCTGTGTACAGAAATGTGAAACCACGTGTAGATACCGTCAGTACTTTCAGAATACTTAACCAATATTAACACGCAAAAATAACTGACATCCTATTTACTAAATATCTGCTAACAGTTAGCGACATCAGCAATCAATTAGTAAAAACCGAGAATTAATTAATCATAAGTGGAATTATCATTAAGACAATAATAGTCAAGTATATTTATCAGTAATTATTGAACTCTTACCGACATTATCTACAAAAATTTGTACCTACCTACATTGTGATTTAGTCGTCTCTCAAGTGCGTTATAAAATTGTTAACAGAACGGGTCTATCCACCAGTGTTAACGCTCGTTACCTTCTTATAAAAATGAGGAGCATAGTTATATTGAGTGTTCTTTCACTTTTCTGTATTACGCAATGTTTTGCTAGTGATTTAATAGTCGGTTCGACTTACAACAATCGTCTAGCATGGCAGCAAAAAGTTGAATATATGGGTATTCCATTCAAAAAGAGAGTAAAAGAAGTTTTCTATTCTGATCCTTCTCAACAGATTCTCAAGGTGGGTACTTTATGTTTAGTGTTTTGAAATCTACTACTTAGCAGCGTATTTTCTATATCATAGTTATGTGACAAAAGTTCTGTTGATTATTTTAATTATTTATATCAAAATTACGATCTATAATAATTGAAGTTAGCCTAATCGAAAATTCCGCCAAAATCTCTGCCTATTTTATACAAACAGTAGAAACATACCACAAAGAAAAGTTTAATTCAATTCAACCCTTTATTAGCAAGATTTGTACAGTATAGGTAATATAGTAAGTACTTATAGGTATGTATATAAATTTTCACACCTAGGTATATTAAAATTTTCTAATGTGATATAAAATTTTAGGGTATCGTCGCAAGGGATCTTGACCGGACAGGTGCTTCTGCCATCATCACAGCCGGCGGCGTTGGCTTCTCGTACGCCAACATACGGATCAAGAGCGAACGTGGCAGCTCACTCAACTATCAACTAGAATATTATGTTTAAGATACTGAAAACACTGAATAATTGCTGATAAAACTATCTTCCATGCATGTAATTTTTATTGTAATATTCTTTATTACACGTTAATTAAAATATTGTTAAATATATATATAAATAGGTTTATAATTTATTCTACGAAGATTATTCAGCCAGTAGTTGTTTGCTCTTTGACATCGTTATCTAATTCAAAGAAGCATTATCGCTTAAAAGAAATGAGTGATTTATGAACAAATATTTTATTAACGTTTGTAAGTTTCCTTTACCGTCGTATAAAAGCGTTTGAAGGTACTGGAATTTTGCTGCGGTTTAAAAGTCGATCAATATTAGCTTGATCCCTCGACACAGCGAAAATATCACGACGACTTGTGTTATCATAGTCTGTTGTCAAAGGAACATTATCAAATGTATTCGCGTATGTTTTTTGATTACTCTGCAACATTCTCTGCAACTTTTCAATGGTAGCCGCTTGCTCATCCTTTTCCATCTCATTTATTAGTATGGGCAAATTAAAAGCACATACCCATAAGTAAAACTCGCCCACTAAAACAATAAAACCACATAAAACTAAGATTTTGTAAACAATAAGTAAAACAGTGGAGACTAGCGCTAGAGAACTCTAATGTACCGGTACGTACGGTTTGCAACAAAACCTACCATTCAAACCGAAGTATCGCTTTCGTGGATTTGTCAGGTTGTTTGGATCTTTAGAATGACAGAGTACCAACTCAAATGTTGTACTTACTATTTATTTCTTAAACCTAGCTAAGTACCTACATATTTCACAAATCTGCCGTCTGAACTGGTGGTAGGGAAAAAAAAGTGACGATTCGAAAGTGCTTGTAATATGCCTATTTGAATAAAAATATTTTGATTTCTACGTCATAACTACTGCAGGCAAACAAGCAACTAGGCCATCTGATGAAAAGTGGTCACCGCCGCCTGTGAGCATCAGAACACCAGAGGGGCGCTACCAATACGTTACTTTATAGGCAGCGAATATGTAGCCCTTTTGAATTGAGACGCCTTCAAATGCATTGGGTTTGTTCAAATGTGTTGTTATTTTGTACATATAATCGCTCACTTTTTGTTTGCGCGCCAGTAATTAACAACTAAGATTTGAGGACAATAATTTTTGAAGAAAATGACAAAACATTACGTCTCTATTGGATACATGCTAGCTATGTACTGGATGCTATAAGGAAAGTAATAGAGAGGGAAGGAGTTGTACTTCCGGATCTCTCACTCATTGAACGAAACGCATTGCTGCTTCACGCCGATATTCTGTGAGACGGTGGTACTTCTCCAGCCGAGCTATTCTATTTCATTAATGCTCTACCCCTCCAAAAAATATTACATAGAAAAAGTTCTGTAACTTACATAGAAAGAATCCGGCAGCGACGCTGGCACCGATCAGTAGTCCGATATCCATAGTATTCTGTTTGAGTACCAGCAGGATTGTGGCCACCACCACCGATGACATAATAAGTCGCACCAAATCCAACAGTAAGAACGGTACCATTAACGTATTGTTACACTAGTTACAAAACAAACTTTATTGTAATATCGGTCGCAAGGCGACGACGGCGGCGGTTTTTCCCGCGATTCATAGATGTAAGTATGTATGTATGTAGGTCATATACTTAGATAAATATAAGTAAGTACTTATAAGTCATGTGTAGGTACTTACATAATATGCTCCGTAGATAAATATAATGCTTGCAATTAAATAAATTGACATTACTATTATACCCAATGAGAAAAACTTTTCTGGATCTACAACAAAAAAAAATAATGATTATATTATATAAATAATCCTAGACGAATTTTGACGACCTCCGTGGCGTAATGGTTACCACGCCAGACCGCCACCCAGGAGGTCCCGGGTTCGATCTCCGGTCGGGTCATGATGAAAAACGAACTTTTTCTGATTGGCCTCGGGTCTTGGATGTTTATCTATTATCGTATTTGTTATAAAAATATAATATCGTTGAGTTAGTATCCCATAACACAAGTTTCGAACTTACTTTGGGGCTAGCTCAATCTGTATGAATTGTCCCTATATATTTATTTTATTTATTTAATTTCACAACGCCCTCTAGCTAGAGTCCCAAACTAAATTGTTAGATGTAAGTAATTAATTATCTAACGACCGGGTTTCTGAAACGCATCTTTATCTTTATTGATAACTAGTGAAACCCACGCAACTTCGTTTGTGGGTTACCCACAAACGTGCTTTCCCGTGGGAATTTTTAAAATTTTCTTCATCCTTGCAACACATTCGGCAATTAATTTTTATATTATAGATGACAAACTAAAGAATAAAAACCGGGCAAGTACGTGTCGGGCAACGCACAATGTAGGGTTCCGTATTGGTTATGCATTTATTGCTTGCAGATGAGTACAATGCCATTTTCTATGACATTTGTACGTTTTCGTCTAATTACTTCATAAGTTCGTCGGCTATTACTCCGTAACTAGTAGTTCCTACTTAACTGTTATAGTTTTCCTTATAGGTTCACAATATGGACTACTAGCATGAATTTTTTCAAATTTCTAAACTCAAGACTTTCGGAGATAGAGGGGGGAGACCACCGTGCAAAACGAAAATTGACAGGTTAAATGTAAATAATTCGCAAACTGATTATTGTATGGAAAAATGATCTTCCTACACCCTCAATTTTTTTAAGAGACCTATCTAACGATACCTCACAAGGTGGGGTCGGTGCGAAAAAAAAATCATTCCCACTTTACCTGTAGAGGAGGCACCCCAAAAAAAAATATTTTTCAAAATTTTATTCTACCACTTTGATAGCATTGTTAATATGAGTATACATACCAAATTACAACTTTCTAGCATCAAGCGTATAGGCACTAGACCGCGGACGGACGGACGGACAGACACACATGGCGAAACATAAGGGTTCCTTGTAGCTTACTACGGAACCCTAAAAAGATAGCTTGGGAGTTGGGACTTGGGACTTAATGTGAAATTTAAATTATTTGTGCGTTTCAGAAACTGTAGGTACCTACCTACATGTTTATTTTTTTTATTTAATTTACTTACTTAATTTTACTTGCCTGCTTTCGCTTCTTCAACGTAGTCCTTCATATAAATCAAATTCAAATCGTGTGTAACATCATTGAGTATAGTTATAGATGTTTCCACGTGTGTATATGCCATACAGTTAGTTATGAGAATTAAAACCGCTTTAATCTAATAAAATAAAATAAGTATGTAATGGGAACATTTAATTTAACTGTAACCAGTAAGAATTAAGTTTTTTTAGATACCTAAGTAACTAACAGTAGGTAACTAATCGATTTCAACGAAATTTCTCGATTATGTACCTTACATAGACGTAATCAAAATGAACATTTCATTAATTTTCTTTTGTATATATTGAGAATTACATGAGGAAACTTATTCTTACTTGGTTGGGGGGGTCAGGTTCTCTGCAGCTGTTTGTACCTTGTACCTATTAAAATTGATTTATTTTTTACTTGTGGTGCGTTAATATTTGACAGAAAGTAAGTAGGCTTGCTTTGCTTGTTAGGTACTTTGTGTTTAAAAAAATATTAAATTGTAGTCTTACTAATGAATATAATCCTATTAGTATTCCACCAAGTCGAAGCGAAAACCAAAAACAGCAGCTATACACGAAAGCCATTTTCGACAAACTAAATCAAATTGCCCTAGTAGTGACTAATACACACATTGAGTAGGTACCAACCACCACTATCAATTTCAATATAATTGTTGTATACTTTCAGTTAGATATTGAGCCACAATTATACCGATAAACATCTTTGAAATGGATAATGCGGTTACATGCGAGGTTTCATGAATAAAAAGCCTTTTTAGGGTTCTATGGTAAAAGGAAAGTCGTGAGCGTGACGACAGATATTATAATTAATACACGTGACGTGCATTTGTTTAGTAGAATAGGGCCCCTGTCTGTAGTGGGGCCAAAGCCAAAGAGTAAAGTAACTACAGTGGCGCGGCTAGCGGCGCCCGCCGGCGACGACGACGACGACGACGACGACGCGATGTGGCGCGCGCGGCGCGTGGAGCTGTAGGTTTCCGTAGTAAATATTACTTTTGATTACTTTACTCTGGGTGTAGGTGCGCTGGTGGCCGACACCGACGAGACGCGCGACGACGGCTGCCTGGCGGCGTTGATATGAGACAACGGTCTAAACTACCTAAAGGATTTACAACGAGTTTCTGAAACGCAATTTTAAAACTACTTACTATTATAAAACTAGGTATTTAGAAACGACTATATTGTCAAATTAAAGAAAAAACCGGGCAAGCACGTGTCGGACCACCTACAATGTAGGGTTCCGTATTGGCTACACATTTCAGATCAGTACCTACATGCCATATTCTATGACATTTGTACGTTTTCGTCAAAGAAATTTTACTTCATAAGTTCGTCGGCTAGTACTCGGTTACTAGTAGCACAGTATTACATATTGTAATACTGTGCTAGTAGTGCCTACTAAGCCGTTATAGTTTTCCTTGTAGATTCACTATATGGACTACTACCATGATTTTTTTCAAATTTCTAAACACAAGACTTTCAGAGATAGAGGGGGTGGGACCACCGTGCAAAACGAAAATTGACACTTTAAATGTAAATAATTCGCAAACGGATCATTGTATCGGAAAGTGATCTTTCCATACCCTTATTGTTTTTAAGAGACCTATCCAACGACACACCACAAGGTGGTGTCGGTGCGAAAAAAAATCATTCCCACTTTACCTGTATGTATGGCACATTAAAAAAATTCATGTTTTTTCAAAATTTTGTTTTACCACACTTTGTTAGCATATTGTTAATATGAGTATACATACCAAATTACAGCTTTCTAGCATCAAGCGTCTAGGCGATAGACCGCGAACGGACCGACGGACATGACGAAACGATAAGGGTTCCTTGTGGTTTACTACGGAACCCTAAAAGAGATGAATTAAGGCTTAATGTGGAATTAAAATTAAAATGCGTTTCAGAACTGGCTAAACTAAACTACTATACTGTAAAATTAAATAAAAACCCCTAAAAAGAGATGGCTTGAGGCTTAATGTGGAATTAAAATTAAAATGCGTTTCAGAAACTGGCTGATAGCCACCTTTGTGATAAAAACCGGAGCATTCAGAGTGCAGAACAAAATGGCAAATGGAAATGGAGGCCGCATTTCCATTTGCCATTTCCATGTTCTACACTCTGAATTTCTTCGATCCACCTAGCAAGCTCCGTCGTACTCAAAGGGACTACTTTTTGCAGTAGGTTTCTGTCAAGTATTTTATTTACTAAACTATTTATAGTTTAGGTACTTAAGAATGTTCTAAATTTTTTATAATATTTATTGCGATTGATGAAATTATCGCTATTTTTACATAAAAGTTATTATTTTGTCGTATTTTTAAAGCATGTTTATATGATACGTACAAAAAGTTGGTGGATCTTTTTTTTTTTATAAAACTACGAAGACTGTCGTGAGTTATTGCAAACACGTTTAGACGGGCAATTAATTGCCTGTATAAGAACTCGCCTGATCTATATTTTTCAGCCTACTCCTACTATCTACGAGAATTTCACGAGTTGTTCCCGAACAATTTTCGAGAGTACATCGTATCGTAGTCAAAGACCATAAACGTAAACATCGTAGTTTATTCTCAAACTAGGTAGGGACTTGAGTTTTTTATTGTATTCATTTTTGTATATCCGTAAGTTTGTACAATGATGAAGGACCTTCTTTGATAGGTAAATTATTACTGTAAATCTTGGATATTATACATTTGCAATACTGTACTATAAACCACATAACAGAAATAAGCGTAGAGCGCAGCGTAAAGTTAACAATATTCAACTTATGTAGGTACAGTTTTATGGATTAATTTTAAAGATGGTTGCCAAGATAAAATAGTTCTGACTGACGTCTGTCACTTCGTCCGTTTCGTTCTGTCAATCGAGTACAGTGTTTGTCCACTTGTAATAAAATTTGTTGAGAAAACTTTGATTCCTATTGTTTTTATTACTTCAAAATGGACAATAATGATACTGGAGAGTCCCTTACCATAAACTCTTTGCCAGATGAAATTATCGTATTGATAATACAACACAATAACTACCGTGATATGGTACGTTTTGGATCTACTTGTAAAAGATTCAATGATCTCGTTGGACAGCACCAAATACTATGGAAAAATGAATATAAACGATCGTGAGTATAATTATATTAGCTAACGTTCATTCTATGTGTTTATAATGTCCTGGTATCGATGGATAGAATAATATTATACTTACTGCCATAATTAATATTGTCTAGAAAACCTACTTAGATCTTCCTTCTTTAGAGATTGGTTGGGTTTTCGAGCATACTTCTAATTTGCGCTGCAAATCAATGATGGTCAACGTTTTCAAGCAATGTGATAGTTACCTAAGTCATCTCAGCACAATATTATTTAAATAAAGCTTCTGGGATCAGTATCTTTTCAAAATTCATTTAATTCAAGTTTTTATACTCATTTAAATGCAGGCAGGTTAATCTTTGCTTAACTTGATTACCAACCATCAAGATCCTAAAGTATGTATGAACAGAAAGTAATATTTCTTACAGATTGCCTACGGAAATGTTTGAAGTAGTGGCTGAATATGAAGATGGAAATTGGCTTAACGAAATTAAACAATTTTTTTTGATCAAAAAGCTCCTTTATTCAGAATTAAAGCAAATGTCTGCTGTATTTTACTGGTAAATTGTTTTTGTTTATAATTTTATTCTTGTTGTAGCGATTTTGGTTCTTGTTGTAGCGAATTAAGGAAGATGTAGTAGTCTGTCAATATCTCTTCTCTGAAACTAATAAGAGGCATACCAATTAAACACCTGACTTACTGCCACCTCCTCAAACTGTGGCAGGGCTGTGTGAACTTGTACTGTATATATCCATAACCCTGCTATTATACTAAGTGACCACTCTCTCTATGGTTGATCCTTCATGCCTGAAGATTGTGGCCTTCGTGGGATTCCATTAGGGAATGGATGAATTTTCTCCATCAACCTCTGTCGCTGGCAATTTTGGCGATCTGATATAAAGTTGATGGTTTTTGAACATCTTTCAGTTCGTCAGTCCATCAAATTGGAGAGCGGCACCTTCTGTGTTGCCAACGATGATCAGCTTCTCTAAACTGTCCTCCCCTCATAACATGACAAAAGTAGCTTGTTCTTCTCGTTTTCGTTTTAATGGTCACGTGGCCACTATAATAATAATTTTCAATTCATTTTAGGCAAGCAACAGAAGTCACATTTCAAGATGTTAAAATATTTTTAAATATAGCTCTGACTAGAAAACAAAACTACTACTATGTTATACACATACTTCAAGATTTGGTAAAAAAAACCATCAGAACTATTGATAAATGCAGGAGCATCAAGTAAGTAAAATTTTATTTAGATAACGTTTCACAACTTGTCAATAAAGTCCCAAATAAGCTGTTTGTAAAAAGAAAACTAAAAAAGCTTACAAATATTTGTCAGCTTTAAGTATAGTACAACATTTGTTTGCCAGTTTTTGGTGTAAAAAGAAAGACTTCACTTTAGCAAATACCTATTAATATTATAAATCTGAAGAGTTTGTTTATTAGAATGTGCTAATATTTTAGCTCATTTATCGAGGGAGGTTATACACTATCATGCTATGCAGTTATAATGTAGTTGAGCGGGTCAGCCAGCATAATTAAAAACAAAATTAATACTATAACTATAAAGTTCAGCATAAAATTGATTTAATGTGTTTACAGTTAAGTTGTTTATCATCATACTATTATATTTCACCCCTCAGCATCTTCTTTCTATATTAAAATAACTTTTTAATCCACATCTCTTTACTTGGTATCTCATCAAAATTAATAATAGTATCGTCTTTCTGAACCTTAATTTCGGATTCTGGCACAGTCACAGTCTGCAAATAAAAAAACTGTTATAGATTTTCTATCTGTTTCTGTTATATATTCTGTGATTGCTTCTTACTTCTAGAAGAAATAAACGTTTTTGGTACAAGTGAATCGAAAAGCTATAATAATACAAGCAAAAATAATTTTGTTTTTCAGACCATTCACATTGACTGAAATGCACTATGCAAAGGTTGTTTTGCGTCATCTTTTACATGTACACCTTGCCATAAAGTGGGTCAGAGGACATGTTAAAGAACAATTGCCACCCGAAATGGTTGCAAATTTCTTTTTACAGTGGGTCGACACCTCACATTTACATCCCGATGAACTTGTTGAACTTAAAGTAAGTGCATTATTTAACAAAATATGATACGTTTAAAAAAAAAATACTCAAGGCAAAATATGTAAATTGCCCTTATAAGTATGTCGAACTGAGTACCGCCGGTAAAGCGCTCACAAAAAAAAAACTAGCATCTTGAAATGGCATGTTACGGGATCATGAAAGTAAATAAATAAATTTCATTTATTTCATCTCGCAAACAAATCTTAACAAGTCTCATTCGAATAGGTCATACTGTTTCAGTTTATATACTTAGGTATTTATTTTTATTATTTGTTTAAGTTCTTTATGATATGTTTGTTTTATTACTAGTTAGCAGAAGTAGTGAAAAATGTTGGAGAACTTTTGGAAATAAATGCCATTAGCCAGGGAACAATCAAAGAAAAATTTGCTCAAGGAATATTTACACTAGAACAAATTGTGCACGCCATATCGCATGTCATTTACAAACAACGACGCATGGCTATCACGACCACCGCCAACTTGGACACTCTCAATATTGCTAAGGTTAGTCATAAAGAATCTAATCATTATTTATTCATTGAAATTCATAAATTCTGTCAATTTAACTATCCAATATTTACTTTTTGTTTAATCGTTTTTTTTTTTTTGTTAACAATATTGATAGTCCAGTCAACGAATGCCTAAAAAGACATAGAATGAGTGTGAGGGAACCTAAGCGATTTCTTCAAAGGCGACAAAGGTCCCATTTTTAGGTTTTTCGCTAATATCTCAATCTTAAAAACGGTACGATAAAGCGGAAAATGGTCTATGATGAAATGAAAGCTTATAAAATTCTGTATCACTTTGATTTTATACAGTTTTTCCATATTCCCATCCGTTTTCGAACTACACACTTTTGAACAGTGTTGATGCCTCATTCTGACAGACATGACAGGTCACCAATCCATCTTTTTAGGGGTCCATACCCACAGGTAAAAACAGGACCCTATTACTAATTACTCCACGGTCTGTCTAAGCACCCTGTTTAAGTTTCAGAAGAAATCGCTTAGGTTGCTCACACACTCTACAACTATATTATTGACTGACTGAACTATGAAGCACTTGCGGAATCAGATTTTTGTCGCATATTATCATACCTAAAATAATTTAATAATGCATTCCTAAAATATATACTAACGCTATCTCTTTGCGATTGAAATACATATGTAATGTATGTATAAAAAAAGTGTCCTAGAATCCACTGAGGGATCGAAGTGGAGGAGGGGATTTTTGGATTTGAATGTGAAGACTAATGATCACATACCATCACAATACGTGTCAACGTATTTTCTCTTATTCTAGGTATTAGACACGAAATATGGAAATATAATTATAGTGGCGACCATTTATTACGCTATCGCAGTAAGATGTGGCGTGCAATGTCAGTTGGTGGTATTCCCCAACCATTTATTCCTGGAGTTCAGGAAGGATTGGAATGATCTCAATGCCCCGACGTACACGGTTGATCTGAACAGCGGTGATTTTAAACCAAAACAGCGCTGTCCGTTCTCACATAATACGCATAACCATCCTTACAAATATTACCCAGAATCATTGTTACAATCCATTTACTCAAGGTTTCACATGAGCATGGGATACATCAAAGACTGGTAAGCATAATAAACCAAGGCTATTTGTAGCTTACTTAATTTTAAGGATTTTGATATAGCATACCAAGACACCAAGTTGCTCCATAGGCTGACATAGATGGATCGCTTTGCATATTTTTCTGCATCTGTAAAGTAACAACTTTAGCGTTATTTGACGTAATCACGAACTGAAAAATGCTGCTTCGCCAGTAAGTGTCAGCAATTTTATGAATGAAAATCCTGTATTGCTCAGACCCTAGATAGGCATACCTATACACTGAACCTAGATATTATCAAAACAATACTAAAGGTCCATGAAATTTATATTGTTTTTTTTTTTTATATAATATCATTATATCTGTTTCAGGAACACTCAGAACGCTTTACACCTTCTGGACTTTATAGGCACAAGCCATACACAAGTCAATCCGTACAGGAATTACTATCGCTATTTGATTGAACACCTCAAAGAAACAGTGATCCATACACCTCTCAATATGAAATATGTATGTGAAACAATATCTGTTTGTTATACATGTATGTTATGACTAGATCTTGTTGTTCGTGGCCCAACTCTTGCGCAATGAAATTAAGTTCAAATTTAATTTACATCAACTAGTAGGAACTACAAATGGTTACATAAGTAGACGTGCGATCAATGTCAAAACATTGCATCAAAAGTAACAGGTAAAAAATGGTACCCTGCTATGTATATAAAGCAGTATTTTTTAAGCTATAAGGTATTACCGTACCTTCTAATCACATCATCATCGATCACTATTATCCCATTACGGACTGGTAGCGCATTTATGAGGAGCTCGATAGCATCGCTGTGTGTCGCACTCGTCCCACTCTAAAATTAACACACACGTTAAGTAACGTCGACCCTAACCAGTGTTAGGATGGATTTTGTTATCTCGAGCTAAGCCAAGTCGGTGGCTCGAAAACTCTGGCTTCTGCCAATTCGCATTGGAGCAGCGTGGCAGAGGACGCTCTAATCCCTTTCGTTTGAGGAGAAAGGCTTATTTTTTAGGGTTCCGTAATAAACTACAAGGAACCCTTATAGTTTCGTCATGTCCGTCTGTCTGTCCGCGGTCTAGCGCCTAGACCGGCCTAGACGCTAGAAAGCTGTAATTTGGTATGTATACGCACATTAACAATGCTAACAAAGTGCTGGAACAAAATTTTGAAAAATATAAATATATTTTTTTGGGTGCCCACCCCAACTTGTGGGGTGTCGTTAGATAGGTCTCTTCAAAACATCGAGGTTGTGGGAAGTTTTTTCGATACAATGATCCGTTTCGGAATTATTTACATTTATTGTGTCAATTTTCGTTTTGCACGGTTTTTTTCTAGAACGTGACAATGAGTAATTAATATCTAATCAATATTTTATTGTTATTTTATTTCAGATGAATGATGTCCATCATAAATTGATCATCTCATTATCCAATTTGAATTCTAACGCGCAGCGATGTCAGAAAGATGTAAGTGTCACTCAATATACGAGAAAATTACTTGTATAAATAAGTAAATAAATAAATTTTTAAATTTGTTATTTGTGTAATTATAAGGCTTCGTTTACATCTGATTTCTGATCTGATCGCGGAAGAACTTGCGGAAGCTTTTTTATAAACAGCTTTGTGAGAAAATCTATGAGAATCAAGATTTTGTAAATTCCCATAGGCATGTTGTTAACAACTCGCAGGTACACGGCACGGCACGGCAAGCTGTCAAACGCACTTAATTTTAATAATTCAATATTATTTTATAGATTGTTATACAACGACACGAACCTCGCATCCGATACGCAGTTGGTATGATCTGTTCCCATAGGAAAATGGATTATACCTGTGTGATCCGGGGCTGGGACGCGCAGTGCCGCGCCGAGTGGGCCGACAGAAGGGAAATGCAATTTAACCTGGACCATGGAATAAGTCAACCGTTTTATTACGTAGTTGCAGTCGATCAGTCCACGAGATACGTAGCTCAAGGTATGTCTTATTCATTAAGCAATTACTAAGAGGAGTTACTATATTGGGCCGTTCGTATGAACGACCTTGTCGTTGACGGGAGGTGTTTAACCCGTCTAAAATAGTCTAAACACCCTCCCGCACATCCCGACCATGCGTGACGTCAGTGCCCAATTGAACATGCAAGATTGCAAGACTACACGGCTTAGGGTAACTCCTCTTAGTGATTGCTTCAAGGTTTTATTAGCAACATCTTTTTGTGTACTGTCTCAATTGATGTCAACGGTAGTTGGCTTGGTGTCAGTGTTTTCAGGTCACGCGACGGTTACGGCTTGACGATTGTCATCAATCCTTAACGACTGTCATCTATCGACGACAGTCGTGACTAATTGGAGAATCGATGCCCTGCGAAGCTGAATTTTTTAAAGCCAAATCTATCTTTAATAGTGAAGTCTGTTTTTTTTTTAATTTCGCCTGCAGTTTATTCAGTTGAAATTTTTCTACATTTCATTTGGTTTGAACCTGGGTTAAGTGACGTTACTTATTCGTTTTTTTTTCATTATCATTATTTTTACAGTAATTCAATTTCACGAAGAGGCCCGAAGAGCATTTTGGCTATGAATGCTCATTATTATAGTGTGGTAACCTCAGAAACGCTCTTATTTTACAATTTAATTTTGTTATTCCTATTCTTTTTCAGAAAACCTTAAAGATATAAAACGACCTGGTCGTTTATACCATCTTGAAGATATCATAGCTCGGGAGTTCACCCACTTTGACGGGTTTTGTTATATCCCAAACGATGAAAAGAAATATGAGTATCCAGACGAAGATCCTATTGCGTCGATGTACCGTTGTCGCGCCGCACTAAAGAACTAGATCCAGATATCCAAAGTATAGGAAACGGCGATTTGGCTGCGATTGCTGCATATGACAGTGACAATGTTGTATACATAGAACTGGGAACTGGGGAGGACTCCCCAGGTTGTATAGAACATTTTTGTTACACGATACGTTGTCGTTGTCTGCGGCCCGACCGTAATGCGCATAAACATTTCACATTTCATCCACTAAATAATAGATGTAATCTGTGTTTTAACTTTTTGTAGACCCGAATGGGTTCAGTGCTATGCGATCCCGTTCTAGTATTCCGATTGTGATATATGTAAGTGAGAGCATTTAATTTTACTTTTTTGTTAAGAAATTTAATTTTTATCTTGTTTTATTCATATGGGATGTATATTATTTACTAAAAGTAAATGTTCAATATCTAAATGTCGTGTAGGTTTAACACTTTCAATGCCACCGACTCGCGCTGTTTAGTGCGTACCGCGAGTTCCCGTGCCGGCGACTCGCCTGGTGAGTTCAATGTTTTTCAGTAATATTTCCAAGATGCATCCGTATGTAGACAAAATATACGGAAATTCATAACCGGTGACCGGTATGTAAGAGACTGTAATAATTACAGATAAAAAAATAATAGATAAGGAAGCAGGTTTTAATCTTCAGGCAACGGCGCCGCGCCGGCGCGCCCGGCGTCATTTTCTATTAGCATGGACTACATTATGGTGTTATGAAAACATTCAGATCTGAGATATATTTTTAAATACTATTACTGGAAATTTCCAGGGTATTTTTTTTCTTGACACTATGTTATTTTATTGTTATATTTATTTTGGTGCAATAAAGAATATTGTATCATTTAACATTGTGTTTACAGCATGAGTAGAGAGGTACATACATCACGAGTCGTACTTGTAGTGGCATTGAACGTGGTATGTTATTATTTTGTATGTGTTGCCATCAATTCGTTTGAGGCAGGTGTTGTAATATGTGTAGACATCCTCGCCCTCTAGATTTCTAAATAGGGACAATAACATTTTAGAAGAAATGTATAATATTTCTTACCACTAAGTATATCTGTATGTCTATGATGTAGTTTAATTTGTTCAATGTTCAACAATAATCATATTATGTTAGAGTAAATGTGAAAAGCGATTGACTGGTTTTTTTTAATGCAAATTGAAAGGTGCATTTTTTATTATACTATACCACAAAGTTTAGCAAACAATCAACGACCCGCCTGATGGTAAGCATCATCGTAGCCTATAGACGCCTGCAATACCGGAGATATCACTCACGCTTTACCCCCCCTCCTCCAGTGGAGCTCTGGTTACTCGTTTGTTGTCTTTAGAATTAAATGGCTCGGTGTGTAATTACCCTTTTAATAGATGCAGTCAGCAGCATAAATATGTGGTCACTTTAGTATCTTGTCGCTATCTCACAGTAGAGAATCGGCTCGATTTACAAAAGAAACAACAACATACAATCAATTTTTATTTGTTTTTGAATGCAGTGCTCCATGTTTGTTGACAATTTTTTATATAATAACGAGATCTGTAAATCAATGCTACTTACAGTAAGTGTGTGCACTCACGCTTTAAGACACTGTTTTATTATAATGGCACTACCAATAAATCTTTTACAATTTAGACATTTCTCCGCCATGTTCTGGGCCTTATTTACTTTACAGATCCAACTAAAATTTTAAGTGGGCTATTTTAAAATTAACAAACATATTAAGTACATACCATATATTGTTTAACGTCTAGCTGCTTTGCTGATATAGTTAAAACGTATATCAAATACGTTTTTGTAATATGAAATTTCCTACAGATCTTACCTTTGTAAATATATTGATAATTTTATTGATGTGTGTAATATCATCACAAAAGAGCTAGCTGTTTGGCGAGAATAATAAAAGTTAAATGTATCCTTTATGCAGTAGGTCTACCAGCTAATATGAGGAATGATAAATTTCCAAGGCGCCCTGGTGTAATAGCCCAACGAACTGCTGATGAAAAACATAAGAGAAACATCGGGGAACCACACTCGGGAGCCTGGTGGTTGATACCAAAACTTAAGACATCATTCTTCTATATTTCATTATAATCTATCGGCATTGCTATGATATTGTTATACACGGTATATGATTAGAAGGGTAAAAAGCGCACATAAATTAACTATTGACTGTTATATCACTGTGCCACCCATTAATATGCTGTTCATTATAAAAATAGTACATGACATATCTATTCCAAATGGAATGGGTAGCAGTCAATTTTCCCAGATATTAAAGCTTTAATTCCTTACAAACAATGCGATATTACATTATGACAAGTAGACAGCAAAATTAAAATGCGTTAATATACGTATGCTCAAATTTACATTTTAATGTTTTCATTAAGTTTACTTAATACCTAATAATTTTATTTAGGGTCTAGTTGTTCCGACATACTATTAAAATTACAATGTGACTAAGACTATGCATAACTATTCTGCTAAAAAAAAACCGTTGGCAGCAAATTAATTTGTCGTCGCAGCACGCAGTATTAGGACAGGTTAAAGCTAAAACTACATAAGCCTATGGCAATGTTGCAAAATTTATTAAAAACAACTCCAAATAGTCCATATAATTAAACGAAGGCGACGAATCGTGAAAAAATGAAAGTGGAATATAAATTTAAGATCTCTTACAACTCTGCAACATTACCCGCACGGTTAGTAGTTCTAGCTTAGTGTTTAATTAAAAAACGATAGGCGCACGGGCCGAGTGGTGAGCCGTGCATCGAGATCAAAGCGCGCGCCACAACTACAGAACACAAAGTCTTATGAGCGAGATTTATACAATTGAGCAATGTCTACTCTAAAATCTCACTCTTACGCGATGTCATATGAAAAGCATTAATACTAAATAAGTTCACCCTATCAATTTACAATGTGTCCGAAACTATGAGTTTAAATTAAGCAATAAAACTAAAAAATATGTAGAACAATAAACTCGCGTGTACTGAGTAGAGTTCACATTTGGATCATGTTTGGTTATATTGAAGGATATTAATATAGTTTAGCTGTATGTTAGCGACTGAGGTACGCCGTTGACAGTCTTTGATTTTAGGACCCCGTTCTCGTAAGACATCACTGTCTCGCGCCCGTTTTCTGTGACCCTGAAAAAAACAATTATACAATTAATAAATTGCGATAAAGTATAACCAATTATAATTAATCTGCAGTTGACATATCAATATCTAGCTACATACAAACGGAAGATAAGTAATCTTTTAGGTACATGATTACTATTGAGAAATGTACCTAGTAATTATTTTAAACCCAATGGATTTAAACACAAAGCAGCATAAAATAATTAGTTTAAAAAATGCTGAAATGGTCTAGGTCTCATAGCAAAAACCAAATTATGTCTGCACTATTATTTGTTTAACGCGTTAGAAGAGCTTGAAATGTTACAATAGGTGTGTTTATAAACTAATATGTCGTCCAATATATCTAACATAACGCTTCCACTATTATACTATAATATTAACTGTTTATAGACCTTGTAATGTGTAAAATCTTTTAATCGGTCCAGTACTATTTGTGTTTATTTGTTATAAACAAACTCTTTCTTTATTATTAGTATGGGTAGCGGCATAAATAATGTTGTCATTTTAGTACCTAGTCACTTTTTATATCATTTAATTACAGAAGACTTAAACAAACATGTTATAATGACTGTATGTACAAAACACTAACTTCTTAGTAGTGATCTTCTTCCCGTTAACCATGCGCGTAGTGGTGGTCGTGCTCCTCATGTTGGCGCTGCCGGGGCCGGCCAGGGAGCTGTTGAACGTCGAGAACGAAGTGAAGGTGTTCCCGTTGGGCGCCGCGTGGGCAAATATGTCATCCAGCCCCTGCATACCGAAGCCGAACGGACTGAACAGCGACGAGGTGAGAGAAGTGCTCGGGTGATGATTTCGACGGCCATGCCTGTGATGGTGGTGATGGTGACCATTGATTTCTGAAAAATTTAAATATATTCTTTAATTCATTTTACAAGTTCTACTATTAATTGGGAACACCGCGAGCATTCGCGTGTAATGTAACATTTTAGATTCGACTTTGAGCATTACATTACATTTACAATACTACCTCCCTCACTGACGAGCATTCGCGCATAATGTAACATTTAGTTTATATTTGAACTAGCTTCTGCCTGCGGCTTCGCCCGCGTGGCCTACTAACAATTAGCATATTTCGTAAATTTTTAGTAGGTCGGTCGGTCAGTCAGTCGGTTGGTCGCTCGGTCGGTCGGTCGGAATGATGTATGTCGGTCTCCGACATACCCCCGCCACTCCGCAAGCAGCGGGTATGCAGTAATTTTCCCGACTTAAAAAGGGGGGGGGGTGGCAACGCGTGAGTGATGTCCCCGGTATTGCAAGCTTCTATAGACTACGGTGATGCTTACCATCAGGCGGGCCGTATGCTTGTTTGCCACCTTTGTGGTATTAAAAAAAAGTAGACTTGACTCAAGTGGCTTGACCGTCTCCGGGGCCTTACAAGTTGTATCAAGATGTTACACATTGTATCATTACAAGGTGAGCATTGTAATGCTCGGTTCTTCTCCTTCACTGATGAAATGCTCGAAACTGAACGTTACATTACACGCGAATGCTCCCGGTGAAGGACCTTATTGCGAATTTGAGTCTGAAAAGTGTGGACGGTCTCTTAGCCCTACTTCGTCTTCACTTTTGCTTTGTCTTCTAACTTTTAAATGTAGTGATAATACATGCTGATCTGAATATGTGTGTATCATATCAAGCTTCCAGAATCAATTTTGAATCATTTTTTTTTACCAAATTGATTATTCGTTTTATCGTACCAGCAAACAAATCTCCAAACGCGGGCCCGCCAAAGAATTCTCTAAACACTTCCTCGGGGTCTCGGAATGTGAACGGGAAACTGGCGTAGCCAAAGTCGTAGTCGTCGTCCACAGCGGAGCGGCGGCCTCTGCCACTGTTCAATCCCTCTTTTCCATACTGGTCATACACCCGCCTTTTCCTCTCTGAAAATAACAATAATGTATTCATTAAACCACACAAACTTCGATAAGTAATAAGTGTGTCTTGCTTTGTATGAACGCAGACTAAACCCTGTTACCACAATCCTCATTTTTACTCACATTAGTGACGTTTTATGAAAAAAAAATACAAAATTTTACCTGCTACATTTTAAATAATTAGTCATGTTATCTATAATCAGTCACAAAATTTAAAGTAGGTGAATTTTGCATTTTTTTTTGTCTATTGGTAAAACATACTAACTTGTAACTGTCTAATTTTCCTTCACTCCAGATAATCTTTTACATTTTATTTACTGAGAAAAATCATTATGATTTTTGTAAACAATAATAATATTGATTGAATCAATATTTGAGGAATGTCAATATCATACAAAATGGAAAAAAACATTACTGAGATATTTACACTTGAACAGATTTCATTAGAGGTATTAAAACTATCTCACAAACCATGCAACCAAATCGTTTCAAACTATTACATGATTATCTTACTATACAAAATGAATCAGAATGCAAGTGCAATCTTCATCCTGCAAAACATACACAAAAGATATAAGTCTTAAGAATAACAGAGGGGACAAGATTTTTATATTTTAAAGTCACGTCGCCAAATATTATTGGATCACGTCCGTACCAACTGTGAAATTCTCACCTCACGTCTTTTTTATCTGACCAGCTGTTTATGATAAACACTACAAAAAAAAATTACGAATTTCGATTACTGCAAAAATCTTTCCCTACTACTGTAAAAAAAAATATTTATTCATATCCATATGCGTAGGATTTGTATTTAGTCACAGGCTATAATTATAATTATCAGTTACTACCTATATCAATCGTTTTAAACATAAAATTTTATTCAGGACTTTAGGCAGATCATTATAATCATTAAATAAAGTTTTAGTTTAATTTAAATTATTGTGTTTATATCCCAGCGTATGAGTAACACGAAATTAATCAGAATATAAACACAAACAGTAATTGTTAAATCAACTGAAGTAAAACCGGATTGTTCCCATCGAGTCTTCACGGGTCATTAAAAGCTTACAAGAAAAATAAGACTGTTATAATAACTAGCTAATGTAACTTAAGTATCCACACAAAACTCGTTATGTTAGTAATGCAGTCAAGGTTTTGTTAAAGTATTAAAAAAATATCCTTCGTCGTTATGAATATTATCATAGTTATTGTTATCATAATAAAAAGCAAATCAACGTAACCCACCTGATTAAAGATTACAAATTTAAAAAACCTATAGATTTTCACATTTTTGCTATGCATTCGTGACTATAGAAATTAATATTACTTAGTAAAATTGATAAGGTTTGTAATAAATAATGCTTCAAAATTATTCAATGGTGTTCAAACAAGTCAGCGGCGTATTTTAAGATTTAGCGCCCTGGGCCTAAAAAGATTTGCTGGTAAAAAGTTGGTTAAAAAAGTAAAATAATAAGAGATTAGATAGAGAAAGATACTTAGGGAAGTAATGAAACGATTAATTATGAAGGGCGTCTGAAGTTGAGTGCAATGTGAACACCACCCCATGGATCTTTTTGCCCTAAAATAAATACGCCACTGGTCTAATTTCTGTCACGATAGGTAGCTGTTATTAAATCAATATGTACTTTATTCATAGCAATGTTATGTTACTATTTATCAAACATACTTCAAAACAACTACGAATGCAACAGGCTGAGAAACTGCGATAAGGCACTATAATGATAATATTCATAGCTTGCAATTTGTGGACAACTACCAAAAAAGCGGTGGAATGGTGTCTCTCCGAAAAACCCCTTGAAGCTAAAGTGACGGTGGCCATTGACTCCATTCTTGCTTTGGTATCTGTGACCATGGTGACTGGATCCCCTTGCATCATACACTTTCCGCTTGTTTTCTACCCAAAAATAAAATAACATGGACTTATTCACGGCGTCTACATTACTGTAATATTTAACTAGCTGTGCCCGCGACTCCGTTCGCGTGGATTTTCGGTATGCGCAAATTGAATGCCCTCTCCTATTTTATCGTATTACCTATATTCTTTTAATCACCCTACTAATCATAAAATATATAATTCACAAAATCATCAATCAAGAATTTGTAAATTGTTCGAAAGCTATTTTATTAGTTACCTGTATCCTTCGATCATATAATCGAGGCTTGAGATTTTAAAGGAAATGTTTGCTAAATAGGTACAATACTTAAATATCAAATTCTCTGATATGACAGCACTAAGTAAAATCTATACACAAGTAAATAGAATTTTAGCAACCGTCTTGTGATTACGAAAGAACTACCTTGTATAAAGGTCATTTGTTTCTTACTATGCCTTCGTTTGTTTAAGTTTCAAAATACCTATCTGAACTAATTTTGAAGAGATTTATTGGTGAGTAAAGACAACATCTCTGGTGCAGTGTATTGTAGTATAATTAAATAATTAAAAAGACCGTATACATACACTAGCGTTTTTCCAACTTAAACGCTCATCAACCATATGCGCACCATCGACGCGGCACTGTACCAAGAGTTTTTTATTTTTCCGTATCTCATGCGATCAATGAACGTTTACGATACGACAACAGCAGAGTTACCAATGCGACTCATGTGGTAACATGGCTGATTGCAGATATCCTGACGCGACGTCGATTATGGAAGAAACGCTAGTGTAAGAAAGATATATTTTATAGAAGAAAATTATTATGATAACTGTAATTAATTTTAATTCGGGCATAGTATCTTCTGATTAAATATTAAATTATAATGATAGTAAAGTAACTGGAAATATAGGTACCTAATAAAAAGTAAATAAGCATACATACCATCTGAAAGTACTTCATATGCTTCTGATATTTCTTTGAACCTCCTGTTAGCTTCGTCGGCGTTGTCTGGATTTTTGTCTGGATGCCATTTTAATGCTAGTTTCCGGTATCTGTAAACCATAATATTTGTAAGATTTATACTTAAGTTAAATTTAATCCTTATCCTTACTAATATTATAAATGAGAAAGTGAGTTTGTTTGTTATTCCTTCACGGCTTGACTAAGCAGTCGATCATTATGAAAATTTGCATACATATTGTTAGGGGTACAGAGCCCAACATAGGCAGGCTACTTTTTATCCCGTGAAAGTATGTCGTTCCAATGGGAAAATAATTTTTCTACTATAGAGGGCGCTGTATCGGCCAACAGATGGCGCCACAAGTCGCGCTATGGGTTGTTTTGTTGTCAAACGAGATCTATGTCATAAAATTAACCACGAGCGAAGCTAAAGCTAGTAAAAAATAATTGCGACTGTTTGACATCGCACGGTCTAAAGCCACAGCACACGGCGTATTTTAAACGCGCAGATGACGCGCGCGTGTATGATTATCCATCGCGGAGTTGCACACATTTCATCGTGAGGTCTAACATACAAAGAGTTCAATGTAGCATAAAACGCGCATCCTCTGCGCGTTTAAAATACTTCGTGTGCTGTGGCTCTAATTACAGCTGTCTCAAAACAGTACTCATAATCATGAAGCAATTAAGAGTAGAAAACATTAAACATGACTTCAATGCTTATCAATGTGGCACTATATGAATACAAATATTTGTTCCTGTTTGTTTGTTGTGGCAATCAAACACATGACTAAGTTTTATATAATGGAATAGATGCTGTTTATTGATAAGGCCGTCAATATTGCTTTTTAATTAATAAACAATTTTGTATAAAGACAAAACGGTAATTGCAATGGACTATATTGATTTGATGAAGTTTTATCTTAATGGGTCACTTGGAAAGACAAAATTTATAATTTGGTCGCCTCTAGGCAAGGCAAAAGTACAGGATCCCTTTTTCCTGCTAGAGCAACTGTTATACAGTGTGAATGTTAAACAGTTTCACACACACTACTGTTTTTAACCCCCAAAGTAAAAAAGGTGTAATTTTTAAATGAAATTGGTTCCTAGTTTTAATAAAAAAAATTATTAACACACATTTTGTGCAGCATATAAAAATACTAGCGTAAAAATTTGCCTATGTTGGGCTCTGTACCCCTGACAATGTGTACCTATAGAAATTTTCATGATTGGCTGCTTAGTCAAGCAATGAAGGAATAACAAACAAACTCACTTTCTCAACTATGTATCAACTATGGCAGCAAACGTTACAGACCAATGGCAGAGTCTTATGTCAAAAGGCACATAGATTGATCATTTATAGATTAGTATGGTTAATGCAAAGCTTGATTTGCTGCAAACAGGACTACTTTGATAAAGATAGAAGAATACTAACGCTTTTTTTATTTCACCCTCAGAAGCAACCCTGGTGACACCAAGTACCCTGTAGTAGTCCACCATAGCTGCTATCCCTCAAGGGGCAGTCAAAATCTGGAACAAGAACAGTATAATGTTAATATCTATTAGCCAAGTATAATATTTACATATGTAGAAGTGTGACTAATAGTTTATTCATCATGAATCTTAAATTTGTAAATAACTTTTATGTGATATGACACTCATAAGTGTGTCAGTGTGTAAAGTTAAAGCCGGCGTCAAATACAGCATCAAATATTTAAACATTTGATACTTTTAATATGACATGGTCAAAGTTTATGGATTTTTGGCATGTGTGGTTTTAACAAAGTCTTCAAGTCTTTATCTGACAGCAGTTATGGAAAAAGGTCTTTATTGAGTGGCTAGTTGTAGTAAACTGAAGCTGTTAACCTGGTAGCTGCATTATACTACAAATTAAACAACAACATTAAAAAAAAAATGAAAACAATCATACAGCTCTAATGTCTGATTCTACATTTATTGAAGAAATTTTCTTTAAGTAAGAGAGAGAACTATCTTTGTCTGTTTTGCTTTTCAATGAGAAAATTATAATTATTGTTTATGAAATGTGCAAATTACTGAACTAATAACAATATCTGTCAAACCATGTAATCACAATCCCACTTAAAGTCCTTTAAATTTATAAGTTTATTTGCTTGCGGTGAGCCAGCATACCAATTAGCAATAAAATGTTTTATAATAGAGAAAATGTTTTAAACATTCATTTTAATTTATATACATATCGCATGATGTTATTACAATGACATTTTATCATAACCCCAGCCTGCTAAGCTTGTTTGTGTTTACTGAATGCATCTATTGAATAATAAAATTATGAGCAATTCGATTCATCATCCTTTTCATAGGAAAATAGCCATGGAATATTTGTTAACAAAATTTAAGATTTTGAATTGAAGATTAGATGTTACCTGTTCAATCAATGTAATTTATGTTGATATTCTAAATTATACCACTATATTTTATTTTGTACTTTTGTAGTTTGCAATATGTCAAAACAACTGGAAAATTCAAATAAATGGTCACCATTTTGTTTATTTTTTTTTAATTGTGACATTGATAGAACAAGGAACTCTTGCCATACATATTTAATTTCAGAACTGCATCACTTTAATTTTAAATTTGGTGTTTTTACTTGTTAATGGTTTAAGCAGTAGACACATTAACCCGTGCCGCACAAACGAAGCACATGCCTCAGACCAAGTAAGAAGTCGCGCGTGCTACATTAAAAAATGTGTTCTACGCTTAAATCACTTCGCATGCAATGGATTAAAAATCAGCCAAAACTAGAGAATGTTTTGTCACTTTTTTACACTTGATTTAATTCTCATAAAGGAGTTTTAGTTGTTGAATGACATTTGTTTAATAACAAGGGAGTAGGTGGTTATCAAATCTGGAATAATATTAGATATAGCCAAGTACTATGCAGCAAATGGCCCTTCCAATCACAAGCAATATACAACTGCCAATAATGCTAGCCTTGATGTTTCCCTGTTGTAAGTACATGAGTGTCATTGTGCCAACAGAACATAATAACAACATTAGGGCTCTATTCTATAGGTACACATTGCTGCTTCAATAAATAAGAAGAATAACAAAGCACATTCTCATTGCAAACAAATCACAAAGCTATCTAAATTTTACAGTTTCAATTGACAATTTAAATAGAATTGTTTCAAAATATATTTCATTTGATTATAGAAGCAAATAGCATTGTGTGGGTTAGGTACTTTATTTAAAAAATATGAAATGTTTTTAGGTTATGATTTACCAGGAATACAAGCAAAACATTTCTCTATTCTATTGATACATTTAGATCTACATGTCATAGGTAATGTACTAATGTTTGATTTTAATTTGTTCATAGAATAGTATGATGAAATTTTTATTTCAGCATTAACTTGTAATAGGTATTATCAAAAATATTGATTGATAAACATAATAATATCCTACAGAAGTAAATATATTACAGAATCTCTGATTTAATATACAATATCAACTTAAGTTGTTAGGTTTATCAGTAGACTCATACAGTCAATAAGTTGTATATGGGTAAAGCTAAAACCTGAAACCTAGGTGCAGGATAAGTAAACTTATGTAATTTGACGTCATCATATGCTTAAATGTTATAATTAGGCGGCTACATTCATTGATTGTAGTCTTAGCAGACTTACGATCTACCTACATTTTACGCCTACACACACACCACCTATGAATTTACTTATTGAAATGCTAATATACAATACGAAACTCCATCGAGTTGCCGTGAGACACAGCTGTTTCGTAATGAGATAATTACCTAGCATTAACTTCGTTTTTCGCGGATCCTGCATTGGGTACGAACCTTAAAATAACATTGGCTCTTCCGGTGATCAGAAGTAGGTGCCAAACCTAGGCAAAAGCGATGATGTTTCTCCACCTCACAGATCAATCTAGAACCTTCACTCACCCTCACATACACTTAGAATACATTACAACTATTGAGAACCCTTTTTTTAATTAAATCACAGGCACAGTCCAATACTATCACGTTAACTTTGAGCACTCGTGCACGAAACGGATGACTGATTGTGTCCAATGACACCTTGTATTGGATCTACTGTAGTTGTAATTAATACACCACATTCAAGCCGTTCTTTGTTGACAAAACTGACAGCAAATGGAAAATTCTCGCATGCAAAATCAATAAAACATGGCTTCAGAAGTAAGGCCACAGGCAAGATAAGACAAAGCGTTTTATTTAACGTTTTCGTGACCGCGCCGCGCCTTTAAAACGATCCAAATGCGCGTTACTAAAGAAAGACTGACTGACAATTTGCTGACAATGAACAAACAAACATCTGACAATGTCAAAAAATTACAAGTGAGTGAATGACTGAATGAATGAAATTCAAATGCATGGCCAACTTTGGGCAACGAAGAACGGCTTCACCTGCATGGCTTGCGCACGCCCTCCACGTTTTTAACCGACTACGGCACAAGAGAAGTGTAAGGCATTGTCCTAATAGAACGCGAATCCGCGATCATCGCGCGAGTAAGCGATGCGACCATCGCGTGTTCATAAGCGTGCGCCTAAGCGTCGCGCGATTGTCAGTTAGGACCAGGACCTATTCGAGTTCAATATGTTTGATCGCGCGTACACGCGACGGTCGCATCGCTTACACACGCGATGATCGCGGATTCGCGTTCTATTAGGACAATGCCATAAGAATCTCTCCAGTATTATCTTTTACGATTCTATATATATTTTTATATTCACTTAATAGGTACGTAAATGTGTAACAAACAAAGTACATACTATTATTTACCGTGTTTCTTTCAATGTTGCCATACATACCTCTTTAGTAACACACAAGCAGCGGTACCGGAACTTCAAACGAAATTTACAAAATTCTAACGTGAAGGGAAAAACTCCAAAACTCGTACTAAACGACTATGTAGGTACCACAGATTTATAAATATAGTTACTTCGTAACTACTGTGGTAACTACTACCTACTACGCAATCCGGAATCGGAATACCTATATTTTTTATGACGTAGTCAAATAACGGTTAGAGGTTTTGCTAACTATGAAGTCGGTAAGTAAGTTCCATAAAAATGAGTGGATCTTGGAAAACTTGAATCATATTTACGGCCATAGTTCCCTCTTTCACTGGTTGACTGTACCTTCGGTAGAAATTAAATTAATCATAATCAAATAAGTAATTTAACTGCCGTTGTCCGTACTTATTATTAAGTAGGTACTCACTTATACTACGTCTAGAGTAGGTACCTTGTTATAATATAGTTTAATGCAAGTGGTAGCTAAGTATAATTTTATTTGACTTTCTAAATAAAATTTGATTATAGTTAGGTAGTTAAATTTGTTTTTGTAGAACATAGGTGATCTAACAACTATTTATGTATAAGTAATGTAGGCCATGATCTACCTACCTAGATCGTACCGTGTCTACCGAAAGCGAACACATTTCCGGCATCCGAGTAATGCATTAAGTTTTAATTTTCCTCTGTTACTTAGGTATTACTCGCGGAAACGAGCTAGCATTTGAGAAATTCGAAAAAAATGTTTTTTTTACAGAAGAGGTTCGCATACAGGTCATCGGATGGTAAGTAATCACCACCGCTCATGAAGCACAGAGACATCAGGGGATGGCCCTGTCGTAGGAAAGAAATAGGGAGTAAAGAAATAGGTGAGATGTTAGGCTTGCTCTTAGGGTGCTTACATAAAGCAGCAGGTTTCCGGGACAGACAAATCTGTGCGGGTCGGCACCGACCGGTGCAGATATAATATTTATATGTCAACTTATGTGCTCACTTATAAAGAAACCGGTTTCCGGTACTGACAAATCTGTGCGGGTTGTGCCTGTTTCTTTATAAGTAATCGCATTGAGATACATATAAATATGTATAATACCCGCACCGATCGGTACCGTCTCGTACAGATTTTTCTACACCGGAAACCTGTTTCTTTATGTAAGCACCCTTACTCACCGAACTAAACGCATATTTGCTTCACGCCGATAATTTGTGAAAGGGTAGTACTCCCCGGTCGAGTACGAGGACAGAGACCACAGAACATTTGCATGATTATGAAGTTAAGTATATAAAAGTAAACACTTAGGTCCTAAAATAATAAAATTGTTTCTGTTTGTGTATGTACATACGTAGTCGTATGTTTGTAAGTAGACACATCCTTGAGTCCTTGATTGCCTTTAGGTGCGTACCGTACCTTGTTCATAACATAAAAAGTCAGTGTACGAGAAAGAGCTACAGTACAATGTGCTGTGGCCCGTAGCGTTTGTATTTAACCGCGAAACCAGGGTTCGTTGGTCAACGAGGTCAACAAACTAGATCTAAATACAATTAGGTTAGTGTAGTAGATACTCTTGTTTTGTAGGTTTATCAAAGGTTTATCCTAGATAATGTGTCATATTATGTTCACATAGATCTACCTACCTACTGTGTTATAAGTATTAAATTATACACACTATTTCAATTAAGTGTAATAGTTATCAATCCATTGGTCTCGGTTTTTTTTTCTCTGCTCAGATAGCAGACCAGCAGATAATCGGTAACATCTTCAACGTAAATAGCATAACATTTTATTGTTACTTTTCTTGTATGTAGCCAAAGCTAGCCAGACGATTAAACAGATCTTGATCGAAGTAGTTGCCTATATTATTATTTGAGGTTAAGGGAAGGAGTTCATCGGGACAAGCCCCCCACATATTCCCACCGATGTGTCTCCTGTACTCCTGTGTAGCCAGGATAAACAACGGCGACCTCAGATTGACAATAAGCGATGAAGCTTATTGACGTTCCGGAGGAGAAACTACTGCTGTCTTGGAACTAACAACGAATTTAATCAGAAAAAATAAAGTAGGAGTAGGAAGTATTGATAGGGAAGGAATTCGGCGTCCGGAACTCTTATTCACCGAACGAAACGCATTGCTCCTTCACGCCGATATTCTGTGAGAGCGTGGTACTTTTCCAGTCGAACTTGACTAGCCCATTTCATAAATGCTCTACCACTCAAAAAATATTCTTGCTTGATTTATTTGAGGCTAGAGGGATGCGACGTATCACATAAATAATGCAATTATTGTCACGAGTGGCAAAGTCGTTGCTCAGCGGCAACTAGAATTTTACACATAAAAATAATATTTCAGGCGTGAATCGGCGTGATCTATTTAAATCATTGGAGTGCGCAAATAGCGCCGCCAATGTGGGCGGTACGGGAGGTCGCTTGGTGCCAATAATTATGTTTCTACAAAACTGTTAAATAATAACTCAGGTACGTACGTTTTAATCATGTTTCCGAAGCCAAAGTGCATAAGCTAAAACTTTCTATATCTACTTAGATGGTTGTTATAGCCAATAAGTTTACACATAAAATTACCGGTTCTGGTTAGTGTTAGTTGGGTACATATGTTATTTACTGTAAATGTAAAGCACATGACGACATTTCGCCAATGACTAACCGAATGTTGACTAAGTACTCATTAGGAAGTCTATATCAGGGGCGACGCAACCATATGAATATTATTTCTGTAAAGTATTCCACTGTGTATAAAATTATGGACTATGTGCAATTTATTAGTGCACAATATCCCCACAACTTTTATTGGGCATAATAAGTGTTTTGTGTTTTTTATATGTGTACAAACCGAATAATATACTTAAATTTATTTTGCAGTCAAATTATCAGGATAAAAGCAGTAATTTGTATGTTTCGTTTAATAAGGCTAGTATTACATAAAATCGATATTTACTTTACCAAATATCAGCCACTATACTAGTAATAACATTTCGTAGATGTCGCAAATTTATTAATAGAGAAGTAGAAAAAAATCGACTACCTACGTGACCACCAAAGCAGTGTATTAAAAATAGCATTGACGTCATCCATCCTTATTATTATCACGTTTCTGGAAATTCAACTGTACATAATGTATTGTGATGAGGAACTTTACCAACGTATTTCTATGTCACTTGAGCACCGCGAGCACCAAAAGTTGACGAACATGCATAGTACTAATGGCACTTACTTAAGTAGGTACCTTACTTAATTATAGTTTCAAACTTAACACAGATTTTCCATTTGTGCCAAGAGAATGGGAACAAAAAATAAAATTAAAACTTCATTGAAAATATGCACCAAACACCGTTTGGCGCATTGTACAGGTGTCTTTTGACAGCAAGAAATATTGATAGATAAAATAAAATTATTCTGCACTAGCTAGCTTATGTGTTTTTTCATGGTAGGTACCTAGTTAATTAAGCTCCCCGAACATTCATTATTAACCTTCTGACCGCTACAATCGGCTATAGCTACGCGACGCTACAATCAACATAACTTATGATATGGAATGATTGACAATGCTTATTACGACTATGCAAGTATGCACTTACAATTATAAAAATGGTTTACATTACAAGAATTAATGATGTATTGATTGATTTGTAAGTTTACTAGTTTGTATATTACAAATCAATCAATCAGTCTATTCTTTTTTGCTAATGGATAGCTACTACCTATATCTACGTAAAAAAAATGATGCCCACTCATAACTAGATAGGTAAATATTTATACTTTTTATTTTATAAACAAGTTTTGTCGAAGCCACGGGCTAAACTTTTACATAGTACTCGGTAATAAAAGAGAAATTGATAAGTACTTAATGATTTTGTCTAATATGGATTCAACACGCTCGGCACCGTATGATCGAGGTCAGTGAAACGGTATTTAACTGATGAAATAAGCGATCTCATTAAATACCTACTCTTCACATCTCATGCGTACCTATGCGTTTAATAACAGAAAGTCGGAAATAGCCTAAATAGCGCTACGTACGCGATGACAACAAAGCGACACAATTTCACGAAAAGCAAGTTTTCGCTATTCGACCGCAAGAAATGTGTGGAGTGTGGATAAATAGTCAAAACGTGACTTAAAACCATCGTCAACTGGTTAACGCCGTCAGTGAAAATGCAACACCAGTTTCTAACTTTCTTCAAATCATTGTACCTAATCGCACGAGACATCACCATTATTTTCGAGCAGGTAATTTGGCCATAGCATGATTATTATGTAGTCGGAAAAGAAAAAAATCGAAGAAGCGGGAAAGTGCGCCTTAGTTGAAATTGTAGTGTGTGAGCAATAGTGAGCATTTCATAATTACAGAGGAAAAGTAGTCAATGGATGTCTGTCCTTGCTACAATTACGTATCCTTAAGAAAGTTTAGAAGAAATATCATAAAATATAATGTAAAACCATGTCCAAAAAAAAGTATGAAAACTGCCATTACAAAAAAAATATTGATTATAAAATCCTACCTATTCTTTGATACATTTCGTAGGTACATGTTATTTTATGTGAGTTTTAAAATTAATACCTATTGATTGTTTTCAAAAAATCTCTGAGGGGGGAATTTTAGAATAAAGTAACGTCCATACTAAGGTTAATGACCAACTTATAGTAAAATACAGTTGTAGATAGAGCATTACATCATACGGACCCAGTTTCGTGTAGCTATCTATCGTCAAGGACTTCGAACAAGATGAGAATTACTACTTCGTTTTTATAGCGACATTAGACATGGTTTTATCGTACGTTCGGTTACAGTTATTTTAATACCATTGTCAACAGCGCGCGTTGATAAAAACTATAGAAAATGTTTTAATTTTGTCAGTTTGAATATTTGCGTTTTGTTTACTATATTTTTTATATATTAGCTACTATTTTATTTTTCTGTGGCTGACCCTCCACAACATAAATCTTTTTAGAATAGTCGACTCGTTTATATGTAAATTCTAAATACCTACCGCTACTTTTTTCAGAATGGTGCGATCAAAAAAGAATTTTAAGCAGTGAAATTTTGAGAACGTAAAAACGGTACCAATTCATTGGGTGTGATTTTTGGCTATTAAAATTAATATTACAGTATTGATAAAAAGTAAACGCATTCTTTTTAAATTAATACGTATATTTTAAATAGTGGAAGACTTATTTGAGGCATGGATTTTACACTATACATCCATATATAACTAAATAACTACAATACTTATTTCGAAAAATAATTTTGAGATTACATAAATTGATGAACTAATTTAAACTTATAATATAACATAATCATCAAATGCAAGGGTACATAATGATTTCTGTGCTCTTCTTAGACGTCCTTCAATGTTTTCGCCAAACGATCTAAATATATTTCCGCATGCTTCGGCTGGAATACCAGCGCCGGTCTCAGACGAATGGCGAGATCACCGCATACTCCGCCCAGCACCCCTGTACAATACAAACATACATACATACAAACAGACAGACAACATTTTACGAAATTGTTACTCTATTGCTAATTTTTCATCGCCCTAAATGTTTTTTTAAATATATTCAATGTACAGTCAAACTTTTTTTACACTTTTATTATATTATAGATATTATTATACGTTAAATTGGTCAAGAGCGAGTCGGTCTCTCACATAAAGGATTCTGTACATAACACCACGTTTTATAATTTGCATTAGCATACTACTTCTTTGAAAAATTCAACTACCTACATTTATCTACCATTTATTATCTGTACATATTGACAATATTTGTACTTCATTGTTGGTGTCATAGGACCAAAATATACACTAATTGCCTAATGGATTAAGACTCCGATTATTACATCATGTCAAAATTTGTATACTTCAGGATATTATCATCATCGTTTTTAGTTATTCTTACCAAACAACTTACCATTTATCTTCAAATTGTTATTTATTTTATCTCTTGTCGCAGTATCGCAAACATTAAAGGATAGGAACGTCCCGCGGCCGCGAACGCTATTTATAATGTTAGGGAATTCTTTCTCGAGCTGGTTCAAGCCTTTCTTCAACACATTGCCCGTTTCATTCACAACAGACAATAAATTATCCCGCTTCATCACATTCAATACGCGCTCCAACAGAATCAGTTTCCCTGGATCACCCATCCATGTGTTGAAAATCCGATAGGGCTGTGGAGCTCTAAAAGTAGTAAAACAATTCATTATTGCTTAGTTTATTTTTGTTATATGCTCGGTGTACCTTGACACACTGAGCGAATTAATCTCTCGTGCTAATCAGCCGAATCGAATTTAATAAAGAAAAAATCTCTTTGATAACCCAGTTTACAGGGAAGGCGAATCTTGACTAGACCAAATTGAAACTATAAAGAACGTAAACATGAAATAAGTAGGGTTGCCAACTTGTTTTCGAAGAAATATAGTATATCTGTCAAAGAAGGTAATTAAAAGTATCGACTTGTAAAAAAAGAGTACATACCATCCATATTATGTATTTTAAAAATTAAACATTTCGTATCAACGTTTTTTTTCACGCCCAAACCATTCCACTCCTTCATATCCATTAATACAAGAAGCTCATGTTGATGACTTTAGGGCTGTTTAGAAGAGTGGGATATTTTAAACTGATAATAGATTTTTTTTTTACTAGAAGAGTACTCTTCTTGAAGGGGCAAAGGGGTTCCTAACATGGTAAGGAATCACCACCCCTCATTTAAAGAAACAGATCTAAAAACGTATATGTACGTACTTAAAATCGGAAAGATAGTAGAATCCGCCAGTTAACATCTTCTTACTGAATGTGACAATGTCTGGCGGCGATGGAAGATTGAAATGCTCGTGGCACCACATTTTTCCTGTCGGACCACATCCCGTCTGCACTTCATCTATGATATATGCGACTCCATTCTGTGAACACATTTCCATAATAAAATATTTATATCTCAGTTATTATGTACTAGCGCCCCGTCCCAGCTTCGCACGGGTTTTACTAAGGCTGGGATAATATTTTTGAAAATATAATATAGCCTCACGGCGGCACGGTACCTTACATTGGTACCGTATAAAAGGGCACCCAAGGGTGATTTTTTTTTTGAAATAGATTTAGTAGTTTTTGAGTTTATTCGTTACAAACAAAAATACAAATCTTTCCTCTTTATAATATTAGTATAAATAGAAAGAAAGAAAATGGTTTATTTATTGTCTAACTTTAACTTACATTTAAGAACTTAAAAAAATAACTAACAAACATAAAATAATTAAAAAAATGTAGATCAGACAACAAAAAGGCATCCATGGCGCTGGTCTTCCGCAGATGCCTGTTTGCAATATAGCACTACTGTGCGCAAAATAAATGCGATAAGCGATCGAAAATACTCTTGACCGGTCCTGTGCTGGCTAGCGATAGCAACGATGGGTCTGAATCCCGTACAAGGCAAACTTTGTGTGCAATAAACATAAATAGAGCATTAACAGAACAGAAAAAGAGTATACCTCTTTGCATATTTTCTGCAGTTTTTGGAAAAATTCCGGTGAAGCCTCATAATCTCCTCCTTCAGATTGTATGGGCTCAACTATAAGGCCGGCGACCGGCGACTTTTTCTTGTACTGTTCAATAATATCTGCCACTTGTTCAATACACCTATAAGTTTAAGTAATCGTTACTATTGTTAATTAAACCTTATCATTATCACGGTTGATTGGTGATCGTTCGAAATAAGTACGAGGTCTTTTGTTCGTTTTGTAAATTATCTTACGCTTGTTCTACACTCTCGCGAAGTGGACCGAAGTTTGGTACGAAGTAGGACGAAGAATCCGTCTACGCTCTCGTTTTCGCTCAACTTCGTGAGAGTGTACAACTAGCATTAGGTAAGTAGCAAAATGGGAAAATACGTTTATCGATCTAACTGACTAGCTAGACCATGTCGGATGACAATATTTGATTTAATAGTGCGTGAGCCATAAAAATATATACCTACCTATTGAATTTACAACTTTAGAAATATTTACAAAGTGTTCAAAACCAACGTCCAACGTGGATAAAACATTTCTTACATTGACAGTACTATTTATAGAAGATACATCGAATGTGTAAAATTTATCCCTTAAAAAATACAAGTGCAATCAATAACTTAGTACTTTGCTACTGATACATTAAAAGCAACACAATAGGTGCTAAGCTAGACTAGGTAATAAAGTAAAAGAAACAAAACATTACTGAGCAACACAACAAGCATAGGTATTGTTACGACACGGAGTAGGAAGCAGCAAGAAGTACTTGGTGAAGAAATCATCTTAACAATTTTAAAAAAACTCGACACACAGAAATGTTACAATTTGAAATGTCGACGGCGTTGATTACACGTTTGATTGCCAACAGTAATTTAAACTAGAAAGGGTTCTCTCTTTTCTTCTCCCATACATACTGAACGGCGTACGTAAATAAACTATAAAGTTGATGGTTCGTGTGTTGTTCGCATGTTCGATGTTTTAAAAAAAATATCCTTACTTCCTTACTAATATTATAAATGAGAAAGTGAGTTTGTTTGTTTGTTATTCCTTCACGGCTTGACTAAGCAGCCGATCATTATGAAAATTTGCATGCATATTGTTAGGGGTACAGAGCCCAACATAGGCTACTTTTTATCCCGTGAAAGTATGTCGATCCAATGGGAAAATATGTTTTCTACTATAGAGGGCGCTGTTTCAGCCAACAGATGGCGCCACAAATCGCGCTATGGGTTGTTTTGTTGTCAAACGAGATCGATGTCCTAAAATTAATTATTAAAACACGAATGAAGCCGCGGGGAAACGTTCATTTATATTTGTTGAATTTTCTTGTAGCTTTTTCAACAATTACAAATTAGAATGTGTTTCTGCAAATGGTGTTAGTCTTTAATTAAATTTAAAGAAGCTTTATTGGACCATCTATTAAACGGCACATGTATACAAGTTTTGTTTTTCGTTTCAATTTTTCTAATTAGGTACTAAGTAGCCGGTCGTAACAATAAAGGCTATTAAAAAGCTGTATTAAATCATGCAATAAAAAATATTACTGAACCAGTTGCTGCAGTCATGCTTCAACTGCCTCAAAATAATAGCGTCAAACAACTTCCAATGATGTTTAAAATTAACCGAACGAAAACTTTAGTCTGAAAAGAAAATAAAATAAGCACGATTTAAGATGAAAATAAAAAATGTTAAATAACAACATAAATTGTGTAACAAAAAATATGTGTACTTGGCATCTTCTTGCTGGTTCTCACGTTGATAGTCTGCAAGGGGATATTTGTATCTTGGAAACGGAGCAACTGGCCAATCGAATGCTGGAATGTCCAACTTATGTATGGGTTTCGAGCGTGTGGTTGACAGAGAGCCAAAGGTACGCCCATGGAAACTACCCTACAATATTACATAAATTCTAATCATTTTAAAATGTATTAAGCAAAAAAGGTTAAAGCAACTATTCCTCACCTCAAATGACATGATGGATAAATTTGGAGAACCGGGCAACTGATTTACCATACAAGAACTCATTTCCTCTGGTGTAAAATCAATTTTGCCCCCTCTTTCTTTTGTCCTATACCATATAAATGCGGCTTTGTATGCATTCTCATTAGAACAAGAGCCGCACATCATAGTTGCTATATTGTTCAGACCTTGTGGTGCCACAGACAATAAAGTATTTTTCAATCTCTTGGGCCAATCTTTTGCAGGGAAGACTCCAAGTGCCGGTCGATTCACTAACGCCCGCTGCAAATTGATGTAATCAATTGACCTCAATGAAAGCCCAGGGGGCGTCTGTTATATAAATAACAGATACATTAATTTAGAATTTGTTCTAATGGCAGAGAATAGAGGCGTAATAGACATTTGATTTGATTGTCTTTTGTTCCATTTTACATTCTGAACGATTCTGCTGGGCAATCTGTTTTCTTAAGGGCAGGACAATTCCGCAACAAAATGCAGTGTGCCATGTGACCACATCCATCACATCCACCTGATCTTTTCTGTTGTAAATTACTTTTTAAAAATGAACTTAAGATACATTGATTTCAAGGTACATCATTTATTAAATGGATACCTACAATTATTTATATGATAGGCCATATTGGAACTGAATGGAACAAACCAAATACCTAATAAACTGCATGTTTACGGTCAGACAACATGAGAAGTCAACATGAGAAACAACATACTATTAACACTTTCTACATTAACTGTAGAATGAAAATACAAAATGATCATTCTTTCTGCTAATAGTAGTGTTTTCTTTAGCTATTCATGTCCCACTGCTGGGCAAAAGCGTAGTTGTTACATGAATTAAATTATACAGCTTAATCTGGCCCATCTGGCAGGCCGCAGGCGCTAGCTAGGCTATAAAAATATATATTCTCACCATATAGGTATACAAATATACTAAACTATATTTAGATTATGGTGCATAAAACATCATACTTACAAGATTATGTTTATCATCAAAAGCCTTCAATAAGTCTGGATGATTGTACCCCAGGGGCACTGAAGATATCTGAGTAAATGAATCTAAAAACTGGTTACCATCAGCATCCACAAAATAATTTCCAATACTTTTATCATAATCTGCAAATAGCTGAACCGAACCAGCTTGCTGAAATGTGAAATGAAAATAGATAAGTCACCGAGTTGAAAATATGAAATTAGATGGGTCCCCTTACTGAAGTCAAGGTTACAAACTTTAGGAAGCATTTTGAAAATGTTTTTTAGAAAAAAAAAAAAAATTTTAGGATGCATACAAAGTAATCTGGATCTGGATTAAAAAACATGAAATTAATTTGTGCATGTGTCGTGCCCTTTTTGTATGAATTGAAACAATTGAATCATGCTTGACCATGTCCCGGCCAATGTCAATTCATACAAGTAGTATACTGGCCCGGCCAGGCCAGGGCACAGCACGGTGTAATGTGAATCAGGCTTTATGGTTCTTTTTACTGTGTATTGTACTCACTTGTATGGAATTTAATTCTTGTAATAATGCCTTTGTTTTTGGTCCGGGAACTTCTGTGATAATTGATGGATTTTTGGGCTCATTATCAATTTTTAGAGTGGAATATCTGAAATCTAATGCAAAACAACTATAATGATAGAAAGACTCAATAGAAAAAAAAAATTTAGAAAATATTTTATAGAACATAAACTTATTTTTATTTAAAGAAAGGTGGAAAGGGAAGTAGGTAGAGGAAAGAAGATGGGGATTGGAGAGCAGAGGTAGATAGCAGAGAGACATAGGGAGAGGTGGCAGATGGTGAGCAGACTGGTGAGAAACACAAGAGTTAATATTTTATTTTAATACCTTATTGGAATTGGAAAACTTCTATTGGAATTTCCAATAGTATTTTTTATGTGAGTGTTTAAGTTAAATTTTGCATGAAATGTTTACTTTTAAGTAGCTGTGCATTTAGTTAAGTTTATTTGTTACTAGGTATACAAGATTATATTAATGTTATCAAGTGTTAGTGAACCAATAAATAAATAATCTGAGCAACAAAGTAATTGCCCAGGTTATACACCAGTAGTTATATACCAGTAGATATCCATACAACCATTATATAAACAGATTTAGATTTGTATCCATATATTTTCATTTAGTGCCTGTCCTTCCAATTAACTTTAAATTCAACGACCTCTGTGGCGTAATGGTTACCACGCCAGACCGCCACCCAGGAGGTCCCGGGTTCGATCCCCGGTCGGGTCATGATGAAAAACGAACTTTTTCTGATTGGCCTCGGGTCTTGGATGTTTATCTATATACGTATTTGTTATAAATTATAATGTCGTTGAGTTAGTATCCCATAACACAAGTTTCGAACTTACTTTGGGGCTAGCTCAATCTGTATGAATTGTCCCTATATATATATATATAAATTCTGGCTAAGTACCCCTCAAATAGTTTATGATGATAATGTGTTCATAAAATAAATTAATGTTGTGGTTTCTTCCTCTAGTTAAGGCCTCCTGCCATTTGGATGGTTTGGCTATGATGTAGGTAATATTTCAATTCCATTTTTTTACTTGTACCTGTACCAGTACTAAAGTGACTCTCTGACCACAAAATTACAGGTCAGAAAGTTGCTTTATGGGCATGACTTCATTTTAATTAAAGATATTAGGGTCAGAGTCGCGTCAGAAAAATGTTTTATAGCTCTGAGGGAGTTTAGTTATTACAGAATAAATAAAAACAAACAACTAAATTCCATTGAACGTTTTTTCTAAAAAAAGTTTGTGTCGGTCCTTATAGAGTTTTACAGTTACGACAATTATGTAAATAAAGGAGACTCTCTGACCTTAAAATCTTATGCTATCTTAATTATATTTACTTACTTTTAGTTATGTACGGTAAGACCAAATTTCGGCATAACAGTCGAACAGGTAGAATATTTGTTTTTAACATTTTTCTTCCACTATTTCTTTACTGACAATAATAAATAAAATGATCAAGACCCAATACCGTCAACCGTTTCAATTTCAAGTACACATTAAAGTCAGAATTCAATTGAAAAATCACTTCAATCAATTTTATTAATATTAAACCCACCCGCCCGTACGTACCTACACGTCGTTCCGAATAGGGAGGGATATCTAAGATATCATCGCATCGATGACATCGATCGATATTTCAGATATTTGCAACATCTGGCGACAGTCCAGATTTAAAGGTTTAGTTCCGTATATTTCTTGAACTCACACACTAGTTGTTTGTAACACGCTGCTCTCCCTGAAATTACAAATGTTATGGCTGAAACACACTACCGTGTCGGGGCGTGTCGTGTCGCGCTCTGTCGTGACGGTGGGTGTGCACATACGTGTCGTGTCGGGGCGCGCTTCTGTTCAGAAATAAATGAAATAAACGCCAGACGTTTATTTCTGAACAGAAGCTCGCAGTGTTTGCCTTTGTCTGGGGGTTTTCTATAATGTAATGGTCTATATAATGGTATTTATTTACAAAAAAATGTATTTAAGTATATTTATCAGGAATCTAGTACCTAGTAACTTATAATCACGCTGCAAAAACAAATTAAAAAAAAAGCGTCCACTTGTTCGCGCCACGAGCCGCGCGCGGGTATAGAAACACATTTGCAGGGCGTGTCGTGTCGCGTCATAACCCCCACCACCGCCGTGACGCAATCGGCGGCCAGCAGTCCGCGCCACGACAGAGCGAGTCACGACACGACACGCCCTACAAATGTGCTCCTAACCATATAAAATGTATGAACGCGATATGCTGGCGATAGCCTGGCGCGACACGACACGCCCCGACACGGTAGTGTGTTTCTGGCTTAAATGTGGCCTCTACCAAAACATTTGTAGATAAACATTTCAAATAGGTATATATTTTTTTTAAATGAACTTTTTTGTACATATAAATTTTATTAAGACAAAAAATCATGTGAAATCGTTTTCATCATCGATATTTTGAAAAGCGAACTCCACGAACATCTCTATCCCTATTGTGTGCGCGGAGCGGGAAGGTAGGAAGGAGGTGGGGGAATTGTTCAGTCCAGTCCAGTCAGTTTCGTTTCGTTTCGCGGGTTTCGTCTTCGTCACTCTCGGTAATAAACTCCGTGCTATCTCCGAAAATCAGCTAAAATGTTCTGCGTCTGTGCTATAGTGGTAGAGCCTAACCAAGCCTAGCACATATTGTACTGCTACGATCGAACTCTTACTCGTCCGTAAATGGGCTCTATGATGGGCTAGCTGGCTCGACCGGGGAAATAAATACATGTATACTATTGAAACCCGCGCAACTTCGTTTGCGTTGCGTGTATTTCTTTATGCACAGTGGCGCCATCTATATCAGACTTTTGGTAAATCCTACGGAAATCGCGTGCTATTCGGGATAAAAAGTACCCTATGTGTTAATTCAAGGTATCAGGCTCAGCTACATAAATACCAAATATCATAAATATTGGCTCAGCCATTTGAGCGTGAAGTAACAAACATACACATAACTTTCGCCTTTATAATATTAGTAGGATCTAAATGCTCTAAGGTAGGATAGGATATAAGCAAATACTATAGACGAGTAATTTAATACGCACAGCTCTTGACGTTTCTCATACAATGACTTGGCAACCTCCGTTCACCTCATGCCGCTAGGGGCGCTATAACATTTTACCAAAGATATTGTAGGTACATACAATATCTTTGCATTTTACATACAAAAGTTTTGAAATCGTTCACCTCATGCCGCCCTCATGCCGTAGTGGCGCTAGTGTCGCGTCTTGCCCGAATTCTTCCGAAGCTGTGAGTATACTCGTCTATAGTATTTGATATATAATGGCGGAAACACACTACCGTGTCGGGGCCTGTCGTGTCGCGCCAGAAGCATATCGCCTTCATACATTTTATATGGTTAGGAGCACATTTGTAGGGCGTGTCGTGTCGTGACTCGCTCTGTCGTGGCGCGGATGCAAATGTGTTTCTATACCCGCGCGCGGCTCGTGACGCGAACAAGTGGACGCTTTTTTTTTAAATTTATTTTTGCAGCGTGATAATGAGTTACTAGGTACTAGATTCCTGATAAATATACTTAAATACTTTTTTTTGTAAATAAATACCATTATACATTATAGAAAACACCCAGACAAGGGCAAACCAAGGACTTTATATCTAAAGGGACAGATTACTATGAACATCAAAACCGGTCCTAATTTTCTAAAGAAGGAGAGGCACTTAGGGCGGCATTATGTCACTTTCTCACATCGAAATAATATTACTACGTATAGAAATGACACCGCGAACAAAATTTTTGTCCCCATACGTTGAGGCCAATAGACATCAACTCGTTTATGACTCGTTTAGAAACTTGCCGACGCTCATCGTGATTGGTCCTCTGATTTATGTTAAAAAAAATAATTAAAAAATGCCGTCATGTTCAATAAAATCTTGCAAAAACCGTTCAACAGTAAGAAAGAAAGATAGCGGCGTCACTTATCATCGGTAAGTATACAAAAAATTAAGTAAAACCAACCAAAACAATTTTTTTTCATTATTTTCTATTGCATCATGATTGCATCCGCCATTTCTATGTGAAAATCATAGATTATCAAAAAGTAATCGTACAGATGGGATACGTAGGTACTAAGCGTGAGTCAATTTTATAATATAATTTAGGTACTTATTTTTGAAAAATTTTTTGCTTTTTTTTTAACCGACTTCAAAAAAGGAGGTTCTATGTTTCATTGTTTTTTTTTGGAGGTCCGCCGATTACTCCAATTGTGGACCGATTTTCAAAATTCTTTTTTTATTCATAAGTGCATACTCCCAAGTTGTCACCAATTCAGGATCTGATGATGGGAATTCCAGGAAAATCGAGGGCAACCCTCAAATTTCATGGGCACGTATAACGCGTTACTTTGTTGTCGTAATTATTATAATTAGATTTTTTCAACTATATTTACAAAATATTTTTATATAGTAGGTATAAAATATGTAAATGTGGATAAAGTTACTAACTAAGTAAAAAAAATAGTTTCTAGAAAATAAAAAGAAGGAAAACGAAACAGCATTTTAAATTTCGAACAAATAAAATTTCATTATAAAGTTAGTTTTGATTTAATCTCAGTTTATTTTTGACTAATATTTAGTTAAGAACAAAAATTTAATGTAGCTTCCTACCTATAAAGCTAATATTGTACCTATTTTCTATTAAGTTTATTCTATTAAGTAAAATAAAATATTGTAATAAAATAAAATAATCAATATGTCCAATAGGCAGAATATAAACAAAGTGTCGCCCCTGCGTAGTAATGTCATATTCTATGACTCGGTTGGGGGCGGGGCCAGGGAGGGGCACGCCCCTCACGGCCGAACGCGGCGCCAAAATTTGAAGGCGCTGTCATTTCTATACGTAGTAATATTATTTCGATGCTTTCTCACATGCTTTCAGATAGACGTATAAAAATTTAATTTCCCCGTTAAGTATTAAAAAATATTAAAAATATCATATTTCATTGTAGGTAGGATCATACTTAGAATAAAATTACAAATTCTATTTCATTCCATAATATAGGTACCTGAATTGCGAAAATGTATAATAGTAGCATAGCTATATAAAACAAGGTATCCTCTAACCTTTTCTAACCTATGTAACAAGTTATTAATTTTAGGCATACATTTCATTTTGTCTATAATAAATCAATTTGAAATTGCATAATCAATTACATAAAATAATAATACGGAGTTCTGTCACCTCACCAAGTTTTATCCAGATAAAAACATCTTTACCAGTTTTACCCATAAAGTCATGGGTAGTGTAAAGTGGCAACACTGAGATCTTATGTCATTCACAAAATGGCGTCGACGTCTCAGTTCGATACTGTTTAGCCCCGTTTAACCCTCTAATCTGCTGCAGTTTTGAATATTTTTGAAAAAAATGGTGTTGTCGTGTTGTGTACGTGGTTGTAAAAGCGAAAGCTGTTTATGTTGTGGTATTTCATTCCATAGGTAAGTAATAAAATGCCGATATTTAAATTCAAATTGTTTTTTTGTATCACGGGCTCTCGAAGGTAGTTACACGTGTTATTTTAATTTTAAAATCATTATGATTTGTTAAAGTGCTCCTAAACTTAATTTTAACTAATAAAATAACACGATTTATTTGTAAAAAAATTATAAAATCGCAAACGTGCTAAAACAACTAGGGTAACCATCTAGCTGAGGTGGCGGGTCTAGGACTCGGATGTCGTTGAAAAATGTCTATTGTAGACTATATAAAAACTTGTTTAATTTGTTTCAGTTTTCCTTCCAATGTGGACCTCCAAGCGAAATGGCTTCAGGTTATACCTGTAAAAGGTTCATTAAAGTACAGGAGAGTATGTTCCAAGCATTTTAAGGAGCAAGATTTTGATAGACGAGGTTCTATAGTTAGATTAAATAAAGATGCTGTGCCCTCCATCTTAATACCAGTAAGTAATTGTGATTATATATATATATACTTGGACGACCTCCGTGGCGTAATTTTTTCAAAACCGCATTCAATCAATGTCTTTTTTTATTTTTATCTTTCTTTTATATTTTATTTTTATGTTAATAAATGATTATTAAAACAACATCTAATTTTATTTCTACCAACCACCTTCACACTTTATACATACGTACGAAACCGTACGATACGATACGTACGTATCCAAGACAGGAGTCGTGAATGTATGTACATGGGCAGCGGTGATTCCTTACCATCAGGTGACCCGCTAGACCATTTGCTCTCCTCTGCCATAAAAAATCTAAATTCAGCCGGCTGAATAGTTTCTAAATTCGGTAAAGTGTAATTACATTTAGTCAGTAGGATTCCATGAAACAATTCTACATACTTTCTAAATTGCGTTCTGAATTAATTCCTGAATTTAGCCAAGTCTAATAACTCTTTTAAAGAAGAAATATCCATACCATAGAAATATTATTTACTAAACATCATACGTACATCCGATACAAACTTTAACAGAAAAAATAAGACAATCCCGTATTTATGCCTGTGGTGGTCATCCTACATAGAAAGAGACAAACTCCCTCACGTTGAACCTCTTGCTCGGACCGAATTCGCGACTCCAAGTAATCCCTCCCTATATATATAACCTCCTTGGGGCAAACACTGCGAGCTTCTGTTCAGAAATGAAAGAAATAAACGTCTGGCGTTTATTTCGTTCATTTCTGAACAGAAGCGCGCCCCGACACGACACGTAAGTGTGCACACCCACCGTCACGACAGAGCGCGACACGACAGGCCCCGACACGGTAGTGTGTTTCCGCCATAAGTCATTCTCGGCTCTCGCAGAATATCAACGTGAAATGGTCCGAGCTTAGAGAAAGGATAAATAGAGTTGTCATCAGGCGTATACCCGTAAGGGAGAGAAACAAAGTACATTGATTACGTAGTGTTACCAGAAAAGAGAATATTACCCCATGATTTACCCCATGTTTTTTTTATATTTTTATATACGATAAACTAATAGGACTATTGATGATTTGCGATGTATTTTTTCTTATAATCATCAATATATTGAGACTTCGATTTATACTTGTATAAATAAATCAAAGTCGCTGTCCACGCCTGTTTTACTGTATCTTTGCTAACTCCTATTGTCTACTATAGTAGTATGGGAAGGTTGGTGTGACTACAGATCTCTCTCCATACAACCGATCCGTATCGGTTGGGTAAAATAAAAAAATAAAAATTGTAAGCTTTTTTGTTAAAGAAGACAGTGGAATGGCTTGCATGTTTGTTTTAAACTTTACTGATTGTTTTCAAATATATTTTTTTATCGTGATGAGACCAGAACCTCTGAGATTGTGAGATGTCTACGAACCCGTACTAGACTCCAGAGTGGCTGGTGAACTATGGTATATACATATAAATTAAAGTCTGTTCGCTGAGCGTTGATAAATATTATGAAATGTCTTGGAATAGCGACTGTCGCTTAATTATCGCATACTGTATACCTAATGATAATATACAAACAAAAACATTGTTATTCCATTTAACTTCTTTATTATATATCGACAAGAATAACTAGCGGGCCGCATTTTATAATGAGTTTAGAACCCCTGATTATATTTTATTTTTTATTTAAGTTGTCACTATTTTACCTCAATTGTGGGTAATATTGCATGGGTAAATTCAAGTAAATTGCTGGTATCCCCAATACGCGTGGTACCCGACTAAATTTAGGAGACACAGGAAAGTAGCCGCCTGGCTTCATTTTACTTACCTACTTAATTTGGGTGTATAATACTACAAAATACGATTATTTTCTTGAACATTTACGTTTTATTTCGTTATTTCTGTACATTGAAGCCGTCATTTGAGCCTTAATAAATATAATCTGTATTCATTTTTATCAATTAGGGCCGAAATAAAGTCTAAATAGTGTACTTACGAATGAAAGGTTATGTTGTCGATTTTACGTTCACTGCGGCTATTGCAGCCTAAAACACTACAATGCACCATAGTCTATGAACGCAAAAACACATAAAGTCAATCACAGAACACAGTTTTCACCTTGTTTTCACCCTGAAAATTCAGATTTTGAGAATTATAGAAAACCGCTCTCGTTAGCTGGGCACAGTTATGGCGGAAACACACTACCGTGTCGGGGCCTGTCGTGTCGCGCTCTGTCGTGACGGTGGGTGTGCACACTTACGTGTCGTGTCGGGGCGCGATTCTGTTCAGAAATGAACGAAATAAACGCCAGACGTTTATTTCTTTCATTTCTGAACAGAAGCTCGCAGTGTTTGCCTTTGTCTGGGTGTTTTCTCTAATGTATATTGGTATTTATTTACAAAAAAAGTATTTAAGTATATTTATCAGGAATCTAGTACCTAGTTACTCATTATCACGCTGCAAAAACAAATTTAAAAAAAAAGCGTCCACTTGTTCGCGCCACGAGCCGCGCGCGGGTATAGAAACACATTTGAAGGGCGTGTCGTGTCGCGCCATAACCCCCACCACCGCCGTGGGCCGTGGCGCAATCGGCGGCCAGCAGTCCGCGCCACGACAGAGCGAGTCACGACACGACACGCCCTACAAATGTGCTCCTAACCATATAAAATGTATGAACGCGATATGCTTCTGGCGCGACACGACACGCCCCGACACGGTAGTGTGTTTCCGCCATAAGTGTGCTCCCCCTGGACCAGAGATAAAATAAGATAAGACATCCACTTAATACCTACTTGTCTGAAGTTGTCTGTCTGTTCTGTTTACGTTTATTTACATACACCTATCGCTAAATTGGAATTATTTAACTAATTCAAGTGCTGATTTTGTATCTCTTAATAAAATCATTTAGGTATAATTCAACGTCCTTTCGGGTATAAAGATTTTATTCAATAAAAGGAAATAATGTTGAATAAAGTATTATTGTCAACAGACGTAACTTTGGTTTGTGTTCAACATGCATTGTCTACAGAAAAAGAAGAAATAATGGGATTGCTTATAGGCGAGGTTATTTCTTTCATAATTATCAAAGTTATTACTGAACTGGTTGGTAAATAGTTGTTAATGTTTATTTACATTTTTAACAGGTACACAACAATGGAAGTTTAGTTTCAATAGTTTCGTCAGTAATTTTGCGTCGTTTAGACAAGAAACCGGACCGTGTAGAAATATCTGAGGAACAGTTGGTCCAGGCCACACTTAGAGCAGAGGAGTTGGCCACTGAAGTTGGTCGACCATTGAGAGTGGTTGGTTGGTACCATTCTCACCCACACATCACTGTGTGGCCATCACATGTTGGTAAGAATTTTTAATTTTGATAGGGAAAGTTTTCAAAGGTTCCTGATAAGTTCAAGTTAGCTTATAGATATTCTTAAATAAGTTGTCTGACAGGCTAACGGGAACTTATGTAACCTGCCCATAATCTATTATAATTATTAATCATGCTGATATCTGAATTGTAAATTCTTTCACTTCCAGATCTTTCTACTCAGTCAATGTATCAACGAATGGATTCCAGTTTTGTAGGCATCATATTTGCAGTTTTTCTAACAGAACAATCTTCTAAAGCACCTTCAGTAAATATTTATTTCGTTTAATTTGATTCTGGCACGAAAAAAACTTGTTTTTTCAGACTTTCTTTTTTGGTAAATAAGGCGTGTTCAGTGTTGTTTGAGTAAAAATTATTTTGTGTTAAATTAAATATTAATATTTAATACTTATATTTTACTAGTTGTTACCCGCGGCTTCGCCCGCGTAAAAATTAGCCTGTGTTGGGCTCTGTACCCCTGACAAATATGTATACAAATTTTCATAATTATCAGCTGCTTAGTCAAGTCGTGAAGTAATATCGAACAAACACACTTTCTCATTTATAGTATTAGTATGACAAGTACATAGTGACATGATTTTACTATAATAGGAGCATGCTGTTTTATAAAAAAGGATAAGTCTGAAAAAAAAAACGAAGTGTATAAATATGGGTTTATATTGTAACGAGGGTGCGTCTCGGGAATCGAACCCGGGACGGCCCGCTGGTTAACAATGGAGGTGAGGGAGGTCAATCTTGGGCGGAGGAATCGAACCTCCTGGCCGAGGATACCTTTCACCTCCTTAGACCCCCTGAAGTCTCCAGTGAGGCGACAGGAGGGGTGTGTGAGTGCCTATGTGAGACTGGGGTGATTGAGAGGGTTGTAAATGAAATCCGTGATACCAACAGAGTAATACAAAGATTTATTTGCTTATACTATGACTTAAGTTTATTCTACAATGGGTGTACTTATTATCTACTCCCGGGTGGGCCCGCTGGCCCTTACAAATTGGATATGACGGTCGGAAGGTAGCTGTGTTCTCGATCTACCGGCGGGGGCTTATTCGATACGGAGGCAGGCGGCGCGCGGATAATATCATTCGTCAATCAGGGTTATCGAGTTGGGACTGTACTTCGATCTCGAGGCTGCGTGGATAAACGTTACAGGGTTCTAAGACAGGATTAGGGTCAGGACGGAGCGTCCGCGAGTACGGAGTCGAGCCTACGGGAGATAACTATACTGTGACAATCACAGGGCGGGTCAGAATCGAATCCAGTCCGCGCCGCAGAAGCGTCCTGTGTGTCTATTTACCTATGACGCCTACACTATTCAGAGGGTTATTTCAAGGGAGCCCTATCTCGCCTACGTGAACTGTCAGAACTATGTGAGCGCGGGGCGTATTCAGAATCAAATCCAGTCCGCGCCCCCTAAGGGTCCCGTCTCACGGATTTACCTATCGAACCTAGGCTGATCGCGGGAGTTATTCTAGGCAGGACGAGGCGGGTCAGAATCGAATCCAGTCCGCGCCACAAGTGTCTCGTCGTGCCAATTTACCTAAGGTGCCTAAACGAGTTAGAACGGGAGCCAGGAAGGGTAAGTGGGATACCACGCAGGTCGAGGTAGAAGCCACGGGAATCTATACACGGGGTACCTTCGAAAAGGTCCAACGACAAAATGGAATTTACGAGGAGGTTACAAACTAATAACCACGAGGCCGTTGACCGGGGTTCTCACAATATGAATTAATCTAATGGTAATATAACAAGGCCCGGCGGAGGTCCGACTATCGGACGGTATTCGGGCAGCGTAACGACGTATAACAAGAGTCCGACTATGGGACTAGATTCGGGCAGCGTAACGGGGTAGGAAGAGAGGAGCTTACTAGAGAGATGTACGCGCGCGTGGGCTCATATCCGAATGGCCACCGAGACGCTTGTTCGCAGGGCTTTTATAGCGGCCTGGTAGGAGCGGTGGCGGTGAGGGCACGGTGAAGCGCGGCGAGGGGCAGCGCGCATTGCTGTCCGGTCCGCCTGCCTCGCGAGCCGCGCGTATGTGTGCGTTGGAATGCAACGTCACATTCTCCTCCCCCTCCGGAAGATTTTACCTGCAGGGGAAAATCACCTGAGTAACACACTTTAAATTATACATATGACCCTCCTGGGGTCCCACTTATATATCTAAGGAGGCCAAACAACAACTAAATCTTTTCATTTACTACTGTCTTTTTATAGAGGTGAAACACCAATCAACCATGTTTCTCACTTATCTTACTATTTGTATAAATAACAACACAACACTGAGTTGTCTTTATGTCCTCTCATAATATCTGTGTAAAGGGACAAAACCAAAATCAATTGCATCTATTAACTGGTCGCCCTTCTTTAGGCGCGGCTTGTTTGTTCCTGCGTGGAACAAAAGCACATTATTTGTACATCTGTAGTGACTGTTTGTCACTCGGCTATTTATCATTAAACAACATAATCATAATCTCACTTTAACTATCGGGGTTCACCTCTTCACAATCTCTGTTAACTATATTTCGGCTTATTCTGTAAACAACATTTATGTTTATTGATATTCCTATTCACTTATTGTATACTTGGCTCTATAAACGACTTGGGTATATACTATCTTAATCTCAATCTCACGGTTTTATCACTTAAATTAGATATCTAATGTTTTTTTTTGCTATCATAGCAAACTTGATAAAATATTAACCTAACTTTCAAGTGTCATTTTGACAGGCAACTCATTGCTGTGATCAAAGACTAACGTTAAATGTCACTTTGACATATGAACATGTTAAATGTCACTTTGACATGGGCAAAACAAAACTTATATGACTGAACATACATGAGTCCTTTTGACCTACATTTAAACATTGATTGTCCTTTTGACATCAAACAAAAAATTTAAATATTGTCAACAATTGTTGACCGGTAAAAACACTGAGAGAAAAAAACTTCTAATATAAATTAATTCAGCCTAGGGACTTAGCTTTTTCTCTTCGTGGGCGCGTACATCGGGCCGCGGACCAAGCGGGACTGGCGGCGACGGCGGTGGACAGAGGCGCCTTTGCCCGGGCTGGACACGAGCCTGCGGGCGTGGTGGCGTCGGCGGGTGCGGCGCGGGTGCGCGCCGTGAGGGCACTGGATGCGTCGGTGTCCTCGGCGCTGGCGTCGGTGGCGATGCGCTGGAGAGCGCGCTGTTGGCGGTCTCGGCGCTGGCACTGGGTGACGCTGCGGCGGTGTGATTCTAAAATATAGGCAAATTTATTTTGACATTTATTGTCATACTTGATACCTCCTTCGGTTTTCGTTATGGAGTCTTGTGCTCTAACGATTGAGGAGGAACCCCTTTCCTCCCCACGGTTGGGAAAAACGGGTAAAAGCCCCTTCTGCTTCTTGAGGACCTTGTCCTTATTCTGTTTCTCGTTATTACTTTTCTCTGACAGTTTGCGGGTTTGATCCTTCTTTTCATGTGGGATCTTCGTTTTCCGGCATACTACGCACTGTTTTGCATACTTTGCTACGTCGCGGAACATGCCTGGCCAATAATATCTTTGTGCTATTCTGCTTAGGGTTTTTGATGTTCCCAGGTGTCCTGCTGTTGAGGTATCGTGATTTTCCGATATCAACCCTTGTATTTCCTTTTTTCGCACGCATAGTTTCCAGTCGGAACCGTCCCTTAGCGTGACTCCGTATGCGGGGTTTGTAATCTTTTTATATAACTTCCCGTTTGTTATTCGGTAGTCGTCGCTCTCGATTTCGTTACTCCTGAACATTCTTTCCTTTCTCGCGTACCAGTCCTCGTTCTCTTTCATTATGGTGCTTATCGGGCTTCTGGATAATTCGTCTGCTAGTATATTTTGTTTCACTGGTTCGTTATGTCTTAATTTGATCTTTTGTGTAGTCCCGGAATTCCCCTTCGGGGCTCTTTCGCATATCTCGAGCTCCCTCTGTACCACCTCCTCTATTGTTTCTTGTTTGTTTGTTGATAGGCTGTTTATATTTTGTGACGTTGTGTTTTCTATTTCCTTTTTACTCCAGAGCAACATCATTCCGCACCGTTGTAATACGTCCATTCCCACTATTATATGCTCCGCTGTAGGCAAGTACATTATTTCGTGTGTAAATTCTTTTCCATTAATTTCCAATTTTATTCCTGTGCTTCCTTCAATTTCTATTTCCGTTCCGTCTGCCAGGATCGCTTTCTGTCTGCTCCCTGCGGTGGTTCTTATGCTCTTTCCGCACTCTTGCAATATCCTGTCGTTGATGTATGTCCCTATCGAGCCTGTGTCTACCAGTCCGTCATATTCTCTTCCTTCCACCTTTACTTTTATAAATGGTCTGATATCCTTTTCTATATTTCCGCTAAGTGTGCTTGTTTTTGTCCTCCTGCAACAGTTTCTCCTTAGTACTCCCGTTGTTCCACAGCTGCTGCAGAATATCTGTCTTTGGTTTCTGCATTGTCTTGCGCTGTGATTGGCCTCTCCGCAATTCCAGCAGTGCGTTGCTTGGTTGTAGTTCCCTCTTATTTTTGTTCCCTGCCGTGATGTTGTAGGTTGGTCCCTTCTTCTGTTGTCTGGTATGTTGCCCCTGGGATATCTGTCTTGGAAATTGCTCCTCCTTATTTCCTCATGCTGTATACTTTCGAAATCTCCCGCCATTGCTATTAGATCTCTCAGAGTCCCGCAGTCCTGTCTCTTTATGTAGTACTTGTAGTTAGGTTTCATATTATTGTACACCATGTCTATTGTTTCCGTTTTGTCCATCTTACCGTACCTCCTTATAAGTGTTTGCATCTGCGTGATGTAGTCTATGAATCTCTCGTCCGGGTATTGCTTCCGGGCCGCAATGCGGAACAGTAGGTTCCCCTCGTAATTCTGTGGGAAATAGAATAGTTTGAAGTCTTTTTCGAAGTCTTCCCACCTTTGCCAGTTGTGGTGGTTATTCCTGTGCCATAATAGTGCTTTTCCTTGTAGCAGTCTGGGGATGAATTGGAGGAGGTCATCTTTGTTTCTCGTTATAGTATATGTCAGTTCCTCTATCCTTTCGAAAAATTCCACGGCGTCGCCTGTTGTGTCGAATGTTACGTTCCACCTCGTCAGTGTTTTCTCTAGGCCTCTAAGTTCTCTGGAGTCTTCCATGGTTGTGTCCTGAAATTTTTCCTCTTCTTGTGATTCTTCTGTCTGTTCTTGGCTGTTTTCTTCCGGGGGTTCCTTTTCCCTAATAAATTGTACCAGTCGCTTTCTCAAGTCATCGACTGTACCGGTGGACTGTATTCCCTCTTCTTCCAGCTTAAGTACTAATTGTTCCTTTGTCAGTTTATAGAGCCAAGATGTCGCCATCTACAATTGTGGCTTTTGTGTATAACTTCGGTTATAAACCATGAACCAATACCTTGTTCGGAAATGTGTACTTTTACTAAAGAACAGAATAATAAATCCTGTCTGCCTCCTCCGAGTTTTAAAAAAAAATCAATAATTTATTTTCACTGTTCGTTTACGTTATAATCCGCGTGAGTGTAGCTTTATCTATCAAATGGGAGACGACAAAAAGAATTTATCCTGTTTGCCTCCTTTGATTACAAAAAAACTTCTACTAGACTATGTTTGTTTCAATTTACTCCGTTCGTAAATTGTGAAACAACTAAGGAACGAAACGAAACAAAGAAAAAGGACTGTTTGCCTCCTTTGGTTATACAAAAAAAATATCTATATTCTTTATGTCTACTTATTTATCTTAGGTTATTGTGAAACTTGGAAGACCCCGGTCAAAAAAAAACTTCTTGTTTGCCTCCTCCAAAAAAAAATTCCTTATTTATCTAATTTAAATACCTCTTAACTTCGGATATTTTAAGTTTTACAAAAAAAAATGTCTTGTTTGCCTCTTCCAAAAAAAAAAAATCTCCTTATTTATCTAATTTAAATACCTCTTAACTTCGGATATTTTAAGTTTTACAAAAAAAAAATGTCTTGTTTGCCTCCTCCAAAAAAAAAATCTCCTTATTTATCTAATTTAAATACCTATTAATGTCTGATACTTTACGTTTTACAAAAGAAAAAAAAATGTCTTGTTTGCCTGCTCCGGTTACCCAAAAAAAATCGCTCCGTTTATCTACTTTAATTTAGTTTTATCCAAAAACCAATTTGTTTGCCTACTCCCGAAACAACAAAAAGAATTATTTACGCGTTTTATGGTTTTTATCTCTGTTTAAACGTTTTATTTTTTTCGTTCAATGTTTACTTAACTTTTATTCCTACTTGGTCCGCCCGACCGGCGACCTTTGGTCGTTTATTTTTTTTCTTACCTCCTTTTATTTTCACAATTACCTACTTTTTATTTTTCTTTATCTACACTATCGATTATTTTTACCGAGTTGTTTCTTATATTTAATTTATCCTACTTTAACTTTTAAATTTACTTCTATCTACTTCTTATTTATTTATTGGGCCGTTCGGATATGTCTATTTACTTCTTATCGGGGTTTTAACTTTAGGTGATTACTCTCTTGACAGATTATTTGACAATATTTCCTTCGCGAACGCGAACGTCTCTCTAGATTATTTTACTTCTTATTCCTTATTTACTCTGTCTTTCGGGTTTATATTTTATTTTATCGGCGGGTTTTATTTTTGTCTATTATAACACGGATTTAGCTTCTATATTATTGTTTATACGGAACTTTAAGTACGGGCTATGATATGCTATGATTAATTACGGGATCTGTACGGGATATTTTGCTCTCTCTCTTCCTGTTTTACGCGACTTACAAAGTTTCTTATTCCTAGCTTCTATTCCCTCTTTCACCGGTCTCAAATAGGCACAAAAATTCGTTGACCGTTGCTATAATTTAAGCTGAACGTGTACGAAAGATTTCGCTGGGCACCTGTGGGACGTAGGGACCCAAGGGGTGCAAACGCGAAGGGGTAAGTACGTTGGGCGCCAGTGTAACGAGGGTGCGTCTCGGGAATCGAACCCGGGACGGCCCGCTGGTTAACAATGGAGGTGAGGGAGGTCAATCTTGGGCGGAGGAATCGAACCTCCTGGCCGAGGATACCTTTCACCTCCTTAGACCCCCTGAAGTCTCCAGTGAGGCGACAGGAGGGGTGTGTGAGTGCCTATGTGAGACTGGGGTGATTGAGAGGGTTGTAAATGAAATCCGTGATACCAACAGAGTAATACAAAGATTTATTTGCTTATACTATGACTTAAGTTTATTCTACAATGGGTGTACTTATTATCTACTCCCGGGTGGGCCCGCTGGCCCTTACAAATTGGATATGACGGTCGGAAGGTAGCTGTGTTCTCGATCTACCGGCGGGGGCTTATTCGATACGGAGGCAGGCGGCGCGCGGATAATATCATTCGTCAATCAGGGTTATCGAGTTGGGACTGTACTTCGATCTCGAGGCTGCGTGGATAAACGTTACAGGGTTCTAAGACAGGATTAGGGTCAGGACGGAGCGTCCGCGAGTACGGAGTCGAGCCTACGGGAGATAACTATACTGTGACAATCACAGGGCGGGTCAGAATCGAATCCAGTCCGCGCCGCAGAAGCGTCCTGTGTGTCTATTTACCTATGACGCCTACACTATTCAGAGGGTTATTTCAAGGGAGCCCTATCTCGCCTACGTGAACTGTCAGAACTATGTGAGCGCGGGGCGTATTCAGAATCAAATCCAGTCCGCGCCCCCTAAGGGTCCCGTCTCACGGATTTACCTATCGAACCTAGGCTGATCGCGGGAGTTATTCTAGGCAGGACGAGGCGGGTCAGAATCGAATCCAGTCCGCGCCACAAGTGTCTCGTCGTGCCAATTTACCTAAGGTGCCTAAACGAGTTAGAACGGGAGCCAGGAAGGGTAAGTGGGATACCACGCAGGTCGAGGTAGAAGCCACGGGAATCTATACACGGGGTACCTTCGAAAAGGTCCAACGACAAAATGGAATTTACGAGGAGGTTACAAACTAATAACCACGAGGCCGTTGACCGGGGTTCTCACAATATGAATTAATCTAATGGTAATATAACAAGGCCCGGCGGAGGTCCGACTATCGGACGGTATTCGGGCAGCGTAACGACGTATAACAAGAGTCCGACTATGGGACTAGATTCGGGCAGCGTAACGGGGTAGGAAGAGAGGAGCTTACTAGAGAGATGTACGCGCGCGTGGGCTCATATCCGAATGGCCACCGAGACGCTTGTTCGCAGGGCTTTTATAGCGGCCTGGTAGGAGCGGTGGCGGTGAGGGCACGGTGAAGCGCGGCGAGGGGCAGCGCGCATTGCTGTCCGGTCCGCCTGCCTCGCGAGCCGCGCGTATGTGTGCGTTGGAATGCAACGTCACAATATAAAGTAGTTTATTTAAATTTTAGGTGCAAATAACATGTTTTCAATCTATAAATGAGGGGTCAACACAAAGTAGGAGAGAAATAGAAATGGAAATAATAAACAGCAGTGACTCTCTATTATTAAATAACTTTGAGGTAAGTAACAACAACAACTTACTATGCCACTTCCTAAAACTACCACTTCCCAAAAGGACCACATCCCAGAATTACCACTTTCTCAGATTGACCACTTCCCACATCACCCACTTCCCAAATGTCTGTAAATATAATAAAATATTCCTAGTAATTTATAATATGAAAATCATCTAATTATATAATTATACCAATATTATGATACATGTAAAATTAAACCGTGAACCAATTTAGGTGTAATCTGGTATGTAATAGTAGGTATGATTATGATGTAGTACCAGTTTATTTTAATCCCAAGAAGGATTTCAGATTTTATCCTCATAATAGTTATGGAAATCATAGGATTATGCAGATATCTAATAACAAATTATGTTCATCTTAAGTCACATTTCCTGTTATCCAGAAAATAGACTTAACTCATCAGGACATTGTAAAACTAGTGCTAAATATGGTTATTTTTTCTCAATTATGGTTTCTTTTATACAGATACTGACACAGTTACCAGCAATTTTAAAAGAAGAAGAGGATGAGGCTTATAATAATGAAGTTGGTATGAGTGAAACCGATGACATCATCATCAAACAACATAATGCTGCAGTTAGAACCATTGCTATAGGTCACATTGTAGAGAAAGTAAGTAACACTAGAGTGAGCTGGTGGCTAGCATCAGTTATTTATCCCAAGGTTCGAATCCAATGCAAGACAAACAAATTATGTGCATGAACTGTTTGTCTTGGTCTTAATGTATCATACTAATATTATAAATGAGAAAGTGAGTTTGTTTGTTTGTTATTCCTTCAAGGCTTGACTAAGCAGCCGATCATTATGAAAATTTGTATACATATTGTCAGGGGCACAAAGCCCAACAAGGCTACTTTTACGCGGGCGAAGCCGCGGGTAACATCTAGTAATATATATTTACTAATGTGTGCCGTGAGAAATCAATGTCTGATCTACTGACCTACCCATCATCCCATCTACTACAAGAACAGACCAAATCGAAACAATGCAAGATGCCAATGCAACGTCTCATGTGTAATTTGCCCAAGAATATTTATTTATATGATGAAATAAAAGCAGTCATTGGTCACCTTATTAACATTTAATTTTCAATCACTATTACACAGAAGAGTAACTAAGATTGAAGAATACGTAGTTCTACAATACAGGCATAAGTACATGATTTGTTTGTTTTAGATGTGTCGGCCAACGCTGGAGAGTCTTGTAGCACGAAATGCGCTTAATAACGTACGCTTAAAGGCATTGAAGAGACAGCACCAAGAATTAATGTCAAAGTTGGAAAATATGTCTTCTAATATTTAATTTTATACAATACTTGTAATGCTAACCTAAACATTAAAAGCGAGAAACACACAAAGGACGAACATAAATCGAGCTCGCTCTATTTGATGCACGCGTCCTCTGTATGTTTTACGCATTATAGTAATAATAATAAAATAAATATCTACACTGTATTCACAAGTCATTTTTGTCTATCATTTCAAAGCCATCTGAGGAATCAATACTTGATACTCTCTTTCTCTTGTCCTCTGTTTTTGTATACATCATATTTGATACTGCTCCAGTCAAATTCCAGAGAGCATTGTAAGCTGAACTGCTCCATGTATCTGTTGGTTGTGTGACCTCCAATGTTGACTGCAGAGACTGTTCTCTTTGTTGATCTAATAAAATAAAATAATTTTAATTAAATTATTATACATTTGAATCAAACAATTTTTTATTTCAATTCATCACAACAAATATTTTTGAATAAGCACTAAATTTTTCCGTTTATTCCCCGTTGCCCCCGCGAATCTGCCACCGGTGGCAGATGGGAATAAAATTCCCATGTAGGGCAAGGACTTCCCATTTACCACCGGTGGCAACTGGGAATAAACGAATGTTTCCCATCATATCAATCTATAATCACCCCACTGCAGGGACGGATCTCCCTTCAATCGAAGGGGATTAAAGCTGTTCCAATGCGGACTGGGCGGAGACCAGTGTTTTCAAGCCGCCATCCCATCATATAATGACAAACTTTAAAATATATTTTTGCTTAAAAATATAAAAAAATGTGTGCATATTCTCTTTGTGGAGAGAGAGAGAGAGAGATATATATATGTATATATCCTTTTCTATATATAGATATATATATATGTATATATATATATATAGAAAAGGACACTAACCTCCTGTAACACAGGTATTATATACCTAGCACAGAGGTTAGGGACTTCATTGGGAAATTGTAAAAACCTTAATAACTTTTAAACTTTCGCGTTGCATTATTATAAATTAATAATATACCGGGAATTAACGCGATCATACCTTGATATTGCCTGACGTTTCGACCAGGTTGCACCGGCCGTGGTCACAGGCGAACTGGTAACTGCACACGTCATGTCTCCATATCCGAGGCGGAATCTTCTTCCACCCTCATATCACTGATAGTCCACCCACTTTTGCACACAACACTCACAGTGTCCATATTACGATCTTTAACCGACTGCGACAACGTAAAGGGAGGTTTTGTCTTTGCCACTATTGGATTCCACGCAGATGACAGCTTAAAACCATCCTCTCGATTGAAATTGTTTGGATGTTTTTTAATTTCAATTGCTTCCCGAACAAGTCTCGAGTAATAATGGCGGTCGGTGGAGAGTACCTGCGTCTGGTGAAATTCCAACCAGTGGTTTGTGCCAGCTTCAAGCAGATGTTCTGCTATTGCCGATTTGGTGGTCTGCAGATTCTTGACAGCAGCGATGTGTTCCTTCACCCTCTCAGCAATAGGCCAGACAAAACGTACTATCGTACGAGACTTGTTCGGGAAGCAATTGAAATTAAAAAACATCCAAACAATTTCAATCGAGAGGATGGTTTTAAGCTGTCATCTGCGTGGAATCCAATAGTGGCAAAGACAAAACCTCCCTTTACGTTGTCGCAGTCGGTTAAAGATCGTAATATGGACACTGTGAGTGTTGTGTGCAAAAGTGGGTGGACTATCGGTGATATGAGGGTGGAAGAAGATTCCGCCTCGGATATGGAGACATGACGTGTGCAGTTACCAGTTCGCCTGTGACCACGGCCGGTGTAACCTGGTCGAAACGTCAGGCAATATCAAGGTATGATCGCGTTAATTCCCGGTATTTTATTAATTTGTAAAAACCTTTGTTGTGGAAATAAATAAATAAAAATACAAAAAAAAATGTATTTGAGGGGTTTACTTTATTCATTCTGCATGAGCAGTTCTTGATGATATAATAATTTCATACATTGTCTCTCAATAATTGGATTGGCAAGTCATATTTATTGCGTAATCCTAGAATGTGCTTACCTAAAGGTATATATTCATCCTCACTGGAATCAGATGTTTCAACATTTTTGTCAAATATTTTCATTTTTTGTAAAGACAAGTTGGTGACTAGTGAACTGCTATGACTGTCTGAACTATCACTGCCCTCTTCAATTGGTACATCCACAGGTTTCCAGTAATCTGCCAATTAAATATTATTTAATAGTTAGCAAAACCAGCGCAACTTCGTTTGCATGTATTTTGCACAGAAGCCATCTACTTTACAAACCCCATTGACAATCAGACTTGACCAAATCCTAGGCAAATCGCGTATTTTTCGGCATAAAAAGTACCCTGTGTAAGGTATCTATCAGCCAAATATCATAAAAGTTGGCATTACAAAAGCCATTTGAGTGTGAAGAAGAAACGAACACTCAAACAAACGTTCACCTATATGTATAATATTAGTTGGATAAACACTATAATCTTTCTTTATAAAAAGAAGAGCTGTCTGTTTAGTCCAGCCCAAACCCTTGAATCTAGAGAGTTGAGTTGACAAATTTTGTCGAGATTGCCTATAAGATGTAGATAAACAAATGGCACAAAGGTGAATGATTATATCTACAGTATAAGGTGTTACCTAAACTTTGACGGTCATCAACTATGGGGATATGTTCTGGTTCTATTGACAAAATATTTATATCCAAGTCTGATACTTCAGGAATAAGACCTTCGTATTCCATATCAGATTCTGTAAAAAAAAATATAATTTATACATTATGTACCAAAAATGAAAAATACCTTATTGCAAATGAAAATACTACATGAATTTTTATAATTGCAGTGACATTACTTATACAGAAAGGTAATTTTAAAATAAGCATGCATGGTCGAAACTGTGATTAGTTTTATTATGATACTAAAAATGGTATAGAATACTATTTCAATAGTTGCCATAACACCATATAAATAATACGAAGAAAAAAAAGTATTTTTATTACCTGCGCTTATCTGTATTTTCTTCACTAATCGTACTGTAGGTGGTGCCCATTTTTTAAAGAAACATACCAACATGCATAAAGTGTACAACAGTATGTATCCATTTAAGTACTTTCCTATGATAAACAACATACTCAGGCTTATGTTGACCAACAAGAAAGCCTGAAATATCAAATTAAAAAGACTTTAAATTGAATGATGTGTATAAAGTATGGCAATGAGATAATGTAGCTATGAGATTAACAATTTAGTGCCATCAATGACAGATTTCCAGCGCAATCGGTTGGCAGCCTGCCAGAAACAGTTAGGGGGAAGCCTATGTCCAGCAGTGGACTTCTTGTGGCTGAGATGATAATGATGATTATTGACAGATTTTTCTCAGAGGTCTTGTAGATTCAATATACAGTAGCAGCTATGCAAATGAAATTCTGTAGATTGCTTTTATTTTAGACTATTTTAATTGTCATTAATTGTCCAGCGGTAGACTCCTTTTGGCCAAGGTGAATGAATGATTAGTCATAAAATACAAAATATATGTTTTTCTGTTTTTACTAGTTTCTACTCACCTTAGTATGGTTTGCCTCACGTAAATGTATAAATTCGATCCATTTCCTGTTAATCCAAACTTTTATATGTGCTGTTAATGTGTTGAGCTTATCTCCATCATGCTCAGCTAGTCTTTTCAAAAATGTGGTTCGGTGTTTGTGTTTCAACCATGTCTCAAAGCCATCAATAGATAGGGAAAAAATTGAAAAATATAAAATTAATTGAATTGGGTTGATATTTTCATAGATACTTACCCTGAAACAAAAAAAAATATTTTGGTCAGAGAGCCGCGTTATATTACTTCTATGTAGAAATTTTACTATTTCTAGCATGGGGTAGTGACACCCCATGTAGCAATTATTTTTTCTATAGTTAACATTGTTAAAATTTTCAGCAAAACCTAAACAAGGACTGACTCGCTATTCCTCAACCTGCTTTTCAAATTATATTAATAAAGATATCTACTTAATAATTGACTTTATATAAACAGTAATGACATAATGTGTACATACAACAATAAAACGTTCAATAGGAATATGAAAGACAAAGAGAGCCACGTGTTTTTCCAAAATAAAACATCCTCAAGTATTCCAATAAAAGCAGATAAAATTAGAGAGCATTGATTTTTGCTTTCTACGGGTTTGTTTGTGCTCCATTTCAACTTGTTTCTTAGAGACGCAAACATCAATGACGACTTTAATAAATGGAAACTACAAAAATACTTAGAAGCTCATGCCTCAACTACGCAAAATATTGTACCGAAAACACAAAAACAACAATAATACGATACGATGTACAAAAAATGATTCGTGAATTGTAAATTATTGACAGTGACACCTAATGTCTACAGACAGACAGACCTAGACACGACAGTGGTGTTTCTTCTTTACAAATTTGGCAACCACATTTTTTACTAGCCGCTAGTTGTCAAATAAATATAATGAGGTTAAAAACTCAAAGCTCATCGTAGGTGGCGTTACTGTTGAGTGTTCCAAAAACCCGCCATATTGGTTCATTGTTTATGTTTGTTTGATGTGAGAGTAATTGTTAAAAATCATAGAAATGTATGCGACCTGGGAGTGTAATTACCATTGAAGGAGGAACTGCGGAAACGGGAAGCCAAGACCATTGGCAAAAAAGCCTTATTAATCGAAAGGTAAATAATTAACAGGCATTATTGTGATTTGTAGGTTATGCTGTGTTATTTTTATTTATTTCAATTTTTTTTTGTAGACTGGAGGCGTACGATGGAAATAACCTCATCGAAGTTGAAGACGAACTTGAGGATGATATTCCTGAAATTTCTACCATGGATAAGTTCAGAGATATTAATTCCAGCCAAAATCTTCCACCACTCTAATAAACTACACATTCAAGAGTTTGCAGACAGGTAACAAACCATACATTCATGATTTCCTTATTGTTCCTTGTTATTTAATGTTTCAGATAGAATTAGACATTTAATGACATACATGTTGTTTCAGATTTCAAGCAACACTGAACGGGAGATACACTACTGTATGAAAGTAGAAGCATAAAAACCGTCAGAGTTGCCTTTGAGGAAAGTTATATTTATTTCCATGCGCAATGCAAAGCCCAAATGAAGAAGCTTCTATAACGGTTCTATTAAAAATGGATAATAGTGGCATGATAGTGGAGTCACTGTGAATGTGCAGCTGAAAAAGGAGTAGAAGCACAATTGATGACTTAAAAAACCGAATAAAGTATTCTATAATTCCCCGATGCAATCCCGTTTTACCAGGAAAATATAATTAGCAGTTTCTCCTGTACTACTAGTAGTAAAATGGCTTATCTCCAAGTAATCAAACCTGCTAATCCATATGCTATTGAAATGGACCATGATTCCTTGGGAATATTTTCTAAAACCTATGAGTATTGTTAAACCTACCTTTGTAAAGTTATTGTTAAACCTATTTTTAAACCACACATTTTAACAAATATCTGTATAAAAATTATGATTTTTGATTATGACAGTGTAATAAAACAAAATGAAACCCTAGTGTAAATAGTTTTATTTTCTTATACCTATGAGTATTACATAATACACTCTAAAATTGCAGCATTTAAGACACACAAAATATGTTTTTGAAGCCAAAGGTGTACTATGAATTTCTGTAATCAGCATCACATTTATTTTGAGTTTGGACCCTGCTAGACCCAGGATCAGTAAAAGTTTCTTTAGCATCACATTCATTTTGAGTTTGGATCCCGTTAGGTCCTGGAATTGGATCACCACGAGACGTTTCAATACACCGTTTCATGCAACTTCTTTTTAGCAATCGATCTGAGCGTTCTTGTGCTAGTGGGTTAACAGATTTGATTTAATATAGAGGGCACAGCACTTTTCTTTAATGTTCGGTATAAATTTTCATTGTCTGTTAATTATTTTTAATATTATAATCTTTAAGTATAAAATGGGCAGCACATAACCTCGACCATTTACTGGATTTCCAATTTTTCCTTCGAAGAGCCTTATCCCACAGTTTTCTTTGTTTTATTTCTTTGGAAAATAAATGGTTCCCCACATTTTTACAATCGACAGCTGCACAATGAGTCATATTTCGGAATTATATAGAAAACAAATATGATGTTTACAAAAATAGTATGGAAAATGACAGCTAGCTGTCAAATGTTTGGAACACTCGACAAAGCGACATCTGAAGTGAGCAAAAGGCAGTTTTTAACCTCATTTTATTTAATGTTCACATGGATGTAGTAGGATAGTATGTTCAAGTTTTACTGCGTCGTCAATCTTGTGGTCAATCTGCTAGTCTGCTTTGTGCCAAATAATGACAAACGACCGAAAGTGCGGTGTTATGTCGAAGACAGGCGTTCGAAATTGGGCACTATTAAGATTTCAATCGTGATTTCAATATCTCAACAAGTCGACTTTGGCGGCAATTTGAACACTTCCATTAATTTAAAAACATCAATTTTGGCTAAATTTCAAAGAATGCAGAAGCCACAACTAGAAAAATAACATTCAAGAAAAAAAAATACTGTCACTGTCTGTCACACGTCACTGTCAGTCAAAAAGTGTATCTTTCTTTCGTTCAGGGATTATGAATTTCTTATATTTTATATAAAATAAAATAGTAATATTACAACCAGCAGAAATACAATGACGACAATATACGATAAATGTACAAATAAAGAAGGAGCACGACCTTACAAATGCCGAGATTATGCAACAAAAATATCTTTAAATTTACAACATTTCAAAAGAGACGGCAGGTTTTGTGATATAGATTTAATATCAGGCAAAACGAAAGTAAAGGTACCTAACTTTATTATTTTATACATGTAATGGTAACGACAGTTAATTTGGAATGCAAGGTATAAAATAACAAATGCATATAGAGACTTATCAATATACAGGTATAAAATTTATACCATTAGTCATGGTTCAAATATGCCTTTCGCTGATGTCAGTTGTTATTTTTAAGTTGCGTAGGAAATTGTTTAGATTAGATTGTAGATTTCAGTTACGTTGTTACTTTTCAGGAAAATGTGGGTCAGAGAGTCGCCATAAGCGTGAGAACCACCCTACGGAAAAATTATGATTTTGGACTCTCTAATGTAGTTTTTGTTTTAGGGTTCCAATCTTTGCCATCATATAGTAGTTTCACAAATAAATGTGTATAAATTATAAAATACTTGTTAACTTTCGTTATCAAATATAGTTATAGAATAAAAAATGTTGTTTTCAATATTCAATAATTAGGGCCGGGCCATCAATCTTTTCTTTTACAGCATAACACATTTTACTATTTTACTTATCAGCTTTTTTGTGGCAAAAAAATAAATTTAAATTAGTATTTTTAATTTACAGGCACACCGTGTAGTACTGGCTGCAAGTTGTGCTTATTTTGACGCAATGTTCAGTGTGGGTCTGGAAGAAACTCAAAAAGGTCATGTTGCATTGCCTAGTGTACCTCCAGATATATTGCCCATGATAATTGACTTCATTTATTCAGGTATTCATTCTAGAATCATTTATACTTTGAAAACACATTTTATTTACTATACATTTACAAACAAAAAAAACCAGTAGTTTGAAAGGTTCATAATATCGCTTATATTCAATATTTAAATTAAAATAAACTCATGTTGCTCTTGAAGGATCTTGAAACATGGTCATAATATATTAATTCTATTCATATCTGGATTAGATTTCTTATTTGTCCTGTATGTATTCAGAGCTAGATGGAATAAATTGAAGAGTTTATTTTAATGTCCTAACTAATCTCTAAATCACTAAGATTACTTAAAACCTTTTTATAAAGAAAATTCTTGAAGAATCTTGTAGGTCAGGATATCTATAAGATAAGATAATTTATTTGCGAAAATAATGTAGGTATGTATAAAACTAAATATCACTTATTCTACCCTCAAAAGGGTGTACAAATATTTCAACAAAATCACTAGTTACAATTTATTTAACAATAATAAAATAAAATGTAAAAAATTACATTTATGTTGGCCGATACAGCGCCCTCTGTAATAGAAAAAATGATTTCCTATTGGAACGACACACTTTCATGGGATAAAAAGCCTATGCCATAGCCTATGTTGGGCTTTGAACCCCTAACAATATGTGTGCAAATTTTTATAATGATCAGCTGCTTAGTCAAGCCGTAAAGGAATAACAAACAAACTCACTTTCTCATTTATAATATTAGTAAGGAGCAAGGATAATAGTTTTTATTTAAAAGCCATTCAAACACGTTTTTTTTTAATAAAGCCATTTGCAAGATCAAGTCAATTAAGAAGATAAAATATAACAGAATCTCTAATTCCAGGTGAAGTAATGATAGATAAGGCAACTGTGCAGCATTTGTTGATAGCGGCAGATATGCTGCAGCTTAGGGAATTGGTTACCGGGTGCGGAGAGTACTTGAAGAGGGAACTGCATCCTTCTAATGCACTTGGTATTTTCAGGTACTGATATTCATCATACTAATAAATTTATTGTTCAGTATTGGGATGTACATATATAAGATTGAGATATAAAAATAATTCTTGGTATTTATTATTATATGTACATATTATGGAACTGTTTATTTAAATTAAGTAATCTAATGATTTTGGAATTCATTATTATAAGTACCTATTATTAAACCGTTTTTAGGGTTCCGTAGTAAACTACAAGGAACCCTTAGAGTTTCGCCATGTCCGTCTGTCCGTCCTCGGTCTAGCACCTAGACGCTTAATGCCAGAAAGCTGTAATATAGTATGTATACGCATATTAACAATGCTAACAAAGTAGTAGAATAAAATTTTGAAAAAATTTTTTTTTCTATGCTTCCCCTACATGTAATGTAGGAATGAAATTTTTTTTTCGCGCCGACCCCATGTTGTGGTGTATCGTTATATAAGTCTCTTAACAACATTGAGGGTGTGGGAAGATAATTTTTCCGATACAATGATCCGTTTGCGAATTATTTACATTTAACGTGCCAATTTACGTTTTGCACGGTGGTCCCCCCACCCCTCTATCTCCGAAAGTCTTATGTTTAGAAATTCGAAAAAAATCATGGTAGTAGTCCATATAGTGAACCTACTAGGAAAACTATAACGGTTAAATAGGCTCTACTACTTACCGAGTAACCGAGTAATAGCCGATAAACTTATGAAGTAAAATTTCTTTGACGAAAACATACAAATGTCATAGAATGTGGCATTATACTCATCTGCAAGCAAGCAAAGCATAGCAAATACGGAACTCTACATTATGCGTGGCCCGACACAAACTTGACCGTTTTTATTTATTTATTTATTTATTAAACAGCACAATCTGTAACAATATAGAATCCTAATTAAAATTATTACATATACCCTGTAAGGGTGTAGGCAGATAAATAGAGTGGCGCTGATGAGATCTTATACAAACTTAATAACATAGGTAGGTACTTAATTTAATATACACAACAATATTATTCACATAACAAAATAATACTTTTGTGTTGTTTTTTACATATAAATATGAAACTACAGGAGTGGATTGTAGGGATTAAAGAATCAATACCTAGGTCAATCACTGCCATATCTACAAACACTTAAACCTAGACAAAACTATCAAATATGTGTAATTTTATTTTGAATAATGAGGACTTTAACGCATAGCCTTCTCAGCCTTAAGCACCAGATTTGTTCTTTTTTCCACCAAATTGGACCAGCTTTGCTGCAATACATATACCTTACCCTAATAATGAGTGGCTTATTGTCCCTAGACGGATTGCCATATTGCAGAAACTACAAAAAAAAATACCTAAATTGTTTTCCATTCAATCTTAATTTCAGATATCAATATGTTGTAGTTTTAGTTCCTCTTGTTTGTTATTAGATGCAGAAAGCTATTTTCACAGTAAAAAAAAAAAATCGTGGACAGAACTTTCTATTTTGTCCAGCTTTTTAAAGTTACTTTATTTGTCAACTAACTTATTTATATCAACTAGGTTCGCTGAGGCACACAACTGTACAGAATTGGCAGAAGAGGCTCTCTGTCATGCGCAGGCGAACTGGAATGTAGTGGCAAATGGAGATGAATTACTAGAACTGCCGTTGCCTCAGCTAATCACATTGTTGTCTTCTGAGCACCTTAAAGTTGATAGTGAGGCACAGGTAATACATTAACTTTTATACATGAAATATATTTCAAATATGGTATTTTCGAAAGTTATTCATCGACAACGGGAGTAATGTATAATGTACTATATATATTATAGGTAGTATAAAATGAAATAGACGTGCGTTTGACTTGCATCTATGTGATGTATACCCTGTTTCTTTTAACTTGACCAATGTAGTAAACAATCTTAGCATGTCTTTTTAACGAAAATAGGCAATTAAAATTATCATTCACACCCAAATAATAATAATATAGTTAGAAATGGCATTTAACACAACAATCTTATTATTCTGGCGATATATCGATTTTACACATGGATATTTGAATAAAAAGACACGCTAAGATTGTTTACTACATTGGTCAAGTTGAAAGAAACAGGGTTTAGATGTTTTCCACTTAAATATTTTTTTATTGTATTATTTTAACATCGTGCGTGTATTATTTTAATTTGATTTATATATTTAGGTGTTGTATCCGGCGTTACGGTGGCTAGAACACGACCCCTCGTGCCGGCGACGTCATTGTTTCGAAGTATTGAGCCATGTTCGGTTGCCGCTGATTTCGCCACAACTACTTGATGAGGCAATCAAAAACGTACAAGATCCATCTATTGCAGTGGCATTGAAAACAGTTAGAGTGGATATGGTAAGCCTTAATATAACTTTTAAGTATCGCAAAGATTCAAAAAATTCAAAACATTTATTTAGAGACTTAGGTCTTCACAGACACTTTCTCTGTCTAAGAGTATAAGTATACATACAGTAATAAATGTGTAATTAATATCAGTAGGTATACTTTAAAAGGTACATTGTGCTGCAGTGTTTTTCAAACATTTTTATAACGCAATATTGGGGTATACATACCAACGTAATTTTCTAAATTTTTTTTAGCCATTTCTAAACTGTATTATGTTCTAACTTAAATACATACTCGTGCATCCACAACGCACTTTTTGTGGGGCAACACTAATAACATTGGATAACAATGTTATTGTTGTTGTTGTTGAAAAGTAGCAAAAGTTGAAGAATGTTACCGTAACATTCTTCAACTTTTGCTACTATTCAAATAACTTTTTGTTATCGGATGTTGCCCTTGGAAAGGTTGCTTCACAAAAAGTATGGACAATGGATCCATGGTAATAACAAAAAATAAACATAACGCCTCTTATTGTGCTGAGGTTTACTCTTCACAAATACAGAATGTACCCACGCGTCGAAAATCACTTGTCAGTATAAAATGAAAATAAAAAATATATTTTTTAATGTTTATAGAAAACAGGGCGCGGTGCTTTAGTCGCGCTGGCGGCGGAGCCCCGAGCCCGAGCTCGCCGCATGTTGCTTCTCGCAGGCGGCTCCTGCCATGACACAGTCTCAAATCCGCCACTCACCACAGACAATATACTCTCATCTGTATTGAAATTTGATTTATTTAAAAGGTAATTTGGGTATTTGATTAATCCAGATCCAGTGACTTTGAAATCTATGAATTGCCACTGGTTCAGATTTGCCTCAAAGGACTGAATTTTATATTGGTTATTTTATTAACAAGTAAAAGCACCTGCCATGACTCCAGCCGTTTCTTTAAAAATAATATTCACAACATAGTAACAGAATTACACTAATACATTTTTTGATAGCATTTTAAAACTAATTTAATTAATTCATAATAGAGAGCAAAAGGACGTGAGTGAATGTAGAAGTAAATGTAAAGTAGAATAACGAAGAAAAAAAAGAAGTCGCAGGTCGCGGAAACAGTTAATAATAGTGATTTCAATGTGTTTCAAACTCTAGGGAATGGGAGGAGCTCTCGCCCATGGGTATAGCCCGAATTCAACCCGGAGTCGCGACACTGGCAGGCCGCGTTTACGCAGTAGGCGGTGAACAGGGAAGTCAGATTCTTGCAAATGGCGAAGTGTACGATCCACAGGTATTTTAATTGATATTTTATTTATAATCATTACATTCCAAACATGAACAGCATTATATTTGTATACTAGCAGTTGCCCGCGGTGTTACCCGCGTTTTATTATACCTATACCACCTTTTTAGTTTTATGCATAGCAACGCCATCTGCTTTATAAAGCGCCATTGCCTTTTGACCAAATCCTACGGGAATAGTGTTCTTTTCGGGATAAAAACTACCCTCTGTGTTAATTTCACCAATAAATATCATAAAAATTGGCCCAGCCATTTTGACCAGCAGGAAATAACAAACATACAAACTTTCGCCTTTTGTAATATTAGATTAGTGGGAAGTGGGATAAATCTTATAGCCACGAACTGAATAATATTTGTATATCTTTCATTCCAGACTGATAAATGGACAAATATATCACCGATGAAAGAGGCGAGATGCGAATTTGGTCTCACTGGATGGAGTGGTCACTTGTACGCTTTCGGTGGGTGGGTTGGCTCTGATATGGGGGCGTCCGTAGAAGTCTACGATCCAGTCACTGACGAATGGACATTAACTGGACGAATGCCGGAACCGAGATTCGGCATGGGCGTTGTTAATTTTGACGGTAAGTTTTTCACAATACATTTAACTTGAACAAAATTTATTGTATTTATTTAAAAAAATATCGTGAAATTCAATTTTTGCATTTGCAGTATTTTTTTTGCTCGATAACAATGAAGTTAGGGATCGTTTTGTATCATTCATCTAATTCCGGGTACAGGCTGCTGTAACGTTAATGTAACAGAATCCCCATAGTGGAAGTCTTGCGCGCACGAACTGTGCTCATTACGCGTACGAACTTAGCATTGAACTCGAGCTCGCCGCGATCGATGGAGGAAGAAAACATAGCGCTCCGTCGTCCACACTATGAAAATTAAATGCTCCTTTCATGTTACATTATATGGATTTTTGATTAGGGCTCATATACGTGGTGGGCGGTTGCACGCACACCTGGCGGCACACGCGCGACCTGCTGTGCTACCACCCCGCGTCGCGCAAGTGGCGCGCGCTCACGTCCATGCGCCACCCGCGCAGCCAAGCCGCCGCCGTCGTGCTCGGCAACTACCTCTACGTCATCGGCGGGAACGCGCCGAGGAGGACCGTACTCACCTCCGTCGAAAGATACAGCTTCGATGACGTAAGTACATTTTCAACTATTTCAATACAATACTGTAAAAATACTGAATTTCTAACGTAACGAATTACACTAGTCACCACCAAGGCTGACACGCGCTGACGTTTAACGCAGTTCGAAACTGACACTTATTACTTAGTGCATAACGAAATCTATTTTCAATTGTTTTATAAGCTGTGAGTCGCGTTGTTGGCGATAGTAGTATTTGCGTATATACATAATTTATAATACCAAGGATTCATATAGATAATAATATTTTTAGGATTCCTGGGAAGAGGTGACGAATTTAAAGGTGGCTAGAGCGGGATGTGCCGCAGGAGCAGCTGAAGGTATGCTAGTTGTAGCTGGTGGGGACAGCGAGAGCGGCGGCGAGAGGGCCTTCTACCGTGCTCGCACCACGTTATCGAGCGTAGAGATCTACGACCCGCGGGAGAACACGTGGCAGCCAGGCCCGCCGCTGCCCCACTCGCGCGCCGAGGCGGGGGCCGCATTGCTTTGACCCGTGACGGAGATACATTTAACACGTTGAACGAGAACACGTCACGCGTGTAAACGAGCTCGTCCGAAACGGCACATGTTAGCCTTGTTAAGAAATTCGACGCGTGTAAACGGAATCACGACGCTTTCGCGGCGGCATATATTACTCGAGAATAAAAAACGACATGCGTGTTAACGAAACCGTTACTGCTGGGCGTGTTATAAAAACGGCTAACATGTGACACCACGTACGTGACGTGATTGGACGCGTGACTTTCTTTTCTTATCGTGTTGAATATCAATTATTTGCACACAGATTTTTTAAAACGATACTTTGTGATCAGTTACGATCTTCTACAACAACACCGTAACTAACTGAAAGTGAAGGTCGCGTTAGGCCACTGCGATATGTAGAAATAAGCTATTTTGCACTTAACAAAGAACATGGTTCTAAAACTGTGTGCTGTTAAACCTCCCGTGCCAATCCCTCGAAATATTTCCTGACATAAGAGGGATTTCCTTTAAGTAAATACAAGTTTTTTTTTTTTAACAAATTTGGCAGTTTTGACGTTAAAAAGGTACAAAATATGAAATAAGCTATTTTTTTAGCACAAAATTAATCTGTAAAAATATAATGTTGATTAGATATCCACTATACACTTCAAATATTTGGTGCAAACGTCCATGTAGGCGTATACTTTGAACGGGATTATAATATCTATTTCCCATAAAATGGTAAAAGGTCTCCATTGCTGTCAGACACGCTATGCAAGTTGTTTGAGCTTTACTTTATTTGAAAATATAATGTAAGTGAAACACACACGATAAACACGAATGCAGTGTTATGATAGGTTAACATGTGTAGCATGTCTATGCTATTAAATAATACAAAATATTTAATGTATTATGGTTATATTTTACATTTATAGACGGCGGCAAAGTATACGTATCTATGAATTGACTGTCTATTACATAGCGCGCCGACGCGATAATTATATTTTGTCATTTTTTTTGTTAACTCGTGACTATGAAAAGCCTCTTCCAGCTAAGCGGCCAAGCCATTTGTGAATAATTGACAAATGTAATATGTATTGTGTTGAATGTTAAATTTTACACGTTATAGATTGAACGTAGTTGCGCACGTATAACTAGGTTCTGAAGAATCATTATTATTAGATTAATTTCTACCTATGTGTTTCTATGTAGTTCAATGTTGTTGGAGTAAGATATTTATACACTATTGTTGTTTAGTTGCCAGCCATTATTATATGTCAATGGTTATATGGCCTGCTGTTGTGTTATTATTGTCGTTTTTGTGAGGAAAATCTCAAAGAGTAACTGAAGATAAACAAATGGATATAATTTCAGATTATTGGTAATTAATTTATATAAAAAGTACAATATTAGGTATGTTGTGTGATATGTAACTTCGTCTGGGTTTCCCCGTTTTTACAACATTTTTCATTGATGTTCCACACCTATTGGTTGTACGTAACTTCCTTTCCCCCACTTCCTTGCCCTTTCTCACCATATTGAAGATCTCTCACTCACAGTGTTGTCTCATTCACACACTTTTCACATTATGAGATGTAAAAAAATTGTTCCATTTTTTATATTTTCTTTATACAAACCTTGTTCTTACGATAACTAAACTCAAAATCTCTTTTTGATTTTGTACGATATTAAATTATCTGGGGGTAAGAGCGCGTCCGTGAAATCTGAACAATCTTATCAATTAATTAAGACGTTCAAAAAGACACGCTCTACGTGTGAAAGCGATCGTCACGCGTATACGGCTTCACACGCAATGCCTGTGTGTGAATATGGCTGTGCCTGTGGCGATATTTTTCCACTACTATATTACTATTGTGCGAGACACGCAAAGCATGACGCCGCCTTGTCGCTACGGCGGCGCGGTGCAAATTTACACGTCCTGCGTGTTTTGGTTATAAATGCCCTTACTAATAAGTATTGTTTAACAAATGTATAGTTATTCATTGTTTGGTCACTGTCATTATGTAAAACTATACACTCATATGCAACATTTATTAGTAAGGGGGTAAGATCACAGTAGCACTACGTATTATTACTGTTCTTCTTCCTGTAGGTATACTTAACGACCAATGTTAAAAAATTAAATATAAACTTTTATATTCCATAAAATATGCATTAAGGTCGATATTAGTTTATTAACGCAAAAGCCTTCCAATATGTATCTCTGTTGCATTATTTTCTTATTAAGGATATTGTATTATTTATACTAAGGTTTACAAAATAATGACTGAATATGAGTGTAATATAGTCTAATTTTTGTCTGATAATGATCTGTAGAGCTAGTATGTAACAATTTATTGCAAGAATCTAAGAAAATTATTATATATTATGAAGTAAATGAGATTTTTTCAACGCATGAAATGCCGTTAAATGCTGTTTTTAAATATTATTATAATAAAGGCTCTTTTTATCTTGTTTATTAGCACAGTCAATGTCTATATGAGTGTTCTGCTGTTGTATCAAAACAATTCTTAGAATCAGGAGTATATATTAATTCTACCTTATGAAGCACAAGGAATTTTGTACTTTCAAAAATATGTATCGAAATTAATAATATGTCAAAAAGTTTGATAATAGCGTATAATATTGTTGATAAACATTTTTAGCTACTATGTGTATTTTTCCTGTTTTCAAAGACTTCGCTAAATCAATATCATATTACCTTACAGAGGACTTGAGGTAGCATTTCAACCTTAGTGACCGGAAACGAATTTAGTCGCACGACTCACTGCTTAGTATGAATTTATGTACCGACAGCGTCGCGCGACCGGTGTGCGTGGCCATTCATCAACTTGAATTATGCTTCCAGTAAATTATAGCCCAACGAAAGCCAATGTGCGGCCAAACTCTTCATTTGGGACCTATTTCCTATGTTTTAGGAAACTAACGCTAAAAGCGAATGCCAAAGATATTATGTGTATTTTTTATCTGACTCCCCCTGGTGTCTCTGTGCTCCATGGGCGGCAACGATGACTTACCATTAGGTGACCCAAATGCTCGTTTGAAAACCTCTTTCATAAAAAAAAATAACAGGTCACTATATTTTTTTAATCAGACTTTTAAAAGCTACTTATTGTAAAAATATATAAAATAAAAAAAATAGACTTACAATTTTATTTTACTTTGCATACATAGGTATGTAAATCAATGTTCTAAACAGTTTTCCAAGAAATAGGTCACACAAAAGTTTTTGTTTATTCTGGCGATTGGGCGATTGATGCATAAGATCAAGATAACACAAGCCTCGAACTGATAAATTTATTCAGAATGCAGCCTTTGCTATAACGATGTATGTGCTGCTACCATTGAGTATGCATTCTGCTGAAATTTCTGTCGGCAGTATTTCTGCTAATATTTACATTTATAATTTAACTGGGTGATATTAATGTGTATGAATAACATATTTTAAGAGTTAAGTATAATAAATATTTTATACAATCAATTTACTTTTTATTTACTAACTTCAAATTTCCTTGGTTTTTAATTAGATCTACAGTCTATTAGAAACATGTTGTTACTTTAGTACCTTGCCACTTTTGTATATCATTTAATTAATGCAGCCCGTCAACAATATTTCTGCCTTACCCGATAGTTGACTGGTACAGTCAGGTGCACATCGAAGAGGCGGCTTTACCTAGTGTGCAGGGTGTGCGGCGCCCCTATACCGTGTGACACGGCGCCCATGTTATGACGCCGGGCGTTATAACTCGAATCAACCCTATGTAAAAAGAACTCCGGTTTGCATAGAAAAAAAAAACTTTTGTTTCAACATAAAATAAACCTTAATAAAGATATTTTAAAGATTGGGTGGCAGTGAGTGTCGGTCACATCACTACCAAAGCCCCAAAGGCGCGTGCCGCCCGCACCTGCACCCGCCGCCGGCACCTGTTTGATTTGTTAGAAAGCACGCCGACAATCATTGCGAATTCGGTTGTTTACAATCTTAATTATTTATAAAATAACGTTCAAAATGGCATGCATGGGCGGACGTGGCAATTCTCAAAGGCATGTGCAAACGCGTGCCGCACTTTGCACTCTACCGCTCTGCTACATCGGCTTTTCTTTTGATTAAAATGGTATAAAAAGGAAAATTTGATTTGTCACACCTATTGTGATTGCGACTTTCACCAGGGTCAGAGCTCGTCAAAAACTAGCTAGCGAAATTAAAGTCTGAAAATAACATTACTTACAGTGAGCGAGTGATGAAATAACCATAACTCGTTTTGTAATTTTTTTACCCCTTCCTTCCCAAATAATTATCCAAATTAAGATTGAACTCTGCTCTTATTTAAGGTCGCAGTTAGAATGAATTTTGACAGATGTGGAAAACTTGATGGGTACGAGACGAGACCCAGTACACATGTGTTCATTGTTTGTTATTTAAGTTTAAGGTGTAAACAAACGCCTTAACAGGCCTAAGGAAGGAGGAAACTTTTTTTTTTTAGGTTTAGGTTGGACCGCAGAGAGCGCTAGGGTAACTATTGCACCCGGGCGCTACATGGGCTAGAACCGCCTCTGCATCGAGCTTTACACTTGCAGTACAATTTTGGCTCTTATGACAGAACTTAAGAATGGTACAAAGTCCAATATGTAAAGGTCGACCTGCTCTTGATGGTACTACCTTTAGGCATAAGTCCGCCAAATGTACTTTCTTTGTGCAATAAAGATTAAATAAATAAATAAAATAAATGCATACTTTTCGTGAACGAACATGTGAGTAATAGTGACAAGGTACTAAAGTGACAACATATTTATGCTGACGGTACACTAAACTATTTAAACGGTTAATCCAGGAAACTTGGCAGTTGATAGTTCAGTTATATCTGATGCTAAATAAATCCGCCCAATGATCCCCTCGAACAACGATGCCGGTCTGTCGGGGCGGCGAAGCTCGGTGCCAGTGCGCTCCACAGCGCACCACTCCATGAAACAGCTTGCTCGATACAAGTGAATTGGTTTCTGAAAAAAATAATATTATGTAGAGTCAAAAAAATATTGTACAATCACTTGTACATTGTGTTTAAAGTGCATTATTTAGACGTTACTACAACGACATAGGAAACGTTAGGAACAATAATTTATATCATTGCAGCCGACTATACCTATAAAGGCATTTATCTAGTTAAAATTGAAATGTCTAAATCTTTCCAAGAAACATTTCGAGGTACCATTGTATGTTTCGGGATTCCCCACTTTTTGGTATGGCTCATTTTTAGAAGTATTACAACAAAAAATTTTATATTCAACTAGCTGTGCCCTCAACTTCAATCGCGTGGTTGTCGAAAACACTATCCGTTTACGCAGCGCTCCTCAAATATGAATAATTTTCCCCGTTTTTGCAACATTTTTCACTGATGCTTCGCTCCTATTGGTCAGCGTAATGTTATATAGCATAAAGCCTTTCTCGACAAATGGACTATCCAACACAAAAATAATTTTTCAATTCAAACCAGTAGATCCTGAGATTAACGCGTTCAAACAAACAAACTCTTCAGCTTTATAATATTAGTATAGAAATGGTAGATACCTTCGTAGCTTGATACAGTTGAATGAATGTATATGCATTTCCACTGACGCCATGACATAAGCTGTAACCTTTTGTAACTAATCCACGTTGCCATACAATATCCCCACATTGTAAAGCCACTTTTAAATATTTATCTTCATCAAAAATCTATTAAATAAATATGCATTATGTTAGTATAACCGGCAACACAGAACAGTCTATCCATTCCATGACACCTAAGCTTTTAATATTGGAACTGTAATGGACAATACGACAAAAAATTTGAATATTCTATAGAGAATTTATTGAGAAATAATTTAATAGAGAATATTCAGTTTTATTTAACAGAAAGATAATTTTAGAATTTTTATACAATTTTGATTAATTAATTCTAAAATTATCTTTCTATCTTTACATTCAATTTTATTGTAATTTATTACCTGATGGGCCAATAAATACAGAGGCACAAATCCCGGTGCTCCATGACACCACTGCACCAGTCTATCTCCAGATGTAGTGCCCAGGGAGGATGGGAAATTTCCACTGGGAAGTCGTTGATCAAGTAGCCAATCTAAGGTCGGCTTAATATAACTCCGAACATCAAGGACATTAATATACGAATAAGCCTAAAAATAATTAATGCATTTACATAATATCGAAATATGAATTCCCATATTACACATAAACTTCATGTATTTAAATTTGTCCTTTTTGGAAATAAACATAACAAATAAGGCATTTTCATTGTGAATTTTATTTAATGTTTAGATGAAATTCATTATATTTCGCAGTGGTAAGGGATGAGTTTATTAGGTACATGATTGGTTGCTTTACATAAAAGAGCAAGACTATAATCGAAATGTACAGGCAGCGGCATAAATATAAGCTAGTCAGTCACTATAAACTTTACTGATATGTTCACTGAAAAATCTTCAGCAATTAAAATTATAATATTTATAAGTGACAAGATATTTATGCTGCTGACTATACATCAATTAGTAATAATATTACCTGTAAAAGCATATACAATATACCAGCCATTCCATGAGCAGCTCCTAAATAAATCTTATCATGCCATTGCCATAAAAGTGGACTATTAGACTTCATGTGAGCAGATAATTTTTTTCCAGATTTCAGTATAGAAATGATTACCTATAAACAAAAATTGGGCTTTAAGAGTTAGGCTGTGTTTTCATCTGCAATTAAAACAAAAAACCTAAGCATTTGAGTAGATGCAAAATATATAAGTACATTAAAATTGTTTTCTAATTATTACCTTTTCAATATAACTTCCAGGAATTATCTCTTTTCCAGGACAAACATTTTTGTTCACAAAAAGTAGAGCATAAAGATAACCGGACTTGCCATACAGGAGTTCATCAGGTGACTCATGTAGTAAATTTGCCAAAGATATAAGTCTTAAACAGAACAAAATAAATTTTATTTCAACACACATGTTATGTCACAATTCAAGTATTTTTATTTATTCAAATAGGCCTAATGCGAGCTCTTTCAAGTCATCCTCATTTTTTTTTCACAGTATCTTTGTACTTTGTGTATTATTCATTTTATCTGCTAAAACTGATTAATGTAATCAATATATTCTTGGAGGGACTAATCACACAATGCCATCTAGTTGATATACTTACATATATATATATATTTACACATTTTTTTTGTAAATAAATACTTTTTATACATAGTAAACAATAGACCAAGATAAAGATACATGATTGTCTTGAGCCAACAAACCCGCGCCTCTTTGGATAAAGTAGCCAATGCTACCACACAACCACTGAGCCTGTCATTGATCAATGTCGTAATATTCCTGTTTTAAGCAATACAAGTGATTAGTTTTTACCTTTGTGCTAATATTTTGTAATCTGGAAGATTGTCTGGCCTCCTGGTTCCTAACTTAAATGATATAACAGTAGCCAAAGCTAGAGGGCCTGCATCTCCACACAGAAAACTTATACGACGACCTTTCAAGTTGTCTATGTTTATGTAATCCAGTGCTTGCTACAATTAAATAAGAAGGATTTAAAATATACATATAGTAATAAATAATCTGCTTCCAATATAAGACATTTTATTTATTTTACTGGCCCATTTTATTATTCAAGCACAGATTTATAGAGAATGAAAGTAATAGGATAAAAACGTGCTGTGATTTCTGACACAACCACAGATTTGATAAATGTTTAGTGTATAATATAAATAAATAATTATAAATGGAGAATACCCTAAGCATTTCATGATTGCATTCATTTTTTCCAAATGCATTTGAATAATAATATAAAGCTAATCCTGAAGATCCTGTGTACACAGTTCCATCTTGAAAGAGCTCATTTTGCATCTCTGTAGTCAACAAATCTAACTTTGAGGACATAAAACTTTGTAATTTTGACAGAAACTTCTCGGACACCTGAAATAAATTTATATCAGTCTCATTTCTTACACACGACAGCATCGCCACAAAATATCGTAGCGTAAGTTACATCTTACCGCATTCTTGTTTTCATTGAGAATATGGTTTGATGCGGTCGAGAAATCATCAAACTTATTTTGGAAACAACAGTTTGAAAGCATGTTTATGAATTAAATATGAAGAGGCGCGTGTTAAGTCCAATGTATTTTAATTTATATCCATTTACATTAATTTACAAAATCTGATATGAAAGAAAACCTTTGCTATTTTTTTTTATTTGTTAAAATACTTTTCATTGATAGAATGAATTGTATTCAGCAAACATTTTTATACAAATTTCATTATAAGATTTACATTTCGGCATGAGTATGATTACAATTTTGATAAGGAAATTATATTCTGAAAGCGACAAAATATAAATTTTATTTGGATTTGAAGACGGACAAACCAACCGAACCAAACGAACGAAAGCAACTGTCTGTCTGTCATGTCATGTCAGAATTGTCAGATTGTCAGATGGTGCGAGCCGTGAAGTGCTGTCAAAACATTATTTGTTTTTTAATTTTTACATTTGGCAACTATCTAAAAAAAACTACATAAAATCTTGCTTGCAGTGCAGACTGTGCAGTGCAGACTTCCTCGAAAGTTGAAATTACACGAAATCACAGAATAATAGATGCAAAATTGATAAAGGTGTCAATTTTCTGTAATAAGATGACATAACTTTGGTCATTTTATTTAAGTAGTATTTAACTTTGTAAAACGGTAAAACCAACACCGAGCCGGCAGTATTATAAAAAAATTCGTCTTGTGGTCCCTTTACGATTCTATCCTTGACTGTTTTGTCCCGTCTAGTCTATCCATCGACCATAATTCATTTGTCAAATTTTACAATTTGCTGGACGGGCAGGAGGAAGAGGAAAGGAAAAGATCGGAAAGAAAACGCGCGACGCGCATGCGTCTGACAATTTTCGGCCATATTGTTATGACGCATACAAGATCATAGGTCTCCGCCAGTGACGAGTCTTCTCACAGTTGACGTGGCTACTACGTACCATCCCGTTCACCCACTCCGGACGCAGCATAGACGGTGACGAGGAATACGTAACTGGTGAGTGCTTGTACTGAAGACAAAACTTGCAACCTGTCACGGTCGCATATATTTGGGTTAACAAATATGGATAATCTACACGTTATTAGATTTAGACAGCTACGGCAATACAGGGAAATCTTTGAAGTATTGAAAAATGTGTTGCGTATTTGTTAGACGCAATAGGAAAATGTCTCTGCTATGACGCGATGATTCCGTTTTAGGATTTCCCCCTTGTTGAATACCATCGTACCAATAACTAATGATGTTTGACAACGAATGTAACCGTGTTAGTGCCAGGAACAGCAAGGAATACACAGAGAGTTGACCTTGAATATTTTAGGTGACCTTAGTGGGGATGGACGGAATGGTGGAGGAGAACGGCACCTCTGGCGGGGCAGGCGGCGCGGACCCGCTGGCGGGCGCGGGCTCGTCGGCCGGCGCGCCGCACGTCGTCGCCGTCACCAGCATCGTGCAGCTCACGCTGCCCACCCAGGCGCCCTCCGCACAGGTACCACTTTGATTACAAACAAACCTCGTATTTACAATGTCTCATCCCATTGTGTCCACTGTAATTTAAGTTAGCCAGACATTGCATTCAATTGATGTTACTTTGAAATAAGTTTAAAACCTAATATTTACAAAGTAATTTACACATTTCAAGGCAGTGTGAAGTTGGATAGTAAGAGTCTAGTTGGAATACAATCACATAAACAAAGGACATTATCTCTCTTTATTGCAGGTTCAGAGTGTAATACAACCAAACCAACAGTCTGTTATTCAGACGGCTTCCAATATCCAGTCGGTGCAGTTACCAAAAGGAAATGTGATCCTTGTTGGCAAACCAAACTCAGTCATCCACACAACTCAAGGGTCTTTACAAACCTTACAGGTGAGATAATAATGATACTAAATATTGTTTGAATAACAAAAATTTATGTAGGTACACACAGAAAAAGATAATGATGTAAACAGACTTGGAGGATTAACAGAAAAATGAATGACAGTTTTGATATTTTAGTCATCCTGTCTATAAACACACTAATAGCTTTAAATTAAATACTTATTAAATAATAATGAGGATGGTAGTATTTTCAAGACTTATTTTATAAACAAAAGTTTAAAAAAAGCAATGAATGAATATTTTTACATAAATAATGTCATGTCTGTTATCTTTGAGGTGCTGTATAGCAAAGCTGTATTCATATGATATTTGTGAATTTTGTTTTGTAAAACTACCGGACTCTGGACCAGGACCTGTTTCAACATTTGTTAAAAAGTTTCTATTAGTCTTATTTGTCAGATAAAAATGAACCAAAGACTGTCAAAACCATGTGGAATGTAAAAAAACTGAGTTCTCTGATCTGAGAGAGACTAATTAAAATACCATGCATTTACCATATCCTGTAAATAGGCTATCTACTCTGCAAAGGCCGAAATAGGCTTACAATTTTATTAAGAATTACAACAAATAATTCCAGATAAAACCAGAACCCAATACGTTGATGGGAGCCCAAGGTCAGTCATGCAGTGATGACAGTAGTGACGATGAAAGTCCGAAACGGAAATACAGGGAAATGTTAAGTAGAAGACCATCATACAGAAAAATTCTTAATGACCTTGGAGGTGCAGAAATTGCTGGTAAGTAACAAACTTATTTGTAATTTATTTAAAATATAGTATTGAATTGGCTGTTGTCCTGCATTGTAATAGTTTCTCTCTTACTAGAATTCTATAAATTATTGGTTACTATTTCAATACTGACTTTTAAATCAATATCATTTTAGTTTACGGATAAAAGGTTACTGGTTTCCTTGGATTGTGCTCTGATAGCAGTCTCCATATAGTGATCAGTATCTTTACCTATCTTTTTTGTTTAGATGCCAGACTCCACTAATCCTAATGTTCTATTACTCATTGAAATGTATAAGTGAGTGAAAACAGCAAGAATATCAGGAACTGTATTATACTGTCAGAGTATAGTATAAGGATAAAATATTGTTTTGATTTACACCTGTGTATGAAATGTGAAGATTGTGCTTTTCATTACTCATATAATATTGTTAAAATATTATCATTCCAGCTACCTCTATAATTTTCTATACACACGATTTATGTACATTTAATTAAACAGGTGCATTTAACTGATAACAGTTCTGCTAGATTAATTTATAATAGGTAGAAGAATTAAATTTCAAACAATACTAGTTTGATTGAGCATCTCCATGACAATGACAGTTAAATCTTAGCTTTATAGTGTAAGAACATGATGATATTACAGACAATCGCATGGGATCTAAACCAGGATGTGAAAATGAAGTGTCGCTGTCATCTCCCTTGTCATTTGCACCAGGTCAGTTAAATGTGCTGCCGCCGACACTACATGTCTCTGTGTGCAACATGTGTCACTAACCTGTTACAATGCATCATATTGCCGTGTCCTTACACGCCTCATTACCACTAGCTTTAAGAATATCTCTTACTTTTCAGTTTTACTACTGAAACTCTTGCTATAAAGAGACTACAATAACATGCATTGTCATAACTCTTTCAGTTTATGTTTAGTCTAGTTGACTGGGCTAGAATCATGTCGACAGTAGTACTTTCTGCTACTCATATAGTTTCACGTAATTATCTCATTTATGTCATTTTACATAATAATTTGGTGATTTGATCTAACTACACTCAAGCTAAGCTTCGGTTTGCTAAACTATGACATTGGTTTTGTTTTTTTGTGTTCTTTTACAACTATCTTAAAATATTTTAGTAATTCTTTTTAATTCGTGTTTATTATGTTATGTATGTATAGAATGAATAGAAATGATGTCACCTCACTATAAACTTGAATGCGATTTTACCCGATGACGTAATGTAGCGCGCGGGCACTGGTGACGTCATTCCGAAACTTGGTTACCGAGCACGAAACGATTTTATGTTTCTTAGATACAAATATTTATTTTATCAGTACTTGCAGGATTACATTAGTTTCTCGAATAATTTAAAAATATATGCATGAAAATTCGAATTAGGAGTACAATTATTTATTTTCTACTTTAAAAAAAAATATTTTAACTGACACACTGACCTGAAAACAACCCAAATTATATCTCAAGTGCATATTTCTAAAATACCTGTATAGTTTAATTGGACGTAGAGAAATTATAAATATATCATAATGCTAGTCATAGATAAGTTACAACGATATGAACGATATTAATAAATAATTTCCTTAAAAAGTGAGTCTTTGATACTCATTTCAGTATTTTAAATAAATCCACAAGAACAAAACTATTTTTATAGGTATAAAATCTCGTTAAACTTTTAAATGGAGATGAGATTGAGCTACCTAATGTAATAGAAAGTATCTAACACAACTTATACATCGCTTAACAAGATCTATAACGTCTTTACAAATATCCTATCCTGTCCTTCACCTCTGGGCAGTAAAGGACAGTTATTTCTAACGTCGTTTGGGATCCAGATTTTAGTACCTGTAATCTGCCTTACAAAATCGATCTAGGTTTACAAAATCGAGCGTACCATTGGCTGCCGCCCCCGCTATTGAACCTATTTCTTGAGGACTTGAAACTGTAACTCTAGGCTTATGCCTAAAGCTTATGCTCTATGATATACGCTGTAAGAATGTGTCCATATTCGAACTTACCTACCGTCTGCCTTCGGCCTATTGAAGAGAAATATAAGTTATCGATACAACGAGAAAAATACTAAAGAAAATGGTGCCCACCGCACCGCCGAGACTAGCGCCCGCCGAACAAGAATGGACAATACGAAGAAATTGTCGCCTTTTTAATCTCCTATCTAAAAACAGGCAAAAGAAATCATTATTTTTTACTTTTGTTTCTATATTGAAATAGAAGTTCACACTAACAGTTGCACAAATACATTTTAAAGTTGGAAAAGGCGGTTCTGTCTACCGTCTTATTAACATATGACGCGATGTAAACATTCGAGATTTAATTTTCAGTTGCCTAGTATGTACACAGTTTTGTTAAGTTTAGCACTAGATGGCGGAGTGCGTATAATGTTTATTTTCTAACTATAAAAAGATGTTTTGTTTTCATGAGATAATGATTAGGTCACGTGATGATAAGTTAGCATTCGAAGTGATTAGATAAAATAATAAATCACTTGGCTAATTTATAAATGACACTGGAGAATTTTCCCGTTGATTTTGTCTGATTCTGTTCAGATTCGTGTTGAATAGATTGAAAAAAAAAAATGTTATTCAAATAGGCCTAATATAAGTTCTTTCGAATCTTTTCTATGAGGTAATGTAGATCTAACAACTATACAACAATTCCTGGTATATGAGATAGGGATACATAATTAAGATTTGTAAAAAAAAATATTGCGAAAACCATCGACATGATGTCTTAGAGCATTAAACCAGACCGGAGATGACACGCGCAACAATTCCTACGCAAAAATTCTCGCACACAATCTTAAGGTTCCCGGACGATTTCAGCGCGCCGTGAGGCATGTTTGTTCGCTGTTTGTAAGAACACCAAAATGTATATAATTATATTTGTGTGTGATTTCAAGAAAACAGACCTTTTTCTTGCGCATAGGAAGAAGGAAATTTTAAAATATCTGTCTATAGTATTTATAAATATTTTTATTCACGACGCCTTTTTCAAAAAAATACCATGAGTTATATTTGGCCATTGTTTACGAAAAGACGATAGGGAATTTCAAACATCAAAAAATACCATTAGCATCTGCATATAGTCTGTAAGCACATAGGAAGAACACTTTTTTCAACTTTCATATAAAAAATACGTGAAAAAAAATCGTTTATATTACGGTATTTCCGCAAAATTCACCGAGGAAAATGAGTTATTTTCATATATTAGCATCACTTGTATGTACTAATAAAAATAATACATTAATTTAGGGCAAATTTACTAACATAATCTGTTTTTTACTCAATAAAAAAACATTAATTATATTTAATAATTAAATGGCAAAGTGACCGCGTTAGCAGCCGCGCAACGCGGAATGCGCTAGTCCCCATAGGCGTGCGCAAAAATCGTCCGGGACTCTTAAGGCTCGCGCAAACTATAGCCGTGGGCGGGCCTCAACGCATCGCATTACAAAATTGCGCCAAAGCACATAGCAGGCGCATCGGGCCGCACCGCAACGCAATATTTTGAATCAGTCAGGTTTTGGCAATCTAAGAGGATAGTTCTGACGCTGCTGCTGTTTAACGAAGAGATGAAGCAGAAAAGAAAACGTAGCATACGAGTACACGAGATTTGCAAGAAGAGAAATGTGTATGGTGAATTGGGAGTGACCCTTTTTAAAGATTATTAGAAGATGAAAGAAAATTTGTTCAATATTTTAGAATGACATATGAAAAATATTCGGAGCTTCTTCATACATTAAATATTGTTAAACATAGATTCGGCTTCTGTTTGGTAATTCACGAACAGCACTCGTTCAGCCGTCTACTTGTTGCGTCTGCCAACGCACACTGAGGCGGGCCGCATTGCAACGCATAACATTGCTGCAAAAATACGCCTGGCTAGCGATGCGCCAGTGCGTTTCGATGCGGCCCGTCTGAGGTGTGCGATAGCTCATACAAAATGTATGAAACTGATTCAGGAGGATTTTTGTTATGCGTTGCGGTGTTACGCGGCCCGCCCTAATGTGCGCGGGCCTTTAAACTACACGCACACAATCGCATCTCTGCAACTAGTTTCATATAACGGGTATGACCGCCGCTCACGTACCTTTGGCAGAGGGGTACGCCTATGAGTGTCGCCTCCGGTCTGGTTTAATGCTCTAAGCATGATGTATTAATCCAATTTTTTCATAAGTAATTTTCCGATCTAGTATGTCGGGTTTTGATTAAGACTATGTTTGGTGACTATAAACTGGATTTCCGATATTATAAAGCAAAATACCTTTTGCTATTTTATGACGTAACAAAGAGCACAATCTTTATACTACTATTACTGTTTTTACGATGTAATGCTGTCCTTTTTACATTATGTGTATGTTTTTGTTTTACCAGTAATTCCCGCGGGCGCCCTTCAGACAGAAAGCGGGCTGCACACTCTGGCAGTTTCGTCGGCTGCGGGCGGAGGCGCCATCGTGCAGTATGCTACCAACCAGGATGCTCAGTTCTATGTCCCCGGTTAGTGTCCTTTTAATTATAACTTAGGAGAGATTCACATGTCTCATAACACTATGTTTTACCAAAAACACGAACAAATCGTACTATGTTTACAGGTCCTATGCTAGAAGACCAGACGCGCAAACGTGAACTTCGGCTGTTAAAAAATCGTGAGGCGGCAAGAGAATGTCGTCGCAAAAAGAAGGAATACATTAAATGCCTTGAAAATAGAGTGGCAGTGCTCGAAAACCAAAACAAGGCGCTCATAGAGGAACTAAAATCTCTAAAAGAACTTTATTGCCAGCAAAAGACAGAATGAGGCCCGGCCGGCTAAGCGGGTGTGCCGCCGCCCGGCGCCCGCCGGACTCCGCCTCAGGCACCCGTCGTCCCTCGCGGCCGCGTGCCCAGGACTGTTTGCTCCGCTCCGCTTGGGAGTAGGTTCAAATAAGTCGCGAATTACCATTAAAGATCAAGTGGATTTATAAGTATTGTTAGTTTGATATAATGTTGATTGTTAATATTCTGTTTTATAATTTTCTGTTATTTTTTTATATCAGTTTAAGACAAGTGAAAACGAGCGCACTATCTATAATATGGGTATCGGTCATGTATACTCGTGTTTTTTTACAATATTTTCATGGAATAGTCAATTTGTGTCGAGTATTTTGTCAACCATTCCAAATATTTTACCTATTCGCCTTTATTTGTATAGAAATTTCTGTCTGACTTTGTCTTGTGTGCCATTTTCTCTTTCGGACAATTATTTTATTGTTTGCACAGTGACTTAAAAGTTACTTTCAAAAGGACATCTTAGCAGTAATGTAATTAGATTTACGTTTTATATCTCCACGTTCTTTTTTTGGAAAAGGTGTTTTAATTTCCTAGATATTCTATCAATTACATATTATAAGTAAATGTTAGTTGTTCTTAAAAATTAACTTGGATAGTTTACATATTTTTCACATGTGTCTGTGATTACAAGTAATGATGAAATTCATCCTCTATGGTTATTATGATAAAGCGGTTGTTAATTATTTTCAGCGCCTGCCGGGCGTTTGTGGATAAGCCAAAGTTAATATGTAGTTATATTGTGCAATACCCATATTGCAATGTACAGTTTATCTGTCACTGTCTCTTTTAAGCGAAATATGAACGAATGAATAAAAAATATGTACATTGTGTATAGAATAAATAAGAATGTAAAGTATATATGTATAATAAATAATGATTCCTCTGTATATACACCTACATTTGAATATATCGTGGATTAGAGGGAATGGTCGACGTTGCATATCACCAAGAAATTATTTTCAATTTCGTGCATTTTAGTCTACTATCTTTCATGATATTACAGAAAGTACTATTGGTGGTTTTAAACCAGACGAACGCCGTTCTTTCAGTAACATTCACAAAATATATACTTAAATATTTTTTTGTAAAAGGGTAATTTTAGTTGACCAGAGTAAAATTAGATTTTATAAATTTATTGTTTGCCATGATTGAAATAATTATAGTATGTTTAGTAAGCGTACCGCGATTGGTACTGATAATTTTTTGATTACCGCATGCCAGGTAAACCTTTCTTTCTTTTCCCCTGTTAATTAAATATTATCAATCATGGCAAATTTTTAAGATTAATTATAGACATTGTGCAAAGTGCCTTTAAATTTAGAATGAATAAAGTTTATACCAAGATAGCTTTTTATGTTAACTTAATGCTATTTATAAATATTAATAATATTAACTGTTTGATGTATTTCTGTCGTCTTATTATTAAAAAAATGTGGCGGAGCCCCTGGCTTGATTCCATACTACCCATCATTATGACATGATTACCGAAAACTAGTTTACAGTATATCACCGTTTGTAAACTATTGTCATGATTTTATTATCTCCCACAAATTTGTTTCAACGCATAATGCCAACTTCACCAAATGCTCTTTTAAATCTGTTGACAATTTTATTTAACAGAATAGATACAATGTAAATTTTTAAAATCTCGCTTCTACCTCATCATACTAATATTATAAATGAGAAAGTGAGTGTGTTTGTTTGTTATTCCTTCACGGCTTGAGTAAGCAGCCGATCACTGAAAATTTGTAAACATATTAAGTACAGAGCCCAACGTAGGTTAAATTTTACGCGGGTGAAGCCGCGGGTAACAGCTAGTAATACAAAAAATGAAGTCTTCAAGACAACGATTAAGCATTGCTATCTCTTTTTCCTCCGAACTAATTTTAGCTACTTTGTTTTAATATTCGGAGAACTTCAATCATCATCTAGTTATCGAATCACAGGTTTACATGAGAAATTGGCATTCTGCGTACCTACCTATATAATTTTATTGGTTAGGAGATAACTCTCACCTTCGCATATTACACACGCAAATAAAGTTATGTTTTTTACTAAATGTTTTTATGATTATTCCAGAAGCAGATGCAATACCCATAATATTAAGTACCTAATCGTAAATAGTAATAAATAGGTAGAGAAATAGATTTGCTAATATTATAGAAGTAATATTTTCAGAGTACTTTTTTAGTATATTCTTGGACAAGAAATTATATAAAATTTCTAGATAATGGAATACAATTTCATAGGTGGCTAACTGAGGATAGATAGAAAGTAATATACAAAACTGCCCGTATTACACTTGACTGAATTCAGAGTCTAACAAAAGAGATGGTGCAATACTGAGAAGTGAGAAGTTGTAAGTGCTTCTCGCTTATTCGTATTGCGCCATCTCTTTTCTTAGACTCTGAATTCAGTCTGGTGTAATACGAGCGGGTGCATCCCAGTAGTACCCCATACCTACAGGTCTACAGTTATATAGAACTGTTGAGGCCTCATACTTGAGAACTACAGGTATAGGGTACTACTGGGATGCACTCATACGGGCTTTAGGCTGGTTTCAGAGTGACTCCGGTGAGACGTGTCTATCGCATATTGAGTTATAAATGACACAACGCCATCTAGTCCCAAACAAATGAGACACTAAGCAAAGCTTTTAGGTACTATTGCTGATGAACATATGTATCTTTTTGTAAATAATTACTTACCTATACAAAGATAACACCCAGGCCAAGACAAACAGTCGTGTTCGTGCGTACGAATGTTTTCCTTGCGGAGGATTCGAACCCGCGACTTGCTGCAGCTATTATTTTTTTTATATAGAAAAGAAAGAGTCCCAACAGCGAAGATTGAAAATATAACTGGCAGAAGCCAAGAGATCGGACCGCGCCGCACGGCAAAGCTAGTAGACGGTGCCTTTGAACAGCGTGTAGTTGCAAGCGCGTGCGTCTGGACGGTGCTGTTCAAACACCTGATGGGTAACAGTGTAAGTAACACAAAATCGTGTAACTCAACAGGAACAAAGGAAACCAGCCTAACTGTGGGAAGATTTCCTTTAACATTAGCGATTCCCACGCAATGCAACTTTTGCCTCTAAAATGACGTGCATCACTATTTTTAAATGTGGCAAATTATTTCAGTGGACTCTTGAGTACTTCAGAGTCTCACAGAATGAATTGTATTTTTAGTGTTATTCAGAATGATTTATGTGCAGAATAACATAAAATTATGATGTGGTTTACTCCTGAGGTGGACTTTTTAAAGTGGGTATTTTGATACTGTGGACGTAATGCTACGGTGGACATTATGATAGGGTGGACCACGTGGTACGAAAGGCTATTTGATGTTGAAAAAGTAGTTATGAAAATAAACAATAAACATAAAATTGAACAATAAGAAAGTTTATTTATTAGACATGACAAAATGTTGTGGAGCCCAAGTGTAAAAATACACGTGACATCTGAAACTATATAAGCAGTATAGTACTAGCTATTGACATAAGAACAACAAATATTAATTACACTTCTGTAAGTCAAAATTGATAATTTAGTCTCTGCACTTTAACAAAAATAACATGTTTTTAATCATCAAAATTCTGAGACAGCAAGAAGTTTGCAGCAAGATTCTCATTCTTTTCACAAGCAAAATAAGCTTGGATGACCATATGTTCCGGGAATCCCAGTGCTTTTAACCGTTCAATTGCTTCTTTATCTTGGGGTGAAACTTGTATAACATTCGGTGTCTGCTGAGGCGGCCCAGAGTCAACAGCACTGTCATCAGCAGCAGCAGCCGCTCCAGATGCAGGTGCATTTACAGGTTCATTTAGCATTCTAACAAAGGCCTGTTGGTGTTGGCTGATTGCCTGCAAAAGGGCTGGGTTTGTTTGACCTATCTGTTGTAGCACTGCATTCAGCAAATTAGGATTTTGCTGAATCACTGCCCGCATCTGCTGAAACTGTGGTTGATCACGAAGAAAAGCCAGTGGGTCTTCTTCAGAACCTTCCTCTGCTTCTTGTTCTTGGAGTAAATCTTCAGGTATCCCTGTTATTAAATATTCCACTGCCCTTTCCCTGTTATTAAATGAAGCTCGTAGGGCTTGCTCTACTTGTTGGCGATTATAGCCCATGTCCATAATACTCTGGACCGTAGACTCGAAGTCGGGTTCGTTGGTGGCGCCGGTTTGCGGCTCTGCCGCGCGCTCCGGCTCCGCTGCAGCGGGCGGTTTTGGAGGCTCTTCCGCGGGATTTTTGTCCTTGCCATCACCACTTTCTGTAGACGCACTTTCTCCCCCCTCAGGTGCGGATGTTGACGACGCTTGAATTTCCGATGTTTTTGGCTTCGTAACCATAATAACTATAAATTTTTTTTCGTCTATATTGTAGGTACTTAGCTTATTATCATCGAGGAGAATCTTACCGGCGTAAATAAGTCGTTGATAATCAGCTGCATAATCTTTACCTTTCTCAACTTCAATTTTGAGCTTCAACGCTTTGACAGTTTCTTCTGGGTCAATTTCGATTTGAAAACTTTGTTGTTGCAGTGTTTTTAAAGTAACCAACATTTTAAATTATAAGCGTAAAAGGCGTTTAATGAATCAGTACTTTATAAATTGCTCAATAGTGATCTCCAAATTCTGACTCGACAAAATTAGGCAGTAAACATAACCTCTCTCTGCCATCGAACAGGGTTGCTATTTAACCAAATTTTCCATTCCATTCCAATGCCAACTTGTTAAATTCTTGGAATGTCAAAAACCGTTGTCGAAAAATTACAAAATTTTCGTTAGTATTAATAAAACTTGAAAGTGTCCCTTCTTTGTCACTATTTGGTTTAGCTATTTGGTCATTCACTATGTACATACATATAAATTAAAATAAACATTTATATTTTTATCATTGCAAATATTGCAATACAAGCATTAAATTAAGCTAAGCGTCCCAAACATAATGAATGAGTACTGGCAACTCTGTCTAAAAGGGTTTAAACTGCGTTTCCACAAGAGAGATGCGCAAAAACACTCTTTTCTTGGTCCTACTTCAATCACCCTACTACTTCAATACTTTTCCTATGTCTAATGGCGGAAACCTTAGAGAAAGGATGAATAGAGGCGACACGGTAGGAGCGAGATGAGTAAATACAATATTCCCAAGGCCAAAAAGAGCTAGTGAAACATTTTTTGTCCTTATCGACGTATACTATTTTTTTGCTGGGCACAGTCGCTAACTGTGCCCAGCAAACGAAAGCAGTTTTCTTTCTCAAAATCTGAACTTTCAGGGTGAAAACAAGGCGAAAACTGTGTTCTGTGGTTGAGTTAATGTGTTTTTGCGTTCATAGACTATAGTGCATTGTAGTGTTTTAGGCTGCAATAGCCGCAGTGAACGTAAAATCGACAACATAACCTTTCATTCGTAAGTACACTATTTAGACTTTATTTCGGCCATAATTGATAAAAATGAATACAGATTATATTTATTAAGACTCAAATGACGGCTTCAATGTACAGAAATAAAGAAATAAAACGTAAATGGTCAAGATAATAATCGTATTTTGTAGTATTATGCACCTAAATTAAGTAGGTAAGTAAAATGAAGCCAGGCGGCCACTTTCCTGTGTCTCCTGAATTTAGTCGGGTACCACACGTATTGGGGATACCAGCAATTTACTTGAATTTACCCATGCAATATTACCCACAATTGAGGTAAAAAAGTGACAACCTAAATTAAAAATAATAACTATCTAATACAAGCTGAGAGAGATCTGTAGTCACACCAACCTTCCCATACTAATAGGAGACAATAGGACTTATCGGAGATACAGACAAACAGGCGCGGACAGCGACTTCGATTTATTTATACAAGTATAAATCGATCCCAATATATTGATGATTATAATATGAAAAAATACATCGCAAATCATCAATAGTCGTATTAGTTTATCGTATATAAAAATATAAAAAAAACATGGGGTAAATCATGGGGTAATATTCTCTTTTCTGGTAACACTGCGTAATCAATGTACTTTGTTTCTCTCCCTTACGGGTATACGCCAAACTAGGACCAAGTATAAGAATGGACGGATTGTATTTTAGACGAAAGAAATACATTGGTATTGTCTTTCACACTAATATGTGCCGTCTTAAGTAAAAAAGAGATAGATATATTATTGTCTATAACGTCTTTTGTGCTCATGAAGCCAGTATGCTATATAAACTTTTGTTTTATTATATAGGATCACTAGAGATGTACCGTGTCTTTATCGACTAATATCGATTTAATATTTAATGTTCATTTTAAGATCTGAGAACACTTGACAAATCAAATGATTAAAGACAGAAACAGATGCATAACCCCCTAGTATCCCTATCGGGGTGAGTAGAACCATAAGTCATTTAGTCAAACCACAGCAACCTGATATTCGTTCCAAGATTACCAATGACGAACATTCCTATCGTTAGGTGTCGATAGTGTGTATTAAATTGTTAAAGAATATTTCTGTCAGCAATATTGATAATCTCAAGTGTGTCTGCAAATGAATTTTGAGATTGAAAGATGAAAAAAACGAACCACATACCTAGTAACAAATTACAATCCCATCCCCCATAGACAGTCCGATGTTGGAGTGGGTATGATCACGTCGGCTTTTACGACTGGGAAGATAAGCAGCTCAAAGGGTTCTATGTTTTTTATTCAGTCCCAGTCCAGCAATAAATCAATATTGCTGACAGAAATATTCTTTAACAATTAAATACACACTATCGACACCTATCGATAGGAATGTCAAATACTCATCTATCAGTAACTTTAGGTATTTATACGTTTTTTTAAAAACATGCCAAATAAAAAGATTACCTACACTCAATGCGGGTGAAGAATAAATAAAGCAAATAGGTACTTATACGGTTTTTATTCAAAATATTTAAATAAAATAAAATCATACATCATAATCATGATCATTTTGTAATCATTATACACACATCTAATAATAATTTTAATATCTAATAGGAATTGTTAAATAACCCGTATAATGTCACCAATTTAACAATTCTTATTTTAAAAAAATCAACTAGGGATCAAAAAACAATAAACAAAAACTTACAGGAATTTACTTAAAGTGCTTGATGCTTAGTTATTTACTGCATCTACTGACCACTAAATAAGACTAGTTTATTAAAATGATTTCTAATATATTCTGGTGATGTCGTCACTTTTTTACAATCGTGATGAATTCTAATTTTTAAATATGTTTGGGCAATGGATTTCACCAAGAGATGTTTATGATTAAACGTCACATAATACTCCGTAGCGTGTTCATCCAAATTCCCTGCCCGATAGCAAGATACATCGAAATGTAATGAGCACAGGCGAGAATATGGCGAAGGTGTCCAATTATCTCGTTTTATGTTCTTAATCCACTTGTTTCTTAAATTAGTGTCTTTAGGAAACCTGAAAAACACAAGATCTATATTACTTTGATTACTCTTATCTAACTAACCCTCATCCCAATGGGCAAGAGAACTAGAATAAATAATAGATAAAGAATAAATTAAACCTTAAAAAAAACGCATGACAGACAATTTATTATTTTATCGATACAATGTGACAACTCTACTTACAATATTTAAGTACATCATCTGTCAAAGCTCAATAAACGTAATGTATAAAATCAAATCTTTGTATAAAAGTAATGGGTTTGTTGAAATTATGCGTCTGCATCGTCTTTAGGGTTCAATTAACTTTACAAAAACCGATCATGTAATGTATTTCCTGCACAAAAAGTATAAATCATGTAGTCGATAACTTACCTATGAAAAGATATCCTTTGATCGCTTTCCGTTATAACACCCATTCTACTCTTACAACCAATGGCTACGCAAGCTATGGTTCAAAATGAAAATCCGTATCACAATTTTTCTTTATAAAAAGTCCAATTATCACCTCAAAACACAAAAAATCCAACACGAGCTTTGATATCCAAGCGGCTACCAAATGTCTCAAAAGTTGACACGCTGACGTTCTAGACGGTGATGTTTGTCTATGTTTGTTTCTTTTTTTCACACTGAATGTTGCTATAAGCAAGACAGAGAGCAAAGACAGTTTCATTGTCGTTCTAAAATTTAATCTGTCCATTCTTATACTTGGTCCTAGACGCCAAATGACAACTCTATTCATCCTTTCTTTAAGGCAGAAACACACTACCGTGTCGGGGCCTGTCGTCGTGTCGCGCTCTGTCGTGACGGTGGGTGTGCACACTTACGTGTCGTGTCGGGGCGCGATTCTGTTCAGAAATGAACGAAATAAACGCCAGACGTTTATTTCTTTCATTTCTGAACAGAAGCTCGCAGTGTTTGCCTTTGTCTGGGTGTTTTCTATAATGTTTAATGGTATTTATTTACAAAAAAATGTATTTAAGTATATTTATCAGGAATCTACTACCTAGTAACTCATTATCACGCTGCAAAAACAAATAAAAAAAAAAGCGTCTACTTGTTCGCGACACGAGCCGCGCGCGGGTATAGAAACACATTTGCAGGGCGTGTCGTGTCGCGTCATAACCCCCACCACCGCCGTGGCGCAATCGGCGGCCAGCAGTCCGCGCCACGACAGAGCGAGTCACGACACGACACGCCCTACAAATGTGCTCCTCACCATATAAAATGTATGAACGCGATATGCTTCTGGCGCGACACGACACGCCCCGACACGGTAGTGTGTTTCCGCCATCTTTGTTTCGGTCACTTTCGATTCGATTCGAGAATGTGTAGTCCATGGTCGTGGTTTACAGTGTTGGTAGGAGTGTTTTGCTTGCGGCTCATAGCTGTCTACGCGACTTTTTGCCCGCGCCCGCACGCACTTCGCTTGTGTGGTGCACTACACTACAAATCTTGTACTGGCGGCTGTACACTCTCGCACGAGAGCACTCGCTATGTCTCGCCCGAGAGCTCTCGTCCGGGCGTTTTCACGAAAACCCTCATCCCTATTATACGACCGAAATAAGAATCATTACTTTGCATAACTTAAGACTACATCGAAATTGACAGAATTATCTCTATCCCTTTCGAACAGTAATATTTTCTCTCAGTTGCATCTTCAATCGGTACTTAGCTGTGTACGCCAGTGTACACTCTCGTCAGGTTTAGTTGCGGTTGCGAACGCCGAGACGATGGACGCTGAATTAGAATCGCATCCGCTGTTGCGCTATGCTCTGTTAATTATTATATGTATGTATAAACGTATCACGAAAAAAACGAATCTTTTTTGAGACCCTTTCCCTGTTAGTACACCTACGCGTTCGTAGACACTCCGAGACATCACGAGGCGAGGCGAGCGCTACCAAGTACACTCAGCAACCACTCTCGCGACAGTATACAGCCGCCATAAGGCATGCAGTGACACGTAGTGCGATGTGGATTTAAATTTTCATATGTAACTGAACGTCGTCCGTCGCGAATCAGAATCGCACTGCACAGGCCTCGTTTTTATTAGACTTCTTTCATTATTCAATTCAATTATTTTATGATTGAGCCCCGGCTTTGCGCGAGTTTTACGAAGGATCCCAAATTATTTTGAAAATTTAATATACTTAGCCTATGTTACCTTACCCGGAGAATGTACATACCTTCCCAACGGTGAAATAATTTTTGAAATCGGTCCAGTTACAGTAGTTTTTGAGTTTATTCGTTACAAACATACACACACACACACACACAAATACAAAATCTTTCCTCTCTATAAAGCCTCTACCCCACAGGTGCGATATTTCCGGCTGGTATTACCGCATGCGATATTGCGATATCTTTTTCAGTACATTTCGTATAGGATGGCCTTGGAGTAAAAACACTGTTGCGGCAATAGCGCAGCAATGGAAGTAGATTGCAATATCGCATGCGGTCTACCGGCCGGTAAACGCTGCGTTCCTGCGATATTGCGGTAAGCGTTCCTATAAACCCTTTATTGCCCGTGGTCCCTGTGATAGTCCCTGGAAGGTACCACGGGAAATATTTTACCCGTGGTCCCTGAATTTAGTATAAGCCAACTAATTTAAAAAGGTATGGCCTACAATTTTATTTTTTTTACAATTTTTTTATGATGTATTAGAAATTCCTTTAGGATTATTTTCGAATGTTTTTGGGATGGATTAGGATTGACTTTAGAATTATTTTGGGATGGATTAGGATTGACTTTATGATTATTTTGGGATGAATTAGGATTGACTTTATGATTATTTTGGGATTGACTTTAGAATTATTTTGGGATGGATTATGATTGACTTTATGATTATTTTGGAATGTTTTTGGAATGGATTAGGATTGACTTTAGAATTATTTTAGGATGGATTAGGATTGACTTTATGATTATTTTGGGATGAATTAGGATTGACTTTATGATTATTTTGGGATAAATTAGGATTGACTTTAGAATTATTTTGGGATAGATTAGGATTGACTTTATGATTATTTTGGGATGAATTAGGATTGACTTTATGATTATTTTGGGATGAATTAGGATTGACTTTAGAATTATTTTGGGATGGATTAGGATTGACTTTATGATTATTTTGGAATGTTTTTGGGATGGATTAAGATTGACTTTAGGATTGTTTTGGAATGTTTTTGGGATGGATTAGGAATAACTTTAGGACTATTTTGGAATGTTTTTGATTGATATATTTGTTTTCGGAGATAGAGGGGGGGGGGGGGGGGCCTCTTCATGGTAATTCATGGTAGTACACACAGGTGCGATATTTCCGGCCGGTATTACCGCATGCGATATTGCGATATCTGTTTTCAGTACTTGTATGGCAAGGACGTAATTTGGTTATTACTTTATTTTTCTTTTTATGTAGGTATTGTATTTTTCTTTAGTTTATTTATTTATTTTTTATTGCACGATTGGGAGTACTTCTCTTACCAGTCAACCATCGGGTTGCAGAAATATTGTTGGCGGGACAAAAATTTAAAGCAAATTGTTACAAAACTAATATACATATGGCTATAAACATACACATATAAAAATATACATATTAATAATAAACTTACATATACATACTATACGCACTCGAGACTCGACTATAGTTTACCTATGAATTTTAAATTGTGCCTGTCCAAACGTGTCAGGTGAAATAGGCCCCACGCACCTACTTCACCGAAAATTTAGAAAAAATTCCAATTACCTATGTAAGTTGTTATGTTAACAACTAAATTTTAACTTGCAACTTGTTAAATTCTGTGCGTGTATATTCAGCCTTCTGTCACATGAGTAAATAAACTGTGCTTCTGTCGAAAAAATATCGGACGATAAAAACGTGTGTGCAAGGAATCGGAACGCAATATCGCATGCGGGAATACCGGCCGGAAATATCGCACCTGTGGGGGAGAGGCTTAATATAAAGTTAGTTTAGTTCCTCTTTATAAATATTAGTAGGTATAGGCGCAAATACTATAGACGAGTAATACGCACAGCTCTTGACGTTTCTCATACAATGACTTGGCAACCTCCGTTCAACTCATGCCACTAGGGGCGCTATAACATTTTGCATACAAAACGCACAGTTCACCTCATGCCGCTAGGGGCGCTATAACATTTTGCATACAAAAGTTTTGAAATCGTTCACCTCATGCCGCCCTCATGCCGTAGGGGCGCTAGTGTCGCGTCTTGCCCGAATTCCTCCGAAGCTGTGCGTATTACCAAATACTATAGACGAGTAATACGCACAGCTCTTGACGTTTCTCATACAATGACTTGGCAACCTCCGTTCACCTCATGCCGCTAGGGGCGCTATAACATTTTGCATACAAAACGCACAGTTCACCTCATGCCGCTAGGGGCGCTATAACATTTTGCATACAAAAGTTTTGAAATCGTTCACCTCATGCCGCCCTCATGCCGTAGGGGCGCTAGTGTCGCGTCTTGCCCGAATTCTTCCGAAGCTGTGCGTATTATGGCGGAAACACACTACCGTGTCGGGGCGTGTCGTGTCGCGCCAGAAGCATATCGCGTTCATACATTTTATATGGTTAGGAGCACATTTGTAGGGCGTGTCGTGTCGTGACTCGCTCTGTCGTGGCGCGGACTGCTGGCCGCCGATTGCGCCACGGCGGTGGGGGGGGGGGGGGTTGTGACGCGACACGACACGCCCTGCAAATGTGTTTCTATACCCGCGCGCGGTTCGCGTCGCGAACAAGTGGACGCTTTTTTTTTTCATTTGTTTTTGCAGCGTGATAATGAGTTACTAGGTAGTAGATTCCTGATAAATATACTTAAATACATTTTTTTGTAAATAAATACCATTATACATTATAGAAAACACCCAGACAAAGGCAAACACTGCGAGCTTCTGTTCAGAAATGAAAGAAATAAACGTCTGGCGTTTATTTCGTTCATTTCTGAACAGAATCGCGCCCCGACACGACACGTAAGTGTGCACACCTACCGTCACGACAGAGCGCGACACGACAGGCCCCGACACGGTAGTGTGTTTCCGCCATTAGTCTACTATAGTATTTGGTAGAAGCAAATACGATAGAAGACTAATACCCACAGCTCTTGACGTTTCTCATACAATGACTTGGCAACCTCCGTTCACCTCATGCCGCTAGGGGCGCTATAACATTTTGCATACAAAAGTTTTGAAATCGTTCACCTCATGCCGTAGGGGCGCTAGTGTCGCGTCTTGCCCGAATTCTTCCGAAGCTGTGGGTATTAGTCTTCTATCTATAGTATTTGGTAGAAGTAAAGTAATAGATGTCCGCTTCACATTTGCGCTCGAAAGCGCGGCGAGTGCACACGCGTCTATGTGTAGTCCGTTCGCGCCACCATGCTCTATTTCTACCCTGTGGCGGTTTTTTGCATCAAAGCAGCGTGGAATTTCAACATGAACTCCACACCCTCGCACGCCAAACTAGCGCGAACCTTTTTTTCTATGATTTCTTTTATAGTATAATTGCTGAGATTTAATTTAATCTAGCATTTTTATAATGTCTTCAAGCAACCAGAAACACAGGCAATTATAGTCCGGCAATCTCGTGCGCGACCGTCCCGCGGGGTGACAGACGGTGGCGGGGACGAGGTAGCGTAGCCGAGACTGCCGTATTTGACGCGCGATGCACGCGTTTCCCTTCCCCGCTACACCACCCGCTACCCGCTGACATCTTAGGTACCTCGTCCCCGCCACCGTCTGTCACCCCGCGGGACGGTCGCGCACGAGATTGCCGGACTATAGTGCCTGTGAGTGAGTGCTGTGACGGCGCGAGTCGGCGCGACTTATTCGAGAAAAAGCTAATTCTCAAAAGGGCTAAATAGGTACCGTTGATCGTAGCATCCCTCCCGCGAACGCTGCAGCTGTGGAATGAGATGCCGCCGCCGCCGAGGTCTTTCTTAGACTACAATATGGGATTCTTCAAAAGGGGCATAATAAAAGATTTTTACAGGGTCGGCACCGCGCGAGTCTAACTCCCGGTGATGTTGCAAGCGTAACCGCTTACCATCAGACGGCTTGTTTGCCTTAGTGGTATAAAAAAAGCATCTTTACCATATTCTTTTACTTTTTGTTAATTTATTCACACACGGAGATGATTATTCAGGTATTTTTTTAACAATTCATAAAATTAGTTCCGAGTCTTCTTGTTCAATAGATGCAAAATCTCGCAGTTTGCGCAGCTGTCTCAACGAGGGATGGCCCATGATCAAAGCTCAATTTTTTTTTATATGGATTATCATTTCAGAAGTATCGCGATCATATTCTACAAAATCTAGCTCAGCATCGGACCCTGAACACCATCTAGCACCAAAGTACTCGTCAAGACGAATCATACGAGCCCAAACTCGATGCTGTTGTGTCGCTTAATTACCGAGGATTGCATTGTCATCAGACTTACGCTAAATTTGAATTCCCAGATTCCACCCTCACAAACATACATTGAAGTTAAATAAAAGCTTTTTAGATATAAAAAAACATGCAAAAAAAACCTATATTTTGGACATTTGACCTTGAATAAATTTTTTGCACAAGTCGGATAGGTGGGGACTATTGACATTTCTTCTATAAAGGTGTATTTAACACATTATCAATTTTCAGCATTGCTAATTATTGCAAACTGACCAATTTTTTTCGTCTATTTTGACTGGACTATAATTTACGGTAGATACATATATAACTATGATCGTGCGTGGTAATGTGCCTCTTAACTTTACCTGTATGAATATTGGGGACTTAAAAATTTATTTTGCTTTTTTTAAGGTTCAATGAATAACAAATTTTAAAGCATCGTCAAGATGTATATTATTAAAAATTTATTACTTACATTCAATAAGTTTACTTAGTCTAATTACTACCAAATAACTAAAGGTGCTAAGTTAAACTAGCTAACATAATATTTGACAGAACTGTATACATATAATAATAAATTATCCTGTTAGGACCTTGATATCTAAAGAGCATTCAGTTCATAATCAGAAAAGCATAATATAATAAATACAATAAATACTTTTAAGTGAATCCAGTCCTGACATACTCATTAGATACATTCAACATCATTTTAATATAAATTATTATCTTTGCAAATTCATCACATTTTACAATTTACAGATCATAGAACACAAACAAATATATCTTTCTTTCAGCAGTCCAATTCATTCCAAGCTGTTGATGCTTGCTTGTATACACTATACACTGGCACTATTATCATTGAGTAGATTCGAATAATTTTTCACGAAAGTATTTGATTTTTTGTGCAAAAAATGCTTCTAAGCCTTCTGCACACCTATAAAATTCTGAGTCCTTAGGATTAAAGTATCGACAATTGTCAAATATTTTAGTCATGTCACCAATAAATTCACTTAACGTACTATAAATTTGTTCATTCACTTTTCTTTCCACTGTCTGCAGATCTGAAAAAAATTAGAAGATCATGTATCATGCCCTTAATTGTGAGCGTCATTTGAGATACAAATTTTAATTGATTGAATGCTTCTAAATTGCATTAGTTTTGATTTATTACTTACCCATAGGTTCTTTGATTACTTTGTAATACGTAGGAGCTTCTCTAGGATCTACAGGTTCCATAAAAGGCCAGGCATTTTTGTGTAACTGTATTTGTTTCACTAGCCTCTTTAAATTTTCGAAGTCTTTCATTGTTAACTCTTTCATGTTAGCAAAATTGACTGAGTTATTTTTTTGGCAATTTGGACAAATGTACTCGTCAATATTATCTGCTTCCGACTGTAGTATGCCAACGCACCGTCCATGGAACCAGTCTTGACACCGATCGCAGCAAATGTAAAATCTAAAACAAATATAGAAAAAATAATATCCACACTTCATTCGGCACATCGCAGAAAGGCAGCGGGCATACATACTCTAATAGCCCTTCAGTTGAAGTGAACACGATATCCCAGCACTGCCAGCAGTGGGATAATAGTGGTATCAATAGTTTGTTGCACCATTACTCAATATATATTTAAATGGCAAATAAAGTTTCCTTATCTGTTACCTATTGCCGAACCGATTTAAATTAATCTTGCCATGGAGTTTTCAGATTCTGATAGTTTTCAGAAATTACCCCAAGAACGTGTACAACGGAGAAATAAAACCGCGTGCATCTCCTAATTAACAATTATTGATGTTGTAGAAAATTATTACTTACTGTGAATTATCGTATGGCTGGCGACAAAGACAGAATAGTTCCTGCGTTTCCTCAGCACGACGACAGTCGGAACAAATATATTCCTCCATGGTTTTGCTCATTTCTTCTGTCACTCCAACACAGTCGCCATGGAACCAATTGCTGCAGTGTTCGCAACCAACATAGAATCTGAAAAAAAGTTGATAATTCGAATTTGTTATTTAGTCAAGGACAAGTTTCACAGGGTTCTGATAAGTTTTAGTTAGCAGATTTGTTTGATACAAGACACTGCAAACTTAATAGCTTAATAATCTTTGCGGGAAAAAAACTTTATTAACACTTATTCTCATATTTATTTGTACGTATTGCACTTCGGGGATAGTAAATGTGATAAACTGATATGATTTTAACGTTTACACTATTTATTCTAAAAGGACCATGCATATTATTTTTCTCACTTAGTGTTGTCGTATGGGGTTCGGCAGATACACAGCAATTTTTCTTTCTTGCCAGACTTCTTGTTGGCGCGCGGCGTCGAGTCCCGCGAGGCGGCCGGCGTGGCCCTCCTCTTGCCGCCGCGCACCTCCTCCTGCTTGCTACGCTCGGCGCGCGTCCGCAGCGCCAGCTCTGCCGATAGCTCCTTCTATAAAACGATCACATATTAAACGATGGTATCTTGCTGTTCTATATTAACCTTATTTAAAAATGTAACGGTCTAGTTTCAGTGTCAGTTTATGATGCGAGTCTTGTCTTGTCATACTCGGAATGGATAGTAAATTCGATTGCATGCGAGTTTATGACTTTTTGTGGTAGGTGTATTTGTGATTGTTATTTTGGCTTACCTGTATCTCCACGCCGAGTTCTTTCTCGAGCAGACCTCTTTTCTTAATAATATCCTTCTTGAGCATCTCTTTGTGTTTGAAAAGTAGCATCTGCAGACGAGCCGCCCGCCGCCGCTCATCGAGGGCGGAGAGCGGCGCGGGCGTGGAGTGCGCGACGGGCGGCGTCGGGGCGGGCGGCGGCGCAGAGTGCGCGGGCGGCGCGGCGAGCGGCGGCGGCGGCGGCGCAGCCAGCGTGGAGGCGCGCAGCGTGGGCGGCGGCGGCGGGGGCGAGGGCGGCCGCGCCGCGCGACTGCGCTTGCGCGGGCTGCTGTCCACCCACTCGTCGTCGTCGTCGTGCCGCGAAGACGCAGCGCGGCGCCTTGGCGGCGGCGAGGGCGATCTCGCCGCTACCGCAATCGCCCTCGGTTCGCGCTCCACTGGTTGCTCAGGTTTCATTCGTTTCTCTTGATATCGTTGGAGTTGGAGAAGTTTCTCCTCTATCTCAGGGTTTAGGTTTTCTTGTTTTAATGCGCTTTTGATAGCTGAAATATATAAATGCCAAAATATATAAACATTTACAAAAAAAAACTGGGTGGCAATAAAATTTTATATTTTTTAGTGACTATACTCACTTTGTTGTATGTAGTCAGGGGTGAGTATGAACTTATTATTCTGGAGAACATCCTGACTGGAAGTAATAACATCTGCCACATTATTATTTTCTTGTTGTATGTTCTCAGGTTTCGTAGTAGTTATTTCTTTATCATCACCATTAACCAGAGGCTTTAATTGTTCTTCTTCATTAACATCCTAGAAGTAGAAGGTATAATCACAGTGAAAAATATTGAAGAGAATATAACAGATACTTACGTTTTGATGTCCTGAAGACTCGAGCAAAATAATAGCAGTATTTTTCTCATAATATGATTTGGATATGTTAAGCATTTTGTTATTTTGTAAAGGGACAATGAATAAAAATAAAAAACAAAAATTCAAAATCGTTTGTGGGAATATATCAGTCCAAATTGTATAGAGATGTGAGTACTAAGATCTTTTACATTAACATACTGTGAAAGACTATAGTCAACCTAAATAACAAAATAACCAGATTCTTGCAGTTACATAATTGCCCATACACCCCCACAAAACGTTTGTAAGAAAATTAAAGAGAAAATAAATTTACATAAATAAACAGGAGTTTGTTAAATAAAAGTCAATTATTATTGAAATATTTTATTCAAGTGAGATATTGCACTAACCATATATATAAATATTGATTCGTTTTGTCATAACTAATTACAAATTTGTTAACATGGTGGTGTATGAGCAATTCCTGATACCGAATTTTGTATAATTACAAGACGTAGATTATAATTCAATATTTAAAAATTAGGACAAACGCTGGAGTTACCAATGAGTTTCATTGCATTATGTCCAAAACCTATTTTTAATGTTTAACAGATGACTGCATTCACAGATTGTCTGAAATCTTTTATGGATTATTTACCAGCAGTTCTTTAAATGTCAGTCTCGTTCCCTCCAATGTTTGTCATAGTTTTTCATTCGTGCGTTGAAGACAAGAGCAACACCCAAAATTATATTTAGATTAGATACGCCTAACATTACTTTTTCGTAACATGAAACATTACTTTGAGTCGGTATTATAAAAGTCATAATTTACGTTTGTTTCCGCAGCCGGATTTGCTTTTTTCAATCAATTTAACGAATCTCGTACATTTTAAAGAATTCATTTAGATGAAAATTTATTTCAGAAATGTAAAAAATATTCAACAATGCATCATTATAACAACCAAAACTGGTAATTTAAAATTGTTGTTTAATTTAAATGTGTCAATAAGAAATGGAATCCTTGCATCCCTTAAAATTGAAAAATTATAATCAATGGTCAGTCCAGTCTAAACCATCGGAACTACAAAGATACAAGGGGTGTTTGTTTACACCAATCTGGTTAGTAATGAAAATTTCCATGTTTCCCAGCCTACAGAAATGCTTCAATCAAAACAGTTTTAATGCCATTGGGATTGTTTAGAGAATGAAAGAAATTGTTCAGAAAGGGACAGGACACCTGTGAAAGTGGTGTAGGAACATCATTGATATAATAATATAAGTAACATTTTTAATATAGCAGAAGAGCTATCAAACCCTTCCGTCTCCCACAAGACTAGAAATTGTTGAAATGATGATTTACTCAGCCAATTAAAAAAGCACCATTCTGGCATGCATTTACCACCAACTATTGTTCATAATAATAAATAATTTATGACAGAACTTTTCTGAATATATTTTGATAATAATTAATTGTCAATAAAAACAAGCAAGGATCCGGCTGGGATTTAAAGTATGACATATCTTGCAACATCACCATTTCAGATAGATAAAAATCAAACTCAAGGCACTATCTCAGACACTATCTCACTCATACACAATGTGAAATGAGTGAGATAGTATGTGAGATTCAAATTGTACTTATTATGAGAATGACAAAGGTTTTTGCTGCGTTGTTTAGCAAATATCAGATAAGTAAGATAGAGCTATGATCATTTATAATGGTGTCCTGTTGTACTATTACTATATCACACTTACAATCAATGCTTGATACTCTTTTTCAAGGCCCTGTGAGGGGTAAAGTTAGATTTTAAGAAAATGGGAGAAGTATATAGTAAGTTTTGTCAACAAATACTTATACTTAGACCATTAAGTTTTCTTCTCAGTTCAAGATATTACAGAATGTAACAGAATTATTTGGTGATATTGAAAAGTAGAACATTTTACAAATTCATCAATCTGAAATGGTGGCTTCGGCAATATAAATAATACTACATCAAGTAAAATGTTTTGACAAAATATACCTACAATATAGGTAGTGTTGCTGGTGCTATGAAAAGGAAATAAGTTTCCTATTTCATCCATTATATCAGTATTGACAATGTATAAAAAAAATAAGAGTTGCATTTGAAAAATTGTTACCGTCTAGTATTATACTTCTAAGCTACTGTAATAATATGACTATTACTTAATATCTAGGTTTCAGATATCGGCATATGATTAAGATGCTTGTTGGTTACATTACAATTCAGTTAAATATACAGAAATAAATCAATCTTTGGTTTAGGTAAACAATAACGATTTGATAATACTGACTAAAAATTCCATACTACAAATAAATAAATGTCCAGTCTCATATTTTTTAAATAATTAATTACCTACATAAGGAACAAATCATCAATTATAATATTTTTCATAAATAAAATTAAATAATTAATATTCATTACGAATATAACGAGAGCGAAGTAAGTTCTATTAGAACAGCAGTCAGTACGTTTTATTTACGAGATTATTAGAATATGGATTATAACGGCTCCTCATAACAGAACTGGAACATCGCACTCGAAGCAATTTTTTATCCGAACCTCGCGTGACAGCCTTGATAACTTGTAATCTACAAGATGTGAACCACCTTAATATATATTAGGGCAGTCCCACGAAGTTCGCAACCAATCGCACGACCTATCCCGCTGTGCACTTCTCTAGTAGTAATATATTACCTGGTGGGGCACCGGCACGGGCATGGGCAGCGACACGGGCACCAGCGGCACGGGCACGGCCTGCAGCGGCGCCGACACGGCGGCCAGCGGCGGCGGCGCGCTGGGCGCCGGCTGCACCGCCAGGTACATCTTGCGCGGGCCCAGCATGCCCTGCTTGCCCGTCGACTCTTGCGCTGGAATACACATCGCACGCATTGCAGAAACACTCACTACATTTTAAATCCTTTTATTACCATATACACTTTATTACCAAATTATTTTCACCTTTTAGTAATTGTTGTTTCACTTGATGTTGTACAAGTGCCAGCTGTTGAGGTGTCAATGAATATCCATGTAATCCTTGTAAAACTATGCTGGGGCCACTGCTTGTCTGCATTACCTATAACAAGTAAATGAATAGAGATCAGTATGCTATAATAATGAAAGAAAAAAAAATGCACAACAAAAATTAACATAATATGCACCTGAGCAGTAACAGTCTTTATAACTGTTCCGGGAGGTTGTCCGACTAGCAGCCGTTTCTCGACTAACTCATCTTCAGTGAGCTGCTGTTGGATGGGCTGCGGGGGCGGGGGCGGCGGCGCGGGGCGCGGGACCGGCGCGGGAGGCGCAGCCGGCGCCGGACTCTGTCCGATGTGGGCCACGATCTGCGCCTGATTATTCCCGGTTGGCCTAATCAGCACTTGCTGCCCGTTGACTGTCGCCAGCTGAATTTTCCCAGCAGCTATCTGCTGCACCAGTGCCGGATTGTTGACGACGATCTGCTGCGTGGAGGGGCGCGCGGGCCTCGGCTGCGGGCGCGGCGTCGGCGGGCGCGGCGCCGGCGCAGGCGCGCGTTGGATGATCTGGCCCTGCACCAGCACGGTCTGCACCGCCTGGACCGCCTGCACCGGCACGCGCGGCTGCAGCGCGGCGCGCGCGCCTGCCTGCACCACGACCTGCGTGGGCGTCTGCACCATCACCTGCGCCGGCTGCTGGCACACGGCCTGCGAGGGCTGCACCACTAGCGGCCGGTTGCCCTGCAGAACGATCTGTTGTCCGCTCTGATTGACGACTCGCGGGGAAGGTGTCGGCCGCGTCTCCTCGACGATTGTTTTCACTTGGGTTGGGGTCCGGTCCTCTTTCTCTACGTTTTCGACTGATTTAGTTGGTGATGCTGCGACCAACTGTCCCGCGATACCTTGTTGGCCGGCAACCACGACGTGCAATTTTCCATCTGGCATTTGAATCAATTGCTGTCCTGGAAGCAGGCCCTTGACAGTGATTTTTCCATCAGGTGCTCGGATTATCTGCACTTTTTGCGGCCCTTCCTTTTGAGGAGTCGGTAAAACTTTCCCGGTATCTGCTCCTTGACGTTTATTTCCCGGTGTTACAGATTCACTCATTACTCGCGTAGATCCATCAGCAGCTTTAGTCATAATGATTCTTCTGGTACTTAATACTGTTTTTTGACCAGTCGGAGTATTCGCATTTGTAGTTAACAATGATGTTAGAGTACTCTTTCCAGAACTTTGATTCGGCGTTGCTTTCGATTTTTCTGCAAGTATAATTGTACATTGAAGATAAAGGGAACATATTAGACGTGGGCATGTTGTGGTGGTGTGGTGTGATGGTATGGTACCTTGCGACATCTCGAGCGCGCGCTTCTGCTGATGCGCGGCGCGCTGCTCGCGCAGCTGCTGCTCCAGCTTGTCCTTGAGGTCGGAGGCGCCGGGCGGCGGCGCGCGCGCCGGCAGCTTGCCCGTTGACGTGCGCGTCACGGGCGTCGCGCGCTCCGTGCGCTCGCCGTACTGCCGCACCTCCCACAGCTCCAGCTTGTCCTCGTCCACCCACTCTTCCGAAACCTAAACACACAAATATTACGCTAATCATATCACTCTCAACACATTTACCCTATTCCAACAGTACAAAACATTCACATACCTGAGGTTCTGTATTCTGTGGCGACTCTGCACGTTTACGTTTTCGTAAGCCGCTTCGTATTGAAGTTACTTCGCGGACGGTTTTTGGCAACTCTAAAGGTATTACGACTCGTCGGCGTAAATATTGTGTACGTTCAGAAAACTGTCCTATGTGCCGATGTTTTAACAGCTCCAAAGAAACTATCTCTGTATCAGTGGTAAGTTGATGCTTTCCATCAGCCGTAGCGGGTTTAGTAGCCATATCATCCCATCGCAGACAAGCCCACATAGTGCGAAGCTGCAGAGCTGCACTGGCTAACCACTGCAAGTTCACAGTGCGATACAACCAGCAGGTTTTAAATAAAGGTCTTGCACATGGATAAGGCCACACAGCTTGGTTGGGCTTTGCATTGTGGCTAAAGCCAGATACAGTACTATGGCCAGCTTGTCTAGATGCTTTCTTTAGCTCATGGTGTGATAAGACCATTAGTGTTTTTGCCTTACTACGAGTGTGAAATGTAGAACAAAGAGGATATTTAACTGGTGTCCTTTTCTTCTTTTTTTCAACTGCTGATGTTTGCACCCTTTTAAGATAAACTTTACCACATGGATTTTCTGTAGAATAAACTCTAACTAGGCCACATTCGGTTTTTTCCTCTTTAACTGGTTTCTCATCCCTCTTTGGTCTAACAAGACCAAATCTCCTATTTATTTTGGCTCTATATTTGTTTACCTCATCCTTAATTGATGTTACAGAACATTTATATGAAGAATTCTTAACTTCACTGTCCTTGTTGTTTGCAGGAGTTGCATTCATAGATGATTTAGATCTTCCTTTAGTTATTCTTAGCTTGGGAATTGGTGGTCGACTTTTATCAGTATCTATATCAACATTGGTATCTTCAGTTTGGTTGTCATTATCAGTTAACTCTTTCAATGGACCTATTTCCACCTCATTCTCTTCACTGTTGTTACAGGTAATATCAATGTCCATTTCATTTCCAACAGCAGGAACCGCGGATTCTTCTAATGTACTCTCAGATTTAAGAAGACATAACTCATCATCCTTTTCAGACTTCACTGTGACATCACAGTCACTACTTAACTTTCTTTTCACAAAACCATCTGTAGTTTTATTGTCACATTCCTGTGCACAAGCAACTGCTGATAACAAATCAGTCAAAATATTTTCATCCGAGTTTGTAGGATAAACTGAACTCTTCCCTAGTAAATACTGTTCTAAAATTGACATTTTGTTGTTTTCTTTAAGTAGGTTTGCAGAACTATTAGCACCACTTTTCAGTACTGTTAGCAGTTCATTAAGAACTTTTTCTTTCATAAGGCATAGTGGAGAATAGCAATTTAATTTGACTGCAGATCCTTGAAGTAGACTAGACGGTTTAACTTGATTGCACCCAAACGAATAACACTTATAATGATTCGTAAACTGAGTTAACTTTTGATATTGATCTCGCAGCGCATCCGCTGTTTTAGTAGTAGTGTCTATCACATTAGTCGGCTCACTTTCGCCTGCGGCTTCGCAAATAGATGCCATGTCAGCTTCTGGATCATCATTTTCAACATCAATATTTTTCTCATCTTCCGTTTTTATATCAAACTCAGATTTTTTCACATTTAACAACAATTTCTCAAGTTTCTTTTCTTCCATAAACTTAAGATAGGTGCGACGTTTTAAAAAGTCGTCCAATTTTGTTTTTCTGGCTATTTTAGGGTAGTATCTTCTCGTAGAAGAACTCAAAGCCTTTTCTACATCAATTTCCTCAAAATCATCATCGTCTCTTTCAACGTTCAAATTGCGCATTGAAGGCGGCACTGTAACAAAAATTTAATATAAAAGATATTATTAAATTATCGTTCAAATACATCATTTTGCAATATGTAGAAATAACAGACAGTAAGACACTTACATTTATCCATTACGTCGTTATCTGAATTTTTATTCGAAATTAAATATTCGTAAGTTTTAGGTTCAACAGCCAAAACTTTGATAGTATTTCCTTCCCTTACTCTAACTGCTATTTTGGCAGGTCCATTAGAAAGATTCAGCTTTGGTGTAGTATTATGTTTTTTAAACTTTCTAGTCGCAGAGTTCCATAACCAGCCCCACTGACCATGAATTCTGTACTCTTCACCTTTTTGTTTCCAAACCTGAAGATATTAATTAGTTTAGGTATACATATTAAAACAATAAACTCGACATTTTAACAATTTATATACATTAAAATTTCTAAATTACCTGATGCCGTAGGCCCAAAGAATATTTAACGAAGTTATACGCTGTCCGATAACGCTCTTCTTCTTCATCTCGTTCTTTTTTCTCCCTCTTATCAAGTTTCTTGCGCTCTTCGCGCTCCACCGCTGTCGTTCGCAACAGTCGAACATGACCCAACTGCTCATGCCAAGCAGGCATCCAAACAACACTCTTTATACATGCCTGGAAGAATATGGTTGATGTTTCAACAACAGAGATATTTGTAGAAATCATTCAAAGAGCAACAACTTGAGAAAATGATAGGCTAAGCCCTTTTTTTACACAAATAAAAAAGATTATAAGATGATGTTACAATATTTTTAACAAAATCAGTTTAATTTAAGTAAATAAATCTTACTTGTAAGACACATAGAGCCCTAGCGAAGTCGCGCGGAGCTTGGCATAGCTGCACAGCTTGCACCCATGGTTTTCTTAACAATGACCAATTAGGATGCATAAATTGTATTACTATGTTAGATTCTAATTGCAATAAAGTCTGTCGCAATGTAGCTACTAGCAGAGGTTTCGTGGCTGCAATAATAAAAAATACATGATTTAGTTTTGTTTCATGCACATTATACATCAAATTATGCACAAAATCAAAAGTTGGACAAATTTAAGTCAATAAAGTTCTGGAACAACCTGGCAACCTGGAACATAAATGGTCTGCAGCCTAACGCCCATGAAGTAGAGATCCTAATAAAGGAACATAATCTGGATGTAATCTTAATTAAGAGACCCACTGCACTCCTAGCACTCGCATTAACATTAAAAGATATAATACCTACCTAACATGTCATCCTGATGGCACTTCTCACGGAGGCACAGTTTTAATCTTGAAGTCATCAATAAACCACTACCTGATGCCAGCCTACTAAACTGATTATCTGCAAGCAACAACAGTCGTAATTGATACGTCATGTGGTAAAATCGCTACCTCAGCAGTCTACTGCCCGCCTATTTCCATACACTTGGACCACGCTTTGTAGCAGGCGGACACTGGAACTCCACAGGTTGTTACAGGTGAAGGAGACTGGAGCCACATCATCCTTCTACAAAATAAAAGCAGGGTCCCACAAGGATCTGTGTTGGGCCCTATTCTCTACATAACTCTATACTACTCGAAATAGAAAATATAACCAGTCACATTCGCGGATGAGACAGCCATTCTGGCCAGTAGCAAAGACCCTCTGAAGGCGACAAATATACAACAGAAAGGTCTAGACCAAGTCAAAGAATGCAGAATATAATACTGAGAGCTATATCCGAAGCACCGTGCCTCGCAACCAACAACGAAATTCAACAACATCTAAAGATGAAACCGTCAAAGAGGAAATTGAAACGGCTACAAATAAGTATCAACAACGGCTCCAAAATCACCCAAACAAACTGGCCGCCGATCTAACTCGCCGAACCTATCCAAAACGGCTGAAACGGAAGGATAATATATTGAACAACAGAAACTGATAAAACATATGAGTACTATGAGTACATGCTTTCACTGGAAAGCACACTCGTCCTACAACACATTTGGTTATAGTAATAACTGATTGCAAATCTACTATTAAAAAAAAAGTTCCCGGAAAGCAATTTCAAACATATCATCCACATTTGGTTATCAAATATCCCAAATAAGCCAATCTGTACGCCGTGTGAAGTGCCACCATTAGAACTTTAGTTTAGGCATGTGATGTAGTCATAAAAGAGAATAACTTACCATTAAGAAGGCCAATCCATTTAAAATCTTGTCCAGATGCCAAAGAAAATTTGTGTGACATGTATCGTTTCTTATCCCGCTCTTCATTTCTTTGTGGCTTATTTAATGCAAGAGGATTTGTTGTATATTGATTAACATAATTTTTAAAGGAGTTTTCATTTCCCAATTTAAAAAGGTAAGTTCCATTAGATAATTGATTAGATTTAAGTCTAGTAACTCTTTCGTTAGCTGGAAAGAAAGCAGTATTTTTATTAATATTATAATGAGAGGCAACTGAAAAATACATAAAATCAAAGAATAATTTATTTAAAAAAAGAAAACATTTTTCACCATCATGTTACTTACAATCATCTGTTTTCTTTTGCACCACTAATTTATTTTTGTTTCCGTAATTCTTATTTTTCTTAACATCGTTATCATCTCCATCCTGAGGGGTTTCCTCTTCGACTTGTGTTGTGTCTTCACTAGTTATTGTAACTTCATTTACAACATCACTATCAGGATCTATTGATGTATCATTGTCCATTTTATCATCATCAATTTTCAATCCAATGTTCTGTTGTTGTTGTTTTTGTTCTTCTTTTAACTTCCTCTGTTTAATTATATTCGCATTTTCTACTTCGAGATATGATTTACGGTTTCCTTTAACCTGATTTGTTAACCGCTCTGTAATCTCCATTTGCCTGAGGATTTCTTGTTTCATTTCTAAGAGCTCTCTGACCAATGGAGTTTCCATTTCATCTGAATCTAATATATTCATTAACTCTTGAAACTGCTGTGATGTTGTATAGTACCAAACATCTCCATTTTCTGCTTCACTAAAATGAGTATAAAAGGTTTAATAAACACTAAGGGTTGACAAATACTTTGATCAATTGAAAACTAAAAAGTCAGGACACTACTTACATAAATATTCGACGGGCTATGAACCAATACTTTCTTCCATGCCTATCAAAGCCTAAATGTTCATGACGACATAATAAACCCTGTTTCTCAGCATCAGGCAAGCAATCGGTCACTCCTATAGTTTTATGTTGTTTACATAATGCACACTGCCAGTCTTCTGATGGGACATCAACCAAGGGTGGATCTACGCACTCCAGATGAAAAACAGCAGGGCAAGTCTCACAGCATAACAGATCTCCCAAACGATGGCACACTCTGCAGTGATCATCGTAATGTATAGGAACTGAAATTTTAAATGTATTGATTTTTTTTTTATCTTGTAATAAGTCCTACACATTTAAATAAATGAATGAAGTTCTTAATATTTATGAGCAAAATTAAATGGTTGTTTTTTTAAATTAACTCTTTTCGGTTTTATTACCAAATTCTACTTAATTACATCGATTCATGTGTCTAGCAAGCTTGGTGCCATGGGTATCGTTTTCGATACACATATACAAGAAATGTTAGGGTGTCGCAAAGGGGGTCTGGGACTGAAATTTTCATGAAAGTAGTGATGTTATTATGACCCCCTATTTTGACAGTGGAAATGGATGGAGGGGGGTCTTGAGGAACAATGTTTGTATGGAACCGTTTTTCTTAACTCATCCCTTTTCATATAATGACATTAATAAATTGAGAATAGTTACAATCTGATAATGCTGGGTAGGTTAGGATTGACTTGTGCCCACTTTTGCTTGGGTTTTTGGTGCATTTTTTATTTATTCCCCATTTATATGGGCCCCCTTTACAACACCTCGACTAGAAAAATTTATACAAACTTTATTTTATTTATACAAATTTAAAACTCATTATCACTTTCCCTGGACAACACTGGCAAAGCCATTGGTAGCAGTTGTGCATAAAAATACAGAGTACAAACAGTACAAAATTGTATAAACAATTTTTTTCCAGCTAATCATAATAAACTTTGAAAAAGTATTTAGCACAATAAATATTTACTTTAAATATTTTTTACAAAATTCAATTCGGTCAATGTGTGTCGTAATAAAGTGTTACACAATATTAAGTCATTTTAGTGATACATGGATATAAAATCTTGGATAACAATTGTTAATCTGTTTCCAATTTAAATGAATAATGACATAAAAAACGGTGTAAAGATAACATACCTTCGCTGAGAAGATCGTCTCGTACAGGATTTGTTATAAGAAATTGATTACATAAAAATTGTAGCACCACTAATCTCTCATCTATAGAGGTGAATGGGTATTCACAGGAGTTCAAAATTTTTACAACATTCTGATCAAAGGACTTGTCACTCTCCACATAGATTCTGAGTATCTCAGGCCATGTCATTACATCCAGGAGAAATAAAGTAATGTTTACACTGTCTTTGTGATCCAGTGGTCCAAAATGAGTCTGTTGGGCATCCTCCTCCCGCAGTAAAGCCTTCAGAAGCATTATGTGAACTTCAATAAGTAAATTGCTTTGATCTTCACAACTTACAGCTGCACACAGATCCTCAATTCGGAATGGAGACAACCTTACTAGATGTCTAAAATGACGTAGTACTTCATATATACCAACTACTTGTAAAACTAAGTTTTGGGGGATGATAAGGTCATCTGAAGATGTTGGCAGGTCTAAAGGAGGCACATGTCTCTCTTCCTGAAGCCACAATGGATCTGGACTTGGAGGGCGAAGGCTGGTATTACCAAGTTTTTTTCCATTACCCCCTGCAGTGCTGTAGCTGCTGACAGAGAAGTCGCTGTCGCTGGCGGCGGCTTCCACGGCGCTCCCTTCGGAGCTGTCGCTGGCTCGGTCTTCTTCTGGTTCAGATCTGTCACTGTATTCGTCGCCAAAATCGGAGCCATAGTGATACTCTGATTCATGATAATCGGCGGCTTGCGGGTTATAACCTCTTCGCGAATATGCATTCGATAAACCGCCTCTCTTGCTCTTGTGACTTTTTCCACCTCTAAGCTTTCGCGTACTTCGTTTGCTTATATCGCTTCCTTGCGGCGATGATGCTCGCGACGCTGAAGGAGTGCTAACGAGAGAAGCGTTTCCAGCATTTTGCTGCAAATACTTTGGTTTTTTCAATAAATGATATTGAAATTTTCTATTCTTCTCAAAAGTTCCCGTTTTCGGGGGCCTCCCGCGCTTCTTCGCCCCCCTTCCTGACATCGTTGAAAACAACTGTCAATTAAATAGTGTTACGCACGTGTACCACAAAAACATAGTCTTGTTTACAAAAACAAAACGATGGAAATGCATTTCACTTTATCCTAAATCCAACGCAGTCATGATCTCAACAGTTTGCAGCGTTTTTAAACAAATTGAACGTCACAAGCGAACTTCCACGCAAATTATACACTGTCTTTTATACAAACGGATCGAAAAGTCAATAAAATCACTGATAACAGTAGGCGTATTGAATTTTTATTCGAAGAAAGAAAAGACACCAAAAACGTAATGACGCGAAATGAGAGTTCAGCAATTCTGAAACGCTTAGATGCTGGCTTCTCATTGGTCGATTAACCGTCCGCCATGTCGTTTTTAAGCTTGTGATATTGAATTTTGGAAGTACTCTAGTCTACAAGATTTGTATTAAACACATAATCAAACTGTTGTGCGAAAATTACTTTAAGGCAAACCTAAAGCTGAATTACAGCGTTCTTTAAATTTGGAGGTAGAAATCTGTTACCAACAGAAGCTTTTATTACACGGAAAGACCACTTGGTTATTCAGCACGGCAGCCATTTTCTTCAAACATTTAAGTCAAATGCGTTTGCATAAATTAATCTCAAGATTCATTGACACATAAAAATGTATAAATTAACACAAACGCTATAAATAAATTAAATTAATTGTGTTTATAAATATAAAAATCAAAAAATTTTATAATTCAGTATTTTATATTTAAAAAGTCCTTGCACTTCCGGTCCGTATTTTAAAGTCTGGAGGTTGGCGACTTGGAAAATTGATTGACAGTAGGTTGCCATTGTAAAAAAATAAAGTTCTTTCATCGCAAAGCAGTTTAAAAATTTATGATTTGTCTATAGAGATTTCTACATAGATCAAAACGAAATTAATTATTCTTTTGCTATAATCTTCAGTAGCCACATTTTTAATTTATCCGAAATTGTTTTTACCATTCATCTTTTACCCGATATCTTTGAGTCATATAATCATCGATCGTAGATCGATCTACGATTGATGATATTATTTTATGCTAGAATGATAGATTGGATTTCCTTATTTTTCACCCTATAAACACACGTCTCACACGTCAGTATATTTATACCGTTGTACTGATGCAGCGACGCAGCATAGTGTATCCTAATGGAGCCTACACACGTTCAAGTAATTTGATGTGTGCGCAATTTGATCAAATAATGAGTATTCAAGTGGAGTGGCATGAAGAAATAGGAATTTTTTGATCAAGCTGTTTGATCAAATTACTTGGACGTGTGTGGTCGCTTGGAACATCATGCAAATTTGATCAAACTGTTTTATCAAGCCTATTTGATCAAACAAACGAACAAGTAAAAATCATATCAATCCGTTCATTACTATCAGAGATGATTTATGGTCGTGACATAGGCTACTTTTTATTCCGGAAAAACATTTCATTCCTACGGGAAAAAAGCAGGTTCCTTATAACATTATTTTTTCATATTTAACGGGGATAATTTAAAGTCTGGGGAGTGACGTAAGGCTACTTCTTTCGCCACGGGATGAAGAGATTCCCATGGGAAAAAAATATGTATTAACAATATGTAGACCACGCGGGCGAAGCCACGGGTAACAGCTAGTTGTAAATAAATAAGAAAATTCCTGGGGTTTCAATGTTTGATAAAAGGACGAAGTGCCCGCCCACTTTCTCTTTATCGCTCCACTTTGAGAGAGTGTCGAACTAGTATATTACCAATATATTACCGGTGCTCCTCCCATTACCTCGGTAGCTTGCTTGATTTGTTCTTACATTTAAAAGTTTCATTTGCCAGAGTTTAAATTGATATGTGATTGGAGTTTTTAATTAGCAACTAAAAGTGCATAGACTTTCTTTGAAAAAATTTTGGTATGAGGGTCTGTCTCAAAATAATTGTACATTTTAAAAAAAAATCTTGTCCATCGTACTAAATCTTAAATAAAGTGTAGTTTAAAAAAAGTAATGAATGCTTATAATAGTAGTTAATATTTTCTGTCTTATAAGCGAAAAAACTGTTGGAAAAAGCGAATAAATTTAGTTCTGGAACATTCAACAGTTAAATACTTTTTTTGGCTTCATACAAAAAAAACATGTCCTCCTTACGACTTACCTTACGTTTAGTCAAATAAATCCGCAAAACGCTTATTTGATACAAAGTATACATGACAGCTATTGACATTGATAAATAAACTACGTTTTGCTGTTTCTAAATCATATTTAATTTACTACAATCTGTTGTTAATCACACAACAATACATGTCTTCGATTTTTACATGCACGTAACAGTCACGAAGAAACCATCTGTTTTGTACACATAAATAAAAAATCCTACCAAATTTCATGATTTATTTGTTCTGGCAACATTCTCTGGTTCACTTTATGCGTAGACCATAAAGAAAGGATAAATAGAGGCGACACGGTAGGAGTGAGCGAGATGAGTAAATACAATATTCCCAAAGCCAAAAAGAGCTAGAGAAACATTTTTTGTCCTTAACGACGTATACTATTTTTTTGCTGGGCACAGTCGCTAACTGTGCCCAGAAAACGAAAGCAGTTTTCTTTATTTCTCAAAATCTGAACTTTCAGGGTGAAAACAAGGCGAAAACTGTTCTGTGGTTGAGTTGATGTGTTTTTGCGTCCATAGACTATAGTGCATTGTGTTTTAGGCTGCAATAGCCGCAGTGAACGTAAAATCGACAACATAACCTTTCATTCGTAAGTACACTATTTAGACTTTATTTCGGCCATAATTGATAAAAATGAATACAGATTATATTTATTAAGACTCAAATGACGGCTTCAATGTACAGAAATAAAGAAATAAAACGTAAATGGTCAAGAAAATAATCGTATTTTGTAGTATTATACACCCAAATTAAGTAGGTAAGTAAAATGAAGCCAGGCGGCCACTTTCCTGTGTCTCCTGAATTTAGTCGGGTACCACGCGTATTGGGGATACCAGCAATTTACTTGAATTTACCCATGCAATATTACCCACAATTGAGGTAAAAAAGTGACAACCTAAATTAAAAATAATATCTATTTAATACAAGCTGAGAGAGATCTGGGGCCCTACCCTGGAGTTAATAGCGATTTTAAACCCATTTCAATACCGTTCCAATGATCGCAAATATAAATTTTTATTTCGTACCCTTGAAACACATTGGATAGATGTTGGATGGAAATTAGTATCGCCTAAGGATTGGCAAAGTCCACCTTGAAGTTAGCTCCCAAATGGTGATGGCCACGTGTCTATGCTAGTTTACGCCCCATCGATTATATTATTATATATAAAAACTCCGATAAAAACTACGCTAATTCATTAATTTATTAATTTCTTAGAAGATAAAACTCAAAAATACACTAAAAAATATTTTTCTTAATATTTTAAACATGTTTTATTTAATTTTCCTCGGAAGATTTAAGTATGGTAGTTGCCAAAACAGAAAATGAAGAAGTATTTATGAAGATTTTTTATTGTCAGTGTCAGCTAGGCTACTCTTGACACCAATACGCAGTGATCGGTATTGACAATTTGTCATTTCGTACTCTTCAGTTGCTATACTTGCGCCTATTGATATGAAATTGCGTGGTCATTATATGAACTAAATGGCATCTAGCTAGACAACATCGACGTACAATAATCGGTAATTCGGTACCCTCGACACTATTTTGACAGCTAATTATTGGTTTGATATTGGCCAATAGCGGAGATTTTTCCAATAGCTAAATAGTAACTTTTTAAGTGAAGCTTCAAGACAATTCTTCATAATTATCGAAAACTATTATAGACAATAGTGTGCCTAGCACTCCCAAACTATTGTTTTAAGCTCACAATACCGTAGAGCGCACCATAGGTGTATAAAAAATAGAAAATGAAGATGGGACAGCTTTATGTGAAACTCTGAGGAAACTCTCATTTCTTATATGGTGATAAGTGCTAAATGTGAAATGTTGTTGCATTAAATTGTTACCTATCTATCGAATGAGTAAACATGATAAAATGCAGTTGTTAATAAATGTACAGGTAGATAATATTATTGTGTGTAGGAAGGAATGTTTTATAAATAGGGAAACAAGGAATTTATTGTTAAGTCAAGACAAGTCAAAGCGGTTTTTACAGAAAATAGATTACAAAAGGTCATAAAATATTACAATTGTTTCACTACCTACCTATTTTATTAAAAAAAAAAATTATGCAAACTTGTGATTATAAAACTCCTACTATAGAAATATTGGCAGATCAACCATAACTACGTTACTTTTTCATTAAGTATAAATTCAAGTATATTGATTAGTTTTGTTTTTGTAGAAGTGATAGAAGGATATAATTAGCTACTGATACATCATTAGGTATTCCTCTTGTTTTACAATGTCATAAAAATGGTGTGAAATAAATGTTATTGAATAAAACCATATTTTTCTCTACCAGTCCATCATCATCCCATTTTGCTGCATTATCATCCAAATAAAGCGGCAAAAATTATAAATGTCTGTGGTGAGTTTACATTACATATAAATGAAAGTGATGTTTACTGAGATTGACATGAATGTTTCTACTGCTGAAGCTCAACAGGCCCTTACCGCTGGCTCGTCAGTTGCTGAGATAAGGAGGCATTTAAAAAAGGTCCCTTTTAGTTATATGTAACTATGGTTAGCCCACACCACAGGTAAATATTGAGCGGGCCTGAGTAAGAATGTAAATAAAAAAAAACTAATACATTTTTTTTATTGATTTTTTTTATATTTTTAAAATACTTATTTTAATTATCAAATCACAGTCAAAAGTTCAAATTAAAAATAAATAGTTTTATATAAAAAAAAATGTATTTAATCATTGCTGACGATATCCATATAAATAACAATAATTGTTTCGGCAAATTACAGTCAAGTTTACATTACAATAACTTTATTACAATTATTATTTTCTAATCATTGCTTACGGTAACTGTGTAAATAACAGTAAATGTTATTGCATAGTTTATCAATCTAATTTACAGTTGAAACGATAAATTAAATTCCTTTTTTATAACAATATTATTAGTTTCTGATTCTGATCCAATAGTTTATATAGATCCAGCACTGACAAATGCATCTGCTCATCATAATTCCCACCAGTTTTCCTTATGGAAGCTGCATAAGAGGCACACCACCCAGTAGTCCCAGTACTTACTGAAAAATAACATAAGAAATTAATCATTACAAACAACAGTCAGACGCAGCAGAGGACTTTGTTTTATAATTTGTAAGGATGGCTACTTACATGTACATAGATAATTGTATTAAAAGTGATAGTGAACAAGTATAGAAGATTTGATTTTGTTAATTTAAAGAACTTATTATAACTAGGTATATATATATTACAATAATCGAAATTTAATTACCTTTGCGATTGAAAAGAGCACACTTTCTGTCCGTCTGCTGTTTGGTCTGCGATAAGTTCATAGCAAGGAAACTTGGCGATGCCAGAGTTCAACTACAAAAGTTCTCATCTCATCTTAGCTGCGAATATGCCATTTTTATCTGCAAAAGAGAACAAATTAATGTAGTTCTAAATTTACAAGTATAAAATGTAAATAATTATCATTTTTATTTAAAATACTTACCAAACAAAACGTAATACGTATTATTGTTATTTATTTATTTATTTGTATTGTACTGACACTGACAATAAAAATCTTCATAAATACTTCTTCTTTTTCCGTTTTGGCAACTATAAAACTTAAATTATCCGTTAGAAATTAAATAAAACATGTTTATAATCTCCAGAAAAATATTTTTTGCGGTATTTTAGTCTATTTTTGGGTTTTATGTTCTAAGAAATTAATAAATAAATCAAATAACGAAGTTTTTAATTTAATTATAACATAATCGATTTGGCATATCTAGCATAATCATCACTATTTGGGAGCTAACTTCAAGGTGGACTTTACCAATACTTAGGCGATACTAATTTCCATCCAACATCTACCCAATGTGTTTCAAGGGTACGAAATAAAAATTGACACTTGCGATCATTGGATAAAAATTGAAATGGGTTTAAAATTTAAGTTTTATAGTTGCCAAAACGGAAAAAGAAGAAGTATTTATGAAGATTTTTATTGTCAGTGTCAGTACAATACAAATAAATAAATAAATAACAATAATACGTATTACGTTTTGTTTGGTAAGTATTTTAAATAAAAATGATAATTATTTACATTTTATACTTGTAAATTTAGAACTACATTAATTTGTTCTCTTTTGCAGATAAAAATGGCATATTCGCAGCTAAGATGAGATGAGAACTTTTGTAGTTGAACTCTGGCATCGCCAAGTTTCCTTGCTATGAACTTATCGCAGACCAAACAGCAGACGGACAGAAAGTGTGCTCTTTTCAATCGCAAAGGTAATTAAATTTCGATTATTGTAATATATATATACCTAGTTATAATAAGTTCTTTAAATTAACAAAATCAAATCTTCTATACTTGTTCACTATCACTTTTAATACAATTATCTATGTACATGTAAGTAGCCATCCTTACAAATTATAAAACAAAGTCCTCTGCTGCGTCTGACTGTTGTTTGTAATGATTAATTTCTTATGTTATTTTTCAGTAAGTACTGGGACTACTGGGTGGTGTGCCTCTTATGCAGCTTCCATAAGGAAAACTGGTGGGAATTATGATGAGCAGATGCATTTGTCAGTGCTGGATCTATATAAACTATTGGATCAGAATCAGAAACTAATAATATTGTTATAAAAAAGGAATTTAATTTATCGTTTCAACTGTAAATTAGATTGATAAACTATGCAATAACATTTACTGTTATTTACACAGTTACCGTAAGCAATGATTAGAAAATAATAATTGTAATAAAGTTATTGTAATGTAAACTTGACTGTAATTTGCCGAAACAATTATTGTTATTTATATGGATATCGTCAGCAATGATTAAATACATTTTTTTTTATATAAAACTATTTATTTTTAATTTGAACTTTTGACTGTGATTTGATAATTAAAATAAGTATTTTAAAAATATAAAAAAAATCAATAAAAAAAATGTATTAGTTTTTTTTTATTTACATTCTTACTCAGGCCCGCTCAATATTTACCTGTGGTGTGGGCTAACCATAGTTACATATAACTAAAAGGGACCTTTTTTAAATGCCTCCTTATCTCAGCAACTGACGAGCCAGCGGTAAGGGCCTGTTGAGCTTCAGCAGTAGAAACATTCATGTCAATCTCAGTAAACATCACTTTCATTTATATGTAATGTAAACTCACCACAGACATTTATAATTTTTGCCGCTTTATTTGGATGATAATGCAGCAAAATGGGATGATGATGGACTGGTAGAGAAAAATATGGTTTTATTCAATAACATTTATTTCACACCATTTTTATGACATTGTAAAACAAGAGGAATACCTAATGATGTATCAGTAGCTAATTATATCCTTCTATCACTTCTACAAAAACAAAACTAATCAATATACTTGAATTTATACTTAATGAAAAAGTAACATAAATATGGTTGATCTGCCAATATTTCTATAGTATTCAGGAGTTTTATAATCACAAGTTTGCATAATATTTTTATCTAATAAAATAGGTAGTGAATCAATTGTAATATTTTAAGACCTTTTGTAATATATTTTCTGTAAAAACCGCTTTGACTTGTCTTGACTTAACAATAAATTCCTTGTTTCCCTATTTATAAAACATTCCTTCCTACACAACACACAATAATATTATCTACCTGTACATTTATTAACAACTGCATTTTATCATGTTTACTCATTGGATAGATAACAATTTAATGCAACATTTCACATTTATCACTTATCACCATATAAGAAATATTAGGGCGCTGGTTTTCTACAGCGTCGCGCCGTCTCGTCGCCGTATAAAGAAGTCGCTGTTTGCTTCTTCATTAGTTAGCTATGGCTCCTTCCGTTCGCTTTCCTCAGGGTTTCACATAAAGCAGTCCCATCTTCATTTTCTATTTTTTATACACCTATGGTGCGCTCTACGGTATTGTGAGCATAAAACAATAGGTTGGGAGTGCTAGGCACACTATTATCAATAATAGTTTTCGATAATTATGAAGAATTGTCTTGAAGCCATGTTACTATTTAGCTATTGGAAAAATATCCGCTATTGGCCAATGTCAAACCAATAATTAGCTGTCAAAATAGTGTCGAGGGTACCGATATTGTACGTCGATGTTGTCTAGCTAGATGCCATTTAGTTCATATAATGACCACGCAATTTCATATCAATTGGCGCTAGTATAGCAACTGCAGAGTACGAAATGACAAATTGTCAATACCGATCGCTGCGTATTGGTGTCAAGAGTAGCCTAGCTGTAGTCACACCAACCTTCCCATACTAATAGGAGACAATAGGACTTAGCGGAGATACAGACAAACAGGCGCGGACAGCGACTTCGATTTATTTATACAAGTATAAATCGATCCCAATATATTGATGATTATAATATGAAAAAATACATCGCAAATCATCAATAGTCGTATTAGTTTATCGTAATAAAAATATAAAAAAAACATGGGGTAAATCATGGGGTAATATTCTCTTTTCTGGTAACACTGCGTAATCAATGTACTTTGTTTCTCTCCCTTACGGGTATACGCCAAATGACAACTCTATTCATCCTTTCTCTAAGGCGTAGACAGAGAAAACACTTTAAGACACGAAGTTCGCGATATCGAAAACAGTGTGAAAAATAACCGTCAACAAGTGTGCATCAAAGCAAATTATTTATAATTTACGTGTGCGTAACGGATCGATTTCCCGAATAATGTAATTTATTTTCAATTATTTATATTAGTATATCCGATAGTAATGTATTTATCTATAAAATAAAGTGGAAACCTTCAAAATTAAGCCGTCGTAAGTCGTCAGTCTCGCTGGGCACCCAAAACGAGTTATCCATCCTTCGTATATTACCTTGGCGACGGTCTCCGCTGTAATGTCTCTGATGGGGAAAGCTTCCGGCCACCGAGTTCCTCGGTCGAGTATGGTGACGCAATACCTGAATCCTTCGTTGGAGATCGTCAGGGGCCCGACGATGTCAACATGGATATGCTCGAATCGGTTGGCCGCTTGAAAGGTTCCGTATTCTGAGATAGTGTGTCTGCTTACCTTTGCTCGTTGACAGCTCACGCATGATTTTGCCCATACTCCGATGTCAGCATTCATTCCAGGCCAGAAAAATCTGCTAGAAACCATTTTTCGGGTCGCTCGTATCCCCGGATGACTAAGGTTATGTATACTATCGAAGGCTATCCGTCTGAATTGTTGCGACTTACATTCTAGAAACGCTGCTTCAGCGTCCGGTGACCACACAATAGGCGTCTTGTCGTTTTTTTTTGCGTTGTGCAAATAAGCTGATAAAGTATTTTGACTCTTAACGGCATGGGGGATATGTTTTCTGTAGAAATTAACCATACCGAGAAAGCGACGCAGTTCGTTTACCGTTTTAGGTTTCGGAAACGTGGAGACGGCCTTGACCTTATCCTCTACCGGTCGAATGCCATCGGCGGACACGTGAAAACCTACGAAATCTAACTCGGGGACTCCGAAGCAACATTTAGATAATTTTATTGTCAGTCCGTACCTGTCGAGTCTCTCGAATAGTTGACGTAGGTGGTGACGATGTTGCTCCTCGTTGTCGCTCGCGATAATTACGTCGTCTATATAAGAAAATACGAAGTCTAAGTCGTGCAGCACCGTATGGTGCATAAACCTTTGGAAGGTTTGCGATGCATTTCTGAGCCCAAATGTCATTCTCGTGAATTCAAAGAGACCGAAAGGCGTGATGATTGCCGTTTTTTCCGTATCAGCGGGATCGATTGGTATGAAATGGTAACTTCGGTTTACGTCGATTCTAGAAAAAAATTTTTTACCTGCCAGTACGTATGTGAAGTCTTGCAGGCGAGGAATGGGGTATCGGTCTGGCTTGGTGACGGCGTTGAGCTGCCGGTAGTCACCGCAGGGCCTTATACCCCCGTCCTTTTTCGGCACGACGTGCAGGGGGCTCGCCCATGCGCTATTGGACGGCCTGCATATGCCTAAATTTTGCATAAGCTGAAACTCATCTTTTACCTGTTTGTAGCGATCCGGTGGCAAGGGCCTCGCCCGGGCGTACACAGGTGGTCCTGTGGTTTCAATGTGATGTACGATCGGGTGCTGTGGGGGTTCTTTAAAACATACGGGTTTGGTTATGCTGGAAAACTCTTTGAGCAAGTCGTAATAAGGATGACTTTCCTCGATTGTTTTGACAGACGGATCGTTACTCTCTCTTAAACATGCTACAACGTTAAGCTTAGTTACATTGTCTATTAACTGTTTTGAGCTCAAGTCGACCAACAGCTCATAGTGGCTTAAAAAGTCCGCCCCTAGTATGGGCTGTTTGACGTTAGCTATAATAAATGTCCAGGTGAAAGCTCTCCTGAGATTTAAATCTAAGGTTAAAGTCTGCGTGCCGAAAGTGTCTATCGTTGTGCCGTTTGCGGCATATAACGTGAATTCACTACACTTGTCGAACCTCGTTCGCCGTAGTAACAGATACGCTGCTGATTCGCCGAAGTGGATCGTCTGTTGTTGCTGTTTGAGCGGAACGATGGTGGGCCTCTGTACTGCGTTCGTGCGCCTTGTCTCCATTTGCGCAGCTCAGCGACTTCTATCGATAGCTCTGCGACTGCTTGAGTCAGACTGCTGCTTTCCTGCTGGGCAACTGCTGCTATCTCTATTGGTTTGCTCGTTTCTAGGATTCTGTCTGCGACGGCAGCGAGTTTCTCGACGTCGTCTAGGGTTGTAGCTGCTAACACGGTTCTTACAGGTGCTGGAAGATGATTCTGCCACAACACTAGAATAGTCTCCTGCGTCATTCTTGATCCAGCCAACGTTTGCATTTGCCGAAGTAGCTGGGATGGTTTTTGGTCGCCCAGTTGCATGTCACCAACTAATTTTTGTATTCGTTTTGTTTCAGATTCTTCGTAGGCAGCGATCAGTCGTGTTTTCAACGCGATGTATTTTCCGGTCGCCGGCGGTGCTACGAGTAGGTCGGCCACTTCTTGAACGACTTGTTTGTTCAATTTTGCCACCAGCAGCTGGTACTGCGACTCGTCGCCGGCTTTTTGAGGCGCAACGACTGCCTCGAATTGAATGAACCACAGGCCTGGCGAATCGGTCCAGAACTCTGGTATTCGGGAAGATACGGACAGCAGGAGGACTTCCGGTTTCACTTCTGTCATGGTGTTGTCTGTAGGTCCGTAGAGTACAGAAATTGAAGTGGAAAATAACCACGTTGCTCGCGTCGCCGACTGCCACGTGAAATTTGAGCCGCCCCCGGCAGTAGGTGAACCGCGTGGCGTTCACGTAAATCACTCACTTTACAGTTCGCGGGTGTCACCAATGTAAGTTCTCTGTGTAGGGGTAGTGTTCTGAGGTGAGGATTAATACGCAAAATACAGTTCACGAAATTATCGAATATATTTTTACCACTTTACAAAGTTGCTAAACTAAGACTTATAATATTAGCTAATGTGTGGCGCGGGACGCGAGCGGGGAGCGACTGCTCGTCGCGCCGGACGCCGGGCGCCGAGACGCGTTTTGCCATATCAGCAAGTTAGCCCCTACATATTCATTTAACCTCCAAATTAAAAAGTAGGGTTAATTTTACATGCACGTAACGAGTAAGTAAAGGTGCATTCAGAAGATATTGTTTAATTATTGTTACACGTGCATGTTGTTACCAGATGAAGTAAAAATATGGTTGGACTATACGAAGGGGTGCGCAGGACTTTTGATCGATTCCAGAACTTAGAAAAATATCGATATTTTTTTACTGTTGGCTATGTGCGCTTTTTTTATGATTGAATTGGTTATGTTATTCAGTTGTTGTCTATATTTATTTATTAATTATTATAACAAGATGACCCGACAGACGTCCTGTCTTTCCTTAAACTTTAAATAGTACATAATCTCTTGAGCAATTCAAGTTAAGACATAATATAATTATAAAATAAATGAAAAAAAAAAATTGATTTTAAAAACTAATCATTTTACAAACATTTTATAAAACAATAAATATTTATAATAAAATATGTTTATGAAGTGGATTGCTCAAGAGGACGTCTGTCGGGTCATCTTGTTATAATAATAAATAAATATATAAAATTTGGTGTTTTATTGTGAAACGGCCTTTATGTCAACATGTACGTAACATTTTGTACATGTTCGTAACAAAACGTGTGCGTAACTGCATTTTACATGCGCGTAACGATACAATTATTTTGAGACAGACCCATGATCTTTTCTTGGGGTGCTGAGTCGAGACAAAGCTCTGAATTCTGTCGCTGCGCTGCTGAAAGTTTTCATCATAACTTACTATATCTCGCTAAATGCCATGACCTAGAATGCAGAAGTTATAACTTTTAAAAAAGTGACTGACAGATAAATCTGACATTGACTGAACAAGTGGAAAGAAATTGAAGGAGAGATCAAATTTTCAATTTCATTTTATTTCTATCAATCAAGAGAGGAGGCAGGCGTGTGACGCCTTGTATTTCGTCACCGGTAATAGAATTCACTGTGAATATAGATTTCATAATTTCCAACTTCAGAACTTGTTGGCAAATTATAAAAGATTAGTTTGTGTCATCCATCATGATGTATCGTGTGAAGAATATTCATAGCGACGATGTCGAGTTGTCATTACCGAAGTGCATGTACCGAATTAAGAATCCGATTGATTTCCCGAAAACCGATGAGATTAATATCAATATAAATCAACAGGTTGTCAAGCTTCTTAAGGTTTATTTCTCTGTATTACCTTAAAATTTTACATAATTTTTTGTCCTACTAACCATGTGCGATGATTGATAAAGCTTCTGAAATGTGGGTCAGAGAGTCGCGTTAGGGGCAGGTTTGATATGCTTTATATCATTATATATATATAAATATATTTTCTGTCTTCTTTTAACGTGGTTATGACTTGGGGCGAGTTATTATAGATTTAGTCGTAAAAGTTTTTACAGAATACTGTCTTATTGTATCTTTGAAGAGTTGCCCCCAAGGCAACTCGCTGACCGAGTCTTCTCCTACATGAATTATAAAGTCTCACCCTTTGTATGTTCAATAATTTTTTATTTATCTTGTTTATTAATTTTAGGCTCCAAATCCACAAATGGCTGAACTTGAACAACGTCAGGATTTACTTTTAAAAAAATTGGACATTCTGTATGATAGAATTAAAGTTATCAGTTCATATTGTCAATTAAATAATGTTCATGAACACAAAGTTGAGGTGAAGAAACATTCTGTAAGTATTCTGTCTATTTGCAGTATCAAAATTACATCTTTATATGGAATTAGGCCACCAGTATCTGCAGTCAAATATGAGCAATATGCATTGTGTTACTAATATTTGTATCATGCAGCACTCAGTCAAAAATAAATAAAAAGTTGTATGAGCTTAAGAACCCATGAAAAAGTGTATTAGATTACTAGAACGGGATTCTGAGGTAAGAACCTAATTACAGTTGCACTACAACAATCTTTTTGTTTAAATTATTTTCAATATTGTTCCAGATATCAACACCTGACGAAATTGTCCTGGTTGCAAACCCAGGTAATTTACCATGGTTTCTAAACATCCTTCTTGCACAGTCTAATTTTGCTGTTAATGTGGCATGGCACATTCATTCATCAGTACCAAATGAAAAAGTGCCAAAGATCATGGCCTTTGTGAAAAGTTTCAAGGATGCAGGCAATAACGCTGATTTAAAATTGAGGCTGATATTTAAACATGGTAAATATAATATGAAATGCTTAAAATTCAGTTTAACAGGTTGCTGGTAAAATTCGTTTAACACTGCTGTACAGCTGTCAGTTAATCTAGGTATTTTTTTTATATTCATTAATTTATCTGACATCAAATAGAAGTTATCAGCAACTTGATGATTCTGCTGATGTTATCATACTAATATTGTTAATGAGAAAGTGTGTTTGTTTGTTATTCCTTCACGGCTTGACTAATCAGCCGATCATTATGAGAATTTTTATATATATTGTCAGAGGTATAGAGCCCAACATAGCCTATGTTGTTTTATCTCGTAAAAGTATGTCATTCCAATGGGAAAATATTTTTTCTACTATAGAGTGTGCTGTATGGGATGGGCTATCGGCCAATAGATGGCGCCACGCTATGGGTTGTTTAGTTGTCAAACGAGATCTTATGTCATAAAATTAACAGAAAAGCTAGTTTTAAATATTTAATTATGGTATTAACACCATACCCTTTTAGTTTCAGCTGATTCTGAATTGATGTTATCATCTTTAGCTGCACCTATTGTGGGTAATGTGAACATACTCCGATATTTATCATATGTTTACCCAAGTGCTGTACCATATAATGATCAAGATTTCCTTATTGATGGATTAATGGACCTCTGCCATGCCCTTGAAAGGACTCCCGAAAAAAGCAAAGAAGCCATTATTAATAAATTGTTTTCCAATTGTAACAAATGGATATATAATAATACATTTTCTATTGTGGATTTAGCGGCATATACTGTAATTAAGCAGTGGAGAAATGTACCAAAGTCTGTTCCAAAAGTGTGGCTCGAAAATTGTAATAAACTTTGTGTATAAGTTTAATAAGTTTTTTATCTCCTTCATATAGAATACTTATTTCACTTTACCGAGTGAAATCAAATCGAATGTTTTATTGGGAACTAGCTGTACCCGCGGCTTTGCCCGCGTGGATACTGCCTTTCCCGTGGGAATTCTATAAATTGCCGTCTTTATTCTTGTCAACATCATAAAGGGAACCCATAAACAAAATTCCAGCTTTCTAGGTTGAGCGCCTGCGATAATACTCTTACAGTCCTATTTACTCCCTTTCCCGTGGGAATTCTATAAATTGCCGTCTTTATCCTTGTCAACATCATAAAGGGAACCTCTATACAAAATTTCCAGCTTTCTAGGTTGAGCGCCTGCGATAATACACTTACAGTCCTATTACTCCCTTTCCCATGGGAATTCTATAAATTGCCGTCTTTATCCTAGTCAACATCATAAAAAGGGAACCTCTATACAAAATTTCAGCTTTCTAGGTTGTGCGCCTGCGATCATACTCTTACAGTCCTATTACTCCCTTTCCCGTGGGAATTCTATAAATTGCCGTCTTTATCTTTGTCAACATCATAAAGGGAACCTCTATACAAAATTCCAGCTTTTTAGGTTGTGCGCCTGCGATAATACACTTATAGTCCTATTACTCTCTTTCCCGTGGGAATTCTATAAAACCCCATCTTTATTCTTGTCAAAAGAACCTCTATACAAAATTCCAGCTTTCTAGGTTGAGCGCCATACATATTTTTTGGGTAACTTGAACCGTTTATGCAGCGCACGTAACGGAAGCCCTAATAATTTTCCCCGTTTTTGCAACATTTCTCACTGATGCTTCGCTTCTATTGGTCGCAGCGTAATGTTATATAGCCTAAAGCCTTCCTCGATAAATGGACTATCCAACACAAAAATAATTTTTCAATTCGAACCAGTAGTTCCTGAGATTAGCGTGTTCAAATAAACAAATTCTTCAGCTTTATACCTAGTCTTGCCATAAATATTGTAAAAGAGTTTTTTATTTATTTTTCAATTGCAAATAACATTTATTACTTTTACAATGTGTTAGTTTAATACATAAATATAAAACAATTTAAAATATAAAAAGTTTATTCGAAGTGGTCTCCATTGGCTGCAATACACTCCTTTAAACGTTGAGTCCAGTTATCAAAAGAAACACGCACTCTTTCCATTGGAAAATTCTTCACTGCCAATCGTATGGATTGTTTTAGGGACTCCAAATTATCATGACGTTTAGAGCAAGCCGTACAAGCCGTCTCTAAAACGCACCATAAATCATAATTCGGGACTAGACGACGGCCAGTCTTCAGCTCTGATGAAGTCGGAAACGTTCGATTCCAACCAAGACTGCGTGGACCAAGCTTTGTGACCCGGCGCCGAGTCTTGCTGGAAGGACCATTCTTGGTTATTGAACATGGTGTTGTTAAGGGGCTTAACTACCTTCTCAAGAATGGTATCTTGATACACTTGTGCCAATGTTTTGATACCTTTTTCACAAAAGTATGGCTCAGTCACTCCTTCATAGCTAACACCCCACCAATCCATCACTGAAGTCGAGTAATGCCCACGTTACACTCTGTCGACTAATTGGGAAGCTTCCTTAGACCTTTGAGCATAAATACGGTCATTTTGTTTGTTAAAATATTGCTCAATTGTAAAAAAATTCTCAACCGTAAACAAAATTTTTCTGTGACCTCCCTTTGCGTACCGCTTCAGTAGTTTTTTCGATTTTACCACCCTATTCTTTTTAAATTATCAGTTAAGAAACGACCAGTACGTCTCTTATAGGCTGCAAGTCCTAAGTCATCTTTAAAAATACACGACATGGTTCCAGGTGCTATCTTCATCTCCCGAGATAAAATCTTTTGCTTTCGGACAGAATTTCTTCGAATTCTTTCCCTTTCTGCTTTGACCACCTTTTTCGTACGAACACTACGTGGACGGGCAAATCTTTTTCTGTCACAAACAGAGGAGCTCCCATTGTACCTATTAATAGCCCGGTACACAAACATTTTACTAATACCAAGCGTATGGAGAGTTTTAAAAATTGCACTTGGCTCCATACCTACTTTGTGTAATGCAATCACAGCGATTCGGTTCTCTTTATCACCCCACTCCATTTTAATATTGCAAAATATTGTACAATGTATTGGCGCCAAAATAAGAAAAGACAATGAAAAATCATATAAAAATGACAGATTCCAAATTCAAATGTAATATTTTGTTTATTTTTAGTTGTAACAGTATTTATGGCCAGACTAAGTATATTAGTTTTGATTTTTAAACAGTGCCACCTAGCGTAATAGATTTAAAGTGCTTTAATTTTCGCGTGATATTTAGGTATAATTTGATGAAAACGTAACCATAGCGGCGCGATGTATCTTTTGAATAGCGCCATCTAGCGTAGAATAGCAAGAAGTTGAATTAATTTCGGCAAACGCGTAAATTTTTTCCTATAACTTCTAAAGTATCTATTTCAATTATATGGTGTAAAGATTATAATAATGTACATGAAATGCTTAAGGTAACTAACGTAGTTAACTGGATAAGGATTAATACTGTACACGTCGGGCTGGGCAGCGTATGGGAAACTTCGTCGGGTCTTCACATCGCCAATTCCACAAAGTCTAAAGACGAAAGTCTTCAATCAGTGCGTCCTACATGTTATGACATACGGTGCCGAGACGTGGACACTCACGGTTGGTCTGGTCCACAAATTTAAAGTCGCTCAGCGAGCTATGGAAAGGGCTGTAGGAATGTGTGCTGGATATAAATGATACTTCACGATGTCTGCTGATTGGAATGAATTTATTTACAAATGCACACATATTTATACGAAAATCTTAAGGCTAATCGACCAATAGAATCTTTATTAATAACATGGATAAATCTACACAAATTAGAAGCTCTACATTTTAACCAATAAGAATGCGTGTCCTATTCTTATTTGATTTCTCAAAAATGCCCATAGGAATGCGGCTCTGACGCGACCTCTAGGCGGCGCAACCGCGAACTTCTATGCGTGGCGTCAGTGGCGATTTCGTCGCGCGTATAAAACTAGTTGCACGGCGCGCGCGACTTTAGTACTGCAGCGATGCTAGACGGTGTGAGACGTATGTTGAATGTTCCCACATCACCCCCTCTCAAGCGAAGCGTACTCGTTTCCGCACGGCTCGTCCGCTGCGGGTGACGTAGGGTGTAGCTGGTGTAGAAGTTGTTGTCGGCTCTGTCATCGCGGTGGTTGGAGTCGGTGACTGCTCGGTGTGTCGTGCTGTGTCTTCGAAACTCGGTGGTGGCGACGCTGTCTGTTCACGTTCGTCGGCAATGATGAAGGCCGGCTTGAGACGGTCTATGCTGACTTGAGCGACTCTGTTGTGTAACTGCACCTTGTAGTACTTGTCGTGTCGCTCGAGAACTTCATATGGACCTTCATAGGGTGGTGTCAGCGGTTTCCTCGTAGCGTCGACTCGGATGAATACGTGTGTGCATTCGTGCAATTGTTTGTGGACAAACACAGGTCGTCGGTCAGCTGATCGTTGCGTTGCCGGTGCGAGTGTTGACATCGTGTTGCTCAAACGTCGTACGAAATCGTGTGCGTCTTCATTCGACTGTGTAGGTACGAATAGATCTGCAGGCAATCGTAGTGTAGCGCCGTAAATCATTTGCGCGGGTGACAGGTTCAATTCTCGATGTATTGCGGTGCGTAGGCCAAGCAAAACAGTGGGTATTTCGCTCGCCCAATCGGTTCTTGCTTCTCTCGCCACAAGTGCCGCTTTCAACGTGCGATGCCAGCGTTCAATTTGCCCGTTTGCTTGTGGGTGGTAGGCAGTGGTGCGTATGCGGGTTATTCCGAGTTTCTTCATCAAAGATTGAAAGAGTGAGGACTCGAATTGGCGTCCCTGGTCGGTGGTAATTCGCAGTGGACAACCAAATCGAGTGATCCAGCCTTCGTAGATGGCGCTGGCGACGGTCTCTGCGGTGATGTCGCGGACAGGCAATGCTTCGGGCCACTTCGTTCGTCGGTCGATCATAGTGACTATGTACTGGAAGTCTTGAGATGGCGGCAGTGGTCCAACAATGTCGACGTGAATGTGTTCGAATCGGCCACAATCTTGAAATTGGCCGAGAGGTGCATTAGTGTGTCGATGGATTTTGCTTCGTTGACACGTGATGCAAGCTTGTGTCCACTCTCCGATGTCCTTGTTCATGCCGCTCCAGAAGTATTTTTCACTAATTAACTTTCTTGTAGCTCGTACGCCGGGATGACTGAGTCCGTGAAGTGCGTTGAATGCGGCTTCACGAACAGCTATTGTAGGTAAATACGGTCTGGGCGCGTTCGGGTTCAATGACATTTCGCATGTGATCGGTTGCTGTAGTCCGGGCAGTGTGATGTCGGCGAACTTCAAATTTGGTTGTGTGCGTAATGCGAGTAATGTTTCATCTTGACTTTGTAGATGTGCGAGATTGTTGTAGTCTAATGAAGATGTTAATTCTATTTGTTCGATGCGGGATAAGCAGTCGGCCACGGTGTTGTCTTTGCCTTCTATGTATTTGATCGTAGTGCAAAATTGGCTTATAAATTGTAGTTGTCTTTCTCGCCGCGGGGTGTCGCTTTTCGTTGCGGACTTGTTGAGTGCGTAGGTGAGCGGCTTGTGGTCAGTGTAAATAACTACATTTTCTGCGCCTTCTATGTATCGTCGGAAATGTTTCACAGCTGTGTACATTGCTAAATATTTCGCGGTCGTACACGCTGTATCTCTTCTGAGTATCGCTCAGGCTTTTTGAAAAAAATGCGAGTGGTTTCCATGTAGTGTTTTCTCGCCGTACGTGTCGATAGGTGTTCCGTTGGCTGCGTATAACTTAAAGTCTGAAGGAATGGCGCGTCGCTTTGTCTTAAGAGCTAGTACGGAGATGTCTGCGCCGGTATCCACCAAAAAGCGTTCACCACTTTGTAGGTCGGTGACGCATAGGCGGTTGTTTACGTAATCAACACCGACGCCCGCCACGGTCGGTGCTGCGTCTAGTTTCCCGACGTCTTCTTCTTTGCGCAGGGTTCTTCGCACTTCCTGGCTTTGTCTCCGAAGCGGTGGTGGTAGTAGCATAGCCAGTCGGGTGGTGGGTTGCGAGGTCGTCGGCGTGAACTCGATCGTGATCTTGCGCCTTCGTGGGACGTAGGCCTTCCTCTTCTCATCTCAGCGATTTCTAACTTCAGCTCTTGAATCTGTGCGCAGAGTAGGTCGATTTTGCTGTTGTCGCTGCTGGTGTTCGTAGTCGGAGGTTGCGGAGAGATCGCGGCGATAGTGCATGGTCCCATATGTTCCATCATTTTGTCGGCCATACATGCGAGTTCGTCCAACGTGTCCTTAGATATGGATAGGACAGCCCGTATCTGTGTAGGTAATTGGCCCATCCACATAACTCGCAGCGCGTCGTCCGGGACTTTCGAGACGGCGAGGTCGCGCATTCTGCGGAGCAGCTGTGACGGCTTCTGGCCGCCCAATTCGATGCCGGCGAGTAATTTCTGTAGCTGTCGTGACTCGGATTCCTCGTAGACAGACAATAAGCGATTTTTCAGCGCTGTGAATTTTCCCGCTGCCGGTGGTGAGATGACGAGATCGCTTATTTGTTCGATGTCCCGCTGCTGAAGCGCGCCTAGGACGAATCGATACTTTTGTTCGTCGCCGACCTTTTGATATCCGACGAGAGCTTCGAACTGAGCGAACCATAGTCGCGGTTGCTCACGCCAGAATGGAAGGATTCTTGATTGCAGAGAAACAGCTGCCAAGTCGTAGGTCGTTGCCTGTTCCTTTTCTTCTGTGAGGTTAGCTTCGTTGGACAGCATTTTCAGGCTTCAGAAGGGTTTCTTGAGTCGTGGTCACCAATGTAGGAATGTGTGCTGGATATAAATGATACTTCACGATGTCTGCTGATTGGAATGAATTTATTTACAAATGCACACATATTTATACGAAAATCTTAAGGCTAATCGACCAATAGAATCTTTATTAATAACATGGATAAATCTACACAAATTAGAAGCTCTACATTTTAACCAATAAGAATGCGTGTCCTATTCTTATTTGATTTCTCAAAAATGCCCATAGGAATGCGGCTCTGACGCGACGCGACCTCTAGGCGGCGCAACCGCGAACTTCTATGCGTGGCGTCAGTGGCGATTTCGTCGCGCGTATAAAACTAGTTGCACGGCGCGCGCGACTTTAGTACTGCAGCGATGCTAGACGGTGTGAGACGTATGTTGAATGTTCCCACATCACCAATGTAGGAATGTGTGCTGGATATAAATGATACTTCACGATGTCTGCTGATTGGAATGAATTTATTTACAAATGCACACATATTTATACGAAAATCTTAAGGCTAATCGACCAATAGAATCTTTATTAATAACATGGATAAATGTACACAAATTAGAAGCTCTACATTTTAACCAATAAGAATGCGTGTCCTATTCTTATTTGATTTCTCAAAAATGCCCATAGGAATGCGGCTCTGACGCGACCTCTAGGCGGCGCAACCGCGAACTTCTATGCGTGGCGTCAGTGGCGATTTCGTCGCGCGTATAAAACTAGTTGCACGGCGCGCGCGACTTTAGTACTGCAGCGATGCTAGACGGTGTGAGACGTATGTTGAATGTTCCCACATCGCTATGCTCGGAGTTTCTCTGAAGGATCGAATTCGGAACGAAGTGATCCGACAGAGAACCAGAGTCATCGACATAGCTCACCGGATAAGCAAACTGAAGTGGCAGTGGGCCGGCCATATCAGCCGAAGAACCGGCAACCGCTGGGCTAAACGAGTTCTTGAGTGGAGACCGCGGATTGGTAAGTGTAGCGTAGGACGCCCTCAGACTAGGTGGAGCGATGATCTTTGCAAGGTGGCTGGCAAGAGCTGGATGAGAGTGGCCGAGGATCGTGCGCGGTGGCGTGCAGTTGGGGAGGCCTATGTCCAGCAGTGGACAAATGTAGGCTGATGATGATGATGACTGTATACGTCAAAATCGGTTTCCAATTTCCGCATTATTACTCGGAAATCGTTTTTTATTTTATAGTAAGTTATCCGTAAACGATAAATATATGCTATCGCGGACTTTTTTGGAGACCTAAATAAGAGGAATGTCCTATAATTTTTGTATTGTTATATCTCAAAGGGTTTAGACAGCGTTTTCGTCGACAGCTCCCAAGCGGGTCGATTTTTTCCGACACTCCCAACAATAATCTTTATATTTCAGCCAATTTACACAAAATCCTGACAAATTTTATACATAAACCTTCCTCATGAACCAGGCTATCCGTAGGTAAAAACCGCAAGAAAATTCGTTGGGTAGTTTTTGAGTTTATCGCGAACAGACAGACAGACAGACAGAGCGACGCGCGGGAGGACTTTGTTTTATAATATGTAAGGATTAAGTGGGGGTCGCAGGTACTGCGTAGTACATTCATTGGCAAAAATACGATTATAACTGAAAACTTAAGTGTGTCAACGATGGCGACGTTGTATAATGACAAGGTAGCGTAAGCCCTTTCGCACACAAGGCGACGCAAGTCTCCGATACTCGGCGATTTTAGTATCCAAGCGACTACCGCCATACAAGTCCATTGAGGTTCGTACGTACACTTGCGTCGTTGGATGCTAAAATCGCCGAGTATCGGAGACTTGCGTCGCCTTGTGTGCGAAAGGGCTTATAGTGATAGCATATCTATGCCGCTAATTGCATACAAGGAGAGAGGTAAATAAAAATAGTATCAATTTTACAATTTATATTGTCAATTATTTAAAAAAAACAAATACTTATGTACACTTGGTACACTTGTACACGTTAAATTGAATCGATGACGATAATATTAAAGATCTTTATAACCCGACAGCAAAATGGGTTATTTTAGACAATGGCACCTGTTTAGACAACCTACAACATTCGCATCATAGTGTACTACATACTTTTTTTTCTACTTGTAATATAATTTGGAACCGTGCACACCTCACAATAAAGTTAATTCATGGTTGGTATAAAGCTATCCTATTATTGCTTATAGTTTCATATTCAATAAATTTTACATCATTGGTCAGAATTAATTTGTTCATAAAAATAACTTCATACTAATATCGAGGAATAATCATTAAAGGAGTATCATATCCTTTAAATATATACTCATTAAGTACTTTATGGGTCTTGAGAGACAATTCGGACAGGGCGCTTTCCGGGGCGCTGTGAATCAAAATGTAGGGCGCGCTTTCTGGTTATTTCGTTTGAACGCAATACATTCTTTTCGCTTTGTGTATGAAATCCCTAATAGAGATTGTAACAAGCCCAACCATATGGAACAGAGACGGTTTTAAATATATTGTACTGTAGAGTAATTTTTGTATATCTATATAAATTCTATAGTATAGTGCGAGTATCAGCTACCTATATTTATATTGTTAAAGTTTTCGCAGTCACGGTAGATAATGAAATGTAGCTTTATTTTCAGTTAACATTTTTTGAGGAACGGAAGATACAAAAAGTCCACAAATAAGGGATAACAAATTAAAATTGGAAAAATATGTTTTCACTGATTTGAGGACTTGAAGTTCATAGCTGAGACAAGTAAAAGAAATACTTAAAATTCAAGAGATAAAATGTCACACTGGGATGTATGAGCGAATTTTAATGGCAACTGGCTAATACTTCTTGAAATCAGAGTTGTCTAGAAGTAGACACATGTAGTAATGCTGATAGCTTATTATAGTGAATGCTAAGAAAGCGTCGTTTTATTTTGTGCCGAGAAATCTACATCTCACACGCACAATTACTCCAAAAGTGTAGCGCGAGAAAACATTTTGTTTATAATTAATATTTAATAGAAATGAGCGTGACTTTAGCAGATAATAAATTCTGTATCGGCACATTATGTTCAGTATGGTCGGAACTTAGAGCAGTTGAATGCGTCGGCAATTGGTATGTCAAAGAATGGGCACTATATATTATAAGGAATATAATAAATATGTATATTTTTAAATTTGTGTTGCGACTTCATTATACAATAGGTTTTACACTAGTACTATAGATATCGAATAAATTGTGTATTTTCATATTGATCTACATTTTCTACGTGGATTACACTTTTATTTTATATTTATTTCAACAAGTTTAAAATCGAATTGAACGTCCATTTCGCAATTAATTTATGTTCTTAGTAGGAAATGTGGTTTGGTGGCATCATTATTATATTATGTCTTACAGTAAACATTCAACTTATTAACATTTTTAAAGATCACAGTTTTAAAAGGATTGTGCCGAATTTGCGAGACTAACTTTTGCGTCTCCGTTTACAACAGTAGTATACACTTTTAATCTAAAACTATCAGTCAATTGCATATTATTTAACAATAAACTTTAAATTTTATTTTTACAAAAAGCTTCCTAAAAATTATGAACGACATTACAAACTTAAATAAAATGGCTAATTAATTTCCTAATCAATACTGATTGTGAGTTACTATTTTTATGTACAAAAGATTACTTATACAATAATAAAAAGTTGTATAAAAAATTAAATTAGTAAGTACCTAATACACTATTATTTTATACATTATGAAAATTAAACTATTATAGATGTACAATTTAGTCATTGATTTCCTGTTGGAAGTGGTTCAGTTTCCAAATTTAAGATAAAATGTGGCACATCAAAAAAATATTTATTGCAAGAACAGTCTGGAGGTCTTATATTATATTTTATTGCAATAATTATAGTGTATTTTGTCTCATATATAATATACCTAATTTCCATCAAACACCTCTCATACCTCTCATATGTCAAACATAATTAAAAAATGTACAACATGTAAGTAAATAATAATCTTAAAAATTAAGTCGCTTAATAGTAGCAACGAGATCTCAAAGCTAGAATAATAAATTAGCATTGGTCTTAAGAATTATATGTTGTTATCTTCGATTACGGTACATAAATGCAACAATTAAAATTCACTACTTATTCCCTGCATTTGAAATAACAACCGTACTGACATTTCATAGAATAGATGTGAAAAGCATACATCCATGGTGAAAACAAAGAAAAAATAAAAATGTTATATTTCATATAACGTAGTACCTAGTAAAACATTCAGAGACGCAATATGAAAGTGTTATCTGTATTTAGAAAACAAAATATTTACTGCTCCAGTAACTCGGTAATTAATATTAAAGAAGCGTGAAATGGTCTATATATTTTAAAATTTCATGCATCTACAGACTACGTGTGTAACTTAATAATAATCGAAGATACTACATATAAATAGTCTACCAGCGCTCGGCCAAGTATAGACCTTTAGTCTATACTTTAATTACATTAGCTACCTATCGTTAAAGCTTAAATGTGATATGTACATTGAAATAATTTATCTAGTATATAAGGAATGGGCAGTGAGGTTGGTTACAAGTGCAGCGTGTGCGCGGGCGGCGCCTCGCCGCGCTCGTGTCATACGAAGGAGGAGAAGCCGGGCAGCGGCGCCCGCGAGCGCGCCATGTTGTTCATCACGATCTGCCCGCCGTTGAGGCTGATGGTGGCGCTGCCCTCGGGCTCCGAGTCCGTGTAGCTCGAGTACTGCCGGATGGGCCGCTGCCGCTTCCACGACTGCCGCAGCGTGTCGTTCACGTTCGCGTAGTGGTTCACGAACGAGTGCGGCTCGGACTTGACACTTTCATTCTCGCTCTCAGAGTTCTGCATTCAAAATGTATCATGTTAATAGTGGTCACAGTAATAAAATATTTACCGCTAACACCGACTTACTTCATGCAATAAAGTTATCTTACAATAAAGTGAAAGATAGTGATTTATTTTGATCTCTCAGGCAGTTTACAAAAAGATTTAATTTGCAAATTGCTTTTATCGAAAATATTTGAAAAAATGCGCATACAAAATTGATACGAGATGTTACGATCGAAAGGATGCAAGCTTTATTTAGTAATATTACGTGTGTATATACACCACAGAAATAAAAGTTTGTACTATAAATCAGCAGAGTAGATCTAACCGCAAGGTCACAGCGGCATGTTTTACGGCCAAGTCGAAAAATAACCGACAAAATATTGTTTGTGCTATTCGTAATGGAAGCGTGTTGAAAATGAAAAATTTAGCGGATGCGAGTTTCATAGGCGAGGGATATTTACCGGCGGAGTCCGATCGGGTGTAGTCGGGGAAAAAGACAAGGTCCGTGTTTAGTGAAAAGGCGGTCAGTCGGTCGTGGTTTAGACGACGCTGATCTTAATGGTGATCACCTGCGAGTCGCTGGAGCTCATCTCGGGCTTCTCGGTGAGCGAGGAGTCGTCGGGGTTCTCGTCGTAGGCGCGCAGGCTCTCCTCGTCGCTGTGGTAGGCCACGGAGGCGGGCGAGGGCCGCGGCGGCGACTTGGCCAGCGCCGGGCCCTTGCGCCGCAGCGTGCCCGCCGTCGCCAGGCTCGCGCTCGCCACGGAGTTCTGCCGCGAGCGGTACAGGTCCATGGCCAGCGAGCCGCGCTCGTCCGTCTCGCCCGCCAGAGACTCCTCCAAACTCTTCTGGGCCTCTTCTGTAATTACACACAACATTTAACTTTGCAATCAATTTTGTATTTGGCCATTTACGTCGAAGTGCTGGTAATGCAAAGTATTTCCTGTAAATCTACTTGCAAAATATAGTAGATTTTACAACAAGTGCACAAAACGAATCATTTCTATCCGAGACTTTTAGCAGCCCGAGCCGAAGGCGAGGGCTGATAGTAATGTCGAGGATAGAAATGGTTTTGTGGACGAGTTATAAACTCTGCTTTTCACTTCGATTGCGAGGAAATAAATAAATAAACGCACGAAAAACAAGACCTGTTTCCCACCGCTTTTTTTTTTAAATCTTACGACATTGAAATTAGACTTGGGCTGCAGACCTATACAGCCTATTAAATTAATTTTGTAATAAAACTAGGGGTGCATGGCGTAACGCGATGCAAAGTTGAGCTGAGCGAATGTTGAAAGTTTTGGCGCCAAAAATCAGCTTTATTGGTTTTGGCACATTTTGGCACATTTTATTTTCATTTTTATTTTTTTAAAACCTTGCCACAAACTGTCTCTTAAGATGTGCCAAGTTTGGTTCTAATTGGTGGAGTAGTTTGGGAGGAGAAGACGAACAACCAAATGAGGAGAGTCTGGTATGGAGAGCTTCGCTCGCCTTCGGCTCGCTCAGCTCAATAATTTTCTTAAATTAATTAAATAACCTACCGTACTTTAATTTAAATTTTAATATCTTTTATGACTTAAAAAACACTTAAGGCAAATAAATTAAAGTAAATATTATAAAATAAGAAATTCTATCTCTGAACTTTTTATTGTGTTTGGCTGTATGGCTTATTTCCTTTGCCTTAATATAGATACATTTATGAGTAGATACGTTTTTGCCCTTGTGCACAAAATTCGATTTTGTGCAGCCTATATCCTGCGCAAATAAGCATTTTCTGAGCATGAGAAGTGAAATAGTAGATTGTACAACAAGTGCACAAAACGAACCATTTTTATTCGAGACTTTTAGCAGCCCGAGCCGAAGGCGAGGGCAGATAGTAATGTCGAGGATAAAAATGGTTTTGTGGACGAGTTATAAACTCTGCTTTTCACTTCGATTGCGAGGAAATAAATTAATAAACGCACAAAAAAACAAGACCTGTTTCCCGCCGCTTTTTTTCTTAATCTTACGACATTGAAATTTGGCTTGGGCTGCAGACCTCTACAGCCTACTTATAAATTAATTTTGTAATAAAATAATTTTCTTAAATTAATTAAATAACCTACCGTACTTTAATTTAAATTTTAATATCTTTTATGACTTAAAAAACACATAAGGCAAATAAATTAAAGTAAATATTATAAAATAACAAATTCTATCTCTGAACTTTTTATTGTGTTTGGCTGTATGGCTCATTTCCTTTGCCTTAATATAGATACATTTATGAGTAGATACGTTTTTGCCCTTGTGCACAAAATTCGATTTTGTGCAGCCTATATCCTGCACAAATAAGCATTTTCTGAGCATGAGAAGTGAAATAGTAGATTTTACAACAAGTGCACAAAACGAATCCTCGACATTACTATCAGCCCTCGCCTTCGGCTCGGGCTGCTAAAAGTCTCGGATAGAAATGGTTTTGTGGACGAGTTATAAACTCTGCTTTTCACTTCGATTGCGAGGAAATAAATAAATAAACGCACGAAAAACAAGACCTGTTTCCCTTTTCCCGCCGTTTTTTTTATAAATCTTACGACATTGAAGTTAGGCTTGGGGTGCAGACATTTATAGCCTACTATTAAATTAATTTTGTAATAAAATAATTTTCTTAAACTAATTAAATAACCTACCGTACTTTAATTTAAATTTTAATATCTTTTATGACTTAAAAAACACATAAGGCAAATAAATTAAAGTAAATGTTATAAAATAACAAATTCTATCTCAGAACTTTTTGTTGTGTTTGGCTGTATGGCTTATTTCCTTTGCCTTAATATAGATACATTTATGAGTAGATACGTTTTTGCCCTAGTGCACAAAATTCGATTTTGTGCAGCCTATATCCTGCGCAAATAAGCATTTTCTGAGCATGAGAAGTGAAAAAAAGTTTAGTTTACACATAATAATAAATAAATTAAAGTAAATGTTATAAAATAACAAATTCTATCTCTGAACTTTTTATTGTGTTTGGCTGTATGGCTCATTTCCTTTGCCTTAATATAGATAGTATTTATGAGTAGATACGTTTTTGCCCTTGTGCACAAAATTCGATTTTGTGCAGCCTATATCCTGCGCAAATTAGCATTTTCTGAGCATGAGAAGTGAAAAAAAGTTTAGTTTACACATAATAATAAAAAAAATTACTCACTCTTATATTTGTAACTCTTGCTCTTGACACATAGGATTGCGATGACCATGATAATAATGATGATAGAGGCAGCGGCCAGCGCTACCATGAACCATGTGCGGCGGTAGAAGGGGCGGTACTGCAGATACCCATACTCTAAGTATAGTTTTGAAGGCGTCACGATAACTTTATCACTGTAAGTAGGGTTGCTGATGCCGTATTTGTTGTACGCTATAACTCGGAACGAGTATGCGGTGGACGGCAGCAGGCTTTGGTACGATATAGTAAATTCTTCCAGCATGCCATTATTGGTACGTGTTATAGTTTCCCATCTGGTGTCATCTGTTAAAATTAAAATTGTTTTAAATAAAGCCAGATACATTAATATTTTATAACTTAAAATTCGTCAGACACATAACTACGTATACGTATTCTAGAGTTTTTAGAAAAGAATATAGGTAGTGTTTTTAGGATAATGTGCGGATAATAACAAATATGTGCTATACAACTGTTTCTTCTAACTTACACGCTTGCCATGTTTCCTTTGCTGCATTAATAAAAATCGAATATGTAGAAATAAATTGAAATTTTCTACCATATTATAATCGGTTGTAGTTTTCTACCATATTACATTCCTAATTTTTTCTAAATATTTTGTCGATTTCAAAAAAAGTGTAAAAGTAATACATAAATGTTAAAGTAAAAAATCACAAAAAAGGAATTTTGAGTATTCACATGATGATGAGATGATGGTTATGAGTTGGCGAATTTTTATTTATCGTAAATAACTTGATGACTTGATTTGACACTTTAATTCTTCGACGGAAGAGCTTCATTCACCCACAGACGTAAACAAGCATCCTTAAATAAATATTCGAGAGAGCTTGTAATAGGCCTATTTTAAAAATATAATTTGTATTTGTAAGAAGTGACTACCGACATAATTGATCATAATAATAAGATATAATGAATATAACCTTTCTTCCTGGCTTCAATGTAATAGCCGAGTAGTTCGGCGCGGCCCGACGCCGAATTGGCCCAGCGCAAGTGCAGAGCGGCGGGGTCCGGCGCCAGCAGCAGGTCGCGCGGCGGCGCCGGCGAGCCGGGCTGCGGGCCCGTGCGCGCCCGCGCCGACGCCGCGCCGCCCGCGCCCAACGTCACGGCGCGCACCGAGAAGCGGTACTCCGCTTCTTCTTCCAATGCGCCAACAGCTAGTTGCCGCGTTGTCACTTTCTGCTTTACTTGCTTGCTGAATCCTGCACAGTCATCGGACGTTTGAGATATGTAATACTTGTTAATCTACTAGTTTACTAGTATGTTTACTAATGTAACATTCGCCATTACTCGCCTTAGATTTTGCGTGGCTTTTAAACGTCCTCAATAGTTGGACTAATCAAATACTAACAATTTTTTTTTTCAAATCTTACTGATAGTTCCTTAACATGTTGCATATTTATTAAAAGTTCTAATTTATTTGTGTATACCTAATAGGTCTTAGAACCTTCTGGTGTGTACTCATAAAATGATTACGTGTTTATATGCGTAATTTTCCAATATGTACTCACTTTCGTCTTGTTCTATAGTTTCGTATGTGACAAGGTACGATTGTATGAGGCCGTTGCGTCGGTAGGGTGCCTCCCAGGAGACCACAAGGCTGTTCATAGTGATGTCAGTGAAGGTGATATTCCGAGGCACAGACGGGAGGCCTTGCTCCGTTCGCACCAGGATCGGTGGCGAACGAGGTCCATCGCCCGCCGGATTAAATGCTAGTACCTGTATGAAGATATTGTCTTTATCTACTAATATTATAAAGAGGAAAGATTTGTATGTTTGTTTGTAACAAATAAACTCAATACTGGACTGGATCACTTTCCAAAATTCTTTCACCGTTGGGTAATCTCTAAAACTACTAGACCGAATTCAAAAATTCTCTCACCGTTGGGTAATCTCTAAAACTACTAGACCAATTTCAAAAATTCTTTTAGTGTTGGGTAATCTCTAAAACTACTAGACCGAATTCAAAAATTCTCTCACCGTTGGGTAATCTCAAAAACTACTGGACCGATTTCAAAAATTCTATAACCGCTATATTATATATTTTTTTAAATAGGGATACTTAGTAAAACCCATGCAAAGCTGGGACAGGGGTGCTAGTAATATATAAATTAGAACATGTTTAGCAATAAACAAATGTCAATCAAGGTATAAAGGTCTTCATCAAGAAATTGTGTGAATACTCTAGTGGCTAAGTAGTGGTGACTGCATAAATTGGGTTTTTCCTTATATTTATAAGGTTTAAAAAAAATATTATGGAGTAGCAGACACAGTATTAACATGATTTGTGAATGCAAAGGGAGGAGGGAATTCTGTATTTTATATGGTGTATTGCGTGACATTTATGTGAAGATTCGATGAATTCTCACCTGTATACGGTATTGTGTATACTTGTCTAGAAACACGAGAGAGTGAGAAATGGCTGTAGCGGGCACAACTTCTATTTCTTCCTCTACTTTTCGCTCAGGTTCTGGTTCTTCTGGAGATTCCGTCATAAAGTAAAATATCTGAAACAAAAATCACAATAATATATTATTAATCTAGGAGGTTAAGTAGAAAATAGGTGTGAAATAAAGGTCCAAAGTAGTAATGAAAGCATTCGGTTATCGCCTGCACAAGCAAAAGTACAAATAACCAAGATCTACGGTAGTCCTTCCAAATAATTTAAAAAAATTAAAAATAAAATAAGTAAAGAAGTAATTACCTTGTATCCTAACAGGTCTCCATTTTGTTGTGCCAGCAGCGGCGCCTGCCACGTCAGAGCCACCTCCGTCGGCGACAGTGCGCGTGCGCTGACTGTGCGGGGCGGCGCAGTGGGCACAGCTTCGCCCACCCACACTACTGCTGGAGTACCGCCCGGTCCCGCGCCTTGGGAGTTCACTGCTACTACGCTGATCTCATAGTTGCGGTCCAATGCCAAATCCGTCAGCACTACTTCTTCGCTCTGTAAAGTGCCACCATGTTTTGTTTTACTTCTGTGTTCAAAAATTAAGTGTCGTGGTTGTTACAAATATTTTACATCACGTGTAATGGGTATACACTCGTTATACGTTATGAACACACACACAGTTTACAGCGGTATTTCATAAGTGAATGATGAAACATACCTATTACACGTATCGAATCGAGTCGTTGATGTATTTTTTTAAAGTTTAAAGATCCTTAGGGACGTTTTGGCCTATCCCAGGAACATTATCACGGATGGTCAGGAAATCTATTATGTGCACAAGTGGATTATTAACTTTATAGGAAAACTATGGCCAGGAACTAACCTTGACTCCGGGCACGTCTCGTTTCATGGCACGGTGTAATGCTGCGGGGAAGGCGGGGAAGTCTGCCAACGGTTGGTACAGCACCCGGTATCCACCCGTCCTTGCGTCTCCGCTCCACTGCGGTGTTGCGAGCGGTGTCCACTGGACACGCACGCTGCTCGGCGTGATCGGCACTACACGTAGACCTTCCACGGCTGCCATTGGCGCTGTTAGTATAACACTTTATTAGTTGTTACTCGTGTTTTTGATGACTTCAAAGGTTCATGATACAATTCGTTAGCTCCTGCCACTTTTGGTTAGCCTATTCTTCAGTTAAAATGTCGAAAAACTGTATGACTATTACCTAAACCGTATACCGAGAACTAGAAATTATGAAGATTCTGTAAAATAGTGTAACTATGTGAGATGACTTTCAAATATTCAATAGTTGGCACTGAACGTGCGGCATTAATATTTCCCTTTAGAGCAGTCTAACTAACCCTAGCAGTTTATAGATCAAGATGAAGACAAGTTATTAGAATTTACCTGCGGGTAATGTTCGAACAGTTTCTGTAGCATTACTAAATCGACTTGGTCCGATGTCATTCGTAGCCTGTATTCTAAACTGATATGCGGTATATGGTTTCAATCCTTCTGCTGTGTAAGATGTTGCGAATGGATCAACACGCTCCGGAATAGTTTGCCAAGTACCGCCATCTTCTTTCTGTTGTACTGTGTAATATCTGTAAATAGATTATAAAATTGTGATAAATTGAAGGTGTGCAGATTTTATGGAATTACTGGATAATAAATGAAATGATGGAGTGATTGCTGCACTGTAGAGAGCATATGCAAATTACGTAGAATGGTATATGGAAGCAATGCACAAAATACATAAGGCAATATCCCAAACAAGGAAAAGTTACGAAGAGATAACATTTTGTGATTTTTTTAAATTAATAAAAAGCTTGAAATATTTTCCTGGCAGTCTTAATGTTTTTTTTTTATATTAATTGATGACAAAATAATAATTAGCCAATGCACGAAACCTTACAGGTCGCAAACTATTCCTTATCTTTCATTAGAATTATTTTAGATATTTTAGCATGCAAAAGAAAACACACCGAATTACTTTCACATTTAATATTAGCGTAGTATGAATAACAGTACTTACCTAAGCGGAGCGTATCCATCGTCACCAGGAGTCCATGAAAAAGTGATATGGTGGGGCTGAAGTAGAGAGCGAGCCACATTAGGCTTCGCGGGGGGCGCGGGCGCGGCGCGGTTCACAGTAGTGAGCACTAAAGCCCGCGCAATGCCGCCCCAACCTAGCCGAGTTTGAGCTGTTACTGAAAACGAGTAATACCGCTCCGATGCCAGCTCTGTGGCCCTGTAAACATAGATATATTGAAAATAGAGTCATATACAACTTGTATTTATACATTATAAAAAAAAATGTTACAAGGAATGGCGAAAGAAAAGCGGTTACGGTCTTTTTCTCCATTAACACGAGTACATTTTTTTTAACAAATCATCATCGTTGTTAACCATTGGGAATTATTATATTATTTTTAGTAATTTAATTTAGTCAAATCATGTCTTTATTTTATTTTATTTTGTATACCGTTTTATTGTTAACTAGATACTACCCGTGTTACCCGCGTTTAATTTTATGCATAGCAGCGCCATCTATATCAGACTTTTGACCAAATCCTACGGGAATCGCGTAATTTTCGGGATAAAAAGTACCCTGTGTTAATCCAAGGTATAAGCTACCTACATACCAAATATCATAAAAATTGGCCAAAACCATTTTAGCGTGAAGAGGTAACAAACATACACAAAGTTTCGGCTTTATAATATTAGTAGGATTACATTACAATCGCTTATCAATTTAGAGTAAAATTTCGGCGTTTACAAAACGTTGTCACATCATAAACTTACCTAAAAGTACGATCAGATGGTAGAAATTCTCTTGAAAATGTGTGTTGCGATGTATTATTGAGGTGATAAGTGACTTTATAGGCCAGGATTTCGCCATTGGGGTCCTCTGGCACGTCCCAGATTATACGTGCAGTTGTAAAAGTTACGTCTGGGAATGATACATTCGATGGTGGTCCTGGAGCTGTAATTAACACGTTGTTTTAATATTTTTACACAATTATTGTAATTTAATACAATATATACAATAGGAGGATAAAATACATTTTTTAAGACCAAAATATTTTTCTTGAGACGGCTAATTAGACCACTAAAGTGTCATGCATTACATTAGTTCGTTGTGTCTATTATCATTACTATCCATTATCAAAAAAAATATTTCGACCGTTTATTAGACTTCATAAAGAGGTGGTAACATATTCAAAACAGCAAAATAAACTATACAATTACTAATTTGAAAGGAAATTAAACTCGCTAAACTTAATAAAATTAAAATATACATACTATCTTCATATGTTCTGATTGTAACAGGTGGATCACTGAGAGCACCATCGCCCAGTCTTGTATATCCCAATACTTGTATTTGATATACAACATATTTTCTCAACTCCGTTAGAGTGATTGTATGCGTCTGGTTAGACGGTATTTCTTGACAATCCACCTTTTTGTGCTCGGGCCGAGGGGGTGGTATTACCGCTGCATAACACACTTTATATCCTTCGATTAAACCATTCTGATCTTGTACGGGTATGTCACCCCATAGCACGACGACTGTTGTAGATGACGTGGCGTTAGCTGAAACTTCGCTGGGACCCTTTGATGGTACTGTGAATTAAAAATATATGTAAGATTTATCTCACCAGTACAGTCCTAAATAACAACCGGAGAAGTTTGGCGAAGGTCTTTGTCGTATAATAAAATAAATATATTATAAATTTATTTATCGTCGACACTTTTGTATTATTATAATAATGACGAAGAATATTTACCTGCTTCTCTAGTTCTTTCAGTAGCAGTGGGACTTTCACTTGAAGTCCCTACTTCGTTAATAGCTGTCATTTTTATTTCGTACACCGACCACTCTTCTAAGTTGGATAATATATGAGAATTGGCTGTATGATCTTCTATAATAACAAACATTGTTTCGTTTGTACCGCTTCGGTTATATGTAATATTGTAACCTTTTGGGTTGCCATACCATTCACTTTGCTGTAAGGGCTGAAAATATAAAATTAATTTTGACATTATATTCTTAACACCACATGTTTTTTGCAAATAAATACTGGTCGTCAACACAACTGGCTCGCGCAGTCATAAAACGAAGTTCGAAACTCATATTTATTACCAATGCATAACGACAATCGATTTTCAATTGTCTTAAAAACTATGAGCCTAAATTTTGGAGCGTTCTATACGAAAACATCTAAATTACGACAAATATGCATTCATTCATGCGCACAAATGTTTATTTTTGAATTTCCTCATCAGTATTAAAAGTACTTGTACTTACAATCCATCGAACACGTAAGTTTGTTGCACTGACAGCTCGCACTGTGACATTTCTGGGTGGATGTTGGGGGGGAGCTTGTATGGTTTGGAACTCTTTGCAAGGTTCCGAAGGCTGCGAAGATCCGACCACGTTTGTTGCGATCAAACGCAGTCTGTACGTCGTGAATGGTACAAGGCCATTCACTAATATAGACTGGGCATCCGGTGCGCTCACTTCGTAAGTCGTTATCCATGATGAATTCCGTGCAGTTTGAGCCTGATAAAACAATAGTTTTTAAAACATTAAAGATCTTAATAATTATTATTAGACATTTGAATGTTTGCTACTGAATCATATTATGGAATGTATCCCATAATATTATGATCTATGTACTTCACTACATAGTATAAAACAAAGTCGCTTTCTCTGTCCCTATGTCCCTTTGTATGCTTAAATCTTTGAAACTACGCAACGGATTATGATGCGGTTTTTTTAAATAGATAGAGTGATTCAAGAGGAAGGTTTTTAAGTATAATACATTCCAAAATTCCCACGGGAAAGCGGGATACACGCAAACGAAGTTGCGCGGGTTTCGCTAGTTTACAGAATAAAATATTTTTTTGAGTGCGATGGATATAGTGAACCCTCTCTCATCCAGTTAGAATTTTTTTATTGTAATGTATTCTTTTTACATATTATTGGAATCAAAATAGTAAACAACAGCTCATAGCATTAGGTCCCAATAGTAATGTAACAATAGACCGTGGTGCTCGGCAATCGAGCCTCACTTGATTTGCCATCTCTCTAGGGTATAATGCCTTTTGCTTCAAATTGCTGTTTCTCACGTAGTTGTTAAGGAGGGAAGTCCTTTCAATACTTCCTACTCCCACTATCTTCTTTCTGATTAAATTCGTTGTGAGTTCCAAGACAGCTGTAGTTTATTCAATTCTTATTGTCTATCTGAGGTCGCCGTTGTTGATCCTGGCTACACAGGAGACACAGTGGTGGGAATGTGTGGTGGGCTTGTCCCGATAATGTATTCTTTTTCATATGTTTAAAGATACAATTTTCAATATTTTTGGAAGTAGTAAAATTAATGTTGATTAATATGTATGGGAAAAAATACCTGTACAGTCCATAGTGATATGGAAGAGTTTCCATCAAAACCTGGAGTAAATTGCAGCAGAACAGAGAAGGCTTCTATATTAGAGAGAGCGAGATTACGCGGCGCGTCTGGCAACACAGGTTCAACACCAGATTGTATGGTGGCAGTGCGCGCTGGTCCCTCACCAACGCCGGTTAAGGCACACAAGTGGAATTTGTAATGCGTACTAGCCTGAAACAACACAAATTAAACATTTTACTAGTCGCCAACACGGCACGCAGACGTAAGACGAAGTTCGAAACTCATACTTATTACTCAGTGCATAACGACAATCGATTTACATTTGTTTTATAAACTGTGGGCACAAATTTGAGGGCGTACTATAAAAGATGTCTGAAAATGTTTGGAAACTGTATGACAGCCCCTATCCCTTGGGCTTTAACTATAGGGCTGTCTAAAAGGAAAATGAGAACGAAGATTTTAAAAGTTAGGACCATTATGTGGCAGCACTGGTCATTTAGGTCTATCAATAATTGTTGCTTGCGAGTTTACACACGTATTTAGGGTCTAAAATATGTATTTATGGCTTTCATTGTCAATAATACGTAAAGGTGAAGTTTTCTAAACGATTTGAATACTTCTTGCTTGTGTGAGTCTATTTCCCTCAAAACCCTAATTAATGCATCGCAAACACAACAATGATTGTCTGTTCTCACATGACTTTTCCGAAATAGAACGTCTCGTATTAGATACAACACAATACAATAACAAGGTTGAATATTTACACTCATTTGTATCAATGGCATCTAATGTACGTATTCCTGAGAAGTTGTTTATAAAAAATGTAACATCAAATCGATTTCTGGTATCTTCCTTTATGTCGGTAAGCCGGTTTTCACTTTAGTGTCACAACCGTTAATATTCCAACGATTCCCATTCATTCTATTGTTTATACCGTGGGAATTAAACACAAAAAGCTTCAATTCATAAGAAGATCAACAAAGCTACATAATGTAGTATAAAACTGTGATTATTATCAAATGTTCGATGTTATCTTGATTTCCGAATTACATAATGTGATGGTGATAGATTAACACTTTAGAACCGTGTTGTACCAAACGTTTCGCGCGCTGATATAGGCATTCACTGACAATTGTTTGAATGGTTAAAGTGACAGGGTTGTATAATATATTTTGGTCATATTAGTGAGTTTATATTTTACCTGTAAATGTTCAACTTTAATGCTGGTTACGTTTGGTGGTAGAACTTCGTCTTTAAAAGAGTTTGGATCATCCTTTATTTGATACGACAATTTGTATCCAATTAGAATTCCGTTGGATTTCTTTGGAGGCGACCAAGAGACGCGGACGGCTCGGTCTGATATGTCGTCAAACAGTAATCCTCCAATTTCATCCGGTACTGAAAAGAAATATTATAACTTAGCTATTTCTCGCATCTTGTATATTTCTCGAACGTCTGAGTTGAGTTGACATAGGCTCAGTTCCCGTTACCCCCCGGGTATATGTAGAGAACCTTGACGGTTTTTTAGTTGGAATATTCGGTGGGGCTGATCTAAGCATTTTCCTGTCGTTAAAAAAAGGCGTGAAAGCGTAACAAACAAAAGTAACCTTTACACGTATTGCCTAATATCTGGAATAATTAACAAAGTTCTTTCTATAAAATCAATTTTTTTTATTACCCGTGAAAAAATATGAATTTGTACACCAAATAGCAATATCCTTACATAAGTTCAGACGCAATCCCGAAAAGGGTTGTTTAATGAACATAAATGTTTACTTACTATCCTCTTTAGTCCTGACTAAAATAAAATCACTTCTCGGTCCATCGCCTGGTTCAGTGAAACAGAGTACTGATATGTTGTACTCTGTAAACTTTTCTAGCTCGCCGACGATTGCAGACTGTTCCGTGAGCGGATCTAATAGATTTGGCGGGACGCTAACCAACTTCTGTTCAATATTATCACCTTCATTTTCATCCCATTTCCACGCTTGAATTTTATAACCCTGGAAAAATTATATAACCGATTTATTCACCAATAAATGGCAGGACGAAGACAGGGGTGAGGAGAATGAACCTACTAGTCTCTGGTTCAAATCGTAGAGTAGGTTATACATGAGGGTCCATAGTCTTGGTGAATATCTTGAAAGTCAAACATCACTGTACTTGAGACAAGTGATATAATGCGGTTGTTGATCATACACCTAATAGTAAAAAGGTAATGCTTAATAGCTATAAAAGTTACCTGATTAATCCCGTTGATTTTTTGAGGATTAGGCGGCGTCCACCATACGGTTATAGCAGTGGAGTTAAACGAACTACAACGCACGCTATCCGGCGGAGCTTCTGGCACGCCCTCTTTAGTTTTAATTGTATAACTATCAGAGAAAACACCCACACCCTTATCATTGTATGAAGCTATTTGTACGTTATAATCTTTCCATGTAATAAGATCTTGTATTAAGTAATTCCTTTGTGCTTCATTAGTAATGTTTTGGTATGTCCACGGGCTATTATCGTAACCACGTAGTCTGTATCTAATGACGTATCCGAGGATATGTCCGTTTCTATGTTCTTCGAGTGGTGGTTGCCATTGAGTTATTATCTCGGATGATGATCGAGCTGATCCCATGAATCCTACTGGAGGACCCGACGGAGCTGGAATTGTTTTTGTAAATGTTGATCAAATATTCTTTTTTTTTTGTTTTAGACCAGTATCATCACTTGCTTGTAAGTGTTACATAAAATTAATCACACCTGTATTGTTATTTTCAGATAAAGATTTCTGGTGTCAATTATGCAGAAGTGATGCAGAAATACATAATCGATTTGGGATTCGAACCCGCAACTCACTGGGTTTGTAAGTTCTAGATGAGTCAGATACGTTCTATAAATACAGACTTTTGAATTTTTATTCTTTTTTACTGTTCATATATCAAATTAGTATAAAAAGCAATTTCGTTTTTAAATTAGGTGTTATATACTGTTTATGTAACACTTCAATGAGCAATTGGTAAAACTGGCCTTAAACATTGTTGCATAAACCTGGCATGCAGCAGAAGACGCAGGCATTAAATTCCTTACATAAACAATAAGACAGACACACGTACTTTGAAAGTAAAACATGCAGTACAAAAATCATATGAAAGTAAAGGCACAATGACATGAATTAATAAAAACAAAGGTAACCCATCTATTTGATCGTGTTATGCATACCTTGGCAGCATATTAAATCGCTGGCAGCTTGGTTACAAAGAGAACACAGTTTATTGTAATGCTTACCTAAATGTACAATATATACGTGCCAGTCGAACATTTACAGTTTTATATATCTAAATAAACAATATCTGCATTTTTGCGGTAAACATTTTAAATATTACCTACAAGCAACTATAAAGTAGTATTCAGAACAGCAGAATCAGATATTATTTCGATATTTGATTGGAGTTGATTGTATGGCCCTACGTTTGTCTGCAGTATTTTAATTCTTAAATAAAGTTTTAAATTAAGTTTTAACCTTTTAAAATCTTTTATTCAATTTCATTCTTGTTGCAATGTGCCAACATCTTTGCTATCTTCCTTGTGTCATCTGCAGCCGTATTCACTAAGCACTAAGACTAAAGCGGAATCCGCGGTGAGATCTCTTCGCTTTCGAGTTAACAAATGATGCTTAGAGAATACGGCTGCTGTCTGAATTATGCTTAATAGTTTCCTGTTACATAAATGCAGATATTAGGATATGATGTGAGGGCATGAGGTGCTGATGACATTACAACATGTAACTAAATTAACGTATTAGTTTGAAACATACACGAATTTTAAGTTTATCAGTTAGATGGACAAATACATTTTAAAGATAATCACACAATAATTTGACCCTGTCATTGACAAGAAAAAATGCTGGACTTAATGTGAGATTAACTTTATAATGCCAATTTGTAACTCGCTGAAAGACATTTTGAAATAAGTCTTATTTTGCGGCGTTTGACTTGGAGAAAGTACATTTTGTCTGTCTTTTTCTCTTTGTCCAAATCTTCATAAATAGACCACCGCATAAAAAGCCTACATAAAAAAGACTAGTTAACAATAATTAAAATATAATTTATGAATATCTGTTTGTGGTTTTTGGTTAATTTAATCACACGTTGAATCTGTGCTTCATTTTAGCAATTTCCCACCAATCATTATAAAATATACAACATAATTGCGGTTTGTTATCTTTTGATATAACGCAAGTGTATTTGGTGTTTACCACACTTGTGCATAAATTTTGAAAGCATATTAACAATTCTTGGCATATATTTAACAGCTTAATTAATAGTGTTTATAGGGATTAATACCTTCTTGCGGGAGCGTTAGAACTTCAGTAGGGTCCGAGGGGGGCCCCTCGCCGACCGTGTTGACAGCAGACACGCGAAACTGATACGACGTTGCCGCTTTCAAACTAGTGAGAAGTACCCATCTTTGGTTCGACGACACATTCATTGTTTCAGTCACCCAATTCAATAGAGGGTCTGGCGTAGGGCCTGTTTCATAAAATTATCATTAATTTCTCATTGACACATTTGTGTTTATGTCGTAAGCAAATATTACATGAGATTATAAGTATACCCTTCATAGTATGTGACTTCACTACACATGCTAACATCGTCTTTAATTTCTTTTCATACAATAAAATAACGATTAACCCAATTTATCATTACCGCATAAATTCCTAGTAGGAAGCTTATTGAGAGGGAAAAATAATAACTGTCTTGAAACTAACTAGACTAAATAGAAAGTGTCTTTTCGTCAATATCGTCTTGATCAAAAGCAAATTTTTCGTACATTGTTAACAGTCCGAAAAATTCGGAAAATGAAAATGATAGAGGTAACCAGGATAGAGAATTCTTTCATTTATCCAATCATAATAAAGCATAGTAACAATAATTTTATTTATCGGAGATCTATAAAATTCTTCATTTAACATAATCTTATAGTAAAATATAAACAAATGAATACGAATACTGACCAAATTCGGGTACAACCCGCCTCTGAACGATGAATTTTTGTATAGGCGAATTGCCATCGAAGCCTGGAGTCCACGAGACATTAATAGCCCTCTGTGTACCACCATCAAGTTTGGTAGCGCGCACATTTGTTGGTGCAAAAGGCAGTTCTATAACGGACAGTACCGCGTGGCGGGTATGGTTGCCGCCCGGTGACGTCACCATACATGTGTATTCGCCTGCGTCACTCGCCCTAACTGCTTGCACTTGTAATGCACCATCTGCCGTCACCCATACTCTGGATCCGGCTGTCATGGGCCTAAAGAGATAAACAATTTTTAACATACTTATCAGTATATAAATTGCAGCACCCATAATAAACTTCATTCATAATATGGATCATTCTAAACATAAGTACAGTCAGCTGCAGAGAACCCTGACCCGCAAACAAAGTAAGAGTTAAGGTTTCTCATATAATTCTCTATGTATTTAAACGAAAATTAATAAAAATGTCCGTTTTGATTACGTGAAATGTCATTGTAATGTATAATTTAAGTTCTGAATGATTATAGTTAACTTGGTCAGGTTTCTTTGCAGCTGACAGTACAGCAAAGTGTATATAAACTCAAAATAATTACTTACTGCTTATTGTGGAACCAATCGATGTTAAATTTAACGTTTGGATCATTCGAAACCTTGCATTGTAAGGTTGCTGTGTGGCCAAGAAGAACTCTGGTATCAACGGGTGGCGCTATTATTTGGGTTCTCACTAAAAAAATATATTTTAATTACTCACTAAGCAAGTAGCTTAGCTATCAAAGAGAAATCTATAGAAAAATATTGGGATTAGAATACAATTTTATTTGTTTGGGCTTAACTTAAGCTTATCATCGGGCAAAATGGAGCTAATACGATTATTATAAAAAATCTTGTCAAATATTTGAGAAATTGTGGTCACCCACCAGTACTAATAAGATATTTGCTTTTTTTAATATAACATCATTCTAATAAATACATAAAAATCGTACCAAGTACAGTCAGGTACGCTTCTCCAGAAACGTTGCCAGCGTCGTTTGCCCGTAGGCAAGTGTACTTGCCAGAATCGGCCGTCGTCGTACCAGTAACGAGCAAGTCCCCTTCATCCAGTGCTTGCAATCTCCCAGATAGATTGATTATTAGCGAATCTATAAAAAGACAAAGTTGTAAAAAAATAATTACCACTTTAAGGTTTTATTATTCAGCCTAAATATTACAAAATTATAATTTTAATATTTCGTAACAATTAGGTCAAGTACTACTTCAGTAACCATTATATATTTTTTTACTTCTTGAGTGACATAAAGATTTAATATTAAACTATGTACAGTCAGGAGCACGTTGAGCTTTACACTTTGCAGTACAATTTTGGCTCTTATGACATAGAACTTAAGAATGGTACAAAGTTCGATATGTAAAGGTCGACCTGCTCTTGACTGTCATATAAAATTAAAACATACATGTGAGAAAATGCAATCCCTCCTCCTATTGCAGTGCCCAACAGGGTCCTTAAATATCTGTTATTTTGTATTGATGATTGTACTTATGGAGGCAATAAATATTGAGTATTATTATAGGCTAGTTGCCGTAAAAAATGTAATTAGTCGTCTTTTAGATTATTCAAAAATAAGGGCAACACATTTTTTTATTTGTAAATTAGACCAAAAATTACAAAGATATAGCCCATTAAAGATACGTGTGACGTCACGCCGTGTGGCATTATTTCGCACAGGGTGACGTCAAAGGCCCCCTCTCCTAAATTTCTATGCCTTGTTTTTTTTGTTATTTATTGTTTAATCAAAAAAAGAAAAAATACGTGTCCAATATTTTTTAATAATTTAAAATACGGACTAAATATAATGTAATTATTTTGACCCTGGAAACAACCCTATTATTAGGTTTGTATGTATTTAAAAACGAACAGCAACTGGTGGTAAAATAGGTCGAAAAAAACAAAAAAGAAGTATCCAGTATTTATATGTTGCATAATATACATTAGAACACTTCAGCAATTTATATTGCTCATCGCGGTTTCGTATATTTTTCACACCTTTCCCAAGAGAAAATAAATAACAGAATACTGCTCACTTCCTAATAGGTCGTAAATGTCTTTGGAGATAATGGGAATAGTTCAAGACGTGAACGTGTTAATTATATTTATATAAATATCTATAAAATTATCGACAATATATTGGGGCTCTGCATATTAAATAGGATTAATATCTACCGGTTACGGTACGGCTTCTTAAGTAGTCGCAGTTTCTTGTCATTGTAATGTCATAATATACAAATGTAATAAAAGGACACGTAATTGATATGACAAGTTACTACGTCGACGGCGTGGTAAAGTTATAAATTATTTATGATGCCGACTGTACTTATTATAGTGGGTTTATACTTATAAAGACTTATGTCTTAAAGTAGAGACTGGACTGACTGAATGACCGAACAGTGCACAGCCAAACTACTGGAATTAAAAGGATGTTTTACACAAAAAGTTTAATCTGCAAAATATCATCCAAATTTTCATAATTCTCAAGAGATTTTGAATAATTCCTATGGGTACGGGACAGTGTCGGTAATCCACCAGAGTCGGCTAGTAATAAAATAAAGCGGTTGACCTGTAATCTGATTGGAAGAATTATATTTTTTAAACGGAATCTTCATAAAAGGAGTGGAGTTATTTGGCACCACCTATAGTGAAAGCTGTTTTTGGTCACAATTACACATCACAGGTTATGTGATCATATATTTTTTTAAAGGGCAATGAGTTTTCCATACAACGTACAACGTACATAGTTACCTCTTATACAGTCAGCAAATGTGACTAAATGTCTTTTCAATGAATTATAATTTCGAAGACTAATCCTAAATCTGCGGCGATCGGAATCTTCTTTAGATCATCGCCGAGTCAGTAGATTAAGTGTTCTTTTTCAGTGCACGTTCGAATTTAGGAATGGCAGGCTTTTTTTTCTAATTTTTGATTGATTTTTAGAAATTAGAAACAAGATAATCATTACCAATAATACCAAACATTCTTAAAACAGATATTCCATGCAAGTTTAACGGTAAATCAATTTTTCAGCAGACTTACCGTTGAAATACCACGTGACATTGGGTGTGGGCGCGCCGATAGCTCGGCACGCGATGGTGGCATCCTTTCCATCAAGTACAGTCTGGTTCGACGGCGGAGTCTGCATTACTGGCGGGGACGCTACAAGCCACACACTATAGTTAGTTTACGAGCTACTCTAGCAACAAATAGCTTACGTGTATTAGTTTCACTCCTCACGTGAACAAATAAAAACGTGACATTTGCATGCTAAAACCTTAATAGCAAGCTACAGAACGTGCCTCCAAAATATCACATAGATCTTCTTCATTCTTTATTGGAACAAAGATCTTTATCTTAATTGTTTATTCTTTAGAAACCCTTAAAGGGTGTACAAAGTCATCGGTTTGTAATAATGGACATCCCTTTAACTCGTCAGTAAACTTCGTTGAGGCAGGTGTCTTATAAACTCACTATAATTTGGCAGGGATCGGATGAATTTTTCAGTAGATGAGAGCTTGTTTTTGGGTCAACATTAAGATCTCGAGCAGCGCTTGCCCATTATAATAAAAAACAATAATTGTATTTTTGGAGAAATGTATGCATTGCTAGCTGAGCATACCAATAAATAAATAAACCACACTTAGGAGTATCACTTTTTACGGACGTTAGATTTTTTTGGAATCGTCAGCATGTCAGATATATCGCCCTACGTATACTTCGCATTATGTGCTTCGCATCGTTATGTCTGTCACGTATGCGTACTATATTATAATCAAATTATTTATATTTTTATAATAAAATTTGTTACCATGCAAAATAATGACTAAATCTAACTACTTATACAACTCTACGATGTTAATAAAATTTACTGCAAACTTAATTCACACTTACTTGAGTATTGTATCAACTATCAACTGTGAATGTATATTATAATGAAAGTAAAAATAAATTCACGCAGTACAATAAACTGAATCTAAAACCTTAACCAAGGGAAATAATATGAGAAGCAATTTGCAATCACTCTGGTGCTGTAAAAACAACTGATTTAATCTGTGCAAAACGACAACAATTTGCTTACTGCCCGTATCGAATCTAAACGTTTTTGCCTTTTTGTCTGTTGTCCTCATTCTGATTAACTTCATATGACTCCGTGGTAGTCGTCTATTTTCTTTAGCTGTTACGACACATTGCGTTTTATTAGAAGATTACTGAACATATTTCTCCGAGATTATGAGTGTGCAGACTTTGGTATATAATATTTGGATGTATGGTTCGGGGGAGATAATACTACATAAGTAGACAATATACATAACTATATTTGAGGAGAAATATATGCAATGTATTATTTTACTAATTCATCCTAGCACTTTACAGATGACAAGTTTCGTAATTAGCAAATATGAATTATAAAATGAATATTGAAACTTAGAAGATACTTACTTTTGATTTTTAACCAAGTGTAAATAGAGGACTCCCCTGCTTCATTGCTCGCTATGCATTGGTATATTCCCATGTCCTCCATACGAAGATCACTTATAACTAGCGAGCGATCAACCTCTACGCGATATCTACCTTCTCCGTCATACACATCAGTGTTATCAGATTCAGCGGCCTCTGCTCCCACACTAGAAATCTTTCTGGCATCTTTATACCACGTTATACTAGGTAAAGGTATACCTTGGACATTGCACTCCAATACTATGGTATTACCGAACTCCCCGAATGTTTCAGATTTCAAATTGGATAAGAACACAGGTTTCTCGAACACGGTAACGGTCGCCGAGGCGGTAACTGTCGCGAACCCGCCCGATTTCAATCGGGCCTGGCACGTATACTGGCCAGTGTGAGTCAAATTAGCCGATATGAGGTTTAGCGTTCTGTTCCACTGGTCGTTCAGGTCGAACGTGATGCCCGCCAAGTCTATCATGATTCCGTCTTTAAACCACAATGTTTCCAGTTCATGAAGCGGTCTAGCATTAGCGACGCAATATAAATTTGTATATTGACCTTTTATTATTTTGGTGTCTTCAGGTTTTATGATGATTTCTGGTGGAATTTCTTTTGTGTCATCACCGTATACGTTTAATTTGATGTACGGACTGTTTTCCTCTTTACCTGATTGTGTATTTATAGCTCTTGCCCTAAAATATTAGCAGAAATTATAATGATGTACGTAGGTAACAGATACAGATAAATATTTAATAGGTGTGATACAAACCTGTAGCCCTGTTCGTCTTCGTGTGAGGCACTTAATATAACAAGATGATGTTTGTTTGTGACTGCATACTTCTGATCGTATCGCAGAGCTCCATTTTCATCATACCAATTAACTGATGGTGAGGGTTCTGATTCTATGTGTGGGAAATCTAAAACGACTGCTCGCCCCGATTCTACCGCAACTACATCTTCTGACACATTATCAAATACACCCATATCTAGAAAATTTTATGAAATAATAATGGTACGAGTTAACATTATGTCCATTACAGAATGTAATACTAAAATACAAGCGAAATATGAAATAACGAAATGAACGGGTATTTGGACCAGAATAACTTTATAGCGCTGCTATTTAATCGCCCAACTTAAAGAGCTGTAGCAGAACAACTTGAACAATAAGGAACAAAAAAGACGAAAGAAAAATCCACTGTGGTTACTCCAACAATTTAAGTTTAAGAATCTACGTTTTAAAAACAAGTTTTTGTTGGATTAGCTATTTGTAACTAAGCAGAAATGGATTTAAAACTAGGCAACAAAATGTTTAAAACATAAAATGTAGCGCCTACTGTGAAAAGTCATCAAAAGTATAATAATTCCTGAGGAAACACTATATAAATGCCATTATGAAAGCAGTCGCTCAAAGAATACTTACAGGCTACAACAATGTTATTCTTTTCACTGAAAATTGCCCCGACGTCATTCTTTGCTATACACTGGTATGCACCGGCGTCTTGACGTTGTGTATTGTGGATCTTATAAAATATTTCTGTAGAATAATCCCCAAGCGGAGTGCCATTTTTTAACCACCGATACATTGGTTGTGGAATACCTGCATATTAGAACGTTATACATTATTAATATAAGTAAGCAACATGATTGAATTTTTTACAGGGTAGTAAAAAATAATATTTAGGGCTTGTTTGCAAAAAAGCAGATGTACCAGAGAAATAACGCATGTCAAGAAACATAACAGGGATATTTTGAGCATGGTTCCCGTGCAATACTCATAACATGCACAAATTTTAGTTTATATTTCCATTCCATTCAATCCATAGAATGTCGGTAGTAAACGGTTTACGTGCCCTAATAGTTTTGCATATATGCAGTGGTTTGGATCTATCTTATTACTCTTTTCCTTGTTGCAGTTATGCCCGTTTTCACCAACAATCCTCCTATCGTAGATATTTCCTAACTCATACAAAGTTCCAATTAGGTTAGACCATAGATTTAGTATATATGTACTAGCGTACCTATAGATCGGCTTTATTTGATTGAGGCGAGACCATAAACAAAATACACTAGTGTGCGTGGAATGTACATGTGTGCAAGCAAGATATATAATTTTGTGGATTTTCTTTTTAGTTTGAGTTACATCCATTACATTTAATCATGTACACATAAAACCATACATTTTGTAAAAATCAGTGGGATTTGTTTTAACATGACTGACGTTAGGGCGATACAAGCCCATAGCGTGTTTAGGAAAAATGGTCTCGTCTATCCATCTCGCTCTAACAAACGCGTATGCTATGATCTATCTCTTTTGCATTGCCAATCTTCTTACGCTAGTAAGTATAATAAATCCATGGGTTAGACACGCTAGGAGGCGTTGGTGAAAACGAGCATAATTTTAAAAAAGAAATTAAATTAAATGTCTTTCTCACCTATGGCCGAACATTGTAATATTTTAGTAGTTCCTTCTCTGACTATACTGTTTGATGAAGACGGTTGCATGCTGAATCTCGGCGGTTGCATTTGTACTGTAAACAATATAATTTGTTAATAAAATGGAAATTATCATAATACATTATAGTATGAAAGTTGGATAGTATAATTTACATTGGTAATGTCGCTATTCTCGGTACAATACGAGGAAAGCAAGATAAAACATTTTAATATCAAGCAATCTTAATCTCATCTTGAAATATAGTAGTGGTTTTAATTTCCTTAGTATAAATAGTTTTCTTAATCAGACGAGACAACTGCAAGTTTATTAGAATCTTTATCAAACTCACTTTGTTTTCATATATTTTATATTTTGCTCTTAATAATATTTTTCTAACGTAGAGTTGCGTGATAGACTCCTATTTAGAACTATTAAACGCGATAGTAACCCACAATACGTCGGATAGTCTCATGAGCGAAAACTGTTTTATAATGATGAGATAGTAGGGGAAAGGAATTACCTTTTCATGCCTATTACTTGTTACGATCAAGATTTCCTATATATAATACAAGATCATAGAAATGAAATCGTTTATACTGTTAGTAGGCCCTCGAAGATAAGAATTTAGTACAACCTCGTAGTTCTAACTTATTGTGTGAAAGCGACGTCAAGAGTAATTATTTAGGCCACGTTGCAGGGTCATTCGGCTAATCTTAAGACTTAAAAAAAATATTCTAAAACTCTACTGCATGTATATGTATGTACATTTTAATAATGTTTTAAAACAATACTTTCAAAACTTAATAAAACGTAAATAAACTCGAAATGTTTAATGTTGGACTGGTCTGGACTCTAAAATATACATGTCTGTCTCGAAAAACTGGTATCTAATATCCGCTGCCGGATTGCATACGGAATGAAATGAGTCACTGCCTCGCAACACAGCAGAAGCATAAAAAAGACACAATCAATTAGGAGACACGTCATTCGATTCGGACCAGCCTCAGCAACATTAAGGATCCGTAGTGCTCGTTGACCGAATTTATCTCCGCATCGGAATGGCGGCGGCGGTCGTTCGGAACTCGTTGCGATACAAATCATTAATCAGTTGCGCAAACATTTTGTTAGTATTTACTCAACACTGAAATTTAAGCAGGGGGACACGAATTCGTCTAAGTGCTTGCGGTTTGGTACCATCAGGTCCAACGTGGAGTAATGTGTACCGTTCAACATGGTTTGTTTGCGTAAGATAACGGTTTGTTTTCAAGTATGATAAGACGAAACAGGTGTGATAGCGTTGTATGGATGAAGTATGTACATTGTACCTGTTTGTACATATTATAAAAATAAATATTTATTAAATAATAAATCGATAAGAGTAATACTCACTTTGTCGAAATGATTGTACCTACACTGTTCTTTTATTTTGTTAACTTTATTGTAACTTTATCTATAAAGTTGCCTTGTTTTGCCCGATTCCCATACATAGATGAATAAATGATAAGGTACCTACAGTCCCAAATCGAACGTAAAACTAACTTTTTATATCCTAAATTTCGTTTGCGGTACATATTGCATTGATATTAAGAGTTAATTTTATGTATACTTTACACAAATGAAAAAAATATAGATAGCTTAAACTTATATGTGCATGCACATTTTATTTAAGATACTTGCATTGTTTTGTTAATGTATGTACTTAACTATATCTTTTTAGTCCTCGGATTCATTTCATGTGAATGAAAATGTTCTTTAAGAGTCAATAAAAATGTTTAAACCCAAACAAAATAATTGTGACTGATGCTTTCTTTTTTGTGGTCCAAATAACTACTTTCCTCAAACAACTAATTGTAACATATGAAGGTCCCAGATGTGAAGCCTCCTTCAACCCTTCTCCATTGAAAACTACCCATAGGGACCGTTAAGCTTTGGCACAAATAAATCTAGATAAATCCTACCGCGTTTATCTTCTATTAGCAACTTTTAGCTGTAAACGTAAACCTATTTTATCGATGCTTCCAAAAATTGGGTTGAAATGTCGATCTTGTAACTATTAACTTATTGCTTTCATATTATTAGGCACCCTGAAAAAATACTGCATGCATCGACCACACCATATTACTTCGATGTTATGTAGGTATTCTACATAAATTATATCTATTTTACACGCGATACATAGAGTTTTTGTGGTCGCGTCTTCGCTTAATCACGCTTAGTTGTGGGACGACATTGGCGTTTTTGTAGTGTTAGTGCCACAGGGCAGTATTCTTGGTCCCACATTGTTTATAATTTACCTTAATGATCTGTATAACGTTCATCACTTCAAGGGAAAAATTGTATCTTACGCTGATGATACTGCTCTTTTGTTCTCAGGCTATACTTGGGATGAAGCCTTCAAAGAGGCACAAAATGGCTTTAACTTGGTTTATGGGTGGCTGCATAGAAATTTTTTGACGCTTAACTCGGATAAAACAAAATATATCACATTTTCTATGCGAAACTCTTCTCAACCCACAATAAAACATTCTTTGGTAGCTCATACATGCCCTTTAAATAATGAAAAAATATGTACTTGCACAAAACTATCCCAAAGTCACAATATAAAATATTTAGGAGTAATAATTGACGGGAATCTAAGCTATAAATGCCATATCGACCTTATCACTACTAGAGTACGTAAGCTTATATATGTATTTAAAAACCTTAGGCACATTGCTGATCCAAAACTTTTAAAACAAATTTACTTAGCGCTCTGTCAATCTATTATTACATATTGTATAACCTCCTGGGGAGGATCTCCTACGACTATACTATTGCCCTTAGAAAGAGCACAACGATCAATTCTTAAAGTAAGTACTTTTCGATCTAAGCTTTACTCAACACAGCAATTATATAAAGATTGTGAAGTGTTGACTGTTAGGCAGATATTTATATGTGAAACTATTTTGAAACAACATTCTATTATAAACTATGTTCCTATCTGTAATGATAAAAGGCGAAAGAAAAAAATATGTCAAACATTTCCTTATAAGCACTCTTTTGTTAATAAATACTTCTGCTTTTTGGGTCCATTCCTCTATAATAAAGTTAATGCCGAATTAAATATATATCCATTAAACAGAAGACAGTGTAAATTAGCTCTCTTAAATTGGCTACTACAATTAGAATATCATGAAACTGAAAAAATCTTAAGAATCTAAATCTATCGCTGGAATCTATATATTATATGCATACATAACATTAATATGTATTTATCTAATTAAGTATATATTTTACATATAAATATATTGCTTGTACATACTCACCTATATCTGTTTATTATTAGAATTTACACAACCTCTCACACTCACTCACTCACCCCTCACCTTGTACACACCGAGAGGAAAATACACTATACATAGTAAGTTTGATTTGTATTTTTAATTAGAATAATTACAATTTGTACATCATCTAGGTTTTTTTTTTTTTAGATATAAAAAAAAAATGATTGATGTGTAGTATAATACTTTAAAAAAATTATATATATTTTTTTGTTGGAAAGAGCAACTGCAGCCTGAGATACAGGTCAAGGCCTAGTTCAGGCGCAGAGGTGTAATATTTGTTGTAAACTAAATTACTTGAATAAAGATTATTATTATTATTGAGTCGAGCTTGTGGCTTGAATAGATTTTAGTATACTAGATTAACAATATGAATACGTATTATGTATGAAATGTTACCAACTATTATGATCACATGATTTTCCAATTAGGCACTGTTTCACAGAATATTGATTAAGTTTCAATTACCCCATTTGTTGCATGCGCCCGTACAGAATAGAATTGTTCATTTATTAAACCAAAAGTGATATGCAATACTTTAACTTGTATTGTTAACACACAATAACATATTTCTAAATGACATAGATAACTCATATGTTACGAAAGTTAAATTGTTGCCTCGTATTTGTCCAGCTTCGAAAATCGAAACCACCCATTAGGCCACAATAAAAAACGAACCTTAAGACATTCAACATTAATATTAAATTTGTACGTGAATTTTCTTATTTCACTAGTATAAGTCCCCAATTACCATACTAACAATAATTTTAAAAATATCCCCATACTGTAAATGAAAGTATTTTAGTAAAATTCATTCGAGGAGCCGGATGGTGTTCTTGCGCTTGTCATAACTAAATGACACGCAAGTTAAGCAACGACGTCTCGAGCCAGTATTTGGACGGATTTGAAATTTCGAGCTCTCTGACTTAGTTCGCGACTGTTGTAGTTAGATGACAGTAAGCAAGGTTAACGGCTGTCTCGTGGTCTAAAAATATTGACACCAGCAGTTAACCCACATTGACACCAATTAAGAGAGGCAGACGAAAAGAAGAAGTAAAATTCATGAAAATTTCACAAATTTGAGGTAATTACGTCATGAGTCATGTCGTATTATTTATTATGGCACCAGCCTGTTCTCCCAAATTAGAAACAGTGCTTTTACGGGTGATTAAGAATTATGAATAATTCTTAATTCATATTAATGTTATATACGGTAAAATTCATCAATGTATATTCTCATTAAAAAGTTTAAAATTAATGGGAAAGCTGTATGTGAACATAATTTTATAGTCACTACTTGTGCCCACAGTTTTGCTCGTGTAGATTTCATTTTCCCAGTATGTAATGTTAATTACTATCCCGTGGAAACTGCTATATTTTCCGGAATAAAACTACATTTATAGGTTACTTGTGTTGTGTTGTGTACCAAATTTCAAGCAAATCTGCAAAGCCGTTATTGTGTGAAAACGTAACAAACATCTACACCTCCATCCAGACTCATCTATTAGTAGGATAGAAATAGGATATCCTTAATTATGTGATATAGGATTTTAGACCTTACGTTAAGGAAGTGAAATTGTTTATTTTGTAAATATCACATCTTGATTTACTCGCCTCGGTACCGCAACCAACATATGGTGTGGAACGAGTATCATATTTACTATCAGGAAATGCGTATGGTTTTTTATTAATTTAATATAATACAATCAGTATAATAGGTAGATTAAACTAGTAAACTTTACACTTGCGGTGAGGTTTTGATCGTATGCATCGGAACAGAAAAAAAGGAATTTATATGTATTGAATTTGAATTGTATTGAATTTATATGCGTTGAAAATTGCAGAATTGTGTATTAACATAGATGCCACAGAAACCTGTTATGTATGAAGCAGCACCCACAGTAGAGAAGCGTCGCGGAGTATGCTCTACCTCTACATCTAACACCATTTTTTGAACCTTTGATTGTAGAGTGGGTTGAGTATAATCCCTCAATTTCAAGAGAACAGGTTGATGATGATGAGACATACATAAACATTGTAATGTTCTACATTTTACAAATTTTACGTTAAATATAGACGAGGAAAGATGTTGTTATCTTTAAATTATGATGTCAACCAGAAGATTGTATTCCAAGTGACTGCAACCTGTTAAATTTGATAGTGATAAACTTGACGATAAGATAAAAAATTACTCGTTAAAGACGATACGTTTATATCAACAGAAATTAATCTGCGTCTTAGTTATGACCTACATTAATCACTTCAAAAAGTCTCTGATATTAAAGTTAACGAATCCATACTATTATATACGAGCCGATGACCGCTGTTTTAACTAAGAAACCATTGCTCAAATTCTCGGACTGATAATCGATGGAATAAACTATTTATATTTAATCTAACTTCCCGTGTATCAAGGAAGCAAATTTGTCAAGTCAATATTGCGTGAAAGAGTAACATCCACATAATCGTATTGTTACCTTTGCCCTGTAGAGGAAGACACGGGTTCCTATAAAATAAACGTCTAAAAGTATACAAAGTCATATAAAATGTCGTTATTTTTGCTTATTTTTTTGTACGCTATGCGCTAGCTAATTAGGGCTCGGGCCTAGATGGGAGTATTTATTTAAATAATTTTACGCTGCATTCGGTTTTATGATAAAAACATTCCACAATATGTCGACGCAAAAGAGTTTTTGAATTTGAGTCAAAAGTAAATTATGCGTTACGAAAAACGCAAAACAAAAAACTACTCTGTGTGTCTGAAGTCTTTGAAGCCTAACGTTTTAGTCAGAACAGCAGCTGTTGGATGTCCTAAAAGCCCTTGTATGAATTTTTTATACGCAGTAATACGCAGCATTGGGTATCATTTAGATCAAACGAACGTTAAACGTCTGCATTTCGAACTGCCAGAAACATCCCCGGCTTAATAAAATTAGTGTCATTTATCTCTTTGTGATTAACCGTAATCTGGGTGTATACAGGGATGAAACAAAGACTTATCCGGGTTTGCGAATGTACCATTTTATTACCTCAGATATAATTCAGAATTTAAATGTGTAAAGTTATATTGGTTACTTCAGAAGATGGCAATAAAGACAACAACAAATTGTTTATTGGTTTTTACTTGATTTAAGTATTAATAATATTGGGAAACGTAGGCGACTTGGAAGTAAATGAAATATTCAATTTGTATCCCAGCTCCAATCGGTCGCCTCATAAATAAAGTTAAATGTAAATTGCAATTAAAGTATTCTCATTCTATGGCAAGCAGCTTTTTGTAAACGGAGAACAGTCGTTTAACCAAGTTTAATTTATACACCGAGCGGGTACGCAGATGTTTGCTGATAAACGGTTTTAATTCATAAGATTCATTTAAATTAGGAATAGCGCAACATGACAATTTTCAAAAACGCAGAAAAAAATGAATTGTTACAAATAAATAAATCCAAACACTGAGCAAAAATACTATACTTACTTACTTACTTACTAAGGAAAAATGTCAAATTAAAAACAAAGATCTACTTCATGTGCCTGTGAATTTATTTTAAATTTTAAACTTTATTCCGCATGAAGTTTCAAATTATGTATATCCTTTTTAGGGTTCCGTAGTAAACTATAAGGAACCCTTATAGTTCGCCATGTCCGTCTGTCTATCCGTCCATCCTCGGTCTAGCGCATAGACGCTTGATGCTAGAAAGCTGTAATTTGGTATGTATACGGATATTAACAATGCTAACAAAGTGGTAGAATAAAATGTTGAAAAATATTTTTTTTGGGGTGCCTCCCCTACATGTAAAGGAGGAATGATTTTTCGATACAATGATCCGTTTGCGAATTATTTACATTTAACGTGCCAATTTTCACGGTGGTCCCCCCCGTCTATCTACGAAAGTCTTATGTTTAGAAATTCAAAAAAATTCATGGTAGTAGTCCATATAGTGAATCTACAAGGAAAACTATAACGGCTAAGTAGTCTACTAGTTACCGAGTAATAGCCGAGGAACTTATGAAGTAAAATTTATTTGACGAAAACGTACGAATATCATAGAACATGGCATTATACTCATCTGCAAGCAAGCAAAGCGTAGCAAATACGGAACCTTACATTGTGCATGGCCCGACACGTACTTGCCAGGTTTTTTATTTTTTATTACTTCTAAATATTTTTATGTAACTTACAGAAAGTGTCTCTTTCATTAGAGAATGGTGACAATAGGCAGAATCATTTTCGTATACTACATCAAAACTACATATTAAGTGGAACTAACTGTTCGTCAAATCTTACTTGGTAAGATTTAACGTAATTAACGAATAATTTGTTAAACATGACTAAAAATGGTATTAACAAAGTGATCCATGGGAATGTATCAAGCAGACGCATCAATATCAAAGTAGAAGCGTTTCCGTTACGTGACTCACACCTATGGCACGTTCAGTCGATGCCAGCATCGCCAGCGACCACTAACATACTAATAGGTGAGATTCAGAGAGCCATTTTTATTTCCAAGAAGCCTTCGACTGAGTGAGGTGTTTGAATCACGATGAGATATTACTGTTTTTGGAATTGTTTTATTTCTAAAAGGTCTCGTTTACAACTATCTTTAAATAATGTTTTGTTTTTCTATAATATCCCATGTGTGTGTGCTTAGAACAAATTTTCCACTTGACACATTCGATTTTACTCCGGACCTAAATCTTGAGTTTCGGCAAACCGTAATTGCGAAAATAATAATACCTATGTCTGCGATACAGCCTTATTGTTTTTTTTCTGACGTGTCCTATTACTGATAGATGACTATTTCGTTAGTGTTAAATCTATTTCAGATTTTGAAAAAGTATAAATTTATTATTGCTTGTTCAATAGATCCATTTCTTATTTTTTTCAAATACCATCATGCATTATGACGCTCTACAGTGGCATTACTTGCATTCGAGTGTATGAAATAATTTCGTTTCATTGATATGGGGTCTAAAATAATTTAGGCATTTATGAAACAAAATGAGTCCTTAGATAATGAAAAAAAAACCCATTTGTCACAAGTTTGTTACTTTTATACTACATTTTTTTAACTAATTTGTACGACACACTGGGTTCAGACGAAACGGGAATAACCCTTCTACGTGTCATTTCACCCCTTCCCGTGGTTTAATTTGGTACCAGCCCCACACACTCAAAACTTGAACATGTGTTCTATATGTACAGAGGAAACCCTTTGGTTTGGTCCTTTAAAGAAGCCAACTAAATGCCGCCACCTTTTGTAAGTTTAAAATATTACTGGCTAAAATTATGAACGTATCTTCTTAGATATACCTACAAATATTTATTAATGCTAAACTAATATATCTTTTCACGCTTGTTGCTGAGCCGAATTAGACAAAAAAATTACGTGGGCAGTTTGAAAGCCAAATAGGTATATGATTTTATCCTGAAACATAGGAATGCGCGCGTAAACCCGCGGACATAGTTATTTTCTTGTGCCTATTAAGGTTGAATTATTTGAAATTACACTCACTAAAATGTAATTCTAGTAATATTTATAATGCACTTCCATCGTTTTACTTTTTCAGTCTAATTCGTCGAACGTGTTCATATAATTTAGTTAGACCATTAAACAGTTCGTTTGATCTTCAAATGAAATTATAAATAAAATATATACGTGGTTATTAGAAATTTGTATGGAGATATCTAGACAATGTAAATATTTTGTTAACGATTTTCGGTATTAAAATAAACTGGAGCACGGATTAACTAACTTATATTGGAACAGAACATCCAGTCAGCCGATATTGGTAATTAACTGCAAACTTCAGTTCGGTAAAGTACATAAACGGCAGTCGGCCATTTAGGTCAAAAGTTTGTGTTGTATCTGCGTTTTGTTTAATGGCCTTGCAATATGTTTTTATGAATGTTTGCAAACGTTATTGAACTTTATATAGCCTCTAAGCGTCAGTCGACAATGTCCTTGGTTATCATACAGGTGCTTACAAACTTTCTTTAAGTACTATTTTTCTTACAAAGTAGAAAACATTTTTCATGTTTTATTTTGAACATTATGTGTACTGTACAGTAAAAGATCATAACTACATAATTATGATATGATATGTGCAAATAAAGAAGTGATTTCATTTTAACATCTTTTTATTTAACGTGCCATAAACAACTTATAAAGTTACATACAAGTCTCTTTGTTCTCGAATCTCGATACATTCGAACAGGACTTTCACTTGCGATTTTTTATTTTTTTACAATACAAAACTTATAATCTGTTATTGACGTAAACCGATTTCTAGGGGAAGCCACGTGCGCTAGTTATAACTAAAATTGAAACAAAATCGTCACAGTGATGTTGTAACATAGCTCACATCAGGTTGCAAGTTGCAAGGCGCGAGGCTATGCTGGCATGACCGCACACCACAACCGGTCCGGACGGACTTACAGCATAGAGAGTACAAAAGTACAAAATACCACAGTCGATAAATGGTACCCAAGTTCGCAGTACATACCGCGCCATTGGAATACAATAGCGGCTACTGTTAATCGCCCCTTTACATATTCACAGTCAACCTCTGCTTTGTAATTGTTCGCACATAATACCTACAACATACGGTACCAATGCGTACACATATAAAATTAACCAAAGGTAGCACGTGGTACAATAAAATTTTCTTCGATTTGAATAAATACTTATAGTATGAAGATGGTATAGGATAGGGTGTTTGACTTATGGGAATTATGGTTCATGAGAATGTACCAAAAATTTTATGTCATAAACTGTAAGTTCAGTATCAGTGTCAATGTCAAATGACAATACACACCTCGTGCCTCAATTTCGTGGGTCTTCCTCGGAGCGTAACGAGAATTCTCCGCAAGCCGCACCTCGGTTAGCGCCCAAGTACCGTGACGATATATTCCACTTGTGTCTTTGAAAATTAATGATTTTATTGGTTCTATTAAATATTTCCACTGGAAAATTCATTATACCTATTATATCATACTATAAAAAATAAGATTTTAATGTCTCCAACTTAATTTGTGTGTAAAAAACTAAACTAACAAATAGTATAATATGTGGATTACGTGACAGTTTCAATGACATAAAAAAACCTTAAAGTACAGGTGAGGCTCAAAGGGTGTTATACTGAAAAATTTATTGCGGCGTGCCTTTATTAGGTTTATTTATTGTTTAGTTAGGTCCCAGTAGAGTACCCTCGAACTGCGGACGTCTCATCGGCTCGTCCTTGACTATACTTTTTATATAGATCCATCCATCGTATTCCGTTGATGAACTATTGCAAATAACGAAGAAATGTATAACTACATACCGTATTCAAATCTTTATTAAACATTTTACTTAAAAAATATTTGCCCCAGGTTGTACTTTAACAAGGAATGGACAGAATTTCCTGTGACGCCCTGCAGTAAACAAAACGAAACATTTTTGTTTAAAATCATAACACGCGGGATAGAGTTTGTACCAAATAAACAAGAGAAAGAACATACAGTTTATAAAATATGATTATTTTTACCTATTATACATTTCGTTATGTTCGTATCGCGTTTAAATCTACACCGGCACCTAGATTTTGCGTGAAAATATGTAAATAAATGTAAAAGTACTTTGACCTCATTTTACGAGTATGTGTTATGTATGTGCCTATAGCAGCAGATAATTTCTCATTACCGAAGACAGTGTACAACTGCCGGGCACGGGTTGATGTTTACAAAAGCGGTGTCTGGAACTTTTCAGTCCATCGTTTCTAACGGCAAACTAAATCGACAATCATGTAATATACAAATTTCTGTGAAATACTAAACATGCTGAAAAATAGATTTTAACAACCTAGATAGCGTTCCGGCAATCTGTTCGAGTTTAAAAACCATTGTATTAATGCTTCGTCTATTATGTATTTGTGGGATAGTAAGGTCATACTGAATATAGTCGATATGGTAATATCCGATGCAAATAAGAAAAAAAGAAATCAAAATAAAGTAAAGTTCCTTAATTTTACTGTGTTCCACTTTTCTTCCTCTCGTTCGCATTTTTATTTGGACGGATATGCTGTTTTTCGATTACATTAATCGACGTACAAGTACAACAATACAAATGTTCCTGTTGTTATATATATTCATATATTTTTGCTTTCCCGCCTGTCGTGCCATCACGGAAAAACCAATACTATTTATTATAAAGCTGAACAGTGAACAGTTTATTTGATTGAACGCTTTAATCTCAGGAATTGCTGGTTCGGATTGAAAATATAATTTTAATGATTGAATTATAGTTATTGAGGTAGGCTATTGGCATTGGCATAACAGCACGAAAACACAAGTTACACACACGACGAAGAAGTAGTACAAAAGACGAAGTTGCACTGGACAAGTGTCAAAATATAATGGGTATCCTGTTATGTAAACGAAAAGCTGGCTATGTAAAGAGGATTTCCCGTAACACCAGTTCAGAACTTCTAGGTACTAGGTTTTAGTTAACAAATATGGGTTGAGATGAAAAATTATGATAGTAGTGACATCCATTAGTCGCCTTTCACGATAAATAGTAACAGTTTGCACATTCTTTTTTGTTATAAGTGTCTTACAATTTTTTGTATATTATTGGAAGCGTTTGCGGAACTCAAAACACTTAAACTGGTATGATGAACTAATATTATGAGAACGAATAGACTGGCCTATTCCAGCCGAAGGACAACTTGCAATCAAGTTGGCAAGCTTTTATTTTGTTGACTCTACGTCATTAGTCGGACCTTCTAGAGAACTGAGAGTAATTGATCTCTTTACAGCAACCTGATTGGACTGCGATAAGTCACGTTACAGAAATGTAAGATTAAATCTCAAACGAAAACCATGATTGCAGTTAATTTAAGAAAAGATTTTGTGCTTGTAATAGGTACTTAATAAATTTCAATTGGATTTTAGCAGTGTTAGAAAAATATGTAGACTGTGTAAAAATATTTAATAAAAATATTGTGTAAGGTTATTAAAAAAGTTGGAAGAATAAAAATACACGGAGTACAGCATTTAAAATTGAATGGCGCTCGAGTGTGGAATTTTACGGACGAGTTGACTATAAATTGGCATAACTTTTGATAGACTGGTGCAACTTTAATTAAATAACGTTTTGATTTTAGCTTAATTGCATAAAGAAATTAGCAAACAACAGAAAATATACGAAAATTGTCTATATGCAATTATGCACTATTCTCCGTGAGTCTTAAAATAAATTCTATTAAGCAAATAATTACGAATTGCTAGTTCGGAAACTATTTGAAACAACACAACTATGACGGCAGGACTCAATCCGTTTGCTACATTAAAGTTACATGGAAATAACTGCAATAGGTATTGATTTATTGCAAGGAATTAGGTCACAGGCTTTTTCTGATTTATAATTTATAGGGGCAAGAGTCCTCGACGACCATGAATAAAATCAATGGTCTGAAACTAGTGTCGCATATTCGTCCTTATTGCTTTAAAACAATCGATTCTATGGCTTATTACAAACGGGTAGCTTAGCTAACGTAACTATCCGCTACCTATGCTATGGGCAGGTCACTCATGCCCTGTAGGCCAATGACCGCCTAGGGCATAATAATGCAGCCACTTATGTTCATTAAATTCTTGACGTGGATATTGGTTACTTTAAAAATATGATATATAAGCAACATTTAATGTAATTGTAAAGAGCGTTAGTTTGTAAGTATAAAATATTTCTTGATAAATTAGCTCAAGTAGATATATGAGATATTAGGTTTCTTAACATATGAGTACAGACGCGGGTAAAAGCTAGTAATAAATATAAAATGTAATTAAAACGTTTATGGTTGTTCATTTGTCACGCTTTCATGTACAATTAGCAGACAGCAATTACTAATTAAAATTACTGTTTTGAAATCTTTACGGAATCTTTAAGTCGACCTTTTGACATATTTACAATGAGAAGCAGAAATATATTTTAAAGTTAATGACAGATTAAATCTGACACTGTCATTATAAAGTTACCGAAGAAAAAAGAGATGGCTTGAAACTAATGATTTATGCAACTCGCTGTTTGTTAGTTAAGAGTTTCTCTGATAGAATTACTGACAAATAAAAAAAACTGTAAATTTATGTAACAGATAGGCGATGTACCTATAAATTAAGATTTTTTTTTTACATTTTATCAAATGAAAATACTTGCTACTACGTTCCAATCTACAATTGAGTCATCAAATAAAAAAGTAACTTTTTTTTTAGAAAAAAAGACAATTAGTTGTCATGGTTTCATTTTTATATAATTAATATCTTTTCAATCCCTAATACATGCAAATCAGGACTTAATTAATCAAATTGTTTCACTGAAAGCATTGGAGGTGACCAAGAATTCCTCTAAAAGCCAACTCAGACATGGATTTTCGACAAAAGTAAAGTCATTCCACATAAGAAATGCACAGTGGACTAGACACGATAACGATGTTTACCAAACACGATCAAAAAGTCCTTAATTGTTTCGCAAGCCTGGAACACACAGACGACAAGAGCGAGTAAATTACAGTGCAGTTGCATTTCGTTTTTGTGAACAGATACTTAAGAAAATTCGTAGGAAACTCTTTCCACGATGTACACGTTTGGGAAAAACGCAGTGGACTTCTTATGGCTGAGAAATATCTCAGATGATCATGAACATCAATACAAAAAACGTATGAGTGGGTCGGGTTTTCAGTCGCGTCGCGCGACATTATTAGTTATCTATCACAAAAGAGTTGCGATTAAATCGCTGTGATTTTTTCTAGTGGATATATAATGCGAACGATAACATAACTCATTTATATATTTGTGCGATAATAATATCGTGCGACTGAAATCGTGTCGGATACTCCTATGCTCTTTGTGTTTTAGGTGTTAAATAAAACTTGTTGTAAGATGACTCAGGACAGGAATGGCGGCAATTCTTATGGATCGGTTACAAGCCGGTTGTGTTCAGGAAGTCTATAATTGACTATGATAGACTAGCGGAACTATGGCGTCTTTAAACCAACTTCAAAAAAGGAGGGTAAAAAAAATAGCGCATTTTTTATGACCTGCTAATTATTCTTATTCTAGCCTAATTCTTCTAGTTTGACTACTTAATTTTTTGATTCGATAGTCTGTTGAATTTGTGATTCAATACTAAATATATTATCACTAATAATAATTACTATGTAAAGCACATACTGATGTAATTTTATTCATAGTACTTAAATCACATAATATCATGATGAATGCGGAATTTCGCAAAATGCTCGCGACTTCGTTCGCGTGGTTGTCGAAAACACTATCGCGATATGAATCATTTTCCCCGTTTTTGCAACATTTTTCACTGATGCTTCGCTCCTATTGATCGCAGCGTAGTGTTATATAGCTTAAAGCCTTCCTCGACAAATGGACTATCCAACACAAAAATATTTTTTTAATTCGAACCAGTAATTCCTGAGATTAACGCGTTCAAACAAACTAACAAACTCTTCAGCTTTATATATTAGTATAGATTGAAAAACATTGTTGAAGGATGTTAAGTTTATTCCTAAAAACTACTTCACAGATTTTAATATATTTTCACATACATTAAGGATTAACAAATATTATAAGTATTTTTAACAAAAAACAACAGTTCTCGCGCGAAAGCTTTTAACGTTAAGTATGGAAAAAAGAAAATCCACGGAAGCCAAGATGCGTACAGCCAGTGTTTTATTTATGTAGCATACAACACAGCACTTGTTTAAATTTCAAACACTGTGAATCCCTTACGTTCCATATGACAGACAAATTAGAATAAGCTGACTATACTATACAAATACTGGACTTAATTAAAAAGTCATGTAGTCAAAGAGACACGAGTGCCATTATTGTGAAACAATCAATAATGGTGTTTCAGCGATACACAGAATAAACATAAAAAGGCTCTCAGGGCTCATGTTCGTATCCTTTGTTTATCCCAGTAGCCAGGCATTTGAGTAACTGGCCTTTGAGCTGCACGCTACGACCATGGGTAAAAATAGAAATTAATCGATCCTTTTATTCGTGTCAGCAACTCTACCTCATCAGGAGCCGCTCGACAGGAACCCCGGTTTTTGTTTTCAAAGCAAATAGTGACATATACATACACATCACGCCTATAAATAAACTAAATGGTAAGCAGAGTGTATTCTGACCATGAAGAGCTAAAAATTTGTCGATCTAGATACGCAAAAATGTTAGATTAATCGCCTTTTACGATATGTCACGAGTCACGAGCGAACAGTTGAAAAATCATTACGTACGTAAGTGGAAATTTAGAAAATACACTTCCGGACACATGAATCGAGCCACCCTACATTTTTATGTGTAATGACATAGAACATAAAAATATTCTTAAGTTAATCAAAAAGTTTTTATGCAGTTTTGATGCTGGTATATTCATAATGATTTTGAAGTGCTTTTGTTCCAATTTTGAATTTATCAAATGGAAAAACGAAACAAAATCCAAATTAGTGCATTCTTTTGAAAAGAAAAGTTGATCTAAATTAACATAATTTTTTTATTTAACTCCATAATTTTGAATTTACCGTAATTGTTTTGAAATTAAGACATCGTAAAATTGTTGTTTTTTTAATTTGAGCCATTTAAACGTTAAAATTATGGATACACCGCCTCTTCTAGCCGCGCAAGCTGTGGCGCTTCTACAGTCGGGCCGAAGTCAGCGCGATGTAGCATCACAGCTTGCTTTAAGCCGTTCTGCTGTGCAAAGGGTATACCATCGATACCTCGACACTGGTGGATACGTGCGCCGTCCAGGAAGACCACGATTTCGGGTAACTTCAGAAAGACAGGATCGATTTATCGTGACAACCAGTTTACGAAATCGTCACCTCACCTCTGTACAGATCCAAGAACAGCTTCTAGACTTTCATGGAGTGGCTGTTTCCGCGCGAACAATTAGACAAAGACTTAAAGAACGTGGTCTGAGCCCACATAAGCCAGCCAACGGGCCGAAACTGACAAGAGCTCACCGAATGGCGCGCTTACAGTTTGCACGCGAACATTTGCATTGGACTCAACGCCAATGGAGCAAGGTACTCTTTACTGATGAGACTAAGATTATGCTTTATGGTAATGATGGAAGGAGGAAGGTCTACCGAAGGCGGGGAGAGCGCTTTGTTCAGTGTTGTATTGAAGAGAGAGTGAGTTATGGCGGGAGCTCGTGGATAGTCTAGGGAGGAATATCTGCCGATGGTAAAACTGGGCCAGAGGCTGTGACAGGACCACGTCTACCAACACTAAATGTCCGTCGATACATTAACCATTGCCTAGAGACTCATGTGATGCCATATGCTGGATTTGTAGGCCAAGGCTTCATCTTTATGCATGATAATGCAAGAGCGCACACTGCAGGAATCGTCAGGGCATACCTTCATGATGTTGGAATCACGACAATGGAATGGCCAGCAAGGAGCCCTGATATGAATCCCATCGGACGTCTATGGGACGAATTAAAGAGGCGTGTTCGAGCTCACCAACCAGCACCACAAACTTAGGAAGAGCTGAGAGTTGCCATCGAGGAGGAATGGGAGAACATTCCACAACTCTTCATAATGACGTTGATTAACGCCATGCCAAATCGCATGACTGCAATCATAAACGCTCTCGGAGGCAATACAAGTTACTGAATAATTTTTTTTTTCAATAATTCCTATTTTTTTTTTCAAAAATTCAACCCGAGTCTTGTCTTTGAGAAAGGTTATACAGGACAAGTTTCACTTAAAATTGTAATTTTATCAAGTTATTGAAATTTAAATTTGGAATTAAGTATACTTTATTAATGTAAAGTGTAGCAGCTTCCAAATTGCATAAAAACTTTTTCGTTGATCATATACTTTTGTTAAGTTACCAGCAATCAAAGTTGAAACTGCTGGGTGGCTCGATTCAAGTGTCCGGAAGTGTATATTTGTAATTAAAATCAAAACCATTACCCAATGGCAAACGGATTCAATTTTATTTATCAGCTGTACATTTGGCATTTTATTTTGTCATACGTCCCACAAAACATATGGGTCTTAAAAAAGTCCCAGCCTGATATGGGAACTGATACTGATACGTAATCTCCACATAAATATTTCAAAGCAAACGCAACGAGTTGTCGAACGTGGTAATATCGTCGGTCCAATAGTAAACTTGCCAATCTGCAATTTTGGCAGTTTTGACTTAAATATACCAACATTAATAACTTTTTGATATTTACAGTGTGTTAAAAATTCGTATCTGTAACATTAAAAATGTAGGAGCAATCTTCATTTTCTTTTTTGCTTAACTGCACAAAATGCCTATTATACAGAAGTAAATTGTTCTATGTGATTATAACTCTGTTTACCTAAACAGAAAATGAACAAACTTTAAAAATGTCACTATCTTCTACTAGCCTAAGTGGCAGATTAAATACTTTACCTTAGTTCATACAGCAATCGGAACACCAAAAGTAGTAATAGTATATTAGCCTAAGTGACAGATAGAAAACTTTACCTTGGTTCAAAAAGTAATCCGAAATCCAAACGATACAATAGTATATTAACCTAAGTGACAGATAGAAAACTTTACCTTGGTTCAAAAAGTAATTCGAAAACCAAACGACACAATAGTATATTAACCTAAGTGACAGATAGAAAACTTTACCTTGGTTCAAAAAGACATTCGAAAACAAACGACACAATAGTATCTTAGCTTATGTGACAGATTGAAAACTTTACCTTGGTTCAAAAAGTAATTCGAAAACCAAACTACACACTATAAAACTGTCTTAGTCAGAGTTCTTAACTAAATCGATTCACAGTGAATCGTTCTTAATCGATGTTTTTTTGTAATATATTTATGAGTGATTTAACTAATCGTATTTGGTATGATTCTTCAAACTAGTGTCTTTAATAGTTTACTTACCTACAATTTTAACTTACATAATAAAATTATGATAATTCTCGTACTTAGAAAAACATTGAAATAATGACGTCGCTGAATAATTTACCTACTCAAAACTTGAAATCCTTTTTGATTGACACTTCTATTGTAGTGGATAACTAGAAACCGTTGAAAGTCTCAAGAGATTTTTATTCGTTTTCTAATATTTTTAGTTTGATTGAAGTGAACGTCCTAAGTAATGAATATTTCTAAGTATGTTTATGACTATTTACGAGATTCATTTTTCAACATTTTAAAATAAGATTATTCGATACCACTCTTTGACAACTGTTTCGTGACGTAACATTGTTTTGAACTATAGTTTGAAATTGAGAATTGGTGTCGTTATAAAATAATCGGGCATTGGTCGTGGTCCACCTGCGTGGTACACCTAGGTGGACCACGGGCATTTTTTCTTGCCCGCGGTCCACCTAAATGATTTGTAATAAGAAATTCAAATATTCAATGGGCCATGGTCCACCTCCATTCGAGTTAGTGTTTATTTCTAGGATTATTTTCGAATGTTTTTGGTGTAGTTTAGGAATGCTTTTTGGATGGATTAGGAATTCTATTAGGATTATTTTGCAATGTTTTAGGATGGATTAGAAATGGTTTTAAGATTATTAAGAAATGTTTTTAGGATGGATTAGGAATGCTTTTAGGATTATTAAGAAATGTTTTTAGGATGGATTAGGAATGTTTTTAGGATTATTATGCAATGTTTTTGAGATAGATTAGGAATGCCTTTAGGATTATTAAGAAATGTTTTTAGGATGGATTAGGAATGTTTTTAGGATTATTTAGCAATGTTTTTAGGATGGATTAGGAATGCCTTTAGGATTATTAAGAAATGTTTTTAGGATGTATTAATAATGTTTTTAGGATTATTAAGAAATGTTTTTAGGATGGATTTATAGGAATGCTTTTAGGATTATTTAGCAATGTTTTTAGGATGGATTAGGAATGCCTTTAGGATTATTAAGAAATGTTTTAGGATGGATTAATAATGCTTTTAGGATTATTAAGAAATGTTTTTAGGATGTATTAGGAATGCTTTTAGGATTATTTAGCAACTAGCTTTTCCCCGCGGCTTCGCTCGCGTTAATTTTATGACACAGATAGATCTCGTTTGACAACAAAACAACTCATAGAGCGACTTGTGGCGCCATCTGTTGGCCGATACACCACCCTATAAAGTAGAAAAAATATTTTCCCATTGGATAGACATACTTTCACGGGATAAAAAGTAGTCTATGTTGGGCTCTGTACCTCTGACAATATGTATACAAATTTTCATAATGATCAGATGATTAGTTAAGCCGTGAAGGAATAACAAACAAACAAACAAACTCACTTTCTCATTTATAATATTAGTTAGGATGTTTTTAGGATGGATTAGGAATGCCTTTAGGATTATTAAGAAATGTTTTTAGGATGGATTAATAATGCTTTTAGGATTATTTAGCAATGTTTTTAGGATGGATTAGGAATGATTATTTTCGAAAATTTTTGATATGATTTAGGATTATTATAGGTAATTTTGACGATATTTTTGTTATGTTATTAGAATAGTTTTGTGATGGACTAAGATTGATTTAAGATTTAATTATGAATAATTTTCAGTCTTATTTTAGAATGCTTTTATGGTGATTCAGAAATGATTTTCATATGGTTTTCGTACGATTTTCGGATGGTTTTAGGATGATTTTGAAATGATTTTCAGATGATATCCTAATGATATTTTTATGTAATTCTCCAAACTAATGTAAAATCATACGCAAACCGTAAAATTGTAGTACCACAACCATAAATCATCATACCACATTTTTTTTAGGAGACCATAAAATGAAGTCGACGCGAAAAAAATTATTCCCACTTTACATGTAGGTAGCCATCCCAAAAAAAATGATTACAAAATTTTGTTCTACTTTTTAGCATTGATAATATTATGTGTTACCGGAAATGTATGTGTCTGTAAATAAAATAATTGAAACATGTTGTTCATCAGACAAAGCTGGGTTAGGTTAGGGTTAGCTTGTGGCCATTGCATTGCGCTTTATAATAACACATTTCCTAGGAATTGTATATGTTACGCTCAAATATCGAAAACGCCCAGTGAGCGGAAAAATAGCTCACAACGCGTTGATTGAACCGTAAGAAAAATTCGCCGTAAGAAATTGTTTGAATACCAACAGACATTGGTGGGTTAGGTTAGGGTTATCTTGTGATTACTGGTGCTGGGGGTGGAGCGACTGAGGAGACAACCTCGTTAAAAAACAAGAGGTGGAGCCGGCCGCGCTTGGCTCGGCCGGCTGTATGATGAGCGGTGGTGGACTCGTTCGCTCGCTGATCCTCCCCAAAAGCGTCTTCGCCCCGACTGGTGTCCGGGCCTACTCCACCCGTTGATACCGGGGGCGACCTCCGTATGGTGGAACGCGGAGGCCCTGCAGACACTGGGTCTCGCCAACCCAGACACTGCGGGGGGCGTTAAGGGTTGGGTCACATGGGCGAATGAGACCACCCTGGAAGAGGGAGTGCGCGGTGGCGCAAAGTGTCACAGAGTCCACTAAGTACGTAGTGGACGCTGTGGCACTTGGAGTGGCGCAGGAGGCGCGGTGGAGAAAGAAAACCTCGTTAAAAAATTGAAGAAGAGGGGCCGGCGGCTCGCTGAGCCCGGCCAGCGGTCGCACGTTGTTGCGACCGCAGAGATGGAGGGGACCCTTGCCCAGCCGAGACGGCGAGCCGGGGAAGGCCCGTCGTCTTGAGGGGGCAATGGTCCTCGGTGTCGGCAGTGCACCTGGATGCGGTGTGCTGCTGACGGGGCGTTCCGGGGAGAGCGGGTCCGGCCAGTTTAACTTTGGCCGGACGGCCCTGGCGGGGTCGCGGATGTATCACAGTACCCGTGGCCCCGTCACTTAGGGGGCGAGTGGCATCCCGTCAGTTTTTTAGTGGTAAGTCCCACAGTCCCCACCGCATATTCCCCGGGCGGTGGGGCTGCTGCAAAGCATTTTTCTGACGATAATATAAAAAAAAGGGTTATCTTGTGATCATAACACCGCCGAGCGAGCGAAGCGAGTGAGGCGCGAATTTTTCTTACGGTTCAATCAACGCGATGTGGTCTATTTTGCCGCTCACTGAGCGTTTTCGGTTTTTGAGCGTAACATATACAATGACAGAATTACATAGCTCAAGCTATGTAATTGAAATTGACATGTAATTGAAACGGAAATGTATTCTAACTGATTCTAATACATTTCCGGAAACATAATACATAACGAATTACAGCTTTCTAGCATTACTTCTGAAACTATAATAGTTCCTTGTATTTTACTACTGAACCCTAAAAAGTTCAAAAAGGTTTGCAATAGTATTTCATATATTATTAAAAAGGTGGACAACGGGCAAGTAAAAATGCCCGTGGTCCACCTAGGTGGACAGAGGTGGACCATGGGCAAGAAAAAATGCCCGTGGTCCACCCAGGTGTACCACGCAGGTGGACCACGACCAACGTTCACCTCATGCCGCTAGGGGCGCTATAACATTTTGCATACAAAACGCACAAAAGTTTTGAAATCGTTCACCTCATGCCGCCCTCATGCCGTAGGGGCGCTAGTGTCGCGTCTTGCCAGAAATCTTCGAAGCTGTGGGTATTAGTCTTCTATAGTATTTGGTAATACACACGATCACTTTCAACTGACAGTTTTAACTGTGAAAACGTAACCACTATAACGTTGCTATTCTGTGCAACTCTTGCCAGAGCTAAAATGCATATTCTATAGAATGAATATCTTAATATTAAAGGGCACTTTCGCTAGTTGACAATCAAAAATGTATATCTTTAACTATACGCCACCGCGGTCAATTTACGTATCTACCACTTTGGCAACTTGAACACATCAAAATTATTTTACTTGTCTTATTCTGACAATGGTGTATAGGCCAATCTGCTTTAACTTTGTACATAATGCAAAATATATATATTTTACGATATTTTTATTAAGTATAATATTTTTGACTAATGTATAAACAAACTTGAAAAGGTACATAGAAAACCTGATTTACAGTGCCAATTTTTGTGTTATTTTCCCTCTACTGAAAAGTTTGACATTTGCAGATTGGCAAGTTTACTATTGGACCGACGATATATCTGAACTGAACGTCAAATTCGCGAATGCGGAAAGAATTTCATATTAAAATATCCTTCGGCTCCACGTTGCGGGGTTACCTTATGAATGAATGAATTTCTTTGGACAGTCAGCACATTTTAGTATTTGCTTTTCACAGGATTTTCTAGGCGAAACAGAATCTCTGGTATCGGTGTCATTCGGTTTTGGCCGTTTTATTACACACCTAAAACATTCTTATCCACACATAAATAATACAAAGTGTATTAGTTTAACAATTGATGAAATACTGAGTTTCGGCACGGCTGAAAGTTTTAGCTGGACCAAGTCCAAATTTTTTTTGGAATCTAACCGAAATCGAACCTCCCGTTGCGTTGCTCTATAATAGTTTCATAGCCATTCGCACCAAGTTCGCTAGATATACATACATTAACTTAAGTTACATAGAACCTCCTCCTTTTTTGAAGTCGGTTAAAAACTCTACGCTGTTTTCGGAAATATTTAATGTTATTGGGGATTATTTGTTTGCATATTTACAAACAGTTGCTGATTTAACAATATTCTATACAGTTATTTAAAAGGCAACCGAGAGTTAACAAGAATTGAATATTCAAAGATCAATTAGCCCGCGAATAAGCTCCTTCCCTCTTATAATTAATGTGCTTAATTAATGACAGTTGTTTCGCTTGTGTTTTTGACACGAACTGTAGCAATGGGAAATGTAAATACATCGGTACTTTAATGATTATATAGACGCGTTTATAATATATTTATTGACATTTACGTAGTACGCGCTCGCGGCGTTCACACGAAACGGCTGTCGTAAAATCTTGAAAACACTCTGCACGCACGGCTCGGTTCCTACTTCCAGACGTAAATTACTTACTGGAGAAGTTAAATTACGAATTCAGCAATGAGATTAAAACTTGAACCAATTGAAACGTAAACAAAATTAATACTTATAGGTTTTCACATTAATGTTGATAATAACTTTGCGTTTTAAAACTCCATTTTATGGGACACCGAGGTTACTTTTTATGGAACGTTTCGAAATCTTACTGGAAAACAGTGGATATTATCCAAAAATTGTTTGATGTTCCGTAACATTGCTTAACTTTTAAAAAACAGCACCTTTTAAACATCTAACACGAAATAATAAAAAGTTCTGCGCGCAACTACTATTACAAGTATGATGCTAGCTCTACACTTTCGCGAAGTTGATAGAAAACAAGAGAGTGGACGGGCTCTGTCCTCTTCGACTTTTTTCCTTTGGTATCTTCGTGCGTGCCTAACTTCACTTCGCTCAACTTCTTGAGAGTGTAGAGCTAGCATTAAACAAACTTTGCATGCTGTTGTTTTCAAAATTAAAATTACACTGTGAGGGCTTTAATTAGAAACCAATATCATTTCGTTTAACTGCTTTTCATATTTTAGGACGTGCAGGTTTAAAAGCTTTTATCTATAAATATAAATTTGGTGTATAATGACAACATCCAGATAACAAAGACTAAATATTACAGAGGGAGGAGTTCGGTGAAGGCGCCGTAATTGTCATTCCTCGACTGCTTAACGCTACAGTGCAGACGTTGCTACCAGTTCTAGGTTTTATCTAGTAGAAATTCGTGACTTTAACGTTAAATAAAATATCTTCAGTTTTGATTTGCGAAGTAACCTCAGTGCCCGAGACTACCTACGTTACCACCTCGTCTACGTGCAGCAAGGCTACCCCTCGACGACACCAGCGACTATGCGACTACATAGTCCACATCAGCGACCCCGCTGCCCGTACCGGTAGCCTAAATCACTCCCTCGGGATCAACTTTTGTTGCGCCACGTCGGTCGCCTAACTTCTCTTCTCTTTATTAGATAGCTCACACCCTGAGTGCTATCTAATAAATAATTTATAAACTTGTCTCTCTTCTCTCACTCTTGTTTACGATGGTGGCCTAACCACACGCGTAACAAGTGGCGTAAGATGTCCATCGGCGGTAACCGCTTTCCATCTGGTGTCCCGCTTGCTTGTTTGCATGCGGTATGACATAAAAAAACTATGTATCAAAGTTTTATGTATTTTTTTCTAGATTTTAATATGCAGGTCTCAGTACGTGTGAATGAGAAATGAAGCATAGGTTACGGCCGCTTCGCACCATGAGTATGGCAGTTTATTACTTGCTCCGTTCCTCTGATATTTTATCATCATTATAACCCCACTTCTAGGATATATGGGGTCTGATTCAATTGAACGGTTTTAGAGCATACTCCGCCACGTTGTTCTACTGCACTGTTACACTAAATGTCACGGCTCAACGAATGTTATTTACAGACAACAGCTGGTCTCAGGGACAGCTTAATGAGCTCGAGATAATAAGTTCGTCGTTGGTTAACTCGCGTGTCCATCAGTGTGGCACACGCAACGACCCCATTTAGCACTCCTACTGTGGATTTTATTTCACATCTCAAACTAGTACCGCCTTTTAAAATGTCCCTTCTACGTAATTGAGTCAATTTATTGTTAATTCTTTACGGTACTTCTAATACTTTACAATAAAGTGCCTACTGTGGCTAAAATTATGTGTCAAATAACACCATAAACTACCTATGTTTATATTTTTAAACAGAGGAGGTATTTTTTAAATTATTATGGAAATTTATTTGTTTGACAGTCATGGTCAGTCTCTTTCACTTGCATAAAGTCTATCTATCCATCAGATAACATGGTATATTTTGTATGATTTTCAAAGTTTGTGAAATTAGATTAACTGGAAATGTGATGAATTAGGTTCTTGTATAATATTGTTTAAACATTTTTTTAACCATTTTTACATATAATGTACTTTTTATTTTAATTTTAATATGCTACATTCACTTTAAATTCGGGAATTTTTGATATAGGAAACTGTTTAGCAGTCCTCGCGTAAATCCGTGTTCACATTACAAGCAATTTTATCATATAATTGACAAAATCGTGTTACACTGTTTGTTAAATTGATCGATTGTTACATTGTTAACCCGAGCACGTGCATAGTGTACAGATATAGATCTACACAATCAGGATTTGGTTTGGGTCACCTGAATAATTAAGGAGGGTCGCTGAGACCACCGACACCCACCGTGGCACGTCATCTCCCCTTCAGAGACCTGTCACCTGCACTATCTAACGAACGACCTGTTCTTACACAGGATATCACAGGATTCTATGTACAGTTCCATTTTTATCATAAGGGAATAGGGTTTGTGCATAGACTCTTCATTTAGCCTTTAACCTCACTTACTCAAAGCGGCTTTATATGATTTTTTTTAATTTTCTGCTAAAATTATTTACGTTTAGAAACTAAATTGAGTGAAAGTTTCTCCTTAACTAAATTTATTATTCTGAACAGAATAGCTGGACTCTTTAAAAAGCCATTATGTTAAGTAGATGAAGACAACTCCACAGGGACATTCGTTTCTTTGAATATAGATATTGAAATAATACATTATTTAAAGTGGTCTATAATAATCTTACTAATAAAGCTTAAGGATCTGTGTTACGTAGTACTATTTATTATTCTGTGTCTGTGTGAACGCGCTAATCTCAGAAACTACCAATCGTATTTGAAAAATCTTTAAGCTTTTGACAGCCTAATTATTAAGGAAGGTTGTAGGCTACTTAACATCACGCTACGACCCTTATGAGGCGAGAAAATGAAAATCATATAATTTTAATAATGCTTTGTGGCGGTTCTAGCAAGTAAATGTAGAACATTACGCCATAACATTTCCTTAAAAAGTTTTGATAACTTTATGTTGTAATAATTTATCTTAAGGGTTATCAATGTCTCATTAGTTACACAATTCAATATTATGCCGCAAGTTGTCCTATTTTTAGGCGAATGACTCCATAGATCTCTGTGAAAGTCACCAAGGACTTGGGCACTACGCTTCATTGCCTTATTTACTCGGTTCGCGACATGTTTTAGTATTAATAACCCTATACAGGTACGGGTCCTGTCACTTCTTCAGAGGCGTATGCTTTCATGCCGATGTTTACCGCCGCCTCTAGCTCGCAGGCTTGTGCCTATAAGGCTACAATCTTTCTCACATCACATACTTTGGTATTTACAGTAGTCTGAGCTTTTTTTATGTATTAACGTACATAATATGTATCTATCTATGACAATGTATTTTCTTCACTTTCAAAACGCCTCGACGTGGTAATGTTTTAAATATTACAGTATGTAGTACAATGTTGATCCAATAAATTAAAGCTAGGTGCATCCATTCAATTAAATAATTTCGATAGAAAACAACGACCAAATCATAAATATTCATTTATTAATTTACGTATAATCAAAATCATTAATAGTTTGAAAATTAATAAAACAACAACAATAATATTGAAACTTTAAATGGATCGGCTATTTATATCGCGATTATATTCTCAATTACAATACTCAAAATTAATGCGCTTTGCCCGAGTTGATATGGATATTTGTTTTTTATTATGGTGACAGATCTAACTACATTATCGTAAACAAGTTTTCGTCCATAAAGTATACAAGAGAGCACTATATTTTGTACTGTGTACGTAAACATAAGTATAAAAGTACCTTTACGTGCGTGCTTGTGAATGCATTTCCGTGAAACCCGCTTGTCCTTATGTCCTCCAGCGTAGTCGAGGGTTATTCAGCTACAAAGTAGACTCGTAAGGCTATCAAGTCACCTGGAGCCATCTAAAACGTGGTGCCGGCTGCCGCACAACAGACTTCGTCGGATGTTTCTTGAATAATTGACGAACATTAACTGCCTCCGTATGCACAAGCAAATTATGAGTTCTGACGTTAATTCGTCATTGAATATTTTAGCACCACTCTAAGTTAGCAAAGTTCGTTAAAGTCCTTGATTGAGTTGTTTTCCAGCTACATAGTGTGCAGCCCTACATTTGTGGGCATGTATACTTAGTTATAAGAGGCGTTGAGTCCCGTAGAACAAAGAAATGCGTTAACGTACTTTCTCTGTATGGGAATAAAGAGAGGTATCGATGATGGGTACCTGTATTGTTTTATTGGTAATTCTGATAGAAAAAGAAATGGGATTGGATCAGTGCTGACGAAGTATGATCCGTCAGCAATTTGAAATACTTTGATGGGCCGTAACTTTTTATTGGTATTGATCTAAAAGTTTACTGTATGCCATACGAGTATGTGTCTTATATAATGCGAATTTCACAATTTTCACGTAACAAAAAGCTAGTTTCCTACTTGGCACAATTCTAAAGCTAGGAGCAGATATTTATACAATTAAATACATTTAAATTATCTTTTTGTAACGTTGAAATAGGTACTTAACATCTCATTACTTTTTCTTATTTTAATATTATGTATTCCTTATAAAATTTTAATTTTAATATCCAAAACTTGCGCTCTTTGTTTGTGCAAAAGGCGGAATGGTTGAGTGACATAAATTATGATCGCGTAATGACGATGACTATGCAACCTCAATAATGTTTGATGGACAAACTATTCTATTGGTCTACTAGCACCAATGGAAATAATAATATAGAGTAGAACATACAACAAGTAGTTAGCTAATTCGTTGATATTTATTTATTGACTAGCTTTTGCCCGCGGCTTCGCTCGCGTTAAATTCGGGGTAACACGGTTCCCCTTTCGCAGGTATTTTTCGTTGGTAACAAAGAGTCTGTGTACCGATTTTTAGCTTCCTACCTTGAAAACTGCGAAAAGTCCCATATAAAATGTCACCCCCTCTTTTAAGGAGTTGTGGACAGCACGATTTTTTGGTTAGTCACAAATAGTCCACTTACAAATTTTTAGCTTTCTACCTTGAAAATTGCGGAATGCTCCATACAAACTTCCACCCCCCATTTTAGGGAAGTGGGGGTTAGAAAGAGACAAAAAGTAGCCTATGTCACTCTCCCTCCCTTCAACTATCTCCACTTAAAAAATTCACGTCAATTCTTAGCCCCGTTTTGCCGTGAAACACGAACAACAAACAGACACACACACTTTCCCATTAATAATATTAGTATGGATGGAATGATGGATAGTATGGATTAATGATGGCGAACTTTCGCGGATTTACCCGCACAATCCCGGTCCCGGGGTGAGCCGACAACTATCTTTCATACCAAAAATCCAAGAACCGAAACTGCGCCGCGCGGGTTCATACAAAAGAAGCCTTATAAGAAATGTATTTTTGTATGAACCAGCGCGGGCGTCCGCTTAACGCAGTTTCGGCCCTAAATTTCGATTCATGGTTGCCGTGAGAGCAAGTTGTTTTATGCAATAATTATACATCTTTAAATTATTACTGCCGAGTGTAATGAGCTCAATGCAGATAATATTACCTTAGGCCATATGACTTGATCGCACCGTAAAGCATTAGTGATTCACTGACCACGCGAAATTTGCCATCTGTGATCAATTTCGTCCGCGCGCGTCCTTTCTGTAGGTTGACGTACATACCTTTGTAATATACCTATCGCACCTTTATAAAAATGGGCTAACAAGATTTTATATATATATTTTTTAATTTTGAAAAATAGAACAGTTATTTTACTCCACAGATTGTGACGGAAAAGTACTTAGTTTAAATGAAAATTACAGTATTATATTTGAAAAGCAGCATTTTAGTATAAAAAAATACAGAAAAATATTGTTGAGGTCAAATATATTGAATTGAAAACTAAATAATGGTAGGTATTTGGGTTAAAGATACTAGATCTTGAAGGGAGACAGAGGAATATTTTACATTAGACAATACAAGCCACCGGGTTGTCCACAGCCCTTTGCGGGCTGTGGACAACCCGGTGGCATGTTGTTACTTGGTAGTGATGTTATTGATATAAATTAAATAAAACTACAATCACTTTCTAATTTAATGGATAAAATTAATGATCATTACTTATACCAAAAGACATACCTGAAAATATTTGTTTGTTCATGTAATTTTTGCTTTGGTGACTCGAACCAACTTATGGTATGTTTTTTAAATGTTTTTACTTAGAGGTCTTTAAAGCATATGTAAACATTTGTTTTCTAACAAAATTATAAATTCTGTTACAGTTTTTAGTTAGTAATTATCAATTATCAAGAAATTAATTTTTGAATAAAGTTAAAAATTTTAAAAATATTTATGAAAATGAATCAAATATTTTTTGTTTTCTAAAATGGAACAAAGCATTATCGGTCAAAAATGTTGAGGGCACTATCTGTAACAGAATCCCTGCCCCTAAGGCTCTGACCGAAACCCGCAAATATTGGTCAGAGTTATATTGAGACCTAAGCATAAGGCAACTCCAACTACTATCTGGATAGTATATTTGAGAGACTATTGACTTATTAGAAATTTAATATTGTAAAAACTATTTTATTGGTCAGAGATATATTGAAGACCTAAGCCTATGGCAATTCCAACTACCAACTACTATCTGGATAGTATATTTGAGAGACTATTGACAATATTATAGATATGATATTGTAAAAACAATTTTACAAGTACATATTTAACTTGTTAATCACAAGTTCAAAGCATATTAATTGACAAACTTATATAATAATAAACTTACCTGTATCTACTGAAGATGTGAAATGAATAATGCAGATGAGAAACACCATAAAAGTTCCGTAAACTTTACTTGAATGCATTGTGAACAACCGCTCCAACTCTTCCATGACACGCCAAGTTATAACTTCTCGTTATTAAGTAATTGGACACTCTACATTTTCATGACGCTAAAATCCATTTAGAAATAACTGAATTCTTTCAGAAAAAGTCTCATTTTATCCCGGTTGCTAGGACTACAAAACCCACAACACTCAGTACACCTGTAGGATTTGTGGGAAAATAAAATTAAGAACAATGTAGCATTCCCAACTCACAAGTTCACTCAACTTACTAAACCATCTATAGAGTTATTTCTTTAGAGTTCTCGTATTATTGCATTTATTTACAGAATTATGATTTATCCGCGGATATTTAACACATCACCATTTGTACTTGACAATTTTTTAACCGTTTAGAAACACTTTAAAAGTTCCAAGTAAACTTTATTTCACAATACGACGAAGGACGCGAACAACAAAACGTGCGGAATGCTTTCGTACGGTTGGGTACAATGAATTTTTATTATCATTCGGTCTTTAACTACTTGTTTCTGTACATTCGGTCTTTCCGGTTATCATATTCGTCGTTCATTCCGAATTAAGGTACTTTCAGACAATCTTCATCATTCAAGTCATGTCTGCCTGTCCGCTCATTACATAAGCTGTATAATTTTTATTGTTAAATTTTTTTCTACCAAACCAAAAGGATAAAAAAGACTTTCATTTCAATCAATGTAGCAATTTTTTTGTAATCCAAGATTTTTTATATGATTTTGGCGCCAACTACGAAAGCGTCCACTTGGGTTTGTGATTAGAAATTTAATTTCTGTGTGTTTATGCGTTTGATTCATAGTATTGATAGTGTAATGTAAAGAAAACATTGGTTAAAGTGCATAGTGATTTGGGTTTAAGATCAGGAACTCAGGAACTATTGTAAGTATAAGTGCAATAACGTATTAACTTCAAAATCTTCCGTCACTGAAGTTTGCTATAGTCGTTCTTCGGGGCGTCTTGACTCAGAGACTGTGTACTGAGTCGAGTCGAGATAGCATGAATACGCTGCTTTAAAACGTACAGAATCATAACTTGAAGATGGCACAATGGAATCTTCGTCTGAAGTCCGATTGCCAAACAAAAGAAGAAAAAAAACTGGAATGGCATGGCATATGGCAACACTTATTGTTTATGGTTTGCCGTAAGCTATTGCTCTCTCTCTAATTCTCTATGCTCCCCTTCTTTCTTTTTGACCGTCTTGTCATTTCAGGTTGTTGAGGCGGGTTTTAAATCCTAGGTAATCGATGATATTAGTTTAATTTTATTGTATTTATGGTGTATTCCCACGAAAATAGTTCCTGTGTATTTCATTGAATATAATATTTACGTGATATAATAAAAAGAACACTTTAACCTATACTTTAATTCATGTTCCAAGTGTTTTGACGTTTGTTGAATGTGAAGTTCTCGTTGTAATTTTTAACCTACAAGTTGAATTATTGTGTTATTACAGCCATGGTGCGAATGAATGTACTGAGTGACGCTCTAAAGTCAATCCACAATGCTGAGAAGCGCGGTAAAAGACAAGTGCTCATCAGGCCTTGTTCAAAAGTTATCGTCAAGTTTTTGACGGTAATGATGAAGCACGGTTACATCGGGGAGTTCGAGATTGTTGATGACCACAGAGCCGGCAAGATTGTCGTGAACCTCACAGGCAGATTAAACAAATGTGGAGTCATCTCCCCTCGCTTCGACGTACCAATTAATGACATCGAGAGATGGACTAACCTCCTACCGTCAAGACAGTTCGGGTAAGATATCACTTGATTTACTACTGAAATAATAATTTAGGTATCTTTACTTTGTTCTTACAATTACTAAAAGTTATCTGGTGCATCATGCAACTTGTTTATTTATATCATTACTTTTGTTTTTTCATTGAATAAGAAAACATGTGTAGTCCACATATCTGTAGTTATTCTTTATCAGTTTGTTTTTTATCATAGATTAATTTAAATTTATTTAAAGAAGCTGAACATATAACTCTTTACAAGTTTTATGTTCGGCAACTACCTTAACTTGCAAAATAAACATATTTCTGAATGCACATTTTATGTGACACTTGCATTAATGGTGACATCTAAAACTGGGCTAAACTTATTTAAATTACTTTACCGGTACAAGCCAACTATGTGACGTGAAATAATTTTATGTTTATTTTCACTATCACAATAATTCCAAATCACTGGAAAAGTGGTAATATGAAAAGATGGTTGATGGTTTCTGAAAGCAAATTTTACAGAAGACCAAAAAAACAGTGCTCTTATATTTAAAACATAATGTTAAAATGGCAATAAAAATTTATAAAAAATCTAGTCCAGGTACCCCCATCCCAGATAATTAATCTTTTTGATATGTTCTCATTTAGTTCGATGGCCCTAAGCAAATATCAAAAAGTGATAGTTAATATTTAGGGCAGCCTATAACACTATTACTAGGGCTTTATAAAAACAACGCACAACTACCGCGGATCGCCAATAGTTCTTGTTGGTCGTCATTTGATATGTTGTGCTATATTAAATAAAATAGTACCGATAGATGTCACTTATGTGCGCATTGTGAGTGCTATTTCTATACATTTTGTAACATTCAAAATAATTGATGGGAGTTATGACAAAGTTTATCAATATCCATACTTATATTACATCACATTTGTAAGATGAATAAATGGGCTTAAACACCATGCAGCGCAGATGACTATGTGGGACACATTTTATAGTCTGTGCTTATTGCTTTAGAGTCTGTGACGGACAAATTCAAAGTCTGGCAGTTCAGAAGCTGCCTAACCCCAACCCAAATTAATCTGTGATGAGGAGGGGTAAAATTGCCTATACATGAATTATTAAAATTTCATCTTATTTTATTTACAGATACCTTGTACTTACCACGAGTGGTGGTATTATGGATCATGAAGAAGCCAGAAGGAAACATCTCGGAGGAAAAATCCTAGGCTTCTTTTTCTAAGTTTACGCAATACATTTAAAAATGTAATTTTGTTGTTTTATTTTTACAACCTATTTAATGGATGTGTAAGAATAGATAAATATTATCTTTATTACTATGTGAAATGTTCAAGGCCTGGTACTTGAAAAATCTTTGTTTTTAAGAATATTTTGTTCTATTTTGAAAGACCACATTTTCTCTATAATAATAAGAGATTTATATTTTCATAAGGCGGTGTTCATTGCAGAAGTTTCGCCCACCATAGATATGGACGATATCTGTAGACGGTGCTAAGTAAATATTTGTTTAAAATACATCTGAATCAAAATATTAAATAAAGAATCAAATATAGGCTACTGTGACCACTTACTATCAGGCGGGCTGTAAGCTTGTTTGCCACCTTAGTGGTTTTATAGATTTTGGAAATAATGTGTTTTTTTTATATTACTAGTGTGGCAAACAAACATACGGCCCACCTGATGGTAAGCAGTCAGCAGTCACCGTAGCCTGCTTGCAACACCGGGGGTATCACTCGCGCGTTGCCGCTACACCATTGACTACAGGTCTTCGAGTTGAGTCTGTACGCACAGTAATATCTGTACTTCACAGATATTAGTGTGCGTAACCTCGGAAACGCTCGAAAAATTGGTCACGCACACTAAAACATTGTTTGTAACACCTACTTGTACCTATATTTGCAAAATAAAGAATTTGATTTGAAAAAAAAAAACAATATGCATGTGCACGCCTTGCAACATTCATGCCCGAACGCTCTTCGTGAAGAATATCTGTATAACAAAACAAAAAAACTTCGAAAAGGTAGCCATAGCTTACTTTACTTTTCCAGAGGCGCCATCTCTTATCGCAAATATAAACCAACTTTTATCTACGAAAAATTTCTTCATAGAAATTAGTTCTTTTTCCAATTTTGTTATGTATGATAGATCGCAATGTGCACACTATAAAGGCTAGCGGTGAAATGAAGCCTTAACTGGTAGAGGATCAATAAAAATAATATATATGGTCACTTCGATTGAGCAGTACCACTCGCTCACAAAATATCGGCGTGAAGCCACAATGCCTTTCGTTCGTTGTGAAGGATCTGGAAGCCTAACTCGTTTCCTACCTTTTCTATTTTCTTCCTCTGCTGTAGTGGGCGGTGTTACTGATGATCATAGGCGACGGTAACCATTTTCTATCGGCCACCTGAAGCGGCCGCCGCCGCTACAGTCGCCTTTTTTTTCCTGGCGTATGATAAAAGCAAATATTTTTTCGCTGCTCGTGTAAAAGTAAAGAAAGATTTTTTTGTTAAATATGGTACGATGTTTTGCGCTACCCATTATAGTGTTTCTGTGTAACAAAAAAGACAAATAATAACGTTCATGCGTATATTGTTACAAATGCAAATTCCTACTATGGTGCTCAAACAATAACGGTACTAACCTAATCTAATTAAACCACACAACTGAATAAATATCTATAGCTAGCCCTACAAAATATCTCCATAGCTATTTTGTAGGGCGAGCTAGGGCTATTGCATATAATAGCCATCAAATATTACAAAGTACTCTGTGATAGTCACTCTGTTGGGCACCACATTCTTCGTCGCGTCGCTGCGCCGCACCCGTGGAGTCCTTGCTTGCTAAGTTCTAAGATTTGTTTAAGTGATACAACTAGAGTACTACCACAGTACTACTTCGTGTGTTAACTTATATTTATACCTACTTAATTTTAAGTATTATAAACGCAAACTCTGTCTTTTAATTTTTTGTCTCGAAATTCACCACGAGTACCTACAATATCCTAAATATTGGAAAAGGAACTAGTTGCTATAGTATTTTTAACAGGCGCTTCTATTCTTGTAAGGCAATTACTGTTTCATGTCTACTTCTTTTTTTCTTTGCCTAACAGGAATAAACATATTTCAATTGCTTTCCTATATGACATATTTGAATTAGGTTTGTACTTTTCAGATCGCCTGAATTTCATTGTGTTCGTGTGTCAGTCCTGTCTTATCTACATTTTCGTAAATAATCCTCTACCAAAACAGTTATAGAAAAATACAAACTACCTAGTGCTATTAATAGGAAACTTACAGTAAGGTATTTTAAGTACCTTTCTATCCATATTAACGTCGTGTTGTTAATAAACGCATGTCGTCAACAACATTACTTCATCATTAGTATCCTTGAGTTAACCTATATTGTTTTGTATCATATAACAGTGTAAGCAAAACATAGCTGCCATACAGTGTAATGTCCATATAATATTTCTAAGCATTTAGCACTTCTTCGACATTGTGGGTTCTGTTATAATTAAAGTGTACTACGTACAATATACTTTAAAGACTGTGCTATAGCGTTTGTTTTTCCGGCTTCTATTTGAGCGCGTTTAGCGAGCGGCTATGGCGTGCTGAGTGCCGACGCCTCTATCACTATTCTCAACCCCGCCACTTGGTGTTTCGGTTCGACAGTTGCGCGCCGCACGGACTGAACTACGCTCGCCAACACCGAACGAAATGTGTTCCGCGTTCACCGTGTAAACTACTTGAAGTTTTGTGTGTGTGCTCGTGCGTGATTACCAAGAAAAACTTTTATTGGACCCAGATTTGAATATTAGAGAATGATGGCTCCCGAAACGGTAGTGACTGTTGACCACAACAAGCCAAATGCGCCTCCGCAGCAGCAGCAGCAGGGTGGTGGCGCCTTGGATTGGATTAAAATCAACATGGATTACTTCAAAACGCCACCGGGATTACTTAAAGTTGTAGAATTGGTAAGTTTTAATTTTATTATAGGTACATTTGTCCACTGGGATGTTCATTAAGTTCATTTACTATTAATTAGGTAAGTAATACAAATGCTGTCGATTGTTTCATCAAACGTACACGTAGGCTGCGGTAAGTAGGTATTATAAACAAAACCTGTTTATGGTGCGGATCACCATCGATGTCACATTCTTGCCAGGTGTCTATTAGCATGATTCCAAATAATACTTGTTCATTAGTAACATCCTTGTAGTTTCAGTTTACGTTAATGGTTGCTTGTCATTGACTGATACCCATATTTTTTTCTGTGTCAGTAAGTAAATTGCACTGTACTGTACATAAATTACAATAGCTCGACATGTATGCGTTTGCATAAAACTTTATCGAGGTCGATATGTTTCTGTGGTTGAGAACGGTTTTTTGGTGTCGTGGAGGTCAGTATTCACTGTTCTAGTAAATCTAGAGTCAGTCTGTGGTGCATAATGTAGGTAGGTACGCGCACTTTATGCACGCATAACTTTATACAGGATGACTTAAAGGCTTATGTATTGAAAATTACAGCCAATAATACGCCAAGCCAAGTTTTACACATTGATCCTTATATCATCCTTATGATCCATAGGGTCAGCAAAATTGCACTGCAAGTGTAAAACTGTGCGAATAAATCGGTCACCTACATAGCATACCTACCTATTTGGCAATTTGTACTTAAGTTCATTTATCTTTAGCAGTTAACCTTATATTTTACAAGAAAGTCCATTTCGACTGCTTAGAAACATACAGCTAATTGAAATCCCATAAGTCATGTTGTATATAAATAACTCGTACATTTAAGTGCCATGATATTTCCAATGCACTAAACAGCTTTCATTATACATTATTCTATATATATATATACATTATAAGTACTAGTAATAAACATAAAATGCAGTCATTCTTCTAAAATGTCATCATTTTTATAATAATTTACGACAGAGTGGTTTTAAGTCGTAATCATAAGTCGAAATCAATATCTCGGAAGCAGTTAGCAAAACAAAAAACTTTCTCCGAGTCTCTGTTTATGTAATAAAAGTGTACAAAATGAAAGTTGAGTTAAATTTACATAATCTATTGTAGACAACGGTATTGTATGCATTATATTAGGTACGTTGTTAATAATTTACATTATGGGAAACTAAATTTAATGTAAATTGGTCGCAGTAAAGCTATGGATCTCTCATTTGACTCCATGCATTAAGACATTCCCTTCGCCGGATGTTTAAAGCCCATAATAGGGGTGAAAAAAACGAGACTAAAATACCTCCCCTATTTCCCACTGTTTATTTATATTATTTGACATACATTCTAAGGCGGGTTTAATATAATACAAGAATCTTTGCTTAGAATTCGTCATATCTTCGAATTAGGCGTTGTTCTACCTACGACTGGCGAGAATCAATGCTGACATCATCGGTCTGCCCTACTGCCGTCGAGTCGTTTCTATCCTTGCAAGGTTATTTATTTAACTGCTTACATTTGCTTTAACTTAGTAAAACAGACTGAACCATAGTCATTGTAACGTAATTGTAAAGTCAAAATGAGAATAGTAACGTGATGCGATTTTCTTAAGTTATACATATAAACATTTGGAAAAAACAATTAATAATATGTACTATGTACATTTAAAATAAAAATAATAAAGGTCGCAACAGAGGGAAAAAGGCCTAAGCCGAAAACCAAGAATGTGTGGTCGGACAACTGGACAGCCTTCTGTAGAGATTGGTTGGAGCTTGGAACTCACTAGCGACTGCTTGGAGGTAAAAAGAGGCTCACCGTGGGCTCACCTAATAGATCACATCTCTACATTACAGTAAATACCACTGTATTATAAAAGACAAACTTGAAGAGCGCAGTTTTTTACTGAACTCCGAGCCTGCAACTAAAAGTGTCTAGTTGGGAATATGTAACTATTGCAAAGGATTTCCATGCCATAAAATACGAATTAGTATAACTTAGCATCCATAGTCGGTCCCTCATTGCTGAGGATCGTGACTATAGCTTACTTAGTCAGAGTTTTTGTCCATCTCACCAGAGCTGTGCTTATCGATCTCACCAGACGTTCCGCTAACCAGTCCGTCCATCGTCTACGACTGATCGACGACATGTGGATGTGGTGGATGGAAATATAAGACGATCGTCTTATATTTCCATCCACCTTGCCTGGCACCATAAGTTTTTCCAATACATACTACTTAGGTATATAAGCATTACAGTAAAAAACTTAACCAAAATTTTATTTAAAAACTAAACCTATCCTTAATCTTCTATCACAAAATATCAGTTAAGTGAGTATCAATCATAATATGTAAATCTATAATAGCTTACTTATTTCATAACCTCTACTGAAAATTTCTTTCTTTGTGTTTGCTCAAAGAATGATTTGATTGATATTATTTTTCATTTCCATAATTATTATAATTCTTACTCAGTAATCTATAATAACGTCTTTTTTTTGCTTATCCTAAATAATAATCTATTTCAGAGATTAAATATATCTAACATAAAATATAAATGATGACTTACCCAAGTATAAGTAATGTACGATTCATGATAGATATGAATTACTCATTATAAAATGTATAATAAATGGAAAGGAGTGAATAATTATATAAATATGTACTTACACCATTTCTAAATAACATGACGACGATATCTACAGTAATCTACACTAATATTATAAAGAGGAAAAATTTGTATTTTTTTTTGCGATTGTTTGTGTATGTTTGTAATGAATAAACTCTAAAACAACTGGGGCGATTTCAAAAATTCTTTCACCGTCGGGAAGTTACTTTACCCCCGGGTAACATAGGCTATATTATATATTTTTTTAAATTAGGGATCGTTAGTAAAACCTGTGAGATGCCGGGGCGGTCCACTAGTCTCATATATGTATACGATAGGGCTAAGTTATTCCTAATTCTCATGCTGACGTTAGTAGTGGAGTTTCTTGTGAACTTTTTCTAAATCATTTGCTAATATCCGCAGTTGCGCTATGTGGTGGAGTATTCTCTAAAGTCCTTTAAATAATTAGAGACCTATGAGTATCAAAGCCGAGGGAAGATAGCAGATTTCATTCATTCATTCATCTTGCATGCTTCGCGCAATTGGTGTCAATTGAGATTGTTTTCAGAGTGCTTAGTACGAGTTTTTTGGCCACATTCGATCATGTCGACGTAAATAAACCGACCAAATAGAGAAGAATTCTAATGTTGCGAATGTATAAGACGCGTGTTACATATCAAAATTATGTGTCTTACGTGCTCACGTTTCGAAGTGAGTAACCCGGCTAATTTGGATATGTAACACGCGTCTGGTAAATTCACAATATGAAACTGTTTTTCAATTTGGTCGGATTGTAAAAGTTAACACGTTCGAATGTTATCAAAAAACTCGTACTAAGCATTCAGATCACCTGACGATCACTGACAGACTGTCAATACTGTCATCTATCAACATCAGTTAGGAGCCCTCCGGAGCACGGAGAATCTAGAGAATTAAACACCAATCCCAATGCTGTCTGTGGCTATCGTTCCTTAACTTGCGTGACATACTCAACCCATCGGGTTTCTCATGACAATGATACATTAAAGAATTCGAAAAACAATTGCTTCCTACTCACGTTATGTTTTCTGTGGAGTTATTTTCTGAATGAATTTCGTAAAGACAAGTAAGTTGTTGATTGTCATTGACGTTTCGCGTAGGTACTAATTGTTATTCAACGTGGGTGTGCAGTTAGTGAAACCGCCGCCATGCCAGAATGGTTTTCCTATCGGAGAGGTAATGTGCACACACGTTTGACATTTTAAATCGTAAAGAGAAGTTTCAATATTAGACATTCGATTTGTATGTCTCACTTTCACATTAGAATTACATAAAACAACTTAGTATTCATAATTTCTACTTTAGACTATTAGCATAGAGCTATTAGACCATCTTCCAAATATTCTTAGTGACTATTGTTTCTTATAACTTAAATAGTATGTTTTTAAGTGGTAGCTAAAATGTATATTTTACTGAAGTTTATTCAATTGAATTTACTATAAAGTTATGCATGGCTAAAGAAATACAAAAGAACATTTGGCGGAGTTACGTATTCCTGAATCATGATAACATTGTCAATTGACGTCTAACATTTTTTATTTGCAAACATCGAGTCATCATTAGTCACGTAGACTTTTCCCGTTAATTCCTTCCTTAAGTTATGTATACTTATAGGTCCTAATACACCTCTATGCAACGTCTAAATCAACGTAAAAGTTTGTACGACGACGTTTAAACCCTACATTAGTGTCTAAAAGAGAGCACTGCTGGGGCCCGATTCTACTAACATAAATGCACCAATGGACTCTCAATGGTGTCTCAATCGTGTCTCAAAAGAATGCCGATAGTGTATCAGTCGAATAGTTTTTGACATTTGTTATGAACTTAAACAATAACATAATGTTTAACTTATTCTTTTGAGACACGATTGAGACACCATTGAGAGTCCATTGGTGCGTTTGTGTTAGTAGAATCGGGCCCCTGTGTGAAAGCAATGGACAATATTAAGAACCCTCACGCGTCTTAGAATTCTAACGCCAACCCTCGGCGAAAGAACAATAAACCGGCAAAGAACCCCCCGAGTGAAGCTACCTGGGCAAGGAACAAATGTTTCAGACCCGTTACCCCAGAAAGGGACACAAGAAACCCGGGCGACGAGACGGGAGACCACATTTTCTAAAACAGTCCTCGTCTACATGTCGGCAGATGGCATGATAATTTGCATCTACAGACGTTAGTAACGTGTAGAGTGGGATTATACATATTTTATTATCAACTAGAGACACTTGTGCGTGTATTCCGATTTTCCGTGGGAATTTCATAAAATCTTTTCTTATCGGATGTCTACGTCATACGAACACACCCTTCGCTCCGGTCTCTAAAATCTGTGGTTTAGGCTGTACTACGTACTACTATTATTTATTCTGTGGCTGTACGTTAATCCGTCAGTCAGTCATTTTGACAGGCCTGGTGGTCGAGAAAGTTTATCCCCAGGGCCGCGGGTTCGAATCCTGCGCAAGGCAAATATTTATGTGTATGAACATGTCTGTTTGCCTTGGTCTGGATGTTTTCTATGTATAATAACTATAATAAGTATTTATTTACAAAAAAAAGTATTTGTGTATATTTATCAGCAATCTAGAACCCCATAGTACAAGCTTAGTTGCTTAGTTTGGGACTAGATGGCGTTGTGTCATTCGTTCAATAATTATTAATTATTATTTATTCAGGATAATTTTAATTACATTTTGTTTTGTATCTGTAAAAAGAGCCCTTTATATTACAACGAACCACCAGTTTTGTCATACCGACTATTTCATTGACCTCTGGTTATGACCAGTTTGACCCTAGTTTGACCGATAAGATTTTCATGTTAGGTTGCAGGCGGTTCTAAAACAGTACTATAAAAGTAATATTCGTCAATGTGCTTGAATTTACACATAAAGAAATAAAATAGGCAAGTAATTAAATTTTAATGGAGGTGTTCTCGCGGAGTTAATTAAAGTTGTGTTTTTTGTGAAACTATGTTTTTTTATTTAGTTTGTTACTGAACTGATTGGTCAATAATAAAATATTTCTAAAAGATCTTATTTTGTATACGTCTCATACTCATTGATGTACACCTACGTACTAATCTCTGAAAGGACTACTTATACCGATTCTTATGAGTGACCTTCTTAGGTGTGTTGTAAGTATGTAAGTAGACTAGACATAATTATTTTACTTTTTATTTTTATTCTTCATCCCGTTTTCCCTAACGAACATGCGCGTTGTTCTTAGGACCGCAAGACTTTTATAAAACTAATATTAAATACGCCAATGCTCTGAAAACTACACACATATACTGTTAGTATTATTTAATATTTAATATAACTAATAGGTATACATACTACTTTATAAACTACCACCATTTTGGAAACGAAACGAAATGACTACTGGGAAAACAAATTAATGGCAAAAGAAACCCGGTTGCGTCTTTTCTGTTTTTGAACAAATTATATAAGTATTTACAAGAAACTTAACGAACTTAATATAATAAAAATATATTAAAAAATTAAATCTATTAATATTATTGTTTTTTATACTGCTTTTCCTCCACATAATCAGGGTATTATTAACCATTATTATATTTTTTGTTATTCATATTTTAGTAATGTTCTGACAATACAAGTAATAAGTACAATTAATTCTTTAAATCTAGTATTCATAATAATACAAAATCAAGTGAGTTCTGTGTGTGGTTAAATAGAGGAAACAATTGACAATCCCTCAACTGATACGAACTGCGTCATATATTAAACAATTATAAAAATTTATTCTATAATAAATTAGTTAAGAATAAAACTTTATAAAAACAAGAAATGAGTAATATAGTCATCCCATGTGAATAGTATTCGACCTTTCTTGTGCACAGTTCACTCAGTACTTACATACTATTTACGTAACGTCTCTATGAATATCCATGAACAAATATGTATGTGTTATGACGACATGTTGCAGTTCAACAATACATCAAACACTTTTTGCTACTTGTTACTGTAATGTTCTATATTCAAGTTAGTTTTTTACTCTGTGAAACTAGCACTTGTTTTAAAAGGAAATTTTGAAAGATTTAATACGGTTTCGAATAGGTAGGTAGGTATTCTGTAATATTTTGATGAGTTTATTTTTAATCTTTATCATAATAGTTCTATGAATCTCGAAATTATTCGATTATGGCTATAATTTTTTATAAATAATAGAGCAATAGAGTTCCGGTCCTATAACATTTTGACAAGATTCAAAAAATCTTTTCATTCTTAAATATGTACAGACATTTTACATCCGGCTTGAAGGACCATGCAAATGCTCCTAAAGGCTGGTAAATTAAATATTTGGTTTTCTTCGATATTATTTTATTTTCACACTATTTTATTATTTCAAATTGAGAAACAAAATAAATATAAGAAAAAAAAGGTTTTTAATGTGTACTTATATGTATTAAAATAACACTGAAAACCTAATCAATGAGCATTCTTTTTCAGAAATCAGTCTTTAGATAGAAATTTAAAATTGTCATTACGTAGAATAGGTAGGTACAGTCGCCTCGAGGATAGCAGGACCATCTTTAGGATGATTTTTGGTTGCAACATCCAACATCCTAGTGGACACATGTGGCTCTAATAAACAAAAACCCTGATTGGTAACAATGAAAAGGACGGAGCTCACAAAAAATCCGCCTACAAGATGTGCAAGCGATTTTTTTCTAAAATGGTCCTCCTATCTTTGAAGCCACCGTACCTACATTAACACATCACACCTATTATCACAAATGTCTCAAAGCTACGGCAATGATACGTGGTAGTACTTTATCTGGATAAATAAAATCTGTAAAACAATGCGTATGAAGGTTGCAGTGCCAACAAAAATAAGTACTTTTGCGTTAGATTAAATGATAACATTGTACTAAGCGTTATTCAGAGCAGTGGAAAGATTTCATGATGATTATCGTGCTAGAAAAAGAATTTTCACATTTATAACTACGATTGTGTAATTAAAATGTACAATACTCATATAAATAGAACGATTTCATCAATCTTTTTTTACGTACGTATTAACTCTGCTACGCCAGAAAAGCGAGTAGGTACGCGTCAACATACGTTATCATGCGATTACAATTTTGCATTCGTAACTTTTATTTGAGAGCGACGCAGTGAAAGCTGGTAACAAAATGAAAGTAGTTCTGCCATCAACATGTGGTCCGCCGTCAAGCCTCGGGCCGCTTGCCGCCAGCGCCGCGCCCTCCTGCATCGAGACTCGACCAAACTCGCGCCCGCGCACCGTGCTAGCAGCATACTCATTTTTGGTTTCGATTTTAATAAAAAATAATAAGGCGTCAACATGTTGTTGGCCTTTGAATGAAAATATGTATGCAGTTCTTTTTTAATGTCATACTTCAGGCAAACAAGCAAGCTAGCTACCAAATAGTAATACCAGAGGTGCTAGTAATGCGTTGCTTGCTACAAGGGTTTTCTCGGTATTTCCAACCGAGAAAAGGGCTAAAGGAAATGAGATTTCACGCACCGAATTAAACGCATTGGTGCTTTACGCCGATCGCCGATATACTGTGAGAAAATTCCCGGGTCGAGCTAACCCGAGCTAGCTAAATGCTCTACCACTCCAGATCCAGAATATCATGGAATTCGTGACAAAACTGCATAATAAATGAATGTAATAATTGTGATAATACTCGTATAAATTGCCGTAAATTATAAAAAAATAAAATAATATGAAAATGTTGCATACATTTTAATAGCTATTTCGCTCAAGGTTATTTTATTAAGTGTTATTGCTGATCAAAACAATTTTAATACATTTATTCACGTTTCTGTCATTCTATAACTACCTAACTACTTGGTATAAATATGAGAATCACGTTACATCATGGACATTCTTATTTTTCTGCTAATTGTTTGCATAAATAATAACTATGTGGAGTGTTAAAAAGTTTATAACACCTTGATAAAATTATAAGTAAGTACTTACTTAACAACTAACATTAAATAATTCTGAAAAACTACCTACGCATGGAAGAGTTTAATTTCTTTTACGCTTAATGGTCGTATAAGTAATCTTTAAAAGAATGTCCAATTGTCTATTGTTAGTTTTTCGCATCATTGGGAAAAAATGCTTGTTTATCAGCATATTGTTAAGAAAACTTTACTCTTAGCAAGGCATTTAACTTAAATACCTACTCATTACATAGAGTTTTATGTAAACCTACTAATTGTGTGTAAAGTACTGTATGTAAATTATTTTAACTGTCAATTTTGTTCAATAGATATTAACATTTAAGTCTATTTCATGTTCAAGTTCAAGGCGGATTGAATATAGTCAAGAATGGCCCGTTACGCTGTCATGCAATAGTCGGATTTCCATTGATTAATATTTTTCAGAACAATTAATTTATTTTCATAATAATTTCTTTGAAGAGTTGGCAATTAAAGCTACTGTTACACTTGAAGTGATTGCAAAATAATATTTTATTCTTCAGGCACAAAATTGCGCATTGGACAAAGAACTCCTTCTGTTCTATGGAGCGCCAGTGCCTATTTGGAACGCATGATGCTCTTCTTGTCTTATTTCATCTCAGGGCTCCATAATGTGTTGGTTTTGGTCCGGGAGACAGACATGGCTTGCCCAGTCTCATTTTATTTAGTTCTGCAGCTATGCAAAATGAGCTAATCAAAATTAAATGCGTATGTAATGTAATATGACACAGAATCGTATAATATGAAAACTGGAGGACGTTATCACAGTATTATGTCATGCTTTAATCTCGTTTACTACCGTTTATATTTATCTGGTGCTATAGCAAGCTGCTATTTTGGGAGGTCGCTCATCTCTTGTTCTCTTTATTTTCTCAGAGCGTTACCTCGAACACTGTCGCGGTAAAAACGGGTCATGGTAGAACGTACATCTGAAGGGATAATTATGTTGCATCCATAATGTTTATGACGGCTTGCTTCCTATTTCATTTTATCTTCAATGTTTTGTTTGCCTTTAGGAATTCTTTGATACAAAGTTTTATATTATTTACCACATAGAGGCAAGTTATTTGGATTTATTATAGTCTAGTCTACGCCGTATATTAACATTCTTTAAATACTTAAAATTTTTATACCATAGATTTCGGTATCAAGATTTGAAGTATGTAGTAATAACTACCTAACACATTGGATTTTTTGGTAAAGCAATCTGGGATTTCCGCATGCGACTTGAGAAGTTAAATCTACAGACAATAATGATATAATATTACATGCATGACACAGTGTTACAAAGTCTATAAATCGAAGGGGTAAGCAGAATCTAAAGTGCTGCGATTTCTTGACAAAATCTGCCTTAATGGTTAGTTGATGTATGGTATGTTATAGATAGTTGGTGATGGATATGTTATACTTATAGGCTAGCTAGAGAGTTAGCATGATAGTAGACTTTGCTGACTCTACTATGCTAATAGTAAAGTTAGCAGAATAGTAAACTTTTCTAGCTCTACTAAACGTAGTACGAAGTAGTAGCAAAGACTTTTTGTTATAATAAGTATAAAATGGAACTAACCAATTACGTTTGAATTAAAAATGATGAGCTGTACTCGAGGGTATTTAGGACGTCGTGCCTGACCCCTAGCATGTGACCTCTTGCCTTTTGACTCATGCACACGTCTCCTAAATAGTCTCTATTGGGTGACTTATCCTGGGTGCCTTGTTCTAATTCTGTAAAAGTAGTTAGAGCCGGGACTTCTAATTTATTATTCGAGATAATTACATCATTCGAAATTTGAAATAACTACGTAAGTATTAGCAAATACTATAGAAACATAATACGCAACAATGACTTGGCAACCTCCTGTTCACCTCATGCCGCTAGGGGCGCTAGTGTCGCGTTAACATTTTGCATACAAAACGCACAAAAGTTTCGAAATCGTTCACCTCATGCCGCCCTATTTCTATAGTAGCGCTAGTGTCGCGCGTCTTGCCCGAATTCTTCCGAAGCTGTGCGTATTAACTCGGTAGAGTTTCTACAGTATTTGGTATTAGCGATGGTTGAAGTGATGAACATGCAATATTAACTCCATTTGTTAAAAAAACAGGTTACTTCATCATAGTCTACAGTTTTCCGTGTAGTATTTTTTTTATTGGTTCAATTTAAAAACGCGATTTTTTGGATATCTTGTATTTCAAGTGCTATTTATTGATAGCACGTGACTATTTCCTTCTATAATATTTGATAGATTAATAAATAAATAAATATAATAAATATATAAGGACAATTCATACAGATTGAGCTAGCCCCAAAGTAAGTTCGAAACTTGTGTTATGGGATACTAACTCAACGATATTATATTTTATAACAAATACATATAATAGATAAACATCCAAGACCCGAGGCCAATCAGAAAAAGTTCGTTTTTCATCATGACCCGACCGGGGATCGAACCCGGGACCTCCTGGGTGGCGGTCTGGCGTGGTAATCATTACGCCACGGAGGTCGTCAAAGATTGAAATTAATATTACGTTAAAAACTTGAGTGATTGTATTTTACGCTTTCTTATTGTAATCATCATATAACATAACTATATTATAAATAGCAACATGTTCATTTTGCATGATAAAAATAACGTCTATTAGCTGGGTCTACTAACAATTTATTTTTAGTTAATACTGTTCTTTAATTTTAGTATTTCCTTTAAAACAGTGACAACACGATGTTATATTTAACTTGTTAAATAAGCACCTACATAAATAAATAATATTCATCAATCAAAAGATCTTTTTTCTTTAGCCATAAAATTATCTGTTGAAGGCTTATCGATCGAGTTCTGTATAGTGAAAGGGGCTTAGGTCCTGGGCGTCCATGGGTCAGGATTTTTCTTTTTTTAAATACATAAATATAGAATTTAGTAATTGAGATAGTATAGTGAAAAATAACAGCAATAATCCCGGTTTAATCTTAGTTCGAGCGAAATGTTCCGTTATGTGCGTGTACAGCTCATCTAACCGGCGCGCGACCCAACACCGACGCGTGTTTTTACAAACAATTCAACGCAGATTGCAAATGCAACGGCAAGCAATACGTGATTATTTAACTTATACATGAGAGAAGCGAGAATTTTTATTTATTTATGACCATTATGTGCTGCACATAAGGTGATCGATTTGTTTAAAATTGTATTCACAATACGGACCCTGCAAAGATATGTAGGAAAAGAGTGTGTTATATAATATTGCATAGTAATAGTAGTTGAAATGATGCAATGATATATAATGTAAATCAGAATAAACAAAAATATGAATACCTACTTTAATCTGAAATTTAGCAGATATTCCTGAATTCGTGAATTTCTACACTTCTTAATGGTTGAAAAAAATATACTTATGCAAGTTATAGAGGCAACCTGAATATATAGGCAAGTTTCCCTAGTTATAACATTAAATAATATCATATGAATGAATATCAGGTGATCAAACAACGAAGATGGCATCAAATTTGTCATTTAATATTTCTGATTCAGCTAATAGTAAGAGTTGAATTTGATCTTACTTCATTGGAATTTATATCAACCCATAATTTATCCCACTGCAGGGATACGGATCTCCCTTCAATCGAGGGGATCATGGAATTAATTATAGTTAATTATTTAATGATAGAGATGTATATAATTAGAGAAAGTGCCTGTCAGACTATGAAGGCTTATCTCTGAATAAATGATTTGATGTGACCATTAGTGAGAATAGATGTAGAGATAAATTTTTCATGCACTTCCGATTCTCTAAAGTACTTTAAACAGAATCGGAGGGTCTGCAGTTAACTTTATCCACACTAATATTATAAAGACGAAAGATTTGTATTTTTGTGGGTGTGTATGTTTGTAATGAATAAACTCAAAAACAACTGAACCGATTTCAAAAATTCTTTCACCGTTGGAAAGGTACATTACCCCCTCGGATAACATAGGTTATATTATATTTTAAAAAAAATAGGGTTCCTTAGTAAAACCTATGCGAGCCGGGGCGGTTCGCTAGTAAAAAATATAACCACAGAGTACTTTGTTTTAACAAAATTGCTTGCTGTCAAAAAATACCTTATGAAGAGGTACACTTTGACTTTAAATCAAGTGTAGTTAGGGGTAACGTCACGAAAATCATCACAAAGCATGGAAGTAAGCTTTCATAAAGGATGCCATACATAGTACCTAAGTACATAATTTTAATATAAGTAGAGTTAATTTCTAACACAATTCATGAAGGTGACATTAATCTCGAATTCTATTTGAATGATTGAAATTTAACCACTAGAAACTGAACTCTAGTTGAAAATTGGTTACCGAAAATATAATGTTTTGTGGTTTTGAGCAAATAAATTAATTGAAACTGTAGATGATTTTTAAATTTTATCTAGATAGGTATGTACCAATGATTATTAAAAATATTCAATTATTATAAAAATAATTATTATATAAAATTCATTTAATCTATTGATGTTTTTGTATCGCAGTTTGTTTGTAAACATTGCTCAGTCGATTCTGCGACGAAACTACGAGTCACGCTTGCGAAATCGAGGCCAATGAAATTGAAACAACTTTCGTTTAAATGGTCATTTTCTTTGATGTTTCCTTGCTACTATTTCCTTGTATGAGTCCAATTATATTGTCGTTTGTACCAAGGTCGAGAGTATTCGATCCGCAATTCTAATCGATAGTAAGGTTAGACCGATGCTACCTACAGTATCATAGTGATAGCCTTGGAAGTATTCATTACCGAGTTTGCTACATACATTAAAAAGAAAGTAAGTACATAACTTGTACCTAAGTACTTATTTGTTATTATTTCATTAATAATAATAATAATATGGTAATTTTTAAGGTACCTATATCGAAAATAGATAACCCATAATTAACTTTAAAAATAAAATAAAACCGACTTCAAATATTATTAAATTTAAATGGGACCACCCTTGAGGTATTACCTATAAGCCGAAAAAAGATTTGTTCAAATCGGTTCATAATTGGCGGAGTTATCGCGTAACAAACAGAAAAACATACGGGTCGAATTGAGAACCTCCTCCTTTTTTTGAAGTCGGTTGAAAATGAATATTATTTCATTAGCTAAATAGAAATATTATTTATTTGAAATGTTTTGGGAAAGACACGTCGGTCTTTCGGTTGAGCAGTAATGAGATGACGAAATGATAATATCAAAAGAAGAGATTAATTTTGGTATGACTGAGTTGACAATGTTGCCATACAAAAAGACCAATCGCAGAAAAAGATTTCGTTCTATCCAAAACCATTTGGGAGGCATATGTTCAGAAGTAGATTTCTTGTGACTGAGATGATGAGGATGTACCAAATTATTTATCTTATTTAACTTACGCCACTCAAATCATTCTTCACGCAAAGTTTAAAGGTAAATTAACAAACGGCTGTGCATTGGTATAGTATAGATTATTGTTATTCCGGATGATTTATAAGTTTAGATTAAAAGGTAACACGGAAGAACGCTATAACAGGAAGCGGGATAAGTACAGACGCGGTTCGACGACCCCGATACGCGTCACAAATGCACACAAATGGACACAATATGTCGATGTCGTATTGAGGTTGGCTGATGTTGTGAGCCCAACCCATGTTGGCAATAGGCTGCTTATCCACTAAACCGGAGCAGGGACATAGTAATGAAGAATTAAAACTAGACGATGTTTTGATAAAGATTCTCTCGCATTTTTGGTAGACGGCCAGATTTTTTTAAAATGCGAAGTATGCTCAATGAGTGAAGGTATTTTTTGTGAATATATAATTAATAAAAAATAAAAAAACAAATGACTAGTTATGGTTTTTTGCAAGCTTGATTTTCTAAGTTTGAAAATGAAATAAATCAAAGATTTTAAAATTCAAAGATATTTCCAATGGTAGATATTACAACAAGTGCACAAAACGAACCATTTAATTTTATTAAATTAATCAAATAACCTACCGTACTTCAATTTAAATTTTAATATCTGTTGTCTTAAAAACACATAAGGCAAATAAATTAAAGTAAATATTATAAAATAACAAATTCTATCTCTGAACTTTTTATTGTGTTTGGCTGTATGGCTCTTTTTCTTTGCCTTAATTTAGGTAGATACATTTATGAGTACATACGTTTATGCACTTGTGCACAAAAATCGATTTTGTGCCGTCTATATCCTGCACAAATAAGCAATTTCAGAGCATGAGAAGTGAAAACAAAATTTTCTTCATTGCTTTTTTTTAAATTTTAACTTATAATTAGGCAAGTGAGCATTGAAGTCGAAAAATTGCCATTCACTATGACCCATAAGTATAAATAAATCAATAAGCACGGAAGTATAGGTCAATGAACAGTCGATGCTCGTTGAGGTACAGTTGGGGCAGAACCGAGCGATACCCAAAACCCAGTGACCCCAATCTTACCTGACTGCATTTTCTTTCACTCTGTTGCGTTGCACTTTAAAAGGCGGGTGTCGTAAATGACCTACTATACGTCTATGAGTCTATGAGTGTAAATAAAAAGTCGGAAAATTGATTTATTTAAACATGATTAATGGAAATGAAACGATTTTCATTCGTAGAGTCATTCTACTAAACCATTTTATGATCATGTCCAGAAAATACTTACCTATATAAAATAAGACATACTTCCATATTTATAAATAAGCAGTAACACTGGCAGGGCAGGATAGGACTGCTTTACAATAAATAAACATAAAAAAGAGAAAAAAAAATATTTTTCGGCTAAGTGAATTAATGGCCGAAACAGATGCAAGTAGGTACTTTCCAATAATCCTGTATATTTGTCATACACTGTTTCCTTCCTTTTACTTGTAGACCTGCTCTATTACCTACGTCGTAGTTATATAACGCTTGACCTTCAAGGCTCTAAGTGAGTCACATGGGGATTATACAAATGAAGCTATGTAATTTACACAACATAAACACTTATGAAACTTGGTAGGACTAGCTTCGCCGTATGGATTTATAAACTAACTGACACCTGTGATAATACGCGAGCAGTCCTCGTAGTCAGTAGTCTCAAAAAATTCCTTGGAATTAATATTCTTTTCCCTTACCTTCGGGTCAGTAGACGTTGTATTTTGAAATTAGTATTCGTTTACGAGAAAAAAACACTGTTTAAGATTTCGTTTCTCTAGATTCCAGTGATTGTGTCTAAACATAAATATCTGTCAGCATGTCAGAGTCAGACCCTACATATAAAACATTTTATTCAAAGTTTTCCAAAGTTGACAACTTTACTAAGTGGTCGCAAACTGGTACAATGAACATAGAAAACATCCAGGTTCAAGATCGTGACACAAATGTTTGTGTTATACGTGCGAATCGGGTTTTTTAATGGTATGAACTAATACATTGAATGTGAAGTGTAAGTACCTAATTTAATGTACGTACATTGCATGCATAATGTTTCTCGGAATATAAGTATTTAGGGACCGATTTAGCCAAGGCTATTTGCTTCTATTGTTATAGTAAAGGGCTTACCGACACGCACCATCGCTACGTGTTGAAAGTAGAAATAATATTACGACTTGACCCTTATTGCCATTCCATCTCTACGATATTAAGGCCATACTTTCCCAAATAATTCATTGTTAATTAAATATAGCTTATAAAGTAAAGAATATTTTTATTATAGTTTTTGTTAACGATTTGTCGACAATTAGCTGTTATTTTCATGTTCTACTAAAGCCTGGCTAACATGAAGTATAACGATATGGCTGAGTCGGAAATCCGGCCACGTTTCGTTATTTGGAGCGAGACTGCAACGTGTAAAAGCGATAATGGCATGTGAACCCATTGATGGCTCTGTAGGAATGGCGGTCGCGTCCCATCGTACGAGGAGCGACGCGACCGACCGACGATGATGGCGACGTGGCAACGCACTTTCTCCATATTGTGCCGAACAGCGCACGAGTCTCACATGACACACTTAACCCTTCACGTCATTGGCGTCGTGTTTTCTGTTTGTCTCTTGTATAGTCGGCAACAAAAGTATTTTATTAAATACTGGCTGAAGTACATATAATACTAAAGGGTAATAATATAGTACTACAGTAGATATTTATACAGTCAAAGGAAATGAAGTATCCAGGGCCATTACGATTAAAGTTTTCTAAATACTTCGAGTGATTTTCATAAACGTAGAGAGAGCACTTATGTTATCAAATTCTTTAATAAACACGTGTAAGTAATGTTAAAATACGTAGTATGTAATTGGCACTAAAATCATAATGGCCGTAAACCATTGTAATAATTTCGCATCAGTGGAAAACAATGTGTGTTATATTTAGATTTCTTACAAGCTTTCGAGGCAGTTTAGTCCCGCAACCCAATTTCTATTATTAATCACCAATCTGATTACTGAGAATTTTTTTCATTATTTAATTTTCATAGAATAATACTTAGAAACCTATCACCTAAAACAAGTAAATTATTAATAAATACATGAAAATGATCTAATGTCCACCAATGAAAGAGTTGACCAGAATATAGAACTAAGAACAAAGATTTTTGTGCTAATAATGTAATCATCGTTATGACTCTTTATAATTAGGTACATAGTAGGTACAATATGAATACCATTGATAAATAAAAAATCGAGTAAAGCCCTTCACTGCATATTTGGGAAACTAGAATCATATTAAGGCCCTGTTCATCTCTTTCATTGGCTGACTGCGCCTAAGTTTAAGCTGATGTGTTCTAAGTGTATCACCATGAAATTTGCTGGTTAATGTTCATTACGTGGTAATTAGGGTATACATTAATAAAATAGTACAGTCAAGAGCAGGTCGACCTTCACATATCGAACCTTGTACCATACTCAATTTCTATGTCATAAGAGTCAAAATTGTACTGCAAGTGTGAAGCTCGACGTGCTCCTGACTGTACAATATATAATAAGTTTGGATAGAAATATTGAGAATAAAGTTGAAAGCGTGCGACGCTATTAGCAATATTGATAGAGAAGTCCAGTTATCGTGTGGAATTTCTACAAATAACAGCGGCCGACAGTGGGTCGCGATACTAAACCGGTTTTGTGCTACGTCCGAGTACCTAGTACCGGCAAAGGAGCGCCAACGATACGGTCTAGTGATTGCGAAGGGTCAATGCTTACCTGCAAACTCATAAACAACTATGTAAAAAAATAAACTTTTATACCTGTTTACAGTATAAAAAATGATGTTTTGTATCACGCTATCTGTTTCACTTTAACATTTAACTATAGTCGACTTTATTTTTCGAATAGTGAATAGTGATATAAACGTATTGTAGTGATGTGTCAGTATACTATTTTTGTCTCTACGTAATTGGTTTAAGTGACACCGACGCAAAACACTTGAGACTCTAATTCACCACTTACGCATAAGTCCCGATTAGCCTATTTGTTAGATAAAACCTGTCCAAACTATAGAAAAACTGAATTCTTTTGTATTTGATGGACATCTGGAAATGGAACCGGAACCAGGAAGATGAACCAGAACCAGGGTCTCTCACTAACCGAACGAAATGCATTGCTTCTTGCCCGGTCGAGCTAGTCCATTATTTTAATTTAGCCACTTGGTCTATCACCTCAAAAACGTTATAATAACGTAACATACGTCTGACAGTTGACACCTAGGACCAAGTATAAGAATGGACAGATTAAATTTTAGAACGACAATGAAACTGTCTTTGCTCTCTGTCTTGCTTATAGCAACATTCAGTGTGAAAAAAAGAAACAAACATAGACAAACATCACCGTCTAGAACGTCAGCGTGTCAACTTTTGAGACATTTGGTAGCCGCTTGGATATCAAAGCTCGTGTTGGATTTTTTGTGTTTTGAGGTGATAATTGGACTTTTTATAAAGAAAAATTGTGATACGGATTTTCGTTTTGAACCATAGCTTGCGTAGCCATTGGTTGTAAGAGTAGAATGGGTGTTACAACGGAAAGCGATCAAAGGATATCTTTTCATAGGTAAGTTATCGACTACATGATTTATATTTTTTGTGCAGGAAATACATTACATGATCGGTTTTTGTAAAGTTAATTGAACCCTAAAGACGATGCAGACGCATAATTTCAACAAACCCATTACTTTTATACAAAGATTTGATTTTATACATTACGTTTATTGAGCTTTGACAGATGATGTACCTTAAATATTGTAAGTAGAGTTGTCACATTGTATCGATAAAATAATAAATTATATGCGTTTTTATTAAGGTTTAATTTATTCCTAGTTCTCTTGCCCATTGGGATGAGGGTTAGTTAGTTAAGAGTAATCAAAGTAATATAGATCTTGTGTTTTTCAGGTTTCCTGACACTAATATAAGAAACAAGTGGATTAAGAACATAAAACGAGATAATTGGACACCTTCGCCATATTCTCGCCTGTGCTCATTACATTTCGATGTATCTTGCTATCGGGCAGGTAATTTAGATGAACACGCTACGGAGTATTATGTGACGTTTAATCATAAACATATTAGAAATCATTTTAATAAACTAGTCTTATTTAGTGGTCAGTAGATGCAGTAAATAACTAAGCATCAAGCACTTTAAGTAAATTCCTGTAAGTGTTTGTTTATTGTTTTTTGATCCCTAGTTGATTTTTTTAAAATAAGAATTGTTAAATTGGTGACATTATACGGATTATTTAACAATTCCTATTAGATATTATAATTATTATTACATGTGTGTATAATGATTACAAAATGATCATGATTATGATGTATGATTTTACTTAATTTAAATATTTTGAATAAAAACCTTATAAGTACCTATTTGCTTTATTTATTCTTCACCCGCATTGAGTGTAGGTAATCTTTTTATTTGGCATATTTAAAAAAAAACATAAATACCTAAAGTTACTGATAGATGAGTATTTGACATTCCTATCGATAGGTGTCGATAGTGTGTATTTAATTGTTAAAGAATATTTCTGTCAGCAATATTGATTTATAGCTGGACTGGGACTGAATAAAAAACATAGACCAACCCTTTGAGCTGCTTATCTTCCCAGGGTATGTCGTAAAAGCCGACGTGATCATACCCACTCCAACATCGGACTGTCTATGGGGGATAACGATAGGAATGTTCGTCATTGGTAATCTTGGAACGAATATCAGGTTGCTGTGGTTTGACTAAATGACTTATGGTTCTACTCACCCCGATAGGGTAACTAGGGGGTTATGCATCTGTTTCTGTCTTTAATCATTTGATTTGTCAAGTGTTCTCAGATCTTAAAATGAACATTAAATATTAAATCGATATTAGTCGATAAAGACACGGCACATCTCTAGTGATCCTATATAAAAAAACAAAAGTTTATATAGCATACTGGCTTCATGAGCACAAAAGACGTTATAGACAATGATATATCTATCTCTTTTTTACTTAAGACGGCACATATTAGTGTGAAAGACAATACCCATGTATTTCTTTCGTCTAAAATACAATCCGTCCATTCTTATACTTGGTCCTAGGTTGACACCATGTTGACACTGATACTTTAATCTTTTACTATAATCTACACTAATATTATAAAGATGAAAGATTTGTATATTTGTTTGTAACGAATAAAATCACAAACTACTGGTCAGATTTTAAAAACCCGTACTAATCTGCTAGGTTACTCTGAATAGCAATCGCGTTTTTAATTTTAATGCTGTTTAATTTCAAATGCCAAATTAACAGCAAATCCTAATTCGTAACATTGAAATTTTATACTTTACTAACTATTTGGTTAGTATACAATCCGATTTCATTTCATTTAGTATTTAGTTAGCGCTAGTTTAGCTGTAAAGAGTACCTAAAATTAACAATCCAATGGCGATCGTGCGGAATTATCTTTAGGAGTAAGGGGGCTGGTACGGGTTTTACTAAGGACCGCTGATTTTCTTGAAAATATAATATATACAGAGGTAATGTAACAGTGAAAGAATTTTTGAAATCTGTCCAGTAGTTGTCAGTAGTCACAAACAAAAAACAAATCTTTCCGCTAGATGGAAATAAAATGGCTGGTGTTTAGTGCGGGCTGGCCTTAATACCTCATATTTGCCCGACGCGGCACCGTTGCTAGTGGTACTAAGTATTACCATGTATTACCGCTATTTTGTATTTTATTATCAGGAATTATTTATACATTATTATGCACTTCCCGCAAACCACACGAGTAATTGTTTTAAATTTAATTACCAATCTCAATTTTATATTTAACATTTGGTAAGTAATAATGTCACAGATTAGGGAACAATACGTTACCACAACAACTAAGTATTTTATATCTCATTTATTATGAGATATAAAATACTTAGTTGTTGTATTTATAGACAAAATTTTAAAACCTTGCTTAGAATTGGGTGGCGTGACTAAACAGAAAAATAAAACATCGATAAAATCGTTGAACAGTAACTAATACAACTTGTTACGTTCGTTGTATACACAACGCCCAAGATCTGTATAGATTTTACATTTTTTATTATTTTTTTAAATCTTCGGAAAATGAACGTGTCTCAAAAGTTCTTGAAACACTGACAGTTCGAGCGGATACTACGTCACTAGGGCCGAATACTCACGCCAACAAAAGGTGTTCGCTATAGCTAATTTTTGAAAATGATGGCGTTCGAATTGTTTGTTCTGCCAAAAATTTTTTTGTATTCTACATATTTTAGTTTTTGGGGATTGAAATTTTTTCGACGTCATATTATTATAAGGCATGTTCTTTATTGTAGTTTGTCTGGACGTCATCAAACTTCAGAGCTTATTTTGTCAATCTGTGACGATTATTTTTAATCCTAGGATTCATCTCCTGCCTGATGTAAATGTACAGTCATTCCCGCCTAAGCTTTGCAAAATATTGTCTAATCGCTATCTTATTTTATCAGTGACGTTATCAAAGCGATCGTTCACGTTGTGAGCACAGTTTGTTAGTCATATTTTATCACAATGTAATATTTTTATTATGGAACTGTTGTTGGTCACACGTTCCTGTGTTGTCATTATATTAACCTTGAGAAATCAAGCAAAGGATACGAGTTTCGCTAATTTACATGCATTTAGGTACCACTGTGCCTGGCTAGACGGCCTTGATACACTAATAAAATATTAGTTTTGAGTTCGTTTCACACATAGTCTTAAAATGATTTCGTGATGACGTTATATTTAAATTGATATTATATTATACAGTTGATGCAAAGTAGATCAACGCTATTTACGATTCTAATTACCTCATGCACAAGGTCTGTAATCTCTATTATTAGAAAATTATACATTATTAAAATAATTTAATAATTCAATTTTTATGTAAAAGAGAAGGATTCTCTTTTACAGCTGAACGCAACCGGAGAAGAAAAAAGGAAATGTGCAAGCTGTAAACCATTTTCTAACGTGTTAGATTCAGAAGATGGTAAGAATAGAGAGATATGTTAGATGGCTATCTACTCTACATGATAGATAAGAGCAAGCAAGGCCTGACAACCAAGGTCGTAGAGATCTTAATCGTCCCTTATGTATAAAACACAGATTTACAAAATTAACTGATTTATTGATTATTTCTTATTTCTATTCCAGATCTTAGGTATCCTGTGCATGGCGCTAGCGTCTCCGTGGTACTCCACCTGGTTCGTGTTCGTTGCCGTCACCTGCTTCATCACGACGCTGATGTGGAGTTTCGTCTATTTCCTCAGCATTAGAGAAGCATTGAAAGTACCCATCAATTGGGTTTTATCTGTAAGTAAAATCAAGCACTTTTGTTTAATTTATAAAACAATTGGACGTGGTTACGCAAAATGGACCCACTTCTACCCACACCTTAAAAATGACACCCACCATTTTTTACGAATTGTTACTATGATCTTACCATATTTGTGAGATCGTGACACCAATAAAATAATATGCAGAATATTACAAATGGTCAGTTTTAAAGGTTTCTTTATTATTTCCAGTAAGTTATTAGATAAATTTGTCGAAAAAGTGTAAAAAATGAATGAAATTATAAGTAATAAAATCCGATGTCCCTAAAATATTTAGTTTAAGATTTATTTGCCGAATATCTGCATTTTATAATCAGTAATGTCAATAACAAAATAAAATCATAATAAAATCGATTGTGTACACACATAGCTTCTTCCAAGCGTCGATCGCATGGTCGTTTTGCTTGCGTCGGCGCAGCATTGACGCGACGCTTGATCACCTGGCCTAAATCATTTTTTTGATAAATTTTCCCTTTATTTATTATATAGACAAGAAAAAGATACAACGGGATATATGGATAGCGAATGAGAGATTGGGATAGCGGGGTACATGCACATGAAGTTACGCGAGATTTGTTAGTTTTATTAACCACATTAAATTTTCTTTTGAAATTCAATTTTATTTGTTTTTAAGGTTTTCATTCATTCTTTTCCAGGAATTAATAAGCACGGGTATTCAGGCACTGATGTACCTCATTGCGTTCATTGTGCTGTTTGCGGCGACAGCCAATTACTACGCTCCATCCTACGGGAGCAACGTCGCAGCTGCTGTAAGTATAAAATAAATATTATACATTTTGTATAAGAACAATACTAGCATGCTGCACTCCAATGCATCGTATTAGGCTAGCTACAGATATATTCAAACCGGCACGTTCGGTTCGGCAGTATTTCTCGAACAATAAAGCTGATCCGAGCAATTACTTGGCTTACACCGATAGGATAGGGTAACTGTATAGGATAGTTCATATTCGTATATGTGCCGAGCTGGTTGTTTTCCCAAATATTCATCCGCATTATATTGGGTTCAACATATTTACCATCCATAGTACCAATTAATTCCCCCCGGAATATGTGTGGAGCAAGCCTAACCAAAATATCGCTCTAGGACTCTATAAAATAAAACAAATTAAACCAGGGATGTTGTCACTTACGATACACGCAGTGTAACACAATGGGGCATGAAGAGCTTAGGGCCGAAATAGGGACTGAAACCACTTAAACCGAGATGAGAGCCACATGGGGGGCGCGCTCCTGAAAATAGATAATGTTGACGGACACGTCAAGGGAGTCAATTATCATCAACACATCGTTATGCATCGTTACTGTTAAGATATCGGTCACATGTTTTAGACTTGGTAGATTTGTAACTTGGTACACACTTGATGGTAAGCACTCACCGTAATCCATGTCACTACCCAATTTTATAATGGTTCCACTCCAAACTTAAAAATCATTTTTTTAAAAATCTTGTGCTCGAAGGAAGAAAATATGAAGAAACATGTCCGATATGCTTTTGTAATGTTTACAAATTATTTCAGAAGTTATGACTAATAATGCTGTTTATTTGTGCAGGTGTTCGGTATCTTCAACACGGTGGCGTATGGTGCGAGCTCTTTCTTGCTATACAAAGAACACAAGAGCACAGTGAGTGTTGCGGCGTGAGTGAAGCCAGTATGAGCGCGCGACGGCGGCGGCCAGTAGCTAACACGAATCAGCTTCAACGCCTATATTATGATAATATTTGACAACATTCTTATTATACATTTTATTCACATTAAAAGGTTTAATCCATTTTGCTTTCGACCCTATAATAGGGAAATCTACGGAACTATTTCGCTTTAATATTTAATGTGTCCTTGGGTTTATTGTTTTTTCAAGGATTTTTACAAAATGAAATACAGTTGTAATAAAAACACCTTGAGGAACAGAAAAGGTAGAAAGTGAGAGTAAAAATGTATTAAGCCGTTAATTGTAATATTAATAGATGTCATGATAAATCGATAAAGTTCAATGTTTGTGTTATGTACAATTCATGTCAATACACAAAATAATGTAAAGGCCATAAGGCCGTTAATATAAAGGCCATAGATACACGTCATAAGTGAATAATAATTGTTTTAATAGGGACACATATATTAGGGTATTGACGAAGGAATTATATATTTTTCGAGTTTTATCCTCACAATCAGAGTTTAGCCAGCATTAGCATTAGCAAAAAATATTGTAATATTTTTGTAAATGACTAAAGACTGAGAAAACTTTTAAAAGAATTTAGTAAGCTGTATTTTTAAAGATTTCGCATTTCTATATGTATTTTATTGATTTGGTTGTCGATCTATTCATGTATGTAATAAAATATTTTTTATGTCTCACACCAGGCCTACTTTACGATGTTTATATTGGTAATTTTGTATCAAAATGTATGCTTAAAAAATACAATTATATTCTTTATCACTACCCTAATTTATAATGTTACAAACAGTGTAATTGTTCATGTAGGTACATAATAATGTCTCTGCGCTTACGAGTATGTAATATAAATTACTTTTGAATAAGATATACAATGAAAATATCTATGTGGTTAATAATTTATTATGTGGTTGTTGTAGCTTAGTAGGTACATGAAGTGAATAAGAAGATTATTTTTATTAAACTTTGTTTTAAGAACGGATAACATAAGGTTTGGCAAACTGTATAAAAATGTTTTAATGTGAACAGACCAAACTAAGTTGAGTCAAAGAGTTAAGGCCACGGTTACACCTGCAAGTCGCGGAACTCTTGCATGATTTCACTTGCAAACAGTTGCAAGTGTAGAATGCCTGAAGACTCAGCCGCCATTGGTCCGCACCTGGCGTTATAGGCGAAATTAACTTGTTATCTTTTCAATAATATGAGAATATCCCAGATTGCTGTAACAGGGTATGTCATATGTTTTAAAATAGTAAATCGGTTAGGAGTGACTCTGTTAAAGCAGACTACAGGTTGTGAAGAATATTTTATTGTTAGATACAATCTCAATGTTTGACATAAAATATGTGTTGATCGGGAATTAGACACACTGTAGTCCGATTTTTTATGGTAAATTATTACCTAATTAATTATTATGTACTTGAACAAATTTTATAATCTTACACCGTTGACTTTTATGGACTAATCTTCTTACAATATAATTATATATTCACGTTATTCCGATCTAGGAATAGCGGATAGTTAATAGTCATTTTTTACTATTTTTGTTAAGTACTGAAAATATTTAAGTCGTGTTGTATGTTGGGACGTTACCCTATGCCCTTTGCTGTACCACAAACACCACAGTTTAATAATGCTACTTGCTATGTAGGTTTGCTATTGTAAAATGTTATACTAAGTACCTAATTCAAGATTTTTTTATTCTGTAGTCATATTGCCAGGGATAGTACCAAAATAATTTGATATTGTAGAAGGAGAGCACGTCAATATTTTTGTTATAATGATGTTTAACATTAAAATCATTAAATTTCGATTCGCAGACTCAGCTGTAATTTTGGCTTTAAAAAACAACAACACGCACTAGTCCATAAGATTAGCATATTCCAAAGTTCGACCCGACTAGTTCAAGAATTAAAAATGTTATTTTCTGAACCATTCTCATGTAAAAACATTGTCAACCATTAGATTTTTATGTCCAATAAATTGACAGAGTGATTGATATTCATTTTAAAACATAGTATGGCAAAGGGCGAAAAAGGAATTTTACATACATGTATAGTTAATTAATTTAACTAATTTTGTAAAAAGTTAATAAAGATATTTTAACATTATACATTATCCGGTTTTTAATATCATCTCTAGTTTCTCCCACTAAATACTGCAAATGTCAAAGAATGGAGTGTATGTTAGTTAGTTATTCTTTCGTGCAAAAATAACTTAATAAATTTAGGTAGTACTCATCACGGATATCAGTCAGGGAACGAAAACAACGTGATTTCGCGGGCATTTAAAAAAGAGGCATCAACCTGATGCCTCTTTTTAAATGTCAATCATACTGTCGCGAACGTGCTCGAATGTTCTCGACGTCTCGCGTCGCCACTGGAATCACTTGTTTACAACAATTCGTGGATCGAGAAAAAGTGATCATTCAAAACCGGCGTGACAGGCAAGTCAGGTAAAAATCAGAGGTACAGGCGACATTAATCTTTAATGCTTGTACTATATGGTACAAAATGGCTTACACATTAGAAGTTGTGATAACCTTGAAGTTGTTTTGATCAAAACAAGTAACAAAAAAGGGCCATAAAAAATGGGAACATTCGAGGCGTATATTGAGGCATATAAATACCGCGACGGTGGCCGACACAGTCAGTTCATTCTGAGCTTTCGGTGCGATAACTGCGAAGACTAATCAAGACTGAGTTAACCTGCGACCTTTGCGATACCAACGGACTACGGACGACTCTGCGACTTGGAAGATTACTGTGATTGGACCAACGACTTCAGCGCGCTACGGACTTCGATTCTTCGTGTGATTTGGCTACGTTGAGTGTATCTGTGACCTGTTCATCGCTCAATAAATTCTTCTAACAAGTCAACGGTGTTTTATCCAAATCCCGAACCCCACGCTCGTAACATTTGGTGTCAGAAGTGGGATTTGGAGATGCCAGTGACTCCGAGGGAAGAAACTACCGGCGTCAGAACGAGGGCACAGGAAGCTGCGGAAGCCATGGCTACTGCCCGGCAGGACCCATCAGTGGACCATCGGGACACGCCTACCGGCTCCATCGACGAAGCCACACCCATCGACCAGGACCAGGCGACATTAACCACGCATGCCCCATCCACTACCTCCACTCACCGGACCTCGACACCAGCTCAAGAGGCTAGATCATCTGCCATTGACTTCAGTAGATTGATGCAGATGATGGAAGCAATGCGCCAGGAAATAAGCCAGAAACAGGAGGAATCGCAAGAGAAATTACTGCATGCCGTAGGATCGGTGGGTGAAAAGGTGGAAAACCTACAAAAGAATGTGGACCAAGTGGAAGAAAGGGTTACCAACCTGGAGGACAACATGGACACCCTAAAAAAGGATGTCGATGGGCTGCGGAAGGAGCTTCTGCGTGTGGAGACTACGGGACCTGCCATGTCGAGTGGTTTTGTTGCATGCAACCGGGCGCCTCGAGTGGAAGTACCATCGTACGACGGAACTACATCCTGGACCGCCTACCGGCAGCAGTTCCAGACGGTTGCCAACGCTAACGGATGGACGGAGGAACAGAGCTTGACAGCTCTCACAGTGGCACTTCGGGGGTCTGCTCTTTCGGTCCTGGAGGCGCTACCATCCTCAGGGAGCACATTTAAGGAACTAATGGAGGCACTTGAAGCAAGGTACGGCGAACAACATCTGGAGCACGTCTTCCGTGCTCAATTACGGGACAGAACTCAGCGTCCGGGAGAAGGGCTACAGCAGTGGGCCTTGGAAATTGAGAAGCTTGTCCGCAAGGCCTACCCATCTACGGACACGAAGAGGGTGGAATCGAACACACTCCAGTATTTCGTCGATGGAATCAGAGACTTGGAGATTAGGGCTGCAGTGGGGCTTCATCATCATGCCTCATTGAAGGAAGCCCTAGCGCACGCCCTGGAAGTGGAAGCCCTGCGACGCGATGTGCGCCCAGTACACAAAGTACGGGAAATGATTGAAGAAGTGCGGGAGATAAAGACATCTTCGTTCCCGCCGAAGAGAAAGACAACCGGACCTAAATGCTACAGATGTGGAGAAACAGGGCATTTGCAGTTCACCTGTCCCAAAAAGGAGTCTCAAACGGCTAAACTTGCTGAAGAACTTAGCAAGCTGCAAGAACAATTTAAGGAAGTGTTAAAGAGGATGGAGACTTCAGCTTCTGCTGAGAGTCAGGGAAACGAGTAACAGCCAGAGCTAAGGGGCGGGTGCTGGCTGGAACGGAAGAAGCCCCAAGAATGATCGTCGCACAGGCATGTGATGGGAATAATTTAAGGATACGCGGCTTAGTGAACGGGGAAGATTGCAAGATTACTGTGGACACAGGAGCCTCTAGGACAATAATCACGCCGAAGCTACTCCAGACCGTGAAGAGGCGCAACAAGACAACTGATGTCCAGCTTCTCTCCGCTGCCGGCCAGCAGATACCCGTCTTAGGGGAAATTTCGGTCACATTGCAAGTGGGTGAAACATCATACACTCACAACGTTATCGTGGCCGAAATTATGGATGAGTGCGTATTGGGCCTCGACTTCATGAGAAGATATGACTGCAAAATCGACGTCACTAACGGTATATTTAAGTGTGGCAATGAAGAGGTTTTCATTCTGGGTGGACCCGAAGGAAAAGTTACATGCCTGGAAAAGATTAGCATACCTGCAAGAACACAAGTTGAAGTACCTGTGAAGCTACCACGTGTTAAAAAGAACAGATGCGTGTTGATCGAGGACATTCCAGGCAAATCGACGAATAAGAAGCTTTTAGCAGCCAGGACAATTGTGAAGGGAAATGCGACTGCATTTGTAAGAGTGGTGAATTTAGAAGATCACGAGATTGAATTGAACGAAGGTGATATCATTGGAAGATCCGAAGAAGCAGTCTGGGTGAGAAAGTGCCAAACAGCTTTAAGTACGAGAAAAATCAAGGATAACTCAACCATCACGGAACTTCTTGAGGAGAGTAAAAGCAACTTAACTTATTCTCAAAACATGAAAGCCAAAAACCTGCTTCAGCGCTTTGCAGACTTGTTTTCATCCAAAGAAGGAGACTTGGGAAGGACATCCTTGGTACAACACAAGATTGATACCGGAAATGAAGGACCCATCCGGCAGCGAGCAAGGCGAATACCAATAGCCAAGGAACAAGAAGTTCAAGACATGTTGGAGGACATGAGGAAGAACAAAATCATCGAACCTTCTGCTAGTCCGTGGTGTTCTCCTGTCGTCTTAGTTAAGAAGAAAGACGGGAGTATGAGGTTTTGTGTGGACTATCGCCGACTCAACGACATCACTAAGAAGGACAGCTATCCGCTACCACGCATCGACGACACTTTGGATACCTTGAGTGGCAAGACCTGGTTTTCGACATTGGACCTGAAGTCTGGATACTGGCAAGTTGAGATTCATCCAAAGGACAAAGAGAAGACGGCCTTTACTACAGGAAAAGGGTTATGGCAGTTTAACGTCATGCCATTTGGATTGTGCAACGCACCGGCCACTTTTGAGCGTCTAATGGAATGTGTACTGGCAGGATTAGTGGGAGAAGCCTGCCTGGTATATTTGGATGATGTCATCATCATGGGTCGAGATTTCGACGACCATTTATTCAACCTGGAAAAAGTCTTGAGGAAGATACGAGGAGCCAACCTAAAGCTGAATCCGAAGAAATGCAGTTTGTTCCGAAACAAGGTGAACTATCTCGGCCACGTCATCACTAGTGAAGGGATACAAACTGATCCAGCTAAAATAGAAGCCGTACAGAAGTGGCCAACACCCAAGGATAAAACTGAAGTAAGAGCATTTTTGGGTTTATGCTCATACTACAGGCGCTTCGTCAAGGGATTCTCCGAAATTGCTAAGCCGTTGCATCGCCTGACGGAAGAAAAGCGAGGATTCTGCTGGGATGACGCTTGCGAGGATTCCTTCCAGAGATTGAGGAAATGTCTATGTGAGACTCCAATTTTGGGATACCCACAACCTAATGGACAATTTGTCGTCGATACGGATGCAAGCAACACGGCAATTGGTGGAGTGCTATCTCAAAAGCAAGGGGACAGAGAAGTTGTGATTGCCTACTTCAGTAAGTCATTATCGAAGCCTGAAAGAAATTACTGCGTGACGAGAAGAGAACTCTTGGCGGTGGTTAAAACAATTCAACATTTCAGCAAATATCTCATTGGCAGAAAGTTCGTGCTTCGTACTGATCATGCTGCTCTAAAATGGCTGCTCCAGTTCAAGAACCCCGAAGGTCAAGTAGCCAGATGGATTGAACAACTTCAAGAATACAACTTCCTTACTGAACATCGTAGTGGGAAGGCACATGGGAATGCTGATGCCCTTTCAAGAAGACCATGCCCACAAGAGTGCAAGCACTGCGTCAAGCAGGAGTCAAAGGAGGAACTTGTACGAATGACAAGGACAAGCCCTCAGGGATCTTGGGAAGATGAGTCAATGAGAGAAGCTCAAGAGGATGACGAAGACATACGACTCATTGTCGCATGGAAGAAACGTGGCCATGAGAAGCCACGATGGTGTGAAGTTGCGCCTACAAGTGCTACCACCAAAGCATACTGGGCTCAGTGGGACAGTTTCATCTTGCAGGACGGAATACTTTACCGGAAATGGGAAACACCTAACGGTAGAGAGTTTCATCTGCAACTGGTAGTCCCAAGGGAACGGATTAAGGATGTACTCCGCGAGGTACATGATGGCGTTTCTGGAGGCCACCTGGGTGTTAAAAGGACCTTGACCAAGCTACGGGAGAGATTCTACTGGCTGAACTGCCGAGCAGACGTGCAAGATTGGTGCCGGAAATGTACTACCTGTGCTGCAGTAAAAGGACCATCCACCAGGAGTCGAGGACACCTTCAACTTTATAACGTTGGTGCACCTTGGGAGCGAATAGCAGTGGATATTGCCGGACCCTTCCCTGTGTCGGAGTCAGGAAACAAGTTCTTCATGGTCGTCATGGATTACTTTACCAAGTGGCCGGAGGTATTTGCTATACCCAACCAAGAAGCAACGACCGTAGCCTCTAAATTGGTTGAAGAAGTTATATGCCGATATGGTGTACCATTGGAAATCCACTCAGATCAGGGCAGAAACTTCGAGTCAAACGTGTTTCAAGAAGTCTGCAAATTATTGGGCATGCACAAGACGAGAACCACTGCGTACCATCCTCAGTCCGATGGCATGGTAGAAAGGTTTAACCAAACACTGGAGAGGCATCTGGCGAAATTGGTTGACAATCATCAGAGGGACTGGGACAAGTACATTGCACCATTCCTTCTCGCCTATAGAACTGCAGAACATGAGAGCACGAAGACTACCCCGGCATATATTAACTTTGGAAGGGAGCTAAGGTTACCGGTCGATCTTCTAACTGGAGGAGTGCCAGACGAACCGATCCCCGTTCAGGATTATGTCTCCGAACTAAGAGAAAAGATGCGAGACATTTATGCCATGGTACGAGAAAACGGCTTACAGTCGAGCGAAAACATGAAGACCAGATATGACCGGAGAGCAAATACCAGTGGCTTTGATGAAGGAACATTAGTTTGGCTACATAACCCGATACGAAGAAAAGGAAAGTCACCTAAACTACAGACTAGATGGGAAGGCCCGTACAAAGTGGTAACACGGATAAACGACGTCACCTACCGGATTCAACGACATCCGAGAGGAGCTCTAAAGGTGGTTCACATCGACCGCTTGGCACGTTACCACGGGAATAACGATGATGCTCGGGACGAGCATCTCTAAGAGGAGGGCAATGTCGCGAACGTGCTCGAATGTTCTCGACGTCTCGCGTCGCCACTGGAATCACTTGTTTACAACAATTCGTGGATCGAGAAAAAGTGATCATTCAAAACCGGCGTGACAGGCAAGTCAGGTAAAAATCAGAGGTACAGGCGACATTAATCTTTAATGCTTGTACTATATGGTACAAAATGGCTTACACATTAGAAGTTGTGATAACCTTGAAGTTGTTTTGATCAAAACAAGTAACAAAAAAGGGCCATAAAAAATGGGAACATTCGAGGCGTATATTGAGGCATATAAATACCGCGACGGTGGCCGACACAGTCAGTTCATTCTGAGCTTTCGGTGCGATAACTGCGAAGACTAATCAAGACTGAGTTAACCTGCGACCTTTGCGATACCAACGGACTACGGACGACTCTGCGACTTGGAAGATTACTGTGATTGGACCAACGACTTCAGCGCGCTACGGACTTCGATTCTTCGTGTGATTTGGCTACGTTGAGTGTATCTGTGACCTGTTCATCGCTCAATAAATTCTTCTAACAAGTCAACGGTGTTTTATCCAAATCCCGAACCCCACGCTCGTAACAATACTTTTGCTTATGAGGGTCTTAGGGAACAGAACATTCACGAAAATAATAATAAAGGCTAACCGGAACTGTGACTTCACTGTATGTGTGAACCAGCCTTAAAACAACGAAATAGGCGAGCCCAGCTAGAGCTAGAGCCTTCAACCTCAAGCTAACGGGCAGCTGGCTACTACGACTATAGCTACGGGGGAGGTCCCTCTCGCAGAAGTTTTAATTTTTTTATAACACTAAGGTGGCTAACAAGCATACGGCTCGCCTGATGGTAAGCTATTCCGATCTTCCCGAAGTGGGTAACGCATTGGCACAGCACCTGTAGTGTTACTAAAATTTATTGGCGGCGGTAACCACTTTACACAAGGTGGTTAGCTGCATAGCTAAAATTAAATTTACATAAAACACTTCCAAAAGGCGTTTGAACTTTCCTTTACCCTTAAATTTGGTCTGTTTTCTGAATCTCGAAACGTAAGTATGAGACAGCAGATAATGTTGTCGTACGGTAAGCCTTTGAGAAGTCTGCCTTGTACACTTGACATTGAATACTATTTGACTCACTCTGAAATTTTTTGCACAAACAATAAAACTATACAAATACGATTGCTCGTAGAAATATGTAGGCGTAGTAGGCAATGTTTATAGCTACGGTTATTTGTGTTTTGGCAGTATTTTCTCTTGAAGAGTGTAGATTCATTTATTAAGATGAATAAGTGAATAAAGTGTTTAAAACAATTGTACATTTAGTGAGTAATTTGGACGCATGCGCAACAGCCAGGCCAACGTCACAGGAGTGAGTCACCGAGCGGCCGCGGTGCAAACGCATTCGTGTTAAACCGACTGTGCCGGCGACACGTTTAGTAACTTGACACTAACACCTGGAACATCTGTGTAAAGTTTGTGTAATTTCTGCTGAATCATACACTGTAAGTACCTTTTTAGAGTTAACTTTGATATTTATTTGACTCTAGTGAAGATACTAGACTATAAAATAAAGAAATAATGTGTTGTGTTTTTTAATGGATGATATCGGGGACGTTATCAACAGGTAGGTTTGTGGACTTGAATGCAATGTTATTGCAATTGATAACCATCAAGCCAGTAATAATAGTTTTAAATATCTAAAGGTGGTTCTGAGTAGTTGATTTATTTAATTACAAATTATAATTAGCGGAAAATGACATCATACTAGCTTATCAAAGCTTTTTCTTCCTTATTCCTTGCTAATAATATATGCTAAAGCACCTAATTCTCTCTGTACCAGCACAGGTACCAGTCTTCAGTTTAAAACCGCTCAACAGATTAAAATGAAATTTGGTATGGGAACAGTAGGGAAAGGGGGAAAGGAGAAGGAAAGTTATGGCCTTACCGAAAATCCACCCGGAGGAGGAAATCGCCAATACATTGAGTTTACTATAAATGCGATGGCAAGGGGATTGTGTGGGGTGTTTAGAACTCGGAACAGTCTAGACTTCGTCTAGGGTGGCGTGACTTTAGAATATCCCATACCTATTTTATTTTAGAAGTTGTTTGGTGCATTGACCTTTGAGTTATCAATATTATAGAAATAAATACTGGCAGCGTAATTTTTTTTTTCTTTTTAGTCTCTACTGATCTGTGTTATGGTACAGTACAGATACACAGACCAGCAATATTACAAATTATAATTAGCGGAAAATGACATCATACTAGCCTATCAAAGCTTATTCTTCCTTATTCCTTGCTAATAATATATGCTAAAGCACCTAATTCTCTCTATACCACGTTCGAAACGAATTTATTTAAACGAGATAATAAGTAAATGTATGAGTAGGTTAGTAATACCAACATTGAATGATACTCCCCACTGCCTGCACGGATAAACCCGAAGTTTTTGTGTGGGCTAAACTTTGTCGTTATGTGATGTGTACCTACAAGTTTTGTTGATCAATAATTTAAATGATATTAAAATGTTATATTTATCCTTACATTTGGTTTGTAAACTTAATTTGTTTAAGCCTTAATTTTTTTACGGCATTCATGTTCGGTTTAGTGGTGTCAAGGGAAACTTGCGACTCCGACATTTTAGCTGTTAAAACATTACCGTATTTTTTACCGCATTTACTTACTTTTGTGCATTTAACTGATTTATCATAACAAGAGCGTATGTGGTCTATAGCGTGTTTAAAAGGAAGGATTTATTTTTGTTCTGCAAACCAGTCGACCTCGGCATACAAACACCACACTACTGTGGCGTCATGGTCGGCTACGTTGTCGGCCCACTGGCCATTTTCGGAGATGAGAAAAATGTGTCCACATATTTATCTACCGCTTATTCAGCTCTGTACAGCATTTGTCTACAGAAAACAACAATTTTGTACAAAACTAATTTAGCAATTACTTAAATATGCGAATATTAAGATAAATATTAAAATTATACAGAATACATACCTAAATAGTGTTTTTTAGGGTTCCGTAGTGAACTACAAGGAACCCTTATAGTTTCGCCATGTCCGTCTGTTTGTCTGTCTGTCTGTCCGTCCGCGGTCTAGCGCCTAGACGCTTAATGCTAGAAGGCTGTAATTTGGTATGTATGTAAACACATATTATCAATGCTAACAAAGTGCTGAAACAAAATTTTGAAAAAAAAATTTGGGATGCCTCCCCTACATGTAAAGTGGAAATAAAAATATTTGTTTGCGCCCACTCCATGTTGTGTGTTATCGTTAGATAGGGCTCTTCAAAACATTGAGGGTGTGGGAAGATTATTTTTCGATATAATGATCCGTTTCGGAATTATTTACATTTATCGTGACAATTTTCGTTTTGCACGGTGGTCCCTCCCCTATCTCCGAAAGTCTTGTGTTTAGAAATTCGAAAAAAATCATGGTAGTAGTCCATATGCTGAACCTTCAATGAAAACTATAACGGTTAAGTAGGCTCTACTAGTTACGACTAATAGCCTACGAACTTATGAAGCAAATTTCTTTGACGAAAACGTACAAATGTCATAGAATACGTATTGTACTTTTGCAAGCAAGAAATGCGTAGCCATTGTAGCCAAGACGGAACCCTACATTGTGCGTGGCCCGACACGTACTTGCCCGGTTTTTTGTTTGTAAATACGCCATACAATTTGTAAGTACCACGTGGGCATCGCAACCGTGACCTGCTTGGGCTACAGTAGTGTAAAAGAAGGCAGGTGGTTTAGGTACAGTCAAGAGCAGCCCCCTTACTCTTGAAGATAATTCCGCACGATCGCCATTGGATTGTTACTTTTAGGTACTCTTTACAGCTGAACTAGCGCTAACATAGTACTAAATTAAATGTAATCGGATTGTATGCTAACCAAATAGTTAGTAAAGTATAAAATTTCAAGGGTACGAATTAGGATTTGCTGTTAATTTTGCATTTGAAATTATACAGAATTGAAATTAAAATCGCGATTGCTATGCAGAGTAACCTAGCAGGTCCACCTTTTTCATATTGGACTTTGTACCATTCTTAAGTTCTATGTCATAAGGCCCAAAATTGTACTGCAAGTGTTAAGCTCGACGTGCACCTGACTACTATTCAATTATATTCTTGAAAACTTTAATTCAAAGTTTTCCGGCATGACATTAGATATTAGAAACCATTAAGTAATACTAAATAGAAATTTTCTAACGTGTCAATTTCTTAATAATTTTCAATTGATAACCATCATATTGCAAGAAATAATAGTTTAAACAAAGGTTTTTCTGAGTAGTTGATTAATTTAATTGCAAAATTAAATTAATTCGCGGAAAATGACATCAAACTAGGTAGGTATACTAACATACTTTATCCTTATTCCTTACTAATTATAAATGTTAAAGTACCTAATTCTGTCTGCATCTCTTCAGTCTTTACTTTAAAACTGCTCACCAGATTATGATGGAATTTGCCATGGATATAGTTTAAGACCTGAGAAATTTTATATATGACTAATTTAAATATTTAAAGAATATCTTATGGTATTTCAGGAAGTGACTCATAATGTCTCACACCGTGACCATCACAAGGACGACGGCCGTGTCCTCGGGGCACGCGCTGTACGTCAACAGTGGATACGTCTCCTCATTGCCAGGCCTTCTCAAACTGGCACAACTGGTGGGTAAACATATTTTATACAAAATTAAATGTATTAAAGGCCTTTCCGGCTTTTAAGGGCCTTTAAAACGACAAGTTTAATCCCATGAAATTGATGAATAAGTGAATGAAAATTTGATTTGTCTGACTCGTATGTTTCTTAAAAAATGTTTACTAACGTTTGTAAACATTTTTAAACAGCAGTGTGGCAGCACGGGCAGCACCTTTAACCAGAATTTGACATACAATTCCAAATTAAAAAAAAAAACACGTAATCTCGGTGGCCAGCCATAAGTAGACAAATAATTTCCTCTGGGGGTCAGACAAATAAAATTTTACGCGCGCTGCCTGGAGTGAATTGCACTTAAAAATACGTTTTAATCAATACCTAATTCATCTAAAAGAGTGGCGGGTTTGATTTACAGGATTAGACTTTCACAACTTTTGTATTCTAGCTTTCATTCATGTGATTTTTGTTAACGTATCTTATTATCTTAATGTTTATACGATATACGTCCCGACGAAATCAATATTCGACCCAGACGTTCCTTACAATCAGCCTTGCGTGCGTCACCGCTCGAAGCAAGGCAATCAAGCAAGGTAGGGCACAGCGGATAATCCGCTCAAATCGGAGCAGCCCGTCTGGGGAAGGACCTCCACCTTACAGAAGATCGTAGCCAAATAGCATTGGTCTCGGCCATGTTGTGTTCCTACGGTGAGTAAGGTCTTCAGAGCTCCACTGGGAGGGTTGGCAACGCGTGAGTGATACCCCCGGCATTGCTTACGTCTATAGGCTACGGTGACGGCTTACCATCAGGCCGACCGTATGCTTGTTTGCCACCTGTGTGGTATAAAAAAAAAAAAAAAAAAAAAAATCTAAAGATTTTACTCATTCATCTGATATTTTTCTTCAAAGTGACCTACTTTATTCATCTAAAAATACATGTAAATTGTGCAAGAGAGAGATATTCAGATCTGAGTGTAACAGCAAAATTATAGAATGGAATTTAATACTTCAATGTTAAATTGAATTACATCATGATGTTAATATTAAATATTATGACAAACTTCCATTTACATTTAAGGAATTTATGTTCACAAAATATTTAATTAGTACTATCAGTAAGTTTGGGAATTATTTAAATAAACTTTAGTTATTTTAGGGTCCTGCTTCATTCATGATGTCACCCATGTATGCGTCACTGAGATACCGCTCTCGTACGTTTTATTATGTTGAGTTATAATTACTTTTTTTCTGCTTAGTTGTTAGCAAACAAGAACAAATCATACTAGCACTTTAACCTTTAAAAGTCTTCATTTTAAAAGTCAAAGAGATTTTATATTATTTGTGATTACTACAGATCAATTTAATGTTTTGTGGTGATTATCTACTGTAAAATTTGTATTCGAAAAATAATAAAATTTTACAGCATTGTTTTAATACTAACCATCGATTATTTAATATTTTCTTTGTAAATCATAACATTAACGATAATCCTTTAATATCATCATAGAATGTCGAAACCAGTCTCATTTTTTGGGACAGTGGACAGTGCATTTTCGTTGTAAATATCGTAATCTTCAACATCGGTTTACATTTCGATAGTGTTTACGAATACGCGGCTAGTAAGCTTCTTGTTGAGTATGTTTTGGTTTCTAAAATAGCCACCTATGAAGTCATGCATCGTAAAGCTAAAATGGCCGTCAGCATCGATTGACGACCGCACTGCACGCCTCAACATATTTATAACGTATTCTAGTCAAATATTATTCAATGTGACGACCTCCGTGGCGATGGTTACCATGCCGGTCCGCCACCCGGGTTCGAATTCAGGAGGTCACGGGTTCGAATCCAGGTCGGGTCATGAATAAAAAAAAGCTTTGATTGACCTGGGTCTTGTATGTTTATATTGTTTATCTATATATGTAGGTAATTGTTATAAAATATAGTATCGTTGAGTTAGTATCCCATAACACAAGTCTCGAACTTACTTTTTGGCTAGCTCGATTTGTTCATCTGTGTGATTTCTCCTTATAAATTTTTCTATTTATTTATGTAAACATCCGGACATTTTTATATGTATAAAGGTTATGTCAATTCCAGTCAGTTTTTGAAACGCATTGTAATTGCACATAAAGTCTCATTCTACCTCTTTGTTTCTTATTTAGTTTGAAAGTAAAAGCTATTTTTTAATGCGTCATGAACATTAAAAATGCGTTTCAGAAACTGGCTGTAAATGTTCTAAGAATATATAGTAGGTGTAATAATCGGTCGATTGTGGATGTAAAAATTCCTATAATTTACATAATTATAGTCATTCTGTCATGATTGTCTTGCTATTATCATAATTTGTTTATATTTCTATAGATGTCATGATCCAAACGTTTTGTGAAGTCACATAAAAGAAAAAAAAAATCAATAGTATGATTTATATCAACGGACATTCTTAAATACACGAGAGATATGAATATCTTCGCGAAAATGACTTTAGTTTCCTTCTATCCTCTTCATTGTTAGGGTTCCGTAGTAAACTACAAGGAACCCTTATAGTTTCGCCATGTCCGTCTGCCCGTCTGTCCGTCCGCGGTCTAGCGCCTAGTCGCTTAATGCTAAAAAGCTGTAATTTGATATGTATCCTCATATTAACAATGCTAACAAAGTAGTAGATTTTTTTTTTAAATATTTTCTCCATCTTGTGGGGTATCGTTAGATAGGTCTCTTAAAACATCGAGGGTGTGGAAAGATCATTTTCCGATACAATGATCCGTTTGCGAATTATTTACATTTAACGCGTCAATTTTCATTTTGCACGGTGGTCTATCTCCGAAAGTCTTGAGTTTAGACATTTGAAAAAATTCATGGTAGTAGTCCACATAGTGAATCTACAAGGAAAACTATAACGGTTAAGTAGGCACTACTAGTTACCGAGAAATAGCCGACGAACTTATGAAGTAAAATTTATTTGACGAAAACGTACAAATGTCATAGAATATGGCATTGTACTCATCTGCAAGCAAGAAATGCATAGCCAATACGGAACCCTACCTTGTGCGTGGCCCGACACGTACTTGCCCGGTTTTTTATACATTTATATTATACGGGGCAACCCCAACACTCATTCCTATTGCAGTGTCTCCTGTAAAGCCAGGATTAGAAACGACTACCACATACTGCCATGACGTCCTGCTGCGGGGGTAACTACAGCTGTACGAAATGAATGAGAAAGATATTAGATGGAATAGGAAGAATAGAAAGTACTTCCGAGCAACGTCTGAGAATTTGAGAAATAGTTTGTAAAACAATGTGACTCAACATGTATATTTGTCTTTTCAGTTGCTGGGCGCAGCGTGCGTGGGTGTCATCACTTACTACATCGACAATGGCTATAGGCACTACTTGCAAAAGGCAGATTTATTCTTCTTATTAGTCGCAGTGGCCTTTCTCATCGGCACGTTTTGTATCTTCATATCCTGTATGATGTCGCTGTCTACAGCCACAATGCTCTCTAAGACACTTTATGTGAGTAAAGTTATAATAGGTATTTGTTATGCAAGGCTGCAAAGTTGTTTTTTGGCGCGAGTACTTATATTGAATCCTGAGCGTAGCGAGGGTTTCAAAGGTACGAGACGCAGAATAACTTTGCTGCCGAGCGAAACACACAACTTTTCACTTCACTACAGCGAGGAAAATGCTAGGTGCAAGAAAAACGCAAATAATATACATATTAAATAAGTGTTAATTTTTTTCATGCGGTGTCGTGCTGGCCAGTTCGATTATACTATAAAAATAAGGTTGGCGCACTGGCATGAACGGTATAAAAAATATAGAATAGAAAGGTTCGAATTTTAAAAATTCTTTCCACGCACAAAATGCACTTTAGCGCTCAGATTCCGAATGACAAACAGTTTCTTTCCGAGCTTGTGAGGTGAAAACACTATTGTTATCACTGAATGGACACAAACGCAGCATAGACACTTGGTGTCTCGATTCTCGATCCCGATTCTACTAAACAAATGCACCGTCTTAGAAGAATACATAAAACCTCATTGAATGCACCAATGATCTCTCAATGGTGTCTCAATAGAATGTCGATAGTGTATCTGTGGAATAGTTTTTGACATTTGTTATGGACTTAAACAATAAGTTAAACATTTGTTTAGTAGAATCGGGCCCCTGGTGGATCGTAGGACACGTCCGCCCGATAAGGTCACCAATCACCGGTCAGAGTTGTTGGCGAAAGACAGTTTCTAATCTTTGTCATAATGAGGAACTGTGATTGCAGGTCCTTTGGTGGATTTTCATTACATTTTATTAATATATTTACATAATAATAAATTTTAAAAGGGCTAAGTATTTGATGCAAAATGCTAAGGATAGAAATTGTTTAAGTACTTCCGATGTATGATTTCTTTATAGTAAGTAATTGAAATAGACTTCTAAAAGTAAATTTGTCAGTTGTCGTGTTTTAGAAAAAATATTTCATTCTTCATTGCACATTGTGTACCTATCTGTGTAGCCACCCAATGAGAGTTTCAATACTCTACCATATATTCAATACCATTTATATTTCACAGGAGGTGATTTACCACGGGCTGGCGTTCATATTGTACTTAGCAGCGGGCATCACGTTATTAACAGAAGTTAATCAGAGCAGACGGAACTACAGTAACTACGAAGCCTATTTGGCGGCGGCGGTAAGTGAAGTCTTTTTCACATAATAGAAAGTGGTTACCATCCTATGAACATCAGTAATCCCAGAGACGTTACCAATGAGTTGCCTGCTTTAAGGAAGGAAATAGGGAGACAGAGGATATGACAAAGGAGAAAGGAAAAGAAATCCTCACCGAACGGAACGCATTTCTGCTTTTTGTGGTCAAGCTAGCTCACAGCTAGCTTATTTCATATATGCTCGCTTTACCATGTCAAATTAAATAATAATCTGGAAAAGAGAATCCATGACCATTCGTCTGACCTAGGTAAAGACGTAAAAACGCGTAACCTTAAACAATGTAACCGTAATGTAACCTTACACAAAAAAAAGTTCTTTGACTAAGTTTGTATTCCTTTCCACAGTAGTCTACTTTTATGTCTTGGCTATTTATTATGCCTTCTTTGGCCGTCTTTTTCTGTTTCTTAGCCCTGTGATCTGAGTTACAGTTTGTAGTCTCTCATCCCTATGATATGCATGTAGGGAAAAATTGTGTTTCTCTATTTTAATTTCTTGGTGACGTTTGTTTCAGATAATGGGATTGGTGCTGGCTGCCCTATATTTATTGAGCACGTTCTTAGCAAACCGTTCCTATCGTGGGCTCTAAATACTAATTTATTAATAAAAAATCTCACCTAAATATTACCTAATTTTAAGCATTTGGTCATATTACTGATCATCATATTTTTATAACGCGCTACAGAACTTACTAGTCGGTTTTTTTATTTATTACAAGCTTTAAAAAATCTTGCAAGGCTGATTTCTACCACTTAATGAAGACCGATTGAGTTTAAATTTTTCATGCATAAATTTATTAGGATGCATGGTACAGTTTTTCACCACAAGTTCGAATACGAGCGCATCAGACTTTTGTATGGGAAAGATATAGCGATGCCTTGTTGTCATTCAGCCGCGCTTATTTTTCATTTAAATCTTTTTTATTTGAACACGAAAAAACTCGTGCTAATCACTCTGAAAACATGAAAAGCACAAATTCACACGTAAAATGATAGAACAATTAGTAGCTGCGTCAATGCCCATCCAACGCCGACTTTGGACGATCGCTAGTGTGAAGGGGCTCTTGTTGTTAAGTTGAACTTACAATATTGACAGTATATTACAATTACAATACCTATTATATTGATTGTTACTATTGAAAGAATATCAATGTATAAGAAGACCGTATATTGGAATGGCTTATACGAATAATAATTTTCTGATCTATTTAATGTAAAGGTGATACAATTCCCTTAGTAGAAAAACCGGGCCAACCATAAAAGGCACTTCCGAAAATACGGACTGACGTTTTGAACTATAAAGTAATGTCTTTTTTGACAGAACTACGTGTTTCGTTGTTTCGGATGGACACTTTCATTGTAGACCCGAAGTTTTTAATATGCCTACAAACCTCTATGAGCATAAAAAAGTGTTAGCCACCCGATAGAGAGATAATGATAGTTTAGAATAGTATTTATAAATATCCTCTAAAATCTGGAATACAACATTTTTGCATCGGTGCCGGAGCCTAGGTTTGTTTTGGATCACCTCTTTTGAAAAGATTGCTTTTAGTAATAAATAAGGCCGCGTTGTTAATAATGCATAGTCTCGTAGCATAGTCTGTAAGTAATCCATGTATAATGTATTACTTTGTTGTGTATTACAAATAATGCATATTCAATCTACCTATTAATAAACAAAGATCAACCAAGGCTTAACTAAACCTTTTTTGTCACTGTCATTTGAGGAGAAATTAGACGAAATGCGAAAGTGGCAGAAATGGCTGAGTATTATAATAATGTAAGATAAATATATTACTTAATTTAAAAATTGAACCTTTATATTTGTATTGTTAATGAACTGTACTTTGCGATTAAGTTATTTAATTGACAGAAATAGTCAGGCATACCTGTCATACTCAATAAATTTATACTTTCTTACTATTGTCGTAGTTTTATTATAATATTCCTTTTTTATGTCATATCGCACAATCGCACGCAAACAAGCAAGCGCGTCATATGACGTAAAATGGACAACGTAACGCCGCCTATAAAAATAGTAATATCAAAGGCGCTGTCTGCTACAAGGTAGGAAATAAGGAGAGAAGGGATAAGTAAAAGAGAAGGGAAAGGAGTGTTGGACATCCGAATCTCTCTACATGGAATAATATGGAGACAAGGGATGAAATGGGAAAAGAAACTCTCTCAGTCACAGAAACACATTGCTGCTAGCCGATTTCTGTAGTAAATGGGTAGTACTCCCGGTGGAGCTAGCTCATTTCATAATTTATTTCATAGTAGATAAAAAATTACCAAGTTATATTAAAACAGCTGTTTTTACTAGATGTAAGACCTTTCTGTGGGGTGGATGGTTGACAACCTGAGATACAGGAATTATTATAGTTCAGGTGCTAACCCACCATAGTATTCATAAGTGTAACATAACAATATCTGTATGTATTTAGATATAAATAATAGTTATTTGTTATGCAAGGCTGCAAAGTTGTTTTTTGGCGCGAGTACTTATATTGAAACCTGAGCTAGCGAAGGATTCTAGGATTGAACCACGAGCGAAGCGACTGGTTCAAATATAGAATCCACCTCACTACAGCGAGGAAAATGCAGGTGCAAGAAAAACGCAAATAATATATTAAATAAGTGTTTTTTTTTCATGCGGTTTCGTGCTGGCCAGTTCGATTATTCTAAAAATAAGGTTGGCGCACAGGCATGTAATAAAATGCATTTTCAGAGGACTGGCGGTATAAAAAATTATAGAATAGAAAGGTTCGAATTTTAAAAATTCTTTCCACGCTAGGGCACAAAATGCACTTTTGCGCTCAGATTTCGAATGACAAACAGATTCTTTCCGAGCTTGTGAGGTGAAAAAATTATTATGATTATTAATATCAAATGTTTTGCAGTAAAGTAATTTATTTATAATATATTCTGATTACAGAGAGTGCGTGTGAAGGCCTAGTCATCATAGAAAAAAAAAAAAATTACTTTAAAAATAATATTAGTACCTACAGCATGTGTTTACGTATACTAAAAATAGTGAGGACAGTATGGGCAGAGCACCCTCCTGGAAGTCCTGCCAGGACTCTATTTATACTCTGAGCACACGCGGAGAGCAGGCACGCGACTTATATTCCAAGTTTAGTCTTTGTTCAGTGAAGTTCTGAAGTCATAGTGTTAACCATTGCCGTCACTATTTTATTTCGAAGATTTTGTGACAAGAGGCATGTTTTGTGCAAGTACGGATGTACGGGTGTGTGTAAAAGTGTATATTTTATTTATGAATCTACACTCTTGGATGGGATTCTCATTATTTAAGTTAGTTTGACCAAATGCCATTGTTTTCTCTCCTCTGTAAGTGTTGTGTCTTGCTAAGGCCTGCCTCTAATTGTCTCCATACGTCTCAGAAGAAGATATTTTTTCGTTCATATTTTGTAAAATAAATTATAAATATCAAAATAACTATATTTTTAAACGTAAACAATAAATATATTTACTGAAATATTTAGGCAACTAGGTGCAAGTTCGCTGAACTTTTATTGAGCGCGAGACGAACTCTAAAAACATCTAAAAATATTTTGTTGTGGTGACTAACGCTGACCGAGTGAATGCTAACTCTCCCGGCTTCCTGCCATTTACTCATTCCTGTTTGAGGTGTACAAAACGAAACATTTCGAAATTATTGTGAAATGACCCGGGGTCCGACAATAGTACGAGTGCCGCCCGGCGGCAGCGGCGGCGGCAAAGGCATCAAGTGTTGTTGTTGTCGGTGCTGCGAATGCATCAACTTTGGATATCTCACCACTCAACATGGTCTCATCAAGTTAGCAGAAGCTGTAAGTGTTAAAATATCTATACATGATTATAATAAATGTAAAAGTGTTTGTTTTTTTTCTTTCACATCAAAAGTAATGAAAGGATTGACATTAAGTTTTACGGGCATAGTTTAAAGTCATACTTTTTACCCCAGAAAACATTTATTCCCACGAAAAAAAAATTAAATTTGAATAAAAATAAAAATTGACAAAGAACCGAAATAGTACTTAGATTGTGTTTATCTATTTAAGAATGTTATCAAAAGAATAATTATCAAAACAATCTATTAAGGTACTTGCTTAATTCATGAAATTCTTTGAAATATGTGAAGAAAATGACCATAACGGGAAATATTAATCATCATTAAATGATAATAATCTAGCTTGCTTTCCATCCGGTACAGGTCGCATAATTGATATTATCAAGTACTTATTATTATTTAATTCCGGAATATTTTTATTTTATATAGATTATTTGCCGTCTTCGCTCGCGTTAAATTCGGGGTAACACGGTTCGTTTCGCAGGTATTTTTCGTTGGTAACAAAGAGTCTGTGTACCGATTTTTAGCTTCCTACCTTGAAAACTGCGGAAAGTACCATATAAAATGTATTTATTTATTGCATTACACGTGACGTGACACATACATTATATTACTGTTCATAATACATAGCAGTTATCTACATGTACAAAAACATGCCAAGGCCCTGATAAATGGTCACAATAAAAATTCTCCAAAGAACTCATAGAGCTCAAAAGACAGAAAACTAGTGCGGTGACAATAATACTAACAGGACACCGCAAACTCAATAAACACCTGTTTAACCTGAACATAAGTCAGTCAGCGAAGTGCAGATTCTGCCAGGAAGAAGAAGAAAGTGCCATGCACATACTCCGCTCCTGCGGGTCACTTATGTACAAGAGAAGTATATACATAGGAAAGCATATTCTGCTTCCAGAGGAGATACAACAGCTCGCTGCCCAGCACATCTGGAAGTTCCTAGATGCAACCGGTCTGGACAGGGATATTTAATTGAAGGGCACTACTAAAGATCAGCAATGGTCGAAGCAGTACATTTTGAAGCCCAAACAAGCAAATAATATCTACATGCACCTTATAATTTCACCCCCTCTTTTAACTTGGGGGCAGATTTCAAAAAAAATATGCACGATTCTTTTGTTAGTCACAACTCACACATAGTCCGCATACCAATTTTTAGCTTTCTACCTTGAAAATTGCGGAATGCTCCATACAAACTTCCACTCTCCATTTTAGGGAAGTGGGGGGTTAGAAGAGACAAAAAGTAGCCTATGTCACTCTTCAACTATCTCCACTTAAAAACTCACGTCAATTCGTCGCTCCGTTTTGCCGTGAAAGACGGACAAACAAATAAACACACACACTTTCCCATTTATAATATTAGTATTAAGTATGGAAGTATGGATAATAGATAGACATTGACAAAACATAGACATTGCTATGTTATTATAATAATAGAAAAAACTGTGTTCATACTTAATTTAAAACTGGGCTATATTTTGTTTATAAGTCAGAGGAAGAGTGTCCAACAAGTTCTTGGAGGTCAACTTAAGTGATAGAGGGAAAAGGATTTATTGGAATAGATTTTTCACAGAGATTATGGTTTCAGTTACTATACGACCTCCGTGGCGTAATGGTTACCATATCAAACCGTCACCCAGGAGGTCCCGGGTTCGAATCCCAGTCGGATCATGACGCAAAACGAACTTTTTCTGATTGGCCTCGGGTCTTGGATGTTTATCTATATATATGTAAAATATAATATCGTTATGTTAGTATCCTATAATACAAGTTTCGAACTTTGGGGCTAGCTCAATCTGTGTGAATTGTCCCTATATATTTATTTATTAATTATTTAGTTACGTATATTTGTTGCAATCAAAACTGTTTGCAATTCAATCGGGAAATACTTCCGTACAGATATACACGGATTAACATAATATTATTTATATTTGACAGATGCTGGGAGGTTTGTGTCAGAGTCTTCTGGTGAAGTACGGCATGTCGGAAGCCAGCAGCATGGGCTCCGCCTTCCACGGCTTCCTCACCACCGCGTCAGCTTGCCTCCTCACCACAGCTCTTCTAATCACCTGCTATGTTCTTTCTTCTAACACACAACAACTCATAAGGCAGAGTATTTTTGTAAGTATTATTTATTATTTATTTTTTTCGCTAGAGTTTTGATTAATACGAGAGAATTAGGTCAATATCTGTCTATAATATATCAATCAAATGGAAATATTTTTATCTTATTTATTTTTGACATCTTAGGGGATTTTTTCGGATTAATATAGGTACAGCTTAGTTTGATTATGATAAGTGCATTAATGATAATTATAAAAATAAAACGTAATTAATATTTTTATTTTAGGAATGCCTTTTCAACGCTGTTGCTTGCTTTCTGTATCTGTCTGCATCGTCGTATATGGGGGTTGCCGTCAATATATACCTGTATCCCCGGTACGCGCTGGTGAACATGTATGCGGCTTATCCAGCGATGACAGCGGTTTATGTAAGTGTCTGCGAGAAGTTATGCCGGCTCTACACTCTCGCGAAAGTGACCGAAGTGATGTTATCACGAAATTAGAAGGAAGAGGAAAAGTAAAGAACGAAGAGCCTGTTCATTGTGTTCATGCTCCCGTTTTCGCTCAACTTCGTGAGAATGTAGAGCCCGCATTAGTATTATATACAGTTACGCTGAACATCGCGTCGTCGGCCAGTTCACCCAGTCATACAGCTAGAGAAATTGCTCGTCGCTACAAAACCACCACATATTCCTATCGCTGTGTCTCCTGTATAGCCAGCATCAACAACGGTGACCTCAGATTGACAATAAGCAATGAAGCTTAAAGACGTCCCTGGAGAGAAACTACACCTGTCTTGGAACTAACAACGAATTTAATCAGAAAAAAAAGACAGTGTAGTAAGTATTTCTCGGCGCTGACTCAGCCTGGGTCAGAAATCTTTCCTTGTATTTCAGCGCTATCTCAAATCGCCTCACTGTGAAACCAGGCTATGGCCTCAATTCACGAGGACCATAACGTAAATTCAGGACGACGAGCAATTCACTAGTAATTTAAACGATATATAAATCATAGTCGCTTATATTGCGCAACACAAATAAACAGTTTGATCAACGAAAAAATCGACCGTGTAGTTTCTCCCTTATGTTATGTTGTGTCTACAATACCTCAAACATCCGTTCAATCTATCAAATAGATTCAAGTAATTTTGGTTATTATTGCTACTAAATAGCGTATAAAATCACTTGAAAGGAACTGAGCAAATCTAACAACAATATACAATTATTTAGTCGTTCAAGTGGAACTCTTCATTGAACTTTATAGGCTACTAAGATTTGCACTAAAAATCATGTTTTTTTTTTTCAGTATATTGGAGTCATAGTAGGAATTGTTCACGGCGTGGATGCATATATATCATACAAAGGTCTAAAGGGATATCGATAATTAGTTTTTAATTTTAATTTGCTTTATATTCATTCCAATGTGAGATTACAGGCAGTTTTTTTAATGAACTGGACATAAAAACCTGCCTTTAAAATGCGTCTGTATTCTTGTATTCTCTATTCGCGAATGTTAATTTACGTTTACTTTGTATTAATTGTTTTAACATAATTTTTAAATCGGGACAAGCCCACCACACATTCCCACCACTGTGTCTCCTGTGTAGCCAGGATCAACAACGGCGACCTCAGATAGACAATAAGCAATGAAGCTTATTGACGTCCCGGGGAATAAACTACAGCTGTCTTGGAACTCACAACGAATTTAATCAGAAAGAAGATAGTCGGAGTAGGAAGTATTGAAAGGACTTCCCTCCTTAACAACTACGTGAGAAACAGCAATTTGAAGCAAAAGGCATTATACCCTAGAGAGATGGCAAATCAAGTGAGGCTCGATTGCCGAGCACCACGGTCTATTGTTACGCTACTATTGGGACCTAATGCTATGAGCTGTTGTTTACTATTTTGATTCCAATAATATGTATTGCAAAACCTTCTAAATGCCTGATAATTCTCTCTGCTTGCTACGAGATCAGAATAATAAACTACGCCCGAAGTGACATGTAAAGAATCCAACATGATTACGCGTTCGTCATGCCAAAGATCACACTCCCACAGAACGTGATGAGCTGTTTGTTCTACTCTGGTATTCGCGGTAGAACATTCACAGAAAGGAGAAGGTACAACCTTGAAATAGAATAACTTGGCCTTAAAGTTTCCGTGTCCCGTTAAAAATGTTTTAACATAATTGTCTAATATACTTACTTATAAGAAACCTCTAAGTATAAATTATCTTTCATAGAACCTATTTGTTTTATTTTAATAGTCCCAACAACCCAACATTCTCGCGTTCGGGGTGAATTCCAGGATGATAGCTATCCTATATCAATACTGGGGTTATAAACAGTCTTCATACGAAATTTAATTCGATTTAGCAAATGTAACAGACAGACTACAGACAGACATACTGAGGCAGTAATTTTCTCATTTACATGATTCACTTTTTGAGTAGTCGTTTTTGATGCTCTACATTTATCAATTGGGCCACATCAATCAAGGAAGTAGCACTATCATCGGCGTAAAGCAGCAATGCGTGTCGTTCGGTGACTGAGAGATTCGGAAGCTCAACTCCTTTCCTATCCTTTTTCCCATGTTTACTGTGGCGTTCGGTGATCACTTACCATAACCACAGATTTCTAAATAGTTACTACCATAACAATTTTGGTACACATACCTAGCTATATACAGGTTGGAAAACTAACTTCTTCCATAAAAAAATAGTATGGATGTACCTTTTGTATGTATAACTACCGTGAGATAAATAAGTAGTTGTTCAAACACGTAGCATATCATTGTATGCATACAATGTTGAAGCAGAGGCGTATATCCGTATCGTATTTTATTGACACGAGCCAAGACGCCATCTTTACACATCGAGTACTTATATCATACAAGCAACGACACCTTACGAACCTTTATAAATTTGTATTGGTGGAATAAAGAGTTATTATATTGTAACCCCAAGTATCATAAGAACCACTGTATATACATCGCCCATACATTGGTGTGATTTATTTTGTTTCTATTACAAGTAATCCAGTTTATGATAAGCATTTAGCCAATCTCAGTGAATTTCAAATTGTTTAGCTTTGATTTAATGACAACTTATCTCATAGATAAGATAATTGTTTTAACTTATCAGGAGCTTCTAAGCAACATTCGAAACAGGCTTTTAATGGTTAGGAGACATTGTTATTCTTCATGAAGTTTTTGTATGTTATTTTATTCCGGTCGGCGCGGCGGCGGCGCGTCGTCGGTACCAGGTACGCGCGTCTCCGTATTGTATACCGCTGCATCTGCCATCTATCGTCTGCAATCTACTGTTTCATTGTACATTGAACATTCCATAGAAAATTCAAACATACTAGGTAATTCTATAACCTGTGATTATTTTTTATGTTTGCGGAGGAGCTCGATGCCGTCGCTTCGCACTCTATATGAACACGCAAATCAGTGTTTTAATGGGTTTGGTAATCTCGAGCTTCTCCGTGCTTCGGACGGCACGTTAAGCCTTCGGTCCCGGCTGTTGTCGATAGATAACAGTCGTTAAGCCAAGTCGATGGCCTTCGGGCGACTTGAAAACACCGGCCCTTGCCAACCCGCATTGGAGCAGCGTGGCAGAGTACGCTCTGATCACCTTCGATTGAAGGGAGACCAGTATCCCTGCAGTGGGATGATTATGGGTTGATTTGAATGAATTGCGGTACAGTTCATAAATGTTATTGTAGCCTAAAAGTCAAAGTTTTAAACTATCTCTTTTGTCTCTTTCTTCCCCAATTTGAGAATGAGACAGCATCAGATTTAATGTATTCTTACTTTAGAAATTTCTGCAACTCACTATACCAATATTTTGTTCAGTAGCCTTATTTTAATAGGGAACACTGTTTTTTCTAGTGATGTTATGTTAAATATTTTAATCTCGCTGAAAAATTGTTATCTCTAAAGAAATTGATTATAAAAGTGCCTAATCACGGTATAATTTCACATTCAATATAATATTAAAAACTTTATTTGCACAGAGTTTTTAGTAGTCTATCTATTTGCCGTCTCTATTAAATTAATCTCATTAATCAGTCCTTTGTAACGTAGTCGATTTTTTATTCAGTAAGGTTCTTATAGCCAACATAATAAACCATGTATCACCACATTTGCATGGTACAGTAAACATTATCTGTAAAGTAGGTTATCTGTAACTTATCAGGATTTTGAAACACTGCTGCCCTATGTGTCCTGTCCTTAAAAGGGACATCTAAACACATACTATTTAAAGACATCAGCTTTCAACACGACTTTCGTCAGAGTGCCGAGAAAGTGGAGCAGTCACAGTGACGCCCGTCTTGACGCGACGATCATGTCGTACTGTTCATACACACAGTATACAGACTTGAGTCTCTCGTCGACCATAGGACCACAAAAGCTACCGTTATAAACATTAAAATTCAGTTCTTTGGATATAAAGTATAGAAAGTCACGGTCGTCATAAGCCGAGTCGCCGGCATAATTATGTTCGAAATTGCATAATAGGTAGGTATAACTGAGAAAAGTAAATTGCTTTTAAATATAAACAATAATATTTTACATCACTACAATGATTGCAAATTCTCATGGAACTGCGTGGGCGTCCGCTGGTATGCACGCTGCAGTCATAGGTTTTTAATTCTAAATAGTCTATAGTACCTATGTATCCGTTTGGTATGCTAGGATCGCGTAGTAACGGGATCGCTATCCGGTGTTTAACCTAATGCAATCTACGAGACTGTTTGTTCATTTTATCACAAGATAATCATTATGAGATAAACACTTTTTAATTACTTACATCAAGGCTGGGTTATTTTAGGAAGTTTCCGCAGGATATAGGATAGGATAAATCGGAATCATTTCACTTCACCATGACGTAAAACCCGTAGTTTCATGCCTTTTCCAAAAGCCGTGTTTTTATTTTAATTTGGCGATACGGGTACCTTCATTTAATTGAACAGATTGTTTGTACACTGTCAAAAACTAAAGAGAAACATATTGATAAAAGTCGACGGTTTGACGATTGAACATCACCTTGCATTCGGTTTTGAACGAGGTGATTTCTCATTCATTAACCTTCAAGAAGATCGGCAGACGGTGAATCGCTTGAACCAAACCAATCCGATAGAGTGTTGCGCGTGTTCAGCTGAGTGAACAATCAAATAAAGCAACGATTCTTGCAATTATTTAATGGGTTTCAAAATTGAACTCCGTTCTCGTATTTTGCAGATTTTTCATTGCAAAAACACAGTTCGTCGTACTCGTAATGAACTGGTTCGTGCAAACAAACTGGTAGGACGAACAGCGGGATCGAGCAAGTATTGCAGGAAGGCAGGCTTACATTCCATACATTTTTAACCCTATAGTTGGCAAAGATTTTTTTGGTAAATATTTGTAATTTGGACCATAAATATTGGATTATGGATGAGTCAAAAACATAAAAAAATTAAAAAAAAAATCTTAAGTATATAGTTTTGGAAATATAGCATGTATTTTTATGTGCACATTGCCAGCTTTGTAGAGTTCCACTATCAAATAAATTAAAAGTAAAAAAAATATATTTAAAAACAAGCTTTTATTTAATTGCGCTAAAAAGAATAAAATAAACTTTTCTTTTAAAACTTTAACTATCAACTTATAACGTCATTACACAATTTATATGACTTATAAGCTTGTCGCGAGATTTAATTACTAACATTTATTCGTAGTACGAGTAAATGTTAGTTCGATAACTATGTTTTCTTATACAGGTAAATCTCGCGACAAGCTTATAAGTCATATAAATTGTGTAATGACGTTATAAGTTGATAGTTAAAGTTTTAAAAGAAAAGTTTATTTTATTCTTTTTAGCGCAATTAAATAAAAGCTTGTTTTTAAATATATTTTTTTTACTTTTAATTTATTTTTTAATTTTTAGTTATCACTGGTCAGGTTTCGCAGTGCCATCTATTGTCGAAAGGCGGTACTAGTCTAATAAATTTATTTGTTATAACTAGCACCAGCAATTAGAATACCTATATAATTTCCTCATTTTACTACAGTCACCCTGCGACAAACTAAACGGGTGTATGTACCCATCAAAAATAAAATACCGACCAAGGGCAAGTAGAACTCGCGCATGAGGGTTCCTTCCCATAATCATACTAGTCATACTATCATACTAATATTATAAATGAGAAAGTGAGTTTGTTTGTTATTCCTTCACGGCTTGACTAATCAGTTGATCATTATGAAAATTTGTATATATATTGTCAGGGGTACAGAGCCCAACATACCTTTTTACCCGTGAAAGTATGTCAATCCAAAGGGAAAGTATTTTTTCTACTATAGAGGGCGCTGTATGGGATGCTATCGGCCAACAGATGGCGCCACAAGTCGCGCTATGGATTGTTTTGTTGTCAAACGAGATCTATGTCATAAAATTAACACGAGCGAAGCCGCGAGGAAAAGCTAGTAGTAGCTAAAATACATTTTAATTCAAAACCGGTATAAAAAGAGCCATATACCAATGTAAAATGTACCAAGGGTAGGATCACATTATATTGGTTGTTTAAAGAAGAAGAAGTAACTACAAATTTACAATTTTCAGATTTATTCCTGTACTTGTGCTACATTATCTTGCTTCTTGCCAAATTTCATGATTCTAGGACAACCGGAAGTACCCTATAGGTTTTTGGTCGGAACGGTTTTGTACGAAAAACGGAACACAAACGGCTGTATCGTAATTTTGTTATCATAATATTGTATTGTCATCTGATCTACAGTTTTAAGCAAAATTTCAGCTCAATCGGTCTTCGGGAAGTGGTTCAAATTTTCGTTCCAAGATTCCGCCCTTACATACATTCATACATACATACATACATACATACATACAAGTCAAGTTAAATAAAAGGTTTTAAAAAGCGTGTGCATTTGAAGACACTTTGCCAGCTTAGTAAATCTTTTATTTTTGTGAATTAATGGTATAATATTTATGAAATTGCTTTATGTTTTTGCATATTTTGTAAAAAAATATATTTGTTCTAGTCTACCACAAGGGCTTCGAAGATCCTGGCCCTAGTACCTAAGTCTGGTCTGGTCTTAACCGTAACTTTGAAGATTCAAATGTAAGTTCAACTCCTCCGTCACTAGGTTCTTCGTTCGAAAACCTACATTTATTGTCAGATAGTGAAGAAGATATTGTTTGTATGACAAATGTCATAACTTCTTCAGCGATAGAATTGAATGCTAACTCAAGCCATCAAGTATCTTCTCCTTATTCTTCGGTTCCAAACTCACCGTCTATACTAGCTACTGTTACTTCACCAATTGTACCAGATGATCAAATACAGCAAACCAAACATCAAACTTCATTACCTACAAACACCTTGATACCAGCTTTCAACGTCCCACAATTTTTACCTTTAGCAAGTGCAAGTCATAGTAGGTATTCCATCTCCATCTAGTGGAACACGATCAAAGAAAAAAAAACAACGTAGTTGTAAAAAAGAAGCTTACCGAAATGGACTTCCATTTCGTATCCAATCGTGTGACACGTAAAAGCTTCTTTTTTACAACTACAGTTGTTTTTTTTTCTTTGATCGTGTTCCACTAGACGGAGATGCAATACTATGACTTGCAAGTGCAAGAAAAGATTTTTAGGAAGAGCAGACATTGAAGATAAAACTTTCTCACCAACTCAGCAAACAAAATCTCCATTAGAATACTTTCGAATGTTTTTGACGTAGAATAATCAGTATAACATATTTTCTATATCCATCAATATTTGAATCGCCATGAAGTCTCTAATTTCATCCGTTGTAACATTGAGTGACGTGCCTTTTGCTTGCGTGTGGTACAAATTAGTTTGATGCACAATCAACTCTACAAGGCTGTCGTCAAAAAACATTCGAAAGTATTCTAACGGAGATTTTGTTTGCTGAGTTTGTGAGAAAGTTTTATCTTCCATGTCTGCTCTTCCTAAAAATCTTTTTTTGCAAGTCCATTTCGTGTCCAATCGTGTGACACGTAAAAGCTTCTTTTTTACAACTACAGTTGTTTTTTTCTTTGATCGTGTTCCACTAGATGGAGATGCAATACTATGACTTGGACTTGCTAAAGGTGAAAATTGTGGGACGTTGAAAGCTGGTAACAAGGTGTTTGTAGGTAATGGGGTTTGATGTTTGGTTTGCTGTAATCATCTGGTACAATTGGTGAAGTAACAGTAGCTAGTATAGACGGTGAGTTTGGAACCGAAGAATAAGGAGAAGATACTTGATGGCTTGAGTAAGCATTCAATTCTAACGCTGAAGAAGTTATGGCATTTGTCATACAAACAATATCTTCTTCACTATCTGACAATAAATGTAGGTTTTCGAACGAAGAACATAGTGACGGAGGAGTTGAACTTACATTTGAATCTTCAAAGTTACGGTTAAGCATAGTAACTCTGGCGTAGTTAAACTCATCTTACGAAGAATCCTATCATCAATGTCGGAACCAGGACCAGACTTAGGTGCTAAAGCCAGAATCTTCGAAGCCCTTGTGGTAGACTAAAACCAACATTTTTTTTTTACAAAATATGCAAAAACATAAACCAATTTCATAAATATTATACCATTAATTCACAAAAATAAAAGCTTTACTAAGCTGGCAATGTGTCTTCAAATGCACACGATAAAATTCAGGTAATACTGTTGATGAGTTGGCAAAGTGCATTTCTAGATACATGCAAAATGACACTGAAAAAAAACTGATAAAACTGATTTGATTAGGCAAAATACATTATTTATTCAAAAGATTGTATATTCAGGTAACTGTTTAGATATAATTCTTTTCGATTTTATTGATAAATTATAGGATTTCAATCGATTGTTACGTTGTATGTGGTAGACGCCTGCGCACGATTCGCCATCTTGCGTTCTACTGAGCGCTTTAGTGTTGCCAGTGTCCATAATTCATTTTCCTACTAAAATATGTCTAATACACTACGCGACGGGAATGAAACAAAATTGAGAATCTTCTTGGATTTCGCACACGATTTTAAAAAAAAAGGTGTGCATTCAGGTACGCATTGTCAAGTATAACAGACGACAGCTTAGTAATTAATTAGTATACGGACGGAACGGACGAGTGGCAAGTTTGTAGAGGTGCAAGGTGTTGTTGTAGCAAAATTTTACATCAAAAAACTTTAAGTTTGTTTTCTTTCTCAACTATTATCCCTGTTAATATGTCAATCTTTTATTTGTGGTATCCACCAGTAATATAAAATCTATGTGGATGTATTATAATATTTAAAAAATATATATGTAATTATGTTTAGCCGTTTTTACTAGAATTATTGATAAGCGTAAATCCCCGTCAGCTTTTGTTGCCTGATATGTTAATATAACACAAGCAAAACATACAAATGTAGGTATTAGTTATTTCTCGTGCTTTTATATAAATTTATATACTTACTCATAATTATACATAAGTAATACGTGCCTCTTAATGCCCCTAAATTTTTATTTGACAAATATCCTAACATGCTAACCGGCCTAAGATAATACGAAAAAAAAGGGTTTCTACAAACACAGTTTATAGAACGTAGACGTTGTTTTATTGTACCTATATGTACCTAAGTATATAACATTCAATATACGATAATAAATGTAATCTCGTCTGGTAATATTTATATTACAACTATCATAATAATGTGTTTACGTGCTTATAAAAAAGGGGCGGTTGCTACATTTGCGACATGACTAATGTTACGAGGAAATCTGGAATCATCTTTCTACAAACAAAATTTGACGCCAGTAAATTATTTTATCGAATTTTATCGAATAAGTACTTTAAAAATATTTCCTTTTTTTATTATCCGTGTGTTTGGGTTATCAGAAGAATGGTAAGACATTTCATATCTTTTAAAACGTTTAATAAAATTTTCTACAGTGATAAAACAGTTTTTAATTAAGTTTTAGTTAGATCCTTTATTAATAAGGCGGATAGAGATAGAACTTAAGCTATGTACCTATCAAAGAGGTACGTTTAGTGCGCTTGAGAAAAGGAAGAGTAGAGCGGATCATACATATCATATCTGTATTAAGAAAAAATGTAAAAAATAAGATTCAGATAATTGAATCTGAATCTTATCGATTCTATGACATGTCCTTTGGAGATCATAGTATTTGTTGGTTAGATTTGTAGAGAACTCAAGAGTTGCGTTCTCTTTTATATTTTTACCACAGGTTTTACTCTCAAAGCAACAATTCATGATTCAACAGTGACAGACGCGCGGTCGAGCGCTGCGGCTGTGCCAACATTGCCGCACACAGCACAATCCTAGTGCATGGACTAGCATCACATCGTGTCGTGTGTAATAACAACAACAACTACTTATTCTGTGAAATGTTTAGTGCCAAAACCAATCATAGAATGTATAATTAAATCATGGAAAAAAACTGAGTTTCAAAACAAAATCTACTTTTTCGCCTTCGTCGTGTTTATGTAAGTTCTTGGAAACGTATGCATGGAATTAATTTAAAAATTAAATTTTCGCATTAAGTAGATTGTGTTCAACCTTGTGATACGAACTAGAAATTCCGCAGGTAAGTGTGATCATTTTATTAATATGATTTGATAAGATTAATATGCATCAATTGTTGATACCGTTTTGAGGGAGTTAGTTACCTTTTCACGTAGTAGAAAAAAATAATTAACTTCCATGATATCAGGGTAATAAAATTAATACTTATTTATACTCATCAAAGCCACCATAAATCTATTATATCAATGATTTATTCTACTACTCTACTAGAGGGGAGCTGGATGGCGTCGCTGTGTGTCGCACTATAAAATGAACACGCAAGTTAAGCGACGTCGACCCTAGCAAGCGTTTGGATGGGTTTCGTTTCTCGAGCTTCTCCGTGCTTCGGAGGGCACGTTAAGCCCTCGGCCCCGGCTGTTGTCGTTGGATAACAGTCGTTAAGCCAAGTCGGTGACCTTAGGGCGGTTTGAAAACACTGGCCTCCGCCAATCCGCATTGGAGCAGCGTGGCAGAGTACGCTCTAATCACCTTCGATTGAAGGGAGACCCGTATTTCAGCAGTGGGATGATTATGGGTTGATATGATGATGATGACGATTCTACTACTATTATTCTGTGCTACTACTCGCACATATCAATTTGTAAAATTAACGTTGATAGTATAATCGGCAGACATAAGAGTCATACATAACTAAATTAATATTTGTAGGACATTACTTTTGGCGGTCGTTGAGCGACCCAACTTGCTAACACTCATTGTAACTTTCCGTACCTGCGCCTGCGTCGCTCTTGACATACTTTTTATTAGTTAGAATTGAACCATCCTTAGACATGCACACTTTAGATTAGATTTTTAATATGAACAAATTATTTTCCTTCATAATTTTCAACTAATCGCGAATTAGATTCCCGTTTACGTATGTTTCCGCTAGCGACGTAAATTATTGTTTGTATTCATAGTATTTTTCACAGCGTTTGTTTAGCTATTGTCTTTTTTAGCTAGATAGTAGTAGGTACTTCAAGTTTCTTGGGTTGGGACTAGGTGGTGCTCAATTATCCCGGAAAGCAATATAATGTTACTTACTAAGTTGGCTTTACCAACGTATTTATACCCATTTATTGGGTTTACTACTTGATTTCGAATGTTGGGGTGTATTTGTATTTATTTGCGTGGATCATAATACCACATATAACTGTTGAGCGTAATGTACCTAATTGCTTTGTTTAAATAAGCAGTAAAAAACAATGTTTGTAAAAATATATCAATTATCTTCATTATCCTCCACCTTACAGAAGATCGTAGCCAAATAGCATTGGTCTCGGCCATGTTGTGTTCCTACGGTGAGTATGGTCTCCAGAGCTCCACTTGGGAGGTTGGGAGGGTTGGCAACGCGTGAGTGATACCCCCGGTATTGCAGGCGTCTATAGGCTACGGTGATGCTTACCATCAGGCGGGCCGTATGCTTGTTTGCCAACTATGTGGTATAAAAAAAAAACTTTCCGAATTTACAACCAGACTGACCTCTCTATAATATTTTTTTATTGTCTGCAATCTACATTAAAATAAAAGACTCGTGTTAGTAAGCTCTCGTGTTTATGAGCGCTCTTGGATAAATAGGACTAATACGTATGCATACACTCGTTCTTTGTGAAATATCTTTTATACAAGTAAGTGTAATATCTGTCGAACGACACGTAGAGGTAACGATAAGGTGTTAAATTACAATAGAAATAAATTACAAAAGGCATAATTTATTAATTAATTTGATAGTTGTGGTCGACAGAGATAAGAATTTAAATTTTCATTGCAAAGTGCTTTTGTAATTGGAAATACCGATAAAAATCAGTTTCCCCTTATATCTACAATACGTCCTATGACTATGATATACAAATTTAGACTTTAGTAGGTACCAAATATTGACTATACTTGCTGCGTATGCAATAGTGACCAATTGTTACAAATATTCCGACTATCCAAATATTTCGATTACAGATTCGGTGACAAAGCCAAAATATAGTTCTGCATTGGCCAATTCGATTATTTGCAACGAATGCAGCAATAGAATTGCTTTGCTCGTTATACAATAGTCAATTTATTCGAAACTTAGGAGCGCCGCGGTATTCTATCCGGCTTATCTAGCCAAATGTCATTTTGTAGGTGTCATTCAAAAGTTAATATTCTTGAAATCGCGTCAGTTTATAACTTTTGCTACTTGTTAGTAAGGAGATCTTCATAAATTAAAGTAATATTTACAAAAAACTTGGTTATCTTACTCATAAATTCATTTTGTATCCAAAAAAAAAAATCTTTTAATCTGGGGGCACGGCCCACGGCGAGCCACGTCAAATCGAGCGCGAAGCAAACATGCCGTACTATAATAATAATAATAATAATAAATATATAGGGACAATTTACACAGATTGAGCTTGCCCCAAAGTAAGTTCGAAACTTGTGTTATGGGATACTAACTCAACGATATTATATTTTATAACAAATACATATAAAGATAAACATCCAAGACCCGAAGCCAATCAGAAAAAGTTCGTTTTTTATCATGACCCGACCGGGATTCGAACCCGGGACATCCTGCGTGGCGGTCTGGCGTGGTAACCATTACGCCACGGAGGTCGTCAAAAATCCTTTACTGGAACCATTTCGCCGCATTTTCAGGCCCCTATTTGAGAACCTCTGGATAAGACCAGAACGCAGAAATTTTAGTCATCCAGTAAGCTATAATCGCATACATAAAATCCAAAATTTCAAGTCTGTAGATCATTTAGTTCCGAAGTTAAGCGAAAGCAAAGTTTCGCATTTATGACACTCACTCACACTCACTCATGATCATCAGAATAGAACTAGTACTTCCCATAAACTCAGAGAGCTGAAATTTGGTACAGAGTTAGGGTTTAATGGCCACATAAAGGGAAAACTATAAAAACTAGGATAATTGAAGATCTGGAGGACCTGGTGACCCTGATTAGAAAACACAAGAGCCCAACCAAACTATTAGAGATCGACATACCGCCTTTACAAAATATATTCAACTTGGTGGGCCGCTTCATTTGATGTAAAAAATCGAAGGTCTGAAGTATCTGATGAAGAACCCTCAGCTGGTCTCAGCTGTATTAGAGATATGAAAATGCCCCCTTCTACTATTGGTATGTACATAAAAAAATCGTCTGTCATTGCAAAAATCGTACGTGTGCGTAGTGGCACACATGCCTCCCCTTCTGCTTTTAATACGCATATAAATAAAATGAAAGGAAACCTCTGAATAAGACTAGACTGGCTTTTATACTTATACTTACAATTTATGATTTTTATTTATAGTTGTTAGGCAACTAGCCATTCATATTTCTGAAATTGATTTTTTGAAAGAAAAATTTCACCTAGTCAATAACTTATACTTACAAGTTTACAAGAAGAAATAGTCGAACGATTAACTTTATTCTACTCGAACATTACACAAATTAAATAAACAAATTACACTAAAATATTAATTTCGCGAAAATTTTAGTATAAAAATTTAGAAAACTACTCCTAAAAAGAAAAAAACTGTGTCAAATAAGAAAATCTAATAAAATAAATCAATACGTTTCTACAAAAAGAAGTGAAATCCCACCAAAAACATTCTATAAAAAACTAGCCAAGTCTCGATGGAGCTGCTTGTTTATCTCTAAAAGTAATGAAATCTAGACAAAGTCGTGCCAAATCTAAAGTTACTGCGATTTCTTTATTATTATATGTAGTTAATGTTGCGTGACTTAGCAGTTGAAGGGTACAAAACCAGGTGCTCCATGACACCATTGCAACAATCTGTCGCCAGAACCGCTACCCATTGACGATGGAAAATTGCCACTTGGATAACGTTGATTCAATAACCAGTCAAATGTAGGCTTGATAAAGCTGCGTATTTCAATAATACTTATGTCTATGCGAGCCTGAAACAAACAGTTTAAAAAATTATTTCCAGTACAGACGGACTTCCCTTGTGTACCCTTCAACGGCCAAGTCACGCAACATTAACTATAATAATAAAGAAATCGCAGTAAGGAACCTTAGATTTGGCACGACTTTGTCTAGATTTCATTACTTTTTAGAGATAAACAAGCAGCTCCATCGAGTCTTGGCTAGTTTTTTTACAGAATGTTTTTGGTGGGATTAAATTATCAGGAAGATACACATTTTATCTCCGAAATAACAAAGGTAATCAACAAGACGGTCATCTCATCATCTGAGATCTCGCATTATAAATGACTAAAACCATAAAATATAAGAAACGGGAAACAATTCAAACAAAAAATACGTATTAAAGTAATTTATAAAACAGTGCGCAAAACCTATGCGCCTTATTTTTAGTTCAAAACAAGTGTCTCTTTTCAGTTACACCAGAGTCGATCGATTGAATAAAATGTACATTACAATAAATTAGTTACGGTTTCTGATATTCTAAAGAATATATTTAGACTGTCTTGGTGACTATTACGTTTGTTAGTAGCGAAATTACCCGCGGAATTTCGTGAATAATAAAAGCAATGAGTATAGTTACAACACTTAGTTCAAGGCTGTTAAAGGTTTCCATTTATGTAATAAATATGTACAAACCTTAAAGCTCGAACAGAATATTTCATACCATTGTTATGTCGTGGGCAAAGGCCTCCGCACTCTATCTCCACTCGCTTCCGCACTGTATTATGGTCTCCACTGGCAACATCATTTCCGTGAATCTTACATGCATTGTAGAATCGCTCCGTAATTTCTGATTGGGGTAACCCCGTCTATAAAATACTCGCTATGTTGACCGAGATGAACTTAGACAAAGTTAGAAGACAAAGAAATTATGAGAGACAGTGCCCATACTCTCGCATTCGCCTAATCTCTGTCGACTTCTTGAGTAGTGTTAAACCGGGGTAAGAACAAGAAGTAGAAATGTAAACTTCCAATGCGCGACGTGGAGTGCTGACAATTTGTAATACTTAAGGTAGTACCCATGAATGTAGGATATTACACTAACGTTGAACGTAGTCATGCATTATGCTCTCACTCCAACTGCGAGGTCCCTGTCGTCCTCATTTAGGTCACTTTCTGGTATTTATTCGGGTCATGACGCTTCAGTCTCTCTGGTGACACAGTTGCTTCCCACAGGGGAAGCGGTACACAATTACACATACTCGTCTGGGGAAAAAGAGGTCTGCACAAAATGTCTGGTCACTTTGTTTGCACATTATATTCGCATGGTTTGTGGTTTCAGTCAACTTTGACAAAGGTTATTCACGTTGCAACAAAAGTGAAGCAGTGTAGCCGCCTGTGGTGGATGGAAATTATATTAAAAATTGTATTCCCAAGTCAACTGAAGTTATACCCGTTTTCACCAACAATTTCTTAAAATTTTTAAGTCTCTTATCAAGCTTTTTTTATGTCCAAATCCTTGTTTTTGGTACGTGTTTGACATATAACATCATTGATTAAAATACGGTTGATATAAATAGAGTTGGTGAAAACGGGCGATTTTCTGCTTGTGTTAATCAATAACACAAGCAGAAAAAAGATATCAATATTTATTTATTTTGTAAATAAATATCATGCATAGAAAATCCCCAGAATCTGGGTCGTACCACTTAACAGAATCCTGGCGCTACGCTAGATTGTATTCCAACTCTAGAAAGTTAAACACTTCGTCCAGCGACCATGACTCACAATATCATGCATGACAATTGAAAACACTTACCTACTTCTTCAAATATTCATTGTTTGCAGAAAGTGTATGGAACTATGGACGTATATTTTTCAATATTCAGTACAGCTAGCTTACTCTTTAATAAAATCGTGATTTAAATATCAATACTGGGTAATTTTTACTTAAAATTAATGGGAAATTCTAATTATAATGAAACTTTAAACTTAACTACCTAATTAGTTAGCGCACGGTTCGATTTAATTTAGTCTAGTACATAATTTGGTTCGAGCTAGTAGTCTGTCAAAAGTACCACCCAATTAAATGCCGATCGAGTGGAATAATTTGAAGAGTAAGTCCCAGATAACATGTTTGACTAGACGTGACGGCGGCGGCGCGTTGTGAATAAAATGGGTCCTAGATATATTTACTCTGTTGTTTGTTAGTAAATTGAGGGTGTGCATTGTATAGTTGTTGTAGTCATGACACTGTTACATGTTGGCGTAGTTTATATTATGCTATTTAATAATACAATAATATATTGATAATACAATAATATATCGTCACCGGTCGTATACTCGTACTTGATAGTATTGTCAGTGTTAAACAATGAGAATATAAAAATAATTTTCGTTTAGGTGCTACCTAGACCTACTCTTTATTAATAATAATAATAATAATAAACTTTATTTATTTGTTACTTCACAACATGTATGAATGGTACAACCTGTATCATAGGGGCCACAGTGACGAGGGAGACATAAGCGAAAAAAATTAATTTATACGGAAAATATTATATTAATATGTGTCTGTCTCCCATGTCACCAGGAGGGTACAATGTTGTGGAGAACTGGCGCCTGAACTAGTTTTCCGAAGAAACTGTATTACAGGTCGCCAGCCCTCCACCCCGTGGCCGGCACTAGGAACATTTTTTTTTTTAAAATATTTTTATAAAAGAAGTGGATATAATTATAAAACACTTAACAAAAACACAAAGATGAGTTGAGCAGTTAGTTTTGCTTTGCCAAGGTTAACATCCATTATTTCGATAAGAAAAATAGTAAACGTTATTGTTTCGATACCACCCACGAACAAGTCGAGATCGGGATCTACAGGACAGAAAAAAAGGGATGTATAGAGCATTAATGCAAAATTGAGATGGTAGTTCGAGAGACTAGCCAACCGGATGCAACAGGGACTCAGTTTCAAGGTAATACAATACAATACAATACAAAAACTCTTTATTGCACCAAACACAGTAAAAATATTACAGAGAATTACGAGTATTATAGTACAATAGGCGGCCTTATTGCCAAGCAATTTCTTCCAGGCTCCTTAGACATAATTACCCTCAAGGTAATTATGTCTAAGGAGCCATTTGGTTACAACTTTCTTGCAGGTGTATTTTGTCATGTGAATAATTTGATTCTTTGTATTGACGGTTTTATATAGGAAAGGTCCCAACAAATCAAAGAATTTTGTAGCAAAGGTTGTATTGTAGGAAATTATTGGCAACTGAGGTCTTTTATTGCGGGTAGATAATTTGGGGTTATATACTAAATTAGAGTGTTGTTTGAGGATTACGGACAAAATAAAAAGCTGCCTAACAGTTAAAACCTGACAATTGTTATAGAGTTCATGTGTCGGAAAACGAAACGGTTTGAATGTGCTAACTTTGAGAACGGCTCTTTGTGCCCTTTCAAGTTGAATGAGATGGGACTTAGCAGTACCTCCCCATGATGTATTGCAATAGACTAGTAGGGATTGACATAGTGCCAAATAGGTCATTTTCAAAATTCCACCATTTGCCACATGCCTTAACTTTTTAAATATATAAATTAACTTTCTAAGCCGTGACGTTAGATGAGAGATGTGGCTCTCAAAATTTAAATTTGAGTCAAGCGTAATACCTAAATATTTAACAGTAGATGCTCTATTAATTTTGACACAATCACAAGAACCACTGCTACAACGAGGAGTTTCCTTTGTGTGAGCAATTATGCGGAGTCCTTCAGGGAGGACGGGGTTTTTAATGCCATAGGTCATGTAGCAGGTTTTATTTATGTTTAATGTTAATTGGTTTTCAGACAGCCAATGCCTAACACGGTCGAATCCCACTTGAGCTGTTTTATATGTTTCTGGCCAGGAGCGACCAGTAAAAATCAGGACAGTATCATCGGCGAAAGATATAACTTTGCCTTTTGCGAGGGATATATTGCAAAGATCATTTATATAGGTTAAAAATAAGCTGGGGCCCAAAATACTGCCCTGGGGTACTCCGAAACGTAGAATTTGATCGCAACTTATGTGGCTACCGATTTTAACACGTTGTATTCTATCAGAGAGGTAATCGCTGAATAATTTTAGCTGAATTCCTCTAATACCAAGATGTTCTAATTTGGATAATAGTATCGGAATAGAAACCGTATCAAATGCTTTAGCAAGATCTAAATATATGGCTAAACACTTGAATTTTGAGTCCAATGCCTTCACAATGTGGTTAGTTACAAAATCCACAGCGTGGGCTGTAGATTTTCCTATGCGGAAACCAAATTGGAACTCAGATAAAAGATTCTTATTTTCCAGATATTTAACAAGCCTGACCTTAACGATCCGTTCCAATATTTTTGACATGGCTGGTAGAATTGAAATAGGGCGATAATTGTCGATACTGTCTTTGCTGCCTAATTTATGAATGGGGTGGACTAACGCAATTTTAAATACTTTTGGAAATATTCCCTTATCCAAACAGAGATTGCAAACGTAGGTTAACGGGGGAGCAAGCCTCGTTTTATAACACTTAATAAAATCCGAGGAGATATTGTCCCATCCCACTGCTGTGTTGCCCTTCATGGAATCTATAATGCCAATGACCTCGTCCTCATCTGTATTATGCATTACAAATGATTCACAAACTCTAGGGGAAATGTTAACTATAGATTGTTTGTCTGTTCGATAGATGGACTTATTCAGATTTTCAGCTACAGTCGAAAAAAAGTCGTTCACATAATTAACAGATTTTGTGGGTGTATTTTTAATATTTAGTAGCTCTTCGGGTATTGTTTTTGTTTTTTGCATGTCGGTGACATTACGAATTGCTTCCCATATTTTTTTTGTGTTAGACCCAGCACTCTGCTGTTCTTCCCTATCATGTTGACGCTTAACCTCTTTAATTAAATTATTAAGGAAGTTACGATACCTCTTATAAGTTGTCATAAGTGTTATATCAGAGGGGTTATTTTTAGCTTTCTTATGAAGGTTATCGCGATGGCGCATGCATCGCAACAAACCGGGAGTTATCCACGATTTGAAGGCATTTTTACGTCGTGGAACGCTAATAGATTTGGAGTTACTTTGTATGCAGTTTTTGACTAGGTCAACAAGTAGGGCAGCAGCTGTGTTAGGCTCAGAGCAAATATAAATAGGGGTGAAATCTAGGTTTTCCATATCTTTGGACAGAGATGAATGATTAATCAGTGTTTTAGTTTTTAAATTGCTTTTTAAATAATTTTTTAGTGGTAAAGAAAGGAGAACAGGCAAGTGATCAGTAATAGCCGAATCAATCACTAGAGTTACTGCATTAAATTTAGATTTGAGAGCCACATGATCCAAACAAGCCTCGCCACGAGTTGCAATTGTGTGGGCAGGAAGAAGTCCGTGAAAAGCAAGCAGCTCAAGGTAGTCTGCACTTTGACGATCACTGGAATTAATTATGTTGATATTGATATCTCCTGTGAGAATTAAATTTTTATAAGCAGAAAATCGAGAGATGGTCGAGTCCAGAGATTGAAGGAAGTTGGAAATGTTATGATGTGAAGGTGATCTGTAGATCGCAACAATTACTGCTTGCTTTCCAATTTTTAACGTTACACAATTGGCATCCAAAAATGGTGGAGACTCCACCAACAAGTTTTTAATAGACTGTTTAGCATAGACAACTACTCCTTCATTTTGATTAGTGTTATTGGTGCTGGTATAACTAGAGTAGCCATGTAGGGTAGGTATGATTGGTGATCGCAAAAGCCAGCATTCTGTTAAAACAATAATATCAACGGCAGTACCCAGTCTGGCTAAGAGTGTTTGAAACTGTTGGAAATTGGCAGAAATACTCCTAATATTTTGGGTGAGGATAGTTAGGTTTTGCGAATGATTAGGAAGTTTGCTCAAAACTGTTTCTGGTTGGGAAATAGATGATTCAGAAACCGACACACGATCAATGTTGTTAGCTACGTCATTAAATAGATTGAATTTTGATTATTAATGAGGAAGGAACGATCATCGTGAAACTGAGATAATTAGATGGACAGGGCAAGTATAAAAGGGAAAGATGTAAAATGTTTGAATATAGACATAACGATGTTGAAGATATAATTAGCGGGGGATTTTGCATAAAGTTATGTTGGGGTATGGACGAACAGTATGAGATACTTTCAGGGCAAAGCAAAATAAAAGAAAAGCTAACATTGCCTATCAAAACACAAACAAAATTAAAGTAAATATAAACACTAGATTCTACATTAAACCAAGAAGTCTCAAAAAGTAAATAAAAAACAAAAAATAAGGCCTTTACCACATCGATCGAGACACACACTAAATATAGTCACTGCCCGGCATTGATTTTCTTTATATCATCTTCGTTGTCGATGCGGGTGACTTGGCATCCAGGTGCTCGCCGTAGATATACGCGGCCGTTGCTAGTCCAGCAGAACTGATAATTATTCCCCGCTGCAAAGTTTCTTGCCAGGTAGTAAAGCTTTTTCGCTTTTGGGGTAAGGCATTCGGACAAATATATGGGGACTTGGGGGCCTTTAAGCTTTAGGTTTGATGTTCCAAATTTTATAGGATTATCTCTGTTGAATTTTCTAACTGCCTGAATTAATCCGCTTTTCAGAACCACATTGTTAAATTCGACCACCACTGGTCCATGAGTTCCAGGTTTTCCCCGAATTCTATAGATGTCCTTGACATCCTGAGATTGCACTCCAACATCCAAGGCCTCGCCCGTTCTCTGCACCAGGTCCAACAGACTCTCCTTTGTTTCATTATCCTGTTTAGGGACGTTACGCAGTTCGATCGATGCAACCTTAAGGCTACGTTCCAAGTTCTCCACCCTAGTTTCTAAAGACGCGATGTAAGCGCCATCTTGTTTTCGCTGATCCTCCAGGGTGGACAGTCTCTGTGTCATTTCATCGAATTTGGTGGACATGAAGTCGATACAATTCCTCATCTCGGTGTTTTGGCTCTTTATGTCATTGAGTGTATTGACCATGTCACTGTGTTTTTTATCTTGGTCTAGTTTCCAGTTCGAAAACATATCAGAAAAATATTGTTTTAAAGAGTCAAATTCGCTGTCTCTGGGACGCTTAATTGCTCTCAATGGTACCGACACATTGTCAGTGAGTGTTTTCCGGGTAATTCTTTGTTCCTCCAGGTCTAAAGCAGATATATCTGGCTCCGAGCCAAATTCTGGGCGTGCACTTTTTGGTGGAGTTCGTTTCAACATTATGTAGTAGTTCAGGAAAAAAAATAAAAAAAAAATAAAAATAAAAATTTACATACAATAGGTTGGAAGGACCTGATTTTACGCAGCGATTCTATGTAATGTAGCACTACACGTAGCACTGTTACACGATGAAGTAGAATCTGTAGCAGGCAGACATTAATTTCGACCGCGGCGATAACTTGTTCGGTAGCTCCGCCGTCAAAGACGCCCAACTGCACGCAGAACGCAACAGGTTCGAACCCCCGCAGCTATTATTACTTATATGCTTCGATCTATCTAACGCTAAATGTACAAATTATTAAGAATATAATAATTACTTACTTGTATATTATAAATGTATATTTAGTTATGTTTACAAATATTCGCTACAAATAAAAATAATAAGTATAATTAAAATGTTAGGTAAAAAAAAAAAACGAAAATATATTAAGCTCATAAGTTTTACAGATCCTAATACAAGAACTGTAAACTTATCTGACCGATAGTCTAACTGGTACTTTATCAGAAGCCAGCCCTTTTAAGGGTGCAAAGAGCAAATAAGCAAAAACGTAATACATAATACAAATCGTGATCGTGCCGTGATTTTTTTTAGAATAATAAGATAAGCAATTATTCGATAAGGTGTCGCTAGCTATTTGCTACTGTACCTACCTACTGTACCGGATGTTATACAACCAGGTAATCGTAGAAACAGAAGCGACAATACACGGGTTTCAAAAGTTCTTATCCTTATCCATATGTAATTTAAATACTATCTGTCAATCTGTTTGTTCGTGGTGAATGGTTTTAATGTTTTTAATCTGCATCTCAAAAATTTATAAGACAATGTTTCGAGATGCAGCGGTGGAAATATGAGGGCTCGACTACTAATCGTTTAACCTCAAATTGTTATACAAATTTAATTATTGTCAAATGAAAAATTCAGGCTTTTAACACAGCTCTTGTGTTGCAGTCGCAATCCCAAATTCATGTCCCGCTGTATCGTGACGGGCGTCTGTCAGGCTCTGACTCTTAAGCCAATGAGAGTAATACTGTCTAAAAACCTGGCCAAGCCACTCTCTCTGCCTTAACTGGGGTTACGGGAACTGGTGATACTTCCACAATCCATCTTTTGAGATCATCAGAAAGTAGGCACGATGCGCTCTGGAACTTTCGTTCCAGTGATACCTGTACCCCAGCGATCCCTTCTAATCACAAGCGGAATAACGAACAAAAATATAGTCGAGTTTTTTGCTATTTATAATACAAAAATATATTCAAATGATGTTTATCAGATTTACTATTATGTGATAACTTACAAAACAAGAACCACTAATCGTCATTCTTCGATCTTAATTGATTTACGTCATTTAATCCCACCGTTTTCATAGAATTGATGATTTATCATTTGTGACGATGTCGTATAATCCAGTAGCAGTTTTAATTAGATTTGTATACTGAACTTCGTAACCAATTTTTTTAAAAGACAATATGAATAGTCACTGCTGCTATCCATACAATTTAAGTAATGAATGATTCTTTTTTTAGATAATCTAATATTATTCATTATTTAGAGGACATGTTCGGCAGTCTAGTGGCTAGCAATAGCTACACGAATCTTAAGGGCCGCGGGTTCGAATCCCGCGCAACACTGTCATTTGTGTGCACAAGCACACAAGTCTGTTTGGATGTATTTTATGTTTATTATGTTTTTTTTAAACTACAAAAGTAAAAAAAAAAATATCAGCAAAATACGCAAGCTTTGTTTATTTATATATTTGTATATTTAAAATCCAAGAATATTTAATTAATTAAAAGTTTTTATAGTCAATTAGGTATAGTGTTTATTTGTCTAATTTTTTATGTCTTTTGTTACAGATTTGCACAGGTAAACTACATAATTAGAAACAATGGACCTACAAGACAAAAGTTCCAGTGTAAATGATGGTAAGATTTCATCAATCAAGACAGATTTCCATTATGATTCCATATAATAGTTCTTTTTAAACCATGTGGAAATGCAATCATTCCACTTGGATCCATTATTTGATCCATCAATGAATCCTAGGCGACTTTTTTTCCACTTGAATCCATCTGTATAAAAAACTACTTACGCATTGTTATATAAAGGCCACCTATAAAAACCTAGAAAAAAACATAATGAAATGAAAAAAGAAATATTATTAATATTTTTATTTTATTTTGTAATATTATGGCCACTGTCTTTTTTTTCAAGAAAATAGTTTATAATGACATTGGTACTCCTTATTTCATTATCTCTATTGGTTCAGGCCATCTATAAAAAAATAAAAAGTAAAAAACACTTTCTTATTTTTCTTTTTTAACATTTTAAAGGCCAGTGTTTTCCTTTTTCAAAGCAAATAGTTTATAGCAAATTTTTTTTTCAGAATTGGTTCAGTCCACCTCGGACCCCGGAATATCGGTATCAATTATGGAGGAGGTACCAACGCTTACAGTGGCCACAATCGCAGCAGTAACTGTTGTGGTGCTTATTACAATTGCTGCTGTCTTTCTTTTGGGTGTCCTCCTTGATTGTCGCCAACAGTAAGTCAATCATAATATCCTTTAATTTAGTTTTATTAATTGGCAACCTTGTCAAATTATGAATATTATCTTGTTTCTGCTTTAAAATATCATACACATAAAAACCTAAAATATGAAATATACCATAGGAAACACAAGACAAACATACATGTTCATGCACATAAATGTTTGCCTTGCGGAGGATTCGAATTCGAACCGCGGTTAGCCTAGCTTAACATCCTTCCTTTTATTAAATTGTTATTTTAACTATAATTATCTGATTCCAGGCGATTACTAAATAAAAAAATGGGAGAAGTCAAAAAACTAAAAAACCAAAGAAGAGTTAACACCAACGTAGAGAGTGACGACATTAGTATAGCTAATAATATGGAGGAGGCGGGTTCGAGTATTGCCCCGGCCGAAATGCTACGAAATGTGCCATGAGTAACTTAATATGTTTTTAAATCTTTTGAGCGGCACAGTCATTTATACAACTTGTGTATGTTTTTTTCTACGTTCTCTTATGCGGGCACAGACTTGCGTAACATACAATGTAATGAAACAGAATTTCCATAGTGTCGTCGCACGAACCGACTCGCAGGAACCGAGCACTCAACTCATGCTCGCCGCAATCGATGGAGGAAGAAACCACATCGCTGCGTCCACATTATGAAATGCTCCTTTCATGTTACATTACATGCTATGTTACGCGAGTCTGTACCCACCATTAGGACGCGTTTTGATGACGCGAAAGTTTTCGCGCAGTCCTGCCCCTCGGCTAGTTTTCGATTTCGCGTCCGTCGTCGCCTCGTCGCGTCGTCTTTATGCGTCTGACTATGTGGCGCTGGGCAGTCGCAGCTCTATTTTGTTTATTTATTTATAATTATGAATAACAACAATGTGGCTGATAACAATGATATAATAAGACTGTGCCTCACTCAAACGTTATGTGCTAAGTTTTTCGACTTCTGTTGCAGACCGTACAATATTATCTTTATCTGTAAAAATTTTTTTTCAATGTGAATCCATTAAACGAGGTCTAATCTTAGTTTAAATAAGTTATTACAAAATGTTCATCAAAATATGCTTTACAAAAAATTTGAGCCGATAAAAGACACTATTTTAATAATAAATATCCACAAATATCACATGAAATCACATCACACCTATAAAAAATATTTGTTTGTTTTTTTAAATGTATCGTCACAATGTAATATGTATTAAACTGGTGGAATTTACACTAGGCAACTATATATTTTATTTATTCAATTTAGATAATTTTTCAGACTCTTATCAATCTTATTTAATTGTAATTGACAGTTCTTCTTATTTCACAAATTAAAAAAAAATCTTTTTTTCTAAAAATGAATCCCAGAAAGCATACTTTTATTTTAGCTTATCCGAATTTTATATTACTTTCTGCTAAACGTCCATTGTTTAGTCCTTTTTTCTATACAATATTATGTGCCATACAAGTTAAATTAATATAAGCATTCAATTGTTTCTTAAAGTTTTATTATGACACATTTAAAATAAAAGAGAAAAATGAAAAATAGTAAATGTACTTATTCTCAGAATTGAGTTTTAGTTTTTATGCCACATTTATGCCACAGTTTATATGCACACAATTTTGTGTTCCCTATAATGTATGAGGAAAATAAAATTATTGACCTTTTGATTATGTTAATTGACTGATCAGATCTTAGATTTATGTGTATAAAAAATGTAAATGTATTTAAGTGTAACTCTTATGTATATGATGATAATGATTTGTTACCTAAATCAGAGTAGCAGTTAGCAAGCAGTCAAACGCAATGTTTTGTAAAAAAAATACCGTGAATACACCGACTGCGTGAAGTTCGTGCGATGCCGCGTCCGTCTGATGGCAGCCAAGTGTTGTAGGAGGTATTATTAAGGTACAAAATTGCTCAATATTATTAACTTTCATCATTATGTGAAAAAAAAACAATTGTATCAATAGACTCCATCATTATGGAGTCTATTGATACAATTATTATTTTTATTATTAAGTAAATTATATTCTTTATGCAATTTGGAGCTGTTGATTTGTATAATATTCACCTAAGTATATGAATCTATTTTTGTTATTATTAACTACATCACTTATATAATTGTGATTTGAATCATTCGAATAAGATTTTAACAAGTTGATATTGTACGTATCTAGATTTACATATTTTTGTATATTATATTGAAAATATATTAGTTAGTAAATAACACATATCAAATAAATGTTTGTGTTTTATTATTAACTAGCTGTGTGCCGCGGCTTCGCCCGCGTAAAAATTAGCCTATGTTAGGCTCTCTACCCCTGACAATATGTATGTAGTATACAAATCTTCATAATGATCGGCTGCTTAGTCAAGCCGTAAAGGAAAAAAAAAACACAAACTCACTTTCTAATTTATAATATTAGTATGTTATCTAGTCCGATCCGGTCGGTCCGTGGGTCGGACCGTTCTGCTATATTGCATACAAACTCAACCCACTTTATACCATATTTGTTACACCTTATTGCACCCCGTTTTTTTTTCACGTTTTGTCACCCCATTTACCCTTTATAGGAGTTGAATTTTGAAAAATCCTGAAACACGTAAGTACTCACTCATTTACCACCAGGAGTTCTTACAAAGTTACAAATATAATGGTCTGACTAATCTTACTTAGTGCACCCCTAGACCTCATAAGGAGCCCATGTGCCAAATTTGAAGGCTCAAGACCCAGCAGTTTGGGCTGTGCGTTGATATGTCAGTCACCCGCACTCTTCTTTTATAGAAAGCTAGGTGCTTTTCAAGTGATGTGCGTGGAGCTGGACGGAACGAAGTTGACTATGAAATCTTCGCTCCACGTCAGTATAAACAGTGAAAGGACTGTACGAACTAATGGACTTTCAAATAAAATATAATGAGTACGGCGAGCTGGAAAGAGCAGAGTCGGATGGTGGACGGCGCGGCGAAGGGTAGAACCCCTTATAAGATCACTTTGTTGTCCGTCTGTCTGTCTGTCAAGACCCTTTTTCTCGGAAATGCGTGGAGGTATCAAGTTGAAATTTAAACCTTATACCCAGGTTTACGGCCCCATGAAGTTTTCCCCCACCAAATTTCTAAGTTTACGTAAAAAAATTATACGGCGTTTTATTCAGCAAAAAAACGCATATCTAAACGTTCTGAAGGAAATCAAAACGGGGCCACTATGAAATCGAAATTCCGTAAATACGAACTGACGTTGAATTCTAATTTCTAACCAATTTGAACCTTATTTTATTTAACTATAAAGTAATGTCTTTTTTGACAGCACTACGTGTTACGTTGTTTCGGATAGACACTTTCATAGTAGCCCTCACTTGTTTAATTTTACTTTTCAATGACTTGACATTCGATGTGTCAAATTATGACAGTAAATGTCAAATTAAGTACATCTTTTTCTCTTTAACAATTAGCAACGTTATGTTACATACATTTTCTATTATCTTTGTAACTATCAAGTTATAAACTGTGCACACCATTTTTGAAAAAAAATATTTAGTGCTACAAATTGATATATTTAAGTGCCCATTTGTATAAGTTACCGTTAGAATGCAGAATACGTTAATGTGTCCATTAACTATAGGTAATCTGTATGTTGGTACGGTCAGTTAAAGTATAAAATTTATATCAAAAAATCTCATATTTGCACTTTACCTTTTATAGTTTGCGACGGGGCCCCGCCTCCTATTTCTGGGTGTAGAGTCACACACACACAAGGTAAAACGAACGTACTGGTACACATTCCGTTTTGGCGCAGTTTGTTTTTAACTAGGAAAACGCGTTTCTCCGAAGTACGCTTAAACTGGCACTAGAAAACAACGAAACTACGCCAAAAATAGAATGTGTGACAGTAGGTTCGTTAGGTTTATCCTGTGACCCCACACCCAAAATTAGGATTATTAGAATGTTTCATTCAAACAAGAATCTGTTCTATGGAATTTACCGTATGCCTGCATGTATTCTTTCTTTAGTAATATGTGCTTTAGCTGATGCAAATAAAAACATTATCTATCTTATCTATCTACATTATATTCTACAATATAATATTGTGTTTTAGGGTTCCGTACATCAAAAGGAAAAACACTACAAGTACAAGAAAATCTCAAAACTATACATTTGTAATTCAGGCGGGCAGTAAGCTTGTTTGCCACCTTAGTGGTATAAAAAGAAAATCTACGTACGGAACCCTCGGTGGGCGAGTCCGACTCGCACTTGTCCGGTTTTATTTAGCACTGTATGTCAGTGGCTGACTACAAATGTACACACAAGACATCTTACTTACTCAAAATCCTTATACCTATTTCTATTTAGTTTCATCATCAATAAAAGCTTAAAACACAGCTTAAAAATTTGTCTTTCAAGATCACAATCAATTTCATAAGCAATGCAATTTAATTAACTTTCTGCGACATTATCTATAGTTAATCATAAATTGTTGATAAGAAAAATTAAATCATAAAGACGTATTTATGAATGATTCAGTACTGATTGGGGGCTGTACAGAAATGGACATGGTCCATTAAATGAAGTGATATAATTCTTTGTCTGTACAATAATTTCGCAAAATGTGTTGTTTAGTTTGAAATATGCTCGTGGATAAGTATAACAGTTGACTTGAACCTAGTGTAGTTTGTAATATATTCTGAAGATGGGAAACTTTCTATCTTCATCGAAGAAGCCGAAAGAAAAAGATAAGAAGTTGTCTGATAGGGAACGTCGGAAGAAGCAGAAAAGAGAAGAAAAAAAGAAGAAGAAGAAGATAGTGACACCGGGCGCTGTGGCGTCGACTCCGCCACCATTCGCCAACCTCCGCACGTACGACGAGCAGGCCCTTGACCTCATGCGAGAACAACTTAACAACGATTCTGATGCATTCTTATTAAATAATATCCTGCTCTCAGTTCAATTTTTCAGCAACTTCGAAAGGTAAGCCTATTTTATTATGGCATGTACTTGTTTAATTTTTTATTTTCGCATAAATTGGTAAGTAAAAATGTTTAAGGTTTTTTTTAAATATTTGATCTTCGTTATAACTGACATAAATTTAGTTCTAGTATTTTTTTTTGTTTTGATTTAACCTAATTTTTGTTACTTTAGTTTCCGTTTTTAGGGTTTCGTAGTAAACTACAAGGAACCCTTATAGTTTCGCCATGCCCGTCTGTCTGTCTGTCCGCCCGCGGTTTAGCGCCTAGACGCCACATATTATCAATGCTAACAAAGTGCTGGAACAAAATTTTTTACAATATTTTTTTTGGGGTACATACATGTAAAGTAAAGGGTACATGTAAAGTGGAAATGAAAATTTTTTTTTTCGAGTCAATTTTCGTTTTGCACGGTTGTCCCCTCTATCTCCGAAAGTCTTGTGTTTAGAAATTTGAAAAAAATATGCTGAACCTTCAGTGAAAACTATAAGGGTTAAGTAGGCCTACTAGTAGTACTAGGCCGAGTAATAGCCGACGAACTTAATATTTTTTTTTTTTTGATGAAAACATTCAAAATGTCATAGAATATGGCCTCATCTGCAAGCAAGCAAAGCGTAGCAAATACGGAACCCTAAATTGTGAGAGGCTCGACACGTACTTGCCCGGTATAAAAAAAATAATCATTGTAATTTATTGTGACTAAGAAATAAATAACAAATAGTCAGCTCAATAAATAAATCGACGTAATCGATATTTCAACTTATATAATAGAGCTACCAAAGAATGAGTAATGTAAAAATTATATTGATTTTGATTCGAGTCGAAAATATTATCGAAAAATTAAGATACAAAATTGAGAGAACTAGGTGAGCCCTAGATGTTTATCGAACATGTCAGTAGAAATTAGATAATTTTAAAAAATCCATGGTGTGGTAAGGGTAGGTTAATAGTTCTTTAAAATATTTGATGACCATTATATTGTTTTCAAAAGGTTTCTAAGGAGGAATCTTTACACAAGAAAGGTCTTGTGGAGGACCATGGCTCCATCCATAGTAATTAATTGGTTTCCATGACAAATTTTCTTAAAAGAATTTCGACTTAATTCTTTTAGACGGATTGCGATACAATAACTAAGCTTTGTTAATACGCCGACAATTACTTTTAAATGAGAGATAGCATAGAAAAAGATTTATCATTTAATACTTATCATAAGTATATATTAATTGATAACATTATTTAAAAAAAATTATCAGACAATGTTACCAATCTGATTTCATACCGATGTATTTTATCACATACATACGTAATTAACGAAATTCTTTCTTTCTAGCGAATGGGACCATATTAAGAATAACCCAATAGGAAATCGTGAGCAGATTAATAATGCCATGGTGCAGCATCACAAACACGTATTCTTCGCTGATCAAATGCAAGATTCTGTGCATGAGCACTTATCTTTTCAAAAGACTGAAACTCAGGCTGAACCACTTGTCGTTCCAAGGCTATTCGTTGTTTATGATAATATAGAGGCCAGTGAGTCTGGGGAATCACCTGAGTACAGTACGGTTCTGGATGCACCAGTTTATAAATTATGTATACAAGATGGTAATGAACCCGGTAAGTAGCATTTTGTTATTATGTTATAGCATATTATTATAATGTTTAAATCACCCTAAATTTCGTTTTATCCTTGTCAATGTGTGAAGCGAAAAAAATAATGACATGGTTATTATGACATGGTTAACAAAACACCATGCTTGACCAATGTGAAATTCTAACCAGCATAATATATATCTTATTTTAAAAGGAAAATAAAATAATGTCTACTTTATGTTTATTTCCAGGATACGTCAGACTGCAGAAATTAGAAGTCTTAAAAAATACAGCAAAACAACAATTGAATACACATAAAAATGATTCAGATAATAGTGTGTACACAGATTCCGAAAGAGAATCTTTTACATCAGATGGCGTTTTAGAATCAAATAGAGACAACTTATTAGAAAATAACAAAAATCCATTATGTGACATGCATACAAAAGATAAAATCTTGAAAGATAAGGATTCTAATGTCACTGTCGATACAGTAGACGGAAGAAGAGCTAGTGGTCCAATCAAACAATTCAGCTTACAAGCACAAAAGGGCAGCATATCAAATATTAATTACTATAAAAAAGTATGTCACACAATACATGAAGATATTGAAAAAGATGATCAAACTGTTATTTCAGACACAAAAGGTGTATTTTATGAATATGAGAAACCGCGAAAATCTATTTTGAAAAATAGTAACAATACGAAAATTCCTGTAATAGAAACCAAAACTAAAGTGACTACCATGGATACAATTTCTGAAGATACTGAGACTTCCGGCTATAGATCAAATTCGTATGGTCGACAAAATGATTTTAGTGGGTCTGAATCTGACTATGGATATTCAACTATTACACAATCTGCAACGCCAAAGAAAATTGAACTTAGTTTACATTCAAACGAATCACCAACATCGGGTGTTCTTCCTGATGAAATATGGTCCGCTGAGGATGTACGTCTTGATTATTGGAGTGAAGATGATAAATATGAAGATGACAATGAGTGCGATCCAAAAATGATTGATTCTAGAAATTTGTATGAGACCAAATATTATTTGAACTCTACGGGATTCATGAGACATTTTGTGGATATTTTTATAACTGACTTAGGCTCCTGTCTAGAATTTCCTGAAGATGCTATTCATGACGCGTTAACACAAGGAGCTAGTGTTTATTGTAACACAATAAAAAATGAGCAAGCATTAAGCTGCGAAATATATCCAGCTGTCTCAGCACCATGGCTAATTGCTGCACGTCCATTTATTACTCGTGAAAGAAAACTTACTACAAACCCTAGAACCAATCATTGTTACCAATGGCCTACTAAAGAGATGGTCAATGAAGCTAGAGAATCAGGGTGTTTTCTTATACCTATTGGATACAGAGTTAAGAGAGGTGAAAATCCCGATCGAAAACTGCAATGGAAAGTTGTTTTTCCAGCGGCAGAACGATACTTAGAAAAATTTCTAGCTCATTCTCATGTACGGTGTTACTTATTTGCGTTAATACTTCATAAAGCCTTCATGGAGAATGATACATCGAAAGTGGGAATAGAAGCGAGACATATTAAACATCAATTGTTTTGGCAGTGTGAAGAGAATTTTGGAACATGGCCCGAAGATCGACTGGGACAGCCTTTAATAAAATTTCTAAAGAAATTTTATAATCGTTTTGCTCAAAGCAGATTACCGAATTATTTTATGAGTAATTGTAATGAATTTAAAAATATTCCTACCCCTGTGTTGCGAGATCTTCAAAAAAAGTTAGCGGATATTCTAGAGACACCAGTAACTCATACTCTATATGCTCTCAGTAAGCTAAATTATCACAAAAAGGACTTTTATCCGACATTTGATGCTCACAGGCTTTACGAAATTTTGACATGTAACAACCCGTTGCGTCTCGTAAATCCAAGTATTCCTCTGTCTGTGTCAGCTATGCATAATTCAGATGTTAAGAAAAATACTTTTAATAATAAAACTAAAGTAAATGACACAGAGTACTTAAGGAAAAAAAGAAAACAGAAGGAATTGGAAAATCAGGCAAAAAGGGAGGCATATAATAAGAAACAGAAAGTCTCAGCTACTGCTAAAACAGAAATGAAACCTAATGTAAGTACAGTACTATATATTTTTTTAAATTAATGCAATGAAGCATTTGGCTTATCTAATCATAAAATATGTTTATTTACAGATAAAGTTGCCGTCAAAAATGGAACCGCAACGTCGTCGCTTAGTTTTAGAGTTTTTCATACCCCACTTTATCGCAATGTCGCGTTCCAGCGAGAAATTTGAGGCCATTGGACAGGCTATAATATATTTGGAACAAGCACAAAGATTGTGTATACTTTTACAGAGTGAACCAATGGGCGAGTCAACAGCAAATGATTATTTGGAAGTTATAAAAGATAAATTAGATGACTGTCAACGCAAGCTTGCAAATCAAGTTGGTTACAAATTGCCTCTTCGAAGAGAAAGTGTCTTGGAACGAACGTCCCCACGAAAGAGAGAAGAGAAAAAACATCGACACCGGTTTGACAAAAATCACAATATTACTGATAGTCAAGGTATACCTGCACTCACGTTTGTTGATGTTCACCTTGAAGAACAAAATAAAAATGGAATTGTTAAGTTTACTGAAATGGAATGTGAAGAGTCAAAATTATGATAACTGATATATTTTTGTAGATATAATTGTTAAATTTCAGCGTTTGCTAGAAATCTTCGGTGGAAACCGAAACTCCGGTCAGACACTGGTATTACATAGTACAATATTAATATTGATAAATAAGAAACGGATTAAAAAAAATACATGGCGGTATTTAAGAATCTTTTATCGTAATCCACGGTCTATATATGATACCGACGTCAAAGTTAACAAAGCGATAATAGAGTTGTAGTATCTTGCTATACTTACCAGCCAAAAATGATCTTCCCACTAGTTCCCACACCATGTTTTAAAGAAATCTATCTAACGAACGTGCAGAAAAAATATCCGCTCTTATTCAAAGTCATGAAATTTTGACTTCGCCATATCTGTACATTCAAAGTAAGTAACTTTATCTTTATACAATCAGATAAGATTTTAATGGATTAGAACTTTTGTGATGTAAATAATCAAATCTATTGTTACTTACTTGACATTACAGATTGGTCTCTCTTTTGGATGATTTATCTTTCTTGTACTAAGATCAAGAAAGAATAAAGTCGCAGAAAGATAATTATACAAAAAATCCTTCTTTAGTGAAGGAACTTTTTGTAAATTTTAAAGAACAGTTCATACTGTTTTACTGTGCACTAAGACACTTTGGAGTTAATGATATTTTCATTCATTTCATGTGATGTTATTTATTCAACAAGGATAAACTAATAAACCACTAGAATACAATAACATTAAAATTGAACTAAAAACTAAAGTAACATTAAAAATTAAAAACGAATATTAAAAAAAATAAAAAAAAAATTTAAGCTATCTCTTTAATTTTTTCCTTAATTTGACAATCACTGTAGCGCGTGCAGTTAAGGAAATGTATCATTAACTCCAAAATTTATTTCTGCAACTCATGATTTAGTTTTGTATAATACCGCCACTGGACAATTTTCGAGAGATATATAGAAATTTATTATTATAATAATATAAAATAAGTTGCCACACATAATAATAACTTTAAATAAATAACTATTCTTGGACAAATCACACAACGCCATCTAGTTCCAAACTAAGCAAAGCTTGTACTATGGATACTAGATTGCTGATAATAAGAAATAAACATAAATACCTTTTTTTTTGTAAATAAATACTTATTTTCATAGAAAATAACCAGACCAAGACAAACAGTTCATGCACACAAATGTTTGCCTTGCGCAGGATTCGAACCCGCGGCCCTTGGACAAAGTGGCCATTGCTAGCCACTCGACCACTGGGTCTGTCAAAATAAATAGCTGCAGAAGATATAGAATCTCGTTAATAAGTATGTTATAAATATTTAAGCCGACAAATAATAATAAACATATATGGTTATATTATTTTTCGTATTATTTTTTTAGTAGTATTATTTTGTTTATATTAAAATAAATAAAAATCGTTTATTATTATATTTACATTAAAATTAAAAAGTATTACGTGTAATATAATATGACAGTGAGATTGGTTAACATGATTAAGTGATAAAATAATGTGAAGAAATATAATTTTTAAAAATAACTTATATTGTAAATACTTACAGACCTTACTGACTCAATCGTCTTAAAAATTGTATAATCTACCAATAGGTAGATATACTCCATTGTAAATTAATAATTTTCAGTGTGTAAATATTACATATTGCTTAGTTTACTCAAGTTCTTCTTTACAAAATAAAAATATCTATCATCTTTTCGCATTTTGTTATTTTATGTAGAAGTTTCCTTTATGACGTAAAAAGTGAAGGCTGGTTTTATAGGGTTCCGTACTCAAAGTTCGCCAAGGACCCTAATACTAAGCATCTGCCGCCGTCCATCTGTCTGTCTGTCTGTCACCAGGTCTACACCTCAAAGCCCAAAAAGGTAAACGCTGGCGTCCCCCAGGGTTCCGTGCTGTTACCTACGCTTTTTCTTTTGCATATTAACGACCTTTTGCTTTTTAACAATATCCATTGCTATGCAGATGACATCTGAGCTATGAGGGTCGTGCTGGAATTAAGCGTGAAGAGGTTGAAGAGTTATGTGGAACGAAGGTGTTAGAGCTGAACGACATCCTATCAAGGGTGGCCCAATGAAAACACAATCTCGTCAGCTTTAACCCAAAAAAAACACAGGCTTGTGCGTTCACGGCGAAGATGGTCCCTTTCTCCCGAGTCCCGACTTTCCTGAACACTCCTCTCGACATCAATGATCACCTTTCTATTCTCATTTTGAATCTGCGCGCAGATCTGAATCATAGAGATTACATCCAAAGCGTCATCACAAACGCCTCTTGCAAACTCGGAGTCCTGAACAGGGTGCGGCAATACTTCACACCAACACAACGACTTCACTTTACAAAACGCAGATTAGATCGTGTGTGGAATACTGCTCGCATCTCTGGGAAGGTTCTGCAAAATACCTTATGTATGCTCTTGATTCACTGCAAAGACGCGCCATCAGAATGATAGATGACCCGAAGCTTGGTGCAACTCTCGAACCTTTAGAACTCCGCAGTTTAGGGGGGCTCCCATACCACAAATGTTATTTTTTTGCTCTGTATTAATAACGGCAACAGGTAAATGCTTGAAATATTCACAAAATATTTATTTGTTTGTATATAAATAAATAGGGACAAATCACACAGATTGAGCTAGCCCCAAAGTAAGTTAGAGGCTTGTGTTATGGGATACTAACTCAACGATACTATATTTTATAACAAATAAATATATAGATAAACATCCAAGACCCGAGGCCAATCTGAAAAAAGTTCGTTTTTCGTCATGACCCGACCGGGATTCGAACCCGGGACCTCCTGGGTGGCGGTCTGGCGTGGTAACCATTACGCCACGGAGGTCGTCAGTATGCCTATTGACTTTAAAAATAAATAATTAAATTAAATTATAATAAATGGGGGCCTCCCATACAACTAATGTTGTTTAGATAATGGTACGGAAAACTTTGTATGCGAGTCCGACTTGCACGTGGACAGTTCTTTAATTTGCGCGGGAAAGCGGTAGCCATGCAAACGAATACCTACCTATTTGAGATGTGAAAAAAATAGCGCTGTCTAGCTCATACAAAACTTATAATGAGCGGAAAATGAGAGAAAATACGCGGGAAAAGTAGTTATAATGAAAGAATCCAACTGACTGGGCATTATAAATAAAGCCTATCATCCAGAGCCGGATATAATATGGATAAAAAAAAACCTACGGGAATCATACATTTATTTGAGACTTAATTTCTGTATATATAGTTGGCCTAAACCCTGCCCAAGATGTAGATTATTAACTTGATGGTGTTACGACTGCACACGGGCGCTACAAGGGCGAGACTCGCCTCTTTAAAGTTAGGTCCGAAAACACGAATTTAATAGTATAATATACCAGTATTCCAAACAAGAAGCAGTCAATGAATAAACAAAGGCCCAAAGAAATGGCAAACGGTTAAAGCATCTCCATACGCTTGAATTTTATTTTATTTTATTTATATGTATAATCATGCTCAAAACAGCATTACAACAAAAACATTTAAAAGAAAGATACAATGATATAGATAAAAGGCTAAATTGTTAGGCCAGGGTAATAATAATTCACTTAATAAAACCCGAAAACCGATTCTATTTCGATTCAAACACACTCGCTGTCCCGTTTAATTCCTATTTTGTATGAGTGAGACAGCGATTGAATTTGAATCGAAATAGAATCGGTTTTTGTTACGAGAATAGGGGGTCAGGAACTAGTGCGTACAACATGTACCCTAAAACTGTACCCTGGGGTAAAAAAAAAAAATGAAAATGAGCTATAACTTTTTTGTTTTATACCGGATTTTTTTGCGCTCCCGTGTATTTGAGCGGGGCGGGGTTCGCTTGGAAGCATCAGCTGGGCGGGAGTCATGCTAGTGTGTGATCACGACAAGACGTGGGCGGGGTACTCAAGCACTCTTGGGTACGGTTAAGGTATTATATTAATTACGATTATTGTATGAATGTTATCCCGAAATAATACATGTTGTTGTGTTGTTTGATACACGTCTTTTATTTAAACACTACCTGCCACCCTACCCCTACCCTTCCCCTACCCCTACCCTATCCTACCCTACCCCTACCCTATCCCTGCCTTACCCCTGCCCTACCTCTGCCCTACCCCTGCCCTACCCCTACCCTACCCCTACCCTACCTTTACCCTCACCCTACCCCTACCCTACCCCCCACCCCCACCCCTACCCTACCCTACCCCTACCCTACCCCTACCCCTACCCTACCCCCCCCCACCCTAAATACATATAACATATTACAAACATTATAAAATTAAATTAGCAAAAAAATAAAAATAAGATAATAGTAATTGATAACCAAATAATAATACATAACATCAATAAATATATAAAAATAATAAATCTAAATTCCATTAAAATTATCAGTTAAAAATTCATTTATAGTATAATAACACTTCTCGTTCAATAATTTTTTTAATCTACTTCGAAACAACGAACACGGGAGCTCCTTTATTTCCTTTGGCAATTTGTTGTATATTATAGGTGCCATACACAAGATACTTTTGCGCATCATTGTAGTTCTGCAGCTGCGAAGACAAAGTTTGTGTTCATCACGCCTTTGGCGGACGACAACATCAGACACTCGACAGAACAAATGTGGATTTCTCTTTACAAACATGGCTGTCTCAAAAATATATAACGATGGTACTGTCATTATATTATATTTCCTGAAAAACGGCCTACAGCTTTCCATCACTTTAACTTTGAACATTGTTCTCATGCAGCGTTTTTGATATTTGAATACCACTTCTACATCCGTGGAGTTGCCCCAAAATAATATGCCATATCGTAGGTTTGAAGCTATCAAACCATGAAAAGCTGTGAGTAAGCCATCTAAACCTATTACATTAGAGTCTGAATATTACATATATTTATTTATTTATTTTCTTACATAGGATTTCTATATGGGGTTTCCAGTTTAGTTTACTATCTATATGAAAACCTAAAAATTTTGTGAAATCTGTGTCTTTTATATTATAAGTGTTATAGTGTATGTTAAGTTGTATTAAATTATTATTTCTTTGTCTAAAATGAATTATGTTAGTTTTGTTTAAATTAATTAGTCTTATGATGCTTCAGCCCCTTCAATCCAAATCTGGAAGAAGTTTATTTTGTCCGAGGTCAAAAGACCGTAAATCACGCACTCGATGTGAGAAGTGCAAAAAATGTATGTTAAGAACACCAAAAAAAGATTTGCCAAAACTGTTAAAATATATCTCTTTTCTTCTAGAATTAAGCTCAAAATGTGAGACTGAAATATGTTGTGCCATAAAAGTCTATGTACGTTAAACTTTAATAATTTGTTTATTTTCATTTATTATAAAAGATGTTTTATTTACCGGGGTACTCCAGCACCCCTGGGTACTGTTACTTAAAGTCTAATATGGGATCGGTTCTAGGGTTAAGCGTAAGTATATAACGTAGTTTATTTTCTTTACACATATATACAAATTGTAAATGACAAGAAAAAGTGCCTGAGAAGGTCTAATTTCTGAAATAAACGATTTCATTTCATTTCGTTTGAACTAACATGAGTTACAATTAAAATACCGGGCAAGTACGTGTCGGGCCACACCTTTGTATCTACTTCGTGGGCCACACATAATGTAGGATTCCGTATTTGCTATGCTTTGCGTGCTTGCAGATGAGTATAATGCCACATTCTATGACATTTGTACACGTACGTACGTTTTCGTCAAAGAAATTTTACTTCATGAGTTCGTCGGCTATTACTCGGTAACTAGTAAAGCCTATTTAACCGTTATAGTTTTCCTTGTAGGTTTTCACTACATGGACTACTACCATGAATTTTTTCGAATTTCTAAACATAAGACTTTCGAAGGTAGAGGGGGGGGGGACCACCGTGCAAAACAAAAATTGACACGTTAAATGTAAATAATTCGCAAACGGATCATTGTATCGGAAAAAGATCTTCCCACACCCTCGATGTTTTTAAGAGACCTATCTAACGATAACCCACAATAGAGGGTCGGTGTGAAAAAATTTTTTTATTCCTACTTTACCTGTAGGGGAAAAAAAATATTTTTAAAATTTTTATTCTACCACTTTGTTAGCACTATTAATATGCGTATACATACCAAATTACGGCTTTCTAGCATTAAGAGTCTAGGCGCTAGAACGAGGAAGGACAGACGGACAGACGGACAGACGGACATGGCGAAACTATAAGGGTTCCTTGTAGTTTACTACGGAACCCTAAAAAGGTATTATAAAAATGAATAATTTAAATTGTATAAATTTTATGAAAATTTTCGATAAAAGACACTTGGTTAGAGGGGCGGGCATGGTTTCTTATCCACTACTTGACATCACTTTTAGGACTCATTCAATTCAGCATTGAACAGCAAGCGTCGTCGCACACTGGGACCCTTCCATACAACGCAGTGCTCAAAACTCTAAATATAAATATAACGCAAAAAAAATATTAAATAAATTAAAATTACTTTATATTTATGACAAATTTATTAATAAGGCATTATATTTCGTCTCTTGAAGCATCAGACTCATTAAAAGATATGTCAGTTTCCTCTAGAAGCATATCTAGTACTTCAGGATCAAATGGTTTACTTTTACCTACTTGTTTAGGTCTTAAATTTGTTATAACAGGGTCAGATGATACAAGTAGACGCTGAAATACGTCTTCTAAATTACTTTGTCTTGAATTTTTTCTGGAGAAGCGCTCTCTATATATTTTAAAATCTTTATTTCTTGACTCCTGAGCTTCTTCACTTAACTGGCCGATTGGTAATAAACAATTTGATATTATGATTTCTCCGTGTATTAAAATTTTATGCAGTGTTGTAGTCATAGGGTACCAAGGATAAAGATTTACATATACCTAATTCAGCAGTATTGATACAAAATGTTTTAAATTTATTTGTATTGATTTTAAATCCACTTGATATTGTTTGTAAAATTATATAAAGCTTGTGAATTAATGTCGCATCAATACCAGTTATTGATGCAGATAGCTGACTATTCTAGCTCACTAAACTTTTTATCTACAGACTTATAGTTACTTTTGAATAGAATTTCACATAAGTTTCTATTTTTTATGGTAAAGTATGATGAAGATATCCCGCCTAAAATAAATGAAACATAGTCATTTTATAATAAAATTAAAGTTATTTAAAAACACACTATGTAAATATATTATTCAAAGCACTTTTAATTTAATGGAACTGACTATGCAGTTCAATATTATGTCGATTTTATAGTTCGCCATAACGCCTGATAAAAAACTCACACTAAGAAAACATTTTTTTTCTCGAAAATGCGCAAAATACTATAGCTTCTCTCTTCAGTTCTATTTTCAGTAACATGTCCTAGGTATAGAAAAAAATATTACAAAAATAGTAATTTGCGCAAATAAAAAAAAAATGCAAACAAAAATTCACTAAATAAAAACATCATACGGTCGCATTTAATTGGCTATTCATTGAAAACTATGAAACGTTCAGGTTTATAAAAAATATTTTAAGAATTACCATACCTTGATTAGTATCTGACATGACGCACTTCAATCAAATATGTCCGTGACTTTCAAAATAAATTTTGTATTATGGGTAAAAATTTAATACGTTTTCGTTTTACTAATAAACTTGCACAAAATGGTAAACTTTGAGCTGATTTACTTGGCAATAGGTAGCAGTTACTGACTAATATAATTATACAAGTAACGTCATACATTCTAAGGTATACCCTACCATAATTTTTTTTCTGAAATACCCGCATTTTGAAAATCGAGTTTTGAGCACTACGTTGTATGTAAGGGTCCCAGTGTGCGTCGTGCGTGCGTACTCGCGACAACGCGGATGCGTACACGTCACATACGTTCATCGAACTTGATCGAACTCTGCGTATGCCCAAGAAATGCTAGTGTAAGTAGTTTTATATGCGAGCGTCCATCTGTGCTCGAGCTATCCAACGGTGTATCTCAGGATACTTTTATTTCCACTTCAATCCACCATTCGCGATCACGAGTTAAGTACTTCTATTCACTAATAAAACCTAGCTAGCATGTTCCAGATTATAATCATTTTCCATAAGCAATGCAGCTCTAATCAATTTTCTGCGACATTATCGATAGTTAATCAGTGTTTACTGTTGATAAGGAAAATTAAATCAGTTAAAGACGTATTTATGAATAATTCCACAGTACTGATTGGGATATTTACAGAAGCGTACATGGATATAGGCAGTGATTGCCTTTGTCTACATTAAATCTCTAAAACGTGATATAGTGTATTTTTGTAATAATAAATAAAATGTGCCTAGTAATTCACATGCACAAGCATGACAGATGACTTAAGCTTCGATAATAGTGTAGTTAGTTAGTATATCTTGAAGATGGGAAACTCAAAATCAAAGAGGTTAAAAGAAAAAGATGATAAATTCTTTGATAGGGAACGACGGAAAGAGCTAATAAATGAGGAAAAAAAGAAAATAAGAGTGAATCCTATTCACAAGAGAATAGGGATAGTGGAACCACCGGTGACGCCGGCCACCTTGGCATCAACGCCACCGCCGCCACCAGCTGCCATCGCTGGACCTTCCATCAATCTGCGCACATACGATGATGAGGCTCTTGACCTCATGCGATACCAACTTCACTACGATTCAGATGCATTTTTATTGAATAATATTCTGCTCTCAGTTCAATTCTTCAGCAACTTTGAAAAGTAAGCCGATTTTATCAATACTTTTTCGTTGCCCGGTCTAGAAGGTTACTCTAGTCAAGAATCTACTTGTTACATGGTTTTATGGAACTAACTGATATTTTTAACTGATAAAAAGGTAGTTTACCGGTGATACTGACAGCTATAAAATACACTCTCAGGTATAGTCGCCGCTTCGAGTGAGCATGACGGTAAACCGTAGCCGTAAAAGGTAAAGGTAGCATAGGAATATAAGGAAAATGCTACTTGAAGTAAAAAGTTCTAAATTAATCGTATTTGCTACGTTGCTATTGTTTTCAATGGGTTGATTTTCTATTGGGTTCTATAGTTACAAAAACTATTTGTTACTTAATGACGAATCATTATTGTAGATCCTTCTAAAGGAACTTTGTAAATCGTCCTAATCCTTTCAGATATGTTGCGATACAATAACTAAGCTTTGTCAATATGCCGACATTTAATACGTATCATAATTATTACTGTATTAATTGATAACGTATACAAATCTATGAAGATCTATCAAATTGTTAAAGATCAGTGAATGCTACCTGATTCTGACGTTTTACATAGATATGTATGTACTTTATCATATACTGGACATGTGAAATTAACAAGATGTTTTATTTTATTTCTAGAGAGCAAGAACACATCAAGAATAATCCAATAGGAGATCGTGAACATGCGATCAATAATGCCATGGTTCAGCATCACAAACACGTTTTCTTCGCAGATCGAATGCAAGATTCTTTACATAAGCACTTGTCTTTCCAAAAGACTGATACCCAGTCTGAACCACTTGTTGTGCCAAGGCTCTTCGTTATTTATGACAATATTGAGGCCAGTGAGCCTGGAGATTCAGCTGACTACAGCACGGTCCTGGATGCACCAGTTTACAAATTGTGTATAGAAGATAGCAAAGAACCCGGTAAGAAACTTTTTACGAAAATATTTCCATCGCACGAAAAGACATCGTGCTGATATGTTGCGATGAGCGAAACAAATATCAGTGAATGTGTATTCTTTTCATAACTGTTATCTAATTTCAAATGATTTTCAATTTCAGGATACGTAAGACTGCAGAAGTTAGAAGTATTAAAAGGCCCAACTACACAACCAAATGACCTAACGAGTACTCAGAAAACTGATTCAGATGATAGTGTGTATACAGACTCGGAAAAAGAATCTGTTATATCAGATGACTTTTCAGAATCAAACAGAAAAGAGTTTATAGATATGCTCAAAAACAAATTAAATGATTTGAAACCTAAGGAAGGATTTTCAAAGAAGAAGAATTTTACTATTAATAATGATCCAGTGGAAGGAAGAAGAGCCAGTGGACCGATAAAGCAAATCAGCTTACAAGCTCAAAAAAGCAGCATATCAAATATTAATAATTATAACAAAGCAAGCCATACAGTACAAGAAGACAACGAAAAAGACGATCAAAGCACTATTGAAGAAACAAAAGACGTATATAATAAAAACGAAAAATCTAGAAAACATTTTTTAAAAAATAATATCAATACAAGAAGATTAAGCGGCCCAGTTAGAGAGTTCAAAACGAAAATAATAACTATAGACACAATTTCTGAAGATACTGAGACTTCTGGCTACAGATCAAATTCAGGAAGTCGCCAAAACGAATTTAGTGAGTCGGAATCTGACTATGGGTATGCAACTATTAATGAATCTACAACACCAAAAAAAATAGAGCTCAGTTTACCTTCCAACAAGTCATTAACGTCAGGTGTTCTGCCTGATGAACTATGGTCTGCTGAAGATATACGTCTTGATAATTGGAGTGATAATGAAGATGATGAGTCTGAGTTCGATCCAAATATGCTCGATTCTAGGAATTTATATGAAACTAAATATTATTTGAATTCTTTGAGATTCATGAGAAATTTCGTAGATATTTTCATAACTAATTTAGGCTCCTGTCTGGAATTGCCTGCTGATGTTGTTAATAATGCGTTAACACAAGGAGCTAGTGTTTACTGTGACACTTTAAAAAACGGACAAGTCGTCGGCTCTGAAATATATCCGGCTATCGTTGCTGCTTGGCCAAATGCAGCAAATCAATTTGTCATTCGCGAAAGAAAAATTATACAGAATCCCAGAACTAACTTTAGTTACCAATGGCCTACTAAACAGATGGTCCATAGAGCTATTGAATTAGGATGTTTTCTCGTACCTATCGGATTCAGAGCAAAGAGAGGTCAAAATCCTGAACAAATAATGCAATGGAGAGTTATTTTTCCGGCAGCGGAACGATACTTAGAAAAATTTCTAGCACACTCTCACGTAAGGTGTTACTTATTTGCATTAACATTACAAAAAACCTTTATGGAAAATGAATCATCCAAAGTTGGGTTAGAAGCTAGCCATATAAAGAATCACTTGTTTTGGCAATGTGAAGATAATTTTGCAAAATGGCCAGAAGATCGATTGGGAGAAACTTTAAGAACATTTCTTCAGAATTTTTATATTCGTTTTGGTCAAAAGAGATTACCGAATTATTTTATGAACAATTGCAATGAGCTCAAAAGCATTCCTAAACCGGTAATGTTAAAACTTCAAAGAAAGTTAGCAGATATTCTGGAGGCACCAGTGACACATGTTCTATATGCTCTTAGTAAGCTAAATTATCATAATAAAGACTTTTATCCAAAATTTAATGTGCACAGGCTATACGAAATTTTGACTTGTAAAAATCCATTGCGTCTGGTAAATCCAAGTATACCCGTATCGGTTTTACGTACTAGTGATGGTTCAGATGTTGAAGAAGAAAATGGCTCCGATCTTTGGGATAGAGCTAAAGTACAAGACAAACAGTACTTATGGAAAAAACAGAGACAGAAGAAGCAAATGGAAGCTAAGAGAAAGGCATTATATAGCAGCAAACAGAAAGCAGCTTTACGTGAAAAAGAAATGAATCCTAATGTGAGTACATATTTACATAGAGTGTATATTATTGTCCGTCTGTCAGTCGATCCGTCATGCGTCAATCTGTCAAACTTTTCTTTAAAATTAATATAAAATACTCAGGCCTATTGCAATAGAAAAAATCTAACTTTACAGTCAAAATATTACGGTATGTTTCGTTTTACATACAAATCGCAAGGCATCAAAAACCTAAAGGGGAGTTCCCATTGATCTAGAAAGAAATTTTTGAAAGAAGCAAGGCTATGGGACACAAGTAAAGACAGTAAAGTATTTAATAAAAAACTCGTACTATTTGCAGCTGGTAAACTAACCGCTAGTTATACCGATGTAAATATATCTCCAACTTCACCTTTTTTTTAATACTACTAACGTGGCAAACAAGCATACGGTCCGTCTTATGGTAAGCATCACCGTAGCCTATAGACCAGGCGCGTCCAACATACGCCCCCCGGGCCACCATCCGGCCCACGTAGGCCCTACATCCGGCCCGCGAGCTAGCTAGTTAAATTTTTTAAAGTCATCCCTAGCATAATTTTGCGGCGGGCCAAGAAATACCCAATAGCAAAGTGAGCTTTAAAACATTACTCCTCTTTAATGTTTTAAACCTCACTTTGCTATTGGGTATTTCTTTGGCCAGCTATGGTTACACACATACTTGACCTGGCCTTTAATGTTTTATAGCTCACTTTGCTATTGGGTATTTCTTTGGCCCGCTATGGTTACACACATGCTTGACCTGGCCTTTAATGTTTTAAAGCTCACTTTGCTATTGGGTATTTCTTTGGCCCGCTATGGTTACAAACATGCTTGACCTGGCCCGCCGCAAAATTATGTTGGACACCCCTGCTATAGACGCTTGCAATACCGGTATCACTCACGCATTGCCAACCCTCCCAACACCCCTAAGTGGAGCTCTGGGGACCTTACCGCAGGAACACAGCATGGCCGAGAGTGCCGAGACCAATGCTATTTGGCTACGGTCTTCTGTAAGGTGGAGGTCCTTCCCCAGACGGGCTGTTCTGATTTGAGCGGATTATCCGCTGTGCCCTACCTCTTTTATTAAAACCTTTACCTTATTACCTTTTTTTTTGCTAATAAACAATAGTGTATACTAATCACACAAAATGTTAATTTACAGATAAAATTGCCGTTAAAAATGGAACAGGAACGCCGCCGCTTAGTTTTGGAGTTTTTCATACCCCACTTTATCGCAATGTCGCGTTCAAGCGAGAAATTTGAAGCTATTGGGCAGGCCATTATATATTTGGAGCAGGCACAAAGATTGTGTATACTTTTACAAAGTGAACCAATGGGCGAGTCAACAGCAAAGGAATATTTGGATGTTATAAGGGATAAATTAGCTGACTGTCAACGTAAGCTTGCTAAACAAGATGGTTACAAGTTGCCACTTCGTAGAGAAAGTAACTTAGAACGTCCACCACGAAAGCACAAGAAAAATCGCCCCCGGTTTGACAAAAATCACAGCAATTCTCCTACTGATAATCATGGTATAGCTGCATTCACGTTTGTTGCTGATGTTCATCATGAAGACCAAAAGAAAAATGGAACGCTAAAATTCAATGAAATAGATGCTGAAGAATCAAAATTATGAGTTTGTTATTTTCAGTTCAAAGCATGTTGTTTAGAAAGTCAACCATTCTGATGAGAAATTATGAACTACTTAAGTTCAGTATTTCTGCAAAAATGTGTTTGTTGAAACGCTGTACTATTAATGCAAACGTAATTTTTTCAATAAATTACCATAACAGTTTTGAGAGAGTATTGATAAACAAACAACTAAATCCTGTACTTTTCTTGCATTATGAGTTTATGAGCAATATCGATTAAATATAGAGCTAGAATCATAAAAAAAATATTCTTATAGGTACGTTTTTGAACTGAGAACTGAGGTTTTAACTTTAGATTAGTTGTGCGTAGTAGTAGTATAAGACTTATGTAGCTGCAGAAGATATAAGATAGAATCTCTTAATGAGTGTAATATTTACTTTACTTTAGCCAACTATAGGTATTTTCAGACTTCAAGTCGTAAAATAGCTTCTAAAGCGTTTCATCATTCTTTTTTTTTGCAATTTTTAACAATAATTGTGCCTTTATTGATTGACCCTAGCAGACAGCGCAAGAAGAGCCATTCGGACTCAAATTCCGTACTTTGCCTGTCTAATGACTCCTTTACACAATGGGTCATGGTCGCACAGACTTTAATACGATGACGTACAGTATCCAGGTGGATGTGGAAGTTACCGTCACGTGCTGTCAAATAATGTGAATGAAATAAATTAAATATATTTTCGTCATTTAAAAAAAAATATAAATAATGGCGAGTTACAAATGTACCGATATGATACTAACTACTTCAAATTTTATTGTTTACCTGTAAATTTTTATTTTTATTGCTCAACCTGTAAATCAAGCATCAGCACCGCGTAGTGTACATGTGTAGAGGCGTTTATCCATCACTGGCCTTTATTCATACGCATGGTGATAAGTCATCACACACCATTACGTTCTTTACACGATGGATCATCGTGGTAGCCTTAAAATAGGCAGCGCCAGGATCAGAATCGATACCTGAAGAGATTGCGTCTACTCGCGGCAGAGGGTGAAGTACGACCATTCGGTGACGACATGCCCATATTGCCCATTGCTAGATGCGGCTTCAGTATTGGAACTCCGCGGGCTTGATATATAAACCATTATTACTGGTATTAATTTGGTAGTTACTTATTTTATAGGTACTTATAACAGATTATTATTGTTATTATTAGATAGTTACTGTATTATTCTATATAAATAAAACGATTGTGATGAATGTTAAACTTTCTATATCACCTTATGACAGCTCTCCTTCCTTAAGGTAGACCTGCCAAGGCTTAACTACTTCTACGTACTGGTTGTTTGGCGCCAACTACGATAGCATATAAACTCCGTCCCTAACTTCATTTCCGAGCGACTTGTACTTGACTTGACGAAAATGTAATAGAGAGCTAACAGTAGAGCTAGCCTTACACACAGGGTGTAGACTCTCGGAAAGTAATAAAATAGACGGAGTTCAAAGAGAAAGAAAAAGTTAAACCGAAGTAGAACGGAGAGCCCGTCTACTCCACATAACATAATGCTTAGATGAAGATGGCACGAGAGCCCGTTCACACTCTCGTTTTCGCTCAACTTCACGAGTGTAGATCTAGCATCAAATTTAATGAGCACGGTATCCTTTTAGTCTACTATACGCCGCCAGCTAAAGTTAGTTCACCGTAGTTTAGTTCGGTTACCTTAGTTTTGACCAAGTCTTATCTCATGTCTCATACTTTGGGTTTTTTTTTTTAAATAAATAATGCAGCTCTAATCAATTTCCTTTAACATTATCGATGATTAATGACTATTGTTGTTGATACCAAAATCAACAATAGTCATTATCTGATAGACAAGGATATTAATTGGAAATTATGAGGAACCTGTGACACAGGTGCTTAATCAGTAAAGACGAATTAATAAGCAATATCAGTACTAATTAAGAACTGAACAGAAACAAGGACAATAAAATACACAGTGATTATCTCTTTTATTAAATAAAGTATAATTTAAAACGTGCACAATAATCGCCATGAAAAAAAATGCCAGGTGACTTAAACCTCGATATAATCTAATTTGTAGATATATCGATATCATATTATTATATTCTTATCTCAAGATGGAAAACTCAAACTTGAAGAAGTCAAAAGAAGATGACAAGGCAAAAGGAGAAGAGTTCACAGACGCCGGGTCGAGTAACCTCCGGACAGATGACGACAATGCCTTGGATCTCATGCGACATCAGCTTGACCATGACCTTAACGCTTTTTTGTTAAATAATATTCTGCTGTCTGTACAATTTTTCAGGAACTACGAAAGGTAATCCACCTAAATCGAGATATTCAATAAATTGTATGATTAAGCATATTTGAATAGCATAGATATTTAAATAGTATTTGTTTTAATAAATCTTAATAATTTATATGATTAATAAATTTAGGACAATTTTTTTAATTTTATACATTATATCAAATTAACATGTATTTCCAGTGAACTTGGGCTTATTGAGAAGAAAGGTAATAAGGAGCATAAGATTAATAATACTATGGAACAGCATCATAAACACGTATTCTTTGCTGATCGAATGCATAATATTGTGCATAAGCCTTTATCAGTCCAAAAGACTGATGATATTGGTATCAGCCTGGGGGCTGAACCACTTGTTGTTCCAAGACTCTTCGTTATTTATGATAATATCAAGGCCGCTGAGCGTGGCGACACAACTGACTACAGCGCAGTCCTGGATGCACCTGTTTATAAATTGTGTATAAAAGATAGCAAAGAAGTAGGTAAGAATGCTTTTTATGATACTATGTTATGTTACTATTCATCGTAGTAAAAAGGCTAAGTCTCAATAAGCGAAACGAAAAAATAAAGCAATGCTATTCGTCAATGTAAATTCCTCTTATCTAGTATTAAATATTTTTTTAAGGGAATTGATAATGAAAAAAAAAATGTATTATTTCAGGATATGTCAGATTGCGGAAACTAGAAATCCTAAAAGATACAGCTAATCAAACAAATCCACAAATGAGTGCCCATAAAAAATATCTGTATGATAGTGTGTGGTTAAATTTGGAAAACGAATGTATTACTCCAAATAACTTTCCAGAGTTCAACGAAGTAGACCTTTTTGAATTGGCCGATAATAAATTACATGAGATAAAAGTAAAGGAGGAAAAATTCTTAAAACATAATAATTTTAATACCAACATTGACCCAGGGACAGAAAGTCAACCTAGCGGTTTTGTGGGGACCAAACCATTCAGAGCACAAGCTCAAGAGTTTGAGATATTAAACATTAATAACTATAACAGCACATGTCAAATACTTCATGAAGATATTGTACAAGACGATCAAAGTATTAAAAATGAAACACAAGATGTATCTAACGAAAATTCTTGTATACGGAAAGTATTTAAAAAAAATTTTAGAATTAAAAATACAAGAAAATTAAGTAGTCCAGTTAATGAACTCAAAAGTGAATCAATTAGAATAGATACTATTTCTAAAGATACTGAGCCTTCTGGCCATGAAAAATTAATTAGTCCAGTTAATGAACTCAAAATTGAGGGAATTAAAATAATAAATACAGAAGATTCTGAGACTTCTAATTCAAATAGTAGCCAATTTGAATCAAACTATGATTATTTCACTATTGGAAACTATTCTAAATATTTAGCGGAATCCACAACACCAAAAAAGTTAGAGTTCAGTTTACCATCAAATACGTTGTTAACGCCAGGTGTTCTTCCTGATGAATTATGGTCTGCCAAAGAGGTATGTCCTGATAACTGGAGTGACAATGAAGATAATGAGTTTGACGGAATTAACGTTGATAAAACCAAATATTATTTGAGCTCTTTGGGCTTTATGAGGAATTTCGTAGATCTTTTCATAACAAATATAAGCACCTGTCTAGGATTACGTGAAAAACATATTCTGAATGCGTTAACACAAGGACATTGTATTTACTCTGAAATTTTAATGAATGGAAAATTTGTAAATTGTGAAATATATCCGGCTCTCGTTGCAGCTTGGCCAAATGCAGCAAAACAGTTTGTCATTCGTGAAAGAGACATTATACAAAATCCCAGAACCGACTTAAATTACCAATGGCCTACTAAACAGATGGTCTATAGAGCTATGGAATTCGGCTGTTTTCTCGTACCTATCGGATTCAGAGCGACGACGGGTCAAAATCCTGATCAAATACTGCAATGGAAAGTTATTTTTCCCGTAGCGGAACAATAATTAGAAAAGTTTCTGACACATACCCAGGTACGTTGTTACTTATTTGCATTAATAATACAAAAAACCTTTATGGAGAATGAAACATCTAAAGTTGGATTAGAAACAAGCCACATCAAAAACCACTTGTTTTGGCAATGCGAAGACAATTTTACAAAATTTCAAGAAAATCGATTGGGGGAATGTTTGAGGTTATTTCTTCGGACCTTGTATATTTGCCTTAGCCAAAAGAGAATGCCCAATTATTTTATGAATAAGCGCAATGAATTTAAGAGTATTCCGAATCTGGTTTTAGTAAAATATCAAAAAACGTTAGCGGATATTTTGGAGTCACCAATTACACATGTTTTATATGCTCTTAGTAAGTTAAATTATCACGATATTGAAGACAGCTGTGATGACCATAATGAAGACGATGATGATGACGATAGTGATGACGGTAACGATGACGATAATGACGACGATAATAATGACGATAATGAAGACGATAATGTATTTTATCCAACATTTGATGCTCACAGGCTCTACGAAATATTGACATGGAAAAGTGGTAAAGGAATGAAAAGAAATGAAAACAAAATTATTAATCCTAAAGTAAGTACAGTGCATTTTTTGTGTTAAAAAAATGGCAGGTTAAAGCTAACAATCCATCGCTAAGTTCGTTTAACTCAGCTCACATAGTTGCGCCAGTTAACATAATATATGAATTAGTTTGCAGTGAACACACTTGCATGAGAAACTGGCTCTACCAAAAGTCAACTATGTGATCCACTCTAAAGTTTCTTAAAGGTATGTATTATAATTTATAGCACGCGCCAACAACGCGACTCATCTATATATATAAAATGCTTTGTCCTGACTGACTGACTGACTGACTGACTGACTGACTGAATGACTGACTGACTGACTGACTGACTGACTGACTGACTGACTGACTGACTGACTTACTGACTGACTGACTGACTGAGAATCAACGCACAGCCTAAACCGCTCATCGTAAAAATCTGAAACTTGGCAGGTGGACCTATTGTATGACGTAGGCGTCCGCTAAGAAAGGATTTTTCGAAATTCGAACTCTAAGGGGGTGAAAAGGGGGGGTAAAGTTACTATGGGACAACTTGATTCCTTGGTCCAATCTACTTCAAATTTTGTATAAAAATTGTTTAAGATAATTGATGGAAGACGATATGTGACGATATTATGATACTTATTTTATTGAAATTCTTGAAAAAAATGTATTTTGTGGGTAATTTTCTTCGAGTTGATATCAATACTCATACTCCTTAGTGCTTTTGATTTCAACTACATTTCATTTTGACACATCTGTGAAGTGAAGTGTATCATCTGTCATGTAATTATAAATTATGAATATTCAATCATAATGTCGTCTATTTATTCTGTCTGTGATATCGGAAAATCAGCTAAAATTCTAACTATGTATAAAGCGGACTGAATCATATTCATCGATAATAAATAGTAATTAAATTAATGTTAAATTTTATAATATTTGACAGGGTTCAAGTTAAATTGGTCAATGGTTAAATGCATACATATTTATATTGTCTCTTTCTCACTTATAGGAAATCTCATTACGTCGACTCGCTCTATTATTTCGTAGTGTTGTTGTAGGCTATGAGGTTTTGTAGTAGTAGGTATTGAATTACCGATATACTAATACATTTTTTTACGGAAGTGGTAGGAAAACAAGCTCAAGAATATGGATCATTTGATATTAGGTGATTACCGTCGACTATGGAGCACATAGATTCTAGGGTCCCTAACCCATTGCCGACCTATAACAGGAAAAAACAGGATATAGAGAGAAATAGTATAAGGAATGAGTTAGATTTTTTTTATACCACAAAGGTGACAAACAAGAATTTCGGATATTTCACTCCCCGAACGAAACGCATTGCTGCTTCACGTCAATATTCTGTAAAAGGGTAGCTCTTCACCGGTCGGGCTAGCCTATTTCATAAACGCCCACTCCAAAGATTGTAATGAGAAGTATAAAAATATATCTATACATAAGTATGACAATTTTTTGGGTGTGTTCTGAAAAGTGTGGTGTATGATGTAGGCAACCGATATGAAAGGATTTTTTGAAATTCCCACGGGAAAGGATAAACGCACACGAAGTTGCGCGGGTTTCTCTAGTAGTTTATAAAACAATTGAAAATTGATTTTGTTGTGCACTAAGTAATAAGTGTTAGTTTCGAACTTCATTAAACGTAAGCGCGAGTCAGCCTTGGTGGTGACTCTCTTATTATGTGAACTGTAATGTATTCTAATGTAAATAAATAAATCGTTAAACCGAGTCGACAGTTTAAATTATCTAATTAAAATATTTTTATTTACAGGTAAAATTACCGTCAAACATGACCCAGGAACAGCGCCGCTTGGTTTTAGATTTTTTTATAAAACATTTTATCGAAATGTCGTATGCCAGTAAGAAATTTAACGCTACTGCACAGGCTAATACATATTTGAAACAAGCACAACGATTGTGCATACTTTTACAAAATGAACCAACGGGCGAAGCAACAGGAAACATTTAGATCATATAAGTACCGTTGTTGCGGACACGAGCCGATTTTGTAAATAAATAAATTGATTATGTTTTAATTATGTTTTACCCTAGTTTTACGGTTTTATTGAACACTTTGATAATCGGAATTATGTGATTATTTAGTTTAAGTTTAAATACCTTTGTTTTACATTAGAATAAGCTAATTAGATTACGTAATTAGATGTAACATGGATATTTTCACTATTTACGTGCACTATTTACGTATAGGATTTTAGTTCCAAAGTTTTGCCTAGAGCAGCGCTCCTAGATTTGTCCACCTGAGTTGTAAAATCTTGCCGTGGCGCTAGTAAATGAAATTGGTAATAATTTTGGCTTATGATCTTCAATTGTTTTGTGTCTTTACTGTCTTGAATATGTACGGATAGTTAACAAATAATGTGTAAAAGGTTGGTTTCGTCATAGAGTATGTGTGATCAATAACATTAGCGCTGTAAACGTTAAGAATACGACGTTATTGGTCAATTTCGTATCAACTTTTACGTTTTGCATGTATAATTTAAAGTTTACGTGTTTATTTCGGATATTAGTTTTGTGTAGTTACTGTTAATATATCGCTTATATGGAAACAGCGTGTTAGTTAGTTAGAATAACCACGAATATGGAGTTATAAGTTGCTAATTGTAGAATGTAGAGCGCAATAAGCGATATGTGCGTAGTGACTTTTTGCCCGAAATGTCGTCGGAAATTGTCGCAAATTACACGAAAATTATCTCGCCTCCGATTGGTCCGCATGAGGGCCAAATATTGGCTATAAATATGTCAGGGTAGCTCGGTACTGTCACAGTCCAACACAGCTCTTCAGAGAGTGAACAACACCGAGCTACGCTACCAAGAAAGAAATAGTATTGTTTTAAATGAAGATAGAAATAGTACTCAAGAATAAATACAGTCCATTGATGTTAAAAGAAGCAAACCTCGTTTTCCTTTCCGGTATATGGTTCCTGGTGACCATTGCCTACCCATTGCCGCAGAACCATCAGTTTGTCCTTCGAGCCGGATTACGGTTCGAGGTTTGACAAGGCGTCTTTCGACGTGAAAAACCTGGCGTCTTTCGACGTGAAGATCTATACGTAAAGTTGTGCGAAGCATATTGGCGACGCACACAGCGCAGAACGTAGCGCTGATACGTGTCTTGCCGAACGCCGTTAGGTGTAGCGAGCACGTATACTTTGCGGTCGACTTTGGGTCGTTTTACGATCGAAGTCGTCCGTCGACGTAAAGTTGTGCGAAGCATATTGGCGACGCACACAGCGCAGAACGTAGCGCTGATACGTGTCTTGCCGAACGCCGTTAGGTGTAGCGAGCACGTATACTTTGCGGTCGACCTTGGGTCGTTTTACGATCGAAGCTGGTATATCCGAAGAACACCGAACGGTGCGACGTGCGACCGACGGGTTTTATTGAAGATCACCCAACGGTGCGACGACGTCGAGCAACAGGCAGCCAAACGGTTGCGTTGTACTTCGGATCGACGAGACTACGAGCCGCCGTGCAAGACTCTCGTCACGTAGTGTAGTAAGGTTAAGTGTTAGTTGTCAAGTGTTAGGGTAGTAGGTGGCACGGGTATGCCAACCACGCGTAGTATGAGAGCGTATGAGGATCCACCGGCGTCGCCGTCGACTGCGAATGCCGCAGCGACCGCCGCGTTAGGTAACATCGCGAACGTAGAAGATGCGCGGACGAACGCCGCGATGACTACAACCGCGACCGATGTAGGCCCAGTCCGTAGGGAAAGTAGGGCACCTTCTGTGCGATCACAGCGTTCCACGGCTTCAGCGGTTGCACGAATAAGGCAAGCCGAGTTGGAAGCCGAAGAACAGCTGGCGGATCTACAGCGTAGGGAATTTCAGTTACAAGCGGATTTGATTAAGAAACGGTTAGCTGCGGACGTCGCTACCATTAGAGAGGAGACGGACCGCGATAGTGTAGGCGGTAACGAACCAGCGGACGCAGAACGTCGCGTTTCCGACTGGTTGCAGCAGAATCCCAAGCCGATGACTGGGCAAGCTGAACAACGGTTCTCGGAGTGGTTACATAACACTCACATACGAGGGGAGCGCGTTGATGTCGAAACCACGGGATATCGGGATAGTTCACCGACGGCGCAGGAACATAGGCGCGACCGATCGGGCGATAGAGCTATACTTAACCGGGTAACTTTTGACGCAATGCCGCGTAGAGACGAGCCGCCGACGCCGGCACGCTCTCGGGACTTCGGGGCAGATAGGTTAGCTGACGTTTTGGAGAAGTTGTCTAGGGATAGGGCTCCGTCGCGATTGCGGGACTTGCCGATATTCAGCGGCGCCATTGTAGAATGGATGCCTTTCAAAGCCGCGATGGAACAATCGACAAAACTGCACCGAATTAGTGAAGCAGAAAACCTAGATCGGCTCCGATCGTGCCTACGCGGGCAGGCGCGTGAGGAAGTTGCCGCGCAACTTTATACGGCGACCGACCCGAAGGTCGTAATGCAGACGCTGGAACAGAGTTACGGGCAACCAGAAGCCATTATTGATAGGGCACTTGAGGACCTTAAAAAGCTGCCGCGTCTGGGCACTACCGCAGGTGACCTTAACACCTTTGCAGTACGCCTTCAGAGTATCGTAACGGTCTTGTCATGCGTGGATGAGTACGGATACCTGCAAAATCCAATGTTAGCGCGGCAGGTTACGGACAAATTGGGTCAGAACATTAGGATGCGGTGGTGCGATCACGCCGCCAAACACAATGACTCTAAAGTACCGCTGATAGTAGCATTATCACGCTATCTAATGCAAGAAGCGAATAAAGGGGTGCGGTACTCATATTCGCCGTCAACCGCAGCGACAACGGCGCAATCAGTAACAACGCCGGCCAACAGGAACGCGACAGTGGCGCCTCCGCGCGGGCGAGCGGACAGATCACGGGTTAGGGTGTATGCAACTGCGACCGCGAACGCGAACCGAGCGACCACGAACGCGAACGAAGTTCGCAAACGTGAATGTTTGTGTTGCGGAGCTAAACACGATACGTTCCGGTGTCCAAAAGTTGTGAAAATGGAGACTCATGAAAGATGGGAGTGGGCGAAGGAAGTAGGCGTTTGTTTCCTGTGTCTGAATGACAAACACAGAAGAGTCAAGTGTAAAGCGAAAAGGTGCGGTATAGGCGAGTGCCGATCGCCGCATCACGCTTTATTACACGTGACTTACGCGCCCGCGGCAAAAGAAGAAGATAGTGCAATAACCGCGGTCACGCACTTAAGTAGGAACACCGAGGTGTTACTTAAAGTTTGTCCGATCGTGATTAGGGGCAAAGATGGTAGAGAGGTGGATACGTTTGCCATGTTCGATGAAGGCTCTACCATCACACTCGTTAACGACGAGTTGGCTACCGCGTTCGCGGCCACAGGGCCGGAGAGGGCGTTACGTATACACGGCGTAGCATCGACACAGCGGGAGCCAGCCAGTAGGGTGGTTTCCCTAGCGATACGGGGAAAGGCGAAAAATAATTTCCATTCAGTAACGGCACGAACGGTCCGTAACCTATCACTGGGAAGCCAAACTATTCGGCGGGACGTTTTACTTACCCCGCATCTGCAACAGCTGTCGAAAAGCGACGTGTGTTACGCAAACGCGAGTCCGGGAATGTTAATAGGTGCGGATAATTGGCACTTAATAGTGACACGCCGACTGCTTACGAACGGAACAAAGCAGCCCGCGGCGTCGCTCACGAAATTAGGATGGGTGATTCATGGGACCGCACCGAGGTGGGTTATGAATGAGGATTTGAGAGTGATGCATGCACGCACCGCGTCGCGTTGTGATGACGAGTTGAATAGCATTATTGAAAGACATTTCGCTATTGACTCGCTGGGAATTGCGTTAAATCGGAAACCGATACAAGCCGAGGAACGCGCCGTAGAAATGTTTGAGTCTACGGTGACGAGGGTCCAGGGACGCTATGAGGTCGGTTTACCATGGGCGAACGAAAACATAGCCCTTCCCCCCAGCCACGATATGGCATACAAGCGATTGAAGAATATTGAGCGGCGCATGGACAAATCCGAAACTTTTAGGTCTGCGTATACTAGTCAGGTAGACGGACTATTAGACAAGGGATACGCGGTTCCGTGTAATGACAAATGCGAGAACAACCCGCGACTTTGGTACTTACCGCACTTTGCGGTGGTTAACCCGCATAAACCGGATAAAATTCGAATGGTATTTGACGCGGCGGCTAAGTCCCAAAGCACGTGCCATAATGACGCGTTGTTAGAGGGACCGGATATGTTGCAGTCGTTGAACGGGGTCTTATATCGATTTAGGGAGCGCCCGGTCGCCGTAAACGCGGACATTAGAGAAATGTTCCTGCGTGTACGAATACGAACGGAAGATCAGGCGGCTCAACACTTTCTGTGGCGCGGCAACAAACGCACGTCTCCGCCACGAAAGTATCGTATGACGGCTATGCTATTCGGGGCTTAGCTTATAGAGTTCACCGTTTATGGCGCACAGTATTAGGAACAGGAATGCTGAGGCGCACCGGGATATTCACCCTCTCGCATTTAGGAAAATCACGGAAAACCACTATATGGCGATGCGGCGTATGGCGGCCCGCCGGCGATGGCCAAGTACTTTTCTGTTAGACGACGGTATTAACTTTCGCGGCGCTGACATAGAACTAAATGCAGCGATGAAAGAATGGCGCGAAACGTTATGCGAATATGTAACCGCGAAGAAGGTATTTGACCCCGGTGGTCCGAATCAGGGCGACGCCTGGGAAAGAATGATACGTAGTGTAAAGACGGCATTAGCGGTCGTTTTACACGAGCGAGCGCCTCGAGAGGAAGCATTGTCCACGCTCCTCGCGGAAATTGAGTATACAGTAAATTCGCGCCCACTCACACACGTATCAGTCGACCCAGACGACGAGGAGGCTCTCACTCCTAACCACTTTTTGTTAGGCACCGCGAACGGTGTACCGATTTTAGGTAGGAGCGAGTTGGCCGACCGACGGGCGTGGCGCGCGGCACAAGCGTTAGCAGATATGTTCTGGTCACGCTGGATTAAGGAGTATTTGCCCGCGTTGGGACCGCGTGACGACATCCGCCGCGAAAACAGGAACATAGAGGTCGGAGATGTGGTCGTAATCGCCGACGACCAATCGCCTCGCAACGTGTGGCCACGGGGCCAGGTAGAGAAGGTCTACCCGGGACCAGACGGCGTCGTTCGCAGTGTTGACGTGCGCACGCGTGGTGGAATCTTCAGGCGACCTGTTAGACGGCTCATAGTCCTCCCAACGAGGGAAAGGGGCTGCGGAGTCCTTCGCCGAGGGGAGGATGTTGCGGACACGAGCCGATTTTGTAAATAAATAAATTGATTATGTTTTACCCTAGTTTTACGGTTTTATTGAACACTTTGATAATCGGAATTATGTGATTATTTAGTTTAAGTTTAAATACCTTTGTTTTACATTAGAATAAGCTAATTAGATTACGTAATTAGATGTAACATGGATATTTTCACTATTTACGTGCACTATTTACGTATAGGATTTTAGTTCCAAAGTTTTGCCTTGAGCAGCGCTCCTAGATTTGTCCACCTGAGTTGTAAAATCTTGCCGTGGCGCTAGTAAATGAAATTGGTAATAATTTTGGCTTATGATCTTCAATTGTTTTGTGTCTTTACTGTCTTGAATATGTACGGATAGTTAACAAATAATGTGTAAAAGGTTGGTTTCGTCATAGAGTATGTGTGATCAATAACATTAGCGCTGTAAACGTTAAGAATACGACGTTATTGGTCAATTTCGTTTCAACTTTTACGTTTTGCATGTATAATTTAAAGTTTACGTGTTTATTTCGGATATTAGTTTTGTGTAGTTACTGTTAATATATCGCTTATATGGAAACAGCGTGTTAGTTAGTTAGAATAACCACGAATATGGAGTTATAAGTTGCTAATTGTAGAATGTAGAGCGCAATAAGCGATATGTGCGTAGTGACTTTTTGCCCGAAATGTCGTCGGAAATTGTCGCAAATTACACGAAAATTATCTCGCCTCCGATTGGTCCGCATGAGGGCCAAATATTGGCTATAAATATGTCAGGGTAGCTCGGTACTGTCACAGTCCAACACAGCTCTTCAGAGAGTGAACAACACCGAGCTACACTACCAAGAAAGAAATAGTATTGTTTTAAATGAAGATAGAAATAGTACTCAAGAATAAATACAGTCCATTGATGTTAAAAGAAGCAAACCTCGTTTTCCTTTCCGGTATATGGTTCCTGGTGACCATTGCCGCAGAACCATCAACCGTCATCTAAAAGTCCTGACGACTGAACCAGAGTTCAGGTGATCTTTTTATATCAGACAATACCTATGTAAGACCAACCAAGGCTTTATTGATAAAAATGGCTTTTATAATAAAATTAGTATAAAATATGAAGTAAAAAATATTTTGGTGCCTTCAGTTGGTACTTATGTATGACAAGTATCTTTTTTATAATATTGTAGAAATTACAAATAGTAAAAAAAATATTGAATGAGGAGTAAGCTTATAATAGAATCTAGATTGTAAACTATATATATACCTATATGGATACTGGTATTGACCAACAAAGTGGTTGCTAATATATTTAGATTATTTTAAACTTAGATTTAAGAAATAAATGTTTTTTTTTATAAATAAGTTGTTCATAAGCTAAAAATGTAAATGGCCAATGAATAAAGGACTTTTAAATAAATTTTACTTATTTATTTAAATAGACTTTTTTATTTATTTTATTTTATTGAAGGTGATAAATAAAAATTAAAAACATTCACAAAATAGTTTTAATGTAAATAACTACTTGAGGAACTTATATAAATACTAGCTTTTCCCCGCGGCTTCGCTCGCGTTAATTTTATGACTGTATAGATCTCGTTTGACAACAAAACAACCCATAGCGCGACTTGTAGCGCCATCTGTTGGCCGATACAGCGCCCTCTATAGTAGAAAAAATATTTTCCTATTGGAACGACATACTTTCACGGGATCAAAAGTAGCCTATGTTGGGCTCTGTATCCCTAACAATATGTATGCAAATTTTCATAATGATCGGCTGCTTAGTCAAGTCGTGAAGGAATAACAAACAAACAAACAAACTCACTTTTCTTCAGTAAGGATTAGGTACTAAAGACTGATAGAAATTGTCAATGCAACATTTCAAATTCACAATATCGGTCGGATATTGCATACATGTTTTTCTCTAGTAAGATATAAAAAGCGGTACTGACATCAGATAAGTGGATTGACCCCAGCAACCATGGCAAGGAGAGCCATTCGGACGTACATTCCGTACTCTGCTTGTCTAAAGTAGGCAGCGCGAGGATCAGAATCGAAATCTGATGAGATTTCGTCTACTCGCGGCAACGGGTGAAGCACAACCATGCGGCGACGGGCGCGCGTCATCAGTTGCGGCGTCACCACCAGAACTCCGCGAGCCTGGGAAAACAATAAATATTTTAATTAAGATATTGACCATATAAACTGGCATATAAATACTTAAGTAAATGTGTAAAATGACATTGCAATGAGATATGTGTTATATGTCTTTTTTGACCATCACCTTACGAATGGCTGAGCCAATATTTATGATATTTGGTAGGTATGCAGGTAGCTGATACCTTGGATTAACACAGTACTTCTTATCCCGGAAAGTACGCGATTCCCGCAGGATTTCTTCAAAAGTCTGATATAGATGGCGCTACTGTGCTTAAATAAATACATGCAAACGAAGAGTAAATATGTAAAAAAGTAATACTGGCTTTATTACATACCTTTTCGTATTCTTCTTGGCTTTCAAATCTTTCTCTTTGAATTCTGGTCATATAAAGCACATGAGTATCTGCAAGAACGTCTTCGAGGCGTTCATACACTCGCTGCTGTATACCTTTGTCTGCCACGTACTCCATTATGTGTTTAGGCATTCCAAGCCCTGGAGGACTCACATACTGAAGCTGCACTTGGTATAACGTTAGAAGTCTTGCCAGCGAATGCACTGTCCGTCCATTTTTTAGATCACCCACCATTGTTATAGTCAAACCATTCACGGTACCAATTTCCTCACGTATCGTAAATACATCTAACAGAGCCTGCGTTGGATGCTCTCCGACGCCATCTCCTGCATTAATAATTGGTTTTCGACAATGTCGAGATGCTCTCTGTAAGATAAAATACAAAATAAAATAAATTGACAACGGTTACTTTATCCCAAGAACTGCGATTTCGAATCCTTTTCCAAAAACATTTGTGTGCATTAACATGTATGTTTGTCTTGGTCTGGATCTGGATGTTTTCTATTATACATAACTATTTATTTACAAAAAAAAAACATGTATCAGCAATCTAGTAAGGGGCTTTGCTGGGACTAGAATGGCAATGTATGATTCGTCCAAGAAAATTTATTTAAAAAAAAAAAGAAATTAAGCAATACTATAAAACAAATAATTTGTGCAGGCGTTGTAAAAAGAACTTAATATGTGGAACTTACGGCAACTGCTCCAGGTTCAGGATGTCTTAGTACTACAACATCTGCATAACTTGCCATTATAACTACACTATCCTCCAGTGTTTCTCCTTTTTTTGCCGACGAACTCGTAGCATCTGTATGTATGACAGAACCTCCCAATCTTTGCATCGCTGCTGCAAAACTGCAACTGGTACGAGTGCTCACTTCATAAAATATCGAGGACATGACTTTTCCACGCAATATGTCATCCAAGAAACGGCCTTTATTTACGCTGGTTTTCATAAATTGTGCGAGATTGAATATATCATTGAGAGTCTCCTTATTAAAAGAATCCACAGTTATGATACTTTTGCCAAATAAGTCACTTCGTTGACGATGAGACACGGACGATTGGGGTGGATTGTAATTTGAGGTACTATCACATCTTTGTCTTACTACAGTTTGAGGTGGTAATGGTGACATACTTCTTAAGCTTTCATTGAAATGAACATTTAATTTACTTTGTGCATCGGGCTTCAGTTCATTTGATTCTAACTCAAAATCACTAAGTCGACTTAATTCTCCAGAATTATGGAAATCTAGTGCGGAATTTGGACGACTATCTTTTTCTGTTTCACTCTTTTCGACGCGATATATAGGGAATGTATGTTTTTTTGGTGCAGGCCAATCTCGAACATTTTGACCAAAACCTGGAGGCACGAGTATTTGACCTTCCACATAAGCGATTTCACCACGTAAAGTTACGCGATGAATAGCACCACAGACCTTCATTCCTGCAAAAGGAGTCCATTTTGATTTCGTAAATTCCATGGCGGGAGGTATAGTCCACTCGTAATCCATATCGACTTCAACATACGTGTTTTGTTGCTCAGGTAGGTTAAATATTTTACGTGGATTTCTGTGGAACTTGTTGATAAGATCCTCCATTGTAAGACGGCCTTCATGTACTGCATTTAACAACAACGGCAAAATCGTTTCTAAGCCAGGAAATCCTGGTGGTGGTTTTTCAGAATTCTTCTCTTCGACCGAATGAGGAGCATGATCGGTAGCGAATATATCTATGATGTCAATATTCTTCCAAAGTTCTGCTTGATCTTCGGGACTGCATAGGACCGGTCGTACTTCAGCACGTCCGAAACCAATGCGGTCAAGGTCGGCAGTGCTTAAAAACAGATGATGTGGACATACCTCGCAGGTTACTTTCAAACCTTTCTCTTTCGCAGCTTTTACTATTAAGATCTCTTCTTTTCGTGCAATATGACAAATATGGATAGGCCGATCGAGTAATGATGCCATTAGAATAATTGCTCCAGTTTTTTCACGTTCTGCGTGAGCACAAATTGGAATTTTCTTTGGCCAATTCTGAAGATGTTTTTGCCAAATAGTCATATCATCCATTGTTAGAGTGGTAAAAGTTTGGTTAAGGTACATTTTCAATGTTGCTGCCTGAGGTGCCATTTCGGCTATTGTGTCGCAGTTATTAGATGACGCTCCTACGAAAAGTGCATAATCGCAACGTGCACTAACACGGGCAAGTGCCGAGACATAATCATAGGCTGTGCGGTCAACTACAGGGGGATTAGTGTTGGGCATAGCACATATCATTGTTATACCACCGGCTAGCGCAGCTGCGGTGCACGATGCAAAATCTTCTTTGTAAGTAGCACCAGGTTCGCGAACGTGAACATGTACATCAATAAAACCTGGTAACTTTATAATATTCCGGGATGTCATACAATCAGTATGTGTTTTCATTGGTGGAGCACCACCACATTGTTGCATTGCCTGAAAAATACAATAAGAATCATATAAGATGATCAGTAAATTAGACAATGGAATACATATGTTATAGATATATTTTTACAACGTTACCTTTACTAGTAATTTAGCACATTTCACATCTGTCACCAAAGGCACGGCGTAATCAACTGCTAAACGACGTGTACGATAGCCATGTGTACTAAAGGAAGACACACGACGAGCTCCACCGCGCATTGGTAGATTGATCACTAAATCCAGTTGTCGTCTCGCCATAAAGTCCGCTAAGTGCATTAGTTCACCGTCAGATCTGTCATCTTCTGGATCTCCAATATGATCAAATGTCCATTGAACACTTTCAATCTGAAGAATTGGTATATTTTATTAATACTGTGTTTCTCAATATTTTCCGATTACAATATATAGGGACAATTCATACAGATTGAGCTAGCCCCAAAGTAAGTTCGAAACTTGTGTTATGGGATACTAACTCAACGATATTATATTTTATAACAAATACATATATAGATAAACATCCAAGACCCGAGGCCAATCAGAAAAAGTTCGTTTTTCATCATGACCCGACCGGGGATCGAACCCGGGACCTCCCGGGACCTCCTGGGTGGCGGTCTGGCGTGGTAACCATTACGCCACGGAGGTCGTCATTACAATAATTAATCGACTATGATACTGCATTAACAGTCGTCAGTCACGTCAATGACCGTTATGTAACTTGACTACACTGACATCAGCTACCCACAGTTGACACTAATTGCAGGAAGCACACGAAAAGAAGAATATACTTACTGCATTAATTCCTCAATACTTATTCTATGTTTATACATAAAATATTTTAATCTTACCTCGATGCCGTGTTCGGTGTAAAAATCACCAGTTCCCATACTAGCATATAATTTATATCCCATTCGTTGTAAAGCTCGCACGCTAGGCAGTAGCTCAATTTTATGCTGAAACATAAGATGTCGATTTTATTACAGGCAATAATACAATTAAAATATTAATGTGATAACGTTTATAACTTGGGTACCTTAAATGTTCCTACTGACAATAAAATCGTTTTCTGTGGTATTCTAAAGCCTGTACTCATTAAAGATTTTAAATATGCTTCATATCTGTTCTCGCCAAAACATGCAACTTCTCCCGTAGATGCCATTTCTACGCCTAATGTTACATCTGCACCTGATAATCTTGAAAATGAGAACTGTGGCACTTTGACTCCAACTTTTCCGCACCCAGACATGACATCAATAGGTTCTACTGGTATACCAAGTATGATTTTTGTGGCCATGGCAACAAAATCATGATCAAGAGTTTTAGACACAAATGGAAATGACCTAGACACTCTTACGTTACATTCAATGACTTTCAAATCGTTATCTTTAGCAATCAACTGCATGTTGAATGGACCCGTAACATCTAGTGTTTCGGCAATTATTCCCGAAATTTCTTTGATTTTCTCTAAAGTTTCATCATTAATATCCTGTGGCGGTGTTACTAAAGTTGCATCGCCTGAATGTACTCCTGCGTTTTCAACGTGTTCAGATACTGCCATGCAATAAATAATTCCATCTGCAGCAACTACATCTACGTCTATTTCTTTGGCATCCATAATAAACTTGGATATAACCACTGGATATTCTTTGCTGACCAGGCTGGCAGATTTTAAATAGGTTTCTAATTCTTGATTTGAATGAGCCACGTTCATTGCTGCCCCACTTAAAACATATGAGGGCCGTACCAAACAAGGATATCCGACTTCCTCACAAAACTTTATAGCAGATTCTGGATCTGTGAGCTCTTTCCAACGCGGTTGCATTATACCTTTTCGGTCTAACATTCTAGAGAATTTAAATCTGTTTTCTGCGTTATCTATCATGTCAGGTGAGGTACCTAATATGATCGCCTGTTGTCTATGGAGATCCATAGCTATGTTATTCGGTAATTGTCCGCCCATTGACAATATTACGCCATTTGGTTTCTCTATGTTGTATATGTCCATCACAACTTCAAATGATATTTCTTCAAAGTATAATCTGTCACTCATATCATAATCGGTACTAACTGTTTCGGGATTGTAATTGACCATGATAGTCTTTTTTCCTTGATTTCTCAATTCTCTGAGACATCCAACTGCACACCAATCAAATTCCACGGAGCTTCCTATTCTATAAACACCTGATCCTAAGACCATTGTAAATTCACCAAAAAAATCTAAATCATGTGTCGTACCATTATATGTTAAGTAAAGATAATTAGTAGACGCCGGCCATTCAGCTGCTACCGTATCTATTTGTTTTACAAATGGTGTTATTTTATATACTTCTCTTAATTTTCTAACTGCTACTTCAGTGCTTTTAATTGCTGCTGCAATTTGTTTATCCGAAAATCCGATTTTCTTTGCTTTTTTCAGCAATTCATGAGTTATATTGATACTGTCAAAGTTATGAAGAGTTTTGTAATAGTCAATAATATTCTTAAATTTGCCCAGAAACCATTTATCAATTTTAGTCAATTCGTAAAGGTGTTCTAAACTATATCCATCCATGAGAGCTGCAGCTAATACAAACATACGTTTATCGGTGGGTTCACGTAACTCATTTTCATTTACTTTTTTAATGTTTGGGTCAAATCCATTCACATTTTCATCAACCATTCTAAGGGCTTTTTGAAATGCTTCTTCAAAATTTCTTCCAATCGCCATAACTTCTCCAACACTTTTCATAGAACTTCCTATTTTTGTACTAACCCTGTTAAATTTTGCTAAGTCCCATCTAGGAATTTTCACCACACAATAATCCAAGCTTGGTTCAAAGCATGCTGTCGTCACGCCTGTTACAGAGTTTTTAATTATTGGCAAAGGAATTCCTAAAGCCAATTTAGCCGCTACATAAGCCAATGGATATCCAGTCGCTTTGCTAGCCAACGCAGAGCTTCGGGATAATCTCGCATTAACTTCTATTATGTAAAATTCTTCTGAATTAGGGTTTAGGGCATATTGTATATTACATTCTCCAACGATTCCAAAATGTCTTATAACTTTTAAGGCTGTATTACGTAGCATGTAATATTCTCTGTTAGAAAGTGTTTGACTTGGTGCAACTACTATAGATTCGCCCGTGTGTATACCCAGAGGATCGACATTTTCCATGTTACAAACTGTAATACAATTATCATATGCATCTCGCACTACTTCATATTCTACTTCTTTCCAACCTTTTAAAGATTTATCAATAATTAGTTGATTAGAATGGGATAGAGCTTGATGCGCAAGAGCCCTCAATTGTTCTTCATTATTTGCAAATCCCGAACCCAATCCTCCTAACGAAAATGCAGATCGCGCCATTACTGGATAACCAATTTGCACAGCAGCTGCCAAAGCTTCGTCCACCGAAGTGACTGCTGCACTAGGGGCGACCTTTTCTCCAATGGCATTTATTTTTTCAGCAAAAATTTTTCTATCTTCGGTGTCGACTATAGATTGTATTGGGGTTCCTAACACACTAACATTATACCTTTCAAATACTTTTGACTTTTGTAATTCTACTCCACAGTTCAAAGCCGTTTGACCTCCAAATGTCAGTAAAACACCTGTGGGTCGCTCTGCCTTTATGACTTGTTCCACATATTCAGGAGTTATGGGTAAAAAATATACTTTGTCTGCTAAACCTTTAGATGTTTGTACTGTTGCGATATTAGGATTTATTAATACTGTTTGTATTTTTTCTTCTTGCAAAGCTTTAACGCCTTGAGAGCCTGAGTAATCAAATTCACCTGCTTGACCTATTGATAGTCCACCAGAACCCAGAATCAAAACTTTTTTTGGCCTTTCTTGTATAACAGGATTGAATTTTAATTTTTCTGTAATCATATCATCTATTATAACGGCTTTTTTATTTTTATACGTTTTCACGGTATCCACGAAAATATCAAAAAGACATTCAAGATCTGTTGGTCCAGCCGTATGTTCTGGATGGAACTGCACGCTGAAGAATGGTGCAGATTTGTGTATGATCCCTTCATTTGTCTTATCGTTCTCATTGGTAAATAATACTTTCCAATCATCCGGTATACTATCAACGTCCACAGCATAGCCATGATTTTGAGATGTCATGAAACATCTTCCTGTGCCATTATGAGTGCACGGTAAATTGTGACCACGATTTCCGTAACTGAAAATTATAATTAAAATATTTATTTTATCACGTCATCGTAAAAGAAAACTTCAAGTCAAATATTAGGACCCTCACCTTGTTTTATAGGTTTTACAACCCGCAGCAGTGGACAACAACTGATGTCCGAGACAAATGCCGAATACTGGTTTAACATTTTTATCGTTTAGTACTTCTTTAAGATTGTTAACAACTTTCTTACAAATTATGGGATCACCTGGCCCGTTGCTAATGAATAACCCATCATAATCCTTTGGATCTAATTTATGATCCCATGGCACCAATATCACTTTTACATTTCTTTTTAGTAAGCATCTTATTTGGTTATATTTCAGACCACAATCGACGACCAGGACTGTTACTTCACCATTAGGATTATAAATTTTTGTTTCCTGAAATTATGAGTAATAATAGCAAATATTAGTTTGGAAACCGGAAAAATTATTATTCTTTCATAACTAGTTATGAAACAGCGAAAATGAAACTTTGGTTATGAAAATGGAATAAGAGGTTTTAGATAAGTAAATTTTCACCATGCGAGTGAAACCGCAACAATAAACTAATTTTATAAATTTTACCTTAACAGACACTTCGGCTACTAAGTTTCTGATGTTTGGATCTGAAAGTGGGGGCAAGGGTCCAAATGGCGGTACTCCTTGTATAATCCGACCTAGTGTAACACCAGCACGGAGGCGGTAGGTCAATGCTCTCGTGTCTATGTCACAGAGGCCAGGCACCCCGTGTGTCGCTAGCCAGGATCCCAGTGAGCGTGTGGCACGCCAATGGCATGCTTTCGTACTAACTTCCCCTACAATTAATCCGGCAGCCCAAATCTTGCTTGATTCGAACCATCTGTAAATGAAATTTATAAGTAATAAAATTATTTTGATTCATTTTCAAGGTTTAGACAACATTAGGTATTAATTGCAAGGTATTCTCAAATCGAAAAGGTAAAAATCAAGACTAAATAGAGTAATTGAAGTATAGAATGGTAATAAAGTTAAAATTATTGGCCTTGAAGTAAACAAAAAAGAATAATCTTTGTAGTTACTTAGGTAATCCATATTCATCATATTCTTCTTCACTGGGTACTCCGTAGTTACCAACGAGAGGGTAGGTCAACGTCAGTAATTGTGCATGATAAGATGGGTCAGTCAATGACTCTGGATATCCCACCATACCGGTTTGGAAGACTGAAAAATATATTTGGAAATTGAAAAAACTTATAATAATCTTGATTATTTAGAAAAACAAATACCAATCGGACCTTCAGCGGAAGGCACAGCGAATTATTTCTGCGCGACGGTTTTTCGTAGTATCAAATAAGTGTGGCTATATCCACTCGGCTAAAAAAAATCACTATGCAGATACTTCCATAAGATGTAATGTGTTACAGATTATTGCGAAAAAAACGCGTGGTTAATTTCGTAGTGCGGACAGGCCCTAAATGTAAAAACAGACTAGGTACATTATTTTTTTAAACTAACCGACTTCACCCTCTACGGATACTTTGGCCCCGAAACTCCGGCCCTGAAATATGGAGCCATCTGCGAGCACCAGGCTGCATGGTGGCCCAACCTCGCAACTCAACTCTTCATTCACCATTGTACTGAAAACAGACAGAACATTCAAACCTATCTACTTACCTTAAAATACATACTATTACAATACTTTTTCTGCTAGTAACTTCTAAAATACTTCTTACAGATATTATACTTAATACTTACAGTGCCAATGCGTAATTCAAAATGTAGAAACAATGTAAGTGCATATTGTTTTATACATAACAATACAACGCTCTTTATTGCACCATTAAAAATAGAGAAATACAATGTGAAACTTAATTAATATAATGTACAAAAGGCGGTCTTATCGGAAATGCAATCTCATCCAAACAACCTAGCAGAATAAAAACTACATTACAAAGGGGTTATGTGGCGCAACAAAATAGATTTTTCTATTGACAGAATAATAAGATGTACCTATAAATTTATATAAGTTCAACTACCGTCCCGACCCGTCCCAGTTTCGCACGGGTTTTACTAATCGCTATTTTTTTTTGGTAAATATAATATAGCCTATATTAGCCGCGGGTAATGTAAGCTACATTACCTAATGGTGAAAGAATTTTTGAAATCGGTCCTGTAGTTTTTAAGTTTATTCGTTACAAACAGAAATACAAATCTTTCCTCCATATAATAAATAAATAAATAAATACGGACAAATCACACAGATTGAGCTAGCCCCAAAGTTAGTTTGAATCTTGTGTTATGGGATACTAACTCAACGACACTATATTTTATAACAAATACAATATATACAGATAAATAACCAAGATCGTTTTTAGGGTTCCGTAGTAAACTACAAGGAACCCTTATAGTTTCGCCATGTCCGTCTGTCCGTCTGTCGGTCTGTCCGTCCGCGGTCTAGCGCTTAGACGCTTGATGCCAGAAAGCTGTTATTTGGTATGTATACTCATATTAATAATGGTAGAATATATTTTTTCTTAATAATTTTTTTGGGGTGCCTGTAAAGTGGAAATACATGTTTTTATGCACCGACCCTATGTTGTGTGGTATCGTTAGATAGGTCTCTTAAAAACATCGAGGATGTGGGAAGATCATTTTCCGATACAATGATTCGTTCGCGAATTATTTACATTTAACGTGTCAATTTGTCGTTTTGCACGGGGCCCCCCCCCCCGGGGGGGGGGGGGCTCTATCTCCGAAAGTCTTGTGTTTAGAAATTTAAAAAAATTCATGGTAGTAGTTCATATAGTGAACCTACAAGGAAAACTATAACGGTTAAGTTGGCCCTACTAGTTACCGAATAATAGCCGACGAACTTATGATGTAAAATTTCTTTGACGAAAACGTACAAATGTCATAGAATATGGCATTGTACTCATTTGCAAGCAAGAAATGCGTAGCCGATACAGAACCCTACAATGTGCGTGGCCCGACACGTACTTGCCCGGTTTTTGGTGACTTGTTCCTCCTGGGTGACGGTCCGGCATGGTGGTAACCATTACGTCACAGAGGTCGTCAATAATATTAGTATAGATATAGATTCAAAACCTAGATCCATATGCGCATCTGCAGGACGCTCAATATCATTAACTAGGTACTCTAAAATATTTAAGCGCTTCTTTTTCATACATAATTGCTTTCGTTATTTTCCTAAAAAGTGCGCTTCGAGAAATAAAAAAATATAAACAGGGTGACGGGTTTTTGGTCCAATTCCTTAAAAGTGGTTAAACTAGAGTTCATTTGCAACAAATTAGCCCCCGTCAATAGGGGGTCGAAACTGATCGGTTTCCGAGATAATAGTGTTTTTAGGTATTTTCGAAATTTTCCGACTTGCCGGTCTTTTCACTTCTCATGCTCAGAAAATGCTTATTTGCGCAGGATATAGGCTGCACAAAATCGAATTTTGTGCACAAGGGCAAAAACGTATCTACTCATAAATGTATCTATATTAAGGCAAAGGAAATGAGCCATTCTGCCAAACACAATAAAAAGTTCAGAGATAGAATTTGTTATTTTATAATATTTACTTTAATTTATTTGCCTTATGTGTTTTTTAAGTCATAAAAGATATTTTTTTTTTTTTTTTTTTTAAATATAAATATATAGGGACAATTCATACAGATTGAGCTAGCCCCAAAGTAAGTTCGAAACTTGTGTTATGGGATACTAACTCAACGATATTATATTATAACAAATACATATATAGATAAACATCCAAGACCCGAGGCCAATCAGAAATTAAAATTTAAATTAAAGTACGGTAGGTTATTTAATTAATTTAAGGAAATTATTTTATTACAAAATTAATTTAATAGTAGGCTGTATAGGTCTGCAGCCCAGCCTAATATCAATGTCGTAAGATTTAAAAAAAAAGCGGCGGGAAACAAGTCTTGCTTTTTCGTGCGTTTATTAATTTATTTCCTCGCAATCGAAGTGAAAAGCAGAGTTTATAACTCGTCCACAAAACCATTTTTATCCTCGACATTACTATCAGCCCTCGCCTTCGGCTCGGGCTGCTAAAAGTCTCGGATAGAAATGATTCGTTTTGTGCACTTGTTGTAAAATCTACTATTTTTTCTGGGCACTTAACTGACACATTTTTGGAAGCTGATGAACTAGCAACTATTTTCAATCAGAATGCGGATTTTAAATGTTTATTAGCGCAGAAATAACAAGGTCTTAACTTATGTAAATAACAATACTTAAAAGATTTTGTTCGCATCTTCTACAATATATATATATATGTATAATCAAAATCAAAAATACTTTTATTCTGTAGGTCGCGGGAATACGCGGGCGGTCTTCAGTGATAAATATAAAATAAATAAGCTACTCTATAAAGTACCACCATTTCGGAAACAAAGCATAGCGGAAAAAAACGAAAGAAACCCAGTTACGGCCTGTTTCATTGTATGCATGATGCATGTTTTTTTTTGTATGTCCGCCGATTGCTCCGTCTTCAATTTTTTTTTCTATATTATTACAGAACCACCCTTAGACATGGATTACACAAAAAAGCGTTCAAAATACGTAGGTAGATAACTGCGGAATTTTATAGTAGGTAGCTATAATTACCTAATTTATAAGTATTAATTTTGCACCAGTAGAAAAAAAATAACATAACGCGTAGCAGATAGCAGATTTCCTAATATACCTACACGTGTATTTTACATACTATGAGTTGTTATACATAGTAAGGAAGTCGTCTTAACTATAATACTTATCCGAAGGACATAGGTACTATAAGTACGCGTAGCCATAGCATATCCGGATTATCTAAATCTAAAATATGTACTTAATAAAATATGAGAGGATACTTGAGACGGGTCATCTAGGAGCCGATAACGTCGACGTCCTTTCGTCATTCAACTAGTTCATATTCATTTCATTGTCAATATAATGGAAATGGACACTAATTTGTGAGAACTTGTCAACTCTTCACAAAGGTGATGTCCAAAAAATGACCTTGGTAACATTATATTATATTTCAATCTTAGATGAAACCAAATTTGGTTTCATCTAAGATTTCAATGTCAATCCATTGATATACATTTCATTCCTGTCGATTCTGGGTTTTTGGTCCATACATTTTTGGACATGTTCTTTGCATAGGTACCTAATAATAAAATAAAACCGGGCAAGTACGTGTCGGGCCACGCACAATGTAGGGTTCTGTATTGGCTACGCATTTCTTGCTTGCAGCAGATGAGTACAATGCGTATTCTATGACATTTGTACGTTTTCGTCAAAGAAATTTTACTTCCTATGTTCGTCGGCTATTACTCGGTAACTAGTAGGTAGTGCCTACTTAACTGTTATAGTTTTCCTTGTAGGTTCACTATATGGACTACTACCATGAATTTTTCAAATTTCTAAACACAAGACCTTCGGAGATAGAGGGGGGGGGGGGGGGGACCACCGTGCAAAACAAAAATTGACACGTTATATGTAAATAATTCGCAAACGGATCATTGTATCGGAAAATGATCTTCCCATAACCTCAATGTTTTTAAGAGACCTAACTAACAAAACCCTACAACACGGGGTAGGTGCGAAAAAAAAATGTATTCCCACTTTACCTGTTGGGGATGCACCCCAAAAAAAATATTTTCTCAAAATGTTGTTTTACCACTTTGTTAGCATTGTTAATAAGAGTATACATACCAAATTACAGCTTTCTAGCATCAAGCGTCTAGGCGCTAGACCGCGGACAGACGGACGGACGAACGGACAGACGGACATAGCGAAACTATAAGGGTTCCTTGTTACTAAAATACAGGGTTGGTTGATGACCGACCATCTCTTACCATCAACTTTTATTTCTGCCGGTTTGTCATCAACACAATTATAAATATATTTAATTCTCCTTTCTCCACGACATGTAAGTAGGCAGTAATTATTTAAATTACTTACAATCTATATAAATTGATATTATTTTTTTGTCATTTTCCTTATAGTTTATTTATTTTTATAACAATTATTCTCATAACAAAAAAATAACTATAAAATTTGTCATGCGTGATACTTGACACTTGAATTTTTTGTTTTGTAAATTTCCAATAACCATGCGTGAAACAAAAGTTAACAATTGCGAATACTGTAGCGGCATGAATGTCAACAAACATTGGGAGGGTAATATTTGTATCAAGAGAAGTTACTTCGTAAGTTAATAAGATCGTGTACTTACTTATTTTAATAACCGCGTGCCGGCCACGTGGTTTATTCCCGCACCGCCACAAAACGGTGCGGAGCTGTCGAGGTTAACACTACGACAGGCCTGCGAACTCTTCTTGCGTCTACATAATCACGAACAATAAGGATACCGGTTTACCATTCATGGTGCGTCAAAATCGCAATACGCAGATACGTCCTTAGCAACACGTTCTAAACCACAAAACGCGAATATTTAAGATAAAATAATAATAAACACGAATCATAAATATTTTAAAATTTTATATCTTTTTGGTGTTAAATGAGAAACTCATGTAGCTAGTTTATAAAAATAATAAACGACACGTGTTAGAAAATGATTTGAGTGTGGCTTGATTTAATGTGACCTAGTATAACAATAAGTAGAAATAGATCGAATTAGCAGTTAAGTATTTAGTAAGTTTTACATAAGTAAGACTTTTGTCCGCCAAAAAACCTTTAGCAATATCTAATAATCATCTTTTAGTCACAGTTATGTCTATATTGAGTAATTCAGACACACATATTATTATAGGTACCTACCTACTATGATGTTTGACTATCGTTGAAACAATGCTGAAAATCGTATTAGACTTTGTCGTACGTGAATAGCCTTCTTTAGTCCCCTCCATAAGTTCAATTGCTTACCGACCTGTTCTCTTGCATTTCACTTATACCACAGGTTAAGTTATATAACTGTCTCGCTCGCTCCCAGACGGTCTGATAAAGGCATTTATTGTATGAATGACGCAGTGTTTAAAAACTTTGGTTGTACGTCGCGTCGCGCGTCGTACTGTAATGTATCAGTGCGTGTTATCAGCGCAACTGATTGTGAAATTTCATTGAACATCGAAAAATGAATAATTCTGACTAATTTGCTTACATTTGAGAACGAATGTTAAAAATAGTTTGCTATGAGCGGCAGCAATAGAAACACGGATCTTAAATGGTCTGACCAGTTCACAACAAACATCAGGGTATTATTGCATTCGGGCGAATGAAATAAGACCCATAAGATTGCTGTTGTTACACGAGCACATGACAGCTACCTGCTAACTAAATTGATTGCAGGAAACACGCGAAAATACTTACATGAAAATCACAAATTGAGGTTTATATTATGTGTGAGGAGAAATAAATAAAGCAAATTTAAATGTGTAACAAAATATATATTTCTAATTCTAATTTCATACAGAGTAATGAACATTAAGTAGTACCTACCCTTGTAGTACCTTGTGAAGTAACATATTTTTTACTTTATAATTTTTGCCACTTCTTGTCATAACAATCAACTATTATTATTTCGCATATGTATAAATAGTAGGCTGTGTTTTTTTAAAATCAATTGTGTCTATAACAACTATCCATAGATGGCGTAGACATCATCCGTCTTTAAGACATTAGTCATAACTTAGGTAGTTATTTTGCACTAACAAAAGGAACATCGTTTTCTTTTGTCATTAGGACTAGTTGAATAAAATTGTTAGCTATACTTTCTTTCTTATTTAGTTGAGTTAGTTGACGATATTGTCATAACGTTTGAAAAGGGCTTTGAAGGTTTTTTTTGAAGACTGACATACTCTACCCACTTATATTTTAGTTTTTACCTGACTCGAGGAGGCTTGTCTTTGTTATTTCTTTTGATTGACGGCTATTAATAAAACTATTATAAATTGATTACACAGTACTTCAATATAAAAAAGTGGTTGCCAAAATTGCTCCTAAATTTTCGTCAATTGTGCAATTTTGGCAGTCTATACTATTGATGAATGAGATTTTTTTGAAATCTGAAAGAAGTGTAGTTAGGCCACCATTTTCACCTTTCAAATGGTGTAATGTTTATTGTAGAACGTTTATTAGATCCTAAAATTACCCCCTACTTACATACAATCTTACAATACCACCTTATAGTCCTAAGGAACATAGTTGACTTTTGCCTTACGGTCGAATGGTTCATGGTCCTTTCAGATACTTTACTGACTAAAAATCCAAACCACTGATCACAAGCCCTTATAATAGTTGTACAGATATGTCTGACTGCTAGTCCGATTTAATATTGGATAGTCGATGGAGTGGACTGTGAGAACTGAGAATGGCTTCTCCAATTCCAGTATTACGAGGTGATTTGTAGCCGGAGCTGGGTGAAGCCAGACGCCAGGCAGGTACAGGGTCACTTGGGGACCTACGGAGGGCCAGTACCTCCCAAGATTGTGTCCGTTCACCCAAATGTATCCCTAAAAAATATTAATATATATTACCAAATATAATAATTAGAGGATTTAGATAGGGATTGAAGGAAGGGGAGTAAGGAAAGCTTTGCGCGGCAGTGGGACAGTTTAAGCTGATAATGATAACAATAATTGGCACGTTAACGTAATAATATTTTGTCCCCTATGCAAAGAGCTACGAGCACATACGACCACGTATTAGGTGTAGGTAACCAAATAAAAAACACCACGACGAAATTGCACAACGCCATCTAGTCCTAAATTATGCAAAGTTAGTAGGTACTATTGCGAGAGAGTTAATTAATATACTTTCAGAGTAGGTAATACCTACAAGTCTTTTTTTTTGGAATTCATTTTTTACATACAAAACATCTAGAGCAAGACAAACAGTCAAGTTGTTGCACACAAATATGCCAACCATCTTAGCCTACGACAAAAAAAATGTTACCTTTCCCCATCCAGTCGTATCTATAAATGTGTCCAAAGGCGTCTCTCCACTGGGCAATAGAAAATTGCCTTCGTAAAGTACTGGATTATCTTCCGTTTCATGCTTCTCGATTGAAAACGCCGTTAAACTAGGTAGCACTTCCAATGGGTACCCGGTAATAGTCCATTTTCCTTTTAGAGTATTTGTATTGTACACCACTGAGCCTAAGATACCCTAAAAGCAATAAAATAAATAAATCTCATTCCAAACAACAAATAATCATGCTGTAAACCAAGATCAAATAAGGTGCCATGTGATAGCCCAGTGTAATAAGGAAACCAGCTTATTAGTAGTAGTAACGCTAGAAAAAGCCAAGGTCTAAAAGAAACTTGTTTTGTCTGTCTCCCATTTCTTTTCATTGTCTTCAAGAATGATAGAGACAAAACATGTTTTAAATTAATCCTTGCTTGATTTTTATATCTTACTAAGGATCTAGACATCTAGAGTTCTAGAAGTTTATGAATACATACCTTGTAGTCGTGTAGCCGTTTACCAAAATTTATTCGCCCTTGGTTTTCGACAAGCAATGACAGTATAGAATTTAATTTGCTTTTCAATTGTAACGTATATTTTCTATGCGCTCTTTCTATTATCCCTGAGTATACCTACAAATATAATAATTATAATTGACAATGAGTAAGACGTGATTTTATATTTTATACCTACAATTAAATTTTACATATACAGCTTTATACAGCATGAATGACACACGAAGCCAATAGAATAGTTTACTACGAAAGTAGACCTTCACCTGCATTTTCTCTAATCAACATGTATGTACGTAACTGTTTCGGTAACATTTATAATAAGTTTATTCCATAAACTTATTAAAATTAACAATATTGGTTAGGAAGCAATATAAGGTGAATGTATATTTATTTATTACTAGCTTTTTTGCCCGCGACTTCGTCCGCGTGAAGTTCCGGACCCGTTCCCGTGGGAACCACATTAAATTTCGGGAAAAAAATAGCCTATGTCACTCCCTGATAATGTAGCTTTCTACTGGTGAAAGAATTTTTGAAATCGGTCCAGTAGTTTCTGAGCCTATTCAAGTCAAACAATCAAATCTTTCCTCTTTATAATATTAGTATAGATACGTACATTATCAACAAACACATAAATCCTGTCGCGTGGTTTCTCTATTTCCAATAAACCATTTGGTTCCTCTAATGTGGTCTCAAAAAGAACCAATCCACTTCGTTGCCGGAGTTTTTCAAATGTTGGTAATGTTGCACCATTGACGTCATTGTACTGTTTACCTAAAGTTGATCGACCTTCTGCAGAAAGAAGGCCCACCCGTGGAGTTACAGTTAAAATTCCGTATGAGCCTTTTTTTGCTGGTATCGGCTTAGGTATTCCTGTATCTTCAAAACCGAACTGTAATTTAAAAACTTGCAACAATATAACCTGTTATACTAATCAAATGCTTGTTCCGAAAGGAAGTTAAGGGATGAAAGAATAATCAAAATAACAAAATTCGATGTAAACTAATTGATTCTTTCAAAAAACCTTGGAAGGTTTCAAATCTATCACACCGTTTTAAAATTTTGTAAAAATCGATTTAAACTTTCGCTTTAATTGTTTCAACTGAGGTTGTTTGAACTCTCGTCTCAAATTGGCAACACACCAGTAGCTCTCTGGGAGCTGCGTAAGCGTAACTATTAAGTAATCTGTGCTGCGGTGTTTATGGGCGACGACGGGTGATTGTTTACCATCAGGTGACCCTTTGTTTGTCTACTATAAAATAAATCAAAGAAAACTCATATCACGAACTAAGAGTTTCATTAGAAAGATTATTAAGGTGATACCTGATAGTCCTACAAAATATGAGCAAATCGCTCATTAAAATATAGGAACATAGATAGCGAATTTTTAGTGAAGTAAGATTAAAATATAAACATAGTACCTGTTTGAGAGCATCACGTATAGCGTAGTATTTAGGCGATGGGTCACCAGCTTCCGTAAGGGGGGCGTCATAGTCGTAAGATGTAATGTCTGGCTGATAGAAAGAACCAAAATTGGCACCTGTAATTGCATTAAAATTATAAAATAACATTGTTTCGGTACAAGAAGGCAATGGAAATGAATTGCATTATCTAAGCTGTCATTTCAAAAATAATAGCAGAATGTTACGATTTTTTTTTGTAACACCCAACCAATTTTTTTTAACTATTAAAAAAAATAGCTACATATTGACATGTACCAACCAGCAGTAAACTCGAAGTTACTGCCTCCGAAGAACATATAGAAGTTGACATTGATCTTGTTTTCCAACATTTCCCGGAGAGTGTTAACGACAGCTGCTTTGTCCACTTGCTGCAAGCTCTCACCCCAGTGGGTCAACCAGCCGGGGTAGTACTCAGAATTCATAAGTGGACCATTTGGCATGTATTTCCTTAATCCTTGAAAATATCCTTTCACGTCTGAAATTCAATATTAAATTCCAATAGAAATATATAATGACCTACTTACTTATGTATGTAGAATTTACTCTTTCATAAAAACACGCGTCCTTTTATTAAAACTAGCGGGTGTTTGCGGCCCGACCCGGCTACGCACTGGTTATTGGGATTTTGAAAATTTATTTAAAAAGTAGTAGGTATACTTTTTTTTTCACTACGTAACTTGACACTTTTTTTTCTTCTTAAACTGAAGAAACTGAATCATAACATACAGCTAATGTATACAGTGGAATACAGAGCCTACATAAAACTTGTAATCGCATATTATTTCAAAAAACCCTTATTATTTTCCCCTCCTATTCTAATCTGATAAAGACGAACATATAAAGTTTATAATCAAAGATTAAATAAACATTATTATTTTAATTCCTATTCTAATCTGACACTGATATTTACCGCTGTTACTGCCAAAATCAATGGTGGTCAGAGCGCCCGAAACAGCTCCGGAAAGAAAGTAAGATGGATACGGGCCATCCGTCGTGTACAGCAAGGCTTTAGTACCGACGTGCTCACTGATGATGTCACGGATCTGCTCCTTATAAGCTTGATCATGACCGTAACTGCCATACTCGTTTTCCACCTGAATAAAAAACAGATAAAATCTGACAGATGAGTGTTTTCCATGAAAACTATGAAAAGACAATGTACGTAACCCTACATTGTACTGTACCATATTTGAAACATTATGTACATGTTATTACACACATATTTTAATTGTTATTTTCATGTCATCATTTATTATGTCTAGACACTCTAGAACCACATATATTTTTTGACACGATTTAAAAAAATACATGCCTTGTAGGATTTGTACGGTTAAACTGACGCTGTCCAATGATAATTCAAAGGAATGGGAAAAAAAGAGATATCTTGAAACTTAATTCTCCGTTTGCACTTGATGTTACTGTTAATCATTACCATCATTATATATTTATCAACCCATAATCATTCTCTCTTCAATCTCCTTCAATCAAAGGGGATTCAAGATAGTTAATCGATAGATCATGGCACAGTTAATTGATAAATCATGGTACAGACAGCTGCAGAGAAGCCTAACCCCCTAAACGAAGTAAGAATTAGTTTTTTTAGGTAACTCTAATCAGATTTCAACGAAATTTAGTCGAATACTAGACTTAAATCAAAATGTAAATTTTTATTAATTTTTGTTTAAATACATTGAGAATAACATGAGAAAACCTTAATTCTTACTTAGGGTGAGGCCAAACGAGCGTAATTTTGTCAACCTTGAGTCGCAGAATTTCGGTAGCAGAAATTCTGCTGCATTCGGTTTCATACAGGCAGTTGGCGCCACACGACGACGCAAAATGAGTTGTGAATTATTATTTTTATCTATTGCCAACTTCATCATTTCGCCAATAGATACGCGACTCATAACTCACAAAATTACGCTCACCGTTACGTTTGGTCTCACCCTTACGGATTTGGTTACTCTGCAGCTGTCTGTATGTACATGCATCTAACTAACAGCACAGTTGTACCAATTAATAGCTTTGTACTATACCTGTACTAAAATGATTGGACCTCCGTTCCCAAAAAGCAAGGGACTCAATTCTTCAAAGAGTTTTTTCATCCATACTTTAGATTCATGTATGAAATCTATAAACAAAACATTGTAACCAATATTTAATAAATACGTAACTTTGACATAATGTATATCTGTGTGTCAACAGAACTGGAAACTTTTTAGTTTCGTTTATTTATTTGTGTGTCAGAGGCATCGTAGGTAGCCCCCAAAATGTCGATCCGATTTTGATGTCGTTTGTTTGAAAAGTGGCATGATTGAGAGTTTTCTTAGCATGACCTTCGGCTATATGAAAATCTATTATCACAGACCTTATCAAAAAAATAATAGATACGATTTCTCCTAATCTAGCTTTTATTCTATCCTATCCATTAAAGGCGAAAGTTTGTGAGGATGTATGTATGTATGGATGGATGTATGGATGTTTGTTTTCTTTCACGCAAAAACTACTGAACGGATTTTAATGAAATTTGGTACACGGGTAGACTATAACCTGGAATAACATATAGGGTATTTTTTATTCCGAAATTCCCACGGGAACGGGAATAATAAGACTGCTGTGTATAAATAACACGGGTTTCACTAGTATTTAATAAATGTATTGATGAAGGCCAGTTTCCTGATCTTATGAAATGTAGTAAAATCATACCACTATTTAAAGCAGGTGACAAGAGTGATCCATCAAATTTCCGGCCAATTTCTATTCTACCTGCTCTTAGCAAAATTTTTGAAAAAGTAATATTTAACCAGTTGCTAGCATACTTTAACATAAACAATTTATTGCACGAAAAACAATTCGGTTTCACTAAACATAAAAACACTACAGACGCAGGGGTTCAACTTATCAAACATATATTTGATGCTTGGGAAAATAAGCAGGATGCGATTGGTGTATTCTGCGATTTGTTTAAAGCATTTGATTGTGTGGATCATCAAATACTATTAGTAAAATTAAAACATTATGGTGCCTCAGAAGATTCGTTACGTCTTATAGAATCTTATCTAACAGATAGAATACAAAAAGTTAACATTAACGGTACTAACTCTTCCGGTGCGCCTCTGCATATGGGGGTGCCCCAGGGCTCCATATTGGGCCCACTGTTATTCCTTATTTACATAAATGATCTGCCTTACTTTACTAAGGACCTATGTGAAATAGTATTGTTTGTTGACGACACTTCTTTGATTTTCAAAGCAGACCGACATAACAATATACCTGACGATGTAAACAATGCTCTTTCACAAGTCTTACACTGGTTTTCGACTAATAACCTTGCTTTGAATTCCAATAAAACCAAATGTATTAAATTTTGTATGCCTAATGTAAGGCAGATCCAAAATAGCCTTAGTATAAATGACAAACCCATTGAGCTGATAAATTCCACCATCTTTCTTGGTATTACTATAGATTCAAAACTACAATGGGGCTCACATATTGCGGCCCTGGCAGGAAGACTCAGTTCCGCCGCGTATGCAGTTAGAAAAATAAGGCAGCTTACTGATATTGGAACGGCGAGATTAGTGTATTTCAGCTATTTTCACAGCTTGATGTCGTATGGTCTATTGTTGTGGGGCTCCGCTGCCGATATTCAGACGATCTTTGTATTACAAAAAAGGGCCATTCGTGCCATATACAACCGTAGACCACGCGACTCGCTTCAAGAATTATTTAAGGAAATTAACATACTAACCGTGGCATCACATTACATTTTTGATTGTATTTTGTATGTACGCAAAAACTATGATGTTTTTCAAAAAAATGCAGACTACCATAGCTTCAACACCAGAAATAGACCGTTCCGAGCTCCGATGATATGAATTTTTTGAGGTTAGCATTTTTTGAAATATGTATGAATGTATATATGAAGAATAATTGTGATATTATATTGAAAACAAAGTTTACATACCTTTGTCAGTAGACCGTAATTGTATTGACGGATATTTGCCAAGAAGCCAATACGGGAACCCGCCCTGAAACAAATTGTGATTGTTACACTAAAGGGCCAGTTTTGCAGATTGTTATTTATTATCCAGTTAGCGTGTTTAAATGATAAATTGTCAATTTCTGTATAATTTTTCGATCGATAGGTATCTGATGGATAGGCTAACTGCGACTTAAACCCCCTGAGCTATTGAACAGGCAAATGGAAACCCAAGTTTATAGTGTTTATTTTAATATATTTTTTATATTTATATTAAGCTTATTTTTATATTAAGCTGCACTGTGGACTATTTGTTATAGTGAGTAATAATATTAATGACTATTTTATTTGTTTTAGGTATGTTAAAGAAATGTTAATCCTTACATATTATAAAACAAAGTCCTCCCGCGCGTCTGTCTGTCTGTCTGTTCGCGATAAACTCAAAATTTACCCAACGGATTTTCCCTGCAGTTTTCACCAACGATAGCCAGATTCATGAGGAAGGTTTATGTATAAAATTTGTCAGAATTTTGTGTAAATTGGCTGAAATATAAAGATTATTGTTGGGAGTGTCGAAAAAAATCAACCCGCTTGGTAGCTGTCGGCGAAAACGCTGGCTAAACTCTTTGAGATATAACAAAACAAAAATTATGGGATATTCCTCTTATTTAGGTCTCCAAAAAAGTCCGGGATAGCATATATTTATAGTTTACGCATAACTTACTATAAAATAAAAAGCGATTTCCGAATAATAATGCGAAAATTGGAAACCGTTTTTGACGTATACAGTATTAATCCTTATCCAGTTAACTACGTTAGTTACCCTAAGCATTTCATGTACATTATTATAATCTTTACACCATATAATTTAAATAGATACTTTAGAAGTTATAGCAAAAATTTATGCGTTTGCCGAAATTAATTCATGTTCTTTCTATTCTACGCTAGATGGCGCTATTAAAAATTTACGTTGCGCTATGGTTATGTTTTCATCCTAACTTAATATTATAAATGAGAAAGTGAGTTTGTTTGTTTTTTTGTTTGTTATTCCTTCACGGCTTAACTAATCATCCGATCATTATGAAAATTTGTATACATATTGTCAGGGGTACAGAGCCCAACATAGGCTACTTTTTATCCCGTGAAAGTATGTCTATCCAATGGGAAAATATTTTTTCTACTATAAAGGGCGCTTTAACGGCCAACAGATGGCACCACAAGTCGCGCTATGGGTTGTTTTGTTGTCAAACGAGATCTATGCTACTAATATTATACAACATAATTATGTAAAATATAAAGATAAATATGCTATTTTGTCTTAATAAAATTATCAAAAGTTAAAAATTTCTCAAGATTAGTTGCGATAATTAGCGTCATAGGTTCGTATTGCTTTTTTTTAAGTAGTTTTAACGTTGTTCACTAGATGGCGTTGTAACAAGTCACGAAAATGAATTTAAAATTTATTTTTAATGCAAAAAAATGTAAAACATCTAAAAAAATTACGGGTTGCACTCCGGGAGTGCCGGCAGAAGTGAAAACTCAAACATCAACGTTGTGCATTTTCAGCGCCGCCGCTAGAAGTTTTCACTTCAAAAAAATATTCAATAGATGGCGCTGTGCAGTTTTTTTTAGATCAGGATCTGACGAAGCGAGTTTAACATTTTTTCCTCATCTAAAAAAGTCCCAAGCGCCGCTAAAGAAGTTTTCACTTCAAAAAAGCATCAGCGCCAACAAGAATTGAATCCAGGAGTCATCTGAGTCATTCATACGTTTCTTCATTAAATTTTTTAAATTCGTCATTCATTCGAATCGACATATTATTTACTCTAGCACTAACCCGCGAAAACAGGGGCCCGATTCTACTAAAACAATTGCACCAATGGACTCTCAATGGTATCTCAATCGTGTTTTTGGTGTCCGGTCCTGTTCCCGTTTTTACTACATTTTTCATTGATGTTCAACAGTTCCCCTGTTCCACACCTATTGGTTGTACTGTACGTAGTCGTAGATAGATAGATAGATAGAATATGCTTTATTTGCAAATCACAAAAACAGGACACAACACAGTATACATAGATAACTTACAGACTAGTGAAATTGCAACAAGGCGGCCTTATTGCTAACAGCAATCTTTTCAAGGCAACCTTAAGGTAACGAATTATTTAATGGACTGGGCAGGGCTAGCAAGATAAGATTAAAAGAAGAATTAAGACATAAAAGCTAATGAATATAATAATAACAATGTCATTATTAATATAATATAATATATATACATAAATACATATATTCATATATATACACATATACGAACATTAAACAAATAACTTATGTCAGAGAGCCAGGAAATTACACTTAACCAGGTTTTTTAAGATGTGAATGGATTTCGCATTTCTTATGGATACTGGTAAACTATTCCACAGTCTGATAGCCTGAACGGTGAAAGACTGATAAAAAAATTTGGAAGAATGCATCAGAAGAGTAAGATTATCAGAAGAGCGGAGTGAGAGGTCATGGGCAGAAGAGGAAAAAGTGAAGAATTCTTTAAGATAGGAAGGGGTACGAGGATTAAAAAGTATAGAGTAGAGGAGGGAGAGAATGTGCATATCCCTACGCTGACGAATGGGAAGCCATTTCAATTTAGCCCGGTATTCGGACACATGGTCAAACTTACGTATGACCGTATATAAATCTTATGCAGTAAGTCGTAATGACGTCTATGTTTCGCACAACAAGCGAGAGAGCCGGAATCCTAATACCCGTCCTGTTTCCTACTTCCAGTTCCCTTCCTTGCTTTTTTTAGGGTTCCGTAGTAAACTACAAGGAACCCTTATAGTTTCGCCATGTCCGTCTGTCCGTCTGTCCGTCCGCGGTCTAGCGCCTAGACGCTTGATGCTAGAAAGCTGTAATTTGGTACGTATACTCATATGCTAACATAGTGGTAGAGCAAAATTTTGAAAAAAAAATTTTTTTGAGGTGGCGGCCCCTACAGGTAAAGTGGGAATGAAAATTTTTTTTCGCACCGACCCCATCTTGTGAGGTATCGTTAGATAGGTCTCTTAAAAAATCAAGGGTGTGGGAAAATCATTTTCCGATACAATGATCCGTTTCCGAATTATTTACATTTAACGTGTCAATTTTCGTTTTACACGGTGGTGTCCCCCCCCCCTCTATCTCCGAAAGTCTTGAGTTTAGAAATTTGAAAAAAAATCATGGTAGTAGTCCATATAGTGAACCTACAAGGACAACTATAATGGTTAAGTAGGCTGTACTAGTTACCGAGTAATAACCGACGAACTTATGAAGTAAAATGACGAAAACATACAAATGTCATAGAATATGACATTGTACTCATCTGCAAGTAAGAAATGTGTAGCCAAATACGGAACCCTACATTGTGCATGGCCCGACACGTACTTCCCCGGTTTTTTTTTATTCCTTCATAAGTGGGCAGCGTATAGTATAGCGGCGTCATAGTAGTACCACAGATTCTTGTAATATTGGCGTGAATTTCCATGTACAGCAGGATTGCTTACCATCAGGTGAAACACAGGTTTGTCCTCCTCTGTCATAAAAAAAATGTTGAGGTACTATGGCATTCTTTTTATGGCATATTTTTTATTGTCTTCAAACTTGATTTGTAATATTTTTTGTTGGAGGTATTTGTGTTTACGACTAATTACGACAATCTAGATATGGCATGAGAAAAATTTTCAGGCAATTGTTAAATTTTAAATAATTTATTATAATTATTAGGAATTTCTGAATAGCTAGCATTGGAAAAGAATTTATTGGTGTTCGGCGAGGTGCTGGGGTTTTATAGCACTGCCTACTACCGTAGGTACCTTTTCTAAAATAAATATTTTCTGTTTTGTAGTTAATTTATATTTCTAGTGTCTATAATGCCCAATGCTTAAGTAAAGAAAAATACTCAACATGTAAGTAGCCATGTTCAAATTTTTGCAATTGCGATTCAGCCTTCCCTCAACCTTTGTAAAGAAAGAGTCGTTGATTTCTCACCAGATCTCGTTCCGCACAAATGTACGGGCCAGGTCGTAGGAGTACGTGCAACCCTTCCTCGGCTGCTATACGGATAAATCTTGCTATATCACGATCGCCATTAAAGTTATATTGTCTCTCCTCTGGTTCGTGATAACTCCATTCAACGTAACTGAAATTAAAAATATATATGTGTTAAGTATTAATCCCAATAACCAAAAAACTACGAACACTGATCAGGTACAGTCAACAAAGGAATGGGTTGACCCCTCACCCGTTTTATGATTAAAGATAATTTATTTATCAATAATATTCATATTGTACTATGTAATTACAAATTTTGTAGTAAATTCCCTTCACGCAATATTTAATTACATATATCAACCCATTCCTTTGTTGACTATTTGCAGTAATTACTTAAATACATATCATTGGTCGATAAAATGTTGTATCATTCAGGGACTCCCGCAGTCGTGCAAAGTATTAGTGTAAGTCAAAAGTGGATACACTGGTCATTACGCCGCCGCGCGCCGCTGCCTGCGGATATTTGCAGCGTGCAAAATATGATATGAGTTAACGGAAGTAGCCCGAATGCGGATCAGAACGACCAAGGGAAAAATAAACCATAATTCATCTTAATTCAAAAGGAAATACCTAGTATATATCAAAATATCTACAAAATAAGAATTTAGAAACAGAACTACAAAATGAGATCGATTATATATTTTTTTTGTAAACAATGATTAAACGGACACTACCGATTTGAGATTTTTTAATTTGTAGTTTGCAACCAATATTGTTTTTTTGCCTCATATGTTTTTGTATGTTATAACTGCCCCCTTACTCTTGAATATAATTCCGCACGATCGCTATTGGATTGTTAATTTTAGGTACTCTTTACAGCTAAACTAGCGTTAATTAAATACTAAACTAAATGAAATCGGATTGTATTCTAACTAAATAGTTAGTAAAGTATAAAATTTCAATGGTACGAATTAGGATTTTCTGTTACTTTTGCATTTGAAATTATACAGAATTGAAATTAAAATCGCGATTGCTATGCAGAGTAACCTAGCTGTTCTGCACCATATTATAAATGTATGGGTCTTACGTTGAAACAGAATTGAGTCCAGCAGCCTTTAGCTTACGCAGTCTGTCCTGCCAATATTCAGCAGGTAGCCTAAAATAGTGCAGGGAGCCAGAGACGATATGAAGAGATTGTCCATCCAGCATGAATTCATCTCCAACTATACTGATATTGTGTGGTGTAGCTCGTAGCTGTTGATAATAATATAAATTACACTTCATTATGATAATATTTTAAGATAAAATTGTTACAGATGTGAGAGCGGTGATTGCATAATTCGAAACTTTCATGCATGAGGGATGCAGGCCGCTGCCAACCGGTCACGCTGGAGACGTTTGGGGGAGGCCTATGTCCAGCAGTGGACTTCTTGTGGCTGAGATGATGATGATAAGAGAAGAATATAAACGAGCGTGTGAATTAGTGGATAGAATCAGTTTTAAGATGGCGGAACGACGTTAGGTTACAAGAAGAAGACAGTGCCCACAAATCTTACTATTATGTACTGATAGTGGCACGTGGCACGTATGTACTTAATTGCACTCGATCGGGGCAGTATCACCGACTTCTCACAGAATATCAACATAAAATATTTAGTAAATTATTAAAACAATTAAGCAATTCTTTAAAATATAATTAATTAAATAATTAATTAACACAATAATGCAATAAAAATGTATAAACTTGTTTCCCACCGACACGCGGCGACTGTAACTTGTTAAACATGCTGCTATCTTTAGGAAGTCAAGAACAACATTTTAATGGTAATCCACAATAAAGCTGAAGAGTTTGTTTGGTTGAGCGCGGTTATCTCAAGAAAATATGTTCGTATCAAAAAAATATTTTAGTTTTACGGGCTATAGGCTGGTTATCACGAATAATCACGATACGCTACGCAGACGAAGTTGCACGAGTCAGTTAGTTACATTACATAACAAGATAGGTGTTTTCCAATATCTGAAATTTTGCATAAGGTTCTATTTTTGATCAACCAAGACCATTGATTGTTACGAAACCTCCAAAAAAACCATACCCCTGGGATGTCATGCACAAATTGCATTTGTTGGGGGCAAATGGGATGTCTTGTTGAGTATAATATCGAGCTAGTACACTCTGAATGGTTGATAGACTCAACTTCACAAACTAACTTTGATTTATAAAACTTAAATTTAAAATTTAAAAAGCCCCCGACTACCGCTAAAAAGTAAATAAATAATTATTATGTACTCCCTATAAGTTTTATTTGAAGTTTTTTATAGTTTCGTTCTTATTTTATTCTAATCCCTATCCGTTTCATTTGTATTTTAGATATGTATGAGAGGTATTGCGAAACATGTAATCTAACACCAAAGTACACAGATACACACGCCAAACTTATAACACCCCTCTTTTTGGGTCGGGGATAAATAGGCGGCGCGATAGCAATAAACATTAAGTATGACGAGCGAAGCCGCGAGCCCAGCTAGTGAATTATATCTATAAATGAACTATTCAATGAGACCATTCCAATGAGCCCAAACACGATACATCTGCTGTAATTTGACGAGGAGTTGAGTATACTGCAGGTTCCAGATGATGCTGCAGCATCAGATCAAGTTTACCATATTCTTGCAATATCATGACAGTAACAGTATACCAAATTTCAAATCGATCTAACCAGTGGAAGTTGTTCATTTCCCTTCAACAAATAGAAAAGAGCTGGTAATCTTTAAACGGCTGAACAGATTTTCATGAATCATAGCTAAGAACACTCCCGCACCGGTCACCTTTCAAACAAAAAAAACTGCATCAAAATCGGACCATCCGTTTGGTTGCTACGATGCCACAGACAGATACACAAATACACACGTCAAACTTATAACACCCCTCTTTTTGCGTCGGGGGTTAAAAAAGGGAAGTTTACACGCAAGACTTGTAAGACCCAAGAGATGTAGAACAGTATGTATGGTTACAAATAGTTACTTCGCATGGTCGTCCAGTCGTAAATAAGTTTGATAATGTGGTCGCGGAGACCAGTTGGTAGCTGTCTCATGTACGATATTTATTAATATAATGTAAATGGTAGATCTCTGTGATAGATGCGGTCCGGATGCGGTCGTACATTGCGTTGGAGCGCTTAAGCGACAATTTCTGATGATCATTTAGATACTTCTATTGCTGATTATAAGCACGGAACCAGCTTTAAACCAAGCCAGTTCTTCTTAGCACAAAATATGCCGTCTGAATTGGTGGTAGGAAAAAAGTGATGTTTCAAAAGAGCTTGTAGTAGATAGGTCTATTTGAATAAAAAAGTTAGATTTTGAATTTGAACCTGATTGTTGCCGATGTTTTCCGAAGATCCTTCCGCTTTGAGTTGCACGACCAGCGGATTAAAGTCGACGTTCGCTTGTTCCGAGAAACTTGGTATGCTGCATAATAAGCTGATCGTCGCAAAAGCCACCTGGTTTCGTCTCATCCACATGATTTTGCAAATTTTCCAACCTATAAACACTGAAACCTGATTTTACTTACATCGATTAAATCTTGTGGTCTCGAACTCATTCATAACCGATATTCTATCAACATTACTGGTTATCACCAGTATGCTAAATCTACATCAAGCTCCGGTTATGAGTGCTAGACGAAGTATGATGTTCCGAAAATTTTAAATAAACTAAATCTACTAACTACACTACTAAGGGATTTCAGTTTTATGGTTGCTGAGGTTGGGCCACGACTTTCACTATTTCTGTTTATCATATCGGGTGACCAAAGTAAATTAAAAAATATTAGTTACCTACTTAAATATTTGTTAACTAGAATAAGGTGAGGAGCCGTTGTTCTTAGAGTTGTGATGTGCGTAGCCAGGAGTCTGATAAAAGGGAGGGGAGGGGGGATAGACCCGAGCCATTCTACCACACATTCTACCAACATAAACCAATGAAAAAAATTAGCTTAACCTTTCCGCACACCTGCCTATACCTGGCTACGCTCATGGATTGATCAGGTCAGGTTAAGTCTGTAAACTTAATTGGGTATCAAAATGTTTGACGTCCTAATCGAATCAAGAAGTCAGTCTCGCATTCGACAATAACAATAAAGCAATCGCCAAGGACGACTGATTAACAATGGGTAGGTTGCTAATAAAGCTAATTTATTTCTATTATTATAAACCTATTTTAAACAAGTTTTACTTGAGTTTGTGTTCTTTTTTATATCATTTGCATACGTACGCAATTAAGTTTTTTAATTTACGTAATTCTGTGAACTCATAAAATTAAATCGCAGTGCGTTAATTACAGATTCGCTGCGCTTTGAAATTATGTTTATAAAAACCGGGCAAGTACGTGTCGGGCCACGCACAATGTAGGGTTCCGTATTTGCTGTGCTTTGCTTGCTTTCCGTCGAGTCCAATATCAAATTCTATCACATTTGTAAGTTTTCATCAAAGAAAATTTATTTTATCGGTTCGTCGGCTATTACTCGGTAAGTTATAGAGCCTACTTAACCGTTATAGTTTTCATTGAAGGTTCAGCATATGGACTACTACCAACCACCATACTTTTTTTTTCAAATTTCTAAACATAAGACTTTCGGAGATAGATGGGGGGGGGGGACCACCGTGCAAAACGAAAATTAACACGATTAATGTAAATAGTTCCGAAACGGATCATTGTATCGAAAATGATCTTTTCACACCCTCAATGTTTTAAAAAGACCTATCTAACGATAACCCACAACATGAGGTGAGCGCGAAAAAAAAAATCATTTCTACTTTACATGTAGGGGAGGCACCCAAAAAAAAATATTTTTCAAAATTTTGTACCAGCACTTTGTTGGCATTGGTAATATGTGTATACATACTAAATTACAGCTTTCTAGCATTAAGCGTCTAGGCGCTAGACCGCGGACAGACAGACACACAGAGATAGATGGACATGGCGAAACTATAAGGGTTCCTTGTAGTTTACTACGGAACCCTAAAAATATTATTGTTTATAATTAATTAAATATGTTTTAGCAGTTTAATAGAAGCTGGTATAATTTTTTTTATTATAAAGGAAATTAAATTATAAATGTTGACTTTTAATATTATCGTACCTTTGCACGATTTCAAGAAGTTAAGAGCGTAGTGTACTTTTTAAATATTTTTTTAGACAATTACTCAAATAAATCATTAGGCCACATGGATCCTATTACACTACGTCGATTTGTATGCAAATAAAAGTGTTCGTACCTCGCTGGATGAACGACAATGACCTGCGTCGGGTAGACAGTGAACTCTCTTGGCCCCGGTAACAACTTGACAAATGCTACCACAAGTAGATCGGTTATTAGAGCGCGCAAGTACTCGCGCGAGTTGCTTGCTAGTGGCCAAGGTAAGTCCTCCACATGCGGAGTGCACGACCGCTCGCTTCGCCACTCCCTCTAACACTCGATGCTCCCGGGGCCGCCGTGGTTTATACTCATGTGAAGGGCAAGTCCACTCATAATAAATTTACCTGTTTTGTTTTACATGGGTAATCTAAATACCAAAATTCCACCGCTTTGTCATAAAGCACACTTTATACCGTTAGCCTTATCTAAATGGCTTGCAAACAATAATGAAAACTTTAACAGTACTACTGTATATGTTTTATTATATCTCTGACAGTACATTGTTGTCTGCCAACTGAAAACGTATTATTTTTCTAAGTTATGAATACTCATAGCAAAAAGCAATCATGATTTTATAGTCATTATTTTATAGCTCTTACACGTTCTTCATTATAGATAAGTATAATATATAAATATGATAAATAGCTATTTTAATTTTATTTTATTACTGAGTTACTGTAAGCATTATAATATCTGTGACCTGTGAGTATACAGGGTTGAAGTATGTGTACATATGTACATTGGACAAAACGACAAAAAAATGTCTTTTAAAAAAAAAATAAGTAGAGTAGGCAAATTAATTTTAATTTATCTAAATAAAATAAAAGGCATTATTACGAATTACGACATTATTTAACCATTCTGAAATTATAAAGCTCTAAAAAAATATTTAAGTACAAACAAAAGTTCAAACTTTTATTATAGGTGGTTATAATAGTTAGGTAATAATGTTAAAAGGAATTTAACAAAATGGGAATATTAATTAGTAATTACACACAATTGAACTATGTCACCTTTTCGGAACATTTCCATGTCAATTAATATTCCAAGTTATTTTTAGCAAACGACACTGAAATTCAGGGGTAAATCCATACTTCTATCCTTCTTTCACTTTGGGAAAGGTTAAGGTGACATAGGCCACTTTTATCTCGGAAAAACATCTTATTCTAACGGGAAAAAATAAAGTTTATTATTATTTGTCAGAACCTATGGACCACGCGGGCGAAGCCGCGGGTAACAGCTAGTATTTTATATAAGTACACACCTGTGGTACTGATTGTGAATGACAATATGAAAGTTTATTTTTATGTAAGTATAGAATCTACAATATGAATATGTACCATTGATAAACAATTAAAATGGCCTAAATAAGTAAGTATCTAAACCATAATCTAAACACACTATGCCGAAAATACGCGCTGATTACGTTCCGTCAGCGTGGAAATTATACGGGAAAAATTCGGTTGTGTAATGTTCGTTGTTTCAATTCAAACGTAGGATGATCAGAAGTTACGCACGACCGAAGTTGACCGTACGAAGAGTATATTGTATTTTCATACTATTGTATTTTCAAGACTACTAAATTGTGATCTTGATTTACAGTTTGTGTGTATGTACAGTTGTTTGACCACTTAAAAAAGTCGTGTTATTTTTGAAAGGATATTTGAAATTAAAATTAATGTTTTAATAGTTTAATTAGTATCTTTTCTTTGTGATTGTCTAACAATATTTTTGAATCAAATTAGAATAGGAATGAGAAGAAGACGAGTGTCAAAATAACTTGATATAAAAAGAAGACGATACGATTTATAAAATAAAACGTGACAAGCCCACCACACATTCCCACCACTGTGTCTCCTGTGTAGCCAGGATCAAAAACTATTTATAAAATATGTATTTCTTTACCATTGTTCTAATCTGCATCTGCAAGCAAGCAAAGCATAGCAAGCAACCTACAACCTACTACGTAACTACACCCGACACGTACTTGGCAGGTTTTTTTTCTTATTTAGTTTGACTGCGACAGTCTTTACTTAATGTGTCATTCTCCAGTCCATTTTTTACAGGGTCCCCCAGTCCCCCGGTGTTGCAATTGCAAGCGTCCATATGCATGCTACGGTGACTGCTTACATATATGCTTGTTTTACATACTTATATGCGCATAAAAAAGGGTTTTTGCAACACATCGCAAGTAAATTAATATTGCAGAAAATAATGTGATAACAATTTAGCATTACCTAATGTTACAACAGATGTTACTGACAAATCAACAGAGATATTGACCAGATGTTTAACAAAGCCTGTGTTGATCCGAATTGGCGTTCACTTATCAGCTAATAATCCTGTTTGCAGTTTATAAAATCCATTATTTTTGGAAAATATTGAAGTTATAGGTATGGAAGCTATCATAATGAGCTCTATATCAGTCATTACGAATTGATCTGACACATTTCTTGAAGATCGGGTGCTGTGCTAATATTCATGTACTGGAAACGACTCCCACAGAACATGAGCACGCATGAGTGTATATATTTATGATGTTTCGGACGAGAACGACGACAAATGTGCATGGTTGTGTGGATACATAACTAGGTATTTAAATGAATTATTTCACGTGAAAGCCTACTTAGAAAGTAAATAATCAGTGCCTAATAATATCAATCGTGGCATTGTTTAGTCATGCGTTAGTTGTTGACATACGCACGTCAGGTAGATTATAGATTACGGGACGGGTGATATCGCCCAGGCCGCAGCAATGCACTTACAAAATGCAATACTTTGCATTCATCGGACCATGCCATTCGGTCTAAATTTCACGCCTTGTCGTCAGATGAATATCATCATATTTATATAGATAAATCAATGGAAACTATGGTTCCATATCCGTCGGTACATCGACTTTTAAACAATAGAAAAGTAGGTCGGACCATGGTGAATAATTTGATATATTGTATACCTACGTATTTTTTATTTTCTAATATTTTTATTCAAATCCGCCTAATGCAAGCTCTTTCGAAGATGATGCCTTTATAACATTCAATTGCATTCTAATGCCATCATTGTGAAATCTGACTGAGATGTTAGTGTTCATTCCAACTCTTGGGGAGACCACAGAATTGCTTCCATACTAAAACGCGAAAGTAATTCTGGTCTGTCATATTTAATTGCTTTTTACGCTTAGACTAGATTTAGATGTGTGAAATTTGGCTAATTTATAATAAGAATAGTGTTTAAATCCCTCATCGTCATCATCATCTCAGCCACAAGAAGTTCACTGCTGTACATAGGGCCTCCCCCAAACATTTCCAGTGCGTCTTTCCTTCTACAGAAACTGACAGGATTGGACAAGCAATACGCACGTGTTCATGACCGCGCGATTTGCTCAGCATCTCTTAATTTGATAATCGTTCACATAACCGTGATGTTTCAATTTGACCTACGGATCGAGTAGTATGGTGATATGACTAACTGACCCGCACAACTTCGTCTGCGTAGTTCCGTACTTCTTTTGCGTTTACCATCGATATATATGTAGTATGCGTTTACTTACATTATTGTCCATTGATTTGACTCCAAACTCTATAATAATATATTTCTCTGCTATACACAGAGATGATACGATCTCGATGGCTATACATAGTTGTGTGACTTGTGTGATTATTTTTCTCAAATCTTTTTTGTTATAATTGTTAAGTTGACGTACTGGTATAATATGTCTTTTTCATCTGTCATAGATACTGGCAAAAGATGTCTTATTTTCTCTTTGCAAGAGATACTGGGATCTACGGTGCTTTTATACATTTCCAACATTCGAAACATCTTCCTGTGCACTGTGATTTTATTGCTTTATGAGATGAACCAGTGTGTATAATCCCCCCCCTCCTGTATTCTCAAATTCAAAATTGTATTCAATTCTAGGGTTCTAACCATGAATTGTTTCCTACTTTTATCGCTAACTAAATACATAATACTGGTTAGAATGAATAGTCCACATATGGTTAAAAGATAGTGGGTTAGAGCGGCAGAGGCGGAACGGGCAAGTTGACCTAGTGTTCGCAGGCGCGTCGAAGTTGAAAGCGACATCGCCACATAATGACAGTAGCAGGGAAGGTGGTCGAGGAGTCGCCGCTGCGCGCCCGGTGCAGCGGCTACAGTGCGCGCGCACCTCGTCATGCGCACACGCTCGTCATATGGCGCGGCGTCTGGCGCTGCTCGCGCTGCTAGCGTGCGCGGCGGCCCTGCGTCGCCCGCAAGCGCCGCCCGCACGACGGTACGGCGACTCCGCCGACTCCTCTTCCTATGACTCTTTTGTCCTCTTCGACGACTACGACGAGTCCGTCGAGACCACCACATCCCCTCGATCCACCACTAGAAAACCTAATTCTAAAGTGATATTAAAAGCCCAAGTACCCAAAGTGAACGTGTCCACGAAAAACACTAAAGGTGAAGATAAGAAACATGTTTTTAAAACTACTCATATTAATATTCAGAGTCATACAAACTTTATAGTGACTAAAAAACCCGTGACTAAACCAAATGTAGCAAGTAATGTCCTGCGGCCTGTGATGCACTTGGGAGAGCAGTATGGGGTGTGGTTGGATTCAAACGGGAGACCGATATCGCAAAGGCCGACGTCCGCCCGCCCGCCCACGACTCGGCGTCCGCCCAGCACACGTCGGACCACACGCACCACCACACGCCGGCCGACGCCGACGCGGCCACGGCGGCCGGCCACTAAAGTGACAAAACCACAATATTCTAAGAAGACAACATGTCCACCGCCTAAATCGGGATTGTTAGCTTCCTATTTTCAAAATAATAAAATGAAGAAACCTACTAAAAAACCAGCAAAGTCGAACTGGTTTATGGGTAAGTAAAATTTTAGCATCGTTATAAAAACCAAGTGGCATGTTTACAAACACACTTGATGAATTTCAGAATTTCACCATATCCAAGTGTCTTTCATACTCATTTCCGGTAGCTCTTGTCGTTTCAGAAATGTAAATACGCGAAAACGAAATTTTATGATTTTTGCACTCTTAATAAAACGACACACACGCGGGATCGATGGGGACTTTTGACTAATTAGCTAGGTAGGTACTATACAGAAATCCAATTAATGCAAGGTCAGCACTTTTCTTTCCTCTATTTTAGCTGAGAAATTAAAATTAAGTTTAGTGAGAGAGTCGGCCTTGAAAATGAGCAGATTTCCCCCAGTCGGCACCCGTTCACGAGATGATGCGAAACTCCGCGAAAGCCGGTCATCGCTGTGCTCGACCATGCTATAGGACTTACACAGCGATCCTCTCGAAACTACACCTGTTTGAACATTTTAAGCGAGCATGACATACTAATTCATATCAGACCTTGTCATAAAAACCGGACTATAATTCATAAACATAAAACAGAGTTTATTAGTTACTCGCCGTTGTTTCATAAAAAGTGACAATGTTTGACTGATCTAATAACCTTCACGTTAAGCGGCTGAGTGGAGCCTCAAGTACGTGCTCCGGTGATCATATGGTGAAAACAGTTTCAAAGTACATTCACATAAAGTATCACAGTTTAAATTTATTAAGTTTTCGTTTGATAAACTGTGTACTTAATTAGGTTCTTTTCAATTCTTGTTTTATACTTCAAAACATAAATAGTTGACAATTCTGTTACATGTGCGGTTGATGCAAATAAATAACCTATCCTATATGCTGACTGATGTAATCCTTAGGTTTGAGCTCGGTTGTCCAGTTCTTTGATGCGTATATAGATACCAATTTATTATAGGTATTTGCCAAGATTATTTAAGTCACTACACTATTGTAGTGACTTAAATAATCTTGGCAAAGTTATCCTGTGTGTTCTGAGCGCAGGCCAGCACACGGTGGATGTAATTGTAGTTGATGGAATCAGCAGGACGTGACATAAGATCATCTCTTTTTTGCTCTAAGGCATCTTGTTTTAGAAGATCAGCTCTTCTTGCCACCTAAAGCCGCTGACCTATTGGTGCACCAAAATTGTGAACGGTGGAGTACACTTTGAGCTGCCATTTTTTCTGATCAAGTTTATTCTATGTTGGATTTTATCAGATGTATTTTCAGAACATCTCAGTACATACGATACATACCTAAAGTACTGGAACAGAACTACATATTATTATTGTGCAAACAATGTCTTGAAACGGATAACTAATTTTAAAAGTCGATACCAATTATTTGACTTCAGACATTAGATTCGTATTTGATTGTTTCAAACTCCGATGCTGCGTATGGACGTTTGTTACTCTTTTTCGCAAAAACGGCTTAATCGATTATTGATTAAAATCAGATAGTTCCTATTCCTTTATATTACACCGGGAACGAAAAATATCGAATTACAAGGGTGAACCGCGGATATTCGCTAAAAAAACAATAACATTTCTCTGTTGTTTTGTTCATGTATGATATGTAACAGTTTATGTAAAAAGTTATTTAGTAATATTATATTAATGAAGGTGACTATATCCTGCTGGCACGCAATGTTAAATGAAATGGGTTGCTAATGTTAATTTATTTTTCTTTTCTTATGTAAAGTTATCACTGTACTTATTTAAAAGACAGCACTAACAACAATACTTTATTTTATCTTAATTATTTTTTTCTTAATTTATTAGACAAAGTAAGTTTTAAATAGGTATGTTTTTAGTTACTTTTGGAAAATATAAATTAGCTTTTTTTTCTAAAATGCATCCACGTAAAGCCAGGGCTAGCTATCATTGATAAATGAACGAAAGTAGACACGCGAAAGCTTGGTGTGCGGTATGCTGATGCACAGCTTTCAGATTTTCGTACCTACTACACAGGTAGGCTGTTATCTATTTTAGTCGTCCTTATACTAAGGTGTCAGTGTCAAAAGAGCTAGTACATATAATAGTATTACCGTGTACATATCTACCATGTTACAATGTACACAAAAGTTAATAAAAGTAAGGCTCTCGTTCATTCAGAAGATCAGTAGGTTCAAGACAAGTTTCAAGTACCTAAAGACATGGCTGATACAACTTTTTTCTATGAACTTAGATACGTGTACTAACGTTGATCGCATACCACACTCATATTATCTTAGTTTCTCCGTTTTAAAAGAGAAATGTCACTCAGTAGGCCATCATTTATTACACTTAGCCTTTGCTGTCGACCTTTTTTACATTCTTGCTGACCACTTCTTCCTCGCGCTTTAATCGTTTGTAAATTTAATTTATTTTATAACTTATTCACTTATTCATTGAATTCTAATTCTATCAAATAATTCTGTAATGGCATGAAGAAACTTGAACTGTTCCATTTTCTAATCCGTACAAATGAATTGTTTACAATTTTAGCCTAAGTATTTGGCAATGATACTGATTTTTTCATGGAGCGACTACCATCAGACCTACTCAAATAAACTATTTAGGCTAAGTCACACATCTTTCGGAAACAGAATTTCTTGGACGAGTGATTTTCCTCACGATATTTTCCTTCACCGCTTCTTTCATTGGCTGACTGTACAATAAATCACATCAAATATCAAATCCGAAATTACGAATATGCGATGACACACATCAGGATTTATATCAGGGACCACTAGGTTAATAAACTTGTTCCTTATATAGTAGGCTGTCACCGCTCATATATACCAGCATCTAAGATTAAAGAAAGGTAGGGCATAGCGGATAATTCGCACAAATCGGAGCAGCCCGTCTGGGGAAGGACCAATGCTATTTGGCTACGATCTTCTGTAAGGTGGAGGCACTTTACAGAAGATCGTAACCAAATAGCATTGGTCTCGGCCATGTTGTGTTCCTACGGTGAGTAAGGTCTCCAGAGCTCCACTTGGGGGGGTTGGGAGGGTTGGCAACGCGTGAGTGAAACCCCCGGTATTGCAAGCGTCTATAGGCTACGGTGATGCTTACCATCAGGCGGGCCGTATACTTGTTTGCCACCATAGGGGTATTAAAAAAAAGGAAAATAAAAAAGCCTCGTTGCATTATGTATCAAATGTCATATTTATTATGTATACGTATGTATTCTACCCATTACACTTTAATACATTGACCTAAGGACGAAAAACTTATATTAGGATTAGGACCCTTGGCGATGTTCACAATTGATGTCAAATGCGGTTTAGTTAGGTCGGGTCAGGGGTCAGTATTTCGAGGACACCTGACGATCGTTAATTTGGTTTATGATAACAATCGAGGCGGACAACATACGTTTCGAAACACGGAAGATTAGGAGAAAAAAAATCAACGTGTTTTGTGCATTGTTAATTTCTTTGTAGTTCTGACTGTCTTTAATTTAAGTAGATTTACTTTTATCAAACCATTTATGAGAGTAGCCTCTGTATGTTCTTGTTTCTCAGGTTTTATGAGTAGATTATATAAATGGATATCAAAGTCAATCTGGCCAAGCAGTTGGTTTGAACAGACATCTCCTGAGAAGTCCAGTACACAGGTTCCAGTTTATACTACGTCTGCTCCGAAAACGACTACCGTCAAGAATTGGTATCAATCATTCTTGGCCTCCGAAGAAAATGATGCGGATTACTCAACAGAAACTAATATTAGTAAGTATTTTTAATATTCAAATATATTAACCTTTACTTCACATGCATAAACTGCAAAGTTACTAAAATTAGTGAAGCAATAATTGCAGGAGAAATTGATAACATATATTTGTTTCTAATCGTTGGTCCATCTTATTCAGTGGTAAGACTTTTAAAGGCGAGCACTTTAATAGTGCTGGAAGAACTTAAAATCAAGATAGGTGTAAAGGATATAATAATAAGTATAGGATAGGTGATTTAAAATAATCTGATTTATTCTTAGTAGTAGGTAAATAACAAATGACTCAAGAAATTGATAAAAAAATATTTTCGCAGTTAAGAAAACGGCAAGCAAAAAGTCTGTAAAGAAAAATTACAAAGGTTATAAATTGCTTCGAGCCTACCCAGACATCAAGAAGAAAGTGCAAGATATGCTAGAATTGAAGGAAGAGGGCCAAGGTTCGGGTTTGATGTGGTGGACCCCTCCATCATTGAATAGTTCTACGGACCTCCTCGTGCCGCCAGACCTATTGGCAGACATAAAAGATTATCTCAAAAATTCTAATATTGATTATGACGTAGTTATTTGGGATTTGCAGGTATTGTGTTTCTTACGTGATGATCGTGAATAACATTACAAGTCATTTCACTTACTTATAGCTATAATTACACTTTTACTTTATATAGTTGGTATAAGCAGTTCATTTAATCTATGTAGCTTGTAGTAAAAGCTGTAAGATGTCAATGAATGAAAAAAATACTACTTACTTTTTCATTCATTGAGATTTTCCACTGCAGTTTCGAGTCTCGATGACAACTACTTACTTACATAACATAGAAATTTTTCGAAAGTACTTATCTACTTATTGAAGAACATTCTTATTTTAAATATTTTGTTAAATCCGAAACCCTGTTGAAGAGGACACATATTATAAACACACAAAACGTTATTCCTCTTAGAATTCGATCACCAATAAAGACTCTTAGCACTGACATTGTGTGTTGTAATAATTTCTTAGTATAGTAATTTTATTTCAGAAAGCCATCATTTATGAAAACCCCAATTTGTCAAGAAAACAGAGACTTGAAATGGAACGTGATAATGGTCATCCGATGACTTGGCGGAGATATCATCGTTACGCTGATATTCTACGTTATTTGGAATATTTGCAGCACTCGTATGCTGAACTGGTAGAGCTGGTTCCTTTGGGTCGATCTTCCGAAGGCCTCCCGCTGGTTGCAGTTAAGGTTACTTCAATTTACTTACGGTCATTTTCTTTTCATTTAAATAATAATAGAGAGTTGTGATCACGTTGTGATAGTCTCATTAACAACGGCAACCACAGATTAACATAATGCAGTGAAGATTATTGATAGGAAAATCTCTGTCATGGAACTCACAATAAATTCAATTATAAATAAAGATATTAAATTGAGTAGGAACGTTTAAAAGGACGTTCCTCCATAGCAGCTTGAGAGACAGAACAAAAGTATACTTAAATAGATAGTGATTATTATAATATTTGCAACTCAAGTAAAGCTGGATTGACGTGGACGACGATGATCTATTAGTACATTTTGAGGCCTAGAGACTAGATGCTGTTGTTTTCAGCTTTGAAAATTATCAGTAACTTATGTGTCTGTTTCAATAGGAATAGGGCTAGAAAGAAAGTAATAGGTAATTAATAAACAGTCCACCCTGGTGGCCAGGTGGAAGGCATTATTTTCACTGCCTCATAGAAAATCAAAAAGATTCGATCCGATAAGTCTACCATAATTTATTTGCAATTATAGTGCGTCTCGTTTATAGTCCCTAGGCGATTTATGATAATAGATCTACTATTGCTGTATTCTTGTAAATAAACGACTTTTTGTTTCAATACCTAGAAGGAATATTGATCTCGGCAATCGATAGCGACAGAATTGTAAATGCAATGAGTGAGCAATTAAATAAATATCCTCAGAACGGGTTATAAATTATTTTACATTATAGCTTTTCCCACCCTTTGAATGTAGGAAGCAAAAACTTTCTATGATGACCTGTTAATCTTGTTAGACTAGTCTAAAGACCCCAAGACTAAGTCATAGTCTCTCTCTAGAGAGAGACTATGACTTAGTCTTGGGGCCAGAATGATTTTCTATCGCACTATAATCTGACTATTTCACTTAGACCGATATAGCTTCAAATATATCTCCCTATAGTTCGATAGAAAATAATAGGTAAGATATATTATCATATTGTGTACCTATGTACAACGCTCTTGGCAGGCGCAGTCATAGATCGTGCAGGCGCAGTCATATGCGTAGACAATTACTTGCTTTACATTAGTAAATACAGTCGTAGTAGATTCAAATAATAATTATAAAAGACAAAATTCTATTTAAATTATAAATATTCTTCAACAGATATCATTACCTGTAAATGACACTCTTATGAAAGACAGTGACAAAGTAAACAAGAGATGGAAACTTAGATCGAGAATGAAGCCTGCAGTGTGGTTAGACGGCGGGGCACACGCCCGCGAATGGATCGCGCCCGCTGTGGCTACGTGGATGCTGCATGCTCTCGTGGAAGGACACAAAGGAATAGGTGCGATTTTTTTAAAGGGGTTAAAACAAAACCTTCGTTATTTTCGGGAAAAGCTCGGAAAAAACTGCGCATTCCTGCATTATTAATTTATAATTACTACGTACGGAACCCTGGGTGGGTTAATTCGACTCGCTCTTGTCCGGTTTTATTTTATATTTGATATAAGGGTGACAAATCTACATCGAGCTATGCTGCGCTGTACTGCGCTGTGCTGTGCTGTGTTTCTTAAGCTACGTTTTTAACAATCAACATCAAGCTTTGCTATGCTGCGTTGTGCTGTGCTGACGTTTTTTTAACAAGTTTTGACAGCGCTTCGTGGTTGAGTTTTTCTTTTTAGTAGACATTATTTTGACAGACAGTTGTATTGTGAATTTGTGACAGTAGACCTAGCACAGCTCGACACAGCGCGGCTCAGCTAGCGCACCTCGCTCGAGACTGTTGCGGTTTTAAACAGAGCGTAGCCTAACACAGCGCAGCACAGCATGGTTTGTTTGTATCCTCATTAAAATACATATTAGACGAGCGAGTTGACCAAACATAGCACAGCGCAGTACAGCGCAGCATAGCTCGATGTAGATTTGTCACCCTTAGGGTCGGTTTCACATGTTTTGATAATTTTTTGTATGAATTCTCAACAAATTATCTAAATCTGATGCATAGGCTGACTGGAATTTATCAAGAACCAGGAAATATAATATTAATTGTTTTTTTTTTATACAGGAGCAGATTACAAATTACTGCAACAAGCAGACTTTTACATTATGCCAGTCATGAATCCAGATGGTTACGAACACTCGCACACGCACGACCGACTTTGGAGGAAAACGCGATCGCGCCAACCCGACCGCTCAGACGACTACTTTGGATGGTAAACACGTTATCATAGTATTAATTTTTCCAAAGACTTGCACATATGAAGACTTTTTTCCACCATATTTTTGCGCAAAAGTATCGCGTAGACAGAAGCATCTTGTGCAGAATATACTTAGTCTCTCTGAAACTTGACTCCCTATCTATAGGAGACGTCTAAGCATTTTCTAATACAAACAGAACTGCCTACCATTATTGTATATTTATGCAAAAAGCCCGATTGTATCTTTAGTTTGAAATACAGAAGGCTTAGTAGTTTCCTTGAAACTTTAATGAAATGTTACTATAAAGTCGTACGTTAATTTATTTAACTCTCACAAAGACACATTTTGTTCACACTCGATTAATAAAATAGACAAGTGAAGTGGAATCATTATAATTATTATAAAACGTCGATAGATAGATATTTATTTATTTGGAGAATAAAACTTTGTTTATGTAGTACTAGCAAAACCCGAGCAACAAAAAAAAATTTCATTTCCACTTTACACGTATGGGAGGCACCCAAAAAAAAAATCTTTTTCAAAATTTTGCTCCAGCACTTTGTTAGCATTGATAATAGGTGTATATATACCAAATTACAGTGTACCTTTCTAGCATTAAGCGTCTAGGCGCTAGACCGCGGACAGACAGACAGACAGACGGACATACAGATAGATGGACATGGCGCAATTATAAGGGTTCCTTGTAGTTTACTACGGAACCCTAAAAATATGCAATAGGCGGCCTTATCGCATAGAAATTTCTTTCAGACAACCTTTGAGAAAAAGAACTAGGTAATTTGCAAACGAAAGCAGATAGCACAAGCAGGTGGCGCAATAGTACCTACAAAAAAAACTAAACAATAGAAAATAAATATAATAATCAAAATAAATATGAATACTTACCTAAAATACGGATGCGACAAAGAGGAGAGAATCAAAAAAGGAAATAATCAATATGAGTACAATACATGAACATAATCTGAGAAAATAATTTTATGGAGAGATAAATAGTTCTTGATTCCTTAAGTGAATCTAAAGATTGAGCTCGACATATGGTCCTTAAGGTCCTTATGGGCTGCAGGTACGAACTGTTGGACAGAAACGGAATGAAAGAAGAAATTAGTACTTAGATTGAGGGATAACTTGAAGATAGTACCGTGAGATGAGTGTTACTGTGATAATCAAACCATTATTTTAAGTAAGGAGGTGTAGACGGAATATCTGGAGAGTAGCGCAGTCATATGGTCGCCTCATGAAAAAAAGTACTGCCTCATGTTAGAACGGATACAAAATAAATTCATAAGATACCTCTACATGAAGCAATATCAAGTGTATCCTTATTATCCACTGATGTATCCAACTTTATTTATCCTCGGTATGGTTGGATACAATGAACTCAGGGTAAGGAGGGAATTTAGACTGGTAGAGTATGTATTCAGGATACTACGTGGGAAAGAATACAATTCTGCTTTCTTAGAGCATATAAAAATATTTGTGCCGGATAAATATGTGTGGAAGAGACGCCGACCACGGCTGCTGGCAGTGCCGCGCGGGAGAACCAACCTCTTGACCGAGGCGCCACTGACGCGCGCACTCAGGGCTCTCAACCTAATAGTCAGTGACATCGACCTATTCTGTTGCACTGTGAGTGAATTCACTAGGACAGCATTATGTGTCCTAAGTTATAGATTATAGTTATTTGTTATGTTAATTTTAGTTTAATATTGTTTTATTAATAGCTACACTATCGCATTAGGTGATAACCTGTAAAGATAGATTGTAAGTGGAAATAAATAAATAAATAAAAATAAATAAAAATATTTCTGCGATGACGGATAGGAAGCCACTTGAGCTGAGAACGAAATTGAGAGACATGACGACAGAATATGTAGAATGATGAAAAAGAATATGTTTAACGGAACTACGATTAGTGAATATGGTTTTTCCGCATTTCTCAAAGAAGGGCAGATTCATTTAGAAAGTTAATCTTCACAACATCCTGTCGCAATATCTAAGTATCGGGGTATCGGTCAAACGAGTTAAGGAAAACTGGAATGTGCATACTAGTTTGCCTCTTATCTTTATTTAACTACACAAAAAGATGAGAACTTTCCTTTGAAAGTGTTGACATAATATGTATTCAGTTTACTAAATAACTGATCGCGTTGTTCGAGATAAGCGTTTTTGTCCAAGCCAAGAACACTATCACGTTTCCCATAAAAGGAATAAAACATAAATACCTTTGGTTCCTTGTTTGTTTTTGAAAACGTTGCTACAATAGTTTTGTGCAGGCAAGAAGGTAACTTAGATTATAAGCTGAGCTTGTAAAAGTGATATATCACTGAATCGATTTAAGTGAAAGTTATAGCAGATAGTTTGTATCCTAGGGCTGTGCTGTAGGATAGATAGTTTTGAAATGGAATTTTTGTATTTAACAATGTGCTGGGCGAGTTAAACGATTACCATTTTCGTGCGATTAGTGACCAGTAGCAAATTTTGGCTGCCGGCGTCCGTTAGTTAAAAAAGACACGTATTAGTACTTATTTAGTTATTTCTTTCATACTAAAGGTTTGGTTGGTGGAAAGGTACGGAGTGCGTGGGGGTCGACGCAGACCGCAACTGGGACTATAATTGGGGCAAACAGGACTCTACCCAGGATCCATGTGATGACAACTACGCAGGGGTGCACCCGTTCAGCGAACCCGAGACCAGAGCAGTCTCCAACTTTCTAACTGAACATAAAAGAGAAATTAAGGTAAATATCGTAAAAGAACTCATTTATAAGGTGTTAAAATATCAAATGATGATGATGACAAGAATAGTTTCCCTTCAAGTTCCCTTCATACACAATCAAAAACTATAAATATAATATTTCTGTATTTTTTTTATTTATTCGAAAGTGTCAGTTTGCTTCCGCCATGGAAGTAATAAGTACTACGTACAACCGTACTTATTACTTCCATGGCTTCTGCTGAACCAGCTAAGATGACATTTAAGAGTCTTCGAATTAGAGTATTTTTTTTATACCGGGAACGTGACATGGCGGGGAACAGACCTGCACCAGTATTTTACAAAATGTATATTAATTTTATTAAAAAAAAACAGAATCAGCGACAATATAATTAGCTTACTGCATTACATAGAAATCGTTCTAAGCAATTACCCACAAACTATTAGATCAAATGTCACTTTTCATGAGATTACAATAAAAATGTAATCAAAGATAACATTAATGAGAATTGTTATAATTATAATAATTGTTACATAGGATGGGTACTTATTAGCACAAAGATTTTATATTACTTATTATGATATCTGTGCTTTGGTATATAATCTTTATGTGTAAGTAGACACTAAGTAATAAGCACTTGATTTTGTTTAATAATCTAAAGATATCTTAATGATAATACAGATTTGGTATTTTATCATGCAATTCATCAATAACACGGAATAACTACTAGTACTACGTCAATAAATAATAAAATAATAGTGGTAATTAAAGAAATTAATCAAATTCAAATCCATCTATGAATTCTAAATGGACACAAAAATTAAATTTGAATAAAGTACTTACTAGACGTAAAATCAATAGAATTCGTTAGTTTATCTCGTATTAAAAATTACCTCTGTAAGATATTTAATTATAATAATTATATTTGTTTATATTTTGCAAGTATTAGCAATAGACCATCAAATTACCAACTATGAAATGTGCCAGTTAGAAATCTGAGGTGGTTTCTATTCTGCCGGTCGCAAGTATAGCAATTTATCATTCTCGCAAACCCGTAAAGGTAGACCGCACGTCGATCGCAGGAAATTATGGTTCCATGGTGCCGTACTACACTTTCAAAATTTTCTTTATTATTTAGATTTTCTTCATAATATTTTCGTGTCAGTAAAAAAGTAGGTATTAGTTTACTACTGTAAGTATTATAATATCTGTAGTTTTACCTTATCCACGCTATCTAGAGGGCTTCATGTACATGGCCTATTTTTTATCATAATCAGTTTATTTGCAAAACTTAATTAAATGTGAGGAAACTTACCGTTAACCATCACTATACTTACCTACAAATATTTTTTTAAGAAGAAATTGTTTACTACAAACTTTTGCGCTCTATAAAGTCCCCTAATTGCATTCTTGGAAAAAGTTTATATAAAATTTAACTAAAACAACAAAACAATGGATATTCTTACATAGAAATTGCATCAAATGTACGAAAACAATAAAATAGATTTAATTTAAAACTTAAGGTTCATTCCCTAGCACCCAACCGTTGCACGCGCAGGCCTCCTCCGCTGGTTGTTTTGTTTGATACAGGATGTACCTTGGTGCGAACGCTTTTAAGTCCCCCGCCGTATGACAACTGTGAATAGCCGGATCCACACCAGATCAAATGCGTGCGGCAGGATCTCGCTCCAATAGACGCTAAATGCGCAGTGCGCGCTCAGAAATGGTCGCGTATGCAACTTGCACAGTTATGAAATAATTTGTTTAATTACTTCGCGAATTGCGCGGCCTAGCCGCTGCCCGAAAACGTGCTGCTATGGGTTCCGAACAACTCATAGCCAACGAGTTGCTGGCATTCATACAACATGCCATTGACACTATGGACGAGGTCAGCATCATGCAGATCTGCAAGTCCAGTTTCACTGAAGCGGAGATTTGCAGTGGCAAGGTGCTGTTGTACCAGACGCTCGGCAAGGCCGACCGAATGCCGTCTCGCAGGAGGGACGAAAAAGGTGAAAGAAGTCTCCAGGATATCATCACCTTGTTGAAGGAGACCGACCCTGACGACGTGCCTGCGTTCGTGGCTAAGCAGCTGCATAAGCTGCCTCCAGTCTCGTTTGACCACGTTGACGTGACCCGGCTGCTGAAAGACATCACAGCCCTGAAGGCAAGCATGGCCGACGTCATGTTGAAATTAGAGGCGTCGGAAACTACCATTTCCGATTTGCGTACCGAATTATTATCGCTAAAACGTAATGATTCGGTAAGTAGGTCACCTGTGACTTCTAATGTCAACACGCGTCGCGGAGCGCAAGTTTGCAGTTTTGAGTCAGCAAAATTGGAATGCTCGTCGCCCGCTGTTGCGGAGTGCGTCTCCCCGCACGCCGCTGTCCGCTCCGTCGCCGAGCCGAAGAAAAACGCTGATACGAGTCCCGTGTCCCGCGCTTATGCCGCCGCTGCCGCCGCACCACCTAGGCGGACTAAACCACCGGGGAAAAACCAACAGAAGTTGGCACTAACACAGTGTCAGCCGAAAGTCCGATGCGACGAGGAGGGTTTTAGCAAAGTTGAAAGAAGGAGGAGGAAGCCCGCCAGCCGTAATCACCTTGGCACCGCACCGACTGCACCAGAACATGCTCTGCGTCCTGAAGTACGAGCGACGCAGCTGTATGTGTCTAGACTGCACTGGTCTACGAAAGTTAAAGATGTCGTAGACTACATCCGAAAAAAATCCGCTTTCACTCTGAGGGTCGAGCCGTTGGAGTCTCGTCACAAAGTCAACTTTAGTTCTTTTGTGGTGAGGGTACCCAATCATCACTTGGAGACTTTCATGAAAGAGGATTTCTGGCCGCAGGGAGTCGTATACCGGAAGTTCCGAGGTCGACTGCCAGCTGACACCGCACCCTTCACATCGCCAAAGCGTTTTTAATTATTTTTTTAGTGTTAGTGATTTTATTATTATTGTATATATGTTAGTCTGTAAGGTATATATTATATGGGCCAATAATTTGTAAAATTTTGTTGCCTGAAATAAATAAAAAAATAAATAGGATCGAGTTGCATCGTCTAATGTGGATCCGACTAATTACTATCAGAAGACCTCACGCCACCCTCACCACCCTTTTTGCCGAAACTTAATCTATCTGAAATTTCAACTAATACTTCTCAGGTATATATCACGCTGCACGCATACTCGCAGGCGTGGATCGTCCCTAGTCTTGAGGGCCACAACAGCGACGGAGAGTCGGTAGAGATGGGTGAGCTGGCGATAGCAGCTCTCGCTGACCTTTACAACACCAAATATCAGGTAACTCCAGAATAATTACTGATTGAGGAGCTCGTTGGCGTCGCTGTGGACCATAGCCAGTGTTTGGATGGGTTTCGTTATCTCGAGCTTCTCAGTGCTTCGGAGGGCACGTTAAACCGTCGGTCCCGGCTGTTCTCGATAGATGACAGTCGTTAAGCTAAGTCGGTGGCCTTCGGGCGGTTTGAAAACACCAGCCTCTGCCAATCCGCATTGGAGCAGCGTGGCAGAGTACGCTCTATTCACCTTCGATTGAAGGGAGACCCGTATCCCTGCGGTGGGATGATTATGGGTTGATATGATGAATTACTGATTGAAGACTAGAGTCGAAACGGCAAAATGCTAGTGGTCTAATTAGTCACCTACTTTCTCAATGTGCATCTTCTTCAATGTCGAATAAATTATACATAGTACCTAGTGACTGCAAAGTCATTGCATGAGTTCGGCTTTTTTTGAGCACCACAAAAAATTTATTTTACAGGTGGGAACAATTGGTCAAATACGACAGCCAGCCTCCGGTATGTCCCACGACTGGGCCAAAGCACGAGCGGGGATACCTTTCTCGTACCACGTCGACCTACGAGATTCATATGGCCCGTATGGTTTCCTATTACCAGGAGCTAAGATAGATTCCACCGCACATGAGACTTGGATGGCTGTCAAAGCCATAGTAGACAATTTAAGTCCTGCTTAGTAAGTACGGTAGCAACAGGACATAGAATAGCGAAATATTGTATGCACCTAGTGATATTATTTATTTAAATAATCAGCCAAATACAAAATAGAAATTGTCTAAAATTAAAATTCTATCTTTGTTTTTCTTTTTTCCATTTTTGTACCCTAGCAGTGCACCATCCTGGCATACTTCTCATTCTAAACGTTCCAGGGTTTATTACGGCGCGTATCTATTAATAAAGGTGAAAACGATAATAAATTGAAATTTTTTGTATATTTTATTTTATTTGGGAGTCTTAGGGTACAGCTTAATTAAACAAATACACATAAAAATAACAAAAACAATGCCAATTAAAAGCCTCCACCCATGCAAAGTTACGTTAGTTAAGTACTTATCTGTTGTTAAGTCTTTATAATGTATAAATATTATTTTAATGTTCGATACCTAGTCCATTCATCGAGGAAAACTATTTGCAACGTCACGCCACGTAGAGGAGGGTTGTTGTAAACTGTTTTGAATTCAATTTTCCATTTAAATAACTAGCTACTGTTGAGTTGATGTACGTACCTATATAAGTAGGTATATCTTGCAAATACTTCTATTTACAATTTACATATAACGGAGAGCAGTTAGGATTCTGGAACCCTGTTTTTGATGATTTCTAATAACTACGCTAATCATCATACCTACCTATTAAATTACTATAGTGAACGAAGACTGATTCTAATATTACATACAGGTTCTTTTGATACCTAGTACAGGCGCCAGTTCTCCATCAAACACGTGACTCATAATTATTAAGGTGCAATTCATTGTTAATTTGTTTTATTTTTTGTCATTTGTTTGTGGAGAAGAAATAAATAAACGTTTATTATTATTATTATATACCACTTGCACACAATATTAACACATATTATAAATGAGAAAGTGAGTTTGTTTGTTATTCCTTCACGGCTTGAATAAGCAGCCGAATCATTTATGAAAATTTGTATACATATTGTCAGGGGTACAGTACCTATACTTTTTATTCCGTGAGAGGCGTGAGAGCATGTCATTCCAATGGAAAAATATTTTTTCTACTAAAGGCGATGCAATTGTGATATCGGCCAACAGATGGCGCCACAAGTCGCGCTATGGGTTGTTTTGTTATCAAACGAGATCTACGTCATAAAATTAACCGCTAGCGAAGGCGCGGGGAAAAAATGGTAAAATTATAAAAGTTAAATGCGTTAGATAGATATTTTTTTTATTTCATGGCACGAATAATCTGTTGTAAAATCCAAAGAAAAACCAAGGAAGTTTTATAAGTTAGTGGAAATCACGTTGAAATGGTGTTCGCTAAAAATTGTATGGGAACATGATTGTGATCGAAGATGGGGACCAAAACCGTTTGACCTTCACCTGGCAAATAGCAGCACTGGTTTGGTATATAATATTAGGACTAAGGACTACAGAAGACAAAAATAAGCCTTGGCGTAAAGGATTTATATCCAGGCCGTAAAAAAGAAAAAAAAAACTGTTGAATGGAAAGTGTCAGTGTCAGTAATGTCAGTTTTAGAGGTTAAAATTTGTTTGATTGTTGAGGAGTTTATTTACATTTTAACGCTCTATTTGATACAAAATAAAAGATACAGAGTAATATTTTTATGATTCTCCGAAATAATTATGGCAGAAATTGAAAACGACGATGATGTTTCTAAATTAGTCCTAGTAAATAAAGTAGATCCTACTGGATTCGATGTAACAATTGGAGCTTTATTAATAAGTGTAGGAGCAGAAAAATATGTTGATATTTTCAGGTAAGTTTTGTGCGAATCAGAAAAGTTAGGTATGTGTTTATAATGTGACAAATAATTTTTGTTTCAAATATATCATATCTTTGATGTTATTTTCCTAGAATCTAGTCAAAGTGTGTTTCTAAATCTTACAGGAGGCTAAACATAGGCCAGGCTACTTTAACTGAACTTAAAGATGAAGATCTCCAAAAACTAGGTGTAGATGACATCGAAATTAGAATTAAACTTATTGATGTAGTTAAAAACTTGCCAATTTATGAGCACAAAAATGGTGATTTGTAAGTATAAAATACATTGTAAATACACTCTTCCAGTTTTTTTAAAATTAACAATCAAAACTGAGATACTTTTGTTGGTGTTAATGAACTTATTTTTCTTTATATATTTGCAACTTATGAATGAGGTTGTACTGCAAATGTGAGGTGGGTTAGACTCAATACAAAACATAATTTGCAATTTTTAATCTAATTAAACTAAAGAAATGTATTAAAAAGTCATGAGGTAAATTATATATTTTTATATAATGATAAGTACCTACTTTTTTCTAAGAAATTAAGAATAATAAAGAGGATAATCCACTCAAATCGGAGCAGCCCGTCTGGGGAAGAACCTCCACCTTACAGAAGATCATAGCCAAATAGCATTGGTCTCGGACATGCTTTGTTCTTATGGTGAGTAAGGTCTCCAGGGCACTCTCCACTTGGGAGGGTTGGCTTCGCGTGAGAGATACCCCCAGTATCGCAAGCACCTATAGGCTATGGTGATGCTTACCATCAGGCGGGCCGTACGCTTATTTGCCACTTTAGTAGTAAAAATAATAATAAAAAATTTTTTACAGATCAAAAGTTAATTTAACTTTAGGAGCAATGGAAATTACCGAAATCTTTGAAGAGAGTGCACACCATTTACACAGAATATATTTAAGTACTGTGGCAAATACTCTAGCAGTGAAAAAAACAAAAAAAGTTCGGGACCAATTAGTACATAAAGATAAATATGCTTCTGATGTGGCGTTGGCAACTATAAGTGAAATAAATAACTTGTTAAACTCAATGGACATAATGCTACATACACAGTTAAAGGTAATGGCGGAAACACACTACCGTGTCGGGGCCTGTCGTGTCGCGCTCTGTCGTGACGGTGGGTGTGCACACTTATGGCGGAAACACACTACCGTGTCGGGGCGTGTCGTGTCGCGCCAGAAGCATATCGCGTTCATACATTTTATATGGTTAGGAGCACATTTGTAGGGCGTGTCGTGTCGTGACTCGCTCTGTCGTGGCGCGGACTGCTGGCTGCCAATTGCGCCACGGCGGTGGTGGGGGTTATGACGCGACACGACACGCCCTGCAAATGTGTTTCTATACCCGCGCGCGGCTCGTGTCGCGAACAAGTGGACGCTTTTTTTTTAAATTTGTTTTTGCAGCGTGATAATGAGTTACTAGGTAGTAGATTCCTGATAAATATACTTAAATACATTTTTTTGTAAATAAATACCATTATACATTATAGAAAACACCCAGACAAAGGCAAACACTGCGAGCTTCAGTTCAGAAATGAACGAAATAAACGCCAGACGTTTATTTCGTTCATTTCTGAACAGAATTGCGCCCCGACACGACACGTAAGTGTGCACACCCACCGTCACGACAGAGCGCGACACGACAGGCCTCGACACGGTAGTGTGTTTCCGCCATTACGTGTCGTGTCGGGGCGCGATTCTGTTCAGAAATGAACGAAATAAACGCCAGACGTTTATTTCTTTCATTTCTAAACAGAAGCTCGCAGTGTTTGCCTTTGTCTGGGTGTTTTCTATAATGTATAATGGTATTTATTTACAAAAAAATGTATTTAAGTATATTTATCAGGAATCTACTACCTAGTAACTCATTATCACGCTGCAAAAACAAATAAAAAAAAAAGCGTCCACTTGTTCGCGACACGAACCGCGCGCGGGTATAGAAACACATTTGCAGGGCGTGTCGTGTCGCGTCATAACCCCCCCCCACCGCCGTGGCGCAATCGGCGGCCAGCAGTCCGCGCCACGACAGAGCGAGTCACGACACGACACGCCCTACAAATGTGCCCCTAACCATATAAAATGTATGAACGCGATATGCTTCTGGCGCGACACGACAGGCCCCGACACGGTAGTGTGTTGGCGGAAACATTTTTTTTTTAATTTGTTTTTGCAGCGTGATAATGAGTTACTAGGTAGTAGATTCCTGATAAATATACGTAAATACATTTTTTTGTAAATAAAAACCATTATACATTATAGAAAACACCCAGACAAAGGCAAACACTGCGAGCTTCTGTTCAGAAATGAAAGAAATAAACGTCTGGCGTTTATTTCGTTCATTTCTGAACAGAATCGCGCCCCGACACGACACGTAAGTGTGCACACCCACCGTCACGACAGAGCGCGACACGACAGGCCCCGACACGGTAGTGTGTTTCCGCCATGTTTCCGCCATAAGACTTTCAATCATAGACACCAACCTTTTTTTCTGTCTTTCTGTCTAGGGCCATTGATATATCTTCTTTATACAATAAGTTAACAAGAAAATTGAATTTCATGTAAAACTAAATATATCTCAAAATTTCCTCATTTAAATTTTTTTTTAAAGATATTATTTAAAGAAAAATCTGAAAATATTTTTATGTAAGGTAAACTTTGGGTTTGATTTTTAAATAATTTCCGGACTTGATTTCTGACTATACTGAGGCATAGTTTAAATTTGGGGTGGGTAATATTATTTTAAACTGTTTCTCTCGAAAATATGAGATAATTATGTTTGTACACGGTACAAACACAATCCATCTCCCTTCTTTATATGACTTAGTTCATTTGTACATATGAATATCATATCATAGCTACTTAGAAGAAATATATAATATTTTTTAATACATTTTATATTTATTTTAGGGTCTTAACAAGGAAACAAAGGACATCCAAACAAAAAAGATTATTGTTGGGACAGTTGGCTCAGTGGTCATATCAGTATTGGCAATATACTTTGTCCGATCTCTAAGGAACTTGAATTAAAACTTTATTAATTAAGTGGATGTTAAATAGATGTCTAAAAATGTTACTCCATGACTCTCTTTAATCATTACTTTAAAACTCTAAAATGTTATTGTTTATAAAAGTTTACTGAAAACGTTACTTTTATTAAATCTTCAATGAATGTATTTTTTCTTTTTTTTTTCCTTTGGATTTAATTTATCAATGATTTTAGAAATCGATATACTTTATACTGATGCATAGAGTTATATTATGAAGGTAATTAATCATAAAACTCTAATTATAAATTACTAGCTTTTTTCCGCGGCTTCGCTCGCGATTAATTTTATGACGTAGTTCTCGTTTGACAACAAAACAACTCATAGCACGACTTGTAGCGCCATCTGTTGGCCAATAGCCCATCCCATACAACGCCCTCTATAGTAGAAAAAAATATTCCCATTGGAATGACATACTTTCACGGGATAAAAAGTAGCCTATGTTGGGCTCTGTACCCCTGACAACATATAATACAAATTTTCATAATGATCGGCTGATTAGTCAAGGTGTGAAGAAATAACAAACAAACAAACTCACTTTCTCATTTATAATATTAGTATGCGAGTATATGATGATATTGTATCTCAGACTGGCTACCTCAGAAATTTTGTGCATCGTTTTTAAAGGACCTTAGTCAAAAATGCTGACTTGTTTGAATAAAACTGCAACTGCATTGTTAATAAGGCTAACTCGACTCAATGTAAAGCGGAAGCTGAATTTGCCGAAAATAAAACGGATCTGTATCCTTGTTTAAACAATAAGTAAATCCATAGTGACCCAATTGTTTCGACCTCACCAATTAAAAAGTGTAAGGTAAATGACGAACTGTCGGACGGGCGGATTTGTTCGGCGGGCGGGTGTGACGTCAGGCGCAGGGCAGGCGCTCAGGAAGCGGTCGGGGACCAAGCGGCCGGTAGTGAAGTCCCGTAGTCCCTGGTCCGACGATCCGCTTATTGTCGCTACTCGGGCCAATTGATACGCGTGTCCGCTCGCTCGGCGAGATATGTTCGTCCGATATTTCGGTCGTCTTTTGTCATAACGTGAATTAACGTGCAATAATTTTACACAAAATTAAAATATGAGATTTCCATATTGTCTTATTGTGGTGATAATATTATTTTATGGTGTATTTTCACAGGATGATTTACAACAAGGTAAGTTAACTTCAAACTTTATTTTTGATTTAATGTTAACATTATAATTTAAAATTACGATAATTTAAAATTGCTTTATTGGTACCTAATTCACTCGAGAATAATTTCGCTTTCTATCAACACCTAAAATTAGTAGTTCCGAAGTTAAGTCAAAGTTATACAGGATGTCCCGGATATATTATGCGCTATATGGGGTCAAGACATAACTTCAAAACATTCATTATCGCCGAACGTAGATGGTGTTTAGTTAACACCACTACGTTCAGCGATAATGTATGTTTTGAAATGATACCGGATTTAAATAAAAAAAGAAGAAATTCTTACCTTGCATCAATTTCCTCACGAGAGTGAGGGGAAAAAAAGAAGAGATTCTATAACCCTTATTTTCTCCACGAATTATCAGTTTATTGCTATTTTGTTTGCTATGTATTTCCCCTATATACCAATGCGTTGCCTACTACGAGGAAAGGAATAGGGAGACAAAGGAGTTGTACTTCCGGTTCTATCACTCACCGAACGAAACACATTGCTGCTTACGCCTGAAAAGTATGTGTTCATCCATCAACATAATTACCTATCTGGGTTGCAAATTTCAAATAAAATCCGTCACGAAAAAAGTAACAAACATGCGTATATTTATATCCTTTCACTTTTATTATATTAGTATGAATTACCGACTACCTACCTATATGTTAGATTGCTTTATACTTAATATCCACAAAAAAACATTAAAAACTGTTGTATAAAAGTTGGGAAGTCCCCTACCGCATTGCTGTTTTTCCTGTAGTTTTTAAAAAAACAAATTATCGTATTATGATTGTTAAATTGAATTGGGGTGATTCATGATCATGACAATTGTCAATTTACAGAGGGTAGACAGCTCATATTTAGTCTTTTTATACCACTAAGTCAGCAAACATTGATATTGGTGCTAATTCTCTTAATTCTGTTGTACATTTAACTAAACTAATTTTGACAGGACTAGAAGTGTTGCTATCCTTGTCACTAATTGTAAACCAAGGAAGGACAACAACACCTTTGGTCCTGTCAAAGTTAATTTAGTCTAGAAGATGGACAACAGAATTAGCACCATTGTTGTTACATATAAATTTTTATCGAGGGCCCTCTATTAAACCACTGTTTCGCTGTATTTGAAAGGGTCTCTACACACATCACATGGTCATGTGTGCTTCATTATATGACGTTTGTGAACGTAGATAAACAATCTATCTACACTGTTATTAAACATAATTTCAACCACAAATAACAACCCTATAACAAACAATACGCATCCTTGACGACTAGGTACTCTCACCGCAGGACAAAGAACCTTCTGTATTTTTACCTACGAAAAATAATGATTTCAGTTGAAGTGGTAGTAGGTCGCACCGCTGAGTTACCCTGCAACGTGGACGCAGAAAATGAAAACGACACGCTCACCATATTAGCCTGGTACAGAAATGGCTCATCAGCAGCATTCTACAGGTGAATTTCACTTAGAAACCGTCTAAACACTAGTTTTGAGTCAAGATGCTAAACGACATGTCGCTTTAAAATAAATTACCTATAGTATTATTAGGCGTCAACCGCAATGGGAACATTATTTTATTATGTTTAACAGTTAATATTTTTAATCTTATTTTAAGAAAGTAGGTGCTAAGTTGATGACTAAGATAGTGCCCACATATCTGCATCTTGGGACAGTTCTCGCAGATTATCAGTTCAAGTCTGTATATTTCTTGCGCTCGCAGCTGTTTGGAATAAACTCACGCAAGACTTCCGTTAGTTCCTACTGTGAGAACTTGAAGGTGCCTTATGTTACCAGTGTTCAGTTCCACCTTTCCTCTGTTTAACACTAACCTCGTTTATCTTAAAATTCAAAGCTGATGACTTGTTTTTTTTTAATTACCGAAAATTATATTAACTACTTAAAATTATATTTGAAAATTCGCTCTTCCGGACAGCAGCCGCGACCTACGAGGCGATAGTGCCTCTACCCTGTCACCCAGCAGTCGTTATCGACTGGTGAGCGCCGAGGGTGGCCGAGATCTGCTCCAGATAGTGTCCACCAAGCCCTCTGACGCGGGGCTCTACACATGTTTCGCTGACTTCTCTTCTAGTCCTGCGCTAAAAACGCATGTGGATCTCACTGTGATAGGTAAACAATTTTGCATTTCTCCAAATTCCATCTCATCATATGTTTTAACTCTGGAAAACTGAGAAAAGAGGATAACTTTAGACTGTCTGAGAAGTTACTTCTTTTCCGATTCCGTCATTCTCATTCTACTTAAAAAATATTATTCATTATTATAAATGAGTATTTATATTCAATCATTCTGTGAGCCATTGCCAACCTTTCGGGAGGATCTTTGGGGAGGACCACAGTGCAAAACGAAAGTAACACGATAAATGTAAATAATTCCAAAACGGATCATTGTATCAAAAAATGATCAATGTTTTGAAGAGACCTATCTAACGACACCCCACAAGACGGGGTGGGCGCGAAAAAAAAAACATTTTCAATATACATGTAGGGAAAGCCCCCGCAAAAAAATATTTTTCAAAATTTTGTTCCAGCACTTTGTTACCATTGTTAATATGTGTATACATATCAAATTCAAGCTTTCTAACACTAAGCGTCTAGGCACTAGACCGCGGACAGACAGATAGACAGACGGACATGGCGAAACTATAAGGTCCTTGTACTACTACGGAACCCTAAAAAGCACCGAATTAAAAAAAAATTAACAACATTTACATTCTTTGAAAAAGACTATATATTAAGTGGGCTGCAGTCCGTCGGATATTTACTAAACTAACAAAATAGCGCGCTTCGTTAATTGGTCCGCGGGGCTAATGAGGAAGCCGACGCCACCGGAACAATTCTCTTTGTCTATTAAACAGTTTGTGCAACGTAAACATTATTTTAGCATATTTATTTATATTTACACTAGTCGTGCCCGTGACTTCGCTCGTAAACTCTCGTACTTAAATTGTTTTTTTATTTATTTTCGCATTTCTAGAATACAGAAAATGGATGAATAAACTTTCGTGATAAAAAGTATCGTATATATCCTTTCTTGTATTAGGTATCAGCTGTCACCCATCTCATTCAAGTCTACCTTGTAATTTAATAAAACCGTAATCTTTTCATGATCGAACCAAATTAAAGTTTATTAAGCTTCGGCACCTTCTCATCGGCTCGTCGTTTACAGTTCGCTATATGAACTACTGAAGTATGAAAACTATGAAAAAGCTTTTGATGTTAGGATCTGTAGCAGTTATGCTAATAGTTTTAGTCGCGGTGGTCGATTTAGCCGCTTTTAGAAGTAAAATGTAGCGACCGAACAAGATAGAATCGTTAAAATGCCGACCAACGCGGCTAAAAGCGGCGTGTATGCTCGGGCTCTCAATTTCATCGATTCCGGTGTGGCCTACGTCTTAAAATTAAAACATCAACTCCATTATTTTGCAGAGCCACCTGAACGGCTATGGGTGATCCATGAGAACGGGACGCGGGTGGCGACGAGCAGTGCAGGCGTGAACACAAGCAGGAATATTGGCCCTTATTACATCGGTGACAGCATACATCTTTGCTGCGTAGCATTTGGAGGTAAGTAAATATTCTAACTACTGTTTACTTAAAAAAGAGGCAGCTTAACAGGATCTTTAAGGTTGCAGGTCTTAGTAACCTGCTTCATCCAATTTTTTTCCGACTTAAGAAATATAATTTTATTTCGTTCTATGAGTGAACCCGACATTTTCCCCTTTTCCTTCTACAAGTTAAACATCAAATCCTAGAACCCAGCTGCGTTGGCGTTGACCAGTCATCCAGTCAGTATTTTGATGAGTCAGTCAGTTTTATTTTCATAAACAATTACCTAGATTTATTTGTTAGGCAAGCCACGAGCAACCCTGTCATGGTGGTCGGAGAAGCGCAAATTGAAAGACACGTCGACGCCTCTGTCGGAGAGACGCGTACGCAGCGATCTGCGATACGGACCGCTAGAACGCGAAGACCACGGCCGCATCCTCACATGCTTCGCGAGGAACAACAACCACACCACACCGCTGTTCATTGATATTGTCATTGATATGTTCCGTGAGTAAATTCCATATATTTTAAAATTGTACTTGTATATAAATAGCGCCCTCTAGTGTATAAATGTTGTAGAACCCAACAGGGTCCAATGTTATTACCTAATTTTGGTGCAACAAAAATTTTTGTTTTGAGTAGGTATTAAAAAAAATTTAGATTTACAGGAAATCCTTTTGCACGTCAAACATTTTTTAGTCCGAAGTACCCCTAATAGGTAGGTACCTGCATAAACGCGGTTGTAATTGCCGTTATGTTCTACTGTATTTGCCACCAGCTATAAATAAGTGATAGAAATAAGTAGCGCTATAATAAGTTTAATCTATTCAATAAAATTGCAGTTCCACCAGAATTAGTAGCTCTACGAGATCCATTGGAGCGTGCATTCTCGGGCGGGCGCGTGCGCACTGGTGACGCACTGGCGCTGCAGTGCCGCGTGTTAGGAGCGCGACCGCCACCACCAGTTATATGGCGGCTACTCAATGGGGATCCGCTTAACCTCGAGCAGAATGTTACGGTAAGGGATCTTAACTATTCTATGGCCCACTATGATGGATTATTCTGTGGAGGGAGTAGTGGAGTCTGATAGCTTATGGCGTGTGCGATCTAAGACTAGCGTATAGACTAGGAGCGTTTGCCATCTAGATAGCCTATTTGTGCACTCTACATAATCGAGAAGACTGATTGCGTCGTTGCGCTTGTCTAATTGAATGAACATACAAGTTAAGCAGCAGTAATCCCAGTCAGTCAGCTTATAAAACAATTGAAAATCGATTTCGTTATGCACTAAGTAATAAGTGTCAATTTCGAACTTCGTTAAACGTCAGCACAAGTCAGCCTTGTCGGCGACTAGTATAGACGTTAACTAACCCGCAGTCAACACCAAGTCCACTCATGAATTAATAAAAAATTGCTTTACAGATAGAGACGTCCCCACGGCGTCTGGTGGTTAGCGAGACGCGCATGACCATCACTCGCGAACACGATGAGGCGCGAATCACCTGTTGCACAAGCGCGTACATTCGCGACGAAGAGGCTTACAACTGTTCCTCCGCGCTGCCCATCACAGTGCTGTGTAAATATGACCAATTCTAATAAATATAATATTATAAATTCTGTAAGCTAGCGGTAGGCAACGCGGTAGACCATGACACCGTCCCTGCAGTATGATGATTATGGGTTGATATAATTATGATGACACTTATAATTAATTTGTTTTTTATATTTGTATAATGTGGTCCTTGCTTGACTGTAGGGGCTATAATTGTCTGAATATAAGTTAGTGTCATACATAGGTTTTAAAGGTGTCTGTTTTTACATTATCATTCTTGAAGAGATTTATCTAAGTGCAAAAGTGTCAAAAATAATTTTTCGCCTTGGTTAAGTAGGTTTACTCAGAAAACAATTTTAAAATTCCTTTTACTGTGATCAGAAATTTGTTTATTATTATTTCAGATCCTCCAGTTTTACAAATCATAGTCAAAGAAGAATTGGGGAATAACACATTAACGGTGGTGAAAGGCTCTACTGTAACTCTAAACTGCAGCTATGACGCCAATCCTCCCGTATACCAACTTATATGGTTTCGAGAGGTAAGGGCAGGCAATTATGTGAAATATTTTACAAAAATTTATACAAGTAAAAATTAACCTAATAAGAATCCACATATTAAGATCTGTGTTGATATAATAATAACACAGATCTTAATAATATCAACACAGATCTTAATATGTGGATTCTTCCGTCACAAAAAAAGAATAACTCCATCGCTTTTCAGAATCTTTCTCTGTTTTTTTTTGTTTAGTTATTAAGGTCCCACTGCTGGGCAAAAGCCTCCCCTTTACGCTTCCAAGCATCTCTATTGTTTGCCTGTTCCCTCCAATCCCCGCAAAAGGCAATCTGTCTCTTATAGGATAACAATTATTCTAGGATCGCCATCCAATCCCAAATTAAGCAATTTTTTTCTATACTAGACTGCTGATTAGAAATATTAATATCTTGTTTTTTCGTTTCGATATGTCTGATGGAGTTACTATGTACAGTGAGGAACTTTCACTACTCTAAAAGTAACATTTGCAAAAAAAGTAAAAAAAAAAATTTACGTGCACATGTTCCTCGTCTGAAGCAATTTTTTTTTTGCAGGAAACTTTGGTATCTGACAGCGACTCGACTCTCCAGCCAACATTAGTATTGTCAGGATTGTCGGAGACAGATGCCGGGGAGTACGCCTGCCAGGCCACCAACGATGAGGGATACTCTTACAGCGAACCTTTGGTTATCGACGTTATTTGTAAGTATGAAGATTTTACCTTTTTAAAGATACAGACTTGTGTCACAGAATTCATAATAGTACTAACGCTTGTGTGGATTAACTTTACGATATGCATTAGTGATCCTATTGTAAAACACTAAAAATACGTCTTCTTCTTCCGATAACATTTTAAAACTGTAATATAAATAAAAAATATTCAGACAGGAATACCTAGCTAGTGCCATAAAAAATAAATAAGAATTTTATTTAAATCTATAATATAGTTATATTTTTTTGTATGGTTAAACAAATATATTTTTTTAAACACAGATCCAGCATATTGTAAAGATGAAACAACAGCACAATATGGAATACGGGAGAATGAGAGTGTGAATATAACATGCAACGTGGAAGCCAACCCTCCGCCCACCTCGTACCGCTGGGTAATAGTGAAGGACGCCGTCAACGTCAGCACGCTGCGAAATCAACCACAGAGCACCAACGAAACAGAGGCACCTGTCCTTGAGTATCAAAGGCCCAATGATACAGCTTATAGTAAGTTCTGGTAACAGAGGTGCTCCTATAAAATCTAATTTAGATGATTTGAAGACCTTTTGAAAACTTTTATACTAGATGCTAATATGATTTCTAGATACAAATATTGATAATTTCTACTACTTACTGGTCACGCGATTCCGTTTCGGCATCCATACAAAGGCGGATTAGTCCGATGGCCGACCAATCTGTCGGACCAATCTGCGTGTGAATGGTGGGCTTTAGTGTTATTCAAAACACCTCGGGAACGGTTTTGATAAATACTAAAACTGCAACATTCGATTTTAGAAGAAAATAATTCTACCAAGAAACGAACCTGGTTAAAAAAACACGCCTATAAACATCAACCAATAGTGTCGAAAATTGTATATTTTAAAAGATTGTGAACGTTTCCAGGTACAATTTTCTGTTGGGGGGTAAACGATGTTCCAAGCAATGGTCTACCGCACACCCCGTGCATTTCACTCGTATCGGACGAGACTGCGCCGCGGCCACCGATCGCATGCGTTGCTTACAAGAACTCCTTAAAAGACATAGCTATTACATGCGAAAAAGGACATGATGGTGGTCTTCCACAGGTAATTATTCTATAAACAGTAGTATAACTGTAGGACTGTAAGTTTAATGTCATATTCACTTTCTTTCATTAAATTTCACTTACGCGCAAGCCAGACAGAAACGGCGCGCAATCGGTTGTCCGCCCGACGCCTTTCCAATGTTCTTTCATACAAAATGTAGTGTTGTATGTACCGTTTCTATCTGGCTTGCGCCTGACACGTCAACTTCTCACTACACACTATTCGAATACTTATGTATAACGATACCCTTATGGTATAACAAAACAAGGTATTCTCTTCCCGTAACAGGTAGGTCACGTGATTGGCTCAAGATTACGTCATCGGCTGTGGTGCGGTTATATTAGGTTGAATATGTCACACTGATCGTGACGTAGTATTGGGCCGCTTGAGCCATAGACGTGGGAAGAGTATACCACGCAGATGTTATTGTACTATGCCCTTATCATATTCGAATCGTGAACAATTCCGATGCACCTGTACGCGACGCGATTGTACGCGTACGTGTTCAGTAACGTTCGTACACATTCGCAAAGTAAAATATCAGTTGCAATGTAAACAAGTCCCAAGACGAGTCGACAGAATAAAGAGCCTATAAAATAAAATATTCATAGGGGAATTACAGCGCCATCTAGTCTCAAAATAATCAAAACTTGTAATGAATACATATTATAAAAACTTTTCAGAAATTCTTATTTATAGCAAAGCCGGTAGATTCAGATCAACAATACATGTCAATAACAAGTTTGGAGCCAAAGTTTATGATCAAAGAGCCCACACAGGAAGATTACAAATTCGTAATAATAGCATCAAATGAAAAAGGAAACAGTACTTGGATTGAAATCGATAAGGATAGCATTATAAGTGAACCAGGTGAGTAATTTATGTTTTATAGAAAGCACTGGATACGATACCTAAAAACAACTGTTTTCATTTATTATAGGAGATTAACAGCATCTTTTACAAAATATGGAAATAAAAGGCCAATTACTAATCTTCGTAAGTGTACTTGTGTACATAATTATGTGATTGATATTTTTTTTTTACACAAAAGCACATATTCCAGCGCATAAAGAAGGCACAGACCCGACAGAGAGACAGAGATATTTCAACAAATTTAATGATCGTATCAAACCTTAGATCCGACGGAGGGTCCAGTGAGTGCAGTGGCCGACATCACGACGCTGGCGCTGGCGCTGTGCGGCGGCGTGGCGCTGGTGGCGCTGGCCGCGTGCGGGCTCGTGCTGTGCGCGCACGACAGGCAGCAACGGCACGACATATCGCACCCCTATTCCGAACCGCCACTTTGCGCTTATAATACTGAAGGTAATATCATTAAATTTTAAAGATACTAGCGCCCCGTCCAAGCTACGCAAGGGTTTTAGTAAAAAAAAATTGCCTGTCACTCGGGAATAGTGTAGCTTTCCAACGGTGAAAGAATTTTTGAAATGAGTTCTGTAGTTTATTCGTTACAAACAAAAATACAAGAATACTAATCTTTCCTCTTTAGAAGGCCAGTTAAATGATTAAAAAATAAAACAGTTTTGAATCGAATTAAGTTTTATCACTTGATTCCACTCCAAGATTTTAACCAAACCTAAAAATCGCCTCCATTGTTTCCATTACCACGGATTACCTAATAGTTCTATGAATATTTTAAAAATAAGTCTAAGTTACTTTTACTTTCAGAATCCAACTGTGAGACGTATCATGGCAGTGACGACGGCAGCGAATGTAATGTGAGACGGACAGATTCATTTCGAAGAGCAGTTTCGAAGTATCCATCGAAAAATTTCGATGTCCGTAGAACCAGTTCATTCCATTCTGCGCGATATATGAACGACATGGCAGAGCAGGAGGTTCTTAGTAAATGTAGCGATGGATTGCGACATAGCACAAATTGTAGAGTGCATTCGCTACAGAATATCAGCAGAAAAAGAGAAATGGACGCACTCTGTGACCATTTGGTAATGCATCTGCCAACAGAAGTCAATTATACCGCACCGCGGCCTGTAAGTTATTTATTTACTCATTTATGTACATACTTTAAGACAACCTACTTTTAGGCATAATGAATAAAATATTGAGTATTACTTACAAATTACTCTGACTTGAAATGAAAACAACCTAAACCGATAGCGCATAGCGCCCTAAGTATCGCAACGAGACAGGGGAGCAAAGGGAGACCTATGACGACATTTATCTTAGTACAGTTTTATTTTATTCACGAACCTATATTAATTCTCAATTCCAGATGAACACATTTTATACAATGCCAAGAAAAATGCGTCACAAATTAGCCAAAGAAATAAGCGATGAGACATCCGAAATAACACAAGCATCGGACGGCTTCTCGTTGCCGCCGCCGCCGGACGAATACGGCACATATCGTGCCGGAACACGAATCCGTGACGTACCGAAGACACCGACGTACACAACAGTCAGAAAAAACTCTACGAAAGAATCTAAACAGTATAACTCGACAATATCACCCATGAATACAGTCGGACTGCCCACAATAAGCGGCCACACTAGTCTATACAGCTACCCCGATGATCACCATCAAACAAAATCAAATCAGGTAACTACTAATCCATTTGGCGAAGACTCCTCATAGTCCACTTCATTAACCATTTTATTCATTTTGAAGGACATGCAGCCCACGACCGGAATGTTTACCACTTTTCAGAGCTTACCTAAGGAATCTGGATTGTGAGAGCTGTGTGGTTTGCATGATTATTAACTTAAGCTTATTTTAACCAAAATGGCCATCAGCTATAACACGGACTACATTTATTCAGCTCTGATGAACTTTTGTCTATGAAAAATTAAACAATTTTGTATAAGATGCGTACACATGCAAAAAAACAACGGATGCGTATACATCTCATACAAAATCATTGTTTGTAAGTCCCTTTAGTCATCAGCGTTTCCTACGAAGATCGGTCGCACAAGTCGCACGCGTTTATCTTATGAGTTACGTGTATTACCATAGATTAAATTTGTTAGATGGGATCATTGTGCGCGTACTTACAAAATAAGGCTAAAGGACCTAAATGGTATAAAACCAATATAATTTGAGCTCATGTAACCATGAGTGTCCGCAGTAATCAGAGTTCAAATTATAATGGTACTAGATATACTCAATGTATTAAATTGACTATCATTTTATGCACAAAGGTAAAGAATACAAGTAACACGCATGCTCTTGTTTTAACGCACGCCCTGAGATCTCATATAAAGCATTTTCAAATTCATTATGTACCTCAAATAAATCATCAATTTCATTATGTACTTCAAAATCGTTTATTTACAAAGAAAATAAAAATAATTTACACAACTGCTTTTAAATACATGCGATTGACTTGGTACATGCACGTAATTAGAGACGTTTTTAAATTATTAAAATAGATTGCAGGAGAAACATAATTTTAGAGAAACATTTGCCTAATCGCTGGTTTCACAGACTGAAAAGTTCCAGTTAGACTATAAATTGTCTGACAGATATACATCAGGAACTTTTAAAACTAGCTTTTAGTGGTAATCAGTCACTGCCATTCTAATTGATATTTATAAGAACAATTTCAATACTTATGTAATATTTTTTATGAGTAGTGATTTTATGAATTGTAAAATAAAATTTATTTCAGTCCTATTTGTTTTCATTCACGAATTAATTCAATAAAGAATGTCATTTTACAGGAAAAACTTAACATTTTTCTGAAATAAAGTTATAACCAAACATTTAAGATTTGTAAAGTTAAAACTATAACTAACTTAATTAATCCATACGATCTAGATGCGTCTGCGCAACGGTAAGCTTATCGATGAGATGCTGTGTGTTCGGTCGCGCCTGGAACAAATGTATATTTTGTATGTCACGAAAATGTGATATCGAATATGATCGGTACAAGTTTAAAATCACACAGGGACAAAAACATTAAATTATTTCCTAAACGAAATAAAGGAATGCAAAATAATATCTCTTTTTAAGTGAAAATTAAAAACTTACGTAAGCAAAAACTTATGAATAAAATAAAATAAAAACTGCTAAATGCACTTTGTTGTGTTGTCGGTAATTTGGTATTTACTATCCCGCTGATGGGTTCTATCTTTTTTTGGGTCACTAAACATTAAACTAGATTGGCAAGATCACACTACCGATTCTTGTTTGAATGTTTATTAGTATGTAAGTTAGTCACCTGCAACGCAGAGAGCGCGGCCTCGTACAGGTCCTTGCACCTGGCGAGCGCGCGGCGGCGCTGCCCCGCGGCGAGCGGCGCGAGCGCCGAGCGCGCGGCGAGCAGCACGAGCGCCGCCACGGAGCACACGTGCGTCTCGTCGCCGCAGCCCAGCCAGACGCGCTCGTTCACGCTCACCAATCTGTGTACACAATATTAAATGCCTCCATACTTATCACAAATTAATCTTAATTTCTTAGTGCATATGGATCTTTATCTTATTTTATGTTGAAGAATCTAAAAAGATATGCGACGCAGCGGTATAAATCGCATAAGTCACACACTTCACACAGTCACTTTTATACCTTCAGTAATAAAAAACATAAAATACAAAACTGAAAAATAATATGATTATAAGTGAGAGAAAAACTTACTTGATATAAATATCCAGTACTTGTTCTATCGAAACACCGATATTCAATATAGTTTTGAATACCATATTTTGTTCCGCTTGCAATTTACAGCTCATTATTTCCAACTGACGGACAATGAAATCTGAAAAAGAAAATCATATTCGTAGCTTGTTAGCATAATTTTCTGATTAAAAATTCAAATCTTTTATTTAGAGAGAGTGGGCCACAGACACTTTCTCGTCACACATTACAATAATAATTTTGTATGTATTAATCTACTCTATAGAACTACTACCATTTCGGAAAGAAAAGAAAAATGACCTTACCAGTGGTCATATTTCAAGAAATGGCAAAAGACAACCAGTTATGGCCTCTTTTGCCAAATATCAATACATTTCATATTTTTTATAATTAAAAAAGAGTTAAATATAGTTCCAGGCTTCCGGGTAGATACAGGAAATATGTACTAAACGCGGAATGTCAATCTAAATAGCGCCATGATACCATCGAAACGAGCAGATGATACCATCAAAATAGTGTTCTACAAGTATACTTACACAATGGGAAGCAATGTCCCGTATTAACGTATTCCTTGCCGAGCGTAGTGAGTTTGCTGAGCACCGAGGCCAGGCGCTCGTCGGCCGACGCGAGACCCCGCGCTGCCGCCTCTGCTTCGGCGAGGATGTTGCTCCAGATGTTCTCGACCAGTAAAGCGTCGTTGTGGCCAGAGCACTGCACAATCGCCAACTTGCACTCCCACAAGTTGTAGCGGTCTGCATATTCTTCGTATAACTGTTGAGATGTTTAACATAATAAAATGTCAAGTACACAAAAGAAATGTAGGATTTTGACACTATAATAGAATAATTATGAAATATAATATAAGATTTAACTGATTCGAGACAATATAAATATGCTGCTCAGAATGATATATCTAGTACAAGAATATTTTGCTGCTTTTGTATTAACAATTGGCTAAATTAAAAATAAGAACGTAGAAGCCAATCCGACAAATATTATAAAAGCGAAAGTTTGTGAGTATTTTGTAAAATAAAAGAAAGTAGCATACTTGCGGAATTTCAAGCAGCTCATCGTCCAATCGCTGCATGAGATGATGCGGCGGTTGCAGCGCTCTAGGCAGTGCATCCGCTGCAGCGCGTACAGCGGCCTGCACTCTCGCCACCTCGGCTGCTTCTTCCAATCTCCGTAGAAGCTCGCCGCCTGCTGCACCAGCGCCGCGCAAGCAGACGACTCCAGCTGATAACCACGACATGCGCTGCGAGAGCGTTGCTCCCGACCTGCATATTCAACAACAATCCTTAGTCTGTTGTCACTACCTCGATGTTTCCATCTTTAATTCTTGTGCAATAATATTAGTATCCGGCTGGAAGGACCAGGACTAATGTTTGGGGAGTGTTCTTGTATGTTTGTTGTAGGGATGAAAACGGCAGAACTTACGAAATGATTATTTATTCAGATATGTTAAAATGAAATATTATGAATGACCCCGACTATTGCAGTGTCTAATAATGCACTGGTTTTAATATATTAATTGTAATTAAACGATATATTGTGCTCACCCGGGTCTGGTGGCGAGCCCCTCGAGCACAGCGGCGGCTGCGCGCGCGTCGCCCGCCTGCTGCAGCACCTTCCAGAGCAGGTCCAACAGCAGCAGCGCCAAGGCGGGTGGCGCGCCGCGCGCCGCCAGCGACAGGTACGTGCGCAGCGACGCCGGCGGACGCGCGCCCAGCGACACCAGCTCTGCAACAAACACATCATATTCACGCAACTGAAGCTACGACGAGCCCAGCCACTATTGAGATGGGTTTAAAGTCTCGAGCTCTTTTAACCCATAAGCTTCTACCCAACTTTTCTGATTGATTTTCGAGATAAAAACTATTCTACGATTTGTACGTCCATTCTACTCTACGTACCTGAGCCTAAATTTTTGGAGACCAGCCACTCGTAAACAGCAACGTGAAGCAGCTCATCGTCACACGATAAGCATTCCCAAACCAATTTACGACCCTGTAAATTAATTTATAGATTTTTAATAATTTTTTTCGTTTTGTCCGACTAAATGAAACTTATGAAGCAATTGTGATATCGTAGGATCACAAATAAAGGGCGAACAAAGTCGTGAAACTGCTAATTACCTGATAATTAGCATCGGCGGGGGATAGAGTGAGCATGGCGTCGGCGGCTGGGGGCGAGCCCGGGTGCGCCCGCGACGGAGACAGCTCTGGCGCCGACGAGTCCACGCTGCGCTCGTACAATCTCTCCAATGCATTACCTACTTCGCGGTAGATTTCCATTCTGTGAACATTTTTTAAATAAAATTAGTGTATAGGCAGGCCTTCTAGTATACTTCTAAGATAGTTGAAGATAAACATGATAATATTATTATTATTATTATTTTTTAAATCACACAGATTGAGCTAGTCCCAAAGTAAGTTCGAAACTTGTGTTATGGGATGCTAACTCAATGGTACTATATTTTAAAACAAATACATTTAAAGATAAACATCCAAGACCCGAGGCCAATCAGAAAAAGTTCATTTTTCATCATGACCCGACCGGGATTCGAACCCAGGACCTCCTGGGTGGCGGTCTGGCGTGGTAACCATTACGCCATGGAGGTCGTCAAAATAAATAACGTCATTAAAATAAACACATAAAATTCTTTTTATACAGAAAAATATGAGTACCTGCATTTTAGAACGAAATTGTAATGTTTATATTGCTCGCGAGGGCCTACAGAATATAAAACATAAAAAAACAAAAAAAAAATGGTCCCATGTCACTGACAATCTGACCACGAAACTTTACATGGTGAAGAATCAACCTTGTTCCGAGTAATGTACGCAATAAATACATGCAGTTGTTTCAAAATTCCTAATGCTTAAATCAATGTAAATAATATTTTACCTTCTAAAGTACATCATTTGTCCTTCTCTGTCTTGTGAGGGTTGGTCGCTCTTGTAATAATGTAGAGCCTTGTCCTGCGGGTCAAGTTTACTGGCGCACGCCGCACACAGCTCCACTACGCCAGAGTAGAAGCCCGCTGTTACTAACTTAGAGCAGACTAGTGGTAGATTCACGTTTGGCGCTACATCCTGAAACAAAATGTTATAAAATTTAATAAAATATACATAGAGATTAAGCTAGTGTCAGATTCCCCGAATTTGTTTCAATAATAGATAAGTGAAAGTACAATACATGGCATGATTTGTGTCGTCACAATATGGTCAATACAAAATCATTTTTATTGTATTAATTTTATTATTAGCACCCCGTCCCAGCTTCGCACTGGTTTTGCCGATGATCCCTTATTTTTGTTGAAAATATAATATAATATATACATAGGCTACTATGTTAAACGATAGTAATGTACCTTTCCAACTGTGAAAGAATTTTTGAAATCGGTCCAGTATATTTTGAGTTTAATAGTTACAATCAAAAATACAAATCTTTATAATATACTGCCGCGAATCTGGTAAAAAACACGGTCAGTTACCCGGTGAAAAAAAAATACGTCGACAAGCGCTCTGAGTCTACTTATTATAAACATAATATTCAACTTACTTTACAAAGTTTTAAAGCTTGTTGTAGCATTTCTTCTCTTTCCGCCGAGTTCTTCTGTTGTTTTGCAAACATTAATAATTCATTCGCCTGGAACAATATTCACTTGATTTAATACATACATATAGGGCTGTATGTGCAGTAGTGAGACTAGTGAGTGCTGCAGGTACGGCCCTGTGGTTCTAGCTTTTGAATTGTTTACTTTTTATTTTTAGTTAGTAAATAGAGGATATAATTAGGTACTTTATGTTGTGTAGATTTATTTTTTCCATTTAATTTAGGTTGTCTGGAAGAAATCGCTTAGCGATAAGGCCGCCTATTGTACCATGTTTTTGCTAAGTTTCATGTATTTATATTGGTGACGAAGTTAATGAAGACGGAAATAGTTGTTACCTTTGAACACGTAGCGTCTTCCTGTCTGTAGAGCGTGGGGCAGAGTTGGCGCAGTTTATGCGAGATGCCGTCCACGGACGCGTTGTCCCGAAGGTAGCCAGCCACCAGCGAGCCAAGCAACAGGCAAGCTACTTCTTGCCCGCCTACCAATAATTCCCTGCCACACATTATACAATTTCAATATTGTATTTAAAAAAATGACTATTTTGTAAGAAAAATTTCACCTCCCCCGCCCCAGGTAGCAAAAATATATAAATCATAACAACTTTAAAAATCAATCAAAAAGAGAACTTGTTGGCGACTGACACTGCATGTAGGGGTTATCTGATATCTTGTCTAAATAACTAAGTATGTATTAGGGGACTGATATAGGATTATTACCTGAAACTTGCAGCCTGTAATGCACTCTGTTGCTCGGGCGGTAAACTCGCTGCGATGACATGGAACTGGTGTTCACATAGTACTTTCCAAAGGCTAAGCATTTCTATGGCCATTGCTAAAAGTGAGATAATACAAACAATTAATTACAAAAAAACTAAAAACCGACATCATCATCTAATAATTTCAAATTGCTAAACAGATTTTCTAGAATTTTTAGAAAATAATACTCTCGATCATGTCACCTTTCAAACAAGCCCATAGCAGCACGGATCAAGATAATCATGGATCTAAATCTAGATAGATCATGGTACTAGCTGGCTGCTATATATTTATGTTAAAAAAAAAAGTTTTTGGAAATACAGTTATTCGAGCAAAATATAATGTGCATGCTGTGTTCGCTCATAGTAGGTTGTTTCAACTATTAGTTTGAAATTTCTCTTGTATTGATTGTACCCTGTATCTCTCAGTCCAGATTCACCACTGCCGTGTATATTATTTATCACGTTAAATTTCTCGGTCTTGTGCCAGCCTCGCTTCATATTACATCAAGTACTTACTGATGAATAGTTTTAGTGCATGCAGCGAAGCGTGTTCTTCGGAGTGCGGCGGCGCCCACGCCCGCTGCATGAAGCCGGCCGCCCGCTGCAGGCGCAGGGACACGTGCGCTACGTCCGACCCCGTCACAGTACTCGACATCTGCACAACACAACTCTTATTATTAACCATGTATAAATATTTTATTTATTTTTAGTTTATTGGGCCTGTTTCACCACTTCCTAATAGCCTATTTTAAAAGTGTCGGTTTTTGACACTTCTTGTATTATTTTGACAATCGTTTGACAGTGTTTGTCAGACAAATAGGGTAATAGGAACTTATTACCAAGTGGTAACTGGTACTAATTCTGTTGCATTTATATAGACTAAACTAATTTTGACAGGACTAGAAGTGTTGCTATCCTTGTCACTAATTGTAAACCAAGGAAGGACAAAAACACCTTTGGTCCTGTCAAAATTAGTTTAGCTTAGTTAAATGTACAACAGAATTAGCACCACTGGCTGTTTTTTTAAATATACATGACAGGTGGACGAAGAACACTGACATTAACTAGCTTTTGTTTGTGTCTATTAAATACAGCAAATTCTATCTACCTCACTTGCAGTTGATATCAATTTCGGGAAGCATACAAATGTTTAATTATAAAAAGAAAAGAAAAAACAACTTACGAACTCTTTGTCCTCCGGCGTCAATGATTTCGAAACACACTTGAGATTCCAAATGGGTGCTAAAATTCTTCCAATATAGATATAAAGTCCATTATGTTTTGCACTGTATTCAACTGGAACTGGGAAGTTTGGATCTCTTTGCTGTTGTGTCATATTTCCCACATATGATGACTGATTGAAAGGCGTAGGGCTCATCATATTCTGATGGAACGGTGACTGAGGGTGTAGAGATTGATTAGGAGAGCCGGGGAAGGATTGATTCATCTGCCCTTGGTAGGACTGATTCATTTTTCCTTGTTGTATTTGCCCTTGGGGTCCTCTCATGGACATCGGAGTTGACATCTGGCGAGGTGAAAACTTTGGAGATCCTGAAATATGAATCAAATTCCATCTTCATTATCCTTTATGTAGTAAAAGTTATATCATACTACTTATTTTTAACACATTTAATTGGGACTATAACATGCGCTTAGCATAGTCATATTGCCAAATTAGTTTGGCCTGTGTACCTACATTACATAGAACTTATCGAATTGTAACTATGTACGTGTCTCCACGGAATATATCTCTAATTTACCGACAGTAAGACGAGACTGTCAAAATCGAACACAGGTAGAGACAATGAATTCATACAAATGCTTACCTATACTAGATGGCATCTGAGAATTGATCTGATGATACACGGGAGTGGGCGTGAGCTGACTCCCATACAGGAAGAAGGCGCGGGTGGCCCACTCGTTGACAGACAGGTCGGCACTGCTCGTGTCTTCACAGGCAAGATATAACGCGCATGCGCATGCCTGCTCTATGCTGTGTAACTAAATAAAAGAAATAGGTACATTGAATAAAAAATCATGATGTATTCGACATTCCACAAACATTGAATGAATCTGAAAAGTGATTTTTTAGCCTATCTTGTCACAAATACACATTTGTGATGATTAAAGTTATTGAGTTTTCACTTTTTTTTTACAGGGTCGACAACGCGCGATTGATACCCCCGGTATTGCAAGCGTTCTTAGGCTACGGTGACTGCTTACCATCAGGCGGGTCCTATGCTTGTTTGCCACCTTAGTGGTATAAAAAAAATCGATAATTTAATTAAAGCTAGCCATTTATCTATAGATTTCCTTGTTTGTTTACATCAAAGTTGAGTCGACTAGTACGGTTCTCGTACCTGAAAGAAGTCTTTGACAGGATGCGCGTCGGGCCCGCGGCAGTCCCGAAGCAGGGCCCGCAGCAGGTCGGGCGCCGCGCCCGCCGCCAGCAGCGCTGCGCCTGCGCCCGTCACTACCGCCCAGCGCGACACGTTCCACGCTTCTGTGTAATGTTACCAAAACATTTACATTTCATATTTTTCTGCCAGTTACAGTACTCTATTAAGTCAAGGAGAATTTTCATAAAACCTCATTATTTTTGTTTAATTTCATGTTTGTTCTTTGTGTTTTGTTATTATTCTGGATTTTTTCTAACTAAAACTTTAGAATATTAGAATATGAAAGGTTTCTCCTATTCTAACGTGAAATATTATCGAATATGAATAATCCAGACATTTTTTATTAAAAATACACCGAGAAATGTAAAAATACATGTCAAGTGAACACAACTTACCTTTTTTGGACAATAAAGCCGGTGACAGATGCGCGGCATGGTTCGGCGGCAATGCAGTCAACGCCCAAGCAGGCGCGTCCAGTGCCAGCACGGTGTGCGACTCGCTGAAGGCCGCGCCGCCGGGGATCACTCGCGACAAGCACCACAAGGTCTCCGCTTCGCCGCCGCCGCCCGCGGAACACACCATCACTAGAGATCCTGATCAACAGTTTGACATTTATTTAATTATACTACCTATACTAATTTAATAATGAAGCTTGTTTGAATAGCAATTTGCATAAAAATGCAATTTGCATGTAAAATGTTTTTATCCATAAGACTTTATTCGAACGTGAGTAGCGCTGAAATCCATTACTGCACATGTGCAATAAAATAATTTCTGAAGTATATGAAAAAACCCTGTGTTATTAAAAAATATCGGTATAATAAAAATAAACTCTCGTAGAAAATCTATTCAAATGCTGGGTGCTAACTTGATGTATGGTATGAATGATAATGTAACCATTCTGAGTTCTTACCATTTTCATAAACAGCACTATGAACTTGTTTTGGTTTAAGTACAGAGGCGTCGGGAGTGAATCCCGGCGGTAACCTAACGTGAAGTAAAGTGAGGGTTTGTGGTCTGTGAGGCCCGCCTTGACTCGCACTGAAACAAAAATTATTTAATATTAAAATAAAAATTGTTTTTCCCTGACCATGCAGCATGTATCAAAAATATTGATGACAACATTTATTTTGCTTTTTTGATCAGATTACGCCATCTATAATTGCTCTTTAGTATGAAGACCACCAGTTGTCAACACATTACTCAACATGACATTTTGCATGTTTTGTCTTTCTTATTATTTATAAATCATAATCAACCATAATCCTAAATAATATTATAAATGAGAAAGTGAGTTAAATTTGTATACATATTGTCAGGGGTACAGAGCTCAACATAGGTTACTTTTTATCCCTTGAAAGTATGTCATTCCAATGTATATATTTTTTGTAAATATTTTTTCTAGTATTGGTGGCGCTGCAATTGCGATGTCGGCCAACAGATGGCGCCACAAGTCGCGCTATGGGTTGTTTTGTTGTCAAACAAGATCTATGTCATAATATTAACCGCGTAGCTAGTTCTTTATAAAGCTAAATATACTTACTCCCCAGTCTCTGTGCTAAAATACAGTCTTGCGCCAGTTTGTGTCACAGCCACCAAATTCAAATAGTCCGATTCTGACTCATCAACTGCTGATATAGCAACAACCGGTTTGAAGTTACTTGGCTCCAGTGTCCTAAAATTAAAAAGTCATTTCTTATTTCCCCATTTTAATTGCTATAAGATGAAGGACATTGAACAAATAACCCTAATATTACTTTATGAGTTTATAGATGTTTGTTAATCTTTAATGCAAAAACACTCATCGGATTTATTTGAAACTTACCATCACCATCGCTTACTATCAGGTGGGCCGTAAGCTTGTTTGCCACGTTAGTGGTATAAAAAAATGATTTTATCTTGGAGTTCACATCATTGCTGACCAGCACTTTTAGAAAATGATTTTATTTGGTAAAAATTACATTTCTTACCAAAACTGCATACTACTAAAACGCTTCATATACATAAAATATCATAGACTAGGAGCTAAGTGTGGAAAAAATAACTATATCTAAAAAATTAAATAGTACGGTGGCCTCGAAGATAGGAGGACCATTTTAGAAAAAAATCGCTTGCACATCTTGAAAGCGGATCTTTTGTCAGCTCCGTCCTTTTCTTTGTTACCAAACGGGGTTTTTGTTTATTAGAGCCACATGTGTCCACTAGGATGTTGGATGTTGCAACCAAAAATCATCCTAAAGATGGTCCTGCTATCCTCGAGGCGACTGTACCTACAATATACTTACTTCACAATATCCATGGCAGACGAAACAATTCTTCCCTGTGTCAGTCTAATAACTTTACTGATACCCTCTCCATCAGAACCCAAATCAAATACTTCTATACAACCTTTCTCGCTCAATGTGTATAGAATATGTCTAGAATTGTCAACTTCAATCTTCACTATGGCATCTTCATCATATAATGCAGCGTTAAGGAATGATGGTACAAGGAATGACAAAGCACTAGTAGAATGATTTACTTTTTTACAATGTTTACCAAACCATCCTAATTGAGCCTGAAATGAAATAATAACTTAAAGTTGCTTTCAAATGTTCCTGATAAGAAGAGGAATAAATGGATTGTGGCGTTTATTAGTTTATTGTAAAAGAGAACTTTATTTGCCACATTGCTTTACTAAAAAAATATAATTATAATATTTTTTCCATTTACACTCTAGTGGCGAAAAGGCTAACTCAGTAACTGATTGGTCGGACATCTTTTGCTTATATTCTGTTACCATGCCAATTTAATAACATTAAAAAAAATTATTCACCTGATATGTGATTTCATAAAGACACCCATCTTTGCCCCCCATAAAAATTCTGCCTGTAGAAGTAGATTTCACTGACATCATTGAAATACCATCAGTTGGTAGAACAAATACAGGCTCCGGGACTAAGTGTATTTCTTGAAAATCTGATGATCCATCATTTTTGCTTGAAAATGTCACACCTGAAAAAAGATAATTTAAATTGTTTTCATAATCTAAAGTAACTTCAATGCACGGAAACTTTTATTGAAATATTTTGTTTTTTCATCCATTACAGAACTACTTAATGTGGTCACAATAAGGCAATTTATTATTATTATTAATTAGTTAAAGACGAGCAGCATTATGCTGGTGTGTCTATGTCAGTGTTGAAAAAGTTCACTAGACACTTCACTAGATCCATGTCCATTAATTTAACTTAAAACTGCGCTATTTCTGATATTTAAGTGTGTTTTTTTCTACTTTGCACCTGCTGCATGAACCCAGCACCATTTGCTAATACAATAATAATCATTATTTAACTTACCTAAAACAACTATTTCAACAGTGGTTGTCAATACAAGTAAATATTTTACAAAATCCTGGAAGACTCCCGACTTAGGCTTCACTAGTCCAACACTGACTATAGTTTCTCCCAAACCATCAAAATAGGCTACGTCGCTGCCATGTTCAAATGCCCATACATATATGTTGCTATCTATTGCTAACCAGACTCTGCTTATTTCAGGGAACACACCCATCAAACAGTGGCATTGCATATCTAAGAATTCAATGCTAAGAAAACTATTAGTAAAAACATGTTAAATATTTAAGAATTTAAGCAGAAAACATATTCCTGACGAGTCTGTAGATATAATTATGTATTTTTTAATATGATAGGCCATCATCTTCATTATGTATAAGAGCGAGAGCTTTGTCTTTTTTGAAACATTTCTATAATCGGGGGTTTTGAAACTTTTAGTATATTAGTCTCCTTATTTATTAGCGTTACAATTGGGTGACAAAGAAGGCCAAATGAGACAACCCCTGCCATCCATACTTCATTATGAGCACTCATTTACTAAACAACAAAAGTCAATCAACATAATTTAATTCTGAAAACAGTACACACCCTTACCGACACTCGGGACTATAAATTTGTTTAAACCAAAAGTAGGAAGAATAAAAATATTATATGGTAGGTAATGTAATAATATTGCGTTTTTGTAAAGGATACGAGCAAAATGTTCCATAATCTCAGGTGGCAATGGTACTTTGTTTATAATTTTTAACTGAGACAAACTGGGATGATTCAGGAGGGCTGCTAAGTTTCTGTAGTCGCCTGCGTTTAGTCCGCTGCATGTTGGACTCCGTTGAGCGGCGACGCCTGTTATCTATTCGAAAAAATTAAGTAAAACATCAGACTCAGATGACTCAGTTTCATAAAAAACTTGTGCATTATTATTTGGCAAATTATACCAGAATAATTAAAGAATTATTACATCAAATTAAAACTATTATACAGACCTCGAGGAACGAAGGGCGCGAATTATCAGCACTGATATACCGGTCCAAGGTACGGCCTGCCAACTCTAGACACTCCAGCTGCATTTTATGGCCGTCTATTTGCCGAGAACTCTCAATGGTACTATTTATAGCACTTGGCATCTAAAATAACAACCAACATTATTTTATTATAATAATTAGCTATTCAACTAATTATTCATCGAAACAAAGTTTCTACATTGTGAGGTTATGTCTAATGTCAAAAAGAAGAATTGATATCAACATACCTTTAAAATTATTCAAACTTTTGCAGTACAACATACAATACAAATGCTCTGATTCCAATAATTCACTAATAATAAATTAAGCCACTAAATGTTAAATAAATCTAATTCAGTCGCAATAAACTAAAATAATCACGTAAACATTGTATTTCAAAGCGGCAAACGGTTTATGGTGGTTTGTCTTCTTCTTCTTTTTTCATTATGGCTCCCAACTTTGAATAAAATGAGTGCGGTGGCAGGCGGTGCGGCGTATGTATGTACACGTCATGTTACAATAACCTTCTATGAGACGGGACTTGGTTCAGAGTTAAAAGGAAAGTTAAAGTAAAGAAAGTGTTCACTTCTGTCATAACATAACATACCTAATTAGAGCAAAATGTAGAGCTGGTTTTACATAAAGATCCGTGAGTGTTGGCTAGGGAAGGGATTAAAAACGTATATTAACTATTGAAAAATTATAATAGAAATAAATTAAGATACTCCCAGCCAGTCTGAAAAAATACAATTTTAAAGTTAACGCGACTATCATTGTATTATGCAACTAACTAATCTTTACTATTATTACAAAGAGGAAAGATTTGATTGTTTGTTTGCATTGAATAGACTCCGAAACTACTGGACCGATTTCAAAAAAATCCACATAAGAAGTCCAGTATCCAGTAGAAAAAAAGCTACATAATCAGGGAGTGACATAGGCTATAGCTTTTCCCGAAATTCACTGTGGTTCCCACGGGAACGGGTCCGGAACTTCACGCGGACGAAGTCGCAGGCAAAAAAGCTATTAAATAATAAAATAAGCTACTAAAGTCGGGTCGCGGAGCACGAGAAATTTGTGCGTTGACCTGGAGTTTCCTGTCTCTGTTACTCCCGCGTATTATATTGCCGACCCGACCTACTTGCATAGATACAATGACCCGGCGGCACCCGGAGGTCATTGCTCTTGTGCGAGCGTGACACTCGTGGACTTGTGCGGGGGCGACAGGGATAGGTGATAGCTGGTCATTGTACGGGTTTCTTCGTGCTCCGCGAGCCGACTTCACCAATATTCTTTTCCCAAATTATGGAGATTTATCAACATTCCCTTGTTTAATTAAATAACAACAACAGTTTTAATATTTTTATTTTGTTCTATCATAATTTTATAAACTAATTAACGTAACTTATACAATGTAACAACAAAAAAAATAGACAATAATAAAATGTTTTCATTCTTTTGGTAACTGTATGCATTATTTGTTATTGTATGGTTTATATTACTCAAATTGTTAACATTTCGTTCATACTTCAAAAATTCGTGTTCTTCGTTATTTTCTATTATAGAATTCTTGGAATTGACATTCATTTCAATGGAAGGTTCATCCTCAGTAGCAGTCATTTTCTCTTCTTTATGTGTTCGGTCCTTATAGTTCGCTATATCTTTTAGGTCTAAGAAAAAATAGTAGGAATATTAGGTACTTAGGTACAAACTTTATGTAAAGCTTCTACAACAGCTTACATATAAAATTATCAAGTAGGTATAAGTAAACATTTAAATTTATATTCATACATTTTCTATGAGCAACTGTATGTATTTGGCACGCTGCTGTAAGTTTCTTGTGTTTGTACAGATTTTACTACTTTTGTGCAAGTGTCCTAGTGACGTAATAAACATAGTGTTTTCAGGCCACCCGACTATCATTGACTTGGCTTAGCGTCTGTCGAAAGTGATCTTTTACTTTTCCTATTTTAAATGCATTGCATCTTGATTGAGAATCAAGATTTTCCTAAATCCTACCAAATATAGCCGTGGACCTCGTTGATTAATTTCCGTGTTCATTCGTTCGTTTTAACGAAACGACGTCAAAGGACACGGCGTGCTATGATTTGGTACTCACAGAATTTACTGTCGTAGACGTGAATGAATGATACATTCAGCCAGTATCTGAGACGCTTTTTATTTTTAATTCCACATTAAATCGCCCATCTCTTTCTTTCTTCGTTAGTTTGACAGGGACAGCTATGGTTTGATGACATTATATTTCAAAATGCGTTTCGATTACTGGCTGATTGCCTCACATAAATTTTAAAAAATAATTACATAATCCCGTTCGTAAGGGTGTTGAAAAGCATTATGAAGTACTCAACATTTATTGCATTCCAAAATAAATTGCTTTACGTGCAAACACAATAAAACTCAAAACCTTTAATGGTGCAGATGATGCGTGTTGTCCTCGGCCCCAGATTCTGCAGATGGTACAATGTAATAACACACAATATAATGTACAAACAATAATATTATAACAATGAGTTCAACAATCATTTGGGTTTACTTAATACTTATCACATAATCTTTAACTGTAGTTAAATACATACGAATAATAATATGTTTACCTTATATTATACGATACATAAAATAAAGGGCCACCCATAAATTACGTCACAGTTTACTCTACCTTGGATAAAATCGTGATAGTGATTTTATCCAGGCCGTGATAGTGATTTTAGAACAGTGTCACAGAATAGATAATAGTACTAAGTAACAGTGTAATAAAAACCTGTCAATTTCACAACCTAATCAATGATAATGGAACGGAATAGCAATAAATCATTTTTTCCATATTTTCAAATTTGACTATTGACACAATATTTTTTATTAACATTGACCACCTCCTTGGATGGACATAATTTATGAATAGCCCCTAAGCGCATGAGTGCAAGATGTTCAAACAAAAATTGCTTGCATTGTTGAAGAAATGCCATTAGCAATCTAATTATAAATACTGTTATTAACCGTCAGTTAGAAGCAAATTTCCTTTAGGTCCCCCTATCATCTCATCCTCCGCGAAAATAAGTTGTCCTCGGAGGTATGTCGCCATAACTTTTCCTGTTAATATCGAGTGCATGTAAGGACTTATCTGAAAGTAATTAAATGTATTTGTAATGCAAATTTGAAATACATTTATATGTAAATGAATGATATCTTCCAAATAGACCAAACACTGTAATTATATTTATATTTGTAAAGTTCATTCATTGTACAACCCCCTGTTGTGTATATTTCGTAGTAGGTAGGTACTTTCTCTACGATTTTGTATATCTGATAAATAGTAAAAACCTTGAAGAATACTTCCAAGTTACCTTTTACACAACCAATAGAAATAGGTACCTTATAGTAAATAAACTAGCTGACCCGGCGAACTTCGTATCGCCTAAAGATCCTTCATGCTGAATTTCATTCGAATAACTTCAAAACGGCAAAGTTTCATACTAACTTTGCACCCCCGTTTAACCCCCTAAGGGATAATTTTTGAGAAAAATATTTTACTCGTGTTTCATGCCTTTCAATAAAGAACCTTAATGCTGAATTTCATTCGAATAACTTCAAAAACGGCAATGTTTCATACTAACTTTGCACCCCCGTTTAACCCCCTAAGGGATAATTTTTGAGAAAAATATTTTACTCGTGTTTCATGCCTTTCAATAAAGAACCTTAATGCTGTATTTCATTTGAATAACTTCAAAAACAGCAAAGTTTCATACTAACTTTGCACCCCCGTTTAACCCCCTAAGGGATGATTTTCAAGAAAAATATTTTACTCGTTTTTCATGCCTTTCAATAAAGAACCTTAATGCTGAATTTCATTCGAATAACTTCAAAAACGGCAATGTTTCATACTAACTTTGCACCCCCGTTTAACCCCCTAAGGGATAATTTTTGAGAAAAATATTTTACTCGTGTTTCATGCCTTTCAATAAAGAACCTTAATGCTGTATTTCATTTGAATAACTCCAAAAACGGCAAAGTTTCATAGTAACTTTGCACCCCCGTTTAACCCCCTAAGGGATGATTTTTGAGAAAAATATTTTACTCGTGTTTCATGCCTTTCAATAAAGAACCTTCATGCTGAATTTCATTAGAATAACTTCAAAAACGGCAAAGTTTCATACTATCTTTGCACCCCCGTTTAACCCCCTAAGGGATGAATTTTGAAAAAAATATTTTACTCATGTTTCATGCTTTTCAGTAAAGAACCTTAATGCTGAATTTCGTTTGAATAACTTTAAAAACGGCAAAGTTTCATACTAACTTTGCGCCCCCGTTTAACCCCATAGGGGATGTTTTTTTTTAAAAAAATTTACTAATGCTTCATGCTTTTCAGTAAAGAACCTTCATGCTGAATTTCATTCGAATAACTACAAAAACGGCAAAGTTTCATACTATCTTTGCACCCCCGTTTAACCCCCTAAGGGATGAATTTTGAAAAAAATATTTTACTCATGTTTCATGCTTTTCAGCAAAGAACCTTAATGCTGATTTTCATTTGAATAACTTCAAAAACGGCAAAGTTTCATACTAATTTTGCGCCCCCGTTTAACCCCATAGGGGATGTTTTTTGAGAAAAATATTTTACTCGTATTTCATGCCTTTCAATAAAGAACCTTCATGCTGAATTTCATTCGAATAACTTCAAAAACGGCAAAGTTTCATACTATCTTTGCACCCCCGTTTAACCCCCTAATGGATGAATTTTGAAAAAAATATTTTACTCATGTTTCATGCTTTTCAGTAAAGAACCTTCATGCTGAATTTCGTTCGAATAACTTCAAAAACGGCAAAGTTTCATACTAATTTTGCACCCCCGTTTTACCCCCTTAGGGGATGAATTTCTAAAAATCCTTTCTTAGTGAGCACTTACGCCCTAAAAGGAACCCCCATGCAAAATTTGAGACTCCTGGCACTTGTGGTTTCGGAGATTTCGTGATGAATCAGTCAGTGATTTTCTCTTTTATATATATAGATAAATATGTAGGGACATATCAATCACTAGTCCCAAAGTAAGTTCGAAACTTGTGTTATGCAACGATACTATATTTTATAACACATACATAAATAGATAAACATTCAAGACCCAGGCCAATCAGAAAAAGTTAGTTTTTCATCAGGACCCGGCCGGGATTCGAACCCGGGACCTCCTGGGTGCCGGACTGGCATGGTAACCATTACGCCACAGAGGTCGTCAAAATAATAAGAACATTTTTTTTATGTAAACAAACAAGCGGGCGAACTGATGGAAGGTGCTGTCTCCTATAAACATCAGTAATACCAGAGGCGCTACCAAAGCGTTACCTGGTACTGGTAAGGAAGGAAATATGGAGAGAAGTGTTATCCCTTGGAGGTTTCTCTGATAATGACAGTACTTGTACATAGGAAGGAATATCAATATCACAACAAAAATGTTACCCACCTTATTTTTGTAACGTATAGTTTCAGGTGTGACAATGAATGAGGCGTTTGGATCGAAGAATATGAGGTCGGCATCCAGTCCAACCCTCAAGGAACCTTTCTTCTCCTGTAGACCACAAAGCCTTGCCGGACCAGCCGATAAATAATGACTGGCTGTGCTTAAACTCAACCCTCGGGCTTTTGCTTGCGTCCAGAATAGAGGGAGATCTGTAATATTAAAATTGTATACTTTAAATAGTAGGTAACTGCGAGAACGTTTCGCGCAATTAGTTGCGAGCAACTTGATATGTACTATGTAGTTTACATTTGCTAATTCCTGTCGAATAGTGCTGGTCGATAATTTAGTGCAAAAATTAAAACGGTTTTATATCTTTCTCTCTTATAAGAGGCGTGTTTTTTATGGCGTAGCACCCTCAACTGTTCTGTCCATGTTATGTGAGTGAGTGGTTCTCCCCCGGTCGAGCTATTACATTCTAAAAATGCTTTACCACGTCAGAACTGTGCACGTGTGCGATAGATAAACAGGAAAAGCCATGTTAAATGTAGATAATGATTAAGATGTAGATTATGAGTACAATAGACGAGTAAAGTCTGTAAGTAAAGTTTCTGCACAGAAAAATGTAAGGACAACCATAATAGGCAAGTTTCAGTGTCAATATTACGGTATTGTTTTTACGCTGAAAAATGATAATGACCTTCGTAGAAGCACGAATAGGAACAAAAACATTGAAACTTGTGTAATAACGAGGAATATTAACAGGAGAATTATCTCGTTTTTTAAATTATCGACGACGACAAACAATTGTACAGATCACATGATGTTCAGGAATTTGTTTACAGCAATAATCGAAATAAGTATTAATTTATAGATGTCCAGAGTCTGAGGGGAATCACTCTATCACTAAACATAGAAAACCTGAGATTTAGCTACATCACACACATAAAACATTACAACTTTCTTTCAAATATTATGAATACCAACCAAATTGAAGAGACGAAATTCCACCCCACGCTTGCATGAAATCTGTTCCTTTTAAATTTTGCACACTAGGAGAATGATCGGAAGCTACTAGGTCAAGCCTCTCGTCTCTAATATATTCCCAGAGCTTTTCCTAAAAAAAACAAAGACTTTTGTTAAGATTAACATTACTTAATTACATTAATTAATGAGTAGATACTCATTCAAATCAAAGTCTTTCGCGTTTCAGAAAAATTGGTTTATTTAAAATACAAGTTTTTTAAAATAATGTAACGTACATTTAAAATTATCTTTAAATAATCGTACATTTACTTTAAACATTCATTAATTATGTATGACTGAACCACATTTGTCAACACCGCGAATTAGGTAATCGTGTAATGTTCTTGAGCAACGGAAAAGTATGCCTTTCCGTGCTGTCAATTATCATGCACAAAAATCTTAAATTACCTTATTATTGATGTCTCTAATTGGAGGCGAACATTTGAATTCAGAATGACCAGGTGGGATGTATTCAGAACTAAGAGTTAAATAGTGGTTACAGGTTTCCGCGGTGACTCCTCCACGCCAGCCTGCGTACCCTTCGGCTATACGCTTCTTCCTGGCGTTCTCCAGAATAGGTACAACACCCTCAGATGACACATGAACTATATGCACGTGTACACTGTCAATATAGATTAATTTAAATGTAGTTGATCCAGTATGTGACTATTTAGTCATCTGTGGTTGAGCAGTGGATAAGCAACGGTTACCTCGATAAGGAGGAATCCTGATAATGTCACACTTTCATGACTTTTCATAAACTTTCATTTACATAAGTTGAAGTAAGTACTTAATATTACCTCCTCCTCCATCAGTCGTTTGCTCATTGCTGAGCGTCCCTTCGTGATTTTTTGTATTACCTAGTTGCATTATTATTTGCCCTATTTCGACAGACACAGAAAAGTATTAGCATTCAAATATTATGGAAATCAACTAACTGGAACCTGGACACCCACTAAAAACCCACACTAGAAGGTTCTAGATCAAAATATACTATTTATTCGGTAATTTTTTCACCAAATACTCTTGGGTATAAATAAAATAAGCACATAATGTAATTAAATCATTAAAACATACTCAGTATTCGGTATATAGGATGCCACCAAAGATACAGCTTCGTGTTCCATTTCCACTGGTCGCGAGTTTAAATAAGTATTGAATAATGTTGGGTCTGAAAAAAAACCATATCAGTCTGTCTTTAAAAAACAAATAATTAGTCAAAAAAATGTTATGTTACAAATAGATGTCCGATTTGAGAATAATACTCTTTCGTCAAGGTTTCAACGGCTTATCGATTCGAATACCAATTGCTTTTATAACATACGACTTTCAAGGTTGGCATTTCTTTGAAATTTTTAAGAATATTTATCTGAAACCTACTTATTACACTTACATGAAATTTAAAAAAACGTTTTCCTATTTCATTAGTTCTAGACATTTCGGAAAGGTACTTACTTATGTAAAATTTGTGTGTACTTTCACTGAAGTACTTAAAACTGTCCGAGTTTTAAATGATAAACAAAAGTTCATTCGCCTTTGCCACTATGCATGGAGATAACGAATTAGTCATACATAAGTAATTATATTTCTTTTAAAAGCAAAACGCGGATTTTATTTGATTTTTGATGTTTTACCCACCGGCGGCGCCATAGACGGTACAAATACTTGAATACTGTGGCTTGGCCATAACAGTACGAAAAAATATGCAAAGGGCAAAATTTCAAGGAGGCGCCTACATCCAAAGGGTTGAAAAAATTAAGAAGTAGAAGAAAACTAACCAGGGCATGTGGTACCACTGCATTCAGTTGTTGAATTATCTACTTGGATTTCTGCATGAAACTGTAAAATAATGAAATCAAATAATTATTAGATATTGTTTAAAAGAAAAATCAATGAATAAAAATATTTTACTTTTTAGAGTTTCTCTCACCGCTAAAACAGTTCCAGTGCCATTAAGAACTTCAAAAACTTTGAATAATTCGTCAGGGGTGATGTTGGGAAATTCTGAAACCCCGCTGTCCACTAAGAAACATTTGAATCCCACCACGCCTGCTCTGATCATATCGTGTAGCTCGTACTGAAATGAGTGGTAGAGTAGAGTAACGAAAATAGGTATCTAGTCGTTACTCGGCTTGTTAATAGATACCTATGTCTGTGAACAGTAATGTCGAAAGAAGTGAAGGAAGAGAGAAAACACCTTTTTATTTTTTGTCGATGCTATATTTTAATTGTGACGACAATATGGTGACGAATGTGATGTGACGAAATTGTTTTTCTGGTAAAAATGCTTACTTACCTCATTTCCTGGGACTACACCTCCCCAAAACCCAACATCAACGTACACTTCTTCTCTGGCTATGTTTGCTTTTGTTTTTAAATTTTTCAAAGTTGTTGTTGGAGGAATAGAATTTCTGGGAGAATAAAAAGATATAAGTTATTATATTTTAAGCACCTAGACTAGATTAAAATCACAACAGCTAAATTGTAATGTTCTTTAATGATATTTACATTGTGCAACCACAACTGATAATATGAACAATTAGCAAGTGTTGTTAATGCTAAACGTGTCACTAACGAGATGTATTATTTTCTTATTAGTCTAACAAAGTAGTTAGTAACAAAAAACACGTTTAAATATTTTAGAGAAAAAAATAACAAATTTATTAGTCGTGATATGATAGTCGTCTGAAATAATTTTTAAAGTGATTACAATTAGTTACGATGTTCAAGGAGATCCATCCGGACTCCATGGATTCGTTCGGGGCTGTATGGAAAGGAGGTTTCTTTTATAGACTTAAATAACACAAAGGAACTATAATTAAAAAAAACTAAAATTATATTAAAGAACACAAAGGAACACGGTTGGTTACGTTTAAGTTGTTAGTATTAAATAACTTACAGAGGCATATCTATAATAGTAGTGACGCCTCCAGACGCTGCAGCTTTGGTTGCTGTAACATAGCCTTCCCAGGAGGTTCTACCAGGCTCGTTTACATGCACATGTGAGTCTATTACACCTGCCATAAGGGCCAAATCACCTCCATCTGTCACCTGAAATTATCATGCCCAAGCAGTCTTGGATTTAAATAATTTAGTCATATATTTTTGGTTACGCTTGGTATTAATTCGTGTTTTTTCCAAATTATTAATTATTCAAATAGGTATGTATACAAAAAGCTAATTATGTAGTTAATTAATAAAAAAATTGATGCGTCTAGAATTTCCGCATTTTTTTGGTACGTAAGGCATCGTCTTATTAGAACTCGAATTCGCGATCATCGCGCAAGTAAGCGATGCAAATGCGACCATCGCGTGTTCGAGTGTTGCTCCTAAGCGTCGTGCGATTGTCAGCTAGGACACCTATTTGAGTTCAATATGTTTGATAGCGCATTCGTACGAGTTAAATTCGCGCGAACCCAAGATGATCGCGCATTCGCGTTCTATTAGGACGATGCCTAAGTTATTGATTCGAAATTCCTGCTTCTTCCATATTCCCTCTATTCTCCTTACTATGGAGAGAGGAGAGAAAAAGAGCTCTCTCGAGTACCTTTATCCTAGGACGCTGCACACAATTTTTGATCATGTTTGAACCTCCTTAATTTAACAATGACGGCGTCAGATTAAAGTTTGTCATTAACTTTATTTGTGCAACTCATCTTTCCTCTCTAATATATTTAAAGGAAACATTATGCTGTACTCCTTCGACGTCGTGAGAATAATTACATTCCACTTGAAATCCAGACAAAATCTAACTAGAGATTAATCATAAGTGAATAATATCGGTAATATCGGTCAATAACACTAGACTTCACGAGATTATTCTGATACTTGAGCTATACTTTAATGCTTTGTTCAGATTTACTCAATCTTATATCTTATCAGATTTGATTTTGTTTCACAATATTTAACTTATGAACACAAACTTATAACACTTCAAAATGGGTATCAAATTTTACCTCGCCGATGAATACCTATTAAAATATAGGCAGCATTTACATTTGCAATTTCTTACGCAAGAAATAGAAGAATAGTTATTTACAGACAGCTTTACGAGTTCAAAAAATATAGGTACGGAACTAAACTGTTAATCTAAGAACTGTTGCTGGATGTTGCAAATACGCATCATATCAATCCATAATCTTCCACTGCAGGGATCTACCAACAGTCGAAGGGGAATAGAGCGTACTCTGCTAAAATACAGATTGGCAGAAGTACGTGTTTTTAAGCTGCTTATAGGCCTGTCATCCAACGACGACGGCCGGGACCGACACGACGAAGCACGGCCCCTCCGAAACAAATATAGAAAAACAAAAAATACAAAAAAATATATACAATGAAACAGAGAACCTCCTCCTTTTTTGAAGTCGGTTTAAAATATAGTGCTATCGGGCAAGCTGTCGCAAGCGTACTTGCGTACCATTTATTGCAGATGTGTAACCTTAGAGTTAAAATAAAATAGGTCACTCCCACGCTTATGTAAAAAAATACCTTATAATCTCCTCTGTTATTACTGGACAATAATAATTCAATAGATTGTCTAGTAAGCACTCCTTCAATGATCCCATTTTCATCTACCAAAACACCTCCATCGAACTCTTTTGTTTCTGTGACTACCCTTCTGCTGAGGAATAATTGTTTCACTGGTTCTTCTGATAGTAAGTTCACTATACGACATAATGAACCGGCTGAAATATGTAAATAATTTTATGTATTTTTACATGAAATAACAATAAATATTACTTAACAAATTACGAATTACCCTAAGCAAAGCTGTGTGCTTGTACTAATAATGGGTACTAAGATAGCTGATATAATAATTAAACGAATCATTGCACGTGAACATAAGGACCCTGGTAAGGTATCGCAATTTTGGTGTGTGGTGGTAAAGTATAAAAACTAATTTATAACTATTTGGATCTCAAATTCAAAGGGTCGGAAAACTTCCAAACTTTGTCAAATTGATAATTTCTTTGCAAATATAGATGAACATTACATAATTATATTTTTTATAAGTATAATTTCATCTAAGCTATTAAATTATGTTACCTTTTCAAAAAGTTAAAAGAAATATAAAAAAGTCTTACATGAAAATATCAGTAAAACAAATAAACGTAACACAGCCATAAAATCCAATGCGTTTATCCGAAACCGCGTTCTATGAAAAACTGAAAGCAGTTCGTGTCGCGATGCTAAAAGTCATTTTAAGGTAAGTATATCGGTTCGGTAATTACAGATTACATCTTCCCACTCCGTCTAATTTTCTAATGGCAGTTCGCAGTTTTTCCGCAGGCACTTCAGCTTACACTGTTTGTTTACAGTCGGAGTTCTTACCCGGACGGAAGTGCCTGGATATATATATAGGAGAGACACTACCAAAAATTACTTAATCACTAACACAACTGTGAGACTGTGTGTGGGCTAGTAAAAAAATATAAAAAGGTTAATTAAGTAAAATTAAACTGACCCAACAAATATTTAGGTACCTACATGCATTTCTTAAAGCACATAAAACTGAAAGACATAAATCGTTTGTCGTGTGCGGAATTGGTACCGCCAAGATAAAATACTTAGTCATTGCTATCCGAGTGGAAGAGTTGGTAGAGTCACATCACATGCATTCTTATTCGTAAAAAAATACAACGCACATGAATCAAACCAGTGCGGAAATTAAAATAGATAAGTAAGTATCAGAAACTTTCGTGCGAGTGATATGCAATACAATCATTATTACACATTTTCGAGGAAGGTAGAGTAAAACATATAAGGCAAGTAGAAGAGAGGTAGAGGAGTAGTGTAGAGAGAAGACAGGAGTGTAAGAAAAAAGACGACCATGGCGACAGAAATAGGCGATATTACCCAAAATTTTGAAAAAACTGCAATGAACTTTCATACACATTAGCCACTTACTTATACTTATGTAGGTAGGTATATTGAATAGGAATGACGTACCTACTTTCTACCTTCTTTATGAAGAAGTTTTTTTTTTGACAAATCACACAGATTGGGCTAGCCCCAAAGTAAGTTCGAAACTTGTGTTATGGGATACTAACTCAACGATACTATTTTAAAATACATATAATAATATACATAAACATCCAAACCAAGACCCGAGGCCAATCAAAAAAAAATGTTTTTCATCATGACCCAACCGGGATTCGAACCCGGGACCTCCTGGGTGGCGGGCAGGCATGGTAACCATTACGCCAGTATCGTTTTATAAGTAAAAAGTGAAGATAACAATGTAAGCCAATGTAATTTAGAGACTAATTGTTATTTAAAACGAACCATTGTTTCCATAACAATCGGAAAAACAAAGGCCTAGAAACAGAAGACCGATAAATTAATTTCAATGAGTCTAGGATAAAACGCAAGACAATACTGTCACTACATTTTCAAGAATCAGTAAATTATTATGCAGTCTTGTTCAGACCGAAGTAAATGAAACTCAAAATAAAAGAGTGACCTAGTAGTACGTAAGTTTTAGTTTTTTTAATTACAAACAGTGGATGAAATTTATATTAATTAAGTAAGCATCTACTTAATAAAAGTTTGTGTTTTGAAATAACAAAATATACATTCTTATTCCCCGTATTCCCTACTTAACTAATTGTAGATAGGTATCTAAGTGCTGCCTAGTTTCCAAAGTTTTGTAAGATTCTCACCTAACGCTCTGCATGTACCTACACAAAATATCAAGAAAAAAACTTCTTCCCTATCCTTTATTTTTAATTATATTATTTATTTTCAATCAAAGAATTTTTCAAAATGAAGAAATACGTCATCTCTAAATCCTCCATCATACAAAATAGCTAAATTGACGAGTCTCTCAAAAATAGTTAACATTTTTGCAAAAATGCTGACGTCACTAGAATTCCTCCTTAATTATTCATGCTGTTAACAACAAATTATCATCCATTTTCGCTCGACTGAATTTACATTGAAACTATTTTAAATAGAATTCGTAAAGGTAGCATTGGAGGCCATTTGAAAACTAAACCATACTTCTATTGTTGATCTACAATAACATCACAAGTTTTTGTTTGAAGAACACTATTTGCACGGTTGGTATTCAAACACGCAAAATAAACAAGAATCATCGTTTTTCATAACTTTATTTCGTTAATATCATGTAAAATAACAATTTCTAACAACTTAATTTTTGTTTAACAACAGTTTTCCTTTAGGATCCCCAATAACTTCGTCTTCATCGAAAATAAGCTGACCTCTTAGGTAAGTCTGCTTCACCACGCCGATTAGTTCCCTGCCCAAATATGGCGTTAGCTGAAAAAAAAAAAACATACAGTGTAACTATCTAATTGCTAGAAATTATTCCTAGCTGCTAAATCACATCCTTAGAATAAAAGCGACCAATCTCAAAATTTATATTATCTACCAAATACAACCAATTCATAAACTATTTAATTTGAACTATACGTGAGATTATGGAAAAGTGCAGTTATTCTAAAGACGCGAAATTACTTGAAAAATCTTAACAGTTACCAAGTCTATTGCCAACAGAGTCCGATATTTAGGGTTCTAGAATAGAGCGAGGCGTAAAACAACAATATATTAATTATATTTGTAATTTTTTATTTTTTCTATATAAATAAAATTACTTACTTATTAGTTACTATAATTATGATTAAGACGATAACCAAGAAAATGAATGCTGTATTCTTTTCTTTAAAAGTACCAAAACAATATAGTATGTTTGCACAAATACTTAAAACAAATACACCTTGATTTTAAGAAAAAAATATTATACTGAACATGACATTTAAAAGAAAATCCCGTTCTTTTTTTCTTTTTTTTCTTTTCTTTCTCGTTCTTGATCAACACTTGATTGTTATCTGAACTTTTACCTTATTCTTATGCCTGATCATGTCCTTTGTAACTTTAAATGTAGCATCAGGATCAAAAAATACAAGATCAGCGTCAAGCCCTGGTTTCAGAGCACCCTTCCGATCTTGAAGACCACATAGCTTTGCTGTATTTGCACTCAAATATTTGCTGATTGTACATAAATCGAGTCCTCGAGCACTTGCATTTGTCCAATATAAAGATAGTCCTGAAATCAATTTTACAATATCCTTATAAGTTTCAGATAGGATATGTGATTATATTTCACAGATGTTATCTGGATCATGATTGCTATTTTTTTTTACGAAAAAAACATTAATCAATTTTATCAAATTCTTTCAAGAAATTAAAAAGTATTAATGAAATTAGAACGTGTTTTGTTGCGAAAATTGTTATTAATTTCTTTCATTTAAGTAATAAAATTAAGTTTTACCAAACTGAACTGAAGAAATTCCACCCCATGCTTCTAAATTGTTGCTGCATTTGAGTTCAGGTGTGCAAGGCGAGTGATCAGACACAACCATGTCCAATTTGTCTTCTAATAAATATTGCCACAATTTTTCCTGTTACAAAAAAAATAAGAATACAATCTAGCTAAACATCATTGAATTATTTTATGGCTGGCTCTACATTCTCTCGAATTTTGAACTAAAGAACAAGACGAAGAATCAAGAGGCTCTTCTCTTCGTCCTACTTCGTCTTTACGTTTCTTTTGTTTTCTAACTTCGCTCCAACAAACTTCGCGTGAGTTTCTACAGCGTATATAGTCTGATATAGACCTGTGACAAAAGTTTGCTATGATTTTACTAACACTCCACACAATATGATTTTGATAAATGTTAGTTCTTTACCTTATTCTTCTTACTCCTAATAGGTGGTGCACATTTGTATTCGCTCCGAGCACGCGGGATCTCTTCTGCAGCAATGGTCAAATAATGGTGGCAGGTTTCCGCCGTGATTCCTCCACGCCAGCCCTCATAGCCTGCAGCCACACGTGCTTTACGTGCCTTCTCCAGCATCGGCACTACTTCAGCCGATGACACATGTACTATATGGACTCGTACACTGCAAAAATGCAACAACTTGTTTACTTTTATTGACCAGGAACCTTGTAAATTATTAATTTTATGAAAAGCTGAGATCAGTCGCTTTATTTATTTATTTTTATTATTAGGTACAATTACACATAACAGAACATACAATTGTTTTACATAATATTACATTAACATAAATATAATTCTGGAATCCTAAACAATGGTACACAAAACTTTTACTAGAAATTTATACATGCAAACATTATTGACTAGACATCTTTGCCTTGCTCGCCTGGATTTCGGGTATAAGTAACTAAATTAAAGACTGATTACTGTAATGGTTGATTCTGTTGTTTCATCCATGGCTGAGTGCATATTTCAGTGTTTGTCGACACCATAATTAAGCAATTAAGTTAACAAGATTCGACCATGAATGCTGTTCAATAAATTATTTTGTGCATGCAAACTTACTCTGTCTTGTCAAGGAAACTGGTGATCAGTGAAATAGCATTTAATTCCATATTTGAAGGCCGTGATTCCAGATAAGTATTATATTCTTCAGGATCTGAAAAAAACTGAATAATAACGATCTTCCTAGTAATATTATAATTACTTACTTATAGGGGGTTATAAGTTTGACGTGTCGTGTGTCTGTGGACTGTGTGGATCGGTATGTCTGTGGAATAGTAGCTCTTAAACAAATAATATAATTTTTTAAAAAATGTTCAGCCAATTGAAAATCATCAGCCGTTTCATTTTTTGAAAATTTGAAAATTCCATGTTTTCTTTTTATTTTAATTATTTGTTGTATTATTAAGCACAAATACCTTTCTTTTTCTTCTTATTTTTGTCAATTTCATTATCGTCTTCAACTTCAGCGTGAAACTGTTGAAAAAGGTTTTAAGTTTAAATAACTATTATTATGATATGTAATATAGCATGATTGCTTGCGTTTCAGCAATACTGCCGTTTTATTGTAATCCATGTTCAAATATTAATTTTATTTGTAGTTATGAACCAAGCAAACTACATAATGGGTTATAAAATGCAGTACCTAAACGGCAGCGCGGCAGGCCCAGAAGAAGATGACGGGATGAGTTAAACAAAGATTGACAAGGCATCGCTTTGGAAAGAGAAAAGTGGAAAGGTAAACGGGAGGTACTACAAAGGCCTACAGTGACATAATCATCCCACTGCAGGGATACGGTGAGATTACATGGTCATAATAAAATTTATCTATAAAACTTTCAAATCTTAATTTAAAAACTTTGAAAATATTAGGCTCCTATCTTAAATTGTACTTACTGCTAACACTGATCCAGTGCCTTCCAATGCTGCAAATGCTTCTTCAAGATCTTCCCGTCCTACATTGGGAAATTCGTCGACTCCGCTGGGACATAGGAAACATTTAAAACCAACCACACCAGCTTTCACCAGGTCACGAAGAGAATCCTGAAATGTGTCCAAACATATCATATTAACTAAATATTTAAACTATTTTTACGATAGAACTTTGATTGTTATTCGTATTAAAATTATATAAAAGCCGAAGTCACTTTCTGTCAGTCTGTAACTTTTCACACTTAACCCGCTGTACCTACTTATTTAAATTAAATTTTTAATGGTAAGGAATAACGGAATCGACTGGGGATAAAAACGCGGCTGATAGTGAAACATTTAAATCTAGCTAAGAATTTAAATTATCAACATGAAGTCTAAGATTTACTTACCTGATTTCCAACGATTACTCCGCCCCAAAATGCAACATCCACGAAGACATTCCCTTCAGCCGAATTAACTTTAGTTTTCAAGTTTTTCACAGTCGTTGTTGGTGGAATAGAATTTCTGAAAATAAAATTACCCTTTTTTTTTCAAGAAAAATATATATTTGAAGGTAGTATTTAATCATCAGATAAACCAGATTAGAAGCAGATGATCATAATAATATTGCACATACGAAGTCGGATTATGACTGGATACAATTCACATGCAATATTAATAAACAACGAAGTACCGTAATAATTGATCAGATGCACCAGTAGTTTGAATTATGGACAATGTCGTCACGATCAATTTATGGAATGAATGACACAGTTACATCCATAGATTTAAGTACTTCAACATCAATTAGAATAGACTAACGAAACCCGCGCAACTTCGTTTGCGTGTATCCCGCTTTCCTGTGGGAATTTTGGAAAATATAATACATGGAAAACTTCCTCTTCAATCACTCTATCTACTTAAAAAAACGCATCAAAATCAGTTGCGTAGTTTTAAAGATCTAAGCATATATATATATACATATATTTATATAAATATATATATATATATAGAGAGAGGGACAGACAGCAGGAAGCGAGTTAATTTTATACTATGTAACTTAAATTACATCAAAATGTTTTTGTTGACGATCACGGTGTTTGAATAGCTGGTCTTTGTATTTTACATCTTCGGGGAATTTTAGCGATGTCCGTCACTTACAAAGGCATATCAACAACGGTGGTGATGCCACCTGCTGCGGCCGCGTTGGTGGCGGTCCGGAACCCCTCCCACGCCGTACGTCCAGGTTCATTGATGTGGACATGTGAGTCTACCACTCCAGCAATCAATGCCGATTCACCTCCGTCGATGACCTGAAACCATTGTTCAGACAATAAGTAAGGATTAAGTTTGAGAATTTAAAGAAGAAGATAACTAACATAACAATAAATAAACGACGAAATTAAACTAACAAATCTCTTTTTGATTTTTATTTATAGTTGTTAGGCACTAGGGGTTCATATTTTGAAGATATTTTTGAAAGAACAATTTCACCTCCCATCCGATCCGGATTCGAACCCACGTCCTCTCGATATCCGGCCGAGTGCTCTTACCACTGAGCTACCGAGGAGGTTAGTAAACTTATTCACTGTGTGAGTCGCAGAGCACGCAATCTACCTGATAGTTTTATAACCAAGCAACCAAGCAGGTGGATTCGAACCCCACCTGAGGCAGGGAGGTGAAATTTTTCTTTCAAAAATAATAACAAATCTCTGTATGTAATCTAATTACCTTTCCCAGCTCCTCACGAGCACAACGTTCTCTTCCATCTCTGCGTTAAAACACAATTTAATAAGACTACTAAATAAGAACTAAAATTATTCTTTCCATGACTAGACCATGACTAAGAATCTGAGTGTGTTGACTAGCTTAATGTAGGTAGAGTACCTATTTATTTGGTATCTATTAATGTTGTATCTGTTTAACCAAAATGTTATCATAATAAAACGTTTTATCAATAAGTACGCTTTTGACGCTACTCGACAAAATGAATACTTGTCGATAACGCTTAACAGTAATGTTAATTCGGAATATATAACATATTATGATATTATATAATCCCTTGTTTACAATATCTTCGAAACATGAATGCAGTACCTTAAAGTTATAAGTAAGATGCGAAGTTGCATAGCAACATAGTTCCTATTGAATCGAGACTGGTTTTGTATAAGGTCACGTTTGGGGCAAAAAAAAACCTTTTCCACAAATATTGCTTTATTACAAAGTACTACATGTTAGCGTATAAAATAGATTGATATGGCACTAAAGATAACCTACTTGCCGCTTAACAAATCCGTATTTTCAAAGATTAGCTGTGCATAACAGTAGGTCCAACAAGAAACGGTGATTTTAAATTCCAGTTTCTGTATTTTATTTTGTTTTGATTCACTTTATATTAAGTAATTCTAGTCTTTACCTTAATTTTTCCATCGCTTTCTGCTATCAGTTTGTCCGCTTCCTTCCGAGTCAAAAGTTTTTCAATAATGCCATCATTCACTAATATTCCTCCATCGGTAATTTCTGTTTCGGTAACGACGCGCTTGCTCAAAAACAACTGCCGGCCTTCCACAGCCATTGTAGACTCACGAGATCGACAACGATTGTTACTTTAAAAGCAACTTTAGTGCCTTGAATGTAACATAAACTATTGATGCGATAATTTCAAGAGGTGTCTGACAGATGGCCTTATCTCCAAAAGGGTTACGACGATGAGATAAATCTCATTTTGTATCGGTATTGATGTTGAATAAACAAATTGTCAATACTGATAAACTGGCATACAGAACATACGAGTGAATATTATTATCATTAAAATTTCATGTATAAATGTACTTCAATTTATATATAGGTACGTTTTCTTTTTCACGAATGAAATCTATACTATCTGTCTATAGGTACTAATCACTACATAGTATAAAACAAAGTCGCTTTTTCTGTCCCTATGTCCCTATGTCCCTTTGTATGCTTAAATCTTTAAAACTAAAAACTAATTAAAAAGCCATGAGATATGAGGATTGTGGCGATGAGTGAAAGATGTTTTCCAGTTGATTGTCGTATATTTAAGAGCGAAAAAAGGTCTTACAAACTAATATATATAAACATGCAAAAACTTATTACACAACGGTTCGGCGATGTCATCGACCTAGTTACACTTCCGATTGACATGGCCAAGTGCACTAAAGTAATTAATTTATAATTTATATAATAATAACATGTTCTAAGATAATAACTTATACACTACATAACCCCCTTAGGAAAAATAAAAAAAAAATTACATCAAAAAAAAATTTTTTTTTTACATCTAGACAAAAGAACTATAATACTTGAAATTAAATTAACTTATTATTAATAATTTTTATATAATGCGTATAACAAGAAACTTATGTAATAAATAATTTCGTATTATTTTTATGAGTAATGTATACCTTTCTATTTCTTAGGATTTTTACGTTAGGAGAAATATCTTCTATTACAGGATAAGGACCATGGTATATACAATCTAACTTATCTCCTGTTTGATTTCTTAAAAGTACAAGATCATCCTTTTTATACACAATAGGGTTCATTTTACTATCATATAACTGTTTTCTACATAGTTTATTAACGATTAAATTGTGCCTAGCATCTGACTGTGCTTTCTGAAGTCTATACTTTAACTCATTTGGATAGCTATCGTAGTTGTAAAGTGGGTCTATGATATTGCTTTGTAAGTTACTCGGCAATCTACAAGTCTTCCCAAAGACTAACTCAAATGGGCTGTATTTTGTCTCAGAATGTACAGTGGTATTGAAAGAAAAACACCAATAGGGTAGCCAGCTACTCCAGTTAGACTTATTTTCTTGACACTGGATTCTAAGAAACGCGCCTAATGACTTGTGTGTATTCTCAAGGGCGCCAAGAGTTTGATGATGATAAGCTGTTGAATGCAGCTTTTTAATTTTTAATAAACTACAAACTTCTGATAACACTGAGGATAGAAACTCCGTTCCCTGGTCAGTTAAAATTTCACTTGGAACGCCATATCGCAACAGAAAATTATCTACGAAGTTTCGAGCTACTGTCACGGCATCCTTAGTCGGTAAGGGATAAGCTTCTACAAATTTACTTAAATTACATTGCAAAGTTAATATATACTTATTATTATAATCGTCTACATCCAGTGGGCCCATAATATCTAGACTAACTTTGTCAAAAGCCGAAGTGGCTGTATCTGTTATTTCCATAGGCTCTTTTATTTGCCTGTTACTATGTTTATAAACTTGGCATTGTTTGCACTTTTTTACAAAGTTTACAACATCAGTACTCATTCCTGGCCAGTAAAAATATTTTTTAATATTGTTAAACATTCTATTAATGCCGGCATGTCCACTAGTGGGTAATAAGTGAAAATCATTTAAGATAACTCGTTTTTCATCTGAGTTCGTAATTTTCCGTATGTTTTTCGTTATAAGAAATTGCGGGCAACTTATTTTCAAAGTTTTCTTTACTCGCGCGAGACTTTTTATTTCATTTAAAATAAATTTATTTTTAATTATTAACACATTTGCGATATTCAACCTGTTACATAAGGCCTCTAAGTCCCTCGCTAACACCTCTGGGGTCGATAACGATCGGGAACATAGATAAATCGCTGCCTTCGTTGGCACATATACACAATAACCCGCTTTCGAGACTATATTTTCGGAAAGTTTAAAATTGTCTATGTTACGCGCTAGGAGTAATTCTACAGCGTCTTTAGGGTTTTTGAGAATTTCTACCGCTGCAGGTTGATCAGGCCTGGAGTGAATAGAAGTCTCAGGTGAGTCAGTTAGGGGTGGTGATTGATTATCAATTTTTCTACTTTGCGCTCGAGTTAAAACTGAAACCACATGTTCTTGAATAGATGTTAAATCACTACGCGTCATTGGTAATCGACTCAGTGCGTCTGCAGCCGCATTGTCTCGACCCGGGACGTATTCCACTTCAAAGTCGTACTCCTCAAGGTAAAGTCTAAATTTCGTAAGTCTGCTAGATGGATCTTTTAAACTAAACAAATAAATTAGTGGTTTGTGGTCGGTGATAATTTTGAACTTTCTTCCATATAAATAAGGTCGAAAATGCCTTACTCCCCAGACAATGGCTAGAAGTTCTAATTCAATAATCGGATACCTTGTTTCTGCAGGTTTCAAATTACGACTCGCATATGCGATCACCTGTCCGTTTTGATTTGACAATACCGCACCTAAACCTGTTTTACTAGCATCTGTTTGTAACGTAAAAATATTATTAGGTGAAAAATCCGGGTACTGTAATATTGGAGGGTTCATTAGGGCTAATTTTAATTGTTCAAAGGCTGAAGAATGTTCTGTTGACCATTCAAACTGTATATTTTTCTTGCATAACTTATTTAATGGGTATGCAATGTTAGCAAAATTAGGGATAAATCGCCTATAATAATTTGCAAATGCGACAAACCGTTTTACGTCGTCACTGTTTGTAGGAGTAGGGTAATTTTGTAATGTTTGTATTTTACTATCGTCAGGAAATATACCTTCAGATGTAATTTTATGGCCTAGATACACAATTTCTTTTCTCAAAAAATCACATTTCATTGGGTTTAGCTTTAAGTTCACTTTTCTAAGTCGTTCTAAGACACTAATCAAGTTTTTGTTATGTGATTTTAAATTATTACCCAACACGATGCAATCATCTAAGTAAATAAACGCTTGTTTATAGTTAATACCTGACATGGCTATTGTCATAAGTCTTGAGAAAACACTTGGGGATGTTTTTAGAACTATATATATAAAAAAACTAAATTTCGTAAGTCTGCTAGATGGATCTTTTAAACTAAACAAATAAATTAGTGGTTTGTGGTCGGTGATAATTTTGAACTTTCTTCCATATAAATAAGGTCGAAAATGCCTTACTCCCCAGACAATGGCTAGAAGTTCTAATTCAATAATCGGATACCTTGTTTCTGCAGGTTTCAAATTACGACTCGCATATGCGATCACCTGCCCGTTTTGATTTGACAATACCGCACCTAAACCTGTTTTACTAGCATCTGTTTGTAACGTAAAAATATTATTAGGTGAAAAATCCGGGTACTGTAATATTGGAGGGTTCATTAGGGCTAATTTTAATTGTTCAAAGGCTGAAGAATGTTCTGTTGACCATTCAAACTGTATATTTTTCTTGCATAACTTATTTAATGGGTATGCAATGTTAGCAAAATTAGGGATAAATCGCCTATAATAATTTGCAAATGCGACAAACCGTTTTACGTCGTCACTGTTTGTAGGAGTAGGGTAATTTTGTAATGTTTGTATTTTACTATCGTCAGGAAATATACCTTCAGATGTAATTTTATGGCCTAGATACACAATTTCTTTTCTCAAAAAATCACATTTCGTTGGGTTTAGCTTTAAGTTCACTTTTCTAAGTCGTTCTAAGACACTAATCAAGTTTTTGTTATGTGATTTTAAATTATTACCCAACACGATGCAATCATCTAAGTAAATAAACGCTTGTTTATAGTTAATACCTGACATGGCTATTGTCATAAGTCTTGAGAAAACACTTGGGGATGTTTTTAGACCCATTGGGCAACGCTTCATCTGATACATTTTGGTATCGGCTGTAAATGCCGTGAGTTTACGAGAATGTTTGTGTAATGAAAGTTGATAATAACTTTGTGTAAGGTCTAATTTAGAAAAATAAATGCTACCCGACAGAGAGTCTAAAATATCCGTTATGTTAGGTAATGGAAATTTATCGTCCTGAATGCAATTATTTAATCGGCGATAATCGATAACTAGCCTCCACTTTCTCTCGTTAGACTTCTCAGATTTTTTCGGGACAAGTAGAACTGGGCTTGACCACTCTGACGAAGCCTCCTCAATGATGTCATTAGCGAGCATGTCATCTATCTGTTTTCGAACTTCTGCTCGTTGCGCGTGCGGTAACCTATAAGGTTTGACGTATACCGGCGCAACATTGTCTTTTAAAGTTATATTGTGAGACATTAAATTTGTTACACTTAATTTATCGCCAGGCAGATGGAATACATCTGCGTATTTGGCGCATATGCTCACTACACTTTCTCTCTCTTCGTCATTTAAGTTTGATACGTTAAGTAATTTAAACAAAGTTTTAACACGGTCGACTGAAGGGTGTTCATCCGTAAAACTACATACGTCAAAACTAGATAACGAGAAAATCTCTAAGTCAGAAAAATCAAGGTTAATTTCCTTGTTCGTTGTATTTAGAATCCTAACTGGGATACTACCTTGACTAGGTTTTGTAATCAACCCAGCAATAAAAACACCACTCTGTACTTCGTTTGATAAAACAACACAATCCTCATATAATGAAGTTGGTATAAACTTAATCGCCTCACAACGCGGTGGTATCAAATGTTCGTACCTACCTTTGCAGTTTATGTTTACAAAAACTGATTGTGAGTCATTCATTAATTGTAAAATATTACGTTTGTAATCTATAATAGCTTGGTAACGCTTTAAAAAATTATCTCCCAGAATTCCGTTCGCTGAACAAGATAAATTCCTAAAAACGTAAAATTTTTCTCTAAATACTACCCCATTGTATATTAAATCTAAAAAAATATATCCTATTGATTCTAATTTACCGCTAACTCCTTTAATCGTAATTTTATCGTAATGTATTTTATTTTCAAAATATGGATCGTTTTGCAGCCACTCATATTTTAATACACATAGGCTGGCACCACTATCGACTAACAAATCAATATTCCTATCGTTAATATTAAAAGTTACTGTACTACTGTTATTATAATTAAGAACGTAATGATCATTATTTTTATCTTTGTTAGTTACGAAAAAACTCATTCGACACGTCGTCGTCGTTACTACCTTCGTGTGAGTCGACAGGTTTCTCCTGGGTCGCATGTTGAACGGAGTAAAAACGTCCTCCGCGAGGATACGTTGGTCCGCCGCGGCCGCGGTGGCTTCGACCCCGGGTCATGTTACCGCGCTGTCCACGTGAATACGACGGAACGCCACGCGTTTGGTTTGGGCTTGTGTTACCGTACTTATTATTTCCCCATGAATTTTTATTCGTAAATTGATTGCGATTATTGTTATTATAGTAATTATTCCTATACGAGTAATTACCGCGGGAAAAATTCGGTTGTTGTGGGAATGATCGATTAACTGACATGACATGATTGTCGGTAGTCATCGACTGCTCGTCTATAGCAGCATGGATCGCCTCTGAAAGAGAGGTAAATTGACGGGACGCTATGATGGTGCTGAGCCGTGAGTTGGACAGTCCATCAGCGAAACGCTTAATAGCCACCTTCTCGTTAAGAGGTCGCAGTATGTCGTACTTAGTACTGTCTCCTTCCGCTTGAGCCAACGTAAGGTTAACGAAAAGCTCTTCTAACTCTGCCCCGAAATTTACCACTGAGCGGCTACCCTGTTTGCAAACTTGCAATTTCGATTGTAAAGCTACTGGTGATTTTTTGGGCATAATATACTTATTTAAGTCACTTAACAAATCCGCAACTGTAACGTATGAACTTTTAAGACGCAACTTTGCGCTTGATGACAATCTCATTTTAAGGACAAAATTTATGAGTTGGGGATGCGTATCAATAGAAATCATACTACTATATAACTCAATACCATCAATCAAACTCTTGGTCACTTGTTCTTGGCCCGTCATAACGGGTAACAAGGAAATAGCCGTCTTAATGTTGAATTTTTCGGTATCCATTTCGGATGTATTTTCTGATTTCGTCTCAGAATTTGATGTACCCTCTACACTAATGGGACTGGATAAACTGATAATCTTATGGTATAAGCTATGAATTTCACTCACTAAATTATTAATTCTAGTTAAGTATGTAGTGTATGTAGTATAGTAGTATATGAACTAATGTATGAATTAATAATAAACAGTATTTACTCAGAACCCGAGCCTATCACTCGCTCCCATACAACACCAATATTACATGGCGACCCTGCCAGTCGGCGCAGCCATGCGCCGGCGCGGCCATTTATTAATAATTAAAATTTAAAATAATAGAAGAAAAAAAAATATATTTAGAAGAAGTTAATTATAAAGATTTATGAAAAATAATAATGTTGAAGATTTAAATAAGAAGAATAAATATAAGAAAATATAATTAGGAAGAAATTACATTAAGTTGAAGATTTCAAGAAAAATTGAAGAAAGAAAAATGAAGATTTAAATATGAAAAAATAATTAAGAAGAATATCAAGTAAGAAGTATTCAAGAATGGAAAATGAAGATATAAGTGTGAAGAAATATAATGAAGTATTATGAAAACTGAAGAAAGAAGTTTAATGTAATGTGAAAAAATGAAGAAAATATAATGAAGTTAGAAGATATTATAATATGAAGTATTGAAGTAAGAAATATTAATAATACGAAGAAAGAAGAAAGAAAAAAGAAGCGTACGAGTCCAGGATGGTGTCCAGGGTATAGCCCGGCCCAATTCGTCGCACGGACTTCAAGGATTTTCAAGCCTCAACTAGCCCAGCAGAGAAGCAGCAGCGAAGAGAGGCATCACGGCGGAACAACGCAAAATACTCGGACAAGACGAAAACAAGTATCCTTTTAGTACTTCTATTATTTTAAGTTGTAATTTGTGATAAATACGTTTTTTTAAATAAGTAAAAATGGGTGATAATTTTGATTTAGAAACTGCGATTGCCTTTTTACCAGTCATGAATAATAATGATAAAGTTACAAGAGAATTAATAAATAATATAGAATTTTACAGCAGCACTTTAAATAGACAGTCTCAACAATTTTTAATTAATTTTATTTTAAAAACTAGATTGACAGAGAACGCAAAATTTTTATTAAAACAACATTATGTAGACGTAAATAGCTTAATTTTTGATATGAAAAAACATTTTTTACCTAAAAAATCACCGCACGTATTATTAAATGCATTATTAAATATAAAACAAGGTTATAGATCAATTCAAGAATATGGAGCAGAGGTGGAGAATCTTTTCATAGATCTTACCTATGCCCAATGTGAAGATGATCTGTCTCAAATTAAAATAATAGGCCCCGTTAACGAAAAAACTGCAATAAATTGTTTTTGCAAAGGATTAAATAATTTCCGATTATATGTTATAATTTCTAGCCGAAAATTCAATACTTTATCTCAATGCATACAGTCAACTATCGACGAAGATACTATTATAAATTTAAATAAACAAAATTTTACCAATAATTATTATCACAAAAGGATGTCTTATAAAAATAAATTCAATTCACAAATAAGTTACGAAACAAATAATTCTGGCATGACGACATCAACAGATCCTATGTCGTTCACATGCATTGCTCACGTTCAGCAGAGTCAGCAAACGCTGCCTGTTGTTGAGTGCAATACAGATAAAGAAATTTTAAATTTATGCGATGTAAATGACTTATTTGACTTATTCAATGATAATAATTTAGAAGAGAATCAAAATAATAATTTATTTGATTTAAATGATTTATTTAATGAGAAATTAGAAGAAAATAATACCGTTAATGATCATGTAAAATTAGAAGTAAAACCAAAAAGTATAAAAAGTAAACGTACTAAAATTAATAAAAAGAAAAATAAGTTTAAATCCAAGGATATGACGAAAAATAAATGTATTTTAAATACAAATAAAAAAGATAAAAGTATAAACTTAAGATTTAATAAAAATAAAATAAATCTTATGAATATGTTAAGAAAAATTAAATTAAGATATATAAAAGGGAAAAAAGATTATGTGAAAGGAAATATTAAGATAAAAAGTAATTATTATAATAAAATAATAAATAAAATGGTAAGAAGAAGTTATCTTACATGTAATCTTAAATATATAATTAAAGAGAAAACTAAGAAAAGAAACAATTACGTAAAGTATAAAAAATGTCTTAAATATAACATACGAAATAAAGATCATAATAAAAAGTATGAGAAATATAATAAATGTGAGAAATACAGCAGAATAGAATATAATAAAATATACAATATTAGATCAGTAGGTATAACTTAGAGTAAATAATATAGGTAATAGAGACAAAGTAGTAGATAATAGAGTAGAGTGAAAAATGTTTAAACAGTACTTATAAATTTTATATTCTTCATATTATTTTTGGGTATTATAATTTTGCTTTTATCATGAACAATTTTATTGTTATAATAACCTTTTAGTAATTATTTTAAAATTAGTGTCTTTAAAAATCTTTTGTATTATTATAAGACATATGTACCTAAATAAATTTTAGAGTTATATTGTTACATAAAAAATATAAAAAAAATACTTTTGGCATTACTTTTATGTTTAATTTTTATAGTTAATTAGTTTTTACATACATTTTTTTATGGTTTACAGAATAAATTGTATTTTTGTTTCAAAACCTACATTTTAAAATTGGAATATATATATTTTTTATAAAAAGTTGTAAGTTAATAAGATAATAGATAAACATAATGAAATAAGCATAAAGTAAGGTTTCATATTATGCGCTACATTCTTTCCCATAATTAGTGTTGTATAAAGTTTCACTTACAAGATAGTAATCCAATCAGGTTGTTATTCATTTGTGTAAATTGCAATTCAGCGCATTCTTAGTATTCATTTTAATTTTGTTGTTGTTAATTAATGTTTAAAAAAAAAAAAAAGTTCCAAAGCGTGTAGTGTGTATGTAGTGTAAGGAGTATAATAAGTAATGTTTTAAGATATGAATAAACAGTATTTACTCAGAACCCGAGCCTATCACTCGCTCCCATACAACACCAATATTACATGGCGACCCTGCCAGTCGGCGCAGCCATGCGCCGGCGCGGCCATTTATTAATAATTAAAATTTAAAATAATAGAAGAAAAAAAAATATATTTAGAAGAAGTTAATTATAAAGATTTATGAAAAATAATAATGTTGAAGATTTAAATAAGAAGAATAAATATAAGAAAATATAATTAGGAAGAAATTACATTAAGTTGAAGATTTCAAGAAAAATTGAAGAAAGAAAAATGAAGATTTAAATATGAAAAAATAATTAAGAAGAATATCAAGTAAGAAGTATTCAAGAATGGAAAATGAAGATATAAGTGTGAAGAAATATAATGAAGTATTATGAAAACTGAAGAAAGAAGTTTAATGTAATGTGAAAAAATGAAGAAAATATAATGAAGTTAGAAGATATTATAATATGAAGTATTGAAGTAAGAAATATTAATAATACGAAGAAAGAAGAAAGAAAAAAGAAGCGTACGAGTCCAGGATGGTGTCCAGGGTATAGCCCGGCCCAATTCGTCGCACGGACTTCAAGGATTTTCAAGCCTCAACTAGCCCAGCAGAGAAGCAGCAGCGAAGAGAGGCATCACGGCGGAACAACGCAAAATACTCGGACAAGACGAAAACAAGTATCCTTTTAGTACGACAATTTTTTTTTTATCAATAAAAAAAAAAGGAGATTATTTGGGTTAGAGATATTTTTTTTTTGTAATTTGTGATAAATAAGTTTTTTTTAAAATACCTAAGTAAAAATGGGAGATAATTTTGATTTAGAAACTGCGATTGCCTTTTTACCAGTCATGAATAATAATGATAAAGTTACAAGAGAATTAATAAATAATATAGAATTTTACAGCAGCACTTTAAATAGACAGTCTCAACAATTTTTAATTAATTTCATTTTAAAAACTAGATTGACAGAGAACGCAAAATTTTTATTAAAACAACATTATGTAGACGTAAATAGCTTAATTTTTGATATGAAAAAACATTTTTTACCTAAAAAATCACCGCACGTATTATTAAATGCATTATTAAATATAAAACAAGGTTATAGATCAATTCAAGAATATGGAGCAGAGGTGGAGAATCTTTTCATAGATCTTACCTATGCCCAATGTGAAGATGATCTGTCTCAAATTAAAATAATAGGCCCCGTTAACGAAAAAACTGCAATAAATTGTTTTTGCAAAGGATTAAATAATTTCCGATTATATGTTATAATTTCTAGCCGAAAATTCAATACTTTATCTCAATGCATACAGTCAACTATCGACGAAGATACTATTATAAATTTAAATAAACAAAATTTTACCAATAATTATTATCACAAAAGGATGTCTTATAAAAATAAATTCAATTCACAAATAAGTTACGAAACAAATAATTCTGGCATGACGACATCAACAGATCCTATGTCGTTCACATGCATTGCTCACGTTCAGCAGAGTCAGCAAACGCTGCCTGTTGTTGAGTGCAATACAGATAAAGAAATTTTAAATTTATGCGATGTAAATGACTTATTTGACTTATTCAATGATAATAATTTAGAAGAGAATCAAAATAATAATTTATTTGATTTAAATGATTTATTTAATGAGAAATTAGAAGAAAATAATACCGTTAATGATCATGTAAAATTAGAAGTAAAACCAAAAAGTATAAAAAGTAAACGTACTAAAATTAATAAAAAGAAAAATAAGTTTAAATCCAAGGATATGACGAAAAATAAATGTATTTTAAATACAAATAAAAAAGATAAAAGTATAAACTTAAGATTTAATAAAAATAAAATAAATCTTATGAATATGTTAAGAAAAATTAAATTAAGATATATAAAAGGGAAAAAAGATTATGTGAAAGGAAATATTAAGATAAAAAGTAATTATTATAATAAAATAATAAATAAAATGGTAAGAAGAAGTTATCTTACATGTAATCTTAAATATATAATTAAAGAGAAAACTAAGAAAAGAAACAATTACGTAAAGTATAAAAAATGTCTTAAATATAACATACGAAATAAAGATCATAATAAAAAGTATGGAACATATTATAAACGTGAGAAATACAACGGAATAGAGTATAATAAAATATACAATATTAGATCAGTAGGTATAACTTAGAGTAAATAATATAATAGAGACAAAGTAGTAGATAATAGAGTAGGTAGAGCGAAATATAATAATAACAATGTTTAAACAGACTTATAAATTTTATATTTTTCATATTATTTTTGGGTATCATAATTTTTGTTGTTATCATAAAAGTGCTCCTCCACGCCAGCCCTCATAGCCTGCAGCCACACGTGCTTTACGTGCCTTCTCCAGCATCGGCACTACTTCAGCCGATGACACATGTACTATATGGACTCGTACACTGCAAAAATGCAACAACTTGTTTACTTTTATTGACCAGGAACCTTGTCAATTATTAATTTTATGAAAAGCTGAGATCAGTCGCTTTATTTATTTATTTTTATTTTTATTATTAGGTACAATTACACATAACAGAACATACAATTGTTTTACATAATATTACATTAACATAAATATAATTCTGGAATCCTAAACAATTGTACACAACACTTATACTAGAAATTTATACATGCAAACATTATTGACTAGACATCTTTGCCTTGCTCGCCTGGATTTCGGGTATAAGTAACTAAATTAAAGACTGATTACTGTAATGGTTGATTCTGTTATTTCATCCATGGCTGTGTGCATATTTCAGTGTTTGTCGACACCATAATTAAGAAATTAAGTTAACAAGATTCGACCATGAATGCTGTTCAATAAATTATTTTGTGCATGCAAACTTACTCTGTCTTGTCAAGGAAACTGGTGATCAGTGAAATAGCATTTAATTCCATATTAGAAGGCCGTGATTCCAGATAAGTATTATATTCTTCAGGATCTGAAAAAAACTGAATAATAACGATCTGCCTAGAAATATTATAATTACTTACTTATAGGGGGTTATAAGTTTGACGTGTCGTGTGTCTGTGGACTGTGTGGATCGGTATGTCTGTGGAATAGTAGCTCTATAATTTTAAAAAAATGTTTAGCCAACTGAAAATCATCAGCCTTTTCATTTTTTGAAAATTCCATGATTTCTTTTTATTTTAATTATTTGTTGTATTATTAAGCACAAGTACCTTTCTTTTTCTTCTTATTTTTGTCAATTTCATTATCGTCTTCAACTTCAGCGTGAAACTGTTGAAAAAGGTTTTTAAGTTTAAATAACTATTATTATGATATGTAATATAGCATGATTGCTTGCATTTCAGCAATAATGCCGTTTTATTGTAATCCATGTTCAAATATTAATTTTATTTGTAGTTATGAACCAAGCAAACTACATAATGGGTTATAAAATGCAGTACCTAAACGGCAGCGCGGCAGGCCCAGAAGAAGATGACGGGATGAGTTAAACAAAGATTGACAAGGCATCGCTTTGGAAAGAGAAACGTGGAAAGGTAAACGGGAGGTACTACAAAGGCCATAAGTGAGATTCATCATCATCATCATCATATCAGCCCATAATCATCCCACTGCAGGGATACGGTGAGATTACAATGGTCATAATAAAATTTTTCTTTAAAACTTCAAATCTTAATTTAAAAACTTAAACAAATATCAAAGTTAATACTTTGATACCGGATTAATATATCCGAAATATTAGGCTCCTATGTTAAATTGTACTTACTGCTAACACTGATCCAGTGCCTTCCAATGCTGCAAATGCTTCTTCAAGATCTTCCCGTCCTACATTGGGAAATTCGTCGACTCCGCTGGGACATAGGAAACACTTAAAACCAACCACACCAGCTTTCACCAGGTCACGAAGAGAATCCTGAAATGTGTCCAAACATATCATATTAACTAAAGTTTTTTAAACTATTTTTACGATAGAACTTTGATTGTTATTCGTATTAAAATTATATTAGTTAATCTAAATTATTATTATAAAAGCCGAAGTCACTTTCTGTCAGTCTGTTAACTTTTCACACTTAAATTTTGAATGGTAAGGAATAACGGAATCGACAGGGGATAAAAACGCGGCTGATAGTGAAACATTTAAATCTAGCTAAGAATATAAATTATCAACATGAAGTCTAGATTTACTTACCTGATTTCCAACAATTACTCCGCCCCAAAATGCAACATCCACGAAGACATTCCCTTCAGCCGAATTAACTTTAGTTTTCAAGTTTTTCACAGTCGTTGTTGGTGGAATAGAATTTCTGAAAATTAAATTACCATTTTTTTTAAGAAAAATATATATTTGAAGGTGGTATTTAATCATTAGATAAACCAGATTAGAAGCAGGTGATCATAATAATATTGCACATACGAAGTCGGATTATGACTGGACACAATTCACATGCAATATTAATAAACAACGAAGTACCGTAATAATTGATCAGATGCACCAGTAGTTTGAATTATGGACAATGTCGTCACGATCAATTTATGGAATGAATGACACAGTTACATCCATAGATTTAAGTACTTCAACATCAATTAGAATAGACTAACGAAACCCGCGCAACTTCGTTTGCGTGTATCCCGCTTTCCTGTGGGAATTTTGGAAAATATAATACATGGAAAACTTCCTCTTCAATCACTCTATCTACTTAAAAAAACGCATCAAAATCAGTTGCGTAGTTTTAAAGATCTAAGCATATATATATATACATATATTTATATAAATATATATATATATATAGAGAGAGGGACAGACAGCAGGAAGCGAGTTAATTTTATACTATGTAACTTAAATTACATCAAAATGTTTTTGTTGACGATCACGGTGTTTGAATAGCTGGTCTTTGTATTTTACATCTTCGGGGAATTTTAGCGATGTCCGTCACTTACAAAGGCATATCAACAACGGTGGTGATGCCACCTGCTGCGGCCGCGTTGGTGGCGGTCCGGAACCCCTCCCACGCCGTACGTCCAGGTTCATTGATGTGGACATGTGAGTCTACCACTCCAGCAATCAATGCCGATTCACCTCCGTCGATGACCTGAAACCATTGTTCAGACAATAAGTAAGGATTAAGTTTGAGAATTTAAAGAAGAAGATAACTAACATAACAATAAATAAACGACGAAATTAAACTAACAAATCTCTTTTTGATTTTTATTTATAGTTGTTAGGCACTAGGGGTTCATATTTTGAAGATATTTTTGAAAGAACAATTTCACCTCCCATCCGATCCGGATTCGAACCCACGTCCTCTCGATATCCGGCCGAGTGCTCTTACCACTGAGCTACCGAGGAGGTTAGTAAACTTATTCACTGTGTGAGTCGCAGAGCACGCAATCTACCTGATAGTTTTATAACCAAGCAACCAAGCAGGTGGATTCGAACCCCACCTGAGGCAGGGAGGTGAAATTTTTCTTTCAAAAATAATAACAAATCTCTGTATGTAATCTAATTACCTTTCCCAGCTCCTCACGAGCACAACGTTCTCTTCCATCTCTGCGTTAAAACACAATTTAATAAGACTACTAAATAAGAACTAAAATTATTCTTTCCATGACTAGACCATGACTAAGAATCTGAGTGTGTTGACTAGCTTAATGTAGGTAGAGTACCTATTTATTTGGTATCTATTAATGTTGTATCTGTTTAACCAAAATGTTATCATAATAAAACGTTTTATCAATAAGTACGCTTTTGACGCTACTCGACAAAATGAATACTTGTCGATAACGCTTAACAGTAATGTTAATTCGGAATATATAACATATTATGATATTATATAATCCCTTGTTTACAATATCTTCGAAACATGAATGCAGTACCTTAAAGTTATAAGTAAGATGCGAAGTTGCATAGCAACATAGTTCCTATTGAATCGAGACTGGTTTTGTATAAGGTCACGTTTGGGGCAAAAAAAAACCTTTTCCACAAATATTGCTTTATTACAAAGTACTACATGTTAGCGTATAAAATAGATTGATATGGCACTAAAGATAACCTACTTGCCGCTTAACAAATCCGTATTTTCAAAGATTAGCTGTGCATAACAGTAGGTCCAACAAGAAACGGTGATTTTAAATTCCAGTTTCTGTATTTTATTTTGTTTTGATTCACTTTATATTAAGTAATTCTAGTCTTTACCTTAATTTTTCCATCGCTTTCTGCTATCAGTTTGTCCGCTTCCTTCCGAGTCAAAAGTTTTTCAATAATGCCATCATTCACTAATATTCCTCCATCGGTAATTTCTGTTTCGGTAACGACGCGCTTGCTCAAAAACAACTGCCGGCCTTCCACAGCCATTGTAGACTCACGAGATCGACAACGATTGTTACTTTAAAAGCAACTTTAGTGCCTTGAATGTAACATAAACTATTGATGCGATAATTTCAAGAGGTGTCTGACAGATGGCCTTATCTCCAAAAGGGTTACGACGATGAGATAAATCTCATTTTGTATCGGTATTGATGTTGAATAAACAAATTGTCAATACTGATAAACTGGCATACAGAACATACGAGTGAATATTATTATCATTAAAATTTCATGTATAAATGTACTTCAATTTATATATAGGTACGTTTTCTTTTTCACGAATGAAATCTATACTATCTGTCTATAGGTACTAATCACTACATAGTATAAAACAAAGTCGCTTTTTCTGTCCCTATGTCCCTATGTCCCTTTGTATGCTTAAATCTTTAAAACTACGCAACGGATTTTGATGCGGTTTTTTTTAATTGATAGAGTGATTCAAGGGGAAGGTTTTAAAGTATCATACATTCCAAAATTCCCACGGGAAAGCGGGATACACGCAAACGAAGTTGCGCGGGTTTCGCTAGTATTTTATAGAGGAAAGATTTGATTGTTTGCTTGTTTGAATTGAATAGGCTCCGAAACTACTGGACCGATTTCAAAAATTCTTTCACCAGTAGAAAGCTACATTATCAGGAAGTGACATAGGTTAGGCCCGAAATTCAATGTAGTTCCCACGGGAACGGGTCCGGAACTTCACGCAGACGAAGTCGCGGGCAAAAAGCTAGTGCTTTAATAAGTAAAGCAACTTCCTATTGATTTCAGCAAAAAGGTACTTAACAACTCTCAGTAAGTATGAATTTTGACTCAGTCCCAAAATTATGATTAATTTATCATTAAGTATAATTTGTTTCTAATTTTGGAGGCAATCCAAGATCACATGCTGCGTAACTAAATAATAAAAAACAATCACACAAAGGAAAATTTGGATGATTGAAGCGTTCACATCTCAATAATACATACCTACACTTTGCTGTTATTATCATACTTTAACAATAGAGGCTTTGTATTTAATTACATTTCAAATCATAAGCTGATATTGTACGTGGGCGACACTGATGCCACAGGAGTTGACGAATCGTCCAAAATGGCATTGCCTTGCCTTGAACTTGGCCACGAGTGCCACGAGGACACGGGAAGCTCCTTAAGGGTCAGTTTCTACCAACTGGAACCATCTTGGCGTGTATTTGAGTATGCTCTTGGCAGTTTATTGACATCAGGAATAAAACTGAAAACGTGCGGAGCAGAAAATTTAATAGGGTCGAGGCTCCAGCTTGAAGTACATTAGAAAGGCTGCAAGCTGCAGCTTCAATTGTGCTTGAAAAATCTCTTGGATTCTTTTTCTCTCCAACATTTTCTGGTTGGTGCAGTAACTAGCAAATGTTGGAGAGATAACCAAAATATCTCAATATATAAAATAAGGGCAACATGATGATCACAGCCGCATATGACCGTCAGCAACACTAGGGACTCTACAAATGCGTTGCCTACAAGGAAGGGATTAAAAAGGGACAGGAAAGGAGTTGGGCTTCCAGATCTCTCGCTCACTGAACGAAATACTTACGTATGCTCACGCCGATATTCTGGGTGACAGGGTCGTACTTCCCTGGTCGTGCGTGATAGCCCATTACATAAATGCTCTACAATTCCAATTGAACATTATAGAAATATTTGTCTTCTGTAGTTCTGTGTGAACTTGCAGATTTTTACAGAGTTACTTGCGTAATTCTTTTGTTCCGGTTCTCGGGCTTATTTTTGAGATGAAATCTATCAAATTTTCTTTCCTATCTCTCATTCCTTATAACAAAATCGTTTTGAATTTGAAAAATATATATCTACTTATGGCAGATAAATTGCTTCAGCTGATTAAAAAAGTAAACAACTAGGTACTTGCAATTTATTCGTTCGGTGGAAACTAACCCCAAGGCCGTTAGGCCGCTACCCCCATCGCAACACTTGCTTGCCTCAAGACCTAGATCAACAATAAACAGGTTCCCTAGAGCATCTTCAAAAGGGCACTATGATTCGAACAACGAAATATAAAGCAAAAAAATGCACCTGTTTCATATGGAGGTCATTGCATTCTCGGATGCTCTTATTATTCACCTATAAGTAACTACATATAGCATTAATGTTTAAAACATCGATTACTTTAGTCGTAAAAAATATTTAAAAATCGCGTAGAGACCAATATCACATTAAAAATCTTCTAGATCTTTATCTATAGGATTTATCTAATATTATTATGTGCGTGATGCTTTGATAAACTTTATGTTTTTATAAACAGATTTTTTAAAATATTATCAATTGATAGAGTAAAGTGAATTCAGAGACCTTCAGTAGCCCAAGTGATCAAAACCAGCAGCCCCCTTACTCTTGAAAATAATTCCGCTCGATCGCCATTGGATTGTTACTTTTAGCTAGATTAGCGCTAACTAAATACAAAACTAAATGACGTCGGATTGTACGCTAACCAAATAGTTAGTAAAGTATAAATTTCAAGGATACGAATTAGGATTTGCTGTTAATTTTGTATTTGAAATTATACAGAATGGAAATTCAAATCGCGATTGCTATGCAGTTACTCTGCACTTTCCTGATAGCGGGAAACTTGCAGGAAAATTTGGTAGTGTGTTGATGTTATAAGTATTAAATTACTATTACAACAAAGTTTTTACGTATAATAGAAACAGGTTAACATAAGCTAAACACAGACTTACGTCGAAATATTGTCTGTTTCTAAACAGTCAATACATCTCAAAAGCTTTTCATAAGTTGGGGTCCAGTTACGCATATGTTGTATATAGAAGCTAGGTCACTCGTACAGGTCAGCTCTTGTAAACAAGGGCAATGCCAATTTCAGGGTCCACTTAGTATGGGTACAGTTAGGTGGCGGCGATGTGGTGACAAACAATGCGAGTGACATTGGCGGGGAAGAAAGGAAGAAACGCAGCGTGCATATTAATTGCAGCGCCCATAGCGCCGCGCCGCCGCCGCCGCGGTGGCAAACCCAAGGAGCAGCGGTTTACGCATGGTACTCGACACCTGACAATGGAACGTCAGGTGTTGTCAACAGTTTTTTTTGTAACATTTCTAAACTCCTCTGGTCTTTTTGTATGTGAACCTTACTTTTTTCTCATTGTAGCACCACCACTAATTTTCCGCAGAGGCAAAGAAGGTCGCCAATTTACCGCCGAGGCAAAGATTTAAGATGCGTAGAGCTCTATTCCAGGACGATTGATTTCTAACGTGATGATAATAATAATAATGCATCCTCCTTCTGGCGTCCTTTTGGCAGTCGGGTAAAAAAACTTCTTTGTAACTTATTGCAACATAAATTTTATTCAAATATTAAGATTGAGGATATAAATGAAAGCAATTAATTTTTTTATTACGCGGTCGAGATGATATGACTTTAATTGCACTCAATAAATTAGATATTATTAAGCTATTTAGACCGGTTTATTTCTGATTGCAACTTAGATATTGTCCACAAAAATTAGTGAAATTGATGTGCCTACCAAAAGTTGAGAATGTCTCCCAATAGTACTGTAGTGTAAGTATACGACGTATGCAGATACTCAGAACAGAGACCCCTATCATTGCGATTGCATCGAAAATATTTTTTCTTTGCGATCATAAGTCGTAAACTTTCTTTAAAATGAAGAATATAAAAAAAATGTTGTTTTATATTGTGAGTTTTGTTTTGGTGTTGTGATTGTTTGATTGTACTTAGTGTTGATCATTGTGAAAGTAATGTGAGGACAATTTTTTTATTGATATTGTGTAGAAAGATGGAAATGCTGCATTTATAAATACAGGTGAAGTGATGTTTTAAAAATTATGAACTGTCATATTTTTTATTATCTCGTATAGATAGATAGTTCGATTGTCTACTTAGGTAGAGTTCTGAAACGAATAACTTATATTTACCTATCTACACCTAAGTACTGATTGAAATTGCCAGCATCGATTCTGGCGTGATTGTCAATCAAGAAAAAGGTTCTGAAGAAGCTGTGAATTGGTACTGATCTAATTAAGAAAATCAGGATGTCATAAAAAGTTTTGTGGAAAAAATGTTTTTTACTCTTTTTCTATTAACTTTCCGTAATATAAACCAATAAATATTAAGTAGACAATATGCTAATGTAATATACGATAAATTGCTGGGTATATGGGATAAATGGCTGCAAAATCTTAATTTAGTGGACAAACGACATCAGTATAAAATATTATGTCGAAGTAAGCAAAGGACTCTGTTTTAGGAACCGGTACTATTCAAAATAATAAATTGTATCAATGTAAGTAGGGTGACAAAGCTAGACAAGAAGATTAAGTACTGTATTGTGTGCTATAAAATACTTCAGGAACACAATAATCGTCATTTGCCTTGTTCCTATCATTTGGGATCGGTGAACGATGAAATAAGAAAACATATAAATGAAATAAGAAAACATAAAAATGTTTTCTTATTTCATTCTTCTGTCTCAGCCGTCACTTCTACGCTTACGTCATTCCTACAATATCTTTTTTCACCCATCATCCATTTCTTCGGACGATCTCTTCCAATAAGTCCGTCCTTCCATGTACATTCGTTACTCGTTTTATCACCTTATGCTATATAACTTCAGAAAATACCACTCTCTACTAAATATTAACGGATTCTATTTAAAAAAACGCATGCGGATAATTGCACGCAAGTAAAATTGCGGCAACGCTATGACTAGGATCGCTAATCTTCTTTCATCGTTGATCGCTTTCTTCTTTAAGTTATCCCAAATTGTAGAAGTTTAGATTTGATATAATAATGACTACCTAACAACTTGATCATCAGATATGATATTACGTATCAGTAACCGTCTCTACCTTTTCGTATCTATGTACTTATAAACTTTACACCGCCAAATCTCAAATTGAATCCACAATGATAAACTTGACAGAAAAATAATGATACAATCCAACAAAGGGTTGAACATGTCCCAAAATTCCATAAATATATATACATAAGCATACCATAGGTGAGAGATGAGATCTGAGGTGTCTCCGAGGTATTTAACACTAGGAGAGACGCGCGCCGCCGGCTCAGTCGACCGGCACTCGCGACCAAGGCACAGGCCACCTCGGGGTATCCCATACCACCCTCCATTGACCGTATTTACAAACACGTAAACAAATAGGTAGAATTTTTATTTTTATTATGTCTAATTATTTAATGTAAATAAAATCACAAAGTCATAGTTATTTTTTTACTTATAATTTACGTAATTATGCGTTCTTAATTTATTTACTAAAGCTACCTAATTCCATGTTAATGAATGTTAAAGTTATTCAAGATACCGGCAAAATTGTAAACAATGTTGTGATGTTTTTTTTTTACTATTGCAGATTTATAATCGAGACAGTGATTAGGAAATCTCCCCATGATGGGGCAATTAGTATGGGTGAGTATTGCATTTTATATACTTAATACATTTTAGTACCGTGATATATTTTATGAACAAAAATCTTAATATTAATGCGAACGTGACTGTTTGTCTGTCACCTTTTCATAATTTGATTAGCTAAACTGATTAAGTTAAGGTGTAGTATGGTTTGAGATTTGAAAAAGGTTTTTTTTTATCAGAAAAATCACTCTAAAAATGGTAATAACCGCGAGACTGCGAATAAAACCATGCGTTCACAATTTGATAATTTATAATTACTTACATGTACAACGGTTCTTACTTATTATCAATTTCGTAGGAATAGAAAAATTACACTAAGTACAGTCAGGTGCAAGTCGAGCTTTAGACTTGCAGTACAATTTTGGCTCTTATGACATAGAACTTAAGAATGGTACAAATTCCGATATGAAAAGGTTAACGTGCTCTTGACTGTATAAATATAAAAACAACTGATAGGTACAAAATATTACGAAAATAATTACTTTCCATACAAAATGTTCATTGAACTCAAAAATGCTGCAAAATCTTTGTTATTGAACGTAACTATACCAATAACCAATGTACGCATATTCAAAGTAGGTACGACCGTTCCAAAATTTCTCTTTGCCAAATTGAGGATGTATTTGGCTCATTTTAAATGCGCAGGATATATTTAACATTATAAATTGATGGGTGTGTAGGGTGTGTACGATATAATAGAGAAAAATAAGTTTGACGAAGACTAAAGGGCCTTTGATATAAATTCTACTTAGCGTTTATTCGTAAAATAAATTTAAAGATTTTGTGTGATTTTCAAACACTTTACATTAAAGCATCCTAAGCCCCACAGGTCTACGCATAGTACATACAAATTTAACTAAGGAATTTAGACTCTACATGAGCATATTGAGCATAACATCCGCAATACCCATTTTTATTTTACTTAAAGCCTGAGGGACTTATAGTGGACGCTTTATTCTGTAAAAAAAAAAAACACCGATGATAATAATAGAAACCTTTGAATAAAATTCTGAAATTATTGGCTCTTTATCTGTAGTATGCTGTGTTTCGGCTTAAATAACTTAAAAAATATTGGATTTATTTGTAGAACTACGAATCATTATGATCTATTTATTATTTTTTTAGGCCTTCTTCTTTGTCTTCTTGATCGTGCTCTTCATTCCTGAAGGTCGTGTCCACATTGGAGTTTCTCCATCGCATAAGTCGTCAAAGCCTTCCATCCATCTCTATCCTCGGCTTTTCTTAGGGCGTCTGGTACAGGGGTACCGAGCAGCTGATTGACTTGGTCCACCCAACGAGTCGGTGATCTGCCCCGCGGTCGTTTTCCCTACACTTTGCTAACTATGACCAGTTTCTCCAGGTTATCCGGTTCTCTACGCGCAACATGGCCAAAGTAGTTGAGGATGATAGATGTATTTGTCCGTTTGGCCGTCCAAGGAATACGCAGCACATCTCGAATGCAATTTTAGGCCTTAGGAGAATCTAAATAGATCTTGACTTTTTAGCATCCGAAATACCTGTATTACGATAAATATATGGTTGTTAGTGCCTGTTTACCCTGATAATAGCGTTGTCCTTTCTATACCATTTCAAGCTACTTTATGTCCATCAGGTGTAAATGTTTAACAGGTGTTTCTTTAACAATCTCATTATTACGCAAAGTAACATAATATGCAGCACACGTACTCCAAATCAGAAGCAAACGCACGCAGCGTCATTGAGAATATCGCTCTTGTCTTCCTTATAAACATTTTATTTCCATTTATAAATATTTAATTTCATTAAATTATTTGATTAAACAATTTGATCTTAATAATTATAACACTGAAGTATTCTCTAAATCTTCTGTTTCTATCAAAACTAAAAAAAATATGATTTCAAAATTCACAAAAATTTATGAATCATACAATATCTCATACTTAGAATAAAATACATATTGGCCTCATAATCTTACATTTTGCAGGCAGTGCTTGCAGTTTTAAATCTGTTAATCCACCAGGATCTTAATAACTTTGAAATTGCCCATAAAACCCATTGGTCCTAATTGGTTGCATGGTTTGCGAGCAAAGCATATCAATATACCCGATTGGGGCAATAACATCAAACCAGGTTTTGTAGCAGTTTATTTTCTAAATACAGCTCAAAAAAAAAATAAAGTGAGGCGGTCGTCCTAATCGTTTGGCGAAATGTCACGCAAAAATACCTTAGACTGGTTGGGTTACGATGACCCCGCTCGGCTACCTGGCTCTGATGCCTGTATGCAAATTATTGTTTTCCGAACGAGCCGGTCAATGTACTAGCTATGTTAAACACTTTAATTTATTAGGCTATGCTACCCCGAAATCTAGTTTAGATTACTCATTCAATCGTAGTTCTTGTCATCGGGACTGGAATATAACATAATTATTGGAGAGATAGGTCCCAATGTGGGAGTGGAAGTGGCGAGTGAGTAGGTACTTCAACAAAGTTTTGCGGCTGCACATAAAGGGTTTTGTTTGTCCTCTCTGTTATCGACGCATATTCTTTTTACTCCTTTTACGGGACAGTACCGGTCCGTTTGACTTACGACTGCGAGTAATAATCACATATACAAGGCGGATCTTACGCTTGTTTGTCACCTTAGCCAGTAAAAAAAAACCTAGATGCTTCACACTTTTAAACACACATTGTATAATGCAACCATCATCATTGACACTGGCATTGAATATGTGGGCAATGACATCTACTAAAATATTCGTGTAAACTAAGAACATAAACTTTTGTGAACCAGTCTGAAGTGTTGATCTTGATTCTTGACTCTGTCAAGTTATGTAAATTATGCAAAGATAGAGTGCGATACTTGATCAATAGGTCAGCGACCTCGGCCCACGCTTCCCATGATTTCAGTTCGGGCGCCATCAATACAAAAATCCAAGTATCATCATTATTAACTCTACACATTCAATGAGCATAGACCACAAAGCGGTCGCTGTCTATTGCAATGTTTTTATGCTCAGTTTTTGCTGCTTCGATCTAACGGTCCTTAAAAGTATAGATGTCCCCAAGTAATTGATCTATTGACTCTCCAGATCCACTCGATGAAAACAAAGTTTTTTTAGCGAAGGTCAACATCCTTCACGTCATTGTTTGGAAAAGTTCGGCGTGAAATCTGATATAGAAGCATGATTTAACAGTCATCTTAAGTTACAAAGGCAAAATCGTAAATTATATTGCATGTGATCTTCAAATTGCAATTCTCTTAAAAAATATACCTACTATTAGTAAAATAACATGTGTAGTAAAAAGTTCTTCTTCGTCTGAACTGGTGGTAGGAAAAAATTGTGACGATTCGAAAGAGCTTGTTATTGGCCTATTATATAAATAAAAATATTTTGACTTGTGCTTTATTTGCCAAAAAAAACTAGTGGTTAAACCAAAAATTCGGCTACTACTACTAAACTACCTTCGGTCAAGCCTTCCAACCATCTTTGCAAACGATACACCCCTTCTCGATGTCCGTTCGGACAACGATCACTTGGAAGAGGAAAGTTCATTATATAGTGGCAATTCTCATCAGATCGCCTACGTTTTTGGTTCTAATCATCTCTTAGATCTAAATACCATGATCTGCATACCGTGAAACCATTTGTAATCATCTCAAATTTCTTCATTCCAGAGCGTTGTTTTAGCACTACTCTTGCACGTAAACGCTTCTCCATCACCATATGCTGATGAATATTCGTTTTTACGGAGTGCTGTGGAAACGATACCTCCTCATGACTCTATTCCTTCACCTGTAAGGGCATCTGTCGAAAGCGTGCCTCTAAGGTAAGCAACATCTTAATATAGACATAATCATACGGGTCTATTTTAGTATTAAAAACAGTTAAAATCAAATTACAATGTCACACGATATCTCGCTCATTTCACAGTTTGTGTGAGCAAGATAGATCGAAATTGATTTTGTATTTTTTTGAAGAGAATAAACCTGATGGAGTCCACTGGACATTATTAAGATGTCTACCCTCAATATATCGCCACACTTTATGATAGCGGTCATAAAGACATTAATGTTAATTTAGGTATTTTTTACCTTTTAATTTCGAATTCAGTTTTAAAATTGCGATGTTCTTTATGTAATTAGAATAATTGTGATGTTCGATTTTTTTTTTATTAATGTGTAATTATTTATTTATAGAAGCCTCCATGATGAAAGCGAAGGCAGGTTACCCTTACGCGATGCTGTAGAAAAAAGGCCAATTTCATTAAAAACTCCTGAGAGTATGCTCGGATTCGTCGAAGTAAGTAACAATAGAGTATGGCCACGGAAAGAGCGATTTTCGAGTTACGCCTGGGCAAGTGTGCCCTGCGCGGAATGTGGATTAAAACACTTGGCGTGCGTTGATACTACTTGATACGTTTAAAAATATGACAGAACCAAGTTTATGAAAATTACAATTAAATGTAGAAAACATACTTATAAATAAAGAGACACGTTTTGATGTTCCAGGTAAAGGTAATAATAATGTTCTTTTAATCATACTAATCTATAACATTTCTTCTTTTTCAGGATGTTAGAGGTTTACCGTACATAGACCATTTTGGAGGTTCAACAAAATTCTACGGTGCTGCTAGCCATTTGAATAAGTCAGTTACATATCATATTTTTTGAAATTGTGTTTTATATGTATTGAAAATTATTTTAAATTCACTTGTCATGTTACAGCGGTTCTAAAAACAGCGAAAGATTACATCATGGAAACGCTAATCTTCAAGGTACTTTATCAATATTTACATTAACATTTTGAATTGGTATTTTGTTGTCTATCTACTATAACTATCAATTCTTGTTTTAGAAATGCAGCAAACAACGTCAGCCCGCAGACTGGTAATATGTTATATGCAGTCGTGGGCAGCATACCGAGCGCCACCCCTAGCGTTTACTGCCGGGCTGGTACCAAATACATGCACGCACCTTCATTATGCATTTGCAGTTATACATCCTCATACTTATGCTGTTATACCTGCCAATGAGGACTATGATATCATTAAAGGTTTGGATAATGTCTGTAATCATATTTCACACCTGTCCAATTTGCAATTATCTTTTAGATTAATTATTAAAAATCAATAACTGCCAATTTATTTAAATATATCAGGTACTCGTATAAACGGCCCTTACTGTATTAAAACCTAAAAATTTAAACTTTGCAGGTGGTTATCGTATCGCGACTGGATTGAAACGTAGGATGCCTGGTCTCCGTGTTATCATCAGTATTGGCGGTGATGGAACTGATCGTTTGTTTAGTGAAATGGTTCAAAGTCAAAATGGGCGAAACAGTTTTATAAACAGCGCCGTCAGTTTTCTGCGAGAACATGATTTTGATGGACTTGATCTTCATTGGGTATATCCTGGTAAGAATAAATCATTTTTTGATAACTCACATGGTTTAGTAGTTGCTCTACCTCTGATGCCAAAGGGCATAAATATGATTCCCGTTAAAAAGGAAATTTTGTTAGTCTATGTGCTTTCTAATTGTTTTCGTTTTCTCTATTAGCCTACCCATGAAAAAGGTAGGTTCAAACCTTTGATTTGGTATCAGATACAAATTTCATACGGCTATTAAAAAAACAATATATTTATTTTCAGGTGATAAAGAAGAAGAAAGGGAAATGCTAACTTCTTTACTTTATGAATTACGAGAAAAGTTTGCTGCAGACGGATTTATTCTTTCAACAGTTCTACCACCATTTAGATATCAGATTGAAGATGGTTATGATCTTAGTGCAATAAGCGGTGCTGCTGATTACGCTGTGTTACAAGCATGGGATATGACACATGGCAAACGGGATGAACTTCCTTCAAGAGCCGTTCAACACAGTGCTTTACATAGAGATCCAGGTGCAGCTTCAAGAGATCAACGTTATGATAACATTGTAAGCGTTATAGATGCTAAAAAGAGAGGTACAATTATTATAAGTTATCAAATTCTAACATACACAATTTTTTTTTAGGAATTCATGGTAAAATATATTATAAGACATGGAATGGCGCCAGAAAAACTTGTTCTGGGCATACCTCTGTTCGGTCGTAGTTATACATTGGCTCCTTCTACGTTGCCTGCACCTGGGGCTCTTGTTAGCGGATGGGGCGAAGAAGGTCAATACACTCAAACAAAAGGAATGTTGGCATATTTTGAGGTACGAAATGATATGTTTAAAAAATTCTTTACATTTATATTTAAAAAATCCTTCACATTATTTCCTATTATAATTTTCTTACATAACATTTGACTGTTGTGACGCAATCCAGATTTGTATGGCCGAGAGAGAAGGAAAAGGATCGAGTGGTGTAGATGAAGCTGGCAACGCATATGCAGTATTTGAAGATCAATGGATAACATATGATACCCCAAACACTATATTAGATAAGGTAATTTTGAATATTAATAGCGTATCAACTGAATAAGCTGTGAAGAAATCTGAACTGAAATAAATGCTTTCTTAATTGTTTTAGATGAGATTTATCAAAACATCTGGTTTAGCTGGAGCAGCAGCTTGGTCTTTAGATATGGATGATTTCCGTGGCCTCTGTGGATCACCTTTTCCAATTTTGAGTTCCATAGCAACAAGTTTAAATGGTAGGTAATTACTAAAGCTAAAAAAGTGATCACGTACCTATATTTTTTTGTGTCTGATGATTATAATTGAACTGTATACTGTGTAAATCAGTACTTAACTTTTCTAATAAGCATCATCCTAACCGTGTGTATGTTTCTTCTAGGAGAAGGAACGCCGTCCAACCAGTCGTCGTTAAAAATTGGATCTTGCAGCTCTGATAGTCCTTACTTAGCTTCTGATGAAGAATCTTGTGCACATTTCCACTTCTGTACAGGCGCTATCAACTATAGAATGATATGTGAAGAAAATCGACTTTATAATCCATCTACAGGTTTCTGCGGGTGAGAAACATTATACCTTACTTACGTTATAGGGTTGAATTGAAACTCGAAAATAATTTGTGGTAAGTAATGAAAATTTTTATGTTGCAGACATCAAGATCCAACAAAGTGCATACCTGGACAAACGCTCAGGATTACAGTCAGCGAGGCAGCTCGTTTCTTATCTCAAGCGTATGAAACAGATTTTGAAGTAAGTATCCAAATACGTAAAGTTTTCATGAATATAACATAAAAGTAAGATTTCACTAATGATATCGTCTTTTTAATTTACAGTGGAATGACGATCACAAATATGACTCCCAAAATAAAGAACCAGAACGATCTTCAGCATTATTGGATACAAAAAGAAGTAACAACACTATAATACTTTTATTTTCAAATGATTTGGAATTTAATGATTACTTATTATATGATGTGTTATATAATTACAGATAATGACAACGACAAGAAAGTGGTTTGCTATATGACCAGTTGGGCATTTTATAGGAGAGGAGATGGCAAGTTCGTTCCAGAACACATCGATACAAGACTTTGCACTCATGTGGTCTACGCTTATGGTTCTCTTTCTCCAAATGACCTTACTGCAAAGGAGTTTGATCCATGGGCTGATCTAACTAACAGTGAGTCTAAATTAATCAATAATCACAAATCAATGAAGAATGTTAAATTTAGTTACTGACTTAAAAAGTTATTTTCAGATTTATATGAACGCGTTACATCGCTAAGAGATGTGAAAGTCTTATTAGGGCTTGGTGGCTGGACTGATTCAGTTGGTGATAAATACTCCCGTTTAGTATCTTCGGAATCAGCTCGTGCTAAATTCGTAGATAAAATTGTACGATTCTTAAAAAAATACAATTTCAATGGTCTACATCTTGACTGGAATTATCCCGTATGCTGGCAAAGTAATTGCAAAAAGGGGGCTGCTTCTGACAAAGCAAACTTTGGCAAATTAGTTCAGGTATGGTGACGAAAAGTTGCAAAAATAATTTTAAAGTTTGTAACACATTATGACTCGTCTTTTTTAATTCTTCTTTAATTAGACAAAAACAACATGAGGCTTTAATGTGTCATAAACTACAAAATGTTTACGTGGAACTCGCTGAACCTCAAAAAGACTAGGTATTTAACGAAACAATTTCAAAACCACAATATGCTTTTACAGGAATTATCAAAAGCCCTACATGCTGCTGGCATGGAACTTGGCGTAGCAGTGTCAGGATATAAAGAAGTTATTGATGTTGCTTACGACTTACCAACAATATCAAAAGCCGCAGATTTCCTTAGTGCTATGACATATGACTATCACGGTGGTTGGGAGCAGAGGACTGCACATCATACGCCGATTGTTCCACCTGCAAATGACGCCCTTGCTCATTACTCGATTGTGAGTGACTTACATTTACTTATAAATTTCAGTAATTATATTATTCACGGGAAACGAGAGAAAAGGAATCGTTTGTGGTCGAAATTTGAATCATTATTACACATATTAAACTAACATTCATGAAACCGTCAATCCCGAAGATAATTTCAGATTTTTTAATATTTCACTAGACAAGAAGTAATATTTAGATAAGTATGATTTAGATGATTCTCCGAAACATAACCGAGAGGATGCATATTATTATGTCATTTGCAGCACCTAATAATTACTGCAGGAGTTATTGTTGATAATAATAATTATGCAAAAGTAATAACAGAATTAAAAAAAAATATAATGAAAAACGTATTTTAGGAATATGCTGTAAAAGCATTGGTGGGAGGTGGAGCAGATCCTAAGAAGTTACTCCTGGGCTTATCTTTCTACGGGCAGTCATTCAGATTGGCCGATGTGGAAGCCGGTGGTGGTACAGGAGCACCAGCTGCCGGTCCTGGCGAGCCCGGAGAGTTTACCAAACAACCTGGAATGCTTGCCTACTACGAAATATGTTACAGAGGTAATAAATTGTTTGGATTAGTAAAAAAAAACACGCTACCGTTAGTAATATTAATCGCGTTAACCAAGCATTCAATGTTTATGTTTGGTTAACGCCTTCCCCTTTTTTCTATAGCAACGTTCCTTTGCGATTAGGTTGCCTGGAAGAAATTGCATAGCGCCTATTGCGTTCTATTTTTATTGTTACTTTGTTTTTTGTTGTATAATTTATTGGCGCAATAAAGAGTTTGTATGGTATTGTACTGTTTGCATAGGTACAACTTGTAACATGGACGTAGTTAAGTAACATAATTGAAAAAGGTGAGAGTATTTATCTTTCCACTTCGTAATCTTAACTTTATACCTATATAAAAGTCGATTATTTTTAGGGTTCCGTAGTAAACTACAAGGAACCCTTATAGTTTCGAAATGTCCGTCTGTCCGTCCGCGGTCTAGCGCCTAAACGCTTGATGCTAGAAATCTGTTTTTTTCGCACCGACCCCATGTTGTGGGGTCACGTTAGATAGGGTAGGAAGATCATTTTCCGATACAATGATCCGTTTCCGAATTATTTACATTTAACGTGTCAATTTTCGTTTTGCACGGCGTTCCCCCCTCTATCTCCGAAAGTCTTGAATTTAGAAATTTGAAAAAATTCATGGTTCATATAGTCCATATAGTGAACCTACAAGGAAAACTATAACGGTTAAGTAGGCACTACTAGTTACCGAGTAATAGCCGACGAACTTATTTGAAGTAAAATTTCTTTGACGAAAACGTGCAAATGTCGTAGAATACGACATTGTACTCATCTGCAAGTAAGAAATATGTAGCGAATACGGAACCCTACATTGTGCGTGGTCCGACACGTACTTGCCCAGTTATTTTTATTAGATTTATAACATGTCTACATAATACAAATAATCGATATTTTTTATCATTCAGTAAAGAATTTGCGCTGGAAGACTGGACGTCAAGAAAATGCTGGCCCCTATGCATATTCCGACAGCCAATGGGTAGGATATGACGACCCAAAATCCATAAAAGAAAAGGTTAGTATAATGGCGGAAACACACTACCGTGTCGGGGCCTGTCGTGTCGCGCTCTGTCGTGACGGTGGGTGTGCACACTTACGTGTCGTGTCGGGGCGCGCTTCTGTTCAGAAATGAACGAAATAAACGCCAGACGTTTATTTCTTTCATTTCTGAACAGAAGTTCGCAGTGTTTGCCTTTGTCTGGGTGTTTTCTATAATGTATAATGGTATTTATTTACAAAAAAAAGTATTTAAGTATATTTACCAGGAATCTTATTTTTTGCAGCGTGATAATGAGTTACTAGGTACTAAGTAACTCATTATCACGCTGCAAAAATAATTTAAAAAAAAAAGCGTCAGCGTCAGCGTCCGAAAATTATTTTTGCAGCGTGATAATGAGTTACTAGGTACTAAGTAACTCATTATCACGCTGCAAAAATAATTTAAAAAAAAAGCGTCCACTTGTTCGCGCCACGAGCCGCGCGCGGGTATAGAAACACATTTGCAGGGCGTGTCGTGTCGCGTCATAACCCCCACCACCGCCGTGGCGCAATCGGCGGCCAGCAGTCCGCGCCACGACAGAGCGAGTCACGACACGACACGCCCTACTAATGTGCTCCTAACCATATTAAATGTATGAACGCGATATGCTTCTGGCGCGACACGACACGCCCCGACACGGTAGTGTGTTTCCGCCATAATTCTGTAAAGTAAAATACTGGCAATACGCATTTTATAAAAAAACATGTGACCAAAGATATTTTTTTATTTTTATATTTATTATGGAATTGGCCAATGTGGATAATGGCGGAAACACACTACCGTGTCGGGGCCTGTCGTGTCGCGCTCTGTCGTGCGTGACGGTGAGTGTGCACACTTACGTGTCGTGTCGGGGCGCGCTTCTGTTCAGAAATGAACGAAATAAACGCCAGACGTTTATTTCTTTCATTTCTGAACAGAAGCTCGCAGTGTTTGCCTTTGTCTGGGTGTTTTCTATAATGTATAATGGTATTTATTTACAAAAAAATGTATTTAAGTATATTTATCAGGAATCTAGTTCCTAGTAACTCATTATCACGCTGCAAAAAAATTTTTAAAAAAAAAGCGTCCACTTGTTCGCGCCACGAGCCGCGCGCGGGTATAGAAACACATTTGCAGGGCGTGTCGTGTCGCGTCATAACCCCCACCACCGCCGTGGCGCAATCGGCGGCCAGCAGTCCGCGCCACGACAGAGCGAGTCACGACATGACACGCCCTACAAATGTGCTCCTAACCATATAAAATGTATGAAGGCGATATGCTTCTGGCGCGACACGACAGGCCCCGACACGTAGTGTGTTTCCGCCATAAGCTTCAAAATCAAAAATTCTGCTTGGTTACTTTTTTTAAATAAAAATTTTTTGGCCAGTAATCCAGTAAATTTATTTTTTCTTATTTTTTTCAATTGACTGGCTGCTAAGAGCATAAGAGTACATAAACCAACTAAAAAATTATATATTTTGGCGGGAAAATACGCATAATATTTTACGACGTGTTATTGAATAATACATAATTTACAATTTACATCCTCTTCTATATCGTACGTACGTACTTCGTAAAGATTCCGTAATAATATTTGTTTTTTTTAAACTTATCCATTTATTTCTGTAATAAGGTGGAGTGGGCTCTGCGTCAAGGGATGGGTGGTGTAATGGCATGGGCTATCGACTTGGACGATTTTAACAACCGTTGTTGTACTGAGCCTTCGCCCCTGCTGCGTGCTGCAGGCCGTGCGTTAGGCCGCTCCGTGCCCTCGCCCCCGAGTGCGGCCTGTGAGCGACCACCGCAACCTGTCACACCCGCACCTCCTACAACTACCACCGTGGAGTCGGATGGTAAGACTTTTAATTACTTGTCTTCATTGTTATAACCACTTTTTCAACTTAGTTTTGGCGTCGCCGTAGCAAAATTTTCGTAACGTATCTAAATCTAGGAAACTCAATGATGTCGATAAATGACTTTAAAAGCTATCTAATACCATTTTAGTTTCATATAGACTTTCTATAGAAATATTCCATTGAAAGGGTAAAAAATATATCATAAAAATGAATAGCAAGACGAAATTAAGCCAAAAGTTAACAATGTCAATTATTCTTTTAGGTTCGATTGGTGGCGGCAGTCATGACCACCACACTTCAACGACATGGCCAAGTTGGAGCCAATCTACAACAACTAGCACAACCACCACTGCACAAACTTGGTGGCCAGCTTCCACCACCACGTCAACTACGAGTAAACCTACTACAACGAGGAAACCCACTACCACCACTACCAGAAAGCCAACCACCACAACTGAAACGTGGAATGATGAAACCCAACACGGAAGTGGTACTGATTACAAATCTCATAGATATTATTATTTATCAATTTGGCCTAACTTCTATACTAAGTAGAACTTACGCCTATTCACAGGTAGCTCAAAAACAACATGGACAACGCGTCCTAGTCGAGAGAGTATCCGTTTTCGCTTTAGTTCGAAGGATGTCAGTCTTGAATCAGTTTTTTTTTTCATCTTCATGAGTATGCACCTACATAAAAAACATAGTATACTTATTTAAACCCGTAAGTAGGGTAGTAGATACATTTAAGTAATATCTGTTTTCTGGATGAAACACAAGAAAATTCAAGTGTGTTTAACTTGAGACCAAATAGTATTATGAATTGTTTACACTATATTATTTTTAGGTAATGTGGAAGGCGGATCATGCAAAGCTGGCGAATATAGTGCTGCGCCCGGAGACTGCGAAGGATACATGCAATGCGAAGGTGGACAATGGAGGAAACATCGCTGCGCACCGGGCCTACACTGGGCCGCGGCAGTCAACAGATGTGATTGGCCGAACTTTGCTAAATGCTCCCGTAAGTACCTGTTACGATATGTTTTAGAAGTAAAAAATTATATTAGTAATTTACCATCTAAAATTTTCGGGTCTGTAATGTCCAAACATTGTAATAGGAAATTAAAAAAAATGCCTGGTTTAAGCGTTATCGGAGAAACAGACAATAATAGATATTTAAAGATTTTATTTGTTTGTAGAAAAACCAACAAACGAAGCTAGTACTGCGACGACGACTTTAGCGCCCATAACTTCGCGGCCACCGCGACCTGCTACGACCACAACTAGACGCACCACGACATCCACTACCACGACCACGACAACACAGAGAACAACAACACCATCTGTCTCAGGTACAAAATACAAGATAAAATATAAATAACCCCTACAATCTAAAAAGACTCTTGGCGATAGATTTTTATCTGAACAGCCTAGATTAACAATGACTCCTGACAATAAGCAGCGAAGTGCCGATGATAAACTTAGATATGTAACAAAAGATGGGTAACAAATAGCTTTAGATAGGAAAATTATGAAAATAGCAGTGACTAACCAATCGCATACCTGTAGGCACGTCATGCTAGATAAAAGATGAAAGTGAGACTATAATATACAGGGTGTTTGGTAGAGGATTGAACATGGGATAATGGCAAAAAGGTGAGATGGTCTGCTACATGCTGAGCGAAAAAAATTTGACCTAGGGCCCATAGTTTTTTTTAATGATTTTTTAAAAATTTTCACCAAACTTTCTTCCTTCGTGAACTTGAAGTACTATAACTTTTTTTTTATTAGATCAATCGGACAGTTTATTTTTTTATTCTTATCTCAACTGTATGTAGCTTACTTTTAAATTAATATTTGTCGGTTAGAGTTACCACAAAAAATGATATTAGTCCTCAAACATCAAAAAGACGAAAAGTACACGCCGAGCGTTCAACTTTGGATTGCTGTAAAAAAAAAAAGTGGTACTGCAATTCTAATTCTAGGAAAACAGCTCTAGTTCATGCCCTTTAGAATGGTATTAAATTTACATAGTAATATTTTTTCTAAGTAGTCTTTTTCGTTCATTCTACATGAAATTGACCATTTCTGACCAAAGTCCTTTAAATAAATCAAAATAATGTTACAAAACCTAGAGCGGGATGGTTACACAAAGCAGGTAGAAACGTTAACGTTTCTCTTCATCAATATCAGCATCCGTTCTTCCTTTTTCACTCTTCATAGGTGGGCAATGCATCTAAGACCTTGTAGTGATAAAGAGTGGTAAGTGGTGAGCAATTACCGCTGCCCATTGACATCTACGATTTTTTTATAACACGAAGAGGACAAACTAGCTAGCAATTCACCTGATGGTAAGCAATCACTGCTACCCATAGACATGTACAACTTTTTTTTTGACACGAGGAGGACAAACAAGCACCTTATGGTAAGCAATCACCGACTACAAAATCTTGGATGCGTTGCCCACCTATGACGGAATGAAAAAGGAAGGACCGGGGAAAGAAAGTTAATAAAGGACTAGGAAACAGGAGGTGTATTAGGTTTCCGGCTCTCTCACTCATCCTACGAAACACGGTGGACATACGAGGTACGGCCCTGGTCGAGCCTGCCCATTTACAAGCTACTACTAGTTCATAGTAGTGGCTATGCTCTACCACTCTTCACCACTACAAAGTCTAGGATGCGTTGCCCACCCATGAAGAGTGAAAAAGGAAGAACGGATGCTGATAATGATGAAGAGAAACGTTAACGTTTCTACCTACCTTGTGTAACCATATCGCTCTGTTTCGTAACATTTTTTGATTTATTTTCATTAAAGTATTTTTGTCAGAAATGGTCAATTTCATGTAGAATGTACGAGAAAGACTACTTAGAAAAAAATAAACTATACAAATTACATACCATTCGAAAGGGCATGAACTATAGCTGTTTTCCTAGAATTAGAACTGCTGTACCACGTTTAGTTTTTTTTTAACTGCAGCCCAAAGTTGAATCCTCGGCATGGACTTCTCGCCTTTTTGATGTTTGAGGGCTCATAATTTTTTTTCTGGTAACTCTAACCGACAAATATTAATTTAAAAGTAAGCTACATACAGTTAAGATAAGAATAAAAAAATAAATTGGCCGATTGATCCAATAAAAAAAAAGTTATAGTACTTCAAGTTCACAAAGGAAGAAAGTTTGATGAAAATTTTAAAAAAATCATTTTAAAAAAACTATGGGCAAATTTTTTTCGCTCAGCATGTAGCAGACCATCTCACCTTTCTGCCATTATCCCATGTTCAATCCTCTACCAAACACCCTGTATATAGCAATATGAATTACAAATTAAATGCTGTCTTAATAAAAATATAACTATTTAGCACAAACTTTTAAATAATTAAACCATTAACATTAATGATATTACAGATGGTCCACGCGAGGGAGGTTCCTGTAGAGGTGATGGTTACCACGCTGCATCATCTGATTGTAACTCGTATCTGCACTGTGATGGTAGCACATGGCATCTGCAACGATGTGCACCAGGGTTGCATTGGAGCGCAAAGGAGAAGCAGTGCGACTGGCCGCAGTATGCTAAATGTCAAGGTATAAAATTATTACATTACGATTTGATTCAATGACAGAACCTTTATTTTAATTCTTTCATGAGACATAAAAACAAAGTAAAATTTTACATTTTCAGAATCATCTCCAAAACCTACATCCGCACCACAAAGACCCACTCGCCCACCAAGGCCCACTAAACCACCCACAAGTAAGTGCATCAGGTATCATTTACTGATGTCCCACCAATGTCATGAATTTTACATTGAAGCCAACTTTACCTATACAGCGAAAACGAAAGTATAGACGGGCTCTCCGGTTCTACTTCAAGTAAATTGTAACCGTAGCGTAGTGCTACACACTCACCTCACTTTCCGTTGATAGAGTTGTTCCGTTGATAGATGAAGGGATATTATCACTTTCATAAGGTGAAAGTCAAGACAAAAACCACCATCTAAACTCTAATAAACTTTGTGCAGTGCCAGCTAATGATAAGCCAGCAGAAAACAGTGACTGCAGCTCTTCAGACTCCCACGCACCAGCAGACACGTGCGAAGCTTATTTGCTGTGTGTGGGTGGTCGCTGGCGTAAGCAGTTGTGCCCTCCAGGATTGCATTGGGACAAACGGACTAGTCGGTGTGACTGGATAGATTTCGCCATGTGTGAAGGTAAAGTATAAAAAAATAGGTGATAGCTTACGTAAAAATTTGGATAGATAGTGATCGAAGATTCAGACATTTCGTTAACTGAGTTTTTCAACCACTTTATAATGTTAATTATTTAGATTGCTATTGTATTGTTTTGACTTTAAAGTAGATTAAAACTATTAAATAATCTGTGATAGATTAAATCATTCCTATATTTCAACAGCAAAACCTGTGTCAACTAAATCGACAATGCATCCAACGACACATAGCACGACCACTCGCAAACCCACAACTACAACTAGGAAACCTGCGCAAAACGAGGAAACTCATAGGCCTGCTGCGGTAAGCTTAATATTAATTTTTTTTTTAACTCTAACAGCCTTATTAATAATCGCAGTATTACGAGCGCTTAGTTATTCATGGTTTTGTTTCTTTCGCAATTTATTTGTCTTTAAAAATTACTGATGAAACGTGGACAGAACAGTGAATAAGTATGCCCTGGATAAACGTTCGGTAATAGTCATTCGAAAATAATTTCAGGGCTGTATAACGGGTACATACCATCCGCATCCCAAATGCAATAAGTTCTTCGTATGCGTCAACGGGGTTTTGGTAACGCAGAGTTGCGCGCCAGGACTTATGTGGCGACCTGACCGTTCCCAATGCGACTTCCCTGGTGCCAGTTCATGCACTGACCGACGGCAGGTCATGACTGGTATGTCTGGCTTGTCCTCGGCCATCATGGATTCTAAGCCGGAGATTGAACATAACAGCGAACCAGAATACGGTAACTATTTTGGTGATACTTACAAAGGTTTTAGCAAAAAATCAAGGTAGTACTAATAACCTAGCCTTTTATACATTTCCAAATCCTTTTACATATTATTTAAAATATTTTAAAAATTTTCTTCAACAGATTTTTGCGAGAATGGAGCATACGCAATGGATCCGTCTGACTGTTCTCGCTACCGGCACTGCCTTTTCGGCAAATATCAGGAATTTTCTTGTAATGCCGGTCTCCATTGGAATAAGGTAAACAACACGACATATATTAATCTTTTTACATATGATTTGTTTATATCGCTTTAATTTTTTTAAATTAATTTCTATTTTCAGGAAAAACAAATATGTGACTGGCCAAATAATGCGCAATGCAAAACACTTCAAACTACATCGCCACCGATTGGTATGGATCCTATACCGGACCCACCTCAATCGTTACCTAGTCATCCAATAGAAGAACATCCAAGGCCAACTCAGCCTGACTTGCCGATCAAACCTGATCTCCAAAATTGTTAGTGTCTAAATAAACGTTATTTATTTTATTGGAATTCTTTTTATTGTCATGTTCATCCAGATCATTGTGTACATTATCATTTTCATCCATAGCTCGTTATAAGCTCGTCTGCTACTACACAAACTGGTCGTGGTATCGGCCCGGCTTTGGCAGCTTCGTGCCAGAGGACATTGACCCAACACTGTGCACACACATCGTGTACGGATTTGCTGTTCTTGGATCTGATGGACTCATTACAGCACATGACACTTGGGCAGATTATGACAATGGTATGAAATTAACACTTATTATTTAGTCTGTAGTATTTATTCGAGTCATATTCCCAGCGGTGGCCGTATTAGAGGCGGGAAGAGTACGGGTTAATGATGGTAATGGTTGTGTAAACCCTACTTTCTAGTCTCGTTGCTGTAATACATTTATATCATATTTTTTTTACTTTTTTAGAATTTTACAAACGTGTGGTGGCCTACAAGCGTTATGGTATCAAAGTCTCCCTTGCTATCGGCGGTTGGAACGACTCAGCTGGTGACAAGTACTCTAAACTAGTAAATGACATAACTGTTCGCGCCAAATTTGTGTCACACGTTGTACAATTCATTGAAGAGTATGGTTTCGATGGACTGGACCTTGACTGGGAATATCCTAAGTGTTGGCAGGTGTGTAATTCCTATATCAACTCTATACGACTAGCATACCTATTTATTCGCCTATTGTGTCTTTGTAACTAATCTATTGTTATAATTCTTTTTATCATCGATTTCCAGGTGGACTGTTCTTTGGGTCCCGATTCAGACAAGGAAAGTTTCGCTGATCTTGTCCAAGAATTATCAGCTGTATTCAAACCTAAAGGTTTACTGTTATCGTCTGCTGTATCGCCCAGTAAAATGGTAATAGATGCCGGGTATGATGTGCCCATACTTGCGAAGTACCTTGACTGGATTGCTGTCATGACCTACGACTACCATGGTCAGTGGGACAAGAAGACTGGACACGTCTCGCCGCTGTACTACCATCCTGATGATGACAATACATACTTTAATGCTGTACGTTGAAATTTAATAATTTTAATAAGATAATCATGTTAGGTAATTATTATTTTTTTAAAGAAATAATCATAAATTGACCACTTTCAGTTAGAATTTTATGCTAACAGTAGCGCCTACTTGAACTATTTCTTTCATTCGCGCTGTAAAATTGCCTTAATTTTTTTGCAGAATTATACCATGCACTATTGGATTAACAAGGGTGCGCCACCATCCAAACTAGTGATGGGCATGCCATTATATGGACAAACATTTACAATAGGAACGCAATGGGACACAGCACCAGTAATTGCAGCGCGGATGAATGCTACCGGTCTGAACACGCCTGCTGTATCTGGTGGGGATGCTGGAGAATATACACGAGCTAAAGGATTCTTGGCGTACTATGAAGTAAGTGGTATATACCGTCAAATAAACTCACGACTTCAGTCACCCATTATTTTCTCTACTCTGTCTGTAGCGTGATGTTAACTTTTCTTAATACTTGAGTATCAAAAGGCAAAAATATTTTTACGACCTAAATCGCAGTTACTTATAGATAAAAGAATGATACAAACTGTTTAGTATCACGATGAATATTATAAATTTATAAACTTATCCAGATTTGCGAACGAATTAAACATAATGGATGGCAAATGGTGAAAGACCCCTATCTACGAATGGGTCCATATGCGTACAAAGGTGATCAATGGGTATCGTTTGATGACGTTGATATCATTAAGAAGAAAGTTAACTTCATTAAGAGTCTCAACCTTGGTGGTGGAATGGTTTGGGCCCTCGACTTGGATGACTTCCGTGACAGGTAATATTGAATACTATTTTAGACAACAATAAAAAAAGAAATATTTTTACGAATATACTGACATCTATGTCAAAAGTTTTATATCTCGGTATAACTGTAATATTTTAGGTAAGAGTTTATTCTGAATATTTTATCTGTCTGAAACGGTTGCTATTAAGTTTACAAATCTCCTTACAAAAAAATATGGGACTATGTAGAATGGTAAAATCATTTTTAAATTTTCCAAACAGTCTTAAGTAACCCTTGGTATTTTGCCATTTTTTTAGAAAAGAGTGTTAACTATTGGTTACTAATATCTAAACACTATTTTAGATGCGGCCAAGGCAAACATCCACTGATGAATGCAATCAAAAACGCTTTACTTGATCCAGTAATAGAAGATGACACAAATCAACTACAAGCTATGGTAGAGCCGCCCAATAGAATAGACGAGGATGATGATGACATTGAAATAAGGCCTGGATACAAGCCAACTGCCGCCCCAACAAAACCTACAGTCCAAATGGATCCTATATACACTACAGAAAGGCAACCTCCGAAACCTACTACAGCAGTAACGACTGTCGAAGAACGCTTTAAAGTAGTCTGTTATTACACACCTTGGTCTTGGTATAGGTGAGACACAGATTTCCAATATATTTTGATGAATGAAACTACGAAATATCTCGTCTTCACGTATTATTACTTACTTACTTACATGTTCTTTCAAAGTGCAAAGAATCTAATAGGTTAAAATAGAATACAAAATCGTACTCAATGAAGTTCAGCAATGCATGCATATTTGTTACAAACTTTTATGTTTGCTTCGTTGCTTCGAGTTTGCAACTGAATTTTAAGGCATTTATCCATACTGCTGCAGCTTTAAAGTTGATTGCGTGCTCTAGCAATAACTTTGGTAAAAAAAGTTGTAAGAAAATTGACCTTTATATTGTTTCATAGACCGAACGGTGGCAAATTTACGCCGAGTAACATCGATCCTACACTCTGTACGCACATCGTGTACGCATATGCTGCACTCGACCCCACAGACCTCGTCATCAAGCCCCATGATATATGGCTGGACGTGGAGAACAGTGAGTTATGAGTTAGACAATAATATAAATATACACATTTTGTTTTTATATTACCACATTCCATTATATAACCACAGCGCTTAGTCAGAGAATTAACTGAGCCTTTCGTTGTATTAGAATATTGGGATGAACGAACATTATTCTGAAATTGAATAATATTAGGGTATTAAGTTAACCTAATATTATTCAATTTCAGAATAATGTTCGTTTTGACTTTTACTTTTCTTTTGACTGATCCATGGAGAACAATGTTTGCTAACAATAAGTTTGACTAATATAACGATTCTATGCATAGTTGAGTTAGTAAGTAAATCTACTATAGTAGTAAGACGTGTGTCTAGTAGAGCTCTTGAAGATAAAGCTATCATATAAAAAAATATTTATTCTACAGAATTTTATGAACGTGTGGTATCCCTAAAGAGTCGTGGCGTAAAGATACTGCTTGGTGTGGGCGGATGGGATGACTCCGCTACAGATAAATATTCGCGGCTGGTCAACAGCCAGGGGGCAAGAAGAAGATTCTTGATCCATGCGCTGGATTTCCTCAACCAACATCATTTCGATGGACTAAATCTTCATTGGGTATATCCCAAGTGCTGGCAGGTAAAGATGCCACTTCAATTTTACAATGGGAATTGAGATTTAATTGGTTTGTAATGACTTAGTAGAGCAAAAGGTCTGGTTTCTTCTCTGTGTTGTGGGATCCGATACTTAGAGAAACTGAACGATTTATTTTAGGATAAATTTCAATCTAACTGGACGTAAGAAGAAGTAGTCTGTCGTGAAGGGATAAATATTCGATGTATATCGTAGAGTAAATACATACGCGATGTGTGTTGTTAATGTTTATGTTGACAAAGCTAATTCATAAGGAAAATAAAATAGGTATTATGCTTGCATTACCTAGAGGGAATGTGGGTAACACGCGAATCCATCTCACTAGGAAAATGCGTGATCACAAAGTACGTCCTGCGTTAATTATGCATTGTATCTATTAGATGAAATTTTTTTTACTTCTGTAATTCTTTGATAAGGAAAATAGAATGGTGACGTGGTACTTAGACGTCACTATACCATACCTAAGGGCCGTCGTTGTGGAGCAACAACAATGACGTAAAAAATGATTAATGCATAATTTTTTACGTCTTACGCAAAAGGATACCTCGCAAGGTGGATCACAAAAATTGATGACGAGTGATAAACTACACCCTAACCTAAATCCGAGCGTCTACTGCAAGTCTCAGTTCTCTCAGTCTCAGTCTCAGTTCTAGCTAAACTAAATTTAACATCATCGTCATAGCTGCGCCACTTTTTATAAATGACAGGTTGCGGTGGACACACATGTATGAAAAGGCCACTTATCTTAGTTGGTGGTGGACGGTCGAGGCTTTAATATCAGTTATTGTTTTAGGGTGCTTGTGAAAAAGGTCCAAGTTCTGACAAACGAGGATTCTCGAAATTAGTTCAAGAACTTCGGACTGCGTTAGACTCTAAAAATCTACTTTTGTCCGCTGCAGTGTCTGGCAACAAGCGAATTATAGATGAAGGTAAGAATATAGAAATTAATATTTTTAAGAAAACTACAAAATATAAATGCCAGATATAAACGTAAACTACACTGGGCGTCAAAAATAAGTAGTACAGTTTTAAAATTGCAATTACTCTTAAACTATAGAAGTTAGAGTTTTGAAATAAAAGTCATTTTATAGCAAATTTAACAAAGTTTTCTAAAAATAATATTTTATTTAGCATTAGTAAAGTTCTACACTGAAAATTAAGAAAAAACTAAAAAGCTAACCATTTTGAATGAAATTTCAAGAACTTAAATTTTACGTTTTGGGCCTTGTTCCCATTTTACTAACTTGTGTTGCCGCCTCGGCCTCTGATGACAGCTTCGAGCCGGTTTGGCATGCTGAACACTAAGTTTCGGAGGCGGTGTTGGGGAATATTCACCCATTCTTCTATCAGGGCCTGTTTTAGAGCGCTGAGGGTGGCGGGGAGTGGTCTGCGTCTTCTGACTAGCCTCCCAAGCTCATCCCAGGCGTGTTCAATCGGGTTAAGATCTGGGCTTCTTGATGGCCAAGCCATCAAGCTGATGCCAACCTCCTGAATGTACTCTTGTACGAGGTGAGCGGTGTGTGGCCGGGCGTTATCATGCATTAGTATCGCTCCATCACCCATATTTACTAAATATGGCCCTGCATACTCGATAAGGATCTCTAATGCATATCTTTCACCAGTCAGAGTGCCATTTTCTATGACCACTAGCTCTGTGCGACCCTCTGAATAGATGCCAGCCCATACGTGTACAGAGCCCCCGCCGTATTGAACTCTTTCCAAGATGCAACCTTGAATGTATCGCTCACCAGGTCGCCTGTTTACTCTCCGCCTTCCATCGGAAGTGAATAAAGAAAACCGAGACTCATCTGTGAACAAAACTACTGTCCATTCTTCTTCGCCCCATTGTACGTGTTGACGGGCGTAGCGTAGTCTTGCTACTCGATGCCCTGTCTCAAGTTTGGGGCCCTTTGTTGGCCTGTACGACTTTAGGTTGGCTTCAGCAAGTCTTCTCCTTACTGTACTCTCACTAACGTAGTCTCTTCGGGTCTGAAGAAGCTGTTGCTGGACCTCAACTGCATTAAGGTGACGATTTCTTAACACAGTAGAGACAATTAAGCGGTCTTCTCGGGTACTAGTGCACCTGGGTCTGCCATTACTTGGTCTCCTTAGATGGTTTCCACTCTCTTCGTACCTTCGCTTTACTTGCTGGATCGTTCTTAGAGTTACACCCACCGTTCTTGCAGTACGACGCATACTGATGCCTACTTTGAGAAAAGTTATGATTCTTGCACATTCTTCTGGTGAAAGAGGCATGATTAGTAAAGTTTACTCGCTGAAGACACATTTGCATTTGAATTGCAATTGATTTATCAGCAATAAAGAAAACAATAAAAAACAAGAGTACAAGCCAACAGTTTAAAAAATAGTGTTTTTGTTTATTAATTTTTTTTTCAGTCAATCTTTAAAAAATGATATTATGCATGAAGTTTTTATTAAATGAAATTAAATTGTCTTTTAACTTTTTTTTATTTCAAAGGTCTAGCTTCTGTAGTTTAGGAGATATTGCAATTTTAAAACTGTACTACTTACTTTTGACGCCCAGTGTAGTATAGTTATACCACATAATTTGAAATAGGAAAAAAATGTGAGTTATGATCATCTTCATAGAAGTGAGTAAATTAGAATGAGACATTTTAGAAATTACAATCTCAACCTTAATAAATACTTAGAACATACTTGATGTCATTAGTTTTGTAAGGAAGTAAAATACATCAAAACATTGCACAATTATGAAAACCCAACGACAATTTGCACGGTATTCCGTACTACTTCCTTACAATTATAAATAAGCGTAGGTATATTTTAAACTACTATTATGTATGTGCATGAATTAATTATATCTAAATAGTAAGCATTTTTATTGTCAGTCTTTTACCTCATTGAACATTTTTCCTCGATGCTAAACAATTTCACAAAACAATATCTTTATAATACAAATTTAGATCACAAATGAATGAAGCCACCAACCAACATCCGTATAAAACATTAATTTCTACGACAAAATAAATGCAAATCATTAAATTTTCAGCGTACGACATACCGATATTATCATCCAACCTTGACTGGATATCGTTGATGACATACGATTATCATGGCCATTGGGAGAAGAAGACGGGTCATGTGGCACCTATGTATGTCCACGACCGGGATGAAGATAATACTCTAAATGCGGTAATAATACGATTGCTAAATTACTGGGGTGGTTTACTCGCTATGGAAAGGCTCTTTCAACCTGTTTATTTTGTATATAACTAGCAAACAAGTAGCAAATATCCTAGGGTTTTCAAAGCTACGACAGCATGATGTGATTTATTTTAAATATTCTGGGCAGTAATCCGATACTCAAACAAAACTGAAGAGCCTAAACAAACTCTTCAGATTTATCATCAATCGATAGAGCTCGTGAAGCACCTTTAGTCTATTTAAAAATTTATATCTAGTTAAAAAATAATTTCCTGTAAACAAGAATAGAATAGAAAAATTATTTATTTTCTCTCTCCATAGATTACAATATTAAAACTAAATGTCCATACAAAATTACTTTCAGAATTTCACTGTACATTATTGGATCGAACAAGGTGCTGATCGGGAGAAACTTGTGATGGGTGTGCCATTTTACGGACAATCGTTCTCCTTGATGGAAAATGCTGGAACAGGACTCGGAGAGGATACTGATGCTGGAGGCAACGCTGGAGATGAAACCAGAGCGCGAGGTTTTTTGTCCTTCTACGAGGTAAAGAACATTCAAAGAAAATTTTTATAATTATTAAAGTCACCAGATTTTTTCAAAGAATTCACAAATAATGGCTGAAATGAAAACCGTCCAAAATCTACCAAGTTTTGAAATATTAGTAGGTTAATTTTTCAAATATTAGAAGACTAACTTCTTACAACTACCACTAAATATGAATTTCATTAAAAATGTTTCATTAGATCTGCGACCACATCAAAGTAGACGGTTGGAAGGTGGTTCGTGATCCTGGCGGTCGTATGGGTCCTTACGCCACAATGGGTGATCAGTGGGTATCATTCGACGATGACTTCATGGCTCGTCATAAGGCTGAGTACGTTCGTGCTATGGGTCTTGGTGGTGCGATGACATGGGCATTAGACCTTGATGACTTTAGCGGACAGAAGTGCGGATGTGGCAAGTCACCACTACTGACAAACATTAACCATGTGTTAAGAGGACGAGAGTCACCTCCTCCATGTTTGCTGGAACCACGTAAGTGTTAAAACATTGATCGGAGATGATTGTGCAGTCTTAAGTAGAGCTCACAGTGACGATAAACATTATAATAATCTTTATTATTAAATAATCATTTACATAGCAAGTAATGGTCATGATTCCCTTTCATGTCTTACAAAAATTATGACATACAATATTGATTGCAGCATCGGGAGGACCTGTAACTGAACCAAATAAACCGCTTTATGATGAAGAGAGTAAGGTAAGATACAAAGTAATCGATTATTGAATGATTCTTATTTCGTGTCAGAGAAAAATTTAATAAAAATCTTTTGTTCAGGGATCTCATACAGAAGGAAGTCATTGCTCAGGACCTGGTTTTAAAGCTGATGATCAAGATTGCAGTAAATATTACTTCTGCATTCAAGGATCATACATGGAACTCTCTTGTCCCGCGCCACTTGTTTGGAATAAGGTAAATAAACGTCGAAAGTTGAATGAACAATTCTATAATTAGGTGTCCCTTTTGATCTTGCTATTGATTATTTACATATCGCAGAATAAAAGATGTTGAGATCGTATTCATTTTTATGCTGCGGTTAAGATGTGCCCGTAACCGATCACAAATAAGTTTGGACGTTTTTTACCCATCTTCACTAAGTGCAGATTGGTATAAAAAGCGTCTATGTATTATAATGGTAGAATTAATGATATTCGGGTCATTGAGATGAGTTCATAAACAAGTGATCATTCGTAATTTTTGGAATCACCTAGGCAAATATTTATGTATCGTTTTCTTACAGGATCATTGTGACACACCTGAAAATACTCAATGTAATACTAGAACACATCTCAGTCTGAGAGTTCAACTTGATCAAGAGAAGAAACCTATACTCGCGTGTTACTTCACAAACTGGGCCTACTACAGGTGATATGCTTGAATGTTTGACTGACTACTTATACTAGTCGCCAACACGGCTGAGTCGCGCAGACGTAAAACGAAGTTCGAAACTCATATTTATTACTTAGAATTTGGCTTTTGCCCGCATTACATTACATACGTAATGTAATGCGGGCAAAAGCCAAATTCTCCATAAGGAAGAAAATTTTCACCAATTTTCCAATATTTTTTTCTGGAAAACCACTAAATACGTTATTTTGTCCTTGATTTGATTAAAATCTTAATCGTTATATTTGTTTTCAAAATAACGTTTTAATGTTTACAGGAAAGGAGTAGGGAAATACGGTCCAGAACAAGTGGATGCATCGCTTTGTACTCACATCGTTTATGCTTGGGCACACCTTGACAGAAATTCTTATCAACTTGTGCCTGGAAATGCAGAACTGGATATTGACAATGGTATTCAATTTAACGCAATGTTAATTAATCAGATAATATTTCACCTAATAGCCTAATTAAACATTACACCTACAGATAAAGTAAATGTACTTACAGGAAACTACTTTCTATTTATGTATTACAAGTAGTGCTGTTTTGGCTGCTTCTATTCTATGGTAGATGTTTAGAAAACAAATAAAATTCTTATCACAATCTTTTACAGATTTCTATGGTAAAATAACAGAGTTCAAATCGAAAGGCGTCAAAATTATTCTTGGAGCAGGAGGTTTGGAGGATTCCGAAGGAGACAATTGGAGCGATTTGGCCGCAAGTCCTAATAATAGGAGAACTTTCGTAAAGTCTGTTGTGAAATTCTTGAAACGTTGGAATTTCGATGGACTACAAATCGCATGGCAATACCCAGGATGTAAACAAGTATGTATCTGTAAAGAATTGCACATAATAAACTAAGCTTATCAAACGTAATTTTTTATAAAATTTATTTTCCTTTATATTTTAGGCTCCATGCACAGACTTCGATATCACAGAGAAGAATAGTTTCAATAAACTAATTACTGAATTATCGGATGCCTTGAAACCTCACAAATTAGAATTATCCGCGATGGTGGCAGCCACTCCTGAGATAGCGTCCTTAGCATACGATCCTGAAACTCTAACGCAGACCATGAACTGGATCGCGTTGGCTGCAAATGATTATTACTCTTCGACAACTGGCAAAACTGCATATTTAGTACCTTTAGAGACCAGTGAAGTTGCTGGCATTAACAGCTTTGTGAGTAAATCTAATCTAATTTAAATCTTAGTTGAACAATTTGTAAATATTTTTTTGTTTGTTCTGAATAACTTTCCATTTTTTCACATCTCATATAAAATAATGACGTTTATGAAAAAATCGTATTTTTTCCCGAAGTCTCGCTCGACGTTTTTTCCACCTATCGTTTCCGAAATCACCTCTACACACATTACCTATAATATAAACTATCGGACTTAATTTAAATCAATTAATCTTCTATTTCCAGAATACATCTCTAGCATATTGGTCAAGCATAGTGCCTGAAAGTAAACTAGTGATGAGCATACCAGCGTATGGGCGTTCCTATACATTGAGAAGCGCGCAGAATTTGGGTGTGGGAGCTCCCGTCGCTGGCCCCGGAGACGTTGGACCATATACTGGAGTACCAGGATTCCTGGCGTATTATGAGGTTCGTTAACATTGTCACATCATTACAACTAGCCGTCATTAAATTTACATTTACAAAATAGTCGATGGATTATAAAGTAGAAAATTTCAGTATACGGAAAATCGTTGACTTACCTCGTCTTTACAGATCTGCAAGGGATTAAAATCAAAGGAATGGAGGGAAACTCAGAATCAGGATGGAACATTTGCTGTTGCATCTGACGGACTTCAATGGGTATCGTACCTTGGTGTAGAAGAGGCACATCGTGTTGCTGCTAGCGCGCGACTTGCTGGGTTGGGTGGAGCTGCACTATGGTCCCTTGACTTGGACGATTCGACAAACATCTGCGGATGTGGACCTTACTCCATGCTCTCTGCGATTCGACAGGGGCTTTACGAACCCACCGTGCCTCCACTACTCTGTCAAGAATCTTAGATTTTATATGCTGATGTGTAGTAGGTGATGAATGTAAAAACAGTATGACCTGTTTCACAAATTGTCGCTTTACTTCAAGTTAAGACAAAGAAAATACATCATTGTGATATTTTACTTACCTAGTTTATGATATTTTATTTGTAATAAAGACTCGAATATTGTATAGTTCCCAAAATCATTATTACGTATAAGTATACAAGTAGGTAATTATTGGAAATGTTCTAATTTCATTTATAAAAATAAATTATCATTAAATCGATAATGAATAGTCACCTATTTTACTATTGTAACTAATTATAATTCAGTACGTTTTTATACATCGAAGACTTTTATTGAATTATAAATATGTAAATACCCACCCAACATTAAAGTAACAAGATTCGGAAAATTTTATAGAAAAATGAAACGGGGATTCAAATTGAATATTTATAATGTACAAGAGGAAACTTTTTTTTTATAGGACAAAGTTGGCAAACAAGCTTATGGCCCGCCTGATGGTAAGCATCACCGTAGCCTATAGACGCTTGCAATACCGGGGGTATCACTCACGCGTTGCCAACCCTCCCAACTATCCCAAGTGGAGCTCTGGAGACCTTACTCTCCGTTTGAAACACCACATGGCCGAGACCAATGCTATTTGGCTACGATCTTCTGTAAGGTGGAGGTCCTTCCCCAGACGGGCTGCTCCGATTTGAGCGGATTATCCGCTAGTGCCGCTATTTGTTATAAGTAAGTATGGTGTGAAGGTGTGTGAAGAACCGGAATTCAACTCATTTCGCAACCCGTCCTTTCTTCTTATTACATTCCAACCAAGGCAATATTTAGGTATCTTTACTAAAACTCATTTAGGGTCACGTTTAAAGGCCCAATAACAAATTATGCCACCCATTACCATGACAAACTTCTTCAACCTACTCTATTTTTTTCTAAGAAGTTCTTTTTTAGGGTTCCGTAGCAAACTACAAGGAACCCTTATAGTTTCGCCATGTCCGTCTGTCCGTCCGCGGGCTAGCGCCTAGACGCTTGATGCTAGAAAGCTGTAATTTGGTATGTATATTCATATTAACAATGCTAACAAAGTGGTAGAACAAAATTTTGAAAAAAAATTTTTTTGGGGTGCCTCCCCTACGTGTAAAGTGGGAATGAAAAAATTTTTTCGCACCGACGTTGTGGGGTATCGTTAGATAGGTCTCTTAAAAACATTAAGGGTATGGGAAGTTTATTTTCCGATACAATGATCCGTTTGTGAATTATTCATATTTAACGTGTCAATTTTCGTTTTGCACGGTGGTGTTCGCCCCCCCCCCCCCCCTCCCCCCCTCTATCTCTATCTCCAAAAGTCTTGTGTTTAGAAATTTGAAAAAACTCTTGATAGTAGTCCATATATAGTGAACCTACAAGAAAAACTATAACGGTTAAGTAGGCACTACTAGTTACGAATAATAGCCGACGAACTAATGAAGTAAAATTTCTTTGACTAAAACGTACAAATGTCATAGAATATGGCATTGTACTCATCTGCAAGCAATGCGTGGCCCGACTCGTACTTGCCCGGTTTTTTATATAAAACAATTAGGGGAAGCTACACCATGGGACCATGGTACAATAATATACTGCGGTACTTACTATTGATTGGACATCCGCATCCGCATATTTTAAAGTAAATAAATTATTTGATAGTATAAAATCGATGTCACCACCAGCATCTATTATTACAATGAAGATATAAAATGTTACTTATTATTAAGAATACTTTATCATTTAAAGAATAAGATCCTGAATGGAAATTATCAAAGATTTTTATCACCTTATCACACACAAAAACGCAAATTCATGTGTACCTCTATGGACTATCTGCGAAATTGTAAAAATGACGAAATTAATCAGCCAAGTCAAAGTACACACATCTGGAGGAAAATGCGACGTCGTAACGTAATAGTATAAATGTATCGCGCCCTTGACTGTTACGTTATTCATAGTCAGAGCGGCGACCGCGACATTCAGTTCAGTTGTTTTAACTCGAGCGAGCACTTACGTTCGTTTCGCGCTTTTGATAGGTTAGTGCAAATGTGTTGACATATTGTGAAATACTTTTTTAAATAATTGTCAATTTATAACTTAAACTTGTTTTAATTTTGCGTTTAATTGGCTTAATAATCTCAGTGTAAGTAAATGAATGGTTTATTACAGTCTACATAACCTCACTTTTTTATTTGTTAGCTATGATAACAACGGCTTAGTGACTATTATAGTGCATGAAATGTAGCGCCGCGATGGATAATTTTACAGTTAACATTAATAAAATTATTGTTTTATAGATTTATCGCTGCAGCTGAATCTCAAAAATGGCAAAACGATTGATTTCTCGCAGCATTTCCTCTTCTGTTTTGTTACCAAAATCCAAAGTCCAAAATAGTATTACAGTTAAATGTAAAGCTCTTCACACAAGCCAGGTAAGATTTTTTGTTAAACCATCCATGGTTAAACCTTAATTAATTTAACATTTGAATACTTCTTCATACCTATATAAATCTATAGGTAGATACTATTATAAAGAGGAAAGATATGTTTGTTATGAATTAACTCATAAACACTGGACCGATTTCAAAAATTCTTTCACAGTTGGGAGACATTATCCCCGGGTAACTTAGGCTATATTATATATATTTTTAAATTAGGTATTCTTAGTAAAGCGCGTGCCAAGTGCTAGTAATTTAGCAGTTTCTGAACATCCAAATGTTAGTGTCGATATCTTAAATATTTTTAAGAAGAATTCAGGACGAAACATAGATATAAAAGAAAATGACCAAATAAAAAGTGTAGAAGCATACAAAGATGTGAATATTAAAAGATACGCAAAAATTTCAACATCGGTCTTGCATGTTGCGTGTGTAATTAACACACCGCAAATCAATTTAGTTCAAAACATGATCTTAACAAAGATATTTCCATTTGAATAAAAATATAAAAATTTTAATTTTCATCGATCATAATTAGAAATATTCGATTTTAGAAAGACATTCATCTATCTTATTATTTTGTAGTGTTCCAAAAAGAAAATACTTTATACTCGAAAACCGTTACCTTGATATTTTTTTTAATATCCTATTTCAATCTAAAACAGGCCCCAGTTCCAGTAAAAGAAATCAAGATCCCAGTTCAATGGGGTCACATCTCAGGAAAATTATGGGGAAATGAAAATGAAAGGCCAATACTAGCTCTACACGGTTGGCAAGACAACGCAGGCACTTGGGACCCAATAGCTCCACTTTTGAGTAAATACAAGTCAATTCTGGCCATCGATTTTCCTGGACAAGGACTTTCGTCGTGGATTCCTCCAGGTACAGATTTAATTATATTTATTTATATTTGCCAAATTTTAACGTAGAATTAAATGAAAATAATGGAAACACAAACCTACTGGGTATAAAATATACTATTTGCAGTATATGCATTCATTGCATTACAAAAATCTTTAATTCCAATATCGCCTATGGGGCTATATTTTTAATAATAACTTAATGAGATACACGAAACACCGAAACTAACATCATCATTATTAAAATTCCAGGTATGCAGTATTACCCGTGGGACCTGCCGCGGTATATTCTATTCTTGAAAGAATACTTTAAATGGGACAAAATATCTCTTTTATGCCACTCTATGGGATCAATAGCAGGATTACGATTTGCTACCGTATTCCCAGACGATGTAGATTTTTACATAGCTGTTGACTCACTTATAGCCGACGATTATGATTTGAATTTAATCATAGAGAAATATCCCAAGGCAATGAAGAAATTAAATGTGACACTGACACGATTAGGCGATGAACCTCCGTCCTACACGTTAGATGAAATAGCTAAAGTGTGGCATATGGGAACCCAAAAATCAGTGTCTGTTGAAAGCGCCCAAATCTTATTAAAAAGAGGCGCGAAGCCATCCAAAAATGATCCAAATAAGTATTTCTTTTCGCGCGATGCGAGACTGAAGACTATGCTGTTCACGCCTGAAAGCAAGCCATTCGTGAGGACTCTCGTCAAAAGGTTGAAGTGTCCCACGTTGTACATGAAAGCTATAGACTCTCCTTACGCATCGGATGAATTTTCAGTAGAAATGCGAGAAGAAATAGCAAATAGTAATGAAAATTTCGAGTGTCACTTTGTGCCTGGAACTCACCATGTACATTTGAACAATCCTGAGATTGTCACGCCTCTGATTATAAAATTTCTTCAGAAACACAATATTATTGAAAAGGTGTAATTTAATATTTATATAGCAGGAATTAATTAAGGTCGCTAATTATTTATCTATAAATAGAACAATTTATTACTTAATACATTTAAGTGTATCGTGAAAAGTGAGAACCACTTAAACAAATAAAACATTAGGAAATGTTCGTAACTTGTATAATGTGTTTTTCTTAACTTGACCAATGTAGTAAACAATCTTAGCGTGTCTTTTTATTCAATTATGCATGTGTAAAATCGATAAATCCCCAGAATAATAAGAGTGTTGTGTTAAATGCCATTTCTAACTATATTATTATTATTTGGGTCCGTGTGAATGATAATTTTAATTGCCTATTTTCGTTAAAAATTGTTTACTACATTGGTCAAGTTAAGAAAAACAGAGTTTAGGTACACGTCGTACACGTTCTTGTTACGTCACGTCTAGGTACTGTGTGCCCAGCTGACTAGGTTTTTAGTGTGTCCAGTCCAGTACGTTATTTCGTAGAAAAGATATAAATTGAATAAGTCCACTTCAAATATTAGTACCGCGATTATTCATTTTTACTATGGCTTATATAGCGTAAGTGTTATCTTATCGGCACTACGGTAACAGTAATCGCAATTTATTAAGTCAGTGTAGTACTTTTGGCCATGATTATTACATGTAAGCAATAGACTGAATAGTTGCGTATAATAAAATCAAAAACGAATTTTAGACGCGAAATTCAAAACAAAGTTTGAAAATGTCTTAATTACTCGATTGAGCATACTTACTTGGCACTCCAATTTATAACTTAGATTTTTCTTAATTAACGTAATAATCTACTGGGAATGCCCGTTTTTATAGAACAGGTTGGAGTTACCATAACTTCATAGGAAGGAAAGAATAAATTTATTACTTCTCAACTTTCGAATATTATCAATGCTATTCATATATTTTATCTGTGACCTGCAAACGTGCCAGTCACTATGCCGCAACAGAAACTCCGTCAGGGTCATTCGAATACGTATGCACGAGTTTATAAATAAGATATATGAATCAATATTTTTAAGGCCGTGAAAAAGCACGATCATCCCCTTTTTTTTTTTTTTTTTTTGTTTATAGTCAGGTAAATGCATTACTGCATGTCCCGCCACTTGGGGAAGCGGCGGGGGTCTGTCGGGCTCTTCCCTCCCAAGGACACTTGAGGGATATACCGACTAAAAACCTGACCTTCTCCGCCATATAGCAGCGGGGCTGCGGGAACTGACGATACTTCCGCAACCCCGCCGGCGGGCGTCCGTAGACCCAATCTCAGTGGTCACGGCTCTTTCAGCGGCGCTTTAAGCGCGCCTGCTCCGCTTGGGGACTTCCGTTCCATGGGCGGCGGCTTCCCCTAACCACCGCCCGGAAGCCCCGTTAAGGTGGTAGTCGCCGGGCACGATCATCCCCTGGCATGACATTGCCATTTATGGGTGGAGCTTAATTTTATATTGTGTTGTTTAGTTTATGTTATTTTATAGTACACTATTCCTGTGTATTGTATTCAAATACATTCAAATTTATTTATGCTACTATTTCTAGTATTTAATGTCTTCCGATATGTTATAGGTACTTACGTATCTGCTTGAGCAATTCAATCAAATTATTTATTTAATAATGCTAACACTAAGATTTTTATAATTTGTTTAATGTTTAGTGTAGTTATAATGACCAGTGATATTTTAATAGTGATATTAAGTTAACGATATAATCGCATAAATGTTAAATTATTTAATATAAATAGACATTTTATTACAGAAAACCTGCAGTAAACTCAATCTTATGTATTTATTTGTATTTTTTTTTCATAAGTTTTACTTATAAAAATATTAGAAATAATAAAATCAATTCTCAGAGAAGTCATCTGGTAAATTTTCTGAACTGGAGGTACTAACATTATCACATATATGAGCTCCTTTTCTTTCTGGCAATACCTTCATCAGTGACTGTTGCCATGTCATGCCTTCACACACCCGCAACACAATCTCGAAAACTGTAAATAATAATGACTTACTCATTCAAATATTATTTCAAAGTACAAAAACTAGAAAATGAATAGTACCTAATTATTCTAATAATCTATAATATTGTTGCTTTAGATTTTTCATTGTAAATTTTAGTCAATACTAAAATACTTTTATTATGTTAACCAAAAATGTAATGATAGTCAATAGTGTTACATGAAAAAAATATAATTAAAAAAATATAGAGATTCAAAAGCAGCATACCAAAACGTTTGTTATTATAAAAAGCAATACTACAGCTTTGTTAATTTGTCACCTTTATAGTTTACATGTGCCTTTATTGCTGTTGACAATGGAATCATTTTGTTGTAAATCATTATATCTGTGCATTCTGGTGTCAAATTCGGCAATTATGTATGCAATCAATCTAATTAGATTTCACAACACTATTGGATGTAATAAATTTAAACTATTAAGTTTTTAAATAATAGTTTATTTACCATGATCTATTGTTAAAACTTTTCTAGTCTTCATACTAACATATTTGTCTAGTGGTAGTTGGCCATGTCTGATGCCCTGCTCTATCGCTATTGTGTGACAGAGACCCTGAAATGCATATGAAATCAGTCAATACATAAATTGAACCTTATTCTCCAGCGACATTGCTTGAAATAGAAATGAGTAAAGTAAAATATAATTGTCATTTTATTGATTTTATCCGTGTAATTTGATAAATTACAGAAAGCAAATAATATGTATTGTATGGCATGTCAATTAAAATGTAGATCTTGCTAACAAGTACATGTATATGGGATAGTTCAATCAGGGCCTGTTTAACTCTTTAAAGTTTGCTTTAATTGAAAGCTTGTTTGTTGTAAAATAACTGTCAGTTTATTTGACAAAATAATCTATCTGGGAGTGGTAACGGGTCCTTAATATTCAGTATATCTTTATTCATGAATCACAGATTACCTTCAGTTAACTTAAATTGTTACATCACAAAATATTTATTTAAAAAATTATATTTATTTCTAACTCACTTTGTGTTTATTGTGATCCACCAATCCTCCTATAACATAATATGTGTCTTGCTCAAATATATCAATTATATTTTCTGATTCACTTGTTAAATAAACTATTTTTTCTTTAGGAAATATATTTAGGTATGGTTCCTCATGAAATACAACCTGCAATAAAATTTACATAAAAGTAAATTATATATTATGCCAAACCAACAAAAGTCATGTTTTAGAAACTAAAAATTTTGATCTTGTTTTACTTTATTTATATCATATATGTAAAATGTAGCTTCCCTCAAATAAAAGTAAAAATAAATGCCAGCCTAAGTGATTTCAATGTCATAATTGGCTTCCATTTAGACACTTGTTTCTAACTAAGTATGGGAATCAAACCATTTTAAATGAGAAATGTGAATTCAACTTACATCCCAATTCTCATAGCCATTATGTCTTGATATATCGTTCTTAGATTTGTCTCCAAAACTGGTGATATGAAACTGAAGAGGCGAGCTTGATCTCCGATTTATTGAATAACACCGCAGTATCTGTTTTATTACTTTATACCTGTCTTTCTCTATCATCAAATTATCAAAACTTAGATCTATAATTATACCAATATTTTGTTTAGATCTTTCTAACTTCATTTTCTTAAGAGCCTTTCTGCTAGGACCACAATCTAAATTCGCTTCCTTGGCGTGTCTCCGTCTTTCTTTTTCGCGTGCCTTTTCTCTAGCTCGTTTCTCAGCTTTACGATTTTCCCATTTCACCTTCTTCAACCATTTTCTCATTTGATTTTTCGTGAAAGGCCTCGGGATTTCTTTCCCTTCGTCGTCTTTTAGACCAGGATCAATAGTGATGTCGAAAAGAGTGTACTGTTGAAAGTTGTAATCACAGTTTACATCACTATCTTTTAACGTAATATTTTCCTCCATTGCTTAAAATCTGTTCGGCATAAGTGACTACTGATTATCCCGTAATTCTATACCATATTAAATTAACAAACTTTTTATTTATCAAATTAATGACGAAATAAACAAAACTATAACCTCAAATTAGCGGCCACCCAACCTGTGCCTGACATTTTCACAAAAATAATACATTGACAGTAAATGTCAAACTGACATTTATTATTGGCAACCCACTCTTTCAAGAGCGGAAACTAGAGTCATACAAATTGGCTCTTCGTCCTACATTGTACTTTCGTACTCTATACTCTCGCGAATTTGACCGAAGAGTAGTTAACACGAAGTTAAAAGACAAAAAAGCCGCCTTATTTTCATTCGATTTCGCTAAAATTCGCGAGAGTGTAATGCCAGCAACCATACATTATCTGAACCGGCAATACTAATAAAAATAATCCTTACTTCCTTACTAATCTATATATATAAAAATGAAACCCGTTTTCTGTTGTCACGACATAACATGAAAACGGCTTAACCGATTTGGCTGTTTTTTTTTTTGTAGTTTTCTAATAGTCTGTACAAGGTTCTTACGGAAAAAAATTAGGGGTAGGGTAGGGGTAGGGTTAGGGTTAGGGTAGGGGTAGGGTAGGTGTCGAAGTCATGACACAGAAGGAGGTCGCGGAGCGTGGTAGGGAAGTGGATCCTGCCGCCCCCCCGCTTCGTCGTAAAAGACCGGGTGGTAGGCGTTTAGCCCATGCCCGGCGACTACCACCTTAACGGGGCTTCCGGGCGGTGGTTAGGGGAAGCCGCCGCCCATGGAACGGAAGTCCCCAAGCGGAGCAGGCGCGCTTAAAGAGCCGTGACCACTGAGATTGGGTCTACGGACGCCCGCCGGCGGGGTTGCGGAAGTATCGTCAGTTCCCGCAGCCCCGCTGCTATATGGCGGAGAAGGTGGTAGTCAGTCAGGTTTTTAGTCGTTAAATCCCTCAAGTGTCCTTGGGAGGGAAGAGCCCGACAGACCCCCGCCGCTTCCCCAAGTGGCGGGACATGCAGTAATGCATTTCCTGACTATAAACAAAAAAAAACAAAAAAAAAGGGGTAGGGTAGGGGTAGGGTAGGGGTAGGGTAGGGGTAGGGTAAGGGTAGGGGTAGGGTAAGGGTAGGGGTAGGGTAAGGGTAGGGTAGGGGTAGGGTAGGGGTAGGGTAGGGGTAGGGTAGTGGTAGGGGTAGGGTAGGGGTAGGGTAGGGGTAGGGTAGGGGTAGGGTAGGGGTAGGGTAGGGGTAGGGTAGGGATACACGCAAACGAAGTTGCGCGGCTTTCGCTAGTATTATATAATATTATAATATCAATGAGAAAGTGAGTTTGTTTGTCATTCCTTCACGGTTTAACTAAGCAGCCGATCATTATGAAATTTGCATAAGTACATAGTTAGGGGGACAGGGCCCAACATAGGCTACTTTTTATCCCCGTGAAAGTATGTCGTTCCAATGGGAAAATATTTTTTCTACTATAGAGGGCGCTGTATCGGCCAATAGATGACGCCACAAGTCGTGCTATGAGTTGTTTTGTCGTCAAACGAGATCTATGACATAAAATTAACGCGAGCGAAGTCACGGGGAAAAGCTAGTAATTTAAATATTTGAAAAATCGAACCCGCGATACTATTCTTCTAACTACTAAGTACAGAAAGCCATAGATCTCTTTGATGGAAGATTTACAAAAACAAAAAGAATTAAAAAGTGAGATTTAAATACATTTTCCCCTCATACTTAAATAACTTAAACAAACAAAAGTTACTACATTATAATTGCATAATTAACCTAATGATGTAATCTAGAATAGGTCAAACATTTTCAGATAAAATATTATCTAATTTTGGCAGTCATCTCATACACCCTAATCAGCTCAGTCAGTGTTCATTTGTTTACTGTAGAGATAAAATTGTTCCTACAATAATGTCAGCTGTAAGTAAAATATTAAAATAAAATAGAAGTTTCAGCGAGTTTTCTTTTCTTCGAACGTTGAAGATACACAGCACGAGCGGCGAAGCGGCGACTATTGCAAAACCCCTGAAAGATATAGAACCTTGTCAATTTAACAGGGTTTCTAAACACTCCAAACAATACTCCGATAAAGACCTTGTCTTTTTACTTTTGCTTTTTATTAGAATTTATTACGACAAGCGTTTTGATAGAGTGGTAGGTAACAGTGTGGAAAAAGGGCGTAAGGAGGGTCTTACAGGGTCGGCAGCGTGTTACTCGTGGTATTGCAAACGTCCTTAAGCTGCTGCGGTGATTGATGATGACCTTTGTGTTATAAAAAAAATACAAATTAAATCGATTCTTTTGTATTCACAGGATAGATATCAGTTATGGGGCGGTTGTTTCGAAGAGGAGCCCTCAGCAGTACTTCGGAGACTAAACGATTCTTTGGCGGTAGATTTGCGACTTTTCCGCGAGGACATACGCGGGAGTCAGGGTTGGGCATGTGAGCTGTTTCGCAGTGGACACTTATCTGAAAATGATTACTCGGCAATACAACTGGGTCTCCAAAAAGTATGTAGACATAGTAATTCACTGTGTGTTTATGAAAGCAGTGGGTAGTGAGCAATTTCGTTTGCGTGTATCTCGCTATCCCGTAAATTTTAGATCTACATCGTAAAGGAAACTGTTGTGCAAAACAGCTCTATAAGTAACTACTTATACCTAAGAGTCTGGGCAGAGCAGTCAGGACTTATATATCTCTAAATAAGTATAGATTAAGAACTTAGGTAAGAAAGAACCCCAGAAAAGGGTAACGGTCGACTCTTGAATAGTTGCTTGCTTAGCTCATTTAACTAATAACCAGTTTCTGAAAAGAATTATTAAAGTTAATGACACATTAAATTACTTGTCAAACTAAAGAAGAAAAAAAGAGATAGTTTGAGACTTAATGTATAATTAAAATTAAAATGCTTTTCAGAAACTGACTGAATCTGGATAAACTCATTCATTCAAGTTAATAATACGCACAGGTTGAAAAAGAGATAGAAGAGGAGTTATTACAACATGGCAAGTTAAGTGACCCTGAGGAAGACATCCACTCAGTCGTCGAACGGCGTTTAGGCCAGCACGCAGGAGAGGCAGCGCTCCGACTGCATACGGCGCGCAGTCGCAACGACCAGTCTGCCACAGACACCAGACTTTACATGCTGGCTTCCATGGATCATTTATATGCTGCACTAAAAGAACTTTTAACGGCAAGTTGGTTTTTGTAAATGGCATAAATACCAAACATCACTGGTACATAACCTACAAGCGTAGTTACTTAGTTTGGGACTAGATGGCGTTGTGTAATTCGTCCAAGAATATTTATTTATTTATCAACTTCTACACATCTCTTCTACAATCACTCGCTGTTTGCTTCTAATTTAATTCTGATTCAGACACTTGCACATTTTCCTCCAGAACTTCAATGAGCTTCTGATTGTCAATTTGTGATGGAAGTATCTTTTAATAATTGCCTATAATGTAAGTGATAACTTGTAGAACGAGTACCTATTTACACAATAGATCTGGTTATTTTTATTTATTTTAAGTTTTATTTTTTTTATTCTTAACGTTTCTTTCTTTTTATTATTTTATTTATTAAGTAAAACAATAAATTATTTTTAGGTTCTAATAAATCGTGCAGAGAAAGAAATTGACATAATCACTGCAGGGTACACCCACCTCCAACGTGCTCAACCAATAAGATGGAGTCATTTTCTCCTGAGGTAAATTAAAAATTAGGTATTAAATTCGACAGAAAAAAAATCACAAACCTGAAATTGCTTGCTGAATCAGATTAATCGTGTACAATTTAAAGAAATTGTATTACTCATATTTTTTTATGAATGTGTGTAATAAGTTCCGATTAGTCTATCTATCAGTCAGTTAAATTGTAAATTTTCGTACGAATTTTCGGCGACTTGTCGCATAGGGATAGATATAATATGGTGCATAGCTGTTTATTCAGATTAGCATGGATTATCGGATAAACTTTCGTGGTTTAGTTGCATGTTTTTATTATTATTATTTTGTTTTATCTAAGTGAATAAATAGATATATAATGTACTTATACAAAACTGGAAATTATCAAGATCTTTTCTTTTCAGCCACGCATGGCCTCTTCGCGATGACATAACAAGATTAGAAGAACAACAAAAGCGCCTGTCACGTTGTCCACTTGGCAGCGGCGCTCTGGCTGGATGCGCACTCCCTATAGACAGAATCCGGTTGGCAGAATCCTTGGGTTTTGAGGACGCTACACCAAACTCTATGTTTGCAGTTTCTTCCAGGGATCATATAGGTAATCAACGGAATTTTTTTGACTTTAGAAAGCTATCCTCTACTTAGTTATTTACAATTTCTCAGAAATACAGTACTTTTAATTCACTCTAATACTAAGTACTACTCTTTTTAATATTATACAACAGGCAAACAAGCAAGCAGGCCACTTGATGGCAAGTGGTTACCGCCGGAATCATCGCCGCATATCATTTATACAAATGCGTTGCTATACAATGGAAGGCAATGGAATAGGGAGAAAAGGGGAAACAATTTGGGCTTCCAGATCTCTCACTCACCGAACGAAACGCATTGGTGCTTTATGCCGGTTTTCTGTAAGAGAGTAGGTCTCTACTACTCCAACTCGCTTTACTTTTTTACTAATAAAACTATGAAGATAAATGAACCAATTATCTTTTTGTTTTGTTACAGTGGAATTCCTCAATTGGGCATCACTATGTGGATTACATCTCAGCAGATTATCGGAAGACTTGATAATCTACAGTTCACAAGAATTTAGTATCATTCGACTGTCAGACCAATTTTCTACTGGGTCTAGTTTAATGCCACAGAAACGAAATCCCGATGGCTTAGAGCTGGTTCGGGGTGCCGCTGGACACCTCCTTGGAGATAGTTTGGCATTCAACTGCATCCTTAAAGGTTTACCTAGCACATATAATAAAGATCTACAGTCAGATAAAGAAATACTTTTTAGGTCATACGACAAGTTGCTGGATTGCCTTAAAGTCGTCACTGGAACAATAGCTACGTTCGAGGTGACGTATTCTTCGTTTTCCATCTGAACTTGTATTTTTGTTAGCTAACTGCTAATTCGAGTATATTCCATTCCAATATACGTGGTACAAAATTTCCAGTGAAATTAAACGATTGTGTTTGAATAAGTTTGTCATACTTGTGATAACATATTGGAATTTAATGTTGTGTGTTTTATCGCAATATACTTAGTTAATTGTAATGGATTCATGTTTATTTCATAACCATATAAGTATATTTTAAATCTGACGATAGGAGCTTTTGCGCCAATTATAGTGTTATGGAGTATAGTCTATCGCCGCTCTATAAGATAGCTCCACACTCTCTTGACCGTTATCTGTATCGCCCAAAAGTTTAAGTATGAATATACGCATATATGTAATTTATAAGTACTTAGGTATGAATATATGTATATGTAAATGTATTAATAGGTGAATTCTGAAAGAGCTTTGACAGCTCTAGAACCGGTGATGCTGGCGACCGACCTGGCACACTTACTGGTAAAGCGTGGCGTCCCATTCCGTCGCGCGCACCACCATGTCGGCACCGCCTTGCGAAGAGCTGCCGCTCTCGGTGTTGACTTGCAGAACTTGCCACATGAGGAATACACAGCTATCAGGTACCAAACTATTTTTCTATAAATAGGTACTAATATTCTATAGAGGAACGATTTGATTGCTTGTTTGTATTGAATAGGTTCGGAAACTACTGGACTGATTTGAAAAATCTTTCACCGTTAAGAAGTTATACTATCCGTTTTAGTACAAAAAATATAAAAGTTCAATTGTCTTTCAGTTCAGGATTTGGCTCTGAAGAGGATGTGCGTTCGGTATTCTCGTGGGAGGCGAGCGTGGAACAGTACAGGAGTGTGGGCGGCACGGCGCGGGAAGCAGTGCTTCAGCAAATTGTGACGTTACGCTCTTGGCTCCAGGATTACAGCTGGCCAAGCTGCCACACTTATAAAAAGGAATAAATTGAATCTTGTTAATTTTGTAACAAATGTTATGTATATAAGATCAATTAAAAAGAAACGTGTTTTCATGAATTAATTTCATTTTTCACTCATTTTCTAAAAACTGGCGTGATGACGTAGTTCGAAATAATTTTGTTAACTTATTTCTAAAAACCAATTTAACACGAAACTAACATCCCGAGCACAAAACAAACTTGTCTTGACATTCTTCATAAATAAACAAACAACACGTCTAACTTTTGAAATTATTTATATCGTAGGTAAGTACATATTAAAACTTACGGGCATAAGTTATATTACATTTGCTTGCTACACAAACATAGTTACAGCTACGCTACGTGGGTGGAAACGGGTACTTATCAAAGTGATCACGTCCTTCTTTTATGACAAAGAGTAAAGATAATTCTAATACCTGTACCTAGATATTGAATAGCGAACACAGCGTATCCACATCTGTAATCTCAAAAGATGAAAGGTTTGAAGTAGATATGTAGCATGAGTTTAAAACATCGAGATATAGGTAGTACATTGAATATTTTTTTTAAATACGCTACGCTACGCCACGCTAGTTGAACTTTTCATGTTCTTTTATAAATCCTGTAAAATTGTAAGTTTTAAAACAAAACTTATAAAGATGAGTGACCTATCCAGATATTACTAAGCTGTCTACAGGCTACAGGCTTGAATAAAATTGTTATTGATAATATTTTTGACCTATTAATAAACATTTGAAAATAAAAAATGTGACGTAAGTTCACAAGTTGTCAAGTGCGATGTCGGCAGGGGCAGTGCGGTCGGGTCGGGGCGCCGCAACTGTCTCTTGCATTGCTCCGTGGGCCGTCGTTTTCCGCGCGAATGCCCCGATGCGGACGAGGAAAAACAGCCGTAGGTAAATCCACCCCCATCCATATCCCTACATTTTCTCATGGCCGAGAAATATTTCACATATACCATCGACATCGCGCCGGGTACAGCGCGGACGGTTACTTTCCGTTTTTGGTTGTGTTTATTATTGTTAAAATAATACGGTAATATTACTACGCTAATTTTATAATTCAAATTAATTAGACCTACTTATTACTAGTGTGTAGTTACATGGTGTAAAAATTTATTATTGAGCAGAAAGTATTTAAATTGGTACAATAAAACTTTGTTGTGTTCCGTCCAGGAATATTAAGTTTTTAAATATTATATTATTATAACGCATAGTTGTTAAAAAAAGCGACGGAAATAATAGTGTATGAAGACATTTTTGTGTACTTTTTTCTTAGTTTTTCTTTTCCTTTCGTTTGGAGGAAGTAGTTCCCCGTAACAAAGGAAAAAGAGGGGGCGGCGGGACTATATTTATATAAGTTATCAATTCCGCCTAAACTCTTTGATCACAAAATAACTCTTTCTAATCAATGGCCCACGTGATAAGCAAGGCTTAGCTCTGCCGGAACTGTTTCATGTTTCAAAGCTATAAGCATATTATAATTATAATATTGATAATATCCATGTATTTATTTTGCAATTTTCAGTACCTAATGAAGTATTTTACGCTTATGTTTCGTGCAGTAAACACGTATAAAATATAAAAAAAAGTCTACAGTGCAGTCTTCTTGCAGAAAAATGGTGTGTTGCACTGCCATAATACTGGTGGCGCTAGCATTGGTCTCAGAGGCGGCAGTCTACAGAACATATAACTTGAAACCACTTACGAGCAGAAGTAACAGAAATTTTATTCAATATGTAGCTGATAAACAGGTAAGTTTTAACTTATTTACAATTACCTAGGTAATTTATTTTTCCTAATTATTGTTGTAGCTGCGCGGATATAATCGAAGTATTAAATGGCAAAATTCATCGAAATAAGTTCAGTACTAGTAGCAATAAGTAACAAATTAAATAAATTAACACATATTGTTTCGCACTAGCCCCAAAGTATAAGTTCAAGATTTGTATTATGGGTTACTAACTCAACGATACTATATTTTATAACAAATACATATAAATATAGATAAACATCCAAAACCCAGGCAATCTGAAAAAGTTAGTTTTTTTTCATCATGACCCGACCGGGATTCGAACCCGGGACCTCCTGGGTGGCGGGCTGGCACGGTAACCATTACGCCACGAAGGTCGTCAGCAAATCAATTTTATATTTTTAATACTAATATTTTTTTTGCATTAGGTATTGTTTAACTATTTATCCGTGGAAATAGCGATGTTATACACACATGATATAAAATATTATATTATGTACGAATTAATGTATGTGGACGATGCCCTGTAGTGATCAGACACCTCACGAACGCGCGTAGAAATTCGCGAGACGAAATTCCCTTTCTCTAAACAAGGTCCAAGGCGAAATTAAAAATTGTTTTTTTTTTTTCAGTACATTCACGAAATCCATTCAATGATCGACGCATACAGAAGTGGCATCAACGGGCGATTAGTAATCGAGACAAATGCACTAATAAATACTAAGTACCGTACCTGGAAGCGCAATGCTGACTTAATCAACTCCATTCTAGCTCTACCAAAAGGCCTGAACGAGGCAGGTCGCTAGGTCACCTGTATTTTCGACGTGCTTTTCGCGATGCAACTTTGTACTACAATATTAATACCCTACTTTTAATATAGGTTATACGGGTGTATATTTCTAAATAAAAATACAGTTTGTCAAAACATAATAATTACTATTTATTGTATCATATTCCTAAAATCATAAAAGGCTAAATTCATAAATACCTTTCATGAGGTTCAAGACTAATGTAGAATCTATTTACAAGACAGTGTTACTAAACCTAACGTTAAGGGTTAACGTCACGTAACGGTATGGGACTGGTCATCACAGAATATTTTGTTACAAGAATCACAAAAATATTTCACAATTTCCTAAGTACAAAGTCGGAAATAAATTGTAAAACCTTATATTGAACAGTTTTATTGCGTATTTATAACTTGATTTTGTTTTTATTTTTATTCAATGCAAAAATATAGTTCTTATATTTACAGTTAATCATTATATTTCCCAATACATACCTATTGATTTCGAAATCACGAAACAAAAAACACTAGATGTGCCTATAATTTCCAAACATCTAATAGATACAGTTTCTATACAGAGCCATATTACTATATTTGTAGCAGTAATTACTCCAAATGGGTTAATTTAGGATAACAATACCTTTATATCTTTATATATCTTACTGCAGATATACAATAGACCGTAAAATGGCGAAACTACTCTAACTAATAAAACTATTAACCACATAAGTGCATACAATCATATAATTTGATATGATCATGATAACTGCTATCGTGATCGTCAGAACTTTATATGAAAATGCCACAAAATACAAAATGATTGTACTATGTTAAACTCAGTCCAAGGTACAAAATATGATTATTAAAATGTATTCGAAAAACCAATGTCTTAACAATAACGAGCTAGAGAAAATCTAAGCCCTTTCTGCACCGGCGTCGAACTTGTAAATGGTAAATAGTTCAGGCAAAACAACTACATTGTAAACCTTTCTGCAGTATAAGGTTCTATAATACAATGACAACTTAAGGTCTCTGTATACGCAACGGGATAATACCTCGGACGGGACGGGGACGTGACTTTTTGTTCGACACGGCCACGTTCCCGTCCCGTCCATGTATCCGCGACATATGCATATTCACATACATTTTGTATGGAACTATATTTAACTTCCCGTCCCGTCCCGTCCGGGAAAAAACACGTTACATATACAGCGACCTTTATTTAGCCGCTGCCTGAGAGTTGAAGCGAATGCTAGAATTTGAGAGAGAATCCTGGAGCGACGTTAACCGATCGCTGTTGTACGTGGAATCCGAGTGCTTCGTCGGAGTCTGCGCGCGAGTACTGTGCGTAGGCGGCGCCACCTGCCGGCGGACGAGGACTGTGCGTCGTGCGACGATTACCCTCCGATTTGGCGGGCCAAGTGGGAAACATTGCTGGGTCTATAGCCACTGGATGCTCCTGTAAAGATATTTAGAAAATTACAACTGAAGAATGACAAATACAATATAACAGTTCTTTTTTAATATTTGCCGGAGTAGAGTATAATGCCGTTTTTACCAACAATTCCTGAAATCTAAGTCTCCTAACAGCTTTATCTATGTCCAAATCCTTGTTTTTGGTATGAGTATAACATAATATAAAATTATCTATTATTAAAAATCGTATTTTTATCGATTATTCCATTGTCATACACGTACCAAAAACAAGGATTTGGACATAGAGAAAGCTGTTAGGGACTTTTAAATTTCAGGAATTGTTGGTGAAATGAAAACGGACAAGGTCTTTGTCTTTTTCCTAATAATTGATTGCATTGATTTTATTGATATATAAACGAAGTCAAATGGATAACACTTATAGAATGACATTAAAATTTACTTAAAAAACAATTTAAAGTAATAATAATAATAATTTATGAAGTAATATATTTTTTTTATATTTACCTTGAAATATGCATGTTCAAGAGCAGCATCAGCAGTGATCCTTCGAGCCGGATTATAGGTGAGGAAGCTCTGCAATAGCGAGAGGCCGGCCTCCGAGAGAAGATCGGAGCCTATGCGCTGACGCAGACCCCCAGACGGGTGTTCCGCAAACGTCATTTTCTGTACAGCAGGTAACTCATTGTAGCCCGGCCACAACGCTTCAGAGGGTGTCCCCAAATCCTGCAAAAAATACATAAATTCAACGTCGAATTGAAAAATAACATTTATTTTCATTTAAAATAAATTTTTAAAATAATTATTCTGTTTTATCACGGTTGTGGTATATAGTGACTACTTTTATTGGCGGCGGCGGTTACACTACGTAAAAACTATATAGAAATAAAATGTAGGTAGAATATTACCTTAAATATCCTATTAAGTTGATCTACTTCCGACTTTCCGGGAAACAATGGGTTCATTGAGATGAATTCTCCGAAAATACAACCAACACTCCACATGTCGATGTGTGTAGAGTATTCTTTGCAGCAGAGCAGTAGTTCGGGTGCGCGATACCACAGAGTAACCACAATCGGTGTGTACTGTCGTAGAGGAGATCCATACTCTCTAGCCAAACCGAAATCACCAACCTAAAAGCAAAATTCAAATTAATAAAATACATCTTCTCATCATGAAGTAAACGAAACATCTAACAAAAATATTTTGCAAGATCTACTTTGATATTCCTTCACGCCTTGACTAACCTGCCGAATACTATGAAATTTTGTATGTTTATTGCCAGCGGTATAGAAAAGGATATAAGCTACTTTTTATTCGATGAAATTATCTCATTTCAACGGGAATGCGAAAAAAAGTATATTTTTCTACTATAGATGGCGCTGCAATTGCCAAATTCTAACAATTCATGTCGGCCACGAGATGTCGCTTTGGGTTGGGTTTCTCAAATTACCTCGACCAAACAAGATTTTTATTATTCAGCGTGTTGAGTTTACCGCGGGGGAAGCAGCGAGTAAAAGCTAGTCCTATATATAACATCTACGCTGCTAATCTAGCCAAGAGCGAGCGAGGAAACGTCTAATAAATAACTAATAATGTTTTATCGTCCATTTTAGCCACTCCATCACTCAGGTTGTCAGAATAAATAATAAATTACCTTCAACACTCCTTTGTGTGAAAGCAAAAGATTACTAGTCTTGAGATCCCTGTGTAAGATCCAATTATCATGAAGGTGGTGTACAGCTTTCAGTAACTGCGTCATCAAACACTTCACCTCGCCTGCAAGAGACAAATAAATGAAATTTTAGCACCAGATCTGATAAAAGATAATATTAATAAAAATTCTGCTCCACTCCTCTTTGCGCTCCTCACGTTTTATAATTTTAGTATGTATAACCATTTTACATCGTTTTTCAGCAAAATGATTACTGAAAATAATAATTACAATATTATAATGCAAACATTGTGTATACCATACGTGATGTATGTAACTTTGAACATAATACTATTATTTTGCATGGAGCAATAGAGGTAATACAAATGATAGTTATTATTATAATTTTACTTAAGATACAGAAGCTACTTACCGTAAGTGATAGGACAACTTCTATGCTATCAGTCTCAATTAGGTAAGAAAAAATAAATACTTTTTGGAATTAAGTTTGAACTGCACTTATAGTAGGGGAGCCGACGATGCTAAATTTGTAGTCACTCTAGCGCTCTGGAAACCTATATAATTTCGAAGATTAGGTGAAGGAGAGCAAAAAATGTTATATGATGTTTTTCCGTTCATCGATGGGGGGAGCGTCGACAGGCTTTCAAACATTTTTAAAAATCAGTGACAAAAGTACTTACTTCTTCTCGTCGAAATTTGCAGATTATAATATATTTCCCGTTAACCTTGAACTATTTACGTGAAAATAATTAAAAACCGCAGTTGAGAATGCAAAGGTGTTTGTTTTTGCAAATTCAAAACTCCCCCACTCCCTTACGTCGCATTAAAATCGTTTTTTTTTACACATACATATTTGTCAGCATGTAATTAACTTACATATAGCTTAATCTGACGTGCTTGAGTATTTCAAGATATCGATTTTTTGAACTACGGAATTACCCCCATATCAAAAGTTTAAAATATGGTGTTGATACTTAACAGGGTATCAGATATCCCCTATATCTTAGTCTGACTCACTCGAGTAACTTCAAAAATCACCCCTCTTCGGCTCCCCTACTATTAGCAGACACTGTAAGTAATTTAATCCAAATATCATCTTTAAGATTGAACAAAGACCTTTTAGACAAATTGAAATATTTACCTGGAAGGAACACTTGTTTCTTTCCTCGCATGGTCTCCATGAGACTTTTGAGGTCATGTTCCACGTAGTCCATAACAATGAATATCTTATCCATGTTGTATCCCACCACAATCTCCCTCACGGTGACGATATTTGGATGTTGACCCTGTAACAATAATGTAGGTTGTGCAACTTATTAGTACTGATAGTTATTAATTCAATTTTCACATATTACGCCGGTCAAAATGAAATAATTTTCATAGACGAGGAATATAACCATTTGAACACCATAAAGTTTTTAGACTAATACCTTATGTACCTATTTTATTTTAATGTTTCATATAAATTATGTAATCATATATTTGAAGACTATCTGGAAAAGGGAAAGTTAAAGTCCCGTGCTACATACAGCAATCAAGTGTTCAAATAGGAGTAGCTGCATATGTCGTCAGCTTTAAAAGTAAAAGAACAAATGTATGCGATTCTGGTGATCAAAAGGTTATGTAAGTTCATTTACATTATTTTTATTCAAATTAATAAAATCTACAAAATAGCCATGATGCATGATCTGCATCAACTTTCAAACTGTGATAACGCATGATCTGCATCAACTTTCAAACTGTTTCTAGAAGGATCCATTTCAGGGTACAATTTACTTCCATTGTTGAATTTTAACTTGCGTAGTTAGAACTGAGAACTTAATCTAATAAATTATATCAATTTGTAATAATAACATTTTTAATCTATTCTTATTCAATTCTACTCTAAATCAATTTATACATTTAAGTTGAGATTAGTTGAATTTGTATGTGATGGTGACACTGGAATATAATTTCAAATTCATACCAATTAAATAGAAAATTAAAATCATTATTATTAAAAACAAAATAATAATAAATTAACATGCAGTCATTCTATGGATAGCGTTTTTTGAATCCAAACAGCGTATGTTTTAAAAGCCAACTTACAATTTGAAAGAAAACGAATGAATTTATTTGGACTTGGAAACCAAATTTTACATTCGTGTGTGAACTTTAAGGAATTGATTTATGTTTAAATCCTAATTTGTCATTTCAAAAATATAGGCATCACCTTGCACGACGTCCAGCCAACAGCAATGAAATGTGCACATGTTTTTTAAGTCTACGTAGTATTGTCTAAACTTTAATGCAAATGTATACAATTGTACGTGACCGTACATAAATGTACCACACTGCGGTTTTCGCACGCATGTTTGCACGCACTCATGCGCAACAACGACTTGAGTGGTTGAAAATAATGGCTATGAAATTATCTAATTCAATGCACATCTTTGATGTAGCTAGATTACTCAACCTTAACTGTAAGTTCAATATCATTTTCAGCTATTAATTTGCTACTACACATGGATATACTTGATTGTATTTATAACGTCACTGCAAAATCATTATTTTTTTTGTAGAAACAAGGCTAGCTAGGCTTACTTTCATTCACTTATAATAAACAAAATATTTATAAACAAAAAAAGCATGTATAAAATATTTTTATGAGATAAACTAACGAAACCCGCGCAACTTCGTTTGCGTTTATCCCGCTTTCCAGTGGGATTATTTTTTTTAAAATCTCTCCGCAAGAACTATCCTTGTACTTCAAGGAATATTCTAAAAAAGCATTAGCGAAATCGGTTCACCTGTTCTCGAGATTTGAGCTTAGCAACACATTCAGCGATAAATTGTTTTGTAGTGTTGTATAGCCGGTTTGACATGACAATCACAATCTTTACCTTTTCCTAGTTCTTAAGTTTTATTTGATATTCATATTAACAAGGTTGACCACAATAACCTGCGGCGGTGAACATATTTTTATACATAAAATCTAGTGAATGAAGAAAATATTCGTGCCTTTTCATTTTGTTCTTTTGTTATTGACATATTTTAGTCGGTTCTTGCAAGTATTTCTAGTAGTAACCATCCATATAATATACTACATAATACTTAAAATGTACTGTTGGACTTTTAACATTAAGCAATATTATGATTATACATTGATCGTGTAGTAGAACTTTAGAACACACATTGGGTGAACTATGTCTATAATAATAATAAATATATAGGGACAATATTCACAGAGATTGAGCTAGCTCCAAAGTAGGTTCGAAACTTGAGTTATGGGAACTCAACGATATTATATTTTATAACAAATACATATATAGATAAACATCCAAGACCCGAGGGCAATCAGAAAAAGTTCGCTTTTCATCATGACCCGACCGGGATTCGAATCCGGGACCTCCTGGGTGGCGGCGGCGGTCTGGCATGATAACCATTACGCCACGGAGGTCTTCAAATTCAATAATATTTTAGAAAAGCAGATGTGAACCAACGCATAACTAAGTTAGGAATTTCATGGCTTTAGTTTCTATAACGTTAAGATTTTCCATATAATTTAAATAAAATGTTCCAGTTTTTATTCACAACAGAAATAAACGTTAACATGTCCGTCCAAGTAATTTGACGTGACGTAATATTTTTTACGTAATAATCTAGTTTTGTTTTCCTTTTGCCTATACACTCTTATCAATCTCTTTAACACACCAACGTTGATCCAAGTGTTACACACAAACAGAACTGCGCACTCATTTATCATACATACATAACAATGAAAAAGACACTGTGTGGCTAAAATTCTACTACACAACGTCAGAGCAAAAGTATGTTTTCACTTTAGTGCCATGTCACTTGTATAAATTTTGAGACCTACTTTTCATTTCAACAATGTTACAGTAACAAGGTACTGAAGAGAAAAAATATTTATGAGTTTATAATAAATAAATAAAAACGTCCATTAAAACAAAAGCATATGTACATACGCACTTGTGCACGCAAACATACGTGTACCATTAAAAAAAAAGACGCGCGGTACTTCTTCTAGTACTTTAGCTGCAAATAGCACGGAATCGCGGTTATGCTATACGCTTTAGTGCTATCCCGTGCTTCAGCGTTTATGTGCTATAGAAAGCGTGTGGCGCAGATAGCATCAGATGTCATGTTAACGCGCAATAGCATTCACGCTATAAGATATGGAGCGAAAAAGCTATTGCTTAGTAAATGAAGTTTTTGAGCGATAGAAAAGACAAAGCGTCAATGTGATTCTGTGTGACAGATGAGGTTCACACAAAACTAATACACAATTAGACAAAAGTGAATAACAAACATGGAATATGTAGCTAAATCCACATTAATTTATAAAAGTACAATTACAATTCTTACGCTAAATAATTTGACATTATATTCCAAAAAATCAGGATTATTCCCAGTCAATGGCATATCGTCAGTATTGTTGATCATCGGGAGGTATATATGTCGTTCAGTATCCTAATGTTAACTCACCTCGCAAAGTGGAAATTACGCACGAAAGACGAAGAAAAAGTGAATACGAAGTAGTACGAAGAACCCGTCTACAATATCGTCTTCGCTCAACTTCGCGAGAGTGCAAAACTAGTATAAATGTTGACGACATATTATCGACTATCGTCTTCGCTCAACTTCGCGAGAGTGCAAAACTAGTATAAATGTTGACGACATATTATCGACTATCGTCTTCGCTCAACTTCGCGAGAGTGCAAAACTAGTATAAATGTTGACGACATTATTATCGACTGGGAATAAACTAAATTCCGTTGCAGTATCATCAAATATATAAGATAGCTTTAACGCTTGGAAAATGAATGCGTGACAATAATATTTTACGCTATTCATTTCATAAATAAAAAATTGTTTTGCTACAATTAGGTTTGTGTGCTTGCACAAACTGTATTAGACGTCTTCTAATGTTGCAATCAAATAATAAAGAGATAAAGTATTTATAGCAAAATAAAAAACGACGGGACGATAATTTGAGATGGCAGTACAAAAAGTATTAAAATATTAACTGTTACTTAGAACTTAGTTGTATTGTCTAGCAAGCAAATGTAGAATCGTAGTATTCACGGATAATTTTATAAACTAATCATTTATAACATGCAATAATAGGAAATGTGTATTTTATTTAATGTGAAAATATACTGTTTACGTTTACCTAATCGCTACGTTAATAATAACAACATCAATAAATGTGTCTACACAATAATTTGATTAATTACAAACAATATTATATATCATTTAAAAACTAGGTTATTTTTATTAGGCCTATGAGTTTTCGCAGTTTAGAATTCAATAAAATCTAACGTTAGAAATATATAAAATTATATTTACCGCTTCCGTTTACAACACATAATTATCCCTAATAACTAAAACTTTTGTGTTGTTCTCAGTAAACGTAAATCTGAAACGATTTCTGGTAATAATGTATATTTATTTCTATTTTTTTTTTTGTTCCACAAACGTAATCGTTTTATATATAAATACGTTGAACTTTAATGAAAATAATAGTAACAAGAATAAGAATTATTTGACGCAGTTTAAACATCTGACAATTATTTTACATTTTACAAATTATCAGTTGAATTCGCTTTTTCAAATGACCCTTTCTGAATGAATTCTGTGTACAGTGCTACAATGATATTTATGAACATGAATGACCGTCGTGCGAGGGCGTTACTGTCGCATATTTTCATACATTTTGTCAAAGGCGAACTGTCGAAAAGTGACATACAATATGAACGGGAGTTGTAGTTCTAATTTTGGCCACGTTCATAAATAGCTTTGTAGCACTGTACATTTTGTTTTAGTGTGTCTAAACACTAAAACATTCAAAAAAAGAGACAAGTATTTTTTTTTAAACTTGTGAATATAACGTTTTATTGTATCCGTGAAAACAGAATTATTTGTATTAGTTGCATTAACGAACTTTCAGCGATAGATGATCGTCAAATTAGATTAATCTACTTCGATGCCGCTTCTTGCGTGTTTCGTCAAAATGCACGTATTTGCGCGCACGCAATGCAAAGTGCGTACTGTTGCGCGAACGCATGTATGTAATTAAATATACGTACGCGCCAAATGTACGGAACGCAAAGAAAACTTAATTCGAGGTCGATAGAAAGAGAAACCTACATCTAATTACTTCAATATCCCGGCGACTTTCCACTCTAAAACGAATATCTCTTAATCTGTTCAAGGCAATGTTGAAATCAATTAGATTTAGAAATTTCAAAATAAATTACTGTGTGATCCAAAAATAAATAAAACCAGAATTTTTTTAAGGCCAGAATGTACTCTCCTTCACTTTGACAGTGATTCCATTTATGTCATTACCCTGAATGTCCAAAAGAGAACACAAAAGCGAATAAACGTCTACTCCACATGGTCTGCCCACATAAGCACTTTTATCAAATGTACATGTGCCACTAACTTGTGTTTATACCGCTTGCAACAATTTAAATAAATAATTTAAGGGCCAGTATTACGAGTTGGCCAGTTTTTGTAATCTTAGAATCATGAAAGCGAAATTTAACTATACCTACATAATAAAATTAAAGCCAGTATCACAGAAATCAAGAAACGATACAAAGAAACAAAATAGTCATTAACGTAAAAAAGTGAAAAAAATGATTTTAGACAAATTAAACATTCTACATTAAATTTAATCCAGTTTAAATTTTTATTAGTCTACGTCGTTAGCTCTCAGCAAAAACAGCGTATTTCACAAAGCATCTATTAAGATAAAATAATATTATTTCAAGTTTGCGCATCATTAGATACTAATCATTACTCATAAAAAGAATGTTATCTACAAATTCATAAGCGTTTGTACACAAAACTGCGAATCTGCACAGACAACTGTAACGTGAATCGCTGCAATGAGATTTCACGCGGAAAGGCATTTCTCCCTTTCATGATTCAGGTGTTTCAAAGCAAAAAAAAAACTTATTTCGTTCTTGGGATGCTTTGTGCGATTCGCAAGAGCTCGCAGTTCTGTGTACAATCTCTAAATTTTGGTGATCTATGATTGTATAGTGAAATATTATGTGTCGTACAGACAGTAGAGACACTGCTCGCTCGTAATGTCCGTAGGGGCGGGGCAGTGTTGAATCATTATAGGTATATTCATCTATACATATAAAACAATACTGTGACAACAATACTGACAGATAACAAAACAATACCGACAGGTAACGCACAGCCTAAACCCTTGGACCTACAGACTTGAAATTTGGAGAGAATGTTCTTTTTGTATTCTAGGGGAGCACTAAGAAGGGATTTTTTTCTAATTCCACCCCTAAAGAGGCGAAATGGGCTGCCAAAGTTTGTATGAAGAAACAAAAACGTGTGGCCCGATTCAAACAAAACTTGATGTAAATACTCTACAAAGCAAACAAATAAACACCTTTTTCAAGATTTTCTGATAATTAATTAATTATTACATATAATAGCAATTGCTAAGAGGGAGAATTGGGGGTAGGAAATTTCTCGAGTTCTCTAGATAAGCACTAAAAAGGGATTTTTCGAAATTCTAATCCTAAAGGGGTGAAAAGGGGTGCCAAAGTTTGAATGGACACTTAACTATATATCAACGCACAGCCCAAACCGCTGGGTCTAGAGATTTCAAATTTGGAACCTTACGACGTCTAGGAGTGTACTAAGAAAGAATTTTTAAAATTCCCACGGGAAAGCGAGATATACGCAACGAAGTTGCGAGGGTTTTACTGATCCGCTGAGTCTAGAGATTATAAATTTGGAATATAGGTTCCTTACGACGACGTCTAGGAATGTACTAAGAGAGGGTTTTTCAAAATTCCTACGGGAAAGCGAGTTATACCCAATCGTAGTTGCGAGGCGTAGGATTTAGGTTCCTTATAAGGACCGGACCGAAACGGATCGGACCAGCTAGGTTACTCTGCATAGCAATCGCGATTTTAATTTCAATTCTGTACAATTTCAAATGCAAAATTAACAGCAAATCCTAATTCGTACCATTAAAATTTTATACTTTACTAACTATTTGGTTAACATACAATCCGATTTCATATAGTTTAGTATTTAGTTAGCGCTAGTTTAGCTGTAAACAGTTCCTAAAATTAACAATCCAATGGCGATCGTGCGGAATTATCTCCAAGAGTAAGGGGGCTGATCGGACCGGATGGAACGATACCGTACTGTATCCGGCTGTGCCGGACCGGACCGGACCGGAATTTGTTTCTGAAGAAAAATATGCTAATTGTTAGTAGGCCACGCGGGCGAAGCCGCGGACCGAAGCTAGTTATATATAAAAGTGAAGTATTGTAATAAGCATTGTAATTAATAACTACAAAATGCTTGTTAAAGTAAAATACACATTGTATTAGCACAGAACAAAAGTAACACATAAAATGGAAACTTATTAAGAATCCCACGAAATATTCATGGGATATAAAGCCGAAAGTTTGTGTGGATGAATGTTTGTTACTATTTTACGCCAAAACGACTTGACAGATTTAAAGTTTGGTACACAGGTGGTTTATGACTGGGATTCAAACTCATCGGAGAGTAGGATCCCGGATATCAGATCGCGGCCAACAACTAGTACCTATTTATCTTTACATAGTATAAAATGAAGTCGTCTGTCTGTCCTTATGTATGCTTAGATTTTTAAACTACGCAACGGATTTTGATGCGGATTTATTTTAAATAGATAGAGTGATTCAAGAGGAAGGTTTATATGTTTAATACATTCCGAAATTCCCATTGGAAAGCAAAATAATAAAGTTTAAGAACAATATTTTTTTATTTGAAAATTAATCATGCCTGCACTATATACATGATGAAAATGCTAGTAATTAAAATAGCGGATAACTTCGATAATATGAAGTCCGAAATGGAAGGGCGAGGCATGGGCTTCCACCAAGCAGGTGCGTAACGGGACAAGCCCACCACACCATTCCCACCGCTGTTTTCTAAAAAGTTTTACAACAGCGAATACGGATTGTCAATAACCAGTAAAGCTTATAAGACGTTTTGGGGAGTAACTACAAAATTTCTTAGAACTCACAGCAAATATAATCAGAAAGTTATTATAGGAGTAGGAATAATTGAAAGGACTCCCTAAGATGAAAGGACTCCTATAATAACCTAGGGAGATGGCAACAATTGCCGAAAACCACAGTCCATTACAAATACTATTGGGACCGATACACAAGTTGTTGTTTACTAATTTAAATCTAAAGGTGTCACAAAATAATAGGTCCGTTTTGACATTTATCATCGCGGCGTAAAATAGTTACTTCTATGTAATAATTGTTAAAAAAAATACTATAGCCTATTTTTTTTTAACAAACGAGCACAGATGATATTACCATACGACTCGGTACTCCATACTTACGACAAATCGATCCAAGTTTGTATGAGTATGTGGTCGATTTGATCATGCATTATAAAGTGCATCGGATTAAAGTACCGATTAGAAAATTTAACTTAAGCTTTATTATTGTAGGTACCTATTTTTAAATGAAACAATGGTACGAAAGGTCAATTTGTAACTTAATATTTTTAGTTACAATTTTAAACACACATTCAGTCATTTTCTTCGGACGATCAGCCAAAATCGTCAGTAGAGCTATCGTCATCTGTATACATAATTATATAACTAGCTGACCCGGCGAACTTTGTTCCCTAAAAAGACTGAGAACGTAACTGTTTTTGAGATGTTTCGTAATAATTAATGTTGTTTCAGGTTTCAAGTACCGCTCAACCGGACTAAGATTTTTGTACGAAAGTAAAAGCTTGATAACCGTTCGTGTTGACTTGTGAGGGATATTACTTCTACTTCCATGCCCAAATGCAAAGCGCAAATGAAGAAACTACTGTATATAATTTTGTTAAAAATTTATAAAAAATAATTATACATATATAATAAGCCTTTTCCCATAGTTTTCTAAATGGATCCCCACATTTTTTCAATCAAGCAAAAATTTGCAAAAATAGCTGCACAATGAGTCATATTACGGAATTATTTATAAAACAATTGTGATGTTTACAAAAATAGTATGGAAAATGACAGATACCTGGCAAATGTAAGGAACGGTAGACAAACGCGACATCTGAAGTGAGCAAAAGGCAGTTTTTAACCCCATTAATTATTATTTGATTGTTGCTTTCAGTTTCGTTCCAAGTTACATTCTAGGCTCTTTCTCAAATGTCAAAATGGACCTAAGAGTATTAGATTGTGAAACCTTTAGTAATATAGATTGCAAAACCCTAAAGACATGATAATGAGAGCGTCTCCTAAATTGAGATTATGATGTATGTGATCTATTATAATTTATTAATAACAGTAAAATATTTTTTTCGATATCTTTGAAAATTACGAAGTTATTAGCTTCCTTTTCGAGTATACCTAACGCTCTCCTAGCTCGTGACGTCATTCGACATAAGCGCTCTTTCACTGTGTACGTGCAGTGAGACGCGTGACGTCACACGCTATAACTATATTTCGCGCTTTGGTAGTCACCTATCGAGGCTCATAACTTTAATAATAATTAATATATTTCAAAAATTCAAAAAGTAGTATTCTTTGTACTATGCTTAACTAAATCCGTTTCCATTAAAAGTAACATGATGTTTTACTATAGGCGAAGCTCTCATTCTCTCTGATTGCGACAAGATCAGAATAATAAACTGTATTCATAAAGAACACACGTCATACCACATAATTATGCGCGTGAATAATGTATTATTATTTGGTAATTTAACATTTCTGGAACATCCATTGTTTGTACCTATTCTATTACGTAGCAATACTTATATTACAGTATTTCTCATGTTCACATTTTGATGTTAGACAATACCCGGAAATTAAAATACTACGTTAAAACCAGAAGCAAGTAAACGAAATATCTTTCGTTTTACATCCATTACGCTACAAACATTGAAAAAAGACAAAATAATTATTTGTAAATAAAATTTAGATAATATTAATACACATTTCCTATAAAATTCGACAAATGTCAGTTTAATTAACAAATTTACTATGCCATGCTATTATTTTAGTGGAAGGCCCGCCGTCCGCGTGTTGACTCGAATTGGATACGCTCGCAAGATGCTGCCATGTTTTCTGTAAGGTTCGTATACCATCAGTCAAGTTGTAGTCAAGTCAACATGAAGACGGAGGGCCTAAACCGACTGCTTATACAATTGGTCAGTGCAAAAAATCATTTACATGAATCGGCGCGAGTGAGAATCTAAATGTTACAGATTGAAATATAGAAGTAACTGATATCTGACATGACCTTTTGATATTAGCAGTTAACTTAGTAAATGTTATCACATTACACATTCGACAATATTTCACGCCCGCATCACGCTAAATGTTCACTATTTTTTCTAAAAAAAAACTTGTGATCAACGGAGTTATTTCTCATCTCGCATCTTTGCTCGTGGTATTCAGTTACTAGACAACAAATAACACACATAAAATCACAAGCAATAAATTTGGTGCCATACTGTACTGCTTGCAAGGGGTCTGTAATCAGAATTAATAACTTAAAGGTAACCTACTTATGTGTATAACATAATTCATTCGACAGAAAATAATAGGCTAGTTGCCGTAAAAAATGTAATTAGTCCGTCTTTTAGATTACTCTCAAAAATAAGGGCAACTCATTTTTTCATTTGTAAATTAGACCAAAAATGACAAAGATATAGCCCATTAAAGTTACGTGTGACGTAACGCCGTGTGGCATTTTTTCGCACGGGGTGACGTCAAAGGCCCACACTTCTGAATTGTTATGCCTTGTATCTTTGCTATTTTTTGTTTAATCGAAAAAAGAAAAAATACGTGTCCAATATTTAAAAAAAATCTAAAATACGGACTATCATGTAATTATTTTGACCCTGGAAGCAACCCCATTGTTTCTGCCTGACAAGCGAGGACAGATAGACGGGCGCGGAAAGCATTGGACGGCGCTTTACTTTTTAGCCAGACTGGCTGAAAGAATATCTACATACGAGTCGTAATTAAAATGATGTGTGTATCAAAAATCAAGTCATAAGAGGTGTGAGATCGCGCGTGACCGCGTGTGTTGCTCACCGTGCGATACAAATGTGCGATCTATGTAAATCATGTTTATCGTTCACATGAGCACGCGTCACCGTGCTCTTATAGACTCGATTTCAATGAACCAAAACTCTATTTTAAACAGGATCAAAATTTGTTCTCCTCTCTGCGCTGGTCTGTATGATACTCACCACAATTTAGCGACAAGTATGTAGTTTTCGAGATTTTTATACGTCATTTAGGGACTGGTTGCACTCGTGCGTTATACCAAAAAATGTTGCGCGCACCGATATTTGTGTGGAATCAATGTGAACAATAGCATATGCAGTTTTTTGCGTTTAAATTTGCGCGGCGTGAAATAATTGGTAAAATACATATTATGTAATGAATATATCATTATGTGGGACTCTATTCTAGCTGCATTATTCACTGTTTTTTCGAAATTTTAAGGATTTGTCGTTCTATATTTTAGTTCCATTGATGTAGGATTTAAAAAAAATGTTTATTGCGTTCTCGTTGATTGCTTCGGTTTACATCGAGATAAATCATAAAAATACAATTTTATTAAAGTATTCATTCGTGGTTTTACTACATTCAAATGCTAACATTATTTTCTTATGAGATCGGCCTTGGTGCTCTTTCGTTCACACTTTTACGATAGATAAAAACAAATCGTTACTCTCAAATGTAGACAATAATGCAACCAAACAGAGATAATGGAACAGAAAAAGAACTTTTCGTTTTCAATTAATTTTAAGTTTTAGTTCCATTAGATAAAATTGTCGTACTTGTATTGAAATAGCTTTAATTGTTCTTTTTCTCTCCATAGTTCGAGTTAATAAATAGTAAAATATTAAAGTTATTGTAGTTCATAATTCATTTACTTGTAATAATAAAATAAAGTATAGATTTCATGCCCAATTTTACTAACAATCCCTAAACTTAAGGAAGCACAAACCCTAAGCAAGAATTACCTTTTCATAGAAGTTTAACTGTAATCTATACGATGTTTTTTACGAAATGGGTTAGCTCACTTGGGGAGCGCCACCGTCTCACAGAATGTCGGTGTGAATTAGCATTTGGTTTCGATCGCTGAGTGAGAGATTCAAAAGCACAATACCTATCCCAACTCTTTTTACCCTATTGTCACCTTTTTTTGTAGCAGGCAAGGCTTTCCACAACACCTATCCCATCCCTTTTCAACTTATTAACACCTTTTTTGTAGCAGGTAAGGCTTTGGTAGCACCTCTGGTGTTATTTATATTCATAGACGATAGTTACTACATTCCATCAGATGGTCTGCTTGTTTATTTGCCTGCCGTAACAAAGATATAAGGGTAATTTAGGTAATACCTTACTTACCTAAGAATATACTTTGGTAGGTAAAAATGAGCATGAGATTACTACTTCCCTTTTCAAATTTATAATGTAATGTTAAAGAGAACTGTAATAACTTTATTATTCTCAAAATATTACTTACTATGAGTTGCACAAAACATTTTAAACACGTTAAGTCTCAAGGTATTTTTCCTACTTAATTTGACAAAGATAGTGTCAAATTTAGCGAGACATTAACATTAAAAAGTGTTTTTGCAACTCACCATTAATAACTACGCTAGTGTGAGCTTCATTCACAATAACCGGCAAACATCGTACTCCTTGTCACAGCATCTCCCACGAGATGCGTACATAAGATAAGGCGCGTATTGTGAACAAGGCCCTGTACTTTACCTCTCGGTCATCGGTGTACTTCTTCTAATCATTGCCGAGTTTCTCATAATACTTTTAATCTTTTTGTATCACCATCTCAAATTTATTTCAAATTATAAATAAGATGAAAGTAATTTAAAATCAACATCACTTTCGTACATGTGATAGGAAGAAAGCATTGGAGGTTTGTCCCCTGGAATAAATCCCTTATAAGATACTTAGGCCCGCCCGTGTATCGAAGTTGTTAACCCTTGCAATGGGGTCACACCTCTAGCACAACCCTCTTGCAGGTAAGAGGTGCCGGGCCTGTAGGAATAAAATACATGGCATTAATGAAGTGAATTCGACACGTGAGCCATCGAGTGCGTCACAGCTCGCGGCTCGACCGAGCTGCGCGTTTACGCTAACAGAGAGAAACAGTGTACCTTCAGAGTGAAAGCGGTGATGCATTATGATGGCTCAAGTGAGCTTATACTAAATAGTAATGCAATAGTGATCCTACCTTGAGCAATGTATTAATTTCCCTCAGAGATGTGATAGGGAATCCTTCTTTTTCCTTTTCCATTTTTAGTCGTTTTAAAGCGACTATTTCATCAGTGGTCTTGTCGCGGGCTCTGTAAACAACTCCATATGTCCCTTCCTCTATTCTATTGAGACATTGAAACTCCTCAACTGACCGACAACCCTATAAAATGACAACAATTAATAAGAGTAATAATAACATTTTTAAAAAATCTACAACCCTGGTTAATTCAAAATAGAAGAATAAATTTACCTTTTATGTATGCATTTTGACGTGAATACATTAAATTGGGATGCCAGGTTAGAAATAGTAGGTAAATGAATACAGGATAGGATTCACACACGTATTCACGTCACTCGTAATAGTCAAACCATTTTTTTGGTTTCATAACATCTTAATTCTGATAGCACAAAGAAACTATGAATTTTATTATCTGCATGTACAAAATAATTATACCATGAAATGATTTGACATTGCAGGCTTAGTTAATCCATACATGTCTGTCAAATCATTCCGGGCTTTTAACAAAAAAATAAATATATCAAAAATGAGTTTCATAATCACATGGTTTATACCTGTAGGGCTGGAAAATATGGCGGTAATGCACTAATAGCTTCTTCTTTTAACTTGGTTTTCTCTTGATCCTCCTCAACCTTTTCTTCTTCTGGAGGTTTGCCATTTTCACCGGGCGGTGGTGGTGAAAATGAATGGGATCTACTTCTACTTTTGGATCGCGAAAGAGATCTGTAAAATAATATTATAATTTAAGAGTGGTAGGGCATAGCGGATAATCCGCTCAAATTGGAGCAGCCCGTCTGAGGAAGGACCTCCACCTTACAGTAGATCGTACAAATAGCATTGGTCTCGGCCATGTCGGTGAGTAAGGCCTACAGAGCTCCACTTTTTACAGGGTCGGCAACGCGCGAGTGATACCCCCGGTATTGCAAGCGTCCATAGGCTACGGTGACTGTTTACCATCAGGCGTTAGTGCTTAGTTAGTGTTTAGTGGTATAAAAAAAATTATATGTATTGAAATGTAGCCCAATAGTGTCGCGTCAAACGTGAATGAACACAAACGCTAAGCAAAGGAGATGCCAACAAGTATTTAGATGTGTTCGATTGAAGATCATGAGCTTCATACTTTGGAAAATATTATAGATATTATTTAAATCATGTCAGTGAACATTTATGCTTTCTCTCGCTCCCCTAAAGATACACATTGCTGCTTCACTCCGTTATTCTGTTATAGGGTTGTATTTCCCCGGTCGAGTTAGACCATTCATAAATGCTCTACCAAAAATGTTTGTTGGGTATATGTTTTTGGTATTTGATATCCAATGCAAAATGATAATGTATGAACAAAATGCTTACCTTCTAAACTCATGTGACGATGGGCTACCATGAACAGATTTTGGTGAAGGTGACTTAGACTTTGGTTTCGGTTTATCACTCGGTTGGTCTTTCACATCATCCTTTTGAGGATTTTGGTTATCAACATTTTCATCCTCTTCTTCAGACTTAGAATCAACATCTGAATCTGATGCTGTACTGGAACTCTCATCTGTATCAGTATTAGTATGTTCACCTGTAAATATGAAGTACATTACAGATTGATGAAACTACGAAAAATAAAATACATACATAACATCATTTCAGAAATAAGAAGTCCACTGCTGCCACGTCTGGATATAGGCCCCCAAATACATACATATAATTTTGTAAAAAAGTAAGCTGCTATATCAGTTAATAAATCAGTTCAATCACCTCACACCAGAACCAACACATAGATTTATACAGAACAAAAAATTTACTTTTTGGTATAAAGTACCATATTCAAATTATTTTGTAGCCTCTTGTGTTCCAATGCAAACATCTTTCAATTATAATACTATATATATAATAATGCATTTTATGATATTACAAATAGATACATGTGTACATAGAAATAATAATAATACAAGTTTGTGTACTAACCATCTTCAACTTCAGAGTGTGCTGATTCACTCTTCATTTCAACATCACTAGCATCAGATACAGTTACAACAGAATCTCCATAATTAGGAGAGTTGTTTGACTTAGTTTTCTTGTTAGATGTATCATCTGCAGAGACGGAGCGTTTTCTTCCACGGCGTCGATGCTGTTCCCGCCTAGCAGCCAGTTCCTGGCGTGATTCATGTTTCCTTTTTTCCATTTCTCTATCTAAAATTTAAAAATATATATTTTTTTAATTGTTCTCTCCTTTCCGAATAGCATGTTCCTCAACTAAATAGTCTTATTTGACAGTCATAGGTTTGACATTTCTTAATTGGCGAAAAGATTTTAATAGAAAATGGTGAGATCGGCACTGAGTTCTGGCTATGAGTTCTGGTTTGTTTCATTAATTATAAGATAGGTTATGGCCTCTTCTACACATACAATACAAATACTCTGTGAAAATCTACGGATAATATGAGTTGATCACAGCCATCAGTGTTGAGTGAGTAAAATCTTATCAGAAAGTGATATAACAATCCCTTAAAATATAAAAAAGAAACTGCCAAATACATTATAATAATTCTTACCTGCTTCTATTAATCGTTTTCTTCTTTCCTGCTGATGTTTATCCAGTGATGAATGCCGATCTATTCTACCTTCTTTCTCTGAATAATCTTTTGTTTTTGATTCCTGACTTTGCAATTCCTTAGATATCCTCTTGCTGAGCAATCGAGATCTCAAATCTTCTAATTCTTTGTCTCCTGATGACCTATCTTTGTTTTCTTTTTCACTACTATGATTAGGATGCCCTTCTTCAGCTAATAATCTTAACCTGGATTCTATTCTTTCATTATCAGCATTGACGCGTTTTCTATCATTCTCTGCATATTTAAATTGTCTGTCTCTATTTACATACATTTCTCTATCTCTTTGTAAGTCTTTATCTTTGTAAGATTCCTTTTCCCGGTAAGCTTCTCTAACCCTGCCTGCTTCTCTAAATGTGTTATCTTTGTACATTTCTCTTTCTTTATAATGCTCTCTTTCTCTGTATGGATCCTTGTCCCTGTAAAACTCTTTTTCCTTATAGGCATCCTTTTCTCTCATTTCCCTTTCTCGATACTGTTCCTTATCTCTTATGTCTTTCTCTCTGTATGCTTCTCTCTCTCTATACATTTCTTTGTCTCTATATCCATCTTTCTCCCTGTATGTCTCCTTATCCCTGAAGCTTTCCTTATCTCTGAAAGCTTCCTTGTCTCTAAAAGCATCTTTATCTCTGAAAGCTTCCTTGTCTCTGAAAGAATCCTTATCCCGAAATGCTTCCTTCTCCCTATAAGCTTCCTTTTCCCTATATCCCTCTTTGTCTCTATATGCATCTTTCTCTCTATAAGCTTCCTTTTCTCTATATGCTTCTTTCTCTCTATAGGCTTCTTTTTCTCTATAAACTTCTTTTTCCCTATAAATTTCTTTCTCCCTAAAAGTCTCTTTATCCCTATAGTATGGTTTCTCTCTGTAATACTCTTTGGGCATGTCTTCACGTTCAGGGTTTTTTATTACATCTCTTTTTGACTTCTCAGGCTTTTCACGTTCCCTGTAGAAAAATGTTTTTGGTTTGGTTTACAACACCCCCAATGTCAGATGACCAACCTTAAATCATTCATTATAGATACACAAGAATGGCAAATAATTATGAAAATTTCAAATTCTTGAAGTACATAGCATTAGTATAAGGATGTATTATTTGGTCTTTTTACAGATCTATTACATTATCCTGTTTATTTCTTGCATAAAACACAGAAAATCTATTTTAAAAAAATTTACATAAATAAATGGACTAAATAATAATCTTTAAAAAATGTAAGGTCATGTTCTTATTATTATAATATATTACATAAAAGAAAGAAATATAACATAAAAATACACATATAAAGTTCTGAAAATTTTTAATGCAATTTTGGGAATGAAGTAACTAAAAGTTTAAAACAAGCAAAAGAAATTGTATTTTATGTATTTCTATTGTAGATATACCTAATTTTAATTTGATTATTTGAATAATTGTTATCAAATTGCACTCTCATATTGAGCCTTTTTCATAATGACCGGGCATTACATTATAATGCTCAATCCAAGGTGATTGAGCATTATATGTAATTATATGTAATGTCCATAACATAATATATATATTTTTTTATATATACAACGCAGGTGGCAAACAAGCATACGGTTGACCTGACGGTAAGCCTATAGACGTTTGCAATACCGGGGGTATCACTCACGCGTAGCCAACCTTCCCAAGTGGAGCTCTGGAGACCTTACTCACCGTAGGAAAACAACATGGCCGAGACCAATGCTATTTGGCTACGATCTTCTTTAAGGTGGAGGTCCTTCCCCAGATGGGCTGCTTTGATTTGAGCGGATTATCCGCTGTGCCCTACCTCTCTTAAAAATGACATGAATTTGCAAAAAACACACATGCATGAAATTGTGTAAGTGATTATCTTGATTGAAAACCATGTTGATTTTATCTTGATTATATGGATGGCGTGTCCAGTCACCATGTAAAAACAATTATAAATTAAATACAATGTGACTGCATTATCTGATGATAGGGTGAAGTTAAGCAAGATTTGACCCTACTTGTGTTATTGGTACCAAACAATTAAAAAACATTTATTTAGTTTTTTTTTATCTACATAGAAAACAGCCAGTTAACCTACTGAAACATGTTTAATCAGAAAAATGTTTGCCTTGTGCGGGGTTTAAACCCATGACTGATCCTTTTAGCAATGGAGTTAATTTCACCAAGCTGTTGGAATATAGTTAAAACAGTCTTGCTATGATTACTTACCTATAAAGATGTTTCTTATCTTTCCTAGATGTATCTTTATATCTGTCTTTTCCAGATCTCTTGTGGGCCCTTTTGTCTCGATGTGAAGAGTGAATTACAGCCTGTGGTGGTTTAATTACCAATGAATCTGCATTGTCACGATCCTCATCAGACAAACTATAACAGAAATTGCAAATAAACATTAAAATCTTATATTTATAAATACATATATAAAAAATGGGACAAATTATACCTTAATATTATGTAATATTTTTAGACAAGTACTCACTACACAAGGAAACAAAAGTAGACAAATCCTCTTGTATTCAACCGGTACCTAATAATGTAAGTATTAGTAGGAAAGCTTAGGAAAGTAATAGCAAAGCTATAATAGATAATAGTTTGTATGTTGTAAGTAGTAAGTATAGGGGAAAACCACTGTTTTAAACATATAACAATTACGCACCTCACAAAATCGATTTTTGATTAGGTTCTATAATAAAATAAAATAAAAAAATTGTCAGACAAGGATAACTTGAATTCACAGCACGTTTTCCTGTTGCTCAACTTTAATGTAAAATCCAGTCTTAGGAAACAATAGGAAAGATCCACCAAGCTTTATAGAAGTATATTACAGTTATGCCCTTAGTGCAGGCATGAAATAAAACCAAAAAGATCGTCGTTAAAAATGCATGTAAAAAGCCATGTACCACCATGTAAAGTACATATCGCTACATGCTATGCACAAAAAGGTTTTTCTCATAAATAAACGCAACAACTCTACAAAAGGATAAACTCTACAATAGATAATAAATATTAATTTACCAAACACGACATACCTAAAATCCATTTCGTCTTGCACAGGACTGCGTGCTAATTCACCATCCTCACTTTGGTCATCCTCATAATTACTCATGATTCAGCGATTGATAATGATAACTATTTACAAACTATATATACGCAACTAAATAAAAGTTTCTGTTCAATAATTGAAATACAATAATAAAACACTAATAATTTTATCGCAATTCAAATTTCACTTCAACACAAAAAGCACGCACTACAAAATGTTCGCCATTTTGATTTCCCTTTGCTTGGCAGTTTCCTCATCATTCATTTGCATACCATAGACATTTTTTTTTCGTTCGATTCCGTTTCGATTTGTAGAAAAGGCAGGATCACATCTCGGACTTGCCTTAAGTCGACCATAGACATTTTCTAAAAGTGATGGCGGAAACACACTACCGTGTCGGGGCCTGTCGTGTCGCGCTCTGTCGTGACGGTGGGTGTGCAGTTGCACACTGGCGGAAACACACTACCGTGTCGTGTCGCGCTCTGTCGTGACGGTGGGTGTGCACACTTACGTGTCGTGTCGGGGCGCGATTCTGTTCAGAAATGAACGAAATAAACGCCAGACGTTTATTTCTTTCATTTCTGAACAGAAGCTCGCAGTGTTTGCCTTTGTCTGGGTGTTTTCTATAATGTATAACGGTATTTATTTACAAAAAAATGTATTTAAGTCTATTTATCAGGAATCTACTACCTAGTAACTCATTATCACGCTGCAAAAACAAATTTAAAAAAAAGCGTCCACTTGTTCGCGACACGAACCGCGCGCGAGTATAGAAACACATTTGCAGGGCGTGTCGTGTCGCGTCATAACCCCAACCCCACCGCCGCCCGTGGCGCAATCGGCGGCCAGCAGTCCGCGCCACGACAGAGCGAGTCACGACACGACACGCCCTACAAATGTGCTCCTAACCATTATAAAATGTATGAACGCGATATGCTTCTGGCGCGACACGACACGCCCCGACACGGTAGTGTGTTTCCGCCATGAATCGAACGAAACGAAACATGAAGCCTCTACCACACAGGTGCGATCTTTCCGGCCGGAAAGATCACATGCGATATTGCGATAATGCGGTCCGATATCTTGCACACAGCTGAGATATTACCGGCCGGTCTTTCTTACGAGAAGAGCGTCTTGAACTTGCGATATTATTGCACCTGTGTGTACGGTTTTGCGTTCTACTGGTCGGTACATACATCGCATATGCAATATCATTCCTTGCACACAGCTGCGTTTTTACCGTCCGATATTTCTTCGAGAGAAGGCTGATTATACACGCGTAAACTAAATTTTAACTTAATTTTAAGAATTTAATAAGTTGCAAGTTAAAATTTAGTTGTTTACTTAATTGAATTTTTTTTCTAATTTTCGGCGAAGTAGGTGAAAAGAATAAATAAATAAACTAAAGAAAAATACAATAAAAAAAGAATAAATAAACTAAAACCAAATTACGTCCTTGTCATACAAGTACAAACGTTATCATCGCAGGCGTGCGGCCATCCTAATACAAAATGTACTGAATGTTATAGGGGCTGATTGTTGGAATAGTAACACACACAACTTTTACGTAACATTCATGTATTTCTTTTTAAAACTTCACTTATTAAAACAATTTGATCTCCCCATTACTAAACACTTACTAATCAAGATTTATATTCTAAACATGAAAAGACTCTATAAATACATTTTTATCTAAATATATGTTTCCTACTAAAGTGTCATAAAAAGACTGAACTGAAATCTAGACAACTTGTCTTGTCTGTCTAATTTAGAAAACTCCAATTTTAAATCTTTCTTCATATCAAACATTTTATAACCGGCCAGTCAAATACAATTCCATAAACCTACAACATCCCCTCTGAATTGTATATCAACTACTTCAAATACAATTAACTATTTATGTACCTCTTCAACATCTCTTCAACACTAATCTTCTTAAAACCCATATTATATGTCCCTACCTACATCATAGCTAAATATATATAATACAAATCCACCCAATTATAAATTATTAATTAACAATCAAATTAAAATAATTAAAATATAACATAACATCATTAAACTAAATTTTGAATATCATTCCAAAATCTTACACCTACTTTAACATAATAATTAGAGTCCACAGTTAACTAATTATCACTGATCACTCACAATAAACTTCCTCAATCTTAAGAACTTAGTTCTATCAAGTCCTTTTGTTAAAATATCTGCAATTTTAGAGTTGGTCGGACAATAAAAAATTTCAATTAAATTTTGATCAATCTTTTCTTTAATAAAATGATATTTAACATCTATATGTTTACTTCTCCTACTGAATATACCATTTTTAATCAAAACAATAGCCGACTGATTATCCACATACAATTCTGTTTTTGGAACTTTACCGATCAATTCTTTATATAAACTTTGAACATACAACAAGTCTTTAATACATTCTGCAGCAGAAATATATTCTGCCTCTGTTGACGAAAGAGCAGTGACGGACTGCTTCCGTGAACACCAGTGTACAGGTCCACCACTATACAAAACAACAAAGCCAGTTGTGCTTTTCCGTGTATCTGGATCACCTGCGAAATCTGCATCACAATATGCCCTCAGTGTCAAATCATTTCCCTGCAGATAACGAATTCCTGAGTCTACAGAACCTTTGAGATACCTAAATAAACTTTTTGTATTCGAGAAATCATTTAAATTTGGACATTCCTGATGTCTACTACAATAACCAACCTGAAAAGCTATATCCAATCGTGTTTTATTAACTAGATATAATAAAGAACCTATTAATTGTCTATATCGATGCACATCACTCTCTTTACCTTTCCCCTCTTGATGTGTGTCGATTAAGATATCCGCTGAGCAGATTTCTTTAATATCATTAAAACCATTTTTCTTTAATAATTCATCAATATAAGATTTCTGATATAATTTAATATAATTTTCATCTAATAAAATATCAATTCCAATAAATTTCTCAACTTTATCAAATTTCCTCATTTCAAATTCTTTTTCTAATTGTTTTATAATGACATTTAATTCATTCTCATTACTACCAATTAAAATACCATCATCAACATAAATTGCTAAATATATTTCCTTTTCTTTATATATTTTATTTTCAATTGGATTCCAGATTTTATAACCACTATTTGTAAAACCAACTAACAAACCCTTTTTGCATCGCGAATCCAGCTTCCTTAAGCCACTATTTATTTTAAAATAAGCTAACGAACCGAAAATATTTAAATGTTTTAGATTTGGAATTCTATTAAACCACATTTCTGCAGGCGTTTTATTATTAATAGTATTTGAACATCTATTTGTCAAATATGTCGCAGTCATTGCTGCTTCGCCCCACAACGCTTTAGGTAAATTAAATTCAAAAAGTAAAGCTCTTGTTCTTTGCATTATTGTTAAATTCAAACGTTCAGACTTTCCATTATATTGAGGAGTATGCGCAATTGTAAAATCAATTTCAATACCTTTATGTATGCAGTAATTTTTAAATCGTTTATTATTATATTCTCCACCGTTATCGCACCTAAATATTTTAACTTTCTTATTAAAATGATTTTCCGCTAAATTAATGTAATTAATAATTTTTGTGTATGCTTCATCTTTTGTTTTTAAAAGAAATATTTTCGCAAAATGTGTGTAATCATCTAAAAAAGTTATAAAGTACCTATAGCCATCCCATGTTTCAGGAGTAATTGGTCCACAAATATCACTATGAACAATTTCTAAAGGTTCTGTAGCTCGGTGTCTAACAGATGAAAATGGTTTTCGACAAAGTTTGGCTTTAATGCAAACTTCGCAGTTGTCCACTTCTTTATTATCTCCAATATCCAATCCATTTACCAAATTTTTCGTTTTTAGTACTGGCGTATGTGCCAAAGCTCGATGCCAAAAGTTTAAATTTCTCCCCAATTTTGAAGTAGTAATACAAGCATTGACTGACCTGTTATCCCGTACAGTGTACCTGTTAGCTGCTGATGCACTGACGCTGACGTAAAACAGTCCGTCGCTCCTCCTTGTACCACTTAAGTAGACTACATTCGTGGCTGAATCTACAATTTCACATTGGTCGATTAGAACAGTTTGCCGTTTCCAGACAAAACTTGGAATAATGCGAGTTATTTTTACAATATTTGCAATTGTACTTTCCTGTGCAATTTGTGCTCAAGTGTCCTTTTTCCAAACATTTGAAACATGTTTTATCTCTATTTTCTGTAAGTTTGTTTGTTCTGCAAAATTTCGAAATATGTCCGATCTTTCCACATTTGAAACATTTCCTTTGAATTAGGAACGCTGGTTCAACTTCATTTCTTTTGTTTTCTGACATTTCAATGTCATTCTTCATGTTATTCTTTTGTTCTGCTATTATTCTAGAAATTAAATTTATTCTTGTTTTCTCATCTTTATGCGTAGATTCCCACGCAGTTTTGAAGAATCTCATGCTCGCTGGTAATCCGCTGAGGATCTTCGAGATAATTTGAATTTCTTCAATTTCAGATCCAAGAATTTTCAATTTAGTCGTTATGTTCTCTAATTTACTAATGTCTGTTAAAATATCATTTTCCGAAAATTTATAATTATAGAATTGTTCTAAAAGGTTACATTTTTCCGTATCGGAATTGCCACAGAAGATTCTATTCAATTTATCTAGTATTTCTTTTGTTGTATCTATATCTATAATGTGACATAGATATTTTTCAGCAATATTTGCAAAAATGATTAATTTGGCTTGTGCATCCTTTCTTTCAAAATCTTTCGGTTTTTCCTCATTGAAAATATCCGAAATCCCTCTAGCTGCCAATGCAATCATTAATTGTTTCCTCCATAACGAGAACTCACCTTCATTTTCCAATCTGGGAATTCTTCCTTGTGATTCACACATTGTTGTAGTTATTTCTCTACCATACTATTCCAACATCATAATTGTTATGCCCACTGGGCCCATAACCTGTTATAGGGGCTGATTGTTGGAATAGTAACACACACAACTTTTACGTAACATTCATGTATTTCTTTTTAAAACTTCACTTATTAAAACAATTTGATCTCCCCATTACTAAACACTTACTAATCAAGATTTATATTCTAAACATGAAAAGACTCTATAAATACATTTTTATCTAAATATATGTTTCCTACTAAAGTGTCATAAAAAGACTGAACTGAAATCTAGACAACTTGTCTTGTCTGTCTAATTTAGAAAACTCCAATTTTAAATCTTTCTTCATATCAAACATTTTATAACCGGCCAGTCAAATACAATTCCATAAACCTACAACACTGAAAACAGATATCGCATTATCGCATGCGATATTTCCGGCCGGAAATATCGCACCTGTGTGTTTAGGAACGCTTACCGTAATATCCCAGGATCGCAGCGTTGACCGAACGGTAGACCGCATGCGATATTGCGATCTACTCTACTGTCTACTTCCATTGCTGCGGTATTACCGCAGCAGTTTACTCCAAGCCAAGGCCATCCTATACAAAATGTACTGAAAACAGATATCGCAATATCGCATGCGATCTTTCCGGCCGGAAATATCGCACCTGTGTGGTAGAGGCTTTTATCCCTGATGTTGAACAACGGAAGGCACGTCGAACTTTTTCCTAGCATTAATATAGCTCTTGTGCCATAAAGTTTAGACAATTTAACACAACCAAGTCAGCTTTATGAACACATTTCAAACCTCGTCATGGACACACAACGGTGGAAGCATTGTGATTGAAGTTTGTGATCAGGAACTTAAATCCTGTTGACCTTTTCTGAAGAAATTTTGCTATCATCTTTCTTCGTGGCGTCTTGACTCAGAGACTGTTTACTGAGTCGAGATAGCATGAATACGCTGCTGCTTTGAATTTAAACTTGAAGATGGCACAATGGAATCTTCGTCTGAAGTCCGATTGTCCGATTGCCAAACGAAAGAAAAAAAGATATAATAATAATCTGTCATTTTGACAAATTCATACATTGCTTGCTGCAGGTGAGAGTGAGACCCGAAGTTAAAAAACAAAACAAATAATGTTATTGGACACGGTATTATTGACATTATTATATTGTTTGTTTCATTAAAAACAATCACTCACCAACACAAATTATAATTTCTATATCCATTTTCCTTTCTGCAAATTTCAACTATGGTTTGGTAGATCCAGACGGTTATCGTAATATTGGCAAATTACAAAAGACCTTGAAGAGATCTCATCTAATTTATTAATTAGTTGTATTATATTTTAACGACACTTCGCTAACGCCCCGTAATTATTTGTTTTAGTGTAAAAGTTAATAATTTTACACATTTGTAAAGGTGTAGTACGTACGTAACGTAGTGCTGTGTTATTACTATGAAGTTTACCAATAAATAATAGACTGTGCTGTATGTTTTATGGAGAAGATGTTCTAAACTGTAACATAGTAAAGTATTGTTTTCTACACGAAACACTATGATGGTAAGTAAATTAATCAATAGATATTCTCCCTTCAATTATATGAAAACATTAACTTTAATAAATAAGTTCAATGACATTAACTGTTCTTAAAATTTATTTAAATTGGCCTATTACAAGCTTATTATTTTTATTCTATTTATATGGTATTCGACCGTTATACATTTTATACAGTTATTACTAATACCATGAATGATAATAATATGAGCGACACTCTTAACACAGGTACTTTCATACTTAAAAGGAGTTCCCAGCCACAAGTTAACGATACATGTAAAAGATACTAAAACCATTAATTTTAAAAGTATAATATATAGTGCATGTAAACATGAAAGGAAATTATAATTAATGTGTTCATAGTTATGCCTTTCTCTTCATGATATTTAAAACCTTGAGCCTAGGTTTTTATAGTCAAGGTCTGATTTGAATGTCACCTAGTTATAATAGGTCTTTACCTATGAAATTGCCGTTCTGCAGTACTGACCATTTCAAATCAAAATAATTTTTGTTTGGCTAAAGAATTCTAATTTCAAATTAATTTTATTTTAAAAACATGGAATTCTTTTTCCAAAAGTAGTCATTTGTTTATTGATTAGTGTTACATTTTCATCGCATTTCAATCTTTTTCGTCATCATGGATACGTTAAAAATTCGAGTAATTATGGAATATGAGTACCGTCGTGGCAGCAACGCGGCAGAAGCGGCACGCAACATCAACGACGTTTACGGAGCTAACACTACAAACCAACGCATCACCTGTTATTGGTTTGCTCGCTTCCATTCTGGAAATTTCGACCTGAAAAATGAACCTCGCGGTCGTCCGAAGACTTTGGTCGACAATGACGAATTAAAGGCGATTGTGGAAGCTGATGATACACAATCTACGGCTGAATTAGCAGCAGCTTTCGACGTTAGCGTCAAAACAATATTGGTCCATTTGCGTCAAATTGGCAAGGTAAAAAAGTTTGACAAATGGGTGCCCCACGAACTCAATGATCGCCAGCGCGAAGTACGCGTCGAGACGTGCCATGCACTGCTCAACAGACACACAAATGAAGGAATTTTGAACCGCATTGTTACCTGCGATGAAAAATGGATTCTGTTTGATAACCGCAAGCGCTCAGCAAGTTGGTTGGATCCTGGTTCAGCACCTAAACAATGCCCTAAACGAAAACTTACCCCTAGAAAAGTGATGGTCACTGTTTGGTGGTCTAGCGCCGGTGTGATTCATCACAGCTTCTTACCAAACGGGGTGAGCATTACTGCAGATGTGTACTGTGAAGAACTGAACACAATGATGGAGAAGCTGGCACATCTCCAACCAGCATTGATCAATCGCTCGTCTCCGCTGCTCCTACACGACAACGCGCGACCTCATACTGCACAGCAGACGGTCTCCAAGTTGCAAGAACTGGGGTTGGAAGCTCTCCGTCATCCACCCTACTCACCAGACCTTGCGCCTACAGACTACTACTTTTTCCAGAATTTGGATAACTTTTTGGCGGGAAAAAATTCAATACCCGAGAGGCAGTACAAAATGCCTTTAAAGAATTTGTTGCCTCCCGTCCAGCTGATTTATTTAAGAAGGGCATCAATAAACTGCCACTGCGTTGGCAAAGATGCATTGACTGCATGGGTGATTACTTCGATTAATACAAATAAAAAATACGTGAAAAAAAATCGTTTAAATTTTTTCATACAAAACGGCAATTTCATTGGTAAAGACCTAATATTAAGAAAAACTAAGATATGAGGGACCCAGTACAAAAGCTCCACAAGGGAACGGCTTCTGTGGACCGCCCTAGTAGAAGATAACCAGATAGTTACTTAGTCTTTGTATTAACAGTTTAAATTAATTTGATTTCCTGTTCTTAACCCTACAACTTATTCGCTTGCTATGTTTCCATAATTTGAAGTTCTAACCAAATGTTGGTGACCCTATCAATAAAAATGTTTAAATATTAGTACTGATATTTTCAGAATAGTAAGATATTGACTACAATTGCCAATGCAATAGACAATAAAGAGGATGTTAAAAAGAGAACAGAGAATGGCAAGAAGATTTTACAGGACCTGTTGAATTGTGTACAAAATTCACAAAATCGTTTTGGAGGAAAATCTGAATTAGCAACAGAAGATGATATAAGGTATTTTTAGCAGTGCAATGCACTGTAGGGTTAAGGAGTCCCCTGAATCCTCGTCCCCAAGAAAAGAAGAAGGCAACTCCTTTCCTAATATGCATTTCGTTCACAAATATTTCAGCTTGACTTATGAAGAGCTGGTGCCCGCCCACGCGGTAAAAGCAGAAAGGTTTGTCTTGTGTCCATCCGAAACAACGAAATACGTAGTCCCTTTCAAAAAAGACATTAATTACTAGTTTAAATAAGGTTCAAAACTGGTTAGAATTCAACGAAAGTCAGTCCGTATTTTGGGAATTTCGTTTCATGGTTGCCCCACTTATTGTAAGTTTTATATGGGATTTGGATCACCTCCTTTAAGAATATTTGTTTTTATTTCCATGTTCAAAATCAGAATATCACTGTTATGTGAGAAATGGGAAAAGGTGTTGAGTCATGGTATTAGAACAAATCTTTCAAGCTCAGCTCTGCAAAACTTAGTCACAGCTGGACTAAACTTCACATTTAATATTATCAATATTGGTGAGTAATAAAAGATTTTCTAATTTCTTTTTTAGAATACGTTTTTTTGTCATAACAGGCAAACAAGCTAGGGAGTCACCTATTGTGAAGTGGTTTATCTAAAACACTCTAGGCGCGGCCAATCCGTTGCATACTCTCACTTACTGAACGAAACACATTTCTTTACACTGATATGATATTCTGTGAGAGTAATCTCAGGCAGGAACTACCTGATTTAAATTGAAATAATAATTTTAGTGTTACATAGTCCATTTATGGAGGAAGGCATAAATAAATGATTATATAAAATCACTCTATGCAGAGAAAGTTGCGGGTCAGCTAGTGCTTTTTGTCATACGGGTCTTCTCCGCAACTAGCCACTAGATGCGCCCTCTGCGCTGCAGACTTAGATAAAAGCCATTTATAATATAAAGTGTAAGTTAAGTTTTTTTTGGTAAAGTGAAACTTCTGTTATCTGTATGCTATATTACATAATAAAATTTATATTGCAGCTGATACAAAAATATTATGTTTCACATCCATACATACCCCCCCCCTGCCCCCCCGCCGTCGGCTCACCTCCTAGACGTCTTAACTTAGGTACTTGGACAAAGAAAAAATATTTATGTATATTTATCGGCTATCTAGTACCCATCGGACTAGATAATGTTTGTATTTCAGCAGAAAATAAGAACAACAACCTGAAATATTTCTAAAATTAGACCTAAAAATACTTTATATTAATTTAATAATAAATTTTATATCTTTTAGGAAACTCACTATGGAGTTACACCTGTCTGCATTTAACGAAACATGAAAAAGAGAGATTTAAAATTTTAACTAACATAAATACTCCACTTGGATACTTCAGGGCATTCCTTCGAGCAGCTTTAAATGAACGATCTTTAGAAAGGTATGATTTTAATATGTTGATATTTATTATTGCATTTTTATATACTTATACAAAAAAATAAAAAAATCTTTATTGTAAATTACATTTTATGACCTCTTAATCTTTAGAAGCCTGCACTAATCTAGCTAGCCATTACCCAACCCTATTTTCTATTCAGTAATTCACAGATTTGTAATGAGAATTCGCGTCGTAGATACGTGTCCGCAGCTTGCACTGACTCAAAGCTAATATATATATATATTTTAAATGACAACTTTAGAAGAAATGTAAATCATAATTCGTTATTTAATTATTTTTTTAATAGCAACACATATACATATAATCTTTATTTTATCAGCTTATATTGTTATCAATACGATTATAATTACATTGTTATAGATACCTTCACAGCTGGGTGTCTCATGGATTGCTAATGGAATATTATGATGATGGTGCACTAGTCAGAGACGCAGAGTCCTCAAATTTACTCCCAAATATGGCTGCAGGTATTTATATATGTATTTAATTGCGGGCATTTCCTGCGTCTAATGATTAGTTCATATTACAAGGTGGTCTATAGAACTAATGATAAAAGGAATGTGTCAGAAATAAAACACAAAGAAAGAAAGAAAGATACAATTCCTTTTCTTGCATGTTGTATTACTAATAAAATGTTGGGGTGTGTGTTTATGTTGGCAATGTAGTCCCATCATTTGCTGACCACATATTTTTATGTTGAGTGTGATCTCAATTTTGGTTTCTTGTCATTGCGAAGTACCACTATCAGCGAATAAAGTGGCTGGAGGGGGATGGATGCGGAAAGCGGAAAATCGCATTTGGTGGAAGGTATTGGGAAAGGCCTATCCAGCCGTGGGTAGATACGGGCTGCTGATGATGATTATGATGTGATCTCAATAGTTTTCAAGTAAAACATTATACTTGCAGTACGATTGCATAACATTTAAAGACAAAGTCCAATGTTTTGACTACAACATAATAATAGTCTTCATTCTTCCTCTATCAAACTACATTTATTGAGAACAAATTGCTTAGTCTTTAAATACAGGTGATAATGCAATCTATAATTTAAAGTTATAGTAAACATACCTACACAGGTCCATTCACCTATCAGTGCAAACATGTTTACTGTTTCAGGCTTATCGTCCATACTGTTCGCGCTATCAATCGACAGAGCTGAATTGAATGACTCACAACATGCAAATCAGACGAACAAAGCTGAACCCGTAATACCTTTACCCGTACCAGTGAAATCAAGTAATTTAAAGAAGAAACCACTAAGACAAGTTATATCGTTTGATAAGAATGAAAAGAGTCAAAGAGATGGGAAGGAGAGATTAGCGACGCAGCCAAATGACAATTCAATGTGGAATAGCGCACCAGCGACATGTCTTAACTCCCCTGACCCCAAGTTGATACCGCAGGGCGCTTCTAACAGCGAACCAACTAGTTCAGAATACAAAAGTGGTATCAGACACTTCTTTCCGGATAGCGTAAAAAGTATTGACAGTCCATCGCAAATTCTAACGAAATTATCAGAATGCGCCAAAGAAATATTCTCGTCATCGAACAGTATTGACACAAATAATGTAATTAAAGATGATTTGTCAGAATTAAGTATATGTAATTTAAAGATATCTGAAAGTGACAGCGAGGAGGTGGCGGGCAGCATCAACGGAAGTACATCTTGCCTGGAGCTCTGCTTCACTGAAGACGAAAGCGTGCCGGACGAGAAAACATTGAACGGTGTATTAGAGAGAAAAGAAAAGGAGTATTTAAATTTGCAAATCAAATGCAATCAAATCGAAATAGTCAGTAAGGAGAAAATACAAAAATTAGAAAAAGTTGTTATGGATTTAAGCAAGTACGTTTTTTATAATCTTTCCTTAATCTATAAATAATCTATATGCGCAATTTACATTTTTATCAAAATTAACCTCGATACTACTTTGAGTATTTTTCGCCATGTAAAATCTAAAATATTTATTTAGTAGTAATTTACAAAACTGAGTTATGAAAGGAGTATCCTTTTATGCTTTTAAAAACCCGTAGGAGACTCCGCTCCGCCACAACGTCATTTAACAAGACCAATTTTAAAAATATAGATTTTAGAAATTGGTTAGCCAAGCTCTTTTAAAATTCGCCTTTTTTATTTTCAGAGAAAACGATAGATTAAAAGAACAACTGAGACAGTACATGTCGGCAGTGGAATTAGGTATGGCTTTAAAAAATGGTGAAGATGAAAATGAAGAAATTGGTCAATATGAGAAAAAACTAGTTCAGGTAAGAAATCACACTTGGTAGTTTTTATATTAGCCATTAATAACCTGTATTGCTATAGTTAAAATTGTGGATTTTTTTAGGTGGCAGAAATGCATGCAGAACTGATGGAGTTCAACCAGCACTTGCAGCGGCGCTTGCAGGAACTGGAAAGCACGTCTTGCGAATTAATCGATTGCCCAGAATCTAACGTTAAGGTTCACATTCCTAGCGCCTTCCTCGTTGGGAAGAAGACGCACTCATATCACGTGTATCAGGTATTTTCTTTGTTATATTACTGTTTGATTATGGTTGTCGTAGGTAATGTTCCGAAACGGTTCCAATCCGGCAATTTACCCCTAACAAATTCCTAGACAAACTTTCACGTTTATAAAATATAGTTGGATAATTAACTACTCTTGTGTAAGGTGTTCGAGGTTTTTCTTTTTCTTCGTCGATTCCTCATCACAAAGGGTCGTTACTATCATGCCCCGACTACTGGATCGATTTCCTCCAGGCTTACATGCATTGAGCCTGATTAATAGCCATGGAATGCTAGATTTGAGATGGATGTTCTAGGTTTTATACCCATCGAAATGTGGTCCTAATAGTTTAACTTTCATATTCATTATCTTTGCCGCGTGCAAAGACGTCATTGCTCGTTTGTTGGGGTCGTAGCACTTGTTGAATTTGATCATTGGATCTGCAAATGAAAGTCCCGTTAAAATACTCAATTTGTATTATATCCAGATATTTCTCAAGATTGGCCAAGAAGAATGGAATGTGTACCACAGATATGCAAAATTCCACGAACTGCACATGCAACTCAAAAAGTGTCACCCGGACATATCGACTTATAAGTTTCCACCGAAGAAAACATTAAGGAAACGAGTAAGTATTTCAGATATATATCAGCTCAATCGATTGAAGATGACATACAAACATTGCGACGTTGTAAGAACTTAACATCTTTCATTACTTAGGCTAATTATTCCCGAATTATAACACTTCAAGCCTTACGTAAACAAAATTCCTCTCCCATCTGATAACTTTTACAAGCACATCGAGTTACAAGCAGATGTAAACTTTGCTTTGACCACATGGCGTTATGTGAATTATGCGCTATACACCTGAATATCGTAAGTTGTGTTCATTTTTTCAATATAATATGATTGGATTATTACAGGATGCGCATTTAGTCGAGCAGCGACGCGCGTCACTGCAAGCGTATCTACGTCACGTGCTGCTCGTACTACCAGAATTGCGGGAGTGCACTAGTCGTACGCAGTTGATAACACTACTACCGTTCTTTGGGTAAGTTTATCCCATCAAAACCAAACAGAGCCTGTTCACTTGTCAGATGTCGGCGGACACGAATTTTAGTCAGATATTCCGTTAAATTTATAGACTGTACTATTACGAAAGAAAATAATTTAAAAATATATATATCTAATTTATAAATACCCCATAGGTAATAATATTATTATGTTTATTATTTCAGCACCTCATCATCAACTTCAAGGGAAAATGGTATGAATCACACACTGAGCCGTCAACAATCCATCGATTCTGTGTCGACTTACGATGGTATATAGGGCGATCTATATTTATATAATTATAATAGTAATAGTACAATAAAATAAAATTGTATAAAAAAATATTAGAAAATTACTTATGGTCAAAATATACAAAGCGAGTTAAATTAGAGCATTTCTATGTAAACTAAAAGAAAGTCTAGACTAGATGTGTTATAATGTGGAAATCATTTCAACTGCATTAATATAATAAATGACCAGTTACAGTATTTTATTTATATACTCATATTATAATCTGAATTATGAACTTAAAAATTGATCTAACCGAAACTATAAAAATAAACTATGTAATAGAAACGAATGAAATAACTTATTATTTAGACTTTTAAAGAAATAAGTGACATGTTTATTTATATTGTAAATACAAGGTTTGTTGTAAAATATATTTAATTTGTTTGTTGATTTGTGTGTAGTCAATAAAGTGTAACATATTTAATAATCGAAAGTAGTGTTTTACGAATTTGTAAATTATATACATCAATGTCGTATACAAAATGCGAAGTTTTCATACGAGTCAAACTCACGAAATTAAGTTTATTGTTGTCAGAGTTATGTGATCAGAGTAAATGCAGGGCACATCTGGAGCGAACGATACTAAGTTTTAGTTTTGCTTCGCGTTTCAACTGAAGTATGAATAAGTAGGGCGACAACGAACTTAAGTTTTGCTTCGCTCCCGGTGTTCTGAACTTGCCTCTATATTTTACTATGCTGAAGATTGTATTGGGGGGCAATAACCAATGAAGTTTTAAATAGTGTAAGATAATTTGTAAACGGTCAATAGTCCGCTAAAATGTTGTCAATTCACCCAACGTGAAGCATTCCTTATTGTGACAGTCAGGAGCACGTTGAACTTTACACTTGCGGTACAATTTTGGCTCTTATGACATAGAACTTAAGAATGGTACAAAGTCCAATATGTAAAGGTCGACGTGCTCTTGACTGTACATACAAACTCTCACTCGTTACATATGTAGCCCTATAATAATTATGATTTGTGTTATTATCTCTAAGCCGCAGTCCAAAATAAGAGCGAAGCGAAATAAGATCGTTTAGCTACGTCATATTACATAATGAATTGTGGACCATGTATGAAGACACGCGGAGCTAAACGAACTTAAGTTCACTTCGCTAGACGCTACCGGTGTGATCCGCGCGTAAATGGGAATAATGCTTCACACTATAAACAAATATTTAATACTAGCTTTTCCCCGCGGCTTCGTTCGCGTTAATTTTATGACTGTATGTATAGATCTCGTTTAACAACAAAACCCATAGCGCGACTTGTGGCGCCATCTGTTGGCCGATACAGCGCCCTCTATAGTAGAAAAATTATTTTCCCATTGGAACGACATACTTTCACGGGATAAAAAGTAGCATTATGTTGGGCTCTGTACTCCTAACAATATGTATGCAAATTTTCATTATGATCGGCTGCTTAGTCAAGCCGTGAAGGAATAACAAACAAACAAACTCACTTTCTCATTTATATAATACTAGCGAAACCCGCGCAACTTCGTTTGCGTGTATCCCGCTTTCCCGTGGGAATTTTGGAATGTATTATACTTAAAAACCTTCCTCTTGAATCACTCTATCTATTAAAAAAAACCGCATCAAAATCCGTTGCGTAATTTTAAAGATTTAAGCATACAAAGGAACAGGGACAGAGAAAGCGACTTTGTTTTATACTATGTAGTGATTAGTAAGGATAAAATAAAATTACTTACCATTTATTTAATCTTTCCTTGTATATTATTGTTATGCTCATGACAGCGTATTGATGTTCCACGATACTTGTGATAATAAAATTAACTAATGATATCTTTTAAGAATTTATAGGCTGATTTACACGGGTTCCCAGTAGTACCCCATACATGTAGTTCTATAGAACTGTTGAGGCCTCATATTATTGTTTAGTATCCCATCAGTACTATATATAGTACTAAAGCATGGTGAGTATCCCAACAGTTCTATAGAACCATAGGTATGGATACTATTGGGATGCACCCATTTACACGTATTAAGTAGTTACGTAGGTAGGTAAGTTAAATTTCAACGTACTAGCGTACAGTATGGACACTCCCTGCCTCCCGCTGAATACGCTCCCACCCATTGCATGTAAACACAGAATTTAGTAACAAGTTGGAAGTTAAAATTTAGTTGTTTACATAACAACTTTATTGGATTTTTTCTATTTTAAAAGCTTTTATTTTTCGGTTAAGTTGGTGGGCGGGGCTTGTCACTTGACACGTTTGGACAGGCACAATTTAGTTCAATGTATAAGTAAACAGCCATTCTGAGTGAACTAAACAGCTTAAATACTTAAATACGTTTGGACACATATTTAAAAATTAAGTCACTTAAAATTAAGTTACCTACTTAATACGTGTAAATCAGCCTTCAGAGGTTGGGCGCTCGACTCCCACACTTGTCCTGTGTGCTAACATTCAAATGAAACAAAAGAAGAGTAGTTTTAAAAAATAACAACATTGGGTGGTAGAATGCCGTCAATCGATGCCTCGCCATATGCTCAAGTTATAATATCAACGAAATGCAAGTATTATACCTATAAAAATATAAAGTTCAAAATAATTGTCATATGTGTACTGTGGCGGAGGACGGAGCTTTAGTATTGAATAAATCACGTTTTTAAAATGGTTTGGGTTTAATAATGTCATATCATGAAGATAGCCTTAGTAAAATAAGACAAATTCCTACATTCGTTGAATTTATACGTTTGAAGGTTTTTAACATTAGGTTAATGTATGATATATTAATTACGAGGGCGACACTGAAAGTTTTTAGAACTGGCCACTTGTAAACAATATAATTAAAAAATAAGTTAAAAATTTGAAAATGGAACTCTTTGCCAATATTAACGGGTATGTTTTTTTTCTTTTGTTTTACGTATAATGAGTTCAAACTTGGTCGCACTATTCTTACCAAGGATCAGCGTGAGGGACGGCTTTCTACGGCGACGACTAAAGTTAACATCAGTGTTGTGCGGCGTATGGTAGAGAATGACAAACGAGTGACCTATCAGCAAATTCGGACAAGCTTAGGCATCGGTATGAGTCAAGTGCACAGAATCCTCCATGAACAGTTAGAGGTTAGGAAGCTTTGTGCCCGGTGGATACCTCATAATTTAACCAATGCCCAAAAACTCCATCGAAGATACCCCTAAAGACGAGTGGGAAAACTGCTTTGCTCAGTGGTTTCATCGGATGCAACGATGCATAGATGTGAAGGGACATTATTTTCAAAAGATATAATAAAACTAATAACTTTTAATTTAGTCCAGTTTTTGATTTTCTAAGAACTTTCAGTTTGACCCTCGTACACATGTACCAAAAAGTAAAGATTATGATCGGCACTCAATAAATTGTAGAATGAAAATGCGACTTTCACTTATTTTTCCCCCTGAGCCTATTCTACGCATTCAATTAAATAAAAATGCAAACAGAACTACATTGAGATTTGTGTATTTTTTATTATAGGACAGCCATAGATTTGTTGGTTGGTGGTTATAGTTTGACCGTATCCGCTGTACCACGTTCCTAGTAGGTGCGCGGTGAGGAAAGGTGGTAGACTTTCTTTCGCTCCCCCCGTCTCGTTGGGCGTACTTTGGGCGAGGTAGACCATAGTAAATCACACATATTTTAGGCAGGTTAACAACGTATATTTATTGTTTATTTTTAAATATTTTAGTGTATATAACTTGTGAAATAAAATGACACTCTAGCAAATTAAATTCATAATTTTATTTTTATAATAAATAAAAATCAAGAAAACGCTCTTTTTGAGAATTTTCCGTATATTAAATACATCATACAAAAGATGTCAATACGAACTAAATCACTTGGTGCAAAGGCAAGCCTGCCGGTTCGGGGTTCGCTGGCACCAGCGCCGCGCCCGGATTGGGCTCTCATTGCAACAGGCGAGTGGAAACCGAGGGTAGCCTCTTATTCAACTATATTTTAACAAACAACTGGACTTAAAGATAAACAAAGACACAAGCTCCTTCCCATTTGGAATGCATCTTTGTAATTATCTCTAATATTGAATGAAAAATATATTCATTTGATCGTGATTATAAAATAATGTAAATAGAGGTATGTAAAAAAGCGTATTACACTTCTTAAGTGAAAAAAAACAAGATAATTTAGTTTTACGAAATACAATAAATAAAATATAATAAAATCAAGTATCTAACTTAAGTGTGAAATAATTTACTACAACTTTACACCTAAATGATAAATGTATTGCAACACACTAAGGAGCTTTGGAACCATTGAGTAATTCGGGGCTAATAATAAATTTGTGTTGGTATTTAATCTCGAAAATAAACTCTAAAATTGTGATTCATCTTTGGTTTTCGGAACGTTCGCCGGCCATAGTTCCATAACTCCTCGCAGGAAACAGCGTATGGACCTACTTCACAGTGTCGGCGCCGTAAGTCCACACCGACTGCATTCCAACGTGATTATTTCATAAGTACTTACATAAGTTACAGATCTACTATGAAGCTTATGCACCTTAAAAGCAAATAGATAACTTTAACCAATTGAAAACCATCATTTTAACTACTCAACTGAGATTTAAAATTTTAAAATTTATCTGCTCTGTTATAGTTACGAGTATTAATTAATAAACTGTAGTAATATTGATGTATTGCTATAGGTGACAATGATACAATTTACAACTACAGTCGAGAGACTGGGCAGAAGCCAAACGTGGAGCTCGTCTAGGTTATCACTGAGACATCGTTACAATACAGGCGCGATACGAATAACTAGTACATTTGCTAAAAAAATAAATCATCACAGCTCACAAGCAAACATGAAGTGACGCACAATGAGGGCTAAGCGAAGGTGATAATTATGAATGATAACCTACTCTAATAATGCAAGAACTCTATAATGTTATACTATTGTGTTCATTCTATCTTCAAATTTAGTTACCAGAGCAAAAAATGTATTTTAGTTGAAAGAGATTTTCATATTCCAACGCACGAATACAAAAATCACCCACTAATTGTATTGCGAATCCTGTCGGCGTGTCGTGCCTGGCGGCAGAGAACTTGCTAGTTGCAGCAAGTCGCCCAGGCACACGCACGAGTCCCGCGTTATCACTCATCACACCTATTCAATGCGTATGCACATATACAAAGGTCGTTCGTTAACTAAATAAATGCTCGTATGTCGGCATAACAACACTTATCACAATATATAAAAATATATATTAAAGAAGCTTAAACTACAACTACACATTGAAGATGCACACTGGTATGCATTTGCTACCACACGTGGAATATATGAGGACGATACGGCCTTAGTATAGTGTATATTTTTTTGTATTTTAATTAAATTTTATTGTTTTGTGCGGCAGCATATGCAAGTCTGCATTAACTCACAGCGTCTTCTTAAATATAATGACATATTGCATCTTTTAAAACATTGCTTTACTCATATCGCATGGAAAGAAATGTGGCAGCCTCCGTTCAGGCGCGTCCGTGTATTGGTAACTGGCTCGGGATCATCTTTGTACTCAACGATTTCGCGTACCGCGTCACCCACACTTCTTACCACGATACGATAATCACAAATTCATAGGATATTCAATTTAGTACAAAATGCAGTAAAGCACTAAAGACAAGAAACTAAAGTTAATACTTTTTTGTCATTTCATAAAAATATCGTTTTATTTGATTTATAAAATAGCAACATCAAAGACCATCGAAGCTTCGGGTCCGCTCAAAATCGTAATACTTTTTGCACGGGTACCTAACGATAACCGACATCGAATTTATATGAAACCTTGACCTATTAATTTAGCGAAAGCTATTATTAGTTCTAAATCCATGTGCACTTACTGACGTTAAGATAAGATAGCTCGAAAGATTAAGCCTAAGAGAATGCTACGATATTTTTCTTTTTTTTCTTGCGTTTTTATATTAGGCTTTTAACACGTAGTAAATAATGGGTATATTGTTATCGAAGAATGAATTCCGCTGCCCGCATTAGGTACACCTATAAAGTTTCATTTAAATTCTCTATTATGCGACGGCTATCTCTTCAACTCTCATCTGAAACAGAGAAAATTTGTGGTGATTGTCTTGAAGATACCATACAATACAAATAAACGTAGGTTTCTCTAGTTTTAGTGTTCCATATTATAACGCAATAAAATTAAATTGTCTATACAATAGATGCCACAAATCTATCAATTTACAGCTGGCTGGACAGCTGGAATAGAATATAGCCGATTGTTTTTGTGACAACGTTATTTTAATGAGAACTGACCTCGCGCACCGACGATGATGGATTTCCGTTTGATGTCCTGCGCCGGCGCCGGTCGGACCACTCCGGGAGCGCCGCCACCCACCATGTGACCGCCGCCCGCTCGAATGGGTTTTGCTGCAAAACAAATTACAATTATTAAATAAACTGTACATATACTTAGTCTTTTAAACAAGCCTCGAGTTATTGGTGCAACACCAAATATCATCTTTAACCATTCTTATACCACTATGTCTTCCTCCAATCAAAGGGATTGACACTCATACTACAGATTAACAGTTTACAGAAGAATCGTATTCTTCGGTCAATATGACATTTTGCTAGGATAATAAAATTATTAACTATTCAAATAAAAAATTGATGGTTACTAACCGATTTGCGCCTGTGGGCCTCTTCGGGCGAGATTCTTAGCGCGCACCGCTTCCTTGATTCTGTCCACCTCGAATTGATATCTTTTGCGGTCACGCATAGCTCCCTCTTTAGCTTCCTAAAGACAAAATATAAATTGTGTTTACACTCACTTAATAAAAGTAGAAAAAATGTCGTTTACAATATTAAAAAATATTTCAACGCGCTCATAAACATATCTTTTTATATGAGACGTGTCGACAAAACTGCAAGACAGATGTAAGAATAAAATAAATTCATACGCGTGATGAAGTTCCGTTAAATATTAAAAACGAGTTTAAAACACGATAGTAAATATCAAACTGTATTGTGTATTGTTGTTTACCTTGAGCGCAGTTTCGAGTGCCTTCACCCGCTCCATGGTGGCGCGAAGGCGTTTCTCGAGCTTGGGCAGTTCGCAGCGAAGGTCCGCGTTGTCGCGAACCAGCTGTTTGTGCACCTTGGTCAGCTGTTCCAGGTTGTTCTCCAGGAATGAGATCTTTTGCTTTTGCGCCAGTGAGCCACCTTCTTCCTCTGCACCCTCCTCGGAGTTTGTAGACTTCTTTATCCTTGCCTAAATATTAATAATGACATGATTATTATGTATTAGAATTGTGAGAATCATGATCTATCATGACGCTGCTGTGCAGAAATGTATTTTCTTAAAGATGGGTAAAGCATTAAGAATCCTCTGACGTTTGATTGCTTGCCAATAGACAAACGTCAACGCGCTCTTCTAATAAAGGTATTTAATTCCGTGTAGTTATGTCATACCTGCAAGTCTTGCACAAACAGTTTGCGCAGATTGTGCAAGGTCTGCAGCTCCTTGGCCACGGTATCCTCGAGACCCTTGAGATCGGCGCGAGCCTGCTCACGCCGCTCCACGCTTTGACTGTAAACAATATTAGCAAATTAACATATTTTCTTTCACATAATACGTACACATTAGCGCAATATGTATTACCTGCAAGAAGGCCCTGAGCTGTCATGTCGTCCAGCACGCACCCATCATATAACATACGCCGCTACGTACTCTTAGGCCGAATGTTTTAGAGAATGCCAACCCCCGGCAAAATGAGCATGAACGGGATACGTGCGGAATAAAATGACAACTCAAAATTAAAAAGCGGAAGGCATTACGAGACTTCGCACTACAGCTACTCAGTACTTACATCGACTACGTGTTTATAAATTGTACCAAAAATCAGTATTCGTTGTCGCTCCGTATCATGAATAATTCAATCTAGAATTTTAAATTACTTACAACCTCTGTAAAATAATGGCTTTTCTAGATTAAATAAACATAGATCAGGGTTACGACATTGGGGGATACACGTGCAAATATAAGCTTTTTAATTTTGTATAGGCATGTTCTACTTGCACGAGTTTCGGTCAGATCGAGGCGACAATCACTCTTCGGCAGGTAGAGTGCACACAGACTAAGGAAGTGACATGGACACTAGGACAGCGAGATGCAACAAACACAGGCACAAGATGATGTCAAATGATGAACATGCATGATACCTTAAAATTAAAACTAAAAAGGAATGATTTTCTAATATAGTGTTCCCGTTAAATAAATGCAACTATATTATTACTAAATGGTTCCATATCACCTAATATTATAACTATTATTTAGTCTTACAACCTAATCGTTTAAAATTACAGTCTAGGCAATGTTTACTTTTAATTGTAATTTGTATTAAATAAAGGGCAAAAGGTATGTTCAACCTAGCAGCAGATCACGATGACTTGAAATAGTAAATAGTTTTGGGTCATCAAATTGTATAGAAAAATACTTTGATAAAAATATTACCCGACTCTCTATACAAACATCGAATTATTCTATTTACACCGTTATTTACATACCGATGAATTTCACATAATACTTTGTGCAAGCTTTCCCTACACTTACAAAAATACATACGAGAATCGGTTGTTCTCTATCGGTGGCTTTTTCTCAACACTGTTTACAAATCGGTGTTAGATTTTGAAAGTATTCTTAAAAATCTTTTGTTTAAAAAAAAAAGAAAAATTTAATCGCTGAACGATGGACACTATTTACCGATTGTCAACAATGTTGATGACAAAGCAACTGAAGGGGAACAACCAACGTATATCTATAAATCAACCAACATTTTATTAACTACGATTTAGCGATAAACCTGAAGATTACTTCAGCTGAACACCTAATACAACAAACAGGTCTACGACCTGTACGGCCTTGTCAGGTAACATCCCGTTATCTAATTTGTGACGTCAAAATCAACGAACATTTTTAATATAAACAATTATAACAAGGCAGTGTTGTTAATGAAACACAACTGGAAACGCACCAAGTACATTACTTGTACCTACTTATTGTATAAATAAATTTGCCACGCGAATGTAACATAAATGCTAATTGTGACTAAAGAATCTTTTCCTCAAGATCTGGCTCTGTATCGCGAGCCAGGCTACCCTTAACCGCAACAACGTAATGTGGGAAACCATGCTCCTTTCGTAAATACACATGACAACATCAAACATGCTACAATGCCAAATCTCTATATTAAAACATACTAATAATTTATACGCATAAACATGCTAAAAATAATACTTTTTTTCACCATAAATAAATAAATTCACTAGTATAAATGCTTTGTTGACTAGCATCACCATTATATCCGAAGCGAAGCATTAAAATGCATAAAAAATATTTGGTAATTGTTACGAAACGACTACAATGACGTTGCGACATTAAACAATGAGCTTATGCAGTTCATCCGTTTTCTAAATCTAAAGTATTGCTGGTGACGACACGCATAAGCTTAATGTACAAGTCACAAAGCGTTAAGGGATTATAGTTAGTTCACAGATCTCCATAACACATTGAACCCGATTGCCCGCTGAGACGAAAATCTTGCCAAGTACAGATCAGTAAATTCAAAAAGGCACTGAAACTAATATTGTCTAAAAAGTGTTGGAGATCTGATTAAATATCACAGAAAAATGACAAGCTTAAACTAAAACGACTATTTGTGGATAGCGATGGGTGAGCAGGATCATCGTAACTGATATAAGTAGATGTAACTGTAGGGGGTGGATGTTGCAGGAGTGTCGGGGAGAGGACTTTGAGATTGCCGAGAGCGACTTTTCCTCTTTGACGACGGTCTTATCGGCGGCCATCGCGTACGCGTACGACAGCTTCTCCCTTTTCGGGGAGACGATGTAGTCGCTGGAGTGTTCGTAGTCGTCCTTCAACAGCATTTGCTGATTTGCGACTTCCTTCTCGGCTTTGTCGAGGTTACGTCGGGGCGAGCGTGACACTAACATGAGCTCCTTGAGTTTGGCGGACTTGTCGGCCTCCTCGCGTTTCAGCTTCTCGTAGTCGTCCTGCAGCTGTTGGCGGGCGAGAGTCAACTCCTGGTATGTACTGTGAACAAGGGTATACATTTCTGTAAAATACAATTCACAAATCCACAATCCTGTAATATGTCTTCTTAGTAGGTTCCATTAAGAAGGCAGCTTTATACTTTATACTTTTCTACTGTCACATCATAAGATAGGTAATTTTAATAATTCATAGGTCATTAGGAAGGTCGAACCGTGTCACATTTTTCTGGGACACTTTCTCTTGTTTTTTTTTTATTTCAATTAATTTATGCAAAACCATAATAGAGGTAGTCCCTTACTCCTTGAGCTCCTGGTGCTGGCGCTGCAGCGCGGCCAGCTCGTCCCTCAGCGCGGCCAGCTGCGTGGCGTGCGCGCTGCGCAGCTGCTCCAGCTGCGCCTCCAGCGCGCCGCGCACCTGCGAGTCCGCGCGCTGTTCTGCCGCTGCCAGCTGCACGCGCTCCGCAGCCTACATACACACATACATTCATTATTACCTGTTATGCTTCTATCAAAATTCACAATCCTTACTAATATTATAAATGAGAAAGTGAGTGAATGGAAAAATATTTTTTCTACTATAGATGGCGCTGTATCAGCCAACAGATGGCGCCACAAGTCGCGCTGTGTGTTGTTTTGTTGCCAAACGAAATCTATGTCATAAAATTAACGCGAGCGAAGCCGCGGGGAATAACTGGCCACTGGTAAAAGAAATGGCGAAAGAAACCCAGTTACGGCCTTTTTTGTCATATAACAATACATTATCAGTCCATCTATAGAGACCTGCAGTCTTGCGCACTCCTCGCGCAGCGCGTCGGCCGCCTCCTCGAGCTGGCGCTTCTTGTTCTCGGCCTCGCGCATGGACTCGCCCAGCGACGCGCAGCGCGCCTCGTGCTGCGAGATCAGCAGCCGGCACTCGCCCAAAGACCGCTCGTACTCCGAGATCTGCACCACACATTATAAATTCATAAAATCATTTATTTTGCAAGTCGATTTACAAGAAATACTTTGCACGTACTGTTGCAACGTTCAGTATACTGAATGCGTCAACTGGGAGAAATTCTTAGAATAAACTATAAACTTAAATTCTATTAGAATCACACTTACCTTCTGATTAGCGTCAATATTAGCAGACTCGAGTGAATGACAGCGCTGTACAATGTTCTTGACCTCGCTCTTCATTTTGCTGATATGTAGACGAGCCACAGTGAACTCCTCTTCAAGTTTGCCAACAGTGTCGACGTTGAGTTTGAAGTCGAGCTCGGTGCCTCCAACAGCCGCGCCTATCTCCGCGAGATCCCGCAGCAGATTAGTCAGGAGTTCAGCAATACGTTTACGTTGATGAGCAGACAAATCGCGCAATTGTTGCAGCTCAGCAGTCGCACTTGCCAATGCACTCTATTGGACAAAACAAATAGCATCATATACTTTTGTAACAATTGAAAAAATCATATTTACGTGATCTCATATAAAGGGTCTGTATTTTATTTAAAAACAAAATGCGAGACCTTCAGGAAATTGCAATAACGGAATCCAAAATATCTAAAAGACGTATCTAACTAATATATGGTTCTTCTACCGGTAAATAATTTTATTGTGAGCACGACGAATAGTGTTTTCAGATTCTAAACATGGTTGTCACAAGATCAACTACGAAGCTGATCCCAGCCGTCGCAGGGTCAAGTGACGAGGGCGCTCCGGGCTTTGCCACACCAACGGTGCAGGTATCACCGAGGGCAGAGCGCGGAACGCCCCCAGGTCCTTCCGCATCTATGCCATCTTCCGTTTCAGGCTCACGATCGCATCGCTCCTCTGCTTCTACGGCGAGAAAGTTCGCAGCGGAGGCCGAATGCAGAGCGGCGGAGGCCGAATATAGATGCAGAATGGCGGAGGCCGACTATAGAGCGAAACAAGCGAAGTTAGCCGCTATCGAGGCAGACCGCAGTGTCCATTCCAGCCGCGGTAGCGTTAAAAGTCGCTCTCGTGTTAGTTTCGAAGATTGGTTGGACAACGTAACTCCAAGAATGTAACTGTCACTAACATAATATAAGATTTCTTCTTTTCTCCAAATGAAATACTTCCTCTCTTCTTAAAATTGTGGTTTCCTGTAGAACGGAATAAGGAACCACGAAATTAGGCTCTGTATACGTCATTAAACAAAGTTTAAAATTACCTGTTTGGTCTGCAACTCCTCGGCCATTTGGTCGCACTCCCGTCCCTTGCTGTCCACTTCCTGAGATTTCTGATCGTAGTTCACGGCAAGTTCTTCGAGCGCCTGGAGAACTTCCTTCACCTCCTCCTTAGCTGCCTCGTTCTCTTGTTGGATACGGTTCATGTCTCCTTGAAGTGCTTCGTAGTCGCGTCTACAACATAACAGTCATTATTAGGAAGCAGTTCATGTGCTATACCGATATATATCTAAAGAGCATACGAACTTTTTGATGCGATTTAATAAATTTTATTTAAAAAGAAAATTAGTTTTTGAAATTTTATGAATATTTGTTTTATGTTGACGTTGTATATTAAATTAAAAAATGTTCTAAAATTAACTGTACTTTTCCCAATATAATCGACGTTTTCCTGGGTCTCCAAAAAAACTTATTTTAGTGGTGAGAATACATTCAATTTATTATTGGCGGAAGTATCCATTACCTATTATAACTATGTATTTATGTAGAGGTAAGTCAATGGATAAATAAATTATTTACTTTCACTAATATTATAAATGAGAAAGTGAGTTTGTTTGTTTGTTATTCCTTCACGGCTTGACTAAGCAGCCGATCATTATGAAAATTTGTATATATTTTGTCACGGGTACAGAGCCCAACATAGGCTACTTTTTATCCCGTGAAAGTATGTCATTCGATTGGGAAAATATTTTTTCTACTATAGAGGGCGCTGTATCGGCCAACAGATGGCGCCAAGTCGCGCTATGGGTTGTTTTGTTGTCAAACGAGATCTATGTCATAAAATTAACGCAGGCGAAGCCGCGGGGAAAAGCTAGTAGACTTATAAAATTTTGTTCCTTGAAACATGTTGACTGACAGAATGGCAGGAAAACGTCTTCCTAATTTTTTTGCAAATCGACTACTCATTTATTCCTATATATCCTGATAGACTTTGATACAGACAAGATATTAAATATTATTTTTATGTACTCGGCAACTACAAATCTACAAATGCACTCTGCTATAATGAAATATATTATCGTAAAATAATTTTGGCATATGGTAGAAAGGCCTTTTCCCTGCAGTGGAACATCATGAGCTCCTAATAATTATATGTTACCTTGTGCAGGCAATCAGCTCCTCCTGCTCCATCATCTGATCCTTGAGTTTCTCAACCAGTTGCGAATGCTGATTGATCTCCTCGTCCTTGTCGTCCAGTTGTTGGTACAATGCCTCCAACTTTCCTTGCATGGCGGCATCTTCAACAGCACTCGATACCGCCACAGGTACAGGCTAACAAATAAAGAGAAGATAAATACATGCTAGTTATTAAATTGTATTGTATTTATATATGGGTTGGTGTTATAAACGACTATTTTTATTAACATAAAACTATAATCATAGACATCCTAAGTATTTAATATTCAGATTTTGGGTTGGACGCAAAAATAAATTAATTCTAATAAAATAATTATTATTTTTGATTGTTCAAAAATAACTTTCGGTTGCAATTGAATACAATTTTGCTAATTAATATACATACACACATCTAAATTGGAACACATATCATTGCAGATAAGTGGACTTTTAGTTACTAAGATGATGATGAGAAAAAATATACGACATATTTAAGTGGGAAAGATGTTGGTAAATAAAATCAGTACGCATAGCAATTTACAAACAGCGGCGCACGTGGGTAATATTTATTCATACTTTAGGTATAGTTTTTGTCCAATGAACCGTAAAACGAACCTGTTTCAATACACCTGCATATTCAATCATAGTAGACAATTGAAATATGCTACATACGACGAACTACGGCTTTAATACCGCTTGTTTCATACTCCGTCTGTTTTCTTTTTGATTAAATTCGTTGTAAGTTCCAAGACAGTTGTAGCCGCCGGGACGTCAATAACATTCATCTGACGTCACCGTTGTTGATCCGGGCTATACAGGAAACACAGCGGTGGGACTGTGTGGTGTGCTTGTTCCGACATACAACGAACGCATATTTCTTTCAAAACATTTACTAAATTAAAGTTTATGGAAATTAATATAGACAATGGTAATGTTTAGACTAAATGGCATGCAGTGGCACGTGAATGACCTGATGCGTCAGGTAAAAGGTTCATTGCTTGCTTATTTTAACTGTATGTTCACGAATTGCACTTCAATTTACTTTACAGCTACTTATTACAGTTTGATTCAAATCTATGATATGTACGTTTTAAGTACTAATCCTTACAACTTACACAAAGTAGGGAGTACTGTAGAAATATATGAGCTACAATCCGCGCCACGAGAGATGAGACATGATTGATTGCTGATTGCATGCGCAGTGGTCGATTATATGATGGTAAAATGGTATGGAACTCATCTACTGCACAAGTCAAATCACGTGATACATCTCATCTCTCGTAGCGCGGATTGTACTGAGCTAAATGAATCAGCAAAGGATGTTCGTGTCAGATGGTAAACATACGCAACGATCTACTTTAAGTATATCTATAATTCATGTATAATATTGGGTGGGCAATAGATATTTTATACAGACAGCTGCAAAGAACCCCCCTCCCCCAACGAAGTAAGAAATAGGTTTTTTTTTGGGAAACTCTTAACAGATTTCATCGAAAACTAGACGTAATTAAAATGTAATTTTTTATTAACCTTCGTTTAAATACATTGAGAATTAAATGAGAAAACTGAATTCTTACTTCCTTTGGGGGATCATGTTTCTCTGCGGCTGTCTGAACATTACCGGTATTAAATGTACCGGCTATACACTTACTGGCACAGGTGGTTTCTCCTCAATGAACGAGGTAACAGGTGTAACAGCCTCGATCTCCTGCAAGTTGACCTGCTCCTCTGGTCGTACAGTCTCGCCTGATCGCCAACGTGCAAGTTCCGCCTCCAATTTTTCGACCTATAAATAGGAAACACCATAAAAAACATTGTACGGAATTGACTCATTATCATTAACATGATTCAGCTTGTAAATCGTCTTTGTACTCATCGCAATTTACCTCAACTCTAATCGACATGAATATAGGTACAAGGACGTGAATTAAATATTAGTGTATTTTAAAAGTTACACGCTGTTATACTGAACGCCAATTCTGCTGGCACTCATAAAACGAGCGAAACTCATATTTATTACTCAGTGCAAACGAAAATCAATTTTCAATTGTTTTCACAGATTATTAAAAAAAAAAAACGATCGATCGCCAGCTTTGGCGTTGAGTATATACTAATATTTATGTTCAACATAATAGCTATAGCCTCTTTCCATAAATCAGTTGTGGTGGTTCGAAACCGTGTATTTTGTATCCACACCATCTGCCGCGTATGGAAGATCTAATGTTAAAATATTTAAATTGGCAATTGTAAAAAGACCTATTATATATATTGACAGAGTTTCTTTCTGCATTTATTCTCGTAAATGGTCATTCATTCCGAAATGCTGGTAAATATATCTATTGTAAAAGAAGTGTCTAAATGTTTGCACAGAACAAATAATTTTTAATTTTGATATAGCTAAAAACATTTATTGTTTATCGAAATATTTTATCAACTAACCTTGCCCTTCAACCTAGCCACCTTCTCCTTTTCCCTCTCATACCGACGTTTCCATTCCTCGGCAGTGAGTTCCTCGTTAACACATACAACATTCTTGACAGTTTTGGCTCTAAAAACGTAAGAAAATAATGTTTTTACAATCGGAATTCATATATTTTAAGGTAAACTTGTACAGAAACAGTACACATAAAGTTATCCTTAAAAAAAAACCAGATCGTCTGTTTATCTAAAATGCTACAGATATTGACTTAAAATTAACATTACTCTTTTTTTTTTCAGAAGTTAAAAAATAATCTTACCTTTTGCCAAAGTCAAGAGTACTCTTTGTCTCGCTCTCATTGAATGACGCAGGCGAACAACAGATGACGATAGTCGTCCTTGCGTTACCACCGAGTGACTCTTGTAGGATACGAGTCAACTTCGAGTCTCTGTACGGGATGTGAGATTTGTTGCCATCCGCTAACGCCGAGATCACGTTACCCAAAGCCGAGAGAGATTTATTGATATTCTTAGCCTCGTCAAGTACAGTACCTTCAGCACCAGTTTTAGATACCTATAAAAAAAAACATATTATAGGCGATGAGTCTTTTTACTTATCGCTTAGCATACATTACATTTTCCTTTTATTATAAGAATATTGTGTATTGGTAACGGAAGTAAACAAAATTTTATACATTTCAGTTTGTTACTATTGTTTCTTATGTAAGTGACATTGTAGTGTTTTGAATAAGAAATAAAGATTCATTTAAACCGAGAAATACTCATACAGTACCACAGTACACTCTAACTACACACTTACGTTCAATATATGCATTCATTGTTGTCTATGGACAAAAGCTGAATAATAAATAACTGTAGTAAGTTAATTCCTTACACACAAAATTAGGTATAATGTCATTGTGACAGTGGCCGCCGTTTCACAGGTTATTACAGTTAATTTGACTTGCAATGTCTGTTTTTGTATATTTTTTTGAGAATTTAGCTGGCTGGTATCAGGAACCTATGAAACCAGCCCAAGTCTTGGAGTGAATAATAAAGTAAGAAAAAAGGTATACCTTTTCAGAACCAGCCAAATCCACGAGATATAACTTTCCTGATAGTTTCTTTTGATTTTCTAAGTTTTCCTGCTTTACATTTATGAGGAAGACTGAGTGAGATCTAGATGAGTGTTCATTCATGTCTATAAAAAAAAATATTATTACACTAAGCTATTCATGTGAAATTTGATTTAATAGACTAGGGTTCCCAGAAATTTATATCTTGTGCCCCCTCACCCAAGTATTAGCAGTTCTATCATACTTTCAGTACAATAAAACTAACATTATTTCAGTCTTTATGACCCTCTTAATATGTCCCTAATCAAGAAGGGTTTGCTTTGCCGGTTGGGAACTCCTGCAATAGACAATCTCAGTGGTAGTGGTACATACTTGTCACAGCAATATGTCGATTTGATTTCCCCTCCTCAATAACTTCAAATACCTCCTCGGGACTTGACACAAATCTTTCAGTAGCACCTTTGACGAATGGAACTCTGTTTTTGTCCTCATGAACGCTTAGGTTCACTTTTGAAACTGTAAAATAAATTATTGTTAAGAAATGGCACATAATATAAGTTACTAACATAAATAAAGTCCTGTTTTACCACTTGTGAATAAGTTCCTGTTAATATAACTGTTAATCTATTTGCTGAGTTAAGCATGAACCTTGAAGTGTGGCAGTCTCTGGAAAAGGCCTTCACCCGTTTAGGGGTCCAGATGTCATGCATACGAAATTAATAAATTATAATGAAATTATCCACTCTATTTTACACAAATTATGCATGCTATTTTGGAAAATGAAGACTTTCTATTCAAATTAACATTAAAAAATATTTACCATCCAACAGATCCCTAATTTTGTCCATGTAAATTTCAAAATATGACACTTTAATGTGAAACTCGAGGTTCTCTTCCATTGCATAGATGTGGTTGAATATATCATTGACTATCCGTGGAATAATACCCTGTTTCCCTGGATCACCTGCAAATAAATTATAAAATGAAAAAAAAAAAACAGTTGCAGACTTGCAGAAAATTTGCCTCCATCTAGAGAAAATTCTAATTATTGCTGGTCAATGCAGCAATGGCATTGTTTGTACAATACATCTCATAATTGGAATCTGCTGCACAGCAATTTGACATCAGCAGGGATGAGGCCATCATGTCTGACGAATAAAAAGCGTAACAAAATCTATACATACCTATGACACCTTCCATAGTATGTGTTTTACCGGAACTGGTTTGACCATAGGCAAATATAGTGCCATTGTATCCAGCCAGCACATCTGATACAATGCTTTTTGCAGCTTCATTGTAGACCTTTTCTTGAGTTGCATTCGGTTTAAATACTTTGTCAAACAAGTATACTTTGCCCTTCAACAAAATTTCATTTTAAACTTTTTCTATACATTTACAAAATCTAAGAAAAATAAAATATCCATAATGAAATTGCTGCATCATAAACTGTTATCATCTTGCTGTTGGAACACATTTTGGTTTGTAGAATGGTTTATTTAATTAATAATAATAATAATAAATTGTACACAATTCACACAACATCACCTGATCCCAGAGTAAGCTAGGCCATGAAGAAAATTACTAAGCAAGACGTAACCTGCTTGTGTTGTGTTGTTTATTTTTTACATATTTAGTATATAACTTATTAATATTCAATCAAGCACTGCTATTATTTTTCCGTATGAAAACAGTAAGTTAACATGAAATAAAATTTCATAAAACTTGACACAGTAATAATTTACTTATTTGTGTAATATGTTGCATAATCCACTTGCATGTAGGCACAAAAATATTCAGTGTTCTAATTAAACATTAAAGCATTAAAAAGCTAACAAGGCTATCCTAGTGTTTTGACTGTAAATTGGTTGAAGAGAATGAATCAACGCATGTACATCGATGACATCATTGATGCAAAATTAACTGAAACTGTAACAATCCGTAAATTAATCTATTTAAGTTATTTAACTTAAATATAGATTTATTTATCCCATGTGTATTAGCAATAAACAATGCATAATTAAGTGTTTGGTTGTAGTCACTTTCACACTACATTAAATTTTTATCAAAAAAATGTGAGTGACAAACAGTGAACAATTATACACTCAAAAAACAACATCTAATAGTAAACAGATAAATTGACGTCAAAATTATCTGACAGGTTGACTAACTGTTTTTTTTTTCATGTTTTTGTTATGCTTTTTTGTACAAGTACCATTTTAAAAGAGCAAGTACAAAATGTTGTAACAGTTCTTGGTAAATCTGCCTTCCAAAGTGATGGTAGTAAAAGAAAGTACAAATTAGACAAAAGATTATTTTTACAATAGATCAGTTTGAAAAAAGTATTAATTCCAATACTAAGATTCTCAAGACAGAATTAAAAAATAACAAATTAATAAAATAAACTGTGATGAAAATTGCATTTTTTTTTTATATTTGTTTATGATATTACATATTTTAAATATAAGCTTTTAAAAAATTAAATGTAAATATAAAAATCCCTGCTTTATAATCCTAAATAAATAAAATTTAAGAAAGGAAATGGACACATACATTGACTAATTTTTATATTATAAGTTTAATAAGCATCAATCTAATATCACTTTAATTCCCCAATATTGCTGCAATAATATTATCTACTTGATTATCACCTGATCAAGATTAGGCATTTTTACCAATAACATTGCCTCAGGTTTATTAATTATAATTATTTTAGCCATGTAACAAAGCAGTGGATGCAGAGCAGAAAGTATACATTTTCCTTTTCAGGGATGTGCTTTTGTGGCTTTTGTGACCCACACATCCCTCTACCCCACCCAATTATTATTTTGTACTTTTTAAATTTCCATAAATTAAAATATACTGTGTGGCATATATGTATTTTACTAGTTAGAAGCACACTAAATAAAATGTGCTGTTATATATTTTATTTTTAATTAAAATTATATGAATTTATTGAATTAATTTTCATAAACTAATCATATAAACATAAAATAAACTATTTCAATTATGATTGTAACTGTAAAAAAGGCACCAGAGGGAACAGCCCTACACATGAGAAGCCGTAGACTCTACTCTAACATCTACTTTTAATAATTCTGTGTATAAGTAAAAACAAAATTCCAAAACATAGAAACACTGAAAGAAAAGATTGTCTATTTATGTTTTAGTTGTTAATTAAATTATAGAAACCTAGTTTTCAATATGTCTCACACATGTTCCTATTTTAGGACATCTGGGAATTTTTTGCCTTCATACCTACGGTTTATAAAACATAAATGCCTTATCATCATTTAACTTATTATTCATTATAGTTTATTATTGTTACTCTCTATTTATTCAATGAACAAAGATCCTATACAATAATATAGTTTTAGAAAATGTCCTATACAAAAAAAAAACTATTCAATGAATGGTTATCTTAGCATTAGGTGCACAATTAAATTTTTTAATAAAAAAGAACTTGATTTACAGATATGTAGACTAGTTAAGTAATAACAGAACAAATTAACATTATTAATTTAAAATTCATCACATTACTTTTATTTTATTTCATTTCATGGTATTTTAAGACTACCTTCTTATAAGATTTTAGTATTAACATAAGTGAACTATGTCCTGTCTATGCTGTTTTTCTTAATTTAAATGAAAATTATTTTATTGATTAAAAACACAAAATAATCCCACACAATTTACTCGAGGGATGCTTGGGTCAAGGTCGAAAACGTATTTATTGATTTTCTACAAAACAAAGACATCTGTTTTCAATTGAGACGAAATTCATCAGCAATCCTCAAACATACGTGAATCTAATCATAATCATCGAAGCGGAATAGAAAAGAAAGGCTATTTCGTAGCAGGTGAACAAGTCGTAATGTATTAGTCATCATGATCTAATTTAGGGCGATGATAGAGGATTATAAAATTAGGATTTAACTCATTTCAAACTTACCCCGATAGAAATACAATTGTCGTCAGGACCTGAAGGGAATTTCACAATAAATTTTGAACCAGCTTTTTCTTCAGAGTCATTGAGTGGCCGAAATCGGCATACGACCCTAATGCTGTCTTCAGCAGCTATCTCGCGATCCGCTGCCATTTTCACAACAAAATAGACTTACACTAAACACCGTCTACGCAATTAAAAAATAAAATGTCCTGGGAACTTAAAACCGTGCATGAAGAACTACAAAGATAAAATTTTATGTTACTGAAAAATCTTCATGACAGCAATATCAAAATGTCGGCCATATTCTTCGGGGAAGAAGGCCAAATTGTTTTTCTATTGGTTAATCTTCCTAGGGAGAGCCAACATAATAAACAAAATCGATTTGTTGCCAACAGTCGACAAAAATCAATAATAAAGGCGTGACCAGACGAACATTTTCTACGAATTTCAGTGCATTGTTTGAAATTGTGATCATGGGGACGAGTTCATGTTACTAGTGAAATGGTGCTGATGGCTTGGTTTTGCGATTTCTATGTTTATTTGTAAACGGTAAGGTCTTATAAGGTCATGCTCATGAATGGATGCTACAATGTGGCTACAATACATAATAGATATATTTTTTTAGATTCATTATGATCAGATTATAATTCTTTTTCTGAGGATTATAATCTGTGAATTTCTGTATAGTGCTGTCTGTCGTTATACAGACAGCACTATACAGAAATTCGACCAATCAAAATTAAAAGTCTAAATTAAAAAAATATTTAAATGCCTCTGATTCGCTTATATAAAAATTCGGCCAAATCGAGAAATAACTAGTTCTGATTGGGTAGTTAGTTAGTTTGACAGACAGACACATTATGGTAGATTTGCTGGGTTGAGTGGATGAGTAATTTTTTGGGAATTTATTTATAATATTCCGATATTAGCCATGAATTAAAATGTTTATTGTTTAGTATTCAGGATAATAGAAAGCAAAATAAGACTGGTAAGTGGTTTTCCTGTTTATTCCTTATAAGTTGCGAGTCAGTACTTTTGGCTTCAGTTTGTTCAACCCATTTTAGACTTGATCGACCTTATTTTTATATTCTTACCTGTACATATGTACTGTAATACTTATTTCTGATCTCATACATGTTACAGTATTAGTGTAGGTGTTATAGAGAAATTGTTTGTTTTCCAAACAAAAATGATGAGTATTCAATGAAAATGATTTCCATAGTAGCAACTCTTTAAGAGCATGCATTGCATGGTTGGTTTTGTTCATTTATCTTATTTTAGAAAAATATATTAGTCAATAGTAATACCTATACAATTTGAACTGCCAAAAAAAGTATGACAGTGACTCAATCTATATTTCCATACCATTTATGTATTTGTTTATCATAAATTAGTATGTACTGCATTTGTTTATCATAAATTAGTGTGTATTGCCAATAAGTTGGTAAGCATTATTATAGCATGCATAAAAGTAGCAATAATTTTATTTTCTTAATCAAACAAGAACCCTATTTGTATAACAATAATAATAATAATTTATTTCATAGCTTTCAGAAATATGTAAACGCAATCTGTAATTTATAACTAGCTATTGTATTATTTTGATTTTGCTAGTAAAGCATTTTGTAACTATTTATCGGGTCATGATTATTATGCGAATATCTACCCGTATTAAATAAAAAATATTGAAACAGATGAAATATTCAGTCATTAACTGATTTCCTGAAGCACCGGTTAACATAATATAATCTGTTTTGGTCTGGATCTTATTCAAACAGATAGTGGTGAACATCGTAAAAAAACTGTAATCTATCTATCTATAATATAATAAAAGTGTAAAAAAAGTTTGTCTGTACATTGAATATATTTCCAAAAAAATTGTTTAGGGCGATGAAGAATAAGCAATAGAACAAGAATTTCGTAAAATTTTGTCCGTCTGTTTGTATGTTTGTACACGCTAATCTCAGAAACGGCTGAACCGATTTGGATGCGGTTTTCACTAATATGTGGCGATTTGCTCAACTTAACATTTAGTGTATGTTTCTTTTCAAAATTCCCACGGGAATCCGAGATATACGCAAACGAAGTTGCGAGGGTATATCAACGCACAGCCCAAACCGCCGGGTCTAGAGATTCCAAATTTGGCATGTAGGTTACTTACGACGTCTAGGGATATACAAAGAAAGGATTTTTCAAAATTCCCACGGGAAAGCGAGATATACGCAAACGAAGTTGCAAGAGGACGCACAGACCAAACCGTTGGGTCTAGAGATGCCAAATTTGGCATGTAGGGTCCTTATATGGTTCGGACCGACCGGACCGGACCGGACTGGACCGGAACAGACCGGACCGGACTGGACCGGAACGGACCGGAACGGACCGGACCGGAACGGACTGGAACGGATCAGACCTGATCGGTCCGGAAGGAACCGCACCGTACCGTACCGAGTCCGTACCGGACCGGACCGAACCGGACCGGACCGTTTTTTTTTTGTCCGTCTGTTTGTATGTTTATATGTTTGTATGTATGTCACCGTACCGGGCCGTGCCGGACCGGACCGGATGTTTTTTCTGTAGAAAAATATGCTAATTGGCACGTAGGTTCCATATCAAGACCGGACCGACCGGACCGGCCCGGATGGAACCGTACCGTACCGGGCTGTGCAGGACCGGAATTGGTTTCTGAAGAAAAATATGCTAATTGTTACTAGGCCACGCGGGCGAAGCCGCGGGCAGAAGCTAGTACTAAATATAGTACCTATAAAAAAGCTTTATTTTCCAAGTCAATATAAATACATTTATGTTCTTTTTCATTCAGTTGGTACAGTATATTATGCCCATTGACGTAAGGAATAAACAAGCAGTCCGGTACTGAGATTTTGTGGCACTGCGATGGTGTGGGGTCACACCACCACCCCTCAATCAGTTGCGAGTGAGTGACGGAAGCGGTGGTGTCCAATTGTAAAAAAAAAAATCAACAAACCGCTAATTAACCATTTAATCACTTAAAAATATTATATTTATTTATGCGCACACTTTGTTTACGTATTTTAAGTTTGCTTCGGGTAAGTAACCAATTTATTCCGTATATATATATATTTTTTTTGCCATGCTTGACTATGTCAGCCTCATAGGGCAGTTCGCTGGACAAACTACTCCATGTCCCTCATTGCAAGTGACGCAAAGATGTATATATTCTTTTATAACGTAATTTTGTTGGAGTAAAATCCATTTTGAACTATTGATATTGCCATTTCGCTTACTCTTTAGAGAGCGTCGAACGCGACGCGTAAGCTCCATTCCATGAAATAGACGGCTCTTCCGACCTTTTAGTCGCGAGAAATTTGGACCTTGAAACAGATTTAGTGCTGCAGGGCTGCGTATTTATAATGTATGATTGAACAAGTAATTTAGTTACAGCCATGAAGGAGATACTAAGAGGAGCTGTTACAATAGCCCGTTCGTATGAACGGCCTTGTCGCTGACGGGCGGGTGTACGGGAGGGTGTCTAAACACCCCCCCGCACGTATGTCGCACCCCGTACGACAGGCGACATCTAGCGGCTAATAGCAAAAATAGTTAGTAAACTGTGATTTTATTTCCGATATTCGCCACCAGAAGCAAAGCCACAGGGGCCGTATTAAGGAGGATGTTTTAATTAATATTTAAAGTCAGAGTAAACTTTTATACATTTTAAAGTAATTATAATAGGTGTATAAGAAAAAAAACATTTACTTACTACTATTGCTTCACTTTATTTACTACTTGTAAGTACATAATATGTATTTTTAGGTCGGTACTTTTTTATAGAAAGGTTGGTAGACAAATAATAAAAATACTTAAAATGATTGTCTACTTACTTTATAACAGATTACATTATGATGTAAAACAAAAAAAAAAACACTCATAATTATATGTAAAATTCTCCATACTAATTTTGGTACCACTTTGACAGTTGTCAACTCCATTGTAATGTTACGATGTTATAATATGATAAATAAATATATGTATACCTAAACAATAAAAAAATGAAATAATACAGTTTCAAGTATTATTAAAACTTTCGTTGCTTGAAGTACGGCCCAAAATAGTTCTTCTACTAAACGGTAGATGTCGTTGATGCTAATACATACAATGTAATTGTCTACAAACATTATATTCCTACGGACATTAAATTAAACAAAAATTACTTACGAATGAAAGGAGACTTTATTCTCCGTCAATTTATTTCGATCTGTGTAACTTTTACATGGAATAATACAGCATTTCATTTTTTGCGTAGATAAAATAGCTATAAAATATTTAAAACAAGATTATTTGACACACGTGTTATGAGTGTTACTCCCGTGAGAACTCGAGACTCGAGCAGACTGACGAAAGCGCCGTCTGGTATCGAGTCGGCTGATACTACGCGTGACGTCAGTGCCCAATTTTACGTGCTGTGCTACACTGCTAAGGGCAACTCCTCTTAGTATCTCCTTCATGGTTACAGCGCTGCAGCGGACTTTAGTTACAATTTAAATAAAAATGGAGCATGAATTGTTCAAAAATCTGCTTATTTAGTAGGTACTACATACATAAAGATCAATGATTATGTCACATTAAAAAAAAATCATAAGAGGAATAATCCCATCCTACTAAAATTATAAATGTGAAAGCGTGAAAGTTTGTGAATATGTTTGTAACTTCTTCACACTCAAAAGGTTGAGCCAATTTTTACTGCCGATAATTGGGTATGTATGTAGCTGTTACCTTGGATTAACACAGGGTACTTTTTATCCCGAAAAGTATGCGATTCTCGTAGGATATGGTAAAAAATCTGATAGTCAATAGAGCTTTACAAAGTAGATAATAATGCTGCTATGCATAAAATTAAACACAGGTAACACCGCAGGCAGCTAGTAATTATATAATTCAACACGGTAGCAGCTTACAAAGTTGATGCATGTCGGCGTTCTATCACGATAGTTTACAAAGTATGTTATGCATTCTCTATAAACCTGACTTGTCCTGTTACTCGGGAAACTGAGTGAATCCTGAATGTGTTCCTCATGTGTCATAATGTCTAATGGAAGAGAATACCAACACATTCTTCCATGGCCAGAAAGATTTTTCATGTTACCTATTTCAATAAATCCAATTTTCAAACCCGCGGCTTCGCCCGCGTAAAAATTTGCCTATGTTGGGTTCTGTACCCCTGACAATATGTATACTTTCATAATGATCGGCTGCTGAGTCAAGCCGTGAAGGAATAACAAACAAACTCACTTTCTCATTTATAATATTAGTATGATGATGGTTTCCAGTCTAGTATAATGATGAAACTCGATTTAAATGAGTCAACCAGTGCAGTCAGGCATAACGTAATTATTATTTATGAGCTATTATTTATGAGCTTCAGTTAATCATAAAGATCGATAATCCAGTAGGTGAGCTACCAGGTGTACCAACTGGTCTCTTTTGTAAATTGCGGTGTTTCTACCAAGACCAGCTAGGTTACTCTGCATAGCAATCGCGATTTTATTTCAATCCTGAATAATTTCAAATGCAAAATTAACAGCAAATCCTAATTCGTATCCTTAAAATTTTATACTTTACTAACAATTTGGTTAGCATACAATCCGATTTCATTTAATTTAGTATTTAGTTAGCGCTAGTCTAGCTGTAAAGAGTACCTAAAAGTAACAATCCAATGGCGATCGAGCCGAATTATCGTCAAGAGTAAGGGGGCAGGCTTGACATGCACTATTTTTTCGCCAAAGCACGCTGATCGACCAGCCGGACAATAACCGTTCTATTTTATTGAATAGTTATCCATAAAAGTAGAAAAAATAATTAATTCGTAAATTTCAAATTTTCCTAATCAAATAAATAGCTCAACGCCACCACAACCTAAACTAAACGCAAAAAAAATGCCCGCCTAGAAATATCCATCATTGGCCATCCTTGGCAAGTTGGCATATAGGTACCAATTCAATTATACCAATCACTTATTACTATTTCTAATTTTCTTGACCCGTGACCGCGAAGGCAAACATCGAAAAAAACTTGCACGTCCAAGAAATTGTATTCCGAAAGTGGTTTCACCCAGAGTTGCGGAGCTCTGACGACAGACGTTCCATGGAACGCTAACTTCGCCTAATCCTAATCCATTAGGGAATGGGATAAGCTAGGAGTTTATCATGTAAAACCAACTGTATCCATATAGACGAGTATGCACCATGTTTCTGGTATTTGGTTTGCACAAGATTGTGTTTCTGATTTGATACGGGATTACGCTGACGGGTACGGTAAGTGGGAGCGGTCATTGACCTGTGCGCACCCCTCCACCGTTATAGTCGATATAAGGAAACCAACTTATAGCTGTCTGGGACGATGTATACAGTTCTTTTAGGACTTATAAGGTAGAGATACTATCTTAATGTATAGTCAATATTAATGGGTTATTCCAAGTTGTAATTCCTCTTCAACTCTTTTGACAATAGATTAAAAAGTTAATTGGAAAATCGACGCTGACCACCATTTTTTACTTCCCTAAAATAATAGATTCTCGTATTTTATTCCGAAAATTAAAAGTTTGTTCAAACTTTTTTCCGACTGTCAATAGTCTCGTCGAGAAAGTGTTACCGACGACGTTGGCCAGTTTTAATTCGTATGATCTTTCACGAGAATTTGAAGTTACTAGATAGGTAGATAGATAGGTTCCGTTCCGTCACCGTCGGAGTAGCCAACCTCGCTAGAACCAAAATGGTCGCGTACCTATTGAGCGGTTTCAGAGGAGTTTCTTCCCGCGAACGCTGAAGCTGCTGAATGAGATCACCGCCGAGGTCTTTTATTTAGATTAGACTATAATATGCGGTTCTTCAAAAGGCATTTAAATATTTTTACAGGGTTGGCAACGCGCGAGTGATACTCCCGGTGTTGCAAGCGTCCATAGGCTATGGTGACCGCTTACCATCACGCGGGCCGCGAAGCTTGTTAGCCACCTTAGATAGTGGTATAAAAAAAGGTTGATCAAATATCTAGTATTTCTTTACTATCGGACAATACAAGTCAATTATCAGAAACAGAATCTTATTAAACCAAAGTGGACTCTAGTATGCCGCGGTACAATAACATTTACATATTGGTATGGCCATCCATCGAATTGTGTAATCGATGGTGCCTACGATAGCATAGTTGATTCACGAACACATGAAGGTTGATAGCTAATGACGTAATTGCGACCTACAGACCAGCATAGTCGGTTATACGGTGTATTGATTGACTGAATGGATTTATCAATTAGCCACATATTGGTTAAGGCCACAGATATCAGAATACAAGAGATATGGTTTGTGGGCGGGGCACATGACGCCATTTTCTGCACAAATGTGCAGGAACTTGATTGTTCTAAGTCATTCACAAAACAACGCTTCCGCGAACACACGTCCGTGAATGTCAACAAAAATGCCGGCTTGTGCTTTAATTACGTGCAAAAATCGCAGTGATACGGTAAATTCAAGTAATATAGTGGTGTTACTTATCATAGGTAAGTCATTTATTTAATATTTTTCTATATAAATGACAAATTAACGAAATATTTTTGAGGCATAGAAATCATTAAACAATATACGGCATAGTCGATACTTCCGTTAAAAATATTGTCCATTGCTTGTTTTGGATACGCGTTTTTCAATGTTTTGCGGTATGCACGTACAATGGAATGCAAACGTAACGATAATTTCACTGTTGTGAAAATATCGTGGTACCGCCGCATGTAGCTTCCGCGATCTGTCAAAGTAATAATGGCCGTCGCACAAGCCATGTAGTGCTGCCAAAAGTAGAATATTTTAGTATCGATAATTTTGTATTTCTAATTTTTGAAAGTATAATAATTTGAAACTTTTACTACAGTGCATTCCTTGTACAGGGTGTCCTAGTCCCATAAGTATTGGATCAAACTCAAGGGGAAAGTAGCTCACCTAAAAACTCATTTGATTAGTTTTAAAAAAATCGCTTGTTATTATGTACTAATTTTTTTAAAGTTCTTTCTTTTAATTGGTTTTCGGATTTTCCAAAAATAAAATAAATAAAAACTAAAAACTTTGGTAATTTCTTTTTCTTTTTTAATTATTTAAAATTAAATAGGTATTATAGTTCATAGTTGTAGTCCGTAATAAATTGTTATTGTAAAATATCGAGAGGTAAAGTTATCGATAATGCTTGTCGCCCTTTTTCATTAGGTGCCCGTCACTATAATACACTTCTTACATCTGTGTTCGTAATCGAACTGCAAATCACGGGCTTACGATTTGTGTGAGTGTGACTGTCGGAGATTATTCTATGAATGTGTTAAAATGTAACTGTGTGTGTAAGTGGCGACATCGGTTCCGGTACAAAAACTGTCTTATTACATTTCTCTTCTTTCTGTGTTCTGAGGTTAAGGCGTTCTAATCACGTGTCTTTAGGTAGTCCTTACATACACTTCCGGACACTTGAATCGAGCCACCCAGCAGTTTCAACTTTGATTGCTGGTAACTTAACAAAAGTATATGATCAACGAAAAAGTTTTTATGCAATTTGGAAGCTGGTACACTTTACATTAATAAGGTATACTTAATTCCAAAATTTAAATTTCAATAACTTGATAAAATTACAATTTTAAGTGAAACTTGTCCTGTATAACCTTTCTCAAAGACAAGACTCGGGTTGAATTTTTGAAAAAAAAAAAGGAATTATTGGAAAAAAAAATATTCAGTAACTTGTACTGCCTCCGAGAGCGTTTATGATTGCAGTCATGCGATTTGGCATGGAGTTAATCAACGTCATTATGAAGTGTTGTGGAATGTTCTCCCATTCCTCCTCGATGGCAACTCTCAGCTCTTCCAAAGTTTGTGGTGCTGGTTGGTGAGCTCGAACACGCCTCTTTAATTCGTCCCATAGACGTTCGATAGGATTCATATCAGGGCTCCTTGCTGGCCATTCCATTGTCGTGATTCCAACATCATGAAGGTATGCCCTGACGATTCCTGCAGTGTGCGCTCTTGCATTATCATGCATAAAGATGAAGCCTTGGCCTACAAATCCAGCATATGGCATCACATGAGTCTCTAGGCAATGGTTAATGTATCGACGGGCATTTAGTGTTGGTAGACGTGGTCCTGTCACAACCTCTAGCCCAGTTTTACCATCGGCAGATATTCCTCCCCAGACTATCCACGAGCTCCCGCCATAACTCACTCTCTCTTCAATACAACACTGAACAAAGCGCTCTCCCCGCCTTCGGTAGACCTTCCTCCTTCCATCATTACCATAAAGCATAATCTTAGTCTCATCAGTAAAGAGTACCTTGCTCCATTGGCGTTGAGTCCAATGCAAATGTTCAAGTGCAAACTGTAAGCGCGCCATTCGGTGAGCTCTTGTCAGTTTCGGCCCGTTGGCTGGCTTATGTGGGCTCAGACCACGTTCTTTAAGTCTTTGTCTAATTGTTCGCGCGGAAACAGCCACTCCATGAAAGTCTCGAAGCTGTTCTTGGATCTGTACAGAGGTGAGGTGACGATTTCGTAAACTGGTTGTCGCGATAAATCGATCCTGTCTTTCTGAAGTTACCCGAAATCGCGGTCTTCCTGGACGGCGCACGTATACACCAGTGTCGAGGTATCGATGGTTTACCCTTTGCACAGCAGAACGGCTTAAAGCAAGCTGTGATGCTACATCGCGCTGACTTCGGCCCGACTGTAGAAGCGCCACAGCTTGCGCGGCTAGAAGAGGCGGTGTATCCATAATTTTAACGTTTAAATGGCTCAAATTAAAAAAACAACAATTTTACGATGTCTTAATTTCAAAACAATTACGGTGAATTCAAAATTATGGAGTTAAATAAAAAAATTATGTTAATTTAGATCAACTTTTCTTTTCAATAGAATGCACTAATTTGGATTTTGTTTCGTTTTTCCATTTGATAAATTCAAAATTGGAACAACAGCACTTCAAAATCATTATGAATATACCAGCATCAAAACTGCATAAAAACTTTTTGATTAACTTAACATAAAATGTAGGTATGTCATTACACATAAAAATGTAGGGTAGCTCGATTCATGTGTCCGGAAGTGTATTATAAAACAAAGTCCTTCCGCGCGTCTGTCTGTCTGTCTGTTCGCGATAAACTCAAAAACTACCCAACGGATTTTCTTGCGGGTTTTACCAACGGATAACCTGGTTCATGAGGAAGGTTTATGTATAAAATTTGTCAGGATTTTGTGTAAATTGGCTGAAATATAAAGATTATTGTTGGGAGTGTCGGAAAAAATCGACCCGCTTGGGAGCTGTCGACGAAAACGCTGTCTAAACCCTTTGAGATATAACAATACAAAAATTATAGGACTTTCCTCTTATTTAGCTCTCCAAAAAAGTCAGCGATAGCATATATTTATCGTTTATGGATAACTTACTATAAAATAAAAAGCGATTTCCGAGATTGTTACTTTTGAATAGCGCCATCTAGCGTAGAATAGGAAGAACTTAAATTAATTTTGGCAAGCGCGTAAATTTTTTGCTATAACTTCTAAAGTATCTATTTAAGTTATATGGTGTAAAGATTATAATTATGTATATGAAATGCTTAAGGTAACTAACGTAGTTAACTGGATAAGGATTAAATACTGTATACATCAAAATCGGTTTCCAAATTCCGCATTATTACTCGGAAATAGCTTTTTATTTTATGGTAAGTTATACGTAAACGATAAATATACCTATGCTATCGCGGACTTTTTTGGAGACCTAAATCTCAGTCTAACGCTGTATAAACCCTTTGAGATATAACAATACAAAAATTATAGGACATTCCTCTTATTTAGGTCTCCAAAAAAGTCAGCGATAGCATATATTTATCGTTTACGGATAACTTACTATAAAATAAAAACCGATTTCCGAGTAATAATGCGGAAATTGGAAACCGATTTTGACGTATACGGTATTAATCCTTATCCAGTTAACTACGTTAGTTACCTTAAGCATTTCATGTACATTAGTCAGTCAGGACTTTGAATTTTATCTATGAAGAAAAATCCGGTCCGGTCTGGTTCGATCCGGTCCGACACAGCCCGGTACGGTGCGGTTCCTTCCAGACCGATCAGGTCTGATCCGTTCCGGTCCGGTCCGGTCCGTTCCGGTCCGGTCCGGTCCGGTCAATCTTTACACCATATAATTTAAATAGATACTTTAGAAGAAAAATTTACGCGCTTGCCGAAATTAATTCAAGTTCTTTCTATTCTACGCTAGATGGCGCTATTCAAAAGATACATCGCGCCGCTATGGTTACGTTTTCATCAAATTATTACTAAATATCATGCGAAAATTAAAGCACTTTATCTATTACGCTAGGTGTCGCTGTTTAAAAATCAAAACTAATATATAAAGCTGAAGAATTTGTTTATTTGAACACGCTAATCTCAGGAACTAGGTACTGGTTCGAATTGAAAAATTATTTTTGTGTTGGATAGTCCATTTATCGAGGAAGGCTTTAGATTATATAACATTACGCTGCGACCAATAGAAGCGAAGCATCAGTGAGAAATGTTGCAAAAATGAGGAAAATTATTAGGGCTTCCGTTGCGTGCGCTGCATAAACGGTTCAACTCAACCTAGAAAGCTGGAATTTTGTATAGAGGTTCTTTTGACAAGAATAAAGATGGGGTTTTATAGAATTCCCACGAGAAAGGAAGTAATAGGACTATAAGTGTTTTATCGCAGGCGCACAACCTAAAAAGCTGGAATTTTGTATAGAGATTCCCTATAAGATGTTGATAAAGAGAAAGACGGCAATTTATAGAATTCCCACGGGAAAGGGAGTAATAGGACTGTAAGAGTATTATCGCAGGCGCACAACCTAGAAAGCTGAAATTTTGTATAGAGGTTCCCTTTTTATGATGTTGACTAGGATAAAGACGGCAATTTATAGAATTCCTACGGGAAAGGCAGTATCCACGCAGGCGAAGCCGCGGGTACAGCTAGTTAGTAATAAAATAAAAATAAGTTCTAAAATGTTCGTTGTGCATACCAACTTTTAAAATAGATAGGTAGTAGAGCTCCCAGCGCAGCGTGTCTGTCCATACATCCATTTTAAGGCCTGGAGAGTGACATAGGATAATTTTTATCCTGGGAAACCAACTTATTTCCACGGGGAAAAGTTTGATATGAGCTCTTGCTTGACCATGCGGTCAAAGCCACAGGTACCAGCTATTCAGATTGCTTTTTTGATGCGTATGGCATAATTTTATATTACATTGGCACAACGTATCTCGAAAAGTTCGAAACAAAAAGTAAATGTTCATAATGCACCGAGTGGTTAAATAACGCGTAACTTTTCTTTTCACTTAAGACCGGTTTTTAAAAATTTCGGAACATGTGGCCATTTTGATTTTCGGTACCGTGTCAATTTTTATAATTACTAGGTCATCCAATGACTTAACTGTTAGGTTGTACTTCGACAAAAGTAGTTTTCATACATACATGCAATATTATTTTATGAAGAGGGACAAACATGACGGCGGTCACTTTATGCTAAGCATTAAATTACCGCTGCTGGCGTATTGTCGCAGTCCCTGGAGTAGTCTGCTATGCATTAATAGGGCGTTTTTCCACTACTCCGGCATCCGATTTTTATCGGTGCGGTAATTGCCGGTCCGATGTAGAAATTCATACTTTAGACATAAACCCGGATGCCGGAGTAGTGGAGAAGCGCGTATACTAAAGTATGAATTTCTACATCGGACCGGCAATTACCGGACCGATAAAAATCGGATGCCGGAGTAGTGGAAAAACGGCCTTAGGACGAATATGGAGAATTCATCATCACAAATTTAAGTTCCTAGAAGTTTGAGACAAACTAGACAGCAAGTCACCTGATGATAATCATTTATTACCACTGCTTGTGAGCCGTCGCGATCCCAGAGGAAGAGCATAAAGAAACTGAGACCTAAAAGATAGTTAATGCTTTTTATAGGTCATTACAATGACCTAAATGTTAAACAAGGTTGTGATTCTACAGTCTGTCAATGATTGTTTTCATGAGTGCAGTTCATAAAATTGAATATTGATTCTGTGAAATGACGATGACGGCGCCCGTGTATCACCACCGCTGACGAAGTTATTTTCTGTACAATTAGTCACTCGCGTATCCGGCGCGAGCGCAGGTCGCGTTGCACTCGCTCCAACGTAATGATATAAAACGAAACAAAATATACATCTGAGGAAATGTTATATTATTAAGTGTATAAGTTACGTTAGTAATGTGAGCAGTGTGTGGATTATTAGTTAAATCGACTATTTTATTGGAAAGTAGCTTAATATTGTGAATTTTGGTATAATAAATGATTGATATAAATATGTTATATTTAAGGATGTGTTACAAAACAAGGACATAGTCAGTTACAACATTATGCATATGTACGAAAAGTTTGTGAACTTTTGTCACTAGTACAAGATAAGAAAGACTATAAATATATAGAATAGTGTTGTGTATAAAGTAACAGAATTATTAATAATTGTATTTTATGATAACATTGAGGTAAGACAAATCTTGTTTACATAATTTGTAATCGTATTCAACATTCGGTCATCACTATACATGTTACGATGAGTAGCACCATCTGACATAAGCTGTAATAATATAAGAATAATGTACGTTTTTTCAACATTCACGTAAAATTTTATTTGTGGAGACTAATTTTATTGATGTAGGCTGCGCTAAAAATAATAAACAAAAAAATATTTCTGTACGAATTACACAACGACAAGTCTCAAACCAAACACTGTAAAGGGGATAAACATTATATAAATGGTTTTATTTACAAATAAATTTATACACGTTACTCAGAAAGCATGTAGAACAACAGTACATGCACACAAATGTTTGTTTTGTATGCGGTTCGGACCCCACAAAGACCCTTTTACGACCCTTGAAGTAGCCATTGCTAGCTACTTAACTATCATCGGGCCTTTAAAGTTTTTGTTACAGGTTCCCAATAAGATCCAGTGAATGTAACTTGTCATATTCCTAAATTGTCTACAACGTCAGTTTATCTGACAGATAGGTCTCTGTCACAGTACGCAACATATGGTGCCACATACTTTTGCTACTGATTGTACATATAATACATGGCCCTATATAAATGGTTGTAGAATGTAGAGCAACACCATACTGTGGCCATACCTACAAGTTTAAGTTCGGAAGTGTAAATTAATTATAATGCTAGGTGTGTCACTCGGTCATCAAATCTGTGATCTCCGTCAACACGTAAACTGAGCATGTCGTCCCACGGGCGGGCGGCCTCGATTCGCATGCGTGGGCGGCGCCCTTTCTCGCCGGCCGCCCACAGGTGCGTGCTTGTCCCATAACGACACGCACGCTTTGCAAACCCATTGATAATTTTTCTAGTATCTGAAATCAGAATAACCAATTGTTAATAAATAAAAAAATAAATGAAATATTCCCATTAGTATTCGTCATCAAGTCTATAGCAGTCCACTACTGGACATAGGCCTTGTCATATTATTATCGTCTCGAATTTTTCTAATCAATTACATTTCCCAATTGCGAAAGTAACTTTGACGGAAATTACACCCAAATAAGTTTCAAACATTTTCGCTCCAATGACTGGTGCTTTCCTAGGATACGTTTTATCAGAAGGAAGCACGTACAAACAAGGTTTATTCATTGATAACAAAGCGATTGCGGCAAATTAGTTTATATAAAATATTCATTAGCTATTTGTTTGTACCAACGGAAATAAGTTAATCAATAAATAAATAATTCTAATGTTATTAAATTACTCATAATAGCTTTGCGGTTTTGTTAAAATGTTTTATATTTTATTATAGTTATTATTTCTTGACATATTTATGTTTTGTTTAATTAGGCTTCATACTTTATACCCACATATACCTACTCAAAAAGTACTTCAATAAGTAATATTTTGATTTGTATTTTGGCCAGTACATGTGTTGTTTTTGTTACAGATTGTGATCTGAAGCACACAAAATAAAAATGTATACAGAACGATCGAATATTTTACGAGTGTGTGTGTTGGTGAGCTTGTTGGTGGTGTGTTATGGACAGAGGGCCGAGCAGTTGCTGGCCCAGAACCCATGCAATAGCAAAACGACTTGTAGCGACTGCGTCAGAACAGCGAGTTGCGCTTGGTGTTACGCCCCTGAGTTCAATGGCCCCCGTTGTTTCAACCCTGCCATGGAGGGCGGTACCGCGGGATGTGACGAAGCATACATGCACAACCCTGATAACCAACTGTCTATTGATCCTTTATACAACAGGGATCTTAGCAGAGGTAATAAATTTCGCATATTTAACTTATTTTTTTAAAATATCTAATGAATATACTTACGTTGTCTGAGTAGAGTACACCAGGCAGCATGCTATAGGAATTATATATTTTCAAAATCTTCTAATAAAGAAGTTAAACAAAAATGTTATGCCTGCTTGGTAACTGAAAATTCAGGCTTCTCGTTTTATCCACAAGGAAGTTATAGGGGGTCGAAAATGGCCTGAACTGTTTCGAGAAAAGGATGGTACGGCCGTACCGCTTTTTGCTCGACTTTTGCGGGTCAAATATTAATGCGATTTTAAGTTATTAACAAAATAAATGGAAACCCTGGAATAGATAGGTAGAATATTTATTTGCAATACACAACTAATAATATTTAAGCTTACAGACTAGTGTAATCGCAAGAAGGCGATATGCTAATAGCAATGTCCTTTTTCTCACAGCAAAAGGTCGTATGGCAATGGGATCTTCGTCTTATGAAGAGTCAATGAGCGTGCAGGGAGGAGGCGGGTACGCAGCCGCTGGGGGAGGTGCCGCGGCCGCAGCCTCTGGAGAGAACCTAGTGCAAATCAAACCGCAGAGACTGAAACTCCAACTGAGAATGAGTGAGTTTGTTAATTTAATTTAGATATTGAACATGTCAACATTACCTTGTGGAGAGACAGGAGTAATGGTGGATGTAACTGCCCGGCACATCCGGTGTAACTTGAATTAAAATTTCCTAATACCAACCCATAATCATCCCACTGCAGGGATACCACGCTGCTCCATGCGGATTGGCAGAGGCGATTAATTAAAATTTAGTAATGAATTTTTCAATAAAATATTCTAGTTAGCTTACTACCGAAAAAAAATCATTAGGACATTATCGCAAGTTTACTCGAAAATTACTGGCGTTAAAAATGTATAAAGTATTTGTAAAAATGTGTAAATGTAAGTCTGTATTTTAATTTTCTTTTAATTTTGCAGATCAAATGCAGAAGCTGTCTTTCTCATATTCTCAAGCCCAAGACTATCCAGTGGATCTGTATTATCTCATGGACCTCAGTAGATCTATGAAGAATGACAAAGAGAAGCTCAGTACCTTGGGCAGTTTGCTCTCCAGCACCATGAGAAATATCACTTCAAACTTCAGAATTGGCTTCGGATCGTTTGTCGATAAATTAGTTATGCCTTATGTGTCCACTGTACCTAAGAGGTAAGATCATGCGCACTACCGTACTAACTTACTGATTAAATCTACACACAGTACATAATAAAACAGTAGACCCCGGTATGTCTGTACATTGGACATATTTGGCAAAAATGGATAGGGAACAGTAAAAGAAATGCGATTTTTTTAAATAAATTACTTTGTCTGTTTGTACGCGCACATTTTCGTAATTACTGAACGGATTTTAATGTTCTTTATACAGGAAGATAGAGCTGGACTTAGAGCAAAATATAGGCTTTATTAAGGAAAAAAAAAATATCTTCATTTACGTGGACAAAGTGGCCCGACGTGATGGAAATTAAGTTCCACAAAACATCACTAGATGTCACTGACTCCGATTTATCCGTGGATACTCGCTAGTATTTTTTTGTAATATAGTATTAAATGATTTGTTTCAGTTTGATATCGCCGTGTGATGGTTGCGCGGCGCCATACGGTTTCAAGAACCAAATGTCACTCAGTAACGACACGAACTATTTCGATGTAAGTACATAAAATAATTATGTTAAGATTGGTAGAGCCATTATTATGAAATGGGCTAGCTCGACCGGGGAAGTACCACCCTCTCACAGAATATCGACGTGAAGCAGCAATGCGTTTCGTTCGGTGAGTGAGAGATCCGGAAGCTCAACTTCTTACCTATCCCCTCTTTCCCCCTCCTTTCCCTTGCCGTCCTCCTTCCTTTCCTCCAACTTCCTTGGTGGACAACGCATTGGTAGCGCCCCTGGTGTTACTGATGTCCATAGGCGGCGGTGACTCCTTTCCATCATCCGCTTGCTTGTTTGTCTACTGTATGACTAAAAAAAAAATATGTCTGATGTCTTTTCAGAGATACAGTCTTGTTATTATTATTTGAGTTTTATAATGCTTGTACTGTCATTGCAATTTATCTTATCAGTTAAACAAACGTACGAAGTAAACAATATGTTAGTTAACAGTATATGATCGCATCATATTCGCACAAATTCAGCTGAAATTGATGGCTATGTAAATCTTTTATACAAAATAATGCGTGTGTGATGACTGTAAGTAGAGCGGTATAGATTAAGCGTAAATTAAAAAGAAAAATATTAATAATTTAATAATTTTGTGAACACATCTTTTTTCCAGAAAGCAGTTGCCAACGCTGATGTGTCGGGTAATCTGGATGCGCCGGAGGGCGGTTTCGATGCGATAATGCAGGCAGTCGTGTGCAAACGCGAGATTGGTTGGCGCGATCAGGCGAGAAGACTCCTTGTATTCTCAACTGATGCTGGCTTCCATTATGCTGGTGATGGAAAGGTAAAAAAGTTTAACCACAATATACTTATCTAAATCTTATTCCAATGTGGCAACGCGCATGTGATACTCACGGTGTTGCAAGCGTCCATTGGCTACGATCACCGCTTACCATCAGGCGGGCCGTAAGCTTGTTTGCCATCTTAATGGTATAAAAAATATATATTTAACACAAAGGCTCCAAACTAAACTATCATTTGATTTAAAATATAAATAGTTATGAAGCAAACATGTATCGATAACAAATCAGTTTAACAAACTAATTATAACACTATCATTGTATTTCGTTGGAAATGTTATGCCAAGAATAGTGCAACAAAATATACATTTCCCTAATATTCACCAGTACTATGATGAATATTAAGGAAACGTATGGTGAATATTAAAAATATTAATTTGACTTTTCTCTATACAGCTCGGTGGTATTGTGCAGCCAAACGATGGGGAATGTCATATGGAACACGACTCATATACGCACTCTACCATCCAAGATTACCCAAGTATTTCGCAGATCAACCTAAAGGTAAGACCAAAGATATATGTTCAAAAGATAGTGTGAGATAGATCGGCGACAGTTGTTATATGCAATGTGTAACTTTTAAAACTTTTATCAAATGTATGCAATGTTACGTAGATTCAAATTTTGACCTTGATTTAACTAAGAGCGAAGAGATATTTTATTGCAAGACTGTACAGTCAGGTTACACTTGCAGTACAAATTTGGCTCATACGACATAGAACTTAAGAACGGTACAAAGTTCGATATGAAAAGGTTGACTTGCTCTTGACTGTACATACGCGAACTGGGCTTAAAGTCGCGCGTGGGATAAATTATTTATATCTAATATTAGTATGCTAATTTGTACATTGCATACTTTAAATATGTAACTAGGTTTTTTTCTTATTAATATGATGTTCCGTATGTTTGAGTGCGAAGTAGTGCGAACAATCAGACCAGACAAACTTAAAATTATTCTGTGATGACCATTTGCATAATATATCAAAATTCTATGTTACATTATTTAACATTAATATTATAAACAAATAGGAGAAGACGCGAACAATTTGAGAACCAATACGAAAGTAGTAGATTTTTTTTACTTTCACCGACACAAAAGAAATCATTAGATTTTTATCATCATTCCTATTTGAAAACTGACGAATCACTTACTCTGTGCATCTGAAATAAAAGACTATCGACATCCGCTTAATTCTATTGTCAAATGTAACATAAAAACAAAATTTGTTCGTATGATAGGTGAAGGAGCACGCAATCAACGTTATATTCGCCGTGACTGCAGAACAAATCAGTGTGTACGAGCAGCTGAGTCGCCACATCGAGGGCTCCAGCAGCGGTGTGCTCAGCGACGACTCTGGCAACGTGGTCGACCTCGTCCGCGAGCAATACAACGTATGTTTCTAAACTACTTTTTAGAGTGGTAGAGCCTAGACTTAGAAGTCGTATAAACGCGGAGCTCAAGCCCGACCGGGATGGAGAGTCTCTGTGGACGCCCTCTGCCCCATTCAGGGATCATAAGTAAGGAAGTAAGAGCCTGGCCACTTACTACCTATTATGAACTTGCAGTGGCTCGTAACTGTTCTGACTCGACCGGGGCAGTACCCTCTCACAGAATATCAACGTGAAATAGCTGTGATATGCTGCTGTGTTTCATACGATGAGTTAGAGAACCGGAAGCCTAATACCCCCCCCCCCCCCTTTCTGCTTCCTACTCCCTTTTTTACTTTCCTTCTTTTTTCATTCATTCATAGGTAACCTGTGGCAACGCATCTAAGATCTTGTAGTCTTGGCACAGAATAGATAATAGTACTACGTAGTCCTGGTAGTCCATGGGCAGTGGTGATTGCTTACGTGACCCGCTCGTTTGTCCTCCTCTGTCATAAAAAAAATGACTTCCTCTAAGACTATGTGAAAGCAATAATTATAATGATTGTAGATTTTTCATCAGTATTAATAAAATTTCTGTGTAATAACGACAATGATGTCATACAATGACACCTATTTCTTTTTGCAGAAAATTACGTCAACCGTGGAAATGAAAGATACATCAAGTGACGCTGTGCAAGTCGTGTATTACTCATCCTGTTTGGGCGGCAAGAACGTACAGACAAACAAATGCGATGGACTTAAGGTAAATGTTTTTACTTAGAAAATAATGCATCATTTTGCAACACTTTATCAAACTATGAATGTATATTTTAATCAACATACACTTATGTAATCAGCAGAAGAGTCTTGAACCAATCACAAGACTAATATTCCATTAGTCACTATTTAGGTAATGCTAGTTAATTCTTAAGGTCTGTAAAAAGCAAATCGGACATCCAGGTTTTTGCCGCCAACAGTCGCGACCATGAAAGCAAGCCATTCAACGAGCAACTTTCTTATTTTTGGCTCGTATCTTACAGAATTGGAAATAGACGGGGAGGAGCGGAGATTTTTTAAAATATATAAACAATAGTCTCCTACGGTATTTTAACATAAATCTCACATGAGAATGTCCTTTTCATAGTATTAAAATTACGTTTATATTTTATAGGTTGGTGATGTAGTCGAGTTTACAGCTGAAATCACGCTGAAGGAATGCCCTAAGGATCGTAGCAAGTGGAAGCAGATGTTCAATATCTACCCTGTCGGTATCTCAGAGATGTTAGCTGTTGAAGTCGAAATGCTCTGCGATTGTCCATGTGAACACCCACCACACTTTGTGAGTACTCCATATTTAAGTTTTTATAAAGTTCGATCAATACATACGTTGGTATGCAGATCTGATTAAATCTGTCGTGGTCTTCCGCAGACGGAACTTATAAATGGCGCGTAACTGGTTATTGTGCCTGTATCTTTTGCTTTGTAATTTTTTACACATTACACTCATAAAAATGTAATTTTCAAAAAGTTTTCGATATCTGCGCAACTTTCATTTTTCTGGTATGTTATTCGTATATGGAGTGAATAGAATGTTTCGCAGTTGATTTATGCGCACTTGACGAACTTACTGTTAATTTTCAAACTCCCATTGGGCTGGGGAATGTCCTTTTTGAATAACATATGTTCTGTACAGGCGTACAACGACAGTCCGGACGTGTGCAACGGGCAGGGCATCTCCGCGTGCGGCGTGTGCCTCTGCAACGCGGGGCGCTTCGGCAAGAGCTGCGAGTGCTCGGCCGAGGCGGGCGTGTCGCTGGAGCAGGAGCGCGGCTGCCGGCCCACCAACGCCTCGTCGGGGCCGCTCTGCTCCGGCAGGGGCACCTGCATCTGCGGCGTCTGCGAGTGCGAGAAGATGGACGACTTCACGAAGGTCACTTGAATGTCTTCATATCACGAAGCACTATAATAAACTAAGAGTAATTTGACTAATGTATACAATATATTGCAGGTGATATCGGGCCCGTTCTGCGAGTGCGACAACTTCACGTGCGACATGAACAAGGGCCTGCTGTGCTCGGGGCCGGAGCACGGCGAGTGCGTGTGCGGCAAGTGCGCCTGCAACGGCCACTACACCGGCCCCGCCTGCCAGTGTCTGCTGGACACGAAGCCCTGCGTCTCGCCCGGTAAATTTGAATGGCATCAGTGATGAAAGTGTCCACGACACACGTAGTTTTGACAAAAAAGACATCACTGGTTAGAATAAGGTTCAAAACTAGTTAAAATTCAACGAAACATCAATCCGTGGAATTTAGTTTCATTGTTGCCCGGCTTGTGTTGCATGCGTCTTATAGATTACAGTGACCGCTTACCATCAGGCGAGACGTATGCTTGTTTGCAACCTTAGTGGTACAAAAAGAAATACAAATTATAATTGGATTGGGCTTGCGCACTTTCTCAGGTGTTTGGGAGGTTAAGCCTGATCTGATTGTCAAGGTCAAGTATTGATACATTGGCATAATAAGCAGATATAGACAGAAATAAATATTTTTAACCTAGTATACTATCTCTCTTTTTATTTAAATCTATATGAGTCAGTATTAGACAATGACGAATATGTTATTGTTACAGAAAATCTCGAGATTTGCAGCGGACATGGCAACTGCGTGTGCGGTCAATGCGTGTGTGATGTTAGCGACAACCGCCACTACTCGGGGAAATACTGCGAGAAATGTCCCGTGAGTTTACTTATCTATTATCGTTATAGTAACATTTTATGCTATTGCCCCTTGTACAAGAAATTCATCATTGACTGGATCTAATATTCATCTCATTATTTAAGAAATGTCGTAAAAAATATACTTGATTTTGTAAGAATTTTTGATTCTAATTTATTAAGGTACAGATTTATTCAGTTTTGAAAATTAATATTATATTTTTATGATTATTTCATACTCTATACAATTTTCATGTTTCTTTGATGTTGTGTTTACTGCATATTTGATTTATGTTAATAATTTTCAGACATGTCCAGGCCGTTGTGGAGAATTCAAAGATTGTGTGTTGTGTGAAGTGCATCAACAGGGGCCCTTCTACAACGAAGAGGACAAAAGTTGTGGAACATGCAGGCTAGACATAATAATTGAGGAAGGAAAAGTAGTTGGTAAGTATTTTTTATAATTATGGACAGATAGATAGAATATACTTTATTTGCAATACATAACTTTACATAATAATAATTATTGCTAAAAGCAATCATAGATATTTTAAATATATTAAATTGGTATGATATTTGTTCCACTGATTTACTGAGTTTCGTCTAACATCGTGTAAAAGACGCATGAATTTTATCCTCAAAATCTAAGATTTAGAAGATCTATATAAAGCCTGCGCATACGATTGAACTCTGTCGGAGTCGCGCTCAATTCATTTTGCGGACGGACTTTCCACTTTAAGTTAAATAAATAAATATTGTTGGATGAATCACACAACGCCATCTAGCCCCAAACTAAGCAACTAAGCTTGTACTATGGGTACTAGACTGCTGATAAGTATACTTAAATACTTTTTTTCTGTAAATAAATACTTTTATTATACATATAAAACACCCAGACCAAGGCAGGCATGTTCATGGCACAAATGTTTGCCTTGCGCAGGATTCGAACCCGCGGCGCTTGGGATAAAGTGACCATTGCTAGCCACTCGACCACCGGGACTGTCAAAGTTGCCACGATTATGTATGATACAAAATAAATAATTTATAGCTCAGTGCGTAGTTGGTTTTCACCGTAAGGCTAAATATTATGTACTAATTATAAAATTCATAGTTTTTTTTATGTTATAAAATTATTCCTTTGCAGCGAACGAAACCCAGAACGAGCATTTGTGCAGTTTCTACGATGACGATGACTGTCTGTATGTTTACGTGTACTCCTATAACGACTCTCAACAGCTGCATATTAGAGCTCAGAAGGAACGAGAATGCCCCAGGAAGGTATGTTCAAAGAACGTATTAATTAAATAATACCCCTTTACTAATAAACGTAATGCGTGTATAGTTATACAATGTTTTGTCACTTTCACACTTCATTTAATTCTCATCAAGAAAGACAGTGACACAACAGTTAATAACTATATACTCGTTCTACTACGTTTATTAGTAAGGGCCAGTGAACGAAAAAAACATAGAAGAGTAACTTCAAACAAAATCTTTTTGATAGACGGCCCCACGACGTTTGTTTTCTTTGAACAGTTAGTTTGTTTTCTATTGACATCACTAAGTAATGATTGGGTAGGTTGTCAACGCTCATCGCTAATTGGCTAAGCAACGCATAGTAACAATGACATCATTGGCGCTGGAAATGAACGCATGTGACATTTTTAAGGGGCGGCAAAAATTGTCAAAGTGGACGAGTAATGTAAAAAGGTAGCAATGAAAGATTTGAATATTTTTTTATGTATTTTTATTTCTTTTTTTAATAAATAATAAATATGTATATAGGGAAAAATCACACAGATTGAGCTAGCCCCAAAGTAAGTTCGAAACTTGTGGTAAGGGCTGCTAACTCAACGTCACGTTACTATATTTTATAACAAATACATATATAGATAAACATGATATACAAGACCGGGGCCAATCAGAAAAATATCGTTTTTCATCATGATCCGACTGGGATTCGAACCCGGGACCTCCTGGGCTCCTGGGTGGCGGTCCTGGTGGTAACCATTACGCCACAGAGGTCGTCGTCGTTTTGCGTATGATGTAGATGCATGACAATAAAAAGTTTGCCCTCAAACGGGCGGTTTTGATTTTTCTACATATTGGTAATAATTTAATTATAAATAGGTTTTAATAGCCAAACTATGTTACTCGCACGCACTTAATAAAGAGTCTAGGTAAGAAATAAAGTTAATTTCAAAATCCAAAACTTATTATTTATTTATTGGGGTAATAACCATGAAGGAGATACTAAGAGGAGTTGCCCTTAGCAGTGTAGCACAGCACGTTAAATTGGGCACTGACGTCACGCATAGTATCAGCCGACTCGATACCAGACGGCGCTTTCGTCAGTCTGCTCGAGTTCTCACGGGAGTAACACTCATAACACGTGTGTCAAATAATCTTGTTTTTAACATTTTATACCTATTTTATCTACGCAAAAAATGAAATGCTGTATTATTTCATGTAAAAGTTACACAGATCGAAATAAATTGACGGAGAATAAGGTCTCCTTTCATTCGTAAGTAATTTTTGTTTAATTTAATGTCCGTAGGAATATAATGTTTGTAGACAATTACATTGTTTTAGCATCAACGACATCTACCGTTTAGTAGAAGAACGATTTTGGGCCGTACTTCAGGCAACGAAAATTTTAATAATACTTGAAACTGTATTATTTCATTTTTTTATTGTTTAGGTATACATAATATATTTATTTATCATATTATAACATCGTAACATTACAATGGAGTTGACAACTTTCTCTCAAAGTGGTACCAAAATTAGTATGGAGAATTTTACATATACATAATTATGAGTGATTTTTTTTGTTTTACATCATAATGTCATCTGTTATAAAGTAAGTAGACAATCATTTTAAGTATTTTTATTATTTGTCTACCAACCTTTCTATAAAAAAGTACCGACCTAAAAAAATACATATTATGTACTTACAAGTAGTAAATAAAGTGAAGCAATAGTAGTAAGTAAATGTTTTTTTCTTATACACCTATTATAATTATTTTAAAATGTATAAAAGTTGACTCTGACTTTAAATATTAATTAAGACATCCTCCTTAATACGGCCCCTGTGGCTTTGCTTCTGGTGGCGAATATCTGAACTAAAATCACAGTTTACTAACTATTTTTGCTATTAGCCGCTAGATGTCGCCTGTCGTGCGGGGTACGACATACGTGCGGGGGGGTGTTTAGACACCCTCCCGTACACCCGCCCGTCAGCGACAAGGGCGTTCATACGAACGGGCTATTGTAACAGCTCCTCTTAGTATCTCCTTCATGGTAATAACAGTGTCACAAAGTCAGAATACATGAAATATATAGTTTTACATTAAGACGTTATAACTGTGTCACCAGCACCGTTTACCACGGTTTACTTTAATTAATTTCTAGCAATTGAGATAAACTTGCACTGAATATAATCAACAATTAAGTACTTAGGTACTTTTGTTTTAAAAATATAGACCAAGCTAAAAATGTAGGAAATTTTAGTTTTGGTGGTTTTCCTGTCTTTCCAAGCGAACTGCTTTCGTCCATTGTTCTTTCTTACTCGGGTCTTGTGGAAATCTATCAAAGGCGCCGAGTATTTTTTAATGTAGCATAAGGACAACACAAACATATTTTACTTCAAACTGTAAACGTTCAATTAATTTACTTAGTCCATCGGGCATAACACCATCCCCATAGAAAAAAATTGATCCATGTTTTTAATGAATATAAAAATAATGTTCAAGTTTACGAGGCTATTTACACGTGATAAATGTAGATGAGATCGATTTATGCACGATTTCACCGCACAAGAAGGCATAATTTACACTTTTAAACTAGACAAAAATACGAACAACGACATGTGCCGTCACAGCCGAACTAAACTACTTCGTGTCACAATTTATAAGCCCCGCCTACCGTGGCACAATCCGCGTTGGGTCATTTTCGGGCGCTAGGAATGCTTCTATGGTTTTTTCGTTCACTGGTAAGGGCATATTTAAAGTCCGTTGGTTGTATTAAATATTTTGTTCGGTATGTTTGACTGCGTTTTATACTTCGCATTGCTTATTTCCGCGAAAGAACGTGTGATTATGATTTAATAAACCGATAATTAAAGGCAGGCGTCCACATATCCACATCGTACGTATCGGACGCATCTGATCAAACGGATCGTAGTATTCTTTGTATAGAAAGCCATACAAGTGCGTCCACTGATCCGCATCATACGGGTCGCACGAATCTATAATGATCTACGAATGCGATGCGTCCGATACGTACGATGCGAATATGTGGACGCCTGCCTTAACACGATCATACCTTGATATTGTGTGGTGTGAACGCGTGTAATAAAAATATCTACTGACAGGCTGCATTACACTTACAATTAATTGCATGCCTACGACTTATCACACAAGCGATTAGATGTTTAAACGTATTTGTAACATCTCGCGACAGTTTTCGCAGATCGGTTCGTCTTTATCATCTCAGCCACAAGAAGTCCATTGCTGGACATAGACCTTCCCGAAACTCTTCCAGTAACACCGACTGGCGGCGACTTGCATCCAGCGCCTTGCCTTTCATTTGGTCGTCTGACCACCTTGTTATCGGTTCATTTCCTTATAATTTTTGCATTCGCCTTTCTTTACAATAAACTCACGCAAGACTTCTGCGAGAACTTGCAGGTTTCAAAGCTTATGTAGACAATACATAAATGATTGTAAATAATTATTATTTAACCTGGTGCGTCTTTTATAGGTGTTCATATTGGGCATCGTTCTTGGTGTGATTGCCGCTATCGTCCTGATTGGCCTTGCGCTGCTCATGCTGTGGAAAATGGTCACCACCATACACGACCGCCGTGAATTCGCTCGCTTCGAGAAGGAACGAATGATGGCCAAGTGGGATACGGTAAGTTACAGTATACAAAGTTTTTTAATCGAAATATTACAATATTGAACTTGAGCTAACTTAACATATTGGACAAAAGGATTTTAGACAGGAAAACTTATTTTTAATTAATTTGTAAAAGAAGTGACACTAATTAGTTTTTTCTTTTGCAGGGCGAGAATCCCATCTACAAGCAGGCAACATCGACTTTCAAAAATCCGACCTATGCTGGAAAATAATCTCGAATCTATGCGTATGAGTTTTAAGTTGAATATCTCTAATCTCGTCAGTATTTAAACTGAAAAACGCCTTATTGATGAAAGAACTCTTTTACCAATATAGTTATTGCCTTAAACATCGTGCCTTTATCGACTTTTGATTATTTTATAACAAAAGAAAAATTCGCACAAATGTCATTTGCGCCGAATTTATTTTTGATGACTTTTAAGAAAATAGACGATTATCGAACATTCGAAAATGTACATAAATTTTAGTAGTTCGCTTTTGAAGATTTGAATTGTCTTACTCAGTCAAATGTAAGTCTGTTTATAATCTCATGAAATTACGTATTGTACGCATTTTGTACTTAGTGTGAGTGTATGTATGTACTTATGTGTTGTGTAGCTTCCACACAAATGGTCGTAAGATGGTATCGATCAGAATCTAATGCTTTTTATCTCATTAAATTTATAACATATTGGATAATATAAGTACCATTTTACGTCCTATTTGTTTTTTTAGAAATATGTATTAAATATTTTATAGCGGTTTACAACAAAAATTAATAAGAGGAATTAATCATAAAAAATGGGGTTAGGTTTTAATAGTGCGGCCGATATTCTTGTATCGTTGACGCGAATTAAGCTATCAATTTCAATCTTATTTAGGCCGTCTGCTGAAACTCGAGTAGACCGCACTCATTATCGTTTTGTACGAAGGTAATTCTCATTTTTGCGTGACATACACGCATTGCGTGCGTCCGCGCATATTTGAGTTTCAACGGTCGACCTTGTATTGTAGTACAGTCTGTTACAGAATACGTTTCGTATAACCCGACAAGTTTATTTACAAAACGAATCTAATAAACCGTTTCTTTAGAACTCGGTTCGACTTTATAAGTGATGTGTAGTGATAATTAACTATTTAAATGGAAGTAGAATGTATTTCGGCTGCCTGAGTACTCACTGCCAGCGTTCTAGTTAAGTATTCGGTACAATGGCTTCCATACTGTGGTCCGGTGCCTTATTTATAGATATAGCCTTATATAACAAATCTAGTGCCATTACTAATAATGTCTTATTATAGTGTTTTATTATTTATTCAAATTTTTATTAATTAATGAGGTTACAATTTTTAAGTGTCGCTTTTTATACACGTAATTTTGCATTTTATTAAATAAATGAATAATTATATTAATTTATGACCCCAATGGGCCAGAATTGCCACTTGACGGTTTGTTCTTAAATATAAAATACATTTTAGTTATTGAAATCTTCATACATATGATCAATAAATAACAATTATAATCTGGACAACTAGGTCTAAAGATACTAGATACATAATATGATATACCTAGTTGTGCTAATCAAATGCATTCAAATGTAGATTTTTATATTATATTGACGTTAAATAAATCGTTTATCAATAAGCATAAATTTGTTATTATTAATTTACAAGGTATCCAGCGATCCTCTATCCTCTTTGAAGAGAATCATTGTAATGTACGTAGCAAAGGAAATAAGTATGGACAGAAGTAGTTTCAAGTAACTAAGATTTTTATAAATGTATGTATGCGTGTCGTTATGAAAGTTTATCGTGTCCAAGTGAAATCTGCCGTGGGCGGTCCCATGCATGAGTGCACCCGGATGATCTATAATAGAGAGAAATGGCGAGCTGCTCCAGGCCAAGTCTCTACATGACGATCACAACCGTTCTGTCAAGAGCGTTACGACCAAGAAGAAGAAGAAGATATAGTACGATATATAAAGAGTATTGATAAAATTATGATAAATCTTTTTATGCAGTCTTTACGGACTTCCGAGTACTTATTTCCTTTGTTGTTCCGAGTTACTGTTGATAATGCAATGTAAACCATGAAGCATTTTAACTTGAAATCTATTTTTTGTAACGATTTATAATCATTTAATTAATTTTTACCTTACATGTGATTGACATTTTAAGTGGGACTTCTGAATATTATTTACAATATTTTTATATAATTACAACTATTATAAATCAATAAGAATATTCAAGCTGATTGTACATATTATTTAGTTTGTGACGTGTTCAGAAAAAATGCCGTGAGTCCTTATTGTAGCTAATAAACAAATTAACAAAATTGTAGTGTTTCATTTACATTTATCGAATCGGGAATACCTATAAGTAATAATAAAAAATTCTACACAAATACATAGTACAGATATTCCATTTGAGTTGGTCGCTGTTCGTGAGTCGACGACAGTACGTAGTCGCACGACGCACGAGCAGCGACGAATTGTATCAAAAGTGTTGTCAAATACTATAGAAGACTAATACCCACAGCTCTTGACGTTTCTCATACAATGACTTGGCAACCTCCGTTCACCTCATGCCGCTAGGGGCGCTGTAACATTTTGCATACAAAAAACCTCCGTTCACCTCATGCCGCTAGGGGCGCTATAACATTTTGCATACAAAACGCACAAAAGTTTTGAAATCGTTCACCTCATGCCGCCCTCATGCCGTAAGGGCGCTAGTGTCGCGTCTTGCCCGAATTCTTCCGAAGCTGTGGGTATTAGTCTTCTATAATATTTGGTGTTGTTTACCAAAAACTGTCGACGCACGATCAGCGACCAATAGGGTTGTTTCCAGGGTCAAAATAATAACATTATATTAAGCCCGTATTTTAGATTATAAAAAAATATTGGACACATTTTTTTTTTCGATTAATAACAAAGTTATACTATATCTTTGTCATCCATGAAATTTAATTCGAGGCCTAAAATGTAAACAAACTAATGTCATTTCATGTCATGTCAAACCGACATATCATGGGTTTGAAACAATTTGTAAAAAGTGATTAAGGGTATTTTATAGGGGAAAATTAAATAGAAGTTTCAAATGTTGCGAGTACTTGGTTTCATTAACTTTGTTAATGAAAAATAATGATTTTATTGAAATAAAAGCACCAACACAAACGAAATACGTATGTTTTGTAATTTATAAATCATCACATTTTTTTAAATGAAATAAATTATCTTTATACAGAGGGTCTTGTCTTCACAGATACTTTCTCTCGCCATACAATAATAAATGATTTGTTTAATTAATCTAATCTTGCTACTACCATTTCGGAAAGAAAAGTAAATTGACCACTGGTAAAAGAAATGGAGAAAGAAAACCAGTTACTTACGGCCTTTTTTGTCATTTAACAATACATTTCATATTTTTTAAATAGTTTCCATGTACATACAAAAATTAAGTACTAAACGCAGAATATCAATCCAAATGGCGCTATATTCATATCCTATTTAATTTAACAAAATTAAATATTTTCAACATTCTAATTTGGAATACAGGGTTCAATGCCCCGACACCAACCAAAAACCTAACTAGTCGATAGACATGACAATCAATGACAGAAATTAATACATAGGTAATAATAATTGATCAAAAAGTATTTACTTCCACCCTATAGGCTAGTTCGAAACTAACAGAAAACTGAAATCAACACCACAACAATGTTACATTATATGTGGAGCATATTCGTAAATTGATAGGATCGAATAAATAAGTTCGTTATAAAAGTGTAATAATATCTTCAAAACTTTTATAAATTTTGTGCCAGAGGTTTTCGAGTTCTGCATATTGCCAGCAGCATAAAATAATTTTTAATCATTTTTAACGAAAAATGGAATATGTATTTAATATAATATATTTACCAAAAAATGTTCATACGGCATTATTTTACACTTATTTATCAGGTGAGAATAATTCTTACGTACCATTTTAACGGTTTTCGAAAACTACCTTGGACAATTTTTTTTTTTGTAGCGGGTATCACTTTTGTTTACATTTTAATTTACAAATGAAAAAAAATTGTGTCCCTTATTTTTGAATAATCTAAAAGACGGACTAATTACATTTTTTACGGCAACAAGCCTATTCTTCCATTTTAACGTAGAGCGTTCGGCTATGAATGTTGTAACGTTCACATGCACATTGTCCTAGTGTGCGTAACCTCGGAAACGCTCGTAAAATCGGTTACGCACACAAAAACAATATGCATGAGCACGCTTAACAACGTTCATAGCCGAACGCTCTTTGTGAAATGGAATATCTGTAGTAAACTATTAAAACGATGCCTGGAGTTTCTCTTGTTATGTAAACGGCCAGTAGGATTTCGGTATTTATGTCTTCCGCACAAACTAGCCGGATCGGGGATCACCATTCTTAACCGCAATTCGGAGCCTATCTCGCTAAATTAGCCATTCCTTGTATTCATAGCATAGACCTGACTCTACTAGTGATTCTAGGTTTACGATTCATAGTTTAGGTCTCTCGTGTGTGTAAATACCACAGATTTTTCTTCACAGATTATACGAGCGAGATGGCGCATAGATCGAAACTTGTCATAAAAAAAGTGTATGATGATACTGAAAAACCTATACAATAAATGGTAAATGGTTTGCCTTGTAAATTACGAGTAATTTATGCACAATAGAGCAAAAAAGAAATTTTTCCTCTTCTGAGACTACTCTAGTCCGCCCATCTACGCTCAGTGGCAAGGCAACCGGGGTCAGAGCAATAAACTGTAGGTCAATTTTTGAAATTGAATACACAATAATATGCTCGTAGTTCTACGGAAGATAACCATATCTATACGCTATCTCGTTTATTTCGTTTATTTCACATTTGAAATGTAAAGAGGTGTAAAGTGAGATAGCTTGTGAGATCGTATGTAACAAAGTACTCTGTGGTGAGATCAAAACTGTTAATTTTGGTTAAGAAAATACATCGGGAATTTATGACAAAAAATTAAGTACCTAGGTATACTTTTAGTCGAAGACGGCATCCTACAAGTGTAGTACATATAAGTAGGTACTATTTGTATAGGTACTTTTAATATTACATTTATTGAATTGGGCAACTGTCCAAGACAATCATTTAACCTCACTTCAACTTCAGTCCAATTTGCGACTTCACAATTTCTAGCAAGTAAAAATTTAAGTTTACTTTTGAGTTTACATTACAACCATTTTATGTTTTATTCATGGTTATTTCAGAATGGCTAGCTAAATAGCCTTTCTTTTTTAATATCAGCAATAGAATCTTATTTCTGTAAGTAGTATATTATATCTCAAAAATCTAAATGTTTCTGAAAAATGAAATCGAGATTTGAGACGCCCAATTCAACTTTTATTATGTAGAGCTTACAAAGTAACTATTAGGTAAATTGCGGTAGGTAGAGCTTAAAATTATAACATACCTAGGGCGCAGATTACTTCTGGATTTTCCTTGATACGCGTATAAATATGGTATGGTAGGTATCTATGTATATAGATCGAGTTCTGTGGTCGAGTGTCCGACGACGACGTTAAGTGATAATTATAGCTGCTATCAATTGAAGACCTCGGTATTAAGTAATTAGAAACATTAGAGGCTCTTAGGCCAAGCAATAAAAGTAAGGATCTTGAGGTGATTGCGGGGCGATGTATCTCAGAGCTAAGTTCATTCCATGGTTAATATTTTATGAGTCGGGATGTTGTTTTCTTTGTAAGTATTCACTATTAGCAAAAGCATGGACAACTTGTTATCTGGGATTTCGTAGGCGGGCGATTGGAAAGTTCAAACAAGTTTAACCTTTAACCACCCACTATCATTTTTGTACTAGAAGTAGCCACTAGTTTCAAGATAGGACATCATTAAACATAATTTGATATTACCTACACGTTAATTAAAAACACATTGTTTTTATTATACAAATACATACACTGCTATTGTGGGACTGGGTTAAAAAGGTAAGAGATTTCGTAGGCCGTAAATAAACACAACTAGACCTAAGAGAACCTTGCCCTTGGCCAAACTTGATTTGAATCCGTGTTAGTTTGGGATTTCGTTTTAGTGTATTATGTAATTATTGCGATGTAAAGGGTTAATCCTGTCCGTAACTGTTCTAAAGATAACAATCAAAGTTCCAAATTTTAATGGTAATCTAATAAAAACAAAGCATGAGTTAACGCACTCGAAACTTAAAAAAAAAATTGTCACTTTTTATTTCTTATAAGTATTTGAAACTTGTAGACACAGAGATTTTTTATGTAAGTAAATAATATAAAATCTTTACCCACACAAGTATAAGAAGTAAACATTAAAAAATCCTTAAGATCTAAACATAGCGTGTTCGCCAAATGGATATTTCAAGTGTGCAAGAAAGCGGAAAAATCGACCTTCTAAGTACCAATTCTATTTTTGGTTTACCGTTTAATAGTGCAAATATTTTATAAGCCTTGAGACTTACGATCCCTATATCCCTACCTACTTAATTTTCTCACTCTTGCGTGTTTAGATAAACTGACAGTTTTAATAAATAAGCTTAGCCAAACCTTTTATAATTTGTACACCATTCACGAAGCACGAAGTGCTAATGTGCTTTTATCCAAGTTAAACTAGACTTGAACCTTGTGTAATGGGTACCACAACAACGGATAGGAATAAACGACACAAATGTTCACCATAAAGGTAATTTGTTCTGTTCGATTCAAAGTCTAAGTGAAAAATACTTTATTCCGTGGGCACTTAGACACGTCATTTACAATGAAATTTTACATATTATTGTTCTGTATTAAATCTATCTATCTATAATATAATAAACTAGCTGTACCCGCGGCTTCGCCCGCGTGGATACTGCCTTTCCCGTGGGAATTCTATAAATTGCCGTCTTTATTCTTGTCAGCATCATAAAGGGAACCCATAAACAAAATTCTAGCTTTCTAAGTTGAGCGCCTGCGATAATACTCTTACAGTCCTATTTACTCCCTTTCCGGTAGGAATTCTATAAATTGCCGTCTATAAATTTGTCAACATCATAAAGGGAACCTCTATACAAAATTACAAGTTTCTAGGTTGAGCGCCTGCGTTAATACACTTACAGTCCTATTACTCCCTTTCCCGTGGGAATTCTATAAATTGCCGTCTTTATCCTAGTCAACATCATAAAAAGGGAACCTCTATACAAAATTTCAGCTTTCTAGGCTGTGCGCCTGCGATAATACTCTTACAGTCCTATTACTCCCTTTCCCGTGGGAATTCTATAAATTGCCGTCTTTCTCTTTATCAACATCTTATAGGGAATCTCTATACAAATTCCAGCTTTTTAGGTTGTGCGCCTGCGATAATACACTTATAGTCCTATTACTCTCTTTCCCGTGGGAATTCTATAAAACCCCATCTTTATTCTTGCCAAAAGAACCTCTATACAAAATTCCAGCTTTCTAGGTTGAGCGCCATACATATTTTTTGGGTAACTTGAACCGTTTATGCAGCGCACGCGACGGAAGCCCTAATAATTTTCCTCGTTTTTGCTACATTTCTCACTGATGCTTCGCTTCTATTGGTCGCAGCGTAATGTTATATAGTCTAAACCCTTCCTCGATAAATGGACTATCCAACACAAATTATTAACAATAAATTATCCAACATAAATAATTTTTCAATTCGAACCAGTAGTTCCTGAGATTAGAGTGTTCAAATAAACAAACAAACAAATTCTTCAGCTTTATATATTAGTTTTGATTTTTAAACAGCGACACCTAGCGTAATAGATTTAAAGTGCTTTAATTTTCGCGTGATATTTAGGTATAATTTGATGAAAACGTAACCATAGCGGCGCGATGTATCTTTTGAATAGCGCCATCTAGCGTAGAATAGAAAGAACTTGAATTAATTTCGGCAAGCGCGTAATTTTTTCCTATAACTTCTAAAGTATCTATTTAAATTATATGGTGTAAAGATTATAATAATGTACATGAAATGCTTAAGGTAACTAACGTAGTTAACTGGATAAGGATTAATACTGTATACGTCAAAATCGGTTTCCAAATTCCGCATTATTACTCGGAAATCGCTTTTTTGGAGACCTAAATAAAAGGAATGTCCTATAATTTTTGTATTGTTATATCTCAAAGGGTTTAGACAGCGTTAGACTTAGACAGCGTTAGACTGAGATTTAGGTCTCCAAAAAAGTCCGCGATAGCATAGGTATATTTATCGTTTACGTATAACTTACCATAAAATAAAAAGCTATTTCCGAGTAATATTAAAATTAATCCTTAACCGGTTAACTACGTTAGTTACCTTAAGCATTTCATGTACATTATTATAATCTTTACACCATATAATTTAAATAGATACTATAAAAGTTATAGCAAAAAATTGACGCACTTGCCAAAATGAATTCAAGTTCATTCTATTCTACGCTAGATGGCGCTATTTCCGCATTATTACTCGGAAATCGCTTTTTATTTTATAGTAAGTTATCCGTAAACGATAAATATATGCTATCGCGGACTTTTTTGGAGACCTAAATAAGAGGAATGTCCTATAATTTTTGTATTGTTATATCTCAAAGGGTTTAGACAGCGTTTTCGTCGACAGCTCCCAAGCGGGTCGATTTTTTCCGACACTCCCAACAATAATCTTTATATTTCAGCCAATTTACACAAAATCCTGACAAATTTTATACATAAACCTTCCTCATGAACCAGGCTATCCGTAGGTAAAAACCGCAAGAAAATCCGTTGGGTAGTTTTTGAGTTTATCGCGAACAGACAGACAGACAGACAGACGCGCGGGATGACTTTGTTTTATAATATGTAAGGAAGTGTAAAAAAAGTTTGTCTGTACATTGAAAATATTTCCAAAAAAATTGTTTAGGGCGATGAAGAATAAGCAATAGAACAAGAATTTCGTAAAATTTTGTCCGTCTGTTTGTATGTTTGTATGTATGTTTGTACACGCTAATCTCGGAAACGGCTGAACCGATTTGGATGCGGTTTTCACTAATATGTCGCGATTTGCTCAACTTAACATTTAGTGTATGTTTCTCAAAATTCCCACGGGAATCCGAGATATACGCAAACGAAGTTGCGAGGGTATATCAACGCACAGCCCAAACCGCTGGGTCTAGAGATTCCAAATTTGGCATGTAGGTGCCTTACCACATCTAGGGATGTACTAAGAAAGGATTTTTCAAAATTTCCACGGGAAAGCGAGATATACGCAAACGAAGATGCGAGGGGACGCACAGCCCAAACCGTTGGGTCTAGAGGTGGCAAATTTGGCATGTAGGGTTCTTATACGGTCCGGACAGACCGGACCGGACCGGAACGGATCAGACCGGATCAAACCTGATCGGTCCGGAAGGAACCGCACCGTTCCGAGTCCGTGCCGGACCGAACCGAACCGGACCGGACCGGTTTTCTTTTTTCTGAAGAAATATATGTTAATTGGTATGTAGGTACCTTATCAGGACCGGACCGACCGGACCGGACCGGACCGACTGGACCTGATCGGACCGGACTGTATATATAAAATTCAAAGTCCTGCCTGACTGACTTAACTATACATATATCAACGCACAGCCCAAACCGGTGGGTCTAGAGATTCCAAATTTGGACTGTAGGTTCCTTACGACGACGGCGACGTCTAGGGATGTACTAAAAAAGGATTTTGAAAAATCCCACGGGAAAGCGAGATATGCGCAAACGTGGTTGCGAGAGGATGCACGCACAGCTCAAACCGCTGGGTCTAGAGATGCCAAATTTGTCATGTAGGGTCTTTATGACCGGACCGGAACCGACCGGACCGGACCGGAATGGATCAGACCTGATCGGTCCGGAAGGAACCGCACCGTACCGGCCCGTGCCGGACCGGACCAGTTTTTTTTCTGTAGAAAATATGCTAATTGGCATGTAGGCTCCATACCAGACCGACCGGACCGGACCGGACCGACCGGACCGGATGGAACCGTACCGTACCGGGCCGTGCAGAACCGGAATTTGTGTCTGAAGAAAAATATGCTAATTGTTACTCGGCCACGCGGGCGAAGCCGCGGGCAGAAGCTAGTATTAAATAAATAAGCTACTCTATATTTATTTGGATTATTTATATATTACTACGATTGAACCTATACGCCTTTGACAAAGGTAAGTTCACTACCAACGGGAATCTGGCTGTCCTACATCTGTATACTTACATAGAATAGAACCTTTATCTATTCCCATCGAGTACGTATCCCTTTTGTCTATTCCCATAGGCCGCCCTCTAAGTAAACTATGTTTAGTGAACATTTAAATAAAATTATGTTTAAAGTATGCTTAAATGCGAATTAAAAATGCCCTTTTAGTTTTTTTTTGCCTTTATAAGTCATTTTTGAGTCCATCTTATATAACTTATAATAAAGCGTGCCATAAGCCGGTCTCTTTCTAAAATATATTATTGTAGTTTTTCGGCTGCTGTGACCTAATTTAAAATTTAGAGTAATTTTTCGAGTCAATCAATTCAATATAGATGTAAAGACCAAGAGTTCGCAACAAATTTAATAAGTAAAAGAAATATTCAGACTTTTATTACAGAAAGTGCTAAAGTGCTTTTATTGACAGAATAAAATACCTCAGATCGGAAATACCTACATGCAGGTTATTATTATTATTTGTTGCTGTGGGCTTCAAAGATACTGCTTCGACCATTGCTGATCTTTTGTAGTGCCCTTTAATTAAATTTCCCTGTCCAAACCGGTTGCCTCTAGGAACTTCCAGATGTGCTGGGCAGAGAACTGTTGTATCTCCTCTGGAAGCAGAATATGCTTTCCCAAGTATACTTCTTTTGTACATGAGTGGTCCGCAGGAGCAGAGAATGTGCATGGCACTTTCTTCTTCTTTTTGGCAGAATCTGCACATCGCGGACTGGCTCATGTTCAGGTTAAACAGATGTTTATAGAGTTTGCAGTGTCCTATTAGTATTCTAGTCACAGCACTAGTTTTCTGTCTTTTGAGCTCGATGAGTTCTTTGGAGAAGTTTTTATTGTGACCACTTATTAGGGCTTTGGCATGTGTTTGTCCTGGGGCAGATTTACATAGTTCCTTCGCCATAAGGTCACACTGAGGTTTTTGGATATAGTAGGCTCGTTGTTTGGCTATGCCCCAAAAAGGTTCTGATCCTGCCTGAGGGTTGTCAGCACCAGTACATGTAGGTTAAGTACCTACATTATGTACTTAGTACTTACTTACCACAATATCGAAAATGAGTACATTTTTATATTGAATAGCTGTTACCGCGGCTCCGCCCGCGTAGTCAAGGGAAAATGTCAATATTTTTTCCCATGGGACTCTCTTTATCCCGTGGGGAAAAAGTAGCCTTATGTCACTCTCCCTTAAACTATCCCTAGTAAAAAAATCATATCAATCCGTTCATTACTTTCGACCTGAAGGGAGGACAAACAAACAAACACACTTTTACATTTATAATAATAGTATGGATGGATGGATATGGACTAGGTGATGGCGCGGTTTTACCCGCGGAATCCAGTTGTTCCTGTTTCCGGACTGATATCCCGGATGAAAACTATCCCATTTGTTAATCCAGGTTCCAAATTACTCGTGTACTTAATTTCAAGCACATCTGTCTAGCTGTTTTTGCGTGAAAGAGTAACAAACATTCATACATCCTGAATCCTGACATACTTTCCCGTTTATATTAGTAGGAATTTTCGTCAAAAAAATGATAAAATAGGTAGGTACATAATAAATCACGTACGTTCGGCGGAGCATTTATTTCATAATTAAATATATTATCTAGAATAATAAATAAATATTCTTCGACGAATCACACAACGCCATCTAGTCCTAAACTAAGCAACTAAGCTTGTATTATGGGTACTAGATAATACTTATTATTCATAGAAAACACCCAGACCAAGGCAAACAGACATGTTCGTGCACACAAATGTTTGCCTTGAGCAGGATTCGAACCCGCGGCCCTTGGGATAAAGTGACCATTGCCACTCGACCACCGGGAATGTCAAAGAATGTTTTTAATCAAATCATCTATAATAAAATATACTTCATTCTAAAAGTCATAAATCTTGATCTTGCGCTTTTGAAGGGCTGGCTTGAGAGAAACTGTATTGGCTGGAGACGTGTCAAGACAGAAGGGAAATAATTTATTTTGAGTCTTCTTTTTTTATAAAGATTTTTAATCATTTCACTATATATCTATGTTTTGAAGATTTGGGGATGGAAAGTATTTTTCCGTTAGTAACAGATATGACCCTCGTCAACAAGTGCCTAAAGTACACTAAAGGGAAATGGACTCATCATTTTGTCACTTATTTGTACGGACACCTAACTATTAGATGTCCATACAAATAAGTATAACTTCACAGTACGGACGAACCCTTTTATTAGATTATAAAGGAACCGCCTAACGAAACACTTTCAATTCTGTACGAATTTCAGCCTGTTCTCTAGAGTTTTACCTATTTTAAACAGCCTTATTAAATTAGACGTACCGCAGTATATTTCCCAAGATAGAACGGAAAAATGGCGTGGTTTATTATTGTTAATCACAAATATTCAAATTTATGTATACTTACCTATTTAAGATATCCTGTAAAAAGACATTATTTGTGTCCGGAAACTCCTGACCAATTATCGTGATCACTTTGAATAAGTGCCTAGAAGTACTTAGACAAACGTTTTTGTTGTATTATAAATGTTCAATAGACAAACAAAGACTTTTGCCCAGTAGCTAAATTAAATTAACTAAAAACATTATCGTAATACTCTCCGTTCTTCCAGCTATCGTCCAAAAACAAATCGAAACGGCAAACAAATAAGAGAAAATGTCAAAGCAGAAAAAACCCAACATTTACTGGGAAAGTTATAAAATGTAAATCCCTTCCTGGGGGATTGATATCCACTATCGAAACGTCGATTTATCACTCGTATCTATGTGCATGCATTATTGCCAGTCCGTCACTCAAGAAAAATTCGTTAGAAATTCAATTTCCTCGTGACTCGTAAAAGTAGATCTACCTTATCAGTTCGACAGCTCATAAGGGGGATTGTTTACCGTTCCACCTTACCGTCCCACAATATTTTATACGTAGGTTATATACACGTGAATTAGGTTGTTTATATTCGAGCCAATCGCATTGTTTGTCGAGATATGGAGCTAGGTGTTGGCGTTTTTGCAGTAAATAAGCAACTATACGATTGTGTCGCAGGCCGGATTATGTCTGCTCCACTGAACCTTTTTTACTTAGTATATAGCTTGTTTTATCTAAGGAACTATGTCGCGTAGATTTATTAGACGGTGCTGAATATCAACGTGAAACGAACATCGACGTGGCAATACATGTTGAGGTCGCACGCAACTGGCGAATAGATTTATTACAGAATAAAATATTCTTGGAGGCCTAAAGTAATTAATAACTTAGTCCTTAGGTAATATGCAAGTTTTATTTTTGAAACGTGAAATAAATTTTGATTATCTCTACATAAATTGTGATTAATACGGTAGAAGACATTAACTAGTATTGCCAACGACTTCATCCCATAGGAAATAATATTAGCAAAATTTTTGGTGCTTTGAATTACATTACCTATTAAAATTTCCATAGGAATCTGAATGTTATTTTCATAATAGCTTATCACTACGCTTATGTCCTATAATTTTGTGCGTATCCATTACAAACAAGTATTTACTACCTAAAACAAACATGGATTAGTTCATAACCTTGTAGCCGATATTAATATAACGTCCAAAGGAAAGCTATAAACTTATAAAATTTTACGATTCGACGACCTATTTATGAATTGGATGTTAAATAAACATCTTAAAATTACAAAATTGCGTAAGTATATTTTAATGACGTTAATATGTTTTCCGTAGTAGGCCGCGTACAAAGCATAAGCAACAGTACAAAAGCCTTATGTTCCCTTTGAAATTCTTTTTGTGGAGCAAGGAGGGAGGCGCGACGGTGCCGCGCGAAAGCTGGCGTCGCGGGGTTAAACATTGGACTGAAAATGTCGACGAATGTTTTTCAGATGAGTTTATCCGTTGTAACTTTAAAATAAAAATAAAATACATAAGCCTAGATTAGAAGAATCTATAGTACAAGCTTTGCTATGCTTGGAACTAGATGGCGTTGTATGCTTCGTCCAGAGCACAGGTGGTCAACTCCATATAAACTAAACGTAGTTCAACCCTAAATAATATAGATGGCGTTAAGAGTATCGATTTGTAATTGAAGATTATGTAAATCCAAAATAAAGTAAAATTGCGCACTGAAAACAATATTTTAATAGTTTTTATAATTTTATAATTAAATGCAATCCTGAAAATAACGAAGAATGTACTGTAAAATAAAATTGGTTAATTTTGTTTCGTAATTTATTACTAAATATTTCACTTGATGTCACAAACTCACAACAGATGTCGCTTTCTTTAAAACAATAAGATAGATAGGTTTATAGGTTTATATAGATAGATGGCGCTAAATTTAATTCTTGACAAGCAAATCAAATTATTATATAAAATAAATTATAAATATATATATTTTTCTTTTAGTACCTACCTATATTTTTTTTCTTTTAATTTTTAATATTTGCATTGTGTTAAACATTTGATTTACAAATACTTTTCTTTTACAAAATTATCTCATACTTACCATTTTTCGTTTTGTTTTACAATTTTATTGTAAGTTTTTTTATCTTTCATTTCAATAATACTTTCAATTTTTCAAAGTAGACTTCTTTACATAATATTATTGTGTTAAATTCGTATAAGTTGGTACCTACTAACAAAGTTATTATCACGAGGCGCGTGCGACGTTGCGACAACGTCATCATGGCGCAAAGCGCATGCTACGCGACGTTGGCACACCGTCACACCGCCTGCTTCTGCATTCGCGCGCTCGGTTTATGTCTGCGTGGATTGAATTGATGCGCGTAGCGTAGTTGCGCAACGCTGGTAGGTACAGTCACCTCCATAAATATGTAATCACTTTGATCCTGGACAGCGAACAGTGAATCGATTTTGTCAGTTTTCACAACTTTTTCGAAGTTGCATATTAGAATTCAGACTACCCTAACTAACATTACCATACAACATACCAAAAACGCAGAACTACATCACGCTTTGCGAATTTAGCCTCGTTTTTTTGTATAATTCCAACAGCCTAATGATCCTAAATAAATTTCTAATCCAATCTAAAAACAATCCAAGTCAGGTGCACGTCGAGCTTTATACTTGCAGTACCTACATTTATAGCTCATAAAACAGACACAAAATCCAATGTAAAGGTCGACCTGTTTTTTTTTATATCACTAAGGTGACAAACAAGCATACGGCCGCCTGATGGTAAGCAGTCAACTCTTGACGGTACGTGTACATAGATACATACATCTTACTACTTTAAATTACAAAATCGTCCGAGTCGCATAAATCAAAATTTGAAAGTAGTAAACTCGGACACGGATCAGTTTTTTGTATCCGAGTTGCCCCACTTGACTATTATAATAGAGTCGGCAACGCATCCATAGGAATAATGTGATACGGTATGTAACCGTCTGCCACCTTAGTGGTATATAAAATATTTTATTTTTAATTTACTTTCGCATTTATAATATTCGTAAGGATAAGGACTACTCAGATCTGCAGACTGCGCCTGCGCGGCTTTTGTGGTGCGGCATTTTTGTTGTTATATTTTGTTTTTTACCTTGTATAACCGGGCAAGTACGTGTCGGGCCACGCACAATGCAGGGTTCCGTATTGGCTACGCATTTCTTGCTTGCAGATGAGTACAATGCCATATAGGTACTATGACATTTATACGTTTTCGTCAAATAAATTTTACTTCATAAGTTCGTCGGCTATTACTCGGTAACTAGTAGAGCTTACATAACCGTTATAGTTTTCCTTGTAGGCCCAAAAAAAAATATTTTTCAAAATTTTGTTCTACCACTTTGTTAGCATTGTTAATATGAGTGTAGGACCGAGGACGGACAGATGGACATGGCGAAACTATAAGGGTTCCTTGTAGTTTACTACGGAACCCTAAAAACTTATTTTTGAAATATCAAAAGTAGGTATTTACATATAACTATTTGCAAAACGGCACGGCAATATTAGCTAAAGATTCAATCTACAAGCCGAGTACGACGCGCCGCGACGACGACGATGACGAGCGACGGCGCGATGCGGCGCCGTCGCCGTCGGCGGGGCGCGGCGCGTGGCGGCGCGCCTGCGGTACTGTGCGGGCACGCAAGAAGCCGTTCACGGGGGGGCTGCCTCCGTCGCGCGCCCTAAAGCGCCTCCCTCGCCGCCGAAACGCATTTCATTCACCTTAATTTGCACTCGGTGTTCTAAGTAGGTAGATACATTATGGGTTAAATAGATAGGCAAAAAGCAGAAATAAAAACATTGTAAACGACAATAATAAAATTGACCATCAAGTAGATACTATACTACCTATTTACACTAACTTTTTAAAAATATGGCATTGCCCGTAATTAGGTAGGTATCTATACTTACTTTCTACTTATCGTAAATATGAATTTACCTGATGCGTGCAAGATGTACGATTACAAATGTGTAATTTAAGACGACCTCCGTGGCGTAATGGTTACCACGCCAGACCGCCACCCAGGAGGTCCCGGGTTCGATCCCCGGTCGGGTCATGATGAAAAACGAACTTTTTCGAATTTTATTATTTAAGTAATAAGTAAGTACATACCTATAATCTAATTTTGAAAAAAAAAACGGATTAGTGCTCTGATTATTTGACGGCACTACTGCCATCTATTGGTTCGACTGTAAGCGCAAAAGCATTTTAGTTGTCTGTGATGTTTTTTTCGGGCGACATCTAGTTTTCCATTTTGGTACTAAAAATTGCCCGAGCAATAAGCGCACTTAGAACTGCTACGTTTAATGTATGGAGTGAGCTATCTGTACTGTTAAGTATTATAATATCTGTGGTCCAGAGCCATATTTGTTTTATATTACGAGAGAAGTTTTCGGGATGGACAACTGAATGTAGGCAATGAACGCATAATCTCTAACTTGATCTTTGTCTATTTTTTCTTTTTAAAAACATAATTTGTTTATGTAGTTTTTTACTTAGTCTTAAAACCTGAGTTTTTCTACCGGTCATAAATTTTTCGACAGTCTGTAATATTTTTTTTTCTAACTGATACTGTTTATGAACAGTAAATTATAAAGGTAGGTATGTGTGTTAATAACTGTAAATCATACACAGGTGGGTGTCGTTACGATACCGGCAACCCACCTGTGACTTTAATTTATACGTGTAATGACGTACGTCTGGCGCAAAATAACGTTATAATAAACTGCAATGATATTGAGATTAAAATTAAAAGTTACACGTGGACTGGACGTACGTACCTTGCTTTGTAAACGGAGTCACCTTGCATTGTAAACGTTTTTGTTAAATGGCGCGTATTGTTATTCGAAATGTTTGTAGAAACAGAACACATTAGCGGTATAAAGGCTCCGCAGGTGGCTCAGCTATTAATCACAGCAAGGAATTCGTAGACGCGTGGGGCGGCGCGCTGTGCCAGCGGGCGCGTCGGGCGGGCGGGCGCGCTAGTGCCGCCGCGGAGACGCTCCGTGTTGCACGCCCCGCCCGCCCCGGCCACTGCACCACGCGCGCTGCCACGCGTCCAGCCACGTATGGGATAACACCACTTTAGCCGATCACGTTGACTTCTCTCAAACTGTTTCCACGAATGGTAAGTCAAACAATACTTACATTGAAACTTTACGAAAAAAAAAATGAATTATCTTACAGAAATTATTAACTTTATCTTAACTACCTGTTGAATCTTATTTCGTGAGCGAAATGATCGATTTCATTTCCGCTGAAAGTTTAAACTTATTGTTACTGTCTATACTATCGCTTACAATAACATGATACTGTTGTATAAGTTGGAGTTTGTTTGGTATGTATCTAGTTTCGTTACAGTTCTTACCGAGTTTAGTGTCGGATTACAATGAATACCTGTCAGACTTTTAGTAAGTTTAATATTTATTTATTTTGTGCATACCGACTATATCAAAACAAAGAACAGCATGACATGATCCTGTCAAATGTTGTCAATTTATTTGCGCAGGTCTTAAAAATCTGCACAAGATTGAGAAGGTTCTTATTGGTATGAGACTATAAAAACTTCACTAAAAGCGATGAGTTTTTAACTTGTTTTACGTTTGTAAGGAATATAAATATTTTTCTCTGTATATTTGCTCTTGCGTTACATATCTCTCATTGATCACACATGTATCAATGCCTGGGCTCTGCGGAACTGGGTTAGTCATATAGGTATTTGCCTTCTGTCTGATGAGCTATGGACAAAAACAGCTACGCTATGGGTAGGTCTTAAAAGCAATCAGTGACAGCGCGAAGTCGGGTGGAGAGTCGAGCTGGACGACCTGATTATTAACTGGCTGTTGGCCTCGGCTTCGGCCTATAGCCTTTGACACTCACATACAAAGTAGCTTTCTGTTGGTAAAAGAATTTTCAAAATAGGTTCAGTAGAGAGTTCACTAGAGATCTTCTACAACTGCACAAACTCACAAATTGTACCTCTTTATAACATTAGTGTCGATTGGAAGTCTAAATTAATCGAAAAACGGAAAAGAAGACCTATTTTGCCATGCAGTGGGACACACTAATAACAATATTAACAACCTAGATTGTAAAGGCCAATTATTCTGTACAATTACGTGATAGTAAAACTTCATGCCATTATCGCCTGCACTCCGTGCCCGTTCGTAATTATTTGTTGCGCCGTCAGTCCGCCCGTACGGCATAATGTGCAATAGCAACTCCTATCTGTCTACCCGCATTTGTTGTTCACGTCGGTTCACTTCAGCAACTGACATAATTGGATTTTTTCTACAACATTCATATCAGTGCAGTACAAGATGCCTCCATCTGTAGATTTTAATTTAATTGGAAAGTAAGTAATGTTAATAAATATATAGGGACAATTCACACAGATTGAGCTAGCCCCAAAGTAAGTTCGAAACTTGTTTTATGGGATACTAATTCAACGATATTATATTTTATAACAAATACATATATAAGTAGATAAACATCAAAGACCCGTGGCCAATCAGAAAAAGTTCGTTCTTCATCATTATGAAGGTCCCGGGACCTCCTGGGTGGTGGTCTGGCATGGTAACCATTACGCCACGGATGTCGTCAAATCAATGAAAATTCGTTACTGTATGTTCTAAGAACAAAATCATTTACCACATTAGATATCGCAAAATTATACTTCGCATAATTAAATATTTAATAATAAAAATATTCTAGGTAATTAATCAATTTTTATTGACTAACTTTGAACAGCTATTGAAAGTACTATGACTAATCGTTGTAAATATAATGAATGTTCCTTTTCATAAGGTGTATCGCTGATTTCTGGATAAGCTCAGAATTACTCAGAAACTTAAACAATACGTGTCACGTTTTGAACTATAGTAAGAATAATTCAATTAAGATCTAACATAAACTTCAATAGTCAGCAGAAAGTTATTTCACATTGCACTTTCGAACAAAGTTGTTAACAAGACTTGTGCGAATTACTCTAACGTACTTATTAGCCGAGTATAGAACGTTGTATTGCACTCAATCCCCATTACAGTAAACATTCAACAGTCAGGTATATAGCACGATTATAACTTAGGTCTCTACTGAGCAATTGTTACGAAATTGGATCTTGTCGTGTGTTATACGGTCAAACAAAGGTGGTTTGTTAATAATGAAACATAAGTTCGTCTGGTTACGCAATATTATTATTACGATTCTATAAAATCCCTTTGCAAGGCAAAGATCAACTTTCTTCTATGTCTAAAGCGATGCCTTGTTAATTTATTAAGTAGGCATTAATAGAACCCTCTTCACTACACCCACCTCCCATCTCATTACAATGTAATTTAATTGAGTATTTAGTAGGCTGTTTTATGAAAACAATAAACATAACAAGTCGTACCAAAATATGTTAGTTTATTTTATACAAACTAAGGAAATTAATTTTGCTGCGGGAAAAGTTTAAAATGATAAAACGGAAACGGGGTATTATAATTATAAACTAGTCTGACTTTCTATTTGCTAGACGCTACACGTTCAAGTTTCTTCACACAATTTTAATTTTGCGAAAAGCGTACAATAACAAGTTATCTTCGAGAATTGAACTCTTTTGTTTCCAAACAAGTTATCATAAAAATGTTACTACTTTATTTTGGTGTAGGTACGTAAAAAATCACACAAGCAAATTAGTATGATGTGAAACTATTGTACAGTTGTCATATATTTATTGCTGTGTAGGTAATGTTGTGATTGTAGAAGTTCAGCGATGCATATCGGCGACCGCAGCCCGCCCGCGTCCCCGCCCCCGCCCGGTGCATCGCCTGGGCGGCCCCGGACGTTAATGCAACTTATTCATTATATTATTCGTTGTTTATTTATCGTATTTATTTAAGAGTTTAACAAAAAAATTATACGGCAAACAAATGGGCAATAGGCTGATGAAAAGTGGCCACCGCCACCTATAATAAGATAAAACAGATTGTAACATAAGTTTGTTTCAAGTTTATTATCCATACTAATATTATGAATGTGAATGTGTTTTTGTTTGTTTGTCCCGTCGAAAGTAATGAACGGATTGATATGATTTTTTTATTGAGGATAGTTTAAAGTGTGGAGAGTCACATAGGCTATAGCGGGATAAAGAGATTCCCATGGGATAAATTATTGACATTTTCCCTTGACCACTCGGGGAACAGCTAGTAATCGATAAATAAACATGAAATACTTAAATTATTCAGAGGCATTATGCTTGGATAATATAGAGCAAATTAAATAAATTCTCTTTCGACTTCAAAGCTCCAATAATTTAAGTAAACTAAAAATATTATTCTATAGAGAAAATATAAGCAAATATTGTATTACATTTTCGTTCAAACAATTTCCGATTCCAGGTATAAAAACATTGAAATTGCGAACTGAAATTACATTATTATAATGATGAGATTTTGATAATTCAGACTATTATACAAAAAACATTGTAAGGACAGTTTGCATTCACATCATACGTGTAAAACAAGTTTGTTTGAATACTCCTTTCACAAGAACGGCTAAGAAGTAGGTATTCAATTCAATATTTTTTATAAGGATAGCTAAAGGGATAGGAAAGTTTATGGCTTTTTGACCTCGGGCGGAGTCGGGACCAAAAACGATCCAAAGTGTAAACCATGACGTAAATGATATCTACATTTTCATACATAACCGTTTTTACAGCAGACATAACCACTACCCACTATCTCCAAACGTATGTAAGTAGTAAGTACTATCTCCAAACGAAAATATAAAACAATAGCATTACCTACTTCATGTCTAAATAACAAATAAAAATATAATAATCTAATATAACAAGGTAAACATTGTTATTTACCCACAATTTTTACGGTAGCTCAACTGAGTCAACACAAATCATATCAGAAACATTAGTTACATATTTATCCGAAAATAACAAACATAAGTACAGGAAAATGTTAAAGTAAAAATGTTAAATTTCTTAGACATGAACGTGGAATAATTGAAATACTTAATTGAATTGTAGGTATAATTGTATTTTACATGATGTTAAGCATTTTGTGGTTCTGTATTCTATCTTCTGTTGAATACCTAACAAAAACAATTCCCACAGCCAACCAAGTCATCTTGTTTCGAGTAAGTCGTGTGGCTGCCCTAACCGCAACTAACAATTTGCTTCAGTAACTACTGACTGAGTTATACCCGTACCTGCTAAAGATATTATAGGGAAACATGCATTGTTCTACAACCCTTTGTAATAAGACCACAAATACATATTAACAGAACACGGAAGGGTATTAACTATCAGATTAGAGAAATGATGCCAAATTGAATAGATAATTAAGCAGATCAAACAGCTTAGAAATTATGAATAGACATTTATTAATATACTTACTTGTCTATTATGAATTTTCTTGTGATGTTATTTCCGCAAAATGTTCCATAAACTTACTTAGATTTAACGTACTCTAGGACATACAGTATACGCTATTTTGCTCTCTACTCTCTCAAAGAATATCGGCGTGAAGTAACCATCGTTTACCACGTTTGCTTTGATTTAGAATTAAAATAGTTAACGTTATAGGTACATTAGCTCATCAATAAAATAGATAGATAGAAAGTACAAAACAAACAAAAAAACATCAATACGTTCCAAATACGCATAGTTAACGCTGCGATTATCTATCGGAAAGCTTTTGAGTAAAAAGCGTACACTTTTCCTAACTTTCCACGGTAAAATCTAAGCCTGTGAAGTATCTCGCTGCGAATGGAAGGGAAACGGGCGTGCATTGTAGTACGCTTTTAACGGACCCCCTCCGGGTGGCGCCCGGCCGCCGAACATTCTGTAAAACTACAAGTGGTATACGAACCACTCGTGTTAATTGTTCCCGTCCGTAATGCATTAATTAATGATCCATTGAAAACTTGATTTGCCTCGCAATCCTTTCTTTTGTTAATAAGGTTCGGTGGAATTTATTTATTGGAATTGCGATTTGTGTTCGATTTGTGTCATATTTTCATCGTATTGTCCTATTTATTCGTAATTCTAATTTCTGACATAATATTTTTATTTAAACATAAAAAGCTATGTACCTACACCAATATTATGATATAATCTAGACGAATGGGGTAGTATTTTGAAGAAATTCTTATATGTATTACTTATACATAGTTAAGTATTTTTTATTTTATAAAATTTAAATGAAATGAAGTATGTATAGGTTTGTCTCGATGAGATGAATCAATACATTGAAGAATGGTTGAATGCACAGTTGAATGTCTTTCGTATCTGCCTGCCCCATCGCGAATTGCGGGTATGATGTTACATTGTTTCGTGTTTGAGCACTCATCTACGTTATTGAAGTTGAACACAAATATTTATGTTATTACTCAGGAATAACATCTTACTGGATGGAAATACAAAAGTACCAAAATAAACTTGCTGAAATACTTATTCCGTTTCCAGCTGTCATGATTATTTTTAATGTAATCATCGAAAAGTACCTATGATTGAATTACAGAGATTTTTACAAACTGAGACTTTGACACAAATTTAAAAAATACAAAATGTTTATACAGGTTACATGTTCAGCAAAGTCTTTAATTACATTGGTTGAGCTCTATAGAATAGAATAGAATAGAATAGAATAGAATAATTATTTATTTTCTCTCTCCACAGGTTACAATATTAAAACTAATATACATACATATGCTTATAATACATAATTTAGAAACCTAGGTATGGAGAGGACTGGTGCCTGTAATAGGTGGGTAGAAACCTACCTATATTTTTTTATCGGATGTAAAACTCAATGTAAATAAACTAATTTAGAGAATCTTGGAAAAAATCTCATCCTAACTTCCAAATCCTAACTAATATTATAAATGAGAAAGTGAGTTTGTTTATTTGTTTGTTTGTTATTTCCTTCACGGCTTAACTAATCATCCGATCATTATGAAAATTTGTATATATATTGTCAGGGGTACAGAGCCCAACATACATAGGCTACTTTTTATCCCGTGAAAGTATGTCATTCCAATGAGAAAATATTTTTTCTACTATAGAGGGCGCTGTATCGGCCAACAGATGGCGCCACAAGTCGCGCCGTGGGTTTTGTTGTCAAACAAGATCTATGTCATAAAATTAACAGCGAGCGAAGCCGCGCGGAAAAGCTATTATTTATATAAGTACCTATTTGATATCTTTCTTTAAATTTCCGAAACGAGATTTTTTTCGTGATTTCTAAAAAATTACGTTTTTTGATAGGGGCCCAAAATAACCGGACAAATGTGAAGTCTTGGTCCTTAGTGTGATCCTTCATTGATTGATTGCCTTATGGTGATGCCCTACTTTCGTTTCCTATAACCTTCTCCAACATAAAAAAAGTTTTATTTCTCATGCCCATTTATACAAATTTCTACAGGTATATTTATGGGTGTAATAATTACATGAAAATAACGGAAACTGTGGTAAAAAGCTCTACACGTTTAAGCTTTTGCCCTTGTCCAATAAATAAAAAGCACTTTAACAATAGTAAAAGGGGTTTCAGTTAGAAGATTCGGAACTCACACATAAAGGAAGTCGTAAATCTACTTTCACAAAAACTGAAAGCGGATGCTAAACAAGAGCTGGCCGAAACTACGAGGTCGCCGCTGCAGTTCTCTTATCACTGGCACACTAGTTTTCATTGATAATGAGTTTTTAGGGTTCTGTAGTTTATGAGAAGGATCTGTAGTTACTCCTACGGGATGTCAACAAGCTTCACTGCTAATAATCAGTATTAATAGCCAAGATTTATGTTGTCATGGATGTCCATGGGCAGTGGTATTTGCTTACCCAAGGCTATAAATGCTATAATATATATATTTTATAATACTTACCCCCAAGGTGACTTACAATCTCGTTTATCCTCCTCTGTCATAAAAAAAAGCAGCCAAGTGCGAGTCGGACTCGCAGCAATTGCGGTTTACGATTTATAACGTATTAAAAAAAAACTACTGACTAGATCTCGTTTAAACCAATTTTTATTGGAAGTTTTGATGGTAGGTATTGTACATCATTAAAATTTTTTAGTTTTTTATCATTCTCCTATTTTGGAAGTTACAGGGGCACTCATTTTATCACTTTGGAAGTGTCTCACGCGCAAACTATTCAGTTTAGAAAAAAAAAAATTTTAGAAACCTCAATATCGTTTTCGAAGACCTATCCACATATGGGTTTGATGAAAAAAAATTTTTTGAGTTTCAGTTTTAAAAGTATGGGCACCCCCGAAATTTATTGTTTTTTTTCTATTTTTGGGTGAAAATCTTAATGCGGTTCACAGAATACATCTACTTATAAGTTTCAACAGTATAGTTGTTATAGTTTCAGAAAAAAGTGATTGTGACTATTTGTGACATACGGACGGACATGACGAATCTATGGGTTCCGTTTTTTGCGATTTGGCTACGGAATCCTAAAAACCATAATAAATAGTCTCTATCGCAGAAGATTGCAGATGATTTTGACGATTAGCAGTTTTACAAAATGCCGAGTTGTTTTACAAAACATTTTTATACCACTAAGTAGTAAGTGGCAAATAAGCTTGCGATGCTACCCGCCTGATGGTAAGCGGTCACCGCAGCCTATGACGCTTGCAACACCGGGAGTATCACTCGCCCGTTGCCGACCGTGTAAATCTTTAAATGCCCCTTTTGAAAAACCCCATATAATAGCCTAAACTTTAGACTATTAGACTCTAAAGAAAAGACCTCGGCGGGGATCACATTTTCGTTGTTAACGTTATAGCACAGAATAATAAATAGTGGTTATAGGTAAGTATAGTTACTTTATACAACTTTCATGTCCTATTTTCTTTTACTCATTAATAGCATTCGTGAATATGTTATCTAAAGGTAGATTGCTTGGCCATGCCATTAGCATTATATCCGTCTTTTGGACCCTTGTCTTGTGTTCAATAAAATTTAAATAAATAAATATTGATGTTTATTTATTCAGTCAATTTCGTTATGTATTTTTTATTATTTCAACCCACACCCCTCTGCTGGCATAGGTATCCTTTTTCTCACTCTACTCGGTCCTGTGCCAGTCTCATCCAGTGTAGGGACACTCAAGGGTGAGGTGTACAACATCGTCACCAATGTGAATCGGGTCGGTGGTTGACGATCGATCCTCCCTCGGTCACCACACCACTTCGTAAGTGCCTAAATCGACCGTCTTCCAGTCTGGACAAGAGTCCTGCTCATCACCAGTTCAGCCTGTTGACTCACGCACCAACATCCTTGACTTGTGCTACCTTCGTCAAATTTTCTTTTTCCACTTTCATAATCTCCTCCATTGGTTTAGGTCAGATCAGTAATTTCGACATTTGGTATGCAACCAACAAAAACACGATATTAGATCATTATTTATTAATAAAGGAGTAGGTACTTTAATATATAGATTGTACTCTATTGCCTTTGCTATAAATATTTTTTTTACAAAAAATAAATATGTAAAATGATTACTGAAACCTGTGGAAATAACTTCAAAGCGTAAAATATTGAAACAAATAACATCAAGGATTACTCAATTTACGTTATATCAAAATATTTTTTTGTAAAAAAATATTTTTAAATTAAATATTGATACAAATATGAAATACATAAATCAACATTAAGTCTAATAAGCGAAAATCAAATTTATATCTAGAATATTATTTTAATATAGCGTATGACCGCGGCTTTGTCTTTGCCATACTGGTGTTTCTATTCTCGGGATAATGGGGTAATATCATACACATAATTTATCTGTTCCAATATTTTAGATTTTACCAAAGTTTACTGAAGTAATATTATTTTACGCCACAAAAGTGTACATTATTGTTTTGTTTTATAACCAGTCAAAACATGCCATAGTTTAGCATTACCAAATTGCTTTACTGCTATTAAGTACTTTAGAATTCGGTGTAACAGAAATTTATTTTGGCATTATGTAATTTCATCGACTTTATTTTCATTGCCCGCTTGCTTGTTGTATGACATTAAAAAAAATAACTCGCATATTAGAAATATGTTTTCCCGACGGTGTAAACGCCTCAAAATTAGTTCAGCTTGTATCTCACTGGTTGTATCAGTCAGTATCCCGGTTCACCTCTCATATTTTTTTTGTGTTTACCATATTGTATTGTATTTCTTGTGTTCTAATGTTTACAGTCTGTGTGTTGCAAATAAAGCATATTCTATCTATCTATCTATCTATCATCCGATACTACCATTGATGTAAGAAAATAGTTTCTGATATCTGAAACAGAACAACTACCGTTAAACAACTTGTAGGTCTAAGAGGCTGTTTCACGATTTGGATAGTCGGTAAATAAAATTACCTAGGGTTTGACAGCTTTTTTATGGCTTTTGATAGTTTTTTGACATTGTTATCTAGCAAATAGGCTAATCGAAGCTAAACAGTGAAACAGGCCCTAAACATACCAACGAATTATTATATTTTTTAATCAATTATTTAATTACAATCTGATTTGCCTACAGAGAAGTACGACCTTCGTTCGCCCGCGGTGATTCCTCAGTGGAAATCTTAGCTGCGTTATCATAATACTAAACCAAATAATAATACCAAATAGCTATCTTGCATTGCTCAGGCCATTGCGACGTGAGGGTGATATAAATGGTGATAGAAGTGATCGCTTCTGCATTGTGCCCACTGCCTTACGGCCATACGTTTAAATGAGTATGTTTTTATAAAATCGTCGTAGAAGTCGTCTTATCAGTGCTTCCTTAACTGACTGTTTCAGTAGAATATGGCCTACAGACTTAAACGGTATATGCTACCATCTGCAGCAGAGAAAGAGAAGTAGGGCACAGTGGATAATCCGCTCAAATTGGAGCAGCCCATCTGGGGAAGGACCGCCACCTTCCAGAAGATCGTAGCCAAATAGCATAGGTCTCGGCAAAGTTGTGTTCCTACGGTGAGTAAGGTCTCACCCAGTTAAAACCCAGTTGGTATGCGGTAATATTACGTTCACACCAAGGCGGATTTTATAATCCTTGTGGAGAGAATACCTCGTGGTTTATACCTCTACCCACAGCAGCTAATACCGCTTAAGTTTGAATAGGCCCCAGGAGTAACCGAGTTTTGTATGCGTTACCTCACTCTTAATCAATCAATTCGATTTCGTAAACTACGTGATCCTAAAAGCAGTAATTTTGATAGGAAAGCTTTCCAAAAATTGTGATTGCGTGCTTCGTTACTGGGAAAAAGAGATTCGATCCTACCGATTTCGAAGCCTAATAATCCTGCACGGAGTACGACGTGGTATGACTCTAGTTCTCCTTCTTCCTAGCATTATTGCGTTTTTTAATTCATTAAGATTAGCGGGGTTACCTTAGCTTGCATTGGCGATGATAATACAATGAAAATGAAATCATTTATTAGAAGAGTGGGCCTTCACAGGCTCTAGTCATGTAGTACATTTATTATTATTAAATAAGCTACTCGATGATACTGATTTATACATGAAACGACTGACATCAAACCTCTAAAGCAGGGAAAACATGATCTTTCGAAAGATGTGTAGGTACACACATCATTTGGACGTGTGATGTACTTACAGGAATTTGAACCAGGTACCAAACGGTTTATAAGCTGGTTGCTTCCACTGGGCTATCACAGCTCAATCTACTTTGATACTCTCTGAATGCGTAAACGCCTCTATGTCCTCGTTTCGCTGTCCAGCCTTATCCATCAAGTTGCCGCCGTCGGCGCTACGATAGCCCTATACATATTTATAAAGTGTGCAACGTGGATAAATGCCCAACGTTCGTGATAGTCGACGTCATCACAATATAAAAGCAGCGACACACACTCTATATACCATAAAAGTACTGCCCAGTTTCTTTGCAAATGTATAAAATACATGCAATTTAAAATAAATTGTATACTTATGTCACCGTAAAATTGTAAAAAAAATAACGAAAAATTGTCGGCGTAAAATTGTAATTACACTAAATCGACGAAGCCTATTTATGTTTGGGGCCACAAAGTAAACCTTACGAACCTACTGTCACACTATGATGTTACGGTTTTTACAATTTTACGGTGATATATACAATTCACACAGCACCACCAGGTTCCTATCCAGGTTCATAACTGAACATAAGCTTGCCCCCTTGCCCAGTTCATCCCATTTTATACTTTAGTAACTATTAAGTGGCATTGCAGCCTATGAATTTTACAAGATAAATAATATGACTGGTACAAATAAAATTAAAAAAAAAATGACTTCTACTAGTCACGTGTATACTATTTAATCTTACTTAATTTTATTTAAGTATATATTATATCCAATCACAGAACTATAGTAAATATACTATACCACCTTTAGAGTATTAATAAATCTGTGTAAATAGGATAGGTAATCGAGAGAAAAATTTGGAAATAAATCATTGTCATGGCAAATAAATGCCCGCATATTTTTCGGAAAGCCGCGAGACGGTATCCATCTGTCTCCTCTCCGCTACAAGATTTTTGTCGAATTGTGTTACAGTACATTCCATCATTGTTAATGTCAACCTAGTTTAACTATCTGTGTCTGTATAAGTGTGAAGTACTGAGGTACTCGTCAAAAATTGCATTTGAAATGTAAACGTAATAAATTATGTTTCTGATTTTTTTTTTCATACCACATCACACATTGTGGATTTATGGAATTCTTTATTGGGTTGGGCCGGTCGCAGTAGGTACTTTATTTGTGGAAGATAAACTTTACTGTAATACCTATATTGTAAAGGTTTTATAAAATAAAAAAATACACGCCATTTTTCATTTCATCTCTATTTTATTTTACCTTTCTCGATAGTAATTTCTTTGTGTATATTATATTTTAGTATGCGGGTTTAATATCATCAGAAAAATGTTGACTCAAAAAGATCCTTGGGGATTGGGGACCATTTACACGGTGCCAATCCACAACACTATCCAATATGACAATCTGGCATAGCGTCATGTCATGTAAATAAAGATAACAGGAACTTACAAATAGCACAGTGACAATAGTAATAAATAAAATATAACCATTTATTTTGCAAGTAGATTTACAAGAGATAATTTTCCACTTATCATATTTTTTATGCATCCATGTAGTATGTTTAAATGATAATTCTTCTATGCTAATGCCAATGTTGGATTGGCTTATTGTATTGTTCTGCCGATTCACCCCGTATAAAATGATCACTTCACTTCAATTAATCGTTAATTACACACTCTTTAGATATCGCAATATAGGAAACTATGTTGGGAAGTGACCTAGTTTGAAATAGCGGTGATATGCCGCCGTGTTTCTTACGATAAGTGAGAGAACCGAAAGCCAGATATCCGTCCTGCTTCCGACTCCGTTTCCTTCCACCTTCCTTCATTTTTAGGGTTCCGTAGTAAACTACAAGGAACCGTTATAGTTTCGCCATGTCCGTCTGTCTGTCCGTCTGTCCGCGGTCTAGCGCCTAGACGCTTAATGCTAGAAAGCTGTTATTTGGTATGTACACATATTAACAATGCTAACAAAGTGGTGAAACAAAATAAAAAAAAATGTTTTGGGGTGCCTCCCGTTTAGGTAAAGTGAAAAAGTTTTTTTTTCTCGCCCAACCTATGTTGTGGGTTATCGTTAGATAGGTCTCTTCAAAACATTGAGGGTCTGCAAAGATCATTTTTCGATACAATGATCCGTTCCGATCGGAAGTATTTAATTTATCGTGTCAATTTTCGTTTTGCACGTCAAGTATTTCAACTTCAACAATGCCACACTGTATACAATATGAAAACGATATAAAATTTAATTACTCTTACGTTTTATGCTAAGTTATTGCCTTGTTTGTTGACACGATACGATATTGCATAAATTATTCCTTTATTGTTGTGTTGTGTAATGCAAAAAACATTTTAACTAAATTACTAATGGAATGAGCATCATTCTCCCATTTTTCTTATCTAGCCAAGAGTAATATTTCTCTGTGAACTAGTTTGCAGTTGCAAGTTACATCGGCTCGACGCAGGATGCAAAGATAGCTAAATAGTTAGCATGACAAGTTCGTACGACGTATTTGAATGGGTCTTATCTCATGCTGGCATGGCTCATTGCCGAGCTACGTTTAGTGTTTATTAAGCTAACCTACAAACTACTCCTAGAAACGAACTTAATTGGCAAAGTAATCATGGTGAACTGAGTTTTTGAAATAAATTATTTTTCGATTTTTCAGTAGATTGCTGAAGCTGAAAGCTAATATCTTGTAGATCGGCATTGCTAACACTTTACTTGCTTATCTAAAGTCAAGTACTTAGCGTAGACAATTAATAGGTTTCCATTTATATACTTGGTCGTTCTTGCAACAACAATTCAAACTTTAATCAATATAAACTACGCTTTACCCGCGACTTCGCTCGCGTTTAATTTTATGACATAGATCTCGTTTGACAACAAAACAACCCATAGCGCGACTTGTGGTGCCATCTGTTGGCCGATAGCCCATCACATACAGCGCCATCTATAGTAGAAAAAATATTTTCCCATTGGAATGACATACTTTCACGGGATTAAACAACTGACAATATGTATACAAATTTTCATAATGATTGGCTGCTTAGTCAAGCCTTGAAGGAATAACAAATAAACCAACAAACTCACTTTCTCATCTATAATATTATTATGAATATGATAATTAATTATTTGAATTCAAATAAAAGCATGCGTGCATCTAGCTAGCCAGTATGTACATTGTACGTGTTCGTTACTGACCGATTAAAAGTTTGCAAGGAGTTGCAAAGATTCTTTCCTCACTAATTCGAAACTTGAAGGATCCGAATATCTATTGGCATGCAGTCACTTTCAAATGCTCTTATACTATGTTATTCAATTAATGCGGGCTTTACTCGACTTTCAGACATTTATTAAATGTAATAAAATACTTTTTCTCGTCAAAAGTTATTCAAAGAAAATTATATTTCTGTCACGAAGTGCGTTTGACGGTGAAAACATAGGGCGTAATAAAATTATCGTTACTTTTGGCCGGCGGGCATTGACATTAATGTGTACCTAACAATTTTATAATTTATTTTATTACTACATTGCGTATTATAATAGTAAACTATGTTAGGAAAATGTATGTTAATAGGGTAAATATTGAACAATCGTTTTAAAGTACTTTGGCTCGATATAACGATGAGTCTCTCATTCAATATCGCTCTGGACTTGCGCCAACAAACTCTTAAAATATGTATGTGCCCGTTTAGGCTTTGTTTTGTTTTTTTGTTATTTTATTTGTAAATTATTGCAATGGAAATATTACACGCACTTGTCATGTTTGTATTAAGCTAGTTTACGATATGTTCGACTGAGAGCTTTAAGTTTGCATGTTTATGGTGAGATTTATGACTATAGTTTGTACAGTCGTAATCAGGTGCACGTCGAGCTTTACACTTTTAGTACAATATTGGCTCTTATGACATAGAACTTCTACTGACCGTCTCCTTGAAATTAGTTCACATTATGCACTTTGCATCTTAAAATTTTGTCTTTTCGTCCCAAAATTTACGTATGTGCTTCGTTGCTGCTCCTTTTGGAATCACCCGGATCTTTTGACACAAGTAGACGACTTAATCAAAATTAGCTTAGAATCAATTCTTAATATGCAGCTGAACGAGCAACCTTGGACCCAAGCATCCCTACCAATCCGTTATGGTGGTTTAGGGATTCGCAAAATTTCCAGTGTCGCTTTACCAGCCTTCCTATCTTCAGTCCATAGTTCAGCAAATCTCATAAGTAAAATTTTAAGGGCATCCCCTTCAAACTTTGAGACTGCTGGCTTGGAAGAAGCTAGAAACGCTTTCTTAATTGCATGCCCAGGTCAAAATTTTCCAGTTTCTGCAAATTCACAGAGGAGTTGGGACGACATAAACTGCAAATTGACTTTTGACAATCTTTTGAGCTGTAGTACAGGTTCGGCGCGTGCTAGGCTTTTGGCCGTGGGTGCGCATGAGGCCGGCTACTGGCTTCACGCGTACCCTTCGTCAAATACAGGAACATTTCTTGAGCCTTTTTTTTTTTTTTTTTTTTTTTATAGTGAGAGAAATGCATTACTGCATGCCCCGCCGCTTGGGGAAGCGGCAGGGGTATGTCGGGCTCCCCCTCTAAGCTACTTAGGGTATACCGACTACGGCTTGGGGTTCCGGTCTGCGTTCCTCATAAATGTCCCTGTGGGAGTGATGTCGACAAGCTAGGACATCACGGACTGTCATGTCAAAAAATTGCAGGCCGCTTTTCGAGACATGCCGCACTTAACGATATCATACGCCGGTCCCTTGCCACCGTCAACGTGCCAAGTCTACTCGAGCCGACTGGTATTGCAAGAGACGATGGCAAGAGACCGGACGGTATGAGTTTGATTCCATGGAAGATGGGCCGGGTGCTGGTAATGCAACCTGTTCAGACACACTGGCCCCTTCCCATCTACATGGAACCAACAACAGAGCTGGTGCGGCTTGTGAAGCGGCTGAAAAAGCTAAGGCTTGTAAATACAGGGGTCTAGGCTCCGAATATGATTTTGTCCCATTCGGTGTTGAGACCCTTGGTCCCTGGGGTCCTTGTGCTATAAGACTTTTTAAGGAAATTGCAAAAAGGTTAGTCGACATCACAGGAGACCGAAGAGCTGGCAGCTACCTCGGACAAAGAATTAGTCTAGCTATTCAAAGGGGGAACGCTGCCAGTATCTTCGGAACCTTGCCCAAAGGGACTCCTTTTAATAATATATTTTAGTTATTTTATTTTATTTTTTAAGGTTTTTAGTTTTAGGTTCATTATAATTTGTTTATATTAATATGTTTAGTTTAGTTTTAGTGTACATATATAGATTTGTTTCTTATTTGAATACATAGAACTTATGAATGGTACAAAGTACAAAGTCCAATATGTAAAGGACGACCTGCTCTTGACTGTACAAGATACGAAGACAACAGGTAAACTATTACTTTTGAGTAAAGATGAACAGCTAGTAGTCTTAAAATAAAATCGAATTACCCACCAAAGTATGTAATACCTAATTGGTGAAAAGACAGGTAATTCGACAAATCGTGTTCAAATGAAACGAAACTTTGTGACCGCAGTTACATCGTGTGGACGCAAACACAAACAGCCGATCTATTTCAACAGTATCCCCGCTCCAGCTCGAGGGTCAAAGGCCGTGATGAGGGGTTTACACCTGCGGTTTCCACTCCCATTAGCTATTCAACATGTTTAATCGGCTTTTCTAATTTAGGGTTTTAACCTTAAATTAACCAGCGTACGTTTGTCTGTCTCTACTTAGTTTTTACCTAATTATGTATATTATATTTATCTATACTAATTTTAATAATTAACTTTAAAAAAAAAAAACGACTTCAAATATTATTAAATTTAAATGGGACCACCCTTGAGGTATTACCTATAAGCCGAAAAAAGATTTGTTCAAATCGGTTCATAAATGGCGGAGTTATCGCGTAACAAACATAGAAAAAAAACATACGGGTCGAATTGAGAACCTCCTCCTTTTTTTGAAGTCGGTTGAAAAGAGGAAAGATTTGTATTTTCATTGTAAACTCAAAAATTGCTGGACCAATTTGAAAAAAAAAACACCGTTGGGAAGCTACTTTATCCGCGGGTAGTATAGTCTTTACTACGTTTTCAAAAAAAAAAGTTAGGGTCGTTACAAAAACCCATGTGAAGCCGGGGCGGGGCGCTAGTATGGTATAAAGTTTTGTTTTCATTAGAGTTATTAATATATCACAATTTACTCTAACTTCGAGCCACTCTAATATATTATATTATCCTCCCACGAAATGAACATCAAATTTGTCTTTCCTTTTGTACTAACGTAGAAATTCTTGACAAAATGCTTTCGCCCTCTTTTGTCTACGAACTCTTCTTTAGATGAAATTTTTAAACAGAGTAGCATTGTAAAATAGAGATTGTTTTTCATAAAACCATAATGGAAGTCAGGTTCGTAAAGTGTGGTCCAATGTACAAACATCATAATGTAAGTCTTTGTATTCCCACTGCTGGGCTAAGCTCTTTTCTTCAGGACACCACCCACTTCGATGCAACAGGAAATTTTGGCCAGGGTCGGCAACGCGCGAGTGTTACGCCCGGTGTTGCAAGCGTCCATAGTCCATAGGCTACGGGAACCGCTTACCATCATGCGGGCCGTAAGCTTGTTTGCCACCTTAGTGAAAAAAAAATGCTAAGCACAGCACCCGTTATTATTTATTTTATTTAGGACCGAAGTTTTCTTTTTAAATTTTCACTATCGGCCGTCACATCCATGCTTCAAATTTTCCTAAGCATAATTTAACTACACTATTTCAAAGCAAAAACACAATTGAAGATTATTTTCTTATTAAACCTGAGTAGAAATTTAATTTAAAATATGTATATTCATACCTTTGTCCTAGACCCCACGGATCAGTAGACATTGTAAAGGGCAAAGGTGATTTGTTTGTTATAGTTTATTCAGTTTAACGCACACCCATGCTTATTTGTTATTATCAAAGGAACTAGGTAAATTAACTTACATTTTTAAATTACAGTAACATGACTTGGCAAACGCGACAATAGGCGCATGCATGTCGATGAATCACCAATGAGTTGTGCGCTTTGCTAAAGCCTATTAATTTTAACAGTGGGCTCCGTCAATTGCCTGTTATACATAGCAACCTCGTCTTTTGTTATTGGTAATGTATACAGGGTGGTGAAATTCAAGGCTGTTATACTCCTGCAGCGAATACAGCCCGGCCTTGATGTTGAAGTGGCTACAGTCGGTAATAAAGCATGAGGCAACGACGAAGCATAATTACCGGGCAAGCTTCCGTAGCCGATTTGAAGCTTTACCGAGACACAATTTAAAAAAATCAACCTGTATACTGGACATAATATTTTAAAAGGTTTTTAATGAATTTACAACAAAAGGAATTAAGAGCGCACTTACGTGAGAGAGTGTATTTTAAAATGTAAAAAAAATCAGCGCAGCTTACCTCTTCAGGTAGGCTTTTAAATATAAAGCCATTAGATTTTCTGCCTTAACGTTTATCCACACTATTCCACACTAATATCGTAAATATGTGAAAGTGTGTTTGTTGTTATTTGTCAGATATATTGACAGTGGTTTGTACGTTTTCTTGGTTATTTATCTTCACACAATGTAGAAATAGTTTCAGATATTAGGTTACGTAGGTAGCTTAAAACTGGTACTAACGCAACGTTGTGAATTCGGCCTGAAATGTTTTTATTTGTACGTTCAATACGGATTTAGATTAAAGTATTTCACGGAACACTAAAATCACTTCTAATCGTCACGTTATCAGTAAAAGGTGACTTTGTTTGCGTGTATTTGACTCTTTAAATATTTATTAGCATAAACTGGTGAGGTGGAAAAAAGGTTCCGTTTGACAATTTTGCGACTGACGATATATTTACGTAACTTTAAAGGGCATCATTTTATGTTAATGACTAGCTACGTAGTTTTATTGTTAGAATATTATATTCACCATGCCGAGCATAGGGTAGATCGCAGGTTCGAATCGTTGGAATAATATTTTTAGTCTGGCTGTGCCTTATCATCATCATTGGCGGTCTTCTTTTGAGAGAATAAAACTGTACTTATTTATTTATTCACAAAACTAAGATATACAAATATTCGTGTCTCCAAAAAAAAATGGAGCAATGTCGTGACCTACAATATAATACCAAGGAGCTTAGAGATAATACTATAAAGTATATCATTGTACGATGGACGGATATAGGTAAACTTAATTGAGAAAGGGCGTTCCAGCGACTCAGTCACGTAGATAGAACGATGGAACGAATGAATTTATTCTCATGAGGACGGCAGCTAGGCCGCCGAAGGCTTATTTTAATATACCCACGACGACGGAAAGATATTTTTTCACAATTTGTTGCTGATACCGGCCATATTCTGAAACATTATTCATCGGAATGAATTACGCCAGGCCTGAAAATCTTGCCCTCAATTTGTATGGTAATTTATTTATCTATTATGCGTACGCAATTGTTGCTTTCGTAATTTATCACCACACGAGCTTAATAGCTTTCCTCGACACGCGAATTGGAAAGTTATTATTAAAAGACCTTTATAACTTTTCGACATTATTTCCGAATACAAGAGAAAGTAGGAAGCACTCACTCACACACACACACACATAAGGAGGCACTTATCGGCAGCGCGAGCGGCGGTGGCGCGTCGCGGGGCCTCGTAGCGAGCCTGGCGCGAGGCGAGGCGCGAGGTGAGCCCCGCACCCCATCGCATCGTCGTCGCTTTGTTCACTTTATTTTGCTTTGCTCAATTGAACTTCGGTCACGCCATTAATCACGTCAACGTCATTGTAAATGTCGACTGCACGGTTTCAATTAAATGCCTTTAGTTTTTGCGTGAAAAATGACCAAATGGAAGTTTCTCTCCTAATATAAAATGAGTGCGTGGTGTCGAGTCACATATAATTTTTCCTTATTTTTTACATGATACATACCTATGTCTATAGCCTGAGATGCAAACTTGTGTGGATCTAAAATAATAAACTTCGTAGATCTATAAAATAATCAAATTCGTAGATCTATCGATCTTTGATCACAAGTCACAACATAAATTAAAAATTGTGATCGAAGATAATAATAATAAAATTTAAATTATTGAATAAAATACATAATGGACTAAAATGCACTATTTCATATACGAGTACTACACGTTTTAAATGAATTTTTTATGACTACTTTTCTATACATTTTACAAAAATAAAATACAAATACTTTACGAAATATGAAACACTTATAAATACAAAAATAATAAACAATATATATTGTAAAGAGTCCAGCTCACTTGTATTAAAACTAGGCCAAGCGTGCATCTCGGGTACATTAGATCCTTCTTAAAGCGTAACATAATATTTAAGGGTACAACAAATTATTATAATTAAAATAACCATATTCAAAAATAATTTCTTTTTAAGCCAAGTAAATTGTTTCTTGGTTTTCAAGTAACAGTCGACTTCCATAATTACGGCGTAATTGTACAAGTCATTAAATATTAATGTAGAAAATCGTAAGTCAGCTCGTAAACTAAAACATGGCTTTTAAGTATAATTATTTGCTTGTTACTATGATTACAGTATATCTTGTTTACCGTCCCATCTCGATGGCCAGTATATAATCCGGAACATCTGCGGTCACGAACTTGTGGGCCGGCTTCATAGAATTAAGAAATATAGTATCCGGTAAACAGAACTAGCCAGCCTATCCCTTATTTCAATGTGTATACAAACTTATGTTGTCACTTAAGGGAGTGTTGTTAATCTTTGGAGAAGGGACGCGGGTATCTGACTGAGATCCAAAGTACGTATAATCCTAACTATATTTTCTACGGTTTTTCTCTACAGGTCGATAAAATGAATAATAATAAATTCGACACAAATTACACTGCGCCACCACATTACAAAGTAAGCTAGGCTTCAAACTCCTTACGTTATGGGTACCACACAACGGATATATTATTGTTTATATTATAATACAGAAAACTCCAAAACTCGAGACAAATTTAAATATTTGCCTCGTGCAGGGATCGAACTTGCGCGGCTGCGCTTTCTGCTGCCGAAGACTGCGCAACGGCTTGTCAAACGTGTGAATCTGATATTAGTTAAATTAATTAAATAGTTTTATTTTCTCTGAGTTGCTAGTTCTATTAAAATTATTTCTTATTAATGGGGGCTTATAATAATGGTGCTAAGACGCAGGAACTGCCCCGACCCGCCTCTACGTAAAACTTAATAACCAAAACTTTTGTAATTCTCATATTAAAACTCTGACGGATTAGCTGTACATAAGTTTTTAATTAAATATTTTAAGACCTTTTCCTTTTAATTTTTGTTTTTATAGCTTCTTACTTAGTCAGTTTATTCAAACTGGTATAAAATCAACGTTCTCAAAACTTGCTTTTCACTTTTTCTCGTGTTTGTCTATTAAATAAACTTGAAAGTAAACTCCGACAGTTTTGAATTTCAAACAATACAGACGGACTTCCAATTGATATACTGAACCCTAAAAACATATTTTTTGTTGAATGATTCAAAATAAAGGTATCGGTCACGTTTGGTGTAACGTGTCTCATAATATTTCATACATTGTATGCTGCCCGATTTATGGACGTTATTTATTGATAGGGGATATAACAAACTATGTAAGCTTTCCGAAGTTATAGCTTATTTATATGATCAGCTGCTCACGGTACCTGTTGATGGTACTCGATCTCCTTTAATGATATTGCGAAATTATACACTATGTGGTACATTATTATTTATTTAATCTGAAATTGTGTTACTTTTACTTATTTTGCGCGTGAAGATTTTTTGTGCGGAAAAGTAAAAAATAGTTTTAAACCAGAAGCTTTTAAAGTAATTTATGTAAAATAATAATGCAAATATTCATTAGGTAGGTGTTTTAGTTGCACTATCAGGTCAAGGGTGGTATTTAACTGATATTATTCACTGATTCGAAGTCTAGGTAGGAATAATAGTGCAGGACACGCAACACCTATTAGTTCGTATCACCCTGTAGCCCGTAGCACGCCCGTAGCATACAGTCCCCCGTAGCCGCGTAGCTTCTCCGTAGCATATGGCTACGAGGTGGGGTGGTGGCGTAGCCCATCTGTTCGTTCGATAAATTGAGATTTACCTTTGGTTACAATGTTATCGAATGTTTTCACTGGTGCCAGAGGTTTCTCTAAATAAAGGAACAGTATTTTTTATGTCATACAGTAGACAAACAAGCAAGCGGGCCACCTGATGGAAAATGGTCACCGCCGCCTATGGACAGCAACACCAGGGGCGCCACCAATGTGGAATATTTTTCGGAATATTTCTTCTACTGCAAGTATTTATACGGTAATTATAAAAATACCATGTAGGTAACGTATATAATCTTGAATGGTATTCGTTCATAGTCTACGAATACGATTTTTCAAAGTACTATAAATTCCATGAAACTTTACATACAGAGTGAGAAATGCAAACAACCACGATTTTTCTGTAATCGTCGCGAGAAATTTCTATTTTTATCGACTTCTTTAATGTCGGTAATACACGATTGTCGGGGCTGAAAACACGGTTAGCAACTAAAGTATATGTTCAATTTGGTGACACGTAGTGTCAGTTGAAGGACCCATACCTATAAAGCCTTTCCTTTTTTAATGCTTGCTAGCATTAAAAAGGTTTGACATTATTATGTTACTAAAGTGTCAATCAACTTTCTTTGCTGACTGTATATTCCCTGTGATGTTGTTACAAAAATATAGACGACCAACTCTAGGAAAATTTTGTTTTACTTGTCATTTAAAAGCTCGGAGAAACTTTGGAAGTTTGAACTTTCAAACATAATATTCCAGTATTATTCCAGATATGAAAGGTTATTAAAACACTTTATATATAATACTGTTATAATGTTGTTTGTATGTATGACGTTTTTTTCATAAGTAACGTTAATGTAGTCCTTGAAATTGATGTATTTTTATACATAATAAACTAAAGTATTATCTTGGTTCCCTAATCAAGGTTAGTTTGTGTCGTGTCCAAATTTCACACAGAATATCCAAAAAGATGGTTGTGTCGGCCCATCCATATCCTTTCTATCTTAGAGAACTTTCATTTCATATCGCATACTTTGTTTATTTATCGTACAAAATTAGACTTGTCTTTTTGGGTAAAACAAAAATATTTCTAATCACACCTTATTCGTAAATAATTGTAATAACAAGTAACAAAAGTCTCATTTAATTTAAACACGAAGAATATTTAATTTAATACATTAAGTCTGCCTTATGTGATTACCGTAAAAAGGAAAGTCTAAAATAAACAAAGCAAAATACCATGAAACGAATTTCCGAAAATACGGCCTGACGTTTCATTGAATTCTAACCAGTTTTGAACCTTATTCTACTAGTAATGTCTTCTTTGACAGGACTACGTTTCGTTGTTTCGGATAGACACTTTCATGGTCGCCCACAAAGAATAGATTAGAATCTGTGATTAGAATTTATTATTATACCATTTTTTTGGTAAAATACATAACTAAGAAACATGAAATTAGATAAAATTAATTTTAAAACTAAACTAACAATAAAAATTAAAAATTAAACTAACAATAAAAACTAAAACTAAGCATTAAAAAGACATGGTCCCTGTGGCAGGGTGCCCAAAATGCTAGCAGCGTTACCTCGCTGAACGGCGATAGATATCCGTTGAGCGATGTAACTGCCAGCCTTTGGGTCACCAGTGGTTTGCACCAATAAAATAATTACCATTTTTTTGTAATCCGTCTATTCCACTAATATTATAAGGCGCAAGTTTGTTACTTCACGCTCAAGTGGCTGGCCCAAATTTGGTATGTAGGTAGATGATACCTTGGATTAACACATAGGGTACTTTAGCACGTAGTTTAACACGTAGGATTTGGTCAAGTCTGATAGACAATGGCGCTTCATAAAGTAGATAGCGCTGCTGCGCAAATGTAATAAAACACCGGTTGTACCGCGGCGCAGGCAGCAGCTAATCTATACATATTAAAACAATACCGTGATAGACTGACAGGTAACGCACAGTCTAAACCCTTGGACCTATAGACTTGAAATTTGGAGAGAATGTTCCTTGAGTATTCTAGGGGAGCGTTAAGAAGGGATTTTTTTAAATTCCGCCCCTAAAGGGGCGAAATGGGGTGCCAAAGTTTGTATGGAGAAACAAAAACGCGTAGCCCGATTCAAACAAAACTTGATGTAAATACTCTACAAAGCAAAGAAACAAACACCTGTTTCAAGATTTTCTGATAATTATTTGCTAAGAGGGAGAATTGGGAGTAGAAAGTTCTTAAATCTGTAAATCATAACCGTGACTTACGGACAACGCCCAGCCTAAACTATTCGATAAATAGACTTAAAATTTGGAAAAAATATTTCTTGAATTCTCTAGATGAGCACTAAGAAAGGATTTTTCAAAATTCCCACGGGAAAGCGAGATTTACGCAAACGTAGTTGCGAGGGTATGTCAACGTACAGCCCAAACCGCTGGGTCTAGAGATTCCAAATTTGGCATATGTAGGTTCCTTATAAGGACCGGACCAACCGGACCGGACCGATCGGACTGAACCGGACCGGACCGGAGCGGATCGGACCTGATCGGACCAGATTGAACCGTACCGTACCGTACCAGACCGTGCCGGATCGCAAGGAACCGGACCGGAATTTATTTCTGAAAAAAAAAATGCTAATTGTTAGTAGGCCACGCGGGCGAAGCCGCAGACAGAAGCTAGTTAGATATCATAAAATAAAAGTCATGATTGACGGATTAATGCTAATCTAAGGTTAGGTCCAAAGAAAGATAGTTAAAATATGGATAGAGGTTAATGTAGACAAAAGTTAACAAGTCAAGACTTTTCGAAATTCGGACGGGAAAGCCAGAACCACTCCAACGAAGTTGCGCATGTTTCACTAGTGCATATTTAAATGCCAAAGTACAATGTAGTATTACAAATAGAAGAAAGTATGCCTTTACAGTTTTATTAGTTTCATTAACTTTTATACACCACTTTGAAAGACCGACCGTCTGTAGTCATTATAGAAGGACTAAAAGACTTTAATAATGACGACATTACTTAATGTTTAAGTGAGGAAACTTTTGATTAATTTTCTGCTTATTATTTGTAAATGAAAGAATCACTATGTTTAGGTTTTTTTTATATCAGACCGCGGCAAACAAGCTAGCGGGTTACTTGATGAAAAGTGGTTACCGCCTGCTCTTTGAACAATTAGTAATACAATTTTTAAATCAATAATTATTAACATGTTAAATGGTGTAGACCATGTTTTACAAAACATCAATTTTGTTTGAAAAGTGAGTGCTTGATTCGGCCCAGCTAAATTGTAATTCTAGTCCGTGCACACTATCTTCATAATCGGATCCGTTCGATCCGACCCTTGCCGTTTTTACGACGCTTTAATAGGGCTTTCTTAGGTCGCAAAACACTGATGAAGAAAATGTAAATTACATTAGATTTAAATACTTAAAATTATCATTTGTATCACACAAAAGTAAACTCAACAGCAAACATTCCACAAAATCCTTACTTAATGGGTAACCATAAATTTAACTATTATGTATAATGTAATCTCTTTGGCAAATTTGCAACTTCGAGGAGGCACGTTCGTCTGTAGGTAATCTTATGAAATATTTAGATTTAAGCAATTAGTTCGTGCATTAATTTGAAAGCTTTGAATGTTCTAACATCGCTCAATAAACCGTGTCATAGTTGAAGGCGGGCAGTTATTATCTTTTATTATTGTTCGGCAGGTTCATCATGACACCCATCTTGGGTTTACGGCATCGTTCACGGTTAATGAGCTTTCCTTCGATTCAGCCCACATTTAACATAATTTCGCTGACACTGCCGTCCCCCAAGCGCGAGTTATAAATCGTTTAATCTCCTAACATTTCATTTTTTAAATTAGTTCACAAAATCGAATTTTGTAACGACGGAGATTGCCTTTTATTTCAGAACTTATGGAACGCTTGAGTCTTCAACGATACCTTAAGGTCGAGAAATTACGAACCGAATATTGTACGACACAGTCGAGTTTTAACATCTTCACGTTTACATCATGGAAGAGCTTGTCAAAATGTTTCGAACGTATGTTATGTTATCTGGATGTACTTAATATATCTTATCAAAACTACTTTTTCTACCTTCAAATTTTATAGATTTATCAATCGAAAGGCGTTGGGATTTAAAAAGAAAAGTAAATATTAATCCCTGCACGTCTGAAAAGAGGCGGCGGCGACGACGAAGCGACGATGGCAATTTAGTATTTTTCGCGAGCAATTTGGGTCAGCACGCGATGCCTCCCTCTCACTTATCTTGGACCGTTTATCAAACAACTATCACATGTTTTGTTTATCTGTTTAAAAAAAACATGCATTTACATTTAATGAAGACGTTTTACTGTTTCATGTGTCTTTGGTTTACTATTACGAATGTTTTTGTTAGCGCCTACGTTTAGGTTGACTTTACTGGAAAAACAAAATGAAAAATGTTTTATTTAGACAAGACGAAGAAATTATTTGGAAACACTTTTATACTTTTCTTTTCTGTAAATATTTATTCTTTACCTAAGTAGAGTGTACAATTATTAGACTCTACCGACGACGCTGCCAACAAAAATTATGCAAAATATTACGTGGAATTAAATGAGTAGGAACAAAACTTAGCCGTAACACTTTTGCAACGAACAGGCTTTTGTGTGCAGTACCCTAAAATTAAAGAATAATAAACGAATGTCAAAAATAAAAGTGTATAATGGTTAGCTTATCTTCGCAAGAGATCTCGCTCGACCCTCATGCGTGTTCAAGAAAATCTTAATGGGTAGTCGTGCGGACATAAATCTATTATTTACAATTAATAGTGATAATAATAATTGATATTTTATTTCACCATTATTATATCCTACTAATATTATAAAGGCGAAAGTTTGTCTGTATGTTTGTTACCTCTCCACGCTCAAATGGCTGGGCCAATCTATCCGAAATTTTTATAATATTAGGTATGTAGGTGGCTGTTATCTTGGATTAACACATAGAGTACTTTTTATCCCGAAAAGTACGCGATTCCAGTAGCATTTGGTCAAAATCCCGAAAAGTAGATGGCGCTGGCGCTGCTGTGCATACGAAAGACGCAAACGAAGTTGCGCGGGTTTCGCTTAAATTTATCAGCAAAACACACACTGTGCATTAAAAAAAAATTATTTAATTAAAATAGCAATCCAATTTTCATTTCCAATCAGGAAAACGAGTTTCGCTTTATAAACGCTACAGCAATATTGTTGCAATATGTGCCCCATACTATAATTTTTTACAACTATTATAAGTTTTAACTAATCATTATCATCTGAGATATGAGTTTCCCTTCCATCGAAATCATTCACAGGGTTCTACATCACGCTGTTCAACAGCGGATTTGACAGTCAATAATACATTTTTCAAGCTACTGCCACAAAACAATAAATAGTACTACGTACTAATACTAACTTATTATCTAATGACAATAGTCGAGTCGAGTATATAGTAGAGTCGAGACCATACAAAAAACGCATCGTCCAAGAAACATTCATCCATATTTTATTGTAAGAATTTAAGAACAAGGTTAAAATACAATTCGTCTGTATTTTTACACACCCACGCGCCATATAAACGTACCTCATTTGGGAATTAATTTACTGATATTTTTATAAGAGCGACCTTAAACGTTATTTTCATACAATTCAACTCTAGAACACAATATTTATTTTTCCGTAAATGAAGCTACATACTTATCTTTTCTATTTCAATTTAGTCCTCATACATTACATTACAGTGTATTATGGGCATTACTGACTTTTACGCGCACCCATATCATAGTTTTATATGAAGGGCAACTCCGTAATCCGGCTCTATTTCTTGTTATTACTATCTTCACAGCCAAGTAACGCTCACTTTAATATTCTATTAGATAACTTGGTAATCTATGTACCGTAAACTGTCCATCATAATGCCGATAATCCACTGAATGGAAATGATGCCCTCAGTGGGGACTGAAGGCGATCACGTGATGACGTCATTTGCTTATCGTCAATCTTAACGATTCACCCCGCTAGCGTTTCCGCTTGACATTAGTTACCCTGAATAATTTTCCAAAAACCGACCGACTTCGAATAGTGTTCGTTGACTAAGGACCCGTATATGTGCATTTGCAAATATATCATGCTTGAAATTTATGTGATGGTAGGTCCAAAAACCTAATCCCTTTTAAATAAAAGGGAGGAAAAAGAAAGATTTTAATATCATTATTTTTGAACAATTTAATAGTATAGTAATAAACGTAACATTTTTGTGATCTTTGCTTGAAGTTTATAAGAAAATATACATATTGTTATAAAAAAAATAAAAATCAGCGAGGTAACGCTGCAAACGATTTGCTGCCACAAGAACCCTGTCTTTTGAATTCTTAATATTAATTTTATTTTTGTTTTACTTTATTTTTATTTAAATAAAGTTTAGTTTTTAGTTTAGATTTTAAAGAAAGTATTTATTTTATTTTTATTTAATTATCTTTATTGATCACAATACACAAAGTACTGATACAACAGGCGAACTTAATGCTAAATGCATTCTCTACCAGTCAACCCTTGGGAGTGCAGAAATTCACGAAAGCGGCTTGTTAAAATTAAATATTATTATATAAATATAATATACACATATACCTACATACATAATATAATAGATACAATAGATATATACATACATACATTTATAATAAATATATAATACATATAGATGATTCCTATGCAACATAAACAATTAAAGGGGGGAGAAAAATAATAATAAAATTACGCGTATAAAGATGACGGTGACGGATACATTAAACAAATGATGTCGATTCCTTAATCAAATCCAAAAAATGAGCACGCACATTCTTTTTAAAAATAAAAGCATTTTTGGTGCATCTAATAGGGTCGGGTAGCGCATTCCAGAGTCGTGAAGCATGAAGAGTGAAAGAATTAGACATAAAAGCAGAATGACAGAGAGGAGTGTAAAGTTTGAAAGAATTATCAGAACGGAGTTGACGGTCATGAGAGTCACAGAGAAATCGGAATTTATCTTTGAGATATTCATTAGAGTTATGATTAAATAAAATAGAAAAGAGTGTTGTTAATATTCTCTGATGTCTGCGCTGGCGAATGGGCAGCCACCCAAGCTTTGATCGAAAGGATGAAATGTGATCATATTTGCGCAGACAGAAAATGAAGCGGATTGCATTGTTAATAAGCCGATCTAGCTTGTTGAGGAGATCTTCATTGAGATCAGGATAACGCACATCACCATAATCAATAAGTGGGAGAATCAGGGTTTGAACAAGTGTGACTTTGGTAGCAATGGGTAGAAAATGTCTGAGGCGATTCAGGGATCGCAGTGCCGACATAACAGAACGACTAACTTCTGCAACTTGCGTAGTCCAGCTTAGCGTAGCGTCAATGTGTAGTCCAAGGTTTTTGACACTGGAGCTAAATGCGATGACTTTGTTTTCGAACGTGAGAGGTGGAATCGAGGAATAATCAATTCGGTAGTATATATATATATAGTTTGTATATATATATGTTTTAGTCAAGTATATATATTTTGTTTATATTTTGAGTTTAAAAATAATTAACATTTTATAATAAATATTATTTACTAATGGACAACGGACAGACGAATGTGACAGGTATGGTTTTTATTTTTTACTACAAAGCCGGCATTAGACTTTAAATACTTATGATTTTCGAAATGGAACCCTAAAAATGAATAGCCTACGAACGAGCAATTTAAAAGCTATCGTATTTGCATGTTGCATTTTGTACACGTATTTATTTTTTAGTTATTACACCATATCAGATAAAATTTTATTACTACTCTTTCTCTTAAAATATAAAAAACTATTTAACAAGGTATTTTACCAAATTACTGGTAATAGTAATTTCCTTTTAAATTGCCTGCCAGTACGTAGAGCGAGTAAACAATATAATGTGTTCCGTCCGTCTCATGGCATATTCTAATAAATATTTTATTTAACAAAACCAAAGTGAAAAAATGTACATAACAAAGAGTACCTACTAAGACAGGTAATCCGAAAACACTATTCATGAATTACAAAAATCCAGAGGAATGAGGTCGTACCTCGAAATCTTACTTCCTGACTTCCAATCTAGGATTTAAATCAACCGAACAATAGTTCGGTTTTCTAAGCTATTTGCTTGAAAGATTTTCGTGATAAATTGAACTAAGGGCTCGCTGTAAATGTTCAATCCGAGCGTCTTACATTGCAAAGTTACTACAAATACAATATAATTAATGTAAAAGTGTGTTTGATTAGGTCTGTTTCTTTTGTCGTTCTATCATGTCGAAAGAAACGGTTTTGCATGTCTTTTAAGATCTTGAGAGCTCTCACACGACACGACATAAAAAGTTTCCCAAGGTGGCAAAACCGATATCTTTTTGGGCCCACATCTGGCATGAACTCCTCAGCGAATAGTAGCATTTTTCTAGTAGTTAATGATTTTGATCAAGCTAAAAAAACAGTAGTGCAACCTTATTATTATTTTGTTTGTAATGTTAACACGCGAAGAGACTCCCCCAGCCTATCTATACTTACTCACCTATGAATAGATGTTATAATGCGATCGTTTGTGTAACGTAAACTCTAGTCACTCCCTAATGTGCTTAAATATACATTATGTTACATTATGCGTTTTTGAATATGTTCCTATCTATTGGGTCAAATAATGTGGCGATGCGCATAAAAAAGCTATAAACGTTTCTTGTGAAAAAAGACGATATACTTGTGTTTGTAGTGTCCCAGTTTTCTTTAGTTGTAAGACCTAAACGACTTAAAAATAACAGAGATTGATGAAATATATAACTAGGTTAATTGAAACATAAGGATATTTTTTTTTATATATTTGAAAAAGTTGAAATTTCTGTTGTAGCTTTTTTATAGGCACTGTTCACAGCTGACTGGTTTGGTTTGGTTTTTTCGAGGAAAATTGAATTGAAAACTAACAAACATTTTATGGTCAGATAATTTTTTTGTTTGTTCACACACAACAATTTACTCATATTATCTAGTTTTCTAATCTATGAAAAAGATATACCTGTAGCCTTGTAGCACGTAAATTAAATTGATTTTAACATTAATTTTCTTTTGGGAATGTACTGGTATAGACAGCAACAGAAGAAGTAGATTAACACTTTAGTTCCACTTCAAAGCAAGCCATTTTTTAGTGCAGATGTCATTTGTGTGGATCTTTGTAATGACATGGTACTAAATTGTTAATCTACTTAGTTTATCGTCCAAGCCGTGGGTAGATGATAAGATAAGCAATATTTTAGTACTACCCTGTCAAATAGGTCAGACAGATATTTGTTTATGATAAAACGTTATCAAGGCAAAACAACTCAAAGGTGGGCGGCGGCAGTGTGCCGTGGTCAAAAGCGAGGGTGGCGCGGCGACAAGATCGTTGGCGTGCAGTGTCATGGTCTAATTTCCGGCGAATTTTCCGCGCGTTTTGTGGGGTCACCCACAGACTACTTCGTGATGTTAATACTGCGATTGATTCTCGCCGATATCCTATACATAAGTCTTTTATAACCCCTATAGGGCTAGAGTTAAAAAGCAAAACAAAGTTTCTACAAGGTTTCAATGTGTTATCAAATGCGATGGTTACGCACAATAAAAGGATAGGAAAGGTGATAAGTTTGGTTCTTCACGCTGATATTCTGTGAGAGGGTGATACCCGATCGAGCCAGCCCACTTCATAAAAATGCTCTAGCTAGATAACACTCCAATAGGTTAGTGAGCCTACCCAAATTCAATATTCTATTATGTTTGCTATAGATAGAAAGTAATACCATTGTCATATTTTTATATAATTTCCCCTTTTACAGATAGACACGACACGATTTACATAAACCACTTAAGGTATGGATCATCGCATTTGAAACACTTATCGAATACGTAAACAGCATCTAAGTGATACGCAAACGGAAGCGGTGCTTGTTGAGTAATGGTAACAGTGCTGTTATGATGATTGAACGGTTGCTGACAAATGTCTTTCGATGTTGCAAATTCACTTGCGTATTTTTCATAGAAATGCTCTGTATATTTTCTATCGTATTGAATAGTCGGAGTTGTTTCATCTAACCTTCAACCCGCCATCGCCTAAGTAGCTTTTGAAAATTTCTGTATATTGTACCTAACACTATAACTTTGGAAATAAAAGCTATACTAACTATAACCCTAGGATTTAAAGCGATTGTTAGCGATCGTCATGGCAACAATTGATTCATACTGTATGCAAATACCTAGAATTCAATCATTCAATCTGATTCAATTTTCGCATACGTATCCATATTACCTATGTCGTATCGGTATCCTAGCATCGTTATTTGCGCAGTAGTGGCAATTGTTCGATGACACGAAACCAATAATCACCCGCAATATGTAAACGTAATATGAAAATATAATTGTTTAGGGTTGTTCCTTAGCACTTCTTGTATCGTGCAAATAGGTATTTCTCTTTTGAAAAAATATCGCAAATTCTATAAAAATGCCGTAGACGATAATTAATCGTATTGTATGTGAACACACTGTTACAGCAACCTTGTCATGAGGAGTAAAACTGACTGAGTAGATTAGTAAGGCAACGACAAGATAGTATATTGGGATACTATACAAAATATTGATGAGGTATCACCGGGTTCAAATATTGAGTATTTCCGTGCTTCCCAGCGCACGTTTAGAGTCATTACACCGGAGATTTGGTTTGACTCGGCGATCAAAACATAGGCAAGTGCAAATATAGAGATTCGTCCACCGAGTCTCTGTTGCTCAGTTGGCAATGCGTAATGGTACTAAGACCTTGATCTCAAGTACTCATAAGCTAGTTTAGGTGGTTAAATTAAAACATACTAACTTGAGGTAAAGTGTACCTTAAACTCCTTTCATTCAATTGAGATCCAGCGGTGGAATGAGTTTGATGATGATGAGATAGTAAACAAAATGAAGAATGGACGTGTGAAAAATGAGTAAGATTCCCAGGATAAATATGAAACAATCCAATCATTTCGCTTTCGTTACTTATATAAACAAATATAGGGATTATTGGGGACGAAATTGGTAATCAATTTTTGTCGGGGACATGACATATTTTATGTAGCAGTCAATCATAGTGGAATCCTTCCCAATCTCAAGGGATCACAGGGGATAGCTCTCGTCAATGTTGTTTCGGCATATAATAATAGGACTGTCCGTGTACATGAACCGGACCATTTGTTTGAATTCGATTAAAATGTGATTGTCTTCAAACAATCACATTCTGTCATATCCACTCCTGATTGGAACGTATTGTCGCTCGAACCTGCATTCGAATAGAGTAATTAAAACAATAACGATCAATCGAGATACGTTCTGATTAAGATTCCTATGAATTCTATTCACTAAGGGCTAGTTCACTTCACTTTGTCGTAAATCTATATATATAAAAGAGAAAATCACTGACTGATTCATCACGAAATCTCTGAAACTACAAGTGCCAGGAGTCTTAAATTTTGCATGGGGGTTCCTTTTGGGGCGTAGGTGCTCACTAAGAAAGGATTTTTGGAAATTCATCCCCTAAGGGGGTAAAACGGGGGTGCAAAGTTAGTATGAAACTTTGCCGTTTTTGAAGTTATTCGAATGAAATTCAGCATGAAGGTTATTTACTAAAAAACATGAAACATGAGTAAAATTTTTTTTTCAAAATTCTTCCCTTAGGGGATTAAACGGGGGTGCAAAGATAGGATGAAACTTTGCCGTTTTTTAAGTTATTGGAATAAAATTCTGCATGAAGGTTCTTTATTGAAAGGCATGAAACACGAGTAAAATATTTTTCTCAAAAAACATCCCTTAGGGAGTAAAACGGGGGTGCAAAGTTAGTATGAAACTTTGCCTTTTTTGAAGTTATTCGAATGAAATTCAGCATGGCGGTAAATGAGTAAGTACATGTTTCAGGATTTTTTCAAAATTCAACCCCTAAAGGGATTAAATGGGGTGACCTACTACTAAGGCTGCCAGATGTCCGGTATTTAAGCGTACAGTCCGGTATTTTCGAGGCCTGTCCGGTAAAAAATAAATGGTCATACCAGACAGAACAATGTCCGGTATTTTGAGGAAAGTCGGTACTACTGGTCACAAGCGGCCTACAAAAGTAGGCATATGAAATCCATCAAACGCAAAACTCGCGCGCGCTCCTCGCTCGCTATCTGTTTGTTACTAATTTAGTTGATTTATGTGATATCTTCTAAAGCAGAGAAGTACAAAGACGGGATTTTTTAAAATTCCCACAGGATCAGGAATAATAAATAAGACTACATGTGTATTATGGGGGGCGCTCAACCTAGAAAGCCGAGATTTTGTATTGAGGGTCCCTTTATGATGTTGACAAGGATAAAGATGGGATTTTATGAAATTCCCACGGGAAAGGGAGTAATAGGACTGTAAGAGTATTATCGCAGGAGCTCAACCTAGAAAGGTGAAATTTTGTATAGAGGCTCCCTATATGATGTTGACATTGTTGACAAGGATAAAGTCGTTTTTTTTTAATTCCCACGGGAAAGAGAAAAATATTACTGCACGTGTATTATCGGTGAGCGCTCAACCTAGAACGCCTAGATTTTGTATTAAGCTTCTCTTTATAATGTAGACAAGGATAATAAAGACGGGATTTTTTAAAATTCCCACAGGATTCGGAATAATAAGACTACACGTGTATTATCGGGAGCGCTCAACCTAGAAAGCTGATTTTTTAATAGAGATTCCCTTTATGATGTTGACAAAGATAAGGTTGTTTTTTTTTTAATTCCCACGGGAACGAACTTATTGCCATTTTCGCTTGACTGCGCGGGCGGAGCCGCGGGTAACAGCTAGTAGTTCCATATGTGTCAGATAAATGTCTTAAATTGAAAAAGAGTCACTTTATCTGAAAGAAAAGTTATGTGTGAAATGTACTGGACATTGTGAAACAGGCCTAAGATGCTAGTATGGTTTATTAATATTAACTCGCCTAAATAAATATAGCGGTAGACCGCGTACGACATGTCGTGATGAGCTTGATGCCTTCCACCGAAAATGGCAGAAACTGATTAGAATTGGCTGGAAGGAACATAGGGAAATTATATATTTAGTAACCTTCATATTTAGAAAGATGTTTAGCACATTATTTGTACAGGGAGGTCTAACTAACTAACGACTAAACTATAGTTAGTTGAGTACCTAGCAGATCTGAATATCATCAATAAGTAAATGTTTATTACAAATTATATTTTAAAATATAATTAGTTAATAAGTATGTTTAGCAATCTACAAAGGGACGTCTTCTTGTTGTTATTATAAAATATTGTTATGCAAATCTGTCATCGAGTTGTGTTGTACGAATTGTAAATTTTAAGACTTAGGTTAAGATTAGCGCGGTCGGCGAAAACGGGGGTGCGCCGGGCTTCCAAACGGAATTTTTGATGAGATGTCCACGTTATGTTTACGTTCAAAACGTTTTTTTTTTCAACATTCGCCTTTATAGCCTTTGTGAAATATAGACGATAATTACTTTTTCATTTTAAAACAATAACTTTTATCTATATTATATTTAAAAATCTTTATTTAGCTTACGAGGCTGTCCTTCCAATCCTAATGAATTACTTAGGAAACCGGATAGCGCTGCGAAGAAAATAATAAACAAATTATCTTGTGATAAACACTATAGGTACGAAATTAGTTTTCCAAAGTTTTCGTATAGAACCTAATTTCGTTAAAATCTGTCACTTCGATTTTATTGTCAAATTAAATATGTACTACCTAAAAATAAAAAAATGTGGACGTAACTCAGAATAACGAACTATATGGAACTGCCCTATGCATGTACTTTTCCTGCATACCTAAGTAAACAAATCGGGTGATAAACATGGCGGATTAGGGATGTGCACTTGTTCGTCTAGTCGATAACATTATATCGATTAGTTGAGCGAGTTAACTTCTCTATTCTCAGTAATTCAATTGATTTAAACTTTTTAGTATCTAGCAGTAGTTCAATCTATTTTTATTGATGATATGTACTGATACTAAAAACTTTCACTAGTTCAGTGAAAGTTTTTAGTATCAGTACATAGTACAATTACAATTTAATTTTATTTATAGTTTCACACCTCCTCCTCTACATATCTTAAATAAATATATATGGTATATATGTAATGGAATGGTATTAAGGGCAACTACTCGTATAATAAAACAACATGATACGATATTTTTTTATAAAATCATTTAATTACAAAGTTGCAATTTTCATTATTCAACAATACAATGGCTACTGGAAACCTATTGATTGATTGAATGAGACTGACTGACATTATTAATAAATAGCCTATAGTATAATTGACAAAATCGGTATCATTTTTTAGCATTTATGAATGCTAAAAAATGATACCGATGCAAAAATAGGGAATGCACAAAAACAACAAATGTTATTCATTGCGAAATAAAATAATCTTATTAAAATAGTTCCTAAAATATTTTTTTTCTGTTGACTTTTTACCGAAATATCTAAATCTTATGTTAAGGTAAGTTTTTACGATTGACGATTGATCAATAGTGTTCCCTCTGTCAATTAATGCAAATTGGGATGGATGGTCCTCCTGAAAGAGAAAAATTGTTTAAAATTCTACATTAAAAACTAAGATTATTTCAAATAGGAACTTCATTCAAGAACGGCCCTTACCAATTCAAGATCCTTTGCATCTTGTGAATGTAACCCGAGCATGATGGTTGATCAAGTGTTCCCTCTGTCAATTAATGCAAATTGGGATGGATGGTCCTCCTGAAAGAGAAAAAAATTACCTATCACATTGGATACAGTCACAAGTAATAATAGGTAGTGCCAGAAACATTCACTTAATGTTTGGTAAATTGTTAAAATATAAGTATTTTTTTAAATGAAATGGTTATTATGAAATCTAGCGGCCACCCCGACTTAGCTTCACACAGATAAAGCCGCATCATAATTTATGTTACCATACACATGAATCACATCACAGCACGAATGACATAATAAACATTAAAAAAAAGTCATGAATTGAAGTTTCCCTTTTTTTTAATAAATTCTACATTGAAAAATAAAATTATTTCATTTAGAAACTTTTTTCAAACAAGCCCTTACCAATTCAAGATTCTTTGTATCTTGTGAATGTGAATAACCCGAGCATGATGGCTGATCAATAATGTTCGCTCTGTCAATTAATGCTAATTGGGATGGACAGTCAGCCTGAAAGAGAAAGAAATAGTACATTACAAAAACCTGGCTTCACACTGATTAAGCCAGGGTGGCTGCAAACATAATTTATGTTACTCGGGATAGTGTAGCTTTCCAACTATGAAATAATTTTTAAAATTGGCCCAGTACTTTTGGAGCCTATTCAGTGCAAATATAGGGTGTTCTGAAATTATATGTTGCATAATGAAGTGGGACATAGTATCCGTTTCATAGATTTTATTTATCCAGCAATTATCAATTTTTAAGCTCATACAATTTTCCATACACACAAAAATAATATTCGTGTTCTGCCTCTAAAGAACATAACTTTTAAGCGGCATTCACATTATGACCGGAGCACGCCGCGTCTTAGCCGTAATTCAAAAACTGCGCGAGAACCGTTGTACTGTTTAGCATTATTAGGCTCGCGTGGCTTTTGAATACAGACAAAAGTTCGCTTCGCTTGTAAATTTAACTTTATGTGGTAGAAAACATGGCTGCAGGTACTAAATCTGGCATTAAAACAGGCTAAAAACGGGCGGATTTCCGCCGACAAACAGCGTCATATGTAGATGCATCTTTACGGCATAGCCACATCTATCTTTCTCTGTCACTCATTCGATCTCTGTCTTTCATTCAATAAAATGTAAAGTTATGAATGAAGCGGGGAAACGACTTACCTATCATATGCATTTACTTACCTTTACCTACTAATTACTATCAATCAAGCTAAATTTAACAAAAAATAAATCGAAATGTTCACAGCTGATAGTATTAGTAGATAGATACGTACCTACTAGATTTCAAATAACTATCGTACAGTAATTTGGCGTTTAAAAGTTCATTAGATACATTTACAAAATGGTACCTAGGCATAAAATGTCAAGGTTACTTACAAAAAAAGTATCTTCCTCCGTTGTTCTTCACCGAACACGCCGACTTAACGTGCCAACAAGCACTCACTGCACTCACTATGACCACTGCTGTCAAGTCAAGAGCGCCCATCAGTCCATCGACTACACTCGTCACGCAAAGCCTTTATCACTCCATCCTCAGTGCTCGCATTCTCTCAAAGAAATCCAGCAAATCCTAAATCCAACTGTAGGTATTCGAAAGCGGGAGTTCTACGCGTCTCCAGTGACCCAATGCCGCTCCAAGAATACTCTCTGTACACAACATTGACACTATGTTCAAACACTCATCATTCATTTGTTTACGTACGGCAAGATGATAAATGACCACAACACAACACAACACAACCGTTTACTCTGTCTGACGTAAGTAAGAACGAGAGAAAAAAGCAAAAAGAATGAAATAATATTTTTTGCGAAAAATCGTTGTCGCCGCGGTCAAAGGTGCCGCTCGTTTGAGTTGAGTTTGACCACGCCGCCACCGCCCTCGTCCCGCCCGCGACCCCGCGTGCTGCCCGCGACGCCCGCGCAGCGCCGCCGTCCGGCAGCCGGCGGCCGCCCGTGCCGCGCCCTGCAACCCCCGCGAAGCCCCTTTCCCTTATTACTAAGTAAGTGTTACCTATTTAGACCAGTCAATCGCGTGATTCGGTTCGGTTAAAATACAAGTTAAATAAAAGCTTTTAATAATGCTATTTCGATACACAAATCAGTACCTGCACTACGAGGCAAGCAGTGTTTATGTCCAACTAGTTACATCAATGTAACTACATGATAACTACAATGTAACTAGATAAAATAGAGGTGAAGAACGGGCCTCTTTTTCTCTTTTAGTTAGACGTTGGGAGCCCTGTTTTAAGGTGCCATTATTACTTTAAAATGTGTTCGTGCAACTCACAATAAGAGATTGTTTTGATAATGTAATAGTGAAATTTGTAATACCTGTAATTGGTGTACACGTGAGAATAATACTGTATCATTAATTTAATGTACGTAATTGTGATGTGTACGTACGTCGTACACTGTTTATTGGTATGTCTGAATGAATAAAATAAAAATCTATGCATTTCTTTGTCGAGTCTGATCAAAGAGTAACGCGACCCGACCGTGGTGACGGCATCAAATACAGGCTACGTACGTACGCAGTTGTAAAATCATCTATCAAATCAACCATCATCCCACTGCATGGATATGGGTCTTCCTTCAATAGAATAAGAGCTTACTCTGCCACGCCCTTTCACTACGGATTGGCAGAGGTCAGTGACCGTGTTTGATATACGCCATCGCGGGTGCGCGGGCGCGGGCGGCGGTGCGGGGTATCAGGCGCGGGAACGCCGCCGCCGCCGCCCGCCGGCCGCCCTCGACGCCGACACAGACAAGGACGGGGCGTATAGCTCGCGTAGTAACAGCTGTTATAATGAATGAACGCGGTGCCCCCACGCGGCACCCCGGGTTTGTTACAAAGGCAGAACATGAATATTATTTTTGTGTGTATGGAAAATTGTATGAGCTTAAAAATTTATAATTGCTGGATAAATAAAATCTATGAAACGGATACTATGTCCCACTTCATTATGCAACATATAATTTCAGAACACCCTATATACAACCAAATCTTTATAACATAACATAGAAAAATATCATAATAAAAGTTCAATTACCACATTGGACCCAAAAAACAAACAGGTCTAAATAAAACCGTTTTATAAAAAGATTGATCAATTGCAAATACTGTTGGGATAGCTTCATCTCTTAATCTAACTACATTTAGAGTTCTATTGAACGCACTTTCTTCAAAGTGCAATGAGCACACATGAATGTTTTTAGTTCCTGGCCGGATATTTTTTAACCCAATCTTTTCTAACCATTCTCTTTTCCGGGTTTCGTTTTTTGGTAAACTAAAATGAGAAAAATACTGTAAATTACTTAGTACCGAATTTATCGATAAGGTTCGATGTTCGATGATGTACGACACTAGCTCCCGTCTTTACGTCTTCGATGTGCATGAAATTTTGGGGATATTACAGGTTTCTACAGCTCACAACTAGGATGATTCAAAGGAATAGGTTTTTATTACACTTTATATCAAATTCACTTTATGATAGACAACAATTTAACGAACTGTTAGCCACTTACCGATGAAAGGTTAGATTCGGCCTGTTTTTGCTTTGGCACATACCACAACCTGCTACAAAACACTTCATGGTCCCTCTTAAGATTATTTTCAATTTAAATCACTGATACGCACAATAATTCAATAGAAAAACACGGGAAAAACAAAAATCTCACAATGTTACCTACTCACAAGTAAACAAAACCGTAGACTTAAATGGCGTCGCGTGACAGCAAAAGTACATCGAATCAATTTAAGAGGGCGCTGATAAAAGAGTGTAGATGCTTTTTTCTAATGAAAAATCGCTGTTGTGAGAGAGAGACAGGTATTTCATTCCAATTTCCGTGTCAAATTGAACAAATAGGGCATTTCCATAGAGTTCGTTATTCTGAGGGACGTAAATATAAAAAAAATTAAAATAAATTTTACGCTAGAAAACAAAATTTAAAATTAACTTTTTCCAATTAGGTACTTTAATTACGATGCTTCGTTTCGTCACAGCAGGAGTAAATAAAATTACCTGCATTAAAAAATACCATCATAACACAAAAAGTCGGTTACTTTGATTTCATAAAATTTACTTTACTAGCGAAACTCGCGCAACTTCATTTGCATGTATCCCGCTTTCCCGTGGGAATTTTGGAATGTATTATAAATATAAACCATCCTATTGAAGCACTCTATCTATTAAAAAAACCGCATAATAATGCAAAATTTAAAAAAAAATTCAAAATTCAAAATTTTTATTCAGAGAATAGGTTTTCACAAACACGTTCTCTTGTCAGAGTATACAGTAATAAATGATTTGTATAAATTAATCTACTCTATAAACTACTACCATTTCGGAAACAAAGTTTTTCAAATTTAAAAGATACTTATTATGGTTTTTTTTTTGACGATGTTGTGCAAGCTAGTGAAGCGCTAACGGGATACGCTTCACCAGCAACATTGGTTTTACGTGGGCGAGGTGTCAACCCGCCGCACAACCCCCGAAATGCTGGAGGACCACACCCGTCGTTGGTCAGCGAGTCCATCGGACTTAGCCGGTTAGTGTAGCTAGGCTGTACTACCGACCATTCCCCTATCCGCCACCTTGGGGACGCTCCCCTACGCTGTGAGGGCCAGCGCGGGGAAAATATTATGGTTAAGCATACAGAGACAGATAGACAGACAGAGCGACTTCATTTTATACTATGTAATGAAAATGAGGTGGAAATAATATAGAGGACAGATAATCCGTGGTAATAACTAATTGTCAAATTGCAAATCATTCCCTATTATGGTCAATCAAAGTCAAACAATCGTATTTAAAGTACATAATATTATTTGTTAAGCTATGTTACTTAGTAAGTACTTACATACCCGGGTCGAAAAAATAGTTTTGTGTCATCTATAACATAAAAAATAATTGCTGAATGTGTTCCTAAGCGCAAATCTCGAGAGCAGCTGAACCGATTTAGCTAATTCCTTTTTAGAATATTCCTTGTAGTACGAAAAATAAATTCCCACGGGAAAGCAGGATTCAAGCAAACGAAGTTGCGCGGGTTTCGCTAGTACAATATTAAAAATATAAAATCTAGTCAGTTTTTAAAAATGGTTAATTTATCTAGTAAATAACTAGATTTTTTATCTAGTAAATAACTGGTTACATAGTGTGTGTGGTGATACAGATTTTTTAACTAACCGACCAAAGCGGTAAGTTCATAATATTGGCCAGCAAAGTTGGCAGAGAGTTTTCAAGCCCCTCGACATGGATTAACGAATATTTTCTCATTAAATTATTCGGGGTCGTCAGTTTATAGTCCCTTCCCAAGTCCGAGTACCAAGGGACTTACCTCTATGTATATTATCGATACAGATCGAATATTCATCGATGGGCAGCCGTTTCTTAAGTTTTCAATAAAATATTAAAAAGCACGGAAAGGATCGCTGGTCTCTATCAGTTTACTATTTATCAAAAATATATGTAAACAAAAACATGGACCTAGAGATCTGTATTTTTGCACTTAGATTTCTTTTGTGATGTAGATAAAGAATAAGATATTGATACCTAACCGATTAGGATTTTTAAAATTCTAATGGGATAAATAGGTATATATTTTCTGTAGTCTATTCAGTAAAACGTGGCTTATTTTCTTAAAAAGTCTGATTTTAGTCAATTCTTTATTATTAAGTACTTATATTTTTCAGAAATTATTTCATATATATTATGTAGTTTTAAAATTCGTATGACGCTGATTGTGAAAAATATGAAATTGCAATGCATCACAAATCCCAGCCTCCCAGGAGTGGTTACAGTGAAATGTCAAAGCTATGTGAAGCAAGGCATGTAATGCTCTTGGTATGTACTGGATTTGCAACGCATGTGTGGATATATCATATAATATTAGGTATTTTTAACGACACTACTAAATTAAAATTACGTATAATGTATACGTATTTTTATTTTATTTTTTTATTATTGTAAGTGTAGTGTAAGTAAAAAAAATATATTATTAAGTAATTACATGTGCTTCTTTTCTACTCTAGTGTAAAACAAAGTCGTTGTTTCGTTCTTCTGTGTCCTGTTCTAACCGCAACAATTACACGGTCAATCCAGATTTGAGATCCGTGATCATTGAAATTGACCGTGTAACGTATTGGTCAATCAAACCCACACGACACGGATCAACAACATTGATGACTATCACGGATCTCTGGATTGATCGTGTAATAGTGTAATGCATGTCTTACACAGTTTTTACATAAATAATTACAGATATACTTACACGAATCTTATTTAAACTATTAAGGTCTCCAGAGCTCCACTTGGGGGCGTTGAGAGGGTTGGCAACGCGTGAGTGATACCCTCGGTATTGCAAACGTCTTTAAGCTACGGTGACGGCTTAACATCAGGCCGACAGTAAGCTTGTTCGCCACCTATGAGGTATAAAAAAAAAGTTTACGAAAACTAGAATAACGGGATTGCACGCGGAATACCATACTTAGGAATTAATATGAATAGCTACTGTTGAAATATTATGAAGAACAGTCTTGTAAAATTACACCGTTGACACAGAATTCATAATATTATGTAGTACTAACGTACCGTTGAGTAACTTTTTCGACTTAACTACATTAAATTTTGCTTTAATAATATCGACCTGCTCGTTGTATAGTACTTAGCATAAAATTACCTATTCTGTGGTACGGTATTAATGAGGTCACAGGTTCGAGTTTCGAGTCCACAATGGGAACATAATGAAAATGCACGGGCTTTTGGTAATATTACTTGATATTACTATTACCTACGATATTGCTTAAATTGATGATGTAGTATTATTGTATGGTACATAGTCTAAATTAGCGCTTTGTTAATTAGTCAGTATTGTCGAAACAAGCCACAGAGTATAGGACAAACTTTACAAGAATAAATCCTAATTTAAGCAGCCAGCTAGTTGCGCAAACGCTTTTTAATTTTAATTCAATAAGTCTCACTCTCTTTTTATCTAATTTAGTTTGACAGTGGTGCTAATTCTGTTGTACATTTAATTAGACTAAACTAATTTTGACAGGACCAAAGGTGTTGTTGTCCTTCCTTGGTTTACAATTAGTGACAAGGATAGCAACACTTCTAGTCCTGCCAAAATTAGTTTAGTCTAGTTAAATGTACAACAGAATTAGCACCAGTGATAGCCATAATTTATTTCATTAACTTTGTTATGTTATATCTTCCATGTCTACAAACCTACACCATTTTGGAAACACAAGCAAAATGGCCACTGGTAAAAGAAATGGCGTCAGAAACTCGGCCTTTTTTTGTCATTTAACATAATTTTTATAAAGAATAAAAATAAAATGTAAACGAAAAATTGGGCCTGATTATAATGAGCAGACAGAGTAGGTGGCACCCGCCAAGACCACCGACCTGTCTTAATGACTCATCCATCGACAACAGCCGGGACCGACGCTACATGTCCTCCGTCATCCGATGCACGAGAAGTCTGTGCAAGAAGCTTGTGATAAGGAAACCCTGGGACGACATCAACGTTGCGTAACATGAACGTTCGTTTTGGAGTGCGAAACACAGCGACGCCATCAACTATCTAAATTCAAAGAGGTTATTATTTAAGGATGTAGTGACAGCTGATTTGAAACAACATACAAACAGTTCGACATCACAAAGTATGCTAATGATCTGTTACGCTAAAACACTTCCGTTCGCAACCCGAGGCAAGTTGGAGAGAATAACATTATTAAAATTGGCTAAGAATAATTTATACGGTATAATTGTTCGACAAGATATTCTGTTATTACAGATAATAATTGTAATTTTGCTGTGTATGTTGATTTATTATACCCAATTATAAATCCACTGAAATTACAGGATATTACATTACTTACTTACAACCACTTAGGATTAAATATTGTAAAGTAATTTTAGGTAAGTAAGTATATAAAATTAATCATATTAATATTATAAATGAGAAAGTGAGTTTGTTTGTTTGTTATTACTTCACGACTTGACTAATCAGTCGTTCATTATAAAATTTTTTACATATTATATTGTCAGAAGTACAGAGCCCAACATCATTCCAATGGGAAAATATTTTTTCTAATATAGAGGGCGCTGTATGGGATGGGCTATCGGCCAACAGAAGGCGTCACAAGTAGCGCTACTTATGGGTTGTTTTGGTTTCAAACGAGATTTATGTCATAAAATTAACCACGAGCGAAGCCGCGTGGAAAAGCTATATTAAATTATTTCGGTACTAAAGTTCGAAGTACTAAAATTCGGTACGAAACCCGCGCAATTCCGTTTGCGTCTATCACGTTTTCCATGGGAATTCCGAAAAATCCTTTCCTGAAGTGCGAGAAAATTTTGTGAAATTGGCTACCTTGACTAGAGAACTACTAATCTATGAGTGAGACTCTCACAGGTATCCGCGGGGTCCGCGGGAGTGAGTGCTTCGGAAGCCCAACTCATTTAATTTTTTTAGCGTCTTTGGTGTTGGTGATGTTCACAGGCAGCGTAACTTTCCATCAGGTAGTAGTTTGTTTGTCGTAGACATAAAACAAAGGATGCAATGATTCACTATGCTATTGGGTACTAGATGCGATTACCATATTCGGAACAAATATTTGCCTGACGATTATTTCGGTCTAGACTGCTATGTCTGCCTATGACATAAGTGCCCGTAAATCTTCCATTATGGTTGTGTCTTTATATTTGTATTTTATTTTGTAATAATATATTTTGTAATAATAGGTGATTTTTGATTTAAAAAACATGTTCTCAATCTACTAATATTTTAATAATATAGATATTTGGATGTTAGATATTCAATCACGTCAAAATGGTGCGATGAATTTGAATGATGGCACATGCATAGGCTTCTAAACACTAAAAGCTGTTTTGCCATTATGATTGTATAGACTTAGATTAAGGTGTGAAAGTGAGAGGACAAGTTTTAATTAAACCTTGGCCGATCATTGTTTTAATGATCAAAGAAAACACTGCAAAATACCATTTTATCGTAGGAAAGCTGCACTCATAGCAAGTCGATAATTATTAAAAGTTCAAACAGGATTTTATATAAGTATATTATATACATGCAAAGAAATAGAACTAACTTTTTATTCTTTGAATCGGTACGTACAGTTCCCGAGGGAGGGCGAACGGATGAAGAAAACGGCGAAAAGCTGTTATTATTTATTTCCTCGTAAAAGCTGTGGTAAAAGTGGGTCCTTAGAGTCCACAACCTATCCAACAAACAACTACGACACAGGAAAGAAATCTAACTTTAATTTTAATGTGTCATAGTTTATAATATGTATCAGAAGTGACTATTTCGTAAAGGTACATTTACCTAGTACCAATAACAGCCTACTATAAATCACTTATAGACACGTAGCCGCACTTCAACAAACTTTTCTGTATTGGCACTTTTTTCTGTCTATCGCTAAACTGTCATTATATGTATTTTAAATAGATAATAATCTGCTAACAAAAACAGTTAAAATCTAGTCTCAATCTCAACGCTACTTTGCTCATCTATACTAATATTATGAAGAGAAAATATTTGATTGTTTGTTTGTTTGAATTGAATAGGATCCGAAACTACGGGACCGATTTCAAAAATTATTTTACCAGTAGAAAGCTACATTATCAGGGAGTAACATAGGCTATAGCTTTTCCCGAAATTCAATGTCGTTCCCACGGGAACGGGTCCGCAACTTCAAAAGTCGCGGGCAAAAAGCTATAAAAATATAAAACAAGCGAGATAGCGCTTAAAATCGAGATTAACTTAACTGTTTTTATTACAAGAATAGACAGGTAATATTGGAATTGTGTTGTTGGATATAACAGGCCATTTTGGCCCAACTTCCAGTGGTGCAATTATGCTTACAAAAGATTATGTCGTTTTGATGTCAAAATGATGTTGATCCCAAGTTGACATGGTTTTTAAATGGTATTATGCTTTATCAATTCTGTATCTCTTTACTTTTTATTTAATCTATGGTAAACGGTGTTGATGGCACAATTACTACTTAGTTTTGTAAAGATGCTATTATATAAAATATATGAGTATATACAAGCATAGTGAGTATATATGTAAACGTATACTTAGTATCTTCTTCATGATTTTACCATTATTTGTTTGCCCAAATAAATGAAAAAAAAAACTCATTATTGACATTTATTTGATACTTTTTTATGTCAAAAAGTGATGTCATATCGATATCATTTTGATATCGTATATTTCGGAGAGCATAATACGAAATAGTCTGTAATGTCAAGTTGACCTCAAAACGACATCATAATTTGTAAGCATAATTGTACCACAGTTTGTATGTTCCTTTGCAGTGTGAGTTGACTAGTATGAGTAATCGAGCATTGATTTCCGTTATCATTATGGCCGTTATAAATGCTGTAGGGCGTAGGGTAGACGATGTTCGACTTCAGAGTAAATGCTCCGATCATGTTTAGTATGAAGTATTTATGCGGCAACGTCTAATAGAGACCTGGGCCCTATTCTTGTAACAAAAATGGCGGAGATTGACACGAGATTTGAGATGTACATTTCTATATCACTACATAGTATAAAACAAAGTCGCTTTTTCTGTCCCTATGTCCCTATGTCCCTTTGTATGCTTAAATCTTTAAAACTACGCAACGGATTTTGATGCGGTTTTTTTTAATTGATAGAGTGATTCAAGGGGAAGGTTTTAAAGTATCATACATTCCAAAATTCCCACGGGAAAGCGGGATAAACGCATTTATAATCGCCACGCGGCCGAAGACGTTAGGGGTAAACGATAGCCATTCGTCAGCAAGGGAATAATTCATTTTAATATAATATCTATTAACGGATGAAAGAAAAATTAATAAGTGATGTAAGTGGGTGCTTATCGGAAAGAAAACTTGGGTAATTTCCTCTCGTGAAATGTAAACCTTCAAAAGATCCTCAAGTGTTTCCGCAAATTTCCCTTTGCAATTTATTAATAGCGAAAGATTTGCTTTTGGGTTTTTATATAATTTTCTGTGAGCAACCAGTATGGACTTCAAGACAATGTAATAGGCATTGTACCGATGTGTACGTGTGTATGTATTGATAGTATGACGTAATGAATGTGCATAAATTGATTATCGAAAACAAGGAAATGATATTTAGCCAAGTAATTGTTAAAAGGTTAAAAGATGTTTGTTTAGCTATAAAAATATTTAATATTACTTACTTATTTAAAATGAATAGTACATAGACTTGTAACGTGGCTGATCTTTGTTTGTTAATAAGGGGGATAAATAATAATAAATAATTTCCTAATTTCGGTAAAAACGTATTAAATCATAAATAGATTTATAAATAATACTGATAATCCCAAATTCTTCCAGTCAGAGAATATTTCAAAAGAAAAAAAAGTCTAACAAAATGTGGCGAACCTAATAGTATGTACGTAGCTAAATAATTATTTCTAACTAGAATATTTTATTGAGCCTATTGCATTTTACACTAAAATTTTAATCGCAAAAATGTGTTGAATGATTAATGTCGAGTTCCGTCAGGGCCAAGATCGAGGGGGTGGTGTTGTCGGGATACCTCCAAGTGGTCCACCCCGGGCAACGCCGGCGCGTCCTTGCCGGCGGCAGAAGTCCCGACAAATGGTCCGCTCTCCGCACTCACTTTTGAGTGCGTTGAAGACGCGGACGCCGTCTCCTTGCCGCAGTCGCGGAAGGGGACGGCCGAGTGGAGCCCGGATGCGGGCGGGGCGCCGGTCTAACCAGCCGGCGAGTACAGACCGTAACCCCATGGGACGTTTCCTCCCATAGGGCCGGGGGCCTTGGCTTAGCCGCCCGGGCCGCGAGGAAGAAAACCTCTATAAAAAATCACCCGAATCCCAAGGTTCGGACCGCGCCGAGGGGATGCGTGGCCAGTCGGAGTCTGGTCACGAGCGGTCCCACCCCGCCGGAACTGGCAACCGAGCGGGTGTATCAGTGCCTTACCTCAGGGATGGGCGTCACCCTGCGGCGGACCCCACTAGATCGACCCATTCTCGTGGGTTCAGTTATGAGTACGAAAAACCCTTTTGAAATTTTAAATGTTGAAGACGAGGAAGAGAGAGGAGCAGCGAAGGAAGGAGAGAAGGAGGCGGTAGACGGGAAAAGAAATAATAGCAGGAGAGCAAGCCCGGTCATGACTGGGCGTCAGCTCGAGGAGGAAAAGAAGGAGGGAAGAGAAAGAAAAGAGAAGCGGAAATCCAACAGAAATACGCGGTCTGACTCCGACACAGCCAGTGCAGTCTCAGTTCGATCACTGAGTCCGCAGCGCCCGATGTCCGCTAGACTCCGCAAGCGCAAGAGTACTGCTGCGGTGGAGGAAGTAGAGGACTCTGGTTCGGAATCTGCGCCGCCGATTCCGTCGCGACAGCCGAAGCGGGGCCGCGGACGTACGCGGACTACAGGCAAGTGCGATAGCCTCCGTAGGAGCATCCAACAGAAGCTGGCAGCCGGGAGGAAGGTATCGTGCCCCGACGCCGAGAAGGAAGTGGCGGCGCAAGCTGAGCGCGCTAGTGGTATATCTGCACGTCTTGCCGAATCGACGGCTGAGAGTGCTAATAACTCTGAAATGGATGTGGAGGATGGAGACCGAAGTCGAGAGCAGCTCTGTTTAGCGGTAAACGAGCATCTCCAATCGGTAGAGATGGTGGCCACGAGGTCCTCGAATCTGAAGGGGACCTATACGAAGGCGCTAAAGTGCGCCGTTGCGGGCATACGAGAGGCAACGAAGGTGCTCTCGTGTAGGTCTTCTACAGAGGAGACGCAACAACTGGAGGCAGAAAATCACCGCCTACGTAAGGAGCTCGAAGACCTTAAGGCGCGTATAGATGGAAGAGGGGCTCCCGAGACCCCCAAAAGGGCCACTGTCGAAGCCGGCCCCGCGGAGCCCAGCATGTCGCTTCAACGAATGTTCGACAGCTGGTCCCAGACCATGATGGTGGCAGTCGGGAACCTCATCGATGGCAAGCTTGCGGGCTTAAGTGACCGTCTGCTGCCGGAGAGGAGCCTGCGCCCTCCTCTTGCGTCAGACAAAGCCTCCTCTCAGGCATCAGTTAGAGTTGAAGCCCGCGCACATAGCTCGATGGGTACTAACAAGGATCCTGTCCCGCAATCTGCGAAGACTTCCGTCACAGGGAAGGGGCAAGGTAAGAAGAAGGCCAAAAGCCAGTCGGTTCCAGCCACGCCTGCAGCTTCTGCTCAGAGTAGGCTGACTCAGTGCAACCCAGCCCCTAACGTGCCAGCCTTGACAGGGCAGGAAGGAAATAATCTGACCCTTAGCGTTGCCGACGGAGAATGGACTCCAGTTCTAAGCCGCAAAAAAAAGGGGATGGCGACGCAACAAACACAGCAGGCTGAGTCGCAAGTAAAGAAGGCTGCGGCCAAAAAGAAAAGAAGGAAGGGGAAGGGAGCTAACCGCCTTCGCCCTCCTAAGTCAGCTGCGGTAGTGCTGACGGTTTTGCCTGAGGCTGAGCAGCGGGGCCTCTCCTATAAGACCGTCATGCAGGAGGCGACGGCAAAGATAGACCTATCTTCGCTGGGCATCTCCAGTGGTCTAGGTTTTAAGCGGGCGGCCACTGGGGCCTACCTATTGGAGGTGTCCGGTGAGGATAACGCTGCCAAGGCTGACGCCCTCGCTAATAGGCTGCGCGAGTGCCTGAACGATGGCGATGTGAGGATTGCTCGTCCTGTTAAATGCCTAGAGCTGCGGGTTTCCGGGTTGGATGACTCTGCGACCACGGAAACTGTGCGGGCCGCTGTTGCCCGGGTGGGTGGCTGCCCCGAGCAAAATGTCCGCGTCGGGGAGATTCGCCGAAGTTTCTCCGGTCTTGGTACGGTGTGGGTAAGCTGCCCGGTGACGGCGGCTAAAACTGTCGTGAAGGGCAGACTCCTGGTCGGATGGGTGGCGGCTCGAACAGTGTTGCTGCCGCCCCGTCCCGCGCGTTGCTTCCGCTGCTTACAGAGCGGGCACGTCCAGGCTCAGTGCACATCAGAGGAGGACCGCAGCGAGGTCTGTTACCGCTGCGGCCGCCCCGGTCACAAGGCGCGGGTCTGCGTTGCGGAGCCGCACTGTCCGCTATGTGAAGCGGCCAAAAAGCCGGCAGGGCACATGGTGGGCGCCAAAGTTTGCGCCGCCCCAAAAGTGCGGAGGTCCATTGGGGCAAGTCGCCCGAACCAAACCTCCCAGGCGGACCGATCGTCGGCTCCTGAGAGGGCCACGTTTGGTGCAGAGTCTATGGTTGTTGCTCAATAATGGTGATGACCTACCGCATCTGTCAGGCGAACATTAACCACTGTGCCGCGGCTCAGGATCTTTTGATCCAGTCCATGGCACAGTGGGAGATACACGTGGCGATTGTAGCCGAGCCGTACTATGTCCCTCCAAGAGATACCTGGGCGGCAGATAGGCGGGACTCGGTGGTCATCATCACGCAGACAGCTGTAGACTCTCCCCCTTTGAGGGATGTGCGTAGAGGCGATGGTTGGGTCGTGGCCCTATTGGGGGACATCGTTCTTATCGGTGTATATTTCTCCCCCAATAGGGTCTTGGCGGAATTTGAGCGCCTCCTCGCCAATTTAGCGGCAGTGATAGGGCAGAGTGGCTCGCGCCCGGTGGTTGTTGCTGGCGACTTCAATGCCAAATCTACGGTCTGGGGTTGTCCAGCAACTGATGCCCGGGGGGAGGAACTTGTCGATTGGGCGGTGTCCGGCGGGTTGGAGGTCCTCAACAGGGGATCGGTTAATACGTGCGTGCGGCAGCAGGGTGGGTCCATCGTGGATATTTCGTTCGCTTCCCCCGCGGTCGCACGCCGTATCCAGAGCTGGCGGGTGTTGGAGGACGTGGAGACATTGTCGGATCACTTGTATATAAGGTTCGACATCTCCGCGTCCCCGACGATGATAACTGGTCCGAGACGGTCCTCTGCAAGGGGCGGCCCCCGATGGGCGTTGAAGCATCTGGACAGGGAGGAGCTTGAAATCGCCGCACTCATCCAGTCGTGGTTGCTCTGCCCTAACGATCCGGCGGTGGTTAATGTAGAGGAGGAGGCGTCCCGGCTCTGCGCAGCGATGACGAATGTATGTGACGCGTCTATGCCCCGCGTAGGGCCGCGTCGTTGCTGCCGTCGGAATCGGGTGTACTGGTGGAACGAGGAGCTTGCGCAACTTTGGAGGGCGTGCATCATAGCCCGTCGCCAATACACCCGGTACCGCCGTCGCCGGTCCAGAAGCGAGCACGAAGAAGAGCGGCTGCACGCAGTGAGAAGAGAGTGTGCGATGGCGCTGCGGGATGGAATTAGAAATGCCAAGTCGGCGGCGTGGGGCGAAATGCTCGAATCCCTAAACCAAGACCCATGGGGGAGGCCATACAAGCAAGTACGCCAAAAGCTGCGCCCATATGCACCTCCCCTCACGGAAAGTTTAGAGCCGGAAGTTCGGGATCGGGTAATTGTGACACTGTTTCCAGACAGAGGGGAATACTTGCCCCCGCCGATGGACCCGCCTACGGCGCCTAACGATGGCGAAACGGAGGTGCCCCTGGTCACTTCGACTGAGCTGAGGGCGGCGATCAGTCGTATGTCGGCGAAAAACACCGCCCCCGGCCCGGATGGAATTCCAGGTCGTGCGTGGGCGCTCGCTCTAGTGGAGGAGGCGCTCGAGCCGCAGATGCGGGGACTCCTTTCCGCGTGTCTAGTCCAACGGCGTTTCCCGGCACGGTGGAAATCTGGAAAGCTCGTACTGCTTCATAAAGAGGGTCGCCCAGCTGACTCGCCGTCGGCCTACCGCCCGATCGTCCTGTTGGATGAGGCGAGTAAATTGTTGGAGCGAGTGGTTGCGGCTCGCCTCATCCAACACTTGGACGAGGTGGGGCCGAATCTGAGCGACGAGCAGTACGGGTTCCGCCGCCATCGATCGACAGTGGACGCGATCACGCGGCTGAGGAGCCTAACAGACGAAGCCACTGCCCAGGGAGAGGTGGTGTTGGCGGTATCACTCGACATCGCCAATGCATTTAACACACTCCCCTGGGCGTGCATCAAAGCGGCGCTCACGCACCATGGGGTCCCTCCATATCTTAGGGACTTGATTGCGGAGTACCTGCGCGACCGTGAGGTGGTGTTCCCCGGCTCTGATGGATGGGGTCGTAGGGCGGTAACATGCGGTGTTCCACAGGGATCGGTCTTGGGTCCGCTCCTGTGGAACATCGGCTACGACTGGGTTCTGCGTGGCGAGAACCCAAGGGGCGTCGGCCTTATATGCTACGCCGACGACACCCTTGTTACCGCCCGCGGCAGGTCCCACCGTGATGCGCTCCTTCTCGCCACAACCGGGGTTGCACAGGTGGTGATGCGGATTCAGCAGTTGGGCCTAGAGGTGGCCCTGCACAAGACCGAGGCCCTCTGTTTTCACGGACCTCGGAATAAGCCACCTCGGGGTATGCACCTGGTCGTTGGAGGTGTGTCCATCGCCGTCGAGCCGAGCATGCAATATCTCGGCCTTACACTCGACGGTCGGTGGGCCTTCACCGAGCACTTCAGGCGACTGGTGCCGCGTCTGATGGGAGCAGCCGGTGCACTTGGCAGCCTGCTCCCCAATATCGGCGGACCGAGCCTCGCCTGCCGCCGCCTCTATATGGGAGTGGTGCGGTCGATGGCCTTATATGGTGCTCCCGTTTGGGCAGACGCTATGACCGCCCGCAACAGAGCTCTGCTGCGACGTCCGCAGAAGGTTATGGCGGTCAGAGCCATAAGAGGGTACCGCACCATCTCTTACGAGGCGGCGTGCTTGCTAGCGGCGAGTCCACCGTGGGAGCTGGACGCCGTGGTGCTGGCGGCCATATATGGGCGCACCACTGAAGCCCGCGAAAGGGGCGAGCCCCCGTTCCCGGACGGTTTCCGACGTTGGAGAGATATAGCTCAGACGGAGCTCGTCCGGGAATGGGCGTATCGTCTGGAGGAGCCGACGGCTGGGCAGCGCACTGTTGGCGCTATCCTGCCCGTCTTAAACAATTGGATAGGGAGGCGCCACGGTGCGCTGTCATACCACGTTGTGCAGGTGCTGTCCGGTCATGGGTGTTTCGGCCGGTACCTGCACAAAGTGGCAAGGAGAGAGGAAACACCGAAGTGCCACGAGTGTGGCTCCGCGGAAGACACGGCGCAGCACACGCTTGAGGTCTGTCCAGCGTGGGCTGCACCTCGCGCCGCACTCATGGTGGAAGTTGGTTCCGACCTCTCGCTCCCGGCCATAGTCAAACAGATGACTGAGAGCGAGAGATCGTGGGAAGCAGTGGCCTCCTTCTGTGTCGAAGTCATGACACAGAAGGAGGTCGCGGAGCGTGGTAGGGAGGTGGATCCTGCCGCCCCCCCGCTTCGTCGTAAAAGACCGGGTGGTAGGCGTTTAGCCCATGCCCGGCGACTACCACCTTAACGGGGCTTCCGGGCGGTGGTTAGGGGAAGCCGCCGCCCATGGAACGGAAGTCCCCAAGCGGAGCAGGCGCGCTTAAAGCGCCGCTGAAAGTGACCGTGACCACTGAGATTGGGTCTACGGACGCCCGCCGGCGGGGTTGCGGAAGTATCGTCAGTTCCCGCAGCCCCGCTGCTATATGGCGGAGAAGGTGGTAGTCAGTCAGGTTTTTAGTCGGTATATCCCTCAAGTGTCCTTGGGAGGGAAGAGCCCGACAGACCCCCGCCGCTTCCCCAAGTGGCGGGACATGCAGTAATGCATTTTCCTGACTATAAACAAAAAAAAAAAAAAAGGGCCAAGATCGAGAAGGAATTTCCAGCAAATTCTAGTCATGCTGATGCGTCGGGAATTTTCTGATAGGCTTATAGCCATAGGCTTGGTCACTCTGAGATTGGTATGTGTGGATGCTGGATTAATAAGGGCAAGAGGAAATTGTTATATGTTTGATGGTCTATTTAGCTATATTGTTCGTTAGAAGAAGGTTTACGCACGGTAAATAAGTATTATTTAAAAGCTAAGTTTGATTATTTAAATCACGCAATTTTTTTTTTCATGGGTTATAGGTACACATAAACAAAGGTTTTTAGGAATACAGGGCAGGTTACAAGGGTAATTTGTTCGGAAAATAAGAAAACCGGAACTCTATATATTCCTAAGAATATTAGCGTTTCCCACAGAATACCAATTAACATTTACATATTATAATTATGGGAAAAGTGATAACAACGCGGGCGAAGCCGGCACATCTAGTGATAAAATATAGCAAACTTTTGCAATCCACGACGGAAAATTCTCAAGTAAGTATTTCAAATAAGAGTTTATATTAATGAGAGTAATATTTCTTACATACTTTTCTCATCTCGGAATAGAACACGAAAGAAGTTTTCCATCTTTATAAAGTGGGTAAGTATGTCGAAAATTAAAAGCATCGCACAGAATTATTTTCCCCTTGAAATTTACATTTATTACGTATTTTATTAACTTCCTCTGGGGTTCATAGCTTTATGTGACAAGACAATTTATAGAAAGACATTTTATTTTGATAATTTTTTGTTACGATTATATTGTAGCAAAATCTGTACAATAATATTAGCAATTAAATGCGAAAATGGTAAGTGTTTTATCATAGTAATGACGAAATCAAACCTAAATACATAGGAAAGTATTATTTTAGACTGAATTTAAATTTATTTAAGGTACTTAAGTAAATATAGACCAAAAAAACGGGTGCCGCCTGGGGGGAGGGGGACTGGTCAGCTCATTTTTATTTATTTTATTATTAACACAACATTAGACAACATTATTATTGATACGACACTCCCCGGATTTTTTCATACGTGTTGTATAATAAAATAAAAAAAGATAAAATATCTAATGGACAAAAAAGGCCGTAACGGGTTTTCTTTCGCCATTTCTTTTACCCGTTTCCGAAATGGTGGTAGTTTATAGAGTAGCTTATTTATTTAATATTTATTACAGAATAATATGTAGGTAATACATATCTAATCTCTCATTGTATTGTAAATGACGTAAGTGCCCGCGAAGTCCCACAGAATAAAGTATTTTTTAATTTGAATTTGAAAAGAAAAATACAATAAATCCAATAGAATTAAATAAAATGTAAAATTAAATCAAAAACAAACAATCTATTTACGATAACTATAATACAATTTAAACAAATGGGTCGTACCAAGGTTGTACCTTAGGTTGTACAAGGGTTGTACTTTATCACAGAAAAAAAGGTACTTACCTACTTAAGTATTTAAATTTTCTTTTAATGTAATTAAATGTACAAACATTTTAAATATTAAATATTAATTAATTTTATAAACATAACATTTTTTTTAAGTGCATTGTAAAATAAAATTAATTGCTCATTTGATTATTAGAAATGCGTGGCGACATTTTTCAATTTCGAACATCTTGCACGCCACTTTTAAAACTTTTGCAGTAAAACTTTATTGCCGTGAGATAAAATATAAATTATTTATTTTTTAATTAATTGCCGATATTGTAATGCTGAATTTTAAGTATCGTTTATTGTTAGAGTGGTATCGAGATTGGGAAAATATCAACCAGTGCATTTGGGTAAGTTATAATTTATAACATATTCACGAATTAATCATTGAATTTACTATTTCTAAATGTTATTGGCTTAAACTTTATTACATATAGATAGGTATCATATCAAACATGTTAATTCTGCACATTATAAGTATTGCATTCTGTTAAACACTTATGTTCTTTATTTAATTTGAAAATTTATATAAGTACTTAAAGAAACCATTTTTTTGATTAGATATTACTTACAATGAATTTTAAACAATTTTCCTTCGCGCAGTCGTTTATAAAGGTATCCTACTAATATTATAAAAGCAAATGTTAAGTGTGTGTTTGTTACTTCTTCACGCTCAAATGGCTGGGCCAATATTTATTATATTTGGTATGCAGATAGCTGATACCTTGGATTAGAAAAATACGCGATTCCCGTAGGATTTCATGAAGTCTGATATAGATGGCGCTACTGTGCATAAATAAATACACGCAAACGAATTGCGCGGGTTTCACTAGTATTAAATATGCATAAGTATTATGTACAGTCAACAAAGGAATTGACTGACCCCCCCCTGTAAATATGATTTAGGATTTCTAAATATTGCGTGAAGGGATTTATTTGAAAATTTGTAATTACATAGTACAATATGAATACTATTGATAAATAAATTTTCAAGTAAATCCCTTCATGCAATATTTAGAAATCTTTAATCATATACGCAGAGGGGGGTCAGTCAATTCCTTTGTTGACAGTACTTAGAAGAAACAACAAATTTCAAGAGTGTTCAACGAGTAAGCTACCATTTAGACAGAATAACAGAAAACAAAATCAGCACTTTTTAGCGTCATATTTAAATAAGTGTGTGAGTGGTGTGTGTGTGTGTATGTGTGTGTGTGTGTGTGTGTGTGTGTGAAGTTAAAATTAAGTTAAAGTTTTCGTAGTTATTTTTTATTCCAAATTAAAATCCTAATTCTCTCACCGGACACCTGTACAAAGTACATAAATCCGTAAACGTCGTTCAAGTCCCGAGATTTGAATTGAAACTTATCCACTGGGCCCGCTCTACACTCTCTGGAAGTTGAGCCAAGTGAAATGGAGTTTTTCTTTCGCGACAGTGTAGATCTAGCATTAGAATTTTCTAATCTAATTAAGTTTCTTATGGTACTGTAACCTGTCAGCGTTAGCCTCCTCCGTCCTCCCCGATTCATTAACAGATGGTACGATGCCAGCGGTAATCCAGTGGATTGTGGATTCTCTTATAAGTACAACTTATATAGAACAGATTTAGGTATGTACAGTCGCCTCGAGGATAGCAGGACCATCTTTAGGATGATTTTTGGTTGCAACATCCAACATCCTAGTGGACACATGTGGCTCTAATAAACAAAAACCCTGTTTCTTAATAAAGAAAAGGACGGAGCTGACAAAAGATCTGCTTACAAGATGTGCAAGTGATTTTTTTCTAAAATGGTCCTTCTATCTTCGAGGCCACCGTACGTATATATTTTTGTTTCTATAATAATTATAGAGATCATTGTTTGGATCTTTAATAAACGTGGAGCCTTTATAGATTGCTATGGTTTTTTGTTCGGAGCTTCGGGGTAGAATCGTCAGACCTTAAAAGCGAAAAATCATTATTAAATCATAACTTCACTATACCGCTTGACCTCTGAAGTTGATTATTGGCAGGTAGCTTTATAGATTATCGATACTTATAGGTTTTTGCAATATTCCCACGGGAACAACGATATTACTCAGACAGATAATCAAATTTTGGTTGAAGATGGCTGTGGGATAAAGAATATAGATTTTACAAGAAAGAAAATTATACTGGGGCTAAGTAAAATATATTTAATTAAACAGAAATTGTTTATAGCTGTCATATTTTAACGAACGTAATACCTATATTAATTTTAAATTTTAGTTTAAATTCCCCGAGTTAATACCTAACCACAGCAGTTAATAAAGAATGTCTAGACGTATAAATTTAATAAACTAGTTGTTTCTTTGCTCAGCTTCATCCACTCAATTTATTTTATAAAATGCCAAAAATAATTTGTATACTTAAATGTAATCTACCTATTCAATGAAGTTATTAACTTTTGCCCGCGTTTTCATTTGAGTAATTTATAAAATCATTTTTATAAGTAGGTACCCACTAACATTATTTAAATGGATGTGTAGAGTTTGTTAGTCTTTGACAGATTGATTTGCTGAAAATTGGGTAAGTATGCTTACGGGCATCGACATAATTAAATTAGGTATGTACATATACCTCGATGCTTACGGGTAGTTTGTAATCAGGACTAAAATATAGGCAATCATAAAGGATAATTTTTACCCCGAACAAGATTTCGCGGACATCAACTCGTACAAAATAAAATAACAATATTTAATAGATCTTGTATCAAAACTATTTTTAACGTCACTTTATGACATAATTTATTATAATTTACAACAAAGTACTTTCATGATATTTATGTACTTAGATATAAAAACGCCGGACCGCCGCCCTGCCCAGGACGTCCCGGGTTCGAATCTCGGTCATGATGAAAAACGAACTTTTTCTGATTGGCCTCGGGTCTTGGATGTTTATCTATATATGTATTTTGTTATAAAATATAGTATCGTTGAGTTAGTATCCCATAACACAAGTTACGAACTTACTTGGGTGCTAGCTCAATCTGTATGATTTGAAAAAAATTTGTTGCACCTAAATAACAGTAATAAATAATGTAGGTATATTTACTTGAAATTGTAATTTGAGTGCATTCACAGAAAACAGTTTCTGTCTGTGAGTGCAATGCTTAATATGACATCTAGCGGTAACACACTACAGTAAAACGAATCGCGGAGTTTTCTGAAAGAGCTCTGAAAATAGCATAGCTTTTAGAAAATTACTACAGGTGGCGTTACTAGTTTCGTGATTAGTGGTGGAAATTGTGGAAAAAGGCGTTCGGCTCAATACTTCGTGTAACCTCTTTTTTCTTTATTTTCTTTTATTAAAAAATAATGTTTTTATATAAGTACATAAGTGTAAAGGTTGAGGTATAAATAAATTAGAATAAATCTGTATTAATGAGATGAAAAATAAAAATAATCGCGATCTTTGGGGAAAATGAAAAAGTCAAAAGCTAACAAACTCCCGGTAAATTAAAAAGCATATCTTGTTATCCCACCCACCCCCACAGCCACAGGCCCTACAGGCTATACACTGAATTCTTTAACTAGATATAGGCAGTTTTCAAAGTTAAAGTTGACTACATAATCCCAACGTACATTTATTTTTATAATAATATATTCAGCTACTGGTCAAAATTTTATTTATACTCACTTTATTGTATTTTCTCATGTAAGTGACTGTATGGTTTTTAATAAGAAAATAAATATTCTTTAAGTCGGAAAGTACTGTAACGGAATATTCAGAGAAATACTTTATAATTTAGAAAGTAAATAGGTACTCGTATATATGTGCGTTTGTTACACTCAAAAGCATAACTTGACCTTAATTTAATTTAAAGCTTAGTTTGAGATCCAAAAGTACAAAGAATAATTTTTTGCCTAAAAACAGGTACGTAGGTACCTAACGAACGACACAGCGCGGATAAAATCGCAAGCGTCATATAAACTTTACATTCAAGTAGTAAGTACTTACTTACTTACTTATTAAAATAATTTTAAATTATTTATTTGTTAAAGCATCTAAACAAATAGTAGGTACTAAATATAATGAAACAATAAAAATTAAAAAAGACAGTTTAATGTTTAAATTTAGTAAAACCGTGTATTAGCTGATAAGTAGGACCTACCTACTTACTTACGTAATATGATAATGTGCTGCAATGCAACTATAAATAAGACGTTTGCTGGTTTTCTAAACAACACCATAGCTCTCGTCTGCATGTTCTAAACGTATACAATGGCGATATAAATAGGTTTCCACTGATTAAGAATGAGAAAGGATACTCCAGTCAGTTCTCACAATCTTTTATTGGGGTACAATGGCAGCTGCAAAATAAAAGGGTGCCATCTGTAGTTGTTGACTGACGAATGCAACCGAACACATTTTCGTCTTTATATGGATTAATAATCATGTCCGCACATGGTGTGCGTCCATGCTTTTAATTAAAAATATTAAAAAGGTAAAATAATAGAAATAAAACAACCAAGTGCTGTAGATATAGACCATTCACAGTTATTTGGCCTCTGACAGGTTTAAAACACTCAATGTATGTTGATCAATGGCTAACTGCTTGAGCAGTTCGTCTATGTCGGCTCACTTAATAAGAATTTATTCCTGTGACACCATTTTGATTGAGTGTTTTATTAAACCTGTTTATTTTAAGCCCACCATTCACTACACGAACCCGGATCCGACTCGCAACCCGGACCCGACCGCGGACCAATCCGGCGTTGCCCATACACTGCACGAACCCTCCACTCGAAGTATGGCATGTGGGGTTCGACAGGCGCTTGCGCGGACCTGCGAGCCCGACGCCAACCCATTTGACAGTCTGGCGAACCGGTTCGTCGCTTCCATACACAGGCGGATTAGTCCGATGGCCGACCAATCCGCCGGACCAATCTGCGTGTGAATGGTGGGCTTTACATATGTCAGAGGTAAATTAACTGTGAACGGAGAGTACATCTAGCAAATTCAACTTTGACCACAGAGTACTTTTCCGAAGTATTATTACTTTACACTTATAGCACTTTGTAATCGACTGAGAGTCTAAAGGGTCAGCTGAAGAATAAAATCAGGATGAACAGCATTCGGGGAGACTACGTCATTTCTTTTCGCTTCAAATACCTCAGTACCTGGATGGACAGGACTACACTACGCGCTCGGAGTTTCTCTGTATGATACATCCAGAAATTCACAATAAGCAAGCTGAACTGACAGGCCACATTGCCCGTAAAACCGACGGCAGTGCCGGTGGGCCAAAAAGGTTCTAGAGTGGCGTCCCCGTACCAGAGGGCGCAGTGGGTCGGTGTGGGGGCAACCCCCTGGCTTGATGGATAGATGGATGGACGACTACGCAAAAGATGTACTGTGCAGGGTCGATGGATGCGGGTGGCTCTCGATAGAAGCAAGTGGTTCTCTAGAGAGGGAGTCTATGTTGAACAGTGGACTAATAACATGCTAATAACTATAAGCTGATAGGACGACGATCATAATGATATATCTTTCTGTACCTACACGTATCCTATAATGTTAAATAATAGCACAGAATAATAACTTAGTACTACATAATAGCTAGAATGGTTCCAACCTACTGACATTTTTTATACTTAGCTCATTTTCACACTTGTCTAAATTCAGCTTTCGGGCACTCTCAAAGGTCTGTCTATAGTATAGTGGGAGTATCCGAACATCCGAACGACCACTGTATAGACTCTATACAGGGGTCGTTCACTCCCAGCATGTAAAAATATTGTCATAATGCATTCGTCAATAGAAATCTGTCGTACCACGAATTCTGGATATATCGACCAGTGAAAACCGCTTATAGGTACCCCAGCCCTATGCATTTACAGATGAACCATAAGGTATTACTAGATAACTATAGTAGATAGGTAGTAAGATAGAGTAAGCCTCATAAAAGTTACACAAAACGACCTGAACTTCACGGGAAGGCCTTAAATAGATTATTGACTAAAGGACCAAGTCTGAGTAAGTAGTTCGTTCTTGAACTTTTGTTTGTTAATGTAATTTACGAAGCGATTTATCTTAATTTTCATGTCCTAATAAATATTTTTTAAGATAAGTACATAGGTAAATTATAATTAATTTACTTACCTTTATTATTTCTCAGATAAGCTAAATGGAACATAAGATTGATAATAAGAAAGTAGGTATTTAAGACTGTATGTTTTAAATTACTTACAAAAAAAGTAAGTAATTATTATATTGGGTTTTTTGTTGGGGGTTGGCTTTAGTTAAGCTGTTAAGTATTATAATATCTGTGGTTAAGCTAACATTGTGCAATATTGTGCATCTTATATGTAGATCCCACAGAATCCATAATTTTAGTGGTCCTTATCCTCTGCCAGTGTTATTTACTTATTTACTAATTTACTGTCTGTTACTGCAGTTACTCTTTAAGGTAAAATTTTATGTCGTTTGCCAAAGTTCTATCTCAAAAAACTTAAAAGCAAATGTAAAACGTATAGTTAACAGTAGGTATTATTTAGTATAATCAATAGAAAATAAGGAAATTTTATATAGCTCACATACTTATTAGTATAAGTATAAAATTTCCTTATTTTGGCAGTGAATGCATTTCGATTATTATTACCTATTCCGACATACTTAAGTAATTTTTATTCTCGTTCTTCAGGTGCAACCATGAACCAAGTATACCAACTAAAATTTTAAAAAAAAAATCTTTCCGTTGATCCATGTGCGACAAAGTAGGAAGATAGCTTACGAGATGGGAGGGCGAAGCGTAGAGGTAGCAACATAGGACATGGGATGACGCCGGGCTGAGATCGGGGGTCCCGGGAACGATTCATTGATCCGAACCATTCTCGGCTTCCCGACAGGGACCAACAGGGAGAGCCCGGCTACTGTACAGCCTCTCACTCACCCACCGTTCACATGAATTCGTCTGACGTTGTGTGACACACGGAGCATACAGTCATTCAACATAAAATAAAAACAATTTTATTTTATTTCAGTCAGATATAAGCTATTACTGCAAGCATGCTGGGTAGTCTGCTTGCCATAGGGACCTTTAGCTTTTTTTAAATATTAGGTTAGTCATAAGTAGTCATAACATAATGAATTAGGACACGTCTTTATGTATTTACACTACATTTTTTCTTTTTGTAAAACTACCATTTTCATGAAAGTCACCGCTCTAATTCCAAAAATAATATGATTATAATAAGTAAGTTCTGAAAATTGTCTCATTATTATTATTTAATTTATACGCAGAATATTTTCACTGAAACTCACGCCCTATTTACCTACTTATTAAAATAACAAAGTAGATTCGTAGATTCTACTGTTATATTATGTTGTATTTTGATAAGTGTACAAGGTTTACAGAAGACATAAGTACACCTATTATGTTTGGTTAACTAAAACGAAGCTACGTTTATTAACAAGCCCTTAGTTCTTTGTCGCCACAAAAGTTATTTGTGCATTTTGTATGTCGTATAATAATATTATTGTCGTAAAAATTGGTGAGGTAGAAAATATAAACGATTACACAAAAAAAACTGTCTGACTGAAGCACACTGAAGTCTAAAAACTTCACAAAGCGCCACAGCCACAACCACAACACAAATAATATAATATTCATCCATGACCGTGTGTCGCGAGTGAGAAAGGAGCAGAAACACTCGGTTATCGCGTTCAGAAAGTCGAAGCGTTTTTCGACGTCTTCATGCCGTCCCTGTCCCGCAAGTCACGATCTGCACAGACGACTCGCTGAGTGGCCACGCGTGCCCCTCCGTGTTGCACATCGACATTAACCGCCGCTTTCAGTGCTACAGCGCGTTCCTCCGCGCTAATAACTACATAACCTAAAAAGTTAAACAACCTGATTATTTTTAGTACTATTCATTGTAATTATTCATAAATACTCATGATTACCTCGAATTTATAAGTTAGTGTTGTGAAATATTACGCCCAACGGCGGGCGTGCGTGGAGTGTATTTTTGTGCAACACAAAGTAAATAACAAACGGCAAGCTGTGGGGTTCGGGGGCCTTTTTTTTGCCGCCGCAGGGGATGTATTATCCTGTAAGTATATTGCGACTATTCCCTTTAGTTTATCATACATATACGCCAGTAAAATCGTTCTGATTATGGACCATGTTATGATTACAGTACAGATAACCCTACCCTGTATCATTTGAAGCTGCGATACGATTTCTGTGCTATGTATGGCGCAGAACGTAACATTGAATGGTTTTTATTGGTCAGCATAGCGGTGACCAAGCCATAGGCGAATAATTGTTTAAAACTTTTACTATATTTTATGTAGGTACTTAGTATACCGAACAGGATACTCTGAATAGTTACAACAACGTTCGCAGAGGTTGTCAAGGGTGACAAAGGTTCCATTGATAAATAAATTTAATCTCGTGGTATTTTTGATTAGATTCATCGTTAAAGTTATCATCGAACTCTTATTTTTTGTAGAATAGAATAGTAATCTTTTTGGATAATAAAAAATTGAAAGCTAATTTTACTAGTCGATACTCAAACTCAATAACCTAAACAAATCTTGTCCATTGTTTGACATTGAGCTTGTACGATCATATTTCTGTCTTGGTCGTGGAGGAGATAATTGACCTTTGTTAGAAAGAGAAACTGATATTTGGGTCGTGATTGTTTTATTGTTACTTGATTGGTAGCTAATAAGATACTAAATCATTTTAATAAATTGTAATTGGGTTGGGTTTGCTATCACATATTAGTGTAATGTAAAATTATATTTTTTGTTACCTACCTACTGCTTAATGGATTTAATTTTAAATAAAACCAAACTTATTAATAAAAAAACATACACTAACTTGAAAAGTGGCAAATAATTAGTAACTCATGCAAATTTAATGTTAACATCTTATTTTCTAGTTACTTTGTTTTACCATTTTACTTACAGCATTATTCGAATTGATTCACTTTGTTTATTTGTTTTGTAATTTATAATTGCCCAGTGGCTGCGTTGTCACAGTAAAATGGACTCTGCAATTAATAAGACAGTGCCCACTTAGGCACATGTTGTGATGAAATTTAGACTTTTGCCTTTACAGTGAAATACCACATGGTATTATCAACAGCACATAATGCTAAACCGAACTGTTAAATTTATTCAATTTATCCTGAACTTATGCCAAGATGATTTACTATTTAAAAATACAAACCAAAATGTGATAGACCAAGGATTCACTAAAACCAGGGGCCCGATTCTACTAACACAAATGCACTAATGGACTCTCAATAGTGTCTCAATCTCAATGGTGTCTCAAAAGAATGCCGATAGTGTATCAGTGGAATAGTTTTTGACAATAAGTTAAACATTATGTTATTGTTTATGTCCAAACAAATGTCAAAAACGATTCCACTGATACACTATCAGCATTCTTGTGAGACACGATTGAAACACTATTGAGAGTCCATTGGTGCATTTGTGTTAGTAGAATCGGGCCCCTGTGTTGTTGCTGTAATTTTTGAGAAGAATATGATGAAGTATTGAAGCGAAACACATTTTAGTTAAATCTTGGCAGATATTTGTTTACTAACAAGGCGGGGGAAACATTTAAAATATATTGAAGAACTGTGTTATGGAAGTTATTCTAAGTAATTTTTTATCATACAATATTTTGTTATTGTTATGAAAAGAGTACAGGCAAAGGTAATTGAATTTTATGTACTTAATTGAATATAATTAATGATATGTGAAGAGTTATAAAAACTGCATTTAAACATTAAGTACTAGCTGACCCGGCGAACTTTGTTCCGCCTTAGAAGCATTACCGTACCCTCTCCTACCCTACCCTACTCACTTTTTAAACCTTCCCTGGACTTCCACGAACATTTAAAGACTAAAAGTAGCCAAATCGGTTCAGCCATTCTTGAGTTTTAGTGAGACTAACAAATAGCAATTAATTTTTATATCTTACTAGTGAAATCCGCGCGACTTCAAATGCGTGTATCGAGCTTTCCCGTGGGAATTTTCAAATTTTTCTCTCCGTAAGAACCATCCTCATACCTCAAGAAATATTCTAAAAAAAGAATTAGCGAAATTGGTTCAGCTGTTCTTGAGATTTGCCCTTAGCAACACATTCAGCGATTCATTTTTATATTATAGAAGATAATGTCAACAAGATGTTCGAACACCATGTTTTTATATTTTAAGAAAAAAATTATTACTGTTATAAAGACATGACAAATTAAACATTCTATAAGCAAGTTGTTATAAAAACAGGTAAAAGTTGACATATTAATGGTGAGTTGCACTAAAACATTTTTCTATTAATTCTAAAAGACTCACAAATCTCAAGCTATCTTTGTTTCGGTTCTCTCTTTTCTCTTTTACCTAATTAGACAGTGACTTCCTGCATGTGATAATGTGTAAAATAATTTCGGTTATGAAGTCATAAATTTTACAAATCATATAAAAACAAAGTTACTTTTTCACACATTTTGTCATAACATTGTTAACTTCAAGTACATTAACCTTAGGTATAATTACTTTAACAACAAGTCCCCTAATGCAATACTTATATCAAACACCCTTAGATGTCCCTGTTTATGTAACTACAGTATGCTCTTAAATAAAACCCTGGGAGGCAATTAGGTACTTAAGAAGAATTTTCATTTATTCCTTAAGATCTTTGCCTTGTCTTAGCCATAATTTTATACAGTTGTTGCTTATAAAAGCTATTTTACGTAGGTACCTATGTTTGTTTCATTTTGTTATTTGCTTGTCTAATCCATACTAATATTAAAAAGAGGAAAGATTTGATTGTTTGTTTGTTTGAAATGAATAGGCTCCGAAACTACTGGACCGATTTCAAATATTCTTTCACCGAGACATAGGCTATAGCTTTTCCTGAACTTCAATGTGGTTCTCAAGGGAACGGGTCCTGAACTACACGCGGACGAAGTCGCGGGCAAAAAAGCTAGTGATGAAAAAAGTAAAAGTTAATTACTATTATGTATTTATAATGTTTGTATTAATATAATGTAATTACGCATTAATTAAAGAAAAATACTCAATAATTTTATTTAAATCATTTTTTGTATTGATCAATATGAAATAATCGGCGCGGGCCCGGCCGGTACGTTTTGCGTTGGTCCTTTTGTATGATAGTTGTAAATCAATCGTAAAATCGTAACCCCTCTTGATATTTTGGCCCGCGTCCTATGTCGGCCGTCTGCGATATGGGGAGATTACGGGAACCCGTTCATGGCTCAAGGTGAACCTGCATGGGCAGAGATTGTAATAAGGACAAATTATTCGCATGCCGCCCTTTGTTCACATTTCGTGTTCATGGATGTATTAGCCTTGAGTCCATCTACCTGCTTGCGAACCTTCCGAAGTGCCAGTTCAGGTAGCCAAACAAACTTGATCGATTTGTAACTCCCTTCCCTTGTTGAACTATCGAATTTATAAAATATTACATTACACAAAGGTTTTATAAGCCAAAAAGAAACAATTGGGTAATCAAAGCATTTCATACTCCCATTTAAAATTTAATCCCGTCTACCTGTCTGTTATTGTTTCCACACCTAACCGGTTTTGGTAAAATTTTATACTCTATTCATTCAGGTAGATAGATTTAAGGTCGCTGCATAGGTAACGAGATAATACATTGGACGGGACGCGGCTGTCTTGCTCAAAACGGCCATGTCCCGTGCCCGTCCCGTCCGTATAGAACCCGGGGCGTATGTCCTGCCTTTACTTCTTGGTGCATCTTAGGCCGAGACCGCACTGACAATTCGACTGCGACGCAACGGCGATATTGTTAAAAAGGAACTCACAGGTATAAATATGCCCTCATGATGATACCAAAATTATTTACATTTAATTCTATTCCATTAAAAATGCAAGCCATGCCCAAGCGAGACGAGGAAATTAATCTCAATGTAATGTTGTATTACAAACAACAATAAATTGCGGTTTTGATGGATTACCTGCTGGCAGTTGACTAAATTTCGCTTGTAATTGCTCAGTTAATTAATCACTTCAAGATAGATTGCAGCGTTATATTTTAGCCTCTGAATGAAAGTAAACCGAGAAGCATTGCTTTATGGTGTCACTCGTGTTATTAAACGATTGTGATTGAATGGATCGAATAGATTCGATTACATTATTAGCGATCACTAAAACATATACATGAGGCCTTCTACATACGCACTTCTTCTGGTTTCATTAATCTAGAAATAGTTTTTATTTACATTTCGGGAAATGGAACCTGCATGATTTTGTCGACTAGCTTTTTGGTTTTCGAAATTTCTTTAACATTATGAAGTCGAGCCTCAAAGTGTCTTCAGGAGGAAGGTTTATCACTGACGAACGTACATCTTAAAAGGGGACACTTCTTGTTTACTTGCCTAACCTTTGACGATGCAAAAGGAAGCACCCTACGGCCTATCCAAAGTAAACTATGTTTGATTTCGGATGAACAAACAACATCCTGTAACGAATTTTGTCACATATGGGATTTTCTAATTTAATCAAAGTTTTAGGGCTATAAAGATAAAGAAATGCTAATGAAATCTTTAGGATAGTAACGGTTGCGGCAGCTGGTTTGCTGTCTATGCTTTTCTACTAAAGGGGCAGCCTACAAAGGGCGAAATTCCTTTTAGAATTACTTTTCGTTCACTGCATTGAAGATAGTCGCCGAAACTTTTGTGCCCACTCAAAGTCGATCCGTCCCGAACTGAAAATTGAATTACCAATGTTCTATAGAAATTACACCCTCCTGTTTTTCTGGAAACAATCAACCTAATCTAATAATTAGAACTTAAACATATTTAAACCATAATAGACTACAGAAGAAATTATTTGAATGTGTGTAGTTGTCCATGTTTTGGTCTTATTGAGGGACCTTCCTTACCCATGTCGTGCGAACCGATTTCTCGGAACAAATTATAAGTGAAAGATCTAAGATGTAAATATTCATTTTTCTGATGGTATTCTGTTCTTTCTAATGTAGTATGCCAATAATACGTGCATGTCACTACCACGCGACAAATAAATATTTGCATGCCATTTTAATAATATATTTCTTTGTGGAATGTTCGTTAGGTACCTAACTTTTATAATGTTTCGATTGTTCGAACTTATGGATGTTTTAAATGAACGCTGGGTATTCAAATTTCCTTTATCCCATTTCCTTTCAACTGTAATGTAAGTTTAAACTCACCAAACCTCTTTCAACTGATACTGAAGTAGTTTAAATACAGGAAGTGTCTCCAAATTTTATCCGTAACTATAAAGGCACATTCTCAACGTCATATTAACCGTATATTCAGTAGGATGACATTTTCTTTTATTGCCGAATCCGAGCCAGAGGAATCTCGAGGAGTTGCGACAGTTTACAAGTAGGTTTTGTTTTATTAGATTTTATTACATATGTAATTCTTTCTGCAAATATAATGCGCCATGTCTTGAATATTTTTAAAATGGGTCATGAAATAAATGTTCAATTTAATGTTCATAGATCATAAATATTAATTTTACGAATACTTTCATTTTTATTGGTAGGAGAAAATCTAAAGCTGCGTCCCCATTAAGCACTCATTCATTATGCTGATTTATCGGCGAGTAGTACAAAACATTTTAAAGCTAATGACACATTCAAATTTTGGCTATAACTGTCAAATTAATTAACCAAAGATCTTACAACTTAATGTCGAATTAAGAAAAAATATACGTTTCTACAACTTTATGTTAATTAATCTCTGATTTTCTGACAAACAAGCAATGCAGTTGACAGCTTGACACTTCACTGGCAACGACAACGGACTAGTGGACATGACAATTAACTGACTTACAAAATGAGTCTGCATATAAAACGCCGTAAACAGCGTAGGACGCACTGTACAATTGCATTAAAAATTTAGAAAGAGGCGTACTGGATGCAAACAGTTAGCCGCTCACTGATTGCGTAATCGGGACACAGCCTTAATTATGTCTGCTAATACGGGCACAGTCGGTCCCTAATAAAACCTATCCAAGGCGACATGGACGGACTATTTTATTTGATTATTTACTTAAACTCTATTGCACACAATACATTGACGACCTCCGTGGCGTAATGGTTACCACGCCAGACCGCCACCACGAGGTCCCGGGTTCGATCCCCGGTCGGGTCATGATGAAAAACGAACTTTTTCTGATTGGCCTCGGGTCTTGGATGTTTATCTATATATGTATTTGTTATAAAATATAATAGCGTTGAGTTAGTATCCCATAACACAAGTTTCGAACTTACTTTGGGGCTAGCTCAATCTGTATGAATTGTCCCTATATATTTATTTATTTATTTATTTATACATAATGTGTATACAAACGACGAACTTAATGCAGAAGCATTTCTCACAGACTATATATAGGTATATGTAATGTATATAGGGCCACAATTACTGAGGATGTTAGCCCCTGTCTTGTCTACCCTTAATTTTATCCGCCTATTAGGGATCAGGAAGTCAGGGACCTTTAAAAGAATATAGCATAGTATCATCTATTCTATTTATTATTGGTTTTTTAAACACTTTTGTGGTATAATAGTGACAGTGTTATTTCGCCGTCTTCTTATAGGTCATTCATTTCATTTGACCGCATCCAAAATAACATGTCTAAACACTTCATTCTTTATTAGTTTTGTGTGGTCTATGTGTAAAGATTACGCTTAACCAAAAGAAAGGCGAGTTCATTTGCATTTCACTATCACATGAACTTATTATTTACTTCTATTTATTTGTGTAAAATATTACATTACTAATATGACCTGACTTAGTGGGATCTTCCTACAGTATTTTTCTAATAATAAAACAACATTTCATATAAAAAACAGAAACCAAATAAAGTACAAACTCCAAACATCATTCCTTTTTTCATCTGATTGTTGAGTACTTTAACTTTTATGAGCTAAACACAAAAGTCGGATTTTCTTTCACCCAAACTTATTTTTAACCTTATGGGTTTGAAATTTCCTTATTATTTATAACATTTTCGGAGTAATCAAAATAATCTATTGTTCAAGCTCCATGTTCTTTCCGTCTTATTTTCGGTTCTGCGTCGATGAATGAGTCAGAAGTTCTGTTATTTATTAATATAAAAGTTTAAATTGGGCTTGTTTCATAAGCACCTAACAATAAATTAGACAGACATTAATTTGTAATCGCCTTCCATAATCGTTTGTCAGATAAAACGGTCATCATCACCCTGGCTCTTTGGTTCCACTAATTCGCCTGTTTAGAACCCGTCCGCTTTAATGGCAGACTCCATTGTGTAGTACACGTTTCGAGAAAGTTCCAAATTAATTTAATATTCGCTACATAGCTGGCCTTGTCGGACCTGTTAATGACTTACTTATTTTGTTCGTTTGAAAGTTTAGCCGAGCAACAGGAAATTTATTTATCTACCCTTTGTACCCTTTCACCCTGCGGCCCTGTATTAGTAAGATAGCTGGAATCTGTTAGATTACGCCTTGAAATTGTGTTTAATTATTATCAATATTTACAATGCAGCCGAGGTTTTATCAATCACAAATGCTAGCAAAGTTTTAGTACATTTTCACATGTATGAACTAACCTAACAGAACATTAAAGAAGTAATAGACAAACAAGTGGAATTGTTTCTCGATTTCCTTTGAGAGCCATCTGCTAGAAAAAGGCTTTCGCGGCTGACTTGCGTCCGCCTAGCGTTCCCAAGTTTGCTACGTTATACCATCTATTCACGAGATGAGAACTAGAAAAATCTTCGTGTTTACTAACACCAACAAGTATAAATAAATAGCTGTTACCCGCGGCTTCGCCCGCGTAAAAATTAGCCTATGTTAGGCTCTCTACCCCTAACAATATGTATGCAAATTTTCATAATGATCGGCTGCTTAATCAAGCCACAGTCAAGCCGTGAAGGAATAACAAACAAACTCACTTTCTCATTTATAATATTAGTATGATGTCTTTTATTTTAAGGAGAAATTATTATACATATTAAATTGTACGAACTTGCCATAGTCGTGTGTATGTGTTTATCAAATACGCGTAAAATTGTTATCTTAGAATTTAGATCCGTTTTCATAGTCAAATAAAACAAGAAAAAAGGCAGGATCAAGTTACCGAAATGGTCTTGACCTATGACAATATAAAACTTTGACCTTGAATGGTATTAACATGTTTGATCAATCTTATTACTGGAACTTAACGAAAATACTGATGATGAGGATAAAATAAATAATTCATATTTCTTTGTTATTAAACAACGAAGACTGAGAGCAAATAATTTCTCTACAGTAACTATAATTGTATTGTTTATACGTCACGCACGGCAATGGCATTAACCATAAAATAATTGCTATGCAATTATTGTTAAGTGAAACGTGCATCTTTCCTCGAAAAAAACAGAATAATCGAGTAGTAGTCCGTTAGTGAATAAATTAGAGACGCATCACGTCTTGCTACAAATTAAGTAGTTTGTGCAACATATAAAATCGTGTAATAAATAAATATATAGGGACAATTCATACAGATTGAGCTAGCCCCAAAGTAAGTTCGAAACTTGTGTTATGGGATACTAACTCAACGATATTATATTTTATAACAAATTTTATAACAAATACATATAAGCCCCTTAAAAAAAACAAAAAAAACAAATACATATATAGATAAACATCCAAGACCCGAGGCCAATCAGAAAAAGTTCGTTTTTCATCATGACCCGACCGGGGATCGAACCCGGGACCTCCTGGGTGGCGGTCTGGCGTGGTAACCATTACGCCACGGAGGTCGTCTAAAATGATCGTAATGTTCCCATAGTTTTTATAATAAACTTGCCCTTGGAGAAATAGAGACATACCTACATGAAATGATCATGGATGACTACCACTGTAGTAAGGATCCCATTTTTTATTTATATATATAATTAATTATGTACCTATAGCTTTATGTTTCGTTATGTTATTGTTTAAGTCTATTGTTGTTAGCCATCGTTGTAAATTGCAAAATGCCCTAAAAGGGTTTACATGAAATTGTGAATATTCAGCGGAATTACCGGACGGTTCTGCGAAAAATTAAAACCAGATTAACGAAACTCGTACATTTCAGAACAGCGCGGCAAAACGTGCCCTTTTGGGACTTTTTAATTAAGTTAAGTACTTAACAAAAAGGCAATTTTACAAAGACTATGTGCAAATGAAAAAAATATATTAATGGATTTATTCAACTTTGCTGGGCGGTTTATTTAAATTGTCGCGATCGAACGATGTTTTGTGATAGAAAACGAAGTCTCTGGCGGCCTGTTCATTACTTGGAAGCTACCTTTCATAAATCTTCGACCACTGTTATATATTGTTAAAGAAATGAATTGAGAGCTACAAAATTATAGCATCGACAATGTTCGTAACAAGACAGCAGACGATAATTTTTTATTGTGCATTTTAGTACCGCAACTTTAAACAGTATCCTATCCTAATAGATATGTTATGTGAGAAATTAGCTAACTGCAACTTATCAGCATATGATGAACGCAGGCTCTTTTAAGAATTTACATTACTTTAAACATTTAGACTTATTTCACTTAGTTACCGTACTGTTGTATTGCGTACGGTAATATTATTTATTGCACGCGTAAACGCTACATAGTCGGAGAAATAGAAACAGCTGAGGCCGTAGTAATTAATTTAACGTAATTATTCAAAATCTGTTTCATATTGTGAGCTTTTAGATATAAATGAATGAAATATGAGGATGTATTTAGATTTTGTGTAAATACATCACATTGGTTTATATGACTGGAGAACGCGGTGTCACCCACTTTCTTTGTGTGCGCTTGATTTTCCTGGCAGCGTGTCTCCGGCTGATGTTCATTTGTCTCGCCAAAACCCGTTGACGGACGCTAATCAACAAATTGTGATGGTGGATGCTTGACGCTTCGAAATGTTTCCCTAACATTAGGTGACATGTTGTTATTGTGGCTTAAAATTAAAAACTATTCAGTATTGTTTAAGAAGCCCTTCTATTCTATGGTTGCTAATTGAAACCACCTTTTGCGGTTTTTATTTACACCAGTATATTTCAGGTTACAGTAATTTTACACCTTGGAACATCTAGGCCCACGATTCAGTCGTTTATTTACATTTAATATCCCGTAGTTTTTCTATTATGTTTTTGCCACTTTGAAATATTAAATAAAGCTATAATAAACCGCAATTGTTAGTCAACTTCAGTCGAATAGTTTGAGCTTGAAAAAATTGTTTTTGGATAAATTGGCGTGTCTCCAACGGCAGTGGCTGATACCTAGTTAAATGCCATCGTATCAGACGACAGTCGGCGACTTGAACGCTATTACATATGATTTACATTTCCCCCGCTGTCAATTTAGTATAGGTGTAGGTATCTAATGTCTTGAGTAAGTGTGGTTTTCTGTGCCAAACTTTAATACTTTATTATCAGAAAATAGTTATATAGGTACGGGATTATTAAACAGAACACGTTTGATTAATTTTAATCAAATAACTTTTTCATTAAGAAAACACACGTAAATTGTAATTTAAAAGATGCGTGTGAACTGAATTAGACATATTATTATAGACAGACTTGTTTCCCCTCTTGGTTATAGTGATACTGGTATCATCTCCAAAGTGTTTTCCTTCAGGAATAGGAAGTGGACCACCACCAGTCCAAATTAATACAGGATAAAGTTTGGAAGTAGAAGAAATAAATGATATTTTCAATTCACAATTTAGAAAAAATTACTCAATTAACAAATGAATTTTGCTATAATCTTACACCATATCTAGTTAGTTGATGTTGAAATTCAATAAAACCTAGACGGTTATCGTTTTACCCTACCACATTAGTAGGTCGCAAGGCCAAGGGCCAAGTAATAATCTGTGATATGTAGCAAGGATCTGATATTTTCATTATGCTATGCTCTACTAGATCTAGAGAACGAAACTATAAAATTTTTAAATTTTAGAAATTATTTTTCCCGATTTTGTTCCGAAAAGTTCCATAACAAAATATTGAAACAATTAAAAGTATTTAAACAGAATAAAATAAAGCACATATCAATTTCACATAACTGTCGTTTTCAAGCTGATTTCTAAAACTACGCCCTTTCTTGTTAACAATATTGAAGTTGTGCCTCTAGTTTAATATAGAATCTCTGTGTGTGGTCGCTGTTGTGATTACAAATTCTTACTAGATATTTTCCTAAAAGTTTCGTACAAAATAATGCTAATAATGAAGTTGAAGGTTTTATTTGTTTGAACGCGCTAATCTCTGTAACTGCGCTAACTCCAAGTCGCATTTGAAAAATTATTTATTGCATTTGATAGCCCATTTCTTTATAGTCGGAGGTTATGGACTATTCAACATCACGCTACAACGCGTTGAAGCGAGCAAAATCAAATTGTAATAAAAGTATAGTTTATTTCCCTCCTTTTCCCTTACTACTCACAAGCAAAGCAATGTTGCATACGTTATAACTTAAGGATCGACTAATTGTTTCAAATAAAATAATATTAATTTGACGAAGTTATTCTAAAGTATAAAAAAACAGAAAGATCTTCCGCTAGTTTCCGATATAGCTTAACAACCTCGTTTCTTTGTAATACGAGCACGGCTGATAGCCCATCTGTCTCGGCTCGCACGGATTAAGTAGCTCCTCAGGGAGCGTCCTTTTTCCAACATTATTAAAGTAGTTGTAGAATTTCACGTGGTATGTTAATATTTGAATCGATATCGCATATTCGTACATTTCGTACCATATGACTGTCACTGTATTGAACTACATAATTCCTTGCAAAAAAAATCTCCATGCACAAGAGTTTGCACGTGCTTGAAGCATAGTCTATTTTATTACACTTTTACTGTCGTTTACAAAAACATTGTTTATGTGAATCCGTTAATTTTTACGGTTGAAGCGTGTAATATACTTAGTGGTAACTATATAAATTTCAATGTGGTTTGTCTAGCAACATAATTCTGCGGTCAAAGTAGCGTTAAATTTGTTACTCCTAACTCCCAAGATTTTTAGTATAATACGGTAAAACAAATTGTACCTTCTATTAAAATTTATGACGTGTTGACCTCGGCTCTGCTCCCGTGCAAAGTACTTTCATACAAGCTATGTACGCTTCCTCCACTGGCATTGTTATTATTACTGATCCTTTCTTAGCGCACGTCTCTCAGGAAACTCGATGAGAAATAGACAATGTGTTGATAGGTCAGTTAGGATCTGAACAAACTATTTCTACTCAGAAATAATTTGTTCAGATCCTAACTGATGTGAATTCTTACTTGATTAGAACCTTCATGTTAATGTCTTGATGCTTAGAAAGACATTGCATGTTATTGTGAGATAATGAGGTCATAGTTATCTGCCGATGCTATTTCTTCATTGAAGGTTTCCGCACACTGACACAACGGTGATGCGTGTTAATTAATTGCGTCTATTCTAGTTAATGTTAACAGCCGTTAAGTAATTACTTCCTGGATTTGTTAATTTTTATAAATTCATAATTTATCATGCAACACTGAATGGTAGCATCACACAGCTGGTAAAACAATTTAAGCTAATGATCCCTCGTTTGAGTACGAAGTAGGCTTTGTACACCACAAATCTATTATAAGGATTATTACGGATTTATGTATATTGTTAGGTATTTAGCATTTGGTCGGCGCTAAAGGGAAACATTGGCGAAGGAAGGGTCTTATCCATGAATCGTGGATGTATGCAATATTAAAATATTGCCCAAATCTCATGTTAATTCTAGTACTATTGGGTACTTCTGTGTCTCCTTCTTTTAAAGTATGTATACTATTTTATTTTATTAAAAAACCAACTGCGTATTATACAAATATTCTTATCTAGTACTTATAATTATGAGTAAAGCTAATTACAGGTTTTACAATGCCATACCAGTTGTTTTGTAAATGAATACCCAGCTTTGATTGCATCCAGTCTAATGCATACAGACTCCGCCACAGCCCTTCTCGCTATAAAACTCTGCAGTGAAAAGAAGTCTCATATATTTTCAACGTTTCCATCATTATGACTCTAGACTAGACTGACCTCTATGCAGCTACGCATTTGTGCTTTAAGAATATGTTTTTGATGTTTATATCTTTTGTTGTCCTCTTAATGGGGTCAACTATTAACTGTATTGACTGAACTGTGCTAGCTATTTAACTTGTTTGTCTTTGATAACTGAACAATAAAATTTATTAATGACACTAACATATTTATCTATATTGTAAATATGGAACTTCTACTTTTGATAGTGGACGTGTTCGTCGTTATTTATGAATTTACTAAAGTTGAAAAAAATAAGCCGATAAAAGCGTACTAAACAACCCACCAACCGTACAAAGGGAGAGGTTCTCCTTTGTACGGATTCAAAGGGTATAAAGAGGCATCATTCCTGTTTGATAGTGATTTACAATGTTTCTAGATATTTATTGTTTGGATTGTTGAGTAAAACTAGAATGTATTTAGTTTATGGATAGTAGTATAATCTATGTTTGTGGTATTCGAAGGCAAACCAGTACCAGTAATTGTATGAGTGGAGTTTACGCCCGCGCCGCATGCTGTTTTTCGCTACGTGGTTCTCGAGCGCAGCCAGCCGACCAATGTGCGTGCAATGGTGCGGGTAATGGAAAGTTGTCTCAAGCGCACTGCCTATTGGGTCAGAAGTAGTCAAAACTGCTTAAAACTTCAACTCGCTTCATGTATGTTAGGGATAAACGTCTTGTTCATTGTGTTCTTATTGTAATGGTCGTCACCGTTCTCTTGAATTTTAATCTTAATTCCATTATGTCTGAACCTCTCTTTTTAGGGTTCCGTAGTAAACTACAAGGAACCCTTATAGTTTCGCCATGTCCGTCTGTCCGTCCGCGGTCTAGCGCCTAGACGCTTGATGCTAGAAAGCTGTAATTTGGCAACGCTTTGTTAGCATTATTAAAAAAAAAATGCTAACAAAGTGGTAGAATAACATTTTGAAAAATATTTTTTTTGGGGTGCTTCCCCTACAGGTAAAGTGAGAATGTTTTTTTTTCTTCGCACCGACCCCATCTTGTGGGGTATCGTTAGATAGGTCTCTTAATCATTGAGGGTGTAGGAAGATCATTTTCCGGTACAATGATCCGTTTGCGAATTATTTACATTAAATGTGACAATTTTCGTTTTGCACGGTTGTCCCCCCTCTATCTCCGAAAGTCTTGAGTTTAGAAATTTGAAAAATTCATGGTCCATATAGTGAACCTACAAGGAAAACTATAACGGTTAAGTAGGCACTACTAGTTACCGAGTAATAGCTGACGAACTTATGAAGTAAAATTTCTTTGACGAAAACGTACAAATGTCATAGAAAATGGCATTGTACTCATCTGCAAGCAAGAAATACATAGCCAATACGGAACCCTACATTGTGCGTGGCCAGACACGTACTTGCCCGGTTTTTTTTCTTCTTTATTTTGACAGCGACAGCCATGATTTAATGTCATGTTCATCTCTCAATATTTTTGTGCAACTCACCAAAGTCTATTAAACTACATTATAACAAAATAATATGTTATTATAATTTTATGTGATATTTAATTCTTAATCATATTCATTTATGCAAACGTTGAACAAGTTCCGCGATCAGTACAAAAGCCTCTCGATAATTTTCCGAATTTGGTAGCTGGAGTTTGAAGCCGCATGATGGCTCTACAAGTTCGTGGCCAGCTCAATTAAGAATCAATTAAAATATTCCAAATCCCTGTACCATAAATTGTCGTAACGCAAAATATAAACTGACATGCAGACTGAAATAGTGTACATCGTAAAGAAATATGCACAAAGATCGAGATAACTAGGTGCGTGGCGTGTCTTGGGTTTATAGCACTTATAATTTAGTTAGTAAGTTACCAAAACCTTATTTTCTTCAAGGATCCCCGATTCTGAATAATCATTCATAATCAACTATGAACATCAACATTTTTGCGTACGTAGTTACTCACGCACGCTTTGTTTTACTTTATAGAAAATTTGTGGAAACTTACTTTTAGGCAACTCCAATATTCATTTTATCAGCATAGGGTAATTCCAGGAGAGGTGCCGCACTGGGATATGTGCCGCGATTTCAAGTTTACCATGTTCCAAGTATCGTAGGTCAAAATTGTACGGCTTATATTGAAGACCGCTTCCTTCTACCAATAAGTACCGCTCGGATTGTCGGAGAGTGAGCGCGTTTCTTCCGTGTGTGGTAAAATCTTCCGCGGCGAGTAATTGAAAAGCGTCGAAATTATATTGGTAAGTACGCATTATCGAATTACTTTTTTCTCGGTCGTTTAATGAATTAGTTTTTAATATGATGTAATGCACTATTATATAAAGTATACGATGTGATGATTTTAATTCAAATTTTCTTATTACTTTATTTATTATTAAAAAGTGCATGTATCCTCTACTAAAAGGATAGTCGCCTCAATTTTTGTGGCCATAGTTGCCCTAAGGGCACCTATACCTATTACTTTTTTCTTGTCACAGGTGGGAAAAATGCCTCGGAAATAGCGAAGAAAAGCAGGCGTCGTTCCGCGTCATGTTACGTGGACTGCAGTGAGCTTACGGTTGGCGTTCCAGGAGATGGAAAATAAAGCGAAAAGTGTGAACGAAATAGCAAGAACTTATGGTGCAAATTATGGCACCATAAGTATTTATATTTTTTAGGGCAAAGTTGATTGCGCTTTATTACTTATTAAGATTATGAAGACAATATTTTATGTTCCTTGTACTTTTTGGAAAATTTTAAGATTATTATGTTGAGTTTTATTAATCATTATTTCTATTTTTCATACCAAAGTTGATTGCACTTTAATACTTATTAAGATTATGAAGACAATTTTTTTATGTTCCTAAAAGTGTTGTACTTTTTGGAAAATTTTAAGATTATTATGTTGAGTTTTATTAATCATTATTTCTATTTTTCATACCAAAGTTGATTGCACTTTAATACTTATTAAGATTATGAAGACAATTTTTTATGTTCCTAAAAATTCAGTAGTTTTGGCAAATTTTAAGATTATTGTGTGAGTTTTGTCAATAATGATTAAAAGAGATCATAATTTAATAAAGACTGATTAAATAACATGAACTTGTTTGATTTAAAACGCAAATTAAATATAAATAGGCATCTATCCGCATAGCAGGCATCTATCCTTTTAAGCTTTTTTGGGATGTGCCTTCTATCCCGCACGAGAGGCGTCTATCCCATTTTGAAGAGGTCTACGGAAATGCGATTTACACAAATCGTGTATATAATAAACACAAATAATAAATATAATATGATAGATTAAAGATTGGACTTCCCAGACACAAGAAAAAAAAAATCGATATACATTTATTTACTAAGTTATAGAGCTTTTTCAAAAAGTGTGGCACCTATCCTGGAATTACCCTATGCAAAGCTCACTTGAATGAGCTGAAGAATGTTAAATCAGGTCGATCCATTTACATGATAATTACGTTTACTGAGCTGAGCTTATGTTCGTTGTAATATAAATTTACATTTACGGCAAATTCAACGTGTCTCTACGGAGACTTATTGGTATTTCCTCACGCACACGTCGGGTGTACGCCAAAGTTATTACCCTACACTACGTATATTATAGTCGTACGTTGTATTGTATCAGATGTTCGTATAAACAAAATAGAGATGGAAAATTAAAGATACATATTTCTATTACCATTGTTGTCTTCTAAATGTGCTCCATCTAATCGATTAAGGATATCAGAGTTCATCTGTAGACTTCTGAATGGAATTTTATTAATTGTGTTCATTTTTATCACATCACTCTTTACAGATATTACTTTCAGGAGCCTCCTTTGCTTTGCGTTGTCAATAAACTAGAATGTAAGGTATCCGTGTTTTAAGTGTTATTAGTCGGTATATTACAAAATTAAATAAAGCGTTTAGTCCATACATTTAGTTAGTTATTGATGATGAGTAGTTATCAGCTGAAAGTGATTGCGGTTCTATAAAAATGTATGTGTATGCCGATTCAGGTGAACGTTGCAACTTATCCCAGTCCCGGGCTAGGAAACATAGCATGAAAAATATTTGGGAGAATGCCAGCGCTGTTCGGTTCGCGGGCGGCGGCGGCGAGACGCCTTCCCACCGAGTCGCGATAGCGTCGTAATGCAATACCTAACGTTGAAGTGCATCATTTATCTTGTCCATCCAATACGCAACGCTCCACAAAAATATAGCACGTGCTACTTTTTGCCTGTATTTTTGTAAACATTGATAAACTATATATAACCGTACATTATTTAAACATAAGAACAACAAAAGTCATGTCGATACAAAAATGTCTGACCGCTGACATATGTTAACGACGGAGATAGTATTATAAATTAATGTCGCATTCTACATACAAGACATTACACAACGGGTGTCATATCGGGTCAGATTATGTTATCGTCTCCTGAAGCAGACAAAAGGGTCACAAGGTCCAATTGGACTAAACTCTTGACGGATTCCGTTGAATTTGTGGTCTCTTTATAGCAACAAGCCTTTTAAACTATGAGTAGTTTAATGATATTTTTTCTATTGACCGTAAGTTTGTTCATTTCAGGTGAGTAACGGCAATGTCATCGATACAGGAACGCCTACCCTACTGGTATTTACAATTTATTATTTTAGCACTTTCAATCAGCATGTGAATGCGCTACACGTCAGTATAGAATATCATCTATCGTATATTGTACATATTCAAGAAGTAATAAATAACATTAGCGACGATATTATAAGCAATACTCTATGTAGAGATATTTAGAGCTGTACAGTACACTCAATACATAAAGCAAAGTATTAATATTTTCACAATAACACACATAGTTAATCACCCGCATGAAATGCGAATTTTAGAACTTATTCATACTATCAATCTAGATGTAATATGCCAATTACATGTTTAACAATCAGGCATGCTAATTAAGCTTCATCAAACACCATCTAATGAATAAATTGTTTTCATCTCGGCATGGCATTGATGTAGGCAAGAACTGGCACGTGACATTATGGAATGCTTTGATCTAATGTAGGTTAAACCTAATTACTGTCTATGTTATTATTTATTCGTGAGCTTCGGGCACCCGTTTGCTTTGCTCGGAAAAATTGAATTTGTAAACCGACAAACAATACATGAATCGATTAGGCGTAATGTGAAAATGTAGTTGTTATACATTTCTGTTATGTGCTAAAACCTAGTTTCATTTCATGTTAAAAGGAAAGTGTTGTATCCAAAAATCTTTATTTAAACGTCAATACGTGCGCCTTTTCAAAATAATAGATTATTTGAAGGAATTGAACGTTTCCCGTAGAGCCTGCCTGGTTGTATTCCGTACGGCAACCATGGCATTGGCGATAATAGATTATTTGAAGGAATTGAACGTTTCCCGTAGAGCCTGCCTGGTTGTATTCCGTACGGCAACCATGGCATTGGCGCACTCGCGCGTGCTTGGTGTACGTAAACACGTTTTGATCGATTCACGTTTTAGAGTTAATTTGAGCTCTCTGTTAAGTATATATAAAGCTCGTAAATAAATAAGCATTTTGTTAGAACAAGGCAACGTCCCGCGATGTCTCACGCACCCACTGCATACACATCGCATATTTATTGCGTAACCAACCCATGTCTTGCGTCTTTTCATTTGACTTACGAGAAAAAACAAAGGAACGTTTATTTCAATTACTTATACATTTTTGTCTTTTCTCATATATTACCTACCTATTATGTAGGTTTTCGTTGTTAATCATTAAAAACAACGAAATGAAATGAAATGAAATGAAATCGTTTATTTCAGAAATTAGACCTTCACAGGCACTTTTTCTTGTCATTTACAATTTGTATATATGTATAAAGAGAATATACTACGTTATATACTACCACCATTTCGGACACAAGCAAAATGGCCACCGGTAAAAGAAATGGCGAAAGAAACCCGGTTACGGCCTTTTTTGTCATTTAGCAATTTTTTTTTTCCTTTCACTCTTTTGTTACAATGTATAAGTACATTTATAAGAATAAATAAAATACAGATCCAGGTACATACAGAAATCAAGCTAAAAACGCGGGATGTCGATCCCAATAGCGCTATGGTCAAATCCTAAATATGTCGAATATGTAGATGTTAATAAACTCAACAAAAAGTTATCTGGCGTTGCGCTGGTCAAAACTTATTGCGATTACAATCCGACGTATGTACCTAAAGGGACGCGAAGCCGCAACATCAACGTTGTTGTGTAAACCGACTAGCCGTAATATAATATGACGACGTCTACAAATTGGGTCCGACATAATACCAAAATATTCATCAAGATAGGCTCAAAATTACTCTCGCATTTATAATGTTACATATTTAATCATAAGTTCTATTCGAATTGTATAATTTTGCATGAAATTAAATGTTATGCATGAACTCTAGCATAGTAGCCAAATATTTGTAAATATTGTTATTATTACGTTTCGACAAAGAGGCATTTTATATTCAGCAATGACCGAGATTTTTCCTTGTTATCTTTGATGTTACAAATATGCAATTAATATTTTCGCAGTAGAAATACGCCTGATAAATAAAACCTTGTTACAAACAGACAAGTTAATTCAAGTAAAATAACATTACTATTGTTTTCCCTTCTATTTATTCTCTTAATAAAATTTTATAAACATGTTCAAAAAATACGACCCTCAAGTTATTTGACGGGGAGGGCTAAATTAGGCTTTCTATGGTTTACCTACTTTATTTCCCTAAAGACAGTTGTAATGTAACATTGCTACGGAATGAAATAGGGACAGGATTTACATCTGAAATGAATTTACCAAATACAGGGATGAGGCACACAGTTATTGTACTGCCGCTGTGCCGAGGCACCGCGAATAAGTCTTAACGTCTAGAAAAATGCTAACCTACACTACTCGAGAGTCGTAGATCTATCCCTGGTGTTTTAGAGGGTGGAAAGTTTATTTGTCATTTCACATAAACACCGCGTTATTCCTGGGATCCTAGCAATAGAAACTTAACATTTCTTACGACAGTTTACCAGAGGAACTGGATGCAATATAAAGCATTAAGCATATTAAATAAAAGAAAATTAAATTTTAAAATTAAGTGTCTTTGTACAATATGAAATGATAAATATATTTTTACCGGTCAACGGCTCTATCATGTTGTGAGAACGAGTTTGAACAAGAGAGTCCCGCGAATCAAATTCACATCTAAACCGTGTCACCTTTGAAAATTGTCGTGCATCGAAGTACCATTAAGGCCTCGCCTGGATCTGTGCCAGAGTTGGGATATTATTAGCACGCCGACTACGTCTGAGTTAATCAAGCTCAAATAAGATCAATATTTCCCGTAGGTGTGATGGTCCGAGGGTAACTGCTCTCACCCCTCGCTGTAGGACTGGTCGTCAGTTTCATAATACGCCACCTCTTTAGCACGAAATTGCAAAGTTTAAGGTGATCAAACTTAGTAGTGTTGTCAACGTTACTGATTTCTGCCTAACTACAGACTACTTGTCTTAAACTATTCATCGGGCGAGGCGATCGAATCGAAACCAAATGTTCGTTATAACACACACATCTTTTCAACTAACAGCAAACCCACTATACTTTCCACACCCAATTTCGCGTTATATTGTTAACATGAACAATATTAAATCATAATTAATTTATCAAATGTATAAATATATATATATTTATACCACAAAGGTGGCAAACAAGCTACAGTCCACCTGATGGTGAGCGGTCGGTCACCGTAGCCTATGGACGCTTGCAACACCGGCCGGGGGGGGGTATCACTCGCGCGTTTCCTCATTCCACAGCCTTAGCGTTCGCGGGAGGAAACTAAGCAGTACGCGACCATCTTGGTTCTAGTGTGTGAGGTTGGATTCCCCACCGGTGACGAGCAGTTCGATAAAGTGACCGTAGGCATCATCAAACAATTCCTCGGAACAAACAACCCCATTATACAAGCGGTAGAACACGTATAGGGAGGCGAAGTCTCTCCGCAGACTGTGGGGCTCGATACCGCTTGTTAGCTTGGGATCGTTGACAATCCTCATGGCACGTCTTTGAGTCGAGTCAAGAGGTCCAAGTTGGTACGCCGGCGTTCCAGCCCGGCGAGAGGTGAGAGCAGTACTCCATGTGGGGTCGGACTTGAGATTTATTTTCTTAAAAACTAACGTTTAAAAAAAAACTTGTCTTCTCGACATAGATGTTTCAAATATGAATATAACAAGTAAACTTTAGTTAGAATTGAAGAAAGCTTGTAAGTTGTAAGCGGTTTATTGCATACCTGCCATAATAGTAAGTAGTGAACCGGTCCTACGAGTCTTGTGTTTCTCGTAACTGCTGATCAACGGATGGCCGGCCCACTGACACCGTAATTAACTACACTGATCATTTGAATAGCGATCTAAAATATTATGTACGTAGAGATGGAGATAGAATTTGGTATACTTTTGAAATATTTAAACAGTTCTAGTCGAAATTGAAAGGATATTTTTATTAAACTCGTTTTCTACACCTAAGACTACTCTCTGACATCATCGTTTTTTTGGTCTAAAATGTCATTTTTTTTAAGTAGGTAATAATTGTTACGTTTTAGAAAGAATCAAATCAAATATTTTTACAGTAATTTGTCGTAAAGTTGTATTCATGATCCTTTCAATAAATCCAAGTAGAATAATTTAAACAATTTGAATGTGTTTTCATGCAAATGCAAGTGTGGTTCGGTAGTAAATTGAATGAAAAGATTTATCGTAGCGACATATTAATAAATGTGATTTAATTTTTATCGTAAAATTACGAGATGTGGAATTCGAAAAATAAAATAGTTAATTAACAGGACCGGCGACCCGTGAAATGGGGTACCTCGGGTGCAGTTTCAGAGATTGGTCGCCGGCCTAGATAAGCGGCCCTATACCGCACGGCAGCCCTGGTGCAACGCTATTTTTTTCCTGTATCCCAATTGTGTAGCATTTCATTTTTAAAAAAATATCGACTCTTTCTGAGCGTTAACGAAATTGTTGAAAAAAAAATCTTTGTAACTTTGTTTGGGTTGGCTCCACAAATTTATATTATGGTTAATTAATATCTTTACCCTTACCTTTACCAAAAATTTATGTATGGTGTGTCTTGTGTAAAGTAAATGAAAGTATGTAATACACAAAAACTTTGAGATGTTGATACTGTGATTTTAATAAGGACCGTGCTAAGAGGAAAGTTCCTTAAGTCCAACCTACTCTGTCTAATATATTTCTAATTAAATTCTTCTAAGTGCAAAGAATGTTGTAGTTTTTCCTCCGGGATGTCAATGAACTGCTAATTATCAATTTGTGATCGCCCTTGTTAATCCTGGCTATACAGGAGTCAGGAGTCACATCTGTACGTTCATTATCTTTGAGCTATTCGAGTAGTGACTCCTGATTATTATTTATGTTTATGTTAAATGTTTAAATATCTACCAAACGTAACAAAGTGGCGAATGTAGGCTGTAAAAAACGTTTGAGTATGTGAGTTAGGTACATCAAGTCATTACATTTTTATCGATACCCATACCGTTTTAATCAAATATTTATTGGTTCCCATAATTCGTTGAGCGCCCGGTGCGGCGAATACGACTCCGGTGTTCGGGCAAGAGAATTTATTAATGGGCTGTTCGGACCAATTCCCTCCTATGATGGAATACGAACATCATTTTCGTCAACAGTAGATGATTAGGTTCATTCTGTAAGGTTCATTTCTTATGTATATAGGTGCCTTAACTATGTAGTTATGTAATCTATTAGCTTCATGCCAAATAATCCCTTGTAGATCAGGCAGAATTATTTATTATTCATGTGTTTTATTTAATGTTTAGCAAACAAGCATTCAGCCTGATATGCAGCCACCGTAACCTATGGACGTTTGCAATACCAAGAACTATCTAATCTAACTAACATGTTTGTTGTTTGTTTGTTTGTTTGTTCTGACTTGATTCCGTTATGATAAAATTCAACATTTCGTTGTCATGTCGGAAGCCATTCTTTCAGCCTCTCAGGCTCAGCCTTATTTTCCTGAAATCGGCTCTGTAGCTGTAGAAAAGTGGTTTGGGATTCTAAAACAATGTTTCTCTACACTCTACAGGAACAAAAGTTTTTTCACATTTTTGCCTGTATCGTAATAGTTTATTTTATAGTATTTTTTATAATCCTTGAAATGTATTTTGTTTATATGACGTTCGTTATGTATAGTTCCTTTTTGAAAGAACCCAAGCCTGTTCTTATTACATGATCACAATTTGTCGCGAAATAAAAAGGAAAAACCTTATATGATGCGCACTGAAAAATATAACACAATATATACTTTGCGTAGTAAGTAAATCATAAAGCCCGAGCTTGATACGGATATTGCTTTGAAGCGCGCGGAGCGTGGAGCACCGCGGACGGGCCGGAAGAGACCTATTGCGGCTATTTACGAGCACTGAATGCTTGTGTCTATTGTCGCGTACTGAAGTGACGCCCTCAGCTCGGCCTTGTGCTCATCGAGTCAACTGGCGTACCCGTTATATTGTCCTCATGATTTATACTTATCAAATGTGCCCTATGCTAGATATTTTCAATCATTGTACGTACCCTAAGGCAACTTCTAGAGAAACTGACTCTAAAAATGTCACGTGACTCCAGTGTTGCCAGATTTTTTTTCACCTTTCCCTCTAGTTAAATTGAAAAAACCCCTAGAATTCCAACCATGATCAAGAAAATCCTTTGTGAAATTGAAAATTGAATTGTGAAATTTGTGTAAAGAAAAATTTTCTGTGATTTGACGCAAAAAGAAAAAAAAATACCTTTTTTAAGCTTCGTTCAAATTAATTCAAAATCTCAAATACTTCAATTAACGAATACTTCAACTAACGAAGTTAGCAGCAAGAAAACCACACATTAATTCGTGAAAAAAAAAACTGAATTTGTTGCCAGATAACAAGTTTTGATATCCCATTCATAAAATAAATCAAGTTTGTAAAAATTGTGAAAACCTTCAGAAAATCCCCTAGATAGATTTAGAAACATCAGAACCTCGAAAAAACCTCAACGACCTCAAAAAACCCCTAGGTTTTAGGGAAAACCTCTAAATCTGGCAACACTGCGTGACTCTTGGCAAAAAATTGCCGAATTGTTCTGTGATTATATGATGAACTGTCCGCTTTATCATTCCTACATTTTGTTATCTTATATTCTAAACCCACATGTTTAGCTGAATGTGATGCAAGTATACTTTTTGGACTCTGCCCATATTTTCTGGCCCATTACAGGCGTGACAGTGTTCACACTTGACAACTTTTAATTCACAAATGTAATGAATGACAGTAATGATTTAAACATACAGAGCGCGTCGGTCGGTTCACCACACGATCACGGTTGTTAACCCTATGGCTCTGGTGAATAATAATTGTGCTGCGTAAACTATAGTCATTGTGAAGAAAGGAATATAAAGACTTCATTGTGATGTGCAGTTCAGATCAGAATATATCAATGCAGTCTGATTTCATTGCATTCGATAGACTTCTGAAAAGTACACATTGTAATAATATAACATGAGATTAAATGGAAAAAGCAAATGGAATTGTTAATTAATAAAATCGTGGGATCAACGAAAAAAGGGAATAAAATTGTTGTGCAAAGCTATGGCATCCATACATTTGAGTAAATAAACTACACAAAATGTTAACAATACAAAAACTACGATAGCTTCTACTTTGAAATCCCTATTCACTTTATTTTCTCGGGTTTCAATCTGTTTTGTAGCGGTGTTAAATTGTTCAGAATAGCGTAAAAACAGATTTTACTTATTTACATGTTATAATCCATCCCTAGTGAAAGGAATAGATAACGGCGGGATCGTAACTGGCGCACCGCAAGGGTGGCCGGGCTCTGAGTTGAGGCTGCGCGCTTCGCTAAGCACTGTAAATACTCCCCCAGTCACGTACCGCGCCGCTGCAAACTGTTGAATATTAATACAAAATAATATTCACTAGAAGAAATCCCACTGAAACGAAGCTCCATCCGTGCCTGAGTGGGCGCACCACGAGCCTAAAGCAAATCCCCGCGTACGCGAACCTACATTTGCAAGAGTTAAAATAATGGTGTTCTATTTCTATATGAATCGTGGCTAGGGTAACCAGATTACAGGAATTTTCATGAAATGCAGGGAATTACGACCCTCTGTTATTTTTGAAACACATTCTAACACGTCACCGCCCACCGCTTATTGTATAGCGGGCATCTCATTCCGCATACAGACAGTATTTATAACAAAATGTCAGGAACTTATATAAATTAATAAGATAGATGTTTTTAGATCTTATTTTATGCCGAAACTCAAATATCTGTAATAGATAATATCTGAAATAGTTTCTTGGTGGTGTTTGATTTATCAAATAGAAACAGTCTTAACTCCGCATACCTATTGTTTGTGTGTGGATTTTTGATTTACAATGTTAATGGAACCCAGGCATTACACGTTATTTATTACAAAGTTGTGTCTATAATAAGTACTTGTCAATACTTTGTTGTAATAATTAGATTTGTTCGAAATAACGCGATAATGAAAAAAGTTCTGGGAGTTGATCGATAGCCGTTGGAATTATATAGGACGGTAAAGTATACTTAAGATTATGAATATCTGTTGCTCGCTGTTTCGTTTGCGAAATACTGAACTTTTCTGTGCTATATTCGTAGAATGTGTAATATATGAACCAATTTGTTACTCAAACAGTCTAAAGTCTAAACTATTAAACTTATTGGAACAAGTTTGGTTTGGTGAGGTTCCCATTTGTCTTGGTTCATGGCTATTTTAGGATTTGATTTAATATTTGAATTTCCATGACATTCTTCCACAGACACAGTGACATGACACAGGGAAAATCAAAACAAAATTTTGTTTAACTTTTAAACAAAATTTTGTTTTGATTTTCAATCTACAAAATCAGATGATGTTTTTAAGATAGCGGTCCTCAAATAAATTGCATTTTACTGTAGCTTCAAAAGAATAAAAATTAAACAATTCCCACTTTTAAGCAGCATATTTTAAGAAATAATAACTTTAGTGTTCGTCTCCCAGAATTATTCATGCTTTATACCGAGTAGCTGACAACTGGCTTTTCACGTGTCATTTTAAAAGTAGCCATGCCGCTTTTTTATGTCAAGAATTTAGTTGCTCCATTTTAATGTGAAAAAGGAATAAAAACACTTTTGCTTTACAATAAGTAGGATTCCATTTGATACCCACGTAATCGTAAAAGATAGGAAACAGTAGTAAACAAAAATGTTCTATAGAAAGATTGATTGTGTCGTTACTTTTAGATGATTGTGATGTGTACGCTTGGTAGGGCTTAAGTTTTATTATCGTGCCTTTAACAGGGACAGTGTTTGTGTTTACAAAGCCAGCATCTGTTCAGTGGCGAGGGTGAGGGAGCAGGGTGGGCACTCGGAATCAGGGGAGTCGCCGCCTGTCTACCCGCTCCGCGAGCTCCATGTCATTAGTCCACGCTAGAGAACAGTCCCTACGAGAATGTAACATTGCTGCTTGGTATTTTTTCTTGTCATATGATGGATATGGATAGTGGTTCAAACGTCCTTAAAGAATCAACAACGTAGTGTGGGGCTTTGATTTATCAAGTTGATAAATAAGAAACTTCAAGAGAAAATACATTAAGGATGTTCTGTACATTAATCTACCAAGTGTGTTACTAATAAACTTGAAACCTTTAACAGAACGCTGTCTATGCAATGACACTACAACTTTCATAACTGAAATTGTCTGAATTTTGTTCCGGCAAATGCTTGGGCTCGATCAAGATTATACACGTGCTATATATAGAAGTTTGTTGAACTCATTGAACTCTTTCGCAAGTTGGCGGTCGTAAAATAAACGTACTACCACAAAAATATCTAGCAATAATATGCTTCTTACTTGGCGTGGCTGGCGTGGCCATCGTCGGATGCGAAACTCACTGGAATAGCAAAATGAAATAGACCTTTAGTTCTAGGCTTGTTCTGTTCACTTCTCGACTACTGTTTATGTTTCGTACTCGTATTTCTCTCTTATAGGTACGTAAGCATAAAATAGATACCTGTATCAAGAGAATGCTCGGTCCATTCTTTAACTTTTCTCATTACGGGGCTGTTTTCGGCAGGTTTTAGCTGGTAAAACAGCGCTTAATGAAAAATTCTATCTACCAAGGTTATTTTGCGAACTCTCAAACAAAATTAAAGGTTTGTATCGCAAAACCAATATTTTTAAAATGCTAAATATAACACAACCAAAATTCAATAATAAAATTAATTGAAACGACATTTTATACGTAAAATGGAGGGAATTTGATATTTAATTTCGAGATCAAATTATGATTTTGGTAATTGGGTATCCACTAAACACGGAGCCAGGATATCGCATTAGCATATTTTCGTAGTAGAACATCTCACTGGTGGTGACGCATTCAATTCGCTATCCCTAAACGCCGGCTGCGGACGGACGCCCGCACTTGCTCTTCTGGCGTTCAATTACATTTAATTGTTCCTGATATTATTACCAAGCCAGCATGAATAAAGCATTAAACATATACTACCTACTCGTGAACTCGTGTTACATTGTTTTCTTGGGTCGCCGTCAGTCAGACTTGTATTCTTCCAGACTGTAGATAATCTACTGCTTTACCGTTCCTTTTAAAAGTTACCGAAGCACAAAATATTTAACATATTAATGAAAATAGCTCATATTCAATAAACATTGTGTTCGAATTGTTTATTATACGGGGAGTTAATATAAACTAGTTCCCTAGTTTAGTAAAGGAGACTAAGCAGAGTGGATGGCTGTGGGCGCGAGACGAATCCCAGGCCTGCTCTATAAAAAGTCAGTTTGTTTATGTGACTCCCGGATATGACTGGATCGCGGCGCACCACATGCTAATGGTCATTTGGACTTCAACGTACTTATATACAATATAAATCTCAACCTCTTTATTTTCTCTGCACATTTCTTACTTTCAAACATTTTTTCTGCGGCTTACTGATTGCGACAAGATAATCTAAGCCAAAGGAGGTATTGGAGAAGAAACAAAGAAATATGTTTCTGGATCACTGAGTTGATTGTGATATATGACTTTCCCGTTGCTAAATTACAGTTGACTGCTGATTTTTTATTACACAAGAGGGGTACTATGGATTCCTTCCTGCGCATCCTAACATTTTACATAAATAAATAATACACCTATACGATTGAATAAACTGAGGAGGAACTAAGTTTTTTATTATTAAACAACATATTAATAATCTACGCGTTCATTTGTATAATAATTTTCATGTCCATTACTTGTGAGTAGAATATTTAAGCATTTAGTTGAATACTGCTAACGCGTCCCGTGCTCGCACTGTTAAATAGTGAGTCATGACTATTGTGTCGTTGTGTTCTGTGGCCATAAATAGCTACAAGATGTGGAGGGTGCCTGCTGTGGCGTCAACACATGTACTAAATCGCCAAGTTGTGCCGGTTGGACAATTAGAACTCCAAAGCGAAGAGTTCTTAGTTTGCCAGCAGAGGGAAACGGCTAGGCGGCAAGCCACTCCGTCTTATCCGTGTCGCCTCAAGCACGTGTGTACAATGACTTTCTTCTAAATATAACTGTTGTTGTACATAAACATATTAAGGTATTATCCTCAAGTTACTACAAGATAACCAGCCATACTCGTTTTCTCGTAGGCGTATAATAATGTTGTTAAATATCGGTATAGTCCCTATAATAATAATATTACAGTCTTATAACGCTCCTTTGATATTTAGGAAGTTATTACATTCTCACTTTTATAGCAGCCTTTCATTGACAATGATTTCAGTTAATATTAGCTCAATATTACGGCAGATGGTTTCAATTTTAAATTTTATGAACATTTACGGTTCCCGTTTTTTCTAATTGAGTTTCAAAATGATTTGTGTTTAGAATTCTAGCTGCGTGAATTTTGGGAAGTAATCCACCCATGGGCCAAATGACATCGTTTGGGGCCCTCGGTTTGAAAGGAAAGAATAGCACTCAGAAGCAATGAGAACAGCAAGGAGTCGACCCACCTCCGGCCGTGATTAATAACGTTTCCAACAAAACCCTCCGCCTACCAGCTACCTCGACTATTGACTGTATCGGTATTAGTATCGGGCCCGCCCAATTCAAAGGAGACTCGGTGACGTTTTTCTCACGGACCGATCTATTATAAATCGAACACAATGAGAGTAAAATTGCGCTATTCACGGGAAAAATATATTCAGTTATATTTACTCGGAAAAATTGCTTCTTATTGTCAAGATATTACAGTTTTCTTCTTGTAGCACCTCTGAATTTTATGAATGCCGTCTTGTTGTCCCTGTGAGATTGTCGCAATCGTTAGCAGTTATCATACATTGTTATGTACACGACATTTATAAGTATTTGATTCTTTTATTCGGACGTTCTCATGATATTCTGTGCGTATCTAGGGGGGATCTTTGTAAATATGTAAACAATTTCTATTTTTAATATTAGAATGGCTTACGATGTTGAATTGTAAATTTTGATGATACACACAAATGGAATGAACTGAATGTGAATTGGCGGGAAACGAAAGAGCAAAGTGGTGATTTATTCTATTTTCGTAACCAGTGAGCGAAAATACAATAAAAATCTATGTTACCTCCACGTTGATAATGTCCGTATAAGACCACTGGTTACCAGTCGCCATTGGCATACAGCCTCACTTCTACTTCTAGAGGTTGCGTGTTAGATTCCCATTTAATCCAAACATGATGAACTTATTGATATTGTTAGTTTTTTTTCTTCGAAATAATACTTTTATTTGGCTTAGGAAATTAGAAGTAGATGATACTATCTCATAAATTGACCAGTTGTTTATAAAATGTTTTAGACAATTCCCACGGGAATAGATTATATCGTTATAATATTTGCGTCGTACATTGCAGCCGTCGTACGCAGAGCTTGCGGGCGGAACACGTGCACGCGGGAGCAATCTACGCAATTGTGTTCAATAACCACTTCCTAATTTACAAATTTCCGGAGCTCTATGTTTGCTGTACCTACTACATTTTACTATTTGCTATATCGTTGATGTTTATTATGATTATTATTATAAAAACAAAATTCGTCAAGTTAATTCGCGAATTATCATAAAAGGAATGCCCTTTGAGACTCTTATGCCCGTTTCACCAACAATTCCTAAAATTTAAAAGTCTCCAAACAGCTTGATGTCCATATCCTTGTTTTTGGTACAGTCAGGTGCACTTACTTGCAGTACAATTCTGGCTCTTATTACATAGATCTTTAGAACAAAGTCCAATATGTAAAGGTAGACCTGCTCTTGACTGTACGCGTATGACATATAAAATTATCGATAATTTTACCCATTTTACGAATGAGCAAACACCACATGAAGCAATAAATAAATGAATATGAATATGAGTTATACCTTATACATTTTATAATATAAAAATTATCAAGTAGGTAGTCGTCGTTAACCATGTAACGTCAAAGATTAATATACCAGTCATTTATAATTACACTGCCTCTCCTTCAAATATTTACTCTAAATGCTAGCGTTGCTACTTACTTGTATATAAATACTTGTAAAGAGAATGAAGTACTCAGTACAAGGTCTACGTTCATATAAATACAATGTATTTTAAATGTATCATTAAATACGTAGTTATAGTTTATTAGTCAGCATGTTGACTAATACAATCATAGATTTAGTATATACTAGCGTACCTATAGATCGGCTTTGGTTTGATTAAGGCGAGACCAAAAACAAAATACACTAGTGTGCGTGGAATGTACATGTGTGCAAGCAAGATATATAATTTTGTGGATTTTCCTTTTAGTTTGAGTTACATCCAGGCACTGCAGCACAGGTTACCATATTTAATCACGTCTAATTAACACCAAAACTACACTTAAAAACCATAAATGTTGTAAAAATAAGAGGGATTTGTTTTTAACACGACTGACGTCAGGCCGATACAGTCCGATAGCGTGTATAGTATAGGAAAATGGTCTCGCCTATCTATCTCGCTCTAACCAACGTGTATGATAGATCTATCTCTTTTGCATTGCCAATCTTACGCTAGTATAATCTATGAATACAATGGATAGTAGTTCATACCCTGATTTTATAATAAAGAGAAAATAATAAAAGTTATATAGGTAATTACATTCAGGTCGTTTCACATGTTTACATACATATCAAGATTATAACTGATCAGTTAATCTGTCATGTCAGATAAATTGACAGTTTTTGTACAGGCTAACTAAAATCAAGAACGTTTGAGAGTGATCCATTATGTCTATACTGTATTTAGAAAATTCATTAAAAAAATCCTTACAAATTTTGCTTTTATGGATTAATGTAGGGTGGTTCGTCGTATTAGCGATTAATTTTGTATGTTCTGCGAGTAAAGAAACTGATCTTCAGAAAGTCTGGAACTTTTCCCACAGATTCCCTCAATTTTTGTACGATAACAAATTGTGAAATGAAGCTTATATTAGATTACAAGAAAATTTAATTTTGTTCCCTTTGTCGCGGCTTCCGTACATACAAGAGTGTGCGTAACTTGTGAGAAATTCTTTCGTTTTAATGAAAATAGCAGGAGTATTTATGTTTACAGAACATAATCTTATAGCACAGATTACTTAATACTAGGCGTGCCTTTTAAGTTCTGTCGTTTCCATATTTCCCGGCAATTTTGAATTTAGAACTGTTCTTTAATCGAATGTGTTTAAATTTTGAATCTCAAAACAGTTGAAAGTATTAGGATTATTGCTATTGTTTAGTCACAGCGTCGATTGGAATCTGTCAGGTCACGTACGAAATGAATCTTTCTAAGGAAAATGTTCGTGTAATAATTTTCTATAACTTTAGAAGAGGCCTGACACGGCTTCAGTGTTTTGAAAAGCTAACATCTGTGTTCAGTGATGAAGCCCCATGTCTGCGGACTGTTGAACGCTGGTATTTAGAATTCCAGCGTGGACACACTAGTGTTAGTAACAAATCTCGCGAAGGACGCCCAAAATCCGCCTTCACTGAAGATAACATCATTGCTGTGAGACAACTAATTCTCGAAGATCGTCATGTGACGTATCGAGAGATAGATGCTCTATTAGGCATCTCAGGGACAACCATTCAAAAGATTTTGCATGAAGCGCTTGGTGTGAGAAAGCTAGTTTGCCGTTGGATAGCGCATCTGCTTTCCGACGATCACAAGGCGGCCCGCGTCAGATGGTGTAAGAAAACACTGCAAAGGTTCAACCGAGGAGAGTCAAATCACGTCTACGACATCATCAGTGGTGACGAATCTTGGATCTATGCCTACGATCCTGATTTCAAACAACAATCTACAATCTGGGTCTTTCAAGACGAGCCAAAGCCGACTAAAGTTGTTCGTTCTCGAAGCACTTCAAAGAAGATGGTGGCCACGTTTGTTGGAAAAACCGATCATGTTGCGACTATTGCACTTGAAGATCGTAGAACGGTTAACGCAGAGTGGTATACCATAGTTTGTTTACCACAAGTCATCGCCGAACTTCGTAAAAATATCTCAAAGCGACGCATCATCCGGCACCACGACAACGCAAGCTCACACATCGCTCGTCAAACGATTGAGTATTTGAAGTAGGAAAAGTGGAAATTCTTGACCATCCTCCATACAGTCCTGACCTAAGCCCTAACTCTTTACATTTCCTAAAATTAAAAAAAGTCTTCGTGGTCAAAGGTTCCAGTCCGGTGAAGAAGCAGTCGACGCTTTCAAGTCAGCCATTTTGAACACCCCCACTTTAGAGTGAAATAAATGTTATAATAACTCGTTTGAGCGAATGGAAAAGTGTATTGCTACGTGGTGAATACTTTGAAAAACAATAAAAAGTACTATAAGGTTCTAGTTCTGTTTTTTTCTTCAAACGACAAAACTTAAAAGGCATGCCTCGTAGTTACTTAGTCTTATAGTAAAATGCCTAATGATATTTATAGGTGCACAATATATAAAGTCGTAAAAAGAGATATTATGTACAGGGGTATGCACATTATTACTATTTGTAACAACGTACGTATATCCCAGAGGGGAATAAACGTAGTTTTGATTTAAAAACTATCAGTACAAGCAAGGTAAATTTACATATTATAGGATTCTGTAGGCATCTGAATCGGCATTATGTTCTCCTAAGCTGCAAGTGTGAAATTTTACTGGCGCACTATAACATAGTAACAATAATATGTCTTAGAAACAAATTACACAGTACTGCATACGTCCCATTCCAAAGTTCCCTAAAATGCAACACCTAAATACGTACCTACGCTGATTTATTATTATAGGTAACTGTGTGGTAACGATCCGTGTTTTGGCACCAGAGCTCTCCCCGTCAATATTTCGATCCGCAGCCCAGAAACGTCCACTATAATCGGGTATATTTATTGCGACAGTTTGCTATGTAAGAAGACTCGCGTCCCTGATCTAAAATTTAGATATGTATACTGAATTCTTGATATCATTATTGTTTTGTTGACACACATTCAGGGTTTTGATTTATATCATTGCTTTTTTCTATATTTATTTAGAGGTACCAATCAACCTCATAGTGTCCTTCAGACAATACCTTCAAAATATTACATTCGACTACACACACCCATAGCTGTGCTATTTGTTATTTAGTTATTGAAGACTATTGGTATATGATCTCTCACAGTTCGCTTTGCAAGAGATTCAGAAGTAGTAACTTTTCTTCTCCTGTTCTCTTTAAAAATTGCCAAACACTAACTTAAAGCCGTAAAATTACAAAATGATTTCAGAAAATAACAAAACGTCTGCAGAATTACTCGCATTATCTTTTTATTTATGTTCCCATACAATACAAGCTACATTGGATTTGTATTAACATGTTGTCCATTATGTATTTCAGCATATGGTGGGGACGGGTATGGCGACCCCGTTCCCTGCGGCGGCGGCGGCTGCGGCGGCGGCCGCGCAGTACGCCGCCAACGGCGACGCCCTGGCCGGCGTGAAGGCGGAGGCTGGTGGGCCAGCAGCACCTCCGCAACCACCACTCGTCAAAAGCGAAGGACCGCCGCCACCAGCACCACTCCCACCTGCCAATTTCTCACCACAACCACCGCCACAACCGCACGCGCCAAATTCTATAGATAATCAAAATAATAGTTCAGTGAGTACTCTTCCATTATTTTGATGATGTATTAACATGAATATTATGTTGACTTTATATGTAAATATTATACGAAGCGTGAACGTCTCGTATCACGGCTGTAATATCGAGGTATTCCAGTTCACTGATAATAATAATCGTTTTTATTGATGATTTGGGGAATGAGACCGAAATAACTCGTAACGTAATATTTGTATAGTGGGGTGCTGCTTGAATCACGTTAAGTTAACAAAAATCAGTTCAGATATGAAATTTGATGCTCTAATTTGTGATCGACTGTCATAAAACCTTTCACCTTACTCGGCCGAGAAACTCAAAGAGTCAAGCTAGTACAATAATTAATCATCTATTTCTGCCAATGTCAAAGAACACCTTATCATGATAAATGGCTATTATTATAAATGATTGAGGGAACCGTTCCACCAACCATCTATATATCTTTGTACTTGAGGTGTCTCTTATAAATTGCCTTTACCTTTGAAATTTCAGTGTTATTAATTTTATTATGCAGGTGAAATTCAAGTAGGTCAATGATCGCAACACAACATTCTTGTCATACCGACCAAAATTTTATTTTTGTCTTGAATATTTTATTATTTATGTATGTCATATAAAATCTGGCCTCCACTGAAATTTCGGGCGTTAGACATTAATGATCCCTGTCTGCATCACTTGTACTAACACATTTATCGATCTCGATTTAAATGTTTTGACAACACGTTGCCCTATATTTCATAAAACAATAATGTAGATAAATAAAAAATACAACACTGCAATAATATAATCTACCAAAGTAAACGAGTAGAACAACTTAATCAATTCTCTAAGATGTGGTTTGTACAATTTCCACAGCAAAGCGAAGCTGATTCAAACGAAGAGAACACACCGGTAAGCGTGTCAGCGGTTTCGGCAGCGGTTGCACAGCAGGCTGTGGCAGCGCACGCAGCGGCAGCGGCAGTCAGTGCGGCAGTCGCGAACGCCGCCGCCGCTGCCGCCGCCGCCCAACCCACCACCCCAGACAAGAGCCTGGTCCCCGTGTCGCAGGCATTACAACCAAAGCGGTTACATGTCTCCAACATACCGTTCCGGTTTAGAGACCCAGATCTCAGAAATATGTTTGGCGTACGTATTTTTATTTTCACTTATACACCCTTTGGCACGGCATGAAATAATCGGTGTTGTTAAATAGAAATTGCAATTATAAACTTTTAATTTTTCGACATTTTATATTTCAGCAATATGGCACAATTCTTGATGTAGAAATTATCTTCAATGAACGTGGCTCGAAGGTAAGCATCGTTTTATATCACTGTAATATTATTACAAAGTGGCTCTCTGAAATCTTCACATTAGGTTTCAATGTAGCCACTTTCAATTTTATTATTTTTTTAAGTTTATGCTGATAGATAGTAGGTATGCTTCCAAAGTGTTCTCCTATATCGATAGTTTAAGTCGATAATTTAGAAATTGAATAACGTTGAATTAGTTACCAACAACTACATTGTGTTCACTACATATCTATCTGTATAAACTAATTATTAAAAATATTTTAACGAGGCAATAAACATTACATACATTTTATTCATAATTAATATTTATGTAAATATAGTTTTATTTTACTGTCTTAACAATGTTGAAAAATTTGAAACTGTTAATATTTTTTGCCTCGTCGTTTTTATCGTAATTATGAGAATACTTAAGCACTATTTTGAAACAATTGTTTTTAAAAGTAAACTCAAATTTTCATCAATCGATCAGTCGATCGGGTTTATCACTTAATCTTTTTGTAAACATTGAGTTTTGTGCCAAAATTTATTTCAACCCATTCTCATAATTTACGCTGACTAAGATGTTTTTAGAAATAAGCTCGCTTCGTAGCTATTGCAGACTTATTTTGTTCTAATGTACTTGTAAATTACAACCAGTAGCTACGAAGCGATACTAACATTTCTATTAGTAAATTGCAGCCCAAACTAAAGTAACTTACTCCCAGATTTAGAGAAATATTTTTTCCTTGTAATAATTAATTTTCAGAGTCTTATCTTTTTCAGTTCATGTGATTTAATTAATTACTCTGGCTTAACAAAGTCTAAAGGCAAATGGGCTTAGTTAAATTAATAATCAATTTTAAACAGACTTTTCTCTCTCATAGCATATTCTTGGTTTTAATGTTTGGTGCAGTATCTCTAATTGCATTGTATATTATCATCGAATAATAATGTCTATTATTCTGATTTTGAAATGAACTATTTATCTTTGTAATATGTATGCACCTCTGACATACTTTTCGCTATCTTGTTTAAACTCACAAGGAGCCCTACGGCTCGCGAATCGCGTTCCTGCAAAAGTAAGTCACTGGTGCGAGAACTGTTAATATCAGCATTAATGAATTACATTTTAATGGATACTCAAAAAACAACTCACTGTAAATGTCGATTCCATATTCTATGAACAAAAGAGATACTTTCGAACTGATTTTTATAATTGATTGGATTGACCGCTTTTTCGTGTTTACGCTTTCCTTGTGTCAGTTTGGTGACCGCCCCTCAAGTAGTCCATGCTCGCTCATGTCAGATATATTTTACTCTTTGGAATAATAGCTCCAAGTTATTTTTTCTTCAATGCCTCACATTGGGATATGCAGTACTAGTGAATGATGCATCGTCACTATAACAGCTGATTTCCTAAGTCATATTTTCAGGACAGCTCTATTATTCATTACTAATATTATTCTGTAATCGTCTAAACTACTCCATTTCTTGAATGAATGACTTATTAGACTTATTTTAATTTAAAATTACTTTGTGTATGTTACCTGTATTTAATTTGTATCATTTGTTAATGGTGTGTGTAGTTTGGATGAGATATCATTCTGAAGTATTTAATTAATACAATCTTAGATTGATTATGTCTTTAATATTTCCTGTCCACTTTATTAATAATCAGTTTGATCGGTCATTACGCTTCCTAACAAGGGAACATAATTATTTTCATTAGTTTTGGGCATGTATATTTCGCTGACTCTAAATAATGTGTTTAAATTTTTTAAGTCTGTAACAAAATTATATTTCCTAGACGTAACTATGGTGCATCACTAGTTTGGCTTTACCTCGAATGTCACATGTGTCTTCTTCGTCTGTCGGATAGAGTTTTTGTCTGTCGTCAGTATATTGAGAGCTTGTGCATTGCGTGCATCGCAGGCCGCAACCTCGCTCCGTCCCGTGCCGTCCGCGCGCGACGGGCGCGAGGCTCGCCCCGCCCCCACACAAAGCATAAATATAGCGATATCCCTTTCTGTCTCTCTCTCTCTGCCCATATCATTGTTTTATATATTAAAAATCTTGCACTCAGAATGGTAATAATAGAGCTGTCATTGCTTTTATAAGTGTAAGCATTTCGTACGATCAGCAACTTGTTTGCCACTTTCACATCTCGTCTCTTCCACTGTATTGTGTGCTGTGCTAGCTGCTTTTTGTATCTAAGGGTTATCACCATGTATTGACAGTAGTTTACTTTGTCTAAGCACGATTGATAAGAGTAATTTTGGTGACGACGGACCCTAATGTTTTGAATATAAATGTAAATGAACAGACGAAATATCGTTTATTAAATCACATGACAGTAATATCCGGAATGATTGGGGTTATACATAAATTGCTTTTGAATCTATGAAATGTTTGTTAGAGTTCTGGCACTGTACAGTACATGCACATCCTGAAATTATTTGACATTGTGTAGGTTAAGTTAGTTGAACCATACGAATTAATCAATTAATTATGTACGTATTAGCATAATGTCTCCGCTACTGATTGTTGAATGGCGAATTAGCTTTCGAAGTTTGTCATCTGCGGTCCCTGAAGTCTGTCTGTAACTGTATCATACTGCGTGTAACGTCTCGTAGGTTACTTTCTGTGTAATATGTAGCTCCAACTAGCCCATGATAGTTACATGCATGATCGGTGATTTTTCTGTATAGAACAAATTGCAGCTAACATTCCACACAATACTTGTCATTTTGATTCAAGTAGTGTCTATCAATTTAGCTTCGAAACGACCCCCAAGTCCGAACACAGCGATACGATCTCCTACCGATAGTACAGACTACTAGGTCGAGCGACATATATTAATTTACTGTAATTCCAACGCTTATGTGTACCCATTCAGCTAGAATGCGCTCAAAGTATCAACGTAACGAACTCGATATAATCCTCTCGATATTCCACTAGAATATTTAAATAAAGAATATGCAATGCATAAATGTTAATTTTTGTTGCACGTTGTTTTTTGAGCGACGCTGTTTTTAATGCATGTTTTGTCTGTCTTGCATGCAGGGATTCGGTTTTGTAACATTCGCAAATAGTGGTGATGCGGAGCGAGCACGAGAGCGTCTTCACGGCACCGTGGTTGAGGGCAGAAAGATAGAGGTGTGCATGACTCAATGAATACCATCCGTAGCACTATGTAACTTATAACATCCCGCTCCTACGCCCACGCCCACCGCAACCTGCGCTCGTCTGCTCTGTAGTTACTGTCATGCTAGCGTGGCGTGCCGCCGCCGGCAAGCATTAGCACTAAGTATGCCGTCGTCTAATCCACAAACAAACCTTATTTATTTTATCCCTTTACTCTCTAGACGGTCATTTAAAATGCCGATCGAAAGAGAGAGTGTCTCACAGAGAATGTAGAACGAACCGTACCGTCACATTGCCGCAGAGGTAAGATTACGAAAAGTTTTCGTTCAATTCTATTTATTTATTGTAAAGTATTATCCAAACCACTAACAATAATACTAGACGACCGAGTGGCATTAAAGAACTATCATATGCAGAACTTATCCCCAGACATTATATTATTATACAACTCCCGGTTCCTACCTCATAACATGTCACATGTCTGAGCAGCTATTTCAGAAAGAAATAATCATCAAGCAATAGTAAGCTAATTATTGGCATTTGTTTTGTTTAAAGCTATAGACATTGGACATCAAATTGGCTGGTTTTATAGTTTAACTAATCTCTTGTATTCAATGTATCACACATTTCATTAATAAAAATTTAACGTAATCATAGTAATTGCTCGGGTGAGCTTTGCTCGGGTTCGAGTCCCACATTTATAGAAACATTGAAAATTATACATTATCTAAAGTATCACATAAAATTTTAATCATTTTTTACTTTTCTTCAATTATTGAAATAAAAAAACCAGCCAATCTTTCTCTTCTATTTCTAAAGATCATGTCTGACGTCATTTTAATTCCAAACCAGGTTAATAACGCGACAGCGAGAGTGCAGACTAAGAAACCACCGACAGTACCTAACGGTAAGGAATTATTGCTTTATTGCCGCGCATCTCCACATAAACAACTGTCACATGTGACGATAAATTGGCTATAAAATGTTATTGATCGTGGTCAACGACTGTTACATTTATACTCGATATGATGTGATCATTGTTAGTGCCTCTCCCGTTATCAAATTTATTACACATTCGTTTAATCACTACTGCAAATAATGCATCTTGATATTTTCTGTTAATCCATCCAGTTATACTGGCTAGAAATGGATCAGTTCCCACTTTGGGTGAGAGAGCTAAATTATAAAATCGGTGTTGTCCATGTCAATGTACTTACTGTTGGTTAGATCCGTTGTCGGAATGCAAATAGATGAATGCTATTTAGAGAATGATTCACTGTCAGCGGCCGGAGACAGTCTGCGCTTCGCGACGTGCGCAGCGTTTGTGACACGCTCCATGCGAAGTGTTAAAAACAGATCTCACAGACTACCAGTACCTAATACTTATCTGATTAAACATTTAATATCTCACTTCACTCAAAATGACTATTTAGGCTGTCTCCGGCAATAAATGTTTGCCTGACAAAGTAAACTTTATGAATGGATAACACCAACTGTTTATTAGACAGCTTTTTAGAACAATACACTTTCTTAAATCTATGAGAGGAATTATGTTTACTCATAATTATCTTAATACTTGCTGGAATGAATGTACCTTCAGTCTTGCACTATTCATGTTTCAATTTTGTAGTGGAGAATGTCTGTTAGGTTTGTTTTTTGGTGGTTAGTCTTAGCGGCATCTGTTTAATGTTTTGTTAATTTTAAATGAAAATGTATTTTGTTTCAGTGTGTGTCCAGTGGCCGGAAGGTAAGACAATAAAGGCTAAATGTCAAATTAAATAAACCACAGGCTTCGCGTCTACATTGTTATAACATTCATTCGAGCATGAATTTTCTTTACTCAATGTGGTGGGAACATGGTTGTTAGATCTACTGCTCGATGAGATTCTTGTATGCTATCAATAATTTGTGAGCATTTGTAAATTTTAGTACATCGGCCATGCTATATTACATCGGATATATATATATATATATAACTGCATACATTTTTTGTATGTAAATATGTATATAAAAAAATATAAATCTGTCATTCACGGTTCTCGATTAACCGGCAAACAGCGTTGTAGTGGAGCATAGCCTTGAATATTTTTTCTACCCTGAAGCGATTAATACTGATCTCGTGGTCTGAACCTCCTAGTCGGAATGCATATAACGCGAGTGTAGATAAGAGTCGGCCGGCTGTCGTGTCGTGTGTCGTGTCGGGTGAGTGAGAGCGCGTGTGTGCGCAGGGCTGCGGGTGTCCGGCGTGACGTGGCCGTGGCTCGGCGCGGCGCCGGCGGCCCAGCCCGCGCCGCCGCTCGTGCTGGCGCCGCGCGCCGCACAGCGACGCAGGTAACCCTGTCCCGCATGTTAGCACTGTCCTGTGTGTTGCATGTAGCGCGCCCGCGTGCCCGCGAGCCGCGCCCGGCGCCCGTCCCGCACGCGCACGCGCCGCACCACGCGCACCTCCCGCACGCCGTCCTGCCCCGCGCCGCCGCCGGATACGCATCGCCGTTGCACGCGTACGCACAGTGAGTACTGCACCGTCCCCTCCCACACCCACACCCATAGTGACCCATACCCACACGCACCCACGTCAAATGCACATTCAGTATTCCTAGGATGACAGTCATCTAGAAGTCAGAGCATATCTTGCAACGCTACTTATCTGCGTAATAACGAAATAGTTGATGTTGCTCAGATAAACTGTATCCTACAGGGCAGATTTGGATTTTACATATCTCAAAAATTGTGGTTGTGGTTCAAGTGGAGGGAAAAAAATCTAACCGCAGTTATTTTCAGTTAGAAAATTTTATCAAAATTCGTGATGTTGGAAGTGTTCCATAGCAGCCAAAACACGGATGCGTCTGACTTGGTATAAACAGCCAACAACTGTCTGTCTTAACACCCTATCCATCCATCATCCCACAGTCCTCATGTAATCGAGAAGCGCAATGAAAGTGTACGGAACAAGATGTACTTACTATGTGATATAATTGCAATAAATTTCAATCTTCATCTAAATCAGTGATAAGCTGAAAACAAGTTTTAGAAATCGAACTTAACAGTAAAAACCATTAGCAAGTTGGCAGTGACACTCAATCTATTCACATTGAATCGATTCAGATGAAACTTCGTACAGTTTGAGATTTCGAGAAGGATATAGAATAATATTTCATGTCGGAAATTGCCTCAAACAACTGGAGTTAGTATAATAAAATAATCACGAACTATATTGTGGCAGGAGGAACCGCTTCTCATACATGTACCTTCCCAAATTTCATCCCTGAACATTTCCTTCCGAGCTTTCCACTTGGTATGAATTAATTATTTTTTTCTATAATTAGTATTAGATTAACATGCAACTATAAATGTTAATTTGAATAGAGTTTAATAGTTTATATTGTAACTAACATTCGTAACATTTTAACTGGAACGTTCGCTTAGCCTAGTTTAGTGCTTTACACGTATTTGATGCACACACTGTAGTTCTTCTTAGCACTTCTTCTATTAACCCATAACCAGGCTGTGTACTACACATAAGCACATTTGAACTCTATGCTACAGAGATAGGGTTCAAAAATATAGTTGTTCTGCCCGGTTAAGGGTACCAAAAATATGGTGTAATGTTAGTCTGACAAATTTAAATTCTGCCCATTTCTGTCATCAGTCGATTATGTTTCAAAATTGTCTCATTTTATACAATATTCATATAAAACTTTATTTTCGTGGGCCAGAAATTACATAGTCGATGGTACCCTATTGTGTAGTAACTAGATGAAATATAGATTCAGTAGTGTAGTATATTCCTATTTTATAGCTAATGTATAAGAATTCAGTGAATTATATTTCATCAGACTAGGATAATGTGCTAATGATTATTGTTTATTCCACTTACAGTGTATATTACGACCCATTCTTAGCAGCGGCTGCAACGGCTGACTCCAACTACAGATTACAGGTGATTATACATCTTTTGTCCATATAATAAATATGATTTGAATTGATATAATTTATACAATAACTATGTGAGAAGGTACACTAGTGCGTGGAGTCGCCGTGGTGACGTGCGTGTGTTGTTACAGGCCGCGAAGCCCGCAGCCGAGGTAATACATCACGCCTCTCGCTCGGTTACGGTCGATATCGACTCTATTTGTATCTCTATCGCTTCCTGATTCATGTACCACCACGCTAGCATAAATTGTAAATCATCGCGGAGTGAGTGCTGGGATTTTGTTTGCTCCTTTTATCGTATGGTCTTATTGGTTGGTATCCACAGTAATGCTGGGTGCACATTGTGTTTGTGGTAACCGGAGCGCGCGGCGCGGCACCGCGCTGCTTGCTTATTGTTGATTTCGTTCCTTGTTCGATGGTATTGTGGAGGGTGATTAGTTTAGGCGTTTGCTCAGCTGTGAGTTGACTCGACCAGATGCTAATTTATCATGCTCCGTGTAGAACATTGAGCCCACAATACTTAATTGCAACTATATAAGTATACTAACATTCACCGAGTATGTAGATATAGTTTATTTCGTTATTGTTATATTTATCAATTAGTTTTTGTCATTTTCGTATTATTCCTCTTTCCTCATATAGTGCATGCCCGTTTATTATTACACGACACATTTTTTCTGCACGATACTTTTACTCACAATCGATTATATCTAAATCGAGTTTCGTGCAGAAAATACATCATTCATAAATAGTTGAAGCGTGTGTAAGGAACGTTGCATGTTTTTATAAACCACAAAACGCCAACCCTTCCGTGTACGACTCTAAACAGAGCGCTAGTCTTTGCATCGTCCGAGCTTATACCTTTGACCAAACAGATGACATCACAATAAATACATGGACACATCGTTCTACGTGCAGCATTATGGTAAGCTAATTAACAGACGCGGCCTCATAATGACAAACGCAGGGAGCATTGGTCACTCGGTCTAGTCAGTGTTATCGTGATGCCACATGGTGCCCCGCTGTGTGCGAAATAATCAATTACTTCACGCAATCGTCCCATTGTGGGCTCATTGTTCGTGCGGTAATTTTTTACACGTCATTCGTTGATAGCGGCATTGTCGTCGGTTTGATGGAACGCAATGAAATTAACCTTGGGCTAATAAGGTGCAAAAACCAACTTACATACATCCATTATGTTTCCGTTATGCGTTATGTATAAATTAAAATCAATTACAATAATAGAATTGAAATGTATTTTAGTACATATTAGGTTTATGCAAATTAACTATGAGATATCTATGAGGAAAACCAAAACTAAAATACATGACACAACACTAGAAACTGGTTTTCTTTGTCTACATAATAAATATTTTGCATTGACAACAAATTGAGATAGTATGTATTTAAATTTTTACTTTTGTACATTTCGTCCGCGTTATTTTTTGTTCAGTTATTCCGCATCTAAGTAGTTTATTATGAAATTAACCTTTTTGGAGCACTTGAGTAAAGGGTAATAATAAATCATTAATGGCGTAACAATGAATCAGTATTGGTAAATTGTGTAGCATAAAAAATAATACAAAAAGTAGAGGCGCGTTACCGCTGTGTTGACTAGGGATTAATATATCATTGTAAAGTCTAAAAGTGTAATAATATGCGTATAACAAATTGTTCTTCGATAACGCAGCGGGCTCGCTTACTGCATAGTTTGGTTGTGGTGAAAGAAGATAAATGTGACAGTGATATGCGGTATGAAAATTGTGTTACAGGCCGCAGCAGCGGCAGCGGCAGTAGCGGGGCCGCTGTTGAAGTCCCCGCTGGCGACGGCGCAGCAGGCAGCGGCGGCGGCCGCAGCGGCCAACTACGGCGCGGCCGCCAGAGCCGCCGCCGCCGCGGTCAGTGCGCAGCCCGCGCAAGCAGCACTCGCACCTCTCGCCACGTAAGCTAACATTTGCCTCTTGTTAAAGTAGGGTCTTTTAGATCAGTCTTCCTCAAAGATCAAATAACATCCGTATGAGAGAAGCTTGGGGAGATGGGAGGGGTAAGAAACCCAGAGAAAAGATTTAGAATTAAAACAAATTCGAATTCAGGAATATGGGATAAGTACAGATTGGCAGTTTTGAAACAGATCTGTCAACTGCGTAACAACAGTATATCAGTTGACACTATGCTGCTGGTGTCAATTAAAATGCCTTTAGTTTGTTCCTAACAGTATATTATTATGAAGATAGTAGTCTTGTTTAAATAATGCATGCAGAATCGTTTTTATTTTCATGCACGATTTCAATTATTTCCAGGTACGGCAGAGAGTACGCGGATCCATACCTAGGGCACGGTATAGGTCCTGTAACAGGCTACGGGGTGAGTTCTAAATGATACAGTACATATTATACACTAATACATTGTTTATGCACTTTATAATGACGCTATCCTCTTTGATTTCAGACGGCCGTATACAGAAGTGGTTACAACAGATTCGCGCCATATTAAGCCAGTGGAACAAAGAAACGATTTTACTCGAATATGAATACTTCTTTACCCTAAACATGACAATGGACTCTCTTTGTAAACGTACAAACGTAATTCATAATTTAAGGTATCAGTAATAGTGCTAGCCGATTACTGTATAGGTAAACTTGGGTAGCATAGGAACTAACAATCGGCGTTGCCGCTGCCAAGTGTCCAATACGTCCGCGCATCGGGCGTCGGGAACTTATGAATACCAAAGTCAAAAATCTAACAGATAGGTTATTAAGGTAAACTCTATTGTAAATTATTTGTGTACCTAATGCTATACAAGTGCGAGCAGCTAAAATAAGTGCTTACTTTCTATTTAGATATTTGTAAGAGTTACTATTTTACTAATACACACGAGTGAATGTTGAATATCTACATAGTGTATGTTATTGTTTAATGTAGAGATTACATTAATGTTAACTGACAATAGAAAAATATTTCATGTAAACGATATTTAGTGAGCTTTGCACTTGCATATCATAATGAAAATGTAAATATTGATAACCCGAACACATCTTATTGAAATTGTAATACGAGTTTAGAGTTGAACGCCGGCGCGAGATATAGTGTAGATGGCGCTGCCAGCGCACGGTCTCGTCTTCAGTAGATAGTTGCGTATTGTAGAAAAACTACTTTATTTTTCTTTTATATTTTTACAATTACATATTGTAGTCCAGTTTACAAGATTTTATATTTCTTCGGGCGTTTTCAACTTCTTGAGGATAACTTCCAAAAACGTAACGTTTTAATCATAACAATCTACGTGGTGCGATTTTGATACGGTGCCATTTATTTGGTTGTTATTTTACAAATATATTTTTTCAGAAAGTTACCTTCTAACCTATATTTTAAATGGATATTTTTAATAGTGTTAGGATTGTTCGGTGTACTGCTCTGTACGGTAACGCGTTACTATAGGTTAGTTCGCTTGACGCTTACCGAGGCGATACCCGCAAGATTTATCACTTATTTCAATAGGTACTCGTAACGTAAGTATCGTTTTGCTTGTCGTCTATGGCATATTCAAAGTATATGTTATTTTTCACATATATTTGTTTTGTAAATTCGAGTTACATGTATCGCTGGATTAGCGTTTAATATTTTTACTAAACGTAGGTTAGCGCTTTAGAAGTAGTGTGTAAGAAGAGAAGGGAACTCCATCGAGTCCTCACATATCATGAGATTTCTCCTCGTAATCGTTAGTGTTGTCTTCGACGGTGTCTAATTTTACAGTGCTATGTTTTCCGGCGTCGCCCCTTGTTTCCCCAACACGCGTACGGGTCCAACCCTTAGACGTCGTCGTCGTACTTAGATCTAGCATTTGCATTAGGATTGTAAAATATGTAACATCTATAATTCGCTCAAAGTTTATACCAAAGCACAAAAACCCATCGATTCATACGTATTTCGAGCGTCTGCATGTCATTTACTCTCTCTCCACAGATTTCATAGTCTTTCAGTTAGAAAAACTTAAAAAATCTGTGTCTATTTTTTATTACCTACTCTGAATTTTAATTTACATTTTTGATAATTTGTAGTAGCTACTTATAAGTAACATTCTCTCGAACATATCTATTTGCCATCTAGACTAGTTATTATATAGTTCCCCAATATTATATAGATCTGAAACGGCTCGTCTATTGAAGGTCAGTTTGTTTATATTGCGGTTTATTAAGGACGTAAGAAATCTCAGTCCAGTTTATACATTATTCTGATTTATTTTTCATTGTCTTTTTTGTAACAGTGTCTCATCTATTAGTTCATTGTATTCATCCGTAACCTCCTGCGACTAAGTAAATACCCCCGGATGTCCACCTATTGCATACAACACGGTGTCGTCTACAATGATAGCTTTAATTACTTACAAAGTTAAGATAAGACGTCCGCCCGTTGTGCCGGTCGCTCCAGCATCCGTAACTGTCTCAATGCAGAAGTTCTAGTCTTTTGACGCACAAACTATTACGGTGAAAGGTGCTTCGTAAGTTTTCATGTGATATGTATGGGATAATTATTTTTTACCTTTCCGAATTTGTGTTGGACGTACGCCCTTTGCGTAGGTTCTATTCGTGTCATATTATACTTTTGCAAAATTACATAATATTTCACTCATCTCTTAGTGCCACTGGCTTATATTATTATATAAGTTGTAGTTTATAATGTTTTAGAGTTAAAGTTATTAGTCGGTCAAGTTGCAGCTTCGAACAATATTTTGTGCTTTACTGCTGAATACTCATGCGTGAATACGTTATTTTAAGAAAGATATCCTTAATTTCATAGGATTTACCTGTTTTAGCTTTGTAATGCAAGTTTTGTATTAAGTACAGTATAAAGTACATGTGATTTCGATTCGATGATTTTATTTATTAGTTTTATATTATGGTCACATGACTGTTCATGTCACAAATTTTTATGATTTTCTACAATATTAAGGAAACCATTTTTTTCGCGTAAACTGTGGCAAACAAAACAAAATATTGTGATTTCGTGACGTTCTCACAAGCATCACTCAGCGTTATTTAATTCGATACTTTATTTTAACCTTATTTTGATGATTTGATTGATACATCATAGAGACGAATTATAATTATGAATATCGGAACAATCAATTGATTATTTTCTAGAAGACCTCTTTATCTAAGCCAAATTGTTACTCGGGGAAATTTTGAATTTAAATTACATATCTGACAAAATGGTTAGTGTGCTACGATAAGGTGAAAAAAAAAATCAACAAGAACAATGTATTATAAATGTAATAATCATTAAATTAAGGATAATATGTATTTTGTATCGCGATTTGTTTCTCGGTTTTTATGAGAGGTTAAATTAAATTTTCATACTATTCTCATTTCTTTATGCTGTGCACGAAAATTATACGATCGACGGCTTCGATTTTGTAATCATTAGATCTAAAACGAATTGTTATATTGTGCATAATAAGATATCATATCAATAGTGTTGTTGGCGAAAGTAGATGTTTGCTAGCGACTGAACGGCAACAGATTACTGTTATACATGGCGCGGGCGGTGCCGTGGCAGCGGGGGCCTTAGACTTTGTACCGCATTACGAAGCACGTTTTTAATAGAAAATGATTAGGTCGTGGTTATATTCTTCGCTGTTTAGTTAATTAGCTTAGCCCTCGGTGTGACGGTACCTCAACGCGAAAACGTGCACTCGATGCGCATGCGTCCGCCGCCCTCTGCGTACATTCTGTGGCTTCGTACAACCCTGGCCGGCAAAGGGCTGCGGGCGGCGCGCACGGTGCTGCTTGTGCTGCCAACTGTATATAGTGTTATCGGTGGAGTCGCCGCCGTATGTTGTGCGTATAATTTATACCCTCGGGTTCATATTGTTATCGTAGCCAGAGTTAATAAGTATCACTTGTTCGTCAATTGCACTCGACGCTGTTCAGTTAGTAGTAGTGTACTCATATTAGCAGGGTTAAAACTCTTATGCCTGTATATCCAATTGTGTGTGTTAAAATCGTAGGAGTGCCACGTCATCCATTTTTAGCATTGTTTCGTGGCACCACTGCGAGTTTAATGTTTTGTTATAAATAAAACGAGGGAACATTGTTAGACGTAGCGCATACTGTTTGTCATTAAATTATGCATAGGCTACTTTTATCGTACGTCTCGCGGCGTTGCTCTATGTGACGTTTACAATCGATACGAGATGTATGCTACTCATCTATTGAGAACATCGTCACGAGACATCCGATAGCAGCTTATTGTCGCTTCGTACCTATACTGTGTTAGCAATACCGTAGAAGGGCCTGGAGTCGCCGAGCGTTGCGCAACGTATGCGCTGCGGCCGCCCGACCAGTATTTGGAATATTACAATACCGTGCTCAATTTCCGTATGTGTATATTGTATGTGTGACGTTGACCTAAATGTTTTTGAAATTAATATAACCTACAATAGATTTGTTACATAATGAATGTCTTCCGTTCGGCACAGTTTATAAATTAATTGCACATAGTAATGTTGCACGTCGGTCCTGTCGAGGTATGTGCGGTTTTAGAACTAGCATTTTCGAGCCCAGTGCACAGCGAGCTCCCTCATACGATTTGTGATAAATAATTAATGGAAATTTTCCTTTTTCGTGTGGCAATTTATAATAAATTGCAGAGCTGATTCTCTCTTTTATTGTAAATATATATTTTTTTTCAAATGAGAAATATTGAATGAAGTTAAATCATTTGAAGCCATTGGCATTGTGTACTCATTTACGTTATTAATAAATTATAGTATGAAATTATTGTCTTTTTCTTTCGTATCGATCCCGTTACATCTTGTTAAAAATTTTATACAGCGTTTAAAATGTACGTATACGTAATAGGTACAGTAAATCCATGTGCAACCTATAAACCAAGATGATATTCATTAATGCCCAGTGTTAGGTATCGTCCTTGAAGAAAAAAGGAAGCTCTGGTGTTGCTATGTATCAAGTTTAATTCTACCAATAATATACAACAACATTAAATAGTTGAAACAATAATAAATGCTAGTTAATTATGCAAGAATAACTAACTTATCGCTACTAAATACGAATAATAATAGTTTACCTTTTGTACACGCCAGCGAGCGATTTGTTCCGATCTAGTATATAACAGAATTTGTTACGGTATGACATAGCAGAGCATACGCAGTGCCGTTCTGAAATACCAATACTTTGAATAACAGTGATTAGGTGGCAATGATAATTTTATTAATTCCGATAAGATTGCATAGCACCGTGATAATAATATACAGTAATCATTCTTTAGTATGAAATAATTAAAACAATCGGTATGGTAAGATAATCTAGGTGATAAGAGTTGCTTGCGCCGATCGTACAGTCTAGATGTGCTACTCGAGCGCGCAGTGCTTTAGTCCGGACTTAGGGATTATGATTCGGTAGTTGTGAAAACAATTTGACAAAATGGTGCTATGTCCTCCGTTCAAGTGGTCGTTGAAGGGTGGATTCGATTTGAACAGAACAACAAAAGTAACTGAAGTTGCACAACCGCGACAAACAATAGTAAGTAATACGTGAGCAAACAAGTAGCTATACAATGAGTGGCACAAAACATTTTAAAGTTAATGACACATTAAATTATAGCTGTCACTGTCTAAGTAAAGAAGAAAAAAGAGATAGCTTGAGATTTGATTTGGAGTTAAGATTAAAATGCCTTTCTCCAACTGACTGATAGATTCTTTGTATAAGTGATATGTGTACTTTATAATTTTACTAGCGAAACCCGCGCAAGTTCGTTTGCGTGTATCCCGCTTTCCCGTGGGAATTTTGGAATGTATTATACTTAAAAACTTTCCCATTGGATCACTCTATCCATTTAAAAAAAACGCATCAAAATTCGTTGCGTAGTTTTAAAGATTTAAGCATACATCGGGACACAAAGTCAGCAAAGTTTTTATTGAAAACTAGCTGACCCGGCAAACTTTGTTCCGCCTTAGAGGCACTACCCTACCCTACCCCTACGCTACCCCTACCCCTACCCTACCCTACCCCACCCCTACCCTACCCTACCCTACCCTACCCTACCCCACCCAACCCCTACCCTACCCCTACCCCACCCCTACCCCTACCCTACCCCTAATCGAGTTTTCATTGTTTTTAAGATGTATTCTGCTATTCGGGACGGAAATAAATCCAACAAATCAAAAACCATGGCAATCGGTCCAGCCGTTCTCGAGTTATAAGTGTTGTAACAAACACGACTTTCTTTTATATATATAGATTATTATAGATATAATATGCCAGTTACCCGGGGGTAATGTATCTTCCTAATGGTGAAAGAATTTATGAAATCGGTCCAGTCGTTTTTGAGTTTATTCGTTACAAACAAACACACACACAAAAATACAAATCTTTCCTATATTAGTATAGAATATGTACCTACATTAATTTAGTAGTGCGATGATAATTGTTTGATAAATATACAAGGGCAAATATAAACAATATTTAAAAATTTAAATAAAAAGAACTAAGTTATTTTATGGCTGGACTGATTTTGGCGTAATTTTGTATTATGTACTAATTTAGAAATAATACTGGAAATAATAAGAAAGCTCTATAATTCTCTATACATCACAATGATCACAATAGTCGTTATCATATCTCTCTCTAACTTAAGCCGCGCTCTTGTCTCTCTTTCTCGCATTGCACTTGCATTTTCCTTTTGTCTTGTACCAGCTCTTTCACCACTCGTTAGGTGCCATCTAAGTAGTAAATTTATATTTAAGGACAAATCCCACAGATTTAGCTAGCCTTAAAGTAAGTTCGAGACTTGTGATAAGAGATACTACTTAACAATACTATATTTTATAACAAATACATATTATAGATAAACGTCCAAGACCCAGGCCAATCAGAAAAAGTATGTTTTATATCATGACCCTATCGGGATTCGTGGGTTTCGTACCCGGGACCTTCTGGGTGGCGGACCCACATGGTAACTATTACGCCACCGAGATCGTCATAAAAAACCTTCTAACTAAGTGATGTGATTGATAAATAAAAAGACGTGTGACCATAACTAAGAAAGATTTTGTTTAGGCTGGGATTTTGTCAAATCTACTGACATAACTTGGAAGTGGAGCTTTGTCGGTTATAATTTTTTTTAAAAACTACTACTTTTAATTATAAAATCCTTGAGAGGATTTCTCTGGGCAGACCATCATCATTGCTTTGAATATTTTGTAATTCCGTAAAAATACATTTACTTAGTTTAAAAAACAGCTGACTCCAAATCCCTTCGTTAGGAAAATTCGTTGACAAAAAAAATTATGGAGATAACAATTCCTTTATTATTATCTTAATTACTTACAAAAATCACGACAAAGATAAAGCTTGGCTCTAATCAAATACATTAAATTTATGATAAATATGAATCAAACAGGAAATAGGTTAGATATGTCATAAAATACTTAGACCTAATTATGCACGTACACAAGTATAGTCCACCAAACGAAGGAATCTCAGGAGAGAAAATTCGTGTAGTAGCGAATTTTGGCATATTTGTAGGAAATGGTGTTTCAAACAATATACTTACTAAAAGTACTGATGGGTGGGGGTGGAGCGACGGGGGGTTTATAGGCAATTTCCTACAAATATGCCAAAATTCGCTACTACACGAATTAGTTCCCCTGTGAGCTATTTTTATGTCTTCGTTGGGTGGACTATTATATTATTAGGAAGAATGAAAAACGTGATAGATTTTAGTGTACCTAAGTGAATTGGGCGACTGGGACAATACCGGGTGGCATTGTCCCAGTCGTCCATTACACTCACAGAATAATTGCATGCGTTTTGTTCAGTGTATGAGAGACGCGGAAATCCAACTCTTTCCATAATATCCTCTTCTTATTTCCTCCTTTTAAAAGTCGGCAACGGCTCAATGACTCCCTTGGCGTCTCTGTGCTCCATGGACGGCTGTGAATATTTACCATCAATCAGGTGTCATGCTTTTTCCCAACCTCTTCCATAAAACAAAAATAATAGGGTACTTATATCGGAAAACAAGATAGAATCGCTAAAAAATGCCGATCGCTGCGAAAAGTAGCTAGTCTGAATAAGCTTAATAGTAGGTAATTTGTTTTGTAGATATTTCACAAAAATTTCGTAGATCTAGAACTAGATAGCGATGCTAGAAAGCTTTATCTGGAAAATGGAACGGAAAATGAAATCACCTTGCCGTCGGTATTGCCGTCATCAAGTGGAACTCCCTCGCAGTCATCAAGTGGAATGCCTTCGTCGTCATCAAATGAATTTAAGACCGAACTTTTACATGTGGAAGATACCTCCAAAAAAATCAGTCACACGAGTATTAAAAGTGGAGTGTCGAGCTACAATGATTCAGACACCGATACAGAGAGCATTGCTCGACCAACGATATCTCAAATAGTACACGAAGACCTCGATAATATTACAAAAAAAAAGAAAGAACGGCGTAAACGTATTGCACTCCCGCCTCCTATTCCCACTAATATCTCGGATTTACAATACGAGAAATATGCGAAAAACGAAAAGTAAGTACTCTCCAACAATATAAATTGATTTACTAAATAATTAGCTAATTAAGCTGCAGACAATATTCTTCTAATCAACGTTTGTGTTTTATAGAGCTACGGAACAAATTAAAACAGCCATGATGGGCAACGATTTCGTCAAGAATCTAATGGATACGGAAAGACTTCAACTGGTTACAGATGCGATGTATCCTCAAGAGTTCCTTGCAGGAAATCTGATAATTCGCGAGGGAGAAAGCGGTAGCCACTTATATGTATCTGCAGAAGGTCAATTCGAAGTTCTCGTTCGAGGGCAGGTAGTTGCTACCTTTGAGGCCGGAGTTGTTTTTGGAGAACTTGCCATCTTATACAGGGCGAAACGTTTTGCCTCTATACGTTGTAAGTGTATTTATATAAATATATGTTATAGGCATAGTTATTATAATAAGTAATTTACAATAATAAAACCAATGGGTACGAAAAGTTCTGGCACTACCTAGGTCCAGTTGCTCAGGATTGGTATAGATATTCTATTTCACGAAGAGAATTTGACTATGAATGTTGTAAGGCGTGCACATGCACATTGTTTATGTGTGCGTGAGCGATTCTACGAGCGTTTCCGAGGTTACGCACACTACAATAATGTGCATGTGAACGTTACAACATTCATAGCCAAATGCTCTTCGTGAAATAGAATATCTGTATATTTTTATGTGATGAACTAAATAAGTAGGTAGGTATGTTTATTTTTGAGACATAAGATCTTATCAAAATTTTACTTAATCAGAGTGATTACTAATAATTTCAAACTGGGAAAACTAATCTAACCACTTGAACGTAACTTGTTATAAATATATCTATCATTGTTTTGCTAAGGTATAACACCAGCTAAAGTATGGACCTTGGAAAGGCGGATTTTCCACAAAATTATGATACGAACTGGCCGACAGGAGCAAGATGACAACATACGGTTCTTGAGCTCAGTGCCGCTCTTACGGAATCTTCGTCAGTCAGATTTGGCGAAAATATCGGAATGTTTAAAACGGGTGAGTATGTGTTACTACTTGACAGGTTAAACAACCCTCAGAGGAAGGACAACACACGTCAGCAGTGCATTTCCAAACCATGTCTCTTCCAAACATGAATTCTATCATAAAAGACTGTACCTGCTAAGTTTTCCCAGTGGCGTAGGAACGCCACTGGGTAAAAGTTAGCAGATACGCAGGTTAGAAGTAGGAACTCTACATTTATGCGCTAAAGAATATTTTCGATATTTCAAGCTTCTCTAACGGTGCTCAGTCATCCAAGAATATTGCTTTGACTGAAATCACAGGAAATCACACCTGTGATTTCCGAACAATACGTTACGTTAAGCATTATCATATTTGTAAATAAAATTAGAATTCATTTTATCCCCTCCTTTCCGCACAGGAGTTCTTCGCAGGAGGTACACCAGTGGTCAGACAAGGTGACCGTGGGGATATGTTCTATATAATTAGAGGAGGGACAGTGGTAGTTTCGAAGCGAGAGGGGGATGAAGCGGACAAACCAATAGCTGTACTCCACCGAGGGCAATATTTCGGGGAGCAAGCGCTGCTACACGAGGACCGCAGACTTGCCACCGTCACGGCTCAACCCCCTGGTGTCGAGTGTTTAACACTTGATCGAAGGTAATTCTTTCTGTATAACTTAATAACATGTGATAGAGTAGTTAAACTTAGAAAGATATTAGGCATGATGCTGTACACATAAAAGAAGACCAAAGTAGATGGAAAGTATTAAGACTGATTATGTGTAGGAAGAGTGTTATTGTAGAGATGATAAATGTTAATACAAATAATACATACTACCTAAATTGCCCCCTCAAGACGACGGGCCTTCCCCGGCTCGCCGTCTCGGCTGGGCAAGGGTCCCCCTCCATCTCCGCTGGCCGGGCTCTGCGATCCGCCGGCTCCTCTCCTTCAATTTTTTAACGAGGTTTTCTTCCTCCACCGCGCCTCCTGCGCCACTCCAAGTACCACAGCGTCCACTACGTACTTAGTGGACTCTGTGACATTTTGCGCCACCGCGCACTCCCTCTTCCAGGGTGGCCTCATTTGCACATGTGATCCATCCCTTAATGCCCCCCACAGTGTCTAGGTTGGCGAGACCCAGTGTCTGCAGGGCCTCCGCGTTCCACCATACGGAGGTCGGTATCAACTGGTGAGGTAAGCCCGGACACCAGTCGGGGCGAAGACGCTTTTGGCGAGAGCCAAGCCCGGCCGGCTCCACCTCTTGTTATTTAACGAGGTTGTCTCCTCGACCGCTCTAGCCCCAGCACCAGTAGGGATGAAAGGGGGAGGGGATTTGTCCGCATCCCACATACTCCAATGTAGGAGCACGGGGAGCAGACCCATCGCGTCGGGACTTTGGCCGTCGGTAAGCAATCCGAGAGTTGACTCCAGAAACTAAGGAATTACTCGCCGACGTTACCAGGTTGGACCGCGTAGAGGTATCCCAACTCCCCACCCCTGTTAGTTTATAGCCTGAATAAACCCATTGAAAATTTCACTGGAAATAGGAATAACACGAGTAAAACCGAGGGTGTCTGTTAATAAATACATCATTTACAGCAATTTCATAGAATTACTTGGAGGTTTGATAGAACTGAAAAAGAAACATCCACCACCACGGCTATCGGAAACAAGGATCAGATCAGAAGTTATCAGGGGTAAATATGATTTTCAACTGGTGTAAAAAATTAAGTACCTATACTAGTCGCCAACAAGGCTGGCTCACGCTGACGTAAAATGAAGTTGAGATAGAGGTCATAGTGGTGAAAGCATTATTTAGCTAGAGCTTATGATACCGGGTGATAGCTGTAGGCTGTCCAGGTTCTGTACTGTATGTACCCCAAGCAAGCAGAGGTCAGAGAGCGCTGAGGTAGTCACATTCAACAATATCATGCCGTCACAGATGAAAAGGTTCAGAGTAGTATTCGGGCAGGAAAAAAAATTCATCCACTCTTTACGTATTGGGGAAAATTTTTTTCAAGATTTTATCTACCACTTATATTAATATGTGTATGCCTAAATGTGCTTACATGCCTTTCTAGTATTAAGCGTCTCTGGAGCTAGACCGCGGACAAACACACAGACGGAAAGACGGACTTTCCGAAACTTTATCATGTCAAAGTTATCTATATCATTTATGGGTAACTGAACCTTAAAAAATACTCGGCTCTGTTTCACGAGTTTCCCCCTTTGGTAGGTTTCGTCACTAAAGGGAGATTTTACTTATGATTATGAGAGTTTGTATTTTATCAGAGTACCAAGACGTCCAACTGGCTGACTTGGAGATTCTGGGCACCCTGGGTGTCGGCGGTTTCGGGCGCGTCGAACTAGTGAGGTATAAACCCAGTCCGACGACCACGTTCGCTCTCAAATGCCTCAAGAAAATTGATATGGTGCAGTTACAACAACAAGAAAACGCTTATAATGAGAAGCACATTATGAATGCCTGTAACAGCGAGTTTATATGCAAGTATGTATATTTTCTCGCGTGTGAGACTGTTTTGCTTCACTTATAATTGTATTTGGTTGATGGATGTCATGTCTTCTGTTTATACATCCGTATAAGTGATATTAAGTACAAGTTCCAATTTCTAATTATCACTTAATTAATTTTAATTATTATATGTGATAATAATTCGCTTCCTCTAAATGCTGAAATACAGTTATTCAGACAGAGAAACCGTTTTTAATATGTAATGCAACTTTTCAGACTTTATCGGACATTCAAGGACAGCAAATATATATACTTCTTAATGGAACCAGTATTGGGTGGAGACGTGTGGACAATACTGCAGAAGCGCAAGTTCTTTACAGAGGCCGAAGCACGCTTCATGATGGCCTGCGTGGTTGAGGCGTTCCACTATTTGCACTCTAAAGATATCATATATCGAGATCTAAAACCGGAGAATTTGATGATGGATAAAGAGGGCTATGTTAAATTGGTAATGATCGAGATTTGACTTTAACTGTTTGCTATTGAACTAATCGAACCGCCGTTTCTGTTTTCCTATGCTACAATTTTATTTTGTAAGTACTAATAAAAAATCGTGTTTTAGGTTGATTTCGGTTTTGCTAAACGAGTTAGCCCCAGTACCAAAACGTGGACATTTGCTGGGACACCAGAATACGTTGCGCCTGAAATTGTAGTTAATAAGGTATGTAACAACATAATTTGGGATCCTTAATTTAGAGAGGTAAGGTACAGCGGTGCGAATCCGCTCAAATCGGAGCAGCCCGTCTGGGAAGAACCTCCACCTTACAGAAGATCGTAGCCAAATAGCATTAGTCTCGGCCATGTTGTGTTCCTACAGTGAGTAAGGTCTCCAGAGCTCCACATTTTACAGTGTCAGCAACGCGCGTGTGATACCCCCGGTATTGTAAGCGTATGGCCGGGCCGTATGCTTGTTTGCCGCCTTGATGGTGTATAAAAATTACGCTACATGTATTGAAATTTAATATAGGGACACGATCGTGCCGTGGATTGCTGGGCGTTAGGAGTATTTGTGCACGAGTTACTTGTGGGTAGACCGCCGTTCCGTGCACCCGGTGGCGACCACATGAAGACTTACACACTAATTCTGAAGGGAATCGACGCTGTAACTTTCCATAAACGACTTTCCAACTCTGCTAAGCTACTGATTACCAAGCTGTGCCGTCCCGTGCCCGCTGAGCGACTTGGCTACCTTAAGAACGGAATTATGGATGTTAAGAATCACAAGTAAGATTTTCAATTTTATATGGTTTACCTTTTGAATTAAAGAAAAAAATGCACCATGGGCTCATAAGGGTGTCACGGGCTTACATGATAAAAAGATTGACAAACACTTTTAATGCAATAGATATCTGTTTTCTTATTTATCATATGACTAGAATGGGAAACAGTCAAAATGGTGAAGGTTGTTTCTTTATTTCCACAATAACATTGAAAAATATATATTCGTAATCGTATAATAAGTACGTAATTAAACCTAAACATTGACCTATTTTTAAAAGCAGATTAAAGAGATAACTTTATAATAATACAGAATTATACAACCAAAAATTATGCACTTATTTAATTAATGATATAAATTATACTGTCAATTTATACTACGCCAAGTGCTCCCAAAGTACGCTAAGCTTGCGGGTGGATACGTCTGTGATCATACCAAGACAATTTTTTTTTGTACATATGATACAAATCGTACTTATTATACTTAAGTCCAACTTATAGAAAATGCCCACACAAGACAAACACAATGTTCGCGGGATTCGAACCCGCTCGCCCAGGGCCACCTATTATTATTATTTATTTATTTTATTGTACTAAATGTATTTCTTAAAATTACATATAGTTTATTTTTGGACATTTTCGAGACATCTGTTATCTGATACATAAATTATATTATGTCTTGTAATTAGCAAAATAAACAATAAAAGTAAGTTTTATCATTTTTGATAAAACCATGGAAATGCCGAAATTATCGATAACGTTGACACAGGATTTTTTTCAATTTATTGTTACAAAGCTTGTAGTAGAACTTAGATTCTACCTCTAACTGATGATTTGCTGTACTAATTAACATACGTTTGTCATCATCGGGTCTAGTCCACCACATTGAAGCTCATTGACGTCCAGAAACGAAAATACAACTTGTCAAAGAACTCATAACGAATTTATTCAAAAAGCTGAGTTGGAAGAATTAAAATGAATCGTTAAATGCTCATCACCTGGCACAACCATATATTTTATTAAAAGGTTTTCTTCTATCTTTTAGGTGGTTCCTTGGCTTCGATTGGGCCGCTCTGAAGGATCGGAAGTTGGAAGCGCCAGTAAAACAACCTGTTGCCAACAATTGGGACCTGTCTAACTTTGAGAGTTACCCGAATAAAGATAAAATGCCGCCAGATGAGACCTCCGGATGGGACATTGATTTCTAAGGGACCATGGACTCCTATGGCTCCATGGGCTACGGTGAACATAGTTAGCCATTCGCGCTTACCGTTAGATGACCAGTTTACGCCTTTACGCCAGCCATAAAAAATAAGCCGGTGTGTAATAACAACACACAACATCACAAATGAACATTTTGTTTTTGAAAAATGCTCAATCTATAAAGAAAAGTTCCATGCCAATATTCAAACAAATATTCTTATGTGAAGTTGTATGTAGGTACCACTTGCGATAAACTTTATCCGATTTTCAAGAGCCTTGTTTATATACTTATTAATGTAGTACTTATTATTCTTTCAAATAGGCCTATTACTTACTTTTAATCACTCGTTTTTTTTTCTACTTCATTTCAGACGACAGAATTTTACCAAATTTTCTGTCTGACCAAAATAAAGTTGCACTTGTGACTTATAATATCTATTCATTTTATTAACTACCTACTTAATACGAGATCCATGGAGGTCGCTGCCCTGTGGACTCTGATCACCCCCTGGGGAATTACATGCGTTGCGTCGCCTGTGTGTATACGAGTATTATCTGCCAGAATATTTCCGGTTCATTGAGCGAGTAATATTTTGAGTAAATTCTATTATCGGTATATTATTAATTTTATCTAAGGAAAGTCCCTGAAGAATATCACGGTGTCCTTAAGTAATTAAGTTCTTATCATAACATCGATAAAGGTAATTAAAATACACTCGTAGACCTGTTTGTATATAGTTTTATTTTTGATTAAAATACATTTTAAGAAAATCATGTTATTTTTTTATGACGTTTTTGTATCCTCGTTAGTATTTAAGAAAATATGGGTAGGTACTTACTTATTTGAACTATCTTCGAAAGAAAAGGTTCGAGGACTTTGATGGCATCGTTGTGGGTGGCAACTTGGCAAGGCAACCCAAGCCAGTAATTGGGTTTATTAAAAAATTTCGAGCTCCTCCGGGCTTCAATGGGCACGTTAAGCTGGCGGTCCTGCCTGATGCCGATATATAATACTTAGTCGTTACACCGATGATGTAAACAAAGTTTCAAATGAAATGATTGAGAATTTCCTCGACCTCCATAGCTGGATTATGCACGAAAGTGCACTAGAAAAACAACCTGTTTCAATACTTTCAATAAACTAAATTGTAATGCGGCAAGCGGGTCGGTCACCGCCTCACCGCTTCCTCAGGCAAGCAGTACATGAGGAGCGGGTATGGCGACCGACACGCTACCATGACGCGCTGAGGCGCTGAGCTACCTTCAATTTAGTGTCGATTGTATGTCGGGCACGGCACTACGCGCGCGCTCTCTCTCTATTTACCACGTCCGATGCCCACCTAATGTGTATCGCATAAAAATAATAACAATGTCGTTTATGCACCGCAAACACAATAAGAAATGCATAATATTGAAGCATGTTTGCATAGCAATGAGTGAATTGTGAGTTTAAAACGTGAATATTTTAAAAATAAGCGAAGACGTTCACTGTTTTTGGTGAGTTGTGTGAATATGCATTACTTATAATATATTAGTTTTATTGTTGAATTATAAAAATGTTATCCAACAACTATTTCTAGCATTATGGTTTGATAAAATATGCGTTGCTAGTGTTGTACCTTATAATTTATAATGAGATGAGACATGCATGCATTTAACATTAAATAGTGAGTAATGTAGTTGAGTGACTGATTAGCTGCAATATCAGATGAGTATCATCTCTATTTAGTTTGTGAATATCAGGGAACACTTCCTCATAGTCTAAAGAGGTACCTAATAGGGACAGCCTACGATTGTTAATCGTGGGAACAACCAAGTTGTTAAAGTTAGACTGTAATCTATATATATAAAAATGAAACCCGTTTTCCGTTGTCACGACATAACATGAAAACGGCTTGACCGATTTGGCTGATTTTTTTTTGTAGTTTTCTAATACTCTGTACAAGGTTCTTACGGAAAAAAATATTAAGAAAAGGGGTAGGGTAGGGGTAGGGTAGGGGTAGGGTAGGGGTAGGGTAGGGGTAGGGTAGGGGTAGGGTAGGGTAGTGCCTCTAAGGCAAAACAAAGTTTGCCGGGTCAGCTAGTTATTTATATAACTGCTAGTTTAAGTTGAATCATTTCAATTTACATGAAAATAACATGTAACTGTAACTATAGGTACAGCATCGTACAAAAGGCTTACAGCTTATTATAGTACCTACTTATTCTTATCAATAAGAATAGCAAACTTGAAAATTGCGAAAAGTCCCACATAAAATTTCACCCCCTCTTTTAAGGGCTTGGCGGCAGATTTAAAAAAAAAATGATGCACAATTTGTTTGTTAGTCACAAATAGTCCGCATACCAATTTTTAGCTTTCTACCTCGAAAATTGCGGAATGCTCCATACAAACTTCCACGTCCCATTTTAGGGAAGTGAGGGGTTAGAATGAGACAAAAAGTAGCCTATGTCACTCTCCATCCCTTCAACTATCTCCACTTAAAAAATCACGTCAATTCGTTGCTCCGTTTTGCCGTGAAAGACAAACAAACAGACACACACACTTTCCCATTTATAATATTAGTATGGATGATTTAATTAATGAAGACTTGAACAATTTAAAAAAATATATAAGAAAAATATCACCTCCCCGCTGCCCCAAGTTTTCTTTCAAAAATATTTTAAAGATAAGAATGGCTAGTTGCCAAACAACTATGAAAAACAATCATAAATTGAACGAAAATGTTAAAGTGACAACATATGCCGCTGACTGTACACAAGAATGTCTGAATAAATCAGGAAATACTGAAAATAGCTATATTAATATCTACTAATGGTATTTAGACACATAACGATGGTCCCGACTCCCGACGAATAAACGTGCAAGAAGGATGTAAGTACTGGAGAGCTCTTGCACGTTTTTTCGATGGGACACAAGTTACACACTACATATGAGGAGGTAGGTATTAGCAAAAGTGTCACAGATATTATAATAATTACGGTATAGTGTGCTATATTGTGTGGAGAACAGCGCTACAGTTTTAATTTCACTATTACACGAAAATATAACTACGAAACCTCAAAATAGCGTTATTCGTAGGTGAGTACCATAAGTGCACTATTTCATGAAAATATAACTATGGAAATCTAAAAAAAAACGGGCAAATCTTGGGTTCCGTACTACGCTGTGCTTGTTTTCAGATGAGTACAATCCCATATTCTATGACATTTGTAAGTTTTCATCAAAGAAAATTTATTTTACAAGTTCGTCGACAATTACTCGGTAATAAGTAGAGCGAGCCTACTTAACCGTAATAGTTTTCATTGAAGGTTCAGCATTTGAACTACTCCCATGATATTTTTTTTCAAATTTCTAAACACAAGACTTTTGGAGATAGAGGGGGGGGGGCACAGTGCAAAACGAAAATTGACACTATAAATGTAAATAATTCCGAAACGGATCATTGTATCGAAAAATGATCTTCCCACACCCTCAATGTTTTGAAGAGCTAGACCTATTTAACGATACCCCACAAAATGGGGTGAGCGCGAAAAAAAAATTCATTTTTACTTTACATGTAAGTGCCTCCCTTACATGTAAAGTAAAAATGAATTGAAAAAAAAACATTTTTACATTTATACTTTACATGTAAAGGACTTACATGTACCTAGTCAGGTCATAAGTTCTGTCACATGTTTAATATGAAATAATTGAGACATGTTTATTATATATGTAACCATTTTTATACCAAAATGAACTTAATAAAACATAGATTCTTATGGTAATAAAGTTTATTCAAAATGACCCCCGCGATTTTGAATACAGGCCTTCAATCTGCGCGGCCAGTCGTCTATCGCAGCACGAACGAGGTCCATATCAATATCGGCCGCTGCCTTAATCAAGGATGCCTTGAGTGACTCCAAATCAGGATGAGGCTTTGAGCAGGCCTTTTCCTCCAAGTGTTGCCATATCTTGTAATCTAACGGACTCAAATCTGGACTGGAGGAAGGCCAGTCTTCGTGCCGGATGAAGTCGATTTCACGCGCCGCCAGCCAGTCTTGTGTGCTTTTCGCTCTATGAACTGGCGCAGAATCTTGTTGGAATACCCAGTGCCTGTTATTGAACATGGTATGAGAAACAGGTTCCACAAGGTTCGTGAGGACTGTATTTTGATAGACAACTGCATTCGATTTTACGCCTTTCTCACAAAAATAAACCTCAGTTAAGCCCCAATAAGAAATTCCCAACCAAACCATGAGCGAGGAAGGAAAATGACCTCGTTGGACTCGCGGAATACGGTTGCTCGCTTCTTCACTGCTGTGTGCGTACACCTTATCATTTTGTTTGTTGTAGCTCTCTTCCACGTTAAAAATTTTTTCATCCGAAAAAAGAATTTCCCGATGCTTTTTTCCCGCGTACCGCTTCAACAAAGCGCGGCATCTCTTCAGTCTCAGGTCCATTAAACGAGCGTCCAAACGATGTCTTGTTTTTCTTCGATATGCCCGAAGCCCTAAGTCTTCATTTAACACCCTTTTCACCGTGGTTCTGCTTAACCCCATCGGAAGGGCCAACAGTTTCTACTTACGTATGGGATTTCTTTGAATTCGCGCCTTCACAGCTTTTATCACTGCTGGAGTCCTAACAGAGCGAGGGCGACCACTTCTTGACCTGTCATCTACACTAGAGTCTTCATTGTATCGTTTGATAGAACGATAAACGAATCTTTTGGTCAAATTTAAATTTTTCAGTATGACGAAAATCTGTATTGGCGCGTAACCGCAACGATGCAACGCAATTACCGCCACACGGTCTTCTTTAAGTGTCCACTCCATATTTAAAATTGAGTAAAATTCTAAAAAGTACACATTTTTATTTTCATGAAAAATTCGAAATTCGAATTCAATAATCTTTTTTGTAGCCAGCATTCTAAATTCAAAAGTTTTAATTGTGTGACAGAACTTATGACCGACTATGTATATAATCCCCAAAAAATTTATATTTTTTTTAATTTTGTTCTAGCATTTGTTATCATTGATAATATGTGTATAACATTCTATACATCGATAGACCGCGGACGGACAGACAGACAGACAGACGGACATGGCGAAACAATAAGGGTTTTTTTGTAGTTTACTACGGAACCCTAAAAAGGTTATTTAGAGACTAGTAAATCCCTCGCAACTTCGTTTCCGTATATCTCGCTTTCCCGTGGGAATTTTGAAAAATCCTTTCTTAGTGCTCCCCTACGTTATAAAAGGAACCCCTGTGCAAAATTTCAAGTTTCTAACCCATAAAGTGCCCTGCGTTGATATGTCAGTCAGTCAGTCAGTCAGTCAGTCAGTCAGTCAGTCAGCTTCTCCTTTTATATATATAGACTAGAGAAACCCGCGCAACTTCGTTTGCGTTTATCCCGCTTTCCCGTGGGAATTTCAAAAAATCCTTTCATAACGGTTGCCTACATCACACACCCAAATTTCAGGTCTCTACGGTCAAGACAAAACATTTTCATATGTATACATGATTATTTTTCTATTTAAATACTTCTAATTACAATCTTTGAAGTTGGGCGTTTATGAAATAGGCTAACCCGACCGGTGAAACTCTTACAGAATATTGACGTGAAGCAGCAATGCATTTCGTTCGGAGTGAAATATCCGAAATTCTTGTTTGTCACCTTTGTTGTATAAAAAAAAATCTAACTCCTTCCTTATACTATTTCTCGCTATATATCCTGTCTTTTCCTGATAAAGGTCGGCAACGGGTCAGGGACCCTAGAATCTATGTGCTCCATAGTCGACGGTAATCACCTAATATCAAATGATCCATATTCCTGAGCTTGTTTTCCAACCACTTCCGTAAAAAAAATGTATAAGTATATGGGTATTTCAATACCTACAACCTCAGCCTACAACCATCCCTACAACAACACTACGAAATAATAGAGCGAGTCGACGTAATGATATTTGATATAAGTGAGAAAGAGACAATATCAATATGCCATTTAACCATTGACCCCTGTCAAATATAAAAATTAATATTTAATTACTTACTGTTTATTATCGATGAATATGATTCAGTCCGCTTTATACATAGTTAGAATTTTAGCTGTTTTTCCGAGATCACAAACAGAATAAATAGTACGAAGAACTACGACGACATTATGAAATCATTTTGTTTGAATATATTCACAATTTATAAAAATATTACATGACAGATGACATACTTCACTTCACGAATGTGTCAAAATGAAATGTAATTGAAATCAAAAGCAATAAGGAATATGAGTATTGATATCAAATCGAAGAAAATTACCCACAAAATACATATTTTTCAAGAATTTCAATAAAATAAGAATCACGTCTTCCATCAATTCTCTTAAACAATTTTTATGCAAAATTTGAAGTAGATTGGACCAAGGAATCAAGTTGTCCCATAGTAACTTTTCGAAAAATCCTTTCTTATCGGACGCCTACGTCATATAATAGGTCCACCTGCCAAGTTTCAGATTTTTACGATGAGAGGTTTAGGCTGTGCGTTGATTCTCAGTCAGTCAGTCAGTCAGTCAGTCAGGACAAAGCATTTTATATATATAGATAAGTAGTCAGTTGCTATAAAATTTACTCTTATGTCAAATTATAGTACCTGAAGTCAAGTTTCCGTATATCATCGCACATGCCTGTAATAACTTTATAATAAGTAAGTTTATTAGGATAATAATATATGTATAATGAATTATCATTATTTAATAGTAAAGCCTTAAATAAATTTTATGTGAACACATTTTTTTACGGACTAATCATCGCTCAGCCTAAACTCGGACCTAGCGATGAAATGCACAGACACTATGCTACAGTAGTACAGTGTTACTTATTGATCTAAATAAGAGATAAGACGGATTTTTTTAATTCCGACTTGTATGCGTGTAAAAGAAGAAACATCCCGCCCGACTGACTGACCCAGCCTAAACCCGTTTTACATAGAGAGCTGATTTTGCACAGAGGCACTTATTAATTATTTCCAGCCAGGAAAAAAAATTAACGCATTTTTCTAATGGTAATTCCACATGCAATCACAAGGCACTTGTCACTTTTTTTTTCTTTAATAGTTTGACAGTGACTGCTATAATTTAATGTAGGTATCATTAACTTTAAAATGTGTCTCAGAAACTGGCTGTAATCCTATCCTACTAATATAATAAAGGCGAAAGTTTGTGTGTACATGTTTGTTACTTCTTAACGCTCAAATTTTTATGATATTTGGTACGTAGGTAGTTGATACCTTGGATTAACACATAGGATACTTTTTATCCCGAAAAGTACGCGATTTTCGTACGATTTAATCAAACATCTGATATGGATGGCGCTAATATGCCTAAAATTAAAGTGCTGAGCACACCGCATGCAGCGCAGCACAGCGCGTTGCAGCTTATGGCGTTATATATGGGCGCGTCGTGCGTTTGGTGTGCCCTTTCTCATAATATTGCATAGATTAAGGGCTGACCACACCGCATGCAGCGCAGCATAGCGCGTTGCAGCTTATGGCGTTGTAATCTATGCAATATTATGAGAAAGGGCACACCAAACGCGCGACGCTTAGCTGCGCAGCGCTGTACATCGTACGTTTGGTGTGTCCTTTCTCATAATATTGCATAGATTACAACGCCATAGGCTGCAACGCACTGTGCTGCGCTGCGATGCGCTGCATGCGGTGTAACACCGCGGGCAGCATCTAGTTCTAAATAAATTAATTAATTAGTACATCCTTAACTTAAAGGTTCCATTTAATATGGACAAAGAATAAAGTAGAATTCTTCGAAATTACCACGGTTTCTATTCGGGTATGTAATAATATGTATATCAGGAATATTCAGTTTTGAGTTAAGTTGGATCTTTCTTTTTTAAAGACCGGATGTTACATTTTGATTTATACTTACATAGAGATTAAATTTGTAATGTGTTAGTCGAATCCTGAAACAGCGGATGCGTAATCCGTACACACACAGATACATATCGTACAGAGGCGGTTCATTGAACAGCGAATGCTAAGCATCAACGCGTCCAATACTAATCCACACATTGGCTGTGTCGGCGCCAACATTGGTGCCATTATGACCTACATGTAAAAGCGTAATTAAGTATTCACAACCCGTTTATACTAACGTTAATCAGGGTCTATACGGTACAGACAACCAACTCTTGTAACAGGATTATTTTAGCCTTCCCTGTATTATTAACTAGCTGACCCGGCGAACTTCGTATCGCCTAAAGAACCTTCATGCTGAATTTCATTCGAATAACTTCAAAACGGCAAAGTTTCATACTAACTTTGCACCCCCGTTTAACCCCCTAAGGGATAATTTTTGAGAAAAATATTTTACTCGTGTTTCTTGCCTTTCAATAAAGAACCTTCATGCTGAATTTCATTCGAATAACTCCAAAAACGCCAAAGTTTCATACTAACTTTACACCCCCGTTTAACCCCCTAAGGGATGATTTTTGAGAAAAATATTTTACTCGTATTTCATGCCTTTCAATAAAGAACCTTCATGCTGAATTTCATTCGAATAACTTCAAAAACGGCAAAGTTTCATACTAACTTTGCACCCCCGTTTAACCCCCTAAGGGATGATTTTTGAGAAAAATATTGTACTCGTATTTCATGCCTTTCAATAAAGAACCTTCATGCTGAATTTCATTCGAATAACTTCAAAAACGGCAAAGTTTCATACTAACTTTACACCCCCGTTTAACCCCCTAAGGGATGATTTTTGAGAAAAATATTTTACTCATAGTTTCATGCTTTTCAATAAAGAACCTTAATGCTGAATTTCATTTAAATAACTTCAAAAACCCCAAAGTTTCATACTAACTTTGCGCCCCCGTTTAATCCCATAAGGGATGATTTTTGAGAAAAATATTATACTCGTGTTTCATGCCTTTCAATAAAGAACCTTCACGTTGAATTTCATTCGAATAACTTCAAAAACGGCAACGTTTCATACTAACAACTTTGCCCCCCTGTTTAACCCCCTAAGGGATGAATTTTGAAAAAAATATTTTACTCAAGTTTCATGCTTTTCAATAAAGAACCTTCATGCTGAATTTCATTCGAATAACTTCAAAAACGGCAAAGTTTCATACTAACTTTGCACCCCCGTTTTACCCCTTAGGGGATGAATTTCCAAAAATCCTTTCTTAGTGAGCACTTATGCCCCAAAAGGAACCCCCATGCAAAATTTGAGACTCCTGGCACTTGTAGTTTCGGAGATTTCGTGATGAATCAGTCAGTGATTTTCTCTTTTATAAATATAGACTAGAGAAACCCGCGCAACTTCGTTTGCGTTTATCCCGCTTTCCAGTGGGAATTTCAAAAAATCCTTTCATAACGGTTGCCTACATCACACATCCAAATTTCAGGTCTCTACGGTCAAGACAAAACATTTTCATATGTATACATGATTATTTTTCTATATAAATACTTCTCATTACAATCTTTGGAGTGGGCGTTTATGAAATAGGCTAGCCCGACCGGTGAAGTACCACCCTTATATAGAATATTGACGTGCCATATAAGAATATTTGCCACCTTTGTTGTATAAAAAAAATCTAACTCCTTCCTTATACTATTTCTCGCTATATATCCTGTCTTTTCCTGTTATACGGCGGTCGGCAACGGGTCGGACCCTAGAATCTATGTGCTCCATAGTCGATGGTAATCACCTAATATCAAATGATCCATATTCCTGAGCTTGTTTTCCAACCACTTCCGTAAAAAAAAAGTATAAGTATATGGGTATTTCAATACCTACAACCTCAGCCTACAACCATCCCTACAACAACACTACGAAATAATAGAGCGATTCGACGTAATGATATTTCCTATAAGTGTGAAAGAGACAATATCAATATGCCATTTAACCATTGACCAATTTAACTTGACCCCTGTCAAATATTATAAAATGTAATATTTAATTACTTACTGTTTAATATCGATGAATATGATTCAGTCCGCTTTATACATAGTTAGAATTTTAGCTGTTTTTCCGAGATCACAAACAGAATAAATAGTACGAAGACCTACGACGACATTATGAAATCATTTTGTTTGAATATTCACAATTTATAAAAATATTACATGACAGATGACATACTTCACTTCACGAATGTGTCAAAATGAAATGTAATTGAAATCAAAAGCACTAAGGAGTATGAGTATTGATATCAAATCGAAGAAAACTACCCACAAAATACATATTTTTCAAGAATTTCAATAAAATAAGAATCATGTCTTCCATCAATTCTCTTAAACAATTTTTATGCAAAATTTGAAGAGATGGGACCAAGGAATCAAGTTGTCCCATAGTAACTTTACCCCCCTTTTTTACCCTCTTAGAGTTTGAATTTCGAAAAATCCTTTCTTATCGGACGCCTACGTCTTATAATAGTTCTACCTGCCAAATTTCAGATTTTTACGATGAGCGGTTTAGGCTGTGCGTTGATTCTCAGTCAGTCAGTCAGTCAGTCAGTCAGTCAGGACAAAGCATTTTATAAATATAGATTACGTCACCCGTATTAATCACTGTTTCGTATTGAGCTTGTGGGCAATTCACGTAACAAGAACCGATTCTAGTTCGATTCAACGACGCTCGCTGTCCCGTTCAATTCCTATTTTGTTTGAGTGAGACGGCGAGTGTCGTTGAATGGAACTAGAATCGGTTCTTTACATGAATTGTTGTTAGAATGTTCATTCTAAATAAAGCATCATCATCTCCTGACGCCTGGATATAGACTAAACACGTCCAGTACGACCGGTTGACAGCGGCCAGCATCCAGCGGCTTCCTTCGACTTTCTGAACAAATATCATTACTAAAATATTCGTCATCATTATTAATATGTTTCTACATATTGTACCCATTAGATCCAGCCATTCTTATTAATGTATTAGGACATTATTTGAAAAAAAAAATTATTATTCCCCTTTCAAGGAAATTTACAGGAATAATTTGTATAATCAGGCTTACACGTATGTACCTACTGAAATACTTAAATATTTTAAAAGAATCTTATTATTGGATAGAAAGCAACATGAGGTTAGGTCTACGACGACGGTATAAAATATAATATAACTATGATGATGTAAAGGAAAAATAGAGTAACACCATAATTTTATTACTATAGGAAATAACAACATAGTCCTTATCAATAACCTATTCATGTATTTTATTTTATAATATTACATTGTGATTCATTTGTGAATTCATGCAATAAAAATAATGTATTATTCATGGTAAATAACAATAGCACGCAATAAATATTGTAACATATTAATAACATTACGTACATAGTAATAAGTATATTAAACATTAAATTTTCTAGGAAACACATCCATTTTGAGCATGTAACAAAATTCTTCTTATCAAGTAGTCAAAAAAGATTTTTACCTTTGATTTTTTAAGTTAGGTACTCATCAGATTACAATAGTGATTTACAACTTCTTTGGATTGATACTGGTATTTTACATACCTAGCTATATTTTTAAAACTGGTTATATGACCGAAACCAATAGAAATTGGTTTCGGTCATATAACCAGATACCTAGAAAGGTAGATTCTTACTTTACAACTATTACATACAAAACCTGTAATCTTCACTTCATACATAAAACTTCTTTATAAATAAATAAAATAATAAATAATAAATAAATAAATAATAAATAAATAAATATATAGGGACAATTCATACAGATTGAGCTAGCCCCAAAGTAAGTTCAAAACTTGTGTTATGGGATACTAACTCAACGATATTATAAATAAATTAAAAACAGATTTTAGACACCTCTTATTTTTTCCTCTTCCCCTTTATAAGTACTTACTTATATATTTTTGAATAATAAAATAGATTGTGCGATTGAAAGAAGATACGGTAGATAGAACATAAACGTGGAAGTGAAGGCTGATAGCATAGAAGATTGTGTCGACCTCAAATGTGGAAAACACGGCAAGTGAAATATTGAATGGTGAAAGCAGCCTGTTGTAGATAAGGACCGACTAGACTGGTAGTAGAAATCCTGGGGGCGGAATATATAACTAAATTCGAGTTTTAGCAAGCGCTTCCCAAATCCCAAAGAATTCTTTACCAAATTTTAAATCGAAAGATTGCTTCAGTTTCCCCTCTAGGTTGTGGAGGTCTGTAGGCAGTATTAGGCCCTCGCGCGCCCTCTAGTCACTCCAAGTTAAAAAAAATATCTTCACCAATCCCTTAGTTAGGCTTATGTAGCAGTATCCTCATAATTCATAGGGAGGAAACGGGACGGAAAAAAAAGTCTAGAGCTAAATAGGTACACAAACATAGACATGCCGTGCCGTACGTAATAACAGCATGAGTTAAATCAAGCACAAAGATATTATCTAGTAATATTAAAAAATCATCAGTGCGTTAAATGATGCGTTTCTTTCGATGACTATAGAGTTCCATACCGTATTACATGTAGATATTATTTATATACTTATTTATTTATTTATTTTGTAACAAAAATAGCAGTTATTTTTTAGAGTGATGCAGCACTGTAAATTGGTAACTCGTAAATAGGCTGGTTATTCTGAAGCAGTTCCATTATAGTCTATTACGGATGCCGAGTATGCCGACCCCAAAAGATTCGTTTAGGTTGACATCAGCCTTTTTTAATATCTCCTAAAATAGACTCTACACGATTGCATAGTACCTATCCATCTTTCACACACTTCATTTCTTAAATATGTTATAACTATTCGTAGACTGCGCATAAGAGTATCCTCACACATAGAAAGAAAGGAATAGCGCTGATATTGTCTTGAGATATTCAAGTATATATTGATAGGTGATGATGTTGTGCGGCAGGTGGCCAGCCAGAGTGCCATGGAGGCGGTGTGCTCGCCTGGTGATGGCGCCTGTGAAGTCCGCGCCCTGACTGGAGCACTACACTTACTACACATATACTGCGCTTCTGTGTCCACGGCGCTTATATGTTGCTGCGCTCCGCGTCTTTCACACTGGTCAGTTATTAGTGTTGTAGAACTATTTATTCTCTTAATTGAATAATTAACAATAATACCAGTATTTGAAATTTAAACAATTTTGTTATTAAGTTATTGACAATAATATATTTGAACTACATAAAAATTATTTGAACCAACCCATAATTTGACTAGTTTATTTAATTAGGCATAGCAATCGCTGGCGAGGCCAAACGGTGCGAGGAGTGGCGAGTCTCATATTGGGTGCGAACTGGTGCTGTGGTGGGGCCGCAGCCGCCCTACGATCCGATACTGTCCACCTCGTGGCTGGTCTGCTAGCCCCCGCAGCGTGGCTTGCAGCTGCCGCACTTCACGTCGCCCTCTGGACCCGCCGCTCAGCTGCACCCGTACTATATCTAGCAATCTATTGGATTTTATCAACTATCGCCTCCGGAGCTACCTTGTGGCAACTAGTCGCTTCTGAAACTTCGCCAATTAATATTGAAATATACATTCAAGGAATCTCTACCATAACTTCGTTAATCATTTCTACAGTGGATTGTATATGCTTTTATGACGAGGTTAGTATTTCATGTACTTACATGTTTGTTATACAATTTGATATAGTACTTACGGGTATGACATATGAAGTGATCGTAAAGCGTTTATACAATGCTCAAAACATTTGAATGATATCATTGGCGTGTTATTGTTTTGTCACAGCGTCCATAAATATGTACACTATGTATTTTAACTAAAACACAACTAATTACGTAGGTAGGTTTTTTGTTTTGGCTGCATAGGAGCGACCCGGAGTGACTCGCACTTCGGCCTTGGGCTACAACAAAGTTTTAATATTAGCATTCAGGTAGAGCAAGTTCTTCAACAGATTTCAAATAATGTAAAATTCTGAAGTAGGTGCATATGAAATCACAATTAGTTTAGCTTTCTGATATCATGTGATATGATATGGTGCGTAGCACGCATGCATACCGGCTCACAATTAGCTTGGACGGCGAGGCGCGACCGCCGTGATCCGACACTGCGCCTTCCGTCGCTTCCGCTGAGCTAGTCCATTGGTAATAGAAATATAGAGCATCAGTCAGCCGACCTACAAGCTTAACGAATTACCTTCTTTTTTACTGCCATACGGAATTGTTTGCGATAACAAAACTATAGGTAGGCTTAAGGAAGGAAGGAAGGGCATATCACTTAAGGTCGACTGTGACGTGACATCTGAAAGATATGTTAATTATAGGAGACCACGACCTTGAAGAGGTGAATAATAGGTTTCGGAGAGCGATGGAATAGGCTATTTTCTCTTTCACGATTTTTACGAGTTGACATCCGTAGAGCTCCTTATTGTTGGAACTCTGCTTATGACCTCGAAGATTTATGGGCGTAGCGCTATTTATTCTTTTTAGTTTCTCTATCATGACTTTATTGTACATCCTAATAAATTACGAAATGGATTCAATCTAAGATGATGATGTTGAATTAGCTATTTTTACTTATTGAATAATGTTATCGTGAAGTAAGATACTAATGCGATGCGAGTCAACAAAGCATTAATGGACTAGCTAGGATAATACGGATGCACAAATGTGAAACTGTAGAACTAGCGCTGACTCAGAGCTCAAGACTTTAAGTTGACGCTTAACTTTTAAACGCAGTCTTAAAACTGTAGCGAATTAACAGACAATGACGAATTGTTCATTATTATTTATACTAGCAGATGGAAACTTATTGTTCCAGTTCCCATTGAATTTTAATAAGTAATTGTTGCATAAAATGTAAGCTGCAGATATTTATTTATTTATGTATTGGTTATTTATGTACTGCATGCTACTGAACAGCAGTACATACATAACAGTTACAGAAGATCGCCGATCGTAGCCAAATAGCATTGGTGTCGGCCGTGTTCCTACGGTGAGTAAGGTATCCAGAGCTCCACTTGGGGGGTTGGGAGTATTGGCAATGCGTGAGTGATACCCACGATATTGCAAGCGTCTATAGGCTACGGTTATGCTTACCATCAGGCGGGCCGTATGCTTGTTTGCCAACTTTGTAGCATAAAAAAAAATATAGAACCAAGCCTTTTATTAAATTATATTTTATCTAATGAGGATCAACCTAAAAGTTACTATATAAGCACGTAAAGCACGTAGGTGCATAAACCATGACAAGAAAACATACCGTTGTATTGTTTATAAGCCCATAAACAGTAGATAGTACAATGACATTGAGTTAATCCTAACAGTTTTTCTTCAATAGATATTAAAACCTTATTAGGTATTCTAAAATTTTTCATTGAAATATTCCAAATGATTACCCGAATTGTACTGCCCTAAAAATAATTACTGTACCTACAGAAGATGGCCAAGTGGGGTTTTTTATTAAGCTTTTCATAAGTTCAAGATAGACTGAAATTTATTTAGATTTAAAATACTTTCTGATTATAATTTAGATATTAAATCATACTTGAAGTTAAATATTAAATTTGGTCATAAAACTGAAAATTTACGTAGGTATCTAATACATTTAATAAATTTTGATTGTATTCAGAAATAAGACCACAAAATAGTTTATAGGGCGACGCCCGCCAGACGCCCGTCGCGTCGCCGTCGTCGGTGAGATGAGACGCTGTTTCAGAATGGCGCCGATGTTCTTGCACGTCGCTTTCATTCCATACATTATTATTACACAATGTACTAAAATGCACTTAAGTTACATGGAAAATAAATTTAATGTTATCGCCATCGACTTATTTTTTAAGCTAGCAGAGTAAAATTATTTTTTTAAGTATTTAGTGGAAATAGCTATTAATTTATGAGTTTGTAATTTCTTCAAAAATAACAAAGTGTAACCTTAATTAATGAGTACCTATAAAAACAAAACATAAAACAATCTTTATTAATATACGATATTATTTCAGGTAACAAAACGATATCGAGGTCATCAAAAATCTCCAACGGAAATCAGAAATATACCATACAAACACCACGAGTCTCATTTCTATTCAAAAATTACATTTTTCTGGTTGAATTCGCTTTTGTATAAGGGATATGTGGATCCTTTGGAAGAGGACGATTTAGGAGAATTGCCCGATAATGAGAAGTCGATTGTGTTCTATGAAAAATTTAAGGGAATATACAACCATCAAAAGGTAGATCGTATTTCAACCTACATTAATTATAGTTATTAGACATTTTTTTAATAGAATTTTAGAAAAATGCAAAATCAAAATTAGCATTAGCTTTTTTTTATCTTAGCTGTGATTCAGATGTGTTTTTCTTTTGTTTTTCCTAGACGATAGGTGGGTCCAATTTTTTTAATTTTTTTTTGTTTATATTTTTAATGCCAGGATCATTTCAATTTCAGGACACAAAAACGGATAAATGCCGTCCAAACATATGGGGATGTTATGCCCGCGTGATATGGCCCAACTTTTATATTGCGGGTGTTTTAAAATTGTTTGGTGATCTGATAAGTGTAGTGCCGCCGTTAGGATTAGCTATTATTATTGCATTTATAGAGGGCGCCGTAAGTCCCAATGATGGGAAACAAGTGAGCATTAGTGTTTTTTTCAGTAATGGCCACATTATGTTATTTATAGTTACATTAGCGCTCATAACTCAAGCAATATTATCACAGAATTCCACCCATTTGGTCACAGTGGAAGGTACAAGACTGAAGACAGGTTTACAGGTATAACATTTTTCGTTATCCTTGGATTTAAAACTTGCTTATTAATTTTATTATGCTAACAATGACCTCCATTCTAAACCGATGTGTCGTAAAACCTGAAAGTAGATAGGGGTTTTTATAATCGGTTAGAATGAATCGTCGATAAAAGGTATTAGTGCCACTAATTGCAACTTTTTAATCATGCATCTTTTCAGGGTATGTTATATGACAAATGCATGCGACTCGCTCCGTGGTCTTCGACGGACAATGATGATGATGAGGAATCTCCTTTATTGCGTGTCCCTGAGGATACGCCATTCACACCGTCCGGCGTCCTCACAAATCTTATGTCACAAGACACCTATAACATTATGTCATGTGTTTGGATTTGCCATTACGTTTGGGCTATACCTTTGAAGGTACTGGTCTCCGTAGATATGATCAATATTTAAGCATCGTTATGATACAATGTGAATGTTGTAAATAAATGTAATAACATTTCAGGTAGCAGTCATATTATACTTATTGTATACAAAATTAGGAATAAGTGCGATAATAGGAACTGTAATCAGTGTGTCATTTATAACTCCCCTTCAATTTTATATTGGAAAGAAACTGTCTGATAATTCCAAAGATATCGCAAAGTGCACTGATCACAGAGTGTCCAAAATCACTGAGATATTACAAGGGATAAACGTAATAAAGCTTTATGTATGGGAAGATCTGTTTAACGAGAAAATATTGAATCTTAGAGAAGTGGAACTGAAACTGTTAAACAAAGATTCAATTTATTGGAGTTTTTTGAGTAAGTGCGAGTAGCTAACCTATTTTGCACTGAGATCAAACATTTCAATATAAATAATATATGTGCACGTTTCTTTTTCAGCATTTACAACACAAATTTCTACTATTTTAGTCACTGTAATCACATTTACTGTGTGTTATTTTTTGGAAAGCGGGAAAATATTGACAACGGTGAACGTTTTCGCGGCATTGGCACTGTTTAATCAGCTGGCAGTGCCGCTTCTTATACTACCTGTTACTGTCCTCATCGTTATTCAAGCAATGGTAAATTGACATAAGATATTATGTTCATCTATTAAATTTTCCTCACATTCGTTGACGTAACACTACCAGTAAATAAAGGATGCAACTTTTTTAGGTCAGCACGAAAAGGATTGACGACTTTTTAAATCTGCCGGATTCGTGTAACAATCTAAGGGAAAATATCAATGATGATTTGGGTAGAAAAGCATCTGATCCATTCAATGACGCTTTCGTAAATGAAATACCGGAGGAGCCATTAGCTGCTGAGTCTGGGGAACAAGAGTCATTGGATGTAGATGACCAATTCTCAGACGATGAAATCGGGACATACGGACAAGAATATATGATTAAATTTAGAAATGCAGCGTTCTCATGGGGTATTAAGAATGCAGGATTACTAGAAGTCGATGATTTAGATATACCTGCAGGTGCGTGCAAAATTATTGTTTTAATTAACATTATTGCAACAAATACATTTATTTACCTATAATCAGATAAGATAATATGGATAATTCAACGTATTCGATTGTCCTAAAGCTATTAATAATAGCATACGTACGCACAGATTTAAATCTACAAAACGTCACTGGCGGACTCTGATAACGAGTTAATTAAAATAATATGAACCTTTCATTCTTATTGATTTGTTTAACGCATTTTTTTTGCAATAATTATTATTAGCCTAAACTGTCATATGAGTTCCATATATCTATACTTCTATACTAATATTATAAAGAGGTAAAGTTTGTGTATTTGTTAAATTGTAACTGGTAATCTCGGGATCTACTGAACCGATTTTAAAAATCTTTCTCGGGATCTACTGAACCGATTTTAAAAATTCTTTCACCAATAGAAAGCCACATTATTGCTGAGTGTCATAGGTTAAATAAAAAACCAAAAAATAAAAAGGCTTTTAACATTATGCCCAACGAAGTGGGCACGGGTCAGCTAGTCATGGATATAAAGAAAGGGTTTGGTCGTGAAAATTCACCTCGCTTGGTCGCATGTGATATATGACAACAAAAAGAACCGGTTTTATAAAATACTAGTGAAACCCGCGCAACTTCGTTTGCGTGACTTTATTTATGCACAGTAGTCCTATTATTCCCGTTCCCGTACCCTATGTGTTATTCCAGGTTATAGTCTACCCGTGTACCAAATTTCTTTAAAACCCGTTCAGTAGTTTTTGCGTGAAAGAGCAAAAAACATCCATACATACATCCTCACAAACATTCGCCTTTATAATATTAGTAGGAAGGTTACTATCCTTCCTGCTAATTCTTTTACAATATCCACATATTTATCTGCGTTTTCCAAAGTTCTGAAATATAGTTTTAACGAAAAAAGTACTGAATGGTATCGTCCTAAGTTTCCGTCCCAAGTGATCTAAATATATTTTTTTAATTGTAGGTAAACTGATAATGGTAGTGGGCTCCACGGGTGCAGGTAAAACTTCACTGCTGTCTGCGATAGTCGGGGAGATGTATCTTGAGCGTGGCGACGCTCAATACCACGGGTAAGTTATATCTATCAATGTTTCAACGGGTAATAACAATTTCATCTAGTGAACTGAACAAAGAAATTCTTCATCATACGAAACACGCATATGAAGCATTTTACTCTGTTTTACTTAGCTAGTATTGTACAGTTAAGGGTTTATAACCACTTCAAACTCTTTGCACTTACCACCATTCTGATGACGCAATTTCACCTAAATCTTACTGCAAATTTTTACATATGCAGTTTATTTTTTCGATAATCGTTTTTAGATCGCGATAGTAAAACGTTTCATTTATCAGTGCATTTTAAGTACTTTTGTTAGTACTATAATATTATACAGGATGTGAAAAAAGCGATAACTAAAACAAGGCCGAATTTAGCATTAGGTAATACAGGAATAAGAAGTTTAGTTTTACAGGCTTAGTTTAGTTTAGTTTATACAGTTGTTTTAATTAGAATGCTGCAAACTCGTAAACTTGTTCATCTTTATGTAAAGTCGCCTCAGCTCTCTTAACTTCGTTTTACTAAAGCTTAGCTCAGTCCACAACCGGCTTTATCGTTCAACATAGCAAAGTCGTTTATATTTTAAACAGGTGCTTCAATTTCTGTCCTCAATCTTATTAATCTATGTCATGGCCACCAAAGGTTTTGATTGATCATTTTATCTCTCTGTTTGTTATTAAAAGAACCGGACGAATGAAGTAAATATTTTTGCATTCCCAGTGGCATTGTGCCATCAAATCTAAAATGTTTTTGACGTAAAGCATAACACAGATATGTGCAATAATGTGCATACCGTGTCTAAATGACACTGCATTCCGCGTAACTACTATATCGCTTATTTAATTATAATTAATGATGGGGTAATTCAAAATTTCCGGCAGAACAAGAAAATCTTTATAAAAACAGATTTTTTTCTTGCATCAACCAGCATAGATTATCATTAGAATTCATAAAAAACCTTTTCTTTTTGCATTTTATAATGTTTCCAAAACATAATTAGTTTTTTTTCCTCCAGGCAATGTAGTACATGGTATGCAGGACAGCCTCCATGGTTGTTGGAGGGCTCCGTACGGGACAATATAGTCATGAACGGTGCATGGTGTCAGCGAAGATACGCGCGAGTACTACGGGCGACCGGTTTGCGACCTGATCTACAACTTTTACCTGGTATGAAAGCCGACTGAATATCACTAGCCTAGTAAACAAAATGGAAGAAGCTATAAAGTTCTTGTAGGGTACCTATTGCAAAAACTAAAATGCATTTTAAAACTAGTAGTGTTTTTCTATAACTGGTTTATAATAAATAAGGTACACATTCTGTTTCAACAGTCTATCTTTCATACTTCATCTTATACAGCAAGTTGATAGACTGAATCCTAAAAATACTTATTAATTTGTTGAGAGTTGAGACAATAGATTCCTCGAGAATTACAGGAGTCAGCGATTTTAGCATGATGGGGTGAGAATCATACTGACAAGAACAACTATTTAAACTATAGAAGGTGACACTACCCGCCTCGGAAGTCACGGAGCACCTTTATCGGGGGGTCAGCGGGTTCGGGTGTGCGTGGCGCGCGCCCTCTATTCGCGGGCTCTTTTGTTGGCGCTCGATGAACCGCTCGCTGCGCTCGATGCGGCGCTCGCGCGTCATATCGTCGCTCGTGCTTTCGTACCTGCAGCTCGATCTGGACGAACCGTCATTGTAGCAACAAACAGACTAGAGCTTTTGCATTATGCTGATATGGTAAGTATAAGTACATAACGATAAATTAATGTATTGTTAATACTATGGGATTTTCCCCATCATGTTTTCATGAGGACAAGGTACCTACTACCTAACCTACATTACAGGCAAAGGAAAAATCTTCGATACGCTGTGATGTGGTATCTAAGTTGCCGAACTTCTTCTATATGATCTCATGTTTTTCCATGATAGTTTTCTATTCAAGGTTAAATGCCAAAATGGTTTTCACATTTCCCGTTTTTTGCATAAAATGAATATTATCGTAATATTTGTAACAAAAAGTTATTTTTTATTAATAGTATTTAAATGTCACTAGGTAATAGCAATGGAGGACGGGCGTATATGCGAGTACGGGCGCGCGGGGACTTGCGGGGATGGACCGCTCTCACGGTGGGCCCAGTTGGCGGGCTCGGCACGGGCAGCGGCGGCGCGAGGCGGCGCGGGTCCGCCCGGGGGCTCGGCCCGCGAACGCGACCGGCTACGGCGAGCACTCAGCCGTGCCAGATTCCATTCAATGTCAGACGATGCCATGGTATGCTCCTACCCTCCATGCTCCTACCACTGCATCTACCACTCGCCATTGACATCCCTGTCAATGGCGAGTGGTAGATGCAGTGGTAGGAGCTATTCCCATTCATTCATACATGGTGGAACCAAGCCGGTTCCGTACTGCGCTATTCCAGAGAGGTTTCTGTCCCTGAACCTTAAGGCTGTGGAATCTATCAAAATTTTCAAAAAGAGTGTGAAGAAGTTCCTACATGATCGGTAACGCGTAGTAACCCTAATGGAGGAATCTAAATACAATGTTTTTGACGCTGCCATCTCAGATCACAGACTCCTAGTATGGGGCTTGAAACTATAATTGTGACCCTCTTATCTGAACTGAATATTTCAGATCGGCATCAGCGAAGCGGCGGGTGCGCACTTGCTGACAGAGCTTCCGACGCGCGCGGGAGGCACCTGGCGACGCGCCACGCTGCGCCTGCGCCCCGCCCTGGCACGGCAGTTATCCTCGCCTCCACCCTCTATGCACAATTACAAGTGAGTATAATACAACCTTTTTTTTTATAATTGGTCATATGTTATCAATTATTATAGTGTACGTACAGACATTCCATTTCACGAAGAGCGTTCGGCTATGAATGTTCACATGCACATTATTTTAGTGTGCGTAACCTCGGAAACGCTCGTAAAATCGGTCAAGAACACTAAAACAATGTGCATGTGCACATTGTGCACGCCTTACAATATTCATAGCCGAACGCTCTTCGTGAAATGGAATTTCTGTATCAATAAAAAAATCGACAAAAGAAGTTATAACTCCCGCCCTTTGGCCCCGGCCCCGGATGTAAGTTCATTATAACTACTACCAACTGAGCCACAACCGTCTACGAGGCTGTGTCTAATATAAAAATAATGTTTTTGGTAAGATGGCGCCGCGAAGTGCGACGTGCAGTGAGTGCGGACGCGTCCAACGCTGCGCTGAGGCGGGAGGCGAGCCTGCTGCGGAGGCTGTTGCGCCCGAGGGCACACCGCACACTCGCCAGGTAATTCAATCAAATGAAATACATAAAACAGTAATTAAATTAAAACCTCTACACCAAAGAAGAGCTGATGATCTTTGAACAGATTTTCCTTGAGATGATTCTTGATGATTCAATTGAGAACAGTATTGAGAAGCTATCACGATTTTGCAATTAACTATTATATTAAAATTAAAAAGCGAGGAAACATTTTTTTCCAACTGTTTAAGAAAATCTTTGGCTTTTTTAGATGGACACCCCGTACATTACGCCGTTTACTTAGCAACGAGTCAGATGGACATAATGAGGAGAATAAAACAAATGGTATGTAGGCGTTCAACTACATTACAAGTTTTCTGTATTCAATATACTATCTATAGCAAAGAAAATGTTGTCACATTATCACTCCATAATATTGTATGTTGCAGATTGCGACGAAACAACAGTGGAATCAGCATACACTTCGATAACATCAAACGGGATCGAAACAAATACTGTTGGAACATTAGACAAGTCACATGACAAAGAAGAAATAGATCACGAAGTTAATGAGGTAATGAAAAAAGTTATTATAAGTAGGGTTAAGAACTTCCTTATTAATTATTATTACAAAGTTAATAAGGAAGAGGTAAGTACCCTAATAATGATGCGTTATAATCCATCTTAGGTATCTATTTATTTGATAACAAAGGACACAATATTATAAATATGTATTACTTATAATGATGAATAATAGTTTGGAATGCATAATTCTATCAGATAGATATCATGTAATTAAATAATAAATTGCATTTATTTCTTTTAATTACTTTGTTGTAGAATATGACGTTTTTAAATATCATAAAATTAAAATTAAAAAAATCTAATTAATTTGGTATTTTTTCATACTTACTTAACAATATGTACGCAATCGAAAGGTATACCATAAAATATAAAAAGTTGTCAACCCTAGATTTTGTATGATATTTCGACAAATTTATCTGATAGAAGTGACAGATAACAACTAACTGGACTGTAACAACAACCTATGAAAGTGTCCTTTAAGTTAAATGTCCTATTCCAGTCAGCGATATGGTGGGTGTATGCTCGCGCTTGTCGCTGGTGGGGTGTGGCGTACTGGGCGGCGGCGGCGGCTGCACAGGGTCTTGCTCTGGCTGCCGACTACTGGCTCACCTGCACTATTGCTGATAACTCCACAACACCTCTTGAAAGTGACGAGGTAGGTACGATGATTGAAACACCTAAGGAAAATATAAATAAATATTCTTCGACAAATCACACAACGCCATCTAGTCCTAAACTAAGCAACTAAGCTTGTATTGTGGGTACTAGATTGGTGATAAAAACCTAGTAGTAGTTATTAGATACTAAGTAATTATTTTTTTATTAAAATGTTCCAAGAACTGCTTAAGCGAAGCGAACGCCACGCTACTCCCGAACTAATGTTCCATATAATGGGAATTTTGAAATTAAAAGTAGGTAATCTCTGGCAAGTAGTTTAGAAGCGTCGAAGGGACTCTCCGTTTCTCCCTATCACATGACCATATATTTGAAAAGACCGTCCTAAACTGCCGTTAAAATCAAATACACATATTTTTTTAACGTTTTATACAACAATCTAAAGACACCTTAATAAATGTGTATGTATTCATATTCCAATGGTTATTTCTAGTTGCAATACTTATCATAAAATTATATTACAGATGTGGTACCGCGTTCGTGTGTACGCATTATGGTGCATACTGGGAGGCGCGGCGGGCGGCGCGGCGCAGGCGGCGAATGCGTGCGCAGGCGCAAGGGCGCGACGGAAACTACACGACACGTTGCTAACCGCTGTATTGCACGCACCCCTAAGTCACCATCACACTACACCACATGGCGAACACCTACATCGCTTCTCTGCTGATATTCAGATCATCGACAAGGTAAAATTTATATATTTTTGTCATTGTTTGTGGAGAAGAAATAAATAAATTTTAAAATAAACGTTTTAAGTTTATAAAATAAATCATCTGACCTAAATACATTCATGGTAAAGCAAAAAATTTTTTCGTGGCTAGCGGACCATTCGTACCGCTGCTTTGTAAGAAAAGAACAGGAATATCGGTTCTAAAAATGGCTAATGGCGATTGCGCTGCTAATTGACAAAAGATATTGCCTACGATCAAGTGAGCTATAGTCCCCGTCTTTTTATGACAAAATATTAATTTCTACCTCCTTTTACAGAAGTTGCCAATAGCGGTGAGCCGCTGGGCACAGCTAGCGTTGCTCTGCGGTGCGGCCATGTTGGTCAACGCAGCGGTGGCGCCATGGAGTTTAGTTGCATTGGTACCAGCCCTACTTCTCTACCTTGCGCTCCAAGAAGTCTACCTTTGTAACGCTAGGTAAAACAAACAATCACTTAATAGATAATCTGACGTTATTTTAAAATTTATGTTTGCATGTGGAACTTATATAACTGCCTACAGTTACATTACTGTCACACTAACCCTACTGTACTGCCTACATTTGAAGTAATTTATTTTGTACTACCTATAGTACAAATAAATTTACTAATACTAATAAATGCTTTAAATGCCTCCCAATACGGTGGGAACATCATCGGCTTTTTTTGAGGCGAGTCCGGCTTCACTTTATTCATCGTTATTTGTTGCCATCGTGTGGTCTAGGTCTGACCCTTGTGGAAAGGAGTAATATGGCAATATTATACTTATATTGGTACAAATATCATTCACAGTGATGGAATGATACCTTGAAAAAAAAACTGCTTTCACATGTGTTTATAGCACGCGACAACATTGCGAATCACAGCTCGATTTAGTTATTTCACTGTAATAAGTGTCAGTTTCGAACTTCGTTAAACGTCAGCGCGAGTCAACCTTGTAGCTTTTTAGTGTAGTATACACACTACTGAACATTATGGATAAAATTGTAATCAGATCCGGCTCGAGGGACCATCAATCCTGAATGAAACACAGTGATTAATAAAAAAATTATAGGGAGCTACAGCGCGCCGAAGCGGTCCGCGCGGCGCGCGTAGTTTCTCTGGCTGCGGAGGCGGGCGCGGGCGCGGCGGCCATCCGCGCGGGCGGCCTGCACGCGCACCTGCGCGCCGCCTTCCTGCGCCGCCTCGACCGCACGCACAACGCGCTGCTGTTGCTGCACGCCGCGAACAGGTGGCTGGGACTCGCCTTGGTATGCTAATGAACTTGTTGTATCTACATGAAGAGTAAGGATGAGCGGAGTTTTCCCTAATTCTCTCGAGTTCAACCGTTGAACTAGTAAAATATATTTTTTTTACAACTGGACAGATTTTTTGTCTCAGTCAGTAGTACATACTGACTGAGACAAAAAATCTGTCCAGTAGTTTTAGTAACTAGTAGGTTCATTAGGTTTACTTTGTAATATTTGTGAATTGAGAATACTACTTTGAAATATGATGTAAAGTGATTAGAACAACTTTTTTGTCTCAAAAAACTAGGTAGAGAGTTTCCCTTGACAACTATTGCCGTGATAAGATTATAAATTACTTTTACTTTTGGTACCTACTCCATAGGATTTGGTGGGTGCACTTTCCGTAAGCGCATCTCTAACGATAGCAGTAGCGTGCGGCAGTGGGGCAGCGGCAGCGGGTCTCGCTGGCGCGCATTCACTGCTTCTGCCTGCATATCTGGCACACCTTGCCAAGTGTCGTGCAGACCTGCACCTGCAACTCTCTGCTGTAGAGCGTTTACAACGTGCCGCAGAGCTAACGCAAGAAGATTATAGAGAAGACTGTAAGTACAACACCAGCACTATGGTTCGAATTCTTCGTGCAACATGCTGTGCTAATGAAGACTGCAAACAGTAAAATAAGACATATACACACAATACATAATCAGGCGGGCCGTATGCTTGTTTGCCAACTTTGTAACATAAAAAAATAGACCGAACAGAGCAAAAAAAGGAAAAAACTAAAGCGTATTTCTACATACGTAATGATAGAACCGAAAATGCAAAAGTCTGCTAATACTATACCTTATATTTCAGGCCCCATACCGTCAGGTTGGCAGAGAAATGGGAAAATTGAATTTGATAATGTAAACATACAACACGAGCCTGGATCACAGCCGATCCTGACAAACATCAACCTTACCGTAGCTCCAGGACAAAAGGTAAAAACCAACGAAAATTGACGATCGTAAAAATAGCCTATAATAACTATAATATAGGCATACCATTTCAAACTAAATGACATTCTACTAAAATGTTATTACAGATCAGAGTATAGTGTTATTCTGCTTCTAATGGAAAGCCTATTCCGGATTCTAAGTCTGAATATTGCACTTTGCCACGAACGAAGGCGTTCTTCGTAAACAATTTCACTACGCAAAGTACCTATTTAGAAGCATGCTTACTTTTTGCATTATACTTAAAAAAATCTTGTTTCGTTTCAGGTAGCAATCTGTGGTCGAAGTGGAAGCGGCAAGTCGACATTACTGCTATCATGCGCAGGAGCAACCACTATACACAGCGGGCGAATACTAGTCGACGGTCAAGATGCTATGTCAGTTCCCCTCCGAACTCTTCGACATAGAATAGTGGTACTTCCTCAGGAAGCTATCATGTTCTCTGGCACTCTAAGAGAGAATCTTGACCCTCTAGCAGTGCATACGGATGAGGAAATATGGTTCAGTTTGAAAGCCGTTGGATTATTTGACTTCGTTACCGCTCAACCAGCTGGTTTAGGTTGGTGTCGTTAGATTTTCTAGTTTAGACAGCCAACCACCATTTTATACTCTAAAATCCTTTTGCATAAAAAGACCCATATAATTTTCTAATCTTTTTTTATAACGTAATGATTGTATTGTATGATCAACAGAATGCAGTGTAGGTAAAGCTCGTTGCGGACGTGGCGGTTGGAGCGGTGGACGAGCGGCACGAGCATGTGCGGCGCGGGCGGCTTTACATGCTCGTCCCGCCGCTGCGTTGCTATTGGACGAACCTGCAGCGGCGCTAGACGCTACTGGAGAGCGAGCACTGCTCGCCGCGCTCGCCGCTGCCGCTCCGCACACTACCATTATTACTGTTGCGGTAAAACAACTTTACTGTTTTGAATAGCCTGCGACAGACACGAAATGGACCCGAATTTTGGGCGCAAATTTTTTTTTTGCCATTGAATATAGATCAATAATTACCTATCTACAACTGCAGGAAAAAAGTCCCTCGTCTGCGTAAGCTATTAGAGTGACATTGATACTATAATAAAGTGATAAATATCTATTTTTGACCGCTAATTGTTTATTGTTGACAGCACCGCATCTCGTCAGTGCGTAGTTACGATCGGGCAGTGGTGCTAGAGGAAGGCGTTGTGGTGGAGCAAGGCGAAGTTGCGACTTTGCTCGCGCAGCCCAACACTCGGCTAGCGCGCATGCTGGCGGCTGTACATCGACAAACATAACAACTTAACAGTTCATACTCGAACGAAAAATTCACTTGCCAATATACAGGCCTATACGAGGGACAAATTGTCCACTGACTTTTAGACATTAGTCCTTAGAGTTGTTTTTGATTGGAGAAAAAACTGATGACCATATTCTTATAATCAAATCGAGCCTTGACAGTTGAGGAAAATTATACATTTATCACAAACATTATGTAGTAGAATACCTGAATAAAAAAATAAACAATTGACTGATGATAGGAATTGTTTTTTCCTTCTTTAAAACAAAATAACATAATTGTGTAATGAATATTAGTATTAATAAACAAAGATTAGCCAAGGTTTAACTAAAACTTGTTTTGTTACTTTCCAACTACATTTAATTTTCCTTAGGAATGACAGTGACAAAACAGGTTTAAGTTAAACCTTGGCTAATCTTTATTTAAAGCGGGTGAGAGTATCTATTGTATAAACAAGTTATAAATCAAGGTACGAAGACTTTTTCATAACATACATTGACACAAAAAAATATAGATTGTTTATATTATAACAGTTATAGAAGTACCTACGATATTAAAACGTCTACGTTAACGTCTCATAAAGATACCATTGTTATGACCCAATTTTTTGTCATAAATAAAATAAAATCGAAATGATTGTATTGTACTCTTATTTTAAGATGTGTACTGTTCTTTCTTTCTTTAATATGTTGTCGCTTTAATACAGTCAATCGGTATGCAGGGTAGAGAAGTTACTGTAACATTGTTGACAGGTTGACTCAAGTCTTCTATAAAAGAATGTAGGTACAACAATGGCATCTATCGACAATTTTCATCACGTACACACGAGTAGACAAAAGGAAGACAGAAGCTTCATACAATGTACGCTATGAGAGGTAGCTACACGCACACATGTATGGGGGCGGCGCGCATAATCGTATAAAGATAATCTCGGGATGTTCTCGTAAGAGAATTATTTTACAATGGTAATTAATTATGCCATTAAGTAAGCCTTTCGTTATTTTTGATTATTTCTTTTTTGCCCATCCTACAGAATGAAGTCAATGCGAAATAGGGACCCAACTGCCACACCTTCCAAAACAGCTGATACGCTTTCGTTACCACTTGCAACTGGGCTCAAGCTTCTCTACTCATCCATTGGCGATTGAATAAAAAATATAAGTTGTTTCCAATTTGTATTTCCAATAGAACAACAATTGCACATAATTCGTTTAAAGCTCACAAGGCGCGGCGTCGGGGGCGCGCGCACACAAACAACGTGCTACCAGAGTCAACATTACATCATAAAATTATATCACTACATAACAAATTACAACAATAATTACGTTGGCACCGATTTATATAGTAATATAAACATTTGTGTTTCCACAAATCATATAAAAATATTTACTTCTAGTACTTATGTAAATATACTTACAACACGTAATTCTAAATTAAATCTCGACATTGAATAAATTCTTTCTCTTATTCACTATTGGTATTCACCTGTAGTCAGAGAGGACGGCGGATGCATTCAGAATTCCAATGTTTAACACACATCTATCACATACTCGTACAATGCTGAGTGAACAAACCACTCGCGGTGACCGTGTTACAATTCTTTGGCAAAACAATAAGTAGTCTTTAGAAAATATTTCATTCCGTCAGAGGACATTGAGAATATATTACAAGTATACAAAGGCACTAACAGCAGGCCACAATTTACATACGTATTGTCCATTGACATTATATTTTATGATTCAGGCGTGTAAATTAAGTTTCATTTATATAATTATATATAATTGTATGTCGTCTATCAGAAACCTGACGACGACACAAAGATAGAGTTACATTTTCATGCACAATCTCACGCACAGATACATCGAATTAAATTTCTATATTACTATTTAAATTTTATAGTACACACATCAAAATAATTAATGAATTTTTGTGCGTGATAATTTCATTGAACACCAAAAAATTACGTAAAAACGTAACAATGTACTACTTTTTTTTAACAAACTGTGCTTTGTACAAACGTCAATAACAAACCAAAGTTAACAGCGAATTCTACTTTAGTGGCAAAACAATTAAGTACCTCCATTTTTTTTTCAACGCAGCGTGTTATATCTAACTTAGTAATGTGTGTGTGCAAAAAAATATAATTGTCTATCAAGCTATTAAAGTTCATAATTTCCAAAGTGACTCCCCAAATTTAAGAGATCTAGACAATCATGTGGATAGTTTGACTGATACTGCTGTACCAAGCCTTACGTTTGTGCGCAACGGGACAGCGAACATCCTTCCCTGTTAGATGTTCGCGCGTTAGACTCGCAATCATCCTTACGCGCGTATAGAGATTCTAAGAAAATGATAGTCTGATGTACGCGCGTTGAATGTGTACACGCGCGTATAAGGATGACCGCGCAACTACGCGCGACCATCTGGTCTTAGAATAGCCGGGAAGGACATTCATATTTTTTCTTGTAGTATAGGCAGAACGTTTTCGGTCAAACTATAGAACTTATTTGTTTGATAAATCACTTATATTTTTTTTGTACTGCCAACCAAAAAAAGAAGAAACCGGGTAGAAAACTAAGAATAAAGATTTTTATGCCAATAATGTAAGGATCGATAAGAAACTTTGATTACATAGTACAATATGAATACTCATAAAAATACCTACACACTACATTTTGAAAGTTTGAATCATATTATGCAAGCAAGATTCAATCATAATATAAATCAAAGTTTCAATGTGTGAAGGTATTTTTGTGAAGTGAGCGGCCGTAAATATAATTTACGGTCCCGCTCACTTCTTTAATTGGCTGGCTGTACCTTGCAAAATTAGTTTAACACGCTTTGTCAAATGAAATCTTAATATTTACAGCCGAGTTTTCTCAAATACAAATGACATGAAAAAGTAAAAATTTTACGAGGTATTTGTTAACTATGATATGATATGACAGAGCTGGTGTAAAACAACAATATTATAATATGTGTTTTATTCCTGGGATTCTAATAAAACATTTTTTTATACCATTTACAATGGTATAAAAAAATGTTTTATTAGAATCCCAGGAACTGTCGGACTGTCTATCGATGTTCCATTGTCCGAATGGAGTTTGACAAATTAGTCTATGAGAACAATCACAATATGGTACGTCTATGGGTGCGTACATAAAGCGGCCAGCTTCCGCCGCGACAAGTCGGCGCGGGTCGACACCGATAACATTTTCTTATAAAGAAACGGTGCCGACAAATTTTATACAAGTTAACTTAGCGCCGATCAGCGCCGCTCTCTATAAGCACCCTATGAAAACAATACGTTTATCCCTATAGACTAAAATTGAAACAGGTCTATAGAACACCGTGTTACATCTGCTCTGGCACATCTTATCATTATAGTTTAATAATAACACTTAAAATCCACTTAACCACTAAGATATGCCTCTTCACCAGTAAAATACGTCATAATAACAATTTTAAGTAGCGTCACTTAAAACCCGCAATTCGTTTATAATTGGATAGATTGATTATAAAGTATTTCGAATAATTTGATACCATAATAATTAGGGCAACTTCATGTAGGCGCTACAGTCTTACTGGATCCATTATAAAAATAATGACATGAAGTGTCCACAAAGACATTATTAATAAGACAAGATAGTTTTTAATCTGTAAATGAATTCTGAAGTGAAAAACATCGACTACAATATGACAATGAGAAATGTATTTTTATCTCAATTTTCTTCCTTAAAAACCTATAATCTCGAGGTGTTTCAATTGTGAAATTTTGCTGTACAAATATATACAAAATAAATATAAGTCATTTACAATCAGGTGGTTTCCATTTCAGATATATTTAGTACATCGTCTCAAGAACTTTTATATATTTCATTGCGGCTATCTATACATATTTATATATCCTTTACACGATGGGTCAACACTGGCCTATCAAATAATTGGGGAGTTGGCATTGCGATGGCGACATAAAAATTTTGATTTTGTAAAATTAAAACACTTATATTGAGTGTTCAATACGGTCAAATCTTTCATGTGCGGCTAAAAAGCCGACACTGACGTCATTTTAAGATTTCACACGCAATAAGCCAGCAGACTACTACGCCCTCTATACAATGGCCCATCGTGTGAAGTACTATCATGGTGTTGTGACATATATATGAAGAGGCACGCGTGGCTAAGTGGGCTCGGCCTTGACGCCGGCGCAGGAGGCCACCGCCTGCCGCGCCTCCTCCGGCAGCCGCTCGGGGCTGGTCAGGATGTCCGTCTTCGTGCACAGCACCCTCAGCGAGTTTAGCACGGCTGAAATGGCGCATTATAGACAAGTTAACAAATGTTGCTGAATGAGATTTCTCATGTTACAATGTCAGAATAAGCAGTTCATTCTCACTTTTTCGACTCATCAGTGTGATCGTCGAGCAAGCGCGATTTTTTTTTCTCATTATGTGACTGTCGGATTTGCTTATTAAGACCAACCGCGCAAAGACAGAATGTGTAACAGTTGTTTCTCGATAGAATAAATCTGCCAATAAGTACTGTAAAGCACTGACCGGGGCGCATCTCGACGAGCGAGCAGTGCTGCTCGGCCCAGAGCAGCGTGGTGCGCACGAGGTCGGCGCCGCTGCCGCACGACACGCACGCGCTGAACGACTCCACCAGCGCCGCCGCCACCACGCTGAACTACGGCGCCGTTAAGGAAACATCTAATCTTTTTTTGTAAACCAAGGAAGGACAACACCTTTGGTCCTTTAATATTAACATATTTTTGTGAAACTCACCACATTACAAATATAAAAAAAGAACCTTTATCATCATGAATTCGAAATTAATTACGTCATCAAACTGATATCATTGAGATGTTGATAAATTTCATTGCAAATAGGTAAAAAAAACCGCCGGTGACTAAGTACGATGACTTGTTAATATTATAAAATTCGTGACATACATAATAACTTACACGTGTATGTTATCTTGTTTGTTGCATATTTAAATTTTATTCTTACGAAGTAAAATAAAATTCAAATCTTAATTGCTTCGAAGTAAAAACCCGCGAACACGCCTCAAACACACACCATCATGAATCTATATGTAACAGTAACACTAAATGACAAAAAGAGAACAATAAATAAATAAATATATAGGGACAATTAGAAGTCGATGCCGCTCTCTCACTTTCTAACTTACCAAATTAGAAAGAGAGAAAAGGTTAAGTTATTAGTTAGAAAGAGAAAGAAATATTTTGAAGGTCATATTTCTTTACTTCAAGTAGGTATACTAAGTGTTGTATGCAATTTTACCTGTAACTCATGCGCAAGACCGAATGAGACTATAGATCGCACTTAAGCGGGCGGGTGAATTCATATTGAAACAGAAAAATCAAGTTATATCTTATTACAGTTTCTCTTGACTACATGTTGTTTAACGAGATATGATTTTTGGTATGTTGTTAATGAGGTACGATGTGATTTTGCAAAGGATACCAGCCAGTACTTCCAGTTGTGCATGGTGCGGTTGGCGACGTGCCTCGCGAACATCTCGCGCAGCCGGCCGGCGCGCGCGCGGGACACGGGCGCGCCCGTCGCCGGCAGCAGCGAGTGGCAGTTGCTACGGACGAACTTATTCTAAGTCCATGTCACAAATAACCTTATCCAATTTTTCAGGCCTCTTAACTTAGCTACAAAAGCGGGTAGTTAACCACCTGTTTGTAAGTGTGAAAAAACGCAACCATATATTGTATTTGTTATCGCCAAATCAATTTTCACGAAAGTTCTATCAATGAATGAGATGCAATTTGTAAAAAAAAAATTGAATTTTCCGCGCAGACCGAAACCTACCACCTTAAACTAGAAAAGCGGTTAGTAGCGACTGAGTCACGGACGCGCTAGTTCGTAAACGAACGCTCGATCTGGTCTGTTTACTCACTGGTATTAAATAAATTAGATAATTTATTATCATAAATAAGGTACGTAAAATCATATTAATGTCATCCATTTTCTATTACTAGGGTTTCGCCTGCGTATAATATTTTCAAGAGACTGTCAAAAAAATTAAAAATTATTTCTCAGCTGGCGGGTACTACGCGTAAACCACTACATAGCTAACAGCACCAACTTATTCTTATTTTGTCGGGAAATATTTTTACTTATACTTACGAGATGGAATTATTTAAACATTCAATTTGCTGCCGCAAGTTGTCCATCTCCTCCTTTATTTGATTTCTTTCTGCCTTCAGCTGCTTTATGTACTCCGCGCCTTTTTGTAACATCGCGGCTTTGCTGATCTGAAATATTAATCAGTATAAGATTTATTGTATTGTTAAGCGCTAATTATAATAATCAATCAACCAAGGTCCCAAAAATCAAACTTGCTAGAACACAAACATATTATAATTCTGCGGCCACATTGAGCACCATGTATATCGTATGCGACAAAACATCGTGAGCGGTCATCGGCAAACGAAACAAACACGCCCCGTCCCTTTCTCACGTATGACAAACAAGCACGGTAGACAAGGACGCCGATCATCTCTACTCATTTTTTCAGCACCGTTGCGCGCCACACCTTACGATGGCGCGATAAACATCGAGAATGGATACGAATGGAACGTGGTGAGACAACGCGACAGTGTGGCCGCAGCAGAATAAGACGATGATGGCCAGAACTATCAATCTATCTGTCGATAGAAAATTGCAAATGGGTTGAATCTAAAACATTTTGTTGGTGACTATTTTTCCTTTGTACAATCCGCGCCACGAGAGATGAGACATCTACTGTGCAAGTTAAATCAGCAATCAATCAGGTCTCATCTCTCGTGGATTTCCTATATCAGACCAAAACGTTGTTGCTACCTTCGCTGCGGGATTAGCGTTTAAATGCGGGATGAGGGACTGCAGCGTGTCGAAGCCGTTCTTGATGTTGTAGCGGCGCTTCTGCTCGGCGTGCAAGTGCGTGCGGCGGGGCTCGCGCGGGGAGCCGGCGCGGGGCGACGTCGGCGACAGCGGCGGCGACAGCGACTGGCGACATCACACACACGTGTACGAACAATCACCGTGTACTATATACCTTTCTCAAGTGACGACAATTACATTTTATATCAAACAAACACTTTCTATTGATGGCAGAAAGAGATATACTGTATTATGGATACTTCGATTGCAAGTAGATATATAAAAAAAATTGTTAAATCTAGTTAAAATGGTCACACGTTTATGTACAGAAGTAAATTTATCTTTTTGTAAACCAATAAAGTTTATACCTTATAGATGTCGCCATATGCCAAGTTAAGTACCTATTATTGTGGAAAATCTGTAAATTTAGTAACCAAGTTCGTTTATCTCCTCACACCAGACTTTGAATTAATTGCCATAATGATATTATTTTCCACAAGTTTACATGAATTAGTGTTTAGTGGGTATCAAATGATGGTTAGTACCTATGGGGGCAATAAGCGAAAATGAACGCTCACGTGATGTGGTGACATGACGTCGCTGTCGAGCGGCGACGGCTGCCCGCGCCGGCCCGCGCCCGGCTCCGGGCTGCCGAACTCCTCGCTGCTGTTCACTTTGTACAGGCTCTGCGACGCTGGAATTTTAAAAACTAATTTCATTAAAAAAATATATAATGTAATAACTAGCCATTATGCACGCATCCTTAAGCACAACCCTTAAAAATCATACTTAATTGAGTCTCAAAACAAAAGTAATAAACACAAAGTTCTAGAAGTTACAGAGTTCAATAAAACAAACTGTATAGCTTTGTTATATAGATAAATTAATCGGGACAAGCCCACCACACATTCCCACCACTGTGTCTCCTGTGTAGTCAGGATCAACAACGGCGACCTCAGATAGACAATAAGCAATGAAGCTTATTGACGTCCCGGGGAAGAAAACTGCAGCTGTCTTGGAACTCACAACGAATTTAATTGGCAAGAAAGAAACTACGTGAGAAACAGCAATTTGAAGCAAAAGGCATTATACCCGAGACCTTAGAGAGATGGCAAATCAAGTGAGGCTCGATTGCCGAGCACCACGGTCTATTGTTACATTACTATTGGGACCTAATGCTATGAGCTGTTGTTTACTATTTTGATTCCAATAATATGTATTGCAAAACCTTCTAAATGCCTGATAATTCTCTCTGCTTGCTACGAGATCAGAATAATAAACTACGCCCGAAGTGACATGTAAAGAATCCAACATGATTACGTGTTCGTCATAGATAAATTAATCGTCTGATTGGCACTCTTGAGATTTTCTGGCATTAATACAACAACATACCTACTCGATTAATATAACTCTTTTTTAATTATTTGAAACTAGCGGACCGGGAACTCCCACGGGTTTTACTAAATATCGCATTTTTTTAAAATGTTATAAAGCTTAAGACACCCGCGTATAGTGTAGCTTCCCAAAGGTGAATTTTTCAAATCGGTCGAGTCGTTTTTGAGTTTATTCTTTACAAAAAATCCAAATGTTTCCTCTTTATAATATTAGTATAGACAGATCTACTCACAGTGCTGAGCGGAGAGTAGTTGTGCGAGCATCACACTGGCCTGCGGCAAGCTGGGCTCCGAGGCGACGCTGTTGAGCGGCGGCGGGCGGCGCGGCCCGCTGCTGGCGCCGCCCAACGCGCCGTCGCCCAGCAGGCCGCTCGACGAAGAACGCGAACGCGTGCGCAGGGCGTTCGGATTCGGTTCGCGCGTCTGTAAAAACAACATACAAATTATAGACCGTTGTCCTTATATATTTATTTATTTATTTATTTACTGCTCGAGCAGTCCGTCTATGTCGGCTCACACATTATTTCTGCTACAGAATTATTCCTGTGATATTTATTTTAGATACACCGAACACTTTTTGATCGTCATGAGTATTCGTTAAGTGGAAGCAACTGGACACAAAAAATGTTTACTTATGCGCAGGGAGTGAATGATTTCATACTGGTTCTACACAGTACACGTAAGTGTCTATGTTTGCGCTCCCGCTAAAATGTTGCAGCTGCAGTTTACAAAACACTATCTTTTATCAGTTCTTCGTGATAGAGGGAGTTGTACAGAACATATGAAACTCACCCTGGCCGTGAGTCGGATGGCGTCGGGGGGCGGCGCGGGCGCAATGTTGGGCGCGGGCGCGGGCGCGCTCACCGACCAATCGGCGTTGAGCTGCGCGCCCAGCGGCAGGCTGTGCGACCGGAACTGCTCCTGCTTCACCGCCGAGCGCTGGCTGCCGTTCGCCGCGCTTGGCGCCACTGTAGTCTATATTTTATATATTAAAATTAAATAGCGTGATGTTAAATAGCCTGTACGTACCTCAAAATTCCTCGAGGATTGTGTTAAACAATGCAATTTTTATTCTAACAAAACAAATGTCAGTTTTACTCTATTAGGCCTGAATTATACAGAAACGGCCTACGGTGAAGGCGCGGCGTAGGCACGACAAAGGCATGCCGTATACCGCTTGATCGCCTGTCCCGCGCTTTACGCCTTTTTTGTATAATTCAGGCCTTAGAACAAATGACTATACCTGTTGCGATGTAGCAGGCGTCAGTGGGGGCGAGGGCATTTTGAACGAGCGGGCATTGACATTAGGCGCTGCAGACTTGGGCTTGTATGGGTCTGGCGTGGGCAGGTACTGCATCTGCGGCGAGTGCTGTCTCGCTCTCGGCTCGTACTGCGCAGGCGCCGGCGCCGCGGGGGCGTAGCTCGGGTACTGCGCGGGCAGCGGGCTCGCGTAGTGCGTCACCCGCGGCCGCGGCTTCTCCCGGTACCCGCTGCGCCCGGGCATCACTATCGTCGACGCGTACTTCGAGTTCTGCACGGGCTGCTGCAGCAGCGACACCGTCTCCGGAGCTGTTTGAGAAGGTGGCACTGAGGAATAAATATTACAAAATTCCTTTATATTTCCATTCCGGTTCAAACACCATCTGGGACATAGCAATAGTTAAAAAGTGAGAATACGATTTATAGCAAGAAAGTACCAGATTTGCGGACAACTTTGTATTTTGTATATACAGTACTCTTTTAGGCTCAACAGCCATCGACTTAAAGATAATTGGCGGAGCAGAAAAAAAAATCCTAAAATAACCACTAATAGGATATCATGATTCACCGCAACATCACCATTCAAGATACAGCTTTATTCCTTGTTCGGTAGTGGCGTTTCATTTTATGCTAAACGGTTAACGTTCAAAACTAATAAAAACTACCAGCCGTTAAAGAAGTCATGAACTTACCTGAATTATTATACTTGTAGCACGAGTCCGTCTGAGTTACGATTTTGGGCGCGTTCACATACGCCATCCGCTTGCCCATGTACACGTTGCTCATCTGCGCGTCTTGCGCTTGATTCTGTTGCTCATACGACGTGGGTTGGAAAGGCAACATTTCTTGATTTAACATATTATCTTGCAATTCTTGTGTGAACAATCTTCCTGTATTATACAACCGCATCTCCTCATTTTTTATTGTTTGGTCAGACATTGATAGCATCTGAGTATTATTATTGGTACCTAAGATAACAAATAATTTATTGAAAATACCATCAATTTGTGTCTAATTCACCATTGACGGCGACGAAGATCATGAAAAAGAAGTGATATACCTAGTTTAAAATACAAGTTTCAGAAAAAATATTTTACTTTTAATATCTTTAAAACCATAAAATACAAGTACCGTGAATAGACATCTGACTGGTAGGCATCGTGACTGTTGTGGAACTCTGGTTCGCAGATATGTATGCCTGCGCGGGGTATGTGTCCACTGACATCCCGCTCCTATATAGCTGCTCCTCCGAGGAGATGGCGCTCTCCTCTGGTACAGGCGGAAGTCGGGGCGTTGACAGAAGTTCTACAAATTTGAGGAAGACAAACCACTTTATCAAAATAAAATAACTAAGACCTATTATGTCATTGTTGTTTTGAATAAATAAATGAAAGTCCAAAAGTAACAAGTTTTAGTTAAAACCTACTTTATAACATAAAATAAAATAAACCATGAGTTGACGACTAATTTTGTCACTGTGAGGAATCAAATTAAGTTCAAGTAACAAGTTTTAGTTAAACCTTGACTGACTTATTAATAAGGGGGGGGAAAGTCGAAATTATAAAAAAAAAACTAATCAAATTTTATTAATTTTAATTTTAAAGTTAATAACAAAATATCATTCAATCTATAGAATAATCGGAATACACCTATACCCAATTTCAAATCGTACCTACGCACAAAAGTACAAGTAATGTCTTAACCGATTTGTAATAATTTCGGTTTTATATATTAGTTTATTCTTACGCTACTTGATAAGTTAACCTTTAGTAATATTGTTAAAGATTTCATCACCTTTATGAATTATTACATTTATACAGAAATTAATAAGCTTATTTCAGATATAAATTCACCACAGCAGTCAATAGTCACGTGACTATTCCGTCATAAGAAAAGTCAGTTGTACAAATTAGTTTAAATAAATATCTAATTAATTATTCATATTGCACGTCTCATTATCAAAAATGACGTCACTTAAGGGGGCGTGGTAGAGGCGTGGCTTACGCACCTTGCATTACGTTTTACGTAATGAATAAAGGAGCCGCTCTATCTTGACTTCTTTGTCTACAGTTTCAAAGAAAGGAGATTAAATTTAAAGTAATGTTTATCTATCGGCATGATGTTATCGCTACAATTACATAAAGGTTTTCATCTATTTGAACACTTGTAATATAGGTGTAAGTTTCAACGCAACAATAGATAACTTTTACTGGTATATCTCCACCCGCCATTTTGTTGCTCATTTTAAATTTTGTTTCAAATGAAGTTGCAAACATCTACAGGGAAAAGATAGTACAAATAATAAAGATATACGTCACTACCGGAAAGTTTCTATATCATAAATTATTACACGAAAAACAATTCGGTTTTACAAAAAATAAAAATACTACTGATGCAGGGGTTGCACTTATCAAACATATATTTGATGCCTGGGAGAATAAACAAGATGCAATAGGTATATTTTGCGATCTATCAAAAGCATTTGATTGTGTCGATCACCAGATTCTATTATTAAAGCTAAAACATTATGGTGCTTCAACTAATTCGTTACGCCTTATACAGTCATATCTTACGGGTCGAATACAAACAGTAAACATAAATGGAACTAATTCTTCCGGTGCACCTCTTCATATGGGAGTGCCCCAGGGTTCTATATTGGGCCCATTATTGTTTCTGATATATATAAATGATCTGCCTTACTTTGCTAGGGACCTATGTGAAATTGTATTGTTTGCTGATGACACTTCCTTGATTTTCAAAGCTGACAGGCATAAAAACGTATCTGACGATGTAAACAATACTCTTTCTCAGGTCCTTCACTGGTTCACTACCAATAACCTTTTATTGAATTCAAAAAAGACCAAATGTATTAAATTTAGCATGCCTAACGTAAGGCCGGTCAATAGTAGCATTAGTGTGAATGACGAATCCATTGATCTAATTAGTTCTACTACTTTTCTTGGGATTACCGTGGATTCAAAACTGCAATGGGGCCCACATATTACGGCCCTGGCAGGAAGACTTAGTTCAGCAGCGTATGCAGTTAGGAAAATTAGGCAGCTTACTGATGTTGGAACGGCAAGATTAGTGTATTTCAGCTATTTTCATAGCGTAATGTCGTATGGTCTACTGTTGTGGGGCTCCGCTGCCGACATTCAGACTATCTTTGTACTTCAAAAAAGGGCCATTCGTTCCATATACAACCTTAGACCACGCGACTCGCTTAAGGAATTATTTAAGGAGATTAACATCCTAACCGTGGCGTCCCAATACATTTTTGATTGTATTATGTATGTACGCAAAAACTATGGTGCTTTTCTTAAAAATTCAGACTGTCATAGCTTAAACACCAGAAATAAGCATAAGCTTGCCGTACCAAGCCTCAGACTTCATAAGACTGGTAATTGTTTCATAGGTATAAGCATAAAAATGTTCAATAGACTGCCACAAAGTTTTATAGATTTGCCTCTTCATAAATTTAAATCCACTATTAAAGGTCGCTTGATGAAAAAAGGTTATTATAAAGTGGAAGATTATTTTAAAGATAAAAATTTGTGGTCACTATAATTTTCTTTTCAAAAATATTTTATTTAAAATGTAATTTAAAAAAAAATATGTTAAAATGGCTTTTTAAAAAAAGGCTATAGTTGAGTTTCTTGCGGCACTTCTTCTCAACAGGCCATTCACGTCTGAAGTGCTAGTAGGATAAATAAAAAATTGACGTGTAAAAGTATTTCTTGTAAATCTACTTGCAAAATAAATGATTTTATTTTTTTTTTTTTTTTTTATTTCATATACGATATAAGGTATCTATGTGACTACCGGAAAGTGCTCTTCATTTCGGATACATATTTTATGCGTGATGCGACAATTGATAATATATTAAAATAATATAACGATTTAAGATATAGGTGTATCAGTTAGAGACAGTGTGATACTGCAGCGTTAGAGGTACTAATGGTCCCGGTTAGAAATACGACGATTACTGGGTTAATTCTTTCATACAAAATTCCTATTTATTAAAATGCTCTCTCGTGATTTCATGTATTATCTACCTGTTAGTCGTGATAAATTTTGGCAGTATTATATTTTTTATCTTTTAATAAAGACGCAAACCCGAGGCCAGTCGATAGTTGTCAATATAATTATTTTTTAACCTTTGCCCTGTAATTTGACATCGATTTCCTTATCACATATCGGATTACGTCACGATAAGGCTAACGGCCTTGCAACAACTTAGCTCTATACTACGAATATATAATAGCGTTTTGCGATTGCTACCGCTGCACGCACCGCTTTGTATCTCTTTGGGTAGCCCATAGATTTTTTTCCGCCGCGCGTCTCTGCACTACTCTGCAGAATTGCCCAGTAAATTATATCGCTCGCGGTGCCGCCGAACGCGGCTTCTCGGGATATTTTTCGCGCGAGTTTTAGGTAACAGGGATAGATTTTTTTTACACAGATTGAAAAGATACACAACTCATTGGTACTAAAGAGATACATAACATATATTTTATTTACCTTGTAGTGGCTCCAATTCCATATAATCGTCAAGATTAGGTTGTAAGGGTCCTAAGCTTGGTTGGATGAAGTCGGCTAAACTTGCACCTCTGGCTGTAAATAATAAAGGTAATCAGTTAGATGCAGGTGGCTCGAATCGAGGCGAGTGGCTCTAGAAGGGAGGCTTTTTTTATTTATTTTAATTATTAGGTCTCTAACATTTTTACACCACAATTTATATTATGTAACATGTTATTCATTACTTAAAGATATAGTTCAAAAATAATCTGCGGCGAATTCATTTTTTCTGGACGAGATGATAAGTCAACAACAGCGGGTAGTATTAATGTTTTTTTTTTAATTGGAAGACGGCAAGTGACGCCAGCGCCTGCCAGATGGGCCGCAGATCACTGGGGTCCAGGAATAGGAGCGACGAGACATCCTTTATGGTGTCTCGTCGCTTCTACTATGGCCTGAAAGGTATTCTAAAACAGTTTAGGTTTAAAGAGGTCAGATGTTACCACATCCATCTTTCAGTATACTAAAACTTTCGTACGTCTACGACCGTATTTACTGCAACGAGTAAATATGTTCAATGGAATATCCATTATCCACCTATACAAGGACAATACAAAATATCCTAGATATTTTCCTTTTACCAGCTATTATAATAATTACTGATGAAATGTAGAAATCCGCAAATCAATGTGTAATTACTTATTTATTGTATTATGTAATCATTAAATAGTCAGTTAACAGTTACAAGATATTTAAAAGAGGATAAATATAAAACATAATGTGTGTGTGTGTGGGTTTTATAAATCTAGGTTAACGAACACAAAATATACTAGTTGTTGCCCGTGGCTTCGCTTGTCCTTGATTTTGTCGACTTTTAAGAGTCAAAGCGTGATGTTGAACAGTCATTATCATCCTCAAGAATTAATTTATCAAATGCAAAAGTTTTTAATCGAATGCAACTGCCAGATTCAGTAAAAAAATAAATTTATTTTAGAATGCTATATGGAAGGCTATAGGTATGTGTAAAGGTAAATGGTATTTTTTCCTATTATGTATTGTATTCAATGCGTAGTATGCGTTCGCCAAATGAAAGGTAAGCATTTGACAACTATATTATTTAAAAAAAATTTTTTTTTACCAATTTCTCTACAATCAGGGAACGCGAATGGCTGGTGGCTTGTGATGGTGGAGAACAGCGTGTCACTCATGAAGTTGAGGTAGTCCTCGTCTGTCAACATGTTGCCTGCGAGGTCGCTGCATTGCGAGAAGGACTCCGCCGTGTCCATTTCCGAAATCTGAACATAACATGGTGCTCATTATCTTCGGGATTCAAAGACATATTAATCATGTAATCGTAGCTAAATTTTAGCTTAGAAAACGTGAGCACATCACCTGAAGTAGACACATTCAGTATTTTAGTCTAATTTTAGAACATATTACAAAAGTGAGTTTTTTTTAAACCACTAAGGTGGCAAACGAGCTTACAGCCCGCCTGATGGTAAGCAGTCACCGTAGCCGACCCTATAAAATTATTTTAATGTACTATGTAACTTTAAGTAAAGGCGCAAGTAGAAAATGTTTTATTCAAAAATTTCCGTTTTCTTACTATATGGTCAATTTCAGATGTGAAGGTATAGAAGTGAAGAAATACTAACCGTGAACTGGACAGAGCTGTCCCCCTTGCCAAGGAGGCGCATTATATGAAACATTCGCCATTTTTTATATTCTGCTATAACTGCTTCCGCTCTTCTTTTCCAATATTTCCCCTCCAATATTGTTGTCTGCAATTACAATAATTTAATGTATATTTGTGTTTAACCCACAGCACCTAAATGTCTTAACCGCACAATTATTATTTTTCTATCTTTTCAACATTCATCATCATAATATGATGTTATCAGCCACAAGAAGTGCTGGATATAGGCGTCCCCCAAACGTTTCCAGCACGATTGCTTCGCGTTGTGCATTAACTTCAACATTCCGCATATGAAAAAATATTGTATAGGTACTTGGGATATATTTTAAATAGAGAAGGATATATTAAAATTTTATAAACAATTAACATGGAGTCGGGCATGTAGCTATGCCATATAGGTATAATCCCCATTTACCCAGTAAAAAAATAGATGCAATCTAAATAAGAATACTGTGAGTAGAATCGAAAAGCTTTAATTAATAAGGTACCCTATAGTTAACCCTTCGGCCGTCAAGGAAACCGGCGAATATAAGAAGCCATAGTATAAAAGGGTTGTTGACTGATAGGACAATTAAGTGCGATGGTTGTGTGGCAATACGGATACTACTTAATAATGTACCTACACTTTGGATGTACTTGTATGATATAACAAAACATTTATAAAGCAAATAAACTAAGTGGTATGTTGCTTACTCCTTCGTCTGGATTATGTCTGTAGTAATTACAACCACCTGTGTACTCCCAAGTACGGTCAGCGGCATAAATAAGTTACCACATTAGCATTAGCATGTTGGTCAATAAATTATAAAAATATAAAAAAATGAGCGACAGTCTCAAGTCCATATGGAATATCAAATTTAGAATCATAATAAGCAACTTCTTATAGGGCAGCGAACTCGAGTCATATGTGGAAATAAAAATATACTGTGATTATGAAAAATATATCACGAGTTGAGTAGGTGAGTCGAGTTGGCTGCCGCTTTTTTTATGCCTCTGACTGTATCACCACTTGTGAATAATTTATTAGACACATTTTTGACAGATGTATGATTTTGAGGGTATTTTTATGTAAAAATAGAACAACCGTCTATCATTTATAAGTTTTTTTAATACATACTTATAATATCTCTGTGAAAATCACAATTAAATCATTGGTTTTACCTCTGGTTTTACGTGTGTGTCAACATCCAGCGGTGACGCAAACTGGCATACCAGTGTGTTTTGTTTCTTTATGACTGAAAATATACAAACTCAATATAATAATACAATATTGTAGGTCTACTGAAAGCCTAAAAATGGACCAGGTTCTATTTTGAAACAATTATGCAGTTATTTACTTTATTAGTGTAGAACTTGTGTTTACAAACGGCAAGCTTTATCGTTAGTACATACTTACTATGATCAGTGGCATATATACACTAGGGTCAAATGGGCCGTAGCCCGGAGCTATCTGCGATAGGCGGCAGAAACCGCACCTTCCCCTCGCGCGCACTTAACTTCAGCTGCCTTTCTTAAGTTTTTTTTAATGGTAGAGCCTAGCTACTAGTGCTACTAGTACTATGAACTGGTAATGGCTCGTAAATAGGCTAACTGGACCGGGGCAGTACCACCCTCTCACAGAATATCGACGTGAAACAACGGTGATATGCCTCACGATATTTTTCTTCCCCGCCGAGCAAATGATAACGCCTTCCATAATTTAATCGTTTTATTATTACTCCTTTCTTTTTCTATCTAATCATTTCTAATAATATAAGACCTTACGGGTAGAAATCATAAACACTCCTTTGAAAATGGCGCATTTTCATCTTTCTAGCGTATCATATTTGCTAATAGATTACAATTGGAACTACGCTACCTAAGATAATTTGGCAAGAACTTTAGCACCTTTATTCAGCATAATGCTATGAGCGCTAAAAAGGGTGTGTTTTAAAATTATCAGAAGGCGTTTCATTTATTACACTCATGAGCATGACGGGCAGAAATCGACTTCAAGTTCGGTATAATTTCAATATGATACTTTGTCTACATTTTATCAATTTATAGATAAAAATGTCTATAGGCGACCTAAACTATATTGGAGATCACGATAAGCACGCGTGGTGTTACCTCGAAATTATAACGTCATTGGCGAGTTGGTTGAAATTCGCGGTTTATTTGTTAGAGTGGGACAAATAGTAACTACCCTTAAGATGAGAGTAAGAGTAAGGAAAATGAAAAATGGGTGGGCTTCTACATTCTTTAGGTTTGAAGCTTAAATTTGAGAGGGGTGGGGGGTCCTGATACCAAACGAGTTATCAGGGGACGTGATAGTAAGGATTACCGTTGCTAAGTGAGAGAAATGTGGAGACCAAGAACAAAAATAGAAGTGTGAAAGGATTCAATTCATGCTACATTTTCATTAAAGTTTTTATATTTGAAATTAAAGTAGGTTTATTAAAAGGGCCAAATATACTGTTATTACTGACTTGCTATAGCTAAAAATAAATGAAGTAGTTCAAATGTATTACATAACTAAGTATAGTCGCTCGGCAATATAGTATTTAGTACATGAAATATTTACTTATCTAATATTTACACTACAATTAGTTACAATGAAAATATAATGCCATTTTTTCCGCTAGTGATATCATAAATATAACGTCGACAATAATAGATGGAAAGCAAAGTTATGACAACCAAGTTTTTAAATATCTACGCTAGGCCACTCCGGCTAGCGTGCATGCGTTTATGACGCCTACTACCCGTTCGCCTCGAGTTTGCCGTTACCTCGCGCCGCGCACACCCCACCGCACCTCAAGGCAGATCCCGATTTGCTAAGCAACTGCTGTGCTACTACTCTATGCGACAGGTAACATACGCGCGAGACTCACGCGCATGTTTTTCGTTTTACCCTATTTATAATAATAAATAGAAATTCACTATCATTGAGACATAAAAATATGTCAGCCACACTAAAATTTTATTCATGACTAGAACTATTAGCTATTACAAAAATCACATTTATGTTTCTCTCTTTCTCGACTTAAATTTTATTCTCAACATCAAATCTGACAATGTGAAAAACTATTCATTTTTCTTTTTCCTTTCTCTTCTTCACCACTTAATGGTGGCAACTGTTTGTCCCACTCTAACAAAGATCTTTTTTCTCTACTTAATGTTAAATCCCTCAAAATATCGAGGACATTTACACTTTACCTAATGTAAAAAAGTTTCTAGAAATAGATGTTAAATAAACAAACTTAGAAGCAACATAGAAAGAATTTGAATGTCTCAATGACTTGTTCATTACTAGCCATCATGAAACATTGATTTGTTAAATTGATTTGCAACAATTGTCAATAAGGCGATCGCTTTTAACTTTTATAATTACGGTGCGTGCGTACTTTGTTTACTTGATATTTTACAATAAATACCTTTGAAATATATAAGTTGAATTAAAGTTTAAAAAATGAGGTAAAACTTACACTGCATGTGCCAGCATCTCCATATAACGTTGTTCAATCTGATCTTGTCTTTCCACCGAAGTTTTATACCTTTGAAACGATTCCATTTAGGGGACGTTAATTTTTGTCTGAGAATTACAAACAAACAACATTTATGATATACAATGCATACTCACCATGCTTCAATCACACCCAACCCGTCACAAAGATACGTTTGATAGAAGCACTCTCATAATTAAATTAACTATAAAACCCCTTGAATTCATTAGAATCATTTTCAATTTAAAATACGAAAAAGACATTATTAAAAAATAAAGAGAAAATTCTATACTGTTGAAAATAAGTACAGACTTCTCAGGGAGACTGCAACTATATGAATATAAAATTATTTAACAATCAAATGGTAAGCCACTTATCAGTGTCGTTATCAAAACGATCTTAAGCTCATTGCAAATAACAAGTTGATATGAAATAAACTGAGACTATCTTATCAGCCTCGCGGTCTCCAACTGTGCAAGTAGGAAAACACATTAGAAGGATAATAATTCTATGATGCATTATATAAGGTTTGAAAATTATGATTATACAAAGACAAATCTTAAGGCAAGCATCTTGTAAAGCGTATATCAGAAATTAATAAACTTGCTCTCAATAATTGTTATTACTCAGATTCTTCTTCAATTTAATTCTGAGCAAAAAGGATGTTTGTAGTGGCTCCCCCGAGCAGGATGTCTATAAGCTTCACTGTTTATTAGAATCTATTATTGTCTTTGTGAATCCAGGCTATATGGAACACAGCAACGAAAAAGTGTGCTAGACTAGTCAAAATATATTTCTTCTTATTATGTTTATTCCTCATCCCATTATATAAATTGATATTATAATTATATTACTAAAATACTATTGTCGTTTATCATCATTTAACATTACGTTAAAGCAACTTAATTGTGAAGAAATATATAACTCTTTGAAGATGATGTTATTGAAGTTATGATCATAAAACATACAGATAGTACCCTACCTACACCTTTATCATTACACAAACATCTTAATTGTGAATATAATATTATACATATTATTGTAAATGGTCTAGTGACATTTGAAAATTAAGTAATAAGATTCTTTGTAATTTATTATTGTGAGGCTTAGTAGTCAAGCACTTATCAATGGATGTATAATCCCAAAAAGTTACAGCTTAAGATTCTAAACGAGAATAATTTATATGTATTATAACTCTTTGTCTTGGTCTGGATGTTTTCTATGTACAGTCACCTCCATATATGTAGTCACTTTAGTACCTTGCCACTATAACATTGTTGACATGTTCACTCAAATGTCATAAGTAATTGAAATGATATACGAAAGTGACAAGGTGACAAGTGACTACATATTTATGGAGGTGACTGTACATATCCTGAAATTCAGGATTTCTCATAGTTTAAGCTCCAGTCCAAAACTTGGGTCTTTTGTTGTCACCTGTATAATATGTAGGTTGGAAAATAAATATATTTTTATTTGATTATATGTATTTATTTAATACAGAAGTTATCTAGTAGGTAAACTTAACAGAGTTGTATAATTGATCCAGTAATATTTATTCCATAAAACTCTGTCCATAAAGACTGTGAGTACAAACTTATTTTTATACCTACTGCCCGCGGTTTTACCCGTGTTTAATTTTATGCACAGTAGCGACATCTATTTTATAATGTTAATAGTAATATCCTAAGGGAATCATATACTTTTTGGGATAAAAAGTACCCTATGTGTTAATCCAAGGTATCAGCTACCTACATATCCAATACCATGAAAATGGGCCTAGCCATTAGAATGTGAAGAAGTAACAAAAATACACACAAACTTCGCCTTTATAATATTAGTGGGATTCATAATGCCGCTATTAGTTGTATTTATACCTGACCTTTGCTCATTTCATTGTAAATGAAAGTGAATAAACTCTCACCTTACTTATCACAAACTGTAGGTGTATCTCAAAATAGAACTGTTAGTAGTGTTATCAATAGTAATTAACTTTAAAAGGTCTTAACTAAAATTATAATACTGTATTTCTCTACTTCGAACATCAAAAAGACCGTACAAAATCAATGCAATTATCAACCAAGAAAAAATTATTTCTTCATTACAAAGCAGGATTCTGTACCCTCCCTGTGTTCACTTGCCTTAATTTCAATATACTCTTAATTATTAAAAGCCAGTAGTGTTTGTACTTACCAATGTTCATTGAAAAAAAAATTATAATGCATCATAAAATTAAAATAAAGTATAATTTTTAAACAAAATTAAAGTTATTTAATAATAATCAAGTATTTTGTAGATAAAGTTATCTCAAGTGACCTGTGTCTGTTGTGTAGACTATGATGGTGACCTCCTGTCTTATCTTTGCTAAACCAATGGAAACATACAGTTTCCTTAATTTTATACAATAGGACACCCTAACCATTCTTTCAAATCATCTTTAAAAATTACAAAAAGCTTCTTAATTATAATATAACGTTGACTGGAATAATAAAAAAAATATAGAGCACAAGGTTCTTCTAGTAATTTAGAGCATATTTTTTTTGAAGAATTATTTAGTTAAAACAAATAAAACAATATAAAACAAGCTCACCTGTATGCTAGGGTCATACATTTAAACAATTTTGTGAGAGATATTTCAATTGATAACTGTTGTTTACTTTCTTGTTGATCAAAAGTGGGGAAGGGTTCCAATGATCTGGGCACGGTGTAGGTCGCCACTGTTGTAACTTTTTGAACATTTTGCTCCTCGTCAGGCACAGGCACAGCCAGGTCGTCGAATTCATCCTGGGCTTCAGCTTCAAAATGCGACACCATAAAGTGGCCAGAGTGTATAGTTTCCCTGCCCGATCGAGCTTGCCGTTTCTGTACATGTGTCATTCTGATTGTGTAAATAAATTTTAACAAACCTCTATTAAAAATATTTACTTTAAAATAATTATGGATTTATTATTGTCCTGATCAACTTTTGGACTTGGCCATATTTTTTCACTTATCACTTCTGCACTCACACAGCAGCATTCACATTCACAATAATACATTGACATTGACAGATAGATCTCTTCTAAAGTTCTGACATTGACACAACAAAAGATATATTTTTTATTTTTGGCTCTAACTGAATGGTAGAGTAACCTTCCGACAACGCTTGATGGAAGTATTTTATTGTGTGTAAAATATATCAACGTCCACCTTAAGCTTAAAATAAAAAGCCACTAGTGGTTGGTTACCTACTGTTACTGTTACTAAATTAGACCACAGTTTTTTCAATCATACATTTTAAGTTTTAAGGCGTCTCAACACGCTTGACAAACAGAGAACACAAACAACAAACACAAACGTCCGTGGACAGCTGTTTGTCTGTTTTTTGTTTTGTGTTTGCCAGTGATCGGCGTCGGTGTCGGTTTTTGTGTATGTATACAAACAAAGGGTGCTCGACAAACATGTTTGTGATGTATCCACACGCTTGTGAAGCAGTCAGTAGTGATAGCCAAACGAAAGATTTCTGACCATCGTCTTTGTTTCCTTCTTTTTCTGATTTTTATTTCTAAGTAGTTGTTAAATTATTTAAACAATAAAGCCCACCATTCACTACACAAGCCCGGACCCGACTCGCAACCCGGACCCGACCGCGACCAATCCGGCGTTGCCCATACACTGCACGAACCCTCCGCCAACCGACCGCCAACCCTCCACTCGAAGTGTGACTTTGGTGAGCCCTATAAGAAAGTTCCATAAAAAGATAAATAAATTCTTCCCAAAACGGTTTGTTATCGTCGAAAGACATATTTGAATTTAAAAAAACAAATAAATACGAGCGCAGCGCGCAGTCGAAGTTCCACACTGAATGAGTCGGCCGACCAATCTGCCTTGCACACACACGGATTAGTCGGGTCGGGCGAGGGTTCGGTAGGCGCTCGCGGCTCGCCTGCGAGCCCGACGCCAACCCATTTGACAGTCTGGCGGACCGGTTCGTCGCTTCCATACACAGGTGGATTAGTCCGATGGCCGATCAATCCGCCGGACCAATCTGCGTGTGAATGGTGGGCTTAAATAATTATCCGCTATTTTAATTTTTATTTAATTTTATATAATAGGGTATTTAATGTTTCAGATTTTTTTCCTTTTTATCTTTTTTTGAGCCTTTTTCCACAAACATTTTTAGGCAACAACTAGCCATTCATATTTTGAAATTGATTTTATGAAAGAAAAATTTCACATCCCCGGGTGGGATACAATCCCTCGACCCCTCGATATCCGGCCGAGTGCTCTCCTTCTTTTTCGTTTAATTTCATTTTCCTTTTTTATAATAAAAATAAGTCAAGTCAAAAGTACTTTTGGTACTTAATCGCTGCCGCCATGCCATCACAAATTCGCCGTCCGCCATGTTTGCCAACGTTCGCCAAGCGTGTGGATGCCGCGTTTGTGTTGGGTGATTGTGATTGGTGTTTGGCATTTGGTGTTTGGTGTTTGTGGCAAACACCAAGCGTGTGGAGGCCGCTTAAAGCATTCAAATTTCCTGAAGCTTGAGTTTTTGGAATAATGGTTGTATGTATGTATGTACATACACATACAACTAACACACCATTTTTTTTAAAATAATGGTTAGTGAAATGTTCATACTTGATAATGGTAAAAAAAACAGGTTTTTTGGTCTGGTATCCCGTGTTGGTATTCATTGGCAATGTGGTAACACTATGACTATTCCAAAATGTCACAGAATACTTTATTTTCTGTCAGTAGTGTCACGTCACTGTCAATGTCACTATTTATTGGAATTGTATTGTTGACTGTTGTATTGATTGCATAAACATGTGATTTCGATGAAATTGTAAAGAAATTAAAATTGTTGTTGTAAAACTATTTTGTGGCTTGCGATGACTATCAAAACATTGTTTGCAGTAGATCATTACATCTATCTCAACTGAAACAAGAAATGATAGATTGTGAACAATAACATCGAACTTTCACACACGTCATTTATTTGCCGCCAAAAATATAAACTAAAGATTTGAAAGAAAGAAAGAAAGATTGCTAAATATTATAAAGTTTTTCTCTATCTATAAGTGAATCAGATTAAAGAGTCGCTTTAGGGGCAGGGAAGAACAACTACATATACAATGAGCTCACCCGCCGCTTCTCCAAAATATAGGAACCTAAAATGCAACACCAAACATTCACCCATCGAAATAAAAGAACAAATGCGGAAGGTAAGTTATTTATGAATTTAATCTTTGCTCCCAAGAAAACAAAGGATAACAAATTAACTAGGGTATCCGATAAATGCCTGACCACAAATGTCACCTGATGGTAAGAAAAGTACTCAAAATTGCAACTCTGTGACTGAAGTCTTGTTTCACCTTTTAAAAGTTTCATTACTTTCCTCCTATAACAAATTATCCTAGTATTATTGTGTGGGTGTTGTCAATGGATGACAGTCAATAAGCCAAGTCGGTGGCCTTCAGGCGGTTTGATAACACCGGCCTCTGCCAATCCTCATTGGAGCAGCGTGGCAGAGTACACTCTAATCACCTTCGATTGAGGGGAGACCCGTATCCCACCAGTTATTATTAATTTTCATCCCATATTCCTACCTGGGTACCTATAGGCTCCCTTTCATGTTTTTATTTTATTTTTTATTAATCAATATGTTCAGGTTCGGGTGTACTAACACCCTCTTCTGATACACCAGACAGTTGCGGGAGCGTAGGGCTCTCACTGCCAACTTTCCTATGTAATCATCATCATCTCAGCCACAAGAAGTACACCGGTGGAAATAAATCTCCCCTAAATGTTTCCAGTATGACAAGTTAGAATAAATAATGTTTTTCAGAATTACAAAAATAGAGTTCAAAACTGTCGCAATATGCTGTTGAATAAATTTCGTGGACCTATCCCTGATACAGACCTTCGTAGTACTCTTCAAGAGATTTATAAAAGCATGTTCAACTTCTCCAATATTGATATGCATGACGATGAAGAAATGGAGATACTCACTGAAATCAAGGAGCAACTTGTTCAAGAGGAGTTGGAATGGTACTTTACTTTTTAATTTCTTATACCTATAAATAAGTTGTGAATGGTTTTGCATCATTCAGCTAATCTTGGCTGAAGTTGTGGATTGTAGATATTTTTTTAACAGTAACTATTTTGATTTTCTTATTATGTTTGTGCAAAACTTAATATAATCTAAAGAAGTTTCATAGTTTACACATATGATTTTCTTATTATTTTTTTAATACGTGAAAATTTTATTTAATAAAAAGGTGGCAAGAAAGGTTTGCTTGTTTCATTGTATGGGAGTTTACTATTATGTGTTGTGTATAGACATTATAGACCATTAAAATACAACAAAGTGAATTCATATTTATGCATATTTAAAAAAAAATATTGCATAATATTATGCCACTCTTATCACATTTTCACAAAACATGTTTTCACATGTGGTTATCTTACCACTTCTTTTCATACTTAGTAACTGCCACAAGTAATACTGCTTTCAACTTCTCTAATGTCAATAAAAACATCTATTTGCAGGTTAACGGAAGAGTATGAGAAATCACATACAGATAATATTGATTGGGCCGAAGTAGAAGCAGACAACAATGTTATTTGTCCAGTTTGCCAAAAGAACAATTGTAATCTACAAAACAATATATTGTCCTGTTCACTTTGCAATTTTAATATTAACACACAGAAAACTTTTATAGAAATAAAACAACACATTTTTGAGTTACTAGAGAAACATTCCCTCGCCTGTGATAATGAATGCCAATTTAATTTGATTACAGAGTTAAATGAAACTCATATTTACTTAATCTGTGATGCATGTACAGAAATGCAGATTGCTCTATAAATAAATATTGTTAACTTATTGCATGAAATACACAGCGTTCGGGAGTAACGCGGACGCGGCTGTATTCCATGAATTTATATGAACAACTTCATTTGAAACACGGCGGATTCATATTAGCGTTTAGATATAAAGATAGCGAACGCAAGGTAGAATGGCCACTCTCCGTCCCGCACCGAATCGCGTTACCTTACCCCAGGCGGGTATCGAGGCAGGTGCAGTCGCAAAGGTGTGCGCGTGTACAGACGACATTGGCCTATGTAGTAGAAATAGGAAATTATTTCACGCGCGTTGTATGGATTGTCCGGGGTGTGCCACAGTGTAGAAATATCGCTATTGCAACAACGCTGGTTCATATAACTTAAGCTAGTCCCCACCGCTCCCGTCGTGTATTTCAAGCTAATGTTCTTATATCATATACGACATATTATTATGACTTCTTATTTGGTCTGAGCATATGTCATTTATAATCTGATTTTTATATAGATTATACAATTCTTAAAACGGAGCTTAATTTTTGATTACCTACTTTAAATTATCTTACATACTATTGCTAGTTACTTACTTTATTATGAGTTTGCAATACTAATTAGATTTTTTAAGTCAATTTGTATAAAGTTTTTTGTATTTGCCTGTCTGTTGTTGTTGTTTTCTTATTATAAAAAAATTACATGTGAATAAATTCATATTTAGTATCTATTTTAACTGAGTTTTTGATTACCCCGTGAAAATATGACCATAGTAAATTTTTTTCAGAAATATTGAGATAGACAGATAAACGTTCTACATTCAACTGGTGTCTAAGGTACAAACCACACATGCTCAAATTAAGATTTTACGTCGTACAAAATTTGTTCTGATGCTGGAGTCGCATCCGCTACTCATACTCGCGCGATTATTAAAGCCTTTAGGGAGGGTATGGAAAAAAATACCAATTTACAAAATAAAAAATGACCTTTTAATTCAATTCATGAAGCACGGTAACAATGTATTTTAAATTATTACTTTTCATACAGTCGGGGTTAGAACATTTTATTACTTACAGTACAGAGATTAATCCTACCAAACATTAGACTAAACGGTAACTTGTATAAAATGTACATACATTAATAATAATATGTAGTATAAAATATTACCATTATTTCACCGACATTATTATATTTTTGTTTTCAATGGTCAATCAAGTATAAGCTGTTGTATAAAAATTCTAAGTTTAATGATTGCTGAATCATGATAAATAAATCATATAAGTCAGTAATTTCATAAATATACCAATAGTGTTAGATATAGAAAATAATTATTATGATATTACGGTAGTCGTAACCACAGTTAAAAACTCTTAAGCACTCTAGCAATAAATAGGAACATAATAGTAAATAAAATTATCTAAGTTTTTTTTATTGAAATAGTAAGGTTTTTAGTGCGTGTTAATATTTGTATATCCCAAAAGAAATTACATGAACCCAGCACCATGACCATCACCCATTGTGGGGTTGTTTATATGAATTTTTCTAAAGCTAGTGCTATATACAGCTGCACTTTAAGTAGACATTTTTTTGAACACTCCAAATAATATGGAAAAGTGCTCAAACTTTGAATATACGTGCCCAAGTGAAGCTATGTAGCGCCGGATTAACAGAGAACTTTACGTTCTTAGTTATCTTTCACGAACTCTTCCTTACATAAAATATGCATCATAAATGTCATTGTTTTTAAATAGAATTCTCACATTAGTTTCTCAATATAAGTATGCGGGTATAGCGAGTTGACTATAGGCTTGGAGACCTCACTTAACAGGAGAGAATTCAGTTTAGGAGCAGACGCAAGACGATAGCTTCGGGTCTGCTCGGACGAATGAGGCAATTCATGTCTCAAATTCCGCGTTGATAAGTGTGGTCCAAACCTTACAGTTTTATACTTTACGACCCGGAATAGCGGAACGGCGAAAATATATTATTTCAAATCACTGTCTAATAGAATTGGCATATTATTATTATCTGATAATAATGTCGGCAAAACGTTTCATAACATACATTAATAATGATTTTTCAGACTTTTGTCGCAATATCCATCAACATTTTGATTACTACCAGAAAATCTAACCCCTGATTTATATAATGTATAAGTTATACATGTAAATACACTTACCCTCATATTAATAAATTAAGATCTGCCAAAGTTTAACTAAGACCTATTTTGTCACTTTCATTCTTGAATTGGTGGAGAAGTAACAAAACAAGTTTTACTTAAATCTTAGCTCATCTTGTTTTTTAATACGGGGATAATAGTTTACGCGATATATTAATAAAATATATATATATCCCGCGTTAAATTGAGAAACTACTGTTATTACTAGATTCATTTTTAATTAGAAATTAAATTAGCAATTAATATTCATTTTTATCATCGAAAATACATAATGAAAGGACATTTTCCATTTACACAACCTGAAATAAACATATTTTTCTATTGTTACATGAATTATTATAATCTCAATAACATAATTTTTATCGAAAATATCTTCAGTACATAGAAGAGACCTCTACAAAAAATAATCATTTGATTGCACTTTACTTCCACATAGGTTGGTGTACAATATGGTATTAATCATAATATTCATGTTTTGGTACGGAATACTAATTTATTATAATATTTTTATAATATTAGAAACACTACCGCACACTAATAGAAAACAGCATGCAGCACTGTTGATAACAGTAAACAAAGTGCGAGGTACTCTGTGCATTTTGTACTTAACATATTAATGCCACTAATTGACAAAAGGACCGTAAAATTGGCAGTGATCGTTATATAAGAAACCCAACTCGTATAGCTGCATTATATTTTTCTAATAAAAAAAATATATAATCGTCTATTTGTATAGTCCTTGTCGTCCACAAAATTAGGAAAATTTTAAATGACGTCACGACAAATACTATTTTGTCTTGAGATGTATGAGATAAATAGATAGCCAGGCTGTAAATATAATTTAGGTTTTCTAAATACTGCATTAAGGGATTTACTTTTTTATTTATCAATAGTATGTAACTACAACGTTTAATAACTTTAGCATAAACAAAATGTTCTTGGTTCTCTACCATGGTTACGTATTTCATTTGTTGACTGTACACTTGAATAGTCAAAAGTAATTTAATAAATAAAAGATTAGATAAAAAAGAAAAAGAAAAGAAGTAATAAAACTATTAATCATGAAAGGCACCCGAAGTAGACAACTCTATCTGGTAAATATTTACTAGCATTTTGTGCTCATCATCATCATCTCAGTTAAACCCTTATTACACCTAACTGAATATCAGAGTCAAACGAAAGAGATAATGCAATACTAAGAAGTGAGAAGTTGTAAGTGCTTCTCGCTTATTCGTATTGCACCATCTCTTTTGTTAGACTCTGAATTCAGTCTGGTGTAATACGGGTATTACTGTATACTCATCATCTCAGCCACAATAAGTCCACTGCTGGACATCCATCCCCAAGTTTCAGTATGACCGTAAGTATACTACTGTAAGTTACCGGTCTTCTGATAGGTATCTCACGCATCTTAAGATAAAATCTCATCGTTACTTCGCCTTGTGTACATATTACACGTGGTTGAACGTTTAAAAGTTCTCATTGCGAGTTTGCGTGTCAAACTGAGTGAGTTGCGATCAAGTATGCCGTCAATGTACACGGTTGTTAAATTGAAAGTAACTTCATTTTACACTGCTCTCGAAGTTGACCGAGTTTAGGCGAATATGTGAGTATGGAGAGTGGAGAGGCACTTCGTGTTACATCGTCGTATCATTATCTTTGTCTAACTTCGGGAGTAGTGTGTACCCGAGTTAATATGAGACTTATCTCAGGAATCACCGCCAGGGGTCACGTCAATGTATAAATATATTGTTTTTGATAACTTAATGAAAACAATAACTTTAACTCTTTTTAGCTGCTTACTGAACTGATATTAAATTCAATCGTTTAATACTAGTGTATTATTATTACATAAATATCTCACTGTAGAGACATCATCCTAAAACTATTTATTAATCTGTGCTATTGTATAATATTTTATGTATAAGCCACACGTTTTGAACAAGAGATGCAGCGAGTTGCACAAACATAAGTTAATGAGACAACAGGTCTCAAGTTATCTTTGTCTTTAAAATGTGTTTCTGCAACTCACCGTTAGTTTTACTATCATGAACATAGTTTTTGCAATAAATATTATGACAATTTCATAGTGGCAAATTGGCAATTCTATGGCAGTATTGTTGCATTGATATTTTTTTTACAATTAATTTAAATGACACAGACTGCATTTATTGTCTGAATCAAATTTATAGTCATACATACACTTTATTGCTTCAATATTATATAATACACAATAGACATACTATGAGGAATCAGATCTAACACTCTGTTATCAATAGTGTGCGGTTTTACGATATTGTTCTCGAGAATTTGTTCCCGTTTGTTCCGCTAATAATCACGACTTCCCATTTCTATAGTAACTATGTAATACAAGTGATGGGAATTTATTATTCCATTACTAGAACATATGGGACTTCCTCGAGATGGTGTATAGGGCTGGATCATTTATTTCAATTGATAATACTACAGACAAAAAAAATAAGTCGTGTTTATTTATTTACACAATATTTTCCTGAACATATATTTATAAAATCTCCATATTGTGACAAATAAAACTTGATCATATCTTTTACGTTGAAAGATTATTGTCAAGTTTTTTATTATTACTTACAGCAGTCATAATGCTTATCCAAATACCGTGTGAATTCGTAAACATATAACACGCAGCAAATATTTGAAACTTTAATATTATCAATTGAAATTGAACGAGCCAGCTAATGAATCTTAACTAACAATTATCCTAGACGTTGATAGTACTTACTATATAGGTAGACCTTGTACATCCATAAGATCCTCCTGTTGAGTGTGAGCGTGCGAGTGGGCGGAGTGCGCGGCGTGGGCGTGGGGGTGGGCGTGGGCGGCGCAGGCCAGCGGCGCCGCGAACGCGCCGTGGTGCTGCGGCCGCGGGCGCCGCGGGGAGCGCGCCGTGATCACGCGCGGCTTGTGCACCTCGTCCATTACCGACGGCGCCACGTACGTGAAGCCCTGCAACGAAACAGCGCTCACGTCACTAAACACACCTATCTCTGACACAGGAAAACTCTTTAACAGCTTAACTAAATTTACCTGGAACATTAAATTGGCACTTTCGCTAAGCGTAGACTCGTCAGGAGAATCGATTGGTGTTTGAAGTGTGAAACGTGTGTCAAATTGGGACACGTCGTCTTCACTAGTCTGAAATGCAAATAATGTAAATTTAGTATTAATATTAATTGTATTACAGCTTGATTGAATTGTAAAACAATAGAACATACAACAATTCTAGAGTGAATAAATATGTCCCACACACACACAGGCTGTTTTTTTTGGACCTAAGATATGTTTAGGAAACCGAGCTGAGAACAAGGTAAAATCACCATTTTTTTTATTATTTGAGTAAAAAATGTTTGGACTTTGACAATATCACGTCATTTTCTAGTTCGCCGCTTAGCTTCTTCGAGTATCTCTGATCGAAAAATAGCGTCGGCCCTTCGCAAATTTAATAAAATAATACATACCAATCTGGGTTTGATTGGTGGTTCCAATCTACGAGCAAATACATCATCCCAATGTACATGTTTGAAGAATGCATGGCCGCGCACCGCGGACGCGCCCGCCGCGCCTAGACGCTGAGTCTCCGACCGCTTCATAAGACGACGGATCAAGTCGCGGGCGTCTTGTGTTAGGTATGCAGGTAACATTAGTTTACCCTTGAGAATTTTTTCTATTGTCTTTGTACGATTATCTCCTGTAAATGGAGGCTGAAAAAAAAATTTAATTATGGTAATATTAATAGTATTTTCCTGGTGTAGATAGATTCATTATTTGCATCAACTAAGGCACATTACATTTAAAATAATACCAAAAAAAAAAGTCCTCAGTGCCAGAAAAGATTATGTTTTATAAATTATGAAATACGAACCTGACCAATCAGCATGTCGTACATCAAGGCACCCAAACTCCACCAATCCACAGCTTTGCCATGGCCACTTCTGGTCAAAATTTCTGGTGCCCTGCAACATTATAAAAATAGGAACTGTGCATAATTTTCACCAATAGAAATAAAATAATATAAGCACAATGTCAAACTCAAAATTAAATGGCACGCTAATTAAGTTTTAATAAATACTTTGCAAACACGTTTCGTATGCGCGCCCGCGCTTCATTATTTCACTTGAAGTTTTTATACGAATTAATGGTATTATAATATAGGGTATATATTATCTTTAAGAAAACATTATTTTAAAGTTTATCTATTTCTGTTGCCGACTGTAAAAGAAAGCATTATTTACAAATACATACATGTATTCAATTGTGCCGCAGAATGTATGTGTCACAATTCCCTCTTGAATGTGTTCCTTGCAAAGGCCAAAGTCTGTGAGTTTAACATGGCCCTGGGCATCCAGTAGAACATTTTCTGGTTTTAAATCACGATAAATTATTCCTAAGCTGTGCAAGTGTTCCAGTGCCAATATAATTTCCGATAAATAGAAGCTAGAAGGAAATAAAATGATAATTAACTTTTTAAATCAAACCGATATAATGCATTGTTCCAGAAATACATGTAGAACATTTGATTCAAGTAATTTATGCATTGTTAATTAATCCATATTAATGACTTTGCATAACATTTTTCCTCAATATTAGTGTAATATTTAAATGACTTTTTTTTTATGTTCTCACAGTGGAGTCCTGAACTAGCTTCAGCATTTTGTTTCACTTGCATGACCTGTTTTCTCTTAAATTGTGCATTTTGTGGACCTGTTGTCTAATTTATCTGTTTCAAATTACATTCTTTTTATATATATTTCTGTGCTAGGATTAAAGACTTATTTTGTTCTGTTTGAGTAATAAAAAGTAAAAAACACTAACCAGGCAGTATCTTCGAGAAATATACCTTCTCTTTCAAGATGCATAAACAGTTCTCCGCCACTTAAGTATTCTAATATTAAGTATAGTTTACCACCAGTTTGGAAAGCATATACCAATTCCACTATAAATGGATGCTGAAATAAATAAAATAATTAAAACATAGTATCTTTCTTTGATATTAGCTAATAAAAGATCTACCTATAAAATGGCTAACAATGGCTAAAATTATGGATGTCATTTTGAAAATCAGTTCAGTAGATCCAGATTTAGAATCTTACAAACTCAAAAATTTCTTTTTTTCATATTAGTATAGAAAAATTAATTAATTAAAAATTAATTCCTGTCGCGTCACGCTTCTATCAATGACATAATCCGTCGGTCTCTCGTCACTGTCAACGTGCCTGCCATTCTTGAGCCGAACGGCATCGTGACGATGATGGTAAGAGGCCAGACGGAATGTCCCTTGTACCGTGGAGTATGGGACGGGCCTTGGTGTGGGACGCGACATGCATTGACACACTTGCCCCGTCACATCTTCACGGTACGAGTAGGAGTGCAGGAGCGGCGGCGGAGTCCGCCGAGAAACTAAAAGCCACAAAATATCAGCAGCTGACTGGCTCCTACCATTTTGTGGCTTTTGGTGTAGAAACATTAGGCCTGTGGGGTTCCAGTGCGTTGTCCTTTTTTAGGGACATCGCAAAAAGGCTGCAACAAACCACTGGTGACCCAAAGGCTGGCAGTTACTTCGCTCAACGGATAACTATCGCCGTTCAGCGAGGTAATGCTGCTAGCATTTTGGGCACCCTGGCACAGGGACCATGGCTTTTTAATGCTTAATTTTAGTTTTTATTGTTAGTTTAATTGTTATTTAGTTTATAATTTTTATTATTAGTTTAGTTTTAATTAATTTTATTTAATTTCACGTTAAAGGGGAGGCTTTTGCCCAGCAGTGGGACATACATGGCTACAAAAAAAAAAAAAAAAATTTACGTTATTTAGTTATGTATATAAGTGCAATTAAAAATAAGATAGCGGATATTTTGAATTAAATTGGGCTAAAAAACGGTGTATTAATTAAAGTTTTACTATTATTTTACAAAATAGGTATTATACCTATTAAATAATTTTTTGCAATGCTATAAAAGCATATAAATAGTAGTGTAAAATTACCTTGACAGCTTCTAAAATATTTCTTTCCGCTTTAGTGTGTGCTGTATCCTTTTGATTGCGTACTATGGAAGCTTTTTTCAAAACTTTCATAGCAAAATGTGACCCTGCGTCTGAGCCAGTAATCTTACGAACTTGGAATACTTTTCCATAACCACCTTTTCCTAACACTTTACGCAATTCAAAATCCTGTGGTCCAAGGCGCTTTTGTCCCGGATTTACGGTGTCTTCAGAAAGCTGAATGGTTTCAGCTCCCTCTAATCTATAAGAGATATAAGAAAATATCTTACTAAATAATACTTTTTTTTTACTTGACAAAAAAAAAATTTATTACAGCTTTTTCGTATTTAATATAATTAATATATTTAAAAAATCTTTGACCCATTGGTGTTGCATACTTACTCAGCAATACTCTTAACATGTAATTCAGGATCATAATCCACCTGCCATGGAAAAGAAAGTAGAGTTAGCAATAATCTAAGATCAGTAATGAAAAGCAAATGTCCAAATATAACATGTTTCGCTTTCAATGGTAAAGCTCTCGCTTTCATTGAAAAAGACCCATGTAGAAGGTAGAAAAAAATCATTCACTCAAATTTGATGCAAGTGGAAGTGCCAAGATACAAATATTTATATGACCAAATTTTACAATTTTATTACTGAAACTGGTGGTTTACAACTAAAGTTCAATATATGTATTTGGCGCAAATTAATATAATCAAGTTGTGGTAATATAACAATGATTTTGAAAAATACCATGTTAAAGTTTAATGCGTATTATTGTTGATTATATTGATATATATTGACTTTCATTGAAATAATACAGTAGTTGGATGGCAAAACAAATACCATGTTGATGACTAAAATGAAGCACGAAGAAGTCATCCTTGAAAGTCGTGCTAATCTAGAACGCAACTCAATTTTAGGTTAGGAATATATTGAGCTCTTGATTTCATAGAAACATTACATAAATACCTCATCAACTTCAATTATATCGTCTTCATCAGAGTCCACGACGGTAACAGTATCCACATCTAAATCTAAATCAAAAACACCTGCCATATACGATGACATTTCAAGAATATCACATCAGCAAGCAAATGCCCTGTGCTTGGATTGGACCCCAAAAGTTTCAGTTTTAAAGATACGCACAATAGTTATTTCTACTAACGTAATTAGTATTCTAACATCAAATATCCTTCAAGATTTAATTGATAGAAAACAGAACGAGCATGCACTCGAACTGCGAAATAGTTAGGACACTGTATTGAAAATAGCTGAAAATAGTATTTGATTTGATTTGAGTGAGGCACTCTGTCAAATGTCATTGACTATCTTTTTTTTTCGTTTGGCAATCGGACTTCATACGAAGATTTCATTGTGCCATCTTCAAGTTATGATTGTGTGTACGACTCAGTAAACAAACATATATTATTATTAAATACCTACCTATATTAAAAACTTTTTTTCAATGTGTTACACTACCAGACAAGATGTCGATCTCATTCCATTTATTGTTTTTCCTTGTTTGGTTCCTTCCTTCGTCCATTTTTCTACTTAATTATACAATCGTTCGCCAGAAAATTATAACGCGACACGACACGCCCTGCAAATGTGTTTCTATACCCGCGCGCGGCACGTGGCGCGAACAAGTGGACGCTTTTTTTTATTTGTTTTTGCAGCGTGATAATGAGTTACTAGGTAGTAGATTCCTGATAAATATACTTAAATACATTTTTTTGTAAATAAATACCATTATACATTACAGAAAACACCCAGACAAAGGCAAACACTGCGAGCTTCTGTTCAGAAATGAAAGAAATAAACGTCTGGCGTTTATTTCGTTCATTTCTGAACAGAATCGCGCCCCGACACGACACGTAATGGCGGAAACACACTACCGTGTCGGGGCGTGTCGTGTCGCGCTCTGTCGTGACGGTGGGTGTGGCGCAATCGGCGGCCAGCAGTCCGCGCCACGACAGAGCGAGTCACGACACGACACGCCCTACAAATGTGCTCCTAACCATATAAAATGTATGAACGCGATATGCTTCTGGCGCGACACGACACGCCCCGACACGGTAGTGTGTTTCCGCCATAATGCCTTGATCACACGCGCCGAGTAGAGTGGCGAGACAGTAAAAATGTCACTCGGCCGAGACAGTCCACTCGTCAGCTTTGGGCGAGTAGGTGTTTATACTAATTTTGGTTCCCAGCGAGTCAGTTCACCTAAAATTCGGGAACAGAAACAAACAACAACAAGACGCGCGCGAGCCAAACTAGCGAGTAGCGAGCGAGTGCGCTCGGCATTTGTTCAAACTTGCCGAGTGAGCGAACGAGACAGTAAGGGGTATGCTGAAGGGAGCGCGGGGGTGGGCACTCGGCCTAGTAAACAAAACGAGGTCCGAGTGACTGTCTCGCCATGTTGCTCGGCCGAGTACTCGGCCGAGTACTCGTCGGAGAGTACATACCAACCGAGCGCTCGGCCGAGGACACTGTCTCGCCGCTCTACTCGGCGCGTGTGATCAAGGCATAAGTGTGCACACCCACCGTCACGACAGAGCGCGACACGACACGCCCCGACACGGTAGTGTGTTTCCGCCATTATTTGACACTTCTCAAAATGTAAACAGGGCTTTTTATTATTACTATCCTTTTTGGTTAAATTACTTACAGGCTTAATTGAATTAATTATTGAGGTTATATGGGTTATGAAAACCAATAATAAAACTACAAAATCGACTTTTGCTCTTGTACCATAAACAAAATGATGTGATTCAAATCTTAAAAAAACAAGCCATCGGTCATAGTACTTGTAGCTAAAGCCGAGAGACCCGAGAGCATGTTTTTTTTTAAATAAAAAAAATGTTGCTGCTTGAGTAGGGTGTAAACATGTATTTTTTTATAATAAATTATTATTGAAATTGAATCCGTAACGTAGTTTTGTATTCTGTTTAATATATTTTTATCTATAACCGCATGTATAATAAGTTTAAAGTGATATTGTTAAAATGTGGTACAGATCCAGTTAAAATTTTATTCATCTGTAGTGAAACCTTTCAATGGCTAGTGACAGCGACAAAAGTTCTAATAATCACAACTTGGATGGCTCCTTGAAAAATAGTAAGAAACCAGGCAATCTGGGAAATATTGGTGAGCACAATTTATTTTATTAGTTTTTCATAAAATTCCCTGTAACAACTTTTAGTGATTGTACCTACTTACTCATAACCTAATGTTTACATTTTTCATTAAAGTATTATCAAAAAGTTTTAATTCTTTGTAAAGACACTTGTTATAACCTTTAGAAGATAATGTAATTCTGAAATTTATTAACATTCTCAACACAGACATTTGGGGGTGTTACCAGAAGTGATTACAATAATCATCCAATAAGTTTATTACTACCTATTTTCCTGTGTAAACTTATGAGTTTATACAGGAAAATAGGTAGTGTATGAAACCTCATAAAATAGTTTTATAATATACTATACTTATTAAGTTATATAGTATTTAGATAATAGGTAATAGATAAGCTCCGGCAATCTATTACACTGGTAACAAAAGCAAACATTGACAGTAAAAGTACCAATGGTTTACTTATTAAGAAAAAACCGAACTTCACTCTTCAAAATCTGAATTAGATTTGCACCCTGATGATTTTACATAATAGAGTATAAAATTAATAAGAAATCACTTAATCTGTGTATTCAATTCTATTCATTTTATACCTTTAATAGTTTTCATAATCGGTTGGAACAGGCTGCAAACTTAATAAATTATGGTGATAATGTCCTGACTTAAAACTATGCTTTCCATAAACTTATTCATTATTTAAGTAAAACTTGTATTTCAAACTATCAATATGTGGAAACAGAGCTGTCCCATTGTTATTTATTATATTATTATTAAGTCTTCGTCCCTTGCCCATGAAACCCTTTCAAAGCTAACTGTTAAATGTAATATTGTATGCTAAAGATTTCATCAGTTCTGAATAACTTATTTGTCGAATAAACTTTCAGTTTTTTTTTACTATATTAGAAACCGGCACTGAAGCTAAATCTCATAAAGAAAAAGAGTCAGTGGCCAGCTCGTCTCTATGTCATGTTTAAAATTAATACTGAACTCAAATATTCCGCAAAATATTTTTGATTGGAAATCTTTCAGTATACACCAACCAATATCGTCTTCCTGATAATAATTCACATGCTAGTTTCCCCAACAGTTTATATGGTACAATACAGCAGCTGTTTGTAGCTTAGTAGTCATTGAAACGTAGTTGATGCTTCACATCACAAACACGTCATAAATTGTTTAAAATGAACATTGCATGCATTAGGTGATAAGCTAATTAAAGTTTAGTCGGATCGTGTCCTACATCCTTCCAAATCATTAATGTGGTGGCGGTAACTGTTTTATCAAATACTATAGAAACTCTACCGAGTTAATACGCACAGCTTCGGAAGAATTCGGGCAAGACGGGCGACACTAGCGGTACTATAGAAATAGGGCGGCATGAGGTGAACGATTTCAAAACTTTTGTGCGTTTTGTATGCAAAATTTTAACGCGACACTAGCGCCCCTAGCGGCATGAGGTAAACAGGAGGTTGCCAAGTCATTGTATGAGAAACGTCAAGAGCTGTGCGTATTATATTTTTATAGTATTTGGTTTTATCCATCTGCTCACGGTCACGGCACAGTATTACAATATCTTTCCTAGGGAGAAATATTGTAATACTGTGGTCACGGCATGCATGATGCCACAACTCCGTATTGTATTGGCTCGGTAGTGTAGTGTTTTGCTGTCAAGTTCCGTTAGATTACCAAAAGACTAGTATCCAGGTACACAAAACCGTTACAAATAAAAAAAAAATAGTTGTCAGTGTCTGGACTGACATTGTTTGTTCGGCTTGGCTCGTTTGTCAAGCGTCATGGCGTATCGCGTATGTCACATGTCATGTTGTATTTGATTTGTTTGGCTAAAACGAAAAATAAAACAATAATTTTTTAACTTAGTTATGAATTGTACATTTGAGGAAAGCAATACGGAGAGAGTACCTCTTTTATTGCAAGAGATTTTGGGAAAAGTATTAAAACAATCTCATTCATTGGATTCTGTGCAGAAAGATATTTTGTTCATAGTCATCATTGTTTTAATGATAGAAAATGGATTTGTACCCGTTGATGAAGACTTACGCGTTATCGATATGACTACAGTTGATATACAACGATTAAATAAATGGAAGCATCCTACAGGAGTGTTTGAAGCAAATTTTTTTATGATTGGCTTCCAAAATCTGTGCTTGAAGTTGTTAATGAGCCCTTTGGGATCTATGGTCATTGTGAATATAATATTGAGTGATTTAAACTCTGAAACATACTCTGTGTGTTTGCCTGTGAGCCGCTACGTTGTTTCACCCCAGGCTTCTACAATACCTATGATGTTTCGTGATCTAAAACATTTTTCAACAACATTCAAAAACAAAATTTTAATAGCAGTAAAGAGCACAATTTTGAATCATCATGGATATCCAAGTGCCAGCTTGATAGGACTGCCTGAAGAATTGTATTTTAAAATAATGTTGTATTTGCCAATCAAAGATGTAGTTAATGTTAGTCAAACATGTAGCAGATTGCACATATTGGCAACAAATGATAGTATGTGGCATGATTTATTTAGAAGAGATTTTAATGGGATTCAAGTAAATGCTGATAATTGGAAGTCTAAGTATAGGGAAGTTTACAAATCACAAATGGAGCAAAAATCAAGGCAGAGATCGCGGTCTGGAACTATGCATGATTACATGGAATATTCAGATTACATATCTTACATTGATAACCCTATGTGGCACATAATTTGACTTTATAATTATTCAGTGTAATTGACATGCAATGAACATTGTAATGTAACATTTATCTTAAAAAAATGTAAATTTTAGATCTTACAAAATAGTGTAAAATAATGTTCTGAATTTATCATTCACAAAATTACAGCTATATTACAACTTGTGTTTATTTATTAATATTTTTATCCCAATATTGATAATTAAAATTTGAATTTAAGAGTAAAAAATATTTCATACATTCTTAGGTGACAGTGGAGAAAAATTAAATCGGGGTGGAAAAGGCGGTCGTCACTTATCTATTCCGTTTGACTCCACAACTGCTAATGGTGATTTAAGTGAGTATAACAATGTTCATTTTAGGGTTCTGACTGCACATTGATCAGTTAATCAGTCTGAACTTTTTGTACAGATTACTTGTTAGAATAATATCAAATCATCTTGTTTAATTAGTGCATGCCACTAAATGTACGTACTTATTCATTTAAAAAATATAATGTATTTGTCAAATCAATTACAAAAGTTTATTGTTATTGCATATTTGTTGCAATTTTTTTCTAATATTATTTATAACAGATTATTAAAACTGAGGCACACACTGGGCCCCGGACACTCCATACAACACGCATGAAATAATTACCTATTTCTAATAACATAGGCCAATGTTGTCTGTACACGCGCACACGTATACACATTCGTTTACTAGGCCCACACCTTTGCGACTGCACTCGCCTCGAACCTCGATACCTGCCTGAGGTAAGATAATGCGATTCGGTGCGGGGCAGAGGGTGACCATTTTACCTCGGGTTATTACTTTTTCTATGATTGAGGACAAGAGATGAAAGACAAAGTAATAATTTTTAAAAATATTTTTTTAAATGTATATCTTTTTAATTTTATTTGCACTTGCCCTGCAATAATTTATAATGTCCAGCCAGACTTAAAATAATATTCTAGTGTAGTTTATTTATACAGTACTGCATGTGGAACGACTTATAAGTAAACAAAATTTATATCATAAAAATATAAAAATGCATAAATAATTGAGTAATCGTTCATGAGACATGATAATTGTCGTTTACGGTTTCATAAAAATAAAAAAATTAATTTATTAATTCTGTTTGCCTATCAGAATACTATCCTGCCACTATAATAATTACAGATATACAAGTATATGTTAGATACAGATATTTCTATTATTAATTTGCTTGGCTACTAAATATTATACTTACAAGAAAATGCTATAATTAGTCCACCCAACGGTAAACGGTAGCCCATATGAAAAAATGTTCTTCTACTTAAATAATCTACATAAAATTATCGGTTCGGTCCTTATAAGGAACTTACTTACCTACATGCCAAATTTAGATTTTTTAGACCCAGCGCAGCGGTTTGGCCTATGCGTTGATATACCCTCGCAACTTCGTTTGCGTATATCTCGCTTTCCCGTGCAAATTTTGAAACATCCTTTCTTAGTACACCCTTAGATGTCGTAAGGAACCTACATTCCAAATTTGGAATCTAGACCCAACGGATCAGTAAAACCCTCGTAACTTCGTTTGCGTATATCTCGCTTTCCCGTGAGAATTTTGAAAAATCCTTTCTTAGTACACCCCTAGACGTCGTAAGGAACCTACATTTCAAATTTGGAATCTGTAGACCCAGCAGTTTGTGCTGTGCGTTGATATATTAGTTAAGTCAGTCAGTCAGGAGTCAGGACTTTGATATCACTACATAGTATAAAACAAAGTCGCTTTCTCTGTCCCTATGTCCCTTTGTATGCTTAAATCTTTGAAACTACGCAACGGATTATGATGCGTTTTTTTTTAATAGATAGAGTGATTCAAGAGGAAGGTTTTTAAGTATAATACATTCCAAAATTCCCACGGGAAAGCGGGATACACGCAAACGAAGTTGCGCGGGTTTCGCTAGTAGATAATATAAGTTTGGTTTTCATTGTCCATTTTCTTCCCTATAAGTTGGTCCCAGCTAAAAAATTAATATAACCTTTTTTTGTAGAGAATTTTTGTGTAGATTATTTAAGTAGAAGAACGTTTTTTCATATTATTATGGGCTACCATTTACGAGATTTTTACAAAAAACTTAAAACACGGGACTTTTAATTCCCCCCTCCCTCCGTCGCTCCACCCCCACCCATCAGTACTTTTAGTATATTTTTTAAAACACCATTTCCTACAAATATGCAAAAATTCGCTACTACACGATTTTTTTCTCCCGTCTCCTGAGATTCCTTCGTTTGGTGAACTATAAACTCTATAATATGCAAATGTGTTAGTTATTCTCAAAGAATCTTACAATTCGAACTCGTAGTTTTAAAAGATTAGCATGTACAAATAGAGAGTATATCGGTTTAACGATATTAAATAAATACCTACATAAAAATATTAAGATGCGTCTGAGTTTGATTCCAAGGTTAATCTATAAAGTTATCTAATAACAAGAAGGTAGTAGCTGTTATGTTTTAAATACTCTTTTTTATTATACAAATAAATAATATGATTACTTAATACAACATGGTTCCCACGAAAACGACCTCAGTATCAACGCACACTAATCGCCGCGACAGTATGTAAAAAAATATACTTTTGGTAAATCGCTGATAGAGTTAATCCTTTATAGATATACACCTTATACCAATCTGTAGGTAGGTAACTATTCAAGACTTATATACGTTCAAAACTATATAAAATGTAGACATGTACATGTTTATCAAGTATACGTAGTGAATTAGGTAAGGTAGTATCTCTACTAATAGCTCCAAGTAATTATCTTTAATACCCAAGTGTGTTATCGCCAAGTTGATATAATTTAGGAAACGATATTGATTAATTTATAATTCTAATGACAGCCGCCATTATCTAGATTCCAAAAATGGAGATATTATCGACTTGCACTGAATAATATTTATGTAATTCTGACAATATAAATATTTAGAGTATTTATATTAAAGATTATTAGGTGAGAATAATAAAAGGGTGACGCTTTAGAGCCGCCTGGCAGCTGAGGTGGTTGCGAGCGAGATTTGGGAATTAGGTAGGGCGAGGGGTGCGCGCGTGAGATGCTCTGCGCAGCCTCCGTCCGCTCCGCCGACATTGTGGCGTCGTCGCCATCGCTGCGTTGAGTTGATGCGAGTTCCACAAGCTGGAAGACACGCGGAGTGCGTAAATGTAGGGCCCTGTGCCCAGATTATGTTCTGATGGCTTGGTGTAGATGAGCGGCCGTGGAGGGCCCGAGAACGCCGCGCGACAGACCGCCGTGGCGGTGCTACGGACCCATGCTTACTCACAGCCGATCTGACGGCGATTTTCCAATATATACTAGAGGTGAGCGACACCTTCTTTCAATCTTGTTGTGGTCATTGTGATTTTATTAATTATTATCTATTAGCATGATGTGTGTAAATCATCGCACAAAAACGATCACATGAAAGTTACGACGTGTAAGTACCAACCTTTTCTTGTTGTGTCCTAAAGTTATGATCGTAAAATGTTACAAAACCTACGCAGTCTACCTAAGTGTTTAGGTCAGCACCCTATTCATTACGTTACATGTATGGATAATCTTTATTTTAAAATTTTCATCTGTATTATCTATCTACTTTATCTAATAATTTGTTGAAATTAAGATAAAATATTGACGATGTGCATCCAATGATAGTAGCGTCATGTCGTAGGACGGTTACAGATAGGGCATAAATCGATAATCTAGTTGGATAGTAGCGAATATTTACATTAAATTAGCTGAATATTCACTTAACGAATTTTTATAATTATACGTATACTTTAAGTTCAGGCTTGGTTGAATGCATTATACGCTACGCAGGTTTCAGGCATACAATACATGGTCCGCTTATTTTCTAGGGCAATAGGCACCTATTAATAAATGGGAGGCACACGCTTAATCTCACAGCAGCCGCTTCATCCATTTAAAGTCAACGTTGGGCTCTGTGATCATTCAAGCAGCCACTATGAGTTTTTTTAATGTCACTTGATATTCAATAACCTGCTCAGACAGGTCAGGTGTGCAGACGTGTTTACCTGTGCAAAAGTCTAAGAATGATACAAGGTGCAAAATGGCGAGAAAATAGTGATAAATCTTTCATCGAGTGATAATGATAGGTACCTATTGTGTCTTCCTGTACTGTCCTCTGCAGTGATGCATGAATTTATTTACCAATATTTTCTGTTATTGTCGCACTGTCTTATCTTATTATGGTTGAGCTGTTGTGTTAAATAATAAATTACAGTAATATTTTGTTTCATCATAAAAGTTTTTTTTTAAAATAGAAATGAAATCCTTAGTATTCTGAGAATTGGCCATCCATCACACTCACATTCTCTAGTAAAAAAAACAATTTTAGACGATAACTCTCATTGTCCTCTACCATATGCTCTTTTTAAAACCAGCTGTGAATAAGTTCTAAGATCTAACTTTAAATGGTTTTCTAAGAAAATATTATTTCTTTTCGTTAGAAGTGTACATCCGTGGTCTACAAGTCCCCACATCTTTCCAATGCAAACCTATTACGCGCCTGGACGGCCAATCGACATATTCCTGCTTGTCTGCTTTCACTCTTAATTGAACTTATGCAAATATCTATATTGAATAAAATTAGTTATTCCCTTCATTTGTTAAGAAATTCCACTCCAAATATAACAATAGCAATTTGATAAGCTATTCCGTTGATATCACTTGTATGATATCTTATCTTTGACGTCTAAATGTGTCTTAGTTGTAATACGCGTTTGACTCGACATAGTCATAAAATTTGTGCCATGGAGCTTGCCTATAAAATTTTAATAGTATGCGGTAAGGCATAGTGTTGTGGTAGAGTCAGCATGGATTTCATAGGTCGTCCGAAAACGAGACATAGGCCTATTGATGATGACACTAGGAGTGAATGTGGGACTTTAGATGACGACAACGAAGTTTGTAAGTTTATAATGAATTATGTTTCAGCGGTGATATGGATAATCTGAAATTAAGCCACTAAATGCAAGGACTTGATGCGTCATAAAATAGTTAAACGCGATAATTTATGCAAAATCGTCATATATTTTTCGGGTTATCCTTAAGATTTAGAACTTGCATGTCTAAATTCAGATCTGGTTGTAAATATTCTAACTAGTAAACTTTACCAATATTTAAATTTAGCTGGAGTCAATAGGGATTTCGCTGTTACAGGAAATACTTTAAAATTATAATGTAATGCTCTCCTGGTTCCCCAAAGTGCATTTGCATCGTAATATTTTGCAATACCTCGGTAAAATCATTTTTTCGAATGCATCAGTCGTTCTCTGCATCGAGTCAAAGGGGGTAAGTGATACACCTGTCCCGAGGGGTGGGGTTCGAGAGGGGTTGTTCACGTAAGCCGGTGCCATGAAGTCGAGACTATGTACTGCAAAATGACCACTGTGTGCTATGACAATTATGTCATTGTTTAGCATGTTTGTTGCGATTCCTACATTTCTATTGTTTGTTACTATACTTTATTGTTATGTTAATATTACTATCTTTTGTGGTGCCTCCATTTATTTGGTGCATGTTTACTCCATTTAAATATTTATATGTGTTGGAGACAACAGGTTGTTATACGTAACTTGTCTCTACTTTAGTTTGTACACTGTGAAGAATTACTACCTTGATGCTACCTATTTTAATGATATTTTATAATCGCCATCCCCCTTTTAAACTCCCGAGGACTAGCTATACTTGTTTACAAGTAAGTATCTCTAAATTACAAATGAAGCAAAACGATTACAATCCAGTCGGACGCCTCTGGCTTGTTGTCTGCGTTGACGTGATGCGGTAGGCTCGTTGGTCGCTAGTGGCTTGCCACGGCACGGTTCGTTCCTCGAGGCGAGTCGAGTGCATTTCAACATGCAAGAGCGACAGAGGCAGGCCCGCGGGCCCCCGCCATGCCCCGCGTCGCCGACCCGCGCGCGCCAGTTCGCCGTTGTGCGTCCGTCGCGGCGCAGGCACTTCGCTATGTACACCCTGTAGTTTTCGTCGCTCGTGCCGGTATCGCGTGTGTCTTTGTTAGTGTTATTGTGTTGATCCATACCGAAGATGTTGTCCGTGCGTCATGGCTTCACGTAGTTGACATGTCGTTGAGCGCACCCGCCCAGGCGGTGCGCGGCACGAGGACCAGTAGCCTCGACCAACTTGACTTCCAGGAGCGCAGGCAGCTGATCGCCAGCTCGTTGTCTCTCACTGACTTCTTTCATGTCGGGGCGAAGGAGGTTGCAGCTGTTGCCGGTCAGTACCCTTCGCTTTTTGTCTCACACGCCCAGCCGCATTCCTAACAATAGCTTTGCGAAATCAAAGAGTTCGTGCATGGCACTTGGCCTCTATACATACCAACATAATTACACATATCTGTAGCATATTGAGCGTCAGCGCCACAGGACCTTTTCAATTACTCATGTGATCTTAGATTAATGATCTAAAACACGTTTCGGACATCTAGTTGTAAATTAAGGGTTTATTTAGAGGAGTTTTGACCTGTAAGTTTTAAAGTCTTTACTGCGTTGTTATAACACACAATTCTCAACAAACCTGTAATAATACTATGTGAATAATAATTAGAAACCATGTAAATAACCAAAAAATACTACTTAAGTACACGAGTTGTTTCACGTTCAACTGGTTGACTGTTTGTTGTATCTTCTGGTACCTAATTAGATAAAGGTTACTAGTTAAAATATGCTACCTGCACAACACATTATATTTTAACTAGGTAGTTCAATAAAAAATGTTTCAATATTTTATTCATTATCTACGTATTGGTATACAATTTTATTATTGAATTTTAGGAATGTTATAGTCACGTTGATGTAGTTAAAGCTTACAGTGCCAGCTATAATAGCAATGGTATCATAAGTTGTACCTGCAGGTGTGTCTGGTCACGACACAAAAACCTTTACCTACCTGTGGTACCCGCCCACTACTGGTTTATTAAACCCTTGCGTGTTTTTCGTTTGTTGGTGAGCGGACAACACGAATTTATAAAAAATATATTATAACAATTTAAGATTACGTAATAATGATACAAATATGTAATGAGGATATCAGAGTAATGTGGATAACGGACTTGACCTTGTGATTGATTTAGAATGAAGCCTAATACAGCCTTAGCTGAGGTCACTTGTAAGGTCAATCTGCGGGGTCAGTGTTAGCAAGAGTAATAATTTTATTGCTGCTTTCGTAAACCTGTGTCTACTGTACTGTAGGTTATCTTTCTTCATTGTTGTACGCAAGTACTTCATTCACAGCGAAGATAAGCTCATTTACCCACGTTTTACTGACGTTTTCACGTTATTCTGTCACTAATAGTAAATTGAGAGTGAAACCTTCATTTCTTTTAAGTGTTTTTTATGGCGACACTTGCTGTCACAATGCTTGCTTTGCATTCTAAACAATGTCGAATAATTACACCTTTTTTCCTAAACTGTATTTACAGTCAGCTACAATAAAATATAGGTATACGCGCTCGTTCGTATAAAGTTGTAGCAAGGTCGAAATTTTAAGTCACATGTACCTATAACCAATTTCTGTGATTATTAGACTCATGCTAATTTTTACCCATTACGAAGGAAGGACAAATTTACGAATTTGCTGAAGAGTAATGTGAAACTGTCCTATATTTTTTTAAATAGTAGAGAGCAGTAGAGGTTATGAACAATAGTTGAAGAGATATTATCTCTCGCGGATTATTCATGGTCTGATGATGTCACGTGTTGTTTTCGGTGTCACAACCATTTATGAAAGTAACTGTAATTTTTATAATGTATTGTATTGGAGAGATAAATTATTGTCTAAAAAAGGAGATTAGTTATATTTCCATTTTTTCTTTTTAAACAATTTAATCGTAATTTTAATTGTAGATCATGATTCAATGGCTTTAAAATAAATAACTCGAATGATTTTAAATTTTAATGGCCTCCTATCGCAAATAAATTTTACCTATTGACGATTGGGGCTTTTACATGGTCGGTGGCAGGTAAGACATTTCAACCCGCTATTCAGTCGTGTAGTCGAATTAAAAAATAGGGTGACATACATGAATAAACTGAGGGGAGGGTAAAAGTCATCCTGTCGTTTCAATATTTTGATGCTCGTTTCGTAATCAATCATCCAAAATATTTCATGTATGCATTCGTAGTTAGGCTAAATATTAGACTCGATACATAAAACAATCAATGCAATACACATAATGACACTACCGTGTAAATTACAAACACTTGTAAAATTGACATAAAAAATAGAGTAAGGAAATGTACGTATAAATATAATTATGTAATTAATTCATTATTGATAAGTTTTTATTAAGAAGTCCATTTATAATTATCCACATAGACACTCGCTATATAGGTACGTATGGTTAACAAAACACACTTGTCTTGTTCATTTCAAACTGCGATGCATGGCTTACCCGGGGAGCATATTAATTATTGTACCTACCTATGCGTCTATTCTGTTGCGCAATAGAGCCACTGATTCATCATGTTGAATGAATGCTCAATGTATAGAATACATAAACTTAGCCCTTTTATTTAGCCATCGATATCTATGTTCGTTACGTACAACAAATTATGATTTCGAGTTTTATTTGATGTAAATAAGCCCTACTCGTGTGTTTGCCCTAGACCAGACGACCAAACACGATGATATTAATTATACCACGCCCAGACTGAACAAACATTTACAGAATGTAGAAAAATATTTGTGACGGCAATCCGCAAACTTGCGTCGTAATAACTAATAAGTAGGTACATCAAATAGTCACACCCGTCTACGTTGTCAATATTTTTTAAACGCTTACTAAATCCTCTTACTTTATAAATCGTGGTGATAGTAACTAAGTGAATACCCTTCATGATCTTGGATGTTGACCTGCTGCGTGCGTTGGTTGCCGCACCATTGATCATGATCACTGTGGGCGATCACCAACTTGACGAGACGAAACGCGCTACATTCAATATGACTCACGTTTCGTTGCCATTTACAAACCAAACACTCACATGATGGTACCATCATTTAGCTCTTTTGTTGTTTAATCTCATGGTCGTAAATCGTTTGTATCACACCGAGATACCTATATTTTGTATACGCCTACGCTTCACTGTGATTGACGAGTGATAATTACATGTGATTATGAATTATTAAAAGAATAAGTTTTCCAATGTGATACAGTGTTTTTCAATAGATTTGATTGCGTAGCGTACTAGCGACAAGATACTTAAACAAAAATTTTAAAATGTAACTAACCTGCCACCATATTGAGTAAAAATTAGTAAATGCGTACTAAATATTGTTTCACTGAAACAGAGAACCCTCTGATACGGAGTAAATAAGGACATTGCTGGTGCTTAGGATTGACTTGTGAGTTGTGACCATCAAAATCCGAGAAATCCTGAATATACAACTAGAAATTAATTACGGAATAACAACTAGGTACATTTTATTTGACAAACAGTGTAATAAGTCGATTTTTTCTAAAAGGAGTCAAACCTAATGACAGGTGTTAGCAATAAGGAACTTACAGGATGGTTATGTATACGGAATTACAAACAATAAGCTAAGCTACGTACATTGTCTAGAACTTTAAAATAATGTTGTTTAAAATGTAACTCGCTATGGTAATTTAGCCACATTGGTTTCGAATATTCGAACAATGTCTGAAATGCTAAGTAGGTAGGAGTGTAGTTTAGCAGAGATAACATAACGACAACGTTGATGTGTACATAATGAGGTTTTCTTATCGGCTTGTCATTACTTCAAGCATAGTTCAACGGACATCATTTAGGGAGATATACTATCTTTTCACCCTCAAACTGGAACAATGGATTCGTTGAGATTTTCTGTTGACATGTAAATCTTTTTATGGTATAAAGAATGTCTTTAAAGGCTGCCAACATTTAATTTAAAAAAACCTAGTGGATAAGGACTCACGATCACGACTAAATTTGAGTTTTCGGGTTTATGTACATTAAGAATAAACCGCAGGTCTAAGAAATTAAATTTCGAAAAATGTGTGCGTGTGTGACCTTACCTAAGATAGGTCCCACAGATATCTTTCTGTGTTCTGTGATAGGTCCAACTCATGAAAGTCGCTCCACGTAAAAGCCAATTCCTTAGGTCTAGTAGTCTAGTTAGAGGAATAAGCAAACGGGACAACAAAATACTGTTGTATTTTTCAAAAATACTTATATTTTTTACAATAGTAATATAATTTTATATAGGTATACCTTGGAAATACACGTGAAAAGAATACGTTCAGTAAACATCGAAGGTAGCTTGTTGGCAACACTGGCATTTCTTGCATTGCATATAAATTAGATAACTTGAGAATCGTGAGTTGTTTTATGCATGCCTCGATCAATCTCAGCTTTCTTGTGATCGTTGTCTTCTGTTTGAGGATCTCGGTTTTACGTGATAACTGAGACAATGCCAGGAATGTGTTGAAACGTAATGAGTAACGAGAAAGGTAGGCAAGAGCCGGAATGAAATTTCTAACGCGCACATGTGAATGAGCGTTATCATCATTTGAATTGTCAGAAATATTTCTTGATAAGACATACCGACATGCTTGTAATCTCCTAGTGAGTAACCTGGGTTTATAGAGTAACAGTTTGTAGAGTAATCAGCTTCTTGGATCTCGGTTTAATATTATTATGGGTGCAGATTTGAAATTTTAAAATTAATCATAAAGTTTCACACTTTATGCCGTTTCTAAAAGGAACAAATCTATTTATTACCGCATACTCATTCATTTGCATTTTATTGGTCTCTCTTCGATTGAATATTACAGAATACCAGATTTTTTTTACAGTAAACTCTGTGACAGTCGGAGATGAGAAAGTCTTCTTTTGTAAGTACGTATGTACGCAGTTCCCGTTGGTATTGTGATAGTCACGGACAGTTGTTAACAATAGGCTCTCGACGTAATGGGGCCATTGATTGTGTGGATGTGGTGTGGATGTGTGAGTGCCTATTGGGTACCAATCTTGCGGTCTATTATCGGTATTGATGTAGACTTGTCTTCCAGATCGTGCCTCTATACAGTATGCGTCAACATGATAGAATTATTGCTGTTTGTTCCTCTCAGCAATATCTCTTCAGTTTATCTAATTGTATAAATTAAATCAATACGAATTGATTAGAACGACTTATTCTGACAGCATGGTGGCTTAGTTGGTTTGGTAGTGTCTGGAAGCCTCGTATAGGTACTATTCGCGCTATAGGTTCATCATCATCTCAGCTACCCCATATTTTTCCAGTATGACCGGTCGGAAGTGGCCTCAAAATAAATATGTATGGATGAAATGTACAAATGTAAATTGTAGATAATATCTTAGGAACTAACAGCTGATATCAAATAAGAATGTTAACAAAATGATAGATAACCATCCAAGAGAATCTACCATTCTCTCGGACAACAATACGTGGGGCGCGTCTATTTCGATGACACTATCTAGATTATGATTAATATGGTTAAAAATTGAAACGAAAAAATTACATAAATTATTATACATAATTAAATATTTCCTATTATTATAATCTGTTTTCTGTTGGTTGCAGCAAAAAAACAAAATGGCTCAACAGTTCGCACGAACAGCTTGGGCTCCGGTGCTCGCACGCCGCCCGTCGAGAGGACCAAATCAAAGTTCTCGGCGTTCGGCAGACTCTTCAAACCGTGGAAGTGGAAGCGGAAAAAGAAATCAGAAAAATTCGAAGCGGCTTCTAGAAGTAAGTTTAATATTTTTATGTAAGGTTGGCAAACAAGCACTGCCATCCATGGAGCACGGAGACACCGGGCCCTCCCTGAGCCGCTGCCGTCTTTTAAGTGCATGTATGCTCACTTCTTGAAGGTATAATCCTACTAATATTATAAAGGTAAAAGTTTGTGTGTATTTTTGTTACCTCTTCACGCTCAAATGGCTGGGCCAATTTTTTGTATATAGGTAGCTGATATCTTGGTACACATAGGGTACTTTTTCGCGCAATAACAAACCTTCAAAATAGCCTTCTGCAGCGCTGGATACGCGCGTTGTTCAGGAATCAGTGTTGTATATAAATAAATAAATATATAGGGACAATTCATACAGATTGAGCTATGCCCAAAGTAAGTTCGAAACTTGTGTTATGGGATACTAACTCAACGATATTATATTTTATAACAAATACATATATAGATAAACATCCAAGACTCGAGGCCAATCAGAAAAAGTTCGTTTTTCATCATGACCCGACCGGGGATCGAACCCGGGACCTGTCTGGCGTGGTCACTACAGGCGCCACGGAGGTCGTCAAAATACATTTATTTTTATGATAAGACATATGAACACAACTTTGTTTAGCTTCGTTCCACATTTTTTAATACATTGGATGACATCGCTATTGTGTACGATGTATGAACTGACTAGCAGCTAAACCACTTTAATTCCACTTCGCTCTCAGTGTGGTCGTCGCCAATAAGTATTATATCTGTCTGATACTGTCTGAATAGTTTGTAATACTTTTGATAAATATGGCGTGTTGCACAAGTTTTTATAAGTTAGAGTATTTCGATATAAATGTTCTATTATTCGTACAAAAGTTTGTTGTAGTTTATGTCCTAAATCGATTTAGGTATACTATTAGACAAATTAATAATCCATTAACCCTGACTAGATTTTTCTAAGAATATACTCAACACAATCGCTTGTTTACCGTCATAATGTTTAATTGTTTACATATTGAATTTTTTGATCTTCTAGTTAGATTATGTGATCACTTAAAACGTGGGACCGATAACCAACCAGACATTCAATATATGTATACAGAAAGTAGACACATAATATCATGTGGATGTAATGTTAGAAACCGCAGCTCGCAGTAACCTGCACTTCAACTGTTCATACATTACTAAACTGTGTGTCCTTCTATTTTAATGTTGTGTGTTCCTAGTACAGGTACAGACAATTGATACAGGTACAGACAATTGATAATAAATAAAATGGCAGTGTCGAAATACATCATAGTTCTATTGGGCAATAAATATACACTATAACTCGTTCTATAAATTGTTAAATGTTCAATCGAAGTCGATAATATCGCGTGACTTCGTTTTCGCATTTGTAGTTCTAGCTTTTTATTGATTTTCTATAAGAGAGAGATACTTTTTCGGTGAATTTACACAGTATATTTAACTGAAACGAAATAAACACACACGTCTAAAGTTTAAATTTTAATCCACATGTGTATAATATGACAGAGTGTACATAAGTCTTATATCCGAAGCGAAGACATTGTACAGTCAGGTGCACGTTGAGCTTTACACTTGCAATACAATTTTGACTCTTATGACAGAACTTAAGAATGGTACAAAGTCCAATATGTAAAGGTCGACATGCTCTTGACTGTACATAATTAACTGATTTAATTTTACCTATGCAATTTCGTGCCATGCTTGGTAGTTTTGCTATCCAGCTGTAATTAGTAGATAACATTTTGTCACGTTATCGTTGTATTGTATGTTAAAATCATAACAATGCCAGCTATTCTCATTTATATCTCATTACGTGACAGAGTAAATATTGAATACCCAATTTACTGTGTACAGTGGTTAATTTTACTTGTATATTTACTTTGACTCAAACATCCTGTCAATATTACTGTATAATAAGAATAAATTAGATGGCTTCTAATCCGCAAGATTCGAATGCAATGTAAGAAACAAATAATGTTAAAATGTTAATAGATCATTGCAACGTAAATATTAATTTTGACACAGGACTGGTTTCATATCTAAATATATAAAATTAAAAGTCTTGACTGACTTATTACATATCAACGCACAGCCCAAACCGCTGGGTCTAGAGATACCAAATTTGAAATGTAGGTTCCTTACGACGTCTAGGGGCGTACAAAGAAAGAGGAAAAGCGAGTTATACGCAAACGAACTTGCTAGTATTTCACTAGTGTTCCATAAGCTTCATTTCGCCTATCCAATAATATGTTTTTTATTATGACTAGTCGATACCCGCGGTTTTACCAGCAGCGAAATCCCGCTGTCTCCGTTCCCGAACTGATGTCTTGAATAAAAATATCGTATGTGTTATGTTAATCCAGATTACAAAATACCCGTGTACCAAATTTAAAGTAAATCCATCAAGCCTTTTTGCGTGAAAGGGTAACAAACTTTCATAAATCATCACAAATTTTCGCATTTTATAATATTAGAAATTTCACTGCCCAAACGTTTCCAGTAAGAGTTCAAAAAATTTAAAAGTGACACGAGACGATATTAATAGAAAATATTACAATTTCAATTTCAATATTTCTTGCATTCCATACAGTATTTAAGTTGTTACTGATATGATTTATAAGTACCTACACAATATTATTTATGATACTTAACCCTGTTACTGTTTTGCTTGCAGGTTTAGAGAGGAAGATATCCGTCCGAGCGAATAGAGATGAGCTGGTGCAAAAGGGCATTCTAATGCCAGAAAGCCCCGTCACCCCCGTACCGGAAGCCAGTAAGCATTTTATTATAATAAGTTCTGTATATTCATCTGATCGGAAGTTAACGATTCATTCGAAAATTGAGCTCTTTACTTGAACCCTGGATTATGTTTGGTTTTTGGCAAATGTTTCCACTCTCATATAGAAATTCAAGAGTGATCGACCATGTATTTATTTATACATACACTAGAGAAACCCGCGCAACTTCGTTTGCGTTTATCCCGCTTTCCCGTGGGAATTTCAAAAAATCCTTTCTTATCGGTTGCCTACATCACACACCCAAATTTCAGGTCTCTACGGTCAAGTCAAAACATTTTCATATGTATACATGATTATTTTTCTATTTAAATACTTCTCATTACAATCTTTGGAGTGGCCGTTTAAACTCTTACAGAATATTGACGTGAAGCAGCAATGCGTTTCGTTCGGAGAGTGAAATATCCGAAAAATAACTCCTTCCTTATACTATTTCTCGCTATATATCCTGTCTTTTCCTGTTATAGGTCGGCAACGGGTCAGGGACCCTAGAATCTATGTGCTCCATAGTCGACGGTAATCCCCTAATAATATCAAATGATCCATATTCCTGAGCTTGTTTTCCAACCACTTCCGTAAAAAAAATGTATTAGTATATGGGTATTTCAATACCTACAACCTCAGCCTACAACCATCCCTACAACAACACTACGAAATAATAGAGCGAGTCGACGTAATGATATTTCCTATAAGTGAGAAAGAGACAATATCAATATGCCATTTAACCATTGACCAATTTAACTTGACCCCTGTCAAATATTATAAAATTTAATATTTAATTACTTACTGTTTATTATCGATGAATATGATTCAGTCCGCTTTATCCATAGTTAGAATTTTACTTGTTTTTCCGAGATCACAAACAAAATAAATAGTACGAAGACCACGACGACATTATGAAATCATTTTGTTTGAATATTCACAATTTATAAAAATATTACATGACAGATGACATACTTCACTTCACGAATGTGTCAAAATGAAATGTAATTGAAATCAAAAGCACTAAGGAGTATGAGTATTGATATCAAATCGAAGAAAATTCCCACAAAATACATATTTTTCAAGAATTTCAATAAAATAAGAATCACGTCTTCCATCAATTCTCTTAAACAATTTTTATGCAAAATTTGAAGTAGATTGAACCAAGGAATCAAGTTGTCCCATAGTAACTTTACCCCCCTTTTTCACCCCCTTAGAGTTCGAATTTCGAAAAATCCTTTCTTATCGGACGCCTACGTCATATAATAGGTCCACCTGCCAAGTTTCAGATTTTTACGATGAGCGGTTTAGGCTGTGCGTTGATTCTCAGTCAGTCAGTCAGTCAGTCAGGACAAAGCATTTTATATATATAGACTAGAGAAACCCGCGCAACTTCGTTTGCGTTTATCCCGCTTTCCCGTGGGAATTTCAAAAAATTCTTTCTTATCGGTTGCCTACATCACACACCCAAATTTCAGGTCTCTACGGTCAAGACAAAACATTTTCATATGTATACATGATTATTTTTCTATTTAAATACTTCTCATTACAATCTTTGGAGTGGGCGTTTGTGAAATAGGCTAGCCCGACCGGTGAAACTCTTACATAATATTGACGTGAAGCAGCAATGCGTTTCGTTCGGAGAGTGAAATATCCGAAATTCTTTTTTTGCCACCTTTGTTGTATAAAAAAATCTAACTCCTTACTTATTCTATTTCTCGCTATATATTCTGTCTTTTCCTGTTATAGGTCGGCAACGGGTCAGGGTCCCTAGAATCTATGTGCTCCATAGTCGACGGTAATCACCTAATATCAAATGATCCATATTCCTGAGCTTGTTTTCCAACCACTTCCGTAAAAAAAATGTATAAGTATATGGGTATTTCAATACCTGGTCTACAACCTCAGCCTACAACCATCCCTACAACAACACTATCGAAATATTAGAGCGAGTCGACGTAATGAGATTTCCTATAAGTGAGAAAGAGACAATATCAATATGCCATTTAACCATTGACCAATTTAACTTGAACCCTGTCAAATATTATAAATTTAATATTTATATAATTACTTACTGTTTATTATCGATGAATATGATTCAGTCCACTTTGTACATAGTTTGAATTTTAGCTGTTTTCCGAGATCACAAACAGAATAAATAGTACGACGACATTATGAAATCATTTTGTTTGAATATTCACAATTTATAAAAATATTACATGACAGATGACACACTTCACTTCACGGATGTGTCAAAATGAAATGTAATTGAAATCAAAAGCACTAAGGAGTATAAGTATTGATATCAAATCGAAGAAAATTACCCACAAAATACATATTTTTCCAGAATTTCAATAAAATAAGAATCACGTCTTCCATCAATTCTCATAAACAATTTTTATGCAAAATTTGAAGTAGATTGGACCAAGGAATCAAGTTGTCCCATAGTAACTTTACCCCCCTTTTTCACCCCATTAGAGTTCGAATTTCGAAAAATCCTTTCTTATCGGACGCCTACGTCATATAATAGGTCCACCTGCCAAGTTTCAGATTTTTACGATGAGCGGTTTAGGCTGTGCGTTGATTCTCAGTCAGTCAGTCAGTCAGTCAGTCAGTCAGGACAAAGCATTTTATATATATAGATGACTAGAGAAACCCGCGCAACTTCGTTTGCGTTTATCCCGCTTTTCCGTGGGAATTTAAAAAAAATAATCTTATCGGTTGCCTACATCATACACCATACTTTTCAGAACACACTCAAGTTTCATATTTATAGATTATTTTTCTATTTAATTCTCTTACAACCTTTGGAGATGGCGTTTATGAAATAGGCTAGCCCGACCGGTGAACCTCTTACAGAATATTGACGTGAAGCAGCAATGCGTTTCGTTCGGTGAGTGAAATATCCGAATCTAACTCCTTTCTTATACCTACTATTTCTCGCTAAATCCTGTGTTTTCCTGTTATAGGTCGGCAACGGTTTAGGAACCCTAGAATCTTTGTGCTCCATAGTCGACTGTAATCACCTAACATCAAATGATCCATATTCCTGAGTATGTTTTCCAACCACATCCGTAAAAAAAATGTATAATATCAGTATTTCAATATCCTACATACATCAATACAACTATCCCACTATGAAAAAATAGAGCGAGTCGACGTAATGAGATTTCCTATAAGTGTGAAAGAGACAATAGCAATATGCCATTTAACTTTCTATATGTCTTTTCTCTTTGCATTTAACCATTGACCAATTTAACATGAACCCTTTCAAATATCATATAATTTAATATTTAATTACTTACTGTTATTATCGATGAATATGATTCAGTCTGCTAGGATGTAGTTAGAATTTTAGCTGTTTTTCCGAGATCACGAACAGAATAAATAGTACGACGACATTAAGAAATCATTTTGTTTGAATACTCACAATTTATAAAAATATTACATGACAGATGACACACTTCACTTCACGGATATGTCAAAATGAAATGTAAATTGAAATCAATTAAGCACTAAGGAGTATGAGTATTGATATCAACTCGAAGAAAATTACCCACAAAATGCATTTTTTTCAAGAATTTCAATAAAATAAGAATCACGTCTTCCATCAATTCTCTCAGACAATTTTTATGCCAAATTTGAAGTAGATTGGACCAAGGAATCAAGTTGTCCCATAGTAACTTTGCACCCCTTTTTTACCCCCTTAGAGTTAGAATTCCGAAAAATCCTTTCTTATCGGACGCCTACGTTATACAAACAATCCACCCTCCAAGTTTCAGATTTTTACGATGAGCGGTTTAGGCTGTGCGTTGATTCTCAGTCAGTCAGTCAGTCAGTCAGGACAAAGCATTTTATATATATAGACTAGAGAAACCCGCGCAACTTCGTTTGCGTTTATCCCGCTATTCCGTGGGAATTCCGAAAAATGCTTTCTTATTGGTTGCCGACATCATACACCACACTTTTCAGAACACACCCATGTTTCAGGTCTCTACGGTCAAGACAAAACATTTTCATATGTTTAGATTATTATTTTTCTATTTATTTACTTCTCATTACAATCTTTGGAGTGAGCGTTTATGAAATAGGCTAGCCCGACCGGTGAAGTGCCACCTTTTACAGAATATTGACGTGAAGCAGCAATGCGTTTCGTTCGGAGAGTGAAATATCCGAAATTTTTGTTTGCCACCTTTGTGGTATTAAAAAAATCTAACTACGTCTTTATAGTATTTCTCGCTATATCTTTATGGAGTGGTAGAGCAATTATTACGAAATAGGCTAGCTCGACCGGGGAAGTACCACCCTCTCACAGAATATCGACGTGAAGCAGCAATGCGTTTCGTTCGGTGAGTGAGAGATCCGGAAGCCCAACTCCTTCCCTATACCCTCTTTCCCCCTCCTTCTTTCCCTTCCCTTCCTCCTTTCTTTCCTCCAACTTCTTTGGTGACAACGCATTGGTAGCGCCCCTGGTGTTACTGATGTCCATAGGCGGCAGTGACCGCTTTCCATCAGGTGGCCCGCTTGCTTGTTTGTCTACTGTATGACATAAAAAAAATAATAATAATAAAAATATCTTGTTTTTTCCTGTTATAGGTGTAACGGGTCAGGTACCCTAGAATCTATGTGCTCCATAGTCGACGGTAATCACCCTATATCAAATGATCCATATTCCTAAGCTTGTTTTCCAACCACTTCCGTAAAAAAAATGTATAAGTATATCGGTATTTCAATACCTACAACCATCCCTACAACAACACTACGAAATATTAGAGCGAGTCGACGTAATGAGATTTCCTTTAAGTGAGAAAGAGACAATATCAATATGCCATTTAACCATTGACCAATTTAACTTGAACCCTGTCAAATATTATAAAATTTAATATTTAATTACTTACTGTTTATTATCGATGAATATGATTCAGTCCTCTTTATACATAGGTAGTTAGAATTTTAGCTGTTTTACCGAGATCACAAACAGAATAAATAGTACGACGACATTATGAAATCATTTTGTTTGAATATTCACAATTTATAAAAATATTACATGACAGATCCCTTCACTACACGGATGTGTCAAAATGAAATATAATTGAAATCAAAAGCACTAAGGAGTATGAGTATTGATATCAACTCGAAGAAAATTACCCACAAAATACATTTTTTTCAAGAATTTCGATAAAATAAGAATCACGTTTTCCATGAATTCTCTTAAACAATTTTTATGCAAAATTTGAAGTAGATTGGACCAAGGAATCAAGTTGTCCCATAGTAACTTTGCCCCCCTTTTTTACCCCCTTAGAGTTAGAATTTCGAAAAATCCTTTCTTATCGGACGCCTACGTCATACAAACAATCCACCCTCCAAGTTTCAGATTTTTACGATGAGCGGTTTAGGCTGTGCGTTGATTCTCAGTCAGTCAGTCAGTCAGTCAGTCAGTCAGTCAGTCAGTCAGGACAAAGCATTTTATATATATAGATAATAATTAATAAATATATGAATTATGTATACAACATGCATTACAGTTAACATGTTCTCTGTACATGCATATTTTTAAATCGAAATTTGCTATTATGTATGTATTTCGCAATTATTTTCGAAAGTAAAAATTCTATCGTGCAAGTCTTAAAAAGGTGCGTTTTTTGACAGCCATTACGCGAGTAAAAGCGTGTGAAATGGTTCGATGGATGTAAAATTTGCCAATAAATAAGTTTACGTAATTGCTTTATTTGTCTATTTGGTATAAAATATTCACAAATTTTCTATTACGTGACTTATGGTCATGAAGTATCAACTCAGTTTTATAATAAACTAACTTTTTTTGCTCGCGACTTCGTCCGCGTGAAGTTCCGGACCCGTTTCCGTGGGAACCACAATGAATTTCGGGAAAAGCTATAGCCTATGTCACTCCCTGATAATGTAGCTTTCTACTTGTGCAAGAATTTTTGAAATCGGTCCAGTAGTTTCGGAGCCCATTCATTTCAAACAAACAAACAATCAAATCTTTCCTCTTTATAATATAAGTATAGACTAGCTTTTTTTGCCCGCGACTTCCTCCGCGTGAAGTTCCGGACCCGTTCCCATGGGAACCACATTGAATTTCGGGAAAAGCTATAGCCTATGTCACTCCCTGATAATGTAGCTTTCTACTGGTGAAAGAATTTTTGAAATCGGTCCAGTAGTTTCGGAGAGCCTATTCAAATAAACAAACAAACAATCAAATCTTTCCTCTTTATAATATTAGTATAGATTGCATTCAGTATTACTGCAACCCCCAGGACTTTGTTTGCGTGGAACTCGCATCCCGTAGGAACTTCTAAAAATCTTCTCTTATTTACCTCATAGAGCGAACGAGTTTGCGAAATTCTGCTCTCTTGGTCCAAGAGTTCGGACTGGGCATTAATGAACCAGTCAGAAATTATCTTTTGTACGCGTACATACAAAATATGGCATTGAAATTATGAAATTTATATTACACCATTCATAAACAAGAGGCCGTCCACTATACAGTCGCTTCAGTGTCGTACGCCAAATAAAATCACTTTCACTAAACATTGTTAACACATAGTAATTGGCCGTCACACTGATTACAATGACATAATCACTACTAATCATAATAGATCGTAGCTATTAATTTTTTTAATACCACTAAGGTGGCAAACAAGCATACGGCCCGCCTGATGGTAAGCATCACTGTAGAGTAGACTATAGACGCTTGCAATACCGGGGGTATCACTCACGCGTTGCCAACCTTTTCCCTCCCGAGACAACATGGCCGAGACTAGTGCTATTTGGCTACGATCTTCTGCAAGGTGGAGGTCCTTCCCCAGACGGGCTGCTTCAATTTGAGCGGATTATCCGCTGTGCGCTACCTCTCTTAAATTTGGCATACTTTTTTGTTTTTATATTAATCTTCTATAATTTATCACTGTTCTGTCTCTTGTGCATCCAGTAGTACCGGCAAACACATCTAAACGAATAAAGTGGTGGTTATTGCAAAAAGCAAATTTTGTAGGAGACCGAAATGACAAAATTGATACATTGCAATTCTCTTTAATGGAAATTATTTATTAATAGTTATTATTTGCACTACTAGCAATGAGACGTAGAATCTTTTTAAAATAAATGTTCATGTACCCTATACGTACTCATTTAATTACGTCAGCTTTCCCCTCGAAAATGTCAATGAGGTCTCAAATAGCTTGTTAACGAAATGTTTTATTTTACAACGTCTAATTATGTAGACAAACAGTCATTAATTGTGTGAAATGGGAAGGAAAATTACTACTTGAAGATTATGCCACGTTTACGCTATATCTTACTAAAATTTGTAACTTAACTTGCTAAAAGTGGCAAGTTTAATAATATCTTCGCTTTTATTTATTATTTTAAGAAATATTCTTACAAAAGTATTGCGTTAACGTATACATAATTATAAACTAGCTTTTCCCCGCGGATTCGCTCGCGTTAATTTTATGACATAGATCTCGTTTGACAACAAAACAACCCATAGCGCGACTTGTGGCGCCATCTGTTGGCCGATACAGCGCCCTCTGTAGTAGAAAAAATATTTTTCCATTGGAACGATATACTTTCACGGGATAAAAAGTAGCCTATGTTGGGCTCTGTACCCCTAACAATATGTATGCAAATTTTCATAATGATCAGCTGCTTAGTCAAGCCGTGAAGGAATAACAAACAAACAAACTCACTTTCTCATTTATAATATTAGTAAGGAAGTAAGGATATATGATGATTCATATTGTTTCATGTACGATTATATAAACTGGGGATACTCCTTATTGATTAAAGCACGAGAATAAATCATGTCACGGTTAATATCTTTTTAATTTTTATTTGGTGTTCTCTGTACAAATAAACGATCTTTCTTTTGCCCATTGCTGACGTAATATTTATTTGCAGATGAAGATTTGTCTCCTACGTACGGGGGTGACGAGTCCCGGAGCGAGGCGATGAGCGGTGGCACCACCGCGCAGGACAGCCGTATAGCAGGAATGCATGCTGCGTTACAGGCACAGCTCACGGCGCAGCTAGCGCAACAGCAGGCTGCTCTTGCGGCCGCCGTCGCCGCCGCCGCTGCCGCACACCATCACCATCAAAATAATAACGTCATTGGTGAGTACTTAATGATCAACCTGCATGCTTATTCTTGAATATTCTTGATATATACGTTCCTATAATATTAATAATTGTCATTGGTGTTGTCATGAATTGAAATTGCTATTACATTTAAGAGTAAGCCTGCTGTACTCATTTCCTCCGTCAATTATGGGGTCTCCTTTATATTGTACTACTGTACTCTTATATTGTCTTATACATACTCCGTCACGTTGTTCAACTGCGAGTTGACAGAGGTCAGTGTTTAGATTACATGTTGCGTTGCTCCCTTAGTTTAAGACAAAGGAGTTTAAAATATTTAATTTATTCCAATAAATATTAGAGGCGTAGTTTCTTAGTTTGCGTGTTTATTGTTACGCGTAATGACGCCATCGAGTACATCAAGTCCTAATTACATTTTATTTTGTCTCATTTATACTGTCGTTCTATTCTAGGCCAACAGATGACCCAAAATGATTTAATTGTGAGTTTCATAATACAAAAGATTTTCTTCTCGGCTATAAAATACTAATGTGACTCACTTTGATTATCCGAAACGGATGCGGGAGATACCTCATTACGGGTCGACTATTTTACTTAGATACGGAAATCCCAGCTATTCATAAACCGCATTATCTACTAGAAAATTTTACTAGTGTTTTTGACTGCATAAAATAAGTCTTCCAGGCTTCTAGCAAGATCTGCATAACTGAATAGACTAGGTAACAATACTTTATTATACACTTTTGATATCGACTGCATGAAGCTATATACACCTATCGGTTCATATACGATTAGATGTACATCATAATAATATTATGTTGTTTGTTAACAACATGTACAGTCAACTGCAATGAAACTTATACCATGTTTGTACTTATGTCGATGTAGTAAGATTTATAATGCATACATACTCTTAACATCCCGTACCAACTCACGGAAAGGGTCAGTAGCATGAATTGAAAATACTCGCTTGAGACACGTAAGTGTCTACAAAAAAAATGTAGTTCTTAAAGTGACCGCTAGAGGCACCGTATATTATTTCAAAGATATTTTTACGTCGTCTCTAGCAAGACTTTATAAACCCAACTTATTTTACTGTTTTAAATACCAATTTATATTACTGTTCATGTAAATGGTTATTTCTTGTACCAATATCATACACAATATAATAAAAACGGAATTATACATATTTCATGTAATACGGTTATGTATATAAACCTCATACGGGGTAGCGTTTTTATATCTTTGATCTTTGAATCAAAGGTCTCGTCCCTCGTCTTAGATAACAATACTTTTCATAATAATATGATAGGTAGCTGACCTGTCACTTGCACAAATAATATTCAAAAGAAGAAAGAAAATACTTTTATTATTCGAATACCAAATAAATGATAACAGGGAACTAACAGCAGGAGTTATACAAGCAAATGCATTAGTATGATTGTGCACTCACGAAGTATTGCGAAATAGGGAATTCCATTGCATAGCAAAGATAAAAATAGCTTACAAAGCCATTCTAATAATATTCTTGTGGGCTATTTCTGACATCTTGAAAAACATATTGCAAATGTTAGGGCAGGAACTACTCTATATTCTAATTTTCCTTGTGTATTCATTGATGTTATAAACTAATTGCGTCCCAAGTTCATGCAAATCCGGCAAACCGTTTTTGCGAGAGAGTAATAAACAATCACAAATTTTCGCGTTAATAATAATGGTTGATTTGTGACCTATCCTTGTAGGTAGTGTTAGAGACGCTAACCTAATCTTAAATTAAATTAACTCTGTTGGATATGTATAGAATAAATAAAATAAATAAATATATAGGGACAAATCACACAGATTGAGCTAGCCCCAGAGTAAGTTCGAAACTTGTGTTATGGGATACTAACTCAACGATAGTATCTTTTATAACAAATACATATATAGATAAACATCCAAGACCCGAAGCCAATCAGAGAAAGTTCGTTTTTCATCATGACCCGACCGGGATTCGAACCCGGGACCTCCTGAGTGGCGGTCCGGCGTGGTAACCATACGCCACGGTGGTCGTCAAAATTTAAATTATTTTCTTTAAATAGAATATTTGCTTTAAATTATTTTCTCTACTTTCATCTATGTTTACTCTATGGTGCCTGGCTCGCTTTATCTATTTTATGACGTAATGTCTATGCGATATTACAGAACAGACGTACAGCCAGTCCTAGTCTTGACAGACTACTTATCAATGTTCTTGTTTGTTAAATGATCATTTGTTGTCGGACTTAAATGAGAATGACTCTATAGCGCTATTATCGTGCCGACCGGAAAGGAACAATGCATCTAATTGTCTAAGAATAAATTCGCACACATTTTCCTCAATATTAACGAATAATTACAAATACACATGAAATTTAAATTTATTCAATTACTTATAGCATAGAAAGCAATGGACGCTAGTAAAAGATAAACAAAATATTGTAATTTTTATTTGACAATCAGTCCATGGCAGGAACGCATTTTAATCTTGGTTCCACATCATACCCATCTGAACGAATTGCATATAACTTCTTCTGCATTTAATAAATATAGTAAGGTAGTAGAGTAAGGTCTCCAGAGCTCCACTTGAGGGGATTTGGGAGGGTTGGCAACGCGTGAGTGATATCCCCGGTATTGCAAGCGTCTATACGCTACGGTGATGCTTACCATCAGGCGGGCCATATGCTTGTTTGCCACCTTAGTAGTATAAAAAAAAATAAGTATATATGCATAACATAACTGAGTATTAAACCGTGGACAATTCCATATCAGTTAAAAGTGTGACGTTTTGAATAATTCATAGAGATTTTTATCAAATTACCGCCGAAGTTTTTATTAATTAACTTTTTAACTAATCCGTTAACAATTACACTGAATTTATCATCTCACCATAGCGAGTGTCTAAAACATTATGCATATCTTTTTTTTCGCTGTAACTGTAACAATTACCCTCGAAATATTAATTGAACATAAAGTGTATTAATTCCGGTTAATGAGTTTCAAATTAATTCGTGGTTGGTAGAAACACGAGGTGATTAAAAAGCAACTGTTGTTACACGCGCCATGAGGATTAGAGAGGAAGACGCGTGCTTGGAATTAGTGGCATCCTGGCAGGATGGCCGGCGTGCGTTGACCTTCCCTGGTCGTCACCACGCGATTCCCGAACCACCCGGGTGGTTGACGTCACACGTTGTCAACGTCATATGTTATGCACAAAGAATGAACTAGCAAAAATAGATTGTTACTTTATTGACATCATAATACTGCTATAAATATACTCTGATTCTTAAAAATACGTCCAATAGGTTACCAATACGTTCGTGCTCCATATACGTTTAGACGAAAATGTATTTAGATGAAAATATTTTCCGAAGGACATTTCCCAGTGCGAATTTAAAAACGGCGTAAGGTTATAGTTTTTCAGAACTACTTAGCAATTGGATTAACGGTATCTTTAATTATTCATTCAACGTTTAAATGCAACCTTGGAATTTATTACGCTATTATAACAGAACCTCGTTTGAAGATAGTTCAAGTTTAATTCTGTTTAATATGTTTGTTTTTTCGTTATAACCAAATAACCATGGGCGGTTAAAACTGCACTTGAGTCTAGCTAAAAAGTAGGTATCTGTGGAAGTCTAGATCGTGCCGGTGGTCGGGGGCGAGGGTGTCAGGGCGCGAGGGCTTCCGAGGCGCGGCGGCGCGGCGCGCGCCTCAGTGTCGGCCCGCCCGCGCCCGCGCCCGCCCGGCCAGCCGGCCCGCGACCTGCCGCAAACCAACCCTCGCCCCCTAACCTCACTCGATCACCGGCCCACCTATCTATCCCACCTGCCATATCTATCGTTGCTCTTTCTAATCCCCGAATAATAACTATATAATGAAAGTATGAAATAATTCGTATGCCTCAATGGTGAAAGCTCTCGAGAATGACGACATATATGTGGTGTAATACGGTACTGGTATATAGGTGATCGTGAAGTGTTTGTTTTAGTAACAGGATACGTAACGTTTCATAAATAGAACTTAATGAATATGTATCCGTTTATTTTATTACAATAGTTTAAATGGCTCAATATTATGGAATAGGAATAAATTCACTACACATGAAAAACATACGTATTTACATGTTTATCGTTATCGGTACTAATAAAGCTCTCTAGGAATTGGCAGTATTAGTAATGATCCAGTATTTAAACAAGCTGAATTTTGACAATAATAATTTGTTGATGAATACGTTATTGACGTGTTTAACTTCTATCCTGTGGCAAGTCGCGAGCTGCGAACTTTGCGGGCGGCTATCGATCGACACCGGCCGCCAGCACGCGATCGCGGCCGCTGCACCGGCGATGTTGTCCCATGCCGCTCGTTATGTGTTCCAATAAAACGTACTATATTTTCCAATTAACCTCGAGTGCTATTTATTCATTTAAACTAGATGGGACTAATTGCTTATCATTGAATCGGTCGTGTGCCAGTGCACACTACTTGGGTCAAATGTTTATGCAGAATTGTTATAAATATGATATAAACGAAATTGCGGTGTTATTGTAATGGAAAACGAAAATTGTATAGCTTATTTGAATCATACAAGTGAACTATTCTAGTGACTGGGTTAGAATATAATGTGCGGGCGCGGGAGGGTTAACAGTGGCGGATAACAGTGGGCGCGGTGTCGCGAGCGCCGCACCGCGGCAGGCGCGTGCCGCCGCCACCGCCGCCGCCTGCGCCGCGGCTGTCTATGATGGGCTACATCATGGGATGCGCCTGCTTGAGAGGTGCGTAGCACGCTCTTTCACTTTATGTCACTTAGACGCAAGAAAGTATTTCATGATATGTGTACCCTTTTGCGGGTTCTTTATGTCTTTCAAACAGGCAAATATATGTTTCGAGGGCGAGCTAAGCAGCTTCTACGGGGGATGTATCGCAGGGTATCATCAACCTCAAAAAAAGGGGGTGGAAGTCACTCTAAGAAGACATTTATGTCTTTCAATAGAAATAAAGTTCTGTAGGACAACGAATGAAACCCACTATGGGCATCGCTAACGTTAAATACTAGTGGCGCCCGCGCTTACGAATCACCTATAAAACGGGAAAAATATCTGTTTGCCAACGTTTAAGTGGTAGGTAACCACCATAAATATATAAAAAGTATTACTCACTTTTATTTCAATTGACGTTCGAACGGATCTATAATTGTTAAAAAGTTTTAGTTTAGAAAACCAAATTAAAATGAGTAAGAACACTGAGTGCCATTTCTATAGATTATGATTGCAGTTTATTTTATTCATTAATGTACCAGACGATCTTATCTAGAAAAGCATTTCTAATACGTGTTTGAACAGCAAATCAAAAGAACCGGCCCCTTATTACCGGCCTCGGCTCTATTTCCGCGACTCGTAGTTATATCGTACTCGTAGACCACACTGGGAACGAGGCAAAGAGAAACTTATTCATTTAACCTAGCTCTACATCTTTTCATACTTCAGTTAACACCGCAAAGTCTGAGCGGTGTGAAAAGACACATAATTTCAAATACGTTTTATTCGTAGCAACTATTATATTCCACCATGGAGTATTGATCCCTTTTTTATTCCACCTAAGTTACCGATTTCAAGCAACTGGTTGTCTAGTCGTGATTGTTATCTAAGCCTTGTACATAAATTCAAAATTATGAAATTCTAAAGTATCTCTGGGTAGAGTAGCTATTTCTATCTACTTGACCACCGGGCCTGTTAAAATATGAAAAGATGTAGAGCGAAGCTACGAACTTATCCCCGATTCTACACTTCTCGCAAAGATTACCGAAGTCAGGCGAATACGTGTACTGTGAGTGAGATGAGACAATACCTACGTCAAACTTTTCTTTTTTCTTCTAACTTCGACTAATTTCGCCTCGATCAACTTCACGAGCAGTATAGAGCTCGTGTAGATTCTTTTCGATTCGCTCTCAGTGTAGTCAACGTTGTGGCTACAACTCGTAGACAAGACAGATGCAATTTATTACAACGCCATCTAGTCCCAAACCAAGTAAACGTTAACTTTGAGTACTACACCAAAGATTAACACCAAACTTATTTACGGTTCATGTAGTTTAGTTTATCTGGTAGTATTACTTTTAAATAGTAGTTTTGTAGGAAATAATGTCTACTGACACATTTTATGATCTTTGCAAAGTTAGAAATCGTAGTGTACACGTTTAACACAGGGCAGCGGCAGACACCACGAAGGATTGGAACCATGGTGTCAATCGCGGAAGGACTCTTTTTGAATTGACTGATTGACACCATGGTGTCAATCGAGTAACATATAATTGGGACGTAGTCGATTGACACCATGGTGTCAATCACGGCAGGCGTTTTTTGACTTGCTTGATTGTAACCACGATTTTTTTTATTTTAATAATGAGTTTTTTGTACAGTGGGATAGAAAATAATTATTGAAATGAAAAATATAAAATATAATATAATTAAATATGTACAATTGCGAGATTTATATTTACCGAAATGATTAAATATTATTCAAACAAATTAACTCATATACAGTCAATCAGGGGAAATAATTCGTGTAGTTCTGACACAATTATACCTACGTGATCTGTATGTCCGTTTTCCAACCTTTTCCATAAAATAACAATTTAATAAAACGAAAAAATAGAGTGAGACAAAAGATGTTAAGTGAATAAGAGACAATACATTTCCACCAATTTAACTTGACAAATAACAATATTTTTTAATTACTTACTATTATTATCGATGAAATATGATTCAGTCCGCTTTGTAGTTTAAATTTTAGCTGTTTTTCCGAGATCACGAACAGAATAGTCCGAGTACGATATTATGAAATCATTTGTTTGAATATTCTCAATTTTTATATATATTTGACATGACCGATGACACACTTGACGGATGTGTCAAAAAAAAATTTAATCATAAGCACCAAGGAGTATTGATATCAACTTTGAAGAAAATTACCCACAATACCTTACTTTCGACAATTTTAATAAAATACGAAAGACGTCTTTCATCAAACTTCTTAAAGAATTTTTATGCAAAAATTGAAGTAGATTGGACCAAGAAATCACGAATTGTCCCATACGAACTTTGTCCCCCTTTTTACCCCCTAGAGGTAGAATTTCGGAAAATGCTTTCTTATCGGATGCCTACATCATAGAAAAAAAAACACCTTCCAAGTTTTAGATTTTTACGATCAGCGATTTGGGCTGTGCGTTGATTCTCGGTCAGTCAGTCGTTCAGAACAAAAAAAATGTATAGATTTAAAAACGTAAGTAGGATATAAATAACTTGTTTAGACGTTAATACTATTAAAAAAAGCATGCACTTTGACACTGACCGATTACTCAAAGTATGTCGCTACGGTATTGTTGGGTTTATGTTAACATTTTTTTTTGGGAGTTACCACTACTATAAACAAATTATTTTTAAATTGCGATATAGGTAATTAAAAAAGGCATGTTAGCACTTTTTTACATAACTGTTTCTTCTTCTTTGAATTTAAGAGCTGCGCTCTTGTCGGTGTAGCAACCTCCATTTTTCCCTTTCCTGTGTCAGCTCCTTCACCTCTCTATAAGACACGACGCCTGCCCTTTCTTTCACTTGGTTCATGTACGCCCTTCTCGGCCTTCCCCTTCCTCTTCTTCCCTCTATTTTTCCTTCTAAGATGTTTCTAATAAACTCGTCGTGTCTTATAAGATGTCCCACTAGTTTACCTCTTCTAATTTCTATTTCTCTTATCAAAATTCTTCCCCTACTCTCTGCAGCACTTCTTCGTTAGTTATCTTTTCTGTTCATTTTATTCTTTCCATTCTCCTCCAGCACCACATTTCAAATTCCTCTAATCTTTCCCTGTCTCTTTGTGTCATGGTCCATGTCTCACATCCATAGAGGGCGATGCTCCATATAAAAGTTTTAATAAACCGTTTTCTAATATTTTTTGATAATTTTGATGTAAATATACTTTTTTTTATTGTGAAATGTTTGTTTCGCTATTGTCAATCTGGATTTAATATCTAAAGTACATCTGGAGTCATTTGTAATTACGCTGCCTAAAAATTTAAAATGTTTCACCTGTTCTATATGAGTGTTGTTTATTTTAATAACTGTGTTTATTGGTTTTGGAGTTTTAGAAAAAGTTATGGCTTTTGTTTTGCTAATATTGATTTTAAAGTCGAATTTTTCAATTGTTTGCATTAAGTTCAACAGTATTTCCAGTTCTTTTTCACTATTCGCTAACGCCGCAATATTAGGCCGCATTATTAAGACACTAGTTTTCTTTTGCCCATTTATTGTGATTCCTTTGGTCTTCTCTGTTATTTCTCTCATAGCGCCCTCCATAAATATATTACAGATGAGTGGTGATAATAAGCATCCCTGTCTGACCCCTTGTCTTATTCTTGCTGTTTTCTTTACTTCTCCTATTTCAGTGGCTTCTTGATTTTTATATAGTAAATATATTAGTTTTCTATCTCTGTAATCTACTCCTATTTGATGCTTCTGTTTTCACATACTGTTTTTACATAACTGTTTAGTTGTAATAAAATGTACTTGGTTCCAATCGAGCAAGTCAAAAACGCCTACGCCAACGCCTGCCGTGATTGACATGACAGCATGGTGTCAATCAGTCAATTCAAAAAGAGTCCTTTCGCGATTGACATCATGGTTCCAATCCTTTGTGGTGTCAGTCGCTGAATTACCCTTAACACCTCCATTAAACATCTCCAAGTACCTACTAATAATTAGGTATAGCAAACTTTTAGGGCTTGTTTCATTACCTACTGATAGCCTAATTGTCAGAAAAAAGAATCATCCAACAACTGTAAATTTTTCTGACAGATAGCGAACTGGGATTTATCAGCAAGTTGTAAAACAGACCTTTAATTAACAAAATATTTTGGTAGATATTTTATTTAAATTCACATATAGGTAGTTCATTTGTTACGACTAACACTTCGCCTATGACTCGTAGTCGTAGATAATTCATCCGCACTGAAATTATAAATGCGAAAGTAACGTCTGTCTATCTATTATCTCTTCACGTTAAAACCAACAAATTGGGATGAAATTTTCTGTGAAAGTAGATTGAGCCCGCGAAAGGACATATGATAGTTTTTATACCGAAAATCATCCCCCAAAGCGGGTTAAAACGGGGGTGAAAGTTTGTTTATACTTAATGCTAGTCATTTCCGTAGCTGAACATTCTTACAAAACATACAAACGAATAAAAGTAGAACTTGAAGGTTTTCCAAATAAAAATAGCTTTTCATTATTGAAAATTCACGTTGTAGGAGAATCGTGTTGTTGTCATTAGTTATTGCTTATTCAGCAGAGAGTGCGGGTGCAAAATTTGAAGTTAACGTGCCGTGTGATTTTGACGGTCTTACAAAATACTTAAATATTCGGTTTATTTTTTTTCTGGCCATCGCTTTTCCTATTATATATTATACGAGCTGTTACCCGCGCCGTGCGTATGAAATGTTAAAATAAGGATAACTTCTTTTCCTGAGATGCGATTTAAATGAAACAAAGCCTATATTCTGCTCCATCCCGAGCTCTATCTTCCTGTGAAAACAGCATTAAAATCCGTTCAGTAACTTAGAAGATGAGCGCGTTCAAACAGACAGACAGACAAAAAAAATAAAAAATAAAAATTTTGCTTTTGTTACCTTACTCTAACTGTTCCCTCTCCATTTTTGCCAAATATGTCCAATGTACAGACATATCGGGGTCTACTGTTCTATAATTGTATAGACTATGCTTTCTTTAATTAATAATGTGATCGTTCACGTTCTGTATGTCTATTTGGTAAAATAGATTTCAACCAATTATTCATGTATAAGTAATGAATTGAAAAAAATATTTTAAAGTTTTTTGTCAAACAATAACATTCAATCAAGACGAAATAAAGGAGAAAATTTAGAAGAAATAAAACTAAAAGAATGAAAAGTTACAATTTATCTCGTATAATATTCATATGATCAGCCGCTATGGCAGGGTCGTCGAACCTGTAATCCTTGGAGCTGTTCCTTTTCGTTACACGAATGTTAGATGAATGGCTATAAATTAAAAATTCAAAACAAAGCGAAACGCTGTGTGGGCGGGCGGACGGCGAACGCGGAGGGCGGGCGGCGATCGAAGAGCGCGCGCGGTGCCGGGGCTGGGGGGCGGCGTAACGATCGTGCGGCCGGCCGCAGTCTTCCATCCGCGAGCGCGCCGCGAGCATGAGCGACGTCGGCACGCTCGCTGCCATGGACGCCTTCGCAGGCGGCGCGAGGCGGAGGCCCGCGCGTTTGCCGCCGCCGCCGCCGTTCGTGCCGCCACCGCCGCCGCAGCGCCACGAACACTACTACGTGCGCCGCAAGTCGCCTATCCCGAGGCACGCCGCAAACCTCACTCTGTTCGCGCGAAACAACGGTACCCCCTGTCAGAAAGTCCCGCATGCACTTGCACCACCTCGTGCCATTCACCAATACCACCTGACATTCGCTGCAACGCTGCAGCTGACCGCTGGCCGCGCGCCCGGCACGCTGCTGCGTCTGCACGCATCAATGTCAATGTCACGCTCTGATCAGTCACCACACTCGCACGTTGCACTTGTCATTTTTGTGATTCCTAATAGGTACACATTTTTATTGCTTCCTTTCTTTGTTTTGACATGATACAAAGTATTGATTATAGGATTTTTTTGAATACTTATGACACAGAATACCGCAGTGGAACAATCATGGGTTTTCGTGTCTTTTATGCAATAAGCAGTTTACTATACTATCCAAATAAAAAACGTCGAAGTTTCCGCGAAGATCCCTTGAATAAAACAAGTCATCGCAATTGTTTAATATTAGTATTTTGTGACATAATTATTTAGAAAGTTATATTAAATGATGTCAAAACATCATTTTTAACACTATTAATTAATTTTCTAAGGATGTAATCTGATTATTTTAATATTTGTTAATTGTTTCTTCAACCGTAACATCTATGCTGATTTCGCTATCGAGACACACATTCTACAGATCTTGTAAAATCATTAAAAGAAAGAAAAGTATTTTCATTAGTTGGGAATATTTTCTTTAAAATAAATCAATAGTAACTACTATACCATACTAGTAAATATCTAGATGTTAACATTCGATTGTAGAAATGAAATACATTTTGAAAAGCAAAGGGAGTTTGTAGAAATGACAAAATATTTTGACAATAAACTACTACACTCCTAATAAAAAGAAAGACTCTCTCGAATAACTGCACGTATTGTGTGGAGAATTGACATTTCTGTGGATTAAACTTTACTAGTGTCCCAACTTAGAAAAAGCGATATCATTATTTAAATCATTGTCTAATATTTTAAATAACATTCCATAGTATACATTTAAAAATACCACGAATTTACCAAAGAGATACATATTTAAACGTAAAATTTATTATTCTATTTGAAGTTAGGTTCACAAAATATTCATAAGAGCCTTTGTGGTGCGGTGTGGGCAAGTTTAAACGCCCACGTCCCGCCGCGGCTCCTTTCAGAACTCCAAATTTATACTATCTCAACTTCTAATGTATATTCAGCTTCACTGTATACTGCCAACTTTCGTGTATGTACTTAACAAATATACATTTTATAGCTCTTTTAAGTCCGCAAAACGATATACGTACCACGATAAATTATTCTGAAATGTGTTACAAGGCTGTTTCTAAAAGATTGCTTTTAAAAATTCTATTATAATGGAACAGATAATTACTGCCAGATAAAATATTACCGGTCATAAGAAGCTCCGTAATTTCATTATCCCATTCGTTCTAACTGAACACACGAGACAACTAAACGGCTACAATATCAGGTATTTCAAAGAAAAACATCCTAAGGCTGTCTGAAAGAAATTGCTTAGCAGAGATAAGATCTGCTTTTGTGCTGAATATTATTTTTGTTCATTCGGTATTTTTTATCCACCTTGCTAATAAACTATAACTAACTATAATATAATCATATTAATACAATAAAACTGATGAGTTTATTTGAACGAATTTCTGGAAAAAAACAATCGGTTAGGAAAAAAAAGCATTCGGTAGTCCAATACTTGGAAGAAGGTCTCATCAGACCTTAGGTGCTGAGCCAAATTAAGGGGAGGCGATAACGTGGATATTGGCTATTAAAGCATAGTTAACGCGTTATTGTTTGGCGCCTGTAACCCGTAAGAATAAAATACAGTAGCAAACTAGTTCGACTATGTTTTGTTAACACACATGGATATAGATGGAAAATTGCCAAAGTAGTAAAAGGAGAGCCCATCATATTCTAATAATCGACTTATCCAGTAAGTACGATACATTTTTGGCGCATTATTTTCTACTATACTCACGTAAACATGGAATCTTTTAAGTCCAAGGCCAACACGGGATAATAAGGTGCCTTACGTGTTTCGTTCTAATACGGATACTCTTGTCATTCCTATACATTACATTGTACTATTGGCAATGGCAGCACATGTTTGTTCGTGGAAACTCTGCTAGAAAATCGATTTGCGTCGATAGTTAGGTGGAATGTTTATTAGGATATATTAATCGCGAGTCGCAAGCCGTCGTCGGCGCATGGCCTCGCTCAACTATTTGTGGCATGTTTGTTCCCCGTCAGTTTCGGAGTCGATGCAGACTAAATACACGTTTTAATTGCTCTCCCGAATGTCAATCCCCACATTCCTTGAGTTAGTGATGCGTGTAGGTATAGTGTCTAACTAACAACTACAGTTTAACTTCGTAAATTTTTATAGATCACCTACAGTTTTGTAGACCTTTACAAAGTTTGAATTTCTGTCAGTACCTATTTGAAAAGAAAGACGTCCTAACTTCGTTAGTAAAAATAATGAAAATCAATTCCGTTGTTTATACTTCTTACAAAGTTACTTTCATAATATTTCTTAGTAACATTGTGCAGATAACAATTTTGCTCATTTTATGTTCACTGCGATGCTGTGATTCTACGGCAAAGGAGATAAAGGCAAAGGCAATAATTCGGGGAATGCGAAAAGGTTGGGTGGTGGCGCGAATATGAGAGAGGGCGGGGCGGTCGCGACCGCGCGCCGCCCTTGACCTGCCTGCGACGCGCGTTTCCGCTACCCGCACGTCGCTCGGCACCCGCCCCGCTTGTGTTCGCTCTTTACCACACCTGGTTTAGCACCGGCGATTAGCGAACTACACACAAATAGTGCTTTGTTTCTTGTTGCTTGTTTATTATGACAAATTCGAGATAGAGGTCTAGACGTGCGAATTATACGTGTGCACACAGAGTCTACATGGTCTTTTGTGCGAAAAAATAATCGAAATCTATAATCACTGATGGTGGCGCGCTAGGATGCTTTGTGTTCAAATTAAGATCATATCATACGCGACTCGATCAAAAGCTTTGTTTACTCACCTTTGCACTTTTAAAAGGTAGAAAATAAATATAGATTGCTTGCCGAGGTAGGGTCTCGAACGCCTGAATGACCATCGAATGGATCGATTGAAGGGCATTACCCATATTAAAATATACTACCCTTTTAAATGGTTATTTTCATTCTATAGTCAGGGTCTGTACGTGTTCTGTAAATTGCAAAATTGTTGGTTAACTAGAATATAATTCAACTGAAATTATACAGTTTGGAGTGACTTGTTTACAACATTTACAACATGGAAGTAATTATGCGAAATGGTTTTATTAGGACATTTTAGCAAGAGCTTTACCCCATTAAACTATATCGACCCCATATTTCGACAAAGATTTCAGAGAATATGAGATATTAAAGAGAGGGCACAGCGGATAATCCGCTTAAATCGGAGATGACCGTCTGGAAAAGGACCTCCACCTTACAGAAGATCGTAGCCAAATAGCATTGGTCTCGGCCATGTTGTGTTCCTACGGTGAGTAAGGTCTCCATAGCTCCACTTGGGGGTTTTTGGTAGGGTTGACAACGCGTGAGTAATACCCCCGGTATTGCAAGCGTCTAAAGACTACGGTGATGCTTACCATCAGGCGGGCCGTATGCTTGTTTGCCACCTTTATGGCATTAAAAAAAGTTAAAATTCGGGTGCCTGTGAATGCACATAATCATCTTTAAAACTTTTATTACCCAGTGAAAGGATTACATCATACTCTTGCCCCGTTTTTAGGGCAAGGATGACGACAGCGAATACACACTCATGTTATTTTAAACAATCTTAATTCATACATTGAAATCCATCATATGAATCAGTAACGATGTTAATACGGGAAATATAGATTTATTAAACACAATACATGTTGGGCCAATTAAATACAAAATCCTACTAATATTATAAAGTCGAAAGTTTGTGTGTATGTTTGTTACTTCTTCACGCTCAAATGGCTGGGCCAATTTTTATGATGTTTGGTACTTAGGTAGCTGATACTTTGGATTAACACATAGGGTACTTTTTATCTCAAAAAGAACGCGATTCCCGCAGGATTTGGTCAAAAGTCTGAAATAGATGGCGCTGCTGTGCATCAAATTAAACGCGGGTTACGCGGGTAACAGCAGTTTATACTGTTATATTTAACAGTAATTAAACCCATTTGTACAAGGATTTAAGAAATTATAACCTATTTTTTTTTAATCAAATCGTAAAACAGGAATGCGATGTTTTCAAAGGTGGACGTTGCTCCAGCCGTCGTCGCCGCGCGCCCACATGCCTCTCGTCACTGTCACAGACATTTTCACATCATCGTCGAATGCCATCGCATCCCGACTAATATTTATCCGACCCAGTTTACGATTGGTTTCACTAATTTTATTGTCCTATTTACGACGACGTTTGATCTACTATTATTCTGCGTACAGACTATGTCTATTAAGATCGAGGACATAGAGAAAAGTCGCACAAGTTCAGCTGACTGAGCTGGACAACTGATGGAATAGAGGACATTAATAACGAAAAAAATAATAATTTAATCTTTATATTTCTTGTCGGCGAGGCGGCTTATTTAAATTTCCAAAACAGTATAATAAAGTATTCTTTCAAATGTGTAAACAGGCCAATGCCTAACACGCAGTCATGTTTTCTTTATCATATGTCTAAATGTATTTTTAACGAGGCAGTGGTAGCGTGTTTGTATCGTGGCGCACGACGACGGCGCGGCGCGGCGGCGGCGTCGTCGGGCGTCGTTTTACGTGAAGATGACGAAAAAATAAGGCCCGTATTGCATGTGCGACGACGTTCGACTAGTCATTTCTTACACAGATATAAGTTAGGGTAAATGCAGGAGCACGGATGAATAGCGAATCGAGGAGTGAAGTTTTTATAGATTTGTGGGACCATCGACCATGTGTTGCACGCCTAATCGTACGGGAGGCAAATCGCGCGAGCTTACAGCGTACTCTTGACATTGCGTGATGCTATTACTGGTTCTCCATCCTCGTCGTTATTGGCATAACTTCCCAGTTACGTCACTGCACTTCGACGGCCTTCTAGTAACAACGTATGAGAAGATTGACATCAACCTAAAAAATAGTAGGTAATTAGTTTTTTGCTAACAATGAACAATGTTGACAGATTATTATGAGAATCAAGGGATTAAGGTGTACAGCGTTTTTTTAAAAGAAACCAAGCCATTTTCATTAATTATTTCTATTTGCTCTTAAATTAAGATAACAAATACAAAACCGGGAGGACAAAGATATTATGAAGGACTATCGAGCATCCACGTGTTTAGAGGCTGTGGTTACATAACTCTGTAGCCGGCGGACGTCCTACAGGGTGGCTCGGCCAAGGGCGGCTCCATCGATCCCGCCCCGAACGCGCTCGCGCACCACCCCTATCTCGCGCCCGCCTGTTGGATAAACACTGCCTATCTATAACATGAATCGTAACTAAATAAACAGTTCTGTTATGATTGTGATTATTGAATTCTGATAACAGCGCAGCGCTTTACGGTTAAGTAAACTGTAAATTGAACATCGTAATGTGTTTGGCATCGCAAAGTTTGTATGCGTTTTTTCTAGATCCGTGGTTCCGAACCTGGGGGTAATTACCCCCGCGGGGGTAAAGTAAATCTGCTTTTTTTGTGGGGGTAACGAAGAATAGTCTTAGAAAAGTAGAGTCATAGGGGTAACAATATTTAAAAATTTAGGAACCACTGTTCTAGATAAAAAAAAGTTTAGGTACTAGCGAAATCAGTGCAACTTCGTTTGCGTGCATTCCGATTTCCGTTTCCGTGGGAAATTCGACAAAAATTCTGTCGGAACGGATACGTCATACAAAGAATACACTCTCCAGTTTTAGGTCTTTACGATCAGCATTTTAGGCTGTGCGTTGATCTGTCAGTCAGTCACTCATTCAGGGCAAAGCGTTTTATATGTATAGATTTAGTTGCTTTGAATAAAGCTTCCACAATTGAACGAAGTGTGTTTACCGATGTATTTCACCCAGAAGCAGTTTGTTTTTGTTGCAACTATTTGAGTAACAAGGTTCTTTACTTTTTAGTGGGTCACTAAATGGCGAGCCTGGCGCTACCAGGTGCTGCGATTTGTATTGCTTCACGCATTTGTTTATACCATTACTTGACACACAAGCAATCGCCTGATTTAAATTATAATTGGAATTTCACTGGAAATCTTGTACCAAGTGAAACGGGATTTAGTTATTTTTAAAAGCTTTTATTAATAGTAGCGGTTTCACAGGATCAGTAAAGGACTTAGCTCCGTTCAGGTGAATGGAAGCTGAATAAGTGCAGAATCCTACAAATATTATAAAGGCGAAAGTTTGTATGTATGTTTGTTAATGTAACATCATGTGTGTTGTAAATCTTCACGCTCAAATAGCTAGGCCAATATTTATGATATTTGGTACGTAGGTAGCTGATACCTTAGATTAACACATGGGTATTAAACTTTTTATTCCGAAAAGTACGCGATTCCCGTAGGATTTGATGAAAATAGATGGCGCTGCGCATAAAATTAAACGCGGGTAACATCGCGAGGAGCAGCTAGTAAATAAATAATGTCAAAAAAATATGTAAATTTACTGACAGGCTAGCTGCAGAAACGTGTGGAACTGTCCTAAATTTGTTTGTTGAAAATGACCGTCATGGGCATTAAATGAAAAGATTCCACGAGCAAAATACGATGAGTCTTCAAGTGAAGACGTATAAACAACTTTTAAGAGTCATGAGCTAAAACGAATTAAGTATTTTTGTATTTTAAAAGCAAATACAATAACAAGATAATTATTTAAATTGAATTAAACAGTAATGTAATGTGCCGTCGCATTACTGATAAAGAAGTTCTTATTTTTCGAAGTATTTCTTTTTAATTCATGTGACAGGCATTTGGCGGATTATTGCGAAAGTTCTTTGAAATATTCTCTGCGGCATGTGCTTGTTTTAATTTAAAGTAACTCTAGGGCGCTCTGTTTTTTTAAGAAGAATATCTCTATTATGGTTGAACCTTTTTTTTGTTTGTTTATAGTCAGGAAAGTGCATTACTGCATGTCCCGCTACTTGGGGAAGCGACGGGGGTCTGTCGGGCTCACCTCTCTAGCCAATGAGGGATACTGACCAAAAACCTGACTGTCTGCCACCTTCTCCGCCTTCACGTGGCGGGATCGCGGGCACTGGTGATACTTCCGACGAATTCTGAGATTTTCCTGTAACAATTAATTTTGAGATGAGTCTTTCTCTGAGAAATTCTAATCAATTGATAGGGTGCTTTAGATTTTCTCAGCAGGTTTTGAGTACCACACCGAACTTTTATAACTGTTATATATATATATACTAGCGAAACCCGCGCAACTTCGTTTGCGTGTATCCCGCTTTCCCGTGGGAATTTTGGAATGTATGATACTTTAAAACCTTCCCCTTGAATCACTCTATCAATTAAAAAAATCCGTTGCGTAGTTTTAAAGATTTAAGCATACAAAGGGACATAGGGACAGAGAAAGCGACTTTGTTTTATACTATGTAGTGATGTAAGTTAATTGTTGAAGTAAATTTGGGGAGAGAAAGACCAAAGAAAGAATGGATTATTTGAAAGAAAATGCGCATAGCAATATAGTTGTGAAAGTGACGGCTGATAAAGGAAAATGAGAAAAAGGCAAGAATGAAGAATCAATGAATAAATTTTATTTATCTAATATAGTCATAGTTACGATTATGAGGGGCAAAGCGCGCGATACAGCTATTATGTATAGATGTGATGCTGTGACGATCCTATTAATAAACATAGAGACGCGAACAGCGCGTGCTACGCGCCTCCATTCACTTCAAACGTCGGCCTTGGCCGTCCATGGAGTATTGACGCATCCGTCGCAACGCATTCCCTGGACGTCATTCTATACGAGATAGTAAACTCAATAATAAAACTTCACCTTTAAACAGTCAGTCAATGTGAACCGTAGGCACACCGTAGGTATACCAACATTTTATGTCTTGGTCGCAACTAAATTGTTCACATACACTGACTGGTTTAGAGCAGAGTAAATTTACATTGCGTTTAGAACAATGTTTTAAGTTATTGAAATAGGGTCTTAGGTCATTAAATAATAATTGTTTTATTTAACTATATATTAATTGGAAATACCGATAAAAAAAAATCTTATTTTATTTAGTCGTTTATTGATGCACCTACTATTATTAAAATAATAATCCATAGCACATCAATGTCAAATCTTTCTCCTGTCAATACATTTAAAAGGTTTTGTTTTTGGCATAAAGTTCAAGGTAGATAGACAAAGAGCTTGATGTATGAGGTGCGCCTTATTGAATACTTTGAATAGGATTCCCTACCTTTACTTGTCATATCCAAAATAAATTCTAAAATTTGTCATCATTTTATCTACATTTCATGTTATTTTATGATGTCATTTATGATGCCTAAATTCCTAAATATCTATAAACTATATGTGTAACTCTTTATATTTCAGAACCAAAGAAAGACAAGTTGGAAAATGGTGGAGAGCTGATGAGGCTCGAGAGACCAAACTCCTTGACGGCGGGAAAGCTTCCCCGGCGGATATGCTATCAAGGAGATGTCGGAAACAGTACGTTAAGTTATTATTTTGTTATAAATTCAATAAGATTTAAGGCTAACACATTCTTGTGCAAACTGTTGCAAATATAAATCGGAGCAGCCCCGTCTGGGGAAGGACCTCCAGCTTACAGAAGATCGTAGCCAAATAGCATTGGTATCGGTCATGTTGTGTTCCTTCCTACGGTGAGTTAGGTCTCCAGAGCTCTACTTGGGGTGGGGGGAGGGTTGGTAACGCGTTAGTGATACCCCCGGTATTGCAAGCGTCTATAGGTGATGCTTACCATCAGGCAGGCCGTATGCTTGTTTTGCCACCTTAGTGGTATAAAAAAAATGCGCTAACATACCCAAACAGAGCATTGTTTAAATCTTTAAAGTGACATGAATTGACTTTTGCTGTAATACGATCATCGTTTAGTACTGTATATATAGTATAGCTTTGATTAGTATGACACTTGATGGCGTTGTAGTAAACTAATGTCCGTTTTCACCAACGTTTCCTAGCGGTAAGAATAACCTTATGTCATCAAATATCATACTTTGTCTAGTTAGGTTATTCCTAACGCTAGAAGGCGTTGGTGAAAGCGGGCATAAGTCGACTTCTGTACATAGTTATCGTCACAATTTCAAATTTCTTTTTGAAACTTTACCTATTTCAAAATGTCAATTTCCAGTGGGCGGCTATGGCGCTTCGGGCGGCGACAGCGGCGCCGGCGACGAGACCCTCATACTGTCGGAGCTGCCGGAGCCCCCGATCGCGGTCTCCGAGATCGGGCCCATCCCCCCGCCGCCCATGTTCAGCTCACCGAGTCCCACGCGACATCACCACCAGCATGCGATGATTCAACATCCTCATTCTGACTGTATGTATATTCTGAAAGCTATCTGTCTCCTTTTTGTCATGTACCCATAAAAGGTTTGCTTCATTGGGGACAAAATGACGCTATGTGATATATAAACCCGAAATTTGTCTCAATAAATTTAATGTTTAATATCTATCTAGTAAAGAAACGGTCTTATAATTAATTGAATTTGAAAACGTTTAATTAATTGTTATTAGCCGAAGAGGAGGACGATCACGACGAGGAAGACGCAGAACAATTGACGTTGAGCGCGGACACGAACCGCGTCGAAGAAATCCCACCCAAGGAGCCGATATTCAACGCGGTGCCCCTCAAGTCGGCGCTGAAGAAGCGGCCGGCGCCGTCGGCCTCGCCCGCCGCCACGCCGCTCGCGCCGCGCCAGGACCACCACCACGCCAGCTTCAAGTCAGTACACATTTATATTTATAGTCGCTATCACAGAGAGCGCTTAACGGAAAATTGACTATCTGCCTATTATTCAATGTGATCACACATTATTATGTCAAATTGTACGCTTTCCGTTACATTGACTCAGCTATACTGTAAAACTCGTATCACCGTAAATTTGATATTTAGTCACTTTTCACTTATACCATAAAATCGATCATTGTTTTGAGGGCGTTATTGTGAAAGTAATACGTTTAAATTTCCATTATGTGCCGGCGAGCAGACGGCCGCCGCCCAAACCGAGGATCCGCATATGGTAACAGTCCCATACGTTATGCCAGTGTTGTCGAACCACGCCATTTCGCCCAGAGACCTAACGACGGTCCGCTTGCCTTTAGACCATGCATCGTGCATCGCACGCTTCCGACTGTCATCTCTGTCTTGAATATCTATCGATGTGACTTATATTCTCTCCACTACAATGCAATCATAGACATAAACACTAACACACGACTAATTCGATGGTTCACGCGGACGGTAGACCACATATTACGAGATGGTCTACTTTGTACTATCATTAAAAAAATCAAGAACCTTTTATATGAATGATGAATAAAGTTGTGTATTGAGTATTTATATTTATAGCTGTCTTATTTTAAACATTGTTGCTCTGTGTTGCATGTAAGTGTATTAATTTTCATGAATTTACATTTTAAAAAATTAGGCACTTTGGTTATTGTTTTGTTTGAACTTTTTTTAATTTAAATATAAATACAATGAAGTCTTGAAGAAGAATTTAGATATGTGTTCTTATGAAATGTTTCGTTTTTAGTTTTAGTTTGCTTGTCGTTTATTATTTGAAATTCTGATTTCTTTATTAGATATCACGTCTGTGTTAACTTTCATAATAATACTATCATTTGTTGCCATGAATCATTATTACATTATATTTTGTTAAATAACCATTATTTAATAAATGTTACTAAGTTCATACCACAACACTTAAAATGTAACTGTAACAATACTATAAATATTTACAGAAAAATAAATAATACGCACATTTTAAATACGTGTTAACACTTATTAACAACAGATTTTTTTTGTTGAATGTAAATAACACTCACGTTTTCAATACTAACAAAATATAAATTGTTATCATTATCACCGTATTTATGGTGGTTAATAGTGATTTTGATTACGATTTTAAACGTAAACAGTAGCAGACCAGTGCGGCTAGGCCCGGCCGTCGAGAACAAGGAGAACGCGCGGCCCTGGGAAGGCCCCGAGCACCGCGACGACTACGCGACGGAGTCGGAGCGCGTGGCCGACAAGCTGGCGCGCAAGGAGAGCCTCAACATCAAGTTGGCGCTTCGGCCTGACCGACAGGAACTGATCAATAGGTATGTTTCATACATTTTATGACGAAATATCGACGGTTTTCGTCACTACTTGATACGTATTATACGATACTAGCTTTTCTCCGCGGCTTCGCTCGCGTTAATTTTATGACACAGATCTCGCTTGACAACAAATCAACCCATAGCGCGAATTGTGGCGCACGTATCAGTTCTGATGGCTGATAGCCCATCCCATACAGCGCCCTCTATAGTAGAAAAAATATTTTTCCATTGGAATTATATACTTTCACGGGATAAAAAGTAGCCTATGTTGGGCTCCCCTGACAATATGTATACAAATTTTCATATTGAGCATTCGGCTGCTTAGTCAAGCCGTGAAGGAATAACAAACAAACTCACTTTCTCATTTATAATATTAGTATGACGACCTCCGTGGCGTAATAGTTACCACGCCAGACCGCCACCCAGGAGGTCTCTGGTTCGATCCCCGGTCGGGTCATGATGAAAAACGAACTTTTTCTGATTGGCCTCGGGTCTTGGATGTTTATCTATATATGTATTTATTATAAAATATAATAACGTTGAGTTAGTATCCCATAACACAAGTTTCGAACTTACTTTGGGGCTAGCTCAATCTGTGTGAATTGTCCCTATATATTTTATTTATTTATATTTTATTTATTTATATTTTATTTATATGATGATGTTCATTTATACAGGTATTGAAATTACTTATTTTTTACCAGTCAGTAGAAAAGTGGATTACTACAAAACAAATATTTTTTTATGATTTAATATTAAGTGAATATTGTTACGACTGAAATATGAATAATAGACTCAGCATTTCGATCTCACAAATTATTGTCGCCAAAAGAAATGAACCTCGATTTGATGCAGACAACAAACACTTTCTACCTACCAATAGAAGTACTGTTTGCTCTTTTGGCTATTTTATGTAATAAAAATGTTATAAAAAGAAGAGTTTCTACTACGTTTGCAAACGTATTTAGCTCAGAGTGCGGCGCGCGTGGGCGATGATATTGCTACCGGTGATCCCGAAGTAAAGAATCACAGTGTTTAGTCGCTTCAATACGTAAGCCATCATCATATTTTTTTGCAATTTGTATGATTCCTATGTTTAAATCTAGTGTCTAATCTCTTTGATAGTGGTGCAACATTAGAATTATTTTTTCTAGTTATTAAATAGATTGAAAAAAAAATGATTACTTATTTAAGGTTAGTTATTGAGATATTGGCATGTCGTTGACTAATCGCTCTAAATGTTACGTGCACAACGTAAAGTAGCACTTGTGGTGTGCCCACCGCCCGCACTCGCCTGGGAGGGGTTATTTTCGTTTGCATCGTCGGGCAAAGTCATTGTTATCAGCGAGTTTTATTTCTTCCTGTTTTCGTACTCAGTTCGATATTGGCACTAGCATTGCGGCCAGTTATTGACATTGAACGATTGAGTTTTAGTTAGGTATATTCATGGATTTTATTAGCGATTTTATAGATAGAATATTATAGACGTGTGTTAAATATTATAGTAAAATTATTATTGAATAATAAAGTGATGATAAGTAATTAATCGGGCCTATGTAAATGGTGTTTGGGAGTTCGCCAACAGTTTGAATTAATTAGATATTATGATCACAGTTTCTGTGTCGCTAAGCTTTGGCAAATTTTATATTGCCGCCCGGCTGCCAGTCCCCGTCTACCAAGTGCAGCGAATAAATTTAATTGTTAATGTACGCAACCGCCGCGATTAGAAACTTGTGCCGGGGTGAACTTATTACTCATATTCTTAATACCATTTCAATAGGCATAGTGTTACATTAAATAATTATGTAATTATTTTTGTCAATAGGAACATTTTGGTAGTTCAAAGTGAACATGAAAGACAAGAGTCTTGGGAGGCGATCGGTGCGCGATTGATACGTCGGCTGTCCATGCGACCCACGGCCGAGGAGCTGGTCGAAAGAAATATACTGAAAAGTAAGTAAATAATATTTTAGTTTACACATATTTTTATCCGATACGATTGTTTTGTTAAATATTACCCTTTCATTGTTAGGTCAGTCTCCAGCTGAAGAAAAGAAACAGAAAGAAGAAAAGAAACGGTATCTCCTGCGTAAGCTCAGTTTCCGACCCACGGTAGATGAACTGAAAGAGAAAAAGATCATTCGATTCAGCGATTATATAGAAGTTACTCAGGTAAGAGCTACTGTACTACAATAAAATCGTTGATTCAAATTCAAATTCCGAATATTTTTATTCAAATAGGCCTAATATAAACTTTTCGAATCGTCACAATTTTTTCCTACCACCAGTTCAGACGGCAGATTTGTGCTAAGAAGAACTGGCAAGAAACTTAGCACTTGCTCTTGTGATTTTTTTAAATATAGAAATTAAGATTGCTTTTGTTTTCTGCAATCTGATTGTCTTTTCCATATAATGAATGATATAATATCGTATTGAAATAGGCGCACGACTACGACCGGCGCGCCGACAAGCCGTGGACGCGCCTCACGCCGCGCGACAAGGCCGCCATCCGCCGCGAGCTCAACGAGTTCAAGAGCTCCGAGATGGCCGTGCACGAAGAGAGCAAGCATCTCACCAGGTAACTTTGCCGCGTCTAACATTCATGATATGATTCTTACTAACATATTCCGATGTTGATATCAATTAAAATGTGTTTTGCCCGCAGGTTCCACAGGCCATGACGGCTTGGGCGCATGGCGCTGGCGGCCCGGGGCTGAGCGGCGGCTCGCAATGGCCGCACTGTGATCTTAACGTTATTTATACATTGACTGCTTCCGACTTCAGGAGGATTCGTATGCAATAACTTACCAAAAAGCATCGGTAAAGTGTTGATTATTCTAAAGTTGCGTTGTACCGCTGTTTCGACGTTACGTTTGCGTATGCGTACCGTGAGTGCGATTCTGTTTTATTCTCGTGTACCTATTCTCGTGTTGTAGTTATTGCCGAGTACAATTTATTATTACGGTATCGTTTTATGTTAAGTTGACGTATTGTAAGCGTACCTATACATTCTTTAAATTGACCTTCGCGAAAGGTTAGTGATACTGGTTATGTGGTGGAGATTATGCGCTTTCTGGCTCGGTGAATTGTGAGATTTACTTGTGAGTTATTTTGATATGTGAGACGTATCCAGCATAGTAAAGTTGTAGTTTTGTGATTTTTTTTCTTATATTGCTAGCTATTAGCTTCGTAGTCAATAAGCTAGATTCGATTTGAAGAATATTTATTTCACTCTGAAATGTATTTTCTGTCACAATTTTAATTACTTTCACACGTTGACTATGATAGTGTCGTTGAAGAGAGTGAGCTAATTATTTGCCTATTCAGTAAATGCAATCGATGTAAATTAAGTACACACCGTTGTTTTTATAAATTAGTTTATTTGCCTTGGCTCGTCCTGCCGCACCGGTCCAGTCCCGGGCAGCCTTTGAGATACCTACCACTGATTTTCACTGATCGTTGTTGTTGACGATTTTCTTAGTCAAATTATCGAGTAAAAAGTATTTCGATGAGGTAAGCGTTAGGTGTTATATTGGTAACCGAATATATTTAATAAGTAGATGTTTCTTCGTTTGACAATCTCGGGAGTGCTTCCAAATGCTGTGCAAGATTACAATAACTTCTTAGCGAAATGGAATCATATAACACTAGAGACATTTTTGTAGTACTTGCGTTGTGCGATGATTGCTCCTTACTGTAGTCCACATTCGGCACAACACTTAGTTGCTCAATATTAGACTATCCTTAATATACCACCTATCTCTTATCGCATCTTGTTAGCGTAGCTATTTACCGCATTTCTTTGATTACGTTAAGGAAATTGTAAAGGACATTTAAAAATTATATAATATTAATGAATATTCCAAGGGCGGTATGTTTAACTCGTGAATTTATTTATATCATTGGTATGGTGTAGCGATGCGATTTTTGAGTACAGGGAAATATTCGGTGATCGTGAGAGTCACAAATGGGTAGCTGTTGTTATAATTGGCCAGACATGCACTGGTGTGGAGCTCAATGAGGAACTAGAAGTGGCGGTAGTGTGGATCCGGACGACACGAGCACCTTCGGCGGGAACAACTTGTTAGTCACCTTGTCGCTCTAGCCTAGTTCTAGAATAAGTTTTCCAAGTTGAACGAAGTATTGAAATAAATGACTAAATTATAATAATCGAATAACTCTTTAAAAGCTGTAGGTGTTAAATAAATATACGCCTTCCGAGATTTCACGATGACATGCATTATTATTTAGTACAATAAATTGTGTATTCATTTGTCATAGTAATTCGCTGTATTGTAAAGTGACATGTCGAAATTGTGAGCAATAATAATTATCGGTTTGTTTGAAATTAATCGTTCGATGGTTTTGATGTTGAGACAATTTTTACATTACTGTATAGGTAATTTCTTCGTAGTATAAACTCATAGATAGGAATCAGTTTAATATAAAACATTTTTTATAAGCGCGATATTATTGTTCAGTAGTGGTGCCATTATGTGTGACGTGTTTCCGAATACATTGACGCATGGCAGTGCAGCGGCGCTGGCCGGCGGCTGGGGCGCGCAATGCATCGTGCACTGCGCGCAGCGGCCGGCCAGCGGCTCATGTCAATTTGGTGACGCAGAGTTTGCATTAGTTTTATGTACGTATATGAAATAATACCTATATTTATATGTCATAGCATTTTCATTATGGAACTCGACCGTATTAATCGTTTTGTATTCACAGCAAGTTTTTCATAAATATAGCAAGCTATAAAGTTTATAATGGTTATTCTTGAGACCATTCCATATAAGTAGATTAAAGTGGAAGCCAAAATGACGACTTATTTTTCTAAACGATTTTGTTAGATTTGAAATTTAAAATATTAAGATAAAATGTAGATGTTTATCGGTATATTATAATAAATAATAAGTCAACCAGATTTCCAAAGATCTAAGGCTCAACTAAATTGTTTTAGCTAGCTTGCACGTTGCGATGGGCATTGAATGTAACGAACACGTATGCGAACGTTCGGCGGAAAAACATCTACATTCAAATCGAAGCGAACATCACAATGTGTATAGACATAATTAATTTACCAATTGAATGTGATACGATTCCCTTAGTTTCTTATTTAATTTTAAAGTAGGCCGCTCATAAAATAATGTTATACGGTGCTATCAATTAGCATTCACATCGTCTATCTACGTTTGATCTAGTAGAGATACTGATAAATCACTATTTACAGATCGAACAAACATCTCAATTATGTGTTTTATGGTATACTATACTACATTTTATAAAGGTCATAGTTCTGTTCTCTTCTGTGTTTTCTTAAACGTTTGCCTGTAGGAACGTTACCAAACGGCGACAAAATTTATAATATCGATAAACATTCTTTTGGATAATATTTGTATATAATTTAATAATGATGTAAATTATGGAATCTCTTTTATTTCCATTTATATCGTACGTAACTTTTGTGCTATTATTACAATTTATAATTGCTATCTTCAGTAACCTGTATACTGTTGCTTTTATTTTGAATAATGTGTAAATTATTAATGACATGTTGTAATAAGTATATTTAATGATAGCCATAAATTACTTGTTTTATATAACATAAGCCTGTAAATACCATGATTATACATTAAGTTTTATACTTCATTGTTTTTGTTTTATCTCCTTTCAACTCTCGGCCCCTATAATTCTAACCAGTTTCTTTAAAAATTTAAAAATGCTCATATCCCAAAATCTGAAGGCAACAGGAAGGTAAATGTCATGTCAAGTATTGAATTTGCAAATGGCTAAGAATTAAAACGATGAAGCGTTCATGCGTGAAAATATATTTCATATGTAAATGCCTGTGTACGACTAATAATCGAGTCATTTCAGAAAGAAACAAACCAATGAAAATATAGTAGTAGTAGTAGTAGAAGAACCTTGATTTTAGATGTATTTTATAGAAGATTGGCATATAAAGAAAATACCTACATAGGTACAATACAATGTATTACGAAGAATCTCAGATGAAATAAAAAAAGTATAGTAAATTAGTAATAAATTATATTAATGAATGCTGTGACCCATGAGATTGCGCCGGCGACGACTTTCGATGGCGTTTGGCTTATGGTGGTGTCGTGCGACTGGGTTGAGAGAAAGTTAACTGTAGTGCGTGCCCGTTACCGCGGCGCCTCAGCCGGCGGCGTCTCGAGCGCGGCTATCAGTCCGCTCCGGCCAAGCGAGCGACCCGCGCGACACGAACGCGCCGTCGACCCTGCGCATTGTACGCATTGTTCCGCACACAATGTTTACATTCTGCCAGACGTACCGGCAAAAAGTCTACAGAAAGCGACAGTGCTAAAGTTCTTCGATTTATCGCAACATTAGATATCTGTGGTGAGGTGAGGTGATACCAGCGGTGTGTATCGGCCGGTCGTAGTGTGAAGTGCAACGGCCGAAACAAAGGACTCGCGATGACGTTCTCTGGAAACATGAAGGAGAGCAAGTCGCGGGGCGTGAAAGACACATGGGAGTCAGAGGTGAAAAGCGATTTCTACTTATTGTCTTACTTTAATGATGTATCTGGCACGCATGTGATTCATGGCGTTGTTATTGTTTTAGCTTATGCTATGAAAGTTACTTCAATGATTTCTCATGAAGTGTCTCACGAGTCTGGCGTTTTTATGTTTTTATTTGAATATCATTAGATTTAAATTAAAAATTTAAACGAACTATGTACTTATATAGCGGTTATGGCTTTAATTATTTTTAATATTAGGTAGTTTCAATATACAAATTGTAATAAAAATAAAATTTTATTTAAGATTCTAGTTAGATACATTACATCATTCTTTTTTGTTGTATGTTAATTTACAAAGTTAAATTCACTACCGGGAAAAACAGGATTTCCCATATTTCAAACATACATTTATTTTTCCAAGAGTATAGAAGAGACAATTTTTTTTGCGTCTATATGCTACGGTGATGCTTACCATCAGGCAGGCCGTATGCTTGTTTGCCACCTTTGCGGCATAAAAAAAATTTCTTCCTTAAAAAACTGGTTGTTCTTATGTCACGACTAAGTCACATTCTTTCTAGCAGGAAGTATTGTTTTTGTGCTTGTATCAGCAGGTAACATGTTTTCTGTCCTTGCCTATAAGGTACGAAACGAATGCCTCTCACCGAAGTTTTGTTAAGTATTAGAAAAACAAGTTTAGATACATGTTAGTTGAGCTGTATCTGTATCCAATTTTTATAAGCGAAAACAATTTTATGGTATTCGTTCTGTTTCGTTTGTAATAACGGTAATAACTAATAACCCACTACGTTCTCACGTATCTTCCGTGTAATCAGGGACTCAGTGCAATCCGGAAAGGGGATCGACAGACCCGGTGGTCGAATGGTTAGTAACGGTTACTTTATCTCAAGGGTCTTGGTTCAAGTCCCGCGCGATCTAAACATTTTTCGGCATGAACATGATTGTTTGTTTTCTTGGGTGTGTCTACAAAGAAATTAGGTAAATATGTAAAACAAATATTATTATACAAATGATACAACGCTCTACTTTCAAACTAGCCAAAACTTCTATTATGTGTACCTAGGTAGGTAATAGATTTCTGATAAATTTATATAATTTTAGAGACAAGGCAAACATGTTTATACACCCAAATTTTGTTTTGTGCGAGTGCGTGTGTTGATCCCACGGCCCTTTGAATAAAGCTGCAACATAACATTATTTACTTTAGGCTAAAATAACAACACAATAATCGTCTGTTAATTAATTTGGGTATTTATGTCATATCATTAAAATTCACCTAATTATGATTTTGTTTAGGGACCAACAGAAATTCCGTTTACATTAAGATTTAAATAGTTACTTGCTACGAGTAAACTTAGCTGGTACTAAAACAGGGCCCAGTAGTGACGTGAGAAAAAGATGAAAAGATGACTGAATGGCAAAGGGTAAAAATAATAAATATCTGACATTCATTATGGACACACCAAATTACCTCGTTTGACATGGTTCTAAAATAAAATAGTCATGCATGACCTCACTGCACTTGGACTGGAGTTTTTCTAATTTTTTTTCCATCAATGCTCAGTTGTGTTGATTGAAGTTGAGATAACTGAAAGCAGTTGTGCGATTTTGAAGAAAATCACGTCTTATTTAATCACTGATGTATGCACTTACGCAAGTGATAAAATGGTCACAATTACTAAATATTTTGTCTAAAAGATTAATCTAAAATGGGCAACAACACGCTACATTTTAAGTTAAATTTTAAGCAATAGAATTGCATGAACCTCATTCGTGCAATAGTCATTGCGTCATGCACGATCAAACAAACTTTCGGCGTTGAAGTTTTTAAACTTTATTTCATTGTGTGTGATATAATAGAAACAATATAAATAGAATAAAAATTAAATTTCATTTACATTACACATACCTACTCGTAGATGAATAAGTACATATACTTTATTGTACCAAAATATGTTTTTGTAAATTATTTTTGCAGTTCAAATTAAAATTAATATTTGAATGAATTATGAGAATATCTCTGAATATACACATTATATAGAAATATATAAATACAATCCTTTGCAGTTTGGCTCCTCCTACATAAGTCCATGACCGGTATACATGACACCCACCTGTCTTTATTTGTTTACATGAGTACCTACCTGCAGCTTTGGTAGCTGTAGTTTTTTTTATTTCTACTGGCCAGGTTTTCCGAGCGCTTTACTTTGTATGAAAATGTCAACGTAATTAGGTACCTACCTACGCCGTGAATTTGTCATATTTTCGTATTTTTCTACTTTTATTTGAAACTAATAAAAGCTAGTTTTTTTGGTATATTTCTTGCACTCGCTGTTGTTCGCAATAAAGTCACGCAAGACTTTAACGAGTTCTTCCGCGAGAATTATATGTAAACGATGCCTTAGAGTTAATTAATTACGAAAACAACACAAAATAACAAAAAACAAACAACTAAAAATGTATGAGATCAGTCAAATCTAACAAGGGCAACAAATTTAACAATAAAATAAGAAATGACGACATAACAGAAGATATTTTATATCTTGTCGAATAGAGTAGATACCCGGAACCGTTCACTTGACGGTTAAACATGATGAGATCACATAAGTTATCTAGACAATCGTTTAAGTTGATTAGAACTTAACTGACACAGCCACGACACAGCCTACTTAAGCTTTTCTCTATAAATAGTTACCTAAGCCTATTAAGGACCCCTCAATCGCTCAGTTGCGTTGTACCATGATTAGATACTTAGGTACACGTAAGTTTTTTTTTTGTAGAAATACTTATCGTAATAGTAGAGCAGAAATAGGAGAGAATAATATCTGTATCATTAAGCACGTCTAATTTGTATCTGTAAATATACACTTATGTAATGTATTTGTATCGATACATTTCAAATACACACGCAAAGTTATTTATCTATGAAGCTAATATAATAAAGAGGAAAGATATGATTGTTTGTTTGCATTGAATAGGCTCCGAAACTACAGGACCAATTTGAAAAAAATCTTTCACCGTTGTTAAGGTATATTACCCCCGGGTGGCATTATTACATAGTATAAAATGAAGTCCCACTGTCTGTCTGTCTCTCCCTATGTATGTTTAGATCTTTAAAACTATGCAACGGAATTTGATGCATTTTTTTTAGATAGAGTGAGACAAGAGGAACGTTTTTAAGTATGATACATTTTAAAATTCCCACGGGAAACGCAAACGAAGTTGCGCGGGTTAGCTAGTAGGCTAATAATATTTTCAAAAATATTATGGATCCTTACTAAAATCCGCGCGAAGCCACTAATACTAAACACAAACAGACACCTAATACTGAAATACAGATAGAAGTACTTAGCAGATGAATTGAATACGGTTTTCTCGACTCGTTCCTATTCAATAGAATCATAATAATTTCAAAGAAAACGGTCTAAACGGACTTGTACCTCTATAAAGCAATTTAATTCTCTAAAGCTATTGACAGTCAGCTGGTGGTCGGAAGTGTGTCAGTAGATTTAACGGCGACTGCGTGCGGTGTGATCCGTGATCCGGGTCGTCAGTTTCTGCGCTGACCACTGACCACAAGAGTATTCTATTCTTTGCCGCTATCTCGTCGAGTACGTTTTGTATTGTCACCACAATCGTTCATTGATCTCTGTATCTGATACTTCATCTAATTTATGTTTATCTACCAATGCTTATAACTTCCTAGTTAAAAAATATCTAAACTCTGTGTTTTCGAAGATTACTTACATTAGGATCAGTCTATAAACTTTAGATAACGTCGTTTCGCACTCTACTCAATCCGTATTCCATATTCCGTCGAAACGATTTCTGTCATTGGCAAATATTGGCGACCTCAATGATTGTCATTGTGACGTATTACTTATATTCATACATACTTAAATATTTGTATAACCTGCAGAATGTTTGTTCACAGCATTACCTATATTCTGCGTGTGGCATGCATACATGTGGCCGTAAATTAGTGTCATCGTTGTGTTTCTTAACCATAGCATAAGCAAGCGCAATCTCCTACGCAGGTCCACGAACCATATGCAATAAACACCCACTGTTCTTTTATTAATTAAAATCAGCTAACCCAAAGGTACTGTAGTAATGCTAATAGGTACCTACCAAAGGTACCTACTTAAAAGGATAACTAAACATTTTAAAAAGATATTTAAACTGAAGAATCTTATTTGCTTCAATTTATTAAAATAACAACGTACCTACCTTGAGCAATTCGCTTGCGTGAACCCCGCTTTCCTTTGGGAATCTTGAAAAATATTATCTATCAACTATCTATATTTTAAAAGTAACCTTTGTGTAAAATTTCAGTCCTTTGGGTCAAAGGGCCTGGACTGGGTGTTGGTTGATCAGTCAGTAATTTTTGTAAATTTCTGTATAGAGTAGGTATATAGTTACTTTAGAAATTTTTGGATGCAGTTAATAAATTACGCCACTCTGTGACAAGGTGAAAAGTTTAAAAGTTCATGGACGTTGAATAAGTAGTCACGAGATTATCTCTATGCAATTAGATACGCTGTGTGCGCACAGTGATACAAAATACACAGTTCTATTGAAGCTGAAGGATGAAATTGAATATCCATTTTCTAAATGCCCATTTATCAAAATCGTTATAACTCAATCAAACTACCTATATTCTGCCTAAGCCTAAACCATAAATAGGGTCATAAATACTGGACATTAAAATAAAGTGTTATCGATAGGAAGTACTTAGGTAAGTAATTATTCGCAAAGTATGTGCCTAGTATGAACGTGTTGAATGAATGCGTATAAATCAAGACGTCATCATAGCGTTAATTTCTTTCAATTCACACCGAAATACGGTTAGCGACCTCAAAAATATAACAAAATACAACTGTATTCTAGAAATCACTTTCCAAACAAATTTATCAAAATTACTTATAACGTGCGTGTTTATGTTCTTTATTACTATTCCATTTTTTAAAGTTTTTGTACGTTTAATTTTATGCTTATCAAGCAATAGATAAATAGCAAGTTTGCTAAACATGGTTTAGCTTTAAAACATGTAACTAGGTATAGGTACTATAGAATGAAAGTGAGACCGTACAATTGTACGCTAGATATCTTAATAGAAACTAGCGAAGACTGCGGCGTGCTTCGTCATTCGCGTGTCTTTGTTGCAACGCAGCAAAAACGTGAGAGGATGTAGGTCGCGGCTCGCGGCAAGTGCACGCTGCACGCGCCTGTTCTGTGTCGTACACTCAGTCAGTTAATGTCTTAGTTTCAAACACGAAAACTTTATTTAGAATTCATGTAAACAGAATTTAAAATGGTTTGCCTCTCTCTTTTGCGAAATGGGCACAGACACCAAAAAAATCGACTGCGGAAATGTCGTTATCGGCTTACTTACATGGATATAGATGTCACTGGCGATATATTTGAGACAATCTCTCATTTTGATCTGGTTTAGCATTCTCAGTAAATATTAATGTTCATTTGATTCCATCGACTCCTACAGAGTTAGAAAATAGAATGATATTGTATTTTTAAAGCTAACTTGACCTTGATGTTGTGCTTACACTAAAAGGTTTCGATAAAAAGGAACTCGCTCAGAAAATGCTACAAAATATTCTCTTTGTTCGAGCCATGTTTGTGTTGGTTCATTCAAATTTGAAATGCCATTTGTATGTCAGGCATGTCACGTTTTTGCTTCGCTTGTTGTGGTTAGAGGCATAACTCCAACTTGTACTAAAATTTCATGATAATTTGTGTTGTTGGGAACATTGTTTCGAAATTATGAGTTCTTTACAGTTGAGTACTTTTGACAAATATGCAACATATTACATTTCTAAATGGGTTTTGCAATAATGTTTAACTAGGTATTTACTGTCTCTGTGCTCTACCTTTCGTCTCATACTTATTAAAATCCCTGAGGTGAGCCTTGTCTATCTCTTTTATATCGGGACTTTCTTACTTTACGCTCGGCTGTATGTAGCTATCTTCCGTGTAGCCAGCATAAACGAACAATTTAAGGTTTTGGAATATTGCATACCTAATCTCTGTGCTCTACCTTTACTCTAAACATATTTTCAGAGTCTCTTGACTAAGCTCTGCCTATCTCCTTCTTACTTATGGCTGTATCTTCTGATCGCAACTGCCAGTATTGTAGAAACTCGAAACTATAAATACCAGCAATCACTATAACGATCAATCATTATTACATTCACAAATTCTGTTATTTTGAATAAACATTGGTTTGCGTAAAAGCATTTCCTCAACAATAGAATAGCGAATGGTATCTATCTGATCTGACATTCAATTAAATAAACGCTGAACTATATAACAACACTGCAGTGGACTCGGTTGACGCAAGAGTAATTTCTTGCCATTTGATATTACTTACTAGTTCTCTGATAGGGTTACATTTCACCACCACATACCGCTGTGAAACGAAAATGTTGCTCTATATAAATTACTGTATTTAATAAGACACAAAATTTCCTGCTTACATTGATACCTACTCGATGCCTGCTTGATTTTGTAGGTGGTAGGAGGCGTGGACAATTTTACACGAACTACCTGTTTACTTGTAAGTAACTATATTATTAAACATTGAAAAACTAAATTGATATGAAAAAGTAAAAATAAATAATGTTTTGCGAACTAAATAAACAGTAAATTAGTACCTGATATTAATTTAATTATCTAATACTACCATGTCGCTTTACATGCCATGCCCTCTGCACGTGTGCACCAGGAAGGCGGGAGCTAGAGACGACTAGGCGAGGCGACGAATTGTTAAGCGGGTCACTACAACTAAATGACGACCACGACCACTCTGTCAAGAGATAGATATTTAGCGTTCGTCGTTCGTAGAGCGTTGGTAAAGGTAGAGCGTTCGTCGTTCCAACCGACGAACTCTCTAGTCTCTATAAACCACTTCAAAAATTTAAACAAATCTAATGCTGCTATGTATTATGTACAGTAATATAATTTATGTGTCACATGTAATGCAATAAAATAATTAGGTATAACATTGGAAGTAAAGTCACAATAGCGTTGAAAAATGTTGTGTGTTGATTGGTTTGCTATGAACAAGGTTAGAGGAGAACCAGTGAAATGACCTTAAAGCTAGAATGTCAACATGAGTTATTGAGAAATCAGGAACATAGATACTACATTAAATATTTGGTATTACAAAGGAATTGTAAAGTTACTTACATTACATATAACCATATTATCATTGTCTCTATTTATCTAATTAAAAATCTATAATTAATTTAAAAAATGTAAAAATGTGGAACACAATTTTTTCCGGAAGCAGGATCACTGCTTTCGTGGGTAAAATTTTATAGAGATTAATAACAAAGTTAATTGGAAATTTTAAATGATGACTATCTAGCTCAAAGAGGAACAGCTCTTGATCCTATTAATTATTTAGCATTAAAGTAATGAAAATAGGAAGAGCTAATTAGAAATGTCTATTGTTTATTTCACTATCGTAGTGCATCACATTCACATCGCTCGGAAACGACAACAACCTAATGATAATCGTGGAGTTTTATGATTGTTATTGTGCCCCACGGAATACTCTCAACACGCGACATGTGGAAAGTTAAGCATCCAGACTATCATAGAATTTTATGGAAAAACATAAGCGACGTTTGACATAAGACTACCTACTCATTCCTTAAAGCTAAGCTTGCATACATTCGCATTGGTATAATCCTAATAATAATATAATATATTATCCAATATTTTGCTAATTTAACTTTACATAATATAAAATAAAGTCGCGCTGTCTGTCTGTCTGTCTGACCCTATGTACTTAAACCTATGCTTAGATCTTTAAAACTACACAATGGATTTTGATGCGTTCTTTTTTGATAATATAATGATTCAAGAGGAAGGTATGTTTATTTATTTATTGTTGTACAAAACGGACTTACAACAATACAAGATAGTTAAATTTTTTGTAGTAAATAGGAGAAGTTGTAAGACCACTGACACTTGTACACACATCTAATCATGGCTATACAAATTATATGTATAATACTATCCGTACTATAATTATAAATGAGAAAGTGAGTTTGTTTGTTTGTTTGTTATTCCTTCACGGCTTGACTAAGCAGCCGATCATTATGAAAATTTGCATACATATTGTTAGGGGTACAGAGCCCAACATAGGCTTAGATTCTTATCCCGTGAAAGTATGTCGTTCCAATGGGAAAATAATTTTTCTATTATAGAGGGCGCTGTATCGGCCAACAGATGGCGCCACAAGTCGCGCTATGGGTTGTTTTGTTGTCAAACGAGATCTATGTCATAAAATTAACGCGAGCGAAGCCGCGGGGAAAAGCTAGTATGTAATACATTCTGAAATTCCCACGGGAAAGCGGGATACACGCAAACGAAGTTGCGCGGGTATCGCTAGTAAGTACATAATATACAGTCCAGTACACTATAATGTTTCCAAGCACTATTAATTATTATTTCTGTCCATGTTTTTTTTTCCAAGACCGATTTAATTTAAATAACAAATATAAAAGTATGTTGCGCAATTAAAAATAGAGTAATTAATACATCTTTAAAAGGAAATTATCAAGATGGATTTATTAGGTACTACTTTAAGAATTTTACCTTTCGGATTATATAAGCATGCGTCTTTTATGATGTAACTCTCTCAGGCCATATTATGAGCATACTGAAGTTGATCTACTTACATATTTATCAGCCTTTCCAACATGGATTTGTTTTAAGTTATCATATCATAAAAGTATCAAGCTATCTATTTTTAGGGTTAGGGTCATCCAGCTCAAATAAGTACACCAATACGCATATTCCTAGAAATAATATTGATCTACTTATGTCACTATCGTGTCGTTTCAGTGAATTTCATCGCATAATTAATTCAGATTTCATTATGTATAGCTTGGATACGGATGGACACGCAGCGGGCAGCGGAGATGCGCGCGGCACCGCGGGCCCGAGTCCACCATGTCTGTCAGTAGTGACATCAGGTTCACTCGCCGCAAACTGAGCCGCTCATGCCGGGGATGCTGCGCCGCTGCCGCTTCGCTGCTGGTGCTGTTACTACTGGCTGCAGTTGCCGTCTACCTCGGACGTAGGTACCAATCAGGTTTATCCATTGAACTGAAGCGAAGCAGGTTTTAACCACCAACGATTTCCTATCAAAAATGTTTTATTTACTATTGATTGAGGTGCCGGCGGGTTAGATCTTGCACAATGGAAATATTTATGTGCCATTTTTTTTGTGTTGGACTGAGAGTTTTCCTTGCGCAAAGCAAACCTTTGAACGCAATTTATTTAGCTGATTCTCTGCTTACTCTTTTATAGTGTAATCTCTAACAATCAAATCCGCAGGGAATCCGCGAACAATAGCCACTTAGTCTTGTTTGATATCTAGCCTTTTTTTAATTTTGATCTTTATTGTTTCGCTTGTCAATGAATAATTTACATTACTAGTAACTAAAACAGCCCTTGTACCTTAGAGATTACACTAATTTGATTCTGTATTTGATTTAATTTAGTTTGCCGTGTTAGTTGCAAGATATGTGAGATAACCTACTCGTTGTGCAACTGAATCTTCGACCTGCATACTGCGTTACATGTCTCGCCTTGAAGTCCCCGCATCGCCATTCAGCTAGTACCTTAATAGCGTGCGAAAAAGGATAACCTGCATTTGCAACTGTGCGAATAAACCACACCTAACATACAGTCTCTTGACATCATAACTCTGGAAATAGCCTATTGCGTTAGAAACACCATTTGACTGGTTTATCACAGGTACTTTTGGAATTGCAAAACGCTGGTCCCAGTTGGTTTCTTTGAGACTTAATCGGCAAACCGTGCCAATCTAGCCCTTTGAGTTGTGAAACAAAGTACCTAAGAAATTGTGTTACTAAGTATTAATACTGAAAGTCTTCTGACTTTGAATTTTCCTAAATACATACAAAAGATTCAGCTCTACGTCTTTATTAAAAAGAAAATATTGATAACAGTCGGCATAAGGGAAGGGTAAAAAATTGCGCTAAAGAAAATCAGTTTTTTTAATGCCACAAAGTTAGCAAACAAGTATACGGCCCGCCTGATGGTAAGCATCACTGTAGACTAAAGACGCTTGCAATACCGGGGGTATCACTCACGCGTTGCCAACCTTCCCCCTCCCGAGTAGAGCTCTGAAGACCTTACTCACCGTAAGAACACAACATGGCCGAGACCATTGCTATTTGGCTACGATCTTCTGTAAGGTGGAGGTCCTTCCCCAGGCGGGCTGCTCCGATTTGAGCGGATTATCCGCTGTGCCCTACCTCTCTTAGAATACTTTGCCCCCAATTCCGGTATGCCATGTCGTGTTTCTTCAAGGAGGTCCTTGAATCTATTGAAAATTTTGAAACAGTCATTTTTATTGAACATTATAATCTAAGCACTGATAACAAACACAAATGGACAATAGAGCAATAAAATGAACAACAAGTTTGAGTAACTCGTTGAATCAAAGTTATAATATTTTGTTTTATTAACTTTGTTTATATTCGATGCACATGAGTAAGTAAAATTTATGTCTAAGTAGTAGTATAATAATATAGAAAGTATTAGGACTGCAGACAATACCAAATCATTGTTGCAGAGTATTTACTTCTACTTTTTGTTTTCAAAACATTCAATAACAATCGAACGGTCGGTGGCTGTAATTTGTCATTGTTATTTATACATCTTAACATTGTGAGATCGATCTAACTCGTCGGCCGAGAAGGCTCTAATATAGGCTGTGAATGTAATGATATTTAGCCCCTCACCGGTAAAGGTCGGCCTTGTCTGTAAGCTATACCACAACAGGTGCACTGAACTGATATAATTGAATAGATGTAGCAATATTTATTCACGCAAATAGAACATTCGAAAATAGAAAGAAACATAAATTATGTAATCAATATTATATGATGTAAGGAAAGGAATCATTATTTAGAATTTTGTGAACAAAAATCTTTGTGCGTTTTCATAGACTTATAATCACAGATTACATAACATTTCTTTAAGTTTAGTTTAATGAAGGTACTTCGTACTTTAATAACTTTTTAGGAGTAAGTATTTTACAGAATAAGGTGAGTTATTTGCCGATGCATATTACAGTATTCAATATTTTAAAACAAAAATAATAAAACATGAAGACCAATAAATTTAACCGAGCCATGCACCACAATGCAACACATGCCGATTATATTTGTCGTATGTTCCGTCAGTTGCGCATTCCCCCTTACCTAACTTTTTTTCAGATTTGTACCTGTTCGGCGACCCGTTGAACCGGCAAACGTTCCGCGGCTCGTTCGTAGTGTCCGCAGAGGCCGAGGGCAGGGAACTCCATGCTAAGGGCAATAACACCCGGGAGGGTCGCTTGCAAAGGGCGCTCTTCGATCTCTATCAGAATTCAGAGCTGAGGTCCTGCTTTGTGTCCGCCGATATTTTAGCTTTGGACAGGTTTGTGGAATTGATGTTTTATTAAACGCTTCAATATACCTATAATAGAAATGTTAAATAGATACTTACCTCGTCGAAAAAACGAATTACGCGACGTTAACGTTATTTTTGAAACTTGAGACATTGTAAGGCTAACTTTCATCTCATCTCATTGCACATAAAAATTATTCGAGCAAGACGTTGTGATTGTTGAAACTGTTACCTAATTTGAGCTTATTAGTAATGCCGGTGAAGCATACTCTATCGATGCTAATACCGGTACACCACGAGCCACAAACACAGTCAGAGAAAGTTAACTTTCTCGAAATCTCATGCCTACTCTACGTTCTGTGCTGTTTATACTCTACATTTGGCGGAAATCGACCTGTCCAATCCACTTTTAAAATATCGTTCGTTTATAAAATTGCGTAATTCCGCTGCCACTCGTTTAGTACATAAATTAAAAATCATTTTTCAAGCTGCCATTGAGTTACATAACAAAATAGATGTATAGAGTAGGTAGAGGTAGGTACATTATAAAAAGAATAGCTTTTACTGCATCATATTCTAGGTAATCAGTGTCTTAAACTTAATACCGAGATAAGAGACGTCGTCTATTCTTTTTTTTATAAGTAAGTATAGGAAGTATTTAATGTGTCGTGACTGTATGATATCACGTAACATGTCGATATTGTATGTGATATGACACGAGAAAGTTTTATCAGTACGTGTTTTAGAGCTTTGCATTGCACTTTCTATGCGGCTTGCGTTCTTGGAACAAATTGGGTTGTAATCCCTTTGTATTTGAGTGTCTTCACGACTGTCACTCTTTCTTTTTGTGATCAGAATTCCAATAAGCAAACCTTTAGGTACTTAAAATGAAACTAGCACGGAATATCCTTAATTTATCACTGATTCTTGATCGATGGACTATGTGGTTTCCAACTTTTCATGTGTAGTGTCCGTTGCGTGCTAATTTGATCTGCTCTACTTATGCAGTTTACAGACGTTTCATCTGCTTATTAGAAAATACAAAAGTTTATAAAATAACTAATGGGTTTCTTATCCCACAGTTTAGAGGATGGTATACGTGTTCACTTCGAGGTGTGTTTTGAACCGATCTTCACAGCGGTGACAACGGGGGAGGTGCGTGCCGTGCTAGCGCGGGAACTCGCTGTCGCCCCTTCTCCACAATTCCACAATATCACTGCTCTTCCGGACACGCTACTTATTGAGGTAGTTTACTTTATTTTGAACGATTTTCTACGAGACTTACCTTACCATTTTCCATTTTTCTTCACTATTAGGAATTTAAAAGTAAAATATAATCTTAATTAACTTCGTAGTTAACGGTCATTCTCGACATTAGGCGTTCTTCGCCTAATTACCGTACCCTTTTTTATTTTTCTCTAGTTTGTTTTAAAAGGATTGAAATATGTAACTTATGAAACATGCGAATTTAACAATTAAAATGGCATTCGTTTATTAAAAGCGGTTTCCGAGTTAATGAGACTTAAACATTTCATGGGTACGGTAATTAGATAAATCTATTACTTAATGTAATGGTAATTAGAAAAGATCATTATGTCTATTTAAAATAATAATAAAAATGACATGTATAACATGTATAGACACAACTACACGATAAGAGGTATGAATGTTGATGCTAATTGGAAGGAAATGGCTAAAGCAATAAGAACTGCTGCATAAGAAGTCCTTGGGGAAACACGAGGTGGGCGAAAATTGAAAAGGAAACGTGGTGGTGGAACGAAAGTGTCCAAAAAGCATTAAAAATCAAAAAGAGTGCATTCAAGGAATGGCAGAGTTACGTGACATGATCATAGGAAAACTGAATTGAGGGAGAGGTATAACGAGGCGAGGAGACGGGCAAAGGTTGTGGTTGCGAGTTCCAAATCCGGGGTAGAAGAAAAAGTATATAATGAATTAGATAATGAACTAGGTCAGAAAAAACTATACAGAATGGCTAAACAGCGTAATCAAATATCGAAAGACATTTGTCACGTAAAATGTGTGAAAGACGAATGCGGTAAAACATTGGTAAAAGATAGTGACATTAGAGACCGATGGAAGGGATATTTTTAAAAATTACTTAATGTTGAGAATGATTATGATGGAAAAGAAAACTTAATGACATAGATATAGGCATGATAGCTAAGGTAGATGAATTAGAGGTAAAGAACGCCTTGAGGAAAATGAAGAATGGAAAAGCAGTTGGCCCGGACACAATACCAATAGAAGTCTGGAAGGTTCTAGGGGATTATGGATGCAAGTGGCTCACTTTGTTTCTTAATGAATTGTTGGTTCAGGATGTCATCCCAGAGGAATGGCAAGACAGTTCCTTGGTACCTATTTTTAAAAGAAAGGGGGATGTCCAGGAGTGCAATAGCTACAGGGGGATTAACTTGATGTCACACACATTAAAGCTGTGGGAGAAAATAATGGAGGCACAACAAAGTACAAAAGAGCACACAAAAACCTACATATGGTATTCGTGGACCTCGAAAAGGCCTACGACCGGGTCCCGCGTCAGTACAACAGAATGCTTTTCTGTTGATGTAGGTGTGCACCAGGGTTCAACGCTCAGTCCATACTTATTCCTTCGGGTTATGTTGCTGGAGGATGCTGAGGTGGATGGATGTGTGGAGTGACGAGAAGGGATAAAGTCAGGAATGTACACATAAGGGGGAGTTTAAAGGTGGCGCCTGTAACCGATAAGAGAGGTCAGAGACTGAGATGGTTTGGCCATATGATGCGCAGGGTGGACAGTCTGGACAGTCATGTGACCCAGAGGGTGCCAAGAATGAATGTGGATGGATGGAAGGGCAGGGGTAGGCCAAAAAAGAGATGGAGTGATGGCGTGAGAAATGACATGAAAGTAGCTGGAGTAACTGAGGAAATGGAAGGAGTTTGGAACTAAATCGGCACAGCAAAAGTTTAATAATTTTATACAACGGTAGTTAGAAATACATGGTAATTGGTTTACGGTAATTAGAAAACGCCGATTTTTCATAAAAATTTCGAAAACCTACAGAGTATTGAAATACTGCATTACAACACTGTACTGAGACCAAAGCTCTGTCTCTATTTATATAAGAAATTAGAGTCTACCTTAACCAATCTAGTATAAAATTAAGTACACGGTAATTAGAAAAGTTTTGAACGAAGGATACGGTAATTATATATTAACGTGCTTCATTGACTTATACACTAACGTAAAAGACCTGCACCTGCTGCAAGACCGCGGCAGAAACTGAGGGCTTGAGACGTGTACAAGTAGTTATGTGCCAAATATCGTAATTAGGAATGTGCACCCTCGAAAAGAAAACGTCACGGCAATTATAACTTTAGTTCGGACATGCGGTTACTCAATGATAATTATTTACAGACTGATTTTATTGAGTGGATATTTTTTCATGTGATACCCGTTGCTTATTACTCATTAAAATGTTGAATGGAAAAAATAAAATCCGTACATCATAAAAGTTACAAGCAAGTTTTAACCACATTTTGGGGTGCGGACAGGGCACGGTGCTTAGAGAACAGAGGTTTGTGAAATTAATTTAGCCAGATAACTATGTAATCGGGGCCTATGTTTTTGTTACCAGCTAGACATGGATGCTAACTAACATATAAAAATATTTCCCTTTTTGAATTTGATAATAATACGAATATACAAGCCCGGACGCACAAAATCTAGCTAATCGAAGAATGGCCGTTAAAAATATCGAAAACATCAACAGAAATCTTTGACAGTTTTGAGTATATAAAGCTGTTAAAATATACTCAAATATTTACCTCAACCTGAATAATTTATGCCAGATCGCGAATGTTTCGTGATTGATTGCAGAACTTTGAACTTTCAAACTAACTCAACTTAAAAGCAATCTGCTGATTAGGTAATTTCAAGGCGTTTAAAATAAACAAAGGAACCACGATAATAACGACTAGGTATTTGATTTTACGATTGTGGTATCAATTTTGTGAAAGAATTCAAAAATGATTTCGCATAAAAGTTTCGCAATGTTGGCAAACAGTGCAATAAGTTCGATTAACTAGAGATGCGTTAATGTGGAAATTGTTAAGGCGCATTCTGATTGTTCTGTATGTATGCTTTTTTATGTAGGTACAGTACCTAAAATATGTTTTTAATTAAAAAAAGGGGTTAAAAAAATGTTTTTAATTAAAAAAGGGTTATATCAGTTATCTAGTACCCATGCTTTGCTTGCATAGTTTGTTTTGAATTTTTCATTTAATTACTTTCAGGAGAACTCTGTGATATCATCGCTAGAATTAAAAGAAGCAGAGACGACTATCGAGGATGCGGCCACAACGGAACCAGTACTTGTGGAGATTATTGAGGAGGTTCGAGACTGTTCACCTATCGCACTGTCGTTGTGCTCACATCTACCCCACAACACAACGTCCTACCCCAATCTGGTGGGTCACCAGTCTCGAGACTCCATGTCAGCAGACCTCGTTGCATTTCGTGAACTTCTCGATGCTGAGTGTTCCCATCTTGCTCAGGTAATATTATTTCCGTTGCAATTTTCTTTACAACTAAAATAATGCTGGTACAAACCCTTATACTCCCCATCATTGATTATGCTGATGTGTGTTATTTGGATTTAACTGAAGACCTTCTCAACAAAATGGAACGACTTTTGAACAACTGTATCAGGTTCATATTTTGTTTGCGCAAATATGATCGCATTTCCCACTATCGTACACAGCTTAAATGGCTTAATATCAGGCACCGCAGAAATCTCCATGTCCTTTGCCAATTATACATGGTTCTTAACAGTCCATCTTCTCCGGATTATCTCAAGTCTCAATTTCACCAACTTGGTTCAAATCACGATAGAAATTTACGATCGTCTAATAGTTTGGTCCTCTCTTTTCCTTCGCACCGTACTGGTTTTTTCTCCAATTCTTTCGCCGTTTCGGCTGTGCGACTATGGAACGCCCTCCCCGACACCATTAGGCGAGCACAGTCTCGAGTCTCATTTAAAAAGCAGGTACATCAACATTTTTTGGAGCTGGAATAGACAGTATTTCGTTAAAAATCTACATTGGCTGCACTATTCAATTGTATGTATTGTTTACGCGAATATGTATGTTATGTAAGTATTTATATATGTATATAAGTATTTATATATGTGTAATTGTATATGTATGTTAAAATTTAATCTAGATTATTAATGTATTTTCAATATTTTTTTTATTTTATTTTTTATGCTGCACCCCTTATTACCGATTCAGATGTCCCAAAGGTAAACTGGGAGACAATGCTTTAGCATTAAGTTCGCCTTTTGTATACACATTATGTATTGTGTGCAATAAAGTTTAAATAAATAAATAAATACCACTAAGGTGATAAACAAGCCCGCCTGATGGTAAGCAGTCTCCGCAGCCTATAGACGCTTGCAATACTGGGGATATCACTCGCGCGTTTCCGACCCTATATACCTAATAGCAAATTATTAGGTAGGTACTTCATCCATGTCATTTTGATATTTACAAAATGTTTATATTTCATTTACAGGACTTCGTTTGCCAAATGCTGCAGCCCAGGTGCGATAGTAATCGGATAGTGCGTCCATGCCGAGCCTACTGCAGGGCGTTCCACGCGGGCTGTGGTGCTCGACTCCCTGAACGACTTCGTCCACACTTCGACTGTTCGCGGTTTCCCGAGTTTTTCGGCCCAGGATCTTGTATTCCGGAGCCAGGTACGATAATAACTGCTTAAGAAAATACCTACAAAAGAATTACCAAAGTGAAGCTTGCCAATCTATACTTATTGATTTTTAAATAATTGTCAGACATGCTTGTGCCCTTTTTTTCTTTCTTGTTATCATTATAATTTTTTTTTAAACACTTATATGTTAAAATGGTTTTAAAAAAAAATGGCTAACTGTTGAGTTTCTAGAGACACTTCTTCTCTACAAGCCATTCTCGTCTGAAGCCTATAAATTTAATATTACAATACCTACAACTATTCAACATTTTCTGACGATAAAAATATAAAATACAAGAAATACTTCAATATTTTTTATACTACTAGTAGGATAGCACAATACATATAATACATAATTATTTTTTTTACTAAATTTATAGCCTATCCGCCATTAGGTATATTACTCGAGCCCTTTAACTACCATTGGATTTAGACCTACATAATATGTTCTACAGATTGTAGTGGTGGACTACAACGAATAGCCCTCTCCCGACGATCCTGTGATGGCATTCCCGATTGTGCCAGTGCTGATGACGAGCGCGAATGTGCGCACTGCGCGTCAGCGGGTGGAGGCTTGCGTTGCGCTCTGCACACGCGGTGCCTACCACAGCACTTGCGCTGTGACGGCACTCCCGACTGTCCTGATGGCAGCGATGAAGCTGGGTGTTGTAAGTGACATACATAACATGTTTTTTTTTACTACTGCTAAACTAGGCCTCTCTTTGAGTACCTATTACCTAATATTTTAATACTATCAAAAATTGTGCATTCTTAACTTTTTACAAACTCAAAATTACATGTAATGTTTTAGTGTGGATTTCTCGGTCGCTGGCATCTTGGCGTCGCGAAAACGCAGAGACAACGTTGGGCGCCATTAGAAGTCGATCTGGGTACGCAGTGTGGGCGGAGCGCGGCCGAGACGGCAAAATATGCGCCGCACCTTACGAACAAGACAAACGCGCCCTCACCAGTGTCGCCACTTCCTTGTGCAAAGCTTTAACGTTTAGGTAAAAAAAAAATACTTCGTGTTGCTGTAACTGATTTCTTTATGGGATTTATAGCGGTCTTTCAGTTCTATTACAAACAAAATTAAGTACCTAAAGATACAAATAGACAAGTAGTATTCATACACCGTTCAAAACCGTTAAAACCTGAGTAAAACCTTACTCATGAGTAAGGTTTTACCATGATTTTACGGTTTTCATATTTTTATTATTCGTTCATTGACAGATCTGCAACAACAGCGGAAGTTGTACCCGATAGTGAAGAAGAAATTGAAGATGATAAAAAAAATCTTAAGCGAAAAGAAAAGCCTCAGTATGTTGAGGTGGTAGATCCTTTCGCACCGGAAATTTCTTTTGTGAAAACCGACTGTCCTCAGCGAAAGGTCATTCGAGTAATTTGCGATACCTTGGGTGAGTATCTACAAACGCTAAAGGGTCAGACAGACTTTCCTTAACTACCTAGTTACTTAGTTTTAAATACATATTTTGTTTCGAATCTGTAGCGCCACGTGGCGCGTGGGTATATAGGTACGATATTTGGTCATATTGTAACACACAGTACCTAGTCTTATATTGCTCAAAATATTATCTATGTAATGTACCTACTAGTAGTTACTTATTTATTAATGTACACACATGTAACAGAATGTGGATTGGCTTCGGCGAGAGGTGCTCGGGCCGCAAGTGGTGTTGAAGGTTTACCCCGATCGGCACAACCAGGCGACTGGCCGTGGCATGCAGCACTATTACGATCACACGTACACGCATGTGATGCTGCCCTCGTACATCCCTCATGGTTAATTACCACAGCTTCATGCTTCCAAGTAAGTTTTTTTCTAAATGACTACCTATAAAAACGGTGAATGAATTCGCTATGGGAAGCGTAACTGGATAGTGCTGAAGTAAATTAGGTATCCAACTGCTGATTCATCTGCACCATTTTTTTACGTCCTTGGTCTGCACATTGTTTTTTTTTAGTTGCAACTTCTTCTTTTATTTTTTATTTGACAACATCCGTGGCGTAATGGTTACGCATGCCTGCCCGCCACACAGAAAGTCCCGAGTTCGAATCCCGGTTGGGTCATGCTGAAAAACGAACTTTTTCTGATTCTGATTGGCCTCAGGTCTTGGATGTTTATCTATAAATGTATTTGTTATAAAATATAGTACCTATCGTTGAGCTAGTTAGTATCCCATTCCCATAACACAAGTTTCGAGCTTACTTTGGGGCTAGCTATGTGATTTGTCCCTATATATTTATTTATTAATCTATAGTTAACTTTGTGTTTTTAACTATAGTTAACTTTACAGGGTCAGCCAAAAGCCGAATGGACAGCAAGATTGGGCACAGTAAGAATACAGAGCACAACACCTTGGCAACAAGAACAACGTATAGTCGGCATGGTGCGTTCTCCAGTCGAGGGCAGTATGTTAGCCTTGGTGCGCCTGGAGGAACCTGTTGAAATGACAGATTTCGTTCGAACCTTATGCTTGCCGGAAGAGAACGTAGAGAGTGAGGAAAACACCGTTTGCAATACCCTTGGTTGGACTAGAAACAGAGACCAACTGCAACGAGTCCATCTAGTTAAAAGTGCCATGAACACATGTGAAAACGTTAGCATTGCAAATGCCAATGGCATCTGCGCCGAACCACTTTATGACCAGGACGACTGCGATGTAAGTAGCGTAACCGTAATATCAATCTTGACGTCAAATAAAGTTGTAGCATCACAACCCTTCATCACTTTCTACGACCCTTCAACCCTTCACAAGTCCGAATCAAAATCGCCGTGTGGAGACACGTTCTAAAACACGTTAATACCGTCGCGATTTTTTTTAAATTAAGTACGAGTAGGTGCTTAAATACCTATTAATTTGTAATTTTTCTTTATTTTAGGAAGAAGAGTATGCTGGAAGTTCGATGGTGTGCTTTAACCAAAAATCTAAACGTTGGTCGTTAGCAGGAGTGAGCGGTTGGCGAATCGCTTGCTCAAAAATAGGCCTCGGTCGCCCACGGATTTATGATGCAGTTGCCTCACACATGGACTGGGTTAGGCGAACCATCGCTAATTCTGCTAGATGACCTTTTCTAAGTCTTATAATGTTGTAAAGACTGTATTGTGTAGTACTTACCTACCTACTTGATAACATACCTATAACTTTATGTACTTAGAAGTACGTAGCACTTTGATAGTTGATAAGTACTATACTGTTATGATTGAAAAAGGCTGAAAATAGCCATAGTGCCTATAAGGACTTGTGCAACTGTAATTGATGAATTATCTAGTTAGAAAGAGGATGAATGTGTGAAACTATTACAATAGAATATTATAATTTCATTATTTCTCATTTTTTCCAGACATAGTATATTCCATTCCACTATAATTGGCACAAAGGCTTCAAACAATCATCTGAAATATAATCAATATGAAATAGACACACACATTATCACAAAAAGATATGACAAACTAAATTAAACACAATCATTGAATTTCACTGGAAATCTTGTGCCAAGTTTATTGGAACGGAATATACAAATCAAGTTATTTTTATCATAGTGTAAAATACTCATAACTCATTCAGCCCTATGTTAATATAAAACCTATTGCTAGTATTTAAAGTGTTATTATTTTAAATTTATGTCTGTGTTAACATTTGCATGAAATTAATTTTACTTAATTTATTGTATTGTAAAATATGATTGTTATATTGGTTAAAATTGTAAATATAACATAGGAATAGAAAAGTACCAAATTGAAAATAAACTATTATTTTTATGTTTTATTTTTATTTGTCATTATTTTTGTTGCAAACCATATAAATATGTAGCAAATATTTTCTAAAAGAATAAAATAAATAAATATATAGGGACAATTCATACAGATTGAGCTAGCCCCAAAGTAAGTTCGAAACTTGTGTTATGGGATACTAACTCAACGATATTATATTTTATAACAAATACATATATAGATAAACATCCAAGACCTGAGGCCAATCAGAAAAAGTTCGTTTTTCATCATGACCCGACCGGGGATCGAACCCGGGACCTCCTGGGTAGCGGTCTGGCGTGGTAACCATTACGCCACAGAGGTCGTCAAAAAAAGAAGAATGTATACTATTTGTTATTTCATATTTTTTTAAATAAAACTAGATACTTTTTCAATGCATAAGGTCTGAGGACCCTATTGTTAAGGTCTATACAGAGAAACATCAAATTTAGACCTAACTTTTTATTAATAAATAAAAACAATTAAAATGAACTCCTACATGATCCTACATTTCACTATGTACACACTTTTCTTCACTTTAAAACACCTTCTTCTTGTAATTCCTTTCTTATCTTTTCTTTTATGTCATCTGGGAAATCCTTTAATTCTTTAGTAATATAGATATTTAAATCTCGCATTGGTTGATAATGTTGATGCACTACTTGGGATCCCGCGAGCATTGATAACATTGCCGCTACCGTCAGAGATATATATTGTCCCCAAGACACTCCAGCAGGCATTTTAGGCAGCTGAATATTTTTTTATCTTCTCGTCGACAATGTCGTGCGCTCGTCTTTTCTTAAATGTGTGATAAAAGTTAACTTCACCAACTCTCCAGTTTATCATAGAAAACTCTAGTGCAGCGCCAAGCACAAAAAACATTGGCAGAAATCTATATATCCCGAACACCTTTTTACCAGGCCACTTATTTACAAGTCTGTGAACCCAGCCTATTTTCATTGCATAAAATTTATACCTACTGTTGAAAATAAATGAATAAAAATTGATCAAACATTTTAAGTAAACAATAAATCAATGTACTTTAGGATATTTTTGTAATAAATAAATTAGGCAACAATACAATAAAATATAACCTAAAAAATGACAGTGACATGACAATGTGATTCCTCGTCTTTTTATGCATGTGGCAACGATTTTGAGCTATTTTACATGCTGTTCCGTGCATACAAACTTATCATTATCACTATCACGTTCTTGATCATTGCGTGTGTAGTCCACCAAAGAAGGAATCTCAGGAGAAAAAATTCGCGTTGAAACTAATTTTGGCCTTAGAGAAAGGATGAATAGAGTTGTCATTTGGCGTATACCCGTAAGGGAGAGAAACAAAGTACAAACGCGGACACAGCTGTGTATCCATTGAAGACGCAACTGAGAGAAAATATTACTGTTCGAAAGGGATAGAGATAATTCTGTCAATTTCGATGTAGTTTCAAGTTATCCAAACTAATGATTCCTAATGAGGTTAAAAACTGCCTTTTGCTCACTTCAGATGTCGCTTTGTTGACTGTTCCAAACATTTGACAGCTAGCTGTCATTTTCCATACTATTTTTGTAAACATCATATTTGTTTTCTAAATAATTCCGAAATATGACTCATTGTGCAGCTATCGATTGTAAAAATGTTCCAATCTATTTATTTTCCAAAGAAATAAAACGAAGAAAACTGTGGGAAAAGGCTCTTCGAAGGAAAAATTGGAAATCCAGTAAATGGTCGAGGTTATGTGCTGCCCAATTTAGATCTGAAGATTATAATATTAAAAGTAATTAACAGACAATGAAAATTTATACCGAACATTAAAGAAAAGTGCTGTGCCCTCTATATTAAATCAAATCTGTTAACCTACTAGCACAAGAACGCTCAGATCGATTGCTAAAAAGAAGTTGCATGAAACGGTGTATTGAAACGTCTCGTGGTGATCCAATTCCAGGACCTAACCGGATCCAAACTCAAAATGAATGTGATGCTAATGAAACTTCTTTTACTGATCCTCCTGGGTCTAGCGGGGTCCAAACTCAAAATAAATGTGATGCTGATTACAGAAATTCATAGTAGGTACACTTCTGGCTTCAAAAACGTGTTTTGTGTCATATATGCTGTAATTTTAGAGTGTATTATGTAATACTCATAGGTATAAGAAAATAAAACTATTTAATAGGTACCTATTAATTTTGTTTTATTACACTGTCATAATCAAAAATCATAATTTTTATACAGATATTTGTTAAAATTAGTGGTTTAAAAATAGGTTTAACAAAAACTTTACAAAGGTAATACTCATAAGTATAAGAAAATATTTCCAAGTAATCATGGTCCATTTCAATAGCATATGGATTGGCAGGTTTGATTACTTGGAGATAAGCCATTTTACTACTAGTAGTAAAGGAGAAACTGCTAGGATTTTGACATATCCTTCATAATTGTCCATTATATTTTCCTGGTAAAACGGGATTGCATCGGGGAATTATAGAATACTTTATTTGGTTTTTTAAATGTCATCAATTGTTCTGTGCACATTTTGTACAAAATTATAGTTTTAGTAGGCACTATATCTTCTATGCCATGGAGAACTGTAAAAACATGCTTACAGTGTGCTTCTACTCCTTTTCCAGTTGCACATTCGCAGTGACTCCACTATCATGCCACTATTATCCATTTTTAACAGAATGATATTTAAAGAAGCTTCTTCATTTGGGCTTTGCATTGCGCATGGAAATAAATATAACTTTCCTTAAAGGCAACTCTCACGGTTATTAAGCTTCTACTTTCATACAGTAGTGTATCTCCCGTTCAGTGTTGCTTGAAATCTGAAACAACATGTATGTCATTAAATGTCTAATTCTATCTGAAACATTAAAATAACAAGGAAATCATGAATGTATGGTTTGTTACCTGTCTGCAAACTCTTGAATGTGTAGTTTATAGAGTGGTGGAAGATTATTGCTGGAATTAATATCTCTGAACTTATCCATGGTAGAAATTTCAGGAATATCATCCTCAAGTTCGTCTTCAACTTCGATGAGGTAATTTCCATCGTACGCCTCCAGTCTACAAAAAGAAATTGAAATAAATAAAAAGAACACAGCAAAACCTACAATTCACAATAATGCCTGTAAATTATTTACCTTTCGATTTATAAGGCTTTTTTGCTAGTGGTCTTGGCTTTCCGTTTCCGCAGTTCCTCCTTCAATCGTAATTACACTCCAGGTCGCTTACATTTCTATGATTTTTAGCAATTACTCTCACATCAAACTTAATCAATGAACCAATATGGCGGGTCTTGGAACAGTCAACAGTGACGCCACCTACGATGAGCTTTGAGTTTTTAACCTCATTCGGTCGTATAATAGGGATGAGGGTTTTCATGAAAACGCCCCTAGTTGGCGCCACTTTGACAAGAGGTCCTATCATGTCAGTGTCATTTCAGAAAACACTCAAAAAATCATGAATTGCCGAAGCAACAATTTATTCTATTTAGCCTTTTTAGGGTTCAACAATAAATTTTAAAAACCATGTTTACTACATTCAAATTAGCAACGGACACCATTAACGATTTTTTTGTTTAATTAAGTATTTAATGGCTATAACAACATTATTGGTTCCTAAAAACTCTTCACTATAAAAAGTTTTCCACTACCTATACTTAATTTATATCAAACAGTTCGTATATCTTTAACCGTTAGAAAATTATATGCACTCAACAAGAAAACTCAAACAGAACCATATAACTATGGTTCGATACAATCTTGACTTTTATTCGAACTCTTACTTAAATAAATACTTCATGGTTATCTCAGACAAAAAACAGAAAAAGTATATTTTCTCGTAAAAAGTCAAAAATCTATATTCTGTCCTTTTTCCTGTCTAACTGACACCGGAGGATAATTTTAATACAAATTTAATAAAAAATATTGCTCAAAAAAATGCCCGCACGTCTCACCCTTGCTGAAAGAATACGCATTGTTGTTCTTAAAGAAATGGGCAGGCATATTGATGCCGAGATATCCCGGGAACTAAATGTGCACGTAAGTTTATCAAATTTTACTTCTAGTGTTTTTCTGTGTTTGTCTAAGTAAGTATATGTTTAGATGATGACACACGATGATGAGGACGTGTTACAACGGAGGCTGAAGATGCTGCCATGGTCGCTAGCCACTCACTGCACCCCTTATGACATCTTTGTGTATCTTGTAGTTTCTGTTATAGTGGGTGAATGTTGGAATAGAAACACATCTTCACATAATAATTATATATTCATTTTACATTTCACTTTTAAACATTTCCAAACAATTTAGTTCCCCATTACTAATAGTTTATCATTTCATAAACAAGTTACATATTAAAACATAATTGATTCCTCTATAAATACCATCGAAATAATATTACATAGAAATGACAGCGCCTTCAAATTTTGGCGCCGCGTTCGGCCGTGAGGGGCGTGCCCCTCCCTGGCCCCGCCCCCAACCGAGTCATAGAATATGACATTACTACGCAGGGGCGACACTTTGTTTATATTCTGCCTATTGGACATCTAATTGATTATTTTATTTTATTACAATATTTTATTTTACTTAATAGAATAAACTTAATAGAAAATAGGTATAATATTAGCTTTATAGGTAGGTAGCTACATTACATTTTTGTTCTTAACTAAATATTAGTCAAAAATAAACTGAGATTAAATCAAAACTAACTTTATAATGAAATTTTATTTGTTCGAAAACGGTTGGTCGAAATTTAAAATGCTGTTTCGTTTTCCTTCTTTTTATTTTCTAGAAACTATTTTTTTACTTAGTTAGTAACTTTATCCACATTTACATATTTTATACCTACTATTAAAAATATTTTGTAAATATAGTTTAAAAAATCTAATTATAATAATTACGACAACATAAGTAACGCGTTATACGTGCCCATGAAATTTGAGGGTTGCCCTCGATTTTCCTGGAATTCCCATCATCAGATCCTGAATTGGTGACAACTTGGGAGTATGCACTTATGAATAAAAAAAGAATTTTGAAAATCGGTCCACAATAGGCTTGTGTCAACTAACAATGAAATCAATGGATGAATGTTTCTAGACGTAAATTGTAATATTTAAACAGGGAAAACCGAAATAATTCCACATAAAAATTAATGATTATTGTTATTTTTACAAATTAAAATCAAATAAATACCCCCCCTGGCTCCTCCGCTGTGAACGCCAGTCAGAACGTATTACGTCACATAGTGGTTGACCGGAACACGTATGAATAATTTATTCGGAGTTTTTATACTTGTATTTATACACTGGGGCACTATACAGTTTTTAAAATACGAGATTTCCATTTTTATTTCAACAAAACAAACTTTTGCCGTAAGTGAACACAATCGTTTGCCACTATGTGACGTCATTCACGACGCCATGACACTTTCTTGTGTTTTTACGCCAGATTAAAAATATTTTCTTAAAACTTAAAATATGTGTTTTAAATATAATTTTTATCATGAAATATTATTTTTTTGGGGTAATACAGGTACTAAACTAACGAAATAAGCCATTTTTGAAATTTACGACACAGGCCTATTGGAGTAATCGGCGGACCTCCAAAAAAAAAACAATGAAACATAGAACCTCCTTTTTTGAAGTCGGTTAAAAAGAAGCAAAAAATTTTTCAAAAATAAGTACCTAAATTATATTATAAAATTGAATCACGCTTAGTACCTACGTATCCCATCTGTACGATTAATTTTTGATAATCTATGATTTTCACATAGAAATGGCGGATGCAATCATGATGCAATAGAAAATAATGAAAAAAAATTGTTTTGGTTGGTTTTACTTAATTTTTTGTATACTTAGCGATGATAAGTCACGCCGCTATCTTTCTTCCTTACTGTTGAACGGTTTTTACACGTTTTTATCGAACATGACGGCATTTTTCAATGTTTTTTTTTGTCATAAGTCCGAGGACCGATCGCGATGAGCGTAGACAAGTGACTAAACGTCACTAAACGAGTTGATGTCTATTGGCCTCAACGTATGGGGACAAAAATTTTGTTCGCGGTGTCCGTTCTATACGTAGTAATATTATTTCGATGATAAATACATATTTTCTAAAACGTAAACTTTATCTATAAGATATCATAAACCGACTGACGACAAAAATTAGACACCATCATTCTGTTCAATTTCAAAACAGCTCTAATTTTAAATCTTTCCTCATCTCAACATTTTACAACCGGCCAGTAACATTACAAATACAATTCAATAAAACCTACAACATCCCCTCTGAATTGTATATCAACAACTTCAAATAAACAATTAAATCCACCCAATCATAAATTACTAATTCATAAATTACTAATCAACAACCAAATATTCTTCATCAAATTCCTAATTTCTTCTTCAACTCTTCTACTTCCACTCCTAACCTATACATCGACTCTTGTACTTCCAACTGCTTGTACTTTCACTAGACCATCGACTACTTCCACAATTATTGCAAATTCTCCATTCCATTGTCCGAAAAAAAAAAAATCTCCTTCTCTAAATATCTTCACAATTTCTAACCAACTCATTAATAAATCCTCAATCCCCATTATTATCCCCAATAATCCTCATGACCTTCATGTCTTCCATCTCACTATTTGCTCTCTTGTCTAATGAAAGTAACAAAAATCTCTCTCTGCACGTTACTCCAACTTCCTCTATCGATACTCATCATTTCTACCAACTTCCTCTATCGATACTCATCATTTCTAAAAATTTCCCTTTCCCCTCTTGATGTGTATCGATTTAAAATTTCGTTTTCCTCCTCCATTTTGTAATTTCTTTTGTTTTCCTCCTCCATTTTGTAATTTCTTTTGTCTTATCAATATCTTCATTTTCCAATCTGGGAATTCTTCCTTGTGATTCACACATTGTTATGTAATTATTTCTCTACCATACTATTCCAACATCATAATTATTATGCCCACTGGGCCCATAACCTGTTGTAGTGGGGTTGTGTTGGAATAGAAATAGACCTTACTTGTAAAACATTATGTATTTCTTTTCTCTTCTACTACTTACACAATTTAGTCACTCCCCATAGCAAAACTAATGTTAAAACATGATTTAGTTCCTACAAAAACATTTCTCTAAAAACGTAGTAAAATACAAACTTTATCTATAGGATATCACTAAACAGACTGAATCTAAAACTAGACATCTTGATATCTGTCTAATTCATAAAGCTCCAATTTTAAAAACTTCTTCAAATCAAATATTTATAACCGGCCAGTTCTAATAAGTTCTAATACAATTCCTCAAATAAAACCTACAACATCCCCTCTGAATTGTATATCAACTTCAAATAAACAATTAAATCCACCCAATCATAAATTACTAATTCATAAATTACTAATCAACAACCAAATATTCTTCATCAAATTCCTAATTTCTTCTTCAACTTGAGATTATACCTACTGAGTCATAATGCTTGTTACAGATTTCAATGCAGAAAGTGCGTCGTCGCTTAAATGAAGGGGGCTGCAGCGACACATACCGGCCCGAAAAATATTACTCACCCAAGCGCATTCAATTTTGACTGGGTCAAAAATATAGTCATATTTGTAGACGAAAAGACTTTCAAGTCGGTTATGGATGGTCGGAAAATATTATACAGGCGGAGAAACGAACGCTATGTAAAAGATTTTTCACTCTCCGTTTGAAAAACCCGGGGTCATATTAGAGGATGGAAACAAGTGAGCTGGCAGCGAGTTCCACGTTGTTGAATTATTCGAAGACAAATTAGCAAATTGGCTGCTTTACCGAATGCGTATTGACTTAAAATATTGTAAAATAATTGAACACAATGTTGCACATAAAATAAAAATAATGTAAATAAAATAATAATGATAAATGATTGTTTTTATTTAGAATATGTTATGATAGTCGTTATAACGGTAACAAAGAAAATATCTGATAAATAAATAAATAAATATATAGGGGACAAATCACACAGATTGAGCCCCAAAGTAAGTTCGAAACTTGTGTTATGGAATACTAACTCAACGATACCTACTATATTTTATAACAAATACATATATAGATAAACATCCAAGACTCGAGGCTAATCAGAAAAATATCGTTTTTCATCATGACCCGACCGGGATTCGAACCCGGGACTTCCTGGGTGGTAGTCCGGCGTGGTAACCATTACGCCACGGAGGTCGTAAAATATAAAACGATACATACTCTGATTGGACGTGAGTGGACGCCAATCAGAGGGCGTATTGCTGATCGTCACCGCGGACACGAGCTAAACGCGTTGGTTTGGCCGAGGCTTAACCGAATTTTCCCGATTCGAAAACCCGACGAAATTAAGTTAAATTCATGGAAGTAATAAGTACTACCATGGAAGTAATTTGTACGTAGTACTTATTACTTCCATGGTTAAATTACTCAGCCACTGGCTAGGATTCATAACTGTCAACGTCCAATGCGAGTCTCATTCCTACATATAAGACAGGAGAAAATGTGTATCATTAAGTATGTTGCCGTTTGTACATTGATTACGCAGTGTTACCAGAAAAGAGAATTTTACCCCATGATTATATATAAAAATATTAAAAAAACATGGGGTAGTTTTTTAATATTTTTATATAGGTACGATAAACTAATAGGACTATTGATTATTTGCGATGTATTTTTTCCTATAATCATCAATATATTGAGACTTCGATTTATACTTGTATAAATAAATCGAAGTAGCTGTCCGCGCCCGTTTGTCTGTATCTCAGCTAACTCCTATTGTCTCATAAAGTAGTATGGGAAGGTTGGTGTGACTACAGATCTCTTAGCTTGTATTAAATAAATATCATTTTTAATTTATGTTGTCACTATTTTACCTCAATTGTGGGTAATATTGCATGGGTAAATTCAAGTAAATTGCTGGTATCCCCAATACGCGTGGTACCCGACTAAATTCAGGAGACACAGGAAAGTGGCCGGCCTGGCTTCATTTTACTTACCTACTTAATTTGGGTGCATAATACTACAAAATACGATTATATTCTTGACCATTTACGTTTTATTTCGTTATTTCTGTACATTGAAGCCGTCATTTGAGTCTTAATAAATATAATCTGTATTCATTTTTATCAAATAGGGCCGAAATAAAGTCTAAATAGTATACTTACGAATGAAAGGTTATGTTGTCGATTTTACGTTCACTGCGGCTATTGCAGCCTAAAACACTACAATGCACCATAGTCTATGAACGCAAAAACACATTAACTCAACCACAGAACACAGTTTTCGTCTTGTTTTCACCCTGAAAATTCAGATTTTGAGAAATAAAGAAAAACGCTTTCGTTTGCTGGGCACAGTTAGCGACTGTGCCCAGCAAAAAAATAGTATACGTCGATAAGGACAAAAAATGTTTCTCTAGCTCTTTTTGACCTTGGGAATATTGTATTTACTCATCTCGCTCACTCCTACCGTGTCGCCTCTATTCATCCTTTCTCTAAGAATTTTGGCATATTTGTAAAAGTACTGATGGGTGGGGGTGGAGCGACGGAGGGAGGGGGGGTTTAAAGGTCCCGTGTTTTAGTTTTTCGTTAAAATCTCGCAAATGGTAGCCCACATGAAAAAATTATTTCCTACTTAAATAATCTACATAAAAATCTCTACAAAAAGGTTCTAAACATTGTTTAGCTGGGACCAACATAGACGGAAGGAAATTGACATGAAAAACAAACTTACTACTCTATAGTCTTCGTTGGGTGGACTAGTGAGCTACGCACCGCGGCTAGAGTCTTGGCCAGTGAATCGTGTCACCAGCAATGTAAAGCAAAGCAAGTTGGTATGCAATGTTTGATCACTACGGAAACCATTAAATTATTTAGGTTATCTACCCTAGATTTCTTTTTCTAAAGAAAAACAAAGGATGTAAACATCATTCTAAGAAAAAAAAAAATACATATATGAAAAGTGGTAACAATTATCTAAGGGTAAAAGCCTCTACTCTCTACTACACAGGTGCGATCTTTCCATTGGGATAATGCGGTCCGATATCTTGCACACAGCTGCAATATTACCGGCCGGTATTTCTTACGAGAAGAGCGTCTTGAACTTGCGATATTATCGCACCTGTGTGTACGGTTTTGCGTTCTACCGGTCGGTATATCGCTTATGCGATATAGCGGTACGTTCCGATTCCTTGCACACAGCTGCGTTTTTATCGTGCGATATTTCTTCGAGAGAAGGCTGATTTTACACGCATTATATGTAGTTATGTAGGTAACTAAATTTTAACTTAATTTTAAGTGATTGCGTGTAAACACAGAACTTAACAAGTTGTAAGTTAAAATTTAGTTGTTTACATAACAACTTAATTGGAATTTTTTTATTTTTTGGCTTAAAAAATATGTGTACAGAGTGTTACCAAGTTAAGATTTTTCATTATTCATTTGAAAAAAAGGGTTGCCATCTCAAGATTTTTTGAATTTGCCGCTATTTCTGTGGGATACGAGAGTCTGGCAATCGAATCAATATAAAACGCCACTATTTTACGCACAGAAATTTACAATGCTCTACGATGGCACTGTTGTTGATGGCACCAAAGAAATAATAATTTCAATTGCCAAATTAAAAAAACAAGTAATAAAAAGTAATACAAATTTGACCAATAATCATTTGACATTATTTTGACAGCACGAGATAGGGTTGTCGGAAAAGCAAATAAATATCGATATTTTTAAAAGCCATTTTTTATTTAGGATTTTCATAGGTACATTGCAAAATAAATCGAAGTTCAAAATATCTACAATCATTATAAAAAAATAACAATAAATTCAACCATAAGCTCAAGAGTTAAGGTATAAACCAAGGAGAAAAGACTCCTCATTGAAATACCAAAATTACCAACATATTAGAATATCGATAGTAGTAGTACTAGAAAAAATAGCTTTTTGAATGACATACTGACTCGGAAAATTGTATATAAAACTAGAATGATTTGGATATTTAGAAAATCTGGTGTTTTGTATGTACAGTCAACAGCTAATGATAGAGGTGAGCATGATAAAGAACAAACAACAAAGACTTTTATGCTAATGTAGGTAAGCATTGTAATGAAACTTTGTAATTACATTAATTACATAGTACAATTTGAATACCATTATTGAATAAAAAATAAGTAAATCCCTTCACGCATTATTTAAAAAACTTGAATCAAAAGAATTAAAAAAAAAGAGGTAGGGCACAGCAGATAATCCGCTCAAATCGGAGCAGCCCGTCTGGGGAAGAACCTCCACCATACAGAAGATCGTAGCCAAGTAGCATTGGTCTCTGCCTTGCTGTGTTCCAACGGTGAGTAAGATCTCCAGAGCTCCACTTAGGAGGGTTGGCAACGCGTGTTTGCAAGCGTCTATATAGGCTACAGTGATGCTTACCACCAGACGGGCCGTATGCTCGTTTGCCAACTTAGTGGTATAAAAAAAAACACATTATGCACCTCTTTCATTGGCTGACTGTACATCAATGTCATTTAGACATAGGTTACACGGTCAGTCTGGCGTCAGTTCAGTCCATCAGTCAGCTCAGAATGACGGGAGAATTATCGTCTAACCGGTTGACTGACGGACTGATGGTCCAGAATGACAAAAATTAAATATTTTAAACATTTTTCATCATTCTGTTGTGAATGACAGCAGACTGATGCCAGACTGATCGTGTAACCGCTCGAATCATTCTCGCGTCAGTCAGTCACCGACCACCGTCCGCGACACAGAGTAACATGAATAACCGGAGAGTCCGCGACGCAATGGAGCGCGATTTATTAATAATAAATTTAGATGCGTGTAATATTCTCTTTTTTGTAGCCAGGTTTTCATTCATCGCTTCCTTTTTACGGGTTTCTTTAGCAGTAAAGCGATAATTATAATAGCACAGGCTCTTTTTTTCTTCAAAATATCCATGGCTAGGCAGGATCAGGTGACTCACTTGACTTGTCGTCTTCACTTTACGAATGATGACTTAAACGTAAAGTTTTTACACATATCATCAGTCTGCTGTCAGTCTGGACTGAGCGTGTAACCGTGTTTTTCATCCATCATTCTGGCATCAGTCTAGCCGGGACCAAACTGATGGATCAGAATGATGCCAGATTGAGCGTGTAACCTATGTCTTAGGACTTTCGATTTTTGTTTTTTACGCTTCAGATTTCTATATGATATCGATTAAATATACTTTCGATATTTTATATCGTTTCGTATTTTATGTTCCGATAATATTTTGAACTTCGATACATGTTTTTATTGCAGGTATTGTATTGGTTTTCGGCATTCAAATAATCTTTTGATAAAATGTTTTTTTTTAATGGATATATCGTTTTTTATATCTTTTCCGTAGATATATCGCTGAAAACAATCAATTTTGGAACAAAAAATATCGATACATCTGTGGCTACGCTACAGAATACTCACAATTACCATACCTACTTACCTATTACCATATCATACCTCAATATCCAAAACCAACCAAGATTACCTTACCAGTTCTAATAAGAACTTTTTATCATATTAGAAACAGTTAAAAATACGGAACAAGTAGCCCTGAAAAGAACTGTTGTTATCTGAGAAACTAATTAGCTCTGAAAAGAGCTTTTTACACTTCACGCACAGCACGCAATGTTCTTCACACACGACGCGACGCACAGCACTCAACATCAAGCTCAAGCACTTCCAGTAAGCAGCAGACACCAGTTTTCAGCCAAGCAGACAGAAGCAGCATCGCCATGCAAGTACATCGTGTTCCGACCGCCGCTCGCCGCGTCTTCTTCTCTGTCTCCGCTCGCGTCGCCGCCGAAAATGACCGTGCGCCACAAGGGCAAACAGTTTTGTTGCACGAACCGTGCGACAGAGAAAGAGCGACATGTGGGAGCGAGACGGCGACACAACAGGACCCTTTTAATCAGTGACCAGGACATAAGTGATGTTTTCATTCGTCAAACACGATTTCCTTGCTAAAAGATTTTGTATATAAACCTTGCAAATTGCGTAATAAATATTCATTCCAACTTCACCTTCTGACTAAGAGTTTTACTCATCAACCAAATCTCTCTCTCCATAATTGGTGACCACGACGAGCAACACAGCAAGAAGACCCAGGATCAACGGAATCCCTGCCCAGCTATCAAGAAAGAATAAATTCAAGCAAGAACAAATTCAAGCGAGAATAAATTCAAGAAAAATGGAAGAAAATACTGCCGCTGCCGCACCACAAGCCCAAGCCACCGTCCAGCCACCAGTCCAACCCGAGATCTCCAATATCTCACTGGCCCTTCGTATTCCACCATTCTGGCGCGACCGACCGCGACTATGGTTCTACAGTTTCGAAGCTGCCACCCACGACCAGAAGAAGGGTGAACAGCAAATGGCACAGATGGTCATCGCACGACTGGAAAAGCAAGAAATTGAGCAAATTTCCGACCTACTGTACAACCCACCTACAGCGAAGCCCTATCAAGCTATCAAGGAGCGTCTCATCACTGCCTACGAAGAGTCAGATAGCCGTCAATTTCAGAAATTACTATCTGAAATGGATTTAGGCGATCAGAAGCCATCCCAGCTATTACGCCGAATGCGTGATCTTGCCCGAGATCGAATCCCGGACGCCACTCTTCGACTTATGTGGACGAATCACTTGCCATCACACGTTCGCTCAGTATTAGCTGTGAGCGATTCCTTCAGCACGAAAACCGCACTAGAAGAACTCGCCTTACTTGCCGACAAAATGATGGAGCAACATCGCGAAGTAGCAGCAGTCAGCTTACCACAGACATCTCAAGCCACTGGAACGCAATTTCTCATTGACGAAATAAGACGATTATCGCTCGAAATCGACGAGTTGCGAACACATTCACCGCAATACAACAATTACCGGAGAAACCGATATCCGTCTCGAGGCCGCGACGATTTTCGTTCCCGCGACACATCATCTCAGTCAAGAAGTAATTCGCCGTCGCCATTCTGCTATTATCATCGACGTTTCGGCGCTCAAGCAAGAAAATGTACTACACCGTGTTCATTCGCGACGAAAACGGAAAAACCTCAGGAAAACTAGATAGAACGTTGGCAGAGGCGGACACCGGCGTTCAAGAATATTCATACCGCCTATTCGTTACGGACAAGAAAACTGGCATTTCTTTCTTGGTAGACACGGGAGCTAATATATCCGTCCTACCTAGAAGAAAAACTCATCTAACTACACCGCTGCCATTCAAACTCTACGCCGCGAATAACACCGTCATTTCAACATATGGAGAGAAAACACTCGAACTTGACCTCAATCTTCGACGTCCATACAAATGGAAGTTTGTAGTCGCCGATGTGACAAAGCCGATACTAGGAGCTGATTTTCTCAAACATCATCATCTCATCGTAGATCTCAAGAACAAGAAACTCATCGACAACGTAACCAATCTACAAATCAGCGCACCGATTCGAGCGACATCCACACCTTCAGTCAACACCATAAATAAGACGGACTCCTACCACGATATTCTAGCCGAATTTCCCGGTACTACGCGACTAACTGCGATGAACATTAACGAGAACAAGATCAACGTCGAACATTTCATCGAAACCGAAGGTCAACCCTTACACTGCCGCGCACGTCCAATACCGCCACATCGCTACGAAATAGTGAAGAAAGAATTCCAAAATATGATTGATCAAGGACTATGTCGACCCAGCAAGAGCCCATGGTCGTCACCTCTTCACATTGTTCCTAAGAAGAATGGAGACCTACGTGTTTGTGGGGACTACCGCAGACTTAATGCCGTCACGAAACCCGACCGCTACCCTATACCACGCGTAAAGGATTTCACTCACCAACTCGAGGGAAAAACAGTTTTCACAACCATCGACCTGAACAGAGCCTACCAACAACTGAAGGTCCGAGAAGAAGACATAGAGAAAACTGCCATTATTACACCGATGGGATTATTCGAGTTTCCGAGAATGTGCCCAGGACTAAAGAATGCTGGTCAAACATTCCAACGATACATCCATCAAGTACTCAGCGGACTGCCCTACGTGTTTCCTTTCGTCGACGACGTATTAATAGCTTCAGAAAACGAGACTATTCACCGAGAACACCTAAGAACAGTACTAGGAAGATTCGACGAACATGGCATCACAATCAATCCAGCCAAATGCCACTTCGGTCAACCAGAAGTTAAGTTCTTAGGCTTTAACGTAACAAGAGACGGAATCAAGCCTCCAGCGGAGAAGGTCGAACTCATCATGAACTATCCGAAGCCAAAAACCATCGATGAATTACGTCGTTTCCTCGGCATGATGAATTTCTATCGCGACCACATACCTAACGCCGCATCCATACAAGCACCACTCAACGCGCAATTCCATAACGCAAAAAAACGCGACAAGACTATCGTACAATGGACAGAAGAGTCGAATCAAGCATTCGAGATGTGTAAGACAAGCATTAGCAACGCTGTTTTACTCGCTCACCCATCGCACCACGCAACCTACGCGTTATTCTGCGACGCATCCGACAAATCAGCTGGCGCCGTCCTACAACAATTTGTCGATGAAAAATGGCTACCACTCGGCTATTTTTCAAAGAAATTCTCCGATGCGCAATCAAGATATTCTACATACGACAGAGAATTACAAGCAATCTACATGGCTGTCAAACACTTCCGCAAGATGTTCGAAGGTCGACCACTCATCATTTTCACCGACCACAAACCACTTATCTTTGCGATGAGCAAGATTACTTCAACAACCGAAACGCCAAGACGCACGAGACAACTTTTGTTTATCAGCGAATTTACGACCGACATTCGTCACGTGAGCGGTAAACAAAATATCGTCGCCGACGCACTCAGCCGCATAGAAACCGTAACATATCCGTCTACAATCAATTACGAAGAAATATCAACAGCTCAACAACAAGATTCCACCATTCCAGAACTACAACAACAAGAAAACATAATTTTGAAGAAAGTCATCATTCCAAACACGGACATTGAACTCTATTGCGAAACATCGTCACCGCACATACGACCTTACATACCCGAGAAACATCGAGAAGAAGTATTTAGAAGCGTTCACAATGTCAGTCACCCCGGCACGCGTACGACTCGCAAGATAACAGCACAAAAATACTTTTGGCCGTCAATGAATAGCGACATTTCAAAATGGACAAGAAGCTGCATCGACTGTCAGAAAAACAAGATTCAACGCCATACAGTTAGCCCTATTTCGAAATTCCCGCCAACGGATCGTTTTCAACATCTGCACATCGACATCGTCGGACCTCTACCTACGACGCAACAAGGTCATCGTTATCTTATCACTATGATCGACCGAGAAACGAAATGGCCGGAAGCGATACCTACCGACAAAATAACAGCTGATATAGTCGCCAAGACAGTTTATAACCACTGGATAGCACGATTCGGATGCCCGGCAACACTCACAAGCGACCAAGGACGTCAATTTGAAAGTCATCTGTTCCAGAACTTAATGAAGCTAATGGGAATAACAAAGAATCGTACCACTTCATACCATCCAATTAGTAATGGAATACTCGAGCGTTGGCATCGCGTTCTGAAAACCGCGCTGCGCACCAGACTATCCAGCTCAAGCTCATGGATCGACGAGTTACCTACTGTACTTCTTGGTCTACGAGCCACACTACGCACAGACGCCGGAGTTAGCCCCGCTGAATTAACCTATGGTTATAATCTACGCCTGCCAGGAGACTTTTTCACTCCGAGTCCAATACCTACATCTATGGACTACACTTACGTCGAAAAATTGCGAACTACAATAGAGGAAAACAGACCACAACAAAGTACAACACATCACAACAAACAACGTATCTTCATACACAAAGAACTTCTTCACTGCAGTCACGTATTCGTCAGAGTCGACGCCGTAAAGAAGCCATTACAACCACCGTACGAAGGCCCTTATCGTGTTATCAAGAGAATGGAAAAAACCTACACGATACAGTTGAGTAATCGCGAATCTAACATCTCAATCGACCGACTCAAGCCTGCCTACATAATTGAAGAAAACTCACTTTTATCACCGCAAGATATTTTACCTTCATCGTCAAGAAATCAAGACATCACATCACCATTACCTCAAGTGAACTCGCCGCAAGACACCCCCGCCCCGCCGAGCAACGTGACATCACAGCTGATTACGAAAACACGTATCGGCCGTTCAGTCAAATTGCCCGTACGTTTCACTTGAAGGGGAGTCCTGTGGCTACGCTACAGAATACTCACAATTACCATACCTACTTACCTATTACCATATCATACCTCAATATCCAAAACCAACCAAGATTACCTTACCAGTTCTAATAAGAACTTTTTATCATATTAGAAACAGTTAAAAATACGGAACAAGTAGCCCTGAAAAGAACTGTTGTTATCTGAGAAACTAATTAGCTCTGAAAAGAGCTTTTTACACTTCACGCACAGCACGCAATGTTCTTCACACACGACGCGACGCACAGCACTCAACATCAAGCTCAAGCACTTCCAGTAAGCAGCAGACACCAGTTTTCAGCCAAGCAGACAGAAGCAGCATCGCCATGCAAGTACATCGTGTTCCGACCGCCGCTCGCCGCGTCTTCTTCTCTGTCTCCGCTCGCGTCGCCGCCGAAAATGACCGTGCGCCACAAGGGCAAACAGTTTTGTTGCACGAACCGTGCGACAGAGAAAGAGCGACATGTGGGAGCGAGACGGCGACACAACAGGACCCTTTTAATCAGTGACCAGGACATAAGTGATGTTTTCATTCGTCAAACACGATTTCCTTGCTAAAAGATTTTGTATATAAACCTTGCAAATTGCGTAATAAATATTCATTCCAACTTCACCTTCTGACTAAGAGTTTTACTCATCAACCAAATCTCTCTCTCCATACATCTATACATCGATTTTTGCGCATCCCTAGAACGGAATTTTGGCGCCAACTATGACAACGTCATCGTCAAGTCAAGTCAAAATTCAAATCAACTTGAGTTGATGAGTTCGTTCGTGAAGTCGTGCGTGAAATAAAAATGTTATGTCTCAGATTGATGCATTTACTTCCAATAAATAATCTGAGATTTATGTATTGTATTTCAATTTTTCGGGCCTATTCGAAGTTTAATTGATAGCGTAATATAAAGCAAACTGATTATAGTGCATTATCGTGTTGAGTTCAAAAAGAAGTTTTTAAACTTTCTATGATGATCGATGATGAAATCACGCAAGAAAATACTACTCTTATACCTTTTTGGAATTTTGCTGGAATCAATAATCTTTATATAAAAAAACAAGAAGAAAGTGTCAACTTTTATAATAATACAACACAAAGAGAAAAATAAAACATATAGAAATAAAAATACAACGAGAACTCAACAACTTATTTTAGTATTAGTGTAAGTACCTAACGTAAAATTTTACAAACACTAGAAATGGTTATGACCAATTTAACATTATCTGAGAAAACCATATGCTCTAAAGAATTTTTCAATAATGTGAATCCTATCAAGCTCACAGAGAGTAAAAAGATAAAATTACATGAAGTCAGCTGGTCATTGATAACAGAATATTATTTAGAGTCTGTGAAGGTTAACTGTACCAAAACAGGAGAAAGGTATACTGCTGCAACATTAAAATGTGGCGATGAATCTGGTGAAGTTGTATGTCTCGTGAAAGGTCCGTCAGTGGGATTGTTGTTTGGGTTAAACCCGGAAGAGTGGCTTCAAGTGGAACAGTTATGTGGTAACGGACAGCAATTGTTTTATAGATATTTTCGTGATGGCTTGAAAAATACTTTCTCATATGAACAGAAACTGTTTTATAACTTTTGTGTTAGCAATCAAACCAAAAATATGATCATTGCTATATTCCGTAGAGGCACAAACACAAGGAACAAAGATAAAAATAATGCCTTTTTAGAAATTATGAAACTAAAGAAATGTAATAGTCATTTGCTGGATTTGTATATTAGTCATCTACGAAATAATTCTATCCATTTGCCTACATAGTGAGTTTTATCATGTTACTTTTAATTTATTGTTATGTAATATTGAAATGTTATTACTATTAAATCAATTTTACTGAAGAGAAATTTTAAATTAGTATAATAAATTATTCACTCTTTTTATATTTTTTGTTTGATACTTACGACCACTTACGACACCTGCGCAACTTCGTTTGCGTGTATTCCGCTTATTGGATGCCTACATAATACATAGATAGAACCATAGAACAGAACTCAACCCTCCAGTTTCAGCTAGGTTACTCTGCATAGAAATCGCGATTTAAATTTAAATTCTGTATAATTTCAAATGCAAAATTAACAGCAAATCCTAATCATACCCTTGAAATGTTATACTTTGCTAACTATTTGGTTAGCATAGTCCGATTTTATTTAGTTCAGTATTTAGTTAGCGCTAGTCTAGCTGTAGTCTAGCTAAAAGTAACAACCTAATGGCGATTGAGCAGAATTATCTTCAAGTGTAAGGGGGCAGGTCTGTCTTCTCTCTTTTTTCTTTAAGTTTGACAGTGACAGCTATAAATTTAATGTGTCATTAACTTTAAAAATAACTTGATTGAAATTAGATAGGAACTGCAAACTAATTAACCAGCAAGGTCATTTTATCAACATACTAATTATCAAATGAAAAAATGTGGGGCCTAATCTTTAACTTAATTACAAAAAACAAATATTATCTATCAGCCATTTTTTTATTGAAATACTAAATTATCATTATTTATTGTATTAAATAAAATCCGAACAATAAATTTATTAACAAAATGTAACACATCCGTTATTAAACTATTTTGATTTGTTGTTTGATGCCAATAAATAGGTACCTACCTAAGTATTCAGTTCACGCAGTGCGTGGGACGCGACATGCGTCTGCTGGGTGGCAGGAGAGTACCTTAATATCTGGAGTGGGCGTACTTCGAGTAGGTAAGGTTTTTTTGTTAACAGAAGTCAATAACGATATTCAAATTTATTTTGTGCTAAGCAACTGTTGAGTCAAGTCGCGCGCGCGCCAGTTATCATCGGACCGACGCGTCGAGCGAACGTTAGTGCTCCGGCGAAGGAGTCAGATGATCCGAGTGTAGCTGCAGCGATCGAAACGACTCACTGACATGGAGGTAGCGGAACACTGGCGGCGGGAATGGGCCGGGACTGCCGAATATGGGAAGGTGAGTCCCAATCTTCACTACCCCGGATACCCCGCTCTACATTATTTTTTGACAGTACTACTGATGGTAAATAAAATTGTTTAGTTGACTGTCAAATCATTGTTGGCTTATGCTAGATCTTTAATTAGGATTTGTCAGTAAAGTTCGTAAAAGTATGTCTCAAGCTAGAGCCATTCAAAATTATTGCGGTGTTTCGATTAACCAGCGGGCAGCGGTCATTGCCAAAAGAGTAAGGTTGTCGTTTCCTTATACGGCTTTAAACTTAAAGCGACGCCTGTCTGCCTGTGCTGTAGCTTAAACATCAATATATATGTATAATAACAATACGTATATATTGTCAAGCAGGTACGAAAATCGCACTTGTGCATCGATGTTCTAAAGTTCAATGTCAAAAAGAAATGTCCAACAAACCAGTCTTGGCCGGTTTTACGATTTTTTACAAAAGTCCTTAATTTTTATCTGGGCTGGGATTTGCAGACAGCTGACAGACTGCAAAGCTGCTTTTTATAATATTCATGAAAAATATTATTGACCTTTTAATAATAATCTTTTATATTAATTCTATTTCGTTACCTAATGATTTATTTTTAAGCATTGCATTGCAAAAGTCATAGAATGCAAAAAATATTCATGTTATTCTGAATTAAAATAATATAAAATGTGCAAGTTGATGTTATTCAGCGCCCGTTGATGTCTTTGATTAGACAAAGATTTTTGTGAACCTTGCCATTTACATATTTACCTTAGGTATAATATCAATAACATTTCCAAATCATATAAAAATCAAATAATAAACATTGAGATTAATTCGTAAAGTCAACATATATAAAAGGACTCTACGACGACAATATTTTAAAAGTTCTTTGTTTGTGGACGTACCAACATATAATTTCCGGACAATATCGTTTTAGAATACAAACAATAAACTTGACACATTATATTTCTTCGAAGCCGAATTGTACTCGGCTAAGTAAGTAGGTAGATAAATGTGCAATGTGCGTGTGATGAAACAATCGTAAAGGAAACCAATCTGCAGACAATAGAAATCTCGATTATCGAACGGTGAAAGTTGCGAGATTTACGTGAGGAAGCTGCTAATGATTTTTTGTTGCACACACGTTGCCTAAGAAAATGAAACAATTTATACGTGTCGTGTCATGAGCTACCTGGGAATTGAAATACTAGGTACTGCTGTTTTTTGCACAAATTAATTTATTATTGCGTTATATTGTTATTCTGTTATTTATGTATATTGTTATTCTGATATCTGTGGTTATTACATTACCTATTACATTATAATACCTACCTACATATTACAAAAGTATTGCTTTTAATGAATGATCTTTTATTCTTAACTTATTGAGACTAATATTCCAGTAATATTTTCGACGTACTTATGAAAAAGAAAAGTCCTGACTAAAGTGACTGATCAACGCAAAGCCTATACCCTTCGACTTAGAGAGCTTACAATTATTCACCGAGTTTCAATGGTTTTTTTCGAAATTTCCACGGGATAACAGGATAAACATAACCGCCGTTTCTCTAGTTAGTTTCGTGAGATCATTTTTCCTGCACCAAGTTCTCATGTGACGTTACGAAAAGCCCACGCCTCCAACCTTTTCTCTGAATAAACCAATACAAAGTGAATCAATAAGAAACGGTTTATCCTAAGTGGTTATATGTGATTCATGCAGGAAACGGTAGCAGAAATGATGAGGTAGTTTTCACGTTTTTGTTGTTTTTAAAACATTTAAGTAATATATACCTACTTATTATGAGTACCAATATGTCTACATATCTATATGTATTTAGGTAGGTACTTTAGGTAAATAGATTATGAAAAGATAGAGATAGAGTCACTTTTGAATTTTTGTTAAGTAGACATTCTATACATTCCTTCCTATGCAACATGAGCAGCCGCGCTTACAAAGAGGAGTCTTCATCTGAGGAATAAAATCAGTTCCTGTAATAAAACATCTGTCTATGTTTTATGTATTTCTACCGTAGATTCTTTTGTATATACCATTAAGTCACACTATCTATAGTAGATACCACACATATCTATAAGTAGATCAGCCTACACCAACCAAAAGTAAATACCAATGACCCTGACAAAGTGTCTTACTCATGATCAACGTGAATTACAGTGCGAATAGGTGTAAATGGCAAATAGGCCGGTTCGTAAAAAGAACATTAAAAAGTAAAATTTATTTATGTACAATTAACTATAAATAGTAGTAATTTACTTTATAGGTAGTTTAATAATTATTGTAAAGGTTTCTGGACGAATACGCAACTCCATTTATTCTCAAACTAGACAACGCTTGTACTATGGATAGGTAGGCCCTTATAGGTATACCTATATCTTGTAAATATGAAGATTTTTGTGGAATTATTTATTTATTGTTATAAAAACATATCCTAATATAAAAACATCTTGACGAACACATAGACAAATATTATTTTGTCTTAGGCGGGATCCAAACCTCGACCACCTGAAATATTCGCACAACTGATTGCTAATGAGGTCTAATTACAGCTTCAAATTAACGGTCGGGTCATAGACCTATCCTTCGATGACCATGACGAATGATGAGTATCCATAATAGAACCTATTACAAATGCTAAAATAACTGTCTTTTGCCATTTCAGGCTCGACCCGCTGACAGATTTAAATTTTAATTTTGTATGACTAATAGATTTATAAAATCTTATAGATTTTGAATTCTATAAAAAAATACTATCTAGATAAAGTAGTAGATAAAGACACCTCACTACAAAAAAAAATGATGTTAACGGTCTCGTTCGCCATAACTATCATGTTTTAATAATAACTCCCTAACAATGAAATACATAGTAAGTGGGTTTAGTGACAATAGCAAATAAGTCCGTCAAGTAATCATACAGTTATCATCACTGAAATGACTATCAGTGTGGTAGGTACGGTCGGGCATAACATTAGTTTAGTCGAAGTACCTAAGTCATGAGTGGCCGGGTCATTGATATTATTATAATCCCTTAAATATTATAAAGACCTATTAAAAAAAAATTAGAAAAAATTTAGATTAAAAAAAAAATAGTTTGGTAAGTAGTGTAGTTAAGTTATACTTGCTAACTTATCTTTAGCACGAAAATGTTTATCTATTTCTGTTGCTGGCCGTATTAAATTAAGGAGAGGTTGTTGGCTCCTCGCAGCTCGTGTGCATTTGCCGGAAATCCTGCGCAAAGACCTCGCAGCCCGCCGCGAGGCTGCGCCTTCAGATACATAGTGAACTCATCATTTTATTGTTTTTTTGCCAGGCCATCTTTTATTCAAGGTTTCATTTTAAATAATAATTCAACATTACTTAATCTATTTACATTTCCTGAACTTTTTTCCTTTAGAACTTAATAATGACTTCGTGTATACAGGTTCTTTTGTAGTGTTATTCAGACTTCCGTGCAAATTCTCATGAGTGAGCCAGGTACTCCAATATAGTATCGTGTAGTATTTATATCAGTGTTGCCATGATTTTTCCTTTGAATGTCGATCTGGCCTAGGTCTGCCCCTCCTGCTTATACCTGGCTACGCCCATGTATCTTCTTAGTAAAATTGGTGTATGAACTTGGCGTAAAACGATTCGTTAGAACTTGGTAGCTTATAAGTATGAAAAAAGTTGTTGACTCATTTAGCCACAATACTCGCCATTCTTAAAACGACTAAATCACGTCTTTACGTTTATACTTATTATCAATAACAATCATGACTGTAAAAATCTCATCTTCATTTCACTAAAATATGACGGATAAAGTAATTAATGTAGGCATAACACGATTGTTTGCTATCTATTATTACTACATAGCATTGTTGGTGTGGTGTCGTTTCATTGACTGACGAAATTTCGTATCTCATTGTTAAGATGAAATTACTCAATATTTGAGAACAGATTATTTTAAATCGGTCACCTAAGTTCAGAAATACGAATGATCTTCTTTTTGTTGTAAATAACTGTCGCGAAATAGGAAACACATAATATGAAAAGAAAAATAACGATTATGTTAATCTATAGGTACTTAATATTATAAAAATGAAGAGTTTGTTTGTTTGAAGTAGTTTGAACGCACTAATCTCAGGAACTACTGGTTCGAATTGAAAAATTCTTTTTGTGTTGGATAGTCCATCTGTCGAGGAAGGCTTTAAATTATATAACATTACGTTGCGACCAATAGGAGCGAAATATCAGTGAAAAATGTTGCAAAAACGGGGAAAATTACGCGAACGAAGTCGCGGGCACAGCTAGTCTAAGAATATTTTGTTTCATTTTTAATTAGAATTTAAACATATAGGTAATATTTGGATGATGTCATCAAACATTAATTATTTAGTTACTTCATCATCGGCGAATTTGAGCATTTTATCTTTACTTATTATTAAACAAGTAAATACACTGGACGTCAAAAATAAGTGGTACAGTTTTAAAATTGCAATTACTCTTAAACTATAGAAGTTAGAGTTTTGAAATAAAAAGCTAAATAAAAATCTTTAAAAGACGATATTATGCATAAAGTTTTTATTAAATGAAATGAAATTGTCTTTTACCTTTTTTTTATTTCAAAGGTCTAGCTTCTGTAGTTTAAGAGATATTGCAATTTTAAAACTGTACTACTTATTTTTGACGCCCAGAGTAGATTCATCTTTCCGTTGTTTTTATTATTCATTCAACGGAAAATGTTTGTTAATAGCTATTTATAATATCTATGTTATTTATCCGGATTAATCATCAAAGTTACGTGTTACTAGAAATTATTAGATCGATATTCCGCAAATAAGTAAAAAGGTGAGTAATTTGATGAATGTTTAATTAGGTAGTATTTCCCTGGCTGAATGTTTAATCTATTCTGATATGGCGCGCCCCCGAACGACGCCCGCGCGTGTCGACGACCTCGAAGCCTCAACGTCACTCTAGCACCATTTCGCATCATAAATAAAATGGAATCTTTGAAGTGGTTGTCGGGGTTTTATGTTTGTAAAAGTAATTTTAAAAAGAGCAAACTTATAAAGTTTCATGGCAGTTCTTTGTTACTTGCTATAATCTTCAGTATGGATGGACCAGTAGTAGGAAAAGACATTTAAAATATTATTTGCAAGGATTATTTGAAAAAAAAAAAACCCGGGCAAGTACGTTTTGGGCCACGCACAATGTAGGGTTCCGTATTTGCTACGCTTTGCTTGCTTACAGATGAGTACAATGCCATATTCTATGACATTTGTAAGTTTTCATTAAAGAAATTTTAATTTATAAGTTCGTCGGCTATTACTTCGTAACTAGTAGAGCCTACTTAACCGTTACAGTTTTCATTGAAGGTTCAGTATATGGACTACTACCATGATTTTTTTCAAATTTCTAAACACAAGATGTTCGGAGATAGGGGGGGGGGGGGCACCGTGCAAAACGAAAAAATAATTCCAAAACGGATCATTGTATCGAAAAATGATCTTTCCATAAATCAGACAGACAGACAGACGGACATGGCGAAACTATAAGGGTTCCTTGTAGTTTACGTCGGAACCCTAAAAAAAGACTTGAGTTTCGATTGTAACAAAAAAAATATAACGATACCGTTACAACTCAACAGGCATAAATTATCACATTCATCCAATATCGTGACGATGGAGATGCTAAAGTAATAATTAGAAGCACATGTTCTCATACTTTTTTTCATCAATATTTAATTAGCACATACTTAAAAAAGACTTGCATTGTTGTGTCTGTCCATGTCTGCTTGGGCCGCGAGTCAGTAGGTTGCGGTAGTGACCTTACTTTTGGTCTTGTTCGATCATACAGGTGACGTCATTTTATCCACTGAAATAAGTCGCCTTGATCCAATATTGCAAGTAAAAGGCTACCGCCAGAAGATAAGATGGCAAGAAGCTGATAGTACAAATTGTATTAATTACATAATAAGAGTAACCCACCTACAGCTTTAGCATATTTATTTAATACAGAGCTTGGGCCCCCAAGCCCAAGGGATAAAATATTTTTGACTTACTTACCTATTTCTTTGTTGTGATAAGTATTTAGTAGGTAGAGTTAGCAAAAAAATAGTATGAACCTGTAACATCAACACAGCCCGGACACTCCATACAACGCGCGTGAAATAATCACCTATTACTAGAACATAGGCCAATGTCGTCTGTACACGCGCACACATATGCGCACACGTGTACACATTCGTTCACTAAACGCACATCTTTGCGACTGTGACCGCGTCGGTGCCTGCCTGGGGTTGAGGTACGCGATTCTGTGGGGGGCGGAGAGTGCTATTCTACCTCAGGTTATTACTTATTCTATGACATTAGGTTCGATCGAGGTGACGACGTACCTATAGACAGTGTATCTACTATGAGTATGTGTATGTTGAATCATAACAAACTGACGAATTCTACGTCAATGACGATTCTAATTCCATTTTCATAAAAAGTGAAACATAACCTCAATTATTTTACCCAGAATTTACCCCTAATAATATATATTGACTTATAGCTCATATTTAAACTATTTTGGTAGATTTACAAGTCAATTAAATTCCTATAGGTACCTACTTGATACGAATTCACTAATTACTTATGGATACAGTCACCAAGCTTCCATATATAGTAACTAGCATGAGTTTTTTACTTATTTACTTGCGCAGTACCTAGCAAAAGATCAAGGCAAAAAAGGATAATGTTGTAACTGGTATCATTTTTTTTAAATAAGTGTCATTTTAGGGTAGTTAAGCTACCTACATAAAATCTCTACCATAAAGTAAATAATATTTTGTTTGCTCAGTTTAGACTTTTCATTAGATAGCTGTTATTTAGATTTATTTATGTGCATTTTTTTAATATTTTTATATACATCGTCTTCAACAAACTAGCATTCGTCACAAGCTTAGAATCGAAATCCCTAGAGTTAAGGTACCTCGGCTTAGCCTATTCTATTATCGGAAATGATTTCTGCATTAGCTAGCACTAGGTATAAATCGCCGCTTAGGATATCTAGCTACAATTTCCTACAAGTAAGGAAAAACAAGGTCAGAGAAGCAGACGAAAAAGATGAGGGTCGTATTTTTAATTTCTAGCAATAACTTAAAACCCACTCGAAATACAAAAGCAAACTGTTCTTTGGAAAGATTGTATTCACAAGATGCAATTTCGTTTCGCCCCCGCTTCGATCACGTCATTGCCATAAATAAATACGCACTTATAGGTGTACATATGTATAACTAGAAGGTCAGAGTCAATCGGATACGTTATCTAATAAGAACCTATACCTATATAGATAATTTTGTAGGTACGCAGTTTTTTTCTACACAACATTCGCTTACTTTCGTTGAAAAAATGTAACATTTCAAGATTACCTACACCCAACGGTTTAGGTTGTGTAGTGATAATAAATTAGTCAATTACTTTTTTCTTTATTATCTTTTAAAACGGTTTAAGTAACTGTAAAAATGGAGATAACTTTACGGTTTCATTTTGCAATAAGTAGGTATTAAAGTACTTAGGTACCTACATTATTTTACAAGAACGCGTAAGAGCTAACGGTGTAACAGGCGTGACATTAATAATATAATTTCAAGTCTCGTAATAGTTAACATAACAAACTATAAGATTGACCCTATGAGCATTTCTCACAACAACTCGCTGTTGTGTTGTCTTGTTAAAGTAAACCATACCGGTCATTAATAATTTATAAGAGCTCTTCATATCTTGGAGTAATGTTTGTAGATTGTTATTTAAATTGTGAAAGTACAGTTTCAAATTATCTAGTACCTCTAAAGACGACATACTTACCCAATTCTAGAAAAGACAGTTAAGTCAATAAATTTATAACGATTTAGTTTAGGTAATTGTGATGATACCTATCCATATGAAAATAAATTGTGTACCTACCTATAATACAAGTACCGATGCCATATGCAGCAAAATTCGAGTTATTTAAAAATGTCTCAAACAAAATTGTTACAGGTGACAGAAGGAGGGGTGACTCGTCGAGTAGCGCGTGCCATGGAAGTGCTCAATGCCAGCGGCCCAGGCGCGAGGGTGCGCGTCATGCGCGCCGCTTACCATTCCACGGCCGGACCCGGAGTGCCGGCTTCCTCTTACATGCTCCACTCCTCAAGGAGGGTAAGATGTTTTTTAATGGAAATGTATGATGCATTTATATAAATATACCTATAACTAAGTAAACCTATGACTTTAATCCTGTATATTTCTTTTCCAGGTTATATCATCAGGGTTTAATTTGCTAGAGTCACCTACTCTACCAAGTAAACCCTTGGAGATATCGTCCACTCCACTAGATGCATTTCGTGATTTAAGTACAGAAAAAGAAAATTACAAAGTAACAGAACCAGACGACACCGAGATTTCCGAACCATCCAAATGGCGAGTAGCTCCCAGTGGAGTTTCAGTTCGAATGCCAAGTGAAGAGTCGTCTTCAACTGACAATGCTAGTATTATTGATTTAGATAGCAGATCGGCACACAGAAACGTTTTTAGGAAATACTCATACGATTCAGAGAATAGTGATATTCTACTAGGCAAAAGGAACAGTGCAAGAGCGTCTCCTCTCCTGGAAGCTCCTTCAACTTTGAGTACGCTAAAATTTAAATCTTTATTAAATGGTAGTAATGATTGGAATAATAGAAGAAAAAGTTACAGCTTTGAAGATACATCTCCAGGAAATGATACTATCGTTCACAGCAATGACACATTAGCTATGGAATCTTCTACGGACAGCGGAATATGCAAGTCAAGTGAAATAGTAAACGATCAAACAGACGACCACAGGCATTCGATATATTCAGAACGAAACAAAACTATTAATGAATTAAACGACGAACCTTCTTTTAAAGACTGGCTTCACAAACATCGTCCTAACCAATTTTATAAAGGAACTCATCTGAAACCATTTAAAGAACACGAAACGACACCCGACGATAATGAAAATAATGTAACATTACAATCGACAGGAAAAGTTTCCATAACTGTGCCTATAACAATCGAAAAAGAAGAAAAGCAATACATCACCGAAGAAGCAGATCGAAGAGTAAAAAGAGTGGAATTTTGTAAAACTGAATTACATTTTGCAGCAGAATCAGGAAGAGTCAATATAATCGCAACGGATGAAAAACCTCCTCCTTCAAATGATTTTCGAAAGAAGAGAAGTGCCTTTATTCCGATAACTGATAAATTTGAAAAACCTATTACGCTTTTTGGTGAACGAGGAGATTTCACAGAATCTATAAAAAGTAATCACCAATCTTCAACCATAAGCACCATTGAGTCTAACTCTTTCGAAGAAAGTGAGAATACAGCAGCTACAAAAAGTATTCTCAAAAATAAAATTCCGAAACCCAAGCCGTATCTTTTAGGAGAGAACATGGTATTTGGGAGCTCGGAGGATCTCAGTGACAAAGATCGTTTAAATAACGATACCTTTGTACCGCAAGGGGTGTCACTTATTAACAAACAATTACAAATCGAAAGAAAATTCAGCAATGAAGCAATTTCTACATTTTCAAATGCTATTGACGCGAGCCAGATAAATATCAGGACAACCAAAAAAGGTAAGTTATTAGCGCGTTTTACAATAAACACATAAAGCATTTAAGTAAGTGAATAAGTAATTATTATTCAACAAAATTTTACATTTCAGGTCCATCAATAAGCGAAGGCTATGATGATGTCGTAATAGTTTCAGATAATGATAACAATGCTTTGCTAACCAATAACTCCCCTGTTGTCAACAACAATAAATCGATTAGAAATAAATTAAACGTTCAGCCGCTATCGCCTGATCAAAAACCTAAAACAAGAAAACTTCGAGAAACTGACTTGATGTATTTCGGTATCGACAATGAAAGAAAAATCAACACAAAAGATAAAACGAAATATGTTGAAAGCATATTGACTTCACATTCCAGTTTAACAAATGATACATTGCAATCGGTTAAGTTAATAAAGCAAATATCTAACAGTGTTTGCAATAGCGAAGGAGAGTCTTCGGATACGCCAGAGTATCAAAATATATCTCGCAAATCATTTTTAACACCGACACCTAAACCGAGATTGCGATCGAAATATGATAAAACGACCGAAATCCGGCAAGGGCAAAAACTGCAACCTCTGTTTGAACAACCGAAACTAAATATAGCTACGCATACTGTTCAAGAAACTCGACAGTCGAGATCTAAAAAATATGAAGACGTAGTAATTCCTACACCTCGAAGCCGTTCGGAACCATCAAAAAAACGGACAAATGTAGCAGTCGAAACAATACGAGATGATCAGATGCACTCAGATGACTCAAGAAGAGGTTCTATAACACAACGGTACGTATTTAAATAGTCCTTCCTTTATTATTTATTGTATATCAAAAAAGAACTTACTATATTAGTACCAGAAGTTTATAATTTAGTGCCTCTGCTCGGTACCGCGTACATATAATATTTTATTATGTTTTCTTTTCAGTTCACATAAACACCAAGTTGTAGATAAAAGAACGAAAAAGCCGTCACAAACGACGGATGCACATAAAAGTCATCTAGTAGCAGATGATACATCTCTATATACCAATTTAAATATATTTGACGAAGAAAAGAAGAAACACTCACGGTCTGCTCAACGGCAATACAAATCAGAACAAAAGCGTGGTACCCGAATAGACACGCAAGCACATCATCATGGAATACAAGATACTAATGACGATACAACATTAAGAAGCAATCATAAATCATTGACAAAATCGCAATATAACGTATTAAATAAACGTGATAGTGCAGACGATAATTTAAACAAAAGTATTAAATCTGTGAAGAGTAATAAAAGTGTACACCGTACTAAAAAACTAGTCACACCAGAAAATTCTTTTAACAGTCACACAAAACCTGAAGAAGCGGTGAAAAATCGTACTAAAATAAGTTCAGACGAATGCCGTCATAGAAGCCATAATAACACAAGTTCGAAAAATAAAGAAACAACTTCAATACAACGACGTTCGAATAAGATAGAAGCATTAGATGGAACACAAAATCAATCAGTCACGATAGCCAAAGAAGATAATCCGGTTCCTAAAGTTCGCGCCAAGTATATATCAAAAGAAAATGCAAATGCCAAGACGGACACTTTGAAAATACATAATCATATCAATGAAACTATGCACAATCACGTTCTTCCTAAAGTTATTAATGATATAGGAAAAGATAGCGCAGAAACAGTTTCCAAGAAAGCTAGCCACAAAACTCCACGAAGAAGCGAATACGTAATAAATTACGACGACAAGAACGGAACAGTATCATCAGTATGTAAAATAAAACCGGGGCACAATTTATCGAAACGAAAGAAAGATAGCCCAAAAGAAATTAAAGTAAAAACTAAAACGACTATAGATAAAACACCTCTGCGTAAGTAAGTCGTGTGCATGCATGCTCTAATAAACATAATTCTAACAAACAGCGTTCAACAATATAATATGATTAAAAATGAACACATTTCAGTTCAACTCCCAGATCGGCAATGGAATCGAAACGGATTAGCTCATCAAAATAGCAAATGGAAGACAAAGATTCATACACAAAGATCTTGCCAGATATTATAATATTATGTATGGTTATTGCTAGTCCAGTAAGTTGCAATTTTTGACTGTTGTGTATTAGATTGTAAAACAAAAACACCGTGTTATAGTTTTTATGTATGAACGATAGTATAACAGTGATCTCACATCAATCATAATTTAAGATGTTTTTTCGGTGGAATTCGATATTTCATTTTCACAGTTAACACAGTAATAATAATAAAAGATTCATATTACAGCTGTTTTATTTGTTTAACATAATAGATACAGGAACAGATAACTTAAACAGTTGTCAAAGGATCTTTATCACATTTACTAACAACTATTTGAACCTTATTATTTAATTGTCTAAGAAAATACGTGGAAAAAACTTTCAAGAAACCTCTCTCTGAATCCGAGTGATTAGTTAAAATCACCGATATCCCCCTTTGAGCAGCGTCCAGCACATCGTGATGTAGCATTTCTCCTAAAAAAGAAGTTCAATAATTGTTTCGGATTTGAAATTTTCCATTCCAACTCTATTATATTTAAATGTCCATAAACATTGTGCTGGAAACGCTACCGTGTATTTCAGACGACTAGTTCATGGCATAAAGTTCAAAGCAGATAGAAAATGTATATTTAATAACTTGAAAGGTTGAAAGATATTGTACCTGTTATATACAGATCAGCTGAAACTCCTTTTAACACAGAACCGCCGGATCCTGCGCAAAGTGCTATAGTTTTAACTGGAGAAGACATTGTCTTGCTTTTTCCGATGGCAACACGAAGATATTGAAGGCCGATCAACTCTTTAATTTCGGAAATCGCACCAGACAGTAAGATACTAGATCCTAAATTCAACAACCTGCAAAGTAAAACACTCAAATGGAATATACGAAGTCTTCGAAAATTCTTATATCTTACGAAGCTCTTTAAGCGAAACCCGCGCAGCTTCGTTTGCGTGTATTTTTGCACAGCAGTGACACCCAAGTGCAATGGGGAAGAAAACGCAAAGCTAATAGCAGATGTCGCTGCGCTCTCTTGACTCAAAGTAAACATCTGTCACCTGTCAGTTTGTTTAGTTCTTCGCATAAATTACCACATTACCGCGTTTATAATATTTATTTTCTTGATCAAAGATAACTATGTATTCAACATGGTCTATTCATAGCAGAACTGTCGCCTTTATAATCAGATGCAAGAAAATGTTCTGAACATAACCTCAAATTGTTCGTAGCAGCCTTCTCCCAAAGTCTTCTTATTCGCAAATTCTTAGGAAAAGAATGGTTAACATTATTATTGCACCCAATTACAGCACAACGAGGCATTTTTGTAATAAAAATATTTTTCACAGTCGACGTAAAATTTTGTATGATATTTGACGTAACTTGAACGTTGTTTTGAGTCAAGCGATATCAGCGCTACTAGCGGCTAAACTTGGCAGTTTTCTTCCCCATTGACTATCAGATTTTTGGCTAAAACCTACACAAATAGCGTTCTTTACGGGATAAAAAGTACCCTATGTGTTAATCCAAGGTATCGGGTACCTACATACCAAATTTCATAAATATTAGTGGGATGGAATTAGTACAAATCGAAATTATTGATTTGCATCATAAAAAAAGTGTAATTTTTGCTCTGCAGAGCAAGTTTTTTGTTCAGTGATCTTAGTATGACAGATAATCATTTTCGAAACCGTTTTTGGAAACCCCTTTCGAAAAAGTGAAAAAAAAAACGCAAGAAACATACAAATTGCAGTTATAAAATGCTCTATTTCTTACCTTCCTGCTCCAGTAGATGGATCAGATCCAGGTACCAGAGGTTTGCTTTCTGATGACACGAAGGGCGAGGCTAACCAGTCATTCACACCGCCCCTAACACAATCCCAACTAGTGTGTGGGGAATACAATGATATGCGTTTTTCAAGCAGAAATGAAACAACTTGTTCCTTCCAAGACCTGTATTAATAAATTAAATGTTAAGACTAAAATAATTGTGGAATCTATTTATTGAGTGGAAATAATAAAAATGTTTGAGATAACTTACTTTTGAACAACCGACTTCAGAGGCGCAAATATAGGAGGATGATAAGAAATAATCATTTCACAGCCATTATCATTTGCTTCAATAGCCACTTCTTCTGTTAGATCATTCGTAAGTAAAATTTTAGTTATATTCCTAAAAAGATACATGAGTTAAGATAATAAAATTAGAGATATTAATAAAATTATTTTAAATAGACCAATATTTACCTTGGGGTATATGGTTCTACCAACAAACCAGTATTATCCCAACTCTCAGACAATGACTTCGGCGCAAATGATTCAAGGGCGTCGGTGACAGTTTTCAAAGCCAATCCTGTGTTTTCTCCCGCCATTGTACTTGGAGAATTATGAGAGAAAGATGAATATAATGATCTAATAGTAAACCTTTGTGCAGATATTAACCTTCCTATTTTAAAAAACATTAGATAGCTGAAATTAAAAATTTAATGGGTATCATAGTTGGTACTTGAGGAATAGTTTCAATCAAACGCATTAAAGGCATGTTATAAAATACATTATCATATTGTTTCATCTCTTCAACCTATACAGAATGAATATAAAATAAAGGATCAATAAATAGCATGATTTTAAAAACAAGCTGCTCTACTATGAACTAAAAAGAAAAATATTGGAAAGTGAATAAACAATTTATTACATAAACTCTAATAACTAAAACATTAGCTTAATATCTAATATTAGCTATCCTAGTTTAAATTATTAAATATATGACCCCATATGACCCTAAATAAAAGATTTACAAACACCAAGCACTATTCTGATAATTTCCATATTCTTATTTCACCATCATCACTGCAAGAGAGTAATTCGTGACTGCCAGATGGACTCCAAGTGACGCAGTTAACATCTTGAGCATGGGCGTTCAATTTGTCACATACAAGTTCAAATGTGGGGGCATTAGGATCAGATTCTTCAGACTCTTTAAATACCCTTATAATATCATCACCACATGCAGTTGCCAATAATCCACTTTTGTGACACCAGGCAATATCATAAACACATCTGGAATGGTATCCAGATATAGTACAAACACATTTCCATGTTGATTCTCTACCAGTAACCATTACACCTTCTTGATTATCAGGCTTGTATTCTTTCCAAATTTTAACAGTTCTATCATCACTGCATGTGGCTAGCCTCTCTCCAGTTTTATCAAATGCCAAGCTCCAAACTGTGGAGTCATGAGATTGTAGGGTAGCAATACAAGTCCAATCATTGTCAACTGGATCTTCCTTATACATTTTCACTGTGTTATCATAGGATGCTGAAGCCAAAATGTCCAAGTTAGGATGCCAGACCACCTATAAGAATAATTACTCTTGTTTATTTTGTACTTTCAATTTCCTAATTTAAATAAAACATACAACTCAAGGTACCAACTTTTTTGACATCTTGATTGTGTGCATTTAGTACAGATTCACACTCATATTCGTCATCCCCAGCCACTTCCCAGACCCAGACTGACTTGTCTCGTCCACATGTCGCCAATAGATGTCCCGACGGAGACCATGCAACACTCTTTACTTCATTTTCATGTCCTTCTAATGTTGCATTGCATTCAAACTGACCTAATAACAAAATATTTTCTTGTTACAAAACATATTGTCTAGTTTTCAGGTGATCTGTACATTAATTATTCAATACACACCACTTTTCTTGTCCCAAATAGCAGTTGTAGCATCAAAACTGGCTGAGGATAGGAAATTTCCACAGGGAGACCAAGCAACTTGCCTGATTGTACGCTGGTGCCCGTCCACAAGAACTGTTTTGATTTTCCATTCTGAACCCTCTTTAGACCATAACTTAATAGTTTTATCTTCGCCGCATGACGCAAACACTTTTCCTTCCGGATGCCAGGCAACATTCCAAACTATCCCTTTATGCCCATTTAGAGTCTGCACTAGTTCTAATTGTGCCATCGTATTCTGTTATCAGACATTTATATTATTGCACTTATTGTATATCGAATGTTCAAGAGCAGGTATATAAAATTATTCTCATGCATTAAACGGAAGTTTTTCTATCAAAATATATTTATAAATAATATTTAGTGGTTATTTAAAAATTTTACAGTACGTTTAAGTATATACCAAACTGTGACCCAAATTGGTGGATAAGAAAAATAATACTTACTTTACACGTTTCAATCACAATTTAAAACTCACGAATCGTTTTACAAGTAACAACCTCAAAATCCTCAAATTCAACAAAACACGAAATCAGATCAGATCACAAACAAACGTCAATGTCAATTGTCAACGTCATGAACTTTTTTATTTAGTTTGGCAAGATTCGAGATCGCCCCTTGTCAACGAAGGTCGTCAAGATGGCGACCTCGGGTCCTCACCGCGTTGCCCTTATAAAGTGTACTTTTTTTTGTTAAAAAGTGTTCATTTAAAATACTCGACATTGGCGAAATTGTCTATGTGTCGTTAAGACACGACAGAAACGCCATTAATTAAGAAAGAAGAAGAAGAAGTTAGTTTGGCAATCACTCTTTGGTTGAGTCGGAGAATCGAGAATGAATGGCTCTCCAGACAAAACAGATGAATTGAATGTTATCTGATGTCAAATGTCAATGTCAAGTTTTTCTTTGTCTTCGTGACGGCGTGTTTCAAAATAATCAAATTCAATCATGTCTTTTTTCCTCAATGCCTTTTTCTAATAGCTAATAACATTTGAAATTTAATATCTACAAAAAGATAATTGTTACAATTCATAAACATAAAGTCTAAAGTAAACTAAAGATCAAGATCCTAAGTTATCCTTTTTACAAAGTTATTAACAGAGCGGCGGGAATTACGAAAAATGGATAACAGTAACTTAATTGTGCCTCCACATCTGAATGCAGAAGTATATAGAACAGACACTACGGGGACTAGTATTGTCTCACATTTGGACTATATATGTTTCAGTACAGGTACATCATTAAGTTCTTTTATGTAGAACATAACCTCATACTTTTTTGTCACTGCCAAGTTAACCTAGCAAATTAAGCAATGTTTTTCTTTACACAGATGACAGTGTTCTCGTTGGCTGTTCAGAATTAACTGGGCGTTACTGGAATGGTGGAGCAGTTGTCTATAAGTCACTAGAGGATGCTCAGAAACCTCAAAATCAAATAGTTAAAAGTATTAACCTGACCAGTGGTTCTGCTGATGGTTGTTTTCTTAATAGAGATGGCAAGGTATAGTAATTTCATATTTATAAAAAAATAATAAAGCTTTGTTTAAACATGCATTTATTTCTTACCAACCAGTTTTAAATTACTAGACCACTTCTTTCTGATTGGCTGAAGAGAGCATGGGGTCAGAGAGTTGCCTTAGGGGCAGGGCTTGTATAGACTCAAACTTTTTTGACCTGCCAATTAATAATTAAAAATTCTGCAATGATCAAAGGTCTTGCTATGTGAGGACAGTGGTGCAATAAGTATATGGTCTCCTTCATGCGACGATGCCTGGAAACAATGGAGTGAAGATATCTCGGTAGCTGAACATGATGATTCTGTACTCTCGGTGGACTGTCTTGAACCTGAGAAGGAATATGTCTCAGCAGGAGCAGATGGAAATGTAAAGGTAAATATGCTATCTCTTTTCATTTTGTCCTCTGGATATTGTATAAAGTAATGTTAATGTTTACTTAGTAACTAAGTCATCTAATAAGATGAACTAAGTCTTAGTTCATCTTATTAGATGACTTTGACTTAAGATGATATGCTGCTGATGTGCAGTGGAACTCAAGCACTCACTCACTTAAGAACTTGCAGAGGTGTAATCCTTTTGAATGCTAATTCTGCAGGCAGTTTGTCCCCACATATTTGTATTTATTATATTGTTGTGTTTTTTATGGGCAGGAATTTATTGTAACCTCTTAGGACCTGAATGCACTGGTTATTTTCAGAGTTTTATCACGGTCCCATATAGATAGAATATGCTTTACACAACTTCAAGTAATACAATAGATGGAAAACTTACAGACTAGTAAATGTATAGATATGTAACAAGGCGGCCTTATAGTTAAGTCACTCACTCACGAGATAGAAAATCACAAGACAGTATGTTCGAGCCCTTGTTATAATCATGTACATTATATTTTTCTAGGTGTGGGATGTCAATGAAATGATTTGCATACGTAACTATAGTGCAGCACATGGCATGGCTATTTATAGTGTTGCATCAAGACCACTAAACACAAATAGTTTTGCCACAGGATCTTTAGATGAATATATAAGTTTATGGGATGAAAATATTTCTAAACCAGTGCTAGGTAAGTTATTAAGGTTTATAACATTATTTTGTTGTTACTGTTGACCTTTGGCCAGCCAGTGTCAACTTTATAATTGTATCTAGCTTCTGCTGTACTCTTGTCGGAGCTAAGATTGTTTTGTTTTGGTTTTAAAAAAATTACATATTTTTCCAGTTCTGCAGTACAAATCTGCCTTTTGAACTTGGGGTGGAAAAAGAAAACTTGAATTAAATACTTTTTGATGTTGAAGAAGAAAATCTTATTAGATTTTCTGTCAAACTAGAATACTTCAGATCCAGTAGGTTTATAACGTACCTACGCATTGTAATGTTACTGTTGCAGATTTGGTGAAAAATAACTGTGGCATTAGATGTGTGCAGTGGGCCAGTGAAAACAAATTGATTTTTGGTGATGAAGCTGGGGTTTTGGGTGTAGTTGATGTAAGATGTCCACAGAAGATTACAAAGTTAGCAGACTTCCCAGCACCAGTACATAAAATTGCTTTACAGAAAGAGTAAGTATCTTTTTCAATTTTTAATCCAAAGAAATTTCATTTAAAGGCTTAAGCTATTGCTTAAGCCTTTAAATGAAATTAAAAGGCCACTTTATTGTGAATACACAAATAACATTATGATTAGACAAAAGAAGCATCATAACTTGTGAATATTCTCTTTTATATAATTGACATTAATATTGACAATGTGATATTTTTTTAGGTCAGAAAAATTAGCTGTATGCTGTGATAATAAAATAGTCTCTGTATGCACTTTTACCGACCTTATTGAGTCAAAAGTGATATACCATGACAGACATTTGCACAATAATTATGTACGAGGGATGGCATGGGATAGGAAAACTGATAATATGCTACATACCATTGGATGGGATGGACAAATCAGAACACATACTATTGATGAGTAATATTATTTTGTAAGTCTAAATGTTTTTCAATGAATATGTTATCCCACCATGTTAAAACTATTGTTTTATTGCTCATATTTCTATTTGATTAATCATTAAAGGGTTAGAAGATTTTTATATGGAGCCTAGCATAATATTTGTTTTTTAATACATATTTAATTTCTCCAAAATTTCGGCCAGTAATTAAACCTTCAAAAACCATAATTTAAAATACAATACAAACTTAAAACAAGTATAAAGATGCACCTGAGCTCTGCGGACAAAATACCTCGCGGTAATCTGACACTTCAATATTTTGTAAATGAATATATAAAGTTTGTATTGGTTTTAATTTTATTATACACTAGCTGCTGCCCGTGGTGTTACCCGCGTTTAATTTTATGCACAGCAGAGATAGCGCTGTTGTGCATACATTATATACATTTCACACTTTTGACCAAATCCTAATATTTTCGGGATAAAAAGTACCCTATGTGTTAATTCAAGGTATCAGGTACATACCAAATTATCGTAAAAATTGACCCAGCCATTTGAGCGTGAAGAAGTAACAAACATACACACAAACTTTCGGCTTTATAATATTTGTAGGATTTTTGGAGAATATTATACTAACAGTAAATAAAACAGGCATATTTTGTTAAAGGTGTATGTTTATTTGTTAAAGTTATGGTCATGTTAATCTTATAATAATCACATTAATTATATTGGATAGGAGCTAATCAAATGGCTATGGATGAGCAGCAGGTCTATTCTCGTAATAAAAACATTTAAAATTAATAAATCAATTCATATGCTATTTTGCTCATTTCAAATTTTGCATGAGCGAGACAGCATGTGAAAACGAAAGTTAATTTAGACATTTTTTGTTTAAGAGAATAGGGCCACTGATCATAATCAATCTAGTAGTGAGACTGATTATTTAGGACTTTATAATTAATAGAATATGGGTTATCAATATTATTAGGCAGTTACATGATATCATTTAATGAATAAACAAGTAATGAATGCTCGAGAAAAGTTTATTATTGGGATTAGTGAGTTATATTGTTTATATGAGACGTGGTCAATATGAGGATTGGTCAGGGGCGCGCCGCTCCGGGGATGCGCCGGGGGACGAGCCGCGCCGGCCGCCCGGCCCGGGGCTCTTCAGACGCACCATGGTGTCCAGGTGTCGGAATCTACGCATATTAGATATTTATATTACACTTATCATATGGCAAGTCGTAACATCGTCAGTGCTCGTAAACTTCTTTATTTGGGCAAACTAAAAAATTCTTCAAAATCACTGTGTACCTAACAGAAAGACAACAACGTGTGATTGTCTCTACTGAATACAAATTTCATTAAATATGTGACAAAAAGTAGGGTAAGAGGGAATTTATATTTTATTATCATTATTATTATCTATTGTGTGGTGTAGTGGGTCTGGGTAAGAGTGATTCTAATTACCTCAGTGGTAAATCATTTGCGTCGTTGTCCACACTTTGAAAGAAGAAAGCGAGGGGCCAGCTTATCCACGACGATTGTTTCCTGAAAAGCACAATAAGTTATAGAAATCTGCGTATTAGTAAGCAACCCGATCCACTTTCAAATTGTAAGAAAAAAAAACACCATCCCGAGATGGCAATCACTGCTGGTGGTCGCAGCATCAAACGTCAACAGTCGAGACCGACAGTATGACAGTATAATGTACCCTTCGAATCTCGAGACTTTTCAACCAATCTAAATAATGGTGGGAGTGGCTGTGTCTTAACTTGCCCAACGACGCCATCTAGGCGTACCTTTTAGGGTCGGCAACGCGCGAGTGATGCTCCCGGTGTTGCAAGCGTCCATAGGCTGCGGTGACCGCTCACCATCAGGCGGACCGTAAGCTTGTTTGCCACCTTTGTGGTATAAAAAAATAAAAAATAAAATGTTAATGGAAATTAAACTTACGGTGTTGGCGGTTGCACAATGTCTATATCGGACGGTGTATCTGGCGTGGTTGGTACGGCGGGCGGTGGTGAGCCCGGGGTGGTGGCCACTGGCGGCGGGGTTTTGTTGATAGCGGGGTTGTAGATCTTCGGGTCGCTAACCATACGTACGAAGAAGGAACGTTTGTGTGCCAATGCGGCCCTGTTTCGACGGGCACGCTCTTCGTTCAAATCCTGAAAATTATATTTAAGTAAATAATTATTTGGTGATGGTCCCGATCAGCGAATGACTAAAGGTAATTTATTCACATAAATCTACTTTATCCACTGTCAAATAAAAAAAAAGTCAAAATATTATAAAATAGTTTATAACGATGCTTACCCGTTCCTTGTCTGGGCCCTCTAGAAGTTCCGTTGCGAAATCTGATATTATATCCCATGCAATTTCTGTAATAAGTACATAGGTAAATAATACTAAACAGTAGTTAGGTACTTCCCGTAATAAGAGGAAAAAAATAAATATGTAGACAAATCGGCTTCAAGTTATGTGTGTTTCATAAATAGTTATTCGGGTCCTAGTATTTGGATCGGAATGAATGACCCATCTATGCCATTATTTAATACTAGCTGTGCCCGCGGCTTCGCTCGCGTGGAATTGGACTTGTGACTAATTAAGTAGTATAGACGGATTTAACAGTCTCCTATTACTGTAGTTTTCCCCGAGACGTCAGTGTTCTTCATTGCTCATTGTCTATTTGCTCGCCGCTGTTAATCTTGGCTACCTACTGTGTACAAAATCCTGTTGTTTTATTATTTTAATAGCTGTTACCCGCGGCTCCACCCGCGTGGTCAAGCGAAAATGCCGATAATTTCGTTCCCGTGGGAATTTAAAAAAATCCGACTTTATCCTTGTCAACATCATAAAGGGAATCTCTAGAAAAAAAAACAGCTTTTCAGGTCGAGCGCTTCCGATAATTTACGCGTAGTCTAATTATTCCGAATCCTGTGGGAATAAAAAAAAAATCCCGTCTTTATCCTTGTCTAAGTACTTTATAAAGGGAAGCTTAATACAAAATCTAGGCGTTCTAGGTTGAGCGCCCACAATAACACACGTGCAGTCCTATTTGTCCCGTTCCCGTGGGAATTAAAAAAATTCCGTGTTCATCCTTGTCAACATCATAAAAGGAACCTCTATACAAAATTTCAGCTTTCTAGGTTGAGCGCCTGCGATAATACACTTGCAGTCCTATTACTCCCTTTCCCGTGGGAATTTCGTAAAACCCCGTCTTTATCCTTGTCAACATTATAAAGGAAACCTCTATACGAAATTTCAGCTTTCTAGGTTGAGCGCCTGCGATAATACACTTGCAGTCCTATTACTCCCTTTCCCGTGGGAATTTAAAAAATCCTTTCTTAGTGAGCACCTACGCCCCAAAAGGAACCCTCATGCAAAATTTGAGACTCCTGACACGTAGTTTCGGAGATGTCGTGATGCAATGCATCAGTCAACTTTGCATCCCCGTTTTACCGCCCTTAATGGATGATTTTTGAATATTTTACTCGTGTTTCATGCCTTTCAATAAAGAACCTTCATGCTGAATTTCATTGGAATAACTTCAAAAACAACAAAGTATCATACTAACTTTGCGTCCCGTTTAACCCCCTAAGGGATGAATTTGGAAAAAAAATATTTTACTCATGTTTCATGCCTTTCAGCAAAGAACCTTTATGCTGAATTTCATTCGAATAACTTCAAAAACGGCTAAGTTTCATTCTAACTTTGCACCCCCGTTTAACCCCCTAAGAAATGATTTTTGAGAAAAATATTTTACTCGTGTTTCATGCCTTTCAATAAAGAACCTTAATGCTGAATTTCATTCGAATAACTTCAAAAACGGCAAAGTTTCATACTAACTTTGCACCCCCGTTTAACCCCCTAAGGTATGATTTTTGAGAATAATATTTTACTCGTGTTTCATGCCTTTCAATAAAGAACCTTAATGCTGAATTTCATTTGAATAACTTCAAAAACGGCAAAGTTTCATACTAACTTTGCGCCCCCGCTTAACCCCCTAAGGGATGTTTTTTGAGAAAAATATTTTACTCGTGTTTCATACCTTTCAATAAAGAACCTTAATGCTGAATTTCATTCGAATAACTTCAAAAAACGGCAAAGTTTCATACTAACTTTGCACCCCCGTTTTACCCCCTTAGGGGATGAATTTCCAAAAATCCTTTCTTAGTGAGCACCTACGCACCAAAAGGAACCCCCATGCAAAATTTGGGACTCCTGTACTTGTAGTTTCGGAGATTTCGTGATGAATCAGTCAATGATTTTCTCTTTTATATATCTGCACTGCACAGTGCCATCTAGTGAATTTTTGAAGAACTAAATTTCAAAATGGTCAGCTCAAGTAAATAAAAAACTTTCATACACAGTGCTATTGAATATTAAAATGGTTGTAATCAGGGGTCGGGCGATTCCGACTGCACAGTGACTATTTTAAAATCCTTTGGTTGTTGAAAATTTAAATGAGTGTAACTTCTTCTTTTTCTTCTCCTGACATCCGGTCCGGTCCGGTTCGGTCCGGTCCGGCCCGGTCCAGTCTGTTGTCGGTAGGTATGGTGTACCAAGTCTCAAGTTTGTAAGTGCGAGAATTTTTTTTTCTTACATTGACAGGGAGGAGACCTTTAAATGAACATAACTTATTTTCCTGACATCCGATTTAAATGAAACAAAGCCTATATTCTGCTCCAAGCCGAGCTCTATCTTCCTGTGAAAACTGCATTAAAATCCGTTCAGTAACTTAAAAGATGTGCGCGTTCAAACAGACAGACAGACAGACAGACAGACAGATAGACAGACAGACAAAAAAATCCAAAAAAATTTTTTCGCTTTTATTTCCTTTCTCTAACTGTTCTCTCTCCATTTTTGCCAAATATGTTCAATGTACAGACATATCGGGGTCTACTGTTTTATTATATGTATAGACTAGCGCGGTCCCAGCTTCGCACAGGTTATTAGAATATATAGCCTGTTACCCGGGGGTAATCTATACTAATATTATAAAGAAGTAAAGTTTGTGTATTTGTTAAATTGTAAGGGGTAATCTCGGGATCTACTGAACCGATTTTAAAAATTCTTTCACCAATAGAAAGCCACATTATTGCTGAGTGTCATAGGTTATATAAAAAACCGAAAAATAAAAAGGCTTTTACGTGGTAGTCGGTTTTGCAAAGTAAATCGGAGAAAAAACGGTCGAATGAAAGCGTTTCTTACGAACGCCTGTACTAAAAAAGGATTATTAACATTATGCCCAACGAAGTGGGCACGGGTCAGCTAGTGTTCAATATAATTACCCTACCTTCCCAAAAGTGAAAGAATTTTTGAAATCGGTCCAGGAGCTTTTGAGTTTATTCATTACAAACATACATACTACAAAAATACAAATATTTTCTCTTTATAATATTAGTGTAGATAAAGTTTATGATTTAAACGCAAGTAAGTTACCATAATATGGTAATTAAATTATTCGTAATAAATATTTACCGATGTCTTCACGCGTAGCATGTTGATGCACAACGCAGAATCGAATGACGAATCGTTCACGCACCGAGGCCGGTACCATGTGGATTTTGCCGGAAGCGTTGATGTTGGTCAGCAGCTTCTTGTTCAGGTCGTCTATATGCTCGCCTGTCTCGTCTGGCCCACCTACTAGCCGGAAACATACCAACCCCAACTGCAAAATTACAAGTAAAAATAATGGTTTAGTTAGTGCCAATTAAAATTATTGATATAAAGTCTGTTTTATGTTCTACTATGAGTTTTATCGCTATTTGAATTTTTTTTTTTTAATCACAATCCCAATGTATTCCTATTTCAAATGAAAAATAAGATGTGATACCTTGACTTGGTTGCAGACTTCGAATCGATCGTCTTTTTTGACGAGTTTCTCAAAGTACTTCGCTAGTTCACAATGACGTCGCACGTATCTCTGCAAACCGCTGATACCATAGCTTCTCAGCATGAACCATAGCTTTAGCGATCTGAAGCGACGGCTCAGTGGCACTCCCCAATGTCTGTAGTCGATGGCAGTGTGATCGTAACAATGCTGGAGGTACAGCGGGTCCACGACGAGCGCTGACGTCAACAGATATCGGTTGGTGACCCATAAAAGGGAACAGTCGAAGCTCGTCAACATCAGTTTGTTCGGGTTCGTGTTGAAAGAATCGGCGTACTCGATCCCAGCCAAGTTATGCTTGTGTTCCGGACAAAGGAATGAGCTGCCAGCGTATGCAGCATCGACGTGAAGCCACACACTGGGGAATTTTCGCACCACTGGCCCAATTTCAGGCAAATTATCAAAGGAGCAACACGAAGTGGTGCCTAATGTGATTGAAACGAAGAACGGCACGAGCCCCGCCTCTTCATCTTCTTCCATTGCCTACGAATAGGTACAATAATGTAAACATTTTTTTGTTAAAAAGCAAAACAATGACAAGGCTAGGACCATAATTTTATTTTATCGTTAAGTCCTAATATAAATAATTAATCTTATATTTTGGTCCTTCGAGCCGGATACCCAACATAAATGCCATTTGTATACAAAGTTCTTAATTAACTTATGACTATCTTTATTTTAAACAAGCTTGATTCTCAATAAGTATACCTAAAGAAATACCGAATAGACGCGTTTATTAAATTTTTGATGACTTAAATAGGGCGATCATTGTATTAAGAGCGGTCGCAATTAGAGAAAACTTCATAAGAGGGTCGTATCGCGAAATTTCAATATTTGCGGCATAGAAACTGGCACACAATGCGCCTCCATTACCGCCCGGCTCGCCACGTATTTCCGGCATCCAAGGGCAAGTCATTAAACGCGGGATGGCGGCGCGCCGCCATCACAACGCGCCGAGTCTCCCGTGCACCAGCGCGGCGCGCCACTCGGTCATAGGTACATATCTGATGCACTATTTTGCACTCAGACTTTTTATATCGCAAAAACAATTTGACATTTCAAATATACAGACATAAAAATCTAAATATATATTCCCAAAATGATTTTACTGTACCTACTGTAATTATTATTTTAGAAAGCAAAATAATTGTTAGTACCTATCTCTAGACAGATACGCGACGTTTACTGGTCAAGTACAGTTACGTGTGGCAAATAAAATACTTAAATATCCAAGAATATAATTTCAATGAATAACTAAATTATTCTCTACCTCTTTCAAGGTTTCACCCCTTAGTGATCCGTTTTCGTCCGGTTGCAATATTCGTAGTTTTACGAAACATATCATCGCAGATTTTTCAACGCAAGAATGCGACTCTTTCGAGCAATATGCAATTAGTTTGGAAAGCAGTAGGCCCTCGTCGACGGTGGGGCATTGATGCTTCAGCCGCTTGATGCCGTTGGCGCGAGCGGCCAGCATAGACACTAGGACACACTCGCTCGCTGAGCCCTGTAATATTATTCAATTAGGTAGTTCTCCTTATTTTTTTAAGCCAGATTTTCCAAGTGATGTAAAGCGACGAAACTTTCACCGTGAATTTGTCATTTTTTTTTTTTTTAATCTTTACTGAAATATCCTTTATTTAGGAGCTCCAAACAAGAATCTAAAACATCTTTGTGCTTTAATTAGTCTTGCTTACCTCTATGACACCACCTCCTTTACTTCCTTCCTCCAAAGCTAGAAAAGCCGGAGGTAAACCAATGGCTTTGCCTAGAAATAATTTATTGTTAATTGAATCCTAAGAGGTATCATACCATAATGTTTCAAAACTAGATAAGTATATTAAGATTAATAAAGACGAAAAAATGTAATTTAATTCTAAAAAAGTTGTTATACTTTACCCATCCAGTCAAGCATGATGATTTCTAATTCTGTGCACGCGGGACTCGCGGCCTAAAACAAATATTTGTTTATCCTTATTACTTAGGTTAAAAGTTACAAAGGTAAAGTCGTATAAGGACACAAAATAAAAATAAAACATTTAGCAACCTCAACTTATATTTTATCATGAATATTTAAGTTTATTAGCGAGTAAAGTTGGAAACTTTGGAACGTGCATTCTGAGACTGTTCTATTACCAGAATGAGGAATGAATTAGTATTTGCATAATACCATAGATTAAATAATAATACTTAAAGGTAAAATATATACTTAACGTTTTTTTAGTTTTTACCCTATTGGTGTAGTGATAAAAAGAAAACTTAATGAAGATTAATACAAAATAATGTAGGTGTCTTAAAAATGAACTATAAAGAAATAAATAGGGACAAATCACACAGATTGAGCTAGCCCCAAAGTAAGTTAGAGACTTGTGTTATGGGTTACTATGATGCTATATTTATAACAAGTACATAAATTGATAAACATCCAAGCCCGGTATTCGAACCCGGGGCCTCCGGGGCGCATGGCGGTCCGGCATGGTAACCATTACGCCACTGAGGTTGTCAAATGTACTTCATTATGCGAAATATTCGTACTTATTTATATGTAAGTATAACTGTTGGTAGGTACTACTTACAAAACGTTCTTTGACCCGCGTATCTTCAGTAAGTAAGTAGTAGTTAGTATTTACAACGAACTAAGTTATTTAAAACGACCATCGCTAGATAATCGATACTGTTGCAATTGATGTCATTGCCGTTTGGAACTCGTATTTCAGATGTACACACCGGATTTAGCGGAACAAAAATTAAAGGCTGCAACTTTTATGCAAAATGGAAACAATTTATGATTTTTATTTATATAAAGTTGTTAGGCAACTAGCCATTCAAATTTTTGAAATTTTTCTTAGTATCAGATTTTCGCAGAGCTTTTTATACAAAATAGGAATTTTCTAAAAGGGACATTCTGCGACGAAGCCCTTTTTGGCTCACAGACTCTTTATCTCTCTGTCTCATCAATAACCAGTTTTTAGTTTTAATAGTAACATACAGACAAAGTCATATTAAATTAAAGACAAACCTTGCAATGTAAATTTGCCGCAATTTTGTTAGCTAGGTATATTTGCCAGGTATATATTGATAATAATCTCAAAGCCAATATTAGAGAGCGTTTCAAACAAACGTCCGATACGGCGAACGTATGAATGCACTTTCCGCGTCGCTCGTCCATCATTCCTTGTCATAATATTGAATCTCGATTAGAAATACTTATTTTGTTGAACCTACTGATCGCCAACGATTTAGCCTCAAACAAAAGTTTATACTTACTTGTAAATCATATTACATAACCATAGAACTACCTACATTGATTGACATAATTGTCGTGACATACATTAGTTCTCACGCTAAACACTTTGCAAGAATAAACTGCAGAAATTCATACGAGCCTCTTGCGCGAGTTCTTCCGCCAGAAACTGCAATAATGTACCTACTTATATGCAACCTTAAATCATTATTAACATAATCACTCCTTTATGCAATGGAGTAGGCATAGATTTCAAAGATTTGCTTGCAATAATCGAAATAGTTTCACATTAATTTTTCAATTCTGAATACTTTTTTAAGGTAGATTGAAGGTAGGTATGTCTTCTTGGTTCAAGTTAGAAGTAAAGTAATAAATTCGCCGAATAATATTAATTGTACAGGTATTTATATTTATCATAAATAATTCTAAAGGGATCAACAATATAGTCGCAAACTTTTGACGTAGCTCTTTTGTAATAATACATTAATAGCGTAATTCCGCCGTCCCTGTTTTATCTTTTGAACCGGAACAGTGCGCCATAGCTGCTGGAGGCACGATATAAATTACAAAACTAAATTATTTTAGCAATTTTCTATTAGGAATCCCTTTTATAATAAAAAAAGTCTTTACGTACGTAAATTAAAATTTATCGTTACATTAATTTTATTAAAAGTCAATTAATTGATTAATCAAAAGAAAAACTTTATCGAAGACTAAATATAATTTTCTTTTAAAGTTAAACAATATTAATAAAAATGCCTCTTCTTGGTTTGTTTCGTTTCAAAAAGAGCGTAAATATTTGGTTCAAACCTCAAAAGAAATTCGGAAACATTAATTAATAAATACTTTATTGTTTTACAAACAACATTTATATTACGTAACGAGTAAAAATAACAATTAAAGAGCGCGATTTGTTTTCTTTCTAGCGGTAAACTTGGACATAAGTGTCTGTAAAAAAAAAATTCAAAAATTTTTAGGCAAACTACAGCTACAACCTGCGTAGACTTCGTAGACCCTTTCGTAGAGTCTAGGGAAGTTAGCTACGATGTGTTGAATTATATTTTGTCGTGGCTTGTATAAAATAATATTATTACTATGATGAAATATGAAATATTATTATGATAATTATAATGAAATGTAATTATTTAAAGTTCAAACTTTCCCACTTTGTTATAAACTTTAAAATTGTCACCTACTTAATAATTCAATCAAGGTTGAGTGAAACCGTGAATTTAAACAAAAATACTAATTCGAAATCTTGTAATTTAGGCATCTGGAATAGCTTGAAACATACGTTACATAAAAATCCTATTATTTTAGGTAGATCGAAAACTTTGAGACAACTTTAAAAACAGTTTGTTTTGGAAAATTCAACAAAATTTTAAATTTGGAAATATTACTTATCTAAAGTTAAAAATAATACCTAATATACCTATACAACCTCTTTTGGCGATAAGTAACTACAAAAAAATAGAACCAGTAGGAAACACCTAACTGTATTTAGGAGCAAATTTGTTTGAAATTAGAGAAAGTTAGAGTTACCCAAGAGAATCCGACGCATCCAATACCGCCTGACAGCATGTCGCCCAGGATAGAGGGATACGCGTTACCGGCGGGGAAGTAAGCGTGAAAGCGAGGGTGCTGCCAGTGCGTCACCCCTGGCATGATCTTGTTCTCCACGTCGCTCATCACATCGTCCCAGTTCTCCGGGAGGTACGGCGCCTCAGCTGGCAACGCAGCCCTGAGGTATCCAGGCTCTACGCAAGGAGTCACCCGTCGAGTGCGGAGTGTCGTCATGTACGTGCAAATGTAATCCACCATCTCCTTACCACGTACTCGAAACTCTTCCACGTCCATTTTAAGTTAGATTATAAAGCAATAGGGCATGTGAAGTTAAGGGTGCCGCATGGACACGAGGCTGCGTTGTCAGCGCCGCAACGGCCTCCGGCTGACTCGACTACAACGCCGCCAGCACTCTAGTGGTCGAGAGGGCGGGCGCTGCGCGGCGTGCGGGAGGGCGCGGATGCGAGCGTGAAGGTATGGTGAGTGAATGCTTTATCGAGCCTCAAACACAGGCTCCATTTTTTGTACGGGATTAGCGTTTTATGCTCATTTTATTTTGTGATATTTATCTACACCTTGTAGGCTCATAGGCTGTCTTTTGTTTTTGTTATTGTGTTATATATTTTCAAACAATAATATTTTTTAATTTTGTAGATGCTTATTGCGATGTTTTAAAAATTACAGATAAGTGCTTTCCATTTCAATTACTAGGTATAATCCGAAATATGACTATTAGGCCAAGAGTATTAATTAAATGCAAATCAAACTAAAAAGTGGATTGCCCGCAAATACATTTTTTAAGTCCGACATAAAAAAATATTGTCCGGAAAAATCGCCCCAGTGGCCGCCAACCGCTGCGGCTCGCACGCCGCCCTACGCCTCGCGGCCCGCGGCCAGTGATACGGCGGCGCCTTCGCCCGCCCTCGATGCCACTTCATTATGTCAGCTGAATGCGCCTAGTAAGTATTCGACTTCTCGCATCGAGTCTTCGACAATTTTTTTCGGTAATAATTTATTCCGGATCCTTTTAGATGTAAATCTATTTTATTGAATATATGTATGAGAAGGAAAAGACGGTAATATTAATAATACGTATTTTTTTCAATTTTTTTGAGAGGACCTCTAGTTAAATGTACTTTTTCGAAAAGTATTTTTATTTCTAAGTAGGTATTATCTACTTACTTATAGTTTTGAGTTTAGAATTATTTATAAAATCTATCTGTACGTACAGTACATAGCTAAGTAGGTACTATTAATTCTTGTACTTATATAATCTTATTATTTTCTGATATTTTTTACAACTTTACTGACATATGTATGTTGTACATATATAAATAGGTACTCATCAAAACTTTTTAAAGAAAGTCGGGAAACCTTTTTTATTCTTACCTTTTAGTATTCACTTGAGACATGTTTCAGGAGTATCTAATATAAGTTTTAGAAACCTATTTCAAACTATCCAATTTGGTTTAAATAAATTTATTTATCACAAACACTAAAACTGAACGACAAATTATACTTACATAAGTACGTATATTATGTATTTAAAGGTATGTAGAGGTTGTACGATAAAAAATGTATACTTTAGTAGTATCAAAATTGAACAGGAAGCTGTACTTCTTGACTTATCGCTTATCTGACAGAGATAATCTTGCCCCGTTGTTGGTCGTACCCCACCTGACCTGGCTCATAATTAAATATAAAAATATTAATTTTAACTATCTACCAATGACTATAATGAATGGTCATATATCACAGTCACAGATTGGTATGAACCAATCTGAAAACTGGGCACAACAATTTGCATCTAATTGCGTGTGATTTAATTGCATAAAATCAAAATATAGAAGAAAGATTCACTTTATTGCTAAATTAAACAGTTCAAATTGAACTGTTTCGTAAAATGGTAAAAGGATTTTAATACTCCCCCATCATTCAGTTGAAGTATCATTTAATGCGACCCCATGAATATTCAATCCTTTTTCACCATGAATACGACCTCCTACGAATTTATTAGTGTAAGTTCTGTCTGGCGCAATCACTATTTTGGCAGCTCTCACAATCATGCATGTAAACCACAGACATCTAAGGTGATGTAAACGCAGTTGTTCATAAATATATTTTTATTACTTCCTAATTTATTTTATATTGGGTCGTATTTTTATGAAGTACTAACTACCTACATAAGTTATGTATCTACTTAGTTCCACATTTTCATAAAATTAAAAATTAAAACATTTATTTTGCAAGTAGATTTACAGGAAATGCTTTTGCACAAGCTTCTATCTTTTGCACGTCAATTTTTTTTTATCCCACTAGTACTTCGACGAGACAGGCCATTTAGACCTGTTGAGAAGTGCCGCAAGAAACTCAAACACATAGCCTTTTTTGAAAGCCAATATATCATAAAAGTATTTAAAGTTGTTCGTCGCTAATACAATGATTTACCGTCACCTTCGAACGTTTAATCGACGTAAAGAGAAATCAATTAAGATTAAAAAATAATTTCATGGTAATCGCCAACGAAGTTAATCTATAAAATAAATCAGCTGGCTCCTTTCACCTCCTTTTATTTGATGATAATGGCCTCTTAATTATAGACGAGATAAATAGATTAAAATTTTAGATCCATTTCAAGCTCGAATTTTTAAATTGTCATAGGTCGAAAGGTAAAGTGGGCCAGAGCGCTCCTTGTAAGGCCAAGGGGTGCCGGTATGTAGCGGGTGCCTCGGAGGCACGCCGGGCAGTCGCCACCCGCGACGGATCTCGCATTCTTCCGCGCTCCAGAATACCAATGCCATATTATTATGTGTGATCTCTCCCCTATTCTGCAATATACATAATACTAGACTCCACAATTGACATCTTATTCCGCGCTTATTACAATTCAGGACCCGACACCACAAATGAGTGTTAGGTGCAATATGTGTTTCAAACAAAACGCTATTAGTAAATAATTATGTAACAATCGTAAATGAAATAAATAACGCTAAATTGCCAATAACTATGTAGACACCGCGTCGATGACACCGCGAATTAGAATTCTGCACCGAAAAAAAAACTACTCGTTAAAAATATATTTTATTCTAATCACGTTTTATTTAAACCGTGCTGTCGATATAAGATCTTGCAAAATTCTATTTCATCGACACTAAAACAATTTAGTCGCTCCTTCCGTAATTGAATTGGTAGAGCTGCGAGACACCCGAGGCAACATTTCGCCACAATTATTGAACAGAAATTCACTTATTTCAATGATGTTTTAAAGTTTGTTGAACAAGCCTTTAATAGTTATACTTATTTATAAGCAGATACCTATTTTTTAATTTTTCAAAACATCAATGCTAGGAGTCATAGGCGCTATATTAGTGGAGCCAAAATAATATTTCTGATGTATCCATACTAATATTATAAATGTGAAAGTCTGTTTGTTTGTTTGTCCCCTCTTCACGTCGAAAGTAATGAACGGATTGATATGATTTTTTTATTGGGGATAGTTAAAGGTCTGGAGAGTGACAACGGTTACTTTTTATCCCGGAAAAACATCTCATTCCCACGGGAAAAAAAAAAGAATAACATTATTTTTTTATAATTTTTTAACGGGGATAATATAAGGTCTGGAGAGTGACTTAAGGAAGGCTACTTTTTCCCCACGGGATAAAGAGATTCCCATGGGAAAAATGATTGACATTTTCCCTTGACCACGCGGGCGGAGCCGCGGGTAACAGCTAGTTTGACAATAAATTAATGAAATACCGCCCACTATGTTGTCAGGCTTACTATAAGCGATCGATTGCAGCAGCGTTCGCGTTGGCTGTAAAGATTCGATAGATCTCGACGAAATAAAAGGTGATCTTATGGAAAAAGAGAAAAATAGCCTCGTTGAAATCTAATTTCGCGTAACCACAACGGGCAGCCACTCCAGACCGATGAGCCATCCGCGACAGACGCCCGCCTCATATCAATTCCTTAATTGAGGCGCGACTTCTTCGCTCGAGCGCCCTCTCTGAAAACCGACGACTGCTGAGCATTTTTATAGCTCATCCTCCGCTGAGTTTCTACTGTGTAGAAAATCCTTTGTTACAAATTAATGATATAAACATAGTTTTGTCAACTAGGTACCAACGTTATATCTAATTAGCTTTACTGCTTACCATTTCAATTCAGAACGTGAAGCAAACATGCTTGATTTATTCGAGTATTCCACTCTTAATATTACGCGAAAGATTATTTAAACTTTACTGACCACAATATTATCATCATCTCATCGTCATCATCTCAGCCACAAGAAGTCCACTGCTGGACATAGGCCTCCCCCAAACGCCTCCAATGCGCCCTGCTGGCAGCGGCCTGCATCCAGCGGCTTCCTGCGACTTCCTTAGGTCGTCTGACCACCTTGTAGGTCTTACTTACGCTGCGCTTTCATAATATGTACATATTACATGTGGCGCGACCACAATATTATATGTGGCTAAGTACAAAACGCAGATTTAACGCTAAAAGCATTATCTACCTGTCAACCTTTGGGAAGTGCAGATATTATTTAAGATTGTTGTTACTCGGCTTGAACAAATTTACTTGAAATTTAGTAGACGGGTACCTAACAAATAATTTACACAGCAACGGAATTTCGGGGGAAAACCGCGGGAATAAGCTACTTAGTTAGGTACATATAGCATAGCTACCTACTTACTGATAAAAAAGAATTTAAAGATAAGATTACCTAATTATGACTTTTTCCCAGTAAAACAAAGATTATTTCTCCGTTGGTTATAATAGAACTTCTACATAAAACGCAGATAACTATACATATTAAAATCATTCATGGAAAATACATTTATTATTTACTAACGAAACCCGCGCAACTTCGTTTGCGTGTATTTATACATAGTAGCACCAAAAACGCCATTGACTATCCGACTTTTGACCAAATCTTCGGGAATCGCGTACTTTTCAGGATAAAAAGTACTCTATGTGTTAATCCAAGGTATCACCTACCTACATACCAAATTATCATAAAAGTTGGCCCAGCCATTTAAGTGTGACGAAGTAACAAACGTACCTACACACAAACTTTCGCTTTTATAATATTAGTAGGATTATGATTGGATTTATTTATTTATAGGGTACCTACCTATTCTTAAACTATTTTTACATTATCATCGTGATACTTTCAAAAATCTTAGAAATAGAAAATAATTATTACTAGAATTTAGGAATTAAGTTATTCTTCAGTGACATCTTCTGATTCCAACTTAGGGCTATCATCATCACTGTTTTCGGGTTGGCTTATAGAATACGGTCCTTCGTTACATTTGGGTCCATCGCACGAAAAATTGTCAAACTCGCAGTAGTCTCCTATCACCATCTGGAAATATTAAGTAGGTGATTCGTTAACTCTTAGTTTTTATTTCAAACTAGTCCTTTTTAAATTATTTATGACATATCGATATATTAGTTGTGCCAGCGACTCGACTCGACTTTTGGTTACGAAGTAAGTAACTATATATTAGGGCACGTTTTCAAAACGTCAAAACTTCAAACGTACCGTATAGACACTATATAGACAGTATTATAGTATAGACACAGATATTATAATACTTAACAGGAGGGCTACTACGAAACGTAAATTCGATACTTCGGCCGAACTATCGGAAGAATTTTAACCGTGAAATACAAGATATTTCATGATTATAATTCAATGAACTACTAAAATAACCATAAAGTACAAGGTATTTCATGGATAGAATTCAACGAATTACTAAAATAACCATGAAATACCTTGTATTTCACGGTTAAAATTCTTCCGATACTTCGGCCGAAATATCGGATTTACGTTTCGTAGTAGCACTCCAGTAGTATAGACGACGCGTCGTCTAACGCGCCCGCTTTTGGTAAGAGAAAAATATCTGGGCCCTCTCTTTGACCCCTCTCCCCACTTCTCTTGACTTGACGCTTTCCTTACCCTCTCCAAGTTACAACTAAGTAGGTATGTTTCAAATAAGTCGAAACAAAAATAAAAAATATCCCATACAACTTCCACCTACCCCACCAGCACAGATTACTTAATAGTTACTTCGTCCACCAGTAATATAATTTGTATACCTTAGCGGGATCTGGTTGTAGGTTGCAGATACATCGACCGCACTCGCATATTCCACGACCTGAACACTTCAAGCCATCTGGTGTGTTCGGCTGGTAACATGATTGTTCTAAATCTTTCAACATACTGGAGGTCGCGCAAGCGCATTTTGCATTATCTTCCAGACTAACTGTATAGAAATTCATAATAAGTACCTACATTTAATAAAAATAAAAATGTGATCAATCTCTTTGGCTATGAGCATAATGTGATGGAAGGATGGATGGAAGTAAACATGAGTGAAAATTTAAAAATAAATAAATTGAATTAACTACTTTTACGACAGAACTGGTTTCCAGGCTGTGAATTTCAATAAACCTGCGCATAAACTTACACATTGGAAAATAAAGTAATAATGAGATGTTTTACTTGTTTGAAGTCAAATGTCCGTATAATTAAATTATTAACGTAGGTATTCCTGCAGGAAGCTGGTTCAAAGATCAAGAGAGTTCTTCTTACTTGTCTTAGATAATAAATAGGTATTACGAACATAATTTTAAAAGTAGTGATTACAATCATCTATATATATAAAAGAGAAAATCACTGACTGATTCATCACGAAATCTCCGAAACTACAAGTGCCAGGAGTCTCAAATTTTGCATGTGGGTTTCTTTTAGGGCGTAGGTGCTCACTAAGAAAGGATTTTTGGAAATTCATCCCCTAGGGGGGTAAAACGGGGGTGCAAAGTTAGTATGAAACTTTGCCGTTTTTGAAGTTATTCGAATGAAATTCAGCATGAAGGTTCTTTACTGAAAAGCATGAAACATGAGTAAAATATTTTTTTCAAAATTCATCCCTTAGGGGGTTAAACGGGGGTGCAAAGATAGTATGAAACTTTGCCGTTTTTGAATTTATTCGAATGAAATTCAGCATGAAGGTTCTTTATTGAAAGGTATGAAACAAGAGTAAAATATTTTTCTCAAAAAACATCCCCTATGGGGTTAAACGGGGACGCAAAGTTAGTATTAAACTTTGCCGTTTTTGAAGTTATACGAATGAAATTCAGCATTTCCAAATATTTTTCTCGAAAATCATCCCTTGGGGGGTTAAACGGGGTTGCAAAGTTAGTATGAAACTTTGCCGTTTTTGAAGTTATTCGAATGAAATTTAGCATGAAGGTTCTTTACTGAAAGACATGAAACAAGAGATTTTTTTTTTCAAAATTCATATATTAGGGGGTTAAACGGGGGCGCAAAGTTAGTATGAAACTTTGCCGTTTTTCAAGTTATTCGAATGAAATTCAGCATGAAGGTTCTTTATTGAAAGGCATGAAACACGAACAAAATATTTTTCTTGAAAATCATCCCTTGGGGGGTTAAACGGGGTTGCAAAGTTAGTATGAAACTTTGCCGTTTTTGAAGTTATTCGAATGAAATTTAGCATGAAGGTTCTTTACTGAAAGACATGAAACAAGAGATTTTTTTTTTTCAAAATTCATATATTAGGGGGTTAAACGGGGGCGCAAAGTTAGTATGAAACTTTGCCGTTTTTGAAGTTATTCGAATGAAATTCAGCATGAAGGTTCTTTATTGAAAGGTATGAAACACGAGTAAAATAATTTTCTCAAAAAACATCCCTTAGGGGGTTAAACGGGGGTGCAAAGTTAGTATGAAACCTTACCGTTTTTGAAGTTATTCGAATGAAATTCAGCATGAAGGTTCTTTATTGAAAGGCATGAAACACGAGTAAAATGTTTTTCTCAAAATTCATCCCTTAGGGAGTTAAATGGCGGTGCAAAGTTAGTATGAAACTTTGCTGTTTTTGAAGTTATTCGAATGAAATTCAACATGAAGGTTCTTTATTGAAAGGCATGAAAGACGAGTAAAATATTTTTCTCAAAATTCATCCCTTAGGGGGTTAAACGGGGGTGCAAAGTTAGTATGAAACTTTGCTGTTTTTGAAGTTATTCGAATGAAATTCAGCATGAAGGTTCTATAAACTAATATATAAAGCTGAAGAGTTTGTTTGTTAGTTTGTTTGTTTGTTTGAACGCGTTAATCGCAAGAATTACTGGTTCAAATTAAAAAAATATTTTTGTGTTGGATAGTCCATTTGTCGAGGAAGGCTTTAAGCTATATAACACTACACTGCGATCAATAGAAGCGAAGCATCAGTGAAAAATGTTGCAAAAACGGGGGAAATGATTCATTTCGCGATAGTGTTTTCGACAACCACGCGAACGAAGTCGCGGGCACAGCTAGTAGCACAATATTAGCACTATAAACGCCTCTTAAGCCCGTTAGGATCTAAACTATTTTACTAAGGAAATATCTGAGGGAAAGTTGGCGAAAACGGACATTAGTAATTAACAATAATTGCAATATTTTTTGTTAGTATACCCCGACATTGCGGACCATTGGACTTATAAATAAAGATTTATTAACGGCTTTATATATATAATAATCCAATAAACTTACATCCGTGATCCCTGTGATCTATGCTACTATTATTTCCGCACACATCATCAAAATTATTTTGCTTTGAAAAACATTTTCCCTCGCTTGGACACCAGGAACATTGACTGAACAACAAGCAGTCTTTACAGGATCGTTTTACATTACAAATCCATTTCTCGTCAATGGAGAAAATATCGCGACACGATATGGTCACAATTAGGAACAACAAAAAAGAAACACAAAATTTAAGTGTCATCTTATAAAGTGTAAAACGGCTAATGATTGTAATAAGCGAGTAAGTACGTACAATAACAAGCTTAGCCATGACTTATTTATATCGCTTCAGATAACCTTTTGTTTGATGTACCATATTGCGTAAATGTCCTATATTCATCTAGATTTTATACAGGAAATATCATAAGTTTTTTTTAAAATGTCATACAAGCAAGCGGGCTACCTGCAAAGCGGTCACCGCCGCCTATGGACATCAGTAACACCAGAGGCGCTACCAATGCGTTGTCCACCAAGGAAGTTGGAGGAAAGCAAGGAGGAACGGAAGGGAAAGAAGGAGGGGGAAAGAGGGAATAGGGAAGGAGTTGGTCTTCCGGAACTCTCACTCACCGAACGAAACGCATTGCTGCTTCATGTCGATATTCTGTAAGAGGGTGGTACTTCCCCGGTCGAGCTTGCCCATTTCGTAATAATTGCTCTACCACTCCGAAAATAAAAATAATTAATGTAAAACAAGTCAAGTAGCATAAAGCGACTAGGTGCTCAGGTGTTATGACATGGGCTACTTCTCACAGAATATCTATCGGCGAGAAACAGCAATGCGTTGCGTTTGGTGAGTGTCAGATCCGGAAGCTTTTAACTCTGTGCCTAACAATTTTTTTTATGTTTCCTCATTTCTTCCTGTTAAAGGTTGGCGACTCAGTGATTCTCCTAGTATATCTGTGTTTGTCGATGGGAGGCGGTGATCATTTACCATCGGGTTACTCGCATGCTCGTTTGCCAACCAATTCCAATTAAAAAAAAGTCTCTAGTTACTTAGGTACTTATCTGCATAGTTATCTTCAAATAGGTAATATATTCGTCCGGTAAAGAGTAGGTATCTTGATTATCAGAAGCCCATTTAGGTACCCACCTAGGGCTGCCAACCCGGGTTTGAGTACAGCATAGTCAGGCTACGGGTTTGACATCGATATCTCCGGGCGGCGAGCGAAAGCGAACCCTAAATCCACACGACAGTGCAGGACTTCAAAAAAACCGGAACAGGAGAAAATGCTGCTGGACAGTATGAAAATGAATAAATAGCGTAATATAAAGTGTATAAATTATTTAATCATTATATTAGTTAATAATCTTTTTGTTAAAATCTCCGTCGAATCTCCGTAGAATGTAGTGCTAACACGAGGGGGGGGGGGGGGGGGGAATCTCCGGGATTGAGCCCCCTCAAAGGCCGGCAGATCTTTCTCAATAGTTCTCAGCAAATGTCTTAGTTAGACTCTAACTAACTCTAACTTTGACGACCTCCGTGGCGTAATGGTTACCACAAATACTATAGAAATATAATACGCACAGCTCTTGACGTTTCTCATACAATGACTTGGCAACCTCCTGTTCACCTCATGCCGCTAGGGGCGCTAGTGTCGCGTTAACATTTTGCATACAAAACGCACAAAAGTTTTGAAATCGTTCACCTCATGCCGCCCTATTTCTATAATAGCGACACTAGGCGCGTCTTGCCCGAATTCTTCCGAAGCTGTGCGTATTAACTCGGTAGAGTTTCTATAGTATTTGGTTACCACGCCAGACCGCCACCCAGGAGGTCCCGGGTTCGAATTCCGGTCGGGTCATGATGAAAAACAAACTTTTTCTGATTGGCTTCAGGTCTTGGATGTTTATTTATATATGTATTTATTATAAAATATAATATCGTTGTGTTAGTATCCCATAACACAAGTTTCGAACTTACTTTGGGGCTAGCTCAATCTGTATAATTGTCCCTATACATTTATTTATTTACATTTATAATCAAAACATTCAAGGGACTGAGAGACTGAAAAGGAGTTAGTTGAATAGGTTTGCCTCCTTAGAAAAAAAGTGAATATAGTATTGCTACTATCAAAAGGTTTATTATTTGTTTTGAAACACATGGAGCACACTTATTTTACGATAATTTGCTTATATCACGGTTGTATTGTAATAATCACCCCGTACATAAATTATTCTTCCAATAAAATTAATTTACACACGTTTTTCTTTTTCGGCCATTGCTAAGTTGGCGACACTGGTTGGTAGTGTACCATTGTTTGACTTTGACAGAAATAACAACCTAACCTTTAATTTAATCACAACTTTCAAAGTAAATAAAGCTTCCTTTATTTTTTATATTATTGCAAGATATTTTAACATAGGTACCATGGAAAATTATTATAAAGGCAAAAATAAGGAAGAAGAACTAGAACGCGACAATATACCTATAAAAGATCTGCCAGAAAATTTCCTTTGGATGCAAGTATGTATTCTTTTAAATATTTGAATAAATATTGATCTTGTAAATTAGTCACAAATACTCCCTGCCCCTAAGGCGACTCTCTGACCCTAACTGCTCCAAAGTTAAGGTTAGTTAGGGGTACCAGACAACGGATATTTTTATTATAAAGTTACTGTTTACACCACATTTTAAACTTACTTTACTGGTTTAGGTTAAAGGTGGGAGTAAAATGACGAATCTTTTATCTCATGCATCTGGAATTTTGGAGGATAAAGCAGCATTTGCTGTTGTCTGGAGTGCTGCTGGAGTTGGTATTGCAAAAGCAATTTCATGTGCGGAGATAATCAAGAGAGATTTTTCTATTGAACATCAAGTTACGAAGCTAACACATAAAAGGTAACATTACAAATACACAATGAATGAAATCAGAGAGTATACCTTTAGTATTTTCTAGTAATAGTTTACATTATGATTGCAATGTTATTGTATTATGTATTAAATATTGCATAACATCACTTAAGTTCTAACGCCGCAGAGGTTCAAAAAATGGCATTATGACTTTTGGATGCCATTCAATAGAGGATCCAAAGACGCACCTCTAACACCAATCAGAGACAGCTATTTCAACCAATAAGAGCGTTTTATTTTGAAAACAAAAACTATTTATAAAGGCTATAAACATAAAAAACCGAGCAAGTACGGGTCGGGCCATTGGTTTGCTTGCTTGCAGATGAGTACATTGCCACATTCTATGACATTTGTATGTTTTCATCAAAGAAATTTTACTTCACAAGTTCGTCAGCTATTACTCGGAAACTAGTAGAGCCTACTTAACCGTAATAGTTTTCATTGAAGGTTCAGCATATGGTCTACTACCATGATTTTTGTCAAATTTCTAAACATAAGACTTTTGGAGATAGAGGACGGGGACCACCGTGCAAAACGAAAATTGACACGATCAGATCATTGTATCGAAAAATGATCTTTCCACACCCTCGATGTTTTGAAAAGACCTATCTAACAATAAACCACACGGGGTGGGCGCGAAAAAAAAATTCATTACCACTTTACATTGAATACCAACAGACATTGGTGGGTTAGGTTAGGGTTATCTTGTAATCATAACACCGCCGAGCGAGTGAAGCGAGTGAGGCTCGAATTTTTCTTTCGATTCCGCGTTTTATTACTTTGGCTAACTTTGACCCGCAGTTATGAATAATGTCCAGACAAAGTGATTAATTTATCACATTGTCTAGACTATTTGGTAATTATATATAATGACCAGTCATTATGTATAATAGCAATTTAATCACTTTGGCTGTAACATTATACACAGTAAATTACAGCTTTTTAGCATTAAGCGTTTAGGCGCTAGACCGGGGACAGACAGACAGACGGACATGGCGAAACTATAAGGGTTCCTTGTAGTTTACTACGGAACCCTAAAAAGGCACGGTTATTTGCTCTGCTGAAACGTCATTTTTTACTTCCGCGGTGTTAGAACTTAAGCGACGATAAACTACTTTATAATCACTATTTCAGCTATAGCACATGGTTTCAAACTATTGACTTTGTGTAGTAACTTTAATTGAATACAGTAGTCAGGGCATTAATTCCACTGAAGGATAGAAAAAAAAATTATAATTATATTAAAAATCTTATGATATATTATTTAAATAATATAAGAATTTTAATTATTTATTAAATTTCAGTGTTGAGGAATATTGGGAGCCAAAAATAGATGGTCTCGAAACAATTGTTGTGAAACGACAAATACCAGTCATTCACATATTATTATCAGTAGAACCTATTACTGATACCAGCCAAATTGGGTTTGTATTATTAATATGTATTTTAATAGTATTTATCATATTTTAGGGCTGCTAATCAAATGTGAACTATTTTATTATATTTTTCAGATATCAGAGTTTAAAAGGAAAAAAGTTTTGGCATAAAGAACCCGCTAATAATAGTAATTCAAAGCAAAATCAACCATTCAAATTGAAAAAGCCATTTAAATATAAGAAAAATCAAGGCAATACATAATTATTTAAAAAATATATGTATTTTGTGTTATAGGTATGGGTCTTTTATTTTCATGTGGTGGGAATACCAATATAAAATGAGAAGGAAGGTTAGAGAAGTTGGTGAATGAAACCATGTTTACATAAAAATGTAAATTTAATAATACAATACACATATTATGAAGATCATCTTATAATGCGCACAGAGTTTAATAAAATTAAGTTATCAATGTAAATGTCTCATTTATACTAACTTAGAAGTTTAAAAAGTCATGAATTTCTAATTTGGAATAACTTAGAAGTTTGTTAAAACAAGAGGCATTTATATTGTTTTTTTCAATACAATATTAATTCAGAATTTGGGACGACCTTAAAACAGATTGTATAGTACACACAGTTGCTTTTATTATTCGAGGATTCTTCCATATGCACTATTATGATTAGATTTTAATAGGTAAACTACATCGAATAAACTTCTACATACTAGTTCTTAATTTCTAGGAGTAGATTACAATTTAAACACTGGATGAATTTTTATATAAATACATAAAGATTAACTCCATATAGGTACTTGTCATGTTTCCTACATACAAAATCTTATGACGCTACACATAATTCATGGAAAAAGTAGGTAAAGTATTTATTATCTTGGGTAGCAGATGCATGGCCATTTCTAGAGAATTCACTGCAAACTGGTAAGATAGTGCAGTCTATCGGAGTATGATAGCAAGTACATCTGTCAGCAATTTTATTATCCAGCCACATGCTACATCTGTGAAATTGTGCACTGCAGAAACCTATTCCTAAGCTGGTCATCATAAACTGACAATGAAATGTCAAAATAATATCTATTAAATTTTAAATAAATGCAGAAGTTTAAACAAAAGCATAATTAATTAAACATAAATTATTTCTTTAACCCTCAGGCCTCTGATTCGCCTACCGGTGGAGCAATTGGTGTTTCGTCATCAAGTTTAGGCAAGATCAAAATTTCCTTAGAAATGATAGGGTATTTTGTAACGAAGTAAGTGAATCGTTTGCATAGATGTGTTTCCTTTTCGAATGCATCAAATATAGAACGATGATGGAAGTATGCATGGGAGAATATTCTATACACCCTCCTGCATACTGATCCCAGTTTGGCCACTGATGATTCCTTAATACTGACTCTGAAACATAAAATATATGAAATTATTAACACTTTAGTTTTTAAATTAGAAAATTATTTATATAGACGTCTTTCCTTATACGGCTATCATAATGAAACATTAAAAAGTAAGAAAAAATATAATAACATGTATTCTTATTTCTTTAGTAAAATAATAATTTAAAAGCATATTAAATTCAATTAATTGGGTATCAAATTTTATTATTACTTTTAATTCTGGAACATGAAACTCAAAAAAAAATATTTTTCAAAAATAAAGGTTTGAGTAATACATACCTGCTAGGAAAATATTTATTGCTGTTTAACAAACAAGCAGCCCCATCAAGGGTGTGTCGGGTGTAATCAATAGCAGGACATTCCTTGGGCGTCTTATGTGCAGCACACAGGAATATCCATTGTTCTGTAGCAGTCATCTGTGTACATGTCTCCGGTTTGCATTCACTTTGTAATCTTACTGCTAAACCGTTTAATTCCATACAGAATTGTCTGAAAAAGTAGAATTAACAAAATGATAGTGTGAAGTTGTAACAAACTGGTACAGATATTCTATTTCATGAAGAGCGTTCAGCTATGAATGTTGTAAGGTGTGCACATGCACATTGTTTTAGTGTGCGTACTGATTTTACAAGTGTTTCTGATGTTACACACACAATGCTGATGTGAATGTTACAACATTCATAGCTGATGCAACTTCATTTGGCTATGAATGTTGTAACATTGTAATGATGTTTATTACAGATATTCCATTACACTTCTTCATGTAATAAACTTCATTCACTTTAATAGAAGACTTATTGATCTATAACATCATACATATTTAATTTAATAGACTTTAAAAATAGGAAATGCGGAAATCAGTACAATGTGTGACTGGCGTGTTCTTTAGGGTTTAATTTTTTTATAAATTTTAGGGTGACTGTCGGACCTATATTTTTGATAGAGATATATAAAAAAAATATTTTTATTACCTTAAATGTTCGTATTTCCAGACTCCTTCATCTTGAGCTTCAGGCATTTTTAAGATAGCTTCCAAATTGGATGGATCACGGCGTATAGTCTGCTGAATAAATTGTTGTACTGCCAAAGTACTATCCATTTCTTCAAATGGCTCATCAGGCCAGCGACAGAAATCCTATTGGAAAAGCATTTAGAAAATTCAATAATGTATTTCGTTTTAGGTATCTTGATAAATGAAAGTTAAAATATGCACCTTAGCCTTAGATCCAGGGCGATTGCGCCTCAATATCTGAACACCGTCAGCCATGGCAATTTGTTAATTAAAACAACACAATTTTAACACTAAATATTTACGCAAGTAATTTATTAACAAGCATATATATAAAAAAACCATGGGACATGGAAAGGATCAAATCAAAGGATAGGAACAGGGTTGCCAGATTCAATTTTATGATTTTCCCCAAACTGACTTTTATTTTTCCCCAAAATGATACGTTTTCAACAGAAAACCCCCAAAAGTTTTGTTACAAATAAAAGGGGTTAAAAACTGCCTTTTCCTCACTTCAGATGTCGCTTTTGTCTAATTTTCTACACATTTGACAGCTATCAGTCATTTTCCATACTATTTTTTTTGCCAAGACGAGCCAAGCGGAGCGCAAGGGCACTACCTACCTTTTCTCGAAAGGTTTCGTCGTTTTTTTGAACTCTCATAACTTTGGTTTGGATGATGCTATAAATAGTTAAAAATTTCAAGATAAAATAACACCAGTACAATCATTGAACATTCAAAATTTGAATGTCGTAGCTATTATACTTTAGATTTTATTAATGTCTAAAAACCACCGATTTCGTCACTGATTCACTCACTGACTCACTGATCATCAAAATTCTTAAGGTACTTCCTGAAGTCCTAGAACGCCAAAATTTGGTAGTAAGCTAATATTACTACAAACACAACAAAAAAAATCATAAAACTTGGAACTTTCATCCCCCAACCCTTTAACCTAAGGGATGGAAGTTTGTATGAGATTTCCGCTTCCTAATATCCTAGAAAGCTGAAATTTGGTATGTAGGCTAGTATTAGTACACAAACAACAAAAATATCATAAAACTTGGAACTTCACCCCAAAAGAAAAAAAATATATAAGCAACTTACAAAAAGAAATGAAATCCCACCAAAAACATTTTCATGTAAAATGTTGCCAAGATGCGACCATATGAGTCGCACTGTCAAAAAGTTATCGATCTCATGTAGAGCCAAGCTTCTAACTTTACACGCCCTACCTCTACAAGGCCTAACTTCACAAACTCTACACCTTAATCAATATATATGTGGTTTGGCCATTTCGCTACATTCACATAGTAAGGTGAAAAAATTATAAACTATTCATCATCATACTTTTCTGTTATACATTAGTTCTTGCAGTATGTAACGAAACGGCAAACACACATATTTTGATTAAGGTGTTAAGTTTGTGAAGTTAGGCTTTGTAGAGTTAGAAGCTTGGCTCTACATGAGATCTGATAACTTTTTGACAGTGTCATATGGTCTCGTCTTGGCAACATTTTACATGAAAATGTTTTTGGTGGGATATAATTTTCCTCAAAGGTAACTCGGACGGTTCTTAAGATTCTACTTTCATACAGTAATCTTAGTCTCCCTTTGAGCGGTTCTTGAAACCTGAGCCAACATGTAGTATGTCATTAAATGTCATATTATATCTAAAACATTATTAGATAACAAGGGAAAATGAGGAAATCATGAATGTGTGGTTTGTTACCTTTTTGGCAAACTCTTAAATGTGTAGTTTAGATAGTGGTGGAAGATTAGTATGGGAATTAGTATCTCTGAACTTATCCATGGTAGGATTTTCAGGAATATCATCCTGAAGTTCGTCTTAAACTCCGATAAGGTTTTTTCCTCTTTAGTTCGTGACAAGCCCACCACACATTCCCACCACTGTGTCTCCTGTGTAGCCAGGATCAACAACGGCGACCTCAGATAGACAATAAGCAATGAAGCTTATTGACGTCCCGGGGGAGAAAACTACAGCTGTCTTGGAACTCACAACGAATTTAATCAGAAAGAAGATAGTCGGAGTAGGACGTATTGAAAGGACTTCCCTCCTTAACAACTACGTGAGAAACAGCAATTTGAAGCAAAAGGCATTATACCCTAGAGAGATGGCAAATCAAGTGAGTTCCTCTTTGGTTCAAAACGTTCAAAACAAAAGAGGCATAATACTAGATAGCTAGACTTTATAGAATAGTAGAGAGAGACACAGCAGCTTTTTAAATGGCTCTGGATTGATTGTTACACTTTAGCCAGGATGTTAGTCCAAAAAAGATGGTTAGGTTAGTATAAAAGTGCAAAAAAATTCGCTAAAATTCCCCATCACGTATTTTATTTCCCCAAAATTTTCCCCAAAGATTCTATTTCCCCAGTTTTTCGCCGAGAATCAAATTTTTCCCCAAAATCGCGAAAAAAACCCCCAATCTGGCAACCCTGGATAGGAAACAACGAATCGATTATAAGATTTTTAATATTTTCCACACCCGACCCGTCATCTATGAATGACACACACAATGACAGCTAAATGAATGAATGAATTGAATGGATGGATGACTGTCAGAGTGACATTAACAATAGCATTCTTTTCTGTCGACTCGACTCAAGTCGACTCGTCGATTAAAGCAAATACTTATAAGACTAATACCCACAGCTCTTGACGTTTCTCATACAATGACTTGGCAACCTCCGTTCACCTCATGCCGCTAGGGGCGCTATAACATTTTGCATACAAAAGTTTTGAAATCGTTCACCTCATGCCGCCCTCATGCCGTAGGGGCGCTAGTGTCGCGTCTTGCCCGAATTCTTTCGAAGCTGTGGGTATTACTCGTCTATAGTATTTGATTAAAGCTTAGAGAAAGGATGAATAGAGGCGACACGGTAGGAGTGAGCGAGATGAGTAAATACAATATTCCCACGGCCAAAAAGAGCTAGAGAAACATTTTTTGTCCTTATCGACGTATACTATTTTTTTGCTGGGCACAGTCGTTAACTGTGCCCAGCAAACGAAAGCAGTTTTCTTTATTTCTCAAAATCTGAACTTTCAGGGTGAAAACAAGGCGAAAACTGTGTTCTGTGGTTGAGTTGAAGTGTTTTTGCGTTCATAGACTATAGTGCATTGTAGTGTTTTAGGCTGGAATAGCCGCAGTGAACGTAAAATCGACAACATAACCTTTCATTCGTAAGTACACTATTTAGACTTTATTTCGGCCATAATTGATAAAAATGAATACAGATTATATTTATTAAGACTCAAATGACGGCTTCAATGTACAGAAATAAAGAAATAAAACGTAAATGGTCAAGAAAATAATCGTATTTTGTAGTATTATGCACCCAAATTAAGTAGGTAAGTAAAATGAAGCCAGGCGGCCCGTTCCTGTGTCTCCTGAATTTAGTCGGGTACCACGCGTATTGGGGATACCAGCAATTTACTTGAATTTACCCATGCAACCTAACCTAACCCACAATTGAGGTAAAATAGTGACAACCTAAATTAAAAATAATATCTATTTAATACAAGCTGAGAGAGATCTGTAGTCACACCAACCTTCCCATACTAATAGGAGACAATAGGAGTTAGCGGAGATACAGACAAACAGGCGCGGACAGCGACTTCGATTTATTTATACAAGTATAAATCGAAGTCTCAATATATTGATGATTATAAGAAAAAATACATCGCAAATCATCAATTAAATAGTCCTATTAGTTTATCGTATATAAAAATATAAAAAAAACATGGGGTAAATCATGGGGTAATATTCTCTTTTCTGGTAACACTGCGTAATCAATGTACTTTGTTTCTCTCCCTTACGGGTATACGCCAAATGACAACTCTATTCATCCTTTCTCTAAGGATTAAAGCAATGATTTGTTATTACTATAGATTGGTAATGTTTGACCACATACGTTTGTGTTGTGATCAAAGAGGATAGTAATAATGGTATGTATAGAGTGGCAACTCCGGGGTGAAATCGGCATCTATGGAAGGTGCTGCCACCGCAGGGATTGGTGCAGGGTTGCCAGATTCAATTTTATGATTTTCCCCAAATTGACTTTTATTTTTCCCCAAAATGATACGTTTCAACAGAAAACCCCCAAAAGTTTTGTTACAAAAAAAAGGGGTAAAAAACTGCCTTTTCCTCACTTCAGATGTCGCTTTTGTCTATTGTTCTACACATTTGACAGCTATCAGTCATTTTCCATACTATTTTTGTAAATCTGAGGGCATGGCAGTGCCCCCGCCAAGACGAGCCAAACGGAGCGCAAGGGCACTACCTACCTTTTCTCGAAACGTTTCGTCGTATTTTTTGAACTCTCACAACTTTGGTTTGGATGATGCTAAATAGTTAAAAAAATTCAAGATATAATGACACCAGTACAATCATTGAACATTCAAAATTTGAATGTCGTAGCTATTATACTTTAGATTTTATTAATGTCTAAAAACCCCCTCTTTGGTCACTGATTGACTCACTGACTCACTGATTATCAAAATTCTTAAGGTACTTCCTGAAGTCCTAGAACGCCAAAATTTGGTATGTACGGTGGCCTCGAAGATAGGAGGACCATTTTAGAAAAAAATCGCTTGCACATCTTGTAAGCGGATTTTTTGTCAGCTCCGTCCTTTTCTTTGTTACCAAACAGGGTTTTTGTTTATTAGAGCCACATGTGTCCACTAGGATGTTGGATGTTGCAACCAAAAATCATCCTAAAGATGGTCCTCCTATCCTCGAGGCGACTGTACGCTAATATTACTACAAAGACAACAAAAAAGTCATAAAACTTGGAACTTTCATCCCCCAACCCTTTAACTTATTGGATGGAAGTTTGTATGAGATTTCCGCTTCCTAATATCCTAGAAAGCTGAAATTTGGTATGTATGCTAGTATTAGTACACAAACAACAAAAATATCATAAAACTTGGAACTTCACCCCAAAAGAAGAAAAAAATATAAAAGCAACTTACAAAAAGAAATGAAATCCCACAAAAAACATTTTCATGTAAAATGTTGCCAAGACGAGACCATATGACTTGCACTGTCAAAAAGTTAACAGATCTCATGTAGAGCCAAGCTTCTAACTCTACACGCCCTATCTCTACAATTCCTAACTTCACAAACTCAACACCTTAATCAAAATATGTGGCTTGGCCATTTCGCTACATCCACATAGGCGTAAGGTGAAAAATTTATAAACTATTCATCAGCATACTTTTCTGTTATACATTAGGTTCTTGTAGTATGTAACGAAACGGCAGAGACACATATTTTATGTAATTTATTTTATAACCGCATTCATGTATATCTGCACTACCCAAAGGTTGACTGGTAGATAATGCTGTTAGCGTTAAGTCCGCCTTTTGTACCCTTATATTGTGGTCAATAAAGTTTAAATAAATAAAAAAATAAATATTTTGATTAAGGTGTAGAGTTTGTGAAGTTAGGCCTTGTAGAGGTAGGGCGTGTAGAGTTAGAAGCTTGGCTCTACATGAGATCTGATAACTTTTTGACAGTGCGAGTCATAAGGTCTCGTCTTGGCAACGTTTTACATGAAAATGTTTTTGGTGGGATATAATTTTCCTCAAAGGCAACTCGGACGGTTCTTAAGATTCTACTGTCATACAGTAATCTTAGTCTCCCTTGAAACCTGAACCAACATGTAGTATGTCATTAAATGTCATATTTTATCTAAAACATTATTATATAACAAGGGAAAATGAGGAAATCATGAATGTGTGGTTTGTTACCTTTTTGGCAACCTCTTAAATGCGTAGTTTAGATAGTGGTGGAAGATTAGTGCTGGAATTAGTATCTCTGAACTTATCCATGGTAGGAATTTCAGGAATATCATCCTCAAGGTCGTCTTTAACTCCGATAAGGTTTTTTCCTCTTTGGTTCGGGACAAGCCCACCACACATTCCCACTACCGTGTCTCCTGTGTAGCCAGGATCAACAACGGCGACCTCAGGTAGACAATAAGCAATGAAGCTTATTGACGTCCCGGGGCAGAAAACTACAGCTGTCTTGGAACTCACAACGAATTTAATCAGAAAGAAGATAGTCGGAGTAGGAAGTATTGAAAGGACTTCCCTCCTTAACAACTACGTGAGAAACAGCAATTTGAAGCAAAAGACATTATATCCTAGAGAGATGGCAAATCAAGTGAGTTCCTCTTTGGTTAAAAACGTTCAAAACAAAAGAGTCATAACACTAGATAGCTAGACTTTATAGAATAGTAGAGAGAGAGAGACAGCTGCTTTTTAAATGGCTCTGGATTGATTGTTGCACTTTAGCCAGGATGTTAGTCCAAAAAAGAGGGAAGTGCGTTTCATTCTATTTTAAGTCTTGGTTTCTAAAAGTGCAAAAAAAATCCCCATCACGTATTTTATTTCCCCAAAATTTTCCCCACAGATTCTATTTCCCCAGTTTTTCGCCGAGAGTCAAATTTTTCCCCAAAATCGCGAAAAAAACCCCCAATCTGGCAACCCTTTTGGTGGGAGAACTAAAATTTCAATAATAGCTATACATAGTATGTATACCCTTCCCTATAATTTCTGAATATATTTCTTTGTTAGCGCCCCAAAGAAGTCCCCATCCGAAGGAATACATCAAATTATGAGTATTTAAGTATTCAACTTGTATTTTATTTACATTTTATGTAATTAAATAACTAAAATAAATAAATAACTCATAAAATAAATAACGTCAATGCTATCGAATGGTCCGTCAGACGATAAGTGAAGTACAAAATAAAATAGCCGCCGCTTTTTTTTAAATTTTAGTTCTTCCACCAATTCCCCAAATGTCGCTGTTGCCTATGAAAATTGACAGTTATACTAAGTGTGCTCCCCCTGGTTGTGATCACGCACGTCTCGTCTCACGTCAAGTTCTTCACCCACCACAATGATAGATAATTTCGCCTTTATTTCCAATTTGTTTGTGTTTTGATAGGATGCCCAAGATTGTGATGTGAAATCAAAATGCGAAATTGTAATTTGTTAGCACATAGTTAGTACCTACAATTTAATTTGTAAATTTATAAAGAAATGGTCGACGGAAACAAAGGTCGTTTTCTGAATTTATTTGCTGGTACTACAATATCTATTGTCATAATACGTTTCAGTAAGTAGGGCGTCTGGCTACTAATAATTATCAATAATCCTTAAAATGGGTTGTGGAAATGCTTACTATGTTTTACTAATGTTATTTCAATGCAGCTGGGCAATTAATGATATGACAGAAAATTCTTTTGGAAAGTACACAGAAGGTGTAATAGCTGCATTTGGAGATTTCAATTCGGATGAGCTGACGGACGCGTTTCTTATCTTAAACAACTCTAATGTTGAAGTATTTCTGGCTCATGATAAAGAACCTTTTCTAAGGCCATCACCTTTTGAATGTAACTTTAGCAATATTGTTGTTACTAGTATAGTGCCAGGTGATTATGATGGAGATGCTTACATGGATATACTTCTAACAACTCAAGTACAAAACGAGACATCTAACTTGCATGAAGTCAGAATATTATGGGGTGGCATGCCTACACTCAACTGTTCCGATGCACTTCTTGTCAAAGCAATCACAATTGGACACCCTTTAGTAATGGATTATAATCGGGACATGATATTGGATCTCTTTGGCATCAACACAAGAAATGAACGAGTATTTTGGATATTTGATACATCAAGAACAACGCCTACAGAGATAGCAAATAATGGTATTGGAAAGGAAATAAAATTACCACATGCACATTCATTTTTGGATGTCAATAATGATGACGCTGCGGATCTCCTGGTTACCACTACACTGAGTATAGAAGTGTGGCTCAGTGAAGAGGGCAATGGATTTCGATACAATAATAGTATAGAGTTGCTTGTGGGTCATCCAGCTGTCTATGGACAGGCACTCTTCATTGACGTTGCTCTCTCTGGGCAATTCTTCTTAGTCATACCTGTGTGTTATGATACACAGTGCATAAACAGCACAATTTTTATTTATGATAATGAACAGTGGCATGATTTGCAAGTTGATTTTAATGACGGCAAAGGAACTTTGTGGAGGTTCACACCTCCGAGAGACGAGATCTACATGGATACAATAACTATGCGCAGTGGAGACTACAACATGGACGGGTACCCTGATATATTGATGACTCTTAGCCCTATTAACAATAATGAGACTAGGGTTTTCTTATTCCATAATATAGCATGTGATTCCCCCGAGTGTAAATTTTACCGAACATATGAGGTACAATGGGATAACTTTAATTCTTTTGGCAAAGATGTTGTGATGGCTACCTTCTATGATTTTTACATGGATGGTGTACTTGATATAATTTATGTAAAAAAGAACAGCACATCCAAGAAGTATACTATGCACGCATTTAGAAATGAACTAGAATATGATACAAATTTCATAAAAGTTATTGTTGTAACTGGATTGACTAATGAGAGGATACCCATTATCAACGGTACTTTGTATAATAGAAAAGTTACATTTGGTAAGAATCTATTTATATATCATTAATTTTAAATATAATAAGGATTTATAATCATTTTTATTTCTCACTATATACAGACAACTAAATATAAACAGATATTGTCTGAAAACTAAGGTGGGTTGGCACCTGAACTAGGACAATTCCTGTATCTCAGGTTGTCAGTTTGATTTGTTTGTTTGATCAGTCAGATTGTTCAGTTCCATCTAATTGTTCTGTTAAAAGACAACAAACATTGTGTTTGTTATGCACATTTAAAGAAAGGAAGGATTGGGAAGTCCTTTAGCATCCCCTACAACTGCATAATAATATATATTTTATTTTTATTGTTTCTGTTTAATTTTCTCAATAAATAATGTGTTCTGTTTTATTACAGGGACAAATTTACCAGGCCCTAAAATTGGATATAACACATGGTCACAAGAGGGCACCTATAGGACAGGGGTGTGTGCACAACTATCACAATCTGCATACTTTGCTCTACAACTACCCTATTCAATATTTGGCCTTGATAGAACACCAAATTTTGTTGACACTTTGTCTGTTGGACTCTCAGGATACTCTAAAAGTTGGACTCAAATTATACCTAACTCTCAAATAGTAGTGGTGCCAGCACCCCCCTTTGACCCATCCCAATGGAAGGCACAGCTGTTTGTGACCCCAAGCAAAGTTATTTTAAAAAGTGTTTTTGTTTTAACTGCTGTTATTATTGTAATAACTGGACTCGTTTTATATTTACATTGGAAGGAAAGAAATGATAGACAGGATATAATAGAAATAGATCAAAAGACTTATGTAAAGATATAATTAATAACATATTATTTTATAGATAGACGAGTAAAGTATTTAAATTCGAAATTATAATAAATATCAGCACTTTCAATAGCATTATCTGCTTATTATGTTTGAGACCCATTTGCAAGATAATTATAGAACTGTTCATATTTTTAATTTTGTTTTCTTGTAAGTACAGTTCTGCTTTTTTAATATAGTGTAGATTAGACTTGTTTGTATTGTGTATGTATGAGTCTGTGATATATTACATAAGGTGATCCGTTTCGGTCAGCGCGGGAAATTCAAATTTTTTGGAGTTTTTTACAAATTGCATCTCAATCATTGATAGAATTTTCGTAAAAATTGATTTGACGACAACAAATACAATATATCTACTGACTAAATAACAAATAAATTATAAATATTAGCTCTTCCTATTATGAATGTCCACGATGCATCTTTTTCCCTATAAACGTGCATTAAGCACATTCATGATGAGAAGAGCCAATATTTATAATTTATATGATAATATTCAGTAGATATTTTATATTTGTTGTCGTAAAATCAATTTTCACGAAAATTCTATCAATGATTGAGATGCAATTTGTGAAAAAACCCTAAAAAATTGAATTTCCCGCGCGGACCGAAACGGATCACCTTAACTGTTATTATTAAGGATATTAAACATTGATATATTCAAATCTTTTTTTTAGTTAACCCAAGTCAAGTGGGAAATTATTTCCCAGTATTTGATTAAATACTGGGAAATTATTTCCCACTTGATAACTTTTTCAAAACATGAAATTTATCCTTAAATGGCACTGGCAACACCTATCACTGTCAAAGACATTCTTGATATTATACATAAAAAAATGGCACTACTTTTCCATGTAAGTGTGCGTCTGTATACTTATTTGAGTCGGGTAAATTAGGAGTCAGAATTAAATATCAGGTAGGAACGTGTTGCGTTTATTAGGGGCGCGGAACGACTGATATTTAATTCTGACTCCTAATTTACCCGACTCAAATAAGTATACAGACGCACACTTACATTGGTGACCCCGAGGTAACTTTTCCAAATGGCCGCCTATTGATGAAGACGGGTGCGGCGGGTGTCATCACGGTATCAACGTCATTTATTTCATAGATATTTATTTTATTTTTTATTTCTTCGCCCAATTTTTTATAAGGGCAGGCAAAGTGGCTTTAAGCCCATAGGTACAGAAATAAATTAAATACAGGAAAAAAGAATACGTAAAAAGCATAAGCCAAGGCTTTGTAAGTATAGAATAAGATAAATTTCTTTTTAAATTCAATAGAAAGAATAAATAAAACTAAATAATTAAAAACAAAATTATAACATTTTATAAACAAACTGAAAAGGTGGAAGAGACGTAATCAAAATTGGATGGGTTTAAAGCAGGAAGGGTTTGAGATTGCATCCGTACTGGCGCTGGGGGTGGAGCGATTGAGGAGACAACCTCGTATAATGAGCAGTGGTGGACTCGTTCGCTCGCTGATCCTCCCCAAAAGCGTCTTCGCCCCGACTGGTGTCCGGGCCTACTCCACCCGTTGATACCGGGGGCGACCTCCGTATGGTGGAACGCGGAGGCCCTGCAGACACTGGGTCTCGCCAACCCAGACACTGCGGGGGGAGTTAAGGGTTGGGTCACATGGGCGAATGAGACCACCCTGGAAGAGGGAGTGCGCGGTGGCGCAAAGTGTCACAGAGTCCACTAAGTACGTAGTGGACGCTGTGGCACCTGGAGTGGCGCTGGAGGCGCGGTGGAGGAAGAAAACCTCGTTAAAAAATTGAAGAAGAGGGGCCGGCGGCTCGCAGAGCCCGGCCAGCGGTCGCACGTTGTTGCGACCGCAGAGATGGAGGGGACCCTTGCCCAGCCGAGACGGGGAAAGCCCGTCGTCTTGAGGGGGCAATGGTCCTCGGTGTCGGCAGCGCACCTGGATGCGGTGTGCTGCTGACGGGGCGTTCCGGGGAGAGCGGGTCCGGCCAGTTTAACTTTGGCCGGACGGCCCTGGCGGGGTCGCGGATGTATCACAGTACCCGTGGCCCCCGTCACTTAGGGGGCGAGTGGCATCCCGTCAGTTTTTTAGTGGTAATTCCCACAGTCCCCACCGCATATTCCCCGGGCGGTGGGGCTGCTGCAAAGCATTTTTCTGACGATAATAAAAATAAAAAAGGAAGGGTTTGAGAGAAGTTGCTGAAGAAGAGAGCGCGGGATTTCTTCAGCACTATTTTAAGTTTCCAAAAGATGATCAATAAAAACTAATCTTTGAACAGAGAAGGAAGTACAAACAAAAAAAAGGTGGTCCAAAGTTTGATCTGGGCTATTGCAGAACTGACAAACAGGGGCCCGATTCTACTAACACAAATGCACCAATGGACTCTCAATGGTGTCTCAATCGTGTCTCAAAAGAATGCTGATAGTGTATCAGTGGAATAGTTTCTGACATTTGTTATGGACTTAAACAATAACATAATGTTTAACTTATTGTTTAAGTCCATAACAAATGTCAAAAACTATTCCACTGATACACTATCAGCATTCTTTTGAGACACGATTGAGAATCCATTGGTGCATTTGTGTTAGTAGAATCGGGCCCCCGAAGATGAAACAATGTTAGAACGGTGTAGAAGAGAATTTGTACGACAATGACCCATGCGCAGACGACAGATTGTAGAATAAAATTTTCTACTACAAAAACTATTGAACTTTGAGAACCAAGGAGCGGAAATGTTAGGTTTGATTTCTGCAAACCATTTGCCTTTACATTTAATGATTTCATCCCTAATGGCCTTAAAGTTAGAAGATAAATCCAGTTTGTACTTATTCTGACTAATTTACAGTTATCTGTGTTTTGGACACCATCACACATACTGACTAATTTACAGTTATCTGTGTTTTGGACACCATCACACATACTTATGTGTTGCTGAACTTGCTGATAATGAAAATGTAGCCGGGTTTCCAGATTGGTTTTTTTTTCGCGATTTTGGGGAAAAATTTGACTCTCGGCGAAAAACTGGGGAAATAAAATACGTAATGGGGAATTTTAGGGATTTTTCTTGCACATTTAGAAACCAAAACTTAAAATAGAATGAAACGTACTTCCCTCTTTTTTGGACTAACATACTGGCTAAAGTGCAACAATCAATCCAGAGCCATTTAAAAAGCAGCTGTCTCTCTCTCTACTATTCTTTAAAGTCTAGCTATCTAGTATTACGACTCTTTTGTTTTGAACGTTTTGAACCAAAGAGGTACTCACTTGATTTGCCATCTCTCTAGGGTATAATGCCTTTTGCTTCAAATTGCTGTTTCTCACGGAGGGAATTCCTTTCAATACTTCCTACTCCGACTATCTTCTTTCTGATTATATTCGTTGTGAGTTCCAAGATAGCTGTAGTTTTCTCCCCTGGGACGTCAATAAGCTTCATTGCTAGGTCGCCGTTGTTGATCCTGGCTACACAGGAGACACAGTGGTGGAAATGTGTGGTGGGCTTGTCCCGAACCAAAGAGGAAAAAACCTTATCGGAGTTGAAGACGAACTTGAGGATGATATTCCTGAAATTCCTACCATGGATAAGTTCAGAGATACTAATTCCACCACTATCTAAACTACACAAAAAGGTAACAAAAAACACATTCATGATTTCCTCATTTTCCCTTGTTATATAATAATGTTTTAGATAGAATATGACATTTAATAACATACTACATGTTGGTTCAAGAACCGCTCAAAGGGAGAAGATTACTGTATGAAAGAGGAATCATAAGAACCGTCCGAGTTGCCTTTGAGGAAAATTATATCCCACCAAAAACATTTTCAGGCAACATGTTGCCAAGACGAGACCATATGACTCGCACTGTCAAAAAGGGGTTTACTACTTGTTGGGCTATTTCAGTAATACACAGTGGAATATTCTCATTTAATACTTTTATTTTTACTTTTAACATCAAGAGGCACACTTACACATTTTGCGACCATTACGAGAGAGAGCGCTTTCTTCCTCTTCTCTTACAATTTGACAACTTACAATCTATATTCTTAAATCGATATTCAATACCTCCCCTCAATTTAAAGAACATGAAATTTTAAAGTTAACATGTTATTGAAATTGGTACACACTTAAATATAATTATTACTAAATACAATCAAGCTTTATGCTTATTGTTTCAAACTTAAACAAACAGTGTTTCTCTTATTTTTCTAATTAACAGTTTTACCTTATTTTAAATCTCTAATCTTCTAATCTATATTTTAACATATTATTATTTCAAGTTGTTCAAAAACTAATTTGTTAAACAAATTATCCTTAAGTTTACATAATACCTAGTTTCTCTACAAAATACAAATGTTTACTATACTGCAATGACTTAGTAAATATATCAGAAATATTTTCTTTAGTTGAAACATATTTTACACTTATTAGCTTTTTATTTATTATATCTTTAATGAAATGAACTTTTATATCTATATGTTTACATCTTCTACTATTTTCATAATTATTTATCATATTTATTGCACTCTGATTATCTATCAACAAATGAGCAGTTGCATCAATACAAAAATCTGACAGTAGTCCCTTTACATACATTAACTCACAAACTGACTGAGCACCAGCTACATATTCAGCCTCGGCTGTAGATAATGCTACGGTTACCTGTTTCTTAGTGAACCACGTTATTAAATTTCCACAATAGTAGATGGCACAGCCGCTTGTGCATTTCCGATCTGTCCTGTCAGCTGCCCAATCTGCATCTGAGTACGCTACTATGTCCTTTTTTTCCTGTTTTCTGTAAATAAGTCCTTTATCCTTGGTACTTTGTAGATATCTCAAAATTCTCTTTCCCGCATTCCAAAGATCAATTGTTGGTTTATCTAAAAATCTGCTTAAATATGATACTGCAAATGTTATATCTGGTCTACTAACAGTTGATATATACAACAATGATCCGACTAATTCCCTGAATGGTACTTGTATTATTTTTCCTTTTTCATCAGCATTAAAGTTATTTTCCATAGGTGTATTAATACCTCGACAATCCTGCATTATTAAATTTCAATAAAATTTTATACGTTCCGTCACATATTAGAATGGCTTTTGTATTGTCTTGGTTACCAAAGATTTCTCTTGGAATCAATAGATTCCTTTGTAACACATCATTTCTGGTGATATGATCCATACCTAAATGCTGAGGGACATACTCATTCAACAGACATTCACGTACGATCTTCAGGAATTTTTCCAAAGTTCGCCGGGTCATGTTAAAAAGAGTTGCCAATCTTTGATTTGAATCGCCCGTTCTCAGCTTGCATAAGTATAAACCTAGAGCTGTTTTCGGCCGTCTGCATTTGTCAGGCAAAGATGCAGTTTCCTCTAAAATTACTCCAAATTGATTTATATTGCGGCCAGTCCAAAAATGCATTTCATCATTACTTAATGCACCAGGGGTTTCAAAATCCAGTCTGCTAGGCTGCCGCACAGCTTCAACTAGCATATTACAAAGATCTGTCATTTGGTCAGCATTAAAATCATGAGAAACATTGCAAGATTCCAATAATACATTCCACGCATTTCCTTGATAATGCTGCTGGCAAATACGAGCATGTTCTGGAATGTACAATTTATACTCACTAAGTAAATAGATTTTGATTGTAGTGGGTAGACGACGGCGATCTGTATTTTGACAATTTCTAAATAAACAATGTCTGGCAGTATTTGGCGCTCTGAAATATTGAGCCATATGAATAACACCCACTTCACGTGCTACAGGTTCTTGCTGTTGGTCAGGTTCTTCCCGTACGGCAGGCTGTTCTGGTACAGCAGGTACCCCCTCCACAGCAGAATCTTCCTGTATGTCAGGCACTTGCTGAACGTCAGGCTCTAGATGAAATTGTACGTCCAGTCTTAGTGTAACTTGGATTCTCTGCCAACATCGATGACAAACCGCTCGCGTATTGTTGAATTCAACCTAAAAAAAGTGACTGTGACATACGGACGGACAGACAGACATGAGGAATCTATAAGGGTTCCGTTTTTTGCCATTTGGATACGGAACCCTAAAAATGATGAAATGCCTACTCCATGTAAAGTTCGTTACCCCAAAGATTATTTGAAAATATTGTTCTCAGGAATGCTAACAAAATGGGAATACTGGATAAGGTTATTACTACTAACCTCTAATAGAGCATTTTGTTGTATATGCGCTGCAAGTTCCGGATGTATCTCTGGCACCTGTTCATTCAAAATATGCCACTGATATCTATTGTTATGTAATCCTCGTCTACACATAACACAGTTACGGTAAAGTTCAGCCATTTTCAACAAAATTCACCGTGAGGAATACACTAATACATAAGGGTCCTGGCAAACAGTGCTACCGACCGCCGCGACAAGTAGGAGTCGCGCGCCAGTTCCATTGGTACCGCGCAAACCAATGCGTTTAGTGGCCGCCGCTAGTGGTTGGTGGTCGCTACAAATTGTTATACTCTCATGCTCGGAATAGTAAATGGTCATCAACGGTGGCGAGTTGGTCGCGCGCCAGTTCCATTGGTACCGCGCAAACCAATGCGTTTAGTGGCCGCCGCTAGTGGTTGGTGGTCGCTACAAATTGTTATACTCTCATGCTCGGAATAGTAAATGGTCATCAACGGTGGCGAGTCGCCAGCATGTCTTATTTTTCTCTCTGGTCGCCAGCCACTAAGTCGCGTGTCATTGACACAAATCGCGAGTGGCAGTCATTCGCTACACGTATTCAGCGAGTTCATACAGATTATATAAAAAATCATGAAAAATGTTTGACGCAAGCTAACAGTGGCCGCCACTAATGGCCCATGTGCCCGCAGCCTAAAACAAAATGAGTGTCAACGTAAAACATTGATTTATCGGAGTTCAAGGAGGATGTCATCGTTTTCATATCGACGATTTATCTCAGCCCGAAACATTGTTATACTTTATAAAATTAAGGAACTCGTGGAATTCGTCGTTATTATTGAATCACTGTTAAAATCGTATAGACTGTAGCTGTAATAGTATCGCACTTTGTGTCACCACCTGTTGTCGCAGCACCTCTATGGGAGCTCTATGGTGCCCTAACTCACTCGCAGTAACATAACAGACCTTTATGAAGACTTATTCCAATATAATATTAAAATATTCATGATGTAAAAAAAATGTTAAAAAAAAAACTTTCTGGCCATGTAGCTCTGAACACACAGACATTTCGCAATTATCGTAATAGTAAAAAATGCTATGTTTGAGGAGCCCTATCCAATGGTATATCAATTATATTTCTATTGAGTAATGTTAAGGGGTAGAAACAAAAATTCTTTAAAAATTCTTTATGGCCATGTAGCTCCGAACACACAGACATTTCGCAATTATCGTCGTAGTAAAAAATGCTATGTTTGAGGAGCCCTATCCAATGGTATATCAATTATTTCTATTGAGTAATGTTATGGGGTGGGCCCAAAAATTCTCATTATCCTTTGTTCATTTTTTAAAATACTTAATGCCCTTGATGAACCTACTGAAACAGTTGATATGGTACATCATGTCCCTATTGCCTAACGCTTTGTTTTCATCGGAACTTTGAATAAAAACAATATATTCAGCCGCAGCATTGTCTTCAGAATATCGCCTAGAGTAATCGACGACCCTAAGGCGTGTACCTGTCGGCACCATGCTCTACAGAGTCAGAATATTCGGAATCACTAGATATCGATGAGGAATCCGGTTGAGGAGTATTTATCCTCCTTTTTTCGTCTTTTTTTACCGCCCATCCTATACAAAACCTAGAACACGCCTAACCAATTAGTATAAACAATATTATACAGTAATATACAAAACAAAAACCTAAAATAAACAAAAGAGCCAAAAGAGATAAAGAAAAAATAATAATTTACAAATAAATATACAGAAAAACAATAAAATAAAATTTGCAAAAAAAATCAAAAAGACCGCTCTGTTGCCTCGAAAGGTTCCCGCGCTTTCTCGGTATCAACGTCAAGTCACGAGCAGTTGTTTTTTTAAAAAAAATATGGATGGCTCAGTTCTAAAAGTCACTAACTCCATTTTTCTAGTTTTGAGATAATGCCACTTGAAGGGTAATTTAATTTTTTTAAAAGGATTGGGTTAATGAAAAAAATTATAAAAAATCAGAGAAGTGCTTTATTTGGTCACCTTCAAAGTGATATATTTAAAAAGTATTAATCTCAATTATTATGCGCAGTATTAATTCTTAAAATTTAGGACTTATTTAAAAACACGTGGAGTTAGAGACTTCTTTGGAGTTAGTGACAAAATTATTTGGAGTTAGTGACATATAATCTTAAAATGCTGCCCCTATCCCTACAATAGCACTGAAAATAGAGTTGGGCCTTAGTGCTTAATATCTCGAGAACGGTAGCCCTCACGGGTTGGTCCAAAAGGCTAAAAGTGTTCGTAAGTGACCCCCCAACTCGATGGGACCAAGAAATGGGAAAAAAAAAAAATAAAAAAAAAAAATTGTCTCAAAAAATTTTATTTTTCATGTTTTCTTGGCGTCTTATAGTGCCCCTAAAGCCTATATATAACTCCAACTCTACCAACTTGCCCCTAACGCGATTCTCTGACCAAAAATACATGGACTTAGTCACTAAACTCCATGGATTTCGTTATTTGTTAGGATTTAGTTACTTACTGACCTAACTTCACAGGATTTAGTGACTTGTGGAATTGGTAAAAACCTACTTAACGTCATTTTATTGAAAAACGAATTAGGCCAATCTATAGAGAAAAATACGGAGAATTTTTTGGTATGGCTATCTTAATATTGATAAAAATGGAGTTAGTGACTTTTAGAACTAAGCCATCCATATACAGTTGACGTTGTTTTTTTTTTACCGTACAGTGAAAAAAAAATCTGGTAAATGCTTATACTCAATGCTATCCTAAAGCTGATCGCACATTTAATTTTGTCAGCTCCGTACGCGCCGCACTCGCCGAACGCGCCGCATTTCTTGATAGCCTAGCACAGCGGCCCGCGAGCCCTCGACTGTTTTATAAATGAAATGACTGTCTTACCTTTATAAATAAATTTAGATATCAGTTATTTCAGACTCATAAATAGTCCATACATATTCCGTTAGTATCAAATTTTAATAGCTTGTAGAGTAATTTAACATAATTATTGTATGACATGACTAGAGAATGTGCCTGTGAAGGTCTATTCTTTGAACGAAAACGATTTGATTCTTGATTCCTAATGATGTAGGTAGGTATCTTTCCCTAAGTAAGGAGACTGACAACAGATAAACTGCTATATGGTTACGATGTTAGAATTCTAATAGATCCTCATTATTGCTCATATTTAGAAGGGAGAGCAAATTTATCCTGGCCGTTCAGAGAAAATTAAGATTATGAAAATCTTCTCAGCAAATTTTTTTGAGGTGTCACCAAATGTGGTATTTTCGACGAGATATCTCTTCTCTTCTCTACTAAACATTTATGTGGAGGGGCATCAAAATTCGTTCTGCATTTTCGAAAAAGTGGCAGTTTATGAAAATCCTTTTTAGGTTATATCACCACTTAACACTCCTATCATGGAGTGGTATCAAAACTTGATCCAGCAATTTCGATATAAGATGGAAGATTTTTTTTTTAAACTTGAGAGGTGTCAAGGGACACCCAGATGGAACGAAGTTATATATATATATACAATATATAACTTATATAATATATATATAAAGAGAGAGACAGAGAAACATGCGCACGACGCACGGCTTACAACTAAAGCAAAAAGTGTCGTTACAACTTTTGAAGGAACTTTGTTCTAAAATTGTAAGTACCAAAAGTAATCGACCAACTCGTGTTCCTTCCTACACGAGTATGTTTATGTGGGAAAACCACCACTACATGAGAATGTGTAAGTTAGTCTGGACATTGCAAAGATCTTTCGCTGTTTTTTTTCGAAGTTACCTACATATTATTATATGCTTCTTACGTGGATCACCATCTTTCTTACCAGACGGAGCATAGAAGTCATAGTAAAAACCCTCTTTGTGACCACGTTTTGAGAGCACTATTTTATTTGTTCGCCCAATATTGGAAACTGATTGCACAACTTGTGCCGGGACCGGGACGCAACTGCTGATACTTCTTGTTTTTATAAATTGTAGTTTTCAGTATCATAAACTGCATTTATTCGAAACTACTGATCCTTGATGTTTAGTAGAGATATATCTCATATATATTTGCGTAACCCGCTCTCCCGTCATCCAGCAATGTGGCCTTTATCTCATCTTGCGGCCTTTGCTTACCAAAAGGTTGCCGACCGCTGGCCTAGCATATTCGCGTAAGCGCTGTACGCAAATACTAAACATTTGTATTGCTAATAATTTGAGCACGCCATTTCCATACGCGCCGCGTTATATGACGTCATCAGAATGCTTCCTTCAAATTCGGATGCCTACCGCACCTTACGAAATGCGGCGCGTACGGTGCGGGTGACGTCATCAGAATGCTTCCTTCAAATTCGGATGCCTACCGCACTTTGCACTTTACGAAATGCGACGCGTACGGTGCGGGTGAAATGTGCGAGGTTTCACATCATTGCATACAACATATCTTCTTCTTCTTCTGCGGCGCGTTCGGCGCGTGCGGTGCGTACGGTGCTGACAAATGTGCGATCCGCTTTATTTTCCTAGCGTTTTGCTTGACAACTATTCCAGTAACTTTAGTTTTTAGTTTAAGGGAAATTATTTCCCATTGTTTGTTCCTGCATATAAATATTCTTTTGCCGTCTAAATAATAATGTCTTTTTATTTTATGTTTTAAGGGCTCCACGGGGGGTTGGGAGGGTTGGCAGCGTGTGAGTGATAGGTACCCCCGGTATTGCAAGCGTCTATAGGCTACGGTGACGGCTTACCATCAGGCCGACCGTATGCTTGTCTGCCACTTATGTGGTATAAAAAAAAGTTACTAATATTCCATCAAAGCAAGGAGCTAAGTGCTAGCTAGTACTATGTCGTGACCGTATCGGACAGTGGGAAATAATTTCCCATGTCCGAGGTTTTTTTTCTATGCAGTAACGAATAATGGGAAATTATTTCTCACGCAAAACCACCCCTTCTCCAACCCCTATCCAATTTTTATACATTTTTTTGGAATCTACGCACTCCATTTTCCTGTTACCTAAAAACCATATTTAGTTTCTTTACATCTCGAAAAGTCTCCCATTTGATTAAGGGTTAAAAATTGTTAAAATGGATCTGCCTTGCCCTACTCTATCAAGTCCTGAATACACAATGTGTTCTTATCGGGGCCCCTCTAGCTGGGTTAAAAAACTAGTGGCAATGCTTAGTCCGTAATGTACCTCACGAATTTATTGTCAAGATCCAAAGTACTTCATCAGTTTTAACAGAAATCAATCGGAAAAACCAAATCGCCTATCCTATCCTCTGTTGTTTCATGCTAGAAATACATTAAAATATGGATCGTTACTTCGCGCCATATACCTCAAGAATTTTTCACTATTGTCTAGTCTTATAGAAACTAATGGGGACATGCTTGCTTGGGGTGAAATACACAATAAGTTTTGTCCCAAATCTTCAAAATAGGAGGTTCACAAAAATAGAATACCTAAATATACTTATCAATTTGATTTTATTTTATAATTAGGCCTAAGACCCTGAATAACCTGCATACAAAATATCTTGTAGATCTTCATTCTTGTACACATGACATGATTAAAAGGTACGAAACGTGCAGTTTGGTCGGTGTGGAGCAAGTCCATACAGATCGAAAATCTTGCTCGCGCGCCAGCCTTTCATAATGGTCGCAAGCCTTGGTCGGTTGCTTTAGACACGGCTAATTACGTTGCACAATTTGTAAAATATCTGGCAGGGTAATAGAAAAAGGTGTTACATAATTATTAATATTGAATGTTGTACACTTGTTGTTTATATTCTACGTCATCTTGAAATTTTAAACACTTTCTACTGTATCTGCTAATCAGGTTTGATATTTTCAAAATTTTACACATCTTTAAAACATAAATAAGCTGGGAAAGGCTGCTCAACTTTAACAGTCTTTGTGGGCCACAAATAGTTCATAGTTTTATTACTTTCATCACACATTTCAAGTAAACATTTTGCTTAATAATTCTGGGTGGTTTCTAACTTGTTTGCATGTATCATGTATACTATTGTATACTTCTTTTGTGGGTCGCAGGCATGTGGTAGAGCAGCCTTAACATGTACTCATATTATGCATGTTATAAAATAGACATAGAAATCGATAGACTTCAATGCTTAGACTTCGATTTGTGTTTCTTGTCCTTCTTCTTTTCCAATTTCTCCAGTTTCCTAAAACAAAAATGAATAACTTATAATTTTATAATAAAACATTGAATTTCTAGTTTCATGTTTCTCAAAGAATATTATCAGATTTGTGGAAAAAGAATATTGCTTCTCTAATATATGCACGAAATGAATGTCCATCGACGTCACATTTCGTTCGACGGTGGTGACGCGTTATGTAAATTTGAATTTCCGTAGGTAATTTACTTTCACTTTTTATTTAATATTTTTGGGGTTAAATAAAATAATAAATAGCCAAAAAAACCTTTTTAGTATAATGTAAAGACATTAATGAATCTATAAAAAAATATTTAAGACTAATTTAAATTTTATACATTATTGTGTAAATGCATTCAGAGTCTGGCTTGAAGAGACAGAATGCAAAATTCATTTAAATATATACTTGTTGAAAATACTTACTTTAAAAGTTTTTTCTTCTGTTTTTTTGTCAGCTGACTGATAAGATCCATTTCAGTCAGACTTGATGAGTCATTATCTTCAATCTTGGTAGCTGTAAGTGGCATTGCCCCAGGTTTCATAACCAAGCCTGTGTCGCGCATTTGTTGCATGAGTGTTGGGACATCAGGCTTAGCTTCCTCTTCTTCGGGAGCTGATGTGGAGGCCTGTAGAGCTCTGGCCTCACTCATGGAGAGGGAGTACATGGAACATTCCTTGTCTGTAATATTAAATTAAACCTAATTAGAAATGCACCCTAACCTAAATATTCGGGGAAAATCAAGAATTATATTTTACACAGCTTTACTTATAAATTTTAGTGGTTTATGGGATTTTTGAAGTTTTTTTTTCAAAATACTAATATTGTCTCTTCTCATTGACTTCGCAATAATTTGCAATGTGGCAAGCGTCCATAGACTACAGGCATACAGTAAATACCATCAGGTAGATTGTGTTTGCCACTGTATGTTTATTTAGGTAAACAATTAACCTCCTGTTTGGTAGTAAAAATTATATTTGTACAACAAACCTGTATTTATGTGACCCCATTTATGACATTTTATACATCGCACATTTCGTACAAGTATACCAAATGGCTGATCTCTGATCTCGTTGTCGCCTTTGCAGTAGCTCTCTCTTGGTGCATTATATTTTCTTTGCCATTCAAATTTATATTCTGGCTCATTGTCCTCTCGCTCACGTTCCTTCTTGACACCGGGAGGAGGCTCATACATAAAGTTCAAGCTCAACTTGTCTTTACTATCTTTGCTTAGCAAAGCTCTGTAACAAAAAACAATGATAATTTAAAATTATTCTTTGAATTTGTTTTTGTTGACACAATTTTTTACAACAGCCAAAAACATTGGGCTAGGCTGGCTAACTGGCTCAAATAAATAAGAAATAAAATAATGATTTAGCATAAAATTTTTATTTATTTTTTATTTATTTATTTATTTATTTATTTTCATCTCACACACAGTCGTATTACAAAAAAGTAATTTCTACGCTAAATAGGAAAATAAAATAAAATTAGAATTTGGTGTGTGTGAGAAGCTGGAGCCTGAAATAGGTTTCTAAAGAAGCCTGTAGTACAGGTCTCCAGGCTCCCAACCCACGGATGAAGCCAAACAAAAATATGTAGATGCAGTGTAACAAAAGAAAACTTAAATATAAGATAACAGGCACATGATGCAACTGCTGCAAGCCAGTTTCCTATTGAATTAAGTAAGACTAAACTATAACTAAACTATAAACAAAACAAGAGGAATAAAGATATTGCAAAGATAGTGGGACTCAGCGATTAAACATGTGTTTAGTGTGTGTGTGTGTAAGAGTGCCTGCATGCATGTGCGTGCGTGCATCTGGATGTGTGCGGTATGAGTGACATATGCCATATTACCTGGACAGAAGTAATTCGGTTTGTTCATAATTTAAAGAATATAACCATGTTTTAACCATTCGCTTACAGTTGAATCTATTACTGGAGTAGATGTCCAGTGAGCTGTTAGTTTTATTATATAGGTAGCCACCCAGATAGCAAAAGTAATTTCTGGTAAAAGATTTATTGGTCTTGTATGTGTCGCAGACTTTTTGCTTACGTCTCCTTTGGGAAGCATCTTGTGGTCTATATACTATCTCTGAGTGTTGTTAAAGCACTAGTCAGAGAATAAATAATTGCCGAACCGATAAAACCTTCCAGTGTTGGTATAAAAGTTCGGTTGAGTAAGTGAAGGGAAGAAAACGAGCTACCTTCAAAATAGCCCTCTGTGCTACTTCGACTTTTTTGACGGTCGTTTTGTGTACACCTCCCCAAGATGTGATACAATATGAGATCAGACTCTCCACAATAGCGTAGTAGACCTTTCTGAGAGAATTAAGGTCCATCACATGTCTGAGATGTTTGAAAATGTATATAAGTTTACGAATTCTTGTTGTCAGTAGGTCAATGTGGTTTTTAAATGATAAATGTTCATCTATAATTACACCGAGATATCTAATGGAGGCCACTAATTCAATACTACGGCAAGAACAAGGATTCATAACGTTTAAGCAGGTGTGTGAGATGAGGGGTTTTATATGTGGTCTGTTTAAGGATTGGTTACGCATCGAAAAAATCATAAATTTTGTTTTGTCTGAATTTAATGTTAATTTGTTTATTTGTAGCCACTTGCAAATTTTATTAAAACCCATTTGAGCAGCATCCTGAGCAGCTTCTAGGGAATTCGCTGAAAAAAGAAGACACGTATCATCGGCATAGGAGATAATGCGTCCCTTACTGAGCTGCAACGATGAGAGGTCGTTTATATAGACCAGAAAAAGGGTGGGACCAAGTATGCTGCCCTGCGGCACTCCGTAATTGATTTGGGACTTTCTGCTAATATATTCACCGATTCTAGTGCTTTGTGTTCTCTCAGAAAGGTAGTCCCTAAGGAGAGCCAGTTGGATTCCTCTAATCCCATATGACTCCAGCTTATTAAGTAGGATTGGAAAAGAGATTGTATCAAAAGCCTTGGCTAGATCGATGAAGATGCCAATGACTTTGTTAGCTTTATCAAGATTACCCACAATATAATTTGTCAACTCGCTAACTGCACCGTCAGTAGATTTATTTAATCTAAAACCAAATAGGTTTTGTGACAATATATTTTTCTTTTCAAGGTAGTTAATGAGCCGATTGTTAATAATTTTCTCAAAAATTTTTGACAAAGCCGGGAGGATAGATATAGGGCGATAATTACCAATACTACCTGTATCACCGGATTTATGTATGGGATGGACAATGGAATGTTTAAACACTCGAGGAAAAATACCGTTATTTAGACCGAGGTTAAAGACGTGCGTCAGTGGAGAGACCAGAAATTTTCTAAATAGTTTGATGAAGTGATTAGGAATGTTGTCCCAGCCAACTGAACACTTGTTTTTAAGGCCCCTGATAAGTGTTTCCACCTCAATCTCATCCGTGTTATCCATCACAAACGAGGATGCCACACTAGGAATAAGATTCATAAAATCAGGGTCTGTTATTTGATGTGCATGTGAAAATTTTTCAGCTAGTTCACTACCAACATTCGCAAAGTAATCGTTCGCAAGATTTACAGCGTCACATGGTGTGGTGGAGGTAGATAATAGTTCAGTTGGTTTAGATTTAATTTTCTTTGTATTTGTTATGTCCTTTATCGCTTCCCATAATTTTCTGTTGTCTTTGCCTGCATTATCAATTTTTTCCCTATTATATCTGATTTTAGCTTTTTTGATTAATGAATTACAAAAATTTCTATACCGAATGAACGTAATTTTATTGACTTCGTTTTCGGGTGATGATTTATATTTTTTGTAAAGTTGATCTCTATTTTTAATACATCTTAATATTCCTTTAGTTATCCATGGTTTGAAAATTCTATTTCGATTAGAAGTTTTGTACTTGACAGTGTTTGAATCAATTAGATGTTGTAAAAAAGAAATTAGGCTATCAGCGGCTTCGTTTGGGTCAACGCTGTTGTATATAAAGTCAAAATTTGTGATTTCTAGCTGTATTTTGATAGTATCAAAATCTATTTTATTATGTATGTTGTCGGGCATTGGTTTGGGACATTTAGTTTCTATGCAAGTAATTACAGCTTGATGGTCAGTAACACTAGAGTTCAGTACTATTGTTGTAGCTTTTGTATTGGAACGTAACATAACATGGTCCAGACAGGCGTCAATTCTTGTTGGCATGTCATGTGCTGGTAGAAGTCCGTGAAAAGCATTTAGGTTAAGATATTCTGAAGCTCTGTTATCACTCGTGTTGTTTTTGATATCTATGTTGATGTCACCCATTACTGCAAGGTTTCTAGAAGAAGATAGTGATGAAAGGACATTATTCAGAGATTGTATAAAAAGGCTTGTATTGTTGAAGCTTGGTGGTCGATATATAGAAACAATAGCAATACTGGGATGTTTAATTAACAAAATTAATGATAATATAGATTCAGGAGTCATATTATAAAGGTTACATACTTATTTTCATGCAATTCCTGCTCTTTTTCATATTGCACTCGCAATTCCTCTTGCTTTTTTTTGTATGCTTCAGTTTTCTGTTCTGCCATCCATACCTGAAAGATTATTTCAATAATTATTGTCCTAAACAATTTTGAGTTTTAACATACGTTTTTACATACATACACATACATACATTTCTATAGTATGTAACAAACATCAATCTAACAACAGATGCATCACATGTATCTGTTGTCTACAATATTATGTATTATAAACATAATCCCATCGTCTAGCTAGTCCATTATGAAACCATACATTCATATTTTCTACCTATATTTTAAACCAAGGCTTCTTATAGCCATAATATCAGCATTACGCGTAGTGGTATGATATGACCCTAATGTAAATTAATTTAATAAACAGGCTTTCGTGTGATTCTTAAAGTTACAAGCCTGCTTAGATGTAGCTTAGATGTAAAATCTGTATAAATCTCTTGTGGTATCAGTCTGATATGAAAATTCCTGAAAAATTCTATCTGCTTGCTTCAAAGGAAAAACTTACTCGTTTCAAATTATCACGGGATGCAGGATGAAAGAATTTCTTACACATGTAATTATTGAATCCCTTCCCCATGTTTCTTTCTGTGGAGTAACAAAATTCACAATAATTAACACAACACAAACACCAAAATTTCTATTTTTCTTTCCTTATAAATTGTAAATGTTATGTGAATTATATTGACATTATTGACAAAGGAAGGAACGAATGTTGAACGAATGATTAATGAATGATGATCGATTCGATGACGTTTGACAAAGATACCAACCAAACAAAATAATTAGTGTTGTGTTGTGCCAATGGTGTTATTCTGAATCATGAAAGCTCGAAGCACGAAAACAAGAAGGAGGATGTGAGGATGGCAACCCCACAAACCCCACCTTTTTTTTCTTTGCTGTATGGATGTCGTTATCATTGCTTTATTGCATTGCTAATAAAAAATAATTGTATGTACATGTCATGTCAGTCATGTCAAGAGGAGTGGTGGTGCAGTGATGTGATGTGTGGTGTGATACATACTTTTATTTGTAAAAAGCAACAAGTTTTTGCGTTTCACTCTACAATATCTTTAGTTCTTTCTATCAAGACATCAAAGTGCATAGTAATAGCGCTTGAAAACCAACTAAAAGGTTGAAAATGAACTTGCAATGAAGTTAAAAGGACAATTTTAGCTCTACGACTTTCTAGAGTCTAATCTTAAAAGTGAGCTTGATTGATATAAATTTCAGCGTTAGTGAAGACCCGTGGTGTGTTGCATATGAGATAACTGTTTGATCTGTTGTAGTGATAATCTATTTTATGTATCAAATTGTTGTAAAGGACAATAAAGTAAAGCTGCCTTGCACATCAGTATATAAACAAGGCTGTTGTACTGCGCTATACAGGCTACAACGCGAGAGTGGTTAATCCGGATCCACAATCCACATTTATTGTCATCATTGTGTTGCTTTATGTTTAACACATTCATACTGTTTTATCATGTGAAGTATTTTTAGAATCCAACTGACTGGTATTGGGGTTTGATGTCTTTGTACAATTGAGCTTGTGTGTGTAGTGTTGGATATTCAGTGATTTTGTTAATTAAACTTTACAAAATTGTGATGAATCATGAGTGTATGAAAAATATCCTCAAATATTTCAAGAAGGACATTTTTAAATTTATGGTAAGTTTTATTTAGCACTATTTTTTTAACTAAATATTTTGTGATGGAGATAATCTATAAGTAACTGGCATATTATGAATAACACACTTGATTAGAGAAAATGAGTATTTTACTTCTCCATAATATAAATACAAAGTTTGGGTCACACAGTCGCTTTAGGGGCTTTGTGATCAATGTATGTGTTCATAGAATCTCATATGGCATACTAATTCAATGATACTATTATTATAACAAACACATATACATATACATAGATAAACATCCAAGACCCAAGTCAATCAGAAAAAGTTCGTTTTTCAACATGATTCGAAACCTGGACCTCCTGAGTGGCGGTCGGGTGGTAACCATTAAGCAACAGAGGTTGTCTTGAATTATTTGATGGAATTAGTAATTTTTGCAAGCTTGGGTGTTTCAAAGTTTATAATTTTTATTCAAATAGACTTATTACAAGCTCTTTCGAGTGTCACAAGTTTGGATGGCAGATTTTTAAGCATTTAAGTAATTTTTTTTGAGGTTTTAGCTATGTTTGACTATGTCAGACTCATAGCGAAGTTCGCTGGACAAACTACTCCATGTCCCTCATTGCAAGTGACACAAAGATGCATATTTTTTTTGCATCATCCCAAATAGGGTTACTTTGTTAATGTTTATGTGTATATTTTGTTAATGTTCCCACCACCCAGCCTCATTTCTGGAAACAATCTGTTCCTCAGCACGTCATGTCGGTCACACTTCACTAACAAATGTGTTACATCCTCCACAACTCTACATTTATCACATTTTTCTAATGTTTTCATGCTCATTCGATTATAAAATTTGTTTAGCGGAATGTGTCCTGACCGTACGCTGAATGCAGATACCAAAATCTCCCTAGAGAGATTGACACAGTTAAACCATAGTGCATGGTACCATAAATGGAATGGATCCATTGTAAAGGTGTGATACCAAACGCCTTTTGCTACAGAACATCTATTGTAGTACTCCTTCCACGCCATGCTACATGGAGTATGTCTTTATTTAGTATAAGAAGCCTTAGTGTCAAACTCTGTTGTATGCGTGGGCATCATCAAAAAATTCTGTGGAGCAATATTTTAAAAACATATGCATCCACATCCACAAATGCATTATGCATGAATGAAAGAGTAGGCTTTCGACTTAGAGTACTCTATTTGAGGTTTAATATAAAGGCAAAATTATCAATAAAGTTGCTAACTTTCCTACTCCAGTAATTGTTAGTACAAATCTGCCGTCGGAACTGGTGGTAATAGTGATTTGATTACAATAGGGAAGTAAGAGTTCTTCCCTGTTGTAATCAAATCACTTTTAGTGGGCAGAGTCCCACTAAACCGTACATACAATTTTTTTTGTTGATAAATCACACAGATTGAGCTAGCCCCTATAGTCCACCAAATGAAGGAATCTCAGGAGAGAAAATTCGTGTAGTAGCGAATTTTGGCATATTTGTAGGAAATGGTGATGGAGCGACGGAGGGAGCCCGGGGTTTAAAGGTCCCGTGTTTTAGTTTTTCGTAAAAATCTCGTAAATGGTTAGCCCATATGAAAATGACCGTCTATACTTAAATAATATTATAAGTTTTTTTTTCTATGTCCATTTCCATCCCTCTATATTGATCACAGCTAAAAATGTATAGAATCTTTTTGTAGAGAATTTTATGTACATTATTTAGTAGAAGATAATTTTTTCATAATTATGGTCAACTAGTGAAACCCGCGCAACTTCGTTTGCGTGTATTTATTTATGCACAGAAGCGCCATCTATAGTCGCGTGCAACCAAATCGACTCAACCCCTTTTTTTTTTTTTTTACGTCAGAAAAATGCTTTGTGGCAGCCCCACCGCCCGGGGAGCACGCGGTGGGGACTGTGGAACTTACCACTAAAAAACTGACGGGATGCCTCTTGCCCTGTGTGGCGGGGCCACGGGAAACTGGGATACAACCGCGACCCCGCCAGGGCCGTCCGGCCAAGGTACCAGCCGGACCCGCTCGCCCCAGATACGCTCCGTCAGCAGTACACCGCATCCAGGTGCACTGCCGACACCGAGGACCATCGCTCCCTCAAGACGACGGGCCTTCCCCGGCCCGCCGTCTCGGCTGGGCTATGGTCCCCGTCCACTCGGCGATCGCACCCACTGTGCCGACCGCCAGCCAACGGCCACACCACACTTATTCAGCGTGGCGCGGCCGTCAGCTCCGCTCGTGATTTTTATAGAGGTTGTCTTCCTCGCGGCCCGGGCGGTTAAGCCAAGGCCCCCGGCCCGTGGGTGGAGGACCCACGGGTTACGGTATGCGCCGCACGCCGGCTGGTAAGGCCGGCGCCCACTAGGGCGTCCGCGTCAACCCGCGAGCCGAGCGCAGGGAGTGGACACACCCGTCCGCCTGCAACCCGCACCCGGCGAAACGCAGGGACCGGACCCCGCTCGTCCCCCTCAACCCGCGGCTCGCCGCAACTCGAGCGCAGGGAGGGGACCCACGTGTCGGGACTTCAGCCGCCGGCAAGGACGCGCCGGCGTTGCCCGGGGTGGACCACGTGGAGGTATCCCGACAACCACCCCATCGACTCAACCCCTAACGGTTACGCCACTTACATGTATACATTTATTTGTACTAAAAATAAATAGGATATAAAAAAATATATGTCATTGATATTGTTAGCTTGAAATATCAGCTTTAATAATATTTCATTATCATCGATATTTTTTTATTTTTTTTTAAAATTAATGATGGCTGAACATAAATGTAGGAACAATGCGAATTTGGGCAAAGGTGTCGTGTTCAGGAATTTTACATATAATAAATAAATAAAAATAATTACTGCTTGCAGTCGGGTTTTCATCGACCTTATATATATAATTATATATATATATATATATATCTATATATATATATATATATATATATAGATATATATATATATTCTTAATTAGATATTTTTTTATGTTGTCTTGGGAATACTGTGGCAAAAGGGGACAGAATTTCTGCTCATCAATTACGTTAGTATTGTTAGTAAATTACAAAAAAAAGAAGAACGATTATTTTAAACCTAAAACTAACTCAACCCAGTGTCTCTGGAAATAAATGCGTAAATTCGAAGTGGTCTCCATTGGCCGCAATACAGCCCTTTAAACGTTGAGGCCAGTTATCAATAGAAACAAGCACTCTTTCCATGGGAAAATTGTTCACTGCCAATCGTATGGATTATTTTAGGGACTCCAAATTATCATGACGTTTAGAGCAAGCCGTACTCTCTAAAACGCACCATAAATTATAATCCAGCGGATTAGGATCGGGACTAGACGACGGCCAGTCTTCAGCTCTGATGAAGTCGGAAACGTTCGATTCCAACCAAGACTGCGTGGACCGAGCTTTGAGACACGGCGCCGAGTCTTGCTGGAAGGACCATTCTTGGTTATTGAACATGGTGTTGTTAAGGGGCTTAATTACCTTCTCAAGAATGGTATCTTGATACACTTGCGCCGATGTTTTGATACCTTTTTCACAAAAGTATGGCTCAGTCACTCTTTTATAGCTAACACCCTACCAAACCATCACTGAAGTCGGGTAATGACCATGTTGCACTCTGTCGACTAATTGGGAAGCTTCCTTAGAGCTTTAACCATAAATACGGTCATTTTGTTTGTTAAAATGTTGCTCAATTGTAAAAAAAATCTTATCCGTAAATAAAAAGTTTCTGTGACCTCCCTTTGCGTACCGCTTCAGTAGTTTTTTGGATTTTACCACCCTATTCTTTTTTAAATTATCAGTTAAGAAATGACCAGTACGTCTCTTAGAGGCTGCAAGTCCTAAGTCATCTTTTAAAATACGCGACATGGTTCTAGATGCTATCTTCACCTCCCGATATAAAATCTTTTGCTTTCGGACAGAATTTCTTCGAATTCTTTCCCTTACTGCTTTGACCACCTTTTTCGTACGAACACTACGTGGATGGCCAGATCTTTTTCTGTCACTAACAGAGAAGCTCTCATTGAAATGAAATGAAATGAAATGAAATGAAATGAAATCGTTTATTTCAGAAATTAGACCTTCACAGGCACTTTTTCTTGTCATTTACAATTTGTATATTTGTATAAAGAGAATATACTACGTTATATACTACCACCATTTCGGACACAAGCAAAATGGCCACCGGTAAAAGAAATGGCGAAAGAAACCCGGTTACGGCCTTTTTTGTCATTTAGCAATTTTTTTTTTCCTTTCACTCTTTTGTTACAATGTATAAGTACATTTATAAGAATAAATAAAATACAGATCCAGGTACATACAGAAATCAAGCTAAAAACGCGGGATGTCGATCCAAATAGCGCTATGGTCAAATCCTAAATATGTCGAATATGTAGATGTTAATAAAGCGAGCAGACCAGTCCCCCAAGATGACAACCACAACTGAGAGTCGGCCCGCCAGCCTCCATCACTGAGCTCACCATCAACAATATTATGAACAATATTGGAGGGAACACAGCGACCCGACTCCCGATGCGACCGTAATCCCGGAAAAGCCCATTCACAAAAACAACCCCGTCAAAAAGAATTAAAAGTAGTATAATGAAAATGCAGCACTATTTAGATGACACCACGACGTGTGTCCATTGATATTATGAGAAAAAATATGATAACGAACATTTATTATGGAGTTTATCGAACATTGACTGGCTTTTAATGACAAGTTTGAGCATTTCATTTTCGCATAGGGGCCATGGAGACTTTTCATTTAAATACTCATTAATAGTGTAATAGGCTTTACTGATTAGGAATTTTTTAACATTTAATTTGAAGCTATCATTGGAGAGGTTTTTAATGTAATCGGGAATTTTATTATATATTGTACCTATGAATAGCCCGGTACACAAACATTTTACGAATACCAAGCGTATGGAGAGTTTTAAAAATTGCACTTGGCTCCATACCTACTTTGTGTAATGCAATCACAGCGATTCGGTTCTCTTTATCACCCCACTCCATTTTAATATCGCAAAATATTGTACAATGTCAATACATTGTACAATATTTTACAATATTTTGTCTTTTCTTATTTTGGCGCCAATGCGCCAAAATAAGAAAAGACAATGAAAAATCATATAAAAATGACAGATTCCAAATTCAAATGTAATATTTTGTTATTTTTAGTTGTAACAGTATTTATGGCCAGACTAAGTATATATATATGTGCCGTTAGGGGTTGAGTCGATTTGGTTACACGCGAGTGTATATCAGTATTTTGATCAAATCCTACAGAAATCGCGTACTTTTCGGGATAAAAAGTAATATGTACGGACGGTTCAGTGGGCAGAGTCCTTTAGCACTTGATCTTTTATAATGATACTAATACAAGTTACAATCACAATTTACAATCATTTCATTTTATAAATTATTATTTTGTATTGCAAAATAACGTGTATATTATATCGTGTAGGTTTCTTGAGAGTGTTGTAAACGTTTGTTAGTGCAGCGCGGGCGATGGTTTGGTCGATTTTTATTATCTTGTGATGGTGGGTGCGGTCGGGCGCGGCTATCCAAACATCGTACGACGAGATCGATACCATCACGGGCAATTCCGCTTGCCGTACGTTTAACATTATATCAGAAACGAAAACAGCATTACATATTTCCCCCATTTGTTTAGGTACGTAGGTTCAAAAAATTGGCTATATGAAAGATAGTTTCGGTACTTACAATAGTTACACATTCTATACATGGTAAATTCAGTCATGGGTGGGCTTCAGAATGTAGAATACACAAAGCAAAATGTGGTCTGTGTAAAAAACATTTGTCATATCAGCGTACTGGGAATACAAAACAGTAATCGTACTCGGAAATAAAATATAACATGTTAACATAAAAGAAAAAAAGAACTGCCAAGCCAAGAAGTTGAGTTGACGACATATTTCTCTTTTTCGGCCAAAAACAGAGCATCGATACCGTACCAGACAATTACCAAGGTAGAGACAGACCACAGAAAGAGACCTGTTACTATGTAACGGTTCCTTCACACTTGCCCTTGTCCTGCAGGTATGATGAACATATGCGCAGCGTAGACGTTTCGAGTTCGAGTTGTCGGGGATTTTCGTACGCTGCGCCAGCTAGGCACATGCGCCGCGTACGTGCAGCATAGTTATATTATGCCTCCGTATAGACGTCATGATGACATCGCGATGATCGCTTACGTTCGTTGTACGCCCTATGTTAGACCAATGTGAGTGTGAAGGGGCTCTCATGTTGTGTAGCCGAGACGATGACAATTGATGTTGACGGCGTTTTTATTGACCAAATACAAAGATTCTGAATTTCTGAACAAATATTTTCAGGGGCTCTACAAATATTTGTGATGAAGTAGATGACCTGTCTAGTCACTTGAAAACCGAGGTCATCTTTGTTTGTCATACCCGTGTACGTAATCACCGAATGGATAGGGAGTAAGAATTATCTCATGTAGCGAGACAGCCGGGTTATTTGCTCCATGGAGACAGCATTGCGGTTTATATGGAAAATCATGAAGCCTGAAGGTGGTGATATGCAGTTACGTAAACCAAATATCGGTTGAAAGAATTTACTTCTCATTATACAAATAAGTCACTTACATGAGATTACAATAATTAGAATTAGAATATCCCATTAGAAATTATAGTTTGCAGAATTGAGGTACTCGCAGAGTTTGAATATGATTATTTCATGACCTAACCCTGGGCAGCCACGCAGCCAGCCACCAAACCCAGAAGGATGACGTGTTGCGCGAACTTTTCTTTTGTGATACAATTACTGGTCATACTTATGGGAATATCGAAAATGGCTATTACTGGTAGTAATATACATTTTCGTCATCATAACGCATAAGAAGGGGAGAGTAACGGGATTGTCAGGGTAAAACCCCAAGTGTAAGCTGTTATTTATTATAAACCCCAATCGTCTTATACTGACCAAAGCTGACCGTTCTCATTCAACCTCCTGCGTACTTATTCGGTGTGCTATTAATAACTTGGTAAATATGTAACCAAACTCGAGGTTACAAATATTAACTTGAATATGTATTAACAATACTCATGGTATATTTATAAATGTAGGTAGGTATTTATCGTGGGATAAGTTTATATCGGTAACAGGAACATGTGTTTACATTATTATGTAATCCAATCAGAAACAAGAATATTTAGAATCCAGTGAGTTAAGTGAGCTTAATGTTGTTAGCAATATCATAAAATAATACGCTATTGTTTCCATTTTATTTTGCATAAACTAGCTGTTTTCCGTGATTCCACAAGCCTTTGATTTTGCTCGGCTTCTAAGCTAAAGTGTGACGTTCAGCCCATAATCTTCCTTAATAATTGGATTACCAAAAGCAAATTTTTCTTTCATAATAATTCATCTTTGAGGTAATCTGTTGTATTTTATTGGTATGTTGTTGTATTCTGTTGTATGTATGTGGTAGCGCATAAATAAATATCCCATCAAAAACATTAATAATGAAGGAATACGCGATTACAAAGTTATTTTTGCGGTTCGCTAACAAACTTGACATGGGACGACGTTTAGGGAACTGACTTTACCAATAAAGGCTGAAATTTAAAAAATGGGTCTGAAATTTCGGGATTTTAGATTTTTCCTGTGCTTTAGGGACTTAACACTAATTGAATCCAAAATTTTAGGTTTGTAATAGTTTGTATGTCTGCTAGGAAGTACCTTAGAATTTTGATGATCGTTGATTGTACGTGTTGAAATGATAATGACGATGATACGTGTTGAAATTACAGAACTTTGTCTGCGGATAGCTCGTAAACTATACACAAGAACAATACGTAATTTGGGAATATGGTTAGGTGTAGTACATTCTCCTTACCACTCAAATTTCAGCCCTCTAGTTTTACTCAGAACAAAGTTAAAAGGAGGGTCAAAAATGACCTGAAACGCTTCATGTAAAGGATGGTTCCTGCTTGTGCTCGACTCTAGAGGGAGCACTGCTAAATATGAAAGTGAGCATTATAAAAGATTCGTTTCAATCTATTTTTGTTGTTCTCAACTCCGTCCGACGTAAAGGTAATATTAACAAAATGTATCATAAAACATTATTTGTATTACTAATAGTTAATTGTACAGTGAGCAACGTTTAGTTTAGTACAGTCAGCAAAAAAGATCTGAACAATTGACAGTAGCTGTCTATAAGTATTAGAAATTGGGTTTGAAATGTTACTAGTGTTTATTTATTTTTGCTGCTGACCGTACGATGTGATTAAGGAAAAGAGGACAAGCTGTAATGCTAATTAATGCAAAAGTAACATTACCTACTTAAGTTATGGATCAACGATTTCATTTAGACATTATGGCGACTGAATTCAACCATATCTGCTGAAGTTGCAGGGCATATAAATGTTTGCGATTGCGCGAAATATGATCATAATCACATTACCTTTTTATTAGGTTCTAAAAATAACTCGAGAGAGCGTTATCGCTGACGTTATCTCAAGGCGAGATCACGCCGCCGCCGGCGCATGCGTCGTTGTGGCTGCTCGTGTCGACTCTGAGCCGAACCCGCTCTGATGAACGCACCTCATCCAATTAGTGCTCGTCTATTGTGTCTGCAGGGGCCGAATTATCTTAAATGTCAATGCAATTCTTCTCAAAAGGTTAAGCAATCTCAATCTTTTCTCATTGGTCAGTTGTTTTTGTAGCAGTTTTATCCTTCGTATTTTTTATGAACTCCTCTGGAGATCTGGAGACCCAGATTACCTTAATGGCTGTAATGTACACTGTAAGTAATGTGTACTTATATAAAAATATTGTTGTTTTCAATTGACTTGAAAAAGAATCGGCCACTTTCGACCCAGAAATCTTATTGTTTTAGTTTCCATGTGGGATCTTTGAAAAATAGCGTGAATGCTTCCTTATAACATTCCTTCCATAGAGCTCAGTAAAGCTATCTGCCAGCGAAAGTTTCGTCAAAATTTATCTACAGACAATATTAAAATTGCAGGCGTTTTCATTTATTTAAATTGAATCAGGACATTTGAAGCACCAATTTTACGCTACTTATTACATACTAATTTAAACCAAAAACCAGTAGAATGTAAAATTTAAAATAGGGATTATAGGAAGTAGAATTGGAAAATTAAGATAGGATTAGGGGAGATAGTTCTCAATGCGTTTCTCAGAGGTATGTTGTCAAAACAGCAGCACGTCAATTGGACTAATAGGCGGACGGCTAGCCAATTACTTAGTTGACAGCATGGAAGCAATTCCTACATTTGAAGGCGGAAAGCGCGCTGCAGGAAGACTTCCTTTTATTTAGCTTCAGAAATAGACGGATTAATAGTCGACACTACTCGACACTCCCCGCCGCGAGCCAATTGATCATATTTTATTGGGATAGCGATGCTCAATTGTAAGATATACATGTTTGAGCGCGCACCCAAATCAACGCAACTCAAAATCGAAGCGTGTTATTTTACGAAACTACTGAGCCACGAACATGAGCGTGCGCCGGCGAAGACAAATGATTTTGATACTTTTATGATAAGACTTCACTATTTAATATAATAGTAGACTCGAAGTTCATGTGATTTTAGCTACAGACCTATTTCTATGTAGAACATAAGTATTGTTATTATGTAATTAAAAATTTTTTTCGGCATTCTTCATGTCTCGTTTGGAAATAAATACAAATAATGTATCTTTACTCGTGTATTAATACCTATGGATTATGGAGAAGTATAACAATAAAGTACTCGTAATAGATATAGGTACATATAAATAATCTCATCTATAATTAATCCCATTAATCTCGAAAACTGCAATTTTTAGGTTTTACTTACGTATTTCGCAAAATATTTGCAAAACTATTTGCCCTATGAAGAAAGGTCACTAAATATTCTGTAGTACATTTATTTAGCTTTTATTTGAACTCAAAACGAAGTCTGTGAGATCTAATAGTTTACTTACAATCTCAAATAAACAAAATGAAGGTATAATGGGTAATATAGGCAAAAGACTCAATGTATACAGACTCAATGTATATTAGAAATTAGACCGGAATGTCATATGGAGTGATGGGGGAGATTATTTACAACATTATTGACGCAAATAGTGTAATGCAAAAGTGAACCATTTTCAAGAAATTTTAAAATATAAAATATTTTTGAATAATTACCTCAATCATTCATTCAAAATTTTATTTAAAAAAACCTTGTAATTCGATTTTTTTTGCCATATTTGGAGAGTTATGATATTGGTCTGTAATGCACAGTACAAAATCGTGTTATTTTTTAACCATACGGAAATAAAAGCAAAAATTTTAGAAAACAAATTTTGATTTTGTGAAATTTTCAACAAAAATTCAATTAAAATATTTAAAAAGGCCTTGCTAATTTCGTAAATACTTAATTTGAGTAAGATCTACAATTGTTTTCTATCCAAAAAAGGAAAAATAATTGCTCTAAGTTACTCCATTGCAGAAAAAAGCCATAATTAAATAAAACCATCAGCAGGTAGCAGTTTCTGAAAAAATTGCGAAATTTTAGAAATTTTTGCTCTAGGACTAAAACTATGCATTTTTCACAATGTTTTCTACATCTATATGTATTAAATTACATACATTACCTACAATGTGAGACCAATCGCAGCTCTATTGATACCATAGGAGCCAAGCTGTGGCTTTTCATATATGACCTAATTTTACCAAACATTGAAATTTTCAAGTTTTACGTACTTCGCGAAATATTGGAAAAAACCACGTAACCTACGAAGAACCGTCACTAAAAAAACTTTGTAGTAGATTTAACTAGCTTTTATTAGACCTCATAGCCAAGTTTGTGAGACTAGCGGTTCACCCACAATCTCAAAAAGACGAAAAGATGAACAAATGGGTTATAAAGAGAAATGATTCTTTGGTTGGGATTGGGATTCAATTCCATCACCAGGATGGTTTTCATTTTGAAGAAGATGAAAAAGTACGGGCTCTTGTTTTTCTTCCTCTTCGTGTCCTCCTTCATCATACGGACTGAAACATATGAAACAGCAATTTTTTTTACGATTTCGCAATAATCGACCTCCTTAGTAGAACTTGTCATATATTATAATTTATAACCATTATATTAATTATAGGTACCACCAGCCTTTTAGGCCTTGCTTTATTTAAATTTTCAACATTTCGTCTTTTTCTTTTTTTCGATAAAAACTGCTTTTTTTGTTCCCCATACTCTGAAACATATTATATTGTTGTCACTAAAAAAGTAAATAGTTCGTCGTCATTATCAACAAAAAGTCATATTTTACTTACCAAAGTATCTAGATTGTCGGTCGCGCTACACGGTTTGCACTGCGTATGGGCACAAAGGTTACGTGCGGTCAGGTCCTGCGCCGGAGCGACGTGACCACTCTCCGCAGAGCCGGCGGCTCGACTGAGTCGTAACAAAAGACGCGCGCGGTTTTATAGTGGTTTTATGGGTATATTCAAAAATTGGTAGAAAAATAATGGTAAACATTTTACATAAATTTTGGCGCCTAGATTTTAGGGAATACGTTTATCTCTTAGATGATGATAATATTGACACAAAATAACTAAGATTTAATGGTGAAAACAAACATAACAACGACTTGACTTTCTTCGTAATTTCACTTAGTTTGGATGTTAATATCTTATTTATGTAACAAAAAATTACAAAAATGTTCTACTAACTATATGCTTAAGTATATTTGCCGTTAGATTTTATAATTTATTTCTTACAATTGGCAGCATTACGGGGATATTTTGACATCCGAAGTTGGCACTGAACGTGAAATCGAGAAAACACTATTCGGTTATCACGATAGCATTCATAAATATTCCATTACATGACAAAATGTTTTCTACTAACTATTTAGGCAACAATATTGTCTAACATTTTGTGTAATTCATAAGTCTGTTAGAAAAGTTTTTTATAGATATTAAGAGCTTCGAAAAGTTCAGTTTTCGCTAAACTGAGCTAACGCCTGTGTGCGCCCTCTTAGTTAGTTACTATTTGTTATTAGTAATTTTATGTTTGAAAATTACTTGTAGCCAAATTCTGATGCAAGTAATTACAATATGTACTTGTAACAGGAACTCGTTTTAAATTGTTTATTGTAGTTAGAAACGATGTCAAATTACATTTTATTTATAGATCGGTAGCAACTCACACTAGTCATAACATAATTTATAAATTCCTAATGTTGAAACTATTATTGAATTTATTTGAAGGTATTCGCTAGGTTCGTTCAAACAATGATTTTTTCTTAATATTTTAATGAATCTGGTGATTTTGAAGAAACTCAGTTCTTTCCCCATTTCATTAAAATCGCCAGATTACGACATTTTAGGAACCAAATTACCTATTTGGAAAATATATTAAACAGTAGATGTTAAAGGACTAAATTAAATAAATCAGGAACCATAGGAACTGTGAATGTCGAGATGATGTCGACTAATCTTCAAGTAGTAGTAAGCACACGGCTTAGGTTTTAATAGTAACGTAACAAAAGATTTTGAGCTTTTCCATGCCTCAGACGGCACGATAATGTGTTGGGTTTCACCGTCGCGTCGCGTCGCGTCGATAGGACCAAGTGAGTGACTGTCAGGAGACCTGAAAACATTGAATTGATAAAAAAAATGCTACAAAGGTGGCAAACGAGCATACGGCCCGCCTGATGGTAAGCATCATCGTAGCCAATAGACGCAAGCTTGCAATACCGGGGGTATCACTCGCGCGTTGCCAACCAGCCCAACCCCCCAAGTGGAGCTCTGAAAACCTTACTCACCGTAGGAACACAACATGGCCGAGACCAATGCTATTTGGCTACGATCTTCTGTAAGGTGGAGGTTTTTCCCCAGACGGGCTGCTCCGATTTGAGCGGATTATCCGCTGTGCCCGCCCTACCTTTTTTTTTTTTTTCTAAAACGTTCCATAACCTGGTGATTAAGAATAATGTTAATGGTGTGCAGGTGAGGGCGCCGCGGTGAAGGCGACGGCATGTGGGGCGGCGCGCGGGTGCTCCTACTCGCGGCGCTGGGCCTACTGGCCGGGCCTTCGCATGCCACTAAGAAGTACAGCATCACCATCGGTTACCTGCCTTCCATAAAGGGCGAACTACGCGACAGGCAGGGGCTCGCTATCTCGGGGGCGTTGTCTATGGCCCTTGAGGAGGTAAGTCTGTTCTTGATTTTTCCTAATTTAACAAAGGTCGGAATGCCTTTGTTAAATTAGGAATTATCATGGTCTTAGCGCCGTCTGCACAGTAATTTTGTGCGCGGAAATAGGGGTAGTTTGCTGGCTGTTGACTTTAAGCCAGTTTTCTCTCAGACCCTACATTGGTCCTACATACTTACACTATGAAGATTTAAAAAGAGGTCTATTTAGTTTAGCTACTATCCCCACCTGATAGCATGTTATTTAAAGATGGCATGCTCATTTAGAGGTCGGTAACTACTTATTTCGGAGAAACAAATGAATTGAAACATAGGTAGTTTAATTATGATAATAAACTGTTATTTGATCAACACAAATTTCATATCTATTTCTACACTTCCGTAGTTAATTTTAGTATCAACACAACACTGAAAAGTTTGTATTTAATTTCACAAATTGTTCAACAATTTTCGTTTTGTACATTCACGCGGAAAATTAAAGCCAAAAACAATCCGTTTAAATGTTTTTTTACTGTTTTAAACGTGTTTGCAAGTATCTGTATGTCTGTTTAGCGACAACGCTTTTTCTAAATTATTGTTTAGTTTACATTGTTAATATATTATTTATTGTGAGACAACTAAATTTAAAAAAAGAGTTTGTTACATTTTCAAACATTTTTTTTATCGAGATTGCGTTATTTAAAAAAATTGAACCGGTTTTAGAAAATCTAGAGAAATGATAATCAAAAGAATGCATAATATAGCCGTAATTTGTATAACAATTTCATCACGTTTTCAGGTCAACAATAGCACACAGATACTTCCCGACGTGAAGTTGATGCTGACATGGAACGACACTAAGTTCGACACGATCACAGCGACCAGGTTGCTCACGGACATGAGTTGCTCGGGCGTGGTCGCCTTCTTCGGACCCGAGGGCCGATGCAACACGGAGGCTATCATCGCCCAGTCGAGGAATCTGCCTATGATCTCCTATGTGAGTTTCCATACGCCTAAAAATCCAGTTAGGGATAAAACACTTTGAATTAGTACTATTGATATGTCTTGAGTGTAATCAGGGTAAACATTGGGGATAATAAATTATTTTTTTAAATTAAATTCTACTTAAAAGTTCCAATCCCTCATTTTCTCGTTCTTTGACAATTGACAGTGGCAGCCATAATTTAATGTGTCATTAACTATAAAAGTGTGCTTGTAGAACTTACTAAAAGGACAAACAACTCATTGACGTTTCGGTTGAAAAACAATCGATGGTTAGGAATTGAGAATCAATTGAAATAATAGGAATAAGTAGGATAGGAATTGATTTTATTATTTTTTTGGTTTTAACATTACGTTACGTTACTACTTTTGAGATCAAAAACACCTTACCATTGTTAACGTCAAATCAAAACACCTGCTGTGTTTTTTATTTATTGCACAATCGAAATATGTATTTAGTTCGCCCAACCCCGAAGGAAAGAAATCATCTATAAATATTATATTTAATTGATTCAGTTTCTTCTATGCTCAAATTAAATTCCATATTGTTTATAATTATTTATGTGTTTGTGCGCTTGATGTTCTGTGTGATTCATATCGCCTGTTGGCAAGGTTCGGCCGGTGGAGAATAACATAATGTAGTAAATGTCACACGTTCGTTACGTTTATCCCAAATCGGGTTCAATACCCTTTTCCTTTTTTTTTTAGTTTTTTTTTCGAAGTTTCGTGCGCTCCAATAAGAATTTAATAAGGGCTATTAGGAAAAAGATATCTCTGAAAGCCATCACTTTTTAAATACTTGATAATTTGTTCTGTAAATGTGCCGGAAAATTGTTAAGAAATAGAAAATGATAAAAAATTTAAATGATACCTTCCACAGAAAAATGTTCAAATCCTAAATACAACAGGCAAACATAAAAATATTTATACGTTATGTAAATATCTTGCTGTGATCTGTTTTCACGCGGTGCGGAGCTGTAATACCACGTGTACAGTAATAATGGCTATAAATTTTGCTGGGCCCGCCTCGGTTTTGTAGTGCATTTGACGTATTCTCGGAGCCCCTATTGTTAGTATTGTTACGCAATTATTTATTCAAAAACATTCGGTTACATTGTTGTATGTACGGTAAACTTTCTTTATCTTTATAACATAGTTTCCTCGTAGTTGAATATTTTTGTATGTTCTATTAATGATGTCAATAATGAAAATCAGCTGTTGTTTTGCTAATTGAGAATTATGATATAAGAGACTGTATGTAGTCAGTATATAGGATGTCCGGAGAACCAAATCAAAATGTAAATGTGCAAAGGGCGCTTGTACTATTTTGTGTCATAGAGCGCAATTTAGGTAGAACTATTTTACTACTTTTGCCCTATAAGGGGCTTGGACGCGTCCTTTGGCCGGTCGTTTTTATCGAACGGGCCCAAGCCCAATCATCCTCGAGATACATCCTCTTTTCTCCGGTTTTCTCGTATGTCATTTTTATTTCAGTGCCTGTACGAAATATTATTTATATTACACGTGTTAACCAATATACTTTTTAAACGTTGGTTATTTTTATCCATTAAACTATTAGAGCATGCGTAGTAACCTTGATAATTTATTTTTAGTTATCAATTTATTATTGTAACATTGTAAATATATTAAAGATTACCTTGTGTTTTTATTTCAGAAATGCTCTGATTACCAAATATCAACACTTTCGAATTTTGCGAGACTGGAGCCGCCCGACACCCAAGTAAGTAACATTTATAGAGAAAATTTTTGTTCGTGTATTTGACGGTTCGTTCTGGGGACTGCTGAACCGAATATATCGATATTTTTATTTATAGCATTTGTAACTAACTTGGGTATAAAGAACAACAAAGGTTATCCCTTGAAAAATTCTGTGCAAAATAGTGCATTTAGATAACGAACGAAAAAATTACTAATCTGTTGTAAGATTTAGTGCTGATTATAGTTGCTAATAAAGTCCCGAATAGGATTTACAAAAAAGAAAAGTTAAATGCATACTAGAACTGTCAAAAAACTGTCAGTTTATTTGACGAAAACGCTATTCGGGCTGGTGAAACCGGAACTATTTAATATTTTAATAAAAATATAATTTATAAACATTTATTTACAGGCTACAAAATCAGTGATCTCTTTACTCCGGTACTATAGATGGAATAAATTCTCTATCTTGTATGAAGAGCCATGGGTGACGGTAGCGCTCACTCTGGAGAATCACGCGAAAAGGAATAACATGACAGTGAACCATGCTCGGACGGTCATAGACGGCTTCAAGTGCTGCGAAGAGAAGATGACTTGCTGCGCGCCAGGCTTCTGGTACCAGTTTATACAGGAAACCAAGAATCGAACCCGAAGTGAGTCTGTTTGTTTAGTTTAAAGAATTTTATTATTAGAGACAACGACGGCCCTTTGTGCTTTAGACTTAAATATTGTTACCTTAGTTGACTTTCGAATAGGCACGATGGATCCGACGATTACCCCTAAATACATTGTCATACAAATACAAACTCAAAAAATAAATACTATCTCTTTATGAAATTGTCTTGTATTATATTTGTACATTTTAAACTTTCGCATTCAGTGACGTATGTTCTCGATACTTAACACAATATTGTTTATTAACTTTTTTCTATGCATCATGGTTACAGGGGTCTGATCGTTTTTCCTATCATAAATAATTCATGCAACTTTTATTGGTTGTTCGACAATAGAATATCGAATGCATTAAGGATCTTTAATTCTTTTTTTTTAGTTTACGTGTTCCTCGGGTCGACCTCCGGCCTCATAGACATGATGACGGCAATGGAGTCGCTACAGCTATTTGTGAAGGGGGAGTACATGGTGATTTTCGTCGACATGATGACATACTCCCACAAGGAATCGCTCAAATACTTGATAAGTATGTATCCGGACAACTATCCAATGATACGCATAATTTTGAAAAAGACCTACAAATTATTTACCTTCAGCTTTTAGACAACCTAGGTAGATGACTAACATTAATCATTATAACACGAAAGTAGTGCGTTCGTACCCGCAACTAGACAAATATTTGTATGATAAGATCAAGTCTGTCAGTTAAATGTTTTCAACAATATTTAAGTTATCATTCCCCAAACCTAACAACTTTAATTTGAAATCTTTTAATTAAAAAAGCCTGCGTAGTTTGATATGCTACTCGTACATCTATCTGATAGCTCTACTGCTGTTGTAAAGAGATAGAAATATTCACTGCCTCTACATTCCTGGTAGTTCAGTAAATTCGGTTACGCATACTAAAACAATGTACACGTGCACGCCTTATGACATTCATAAGAAATATAATATTCCTGTAATTAAAAATTGTATTTTTTATTATGTTTTTACAGAGACAGAGGAACGTGGCTCTAAGAAGTTGGTATGTCCGGACACTAAGGAATTTAGGAAGCGAGCGCAGTCGCTTTTGGTTGTTGTCTCCTCGGAACCGGCTGGCTCGTACGAGGAGTTTACAGCCAAAGTCCGACATTATAACACTATGAAGCCGTTTCAGTTCCCACTGCCTGCTGTGTTCGAGAATAAATTTAATAAGGTTAGAGTGACTTTTTCATCATTTAGATCTTTTAAATTTTTTTTTTTTAAATATATAGGGACAATTCATACAGATTGAGCTGGCCCCAAAGTAAGTTCGAAACTTGTGTTATGGGATACTAATTCAACGATATTATATTTTATGACAAATACATATATAGATAAACATCCAAGACCCGAGGCCAATCAGAAAAAGTTCGTTTTTCATCATGACCCGACCGGGGATCGAACCCGGGACCTCCTGGGTGGCGGTCTGGCGTGGTAACCATTACGCCACGGAGGTCGTCATAAATGGCATATTGTCGTTGTGAATTTACTAAAATTTACTTAAATTATATTAAGTAAATTTGTATGAAATACGAGTATGTAAAGGCTCATATTTATCTAAAAATAACAGTTTTTTTTATTGGAATTGAAAAGATTTTTATTTTTTTGGAATCGTCAATTAAAAAGGTACCTATCTCAATTGATTGTTGAGTGCGTTACATTATAAAACTACCGATTTATGCAGAAGTTCTATGTGAATTCGAACAATGGTATTTCGCGGGTAACGCAGCGAATGTCTGCGTAATACATAATAATGATGTTTATTAAAATTTTGTATTATTTCAGTTCGTCTCAATTTATGCGGCGTATTTGTACGATTCCCTGAAACTGTACGCGACGGCACTGGACAAGCTGATCAGGGAAAGCACAGAAAAGGAACCCCTCACGTACAAAAAACTCATGACCATCGCTACAAATGGGTCGCGGATTGTTGCCAAGATGATCGAGAGCACGCCTTTTAAAAGTAACTAACCATATATTACTTCTTTTAACCTTTTAAACATGAATAATTTCGGACACAATAATTTTTTTTTTTCATTGTTTTTGAACCTTATGTCTGCGCATGAAGCATAAGGTTTAATTTATGGTAGCAACTATTTGGCCAATATCAGTTAACGTAGCTGGCAGTGGCCAAACACAATGCTACATAAACAATGAAAAAAAAAACTTGTGCCCGTTAAGGGGGTTAAACAAACCTCACAGTACCATTTGATCAATTTATGCAAGATTCGAAAAGACGCGGGTTCAATCCTCGCAATCCGGCAAACGTTTACTGAAAAAAAAAAACAATTTTATCATCATCATCTCAGCCACATGAAGTCCACTGCTGGACATAGGCCTCCCCCGAACGCCTCCAATGCGACCTGCTGGCAGCGGCCTGCATCCAGCGGCTTCCTGCGACTTTCTTTAGGTCGTCTGACCACCTTGTAGGTGGGCGTCCTACGCTGCGCTTTCGGGTACGTGGTCGCGATTCCAGAACCCTCTTGCCCCACCGGCCGTCGGTTCTGCGCGCTATGTGCCCTGCCCACTGCCACTTCAGCTTGCTGATCCGTTTGGCTATATCGGTTATTTTGGTTCTGCTACGGATCTCCTCATTTTTGATTCGATCTCGTGGAGAAACCCCGAGCATAGCCCTCTCCATGGCTCGCTGAGTGACCGCGAGCCTTCTTATGAGGCCTATAGTAAGCGACCACGTCTCGGATCCATATGTCATCACTGGTAACACACATTGCTCGAAGGTTTTTCGTTTTAAGCACTGAGGAATTTTGGACGAGAAGACATGCCGTAATTTCCCGAAATAGTCCCAGTTTATAGTTATCTTGAATTCGGTCGTTTTCCATTTACAAATAAGCAGCCTGATATCTGATACCCCATAATACAAGCAGCTTCAACGCTTACCTAGGTAAGCGTTGTGTGTTATGTGAAGATTCACAATGTATAGTCTGGTTTAAGAACAACTTACACGAAGTCGCCTACGCTGTCTGTTCGGTTAGATGTTCTAAACTACTCAACGAATTTTAATGCAGTTTCCAGCAATATACAGGGCTACTTTTGGCCCCCCCCGCCATTAATGTATTAATGTTTATTACAAGTCCGGGAACAACAATTTCGTGGGTAAAACCGCGGGCATCAGCTAGTTGTGTATAATAATATTATTTTTGGTTATAAACTTGAAATTTTTGCTATGCAGGTGTCTCGGGCATGTCTATCCGTTTGGATGAGCGCGCCGACTCCGAAGGTAACTTCTCAGTGTTGGCGTACAAGTTAACCAACTTCCACGACGAGGACATCAGTTGCAATTATAGTATGATCCCAGTCGGCCACTTCCAACAGAGCTCACGGCAGTTCCCCGTAAGTTACTGAATCGTATTTCTGTTTACTCCACATTCATTTAATTATAATAGAAGACTATTTTTTTGAGACAAAATGTGGATTTGTTCAACTCGACGAATAACGACCGTCGACGACTCGACGAATAACGAAGGTCGACGACTCGACGAATAACGAAGGTCGACGACTCGACAAATAACGAAGGACGACGAATCCACTTTTAACCGGCAGGACGATTTTTCAAAATTTTCCCCTTAGCAACATAATAGAGTTATTTTAACCATGTGCCACGGTGATAATGTTTAATAGTCGTACTTTTTAAATTTTAAAGTGATAATTTCAGGAATACAAACTTAATCCACGACTGCCCATCGACTGGCCAGACAGCGTGAAGCCCGAAGATGAACCGTCATGCGGTTTTCTAAACGAGAAATGTCCCAAAGATGAGTCACAGATCACATCTCTTGTAGTAGCGGGAACGTTGGCAGTAACTTTATTCTGTGCACTTGTAGTCACAATAAGTATTTACCGCAAGTGGAAGATCGAACAGGAGATAGAAGGTCTCTTGTGGAAGATTGATCCGCAGGAAATTGCAGGGTATTTGGGCAGCGGCCTAGTTTGGTCGCCTAGCAAGGTGAGTACTTTGACTATTGGCAAATACATGTTAAAATAAAAAATTGCAAGTAGATTTACAAAAAGTACTTTTGCACGTCAATATTTTTTATTCTACTAGCACTTCAGACGTGAATGGCCTGATATTTGTACGCAATATGTTTATTTTAACTAAACGTACAGTGTTAGAATAAAATCATGAAATAACAATTTAATCCTTACTTCCTTATCCTTATCCTTACTAATATTATAAATGAGAAAGTGAGTTTGTTTGTTTGTTTGTTATTCCTTCACGGCTTGACTAATCAGCCGATCATTATGAAAATTTGTATATATATTGTCAGGGGTACAGAGCCCAACATAGGCTACTTTTTATCCCGTGAAAGTATGTCGTTCCAATGGGAAAATAATTTTTCTACTATAGAGGGCGCTGTATCGGTAAACAGATGGCGCCACAAGTCGCGCTATGGGTTGTTTTGTTGTCAAACGAATGCAGTCATAAAATTAACGCGAGCGAAGCCGCGGGAAAAGCTAGTATATAATAATATAATAATCAAACGAATGATAATAACTTCAATTTTTTTAAATGATTATTATCTTTTCAGCTAAGTCTAGCAAGTGGTATTTCGTGTGAGAGCAGATGCTGTACTCAAATATTTACAACGACGGCGCAGTATAGAGGGAACGTCGTGAGAATAAAGGAACTCAAGTTCTCTAAAAAGAAGGTAAGGAATATTCGTATATTTTAGGAACTTAGACGACCTCCGTGGCGTAATGGTTACCATGCCAGACCGCCACCCAGCAGGTCCCGGGTTCGAATCCCGGTCGGGTCGATGATGAAGAACTTTTTCTGATTGGCCGCGGGTCTTGGATATTTATCTATTTATGTATTTGTTATAAAATATAATATCGTTTAATTAGTATCCCATAACACAAGTTTCGAACTTACTTTGGGGCTAGCTCAGTGATTTGTCTTGTAAACTAATAATGAAACGGGAATAACCGACAATACCTTGACACCTGCCGTACTCTTCTCAACGTTTACACTAATGTCACACTTGGCAAAAGAGGCAGTACAGGTATATATTTGTCGCTAATATTAATGACTCGGGTTGTGTGTGTGATTCTTCCGAATTAGTGGTATAGGTATTTGCTACTCTACAATCATTAAATGTAATGTTGAAATTAGCTCTTGGCAAACATTTATGTGATTACATTTTATGTTTGTTCTCGAGTCTGGATGTTTTCTATGTATTATAAATTGTATATATATAAAACAAAGTCGTGTTAGTTACACCATTTGTAACTCAAGAACAGCTGAAACGATTTGGCTGAAAATTGGTGGAGAGGTTGCTTAGAACCAGGAGAAGGACATAAGATACTTTTCATCCCGTTAGGGTAGGGGTAGGGTAGGGGTAGGGGTAGGGTAGGGGTAGGATAGGGGTAGGGTAGGGTAGTGCCTCTAAGGCGGAACAAAGTTTTCCGGGTCATCTAGTTTACAATAAAATATCCGTTGTCTATTACCCATAATATAAGCAAGGTAAGCCTAGGTCACATTGGGACCATGTGCTGTATGAAATGTGTGAAATTTATTAATTTAATTTATTAGGATATTCCTCGAGATGTGATGAAAGAGATGCGTCTGCTGCGTGAGCTACGCCACGACAATCTGAACTCGTTCATCGGCGCGGTCGTGGAACCACTCCGAGTGCTGCTTATTACAGACTATTGTGCGAAGGGCAGTTTGTATGTAAGTAACACATTTTTAAAAGAAATGTAAGAGATTAATCTGATTTATTTGCTGTCTGGAACTACTTGAGTGTTTTGAGTGAAATGGCGCAATTTTAAAGTAAAATAGGTAAAAGGTTATATTATCCATTTCACATTAACATCTCTATGGTTTCATCATAATATTATTTTTGTTGTTAGTTACGAATAATAAACATTATAAAATTAATAATAAATATATGCTTTGTCATTTCTCAATATTATTATTATTATTTTGTTTGGTTCTTATGCGCCAACTTGTGATTTTGTAAAATATTTATTAACAAATCACCTTATTTCATAAAACTGAAACGCGTGTAAAATGCTTGATAATACAAATTAAATATTACTTTGTTTCAGGACATAGTTGAGAACGAGGACATTAAATTGGACAAAATGTTTATATCGTCGTTGGTCCATGATCTCATAAAGGTACACAATAATATTATAAGTATAGCCTGTAATCGTTGTGTCCCATTGCTGGGCCAAAACCTCCCTCTTCTGTCTTTACTCGTATCGGTCTAGCAAAATCTCTTGTCAAACGTCCAAAATCGCGTCAAAATCGTTCCACCATAATATCGTCTTCTCTATCAACTGTTTAGTATAAAAAAATAAATAATTTTTTGTCCATCATTTGCGCCGCACAAGTGGTGTCTTGAAGACTTTCTCCGCAAATAGGCAGCCGATGTGCCCTTTGTGGTGTATGTGTATCTTAAAGGGGAAATTGGACAGTTCCACAAAATTGATTCATTTTTAATGGACGGCAGTTAATGATGACCAGTGAACGACTTTTTGTATTGGCGGTGAAAACGAAGTGTCTAGTGACTTTCATCACAAAGGCACATCAGTGATGAAAGATGAAACGTCATAATTAGACAGTTCATTTTCGATGTTCCATTGATAAAGCATCGAAAATGAAAGCAAAAATGAGTCATCTAATTTCCCCTTTAGACATATTTCTACACATTATGTTTTGGTAAAAATATATGAATGAAAAAATAATATGTCCTTTTGTTTTTAGGGTATGACGTTTATTCACACATCGCCGTTAATATTTCACGGAAATCTCAAATCTTCGAATTGTGTTGTTACGTCTCGATGGATGTTGCAGGTAATTTTCGGAACTTATTCTAAATATCTTTTATCGTTTTATCTATATTAAACTGTTCTATAAACTTGCGTTTATAAAAAGCTGTTTGTTAGAGCATTAAAAAAATTGTAGACGTTTTCATGAGATATATTTACTTGTACAGGTTACCGATTTTGGACTGCATGAATTAAGATATAGTGCTGAAAACGACTTTGTTGGCGAACATCAATATTATCGAGGTATACTATCTGACAACTCTTTTATAACGAGTATAAATAAAAAAAATATAAATTTTTGTCATTACCACCTTTATTGTACTATAATAGTATATAGCACTGAGATTACGGTTAGACATTTTATCGAGTGATACAGCATTTTTATGAAATGGGCTAGGTCGACTCATAGGATATTGGCGTGAAGGAATAAAGCGTTTCGTTGGGTGACTGAGGAAACTACCGTCCTATTCCACCTTCACCTCTGGTGTTACTAATATTCATAGGCGGCGGTAACCACTTGCCATCAGATTGTCCGCTTGCTTTGGTTGTTTGCCGTATGATATAAAAAAATGACAGTATTCTGGATTCTGTTGTCCCTTGTCTAAATGTTTTCACTGATTACATTTTATTTCCAGGATTGTTATGGAAGTCGCCAGAGTTATTAAGAGAGTTGGACAATCCGAACGGCACCGTGGGCGGTACACAGAAGGGCGATGTATACGCATTCGGAATTATTCTATATGAAATAATCGCCAGGCGAGGCCCATTTGGAATCACCGCGCTCGAACCTAAGGGTATTTATTTTTATAATCATAAATTACATGTTCACAGTTCGAGTATCGGTTGGTTTCTTAATTAGCCGGCACAAAAATGACAAAACTTAGTTTAAGCATGTAAAATACTTGTGTTGGAAGTATTCACTCTTTTTACAGGCTTTTATTTAAAACTAGCTTTTCCCCGCGGCTACGCTCGCGATTAATTTTATGACAGAGATCTTGTTTGACAACAAAACAACCTATGGCGCGACTTGTGGCGCCATCTGTTGGCCGATAGCCCATCATACAGCGCCCTCTATAGTAGAAAAAATACTTTCCCACTGGAATGACATACTTTCACGGGATAAAAAGTAGCCTATGTTGGGCTGTGTACCCCTGACAATATGTATACAAATTTTCATAATGATCGGCTGCTTAATCAAGCCGTGAAGGAATAACAAACAAAAATACTCACTTTCTCATTTATAATATTAGTATGAAGTATGATTCATTACATTTTTCTGTAATAATTTATTTTCTTGTAGATATCGTAGAACGAGTAAAAAGATCAAAGATGGACGGCGAAGAAGCCTTCCGACCTGACACAAGTATTCTCGATGGCGTTACCGATGATTATGTGATTTCCTGCATGAAGGAATGCTGGGCGGACGACCCTAACGTGAGACCAGATTTCCCTACACTGCGAAGCCGACTGAAGAAAATGAAGTCTGGAAAGTAAGTCATAGATTTTGGTTACGCAATTTATCTCCTTATGTGATTATTGCCTACATAGAAACAGTATCCCCCTTATGAGTAAACAAATACCAGCAAAGTTTTAACTAATAATCGGTTTGTCACTTTCGCACTCTGTTTAGTTTTCATCAAGAATGACAGTTACAAAACAAGTTTTATCTTTTTTTTATTAATAGCAACATAATTCCACCAAAGACCCTAAACAGCAGATTGTGAATTATGTTATAGGCAACGCTTTTTTTCACGGTTGTCATGACTATATGCTTTGACAGGTCACGAAATATAATGGATCAAATGATGGACATGATGGAAAAGTATGCGAATAATTTAGAAGAACTAGTCACCGAAAGAACGAGGCTGCTGATAGAAGAGAAACAGAAGACAGAAGATTTACTCCATAGAATGCTACCAAAGTAGGTTATATTTAACGTTTTAATATACTTTTAATCGTATTCAGTACAACATGAATACATTTTTCTGATATAAAATTAATGACTCCACGAAAAATAATTTCTAAAATGTCCACGACATCAAGTTTATTGTCGACTCAGTTTAATTAACACTATGATTATTTCATAGTTATATAATATTAAAAACATTGTAGATTTTATACGCTTTCGCACTATAAATGTTTAAGAGCTCGCTATAAATGTAAAAGATATTGCATGCGTTTCAGAAACATGAGCTCCCATATGTTTAACCTTTCCTTTCCTGTTTTGTCACTAATTTTGGTGCGTGATAAATTTGGGAGTGTGTAACCGTCAGAGAAGACGCAAATACAACAAGCTGCATCCGGCCGTGCGACGTCTAATGTCAAACTGTTTACATTTAGTCCAACTGACAAACCGCCTAATATATTATCGGATTACTTTGTGAATTAAGAATTAAAGACTATATTAATTAGGGACAACAAATTTATATATTTTTTCATTCTCGTTTTACTGCTTTTATTTTATTGGCTAATTAAATAACTTCAAACTTCTCGCATTACGTACGTTTGTCTCGTTAATTTTTATTCTTTTAATATATTAAATAGTAAAAAATAATATTCGTAAAATATTTTTTATTATAATCAATATAGTATTTCGTTTTCAACGCGAATGTTTCCGACTCATCGAAATGGACTTGATGTAAAACAGTGGTACATTAATCTCATAAAAAAAATGTTAATGTATTCACTTTGTTGTACTTGTGTTCTTTTACAGATGTGGAGGTTGAATCCATTATAGAAATGTCGTGAAAAATGTCTTGAGGTAATTAACTCTCTACTGGTGATTGTAGTTAATGGTTTGCCTTTCACATTTTATTTAGGAGATCACGTCGCGATGTCTTCGTTCGCCGAGGCAGAGCGGTGAACTCATTTCATTAACAGAATTGATTAGAGTAGAGCTTGCTTGGGACTGGTGGTGTGACGTCGCGACCTTTATGGTGGTGGCAGTAGTTTCTCTAGCTTCTTTTGCAACTTTGCGACTTCGTAGTTGATTTTGCTATCGGGCTACAAATGACAGCTGTATGCGTTTATTATTCTTTATAATGCACTTAGACAACTAATTCGCAAGTAGATTAGCATGCTTTCTCGACTAGAATGTAGACGACAATCCCTTTTGCCACTGAACACTGAGTTGTATAGAATGGTTGAGAGTCAAAACATTGTTGTGTTATAGGGGGTTAGATTTTGCTTGAATTTACTTTCCAGAGGACAAACATTTTGGCATATAAAAGAACATAATATGGTGCGTTGTGTATGTATCTATGCGTACAGTGGCGTGCATACATTATTAAATGGATTTTTAAGATGTTACATTGTGTGACATGTATTAAAATTACTATAGGCTTATCGACAGATTTGTAGTCGATTATTATGATAAAAATGATTTGTGATTGTCTTCCAATCTACATTATTATTTATTTCAATTATTTAAGATACGCGTCATCGGTAAAAATAAAACCTTATTATTAGATTGAGCCTGGTGGTCAAGGCTTCAGGTAAGTTGATAGACCTTATGCATCAACAAGCATGGAATAGTGCTGCGCATTAATTAATAAACAATGCGTCTGTATTTATACCTTATTTTTAGATTTTTTTTTAATTATCGAAATTATTAGAAAATTCAATTTGAATTACATTGTCATAATTTGAAGAAATCGTGCGCTGTAACATAGATAGTTAGTGACGTAAATAATTATGTGACTCAAAACAGGATATACAGATTTATTTACGTCACTATTGAATCCAATTTTGTTTTATGAATTTCACGCACATTCTAGTATCTTGGCATACAGAGCGCGTCAATTTTATTATTTATTTCAAATGTGTCATCCATAAATGATTTGTCGAAGGTCCGTGGCCCGGAGATTGACGACTGGCGAGGGCGTGGAGCCAGAGTCCTTCGATTCGGTCACCATATATTTCAGCGATATAGTGGGATTCACGGCCATGTCTGCGGAGAGCACGCCGCTGCAGGTCGTTAACTTCCTTAATGATCTGTACACGGTTTTCGATAGAATTATACGAGGCTATGACGTGTACAAAGTTGAGACTATAGGAGACGCTTACATGGTGGTAAGTTTTTTTTTTACTATCGGATCGATGCGTACGAATGTTTATTTTATTTGATTTTATTTAAAACTTGTTTGTTATATTCTGAAGAGGGGTGTAGGGGAAGAGGGGAGAGTGGAGAGGAGGGGAGTGAGGGAGAGAAGGGACTTATTTTACGCTTTCCGAAAACCCAAGCGGACGGAGTCGAGGGCACAGCTATAAATATGTTCTATGGATGGTCGAACCATCTCTACTATACAAGTAATATTCTATAATATTTCTCAAATAATAAATCGATGTTTTCAGGTTTCAGGGCTTCCCATAAGAAACCAAGACAGGCACGTTGGCGAAATTGCATCAATGGCCCTTGAATTATTGAATGCTGTTAAAAGTCACAAAATATCACATAGACCAAATGAAACTCTCAAATTAAGAATAGGAATACATACAGGTTTGTTAAATAAAGTTTTTATTTTATAAGTTTTAAGGCCTATTTCATCTCATATTATTGCCAATGACTTTAAATTAACTCATTGGACAGGTAAACTATTAAATGCTGTATGTTTGTAATTATTATATGCTACGATATTATAGGATCTGAGAAAATATTCATTTCTTTTCAGAAGGTAGCCATTTCTTGCCGTAATTTTTTTCATTAGTCGTTTATTTGCGTGGTTAACTAATAAATGATGACATAATCATACATTGTGTTTCAGGAGCTGTAGTAGCAGGAGTAGTAGGTCTCACAATGCCTAGATATTGTTTATTCGGTGATACGGTCAACACAGCGTCTCGTATGGAATCGAATGGGGAACCTCTGCGTATACATATATCGCCCAGCTGCAAGCAGGCGCTCGATAAGATCGGTGGATACATCGTGGAACCCAGAGGAAGTATTCCGATTAAAGGAAAGGGGCAGGTAAGAAACTTAATAATTCTAAAGATTTCCTATTATATCTATCATCTTGATTATACTGGAATGTATCGATAACGGACTACATACAGATCAGATACGAACTCGAATACTGGATCGGATACAGACCAAATTTGGGCCAGATACAGACAAATTAGGGTCGGCTACGGACCAAATACGGCCAGATACAGACCGGATTGGTCCGGATACGAATAATCAAATTATTTTGTTTGATTGTTTTAGGTGCAAACGTATTGGCTGATTAGTGCAACCGACAAGGCGATACAAAAGAGAACAGTGGAGGGTGAAGAAAGGCCGCTGTTTTGTCGACCAAGAAGAAGTCCGCGATTGACAGACTCACGTCATCCCTCGGTTTCAGGTATGATTTGAAATTTTATCTATATGGTAAAATCTTAATTATCGTATTAAATTATCAAAAAATACTGTCTGATAAGTTCTAGATTGAAACTTTAGAAAATTGTTTTCCTAAAAATATTTGTAAAATGTGACTAAATAAATAAAACTAAAAAAGTGACTATTTAAATAAAAATGTTAAATGGTGGTACAGAATCGAAGAACGATACTGGGTGGGCAGGCGGAGTTGCGGGCGTGGTGAGGCAGCGCGTGGCGAGCGGCACGCGCTCGGCGAGCGGCTCGTCCGGAGCACGCGGCTCGCGCGGCTCTCTCGCCGCCGCCGACGATGCGCCTCGTCGTCGTGCTATCGACCCAACTCGTACTAGGTAACATACCTTTTTTTAACCGACTTCAAAAAAGGAGGAGTTTCTGGAGGAGTTTTTTGTTTGATGAAAATAGAACTGACGCAGAACAGCGTCGTTGCGCGTGTCATACTGAATGAAAATCCATGGTTTTTTTGCGTGGTGTGCACAGGGCGGCGCTGAGCTCTATCGCGTCGTCGACGGCGGGCTCCGAGTCGCCGGGCGGCGGGCGGCTGCGCGGCGCGCACTCGCTGGACGTGCTCCCGCGCGCGGCGGCGACGGCGTGCGCGCCGCTGCGCCGCGACGCCACGGCGCGCTCGCTGGACGCCGACGCGCCCGTGTGCACGGTCTCCGGCGACCCCGTCTTCAACGGCACCATCATCGGCATCGTCACCGACGACCGCACCGAGGACAGCCCGCTGCTGCGCAAGTGCAGCCTCTGCAATAAGTTCGACCGGCCCAAGCGCAAGGTGCACGACGCCAACTACATCGAGTTCTACAAGAAGTGGCGCTCGCTCGAGAACATCGCCGACGGCACGGCGAAGGGCGAGGTGCGCAAGAACCCGCGCTTCGCGATCCGCTCCTGGCTGCTGGGCATCTTCAGCGGCACGCGCAGCAGCAGCTCGTCGCTGCGCCGCGCGCCGCCGCTGCTCGACCGCGAGTCGGCCGTCTGACGCACTCACTCCTACTCATAAGGCGAGCCTAAAATCCTACTCCATGTATATTAGTCTATATTATTATCAGAGAAAGCGTAGATCGCCAGAGCGTCACGAAGTTGTATTTGTATATTTTTTGCGTTGATGTTTTATATTTCGTGATTACTCGAGCACTTTGGCACTCTTTCGCGGCAGCTACCGAATTTAATGTGTTAGTAATTATCATGTGACTGATACGAGTGTCACGACTAGGAAAGTTGCGTTTTGGCGATTTAGCCTTCTGTTATGATATGTATATGAAATGCTGTTGTAAATAATATGTGTAAGTAAAACGATGTTACCGTGAATTGTGAATTAAGAGTTTAATGTTATTAAATAATTTCTATCGAATAAAGGTTTCTTAATAATACTGACACAGATCACAATCTAATGCTAAATCCGCAACGAGCTATTAGGGAATCTCCCGACGTCTGCTTCCCACTAGCATCATATGCGGAGCGGAGAGGTGAGACGAACGTCTCGGGCCTTCCGATCGAGAGCTTCGCAGATCATAATGTAAAGATTGACTAGTAACGGTAATGCAGAATAGTAAGTACAAGTCGGCTATGCGTCGGCGAGGAGTGGTATCCCGGCGCCGTCTTCGAAGGTGCAGCCGTTGATGACCAGCTTGATGTCACATGGTTCCGTAGGGGCGCAGTCGTGCGCAGTGTCCGAGCGCGAGTCTGGCGCGCCGCTCGCCGCGCTCTCCGCCTGCTCGATGATGGGGCACGACACGCTCGTGAACTCGTGGCGGAGGCACGGCGCTTCCAAGAGGTCTCCACGCGGCGTTGGAGTCAGTCTCTCGCCTACCACCTAATAAAAATAAACCAATTAATAACGTTAGCCAGTATTGGAGTATAGAAGTAGTTTAATTATGAGAGTCTTGTGCATACCTCCATGAGATATTCATCGCTTCGATGATGGAGAACACTGTCCGTGTGCGACTCTAAATGATTGCCGGATGCGAATCTTAATTTCTTCGGAGATTCTAAACTACAGCATCTGTGAAAAGAAAAATTTTGGTATAGACACGTATTCGAAAGCAACGTCGTACTTGTTTTTTTTTTTCACATCAAACTGTGGAAATCAAGTGACCAGGCTAAAACTGACTCCAGCTAGCCATTTGTACACACGAAGCAGTAGTATACCTATGTAGACCTCCGACTTGGTTCTTCCAGTTCCTGCTCTTCAAGGAGCTGCGCTGGCCGCGCCTGTCGGGCGGCGGCGGCGCCTCGTCCCTCGCCCTCCTGGCCGCGCGCGCCGCCGCCGCCGCCGGCTCCTCGCCCCGCAGCCAGTAAGTCACCTGGTCGCGTTTCCCCTTCATCGAAACGATGCCTCGTTCCTCCAGAATATACCCACCCAGCTGATCCAATAAAGCCTTGCATGCAGCGCTGCAATGGATTTTTAGAGCTGAAAAAAAAAGAAAAGAATATATAAGCTCTTAGCACTGAAGTACAAAATTCAAAGTATAGTAAGGTATGCTTACGCGCTCCTGTTGATTCGAATCGACTTGCAGTGTTTACTGTATCCCCAAATAGGCAATATCTGGGCATTTTTAATCCCACTACTCCTGCGCAGACCGGTCCTGAAGGAGACAGCAAGAATAATAAAATAATATTAAATAAATAAAAAATAAAAGTGAAATAAGTCTGAATACACATTGATAATACACACAAAATATTTTTTTTTTTCATTTATTAGAAAGAGTAAAGGGTATTAGGCTTCCGGCTACCTCATTCATCGTATGAATCGCAGCAGCATATTACAGATATTTCATGTCTATATTCTGCGAGATTCTAAATACCATACCGGAGTGTATCCCGACGCGCAGCAGCATGCGGTGCTCGGGGCGGTGGCGCACGCGGAAGGCGCGCGTGGCGGCCAGCAGGGCCAGCGCCATGGACGCCACCTCCCCCGCGTGCACCACGCCGTTGCGGATCGGCAGGCCCGATACCTGCACACAGTATTACATATTACAAGGCCGCATTAACCAATTACACGATGAACAGTAGTATAGGGCAAAATTGACACCCTCGTCATCGCAAACAGAAAAATCAGCCTCGCCTCTTTATTATTTTAATAAGGTCTGAATTTTCCATGCATCATACATTATTTCCTATTTTTAGCGAAATGGAGGTAGAGTAGATTTATAACAAATCATTATTATTATTTTACTTTAGACTTATTTTACTGTATAGAGAGATCATCCTCTGATCAAACGATTTCATAACATTTAACCTTTGCCAGGATAAATCCCATCCCAGTGCCGTATATACATAGTTTAAAGTAAAACCTAAATAGGTATAAATAGATAAATGATCTTGGACAAATCATACAACGCCATCTAGCTCCAAACTAAGCTACATAGAAAACAACTAGACCAAGACAAACAGAAAGTTCATGCACACAACGGTTTGCCTTGCTCAGGCATTGTTAGCCTGTCAAATCTTATCGCTATAGTATCGTACCATAAATGCATAACTTACCACCATATATGCATCTCCAATAGTTTCCACTTTGTAGACATCAAAATTCTCTAGTATGGAATCGAAGCACGTGTACAGGTCGTTCAAAAAGTCAACAACCTGGAAAGTCACAAAAAATGTTATTGGTATTTTGAACCTACATTATGTATGAAATTCATATTGGAATTATAAAATAATTCTGTCTGCCTATGTTATATTAATTATCTCTTCACGTTGAAACTAAAATTTGGTATTTGTACGTAGGTACCTGCAGTGGCGTGCTTTCCGCAGACATGGCAGTGAATCCCACTATATCACTGAAGTATATGGTGACCGAATCATAGCTTTCGGGCATCACGCGCCGTCCCCTCTTCAACTGCTCCGCTACCGGCGCCGGCAGCATTTCTTCTAGTAAAGCCTCTGAAATATAAAAAAAAACATTGATATTCCGCTGAACTGGGGCTTGTATGACTGATTTTACATTTGCACGCATAGTACAGACTGCAACATATTTGTATTAAAATGTGTTGAACGAGGTTATAGATGATTTTGGACGGAGAAATTGTCAAAAGATGATGTTTTGAAAAGGGTGAATGAAAATGAAGTAAGTACTTAATTATATATATTTTTTCTAACAATTAATTATTAGAAAAAAAGCGTAGGCGTAGCGTAGCGTAGTAGGCGTCCGATAAGAAAGGTTTTTTTCGAATTTCCCACTGGATATGGGTTTCACTAGTAAAATTATAATTAGCATCATATACACACCAGTCTTCTTTTTCTCCTCCTGTAGTTGATCAGTCCGCTCATCTACCAGCACCTCTAGATTGTTTGCGTATTTCTCCAACATCGCTATCATGTTGTCAAATATATTGGCTTTCCTGGATAACACATTTTTTTTATTAACATTCACATATTCTGTAGGTAACATTATGAGATCTATATCATCTTAGCGTTATACAAAAAAACGGGAACTTGGAACTCACAATTTATCTATATATATAAAAATGAAACCCGTTTTCCGTTGTCACGACATAACATGAAAACGGCTTGACCGATTTGGCTGATTTTTTTTTTGTAGTTTTCTAATACTCTGTACAAGGTTCTTACGGAAAAAATATTAAGAAAATCTCTCAGAAAGATTGAAAAAAAAACGAAACAGTACCCGGGCGAAGCCGGGCCGGGCAGCTAGTATACAATAAGAATATTACAATCACTACAGAAATATATTTGAGAGTAGGAACGATCGAAACAACTTTCTTTCCTTACGACACAGTGATATCGATTTTAAATAACTTACATTCCTTTCCGTAACGGCCTAAGTTTGGTTCGTATCGCTTTGAAATCTGGCCTGGAGACGGCATCTTCCGCCCAACATTCGCCGCAACAGTCACGGATGCAGTCAAATCGACCCACCAACGGCTCCAACGGGGGCCTGAAAAAACAGGCATAACAAGCAGGCAACGTTAATTCATGGAAAGAGAAAACATAATTCAAAGAATCAAAGAATCCAATCAAGTTGCTCGCATGCTGTAACTGTTAACACGAGTCACGACGCCGTAGGGTCGTTGAGATGGTACATGGTGGTTCAAAAAATAGTACAGGGTATTTCAATGTGTCCTTCGTTGTTAGACAGAATAACAATCAGTGTACCAAGGATGAATAGCCGTCGGCGTTATAAAAAAGACTTCTTTTCAATTTCTTCTTCTAAAACCAGGTTGGGTATGCATGCGCCTTTGCCTAGATATATATCTACTTATAATAGTTGGCATAAAATCCTAGATTTGGATATATTCCATGATAGTCCTAAAATGTTTAAAAACAAAATTTTACAAAATTCAAATACTAGAAATTAGTGTATCTTTCATATTTTCGATTTTTACTAGAATTAGATTTATTTTTTGAATTTTTATTTTAAAATTTTTTCTATATTGTTAAGTGAACCCTGTAATTTCAATGTGATAATTGAATGCTGTGCATGTCTATAATAGATATAAGCAATAGAATTAGTCCTTGGAACGATATAATGTAATGCTTATGTTTGTATTGTTGATGTGCCTAATAAATAAAATAAAATAAATAAATAAATGGAAAAAGTGAAGCCCTATTATAGTGGGTAAGTACTCATAACCTAATGATAGGTTATCATATTTCCTACAGTCAGTTTCTAAAAGCGTTTAATAATTTTAATTCCACATTAAGACTTAAGCTATCTCTTTTTTCTTCTTTAGTTTGACAGTGACGGCTATAATTTAATGTGTCATTAATTTTATAATGCGTTTCAGAAACTGGCTATCAGTATATTATGCAGATTTTAAATAATTCACACTAAATGCTGTGCATGTAGCTACCCGATATGAACGTGGTCGTTTAGATAGGGGTCGTGATCGCGTAGCTTCCGGTGCTCGAGAACTTTTTAAAGTTTCGCATTTTATACGGACTAGTAGAGTGTCATAAAAGAGTTAACGACTTTTGTCAGCGTATTTTTACCTGTTACGACAAACGAGAAAACTAATTACATTCTTACTTATAAGAATTACTTATGCACCTACCATGTTCTATAATTTCTACATTAACAAGACACGTTTCTGGTAACCATTAACTTTTTTAAAATAACAAACCTATGCAGTTGTTACTTATAGTACCTACTTTATAAAGTATAGCGTTATGTTTATAAAGTAAAGCGTAGCGAAATATGAGGTCTACCTCATCGTTGTCGTCTACGACGCTGTCTCTAATTGCTGTATAATTTGTTTTTTGTTAATTCACAGTGACAAATAACTTAGTCTTTAGATGAACAGTTTTCTGCAGCTTATAAAATGGACCTGACCTGGTATGGACGAGACCTAAATGTTTACATCAAAACATTTTTAAGTCTTCTTCGAACTCCTAAAACCCTTATATTAAAATATTTTAACAAAATATATTAGAATATAACAAAATAGTCTAGCGTGAGTCCAAGCTATAGACACGTACCTACCTATAAGGAGCAGGGTCTGGATCAGCCAAGAGACGTAGAAGTGTGGGTGTAGGTGGACCGTCTGGTCCAAAAGGTCCCCGTCGAGTGTGCAACTCGTATAGAAGTAGAGCAAAGGCGTAAACATCGGCTGCAGGAGAGCCATCTATATGATCTTCTGGCTCTGGATAGGCGTCCTTTCCCCATCCAGCTGAGCGTAGTAACTCCGGTGCTAAATATACTAAACCTGGAAATAACCGTTCATTTAACGAATAGTTTTCGACTCGTTGGTCGAGTGGTGAAACCAATGGGCGATACCCATAGATTCGAATTGTACACAAGACAACCCACCTAGGTATCTCGTTTGGATTGACGAATATCATTTTAACTATGGTTAATTTACACATACTATAATAAATAGCCAAGAAATAGCCTTTGTTCCCCCAGAATACATTTCAAACGATGGAACCTTTTTAAAATACCTACGTATACCGGGCGAGAACCGAGATTACTCCCTAGATACACATAAAGTGACAAAATTCTCACTCTATTCTTTACTATTTATTTTATAATAGTGCCTGGAATAAATAGTTCAAAATTATGTCCTAATAATATTATAAACGCGAAAGTTTGTATGGGTGGTTAAGTGAATGTTTGTTATTCTTTCACGCAACAAATGCTTGAAATTTGGTACATAGTAGGTTCTTTAGTTTATTCAAATTCAAATTCAAATTCATTTATTTCAGACTGAACATCCATATTTTACAATTAAAAATTAAAAATTGACAAATAAATTAACAAAATAATAATAAACATAAATTACAATAAAATTAAATTAAAATACAATAAATAACAATTACTTAAATTACAAAGAAAGAAAAATATTAAAACAATATACATCTGCACGGTGCATGTAGGCTCCGGCAGTGCATCATATAAGGGCAGTCAAGCCTTGACCCGATCCCCCTCAGGATACTGTTGGTACCGCCACACACCCGCTTAATCAAGGATGAGGCACGCTTGCGCATTATAGCGTAAAAGCAATCCATACCAGCTTGCGCAAACATGCCCGAAGCACTACAGTAGCGTGGCAGCCCCATCAGCCTCCTAAAGGCATTATTAAATTGTACCCGGAGGGCCCTGTATGCCTTCTGCGAATATCTAGCCCATAGAGCACATGTGTAAAAAGTAGTGCAGTATGCTTTAAACAGTGTATATTTAGCCTCATTTGAGCATTTTGAGAATCTACGAGCCAACATATTCGCCCTAATGGACAGAGCCCTCCGTTCTCTTTCTATGTCAGCGTCATCCTTCAGGTCCACAGTCAGCACATGGCCCAGGTATTTAAAGCGATCTACCCATTTCAGAGGGGATCCATATAACTTAATAGATGGTATCTCTGTTACATCTACTGACCTAGGACCAAAAACAAGACACTGACTTTTGCCTACATTATATATCAGACCATGTTCACGAGCATAATTTTCACACAACATCAGCAGTTTATTTAAGCCACAAGGTGACGCACTTAACAGCGCCATATCATCAGCATAACTGATATTGTTGATATTAATACCATCTATATGGCATCCTACCCGCTGCCTACTGATCTATATGATTATGATTATAATCTGATGATTATGATGATTATAATCTGGATTACCTACTTATATAGGATAGTTTTATCCCGAGAAAGGAAACAAAGGGATTTCGCGGGTATAACCACGGGCATCGACTTGTCTAATATCAATTACGGATTATCAGCAAAACATGCTGAGTTTTCGGCATAATACTTATTGACGACGAAGGAAATGACTGTAGGTTGTAGGTCTAATATATTTAGAATGAAGCCTACCTAATCTCAAAATTCTATTTTCTTTGATGGCACTCGATTCAGGGAAAAATAGCTACCTTCGACAAATCTTGCTTGGATAGCGAACCGAGATATCCCCATGGGTAACAGTACACAGTACGGTATATAAAATAAGAAATTTTTTTCGTTGCGGCTATTTTTATGAACACTCGTATACCTAGTAGAGCTGTTCCTGAATAGCAATTCGATCACTTAATTATAAGGATCACAATATAAAGAGACCTAATATTCAGCTTAGTGCGTGGTAGCAAAATTATATGGTTTGATTTTATTACGATATAAGTTTACATTATAATAAGCAGATTGAAATAATGTCTAGCTATTAATTTTATTAATGTTCACATTTCCAATACTCAGACGGTAATCCAGACTTTTCTGTGATTGTGTCACACGCTTTTCGAAATTATAATTTATTGGACGTGTGTATGTTATTTTCATTATCGGTGGATAAGTGATATTAAGAAACCACGAATTTAGTGGAAGAAACCACGAAGGGACGTGAGTCGGGTCGGGACTTCGGGACGGGAGTGTTATCATCATTCTATTTAAAACATGTGTTTATTAGAAGTTTCAGTTTAGCTAATAGCGTGGAAAAATTTACAGCGTTATGTAAAAATAGAGCTTACTTTCTATATGAGATCTTAAAGCGATAGGATCAGAGGGCGGCATTTCACCCCTTCGAAACTCCTTGAGGCCGAAGTCAGCTAGTTTGACCACCCAACGTGCATCTACTAGGCAGTTGGAAGGCCTAAGAGCTCCGTGGTACTGCAGTGGAGACTCGTGGATGAATATCATGCCCTAGGAAGAAAGCATAATATTAATTGAAGATTCTGATAAGTAATAAGCTACGAATTGAAAATAAATAATACTCACTCTTATAATATCACCGACAAGTGAAGCCAGAAACATGTTGTCGAGCTTGATGTCCTCATTTTCCAGTATATCCTAAAATAATGGAATTCACAAATTAACGTGGTACCTACTTATATTCCTTTTTGAAGTACCGAAATTTTACTCTCAATTCGTACATTACACTACCTAAATTAAATTAACATCTTTATCACCAGCCTGTATCAACTGTCCTGTGGGAAGATCCTCAATGCGTTTTATTACATCTAAATTTAAATATTATTCCATGTACATATCTGTTTTATTCTGTTAAAATTATTCAAAATGCAAACTAAAATTAAACATGATACGCATTAGAGCAACGTTGACATCTTAGGACTTTAGGTAAACTAAAATAATTTTAAGGATAATTTCTATGGGACTTAAATTAAGGTATTTTGCAAGTACCTTCAGACTCCCTCTGGTGCAGTATTCGGAGAGCGCGCAGACATTCGGTGGTTCAATGCACGCACCCACAAAACCGTTGACATTGTCGTGTTGTAGGTCCCTCATCTAAAAACAAATATTCGTACTTAACTGTTAAGTCTAATACACCTGTTTACTGGAAACTTTCAGGTATTACTAAATATAGAAGTAAGTATTTTTGATTAAATATCACATATTTATTGAAATCGACGCGATTGCAGAAATCGACGCGATTGCAGGAAATCGACGCGATTGCAGAGGCATGGAGGGAGTACTGTCACTCACTATTTCAGGACCCACAGTCGAAGTGTTTCACCAAAACAGAACCCACGGACGAGGAAATGGAACCTAGTATCCTCAAAGACGAAATCAAAGCCGCCATCAAACACCTAAAAAATGGAAAAGCAGTAGGTAGAGATGCAATCCCGATCGAGGTTGTCAAGGCCTCGGGAGAGCATGGCGTCCAGATGTTTACAACCTTATGTAACAAAATATGGCAGACAGGAACTTGGCCAAAAGAATGGGCTCACACAATCTTTGTTCCGTTACATAAGAAGGGTTCCACGAAAACATGCAGTAATTACCGTCTAATCGCACTTATATCCCATGCAAGCAAAATCCTGTTACATATTCTGAATGAGCGTCTTAAGGCTTTCTTATCCAAAGAGATCGCACCCGAGCAAGCCGGATTCGTGAAGGGTAAAGGTACACGTGAACAGATCTTGACAGTGCGCCAGATTATCGAGAAAGCCAGGGAATTCAACAAGCCGACTTACATATGCTTTGTGGACTTCTCAAAGGCATTTGACTCTGTAAGATGGCCGGCACTATGGAAAACTTTACTGGAAATGGGCACACCGAAACATCTTGTACACTTGCTCAGACGTCTCTATGAAGATGGTACAGCGTCAGTAAGAGCAGATGAAGCATTCTCGAGTCACTTCCACCCCAGTGCAGGAGTTCGTCAAGGGTGCATAATCTCCCCGCTTCTGTTCAACATCTACACCGAACTCATAATGAGAATTGCGCTCGAGGACTGGACCGATGGTGTTACGATTGGTGGCTTGAAGATCTCAAACTTGCGATACGCGGATGACACCACCTTATTCGCGACCAGTGTCCAATACATGGAAGATCTCCTACGCAAGATGGAAACAGTTAGCCTCGATTTCGGATTGCGAATTAACCGAAGCAAGACAAAGATCATGATTGTGGACAGGATCAATAACAACCGTCCAGAAGTCACACAGGTGGCAAGTTGTGATGTGGTCCAATCATATGTCTACTTAGGAGCATTAATCACCAACAATGGCGGATGCGTAGACGAGGTTAAGCGGCGTATGGCGATCGCTAGGTCGGCTATGGACAGATTGAAAAAGATATGGAGGAACCGCAACATTACCAAAGCCACAAAAACCAGGCTCGTTAGGGCACTAGTGTTCCCCATATTTCTATACGCCGCGGAGACTTGGACACTGCGAGAAAGCGAGAAGAAGAGAGTGGATGCCTTCGAAATGTGGTGCTGGAGAAGAATGCTAGGGGTGTCATGGACTGAGTTCCGCACAAACATTTCCATACTCCGGGAACTTAACATCACACAGCGTCTGTCCGCCATAGTCCAGGCACGCATCCTCGCCTTTTTTGGTCACGTGTCTCGCCGCGATGGAACATCGATCGAGCGCCTGGTGGTCCAGGGAAAAGTGGAGGGCACTCGAGCTCGCGGCAGATCGCCGTTAAGATGGACGGACCAGATTAAGGCAGCAGTAGACTGCCCTCTTCACGTGTGCACCAGGAAGGCGGGAGCTAGAGACGAGTGGCGACGAGTTGTTAAGCGGGTTACTTCAACTAAGTGATGACCACGACCACTCTGTCAAGAGTGTAGCGACGAAGAAGAGAAGAAGAATTTATTGTCTGCAAAATTACTATGAGAGTAATAGGTATCTACTATAACAAAATCAGAGACAAAAAATTAAATGCAGATTCCTCAGAAAAAGACAGTGCGGACCGCAAACGTGAACTAAGCTGACTAGACTTGGATAAGTCTCTGTATAGCTTAGTATTTAATCTGCAATCGGCATGAAGCTAAAACATATTTTTTTTAAATGTTATACAGCAGACAAACAGGCAAGAGGGATATTTCAATTGGTCACCGACGCCTATGGACATCAGAAACGCCAGGGGCACTACCAATGCCTAACTCTGACGAGATCTCTAATGTACCTCATAAATAGTCCCATGTCATGTCTGCAAAAAATACTTGTTTTTTGCACTTCCCGTATCCAAGAACAAAACAATCAATTACACTGTTAACCTAAGTAGTATATCTTAGACCTGCGGTGAATCGTACAAACAAGACGAGAGTTAGTGCTTTTCTACACCTGCACAAAATGAGTGTTATTTACATTGCGCTTGAGAACGCCCCAGGATCGCTGTCTCGAGGGCCCAGTTGTCTTGTATTACATTTGTTTTACATTGTTTTATACGAGACTCTATTCTCGTCGCTTGCTCTTTTCGCACTTGAGAAGACAAATTACAGCCAATTGAGAGAGTTTTTGTTGCGATTGTTTTACTTAGTCACCGAGGGCTTTCTTTGACTAACGTTAATGTATATTGGAGGTTTTGATTACTCTTTGTCTTCTCAAACTAATAAACGAAAGCGTCGAAAGCTATTGAAACTTGTTATTGCAGAGATTTTATATTGTTTTTATTTTTTTGTTTCAATATTGAAATGGGAATTAGGATGTGAAGAGTGAAACATATAGCCCGCCACGGCGGCGACACGCTTTGATAGCGATCGTATTTTACCTTCGCCGCCACGGGGCGCAGGTTCGATCCCGGCACCGGGCGAACATTTATGTGCTGACATTTATATTAATTGTTTCGAGTCTATCCGTTGTTGACTGGTAGCCATAATAATTCATGATTACTAACCTAATATTTTCTTTTACAAAATATTTCTTTTCCACTATGCATTTAGTAAACAAATAGAAGAAATAGAGTCGTATTTTTGTAGGAATAACACTGAATAAACTACATAGTTATTTGTGTGTATTTTCTACCTGCGGTAATACGACAAAGCTTGATGAATGATAACTATTTGTTCCAGCCAGTTCCTCTGTCATACTCAGGGGATGAAGGGGAAATAGGTATTTTGTTTGCACAGGAACAAGGGACGGGGATGAAGCGAGCAAAGTTAAGCTCAGGGGTTCGTTTTGGTAATTTATATATTTTCTGTGACCGTAGTATCCACAGACGACAAACAAAAATATGATTTATGACTATCGTAAATAGCACAATACCACCTTATTAGTGACCTGTTTTAACAACGATAATTACCTCACAACATGGGGTCTGTGCGAAAAAAAAAAATCACTCCCACTTTACCTTTAGGCACACCAAAAAATTTTTTTTCTAAATTGTGTTTCACCACTTTGTTAGCATTGTTAATATGATGATACATACCAAATTACAGCTTTCTAGCATCAAGCAGACGCTTAGACAGGTCTAGCGCCTAGACAGGCGCTAGACCGCGGACGGACGAATAGACGGACATGGCGAAACTATAAGGGTTCCTTGTAGTTTACAACGGAACCTTAAAAATGTGGTGACGTAGTAATACTATTTTATTTTATTTCCTTATGACCTAAAAATGGTATAATCATGTTTATAATATTGTTTGTCGTTGCATTAAAAGCTCTAACAAATTTTATCTGTGGATTCAATCATATCGCGATCAATCACACTGTCACAACGAAATGTTTACCATGGAAGTAATAGTTGTACGTAGTACTTATTACTTCCATGATGTTTACATACATTTTTGACGTATGAGAATGGTGCATTTGGGTGCATTACGTAAATTGAGAACAAGGTCCAAAGACCTTTCGTATCAGATGACGATTTGATCTACAAAGATAGGTAAATGGACTGATGACCCCTCATTCGCACTCCGCAACCAAATGTTGTGTCGTATCGTATCGAGATCGACGAGAGCTTTTTGTATAATTGCACGTCACATTTCTATACAATAATACCTATATTAATTTAATTTAGTGACTTGTAAAATACTACGCAGTTACTTTTATGTATGCTATCAGTGCTCACTGAGTCAGAGATCTGATCAAAGTAGAAATAAATTTTTAAATAAGGATGAAAATAAATTTAGGTACGTTACATTATATTATTTTTTAACATTTACTTTACTGTCTTTCAACCTAAAACTAACAAAGTTTCTGTACTTTCCGCAGTAAAAGAAATGTTATTTCAGTTTAGTAAAACTCAAAAGAAAACTAAAGAATGCCATTCACTCACACACATCCGAGCACCTATTAACGTGGTGAGAACTTTTCTTGGGAAAGAGTAAATATAATCAAATTGAGACTGTTCATGAGGAAATTTAATGTAGAGTAAGGCCACGTTTCTATCTGCAATAAATTAAGGTAGCTTCCGACAGAAACTTGAATGAGTAAACTACATAGCAAGTTACTCGCTACATAGCAGATTGCAAAACAGTTCCAGCGAGTTCTCGCTCAAGCAATGAATTTTATGTCCCATGTTCTCGCAGCTTTCCATTTACGGCATAAAAAGAGATAAATAGATTCTTTATTTGCATCAACTAAAATAAACTAATATTGTCATAATTATCGTAAAATCCAGTAGTATGCCAGTATCTGCGAACGTCTCGCGTGACAGTAATTGCAAGAATAAATCTAAGGAGGCTCTGGGCTATAAATATGTAAACGATATTCAACGACTTCCGCAAGAAATTGCAGATGCAAATAGACTAAAACCCTAGATAGTTTTCGCAGTGATAAAATCTGTGAGATAGGGTGGTATAACTGGTATAAGTAAGTACTATGAACGTATGAATACTTGCTGATTTGGGCCGTCGGCCAATTTATAGGTGTACTCAAGAAATTCTGGGATCTTGCTCTACTGTTTGGATACTATGAATCCAAATGAAAATTAGTAGAAATGGGTAGTGAATAAATTACTCACTATTTTAAGTTCCTTCTTAATTTCTCTGCTGATGTCAATGTGGTGTCTGCGTACTCGTTTGACAGCCAGCAGTCGTCCACGGTAGAAAGCAACTTCGGTGAATATAGCCGAATATCGGAAGTCCAGGTCAGGATTGGAGCTGAGCGATACTTGGCTGGAACGAACTCCTGTACTGCCACCCTTCTCTGGGATCCCAACTGCATTAGATGATGAATTGACGTTGGCTCCCCCGCTATCTTGCTGGAAGAAATGAGCTCTGACCAATTTGGTATTTTAAGTATTAATTATATTATTAGATCGGTTCAGAAAACTAAATAATTTATTTGAATGTGTTTTAGTGTAAAATTTGTACTATAACAAGTAGATATAACGAATATAAATAATGAAATTGACGTGATAAAAATCAAGTACATAGGTAACTAGTGTATTTATCTGTACCTAATCTTAATCCCCGCATTTAGTGGTTTAGTCTGAAAAGTTTATCTACCTATCTATGTCAGGGCAATTTTTACCGATTTTCATAATTTCTGTAGGTAAAAATCACATTGCAAAAAATGCAATGTGATTTTTTATTTCTGAACTAGCAATTGAGCTATTTTGCAATTTATATATGCTGGACTGGAATATTGCATTAAAATATGGTGGACGGAAATATAAGTACTTACTTAAATCTAAAAAAATAACTTCAGAAAAAAAAATCTATTTTACGCGAGTGCGGATTTCGAATGTTTTCATAATAGAAGTCAGTTTCAGTTACAAAATAGAGTAGTGTTTTATGGTTAAAAAACGCACTAGTCTCTAAGCTTGGCCGACAATTTGAAAAAATTGTGGTCTTGGCATTCGGACTTGGAAACCATCTATGAATACGATATCCAGACTCGCGTAAAATAAATACATGCAAACAACATCACATAAGTTCGTTTTACCTACTCAGTTTGTTGGGACTCTGTTCATCATCAGGTAGATGGAGGTCTCGGAAGTCTATCTTCCATAATAGCGAGTCCAGCTCCTGTTCATATCGCCAGCCACGATATAACGCCAGTGCGGCAAGCGCAAGGAGGGCCAGGGTTCCACCTGATGCACCCAAAGCCCATGCTCCGACGTGACCTTATCAAAACATAATTTCCTTAATATGCAAACTCATTATGAATGATTATTCAAAAGCTGGTAAGAAAAATGATTATCAGGTATAGTGGCAGACTCGTGTGGTATTAGGTTACCTACAGTACTGTAGGGAATGTCGCAAAAATATTTATATACTCATCGTTTCTGTTAAGTAGCATCAAACAAGACAAAATAATATAACGACTGCCTTATTATTACTAGCGACCAAGGGATTGAAATGCATCGAAAAATCATTAGACAAAAACTGACCCAACGAAGCTAAATAAGACAGCAATCCAGAAAACAATGTTGTACAATTACAATTATTGTCTCAATAAACATGTTATACAAAATCGTAGTAGGTATTCTATAGACAAAAGCTGAATAAGTGTGGTTAAGTCCCTTATTTTACAAACTGTCGACAGCACAACAGGTTATCTACTACGTATATACTACCCACTTAAAACGGGGAGAAGAGCATCAGGTGTTTATGAATTAGCTCAGGTGTTACTTAGACGGATGGTTAGTGGAACAAGTCAAAATGATGATTTGTGTACAATCGACTAATCCATCTCGCTTTATGTAATCGTGTAGAGAAATGTATAAGTACAATGCAATTAAACAATGATTGTTTTACTATTCTTATCTTGCAGCATAAGTAAATGAATCTACATTGTAAAATTTATGAAACGTAATTCAGTACAAATGTCATAAATTAGTCAAAAAACATTATTATTATACTATGTGATATTCTCGTTAAAGTGAACCCAACTGTTTCCGAACTTAGTTTTACTTTACATCAACCCGCTGGACGTTTTAAGGCGATTAGTCAACAAAGTTGAACGCTGTTTAATTAGAGGAAACTGCATACCAAATCCTGTTTATACTAAAGCCGGGAACTCTATTTCATAGACATATTAGACATAAACAAACTAATCTGTGCTAATTCAAATTGCTTTTGCTATTAAAACATATTACTTACTTGACGTAAGCGTTTATTGTCATTGTTTCGAATTGAAATAAAACAGTACTATTTTGATATTACTAGGAAATTGTAATATTACGACATATTCATATTCGTCTTCTGTTATTTAGCAACGCAGATGCTATCATAAAATGCTTTTACTACATTATTTTTAATGTTTTTTAAAATTTTTCTTTTAACATATTTAGAAACTTAGAGATTAAACATATTAGTATAAATAGCTGATATTTAGGTGACTGACAATATGGCCACAAACCAGTTTGATGCAGCCAAAGAATACAATACAGAGGTTAAAAATCAGTCGTGAAAAAAATAAAAAATGCCAATGGTGAGTTTGAGACACTGAGATAAATAATTTAATGTAAAGTTGAGAATATTTATGACACTTATATAGGACAAATCAATATCCATTCCTTCCGTGGATAAATTTATGTTGTAATGTAAAATCATTGTAAAATCCTACCCATTGTAAAATCAAGATAAATTCTCCATTTCCATTTAGATATAGATTAGAAATAGAATGCATTTAATATATTAAACAGTCAAACAGTTAAGTCTCTCTGCGCTAGAATGATCTAACAAGATTTGCTTTGACTTCGCTAAAGCTAGTCGGGGAAGTTAAACGTTTGTATTCAATTTGTTCAGAGCGGAATTCTTCAGGACGAATGATATAAGATGGGTTGAGGAGAGCCGAGGCATTAAATTGGAATAGCTGGCGTGGAACAAAGCCGCACACTCGGGAAATCCACCATTTTCAAAGTCTAATAGAATAACACTACTCCGTCGTTCCGACTAAAGGAATAAATCACTGGTTTTTTGTTGCGAACGTAAAATTGTTTTATCGTTTGCCACTCCCATTTAAACGCGTTAAAACTGGTGTTTCCTGGCAAATAAATTAATCATTGTATGTATAATATGTAGAAGTCATTGATTTATTTATTTCTGTGAGCACATCTATGCTATATTAGTCATAGAGACGATAGACCTACACGTTTGAAAAAATATTTAACCATATTATTCTAAGAAATCACCAGTCTTCATTTTAACATTTTATTTAACTGGAGAAAATACTTTTTTTTGTTTTTTTTCACTTATCTAACAGAAATAGGTTGAAAAATATTTATTAGGCACGAACCATTCCTAAGTAATTTTTAATAACATTTTTTTACTCCCGAAGTTTTGGACCAATTTTTTATTATCTTTATCATCTTTCCTTTAATTGTGTCCTAGAGCTATATTGAGTTAAGTTAAAGCCTTTTCCGTGTTGGGAGTATGAACTACTGTATGTTTTATGGAGATTGTTTCGTCGCCGGGACAGGGGTCGTAGCCAAGGGCGGGATACGGAAACTAAAGTCGTTAAATAAATAGCTACAGTTAATTACTTGAATATAACTGCACTTCAAATCATTTAATAAGTTTTATTATGGTATGTTAAACACAGAGATTTTTATTTTAATGAACTAGCGAAACCCTGCAACTGTATGTGTACACGTATATCCCGCTTTCCCGTGGGAATTTTTAATTTTTTTTCTGCATGAACCGCCCTCGTACAAAGCAATATTTAAAAAAAAGAAGTCTTTGTTTTTAAAAATAAAAATGTTTCAGATCAGGCTCTGTGATGCAAAAAATTAAGGTAAAGTATATCTTATCTTTGTTATCACAGAATTGTTTCTAAACTCAGTTTGTCGTGTTTCCACTGTTTATACCTAAATTAACTGTAATATTGTAATGTTCAGCCGGAATTCCCTGAAGCCTTAAAGAATGCCAATGTTCCTTAATAAACGGACACTTTGACTGGCCGAATGTCCAATATCCAGTTTTATTGTTCCTGAAGCGTATTTAATGAGTAGTATACGTATTTAATATAGGTATAGTGGCTTAGAGTGTTCTCAGGCTACAGTCCTGGCTCCTGTCGGAGGCATTAGAAGGCCGTGTCGGCGGGGGCGGGCGCCGCGGGAGTCGCGTGCGCCCGATGGCCCGCTGCTGGGCATTGCTTGTCACCAGTCCTCGTTACGACGCTTTTACGACCCACCCCACTTACTGTCGCTTACAAACCTTGCGCTTAATGCCGTCCCGAGCTCTAACACAACATATTAGTTTTTTAGATCTTCAGTAAACAGAATGGACCAGTCCGTCGCGTCGGCTCTCTCTAATGGACCATTCCGGCCCACTTGCTGATTCTATTAGCGAATACACGTTCTAGGCATTAACTTTAGGGATTTCTCTCGGTCACGTACAATACGTATTTTTACATTAAACTTGGCTTTTGACTATGACTTCGTCTGCGTTGAAGTCATCTATCACAAAATATTCTGTTTCGTAGTTCCAAGCTTTTACATGTAACTGTGTTATGTTACTTTCACAAATTTGCATAAGTGTTGGTGCGTTATCGCGTTAAAAGTCAATTATTAAATTTAATACAATTAAAAACATGAAAGACGAATATAAAAAGTATCTGTACCACAGTTATTATAATACTTTTACAGTAACTATACGGGACGGCTAAAACTTGTTTGGTTTCATATGAGTTAATTGTATGCATTCAACTTTCATATCAATAACGTAGGAAAATATAATACGTTTTGCAAAATTATTAGTTCAATGCACTTTGCAGTTTCTAAAACTGTGTCAAATAAAATCATCCCATGCCAAAGTAAACGCATTACGTCCTAAATAAAACAACCAATTCGTATGCACATAAAGTAGAGAAGTAAAATTGTGTGTAACCTCATAAGTCTGAATGCAAATATTTTAGATCAACTCTGATGAAATACAGAAATGAAATAGTAGCATCTCATCTTGCAAATGCTTTTGATTATATTTTTGACAATATATGAAGTAATAGCGAGATTATGGTGAGCTTAGAGCGTTGAACCAACCGGAGTAGCCGAGTACCTATTATTTTCTACTCAGATTATGCTGGTAATTCTATTTCACGTGGATCCAAAATATAATTATAACATAGGTATTCCTAACGACACCTGACGCCGAAACATTACAATTGTTTAAACCAATTTCGACAGAAAGAACATTTTAAACGAAATTAAAATTATAAAAAGTATATTATGTATTTAATGGTGCTAAAATATTTGAATGTATGTATCAAATGTTGAAGAATCTTAAAAAAATATAATAATGTAGATGAAAATTGTCTAATACTCACTAACGCATTTCTCCCCGCGGAACCCGCACGGAGGCTCCGACAGCGGCACATGTCCGCCGGGCCATTTCAATTCGCGCAGGAATCTCACCTCCTGCATAAAATTATATTCTTCATATTATTGTAACGGGTAATATACTTGATGAAGTATCTAACTGAAACAGTTTAATTTGCATATATATTTGCTGTTGCTTTCGGTGCCACTCGCTTAGAATTTTTCTTTACTAAAATTATAAAGGACTAGCTTTTTTGTCTACTCGACCCGTTCCCGTGGGAACCACATTGAATTTCGAGAAAAGCTATAGCCTATGTCACTCCCTGATAATGTAGCTTTCTACTGGTGAAAGAATTTTTGAAATCGGTCCAATAGTTTCGGAGCTTATTCAATGCAAACAAACAAACAATCAAATCTTTCCTCTTAATAATATTAGTAAAGATGTTCTCTGATTACGTACACTGAAAATTTTAATGAAATAGTGATAAAGATAAAACAGTGAATGTTTTCAATTTATACAGAGTTATAATAGTCACCTATTTTTTATTGTGTCATTTTTTATAATTTGGTTTTGATATGATTACCTTTTAAGTATGGTGGTCCCTCCATCCATAAAAATAGAATTATGGTATTATATATATATATATAATACCAATTTAAACCAGACTACCTAGAACTACTTACATATATGGTAATTTGTACTTTAAAGTCATAACAGCAGCCAAGGATTTAAAACAATGTTCCAATTTAATAGGATCTTATCGTTGTGAATTTTGAATTCTTAATATTTGGCACAAGTGTTGTGATTTTGGCTTCGTAGCCAAAATGTGACGTAAACTATCTGGCTCTGGCCGAACAGTTAAGAAGCGGCATACATTCGGTCCGCGTCCAACACGATATGTTAACGCGTATCGCCTCTTAATTTCAATCTATTTACATTTTCGTAAGTGGGTATGTTTGTAAATAGGATTCCGGGAGATGTTATAAAACGGGCAGTATCCAGAGATAAGCTCTTAGTTTAATTTCATGTTCCAAAGATTTATACATTATAGTTTGTTTACACCTATAAACCTATAGATTAGAGTAGCAGTTGTTTATCATGGATCAATTTTGTATATTTAGATAATATGTTAAATATGAGCGATGGCGTGGATGTTCTTTCGTGATATTTTCGCTTGGAATCTGAATATCGTCACGTTTTTTTTATCATAGAAAAAGTAGTTGAAAAGACTTAGATTATTCCAATATAGACCGCGAAGCTATAGACACACACATACTAAAAGAATTTCTATTTTAGTGATTATTTCATCTACTCTGAAAGAAAAGCAAAAAACTTTGGAATGGTAGAGCATTTTATGACATAAAAAGCTATATGAGTAGTTGTTCATAACATAGTAAATTGTTGTTATTGGTTGTTTTAAATTTTATTTATATTTAAGCCTTTTATTTCCGTACTATTATTTATTATTGGTTGTTTAACTGTGCTATATTTATTCAAATGAACTTGAAATACAATATAAGGCCAGGTAAAGTAGGTAAGACTTTAGTTGTAAAACCCCGTTAGCATCATTAACAGTTAATTAATATCGAGATTGAACAAAAAATAAATAAAATAACCAAATAAAATATTATTTGGTTATTTTATTTATTTTTTGTTTCAAGCAAAGTTAAAGAGAGTATAAAGTATTTAACCTTCTCGATAAAACATTATTTACATAATATTATTGTGTTTATCATAAAAACAACAGGTGCAGGTTAAACTAGGAAGTTTAAAAGAGAAATGTTAACAATGTACGTACGGGTGCAGATTTATGCAACACGGCTAGCGGGTAGAGGCCCGGTGGACGAGACGGATCGCTAGCCAACAACGTATAGTTACCCTCCGCATCGCCGCACTCATCCATATGCACCCAGTATCTGCATAAAATTAATTTTATTTACACAATGGGTTTACCCATTCAGGATGTCCATCACTCGTTATGGTACTGACAACACCAATGATCAATAATGATCCATTCATGGGAAAGAGGAAAATGCACAATGCATTTTCATTGTTAGTATATAATATTTATATGTTTAATTACTTAATCAGAAAAACATACAATGCAGGTTAGTATATGAATGTAAACATTTGCGCACAGAAGATAACATAATTTGTTTCGTTATTTTATCTACCCACAAAACAGTAGAGTTATAAATATCTTAATTTAATTACTTACATACATTATTTCTGGCATTAGTCAAATCAAAGTATAAGACACGATATAAAAATAAAACATACCCCATAGCACTCCGATAAGTGGTGTTCAGCATATGGGTAACAAGGGCTCTACCGTCGCGCGGAGACTCGCCCCTGCTCAAAGCTGCTGCTAATGCTCTAGCATACACCCACACGGAATCGTGTAGCCACGCCGCCTCCACAGGGATCTAATTTACAAAACCATATTATACTATTCAGAGAGTAAAACTATTATAAATCATTTAATAACAGTAATCACAGTATCTTAGTAATCACAGGATGCTACTCTGTCGAAATGTTGAGTGTAATAACAATTTTATGTGCGCTTTTAAAATCCTGTTAATAAATAACTAATTAATTTAAATCTTCAAAACGCGATAGTTAAAAATATATAGACGTAAAACTAATTTTGAATCTTTACAATACTTTTGACTTTGGCGCATTGACTTCTATGTTCATATCTTCTAATGTTCTTTATGTATATATTTATAAGAAGTTTCGGTTGTTTAGCACTTATAACAAGAGCAGGTTTAAGCTTAGTTTACTTCGGGACCAGGCACTTGACAAAGTCTTAAATATGTAGGTGTAAAGTTAATGACGTTCCCAAATACAGACATATATTTAATATTTGTTTGTCTGCTTTGCATGATATGGAACTTTGTTAAATATTTGAACTTTTCTGTACGGTTCCATAAAGTCTTAAAAAAGTATTTAAATATTTGTAATGTATCTTTGAATACGTTTTTTTGGGGTCAGCTTTAAAAAGCTAGTTTTAATCTAACAAAAGGAATAACAACATCTCCATAGTTTTATCGGCAAAAGGGTATTGATACGGATTTACTGTTTGTTTGGAAACCATAAAATTGGATTTTCCTCATTAGGTTCGCACCCTGTGCTCTCAGCTCTTTCGTCGTCACTAAATGTAATACTTTGAGGTTGCAAACTGAATTATACGTAGTGTAGGAAATACTGTATTCAGGCACATATTAAATTCACAGTTCTATTTATAAGTTTAGATCGTTGCAACCGCTTCCCTCGTTAATGTGACACATTTTAATTAAGTTTGAATTCGTTCGCATGTCTCCGGCAAAACAAAAGTAATATAATTTTAGAAACACACATGTTACGGTTTTATAAACTGTGATTCTTTTCCGTAAGTATATTTTAGATTATCGTACTCATACCAATATTATTATAAATGAGAAAGTGAGTTTGTTTGTTTGTTATTCCTTCACGGCTTGACTAAACAGCCGATCATTATGAAAATTAGAGAAGCCGCGGGGAAAAGCTAGTTGTATTTAATAAATGTAACTAATTAAATAATTAAAAAAATAGTATTCTCTCAAAATATTCTATAATAAAATGTTGAAAATGATTGAAAGAATTTTCTCACTGTATGATAATTATGTGAGCATACAGACAATCAGATCAGGGGGCCGATCGCGTTAAAAAACGTCAGCCGAATCGCAAATGAACCACAACCGAAGCGCAACTTTTTGAACTTTCCGTATCGCGCTAATGATTTGACAGATGGTTGAAACGAAGTTCGAACGCAACCGCTGTCAAACGAACGGTTTTAAAAAAGTTAGTAGGTACGACGCAACTTTTGAACTTTCCGTATCGCGCTATTGATTTGACAGATGGTTGAAACGAAGTTCGAACGCAACCGCTGTCAAACGAACGGTTTTAAAAAAGTTAGTACGACGCAACTTTTTCTGGATCGTTCACAGTGTTTTTGCGGTATAAAGTGTAAAAATGATGTATTTCGCATATTTGGATTACTTGGAAAGGGCGTACGAGCTTGACGTAGCCGACGCTCGAGCCCACGCCAAACGAGAAAATCTAAGTGCACGAATTAAAAGTAGTGCCTTCAATTTGACCGATCGGCAGTTTGTAAAACGATACAGACTGTCGAAGGCATTAACTCGCGAGTTGATTAGTGAATTAACTCCTCACATGCCACCTACGTTACGTTCAGATGCATTGGACGTCGAAACAAAGGTAAGAAAGAACACTTTATTTATGGCACTCCCACTATCAATATTATTGTACTTCATCAACATGAACACGTGATTGTGACATGCAATAAAGTTGTTATTATGAATCATTATAGTTAATTTGCTAATCAATCTCCCCTCTAAAATGCAAAATAAAATTGTATTTATTTTAGGTGTTGGTTGCATTGGCCTTCTATGCTACCGGATCCTACCAGACTATTGTAGGAGATAGCCGTAAACACTGTGTTTCACAAGCCAGTGTGTCAAAAGCTATTCAACAAGTGACCATAGCTTTAAACAAGCCCTCAATTTTAAATAAACATATATCATTTCCCTTTCAACAGCGTGAAAGGGAGCTAGCAAAAAGAGAGTAAGTCTACCATACATTTTATCAATCCGCATTACATACTTATTATGTATTGTACTTATATATTTACTTATCTGTTAATTTGTAGTTAATTTTATTAATAAAAGTACCTTATTAAAATTGTCAAATTAAAACAAAATTCATTGAGCACCAATACATAATATAATCACTGAGCATTTACATAATTAGTGATGGATAAGAAATAAATAAATTTGTATTATTTAATGGTTTCAATCTTATTGTTTACTAGAGAATGCATAAAATAATGTCTATTATTTTTAGATTTTACAGAAAATACAAAATGCCAGGAGTGCTGGCTTGTATTGATGGGACTCATGTGGCAATTGTGTGCCCCCACGAACATGAAGAAAGATTTTTTAACAGAAAAGGGTACCATTCTCTAAATGTATTAATAGTAAGTGAATTTACCTATATATATTTTTAATTTTGTTGTTTTACAATCATTCTAATTTAAAATATTGTTAACAATCTTTATATGTCTTCTTTACTCATTTAATTTTAAAAGGTACATATATAAAAATATATTATACCTTGGAATCTGTTAAACTATCAATTATTATGATATTAACATGGACTAGGGAATGACTATTTAGAAAAAAAATATACCTCAACAAGGTGAGAGATGAGATAATTATTATAAATGGCTCTTTAACATTATTACCTACATAATATTTTTGCTTTTTGCAGATGTGTGATTCAAATTTAAATATATTGTGTGTGGATGCAAGTTATCCTGGGTCTACACATGATAGTGTCATATGGGCAAATCACCCATTAAATTCCTATTTGGAGAGGCTTCACACAGTTTCGGGAGAAGATGTGTATCTTCTGGGTAAGTGTGTTTATTTTTATCTATCCTACTTTCTTGAGCCTATGATTTTCAATTCATAAAAATATATAATTTTGAAGTACCTATTTCAAAACATTAATTTTCATTATCAATTTATCATAGTAATTAATGGAGTGATGTGAATTTAGTTTTATGAAAGAGAGTTTTTAATAATCATGTTTTATTAATATTGCAGGTGACTCAGGGTACCCTTTGAGACCCACAATGATGATACCAGTGACGAACCCAGATCCAGGCACTCCTGAGGAGTATTATCAGGATCTGCATTTAACTGCCAGGAGTGTAGTTGAGCGCTGTATAGGAGTTTTGAAAGCTCGTTTTAGGTGGGTATGCGACAGAGATCAATTTATTTTTAAAATCTGTGAATGCATATTACTCTAAGTTAGGGTTTATCTCCTAAGAATGTTTTGTAGCCCTGTGAGCACTATTTCATACTTTCACATTCTACTTATGTACCTATAAGAAAAAATATATATAAGGAAATAATTTCTTGCTACAGATGCCTCTTGGTGGATAGGAAGCTGCACTACTCCCCGAAGGTTGCAGCACGAATCACAAACGCGTGCTGTGTCCTACATAATATAGCACACAGAGCCCATGTGCCGTATGTCCCTCTGACAGCGGCGGAAGCGGATCGCGAGCGCAGGCTGACGGAGGGCGCGAGCGGCTTGGTGCCCCGTGACGGCCGCGGCGCGCGTCGTCTTCTCTCTGAGTTAGAAATGGGCCGTGCCCGCCGGCACGCCCTAATGCAACTCTTATGGACCAATAGACGTTTGGAAAATTAAAAGTTATTTCTAAGTTAAATTATATTATATTTTATATCTCTATGATTCAGTTTTAAGTTTGGGGCTCCTGTTCCAGATTCCGTGAATTACAATACTGAAACAAAAAGAAAAATTCAAAGTATAAAAACTATACAATACACAGGTGCAATACAACGATTTATTATGTGGTCTGTGTGAATTTCTGGCTTTTACTATTGCCATCATTCATATTATCCACACCTTCCATTTTATATGAAACAAACATACATAATGTAACACAACACATTGAAATTAGCGGCCCATTATAATTTTTAACTATGTATATGGCAATCATTACCTGCCGACTCATTCTATCTATACTCTCTGCAATCAGCCTCAATGATTCAGAAAAGTTGGCCAGTGCTTGAGAATTGTTGAGGGCAGCCTCTGCGTTCAACTCCTCTATCCTGAGCACCATAGACCTCGATTCTTCTAGTGCACTTCTGCTAGCTGAAATAATTTTTAAAGTAAATTTCCTACTACTGGGTATTGAACCGTGGATCCTCATGGGATGATAGATTGGCAGCTAGGTAGGTAGGGTATTTCAGTATTATTATTTATATTATAATAAGTAAACATTTTTTTGCATATCTACTCTATAGTGTAAGCTATCTCAGTCAAATTTGTCGGATTTTTTATTATAGAACAGTGTACTATATGGGAACTACCCATTTATTATTATTCCTTAAATTACTAGTTATATAATTGTTCCGGTTTATTGGAAAGAGGAATTATTCATACAAACGCACATACATAATACTTTTTTCATTAGGTCAATAAGTAATAAAATATAATATATGACAAATCTTCGGACATTTATGGTTTCAAAATCTGCTACTAAGCTTGTGTTATGTATAATGTATGAATGCCAAAGGTGGTTGATGTACTACATACAGTCACGAGCAAAAATATATATACATTGTAACATTTTCTAAAGTATCTTGACTTCTACCATTCAATAAATATATGTACGACAATTAGATCTAAAATATCTTACCATCAAACTGTGTCAAAACTAGGTATACATTGGTTTCATATTTATATAAACGGAACAAAATCAGTAATAACTTTACATGTCCAATGTAGTTTTTAAGTATACATGATAATTTCTATAATATATATATATACAAACAAAAGAGAAAATCAATCAACAAAAAAAACCGTGACGCGCGCTTATCTCTTCTGTATGATTTGTAATGTTTTCGTAGGATTCTAATAGCATAATAGTTTTAGGACGGTAGACGGAAATAAAAATAGTCGAAGGCGAACCGTTGCGGCTTGCTGATGGCTACGTTGTTGTACCTTTCTTACTTTAAATATTAACCTTTTTTTTTTTGTAACGTATGTAATGCATAGATAAACATAATGTAATGACGCAAATCTAGAAATATTTTTTTTCCATCATTATTATTTAAGAGAGGTAGGGCACAGCGGATTATCCGCTCAAATCGAAGCAGCCCGTCTGGGGAAGGACCTCCACCTTACAGAAGATCGTAGCCAAATAGCATTGGTCTCGGCCATGTTGTGTTCCTACGGTGAGTGAGGTCTCCAGAGCTCCACTTGAGGGGTTTGGGAGGGTTGGCAACGCGTAAGTGATAGCCACGGTATTGCAAGCGTCTATAGGCTACGGTGATGCTTGCCATCGGGCGGGCCGTATGCTTGTTTGCCACCTTTGTGGCATAAAAAAAATACCCAATAAAAATTAATAAATAAATTATCGTAGTCAAATCACACAGCGTCAAATCACACTGCTTTGTAAATTGTTTACATAATTTCGAAACTGTATTGTGTACATGTTTTTGAGATTTACTTGGTCATTACTTCCGAGCTCAAGCTATTTGAAACTGCTGCTTTGTAAATTGTTTACATAATTTCGAAATTGTACCGTGTACATGTTTTTGATATTTGCATTGTTTACGTTATTATGTAACTTACCGTTAATATTATTTTTTGGTAATCTATTGTTCACAATAATTTGATAAAAATGTGTAGTTAATTTTGACACAGTTTAACGTTTACATAATTACTGGTCACAGCATACTTATTTTTGCGATTTAAAGTTGCTATATAACTTTGAATTTTAAAGATGTTTCTATATTATTGCTCGTGACTGTACATAGATTTTTTTGTAATACATGACTGGTAAACGTCCTTCACACAAATGTAACCCTGCTGGGATTCGAACCATCAACCGTTAGGTTAATGTTATTATTATTAGCAATGTCATAAATAAAGGTTAATCAACTTTATATCCCCATTGATTTTAATAAATTAAAAGACTCAACTTATTATTATTATTATAGGGTGGGACGCCTGCGGGGCACAGGCGGGTGTTCAAGTCGCTAATTGAACTCATTACACCCTATTCCCGTGTGGATACGGTTGTTACTGTTACTGTAAAAGAATCAACTTACAAATTGGCTGTGGTGCTCGAGTCTGAATTGTGGCTGCGGCTGCTGGTTGACGTGCCACATGCTGTGCCCGTCGACGCTCTCTCACCCTTCTTATTCTGCCTGTAAGACAATATTATAATTACTAATTTTATTGTTTTTATGTTTTAACTTATTGAAAAATATGAAAATCCATTAGGTATTATTACGTACCTGATGCATTCTGGGCTTGGGGTGAAGGCGCCTGACCAGACACACTAGGTGCAGGGGAAGGTTGCGTTGGTAGTTCCTCATAAGGACAATTTATACTGTAAAAGAATCAACATACCTATTAACTATTAGTATTTCCATAATGTCCCTATAAAAAGTGCAATAAAGTATATTTTGGTTTTGATTTTTGAATAATTTGTTTACACTATAACTTAGCGCTGATGTTTGAATGGGCATAACTTCAAGCACTTTTCTCTGAGTCTTGGGTGTACTGTGACTATACTGTTTAAAGACTGCTAACAAGTGGCATTGTGAAACTTACGCTAATGTTGGTGAATTTTGAGATTCATTTACTACTAATGCCGGCTGCTCCATCACCTCCATCACCTCCACCATCTCCTCTACCACATCATTACCATCACCCTATATTGCAAATAAATATAAACTTTGAAATAATGAATGGACAGAGTAAGGTAAGACCCAGTGAAATTACTTTGGAATACAAATCCAATTACAAACAATAGAGAACTATTGTTTGTAATTGGATTTGTATTCTACTATCTGTTTTTAAGCTTTAATATAAAATCTTTTAAAGCATAAGGTTTTGAAACGTGTAATATGAAATCAATACTGAAAAATTATGCACAAAATGGTTAATAACATCACTTACAGCGAATTGATCTTGCCTAACATTAGGCAAAGGGCCAACATCCCGGCCTATGATGTTGGCCAGTTTCTCCTCCAAGGGGGACAAGACGGGGGCATTGCTGGGTCCACCGCCAGTTGCCTGTTGGCTGGCATTAATTGCCACCAACTTCGCCCTCACCCTACATTTTTGGTCGTTCCATACCTGCAACATTATGGACACATATACGTTTTCTAAACTTCATAAACATAACATTAACTTTTATAATGATTTATCTAAGTATCAGTTTGAAACGAAATTAAAAATTGTATGTCCCTACACGGATTCAAAAACAAAATTAAAAGAATATTTGTTAAAAAGTAATGTTTATGTATAGAGTCTAAACGTCTTACACTAAGTTGTTTTACTAGTAATTGTTAAGTGAACATAAAATTGTAATGTTAAATAAAATTCTTTAGACCGAAGTATAATTATAGTTTTAAAAGTTATAAAAACTTCAAACCTTGGCCCATTCTTTTCCCGTTCTTGCAGGCCCCAACGAATTCAGAATTTCAGCGCATTCACTCCACAGTCTCGCAGAAACTGCCCGGGCCTCTTTGGACCTCACCCTTCCAAGAGCGAGGTCTCGATTGGCTTCGAGATATTCCAGCAGCATTTCTAGCTGCCGGACTGTAGTGACGCGACGTCGCTCTTCCATTTCCTTAAATACACAATAAACTTAATAAACATATTCTATACGGCAAAAGAAATTCCAAGTTAAAACACATAAATTCACTCTCACTAAGTAATTCAAACAAGTTAACAAGAACAGCAAAATTTGTGTAAGGTCTTCCAGGTGTCCACTTCATATGGAGAGCAAGTTAGGACTGCTTTGTTCGTTTTGTTATTTTCTCTCCTGAAGGCCCGCTACAGAGTTCATATCACATTACAATATTTACTAAGTAATAACTATTAAACATTTCCGAGTCCCAAGCACGTTGTTTATATAAACATGGTGAGAGGATTGCGTCACTGCAATGCGTCCCATCTCGTATCGCCTCTTCGCGGCCGCCAATACCAAAATACACTAAAACTATGCACAAAGAAAATCTTACCAATAAACTAGGTAGGTAGTTACATACTTCATTTTAAATTTAATATCAAACAACTTACCTACTTGAGTTTCAAGCGAAGAAAATCAAATTCAAACTAATAAAATCCACAAAGGCACTTCACACATAAAAGTTTCACCAACAAATTCAAACAAATTGTGCCGTACGTTAGCCTCTTAATAGGCCTTTTTTATTTTTAAATATGGTTTCCGACTCTGGATACAAGTCCTTTAGCTAAGTCGATGATCGACTAGAGTAACATCTCTAACGCCTTTGATATGGTTACGATCCAGTTGCAAATTCAACTTTGGTTGACGTTTGAATTTTAGCGCAATACGAAATTTCGCACATCTGAATCGAAACTCGATCACAGCCAAAAACGAACTACAAACCTTCGTTCTTGTTCACATTTAACGCGATCGGGCTCCAGATTTGCACTGTAAATGTCTGAACCTATAATCAATTATAATGGGTAATACAGGATGTTTACATTAGGAAATAATCTCAAAGTTTAATTAAAAATCCACTTACCACTTTCCCTCCTCCAAGTGCAAGTAAAGGATTATTAAAGTTAAAAGGTGACATTTCCAATCTTCTATTCACTTCCTTGGCGAAGGTTGGATACGATGGCGAGGGAGAGGGTGCCACTGCCATGTATGAACGGAAGGCGCGGAGTGTTCTGGAAGCAGGCTCCTTGCGCAGTGGACCAGCTAAGTACCGAACGGCTTCTTCTGATTCATACGTCTCTACATCAACGCCGATAGCCAAGTATTCACCTGCGCAAATATGCATATTTAAAAAAAAATGAGTATAAGTATCTAAGATTGTTGGTATGGGATCGATCGTAGAATTGGACATATCAGGAAAAGTACCTAAATTATTTACGTATTTTCAATGAGACGTTTTAGGTTCATCAGTACTCTTTTTATAGATTAATTATAATACGATTATTTCGTGACAGTTACATAGTACGGTTTTTATTATTATTCGATATTTATTTATGCACACAAGGTGTATGAAAGTTAAAAATTTACACGGAACCTGAAAGAATGGGTTTGCGCGTGGAGTAACAGCGGGGTCAATGTGCGTTCGTTAGTTGTAACATAAAACGGTCTTGCATGTGATGTGAAATAGTGAAAATGGATATTTTCTGAAATAAAAATATTCACTAAAAACATTAAAGAGATTGCTACTCTGTCGAGGCGTTCATATTACAGAATAAATAAAATGTAGACGATTTACTTTGACATAGAGACTTCTAAAAACAAGCACATAAAATAAAATATATTTTTTCTTTGTCTCCAAAGACGAAAGAATATTATTGGTTTGCTATGCTATTATTGTAACTGCACAAAATTTGCATTCAAACTGAAGTTTTGCAGCTGACGCGCAGTTCAGATACAGCTTGCCTATTCTAGCCTAAGTTGATTCTAATGGTATAACTCTTAGACCGTAGTCCAAACCTCACTTTTCCTACCAAATGTGCTTCCTACCAAAACTTTGATAATTGTATTTGCCGGGGATGGATTACTGCATATAATGTAGCTTACTGTCCAACAAAATCTGTAGCCAAATTCTACCAATAACATAGTTTCTGGAGGGGATGGTGTATCCTTTCGAACAGACCTGCTTTCTGGGCGCGCTATTGTAGAGTCACTCTCTACTCATCCATCGTTAAAATGGAGAAGGCGGAAAATAGTTCTGTTTTTATTAGGTCATTCGGTATACTCTTCATTGATTTAGGAGAAGAGAGAGTCCGACAAAACCACTAGCGGATCACAAAAAAAATCTTTTTACTGTAATTCAAAAATTACTTGTCATAAAATTGGTAGCCCAAACAGAAATCCATGTAATAGCTTCGTATACACTAAATGGGAGAAGATATATCAGGATTATTGCTTCCTGCCTATTTTCACAGAATATATCCGAGATGGTTCAGTATATGGAGGATATAACTTCCCGTATTCGGTACCGCATAATTGATTAATCGTAAAATGTTCCCGATATTTTCTTTCGCAAAAAGATTCTTACAAAATGATTACTGAGTGAAAATGGTTTTATTATTTTCACTGAATTATTTAAGAGCAAATAATGTGCCATTAACAAGCCACTGCCTTCAGCCTTGTTTGTGTAAAGTCTTTTATAGACATGTTTTAATATCAGTGAACTGTTCCTAAACATAAATAAAAAAACTATTTTTAAAATTCAAAATGTTTCAGTATGCAAATAGGCCAAACCCCCTAAATTTATGCTTTTTAGAATTAACTATACGCCAGTGAACTTACGAGACCGTTTTAAATCCACTAAATAAAAAGTAAACACTTATATTCATTGACGTACTTTAGGTACTTTCTTTATAAATGTAGTCGATAAGTATAGTAAATTATCCAGCAAATGCAAATTGGCCCTCGGAGGCAGTGTTTGCGGTTCGCGCGTCATGTGATCGATGACTGTTCGCTGATGAGGGAAGTTGTTGTTACGTTGGATATATTATTGCTCAGCCAATATTGGATAAGCAATCTTTAGAATAAAGTAAACAAATATATAATAGTCGTAAATACACAATATTTAAGTATACATAGTATGTATTACATACATAGATACTGTAGGTTTATATTGTTCGAACATTATTAAAATTTGTAAATTACTTAATAAGTACTTATAGCTTGTACTTAGTTATTTGTTCATATTTTAGGCTACCTTTTTAGTTGTGATTTGCGAATTAACAGTAGAGAGTTTTTTTTACGAAAAAGCTATAATTTTTTCTGAACACAATAAGTGTTACTGCACCTTTCATGAAAGGGTTGTGTTTTAGAAAATAATACAAAGTATATAGTTTTTGTAAAAGAGTCTATCGGGAATGTTTCTAACTAAGCTAAGTATATCTGAACTATCAATTTCCTAAACATAAAGTATATACAATAAAGGTCGTGAACAGAATAAACACCATATAATATTTTCATAGGATTTGTATACTGACATTTATCGTAATGTTGCCTCCTACACGCCACGTACCTTTCTCTTCTTAACAATGAATAGCGCGGCAAATAATGGGGTACTGCCCGGCCCAACAAAGGCAGAGATCTAGCTAGACAAATATATCAGTCTCAACTCATGGCACTATGGACCGCATTCACAAGTAAAAGTAGACCTTACAATATATTATTTAAACCCATATGCCATGTTCATGGCTCATGGTTACGTACTTCTGTTGCAAACAAGCTATTATATTTTAATGATTAACATTCTTAAGACATTTGTAAGTGCCGTTTGTATGTTAGTTAATGCCAAGAATTAAGTAAAGTTGCTTAATAGGAAATAACCTTTAAAAAAAACACTTTACAGGTTCACATTGCGTTAATGATCGATTGTAATTTTTTGAAATTTCCAATTAGTGTTATTTGAAAGTTATTAGGTATTTGTATATTTAATTAGGTTTCATAGTAGGTACCTAGTGAATATATTTCCATTTCTTTTAATTAATCTTTTTAGATATTAGTCTATTTATTATACAATTTTGTCCTTTATTATTTAAGCGATTCTTCAAGAAAAAGGAGGAAGATTTGTAAGTAGGCAATTTCGGGGAAAAAAATGCCTGTACTTTATAATAATGACAAATGGCCATTATCTCTATATTTGATGTGGATAATATTGAAAGAGTTGGGTCGTATTTTTGTAACATATACATAGAACTTTGGGAGGTAGAACCTTTCGATTTGCATAGTTAAACATGAGACAGAGATACTTTGTTCCTTCGCAATATCGGCGGATGTTTTATTCACGAAGTTGGAAAATGAACAGGAGTGTCCCGAAAAGATTTCCCGCTTAGGATTAATAATTTTCCGGATATTTTCTACGCATGACAACGAAAACGAATTCGTATTTATTTTGCCGTGAAATGTAGATATGATACGAGACATAGGTAGCGTTATTATATCAAGTATTTGAGATTCTCATTTTAGTAAGTATATTTTTTTAATCGCATGAAGCATACTTGATAGAAAAACTATGCTTATCCTGTGAGGTAAGTATGATTTGATGTGAGCTGATATCAGAAGCTACTTACCTGAATCAAGAAGTTGCATTGCGTCCAAAGCCAGCATAAGTCCAATATGGTCATGATAGTGTCCAACGGAAACGTATACTGTAAAGAAGCATCTTAAATTAGCTCACATAAACATTTTATGTGTTTATTCGACGAAAATCGTAATACTCACTTCTGGTGTCTTTGTACGTCTCTCTAACGACGTCAAGGAATGGATTTCGAGTGAAGTTTTCTCTTCTATTTTCATAGTAGTAAGGATGCTTGTATATTTTCACTTTGCGAACAGATATCTGCTTTTCCGTCGCCGCTGAGATGATTGCCGACGCTAACCGGGAGAAATCGTGGTTTGGACCTTTCAGGTATACTACTGCTATCTGCACACAAAAAATATTTTGTTTAATAGAAAATTGTCGAAGGCGTTCGTAGTATTTATTTATCTACGATTTACAGGCACGTACAAATATTTATTCACCGTAAGAAGTAGGTAGAGTTGTGTTTTCTTCGATTGCATTAATTTCAAACAGATTATGTGAATTGTGTTTAAATTGCAGAAAAATATAGATAAAATATACAATAGGTACTAAAATACCCATAATATGAAATACCTTTTTGTGCTTTCTGAGATAAGCTACAAAGTATTGCTAAGTAACTCTACAATTTTCTTATGTTAACACTACATTAGTTTGTAAATGTGACTATACAAGTACGAAAAAGATAAAGGAAATAGGTAATGGTATGTTTACATGCATGAAATTGAAATGCGTGAGTACAGCGACGACCGAACGCGAAATGTCGATGTCCGAGGGTCGGGTGCGGGCGAAAGTCGCGTACACACGCTTGTTGGAGCTCGCCACGTCTCTGCAATACTGGGGACAAATAAAATAAACAATTTGTAACAAAAATAATGCTACAACCTTTTTAACGTATTTCAGTATAAACTAAATGGAAATTAACTATATTTGCCAATCATCTATGATTGGAACGTCAAGTAATGTCAATGTATGATCATGATTAACTTGCGTTTTATCATAATTTATTACAATTGTTTAGTTTCTCAAGGATTAGATACACATGTGTGAACTGGAGCGTAGGTATATGGAACAGTATATGGAAAACCATAAGCAAAAATGGATCTCTTCTCTATTAAGCGGAAAAAAGGAGAGCATTCTGTCCAATGGAAGCTTTACAACCGTTTCTTTTGAAAATATTTACCAGAAATATTTAAGTATCAAACATGATGAAACATTAAAGGAATACTTTAATGAAAAGTGTACTTAATGACGTTAATCTTAAGTGTACTTAATAAGCTGTATCTTATGAAGTTATGACGAATGAAAATGTTTCCCTAATAATGGGTTTCGATAATCTATATATATAAAAGAGAAAATCACTGACTGATTCATCACGAAATCTCCGAAACCACAAGTGCCAGGAGTCTCAAATTTTGCATGGGGGTTTCTTTTGGGGCGTAGGTGCTCACTAAGAAAGGATTTTTGGAAATTCATCCCCTAAGGGGGTAAAACGGGGGTGCAAAGTTATTATGAAACTTTGCCGTTTTTGAAGTTATTCGAATGAAATTCAGCATGAAGGTTCTTTATTGAAAGGCATGAAACACAAGTAAAATATTTTTCTCAAAAAACATCCCTTAGGGGTTTAAACGGGGGTGCAAAGTTAGTATGAAACTTTGCCGTTTTTGAAGTTATTCGAATGAAATTCAGCATGAAGGTTCTTTATTGAAAGGCATGAAACACGAGTAAAATATTTTTCTCAAAAATCATCCCTTAGGGGGTTAAACGGGGGTGCAAAGTTAGTATGTAACATTGCCGTTTTTGAAGTTATTCGAATGAAATTCAGCATGAAGGTTCTATATTAAAAGGTATGAAACACGAGTAAAATACTTTTCTCAAAAATCATCTCTTAGGGGGTTAAACGGGGGTGCAAAGTTAGTATGAAACTTTGCCGTTTTTGAAGTTATTCAAATGAAATACAGCATTAAGGTTCTTTATTGAAAGGCATGAAACACGAGTAAAATATTTTTCTCAAAAATCATCCTTTAGGGGGTTAAACGGGGGTGCAAAGTTAGTATGAAACTTTGCCGTTTTTGAAGTTATTCGAATGAAATTCAGCATGAAGGTTCTTTATTGAAAGGCATGAAACACGAGTAAAATATTTTTCTCAAAAATCATCCCTTAGGGGGTTAAACGGGGTGCAAAGTTAGTATGAAACTTTGCCGTTTTGAAGTTATTCGAATGAAATTCAGCATGAAGGTTCTTTATTGAAAGGCATTAAACACGAGTAAAATATTTTTCTCAAAAATCATCCCTTAGGGGGTTAAACGGGGGTGCAAAGTTAGTATGAAACATTGCCGTTTTTGAAGTTATTCGAATGAAATTCAGCATGAAGGTTCTATATTAAAAGGTATGAAACACGAGTAAAATACTTTTCTCAAAAATCATCTCTTAGGGGGTTAAACGGGGGTGCAAAGTTAGTATGAAACTTTGCCGTTTTTGAAGTTATTCAAATGAAATACAGCATTAAGGTTCTTTATTGAAAGGCATGAAACACGAGTAAAATATTTTTCTCAAAAATCATCCCTTAGGGGGTTAAACGGGGGTGCAAAGTTAGTATGAAACTTTGCCGTTTTTGAAGTTATTCGAATGAAATTCAGCATGAAGGTTCTTTATTGAAAGGCATGAAACACGAGTAAAATATTTTTCTCAAAAATCATCCCTTAGGGGGTTAAACGGGGTGCAAAGTTAGTATGAAACTTTGCCGTTTTGAAGTTATTCGAATGAAATTCAGCATGAAGGTTCTTTATTGAAAGGCATGAAACACGAGTAAAATATTTTTCTCAAAAATCATCCCTTAGGGGGTTAAACGGGGTGCAAAGTTAGTATGAAACTTTGCCGTTTTGAAGTTATTCGAATGAAATTCAGCATGAAGGTTCTTTAGGCGATACGAAGTTTGCCGGGTCAGCTAGTATTCCTACTATAGCGCTAACATCTCATCAAATAAGTATCTGAAGTTTTCTTATAATGTTATGAAAAAGTGCCGATTCATAATCGGGGCGTTTCAAGTTTGGGTACGGTATTATAATATCTGTTTTTATGAAATATGATTATATTTAATTTAGGTACTAGATTGTTAATATAAGACTAAATATTTGAGTTCTGATACTGAATTTTTGCAGTAGGTTGCTATGTTGAAAAAAATAATGCTCGTTCTGAATATTCAATTTATTTACTCAGCTGACGACATAGTGGATAACCAACCAGTCTATAACTGACTCGAGGCCCTGGTTCAAATCCTTGTGTATCCTACTAATATTATAAAGGCGAAAATTTGTGTGTATGATATTTGGTAAGTACCATGGTATACTTATCCCGAAGAGTACGCGATTCCCGTAGGATTCGCTACTACTCGATAATAGGCATGACGACAGTATCAAAAAATCGTCAATTTAATGTTTGTAAGTGAATATTCAAATAAAAAATAAAAAAACCACTGCTTTAGTTTTGTTTAAAAAAATCAGATTATTAAGATTTTCAATAAAATAAAACATTAAAATACCTCAATCGGCCATTTTGATTGAAACACTAGCAGGTGTCATGGCGTCGGCTCTGACGTCACGTCTTGATAAACATTACTACAACTTCTTCGTTACGCCAAAGACACAATGACATTTTTACCAAGACGTGACGTCAGAGCTGACGCCATGACACCTGCCGCTGTTTTGGCGCACTATTTGAAAATGATTTGAAAAATGGTTTTAAACTTCGTTAAACTAAAGTTTATTACCGAAATAAAGTTTTTTTCATAAATAGTAAGTGTGTACCCCCCACATTACGGAAGAGGTTTTCAAAATCTTTCGTCACGCCTATTTATTTAAGCATGTGACAGACAACTAAAAATCTGTGATTATTTTACTAGGCCAGAAAGTTGTGGTATTTCATCTGGTTCGCAATAATCAGAATTGTAGTCAAATTCTTCAACATAGGTAGCAGACTCTATCTAATTCAATGAGTTCTTTATATCTCTAGGACAATGAAGAACTTCATCAAGACATGCGAATATAAAATCGGCGTTTGGTCTAATAACTTAATTATTAAAACAAAGACATATTTAATTATACTTACATAGCTAACCATAGGTAGGTTGAAAGCGGCTGCCATCCTCCCCTCGTGGACGCACGTCTCTTGCGGTCCAATAAATGCAGTCACATTGGCTGCCCACAACGCGGCCACCTGTTGGGCAAGACCTACTTAGATAACACTTACTATTATTGTTCAATTAAACATATATTTTAATACAATGGAAAAATATTGATCAGACCTTAATGAGTTTTTGACCATGAATTGAACTAAAGGTTTTTACAGGTTTCGGATCTGATAAATTTCAAACTATAATTCTGTCAGACTTATATATGCTAGCCAAATGGTCGAATTGAATTATTTTTGTATGATTTTTTGACAATTTATCTGTTAGATAATGTTAACTGTATAATAGCAGGAATTTATGAAAGGGACCTTACAGTTAAACTATGAGAGCTATTTGTATGTAAGATTACTAGACTTGATGTAAGTTGAAAAAATATTTTTGGAAAATATTTGGTGTGTTAAAATACGCTGAATAATATTATTCTTTTATAAGAATTTTTCAACAATAAACAACAATGGAAAAGTCCGAGGTTAGGTCGTACATTTCTGCAAAAGACGGCTGAAGTTCTTAACGTCTGGTAGAAATACATAGCGCCAACGGCACTAAACTCAGTGTAAGGTTACAGCAATTTTATGGACGCTTGGTTTACGAGTGCTATGACAAACTGCGATAGAGATTTAATATAAAATGGTGGCCCATCCGTCAGTTGCCCTAAACTTATATCGTATGAGAATACGTCCAGTTTAACGACATTATACACAATTAGCTGAATTTACTGTATCAATTTGTTTCAAAAAGTAAAATTTTTCATTACTTTATTAAGGGATCAAATTTAATTAACACGATAAAAGGCCCTATTGTCAAACTCATACTTATGCTCGATATGACTAAGTACAGAGTACAGAAGTCGTCACCAATTATCTGTATTTGCTGGCACGTTTCCAATGAAACAAAGTCTACGCTTTTTTAAAACAATAAAGATTTTTACATTGTAATTTGTTGTAACCGTAGTAGGAAGTACCTAAAACAGTTTCTGTTGCCCTTTCCTCCTTCTTTTAATAGTAGGTATTATTCTGTATACAGAATTTATAAAAAGGCTGGAAAAACTTACTTTTACTTATGCTTTTACGTAAATATTTTGTTAATATTCGTAGATAAATTTTCACCGACTCGTTGTAACTCTCAACAACAACATCGTTTATTTCATTTCCCGCTCATTACGAGTCGTTTAATTCAAGAAACTTTGACCTTCCCTTGTTGATTACACTTTATTGTGTCGGCAAAGGGTTAAACTGTACAATACGAATTGAAGTTTAATTGTATAGTCGGCAAAGTTACTGAAATTTCGTGAAATTGTTAAGAGAAATAATTGATATAAATACGAAAAAATATGAAATTTGTTCAATTGTCCTTTAATTAATTCAAAAAGTTAAAACTACAATGAGTTATCATTTAAGTACAAGACTTGTTTTGTAACAAAATTGTTATTACGTAGGTATTATGAATTATTAATATTAAAAGTAGGTACCTGTCTACGGAAATTATATTTTTGTTCTCATTGAAATGTGGAAATTAAGCCTCCATTTTAGGTAAATATGCGAACATAAAAGGAATAATTCCTAATAATCTTACTTTGAGAGCAATTCAACGAATCCGGTGTTTCATGACATTAATCTCATTTCATTCGGTATAATTAAATGTAAAATCATCTTTGTTTGTTCTCTAACCAACCACTGACAAATTTCGTGAATTCTCCAAAGTATAAAAGCTACAAATTGAATATAGAAAACAAAAAGTCAATTTGCATTGGTACTCAAATACTTGCAATTTATTCTACCGTCCTTTTCAACTTCGATTGATTTCGTGAAGATTTTACCAGTTTTTACCTATGCTGTTTTACAATCTACGCCTGCGTCAGACAACGACTGATGTGTTCGTTTTTTATGTCACCCGTGACGCCCTCACTTCGCAGCTTGATGGCAACGACGCTGGCCCATCAATTCCCCTGACAAATATACTTGACTCGATAAAAAGTTAGCATTCAAGGAAGGAGGAGGTGCTACAGCAAGGGGAATTTATGTTCGAAGCTTCCTGCTTGTGTCGCAAGAAAAATTACGGGACACAATAAACGCGCTGAGAATCGCATGTACAGAAAATACCATTTAATTAATGGCTGCTTGGCTGACAGGCGCGCCTGGCATCCAAGCCATTTACGCCATAATAGTGTAAGATATTTACACAATATTCAAAGGAATTACCTTATGTAATATAGGTACTTACTTACTTAATAACGATAAAATCTTTAAGGATTTTCATTTATAATTACCAATTAAGTAGTGATGATGCTTGATAAATAGAGTCATATCAGAGATCAATTTACATAATGCTTAATTCCAATTAGGTTAGTAGTATAAATATAAAATTATCCTTATACATAACTCTAGGTACCAGTATTAAATCATTTACGTTATGTGCAATAATTAATTTAAATTCTTAATTATTCATTATCAACTTTTGTTTTGATCATTAATTTCGATTCGAGTAGGGATCACTCGTCTTTCATTAATACCTACCTATTTAGATCAAGACATGGGATGTATAGAAATTGTGAATATTAATTATGTGCGAGGGCGGAGAGGGTGACTTGGTCTTTGTATACAGCGACCTGCTGTATACAAAGAAAGAAAATATAATAGGTAAGTTACTATTCTGAAATCGGTAAACTATTTTTAAGAGACTAAGTGACGTCTATTATCGCGAATTGTTAGTTTTTTACTTTTTGAAATCACTTATTCGCGTTCAGACTCATTCAGTCAGACTCATTATTTTAGAATTATATAATTACATTATTCCTATTCCGTTGAATGCTCTTGACAGTACTAGCGGAACTTCTGCACTTCTTAACTAAAGGATAGTTCAATAAAAACTTTAAACTATTCTATTGTATTGGTAGGTACAATATTTGTGACATTGTAAATGTTCACTAATATAAATATTCACTATTAAATACCTACTTATAGCTGATCGCGGTAATATAATTCAAATACGCTAAATAGAACACGGGAAATTATCATGTTCCTGTGTAATTAAAAGGTCCGCGTTTGCAATTCGTGCAACGTATTTTAATAGTCCAGCTTTTATCTGCGGTTTTGGTTCTGTTACTATACAATTGAAAGGTTATTTGTCTAGTAGTTTTTTATAAAACTAAGGTGGAATATAAGCATAATGAAAACCAAAGTGATGACGTCCTGTAGACCAAAAGAAAAGTGACCTAATGGTCCTCGTCCTTGATGATGGGGATCGTCCTTCGGCTGGGCTTGGAGTGTCATTATTGGTTTAATTAAAGAACTTCGGGCTCTGAAAAATCTCTCAACATATTTTTTAATGAACCCTTTTTCATAAATAATTACGAAGTGAGGTATAATTACAAACTATCATCGTGCTGTCCTTAATTACAGTCTACAGAATGGTGTTTAAATAGATTTGTATGTGTTAAACGTTTTCCGATTGCCACTAATATCAGAGGATATTAGCTTCATAATACTAGGTCATTGCGTATCGCAGGAATAACGCAATGTAATATTTCTGGAGTGCATGTGCAACAAATTTTATTGGTACTATAATAAGCACTTATGTGTAGATACTATACGTTTAGGGAACCTACCTACCAAAAACTCTTATACAGCCGGATTATTTTTGGTTTACCTTTGCAGATAATAAGTTATTTTAATATTTTTTAATAATTAAGTATTTATAATGTGTCGAAATTTAAAAACTTCCTGCTTTTACATGCTGCCGGAAGAATAAAATATTCAAGGAGTTATAGATATTATGATAAGGACATAGATAGGTATCCTGATTCACTTCAGTAAGTAGACATTATAAAAAATTAAAAAGTTGTTCACTTACAAAGCGTACATTCATTATATCGAAAGGTCGTTTTAAGTAGGTAGTAAAAAATAAGTTGTTTTAAGGCATAGACGTAATATAAAAAGAAATTAAACTTTTCTTATAAATCTTAGCTAACAAGAACTTAAGGATCAAGTTTCGATGGTGAACGTCATAAAATTTAGGAATGAAATGGCAAATTAAGTCCAACTTTGACTATACGAGAAAAATTGTTCTTTTAGCCAAAGTCTTTCACAAATGGAAAAGAAGTACTTAACGAAATTGCGAAATATAAACACTACATAGTTAAAAATGAGAGGACAATCTATAAATCAACCTTGCCGTGGCAGCTAAATGCAGTCGGCTGTCTCGGCAACAAGAAAATTAACACTTTAGTACTATGCCAAACTAATTAATACTGGAGGTGAAGACAGTAACTGTCAGTTAATTGAAACTTTGGAGTGACGTGCTAAAGTGATTTACTTTTATTTATTACGATATACGTACATAAATAAATCTAACAAACTATACTACTATTATAATTTTTAAGAGCCTGAAGAGTTTGTTTATTGGTTGAACGCACTAATCCTATAATCTTAACTACCGGTTGGAATCGAAATTCGTTTAGTGTTGGGAAGCACATTTATCGAGGATGGCTGGCTATAATAACTTTACCCTGCGCATACAAACTCGCGCGGATCTGGTAGTATTTTATAATAAGGTTTATTGTCATTCAACCAAAGCAAGTGTAAACAAATATGAATATGTGGTATAATGTATCCAACAATATTTAATAAATTATTTTATTTAAAAACTCGACATAAAATTTTAGTATTATGCGATAAATAGCATTAGACTGCTATAAAATAGAATATCATTTAAGTACGAAAAATTCCAATTGTAATGAATGATACAGCAAAAGTTCCAACAGCGAGCGGTCAGTCAGTTTCAGAGCTATGCGAGAGTTATGAGCATTGTAAACTTCTGCCTATGGCCCATAAAACTAGCCTCTGACTACGCAGTACGCATACTGTTACTATCTTATCTGAAAGTGCTGCTTGCAATAAATTGTTTAACTATCATTGATCTGAACATTCACAATATACGAATATTAACTGAAATGAGTTAGTTAAACTTAATAGGGTTATAAAGATCTCTTTACTGCTCAACTAGTAAGATACATAATAAATAATAATCAATATTCTTGGACGAATCACACAACGCCATCTAGTTCCAAACTAAGCAAGTAAGCTTGTACTATGGGTACTTGCTTGCTGATAAATATACATAAATAAGTCCTTTTTTTTGGTAAATAAATACTTATTATACATAGAAAACATCTAGACCAAGGCAAACATGTTCATGCACACAAATGTTTGCCTTGCGCGGTATTCGAACCCGCGGCCCTTGGGATAAAGTGAAAATTGCTAGCCACTCGACCACCGCACCTGTCGACCTGTAATGTTTATGTACATTTGGTTATTGTACGCTTCGTACAGTCAAGAGCAGGTCGACCTTTACATATTGGACTTTGTACCATTCTTAAGTTCTATGTCATAAGAGCCAAAATTGTACTGCAAGTGTAAAGCTCAATGTGCACCTGACTGTTCGTAATTTAAGAGTTTTTAATTGCCATTTAGAAGGTTTAATTCTGACGACTCTTGTGGTTGAGATGATGGTGATGATTTCTAGCGACTTTTTACTAGTGAAAAATTTATGAATCTCTGAGATTGTACTTTTTACCAAAATCGACTAGACGGCTTTCCTGCGGGATTGTAATTAAAAGAGTAATGGCATACCCATAAAATCCATTCCCAGCTAGTCAATACATAATAACAAGTATTATTTAGATAATAAGAAATCAACAGGATAGAAATTGGTGACATTCACGTCGATGAGCCAATGCCTATTTGGCAGAAATGAAGGTAATACTGTTAGCGTTCCTTACTGAAATTGGGAAAACGCAATAGGGTAAAGGCAGCTGATTTATGACTTTTATTTCCCAAATCGCGATGGGAAAAGCGGCTTTGACTGTGAGTTATGAGTAGAACTAAGTAGTTTCACGCTAACATGATATAGCGGTAATATGTGAACGTAGAACAATATTATATTTTAAGTTATCATGACATTATAAAAATATTTCATTGATAGATTGCTAACCTATTTTAATTTCACACTAATAAAAGACATGCGTACTTGTTTAATGGATACTTCTTCTTGGCCGTAGGTTTCTGCGACGACGAAATCCAAAGAGTGTCCCATTGGCCCCAGCAATTTTTCGTTCACTTCATCCACAGCCATTGATAGAGCACCTGCGGTAAAAAGTAATTATGCACTAATTACAAAATATTGTGCTAATGTCACATAACGGTTTAATATTATGTGAATGCAAAGGTTGCCAAGAATTCATTGCAATGATCTAGTTAGACCAGAGAGATGTGATCTGCGAAGAGATAAACTGCTTATCATTTGTCTTGGACCTGAGAGTAATGGTAATGTGTTGACTTCTGTCGCACGCAACTAAATAAATTTAAAATTAAAAGAAAGTCTAGTAATGTGCCTTATATTTGCAGATAGATTAATCCTCACACAATGATATGAGAACGCCAGCTTGGTAAATCTATATCAACGTGGAAAATGTCGATTTCTGCGCTGGAAATGAATATTATTTATTAACGTGATCTCAAAAGTCCCATATTGATGTAATATTACAAGCATTTATCAGAGTAGAGTTTACGGATAAATTTTAATGGACTTAATTGAAAACCGATAATCCGGGTGATAGAATAATTATTTTGATGAAGAAGACAGGCACGATCCATGGATTAATTGAGATATAGTTCGATTTTGACAGAAAAGATCCGCCAAGAAATTCAAGATCGAGTTATTTATCTATTCGTAAAGCCCGATATTTTCCAGATACAGGATATAGAAATGTCAAGAAACTTCATAGAGCAAATAAAAAGTGATCTGATTTGTACCAATGTTGTATGAGTGACAAGGGTATTTGAGAAGTGAAGATAAAATAAATCTAATGTAACAGACGTTGGTTCTCGAAAGGGGTATCTGGTAAATGGATATTGCGGATATTTATTGGTAACAGGTAAATTTTCACGGACAAATCTTCGTCATTTCTCTTTGTAATTTCACCTCGTGTTCACTTATTACTGTTTTTTGTGCTATCATCGTGATACAAAATTAAATAATAACCTGATATGACTCGTCCTGGCCGCGAGTAGCTGAAGTCACCAGGCCGACGCTCTGACCCAGTCAGGTATCCCAGCGTGAACTTCTCTCCATGTGAACTGTCCAGCGCCAATATTATCATGCACCAACACCAATGCCACTGAAAATAAAATATCATAAATATATTGTTTCACACAAAATTTCACACAAACCAAATGTTTATTTATGTCTCTATAAAAAACATTAGAGTTATACCTACATGTAATAAACGTTTAAATTCGGACTGTTAAATAATGAATGGGCAATAAATCAATCGTGATCAAATTTTTAGGAAGTGGAAACGGTTGGTTGAACTAAGAGGCAATTTCAAAATTAATGTTGTAGCAAATCGCGCTTAGTGAACACGTGTGACCAACATTTTTCCAATAATATGTCGGCTCGTAAACTGTTCCGGAGTAGGATGGCATGGTGCGGCTTTTAAGCGCACGTTTACCGCTCTCATAATTATTTTACTAATATTTTAGAAGGGGATTTAGTAATAAATATGGGTACGGTATTAATGATTTACACTTGTACCTCAAGAAGCGGCATCCTAGACATATTAATTGTCTTACCTGACAAAAATGTGGTGAAAGTATGTGAAAAGATTAAAATCAATTAATGAAAGAGAATTAGGACTAGCTTAATGGTGACAGTATAATTATGTAATCCAGTACCTAACAAGAACCAAACATTTAAAAGCTATTTGTATTGACAAATAGTAATCTTAGATAGTAAACAATGAAAAGGATGAAGTTGATATCATCCTTACGCCCATGAATCTCTTTGATTGATGGATTGTTTCTTATACAATGCCCAAATTGCGAAAAATATTAAACTTTTGGCTATCATTCGGCAGTCACACACTCTCGTAACTATTGCGTCTTGGTCTTGGAGAATGTTTTTTTTTGTATTGGAGGAGGAAAAAATAAACAAGTAAGGAAAACTGTAGATTTATATCCAAAGTTCGACGACCCATTCATATTTAACTTGGCATACAAATCATCACTTTCATGACAATTCGAGTAACTCATTTGTAATAGTAGAGCTTTCGAGGGAATAGTCTACACAGAGAGGTTGATACTCAGGAATTAGCATTTAGCATCAAATGACTGAATAATGACCAAGTAACAATAGCGATCATTGTAATAACTTCTTGAATAAATAAATAAAATAAGATGAATTAGCTGTGTCCGCAGCATCACTCATCTGAAGTAGTAGTAAAGTGGTAATCTGTGTGACTTTCATCAAAATTTTGTTCATCTATTTTTTAATATCAAAATTTCACATTTATAATATTAGTAGGATCCATTGCTTTATTAAGTTATATGGTTATACAAACGTATATGTATAGTATGTTGTTCATAAATTAGGATCCCTATGACCAAACAGATGTCGCAAATTATTTCACACTTGGACTTAAAACAAATATTTGCAGACCATAATTATGTTGGTTCGGATGCGTGAATCAAACTAAGACTCACTTGTGTTGTGTTTGTACTTCGTACCAATGTTTAGTCACAAGACCATTGAGGTGGTGAAACATACCTAAAGTAAGTACATTATGTAATAGTACATCTGTAGTCAGGCATTTTTTTGAAACGACTTAGTGTTCTTACAATGTCGGTTTAATCGCTGTGGAACCTTAAAAATAAAAAATAAAAAAAAATGTTATAATTGCACAGAATTAATGTGTTTTATGTGTCCTTGTCAGCAACATTGGTAAGTTTTGGTGATAAAATAAAAACACAGCGTTAGTTTCGTGCTTTACTCTGATTTAAATCTTTACTCTGGTAAAAAGATTTAGCTACTGCACAAAGCGAATTTTTGAATGTTCAAAGATGAGATGCACAAAAATATTTGAAAGTTAATGACACATAAAGTTTGTCTGTATAGGAAAATAAGAGATAACTTGAGTTTATGTGGAATTTGTTGTAGTGGTGGTTGAGTGTTGGAATAGAAACACAAGACTTTCACGTAACAATCATGTATTTCTTTATACTTTTATTACTTACACTTTGAACACTTCTAAACAATTTAATTACCCCATATGACTAATAATTATCCACGTATAAATAAGAGTTACATTTTAAATCAAGATTAGTTCCTATAAAAACATATTTGTCTAAAACGTAGTAAAATACAAACTTTATCTATAAGATGTCATAAAACAGACTGAATCTAAAACTAGACATCATAATATCTGTCTAATTCAAAAAGCTCCAATTTTAAATCCTTCTTCAAATCAAACATTTTATAACCGGCCAGTTCTAATACAAATCCTCATTTAAATAAAACCTACAACAGAATTAAGCGGTTCTGCAAGTGGATGTAGGCACCTAACAAAGGTTAAAACTTTATGCAAATTAGCTTGATTTTGAATACGTTACGTTATCCAGCACGTGAGTACGCGTCCAAAAAGTTGCGCAATGATATCAAGTGTAATGTTAAGCGAAACTTGTCTGGCGGTCGACAGGTTCATGAGAGCAAAGCAAACCGACAATTTACTGGGTATTGTGAAAGTTGACATCTGTACTCTACGTATACGGTTCTATGTAATCTTCTGTGTAATTTGGAAATCAATTGACGACACAAATTACAAGTATATTTTGATACATGCACGGAATTGACGATGCGATTCTCTGAAATTGCAGTTTACTAAGAAATGAGAACTCAATTCCTCAAGGTGTTCGGTGAAGTGATAACGTGACGTAGTAGATCTAGCTCTGTACTGGCAGTACATTTAAAACTAGTAATATTTCGGTTACTATTCTATCTAACTACAACGATTTTATTCGTTAGTTTTAACAAAATTAATTGCGTACCTCAGAAAAGTTTACATTGCTATAAAATATTGACAACTTTCGTTCAACACTAGTCTTAGAGAAAGGTCCACTTAGTATTTGTCATCTGGTAATATTTAAATAATAATTGTAGGATAATAAGTAAGTATTTTATGTAATGTCGGAATTGATATAGGTAATTACATTTTATATTTTTGAAAATTTCATCTTATCTTCAATTAAATTAAATTATTAGGAGCGTCGTCAGCATCACCAATAAATTGTCCAATAAGAATTATTTATTACATTGACAAAATACTACGTATCAGGATTAATTTTATTTTAGACTGATAAACTTTTAATAAATTAATGTTTATGTACGGATGTGGTTTACCATATTTTATGTATCTGGTAATAAATTAACACGCGTTTGTGGTCCCGGCCGTACTTAGCAGGAAAAAATTAAATCACTAATGCGTCATACAAAATTACTGGATGATTTTCCAACGGAAATGTTCCTCGTGGATTTTAACCCGCCATTAATTAGATTAAAATCATCACTAATAACTAGGTATATTTTACATAGGTACAGAGCTATGTGTGCCTGATATGTCATTTATTTTTGACTCTTTAAAGTTAGTTGATATTAAGTACTTGGATCCTACTAATGTTATAAAGGCGAAAGTTATGTGTATGTTTGTTATTTTTCAGGCTCAAATAACTGGGCCAATATTTATGTTATTTGGTATGTAGATGTAGGTAACTGATACCTTGGATTAACACATAGGGTACTTTTTATTCCGAAAAGTACGCGAATCCCGTAGGATTTAATCTAAAGTCTGTTATAGATGGCGCTGCTTTGCATAAATAAATACACACAAACGAAGTTGCGCGGGTTTCACTAGTATAATAATAATTTTAATTAAATTTAACCTTGTCACCATTTTTCGGTTCGATATAGGTAAACTAAAGGAAGAATATTCTTCAAGTTATATTTAAAGACAAATTATGGTCTGAGGTGAAACATGTTGATGTCAGGAGCATTGGAGCGACACACGGGGACTTTTAGTACAATGTTGTTAAAAATAGCGGCCGTGGGAGATATTTGTGTGACTATGACCGGGTTAAATCGACGAGTGTCATAAATAGGGTCCCTTGTTTGAGATGCACTCGATTTTACGATATACAACACCGTTTACCTACTCGTAAGTCAGTGTCTTGTCTTGTCATTTTATATTCGTAGTAAATATGGTAAGAGGTTAACATTGTAGTCAAACGGTCCTTTTATCTTGTGGATGTAAAATTGAAGTAAGCAGCTTTTTATTTTTTGCAATACGTAATAATAGTATTGTCTCTTGTCATATTAAACACTTACTAACTTATTTCTTTGTATCTACTTTCCCCTCTTAAAACCGAATAAATAAATAATGTTTACAATTACTTGGCAGCAGAAATAGTTGAGCAACCTAAAGTTTAATTATATACTGCACAGCTATTTGTCTGTTATCACATAGTTTGTGATGCAATTTTGGAAATGGTTTACTACGTAGGTACATAGGCACGGTGTAAACGTTATTTGTATTTGTAGGTGATTATTTTACAGCGACGCAAGATATTGAAAAAATGATTGCTTGTGTAAGTAATGGTACCTAAAAAAAAAAAAAAAATGCCTGTTTATTAATTTTATAATGTCCATGTCGTGGTCGTGGGCCAATCCTTATAAAAGCCGTTAGTGATTTGCTTGTTTTCATTTGCAATAAAACTTCTGCAAAAAAAAAAATTTGCCAGCCGATATCCGACAGCAACTTGCAAAAAATTTACTTTATAGAAATTACTCGTACGTAACATATTGCGAGAAAATTACATTTACGTTGCGTCTAGGCATAGTGTGTCTCGATGTGTTCAGCCTTATCGCGATGTGGCTAAGTGACGAGATAGGCAAATCACGAAATGCCGGCAATAATAACGATTAGAAAGTACATAATAATAGCAAGCATTTAAATCATGACTTAGTTCATGGCACAAGTGTTTAGATAAAATACATGGTGCTACCATAAATCTTCAGAAATAGCCCAAACACGAATGTTTCGGTACAGTAATGTAACAGCCATCGAAACTAACTTAAGTAGTCACTGATAAGGGCAATTTCCCGCCCTATTTTACTTGTTTGCTTAGTATACGAAGGAAAATAGTGATCAAGGGATCGCAATCCTGGAAAATCTACATAATGTTATGTTAAATTAGAATTTCTGCGGGAAATGACTATTTACATTGTTTTAACGTAAGTAAAATAATCATAAAAGAAAAAAATATAAGTACTTCCTAGAATAAAAAATTGTATTATTAAAATATTTGCACGGAAATTACAAAGAAATTGCCTCGTCATCCTTTTCTTTTTTCCGTAGTAAACTACAGAACCCTTATAATTTCGACATGTCCGTCTGCTAGAAAACTGTAATTTGGTATGTAATGTATGTATACACATATTAACAATGCCAACAAAGTGCTGAGAAAAAAATCATGGTGAGTAATAGCCGTCGAACTGATAAAATAAAATTTATTTGAAGAAAACTCACAAATGTGATAGATTTTGATGTTAGACTCAACTGAAGGCAAGCAAAGCACAGCAAATACGAAACCCTATATTGTGCGTGGCCCGACACGTACTTGCCCGATTTTTTTTGAGAATATATTTTGCCCATCTTCTACTGGTATAAATAAGTGTACGTAAAGAACGAAGGCACTTAATAGTGCCAAATGGCCCGTAAAAATAGCAGTGCAATTTTTTATAGAGATTTACTTTATAACTCTATAGCAGTCTGCTTTATCGGGTTTCTAGACTAATTTATCAAAATAATGTGCCGTATTTTTAGCGAAACTTCACAAACCATTTTGAGTAAAACCTTTAATGACGCTGAAGACATAGCCTACAGCGACCGTTTGTTTCAAAGAGTAACATAGGCAAGACATATAGGAAGTTTGTTTCTTGCCTACGTTTGTGAAAATAGCTTTGTATTTTGACAAAATGTTTTACTTTGTGACGCGAACTAACAACCACACGAAATAATATTTTATTTGGTTTAAGTTATTACTTACTTATAAAGGGAGAGCCTGACTGACCTGACTGACTGACCAGCGCACAGCCGAAAAGACTGAACCTATTTGTTAGAATGATTTAACTTTTTAGCGCACAGCCGAAAAGACTGAACCTATTTCATAGAATTTACACAACGTGTATACGAAAGGTTTTGTTTTAAAAATTCCCATGGGTTCTAGAAAAATTATAGTGCTAGTGTAATATGACGGCATAAAAATCTTATAAACAAAGTAATAATATTGCTGACCTACACTGCAAAACAGCCCATGCGGCTGTTTTGCAATAAATGACTAAAAAGTTTCAAAACTATTCACGTTTAATTGGTTGTTTACTCATACATAGCAAGTAATTAAGCAGAGCTTCGGGCTATATCGCCCAGTTAGAGGAACAGGCGAAGTGGAATAGTAACTAATTGCCTGTTAAAGATTTATGCGATGTATCGCCTTGAAATTGAGAAGGGCCCGCAACAGAATAATTGCTTTCTTCATGTAGATAAATACTTGTTTTACAACTGAGATTTCAAATAAGCACAGCACTATCCTCAATCTTTACTTCTTTTGCAGCAGCTCATTAAATCTTTAGTGTTGTTATTGTCGTAATTTTTCTTGACCATGTACGGATCATAGCTATGTAATCAGGCAGTGAAGCGAGCAAGAAGCGCTAAAGCTTGATGATCATAAAAAAGTGACAGCAAAGAGCCTGCATCAAAAGTGCCTCTGGTTTAAGGTTGTAAGACACCTCGCTGTTGTGGTTAAAATAATGATGATGTTGGTCAACACAAACAGAAAAATTGTTATTGATTTGCATACCTTCACCGCTCTACCCTTATAAACACCGAGTTCCTACTTGCCTATACATTTAAAACATTTTATGCGGATTATCGACGACCTCTTCGTTGTCCTTTGACAATTGCCAATTAGTCACGTTAATTATTACCTACGTATTTACTGAGTCTAAGTACCTATGTCTTTTGTTTGACTGTATTTGCAAATTCACTTGGTTCTCTTTACTTGTAAAATATGTCTAAGTCGTCGTATTGGATTTGGCCATATTATTTTACTTTCGCTTGATTTATGTTCACTCACAATCATAAATTTTGTGATTTAGGTCATAAAAGAGGCATCTTTTTAGTTTTCAATCCCGTAGCTATTTGTTTATTTTTCTTTACATTAATATTTAGTGGAAAGCCAAATTGATTACTGGCAGAATTCTCAAGAATGTAAATTTAAATTATGTGTAAGTTAACCTGTAACTGCTATAATAATTCTGATGTAATTAGGTGTAGTAACAGGATATATAATTTATGTTATATTTTTCCTTCCTTGGAATGAATAGAGAGGTAACGGTATAATGTAATTTTCCAATAATCGGAGAGGTCGATAAGAGTTTATGCGATACGACGACGCGAACTCGGCATTGACATAGTTGCCGCGTCACCACGTCACCACGTCAACGTACGGTGTCGCAAAATGCGCCCGCGCACGCAAACCGGCTATATGTTTTTTTTTAATATTAATAAGTTAGAAATGTAGCATCCTCTTTAATACTTTACTATTACATTTACCAGCGTAAAAGATTAATGTTTTGATTTGTTGTTTCTGAATCTGAATTTTTAATAGAAAATAAAATAGCAATTGTTATTTAGTTACAGACTACAGACATATTCTGATAACTATATATTTTATGTTTCGATAGCGCGACTGACCTATTTCAAAATAGATAACTTTTAGGCCTTAGGAAAATAATAACTTACTATTATAGTGCAACATAATCTCTAACATCAATATTATTACAAATAATATAGATGTTTCCATGCATTTAATAAGTATTGATTGTGAAAATATTAAAAATAACTGAAAACCAAACCAGATTGAATCTTGAAAATTAAAATTATTACCTACCAACAACTTATTTTCTAAGAAAAATAATTAATTTCCCTTTTACTTTAATGAAAAAGCAATTGCTTACCATCACTCCTCAAAAGTTATTTGATTAATTCTGTTGCTTTTCATTAAAAGTTTTTCCGCTCGAGAGATTTAGATGCTATTGTCCCGATTTGTCGAGGAAATAGGATTAAAGGTACAATAACATTTACAGTTGTATTTATCATGGGAAATGTTGTAATTTGTATGCACGCCGGGTCCGGCCCGCAAGTTACCCGAACATGCCCGCATCGTACGAGCACAGTGTAGTGCTTGTATACAGCGCCCGCGCAACCTTCTTGTCACATCGCACCCGATACATAGTAATGTGATGTTTAACATTGTTTCCAACTATATGCAAAGTATGTGACAGGTTCATTGGTAAAACCACATGTGCGATATGACGCCCACCGTCCGTTATTCACTTTATCTGTACTTATATTAGAACTTATAGGATAGTATAAATTCCTAAAGTTTTATTAATAGCATATGTAACTATTTTCTTTTAATTTCTATTTAAAATCAAAAATACTTTTTATTACCGATTTTTTTGTTATGTTCTTGTATACGTTGAACAAAAAGATTAAAATAGATGATTATAGGTAATAGGTACTTACTAAAAGCACACTTAAAGTTAAAATGAGTACCTATCAAATCAAATCAAATAGTTTATTTTCAAAAGGTTTGTTTACATAAATGGATCCTGGTTCTCGCACTAGGATGGACTCTCGCACCTATGGAGTTAGTTAACAAACTTTAGAGTGAAAAGTGAAAATACTTTGAAAAATGCAAATATCTGCATTTAAAATAACGTAAATTATAAATTAATGAAATAATATTGAAAAATAATATTAACAGATACTTTTATAAAATACTTCTAAAAAGTTTAATAAAAAAAATATAATGTGCTTTTAATTATTTACTCACCTTTTTCAAACTTGAAACGTTCATGATGTCCAATTTATGTAACCTCACACAAATAAAACTTAATTCACATATTATATTAATAGCAGTTAGGTACTTTATAATTCATACTATACACTGTTATTTCATAAAACTCGGAAAATTATTTTCCCGCCATCACGTAAACTTTCCCGCGCTGCGGACGCCGTAACTTCGAAGCGCGACTTGCGCTCGTAGGCGGCGAACATAGACTGCGGCAACGACAGTCTGACTGACTGGTAAAGCCACTGTGGCCGAAATAGGAGTATCTCTGACTCAGTCTAGTAAAGCAAATTCAAGTGTTATTCAAGCTAAAATGTCATCATCACATCAATTACGACTACACTCACAATTTTAAATAAAAAATCGAATGAAATTATTTTGATATCCTTATTATTTCAAACAATACTCGTAATAATAACGCAATCATAATATCTTCGTTTTACTTTACCATGGTTTTTTTGTAACCAGATTTTTTTTATTTTATATTCGTGACGTCAAGATGTGTCATTTTGTTCCAACTCATTTTACAACCAGATGTTATTTGTTAAGTGAATTTAATATGCAGGATACTCACTCAGTTACAGAGCTTTTTGGTTATAAGACTGCGTTTACATCTGCAATTTCTCATGGAAGTTATTGCATTATGTATAATTTATTTATCATATAAATTCTTGCAATTTGTTTTACAAATTTTGTCGCGCAACCGAGACTCTCAAAATACTGTCGAATGACAACTAATGAATGTCACGAAAATTATGACAATGAGGAGTCAAATAGAGAGGAAAGGCAAAAAAAAAATGTTCCCTCTTTACAAAAAATATTTTTAAATTCAAGATTTTGTTCTACCACTTTATTAGCATAGTTAAATATTATGTAAACATTCTAGCTCTACTATTTAATTAGTGTCTAGGTATTAGACTGCGGACAGACGGACATAGCGAAACAATTAAAGGTTTCTTGTTTATTACTGAACCCTAAAAAGGATAGCCTGAGAGATAAAGTCGAGTTAAGATTAAAATACGTTTCCGCAACTGGCTGTGAGTCTTTATAAGTGTAGATGGATGAATGTGATGGACATTACATTTGAGTTTTTAAATGGAACTCGCTGACAGATGAATGTTATGTTTTATAAATAGAATTAATGTAAGTACATATAACAGCTTTCGTACATATTCCAGAAACCGCAATACGTGTTCCAGATTGTATTAATTTTCGTTATTATTCCTTAACTTCCTAGTTTAAATTCGGTCTAAAGAGCTATAGATATTTCATTATGTACTTATCTATAATTTAAAAAAAAATAGAGGAAAGTTACAAACCACAAATATTTAGAGGACGTTCCAAGTATATGATGGTAGTCTCTGCTCTGACCTTACTTAACTGGCCAAGTGCGAGTCGGACTCGCGCACGAAGGGTTTCGTATCCATTATCTATAGCTACATTAGTATACCAAGCAAAAAACGGAAAAAATATCACGTTTGTTGTATGAAAGCCCCACTCAAATATAAATTTTATTTTTAGTACTTATTGATATTTATAGCGGCAACGGAAATACATCATCTGTGAAAATTACAACTTTCCAGCTAATACGGTTCATGACATGAGATACAGCCTGGTGACAAACGGACGGACGGGCAATGAAGGCTTAGGCCTTAGGGTCCCGTTGGCACCCTTTGTGTACGGAACCCTAGAAAGAAAAACATTAATTTCACTTTGTCAACTCGAACTTTGATTAAGAAATAAAAAAAATAAACATGTATAATTTTATTATTACAACTACAGTATGAATGAAATACACAAACAGTGCACTTCGGTCAAGGCAAACATGGTTTTGAACTACATACTTGTACCTACATATCATATGCACATTATGCACTATTAGGTATAATGTGATTTGTTGTTTATGTATTATGTACGATATGATAATGATGTAAACGACGAAACTGACGTAATTAGGTACCTACCTATGTCATAAAAAATAATATATGTATTAGTTATTTTGAGTAATAATAGGCTGCGTTTACATCTGCAATAAATTGCATGCAAGTACGCTCGTGACTTTTTGCCAGACAGTACCTGTAAATTAATAACATAATCTAAACGTATTTTAGGTATTAATTGCAATGTCAGTTCTCCCAGAATATCGCGAATCTCCCTAGAACTTTTAGCAATGGGCCATTATAACAATAATAAAGCAATAACTGGTCTTCTTAAATTTTTGGTGAGTCCAAATCGGAAGAACAAAAAGAGCAATAAATTGCAATAGCCGCCGTGGTCTGCCTTACCTTATTCCTATACCTTAGTCCGTTCGCACCTCTAAAATCATTGAAGTGCGAAAGAATCCATTCAAAGTAAGTAGTAGGCAAAGCATTTGGGCGATACGCACCGCAGTTCGAATCGATTGTACCTAGAATGCGGTTTGAAAACGTGAACTCCTGTGTTCACAAAAATTTAGGCGACGCGAAAATTTTCGCGCTTTTCGCGTCGTTTATACGCGCCCTAATTCTCAAGGCAAATCCAAAGCAGTGACTGCCTTGTCTGATGCGGGTGGTGTCGATATGTGAGGAAACCATGGAGACAGGCAGGGGAAGCGAGCGAAGAGGCGGGAATTGCCATCTACTTTTCGTTTACGTAATATCCAGTTTACATCACTTACTTACATAAATCAGGACAGTATTTTCAGCGATCACAAATTAGCTTAGGTACAGTGAAACAGTTAAACTTAAATTTGAATTGAAATCATGGATTTAAAATACAAATACTTGTGCACAAACTTGGTACTTATAATTAAACTTAAATTCACATACACATACCTACTTAAAGTATACTTACATAGAAAATGAGTAAGTTTGCATGTAGGTAAATACTTAGTCGGAAACTTGTGAGTTTGCGCTTAGATGTTCCCGTATCTAACGTAACTCCTTTCTTCTGTCTAGTTTTCTCAATTTTTTTATGGAAGGGTTTGGCAGACGTGCCTTCGGGTCACCTAATGGCAAGTGATCACCACCGCCCATGGAGCATAGAGACTGCAGAGGAGTCACTGAGAGGATTATTTTAAATAAGTAGGCATTTCAATTACCACTTTTATTCGTATTAGAAAACCGAAGAATGTAATAACGTTCTCTTTAAAGCAATATCAATGGTCTTTTTGTCTCAATTGATTTATCTTCTAAGCTTCTGCACAATGCGTGGTCTATCAGAAAGTGAGGTGTATACTTTTCACATAACTTTTTTTTATGAATAACGCACATTATGGCGGTCAACGCTGTAACACCTCGTGTAATGGGCCTACTTAGGCTCTTCAGTGCTTATTTTAGGAGCTGCAAGCCACAATGTCCACTATACATTACATTACGGTGTACAAAATCTCAATACTTAAATCGTATTGAAATCGCGCCGGGTCTGAACTCTCCGCTCGTTACGCCTCTTTCAACCTCTTCGGAGTACTCAAAACTTTTGAATAACCTAGTTTTATATATGTATTTCTTAACCGGTACGAAATAATAAATTTAAAAAATACGATTAACTGAGATTACCAAAGACTGAGACAATGAGGAAGAAGCTAGAGCTGGCTGGTCATTAATCACAGCTTTATCTTGATTGCTCCAAGATGTTTGGAGCTTGGACTGGAACCCATTAATAAGAACCAACATAAAGAGATAACACTTAGGTGTGAAAATATTATTAAACAATATTTCATTTATCAATTTGTTGTTTTTTGAATCGAAAAAATAAAGTAGGTACGTAATTCTATTCTAAGAGTAGATAATAGTTCTAGTGTTTAAAACATAGGTTATAAGGGGTTTGATGAAAGCAAACAATTAGGTATAACGTACATATCATATTAATTTAATATTTAAAAAATATACCTCTATACATAATCGTATTATATATTATAACATCACAGATGTAGGTTACACCTCCAAAAACAAAAGTTACATGAATTGACATTTAAGGATAAACCGATCCAATTTTGATTTGTCTTTCTGGTGACCTTGGGTTTTATAATTATTGCACTTTCTGAAAACAAAAAGAACTTACTTTAAATTCTAAAGCGTTTATAATATTGATACTTTTTCAAAATAATACGTAGTAATTATAAAAGGAAATAAATTAAAAGTAAAAAAATATATTTAAAAACAATCTTTTATTTAATTGCGCTAAAAAGAATAAAATAAACTTTTCTTTTAAAATTTTAACTATCAACTTATAACGTCATTACACAATTTATATAACATAAAAGCTTGTCGCGAGATTTAATTACTAACATTTACTCGTAGTACGAATAAATGTTAGTTCGTTAATTATGTTTTCCTAAACAGGTAAATCTCGCGACAAGCTTATAGGTCATATAAATTGTGTAATGACGTTATAAGTTGATAGTTAAAATTTTAAAAGAAAAGTTTATTTTATTCTTTTTAGCGCAATTAAATAAAAGCTTGTTTTTAAATATATTTTTTTACTTTTAATTTATTTTTTACTTTTTTAGTTATCACTGGACAGGTTTCGCAGTGCCATCTATTGTCGAGAGGCGGTACTTGTCTAATGAATTTATTTGTTATAACTAGCACCAGCAATTTGAATACCTATATAATTTCCTGATTTAACTACAGTCATCCTGCGACAAACTAAACGGGTTTATGTACCCATCAAAAATAAAATACCGACCAAGGGCAAGTAGAACTCGCGCGTGAGGGTTCCTTCCCATAATCATACTAGTCATCATCATCATCATCATATCAACCCATAATCATCCCACTGCTGGTCTCAGGTCTCCCTTCAATCGAAGGTGATTAGAGCGTACTCTGCCACGCTGCTCCAATGCGGATTGGCAGAGGTCGGTGTTTTCAAACCGCCCTAAGGCCACCGACTTGGCTTAACGACTGTCATCTATCGACAACAGCCGGGACCGTCGGCTTAACGTGCCCTCCGAAGCACGAAGAAGCTCGAGATAACAAAACCCATCCAAACGCTGGCTAGGGTCGCCGTCGCTTAACTTGTGTGTTCATATTAGAGTGTGACACACAGCGACGCCATCGAGCTCCTCTGACACACAGCGACGCCATCGAGCTCCTCATACTAGTCATACTATCATACTAATATTATAAATGAGAAAGTGAGTTTGTTTGTTTGTTATTCCTTCACGACTTGACTAATCAGTTGATCATTATGAAAATTTGTATATGTCAGGGGTACAGAGCCCAACATAGGCTACCTTTTTATGTCAATCCAAAGGGAAAATATTTTTTCTACTACATAGGGCGCTGTATGGGATGCTATCGGCCAACAGATGGCGCCACAAGTCGCGCTATGGGTTATTTTGTTGTCAAACGAGATCTATGTCATAAAATTAACGCGAGCGAAGCCGCGAGGAAAGCTAGTAATAGATAAAATACATTTTAATTCTAAACCGGTATAAAAAGAGCCATGTACCAATGTAAAATGTACCAAGGGTAGGGTCACATTATATTGGTTGTTTAAAGAAGAAGAAGTAACTATAAATTTACGATTTTCAGATTTATTCCTGTACTTGTACTACATCATCTTGCTTCTTGCCAAATTTCATGATTCTAGGACAACCGGAAGTACTCTATAGGTTTTTGGTCGGAACTGTTTTGTACGAAAAACGGAACACAAACGGCTGTATCGTAATTTTGTTAACATAATATTGTATTGTCATTTGATCTACAGTTTTAAGCAAAATTTCAGCTCAATCGGTCTTCGGGAAGTGGTTCAAATTTTCGTTCCAAGATTCCACCCTTACATACATACATACATTCATACATACATACATACATACAGGTCAAGTTAAATAAAAGCTTTTAATTTAAGACCTCGCGCGCGAAGTGATCTAACCGTAGAACACATATTGTACGCGCGCGACGGCTTTTATTAAAAGCTTTTTAAAAGCTTTTATTTAACTTGACCTGTATGTATGTATGTATGTATGTAAGGGTGGAATCTTGGAACGTAAATTTAAACCACTTCCCGAAGATCGATTTAGCTGAAATTTTGCTTAAAACTGTAGATCAGATGACAATACAATATTATGACAACAAAATTACGATACAGCCGTTTGTGTTCCGTTTTTCGTACAAAACCGTTCCGACCAAAAACCTATAGGGTACTTCCGGTTGTCCTAGAATCATGAAATTTGGCAAGAAGCAAGATGATGTAGCACAAGTACAGGAATAAATCTGAAAATCGTAAATTTGTTGTTACTTCTTCTTCTTTAAACAACCAATATAATGTGACCCTACCCTTGGTACATTTTACATTGGTACATGGCTCTTTTTATACCGGTTTTGAATTAAAATGTATTTTATGTATTACTAGCTTTTCGTCGCGGCTTCGCTTGCGTTAATTTTATGACATAGATCTCGTTTGACAACAAAACAACCCATAGCGCGACTTGTGGCGCCATCTGTTGGCCGATAGCATCCCATACAGCGCCCTCTATAGTAGAAAAAATATTTTCCCTTTGGATTGACATACTTTCACGGGTAAAAAGGTAGCCTATGTTGGGCTCTGTAAATATATATACAAATTTTCATAATGATCAACTGATTAGTCAAGCCGTGAAGGAATAACAAACAAACAAACTCACTTTCTCATTTATAATATTAGTATGATAGTATGACTAGTATGATTATGGGAAGGAACCCTCATGCGCGAGTTCTACTTGCCCTTGGTCGGTATTTTATTTTTGATGGGTACATAAACCCGTTTAGTTTGTCGCAGGGTGACTGTAGTAAAATCAGGAAATTACATAGGTATTCAAATTGCTGGTGCTAGTAACAAATAAATTCATTAGACTAGTACCGCCTCTCGACAATAGATGGCACTGCGAAACCTGTCCAGTGATAACTAAAAAGTAAAAAATAAATTAAATGTAAAAAATATATATTTAAAAACAAGCTTTTATTTAATTGCGCTAAAAATAATAAAATAAACTTTTCTTTTAAAACTTTAACTATCAACTTATAACGTCATTACACAATTTATATGACATAAAAGCTTGTCGCGAGATTTACCTGTATAAGAAAACATAATTATCAAACTAACATTTACTCGTACTACGAGTAACGAGTAATTGTTAGTAATTAAATCTCACGACAAGCTTTTATGTCATATAAATTGTGTAATGACGTTTTAAGTTGATAGTTAAAGTTTTAAAAGAAAAGTTTATTTTATTATTTTTAGCGCAATTAAATAAAAGCTTGTTTTTAAATATATATTTTTTACATTTAATTTATTGTAAATACAATATTTACATATCCTAACTAATATTATAAATGAGAAAGTGAGTTTGTTTGTTTGTTATTCCTTCACGGCTTAACTAATCATCCGATCATTATGAAAATTTGCATACATATTGTTAGGGGTACAGAGCCCAACATAGGCTACTTTTTATCCCGTGAAAGTATATCGTTCCAATGGGATAATAATATTTCTACTATAGAGGGCGCTGTATCGGCCAACAGATGGCGCCACAAGTCGCGCTATGGGTTGTTTTGTTGTCAAACGAGATCTGTCTATACAGTCATAAAATTAACGCGAGCGAAGCCGCGGGTAAAAGCTAGTTTTATCATAATCGGATACTGGGAAGGGGGTCAATTTCGTTAACCACGGATAAACATCAGGACATGCCCTACTAATAAAAGCTTGTAATATAATAATAATAAAAAATGAATAGATAGAAATGTTACGTACCATTGTTATTTCCGGGAATATCGTACTCAGATTAAAGTTTGCACGCGAGGTAACGGGAAAGCTAGTAATTGATCTATCAACGCTGTGCCCCACGCTTTGCACATTCGAAGGCATTAGATGGCTGTTGAAAAAATCTGGTTGATATTGCCCAGGCATCTGGTTACCGACATAATTGGGAAATGTCAATTCATCAGATACTATATTTGCATGTCTTTTATTGGGCGGTTTGTTTTGCCACAGCAGATGAGACTGATCATTCCATTCTTCAACTTCAGCATTCAATTTTGCTCTCTTGCTTTGATACTTTTTATTTGTTTCTTTTTTAGAACACTCTAATTTATGTTTTGCAGCAGATTCTCGTCTCGAACTTTTATAATTGGAAGGCACTTTATCATGCTGAAATACTGTTGAACTGTTCCTCATTTTCAATTCTTCGTATTTATGATTGGTATAATTACAATCTGGTGTTTGATTGTAATCCATAAAATCTCCCGGAAACGGCCCACCAGCATAATTACTAGACATTAAATTAGTACCTCCTGGCATGAAATTAGTATAAAATGAGTTTGATATTGTATTGGTAGTATTATACAAAGTAGTCCCTGAAAATTGCTGACCAGTGTAGGTGTTTTCGCTGTAATCTATTATTGGCGGGAAATGAGAAACTTGTGCGATGCTATTGTCTTGGGTAGAGTTGAAGTTATTGTATTTCTGTGTTGGCATCATAAACTTCATTGAGCTGTTGTCTTGGACTTTTTGTGTGCAAGTGCCACCACGTATCAATGCTTCGGCGGAATAGCTGTTCTTTTGCGACTTTGAACTTTTGTCTGTTTTTATGGTCTTAGATTTACATTGTCCCATATTCTCATAAGAATTAATAGCTTTCGATTCATTAAACACGTAGCACGGTTGAGCGGATTGATTATCTTGGCGACCACTCATAGTTTTACGGTTAGAATCGTTAGTAAATTGGGATGTCTGTTTATTTATAACAGGTTTTGGATCAATATTCGGCGTTTGGTAACGAGATGCCATATTGTCAGATGAACGATTCATTAATTGAGTGACAGATAGGAAATTACCACAGTTCTGTATATCTGCCTGTGGAGGTACAGAATTTTTCTTTTTATCATGTGGCCCTAATGCCAAATCCCCAATTAATGTTGGCAAATTAATAGGTGGTGGTTCTATACTTATTTCTGTAGGCCCGACTGGCCTAGCAGAAGGCCATACTTGTAATTCTTCATTAAGTTGAGTTGGATAATTGTGCATAGATAATGGAAAATAATTGCTTTCATTGTGATCTTGTTTCTTGGTGATGTGTTCTACATGACCATAAGATGACTTGTGGTTTTCTTTTATGTCAGGATGACTCGGATTACAATTGTTCTGTATTGGTCTAATCTCTGAGGTCATCCAATTTATATGCATTTTACTTGGTGATTTTTTCGTATACTTTTCGGGTATTTGTCCTACACTCATATTATTGGTTTTCACGTTACTTTCTATAGTATTATCTGTAATTTGTTTTGTATCATAGTTTTTATTGTTCGATTTATGGCTAACATTCGTTGTATGGTCTAGCGGCAAATAGTTCGTAGGCTTAGTACTCAAATTTTTTGTGATGTTACTGTTAGTGTAAAATGGTACGTCTTCTGTCCATAAATTTGTTGGCTGAGAATAAAAACTACTTATAGTATCAGCAAATGAAGAACTTGGTTTGCATGAAATGTTTTCCTTTTTGTTCGAATTTGAGACTAATGGCACATGAAATTCTGGATTAAAGGGATTATACGAATTAGAATATGGAGCTGATACAGTAGTTAATATGTTATCTTTGCTAAAAGTACTTGTCGTAGTAGGGCACCCAACAAAATCAAAACTTTTATGTGACCATCCTAAATCAATGTCGTATGTCAATCTTGACGAACCTATTTTCATTAAGTTATCTTCCACAGTGGAATAGTCTGTTTTATTTTTAGATGCATATTTCTCCATTGCACATGGATACAGGCCGAGACTGTTGAATTCATGTCCAGAGGAAATACTACTTGTACTGTAAATAGTACTCTTGACAGAACTAAACGGCTCACTTTTGTAAAATATATTACTGCTAGTAACGAAATTTGCAGATTGTTGATTTGGAACAGATTTATTAACGTTGCAATCAAAATCTAGGCCGAATGTAGGGTCGGACAGTGTGCAACTAGTTGATATTATGGACGGCATTGGTAGGCTTAAGAATGGATTGTCATTCGTCACATTCGTGACTCCTACCGTCGTTGATACTTTGTTGGCTTTATTATTTACATTGTTTCCCATAAATTTAAGCGGTTCATTAGGTTTACTAGGTGTCGTTGTTATTTTATTGTGTGGCTTTGTTTTCTCATTCGGTTTTTCATAATAAGTAACAGGCTGTGTCGCGATTTCATTTCGCCTTTGATTGACATCTTTTATATTCACTGGAATTGTGTTTGGAGTCTCTTCTGCAGGACTGTCAGCTCTGTTTCCACTCACTAACGGGAATGACATAAGAAAAGCTGCTGTTGGAGAAGCAGCCAAAAATTCTTCAGCTAATTCCAAACGAGCATTTCCAGTATCAACAACGTTATCACATAAGGTAGAATCTAAAATATTGGTTAGTTTACTTTCCTTATCTTTATCTTGAGCTATTGTTACTTTTTCTGTAGGAACTTTACTGTATTTGTTTTCTTGACTGTTTTGTGAAATTACAGGCATTTTTTCAACAGCTATCGTAGAAGACGGAGGAACTGATTTAGTAACGGGTGCAGACTCTGAAGGTTTTGGTACTTCAATATCTTTAGGGACATTACAATTTGCTTTAGTCTTATTATCAGAGTTAATATTTACACATTTTGATGTGTTGTTGTCACTGTTAACATTTTTTGTATGATTATCTTTTATAAGTACTTCATCACCATTTTCAGAACATGAAACTGGTGGATCTTTTACCTTTTCTTTAGGCTGTTCTTCTACTTCACTTTGTTTATTTTTCTTATTGACGTCAGGGACTTTAACTGTCACTTTAGCTGGTTCTTTAGAAATATTTTTGGTTTTTTTAACTAGTTTTTTGTTTGCGTAATTTTTTGTTTTTACATTATTTTTCTTATTTTTTACAGCAGATAATGGATGAGAATATGCTGATATAGGTAAAATGTTAACCATTGTTGTTTTTGTAATATCACCATTATTTCTGTTGACTATAGGAACCGTTGTTTTATTTTGTTTGTTTGTTAAATTTAATGGCTGTAGATTTGAATCTATTAATACTATAGCAGGTGGAAGTGTAGGAAACAAAAGTGGTCTCTGTGGGAATATATATGGTGCCGCTGGAAGCACCACAATAGTGTTTTCAGGACCTGTAACATAATTAAACACAAGTTAGTGGAACTTATTTTATTTTAAATTTACAAATAACAAAATTTATTTGGCCAATTGGGGTTCTTAGCACCCCGAATACGTTATCTTTGTTCCGCCTATAGGCGGTTGTGGCATAAACTAAGATTTCGACTTGAACTGTCCCTTATCCAGCTTTAGACTTGGACAATAATTTTAAATTTACTCGGCCATGGGATAAGGATGTTACTTATGTTTCACCACTCTTGGGTGTCCTTTATTTATAATCTGCCTTTTACCTTTTTTATCCTTAAAACTATTTAAAGGTAATAATATTGGCAGTTTCTTCATAGGTCCCTTTTGAATAGATGCTTTTGTTTGTACTATTTTTGAACTGTCATTTTTTGTGACAACAGGTCTTTCTTTTTTGGGGCTCTTTTCCACATTTGATACAGTCTTTGTTTCAACAGTTTTATCTTCTGAAAATTGTATACATGTCTGTTAAAATAAATGTATGTAAACCCGGTTTCTTTTAACTTGACCAATGTAGTAAACAATTTTAGCACGTCTTTTTAACGAAAATAGCCAATTAAAATTATCATTCACACCCAAATAATAATAATATAGTTAGAAATGGCATTTAAGGTGATCCGTTTCGGTCCGCGCGGGAAATTCAAATTTTTTGGGGTTTTTTACAAATTGCATCTCAATCATTGATAGAATTTTCGTGAAAATTTATTTGACGACAGAAAATACAATATATCTACTGAATAATTATCAAATAAATTATAAATATTAGCTGTTCTTATTATGAATGTCCACGATGCATCTTTTTCCCAATAAACATGCATTATGCACATTCATAATGAGAAGAGCCAATATTTATAATTTATATGATAATTATTCAATAGATATATTGTATTTGTTGTCGTCAAATCAATTTTCATGAAAATTCTATCAATGATTGAGATGCAATTTGTAAAACACACCAAAAAATTTGAATTTCCCGCGCGGACCGAAACGGATCACCTTAACACAACACTCTTATTATTCTGGCGATTTATCGATTTTACACATGGATATTTGAATAAAAAGACACGCTAAGATTGTTTACTACATTGGTCAAGTTAAAAGAAACAGGGTTTAGATGAAAATACAGCATCATTAATATGTAATCACATAAAATGAAAAAAAGTATCTTTTATACTATAAGATTATTATGGGATATTCTATTGATATGATTATGTTCCAAATTATTGTATTTAACTCTTTTATGGTATATTGTCTTTCTCAAACTGGAAATAAACTTTTTATTTTTAAATTAGTTTTGAATCTTATACCTCCAGGGTACCGGTTTTATAGGTCAGGTAAAATAATGATATTCAAGTGGAATAAAAAACCAATTAATACTTACTGCTTTTCTTTTTACTAACACCGTTAAACAGTACTTGTGTGGATGCATCTTTAACTTGACTTTTTCTATTCTCTATTCCCTCTAATTTTACTTGTAGTGCTAATATTTCTGCTTCTGAAAATGTAATAATTACATGATATGCTTTAAAAGAGAATAAAGTCAAGAGGCATATTTCAGAAATAAAATATGTATTACAATAATTTGTACATTTGACAAAATAATGTCAAATCTCTACAATCTACTTTCAAATGCAAAATTTAAAATCTATTGATTTTAAGGGGTAGCTTGATATGCTGTAAACTGTATTTTTATTTTGTAATACCGTCTACTAAGTTGCTTGATCGCAATGGTGATATACCACCATGGGTGTAGCCAGGTAGAAGCAGTGATGTTATACAATATTATATGTAAAATACACATATTGGCTTGATTTTTACTTTGCCTGTCCCAACATTAGTGTACATGAACATGGCTGTCTTTGTCCGGGTGTTTTCCATGTATCCAGAATTATGTGATTATTTTCACAAAAAAAAAACAACTATCTAGTACCCCATAGTACATTACTTACATTGGGAAATTTATTTATTGACAATATATCTGCAATTGCTGAAACTGGCAAGATAAAATTCATATAATGTAATTTAGGTATTTCAAAAATTATTATTCTACTTACTTAGTAATGTCTTCTCTTGTGCACAGTTTGTTAAACATAAAATAGCTTGTTGTATTATCTCTATCTTAGGGTATTGGGTATTATCAGCATCCTTCCCTAAACTGTCATTTGCTTTATTTATAGTTTTCACAATTTCACCTAATTTTGATATAGCTTCGTTGAATTTATTTCTCCTTTGACGTTCCCATTCTCGGCAACGACTAAAACAAGTACTTATTGTTTATTAAATATTTTGATATTGGTCTGCCATAAGTAGACTCTGACTCAGTGGCTTATAGATTTTTGAACTGTATGTAATAAAGTTTTATAATTTAGACTTTATTATTTGCATATAATACCTATCTGAATCCGAAAAAAGTATTCAGTATTTGGTTAATGTTTTGTCTCACCTTGGTGTCCTTTTACTGGCAGGCTCCATATTCTAACTCACTTTTAATATTTACACAAACAGTAAGTGAACTCTGGCTGTTATAATGTAACAAGAAGAGCAAATTTAATTTGTTGATTTGGATGCCAAATAAATGTAGGAAATTATGTCAATTTCAAATAATATATTTTCAAAATCAAAAAATATGCAGTGACGATATTTTTAGCACTTTCTAATATATGGTGTTGTGGCATTTAATTGGAAGGAAATTCTAAAAATTAATTTATATTCTATCAACAAAACAATCCCAATTCCAAAATTCTCTTGACTTGACTGACGTTGACGTCTGTCTGTCTGACGTTTGATTGACGTTCTTCTTGTTTTTGTTTGGCAACGATTATTAAATTTTGTCTTTCATTATCAAAATATTTAATACTAGCTTTTGCACGCGGCTTCGCTCGCGGTTAATTTTACGATTCACGTATGGCGCCATCTGTTGGCCGGCAATTGCGAATTGCAGCGCCATCTATAGCAGAAAAAGTATTTTCCCATTGGAATGACATACTTTCACGGGATAAAAAGTAGCCTATGTTGGGCTCTGTACCCCTGACACCTGACAATATGTATACAAATTTTCATAATGATCGGATGATTAGTTAAGCCGTGAAGGAATAACAAACAAACAAACAAACAAACTCACTTTCTCATTTATAATATTAGTTAGGATTTAATATTTAATAGTTGTAACTACGGTATTTTTACTAAAGAAGTAATAAACCAAAATCTACGGCTAAGGCTCACAGCACACGGCGTATTTTAAACGCGCAGATGACGCGCGTTTCGTTATACAAGGCGGTGTTGCAATAATTCCATCGTGACGTCTAACCACAGATATTTTTGATTTGGTAAAAAAAAAAAGAACAGTGTTGCATTGGTTGCAAACTGTTGCAAAGAGTATTATTAACTCCTAAACTGAAACGGAAAATAGAGATCGCTCTTGGGGAATTTTTCGGCAACTCATTTTGAAGCGCCATCTATTATTTGGATCCTTACACTTCAAGAAAAAATTATCACAAAAAATGGCCCCACACAAAAAATGGTCCCAACCAACACACCCAATCTACCCAATGCTGGAATCCTAAACCCTTTTTTTTTTTTTTTTTTTTTTTTAACGGGGGGAAATCCTCATGGACTGCGTGCCGGACTCTTACCGACTAAAACCACCCCGGTGTCTCCTCGCACGTGCGCGCGGGGCCGCGGGAATCCAGATTCTTCCGCAGCCCCACACTAGTGCTGGCCGGTTCTGCCCGGGCCTCGACTCCTGCACGGGGTAGTGAGGTGTTGAACTGCCCCGTGCATCGCCTCAGAGGCGCGCGCCGACACCCGCGCGCGCCTGCGACTCGGGTCCATTAAATAGGGGGCGGGGACTTCCCCAAGTCCATCGCCCCTGGACCCATTCATGGGGGCCGGAAAAGGGCGTTGTCCGCCCTTCTCCTGCGCCCGGTGCGCCTTCTGCGGCCGGGAAAGGGAGTCAAGATTTCTCTCTCCCGTTCCGCAGTTTCCTTCTGCGACATCACGTCCTCACAGAAGGACACCACCGCGTCCCACGACTCTGCGCTACCGACCATCCTTCGCACTACGGCCGGCAGCGACAGATCGCTTCCTACTTCATTTGTGAGGACACGGCGCTGCTCCTCCCAAGCTACACACTCGGCGAGCGTGTGTTGCGCCGTGTCCTCCCCGCAATGAACGCAGTGGTGGCACCGAGCGTCCGGCTCCCTGTCTATGCGGCACAGGTACTTGCCGAAGCAGCCGTGCCCCGACAGCACCTGCGTCACCCTAAACGACAGGGAGCCGTGCCTTCTCCCGAGCCAGTCGTCGAGTACTGGCCGGATCGCCTCGACGGTAGCGAGGCCGGCGGTAGGGCGCAGAAGCCTTTGCCGCCATTCCGTCACCAAGACCTGACGGAGCTCCTCTCGGCGCAGCGCGATCTGCCGCTGCACCGGCCTCAAGCCCCGTGCCCGCTCTTCCTCGCGCCATCGATATAATGACGCGAGTACTTTCGCCTCTAGGTCCCAGGGCGGGGATCCGGCCAGGACGCAAGCCGCCTCGTAGGAAATCGTGCGATACCCGCGGACGACTCTGACGGCCATCGCCCTCTGCGGTTTGCGCAGAATGGCGAGAGTGCTGGTCGTCATGTCCATCGCCCACACAGGGGCCCCATACAGGGCCATGGACCGCACGATTCCCACGTACAACCGCCTACAGGCGGCACTCGGGCCCCCCAAGTTGGGAAGCAACGTTGAAAGCGCGCCCGCTGCGCCCATCAGCTTGGGCGCCAGCCGCCGGAAGTGGGGCCCGAATTCCCATCGGCTGTCGAGCACCAAACCCAGATACTTCATGGTGGACTCGACAGCTATCCGGGCCCCGCTGACCACGATGTGTGATCCCGGCGCCGGCGCACGTCGGGGACCATGAAACACCATAGCCTCCGACTTGTTTAGGGCCACCTCCAGGCCCAGGCGCTGGATGCGGTTCACCACCTGTGACACCGCAGTCGTGGCTATCAACGTCGCTTCCCTGTGCGAGCTCCCCCGGGCAGTTACGAGCGTGTCGTCCGCATAACACGTCAAGCTGGCGCCCGACGGGAGTTCGCCTCTCAGCACCCAGTCGTAGCCGATGTTCCACAGGAGCGGTCCCAAGACCGATCCCTGCGGAACACCGCACGACATGAGGTGCCGACTGGCACCGTCGCGTCCCCGATAGGTGACGCATCTGCCCTCCAGGTAAGCCCCTACTGTGCGACTGAGGTAGGGAGGCACGCGATGGTATTTCAGAGCCTCCCGAATACAACTCCAGGGTAGGGTGTTGAATGCGTTGGAGATGTCCAAGGATACCGCCAGCACCACCCCACCCCGGGACACCGTCTCCTCCGCCAGGGCCCTCACGCGCATGATGGCGTCTATGGTGGAGCGCCCCCGACGAAAACCAAATTGGTTGTCGTCCAAGTTCGGCCCCTCCCTGCACAAGTGGCTGACGAGGCGATCTGCGATAATACGCTCAAAAAGTTTGCCCGCCTCGTCGAGCAGCACTATGGGCCGATACGCGGACGGCGAGTCCGCAGGGCGCCCCTCCTTTCTGAGCAGGACCAGCCTCCCCTCCTTCCACACACTGGGAAACTGACCCTGCTCGAGACATGCCGTGAAGAGCCCCCTCAGCTGGGGCTCTAACTCCTTCAGAGCCAGGACGAGAGCTCGACCAGGAACTCTGTCGGGTCCGGGCGCTGTGTTCTTGGCCCGAAGCCGCCACACGGCCGCTCTCGTCTCTGCTTGCGTCACCTCGGGGAAATCGGTGCTCTCCTCTTCTGGAGAGTCTGTGGCTGAGGGCGAAGCCATCGCCGGAGGAACGAGTCGTGCTCGCTCTGGAAAGAGGGCCGATACCACCGCCTCTAGCAACTGGGGTTGCATGCTTTGTGTTAGTGGAGGCGCCCAGGGACGCAACTTGCCCCGTACCCAACGATAAGGGCGCCCCCACGGATCCCGATCTAGGGACCCCAGCAGCTCCTCCCTGGCACGCGACTTTGAGTCGCCGATGGCCAGCCACAGAGTCTCCTTAGACGCGCGGTACACCTCATACAGCGCGTCCTCCTCAGCGGAATCCCGTCGACGCCGTCTCCGGTATCGGGTGTACTGGCGACGAGCCGCAACGCATACTACGCGCAATTGCGCGATCTCGGCGGTCCACCAATACACCTGGCGCCTTGCGGACTGTTGGCGGACACGGGGCATGGACGCGTCGCAGATCTGCGTCATCGCCCCGCGAAACCGCAGCGCCATCGCCTCGACGTCGACGGGGCCGTCCGTCGTCGACTCCCAGATCCAGGACTGGACTAAGGCAGCTTCCTCGAGTAGTTCCTTGTCGATGCGCTTAAGCGCCCAACGCGGGCCGTCGTTAATCGGGGTTGTTGGATGGCGGTCGCTCGCGGTCTGGGCAGAAACGTCAAACCGGATATACCGATGGTCCGACAGCGTCTCCACCTCCACGGCGACACGCCAATCGTGGACTCGGCTGGCGACAGAGGGGCTAGCAAACGAGACGTCCACTATCGACCCGCCCCGCTGCCGCACGCACGTGTATTCCGAACCCCGATTCAGGACGACCAGGCCAGTCGTCACCGCCCACTCTTCTAGCACCTCGCCCCGAGAGTCAGTGACCGGAGATCCCCACGCCGATGACTTGGCGTTAAGATCCCCGAGCACCAGAACGGGACGAGGGTGATAGCGGCCCACGACGGCGCCCAACTCGACAAGGAAACCCTCAAAGTCGGCGAGACTCTTGTTCGGGGAGAAATACGCCCCCACAATGACAATGCCGCCCGAGACCGCAGCAACCCAGCCGCGGCCCCGAAACGGGTCGATCAGAGTCTCGCCAATAATGGCCACCAAACCGTCAGCGCATCCCAGCCAGTTGTCACGGGCGGGAATGAAGTACGGTTCGGCGACCACAGCCACATGAATCGACCACTCTGCCATGCTCTGGAGTAGGAGATCCTGAGCTCTGGCACAGTGGTTGATGTTGCCCTGGCGAAAATGGAATTGTGCCATTATTGACACTCCATTCCCTCGGCTACGATCCTGGGCCGGGAGTCGGCCGCGGAGCTACTAGCCTGCGGGGGTGGCGAGTTTTCCCCGGCAGGTTTAGAGCTCCTCTTCTTTTTCTTCTTGGCCTTGCTGGCAGGCGCGCCACAGGCCCCTCCGCCCACTTTGTGTCCCGCTGGCTTCCCCGCAGCCGAACATAAGCTGCAGTTGAGCGCCGCGGAACACTGGGCCGCCTTGTGGCCGGGCTGACCGCAGCGATGACAAAGATCACTGCGGTCAATCTCGGCGGTGCACTTTTCCCGGACGTGCCCCTTCTCCAGGCACCGGAAGCATCGCAGAGCCCGGGGCTGCAGAAGTTTCACCCTCGCTGCAACCCAGCCAACCAGCAATCTGCCGCTATCGGCGATCTTCTTCGCCGACGCTACAGGGCACCGAACCCAAACTGCGCCGAGTCCGGTGGCGTCGACGCGTATATCGCCGGCCCGCACCTTGTCCGGCGGACACTCTCCGCTTTGGGCAACGGCCGCCACCACCTCCTCAGAGGTCACAGAGTCGTCCAGACCAGCAATCCGCACCTCTGCGGTTTTCATTGGCCTGGAGACCCGGACGTCGTCAGGGTTGAGGACCTCCCTCATCTTGGCGGCCAGAGCGTCCGCCTTTTCGGCACTGCCGCTCGCAGCACCAGCCACCTCGAACAGCCGCGCACCTGTGGCAGCCTGCCTGAGGGTGACGGACTGGAGGCCAAGATCTGATAATTTGATCTTGGCCTTGGCCTCAGCAATGACCGACTGGTACGTTACGCCGCGCTCCGCAGCTCCGGGCTGTAATGTGAGCGTCACAGCCTCGGAACGCGGGGCACGTATCGTCGGTTCTTTGCGACCGCCTTTGGCAGTCCGCCGCGCAGGCTGCGCAACCGCCTTTATAGTTCCATCGGGGGCGCATGCAGCTGCTGCGGCCTTCTTGGCGGCTTTGCGGGCCTTCTTGCGGCCCACGACATTCGCCCAGGTCTCACCCTTGGACCCGGCAGTCGTGGGCTGGTCGCTCGGAGGAGCTCCCTCCGCGGGCTCTTTATTGCCCTCCGCGGGCTTTTTGATGCCCTCCGCGGGCTTTTTCGTGCCTTCCGCGGGCTTCCCCTTTTGAGGTGCAAGTCTCGGCGGCTCCTCAGTCCTCCGCGTGTCAGCCGCTAGAGGCGGACGAAGGATTTCCGCCGGGAGACGCCGAGAAATCGCCTCCAGCCGAGCGTTAACCATGCTCCCGCACTGGAGCATGCAGAGCCGGACAATGCGTTCGACGTCTTCGTCGGTACGAGGGCTTGCCGGTCGCGGTGCGGGAGTCGAGGCCACTGCAGGTGCGGCATCAGTGGACGTGCGTCGCTGTTGTTGCTCGCTTAGCGCAGTGACTTGCCGTCGGAGGTCCTCCAGGTCATTTCGGAGGCGGCTGTTTTCCTCCTGCAATTTTGTGACCTCGTCAGAGGCCGTCCTGTTGAGGAGGATGCCAACCGCCTCCCTGATATCCGCGGCAGCCTCCTTTAAGCCACGGGTGAACGTGCCCTTCAGGCTGCCGGACTTAGTGGCCACCTTCAGGACTAAGTCCACCCCATCCAGAGCCAGCTGGCTCAAGGCCACCGCCGATGGCTCTCCCCCTTCCGCCGCCAGAGCAGCTCGTCGCTCGCGAGCGCGTCGGGCCATTACCGACACTTCGTCGGCCGCGACGGCTTTGCGCTGCTCCCTCTTGGCGGCGTTGAGCTCCGCCTTTGAGCTCCCCAGTGAGGCACAACTTTCACCGCCATCGCCAGGGTCCTCCGTAGTGACCCCGATGTCACTCTCTGCTTCACTAGCCGCCGGGGTATTGGGGCGCACGAACCGTCCGTGCTTATCCCTCCGCGGCTGCGAAGCACTCGCTCCTCTCGATGCCTGCCGACCCCTCTTCGAAGTCGGCAACTTGGGGGCCGGCAGGCCTTCTTCGTCTGTGGACTGGCACACTGGACGTTTCCTGACGGAAGACGTCCCACGCGACCGATTTCCACCGCTTCCAGTATCCATATCCGCTACAGGGGCCTGGTCGCCTACCCCTGCGCATCCATCGGTCACCAATTTACCACTCGCAGGCCCGGATACCTGCGAGCGCCGGGTTTCTTCTCCCACGCACTCCACCTCGTCCACGTCAACAGGCAAAATTTTAAATTTGTTTGGGTTTTCCATTGTGTTCCCACAAGTATGGCACGATCTAATGGGGTCCACCGCGGAGTGACGGCCATCTCCGACGGTAAGGCACTGATACGCCCGCTCGGTTGCCAGTTCCGGCGGGGTTGGACCGCTAGTGACCAGTCTCCGACTGGCCACGCATCCCCTCGGCGCGGTCCGAACCTTGGGATTCGGGTGATTTTTTATAGAGGTTTTCTTCCTCGCGGCCCGGGCGATTAAGCCAAGGCCCCCGGCCCCGTGAGAGGAAACGTCCCACGGGGTTACGGTCTGCGCTCGCCGGTTGGTTAGGCCGGCGCTTCGCCCGCATCCGGGCTCCACTCATCCGTCCCCTTCCGCGACTGCGGCAAGGAGACGGCGTCCGCGTCTTCAACGAGCTCAAAAGTGAGCTCGGAGAGCGGACCACGTGTCGGGAGTTCAGCCGCCGGCAAGGATGCGCCGGCGTTGCCCGGGGTGGACCACGTGGAGGTATCCCGACAACACCACCCCTGGAATCCTAAACCCTAGACCAAGAGACCACTTATGAGTCATGTCGAAAATATAAAATTTGTATTGTTTAAATTGTATTATAATAATTATTAATGCAACATCCATTAAAAATTTTGTTGACGTGTATTTTTGTACCTAACATTTTTTTTATTGAATAATTTTCTCAAATGTAATAAATTGTTATAAAATACGTTTTAAATATTTGCATGCCTTATTTATAATGGTAATGTAATCAAATCAACGCTTTAATATTTTTTGAATTCTATATGAATTAAATGACGACCTCCGTGGCGTAATGGTTACCACGCCGGACCGCCATGTTTGAACCCCGGACGAACTCGAACTTTTTCTGATTGGCTTCGGGTCTTGGATGTTTATCTATAATGTATTTGTTATAAATTATAGTATCGTTGAGTTAGGATCCCATAACACAAGTTTCGAACTTACTTTGGTGCTATCTCAATCTGTGTGATTTGTCCCTATATATTTATTTATTTAAATAATCATCCAAAGTCGTTCTAGTATTAGAATAAGATTTATTTGTAAAAGTTATTAATTGTGTAACGACATCTGTGGGCAATTTATAAGTACAATGCTGTTCTAAAAGTTATAGTTCTCCAAATCAGAGGTGGCGCCTCTATGATTCTGTAAATCATTCATTCACTTAAGTAACCCCCCCCCACTGCCTGAGTTGTTCGTTGGTTGGTTGACATTGTTGTACTTGTTGTTTGCTTTTGTGTGTGGTGTATGATTCATAATTTTTAACTGTTGAAAAATCCAATATTTTATTAAATTGTGTCTATTTTCTTGCTTTGAAAGTATCAAAATATCACACACTTTATTTATACTCTTGATTTGTGATAGTGCGAATAAAAAGAGGTAAGCATTTTATAGCCCACATAGCATCACTGTTGAGTATGTAAGTATTATAATTACAATATAACTAATTTCTATTGTAGGTCACAATCATGTCTCTTTATCCATCACTGGAGGATATGAAGGTAGACAACATGGCGAGGGCTCAGATGCATCAACAACCTGTAACGTCTTATGGAGCCCCACCTATGGCCGCTCTTCCTAGTGCTCCAGCCTCTGCGGGCAGGCATGTGTACCCAGCTTTAGGGGAATACATGGGATTGGAACTCTCTTCTGATGTCATAGCACTAAATATGCCAGAATACCAAATACAGACTGTAAGTTCTTTCAAGTATCAATTCATTTAATCACAAGATTCACTGTAATCGCATTTTATTGCGTCGCTAGTAAATCATACAAGTATACAGGGGCCCGACTCTACTAAACAAATGCACCAATGGACTCTCAATAGTGTCTCAATCGTGTCTCAATAGAATGTCGATAGTGTATCTGTGGAATAGTTTTTGACATTTGTTATGGACTTATACAATAAGTTAAACATTATGTTATTGTTTAAGTCTATAACAAATGTCAAAAACTATTCCACTGATACACTATCGGCATTCTATTGAGACACCATTGAGAGTCCATTGGTGCATTTGTTTAGTAGAATCGGACCCCAGTCAGATATTCCCTTTAGGAGCAGGGATCTTGGTTTGTTATTAGTACCTAACCTAAAGTCTGTATTGACTCATTTGAATTACCCATTACTCCTGGGGAATTCCCATTAAATTAAAACATCATAGTTTATAGCTAATATAGTTTGTGGTTTAGTTATTAAAAACAAACTTCCTCATTTGTCATTAATCATATAGAAAGGTTGAGATTACAAAATGTGATAAATAAAAAAATCAAGATGAGTAATCACAAAGAAATGTAACATTATTTAAATTACATTATCTCTTCAACAATTGTATCAACTATATCTACTATTTACATTTTATCAATAATAGCTGACTCAGATGTTATCAGATTTGCTATATAAACAGTACAACTGGAGATATAATCATATAAACATTGATTGCTTTGCTTGCACATTGTACCTACACACATGTATACACTTCACACTAGTACAATAACAGGCTACTTAGCTTTGTATAATATATACACATTATTTAATTAGTTTTATCATAAATATTGTGATAGATAATTTCATGTCATTTGGACAGCATTTCCCTGAATTATGGATGAATTAAATGTTTTTATTGTAATAAAAAATGTTTTTTATAGGTTCAAGCAAGCGGTACTGTTGCCAATTTAGTTGCTCCGTTATCATCGCAATCCTTAACTCTACAAAAGGCAATCGTCACACACGCAATAAGACAAATTGTTTTGTGCAAGGATAAAGATGGAAAGTGTGGTTTGAGACTTCACTCTGTGAACAGCGGAGTTTTTGTCTGCTATGTAGCTGCTGGTAGTCCAGGTGCCCTTGCTGGATTGAGATTCGGTGACCAAATATTGGAAATCAATAATGTGTCGGTTGCTGGCATGTCTATGGATCAGTGTCATGGGTTGTTGAAGAAAGCACCAACTAATGGTATCACCATGGCAGTTCGTGATAGGTGTGTATGTTAAATATTGCTGAATAGGTAATATTTTTTGGTTTTGGTAGTTGTATTGTTAGATTTCTGCATTTGGACAAATATTTGTGTTTCCAATTTATGGATTATAGTAATCTTGACTAGGCAGCATAAAGGTTAAAATCAGTGTTAGTAAAATAGTATGTAATGTACTTATTTATAAATTATTATTTTTTAGACCCTTCGAGAGAACTATAACTCTTCACAAAGATTCTCTTGGACACATTGGTTTCCACTTCAAAAATGGAAAAATTGTGGGATTGGTGAAGGATTCTTCAGCTGCGAGAAATGGATTACTTACTGATCATCAGATACTTGAAATAAACACAATCAATGTTGTAGGCATGAAAGATAAGGAGGTGTCTAAAGTGATTGACGCCAGTCCCTCAGTTGTTAATGTCACAATTATCCCTGTTTATATATATGAACACATGATAAGCAAGTGAGTATATAAATTATTATTTCTATCTGTACTAATAGGATTATTTTGTATATGGGTAAACAAATGCCTAGTGTCATGTATAAAGGAGACAAATAAGACTCAAACTTGAGTTAATTAAAATTGATGATCACTGCAGGGGTAAATATCCCTACATTTTTTCAACTACTGATTGAGAAAATAGATTGTTCAATTACTGATATACCAGTATTCATGTGTTTTTTTAATATTTTAGAATGACAAAAGGAAAATTACTTTATAATTGTGTTATAATAATGGGTAGGTACATTAAGTTGTTAGACCAAAACAATGTAATATGATGTTTTTTATCTAATGTACCTTATTTGTATAATGTCAGCAGGATATTCTGTAATATTGGTTGCTAAACATATTTGCTGACTAGTAATAGGAATATCTAGTTTACCTACCTCACTCGAAATACTAAATATGATTGATTCTCTTCCAGGAATTTATTGTTATTTTAGTCATAAATATTTCCTTTCCACTCGCACAGTGGAAGAGCGTGCCGTATTATTATCTAAAAACGTCTTAAATTGTAGGGAAATCATTAAGCCTGTAAAACCTGTTTTTCTTATCTTGACCAATGTAGTAAACAATCTTAGCGTGTCTTTTTATTCAATTATCCATGTGTAAAATTGATAAATCGCCAGAATAATAAGAGTGTTATGTTAAATGCCATTTCTAACTATATTATTATTATTTGGGTGTGAATGATAATTTTAATTGCCTATTTTCGTTAAAAAGACGTGCTAAGATTGTTTACTACATTGGTCAAGTTAAGGAAAACAGAGTTTAGTGGAAGAGATTTGAGATAATTTAATGATACTTTTAGACATGTTAATCTTTTAATTTATTTCTAAATTAAATTTATCTTAATATTTCAGGATGTCATCTACACTATTCAAGGAGTTGGATCGTACACCAGCAGTCTAAACAACATGGCAGTTCCGTACCAAATTACACTTACACTTTTCACGAATTTATATTTAATTTTACACTAATTGGCACATAAATGTATTCCTTTCTATTCAGAATTTTAGTCCATTATATAAGCTTATGTTAATCATTATTAGTTGTTAGTCACACCCACACCACATATACTATATTAGTCAGTAAGGGCTGTGAAATGCATAAACTCATCAATGTTTCATGAAAATCTGCCAAAAATAAAGCCAATATATGTTTCGTTTGTTCCGCGGTGCTAAAGAGTGACCGTTGTTTGAAATATCTTTTCAGTTAAAATTAGTATCAGAAATAGCACTATAGATGAAATTAAAATTATTGGCCGCTTTTTCACTGGACGACACGACGACAAAACATCATAATATCATGAAGGACATGCCGATATATTTTTATACCTTTTTGCTTTTCCGACTGTGGTATTAGCCATACTTAGTTTGTCGTGTCGCTAATTAGAAAAATGATAAATCCCTGTAGATTAATAATAATAATTAGTTTTATTTGCAAAAAAAAAAAACCATACGTATTGCATACTTTTTATTTTTTATAGATTACATTCTATTTATCGTTATACCTGCATTTTATTTTATTTAAGTGAATATAGCGTTGATGTTACGAAACTGTTCTGCTAAGGTGCGATGCACACAGCACGAACATGAAAGCTGCGCAAAATATCTGCGCTTCTATTCCAAAAAATCCTAATCTGCGTTTGGTTTTGTGTGCATTCTGCCTTATGTTATATTGTATGTTATAAAATAATGACATGTCTCTATTTTATGTAGGAATTAGTGTTTTAAGTAGATAAGTAAAATTTATATAAGTATTTTTACAAATTTTAAGTTTCAATATTGATTTATTATAATTATTACATGTTGCCATAAGTTTTGACTTATATAAGAATACAAATTGTAGTCATAAATTTTCATGATTTACACAAGTTCGTTTATTATGGAGGCTAACTTATAGCCCGTTATATGATCGCGTCCCTATACTGCTGTTTTCGAAAACTAAAGAAAACTTGTTCACAAAACTTGTTATTTTAATACAAACTTTTGAGTGTTCTTAAAGTATTGTTGATATAAAATAAATAGAAATAAATATAAATTATGATCTGTTTATAAGAATAATGGTCCGTGTAGTCCATTTATCGCGTTACGTTAAAAATTAAGAACTGAAAATTTCATCAAATTATTACTTATTGTCACATTCTTTTTATATACGAAATAAATATTTCTTTGTATTACGTTGTGTTGTTAATGTTATTATACGGTGTATGCGTAAACATTCCGGTCGACATCTGTGCGGCGCGCGTTCATACGTTGACGTCAGCGCGTTAGGAGACCATATGATAGTGGTACGCACAATTCGTCCCAAAAAAAAGAATAGGAAGGAAAGAAAACCGTCAAATACATAGTATTTTAATTCGACACTTGTCTTGTTCTTCTCATTTCTATAAAGAACCATTTGTGACGGATAGTACCTACAGGATATTCTATTTCAAGAGTGTTCTGCTATGATTGTTGTAAGGTGCACATGCACATTGTTCTAGGGTGCATGAGAACGTTACACATTCATAGCCGAACACTCCGTGAAATGGAATGTCTGTAATACGTTGTGTTGTTTATACATCCGATGGTGTGTATTAATAAAACAAAATATTATTACAAGAGTAGGTATAATCAGTTTAATAGCAGTCAACTTATTAATTAAGTTTTATATAAATACCTAGTAAATGATTGAATTTAAATAACTGCTTAAATAATTGCGGACGAACTATTAATAACTAAAGGGATTTTCGAAAGTCCAGTTTGGTTTTAAAATTATTTTTGGGCAAGACCACGACTTGGGGATGAAAAAGCTGTCGTGCTCCGATGGTGGACAGTTCTTTCTAGCGAAATATTCCATCGGATATAGGCTCCAAAACACACCTGGAACAATACAATTATTTGTAAAAAAAATATTTCTTATCAGAAAATAACTTGACTAATGATAGAAGGTTAACCTATACCATTAAATAAGTAATAACTCGAGGTAGAATGGCCACTCTTCGCTCTGCACCGAATCGCGTTACCTTACCCCAGGCGGGTGCAGTCGCAAAGGTGTGCGCTTAGTGAACGAATGTGTATACGTCTGCGCATACGTATGCGCGTGTACAGGCGACATTGGCCTATGTAGTAGAAATAGGTAATTATTTCACGCGCGTTGTATAGTGTCCGGGGTGTGCCTATACACAGTCTCCAAGGCCAGGATTAATAGCGGCGGGCACAGATGATCGATAATAAGTAGTAACAAAAATTAACTTACTATGGAAAAAATATTTCTTTACTTCAATATTTTGGGTTTTAGTGTGGCATCCAGTTTTACAGCTTGGCAAAAAAAGAGTTTGAAATGGTGACAGATGGAACTAACAGATTTTTAATGGCAACACCAGTTTTCTGTAAATTTGTATTTGTGTTCTCTAATCTAAATGAAATAGGATCAAAATTGTTTGCTTCATATGGGGTGGGTTGACCATAGGTGAGAAAGAAGTGCCCTCACTTTCACCAAATTCTTTTTTGCCAGGCTGTACATACAAATTCGTGGTAGACCACCCACATATTGCTTACATACCAAAATTAATACTTAAAATAATAGTATATTAATTGTTACAAACCGTTTCCTAAGAAGAATGTGAACCACATGATCACGTTGAGGGTCTTGGGGAAGCGTCGACCGGCGTAGGCGGTGATCGGGACGAACATCAGACCGAACACGCCGAACTCCAACAGCATAACAGGATAGAAAAATCCGAATGACAGTGTTAGTATCACTTCATGGGCTACTGCTGAGGCCTACAAACAAAATCAGCATTAAGAGGGAGGTATTTATTTACTACATTTACTTAAGTAATATGTTTGGAGAAGGAGAAAATGTAGGTACTGGAGGCACAGATTAAAGTAATTGTGGGTCAAAGGTGTGATAATCTCCTAATCCTCTAGCCATGTACACCCGCTATCAGCCAAGATTTACCTACCTAGTTGCCTAATCGAACAGGAAGAGAAAAGTGATTATGAGAAAGGAGTTGAGCTTTTGGACCTCACCGAATTAAACGCGTAGGTATGCTTCACGCCGTTACCTGTGAGAGTACTCGGTAAAATAAAAGTACTTAGGTCACATAACGGTAAATTATCTATATTATTACATTAGAGGAGTCTTGGAATTGTCCGTCCGTAAAAGGACATGGCAGTTGGACAAATGAAAGTTGACTTCTCTCAAATACCGGAAGAAACAGGATTGTCCGAAGTCTTTCATCAAAATTAGGTTGATTGAATAATCCATCGATAAGTCTCATACTGATCTAATGGATATTTTATCTCACATAATGGCAGTATTGATATAAATAACAATTTCGTCAATATTGCCGCGTGTATCTCAGTGTGAAGTTATCAAATAAATGATCATTGTCAATTATTTTGTCGTTTCTAATGTGGGTTGACTTTAGCCTCGCTTGACGTCTAATTAGTGTCAACGCGAGGTCTACGCAGATGAAAAAATAATGTTTACAGACAGTAGCGCGTAGGCACCGCGTAGGGGAGGGGTAATAAGTATTTTTTCACCTCACAAGCTCGGAAAGAATCTGTTTGTCATTCGAAATCTGAGCGCAAAAGTGAATTTTGTGCCCTAGCGTGGAAAGTATTTTTAAAATTCGAACCTTTCTATTCTTTAATTTTTTATACCGCAAGTCCTCTGAAAATGCATTAATACTTATTTCATTCCAGTGCGCCAACCTTATTTTTAGAATAATCGAACTGGCCAGCACGACACCGCATGAAAAAAATAAACACTTATTTAATATATTATTTGCGTTTTTCTTGCACCTAGGATTTTCCTCGCTGTTGTGAGGTGAAAGTATTTTTGTTAGGTAGGTAGGTACCAGTGGCGAAGGGTGAAATTTTACTCAGGGGAAGCCGGAGCAAAAAAAAAAACAGTGTTATCTTACCACAGGGATGGAGAATTCCCAATACCATATCGAAATGAAATGAAATGAAATCGTTTATTTCAGAAATTAGACCTTCACAGGCACTTTTTCTTGTCATTTACAATTTGTATATATGTATAAAGAGAATAAACTACGTTATATACTACCACCATTTCGGACACAAGCAAAATGGCCACCGGTAAAAGAAATGGCGAAAGAAACCCGGTTACGGCCTTTTTTGTCATTTAGCAATTATTATTTTTTCCTTTCACTCTTTTGTTACAATGTATAAGTACATTTATAAGAATAAATAAAATACAGATCCAGGTACATACAGAAATCAAGCTCAAAACGCGGGATGTCGATCCAAATAGCGCTATGGTCAAATCCTAAATATGTCGAATATGTAATGTTAATAAAGCGAGCAGAGCAGTCCCCCAAGATGACAACCACAACTGAGAGTCTTGAATCTAAGTTGCAAATTATCCATTACCATACATAAAAGCACTGATATAATATGGAAAACCAAAACAGCGTTTTATGTTTACAACTACCTGTGAGCCACGAATACTTTTCGTACAAATTACAATGAAAATGTTTTGTAAAGCCATCTTTCCGTCTATAATCTATTTTCATAGAAGGGCAAGCACGGCCGCGCTGTATAATATCTTTTTTATTTTCAAAACTGTGTGTTTGAAAGTTATTATCTAATAAAAAGTCTGTGAGACAACAACCCACGTCTAAAATTGCAGCCATTACGAATGTAAACAAAACAGACTAAACCAAAATAAATAATTAACTACTTACACCTGAATCCGATAAATTCTATAACTATAACACAATTCACACCGACCCCTGTCCAATTCACTCTAATCGATTCAAATTTACTAAATTAACAACAAACAAATTAAAAAAACTAACAACACTACAAGCAAAAGCACCGGCGAAAGTGAATTGAAAAAAAAAAGTTGTAATTGTCAAACATATGTTTGACAATTACAACGCGACAAAATTATAGTTGTTTTATTATTCAAGCATTAAACACATAATTAACTATATTTTTTACTTCTCAGGTTAATACCTCTGTTTATCTTTGTCGCACTAACGTAATCTGATATATGCCATCCTTGTCGTAACTCGGCGACTACCGGCTTAAATATGTTCATATGATCGGCGTGAGAAAGAGACCGCGCTAGGAACAAAATATACGCGTAAGAAAGAGACAGCCGCTCCTAAAACTGTATGCGGCTACAACTCGAGAATTACCGGCTTTCGACGAACGCCTGTTCGTCGAAAGCCGGTAATTACAGCTACGCGTGTGATATTGCTATTTATTATTGTGTAGGCGTTTGGATATCATTATTATGTATGAATCGAAATCATGTTATTAGCAGAGTCGATGCTATTAGATAATTCACTATTTTTAAAAGGGAAGCCGACAGGAATCGTGTTATTAGGACCCCTCGCCACTGGTAGGTACGTAACCTACGGAAAAGAATCTACAATGGGGATTACATGAAAATGTTTTAAAAATCAACAGAGGAGTGGAAACATTTATTTGACTCAATTTTTTAAAGTAAAAGTTAACATAATGTGAGACTATAATTTAATGTTACTGTTAAGTGGCGAGGTCGATACACCACTGTCGTAACTCGTGACGCTAAAAAAGCCTTCAAAGGATTACTAACCAGAAAGACGGTGAACGTTGCAAATGCACGTCCACTGTACGGAACCAGTGGGCGGTAAATGTGGTCGCGCAGCCATGAATATACCACGCGGTTCCATGCACGGTAGTACCGAGAGAACTGCGAAGATATCCACCATTCCTGTAACAAAAACTCGTTTAATTTTGTTTCTTTATTTTGGCAATAAACATAGAATATAGTTGCTGAAAACCGATCAAAATCTGTTAGGTGGCTTAGATAAAGTTAGTAAACAGACAGTAGGTATAGTCGTTTATGCATACTTACTACATACTTAAAGGTGCTTAAAGTACCTAGTCTACCCATTACTGGGCATGATAATAGTTGTTCTGGCCCGAAAAAAACTTAAAAACATTTCATTAAAAAATCAAATTACCTACTTATTCAGTTATTATTCACACCTTTAAAGTTTAATGACATGGTAGGTGTGTAATACATTTACAATAAGTACTTATTTATTAAACATACAACTTACCTCGTAGAATAATCGATCGCCGAATCTTAACATTTCCGCGAAGGCGTTCAGCCACGCGTGAAGAAGGCAGTAGAAACCGCATAAGAAGGAAATCAGTCCGGGGAGCACACATGCAAACAGTCCCCTCACTATTGTTCCGGCTTCTATCTGAAATAGGAAAATTTGTTTACGACACTTTACATAGTTATTACATTTGCATAAATATGTATAATTCTATACTACAATCGTAGGCACCTTGGCAACCTGCCCAGGGCAGTATTGTGTTATTGTCGTAATAATATGCTTTGACTGTCGATTACGCGTTGTGATATCAATAAAAAAGTAATTTACGATATTGTGATATAACTGAAAATGATATCCATCATTCCATAGATATTTAATTATAACAAGTGCGGTATCCAGTATCCAGCGACTTCGCGACTGCGCGCGGATGTAGTGTGACTGGTCACCGGGCAGTGGTCGTCGGTTGTGTTGCTTCTTCATGACGAAATCTATTTAAATGATAAGAATTGATACTTCCAAGGACGTGCCTGCCCATTTCATAAAGCCATGCTCTATTTGTTCAAATAATCATCATACATTAAGTAATTGAACCAAAGTTCAAAATGTTTTTAACTTTTCTAAAATGCGACGGGTATATCTGTCTGACTGACCATGTTTGTGAAGTATTACCTACATTTCAACAGCCATTAGTCACTACCCGTCCTCTACGGCGAGGCCATGATCGAGTTTAATATTTGCCCATACATTTATCACAGCCGATTTGGTAAATTAATTGCTTCGAATTAATGTCCCGCTATTAAACACTCTGGTATTTCATAGCTGTATGAAATAGATACGCCGCCGTTTGCCAATATGTTATCAATTTTCGATATCTTTGTGCCGAGGTAATATCTGTTTTTCATACCAATATCATGGAAAAATATTAAAATATCACTACGTAGCAAATTGTGATTGTTCGCAGGCTGCGTTCGGGACAGGTGTGAAATATTATTATGTTCAACTTTTTAATGTTGTACCACAGCCACCGCAAGCAAACAAGCGATCCACCTGATGGAAATTGGATTGCCACCGCCTATGAACATCGGTTATACCAGAGGCGCTACTAATGCGTTACCTGCTACAACAAAAGGAATAGTGAGAGAAATGTCAGGGGGTATGGAAAACTGAAAGGAGTTGGGCTTACAGCCTTACAGCTGTCAATAAATGTAGTTTCGTAAGCGACCTTCATTATTTGTATGAAATATATTTCGTACTAGCTTTTGCCCGCGGCTTCGCTCGCGTTAAATTCGGGGTAACACGGTTCCCTTTGCTCATACTTTAAAAACTGCGAAAAATCCTTTAAAAAATTCACTCCCTCTTCTAAGGGGTTGGGGACAGTTTTCCAAAAAAAAAAATGACGCACGATTTTTTTTTGTTAGTCACAAATAGTCCGCATACCAATTTTTAGCTTTCTACCTTGAAAATTGCGGAATGCTCCATACTAACTTCCACCCCCCATTTTAGGGAGTGGGGGGTTAGAAAGAGACATAAAGTACCCTATGTCACTCTCCATCCCTTCAACTATCTCCACTTAAAAAATCACGTCAATTCGTCGCTCCGTTTTGCAAGACAAACAAACAGACACACACACTTTCCCATTTATAATATTAGTATGGATTTATGTGTACCCTACCCTTAATACTCTCAACTCTGGGTGCTGAGCTACTGCACGTATGATAATGTCTGTGGCTGAGGTGTTATGCGACTGACAGAGTACCTAAATTTATTAGGCATATGACTAGGTAAGCCATTGCTTTAGTTCACGGAAGCTCGGATTTCGGGAGCTCGGAGATTCTGTGTTCACTTTACATTATTTACATAAAGGTTCTTCATTTTAGGACGGGTTACCGAAATTCGGAACATGATACGTTTTTGAATATTTTTAATCTATACTAAAATATTAAATGGCTGAGGTGCTTGTTTGTTTGAACGCGCTAATCTCAGAAACTACAGGCTGTGCTCCTGGTTCGTTTTAGTGTTGGATAGTCACTTTAGTGCTATTATCTATTCTGTGCTTTAGGGATGAAGGCTATAATATGGGCTATATAGCATCACATTACGCAAACGATGTTGCTCGGGTCTGCTTGTGAACATCATATTAGAGATCTTTCAGATTTTACCGTTCTTAAAAAAATCTGCACATATTTACAACTCTGTGTTTGTTTACCCTTACGTAACGCATTCTTCTGATTGATGTTTAAAGTTTTAAAATTGTTAGTAGACTAAATTACTTTAATTAAAAATTAAAACCTATAATATATTCTTTGCTTTTGTTACCTTTTACCTTACCTTTAGGATTTGTTTGAAAACATAATGCTTGTTTACGCGCCTTTGTTTAGCCAATTTTCAACGTAAACTTGCCGAGAAGATTATTATAATAAGTAAATATGAGTTTAAGCTGCTTACCTCTGTTTGCTTTCCATAATCAGACCAATAAGGTAAAATGAATCGCTCCCACAGGAATCCATTGTAAAATATTATAGCGCCTACCTCCAGAAGGTTGAACGCGACCACGGTCCATCTCGTTTTCTTCGTCCTGAAAATGCCATTTTAATTATTATGGATTGCGATTTTAATAATACAGATAAATGGTTAAGTAGCTTAACATTTTAATAAAAGAATGTTGTGTTTTTTCATACCACGACGCGGTGGCAAATAAGCTTATGGGCCTGTATTGTATGACTGTCCCATATAGTACTCACTACGCGTCTTCACATCGATGGTTAGCATCTACACGAGGACATTAAATTTTTTAAAGTCGAGTCCGTTAGAATATTTGTCTATTTGATGCGAGTTCGACGTAGCTATAAATCACAAATGCTGGAAAATTTGGTAAAATCCCAACTACTTTATTAAATTAAATTTATATCACTTGAATAAAAATGGATTCCTGCTACGTTTGGTTTATCAATGAAGAATTTATTATTATTATCAATTTTCCATGAGTATGTTAAACTGTCATTTAGAAATGCTTATGTAAAGTAGGTGAATTTAGGCTACGCTTAAATTATGTCAATAGACCGTTTATACCAATTAACTTAGTCTCTGGGGATGTAATGAAAAGTAATTGTATCGGAAGCAATTACCGCTGTTTCACAATTAATGCTGTAGTAAAATTAAGGGTATTCCGACATGAAAGGATTGCTAGTACCTAATCCGAATAATATTCAAATGTAAACAATATTACTGAGTAAACGACTGACGATTGTTGACTATTTATAATATTAGTCAACAATCAGGCATGCACGCGTCAAATTGTGTCACTTATTTTAAACTTAATAAATTACATTATTTTGGCCGATATAGTCCGATTATTCAGGGTGGAACGATTTAGCGTAAACCACACAGGTGGCAAACAAGCATACGGTCGGCCTGATCGTAAGCCGTCTCCGTAGCCTATAGAATAGACGCTTGCAATACCGGGGTATCACTCACGCGTTGCCAACCTTCCCGACCCTCCCAATTTATTGAGCGTCCGATGAAATCGATCACATTTGTACACTCGATTATAATTATCAGTGAGTGATCAATCGACATTTTGAATAGCTTTCGATAGTATTAGTAACACCATGAGTTTTTGAGTAGCCAATACTTCTGCATGGCTCTAGTAAATATAAAAATAACATTGTATTTTGTAAATACAGCAAACACTTTGCTTTTCTGAAGTATGGAAAAGGTTTTCCGCTGTGATGGATCTGTTTACATATCAAAATGGATATGCGTCCTTATACATCGATAACCCTTTAGGTTATCCTTATCAAATATGATAAATTATCGTGGAGAGACAACCATCTATAAAATATGTCACATAGCTGCCATTTCAATGAGAAAACTGGTCAAGCGTGAGTTGCATTCGCCCTGAGGTCATTGAACTGTTTCTTGTGAAGACGAATTTATTATTTAAACTAGCTTCTGCCCGCGACTTCGTCCGCGTGGAAATAGTTTTTAGGGCAGCAAATTTTTTTTTTCGGGCGACCATTTTAAATCAAAATTACAAAGTATTGCAGCGCCAGCGAGGGTGATCAGAGGGCGAACGCCACAAAAGGAAGATCTTTCCGACAGGCTGGGAATGATGCCTGAGGAACCGCGGCTCTGACAAAGCGTCTGTCGGAGGTTTGTTATTAGTATATCTCCACAGCCGAAAACTCTGAGAGCGCGATTCAGAATTAGGTGGACGGAGAAATGTCTGTATGGGCATTAATTAGTAATAGCATCTTCTGTTCGCATGATGAAGTTCTGGGCGAACCGGTAATATTTTAAAAAATTTCTTTATAAACTATATTGGGGGTCTTTCCGTTGGGGGCCAATATATAAAGACCCGAAGCGTTACTGACCCTCGAGAAGGCAACATAAAGTTGGCCATGCGAAAAGCAACCAGTTCTTAGATCGACACCTGCGGCTTTTAGCGTCTGTCCCTGTGACTTATTTATTGTCATTGCAAAGCAAGTGGTCACAGGGAACTGTGTGCGTTTGAACTGGAACGGAAAATTATTGGGGATAAGTGGAATACGCGGTATAAATATAATTTCACCTGCACCGCTTCCAGAGAGAATCTCCCCTTCAATTACATTCCGCTGCAAAGCTTTGACTCTAAGTCGGGTTCCGTTACAGAGTTTCGGCGGAGTCAAATTTCTCATCAACATTATCGGAACACCGACTTTAAGTTTTATCTTGTGAGCAGGGAGACCACTCGCTGTAAGGGAATTGAGAAACTCAATGGGGTAATTAGTTGCATCGTCCTGATCCACTACACTATCGAAGGAGGTATAAACCACTTCTTCTCCAATAATTTCCTCCATAATTTTTTCATTAATCGCTGCGCATTGGTCATTTTTGGGGGTCAATATGGCACGTTCGCATAACCAAGAATTTTCCTGATTTGGTAAGCTCTGAAGGTCCCCAAATACTGAACGTATAAGTTCCTCTTCGGAGGCAACAACCTTGCCAAGTAATTCAGGAAGACTCACCTGACCATTCTCTTCAAGAAGGAGACCTTCCCCAACTTTTAATAATATTCTTGAAAACTCTTGGGCTTGTGAACTACCACCAAGCTGGGCTCTCATGTTAATTGTTAATCTGATATTTTGTATTTGAGACCATAAATACGAATGTTTTAATGAAGCGTTAATCTCATCTGCCCTAGTTCCCCGTCTTATGACTGGAAGGGTTTGTCGAAAATCTCCTGAGAACAAAAATGTGACGTTACCCATTGGCCTGTCATCTCGACGAATGTCTCGTAATGTTCTATCCACAGCTTCTACTGCCTTTTTATTCGACATAGTGCATTCATCCCAAACGATTAGACAGCAATCCTGAAACACTTTAGCTTTGTCACAGTTACGTGTTACAGAGCATGTTGGTGTTTCAGTTCTGTCTAAATCAATTGGGATTTTAAACATTGTATATGCCGTCTTTCCGCCGGGAAGTAATGTGGCAGCAATACCTGAAGATGCAACTGCGAGTGCTATCTTATTCTGTCGCCTGATTTCAGCGAGGATGGCTCTCGTTAAGTAAGTTTTTCCAGTGCCTCCTGGGGCGTCTAAGAAAAACAACTTTCCTTCGTTGTTTAAAACACTTTGGACCACCATATTAAATATTTCCCTTTGTTCTGTTGTGAAATTTGACCTGCTCTCATTAACTACGGTAGTCAACTCTGTAAAGCGGTAGTTTGTTTCAACGACATATTCTCGATTAATGCGTGGCTGATTGGGTTCTGCTTGTGGTAAAGGTAGGCCATAGGTGCTGAGGGAGTTGCCTCCAATTAAATAGACTGTATCTTGTATAGAACAAAGGGAGCTATTTAACACTCTGTCATCTGTTGGACTAATATTGTCTTCCGCATTGCACCTCATAATGCGTAAATAGTCTTCAGAAAAAAATGTCTTGTACTTTTCCCATAATCTTAAAGGGTCCGATAGAGCACAAAACACTAACATTATGGCAAACAAATGTCGTAAACTACTGGGGCTGTCGCTGACACATGCTTCTTCGAGGGTGTTCTCCCAATGTTGATCATCATCAAGAAGATTAAGTGCCCTGCAAGTTGCTTGAAACGAAGGATGCTCTACACCATCAACAGTCTTTAAAATGGAAAAAGAAGTTGGTCCTCGAACAACATGGAGCAACAAACGCAAGTAATAACATTCTCCATTGTTTGGGTGCACTGTGTATACTCTGCCCAGAGCAGCATCTTTAAAAATTCCTGGGAACCCCTCAACTGGTTGACCGCGTCGACGTCGATTGAAAGTACTGCTTTGTTTATTGTAGGTGTAATATGATGGCACCTGGTCATAAGTCAAAGTTTTAGCAAAATCATCCTCTTGACACAACTTGTAAAATGCCAAAAGTGTCGTTTGGCGTGGATTTTCTATGCGGTCTCTAACGTTGTTGGGATCAAAATATATTCGCTGGCCATTTTCCAAGTGAACGTCCAAATGCATAACCGTCGGATGGCGTTCATGGATGGGGAATCCCAGTATTCGCCACATAGCTTCAGAGGTACTTATGTAGCGACCGGATTGGTACCTGGTCACTTCATCGCGATCGATTCCCTGCAAAGCAAATGTGGCTTGGTCACTCCCCTTGTTCACATATTTACAAATATATTTTATGGACTCTACACTATTGCAGATTTCCACGTTGATGTGTGCACCAAATGTTTTTAACAAAATTGGTGAATAGGGGACAACCCAACTATTATTTACGGAAATCTGTTGCCTACGTACTCTGACTTCCGCAGTGAATCCACCCTGTTCTGGTGAACGTCGTCGATATAAAGGATATCCGTTTTCACCCGTTATTGTCTGTTCTGTAATTGCCCGGGGATATTTTTTCGTGCAACGGCCATCTTGCATGCAAGGAGACTCCCTGTTTATAATGCCGCAAGGGCCATGCACCATATGTGTCTTAACAATATCGTACAGTACAGGATCTTCATTAGGACTTGGAAACTCTGCACTTATTAACTTGTCGATATCGTTGGGACGCACTTTTTCAAGCAACCAGAGTAGAATGTGTGCATGAGGCAAACCACGTTTCTGCCATTCTATGCTATACATAAAACACAGAGCTGTTCCGAAAAGGCATTCTTTAGTGATTAGGTCCATCATTAATTTTAATTTCAAGTGGAAAATTCTTGCTATTAAATCATGTCGATCAAATGACGCTTGTCCTGCACAAAGTTCATGAGTAATTTCATTCCACTTTGGATTCGTCGTAAATGTTATAAAAAGGTCAGGTCTACCATTTCCTCACATAACAAAAAGCGTCTTGAGTGCGCTCGTGCATATAGCGGGGACCGCCAGTGAAAGTAGATGGAAGAATCACCAAGCGACCTAAGTTTTCCATTTCTGTGTCCTGTTGCATAGCGTCCCGCAAATGCACGTATTCTTCAGCGCGTAAACGCCTCTGGTTTGTGCGTATGTACACCAATCGCTCTGTCTCAATCTTAGCGTACATGTCTACAATAAATTGGCTAAATAGACCACGAAATCTTTGTAAATAAATATAATGGTTGCGTCTTATTTGCAGCATGTAAGAATAAAATTGTTGAGCTGAAACTTTTTTATTTAAGTTTGGGTCTCTTGTGACAGGGTTGAGTTGAGGTATGGCAAAGTTATAACCGTCTTCTCCATGGCAATAAATCAATGGGTACTGAAGTGCATCGTATGATCTATGTGTTTCGCAAATCCGTTGCAGGCGGTTGTCTCGAGTGCGTAACACAATATCACGTCGCTCACACTCTTGATGAGTCAAAACTGCCGCAACTTCATTTGTTACTGGAGCATTGTACCTACCACGATGTCCAACAGCGGGTCGTTTGTCAGCGTCAATCACAAACTTATAATCGTTGCTGCGTCCGGGGGGTATAGATTCTAATGCAGCTTTAAAACTACGCACGTAGGGGTTCACTTGATGCAACATATTTTGAAGCATCGCAATCAAATTATTGTTAAGTTGCGGAAAGTTTTGGTTTCTAATATTTGTCTGATTTTGATAGTCTGATACAAAATAAATCTGCAGAAACTTAGGGTCATTTTCAGGTAATAATGAACCAATAAGGTGGTATACCTGGCCCTGCACTTTGAATGTCGGCATAAATGTTCCTTCTGATATTTGTTTTGCACCAAAAGATGTCATCTGAAATGCATTATTGTACGAACGAATGTTGTCCAAGAAATGCTTGGACTGTGGATGGTCGCCGTTCAGCAGTGCTTTTAGTATCTCTGGAGGATTTTGTAAAATGTCAATATGCACTTTACCGCCTGAGCAACACATACCATTCGTTTCTTTTTGCCATTTAAAAGCTTCACAAAAAGAACAATTTTCAACCATAGGCCCGATGGCAGCAAATGTTGCGTAGTTAATCATAGGAGTGTACGTAAATGCACTCTTTTCCTTATCAACCCAGGGAAGATCACCATGCTCCAAGATTATTTCTTGGGACTCATCATATTCTTCAGATGAAATCGACATCCTGTTCAAGGAGTGTCGAAGTCGATCAGAATTTAAGCGTTCACTGCGCTGTTCTTCTGACTCTACATGCCGTACTTCAGAAATTCTCTCTCTCTCACTTTCTAATAAATTCTGGAGATTTTGTTGCGTACGGGTTCGGGACAATACATGACGGTCACGATCCGCGCTCAGTCGCACTTCATGTTCCTCACTGGTCTCTAGTGACCTAGATGTAGATGCGTAAGTACGCTGCGAACTCAAGCGTGATTCTCTTTGAGTGTACGTTTCTGACTCTCGAGACAATGCATTACGATCTCGGTTAGCGCTCAGTCGCAGATTACGTTCCTCACTGTTCTCTAGAGACCTAGATGTAGATGCGTAAGTACGCATAGAACTCAGGCGTGTTTCCCGATCCAAAGAAGTTTCCGCGGAGTGAGATACAGCCTGACGTTCTCGAACGGCATCAAGTCTTATCTGACGCTCTTCATTACTTTCTTGGGATCTAATAATCCTCAATCTTTTAGCTGCTCTAGAATTTTGAGAAAGATTTGACCTTTTTCTAGGCATGGTTATTAGTTTACAGAGAAATATAACAACGATAATATTTTCTTTGCAATTAAAATTTAGTGACTGCTCCCCTGCGTTACCGGGTAGGCTACCGTGTCAATAAGATGAAAGCGAAAGAAAATATAAGCACTCAAAATAACATAAGCCCGAAGGCATATTACGTATAGAGGTACAAATGGGAGTTTTAGCCAGTAGACCTAAGCTTTCAATGATTTAACACATCTGTCGTCATTGAAAATTAGGCCCAAACTGTTACCGCCTTCACCACGTGGAGGTACTCCCAGCTTATGTTATTATATTATTAGCTTTTTCCCGCAATTTCGACCAACCAATCGTGTACCAAATTCATTACAACCCCTTCAATAGTCAGTGATTTACACGTTCAGTCACATTATTCCCGTTCCTGTGGGAATTTCGGGATAAAAATACCCTATGTGTTACTCCAGATTAAATTCTACTCGTGAACCAAATTTCATCATAATCCCTTCAGTAGTCAGTGATTTACACGTTCAGTCCCGTTATTCCCGTTCCCGTAGGAATTTTGAAAAGAAACATACACTAAATGTTAAGTTGAGCAAATCGCCACATATTGGTGAAAACCGCATCCAAATCGGTTCAGCCGTTTCTGAGATTAGCGTGTGCAAACATACATACAAACATATAAACATACATAAATACAAACAGACGGACAAAAAAAAAACGGTCCGGTCCGGCACGGACTCGGTACGGTGCGGTTCCTTGCCGGACCGATCAGGTCTGATCCGTTCCGGTCCGGTCCGGTCCGGTCCGGTCCGGTCCGGTCCGGTCCGGTCCGGTCGGTCCGGACCATATAAAGACCCTACATGCCAAATTTGGCATCTCTAGACCCAACGGTTTGGGCTGTGTGTCCTCTCGCAACTTCGTTTGCATATATCTCGCTTTCCCGTGGGAATTTTGAAAAATCCTTTCTTAGTACATCCCAAGACGTCGTAAGGAACCTACATGCCAAATTTGGAATCTCTAGACCCAGCGGTTTGGGCTGTGCGTTGATATACCCTCGCAACTTCGTTTGCGTATATCTCGGATTCCCGTGGGAATTTTGAAAAGAAACATACACTAAATGTTAAGTTGAGCAAATCGCCACATATTAGTGAAAACCGCATCCAAATCGGTTCAGCCGTTTCTGAGATTAGCGTGTACAAACATACATACAAACAGACGGACAACATTTTACGAAATTCTTGTTCTATTGCTTATTTTTCATCGCCCTAAACAATTTTTTTGGATATATATTCAATGTACAGACAAACTTTTTTTACACTTTTATTATATTATAGATAGATGTAGTGTAGATGATGATGTCATGAAAAAAATGTATGTTAATATTTGGCAATTAAACACAATAAAACGATAGTCGGAATATTTTTAAAAGCTTGTTGCAAACAAGGCAAGAAATAGTTAATTTTATAAAATACTTGACTTAATAAGTTTATTCAATTTAACTTTTCTAATTTCCCAATTATTTTGAATGAAATTTTAGATAAAAATTTGATGATATCACCTTTGTAGAATAAACAATGTACAAAGTTTATTTGACGTAGAAAGAGTTAAGACAGTTATGGCGTTAACATTTCCAAAAGGATTGTTTGTTTAATAAATGAGTTGATTTTACAAATGTTATGCGTATTCTACAGTTTGCGAAATAACAATTTGTTTGTTGTTTGATAAAGCTTTGGGAAACCTATTTCTAGATATTTAACTAAATTTAAATAGCGTACTAAGGGATCAGGTGTTTAACGTAATATAAATGGAGTGTTGTGTAGGCGTATTTCAACAACGTAACATTAACCTTTTCAGCATAAATTAGATACATGTTTTCTTCTACGTACTTAAAGGTATTTTTACTTGATTGATTAATTAAGAAAATTATAACCATAACTAAGATCATTTTTGTTTAATTGATAAAATGCTACCTACCACGCTTGACATTATAATATAATAATATGCTGAGCTAGGCACATGGGTGACATTCATTACTTTATAATTAGGGCTTGATATAAGTAATATAATGCCGTAATTGATACATTAAACTCGACGACTAATATATAAAATATATCTGTAATTAGTTTTAGTTTTCAAATTAGTGACATTTATGTCTTATGAGAATAAAGTTCTTTAAACCTAAACTCAAACCTTGCGCACATCAGCAATTGGTCCAAAACGTTCGGGATACCGGTGAACCCAACCAAGTGTCAAGCAATAATTGTTGGGAGTTCAAAGCAAATTGCTCAGATTGATTACCCCACTACTCTGCCTAATAAGCTTGATTCCAAAATTATTCTCTTTAGCTGTAGTGTAAAAAATCTAGAGCTACATATTGACAGCACTCTTAGTTGGTGTACACAGATTGCTGAGGTTAGCCGCTCAGTTATAACAACGCTACGTTCTCTTTCGTTGGCGACCTCCGTGGCGTAATGGTTACCACGCCAGACCGCCACCCAGGAGGTCCCGGGTTCGATCCCCGGTCGGGTCATGCATGATGAAAAACGAACTTTTTCTGATTGGCCTCGGGTCTTGGATGTTTATCGATATATGTATTTGTTATAAAATATAATATCGTTGAGTTAGTATCCCATAACACAAGTTTCGAACTTACTTCGGGGCTAATAGCTCAATCAAATGTAAGAATTGTCCCTATATATATATATTTATATAAAAAATACGTGAAATCTTAATAGGTACAGGCACTTTCCCACTTTTCCCACTTCTACCAAGGTTACTCTAGTCCAATCTCTCATTCTTCTACTTATTGATTATGGTGATGTGTGTTATCCTGATCTTAACGAAGATCTCTTTAATAAACTGGACCGGCTTATTAACAATGCCATTCGATTTATTTTCTGCCTGCGCAAATTCGACCATATTTCCTCTTTTCGGTCAAAACTCAGATGGCTACCTATTGGACAGCGTAGACAGCAGAGGCTATTGTGCACACTTTTCTCTATTCTTTCCAACCCTAAATCCCCAGATTATCTGAAATGCAAATTTCAGTACCTATGTCACTCTCACGACCGTCAACTTCGATCAGATAGTTCTCTTAAACCTTTTACTCCTCTCTTTCGTTATGGTTTCATGTCTGATTCTTTCACTCTCCAAGCTTCACGACTCTGGAATGCGCTGCCGTATCCTATCAGAGATACCCACAGTAGTTTCACATTTAAAAAGAAAGTGCGTTCACATTTACTAGACGGCTTGCCAAAATGACCAACTCATTATCATCATCACTAGGTACATTTTTCTTTAGTCTATCTATCATCAACGGTATTAATATTTGTATGTATTATGTTTATTTATATATATTATATATATGTATGTATGTCTATTGTATTACTTATTTATTAATTTTGAGTAATGTTGTTAGTAGTAACAAGTAAACCGCATTCGTGAATCTCTGCACTTCCCAATGGTTGACTGGTAGAGAATACAATTTAGCATTAAGTCCGCCTATTAATAATAATAATAATAATTGTATCAGTACTTATGTATTGTGGTCAATAAAGTTAAATAAATATAGTGTGTTATGTGGGGTCTACCCCCACATAACACGCGATTTCATGTGTATCTACTAACAACATTACTTTCGCGAAGTTGCGCGAAAACGAGAGTATGTATTGTGTAGACTTTTCGTTTTACTAATTTTTACATTTTTCTTTGTCTCCTAACTTTGTGGCTAACTTGACTTTACTTCGTTCAATTTTGCGAGAGTGTAGAGACCGCATTACGTGGGATTCCTGTTATATTATGTCAGTTCCTAATGCTTCATCGTGATTTTAGTCACTGAATAAAAATCCAGATAGATAAATTGGCGAATCACCAAAACATCAAAAGTCTCTGTCTCAGAAATCACTTAGTCACTAGTATTTCATGATCACTCACCTGGGGTAACTATCTCTGTAGATCAGCGTCGGTGCGAATAAGAAATATAAATAGTTCTTGAATGTTGGTAAAGGAATGTTTTCGTCTTGTATACGCGGTACACACGCCATCGCCACCGCATGTATTTTCATAACAAGTCGGAACTAAAATAAAAATATAAAAATTATTACATTTTCAAAATTTTTGACCAAACTTACAAAAGTACTTACATAAAATATTGATGGTGCATAAATTTCCCTATTGCTATGCTAGTTTATGCTATTCATTCAACTATTCGACGCATTTTATGTTTGAACTTCTGTAATGGCTGACGAGAATTGGAGCAGATGTGGCATAAACCGATTCGTACCAATAATTATGATGTCATGTAAAATAAAAAATATTTATATTAAAGGTTATTTTAAAAACGTCCAATGCTCAAAAAAATATATGTATTAAGGCAAAGGTTTTCAATATGAAACAAAAACTATTTGGCTTGACGATCAAATAATCCGACACGATTGGTGTTGGGTAAGGCGTCAGGTGTCGGCAAGACGGTGTCTAATGGGGCTTTGCTGGAGGCAGCATGGCGTTATTTACCGGTCGACCGGCCGCCGCCCGCCCAGCCGCCGCGCCGCCGCCGCCGCCCAGCCGCCAGCTACCGGCTGACGAGGGTCACAGGTGATTTATGTAATGTTTCACTTTCGACGATGTTTTACCCTCCATGTCTACATTCGCTTCATATATTCTATTTTTTTAAAACATTAACAAGTCTTTTTTCCGCGTATTAATTTTGTTGACCTCAAGCGAACTGGTAAATGAGAAAATTCTTTTGTACGATATTTTGAGGATAAATAGGAAGCTAACGAATTAATGGGGATTAATGATCGTTAAATATTCATTTACCTTTGGCTCCGTTGAAATTTAAATTAAAAATCTTTTATAGGATGAGTAAGAAGCGAATTTGGTGAATCGGGAGATTAGAGGAAGCGGTTTCGTTTCCTGGAAAAATACTTGAATATCGATAAAATACTTATATTGACAGATTGAACGCTTTCAGACATTACAGGGAATATTAAATATCACGTACTTTCGTAAATCAAACATAAATTATATGAATGAAATACTATGCGTATAAAATATAGTAAGTACACATATAGAAAGATCTGTAAACATATTTTCTGAATGAAATAAACCTTGTTCTACATTCGAAGTAAGAAAACAAATTTACTTTTTCATACATTACGTCTTTTTGATATTAGTGTAAGTACAAGCAATATCAGAATGACTATTTTTACTATACGCTGCGTCCCAATATCAAATAACAGGAGTAATAGCGTACGGGATTGTTATTAATGTTGTTTTGGCCGTTTTATAGTATCCAGAGCAAGTTTGATCAACTTATTTTTATAACCTACTTTGATGTTCCACATAATAACATTACCTTTGACGTTGAATTACGACCTAAATAAAAACTTTTGTAACTGAATTGCAATGATAATGAATATGATATTAAGTATATTAATGAAGAAATGAAATCGTAATTTAAGGAAAAAGATAAAAATGAAAATTGTAACTGTTAAACTTTCGCCTTCGTGGTGATACAAATAAAAGAGTGGTTTGTATTAACTGGTTTCTATTCGATTAATGAACTTTTAAACTTTGCGCACACGCTAGGCGACGCGCAAAACGCTGCCGGCTACAGCGCGCCACGCCGCCGCCGGCGGCGAAGCCTCTCGTTCGGTTCTACTCTCGGAGTAGTAGGGCGTGAACATAACAATACACGTGAGCATCCATAAGCTAGTATGAAAGATCATACGTACGAGAAATTGGCTTTAGAACAATTTTACGGTGGTAACCAGATCCCAGGTGGCCCGCTCGCTTATTTGCCTGCACTGTGCCATAAAAAAACATTTATCAAATTCCTATGTAAACGTGATCAACGAAATGGAGCAGGTAATACCGCAGGTGTTCGCTTGTGAAGATAAAATTAGAAACTTCATGGGAACATCGAAGCTAAACAAAACATTAACCAAATTGGAGTCGCGACATAATGTGCTATAATTAGGTTTTTAACGGAATTTGCCTAATCAAAATGATTGCCTAACTAGGTGTACTCTGGCCCAACAACTTTTATAGGAATACCGTCATTAATATACCAATCAGAATAAGAATAGCCTAAAAGGCGAGTCGACCTGCCCGAGATGATTATTATTGAAGATAAACTGCCTAATTATTCCACCTTTTCGCATTTTACCTTATATTTCCCCTAAAGGTGGGAAAGGCAATCTAAATGGGCTGCGGTAATTGCTTACCATCATTGGAATGGTAGAGCATTTATGGAATGGGATAGCTGGCAAGGTGAAGTACCACCCTCGCACAGAATATCGACGTGAACGCGTTTTTCGGAGAGTACGAGATGCCAACTCCTTTCTTATGTAAACATGACATCTTTTTGTTAAATTAGTTACTTATTCTAAGGATTCTTTTTCATAACAGTAAAGTCGCGAAAAGGTTTCTCATTCAACGTATGATGAAAACATGCTCGCAGGGTATTTAGTTTCATAAGGAAAATTTCATATTTCTTACCTGTAAATCCTGCAATATATTGTAACAGCAGTGTGTCTATTCCGTAATAAATACAGTTAAAATCTAGTCTCAACCTCTAGCTCTATCTCGCTCGCTTTATGTTTTGTTCGACCCGCTGTTTTAGAAACTCTGTCTACACCCTCAGATTAGCGCTATTATTTATTGGCTAATTATGCGTGTAATATCTAAGTTAATATGAAATGTAAAATAATAAAAAAATAAAATAAAATAAATAAATATATAGGGATAATTCACACAGATTGAGCTAGCCCCAAGTAAGTTCGAAACTTGTGTTATGGGATACTAACTCAACGATACTATATTTTATAACAAATACATATATAGATAAACATCCAAGACCCGAGGCCAATCAGAAAAAGTTAGTTTTTCATCATGACCCGACCGGGGATCGAACCCGGGACCTCCTGGGTGGCGGTCTGGCGTGGTAACCATTACGCCACGGAGGTCGTAACGGGTAATCGGGTTAACTATTCTGTGTGGCATCTATTAAGATCTGGTTCATTGCATAATATACATAATCGTAAGTATTAAGTGCCGCTTTGAATCTTGCTAAATATTGATGTTAGACAGCATCTCAGGATATCTCGGAAACAGTGTGCAAATATGTATGGTATTCAATATGAATGTTAAGGGCCGACCAGACAACAGAGGAATGGAGGGAATGAAGCGAAATGTGACGTTCCTTTAATATACCCCTTAAATAAAATCCGTCGCACACAAATCACAGATTTATTCATAGAACGAAAGTTATATGGAAACCGCTCTCTCGATGGGTTACCTTTTATTGTTGGAAGGTTTTCTTCCAAACAATTGTAGTGAAATAATATCATTGATAGTCGTAGCTTTGTCTTTGCTTTGTTTGATTGTTCAGGCCGTGGCCTCATTAAAACGCTGACGGCCGCTTACAGCGTTCGTTTGGCGATGCGAAAATTAGCGCGCCAAAACGCGCCCTAACGCTTAGCAGGCCGCGCGCAAGTTTTCGCGTCGTCTAAATAGGGCGCCTTTAGTGCGCTGTGTCACGACATCGTATCTAAATATACATTTTTTCAGTAAAAGAGTTGGGAGAATTAGTCCGCTGGCACCAGTTACTGGACCAGTGTAAATGAGCATTTATCTACACTGTGCATGACTGCGGTTTACTTTGGCGGGTTCGTCTCTTATCTATATACCCTAGTTTATATCATTCGCGCTCCGTCTGCAACGGCCTCGCTTTACAACTCGGTATCTCCTGTAATATGCTTTGTAGTAGGGATATTCAGAATATTGAGCGGAGTTTCATCGAATTTGAATACATATTAGAAATAATAATATTCTTACATAACTTTTAACACAGCGCCATCTAGTCCATTAACACTTGTAATACGAAAGTAAAACCCCCAAATCTAGCAGGGGTTCAGTTCATCTTCACTAGCCCATCTCGCATTTCCACCGCTGTTTCCTTTATAGTCAGATTTACACACAATGGTGCTAATTCTGTTGTACATACATACATTGTCACTAATTGTAAACCAAGGAAGAACAACAACACCTTTAGTCCTGTCAAAATTAGTTTAGTCTAGTTAAATGTCCAACAGAATTAGCACCAATATGTTCCTCTTTGTATAAAATATTGTAAAAACATATTTATGTAGTTATAAAAACATTCATATCAATCAAACGTGTGAATGCATACAAATATTTGTATTGTTTGCCTTATCGCCACCAGGCATGAAATCGCAATTGGTTTTATTATACTGCGTCAAAAAGCTATGTAAGCTCTCATAAAAGCACGGATACGACAAAAATTTGTAGGTAGCCGGTAGGTGTGCAATTTTTCGGTATTCATGAAGTTGCAAATTAAATTCTACAAGTATCATGTTAAGCCAAAAAAGTAGAGCCATCAAGTAGAGCCAAAAAAATTTTGCTTGAATATTTGGTAGTTTGGTTATTATGTTACTGCATATTTTTAAAGTTCTTTTATAAAGGTAGTAGATAAGGTGTAGTAACACGATAAAATTTTATACTTTGTTTTTCTTATGTACGTAGTAATGTACTCATTAACTAAATGTGGCAATAAAATCATCAAAAAATGCATAGTAAATTATCGATGGTAAATAAATTAAATGTAGAACTAACTAGTTCCAGGTTTTTGTAGACAGGAACTTGTTTGTGTTATGGGTGTGGCAAACCGAACTGTTTTTAAAAACCTCTTTGTAAATAGTTATTATGTTTCCTTTTTCTTTATGGTTTTTATATTCTATTTTACTGTCACTTCACTTCACTTTTTCACCTTCTCGCCATCGATTCATATTTTTCCATAATATAAGTTTTCTTCATCCCTTCCTCTTTTCCTAATTTTTCCATGCTTAATAATGGGTATAGGTACTATTACAACCAGACAAGACAACAGATACCAATATTGACTGCACTTTAAAACCGATGACGAAGAGATACAAACTTACCATTTCAGTGGTTACCGTTACCGAGGATCCTAGTGCCAAATGTTTTCGGCTTAGGTCCAAAACAGGCACTCCGATTAGTGACATCTGAAGACATACCAATCCAATTACTCCGAATATTGACCATATTCTTTGTATTGCTGGAAGAAATAGATAAAATTTTATTATTTACTAGCGAAACCCGAGCAACTTCGTTTGCATGTATCCCGCTTTCCCGTGGGAATGGGGAGAAAAGGGATAGAATAGGAGTGTAGTTTCGGATCTCTTACTCATTTAACGAAACGTATTATTACTTCATCACGCTTCCAATATTTTGTGACAGGATATTACTTCTCCGATCGTTATAGCCCATTTCATAAATGCTCTAACTCCAAAAATAAGCTAATATATTTTTTTAAATTACTATTATAATGGAAGTCAAGTCAACCACCACGAAGCAGCGAGCATCAGATAGTGTGAAAATAAATACAATACATAACAACGCTTCTCCTTCTTTTATTCTCAAATCAGATTTACTCAATACCTGGCAACGGCAAATCCCTTAACGGTTGCCATGAAAAGATCCTCCCCAGTACACTCAGCTGGGGCACATTGGGCAAGCTATGAAATGTGCCATATCTTGGACTGGGGTTCCACAGTCGCAGTCGATGTGGGATGGATCAATGAAGCCCCACCTGGCCAACTCATTGCCAAAAACCATAACAACGCTAAAAGCTTTGATTTTGACGTCGTTCTTTATTGTAGTTAAAATAGAAGATAAGATGAAATACAAATATGTTTTTAAATTTTATTTCATTGTAACTAGTCATAAAAACGAGGAGCTCGATGGCGTCGCTGTGTGTCGCACTCTAATATGAACACGCAAGTTAAGCGACGTCGACCCTAGCCAGCGTTCGGATGAGTTTCGTTATCTCGAGCTTCTCCGTGCTTCGGAGGGCACGTTAAGCCGTCGGTCCCGGCTGTTGTCGATCGATGACAGTCGTTAAGCCAAGTCGGTGGCCTTAGGGCAGTTTGAAAACACCGGCCTCTGCCAATCTGCATTGGAGCAGCGTGGCAGAGTACGCTCTAATCACCTTCGATTGAAGGGAGACCCGTATCCCAGCAGTGGGATGATTGTCATAAAACGACATTTTATTAGTGACTAGTGTCTACCTACAGCTCAGAGTTCAATGTTACAAACCGACATTTTCTGAGAGACTCTTATAGCTACTTGTGTTATCCGATCTTTAAAATAAAATCGGCTACACATATTGAAAGATAAATCTGTAATAACAATGTATTCAATATCTAAGGTATAATTGAATCACAATCACTGCAAGTAGGTCACCGCGTATCAAAATATTATATAATTGAATTTTTATCTACAGTTTAAATTAAATTCATACCTAAATATTGTTCATGTCAATTTAATATTTATCAAAGACATGATTTGACCACAAAACGTTTCGAGATTCTCTTCACACTTTCCAAATTACCACCGAAAGTCTAATTAAAACTTTTTAAATGAAACAGAGAACTTTCTCTGATCTAATTCCAAGTTTCTGACTGGTCATTTTGCTATGAAACCTTATAAATTAATGAAATTCTCTACATGACAACAAGCTTTCACTTTTTAACCTAGAAGTTACAGAGTGCTTAGTACGAGTTTTTTTGTTCACGTTAGTTCATGTCGACGCACTGTCGACGTAAACAAACGGACGAAATAGAGAAGCACTAATGTTGCGAATTTATAAGACGCGAGTTACATATCAAAATTATGCGGCTTACTTGCTCACGTTTCGAAGTGAGTAACCCGGCTAATTTGGGTATGTATCACGCGTCTGGTAAATTCACAATTTGAAACTGTTTTACATTTTGGTCGGCTTGTAAACGTTAACACGTTCGAATGTGACCAAAAATCTCGTACTAAGCACTCTGATAGCAGTAACTTATAGTTCCAATGCCGTATAAAGATACGAGTAAATATTGTATAGAAACGACATTGGAGACGCAAATAACAGATAGGCTACCAATCTGAAGTGGGGGTGAACATAAGCCAGTGATGCGATAAATTGGCAGCTCCCTAGAACTAGGGTTTTCGTAACATGGGATATTGTTGGCCAATAAATTAACGTTGATTCTATGGTTCATCATAAGTAGTATCCATACTGTCTAAAATCTATCTTACTTAGAAATAAACGCAGTTTCTCCATACTGCTGTGGCGCAACGCAAAAGTGGAGCTTCGTGTCCGACAGTAGAATTCCATTTTAGTATCGCAATTTTTTTTTGTATTGAAGCTTTCAGCAGGTATAAATATACTTCTACCGTAATATTTGTTTGTATATGTGCTAACAAAGCGTGATATTTAGAGTTACATATTTGTAAATACAGTGAGTTGCATATAATAATTTTAAAATTAATGACTTGAAATGTAATGTGGAATAAAATTGAAATTGTGTAACTCACAAATAGGTAGATGAAAAGAGCATAACTATAAACTTTCATTTGTTTTTAAAATAACAACAATTATGGCAATGTCACAGACTGTGGCAAAATTCCGTAATTTGTAATAAGAGAATATTCCAGACTTTTTAAAGAAATAATACGTAAATTAATACAAATTAAGTATGTTAAAAATGCCCATTATAGTATGACGACCTCCGTGGCATAATGGTTACCACGCCAGAGGTCCCGGGTTCGAATTCCGGTCGGGTCATGATGAAAAACGAACTTTTTCTGATTGACTTCGGGTCTACTTATTTTGGGGCTAGCTCAATCTGTGTGATTTAAAATATATGTATTTACAGAATAATAGTAGTTCTGTGGCACACGTATATGACCAACCAACTGACTAATTGGAGAGGGCGCCGTGCCGGGACCGTGGTCGCTGGCAACAAAGGGCTCTCACTAGAAAAGCCGGTCGCTCGCTTTAGAATTAGTTCCGTTAGAAATAATTTGTAACCGCGTATTTAAAACAAGCACGAAGTGGACTTCAAAATTATTCTGACATTCTTTTTAAGTAGGACCATAAAACTTTAACAATAAATAATCAAAATTATAATTGATTGCTTGATAGAATTACATTTAGGGTGGATAATTGCGTATCGGAAAATGATTAAAATGTTTGAAATTTTACTTTCTCTTTGCAGTAGAATTTTGAACTTAATGCTTTATAAAAATACAAAGTAATTTTACGGTCGGTTGAAAGTAGCGAATAAGCATTTTAAAAACTATAAGCAAAAAGAATTCAATAGAATTTCTGATAAAAGCATACTCTGAGTGCCTTGACTGTATGACGGTTCACAGAAGACATTTACCTGCATGACTAATTTCAATTCAACCATATAACCTTTTTAACGTTCCAAGTTATTTACGGACGGACAGGCACGACAAATTTATAAGGGTTTCCCTTTTTGACATTTTGCTAATGGTATATGAAAATTACAGTGCCGGCTGTTAAAATTAGAGACATCGCGATTATGCTGTTTCTAATTATTTCTTAGGGCAAATTGTCTTACATAACTGATAACATACAAGCCTTCATAATTTTTTTTGACGTGGAAGGTCAATTATCTAATTCTAGCTTTTAAGTCTTAACTATTAACATAAGTCAAAGCTAGTTTGTGGCCAATATAAGTAGTTGGTACTCTAAAGTTTGTTGTGAAATTATTAATAAATCTTGGACGAATTACATAAAGCCATTTAGTCCTAAACTAAGCAAAGTTTGTACTATAGGCATGTAATTATACCATAACATAAAGAGCAGCTGCCGTTAAATAACCTAAAAGCAAACTGCAGGTTGCCTTTGAACTAATTTTTATTATTTCAGCACTAAGACTATTCGTTTTCTACAGTTAATGTTTGCAGTTCTGAGATAAATTTTGGCTCCTTTCCGACTATGTTAAGAGTTGGCCGCTTTGATATTTTCTTGTGCCAGCGATTTTACCGATATAAGCATAATTCAATGCACATTTTCATTCCCTTTTCAATTTATGGACAACAGTCATTTTTGTAATATTTATGTAAGGGTAAATCATCTATATTGTTATTAAAGACACTTTTCTCTTTGCAGTATTAAAACTGGTTGTAAACATTTGGTAACTCAAAGTGGTAGCGTTGCCCAGTTACTACCTATGAATTAATATATGAATTAGTACTTGGTGGCTCGTAAATGGGATGGCTCTAGTGGTTCGACCCGGGCGGGCTAACATAACATGAAACAGCTACGATCCTAAACAACTGGAAGTCATCCTTTGAAATCAGCCGTCAATTGGCTTAAATAATTCACTATCATGTCAAATAACTAACAGTAAAATTATATTACCTGGTAGTCTTTTGAGAAGTTTTCTTCCAGCAGCGAATATGCGCAATCCTGGATAAAAGATAAGTGCTAGTGACATCTCGTATAACCAGAGCTTCGCGCCACGTTTTATGTCACCGAATCCGTATATTATTGCTCCAAATCCCAACTTAATTCTGGCAAAAAAAAAAAATTTTGATTCGTGATCTAATGAAAATATTTATAAGTAACAGAAAACAAAAACGTTTTTGTAGATTCGCATCATCCGTATGATTACTTTGAGGAGGATGTTAATGCACTCAAATGAAGCACAGGATTCAGAACACTATATAGTATAAATATAGAGTAGTGTAAACAATAAAGATTTAAACTGTTTTCTAATTTACTGAAATAAATTACATATTAACAAAACCAGTTTAATTAATATAATAACCTTAAGTACCGCTAACTTTAATAAATTGTTTTTGTAGTAAAACCTATCTAATGAGCAATAGATATTCTAAAATTATTGTCTAAATATAAATATTTTACTTGCTTTCCGTGTTCGACGAGGTCATATATGACAGTATCGACTATGAGGATTATCAGGATAACAATAAATATGTTGTATATGACCCTTAAGTGTTGAGAACCCTCTATGAGCACATTGAGCGGTGACTCACGACATATAAATTCTGTATCCACTTTGTTCTCTTCCTCATGATTTACAAAACCGTTGCGTTTTTCAGTGGGTTTTGTTCGTTTTCGTATATGCTCAAGTTCCGTCATTGTAACTAATCCTGAAAGAAAAATAAACATGAGATGTAAGTGTTTGAAATTAATAACACGCTGAAGAAATTTCACAAAATGTAAACGGATATTCTTGGGAATTCAAACACCTATAAGGATATTATAATCACATAGAGAGTCCACTGTAATCATAAGGATTTATAGTTTTTTTAGGCTACTGTCATGATGTTATACTTATATGTATTTTATTATCCATATATTTATTTATATGTATATTCGGTAAAGGAAATCGCTAATTGTAGTCAGATTAACATAAAGGTGTACACAATGTATTCTTTTAACTTTTTGTGTAAGTAATTTAAAACATTTTGCAGAAATATAAAAAAAAATCGTATATTTTAAAATGTTTTTCGTTTCAGGATTTCATGATTATTCACAATTATAATGATTATGATTATTATACAAAAAAGATTTTTGGTTTCCTAAACAAAATGTTATGCTTACAATAATAAACGCTTCAGTGGTTATGTAGTCTTTAAGTGAATATTATTTTTGCGTTACACGAAAACAAGAATTGGTTTGCCCTTGCTGCTAGTCTTTAGTTTAAAATCACATCTTTTTAGTTACTTATGCTGTGGCTTCGCTCGCTTAGATGTCGTTTCTCCTTCCTCTATCAGAAAATAAGAGTAGCAG